>CM062807.1:651945999-654919955 GCA_031772625.1 Pinus tabuliformis | reverse complement strand
CCATTGTGCCATATTCCAAGCATGAATGTGGGATCTCAAAGAACACATAAATCAAAACTCATCCAGGGCTTCCAAAGGCCATCCACCTCAACCCATCAAACAGTGATTCCACCTCACGGTTAGACATCACAACACCATCATCAGATTAGTCTTTATCCAAGCCTTGCAAGGGTCTAAAGCGTTTGTCAAACCAAGGCTCTAGGACTAGTAACTCAACCCACAAATTTTACCTGGCTCTAGAGCGTTTGTCCAACCAAGGCTCCAAGACTAGTAACTCAACCCACCAAGGGCTCTAGAGAATTTGTCCAACCAAGGCTCTAGGACTAGTAACTCAACCCAAGCTAAGGAAACATGAGAACCAACGAAAAACACAATAATGAAAATAAACCAACAATCACCATGGCTATCCAGGAAATGGCAAGGCTAGGCAATCCATTGTCAATCTCAACCATCCTCCATGCCCATAACAGATCACAACCAAAAATCCACATGCATATGACACGCATGCCAAAATTAGTGAAGGAAACATACATGCAACTCGGTACCCGCAATCAAATCTGATGTAGTTGCTGATCTTGATGCCTTCATGCTCTTTCCTACTCTTCCTTTGCCTTCTTGCTCCAAAAATCGAAGTATGCCACACCCACTAAGAGTGCTCCAAGAAAACTCGAAGTATCCAAGAGTATGAGAGAGAGAGAGATAATAATGAAAGAGCTCCAAAACAGAATTGACCAAGTCTTACCCACTGATCCTCAAAAGCCTTTTTATTAATGAGGCCTCTATTTTCTTCATTTTCTATTATTTTCCTTCATTTTCCTCCTCACATACAACCTGTGACCTTTCACCTTCCTTTTCCCCTAATTTCCATTATTTTCATAAATAAAATTCCAATTAATGCCTCGTGCCTTTCCAAAGCCTTTTGCCATTGCCTTTGCTAATTTCCTTAGCCATAATAAACTGAATCGACACCCATTATGTTTCCCCCACCATTCAGCTTGTAATACGTCATCATCGTGGCCATATATATTTTTACATGGAATTTCCACCAGGGTTGTTACAAAACCCTCCCCCTTGGGGGAATGCCGTCCTTGGTGTTAAATGACGCCTATAACCAACAAGAGCACTGAAAACAAAACATACTGCCCATGGAGCTTTATAACATAGCTCGTTGCAGTATTTACAATGACCACCTGCTAAAACATGACAAACATACCGTTTATTGGAGCTTTATAACACAACTCATTACGGTATTTACAATAACCACATATACACATACACATTTGATTCAACCAACAAATAACCATACTATCTATGGAGCTTTATAAATCTAGCTCGATACAATATTTACAATAATATACACATATACACATTTTCTCAACCAACAAATAAAGATACGATGGATGCATCCGCAAGAAAGGAATCCAGAGGCTCACACCTCCACCCTCAAAGTAATACCAGGATTCACCTCCTTCTCAGGAAGTCCATAATCCACTACAAAGTTAGATCTGCATCTAATGTCCAACACTATAATCCTGCGCCACTTGTCCTCTCAGTGAACAGTTACCAGCTTATTGTTCTAGGGTGCACTCCCAATGTGCATATGATTCCATTTGGCAATGCTAATGAACAAAACCAAATCCATCCATGACCTTCCCTTCTCTGCTACATAGTCCCTCGGGAATCTGGTCACCTCTTCCATGCAGTCAATCGCCTTCCAAGTTCTATTAGCACCCCCATCCCGGGTAGTCCATCCCTTGGAAAGGCTTCCTCGCATCGAAAGATACAAAAACCAAGGCATATACCTCCCTTAAAGCCATCATATCACTCATAACATGCTCATGGAAATCAATGGACATTGTTGGGTACCAGTGTCCCACAATGGCCCTGTTCCTGAATGCTTTACCAGCATGCATGTTCTAATTTATTTTCACTGTTGTTGCTGATTCTTGCATTTAATTTTAACCACCCAACCAGGCATTTCCGTTCTTCCTATACCAAGCACATGACTCCCATTAGATTCAAAATAAATCGAAATAACTTCAAATCATACCTCATTGGTAGCTCATCAATAAGGTACATTTGCAATCCTGTTCGCTTCTTGTCACAACAAGTCAAACTAACATCTTTAACAAAATCAACATGTATACAAACATCACATCAGGTTAGCTCAGAACATAACCATCATAGATATAAAATCATAAATCACATGTAACTATCATAAACCAGAATCATAGATCACCATAATCATCATAAACCATAATCATAAACCACATGTATAATAAAGCTGAAATAAAATACTGATGCTTATCCTTCATCGATCCTTACTTATGCCTTTTTCCTTTTTGTACACACATCGGATTGGTTGCCACATCCAGCAAACACCTAGTGCCTTCTCCTCAACTAGGTGCACATACGCATAGTGTATATCACACACATACAACCAAACACGACGTACACATCATGCAATACATGCGCCTACACCTGACACACAACACATACACCTACACCCAATGTAGAACATAACACAATACATACGCCTATATCCGATGTACAACACAATACATACACCTACACCCGATGTACAACATAACACAAATACGTATCTAGAGTGCAACACAATGAATGCATATGTCACGATACCATGACTACACAATGCACATACCTAGTACCACATGCCCTCAACACAACATGTATGACATGCACCCAATACCACACGTGCACCAGTACCATATGTACAATATGTACACACTACCACCTGTACACCGCACCACCTGCACAACATGTGCACAACAACACATGTACACAACGCACCTGCACAACGTGTACACAATGCCACATGTACACTACACCACTTGTACAACATGTACACAATACCACATATACATAGTACCACATGCGCGACATGTACATGACACCACATGTACACAACGCCACATGCACTACATGTAGACAACACCACCCGCACACATCGCCACTTGTACAACATGTACACAACACCACATGCACACAACACCACTCGTACAATCATGCACACCACACCATATGTGCATAACACCACATGTAGAATATGCACTCAACACCACATGTACATAGCATTGCATATCTAACATGTACATAACATCATCTGTACACAACACCGCATATCCAACACTCGCAGAGCACCATATGCATGCAACACTGCATATCCATCATGCACACAGTACAATATGTACAACACCATATATCCAACATGTGCATAACACCATATATACCCAACACTGAATATGGAACATCCATACAACATTATCTATACTAACACCCTGTACATAATATTGCATAAAAAACATGTACACACACTACATATGCACAATACTGCATGTGCACAATCAACACAGATGCAACATGTACAACATATACACAACAGTAATATCGAACATTTGAAACCACATTGTCCTTACCAAGAAGCCTTGCTTCCAGTGTCTTATTCATGCTTATCCTAGCATGCCGTAGACCACATTGCTTTCATTTCGCTGATGTATCCCTTGGTATAACTTGTCCATAACATAGACATAGGCATAATACACGCATGCAATATCAATTCATATCCACATGATAATGACCTCATACATTTGTCATGACTACTCTTCCCAATTAATTCCTCGTAAGACCAGGAAGCTCTTCATGTCATTTTCCTGTGTAAGTAATCATTCCTCTACAAGAACGATTCCTGATGACCCTATCGAACAATGACATAGATACATAGATACATATACATAAAAATTTAGAATAAAACAATCATGATCCTGTCAGACAATGACATACATACATACATACATACATGTATACATATAAAAACATCAGCATAGTCATGATCATAACATAATTACTAGATAACATAAGGTCTAGGTTAAGTGAAATTCCTTATTGTACACAACATGTGCAACATTGAGAACCAAAATTCCCAACTTAGCCAAGGCATCTAGCACCTCAGATCCATTTACTTTACCTTTTGTTGGGCGCGGGATCCCCCAAGGGAAGTTTTGGGGCTAAAAGCCCAGATTTTGGTCACAAATTGTAACTTTGATGTAAAAGTTCCGCATTTTGTGGGCGTGGAGTGCGTAGCTTGTAAATGAGTCATAGGGTTGTCCACCATTAATTTTGTAATGTAAGGTCGGCTATAGAGATCTACCCATGGTCTACAGACCATGGGATTGTATAAGTAGAGCGAGGCTCTAAGTTGTAAAGAAAGGAATCAGAAGTCTAAGGATGAAGAGCTGAGTCATGTCTAAAGTGTAAAGTCTAGTTTTGGGTCGTAGAGTAGGAGAAGGCTCTGTAGCTGAGTGCGCAGAGGCCCAGCAGTCCACAGTTGAGTGCATGGACCCCTGCAGTTGAGTGCGTAGGGTAGGTTGAGTCTGTAACCGTTGAAGCATTAATAAAGAGAAGTTTTATATCATTCCTGTGTATTTATCTCATGTTTTTTGCATTGAATGTATTGGGTATAAATTACATTTCTATTGTTTATATGGTATGCATACTATATGAATATGTTGAATAAGTGAATGCAAGATCAAATATCTGTTTATGCGAAGTTAACTAACCTTAGTAAGAAGATAAGTAAGATCCACGGTATAATTTAGGGAAATAGCGCAGATCACTGCCATAGCAGCGCGAAATCACCTCAGCCCCTGGTTAGGGTTGCGTGAAGGCAATTATAATAGATCGCGAAGGTCTCACAGTTCATCACAGCGCGTGAAGTGACTTGCACGAAGGTAGGCACAGTTGGACTAAATCGACCCTTCAGACATCTTAGGGGTGCAAAAACTTGGTTCCAGCATCCCCCCATACTGCTTTGGGTGAGACTTCAGTCCGCGTTCCATGGGCTGATGCCGAAAGGGCCAGTAGTGTAGGGATTTGTTTGGCTAATTAACTCCGAAACTGGGTCAGGCCCCATCAAGCCAACACCTTTCTGGTTACCTTTCTCATGTCCGTACTACCACTGTCACCTTGGACCCAACCAATCCAACCGACTATCATAGTCTTTACCTTCTGCTGCGCTTACTCATGCACCAAGATTCATATGTGTCTTACATTACCTATTGGATTTCATTCAACCCTCCCTGAGCTCCAGTAACTTTCCTCTTTCCCAACCAATTCCCAATACTCAAAGCTTAAAATGCAAGCACAAAAAAAACAAGAGAAAAACCATGAAAACCAATAACAACACAAATCCACAAACAAAGTGATATGGACATACACTAGTCATAAACAAAGCCACAAATCAAGCACAACAAATCATGAAAGAACAAAAGCACAAGAATGACAACAAACACCATGACTCAATCCCCATGGTTCCCAAGGAAAGCTCGACCTGAGCCTTCTTCGAGATTTCATGGAAACCTAGCTTGACATGCAACTCCCTGCATCATGCTGTGATTAACACATAACTGTCATTGCATAAATAAATATAACAATATACCATTTATCTTACCTTGTTGTGCCAAGCACGTTGCTTGCAACTAAACATATCCACACCATCTCTCAAGGGACTCCAATTCCCTTGACAGATCCACCTGCAACTAGAGACTAGCTAATATACTTGTCAAGTACATGTTCATGATTGTAGCACATATCCACATAATGTAAGACGAAATCAAGGTTAAGAAGACTCCCTATATGCAAGTCACCCATTCGTTTGGAATTAGGGTTTCCAAAAATAGCCAAAGGAATTCTTGTCCAATTCCTTTCTTTTGCCCTTTTTACCTTGTTGCAATCGAGGCTTACTATGTACTGTCACATCACCCAATTGTTAGTTATATAAACACATAAGTGTTACCTTGTCACGCTAATACCTAACATGTTACCCCGCAACTGCTCACACATGTTCCAAATATCAAGACAATCGTATCTATCAATTTGAGATCAACTTTTACAAACAATCATGTCATAATCCATAGTCAACTCATAGTCATTAGACATAATGCTACAACTATCACCTACTACACTCAAGTACATATCAACTTGTCTCAACACATGTGTTAGTAAAACCATCTTAAAGCAAGATCACTGGAACGCATACTCATATTATGAAATTCATCAAACATTCAACCCACTTGCAAACATACAATGTTAAATAAATCAACTAGGCACCAAACACTCAAACACCAAATAAACATCATAATCAAACAACTAAGCACCAAATATACGACATAAGAAAACTCATACCTTAGTGTATATCAAGGGAGGCTATCTTGTCTACACAATAAAGCTAGGTTAGCACGATACAACTTCATAACATATCAACTCAAACATAAATCATGATATCCATAGCTATAACTAAGTAACATGTTCACATCATAAGCTCATAAGAATTTGTCTTTCATGCATAACAATCACATATGTATGATCAATCTAGATTAGTACGACACCATATGACAAATATTTCGGATCGTACCTGAATATCTCAACCATAACCATCTGCATAGGTCAAACCAGGTTAACACAATACATATAACATCAAGATCTTCAATGGAATGAACATAACCATCACACATATGACCAATCCAAATTACAACATCAAGATCTCAATGAAATAACCCTAATCATCAAGTTAATAACACAACAATAATAAGGTATATATCATGCTCATCAACAACATAAAACCTAATCGTCAAGCCAACTGTCATATAGCAACAACAAGTTAACCTATAACATACGCATCAACAACATATGATATAACATGATCATCAAGTTATCTAACCTAACTAACAATAACAATGCTTACAACAACATGTTATTATCATTCTTGACTATCCGACTCATGTGCATATAACTATACTAATAAACTATCATCTATCATGTATGTAACCATAACATCAAAAGACATGTACATAAACCTAATGTATATAACCTAATGCATATAATATTCCTTAACTTACATACCTGCATTCTAAACATGCAATACCTGTATAACGATCTGCTCTTATCCCAAAGTCTAATGCTGCAACCTCATTATGATAATATGCATCTCTTGCTCTATCTCAGCCAACACATTATCATCATAACAACCAATAGCACCATGATGACCTAAATTGCATACAATGACTTCACAAGGCATGTCTGACCTATATTTCATACTTAACTATAACTAGGACCATACATGCATGCCAACTGCATAATCAACCATACACACATGAAGACATACTCCACGACAACACCTTCAACCTTCACATGCTGACATCACTACAACCATGATCAACACCATGCAAATACAACAAGAACATGGACTACATGCATAAGAAACACATATGCAACCAACATGAATGCATGACCAACACACAACCCAATGTGGGTGCAACCACGCTCTAATGCCACTCTGTAACACCCTCCTTGAACGTTTACCCAAGCAACCGGCCAACCAGGGTAAACATGCGACGAGATGCCATTATGATATGATTCAACCTCCTAAGTCACATTAAGGAAGTGGAACCGACGGAAACACACCATACAGACATCCCACATCATCAACAAAACCTTCAAAAGACAAGTCAGCCACTTAGACAGTCTGTCCTTCGGTCCCAATGTTGTTTTAGGTCTCTTAGGCCATAGTCTCTCTCATGCTATGGGGAATAGAGCAACCAAAAACCTAAATTTGCTCTCACAGGCCTGCCTGCCAACGACTGTGGACCAAAATTGCCAGTGCTGTGCATGTGATCCCGAGATTTAACCCACTTTTTTAGGCCCAAAGTCCACGCCACTTCCCAAAATGGAACGAATGTTTAGAATCATCAAAATTACAGGTAAGCAATGATTCAAAAGCAATGAGATGATCAAGACCTTAGTCAGACCCCTACTAGCCATGACAGACATTTCATCAAACATATCGTGAACATGTAACCTATAGGTGTAAACAATAGAATTAAGTGTAGGGATCTCATACTTATCTGAGAATCTCTATGAACCATTGATTCCTCATTTCATTCACTGCATATTCATCTATTAGGTCATAGACAAATTGTCCATTCACATATAAGTAAAAACATGCTGAGAGCCATACATAGATGATGTCATAAAATATACATATAACCAAAATAATAGGGACAAAAATATTAATAAAATCACAACCATATACACCACATATAATCCATGATAATGCTCATAGAAATAATAGGACATATCACCTTTCATTAATGATGCAAAATCCAAACCCAGGATGGGGCTTCCATGTTCCACCCGACTGTAAAATGGCTGAGCCAAATATCTCTTCAGCCATTCACCCCCGTGCCATATTCCAAGCATGAATGTGGGATGTCATAGAACACATCAATCAAAACTCATCCATGGCTTCCAGAGGCCATCCACCTCAACCCATAAAACAATGATTCCACCTCATGGTCGGACATCCCAACACCATCATCAGATCGGTCTCTATCCAAGCCTTCGAGGGCTCTAGAGCGTTTGTCCAACCGAGGCTCCAGGACTAGTAACTCAACCCACAATTTTTACCATGCTCCAGAGCATTTGTCCAACCAAGGCTTCAAGACAAGTAACTCAACCCACCAAGGGCTCAAGAGCGTTTGTCCAACCAAGGCTCCAGGACTAGTAACTCAACCCAAGCTGTTCCAGGGCTCCAGAGCATTTGTCCAACCAAGGCTCCAGGACTAGTAACTCAACCCAAGCTAAGGAAACATGAGAACCAACCAAAAACATAACAATGAAAATAAACCCACAATCACCATTGCTATCCAGGAAATGGCATGGCTAGGAAATCCACTGTCAATCCCGCCCATCCTCCATGCCCATAACAAATCACAACAAAAAATCCACATGCATATGCCATGCATGCCAAAACTAGTGAAGGAAACATACATGAAACTTGGTACCTGCAAGAAAATCTGATGTAACTTCTGATCCCGATGCCTTCATGCACTTTCCTGCTCTTCCTTTGTCTTCTTGCTCCAAAAATCGAAGTATTCCACACCCACCAAGAGTGCTCCAATAAAACTCTAATTATCCAAGAGTATGAGAGAGAGAGAGAATAATGAAAGAGCTATAAAACTGAACTAACCAAGTCTTGCCCACTGATCCCCAAAAGTCTTTTTATTAATGAGGCCTCTATTTTCTTAATTTTCTATTATTTTCCTTCATTTTCCTCCTCACACACAACCTGGGACCTTTCACCTTCCTTTTCTCCCAATTTCCATTATTTTCATAAATAAAATGCCAATTAATGCCTCATGCCTTTTCAAAGCCTTTTGCCATTGCCCTTGCCAATTTCCTTAGCCATAGCAATCTAAATCAACACCCATTAGGATGTTTCCCCCACCATTCAGCCTGGAATACGTGTCCCATTGCCGTGGCCTTATATATTTTTACATGGAATTTTCACCAGGGCAAGTACAGAACCCTCCCCATTGGGGGAACATCGTCCTCAGTGTTCAATGACACCTTTACCCAACAAGACCACTGAAAACAAAACATACTGCCCATGGAGATTTATAACACAGCTCATTGCAGTATTTACAATGACCGCCTGCTAAAACGTGACAAACATACTGCTTACTGGAGCTTTATAACACAACTCATTATGATATTGAAAATAACCGCATATACACATACACATTTGATTCAACCAACAAATAATCATACTGGCTATGGAGCTTTATAAATCCAGATCGATACAATATTTACAATAATATACGCATATACACATTTTCTCAACCAACAAATAAAATATACGATGCCTACATCCACAACAAGGGAATCCAGAGGCTCACACCTCCACCTCAAAGTAATATCAGGATTCACCTCCTTCCCAGAAAGTCCAGAATCCACTACAAAGTCATATCTACATCCAATGTCCAGCGCTATAATCCTGCATCACTTGTCCTCTCAGTGAACAGTTACTAGCTCATTGTTCGAGGGCACGCTCCCAATGTGCATCTGATTCCATTTGGAAATACTAATGAACAAAACCAAATCCATCCATGACCTTCCCTTCTCTATTCCACAGTCCCTCGAGAATCCAATCAACTCTTCCATGCAGTCACTTACCTTCCAAGTTCCACTGGTACCCCCATCCCGGGCAGTCCATCACTTTGCAAGGCTTCCTTGCATCGGAAGATACAAAAAATATACCTGCGTCAAAACCATCATACAAGTCATAGCATGCTCATGGCAATCAAGGGACACTATTGGGTACGAGTGTCCCATAATGGCCCTGTTCCTGAATGCTTTACCAACATACTGTTGCATGTTCCAATATCTTTTCATTGACGATGCTGATTCTTGCAGTTGATTTTAACCACCCAACCAGGGATTTCTGTTCTTCTTGTACCAAGCACATGACTTCCATTAGATTCAAAATAAATTGAAATAACTTCAAATCGTACCTCATTGGTAGATCGTCAATAAGGTACATTTGCAATCCTGTTCGCTTCCTGTCACAACAAGTCAAACTAGCATCTTTGACCAAATCAACATGTATAAAAGCATCACATCAGGTTAGCTCAAAACATAACCATCATAGATCAAAACCATAAATCACATGTAATTATCATAAACCAAAATAATAGATCACCAGTAATCATCATAAACAATAGTCATAAACCACATGTCTAATAACGCTGAAATAAAATACCGATACTTATCCTTCATCGATCCTTACTTCTGCCTTTGTTCTTTCTGTACACACATCGGATCGGTCGCCACATCAGTAAACACCCAGTGCCTTCTCCTCAACCAGGTGCACATACGCATAGTGTACATCACACATATACAACCACACATGACATACAAATCATGAAATACATGCACCTACACCTGACGCACAACACATACACCTACACACAGTATACAAGACAAAACAATACATACGCCTACATCCGATGTACAACACAATACATACACCTACAACCAATGTACAACACAATACATACACCTACACCCGATGTACAACATAACAAACATACGTATTTAGAGTGAAACACAATGAGTTCATATGTCACAATACCATGACTACACAATGCACATACCTAGTACCACATGCCCTCAACACATGTATGGCATGCACCTAATACCACACATGCACCAGTATCATATGTACAATATGTACACAGTACCACCTGTACACCGTGCCACTTGCACAATGTGTGCACAACAACATATGTACACGACACCACTCGCACAACGTGTACACAATGCCACATGTACACTACACCACTTGTATAATGTGTACACAATAACACATGCACATAGTACCACATGGGTGACATGTACGTGACACCACATGTACACAATGCCACATGCATGACATGTACACAGCACCATCTGCACACAACGCCACTTGTACAACATGTACACAACACGACATGCACATAACACCACTTGTACGCTCATGCACATCACACCATATGTATATAACACCACATGTACAACATGTGTGCAACACCACATGTACATAGCATTGCATATCCAATATGTACATAGCATCATCTATACACAACACCGCATACACAACACCGCATATCCAACACGCGCAAAGCACCATAAGCATACAACAATGCATATCCATCATGCACACAGTGCAATATGTACACAACACCGTATATCCAACATGTACATAACACCATATATACCCAACACTGAATATGCAACATTCATACAACAATATCTATACTAACACCTTGTACATAATATTGCATAAACAACATGTACACACACTACATATGCACAATATTGCACGTGCACAATCATCACAGATGCAACAAGTACAACATATACACAACACTAATACCACAGATCCGAAACCACATTGTCCTTTCCAAGAAACCTTGCTTCCAGTGTCTTATTCATGCTTATCCTAGCATTTTGTAGACCAAACTGTTTTCGTTTCGCAGATGTATCCCTTGGTATAACCTGACCATAACATAGACATAGGCATAATACAAGCATACAATATCAATTCATATCCACATGATACTGACCTCATACATTTTTCATGACTACTCTTCTCAATTAATTCCTTGTAAGACTAGGAACCTCTTCAAGTCATTTTCCTGTGTAAGCAATCATTCCTCCACAAGAACGATTCCTGATGACCCTGTTAGATAGTGACATAGATACATAGATACATATACATAAACATTTATAATAAAACAATCATGATCTTGTTAGAAAAGGACATACATACATACATACATACATACATACATACATGTATGCATATAAAACATCAACATAGTCCTAGGGTGAGGAATTGAGATAGAGGGCTCTTGGGGTTGAGGGATCTCTAGACAATAGGGTATTACCCTTATCTGTTACCCATAGGGTTGGAGATGTTGCTCCCCTATCTACGCATAGGGTTGGAGATGCTACTCCCCTATTTGGTCTATGCAAAGTATACCCCAGTTGGAATCATACCCACAAGCCAAGCTTGTTGGGAATATTACTCCTAGTTTGGCCAATGGGTTGAGAGTGTACACCCAAGATGATTATGATGCAGGTGTTCTAGCTCATGAATCTTGAGGTTCATTGATGGGAAAGTTGATAGGCAATAGGATTGGGTTGAGATTTGCTAACCTTTGTGGTTTCGGGTTGGGAATGAGCTCCCCGATGTGATTCTAGGGTTGAGATGTGCTCCCATGTGTATTTGGATATCCTATTGCTCGATATGGGGTTGAGATATGTGACTCCCCTATGAGATAGAGGGTGGAAGCTAATTCTCCTCAATTCTTCTTCTTTTAGATTCGAGAATGTTTCAACAGATAGAGTTGAGCAGAGATGGAAACGACATGACAGGTTGACACTGGTATGTGGAATTCTTCCTAGTTGAGAGGGAGTGTTAATTTATGCAACTAGGGTCAAATTCCACTTTGGACAACTCATTTGATGGAGATGATGATTGCATTTACTTCCTCTTTTCGAGAAAACCAAAATTGACCTAAAGATCACCCCATTTGGACAAGCAAAAGTTTGTTTTTGAATTTATGAACCCTCACATGTACATTGGGACAGGTCGACTTCACACATATGTACAATTGCAGAGCTCAGCCTCAACATCAAGTGTACCCTCATGGAAGCCTATAAATACAAGATACCTCAAGCTCATTTGCACCTCATCATCAATCATTCTCTTCTCTTCTTCTATTTTTTGGTTCGCACAGGTCTAACTGAGGAAGTTTCGCACAAGGTCCAAAATTACAGGTTTGGGGCTCGCATGTGTCTAGGGTTTCTGTTTTCCGATTGCACGCTTGTCATAGGACATAGTCGACTGCAATCGATCGCTCATAGTGCTTCAGAGAACGATTAAGAAGCCACAATCTCTCAGATAACAACATAAAGGAAGTGATCAGGGCTCAAAGATAGTTCTATGAGGTCTAGACCCTAATCACTAGCTTTCCACGCTTCAGAGAGCGACTGAGAAGTCTTAATTACTCACATACAGTGCCTCAGGGAGTGACTGGGTTCTGAACTAGGGTTTCACAGTCAGGGTGCCACAGTCGCTCGCTTACAGTGTCTCAGGAAGCGACTGAGAAGTCACAGTCGCTCGTAGATTATCTTCATGAGTGCGACTAGGGTTCTAACCTATAGTTTGACAGTTGACCACAAATGTATGAAGGATGGAAGGTTTCTCTTTGTTGTACAATAATTCTGAAAGTCTGCCTCTGATTTGTATTGGGTAAATATTTATTGGATGATTATGTATTGGGCTCATTGTACTCTCTGCTAAAACATTTTATGACAATCTAATAAGAAGAAGATTTGAAAGGGTTTTCCCCCATAGTGGGGTTTTTCCCTAGTCTTTGACCAATCTGGTGTCTCTTGTGGTTGTGCTATTGTCTCCTTTGTCATTGCATATATTGTTCTATCTTCAATTACTGTTTATGATTGGAAACATTGTTAATAATTGGATGCATTGCTAAATGAAGAATTGATTTGGGCTGAAGTAATTGAAACAACATAGAAGAATCTGAAAAATTAACAGTTTGGTTTCCTCTCTGTGGGTAGGGCACAATTGTGATTGGTTCTTAAGTCTACGGCCTTCTCTAGGCTAACACCAGATCTCCATGTACCTGAAACTTTGTAGACTTGTTGATGACTGTGCATGCTTGATAGTGCTTCAGAGCTTGAGTATCATTGTAGACCTAAATATATTGAATACATATTTGCACTATATATACAAATATTGTTCTCTCCAAGAACACATTTCTGATACCTCAACACTAAAGAGTAGTGACAATAACATCAGGCCTATGGCTACACTCTGAAGTCATCGATACACATTCACACTTACCATTGTATTAGAGTCGACCTTCCCTCGTGTAGACCATGTTATTGAAACCTTGAAGCATATTATCATGATTTAGGGTTGCGTAGAAATAGAATTTGTGTTCAGTGTGAAATTACACAATAAAGAAGTTCTTGATACCATTAGAAGTACTAAACTCAATGTCTTTAAATGATAGCATTCTTTCCACATAATAGTGATCTTCAAGTTACTTCTAAGCGCTGATATCTAAGAATGTTGGACATAAATGATAAAGAACCTAAGCAGTAATTTGAGTTATGATTGCTAACAAAACATGACCCATGGATTGTTGAAGAAAGAGTGTCATAAAACTTATGATAGTAATCCTGATGGCAACGATCTCTATGATGTAGTGATAAAGACTGGTTTCCTCTTGTACATTGATTTATGAGCTAGGTTTGATGCCAAAGTTGAATAATGTGATGGCTATAGTTTGCATTAGAACTAAACTATAATAATATCACTGGTTGTTGTTGTAACATGTCAGACATCACCAACACTCCTATGACCTCATTCCAAGAAGCAATGGCATGTGAGTGTTGTCAATCCAGACTCTATCATGCTTTTTGGAGGTCGCAAAACCCCTTTTTGCAAAGGATTTGTCTACGTAAGATACACCAAGAATTTAGTGCCATCACACAAGCCTTGATTGATCTTACTTTGTGGCAAGCCCTTTCCTTGAATGTGTGTTAGTCCCTATTCACGATGAGTATAATGTGAGTTGCTATTGAGACAATAATGATGAATTTAGTGAGACCCTAATCATAGTTCTTATTTTTGTAGCTCACACCTTGATGATGCATGTACCAGTATCATGATAATAGCCTTATGATTCTTGATGGATGTAATCCTCTGTGTGGCATCTTTAGCAGTTCAATGTTTGGAAATTACCTAAATATTGTAACCATAATGTGACTATTGACATTTCAGTGACCTTATTACATATTAGCAAACTTGAGATTGGCAGACATAACAAAGAATTTTTTCAATAACCTTATACTACAATGACCTTTGACATCTAATGTGGGCAACTGAGTAATATTGGAGAAGATTATAAAAGTGATCAAGTTGGTTGTCTACTTGAAGATTGTGATAAGACCTTTCACCTACAAAAGACATCTATGACAGTGATAATAATCTCATGATAATGATGACACTCCTTGATAACAATACCCTTGGCATAATGCTGACTTTGTCACGAGACTTGTTCCTAAGACGATAAGAATAGGTAGTAGTGAACATTTAAGCAATAGTGGTGTTAAGGTTACAACATAACAATGATATGACTTGGAAATATGTTGTGATAGCTATACACTTGACAACTATGAGATGATTGATGATATTGATGATGATAATTGTGATGACAATAATAATTGAGACCGTGATTGTGTTGAGGATAGTTTCATTTGTAGCATGGGAGTAGCAATAAATGGTAGTAAGAGTAGCAATGTATGGAAACAATAATGAAGTAGTGGTAGTTGTAGTGGAAAAAATCTATTGTTTTTTGGCTGTAATCCCTGGTACGTGAGCCCAACCTTCAGGGAGCATTTGCTTCCTTCCAGCTTGTTGGTAAAACCTCTTCAAAGTCTTTTACTTCTTTCCAGACTTGTCTGGTAAATGTTGTATGTACATCATACATAACACAACACTTGTTTGGACATTATTCTAGTGTACTAATCTTCATGTGATGTGGTTTTATGGTTTCTTTTAATTCTCTAAATGTTTTAAGTTAATAAACTAACCTAATTGTGGAAAGAAGAGGGAAATATTGCTTCACCCCCCTCTCAGTATTTCCAACATGAAGAACCAGAGAAGGAATCTAAGAAATAACCCAAAAAGGAGTAGACTAGTTTGAGTACCATGAACCATTCACAATCCCTATTTAAGATGGAAGTAAAGGTCGATATCAAGTTGTATCAAGGTGAGATTTACGCTTTTAAATTAATTCATTGTTTCTAGTAGTTAGAGTTTATTTTAGAGTCCACCACATAGAAGAGGAACAAAAAAAATATTTTTCTCATTTGAAACTAGAGGGTCATGCCATGACCTGGTGGGAAATCCATACAAAACCCTTGATTTTGGAGGGTTATCCCTTAGTAACTAAGTGGGAGGGTTTCAAAACTCTCATAAAGTCATCTATCTCCTCATCCATAACATCTTTCACACGAAAATGCCTATACAACCATACATAATGCTAGAAAAGCCACTATCAATTTGTTTGAGATGTGTGCTTAATAAACCTTTACATTGAGAGATCATCCATAAAATATACATTACAAGATCACATACAGTTCAATAAGAAAGCACATAAATATACACAATCATCAACATAATTTCTATTTTATTTATAATTTACACTACATATTTGAAGACCATAAGGGCATTTTTTAATTACATTGCATACATGCCTCCAGACGATGAAAGGTAAACTACTTTCCACCCAATCATAGGCTCAACTATTTGTTCAATCCTTTGTACTGGCCACCCCCAATGTAGACCACGAATCCATGAGGGGAAATCTCTGACTTAGTCATTAAAGGTGGAAGCATGAAGGCCCCTTTCCTTCATCAACACTTACTCAACAAGTTCTCTTAGAATCCCACTAATCCTAGGGCCTACTCAAATTCTATGGGTGATTTCTCATGCATATTGCATAGCACAAAGGGATCCCCTTCACTATCCACCAATATCTTTGGAAACTTCTATTTTCTTAGTGCTCATTGTCTTGCCTAGTAAGCACCCACAATTTAGCTCTCTCTCTCTCTCTCTTTCAAGCCACCAATTTGGTAAGGATGAAGGAAACTCTCTTTCTTCCACATAAATCCAACAATTTCCCCAAAAACCTCTCTAAGCCCAGAGCTTGCACATCTCTTTGGTTGGCTTCTCAACTGGTTTATACAACAAAAGGCACCCCCCTTCGTTGTTCCCATCAATCCCTTGGTGCTCTCCCTCTCAATGCTTCTTTGACTTTCCCAACAAGTACCTATAACATAGCTCCATTTGCTGCTTGGGTTGGGAATACTTTCACTCAATTTTCTTAGTTCAGATTTGGATAAAATGCCCTTAGTATGTTGCCAACACCCAACAACAACTCTAGCACACATTTCTATCTAGATATGGTCATCAAACTCATTCTTATGTGTTAAATATCTCTACACACGAGAACCATTTATTCTCTACTCTTCTCTTCCTATGTATGTGGGAACATCTGTGATCCCCTGCATGAGGAAAACACTTTGTTCATCTCTTCCTTGCACTCAAATTCATGTGTGACTGACCATTTCATTCCTTCATGGGTCTCTTCCTCCTACACACACTAGAGCTTCTTACTCTACATAACCCATTCATGGGTGTTTTTTTCTTTCTCACAAGAGCCACTTTTTCTCTTCACTCATGGGTAATCAATATATCGGGGATTCCTTGTCAACCTATCCTCCTAGGTTTCTTTTCCCATTTAATCTCATGTTAAGTCTACCAATTCATGGACAAGTAATTTTTTTATATAGATCCTAGAAGTCTCTAGATGGGTAATCCACACATATCTTGGATGAGATATTTGGGCACATTCCAACTACTTTCCATAATTATGGAAGCTGGAAGTCCAACTACCAAATCCTTTCATTAGTTATTTTATTGGGAATTTGGAAATCTTAGATTTTGTACATATTTAGCTCAACCAATTAATTTAGTGGTAGCAATTATTTCCATATTTATGTTTGTTATCATGTCCCCTTTCATGGCTTCTCGTGGTCCATACCAAGGCTCCACCCCTTTCATCATTTATATGGAAAATTTTCACTAAAAATATAAATTATAATTGTTCCAAGTCTTTTAACCATGCCCATATATGCCACTAACATAATTAAATGCAATGTTAGAAAGGAATTAAAATAGGTATCTTACACCAATAAGGAAATGCATTACAATAAGAACTTATTTATGTTATATTGTTTTAAGAATGTTAAGAGAAGACAAAAACTATTTCCATATTTTGAAAAAGTAAAATAGGAAAAGAAAATCAAAAGAACACAATTTTGCTAATGAAACTATATTGAAGTTCGGCTTGGAGTATGCCGTAAAACTGCTTCTGCTTGGCTAAGAGCTCGTCTTCCTCGGACGTAAGGAAATAGGTTAACGGCCCAAGACCCAGAGGCATCTGGCAGGAGTGAAAGCCTGCTCCCTTACGGACCACCAGCGGGTTATTACAGGTGGCGTGGTTTTCCTTGATAACGGTGATGAGTCAAATCGACATTCGCGGATAGCAGCCAGAGATGGTTGTCCTCACTGTTGGTTTGACACCTGAGTTTGATAGGTTTTGCCACCTTCGGAAGAAACTATATTGAAGTTTGGCCATAAAGTGGTTCATTCAAATATATTTAGTTATGCAAGTTTTCTATGTGATAGAATTCGTGAATGATTTCTTAGGTAAACTTGGAAATTATCCAATGATGTCTGAATTGTTCCCAGAGCCATGGAATCAATATTTGATTTTAGAATGTGATTCAAATTCACTTTTGACTTAATATATTTTTCTAGTAGATTTCTTCCCTTCAATTGTTGTTTTCTTAACCTAATCCAAATACAATTGAGCATTTGCTTAAGAATAATCCAAACAAAGCTATAAAACAAACTTATAACATTGTAATTTGTAAGAAGAATAATTTCAATGTTATCATCCTCTCTTTTATCTCATTTAGTTGTTTCAACATTCCTATACACTTGTTGCCCCTGATTTTTTGTAGGCATGAAAATTTGGTAATCCGATCACATCACAAGCTATTTTCACAAGGTTTACAAGTGTATTGATTTTCTATATTGTTTGATAGTCTATTTTTCCCTTGATAGCTTTGTATTGTTATCTTACCACATGCCTCATTGGTTGTGCCAGGTTCCATGTGGTTGAGACCTTCCTTATAGGGCCTCCTTAAGTCAATAATAATTTCCTCTGATGCCTTTCTCCTCATATGCTTGCCACTTATATCTTCAAAAATCTTATTGACCTTTTCTCTAAAGTGTTTATTATTATATTATTTTTATCAAAGAGTTGTCAAGCCTTCAGAGAGTAGATATATGGCAAGAATAAATATTTTGGAGGAAAGGACCAATAATATTTCCATAGGGAAGACACATGGGAATCATATGGGGCATGTTATCCTAGATAAAATGAAAGAATTAATGAATTAAGGACACCTAACAAGGAAGATCCTAAGACTAGGTCTCATTGGTGTATATGTAGGAGACACATGGTACGATTATAATGAAAAGGTATGATGAAAGGTTCTGGCCTATAATGATATAACAATATAAATGTAATAACTCAATATATAGGGATTAATAAGGGGTTTTAGGTTAACGTGGGCCTTGTCTAGGGCTTAGCATACTCCTCCCCTTCAAATAAGCGTTTTCCTCAACACTTGACTAACTACATATGTTTTTACGTGAATAACTCATCTTCCAATGTTACCTCTTCTATTGGTAGGTTGTTCCATTTTATAAGGCATTGAGTATTTTCTCAATTTCTTAGCTACTTAATCCTTGCTTCAAGGACTAATTCTAGTTCTAGTATTGGTTTCTATTCTTGATTAATCTCTAGTGAAATATTTTGGACTAGGATCTTGTCACTCGATGTACATGTGAAGATGGAGGAAACTCCAATTTGTAAGCCATACTTCTGGTCCTCTACAACACCTTAGAGGGGATAAACTACCTCGATATTTATTGTCCTCTACAACACTTTATAGGGGATAAACTACCTCGATATTTATTTATTTGGACATAAACGCCATGAACCATCCTTTTTTATAACCATCATCATCAATAAAAAGAATGCACTTTGGTTTAGTTGAATGATTCCAACCTCTAACATTTATTGAATCAAACACTCAATCTCACCCTTCTATCCATATAGATGCCTATAAGGCCTAATTTTAGGTGCTGCACTTCTAGGTTTCAAATGAATGACATGGTCATGATCTTTAGTACGTGGAATACCCTTAGGCATCTCTCCAAATACCTTGGAATGATTGTTGAGAACTTTTTAGAGATATGTGATGAAGAGCATATGGATGTTTGAACATCTAATGAGCACAATTATGAAATTACACAATGGGGTCACTTTTTGGGTAATTTTGTCATGCTACTAGAGCTTAACACTTTAGAGGGTTTCCCTAGGATACCTCTAGGCTAAATTTCCTTGCCTTCTGAGGAAAATCTCATGAAAGATCTTGAAAAGTAAGGGATACTATTCCTAATGATTGTAACCATTAGATCCTTGAAATAACATCAACATTACCGGTTTGAATTTCACTCTTGGTACTATTCAATAAATACTCCCACATGTTGAATTTAATACTATGCAACTTCCCTAAATAGCTTATGGTACCTCAATCTATTATCATTACTTAAAATTATGGTGCTAGAAATACAAAGTAATTGAGAAGTTTTTTCCAATTTGTAGTCAATGAAGTTATGGGTACTAACAATGTTACCTTTTTGTTTTTGATATATCTTTCTATCTTGAGGGTTTATGGAGTATTAATTCCAGCCAATTATGGCAACATATTGTAGTAGTCTCTTCTAGCTCTAGAACTTGTGACATTTCCATATCTCGGTCTTCTTCCTGTTCACGGTCTATGTAGAATCATTTCTTCTCGCCAAATTTATGCCCCTTACTATACTTACTATCATAATTGAAGCATAGTCCATTTCATGTTCTTTCATCCATTGGCTAAGCTACCAACCTTGTTGGTTAAGTGAGGTTAGGAGAGGGAGCATGATGTCTCTATAGTTAGTGACCACTCTTCTAGTAACCACATTTTTACTTTCAAATTTCCCTGTTAGAAGAAAAACATGCTCTATGGAGGTTCAAAGAGACACACCCCATGTTGGATGTTTTCCTATAGAATTCCCATAAAGAGGTATAACAAATTATCCTCTAAAATGTTCTTTACCCCAAGACTCAACATTTAGAATTGTTGAATGTACTTTGTACTTGGATCTATTTGCCAAATATTTACCAATTGACTAATAAATACATTTCTCTTAATATCCCCAAAGTGTGCTATCAATTCCTCTATAAAAATGTACCAAGATACAATAACACATTTTTTTTTTCCTTTCACAAAGCTATTGATACCATACAAATTGATATTGTCCTAAATACAAGATGTAATAAATATATTTTGTAAAGATATAACTTGAAGTAGATCTAAGTATTGCTCCATTTGGAATATCCATGTTATAGGATTATTACCATCAAACTTCCATACAAATGAGGTATTTCCTTGGTGTCATATTCAATCCTTGATAACATGGTTCTTGAGGTGATGAAAAATCATGATTTTGCGATTCAATCTTTATTTACTCCAAATTTTCAAGGTTTCCTTGTGTCTTGATATCTCCTTTAGAGAGTTTCTCTTCTTGGGTATGTAAATGGAGGATGAACATGGATTTTTTCAAATCTTCCATACTCTTTTCCGTCTTATCCTTTTTGTTTTCTAGTTTCTTTGCCTCTTCAATATATTGAGAAATTTCCTCTTTCTTATTGGTTCATTGTAGAGATCTTTAGGGGTTTAGTTGGGGAAGTATATTTTGAAGAACCTTTGGGAGCCATGTGATAAAATAATAATACTCCTATTTTTCCTCTTTATCTCAAATTTTGAATCACTAAAAATAGATAATTAAACCAAAAGTTATGCCACTATAAGTTACGTACCTTCTAAATCCTAATTTGGAGATTGTTTGGATGGATAATATTTCTCCTGATATAAATGTGAAATTTGAACTATTCTAATATGAAAATTATGTATGTAGTATTGTCATTGTGTTCCCTACAATTGCATATATTTGATCAAAATTTTATTTGCTAAGTGAAAGTTATGGCGATTTTCCCAAAACTTGCTAAGTTTTCTCCCTCTTCCCAAGAGAAAAATTGTACAACATGCCATGTGTCCAATTTGTCAAATTTGTTTATGAAACTTTTAATCAACGTACCTTAGTATTTATTCTCAGATCTCGAAAAATTTCATAGTCTGAATCTCCTTTGGAACAAAATTACAATGAATCTACCAAGATTGTTTTAAAAATTGATTTTAGAACTAGTCAAAAATCCTAAATTCCATAGGGTATATCCCCAAATTTATTGTGAACAAAAACATGAAATTTTGAACACATATAACCTAATAAAAATAATCAACATCCTCAAAATTTCACTTTCTAAAGCTTCCCACAAATAGAGCTATAGTGAAAATTCCAAGATGACTCATTTGAAACTGAATTTAGGAACAATCACAAACCCTAACTTCCACAGGGTAGACCCTTGAAAGTATAATTAATGAAAAATTGATTTTTTACCAAAAGTAATTTGATATTTCTCTTTGTTATCCTAAACAAATTTCTACTTGAATCTTCCCAGAAAAAATTATAGTGAAAACTCCAAGAGGATTCGTTTGAAACTAAATTTATGAACAATCATAAACCCTAACTTCCATAGTATATATCTCGGAAAATATAGTGAATCAAAACTTAAAATTTGACTGTAGGTAATATGGTTTTTCTCTTTAGTCTCCTCAAAATTTTGTTGAATGAAGCTTCCTCGAAAAAAGAAGAAGAAGCAAAAATTCCATTAAGTCTTGATTGAAGGAGAAAAATCCTAGGATCATAGCTTTGATGCCAAATGTTATGAACCATGTGCCTCAAAAACGATAAGAAAGCAATGAATACATTCCAGGTTGAGGGTGGCGCCTCCTTTGAAAGAGAGAGAGAGAGAGAGAGAGAGAGAGAGAGAGAGAGAGAGAATACAATTATAATGAAAGGTTCTAGCCTACATAATAATATAACTCTAAATTGTAATAACTTAATATCTATGGATTAATAAAGGGTTTTAGGGTTAATAAGGGTCTTGTCTAGGACTTAAAAATCTTGACTGGATGGCACATTTCATGACCAATGAAGCATGTGACAGACAATGCAATAGAGTTATTGGGGAAATACATAATTTAGAAAATAAATACTTGCAAACTTTGTAAAAAAAGGCTTGGGACATGATCAAATTCCCAAATTTTCATCACCACAAGAAATCATACACAATAAGAGTATAGGAATGCTAAAACAAATAAATCAATTAGAAGAGAGGCCAATACCATTGAAGTTACTTTTCTTGCAAATTACAACATTACAAATTTGTGTTACAAGGTAGTTTGTATCATTCTTAAACAAGTGCTAAATTGTGTATGGATGAGGATAAAAACATTACAATTGAAGGACAAAAAAAGCTATTAGTAAAAGTTATTAAGTCCAAAGCAAATTTGGATCACATTCTAAAATTAGACATTGGTTACATAGATCTAAGAAAAATTCATACATTGTCAAATTACTTTCTAGGTTTACTTAATAAATTGTTCATGAAATTTGTAAGTCATAAAACTTGTATAACTGAATTTGGTGAATGAACCACTTTGTGGCCAAATCTTGATGTAGTTTCATCAATAGAATTATCATCCTCATATCAAGTTTCGTGAATTGTTAGAGAAAATTCCATCTAAAAAATACATACAATTGATAGATAGTGCTTAGAACTCAATTGCATTAGTATTGAAACTTCTAAACTTCAAGTAACAACTCACTGGAATGGATCAAGAAATCTAATATAAACATTTCCATTTTCATTAAATTAAACAAGAAAAAACAATCTCTTACCTTTGATTCTTTGTAAAATATTAAAACTAATATATAAACCTCATATCATCACCTTTGTCATGTATATAAATCCAATGATGAGAACCACCTTTCTCTTGCAAAAAATTGGGCACCAAGCACCAAGTAAATCCACACAGACTACACTATATTTTTAACATTTTCAAGCTTCAATTTTATTATATTTTAATTGAAACAATGTGCCATCACAATTCCATTGCCAAAATATCTCACTTCTTAGTGTTCAAACAAACACCTTTTCCCTTTCTCAAGTAGAAAATATGACCTATGACGACTACCTTTGTCTTACAAAAAACTATATTGGTTTATTGCTTGCAATGAAAATTGCATTTATTTATACCTTGTAATACTCCATAAATGAAAAATAATGTGTTTAATGTCAAATGATCGAAATTGATTAATTATATTATTTGTCATCCACATTTATGCTTTTAGGAGTAGAAAAATTAGAGGAATCAATTTGCAGGGTCATTTTTACCAATGGTCCCAATTTGGAAAATTTAGAGTGAAAAACTTCAAATCTATTTTGAGGCCTTAAATGACCACTTTTCATGGTATCTACCTTATTATGGACCTAAATTCCATATTATATACACATCGATACCTTTCAAATGATGTAAGAATCACCTCAATAAGAGCTTGTACAAGAAAGTTATGTCTCTCGAAAGTTGACCTATTGTAATTGACCACCATAATTAGAGAGGATTCCACATCAACTCTCATTACACATGCAAAATGGGTTAGCCACATGGGGATTCTAAACAAGACTCTAGTAGGATTAAGTTGTAACTCATATCAACGATTGAATGGGTCAAATTTAACCCCTAGTTGGTTATCAAGCTTTGTTATAATTGTACCGGTAGGAGGAAAAGGGGTTCATTCTATTCTACTGCATTTTGTTCCATAGTTGAGCAAAGTAGCTAAGAGTGAATAGAGAGAGGGAAGAATAGAGAGGGTTTGTGTTTTGTAGAATCCCATGGACCGTAGATCTCCTTTCTCTGTATTTTCATGAATTTCATTCAGAGAAAGAGAGAAAATATCAAGCTCACCTTCCAGCTAGGTTTTCTCCCAAAAGGGTTTCCTATGTCATATCTTGGTGTTATTGTGGCTTATGAGTGATTGTTTTATCTATTCTCTCTTTTCTGCATTTTATATCTTGCATGCATAAGTAGAAAATACTATTATAATAAATTTAGAAATTTAGTATGAATATTTCCATAATCAATAACTTTATGTAGATCAAAACTTTTGGTGCACTGTGCGTTGTCATTTATTTCCCTGACATTTCAGGTGAATATTTGACCAGTCTTTAGAGACATTAAGCTTTTTTGACGAGGTGAAGAGGGCTAGACTAGTTAAATAAAAAATGAAGCTCGAATATAATTGCTATGTTGGGTAAGAATGATGAAATTGTTAATTAAATATTGACTATATTGAAAGAAAATAAATATTAAATTTTAATAATTCAAATTAAATTGGTAAAACAATATTAATTACTAAAATTCAGTAAAGTAAAAAAAAAATATTTTTCATTATTTTAATTTAGATTGTAAAATATTAATTTATTAATTACTCAAATTGATAAGAATCAAACAAATTATTTTAAATGATTTTATTTTAGATTGTAAATATTAATTTAAAATTCAGATTAGGATGAATGGAATTGTGTTCGAATATAATAATGAAAATGATTATGATTATGGTCAAAGTTGAATTAAGAATTAATAAATAAATAATAAAAAGGCTTTGCTGCTTATTATTATTATTATTATAATAGAAAATGTATAGAAATAAATAAATAAATATATAAAACTTAGATTGAATGAAATTATTATATAAAATTAATAGGATTAGAATGTTACAAGTTATGAAATAATGAATTTAAGATTGGTCAAGACTCAAATTAGAATTAACTTGGAAATAATGAGAATGGGAAATGAACTATTTTAAATTTTTTTTAATTGAGGTAAGAAGATTAAAGAGGAGTTATTTAGTTTAAAAGAAATTAATATTAAATCATAAATGATAACTTAAATTAGATATATGATTATATGGGATTAAAAGAAATTTAATTAGAAGAGGAAGAATTAAATGAATTAGAGTGTTGAGAATAAAGAAGGATAAGCATAAAAATAGGAGAAAGAGATGAAAAAGAGTAGTAGGAGGGGAAGGGCGAGGATTAAGATGGATTAGAATTAATATTAGAGGGACCGGATTTGGAGGACAAGAAATGGATAGTAGGTTTCCAAGAATGGCTTAATTGGTACCCGTATTTTCGATTAAAGTTGTTAGGATGCTTTCAATCTCAAGGGCTTCCCTAATGACATGGTCGGAATGGAAGGGGCTAGAGGCTAGGATTTTTGTTTCATCAAAACAAATGAGATTCCTAGTATTATGGGAATGCTCAACTATGGCAGATTTAGAAATATGGTTATGGAAGGTGTTAGCCATATGTTCTTTGGGTTGAGCTTTGAACAATTTGCTAATTTTCCCTATGTAAGACTTTCCACAAGAGCAAGGGATTTCATAGACTTCGAGACCTAGCACAAGGTCATTCTTGTCCTTGCCAATCTAAAGAGCTAGATGAGGGTTTTATGGGGTTTGAAAAAGGTCTTGATGTTATTTTTAGATAGGATTTTAGATAAATGATCAGTAACCCCTTGAATGTAGGGCAAGGTTACTTTGGCTAAGGGAAGGTTATTGGAAAGGATTTTAGGTTGGGGGTGGAGAATGAAGTGAAAGGCCTTTTTGATCTGGGATGAGGAGTAACCATTAGATTTTGAGGGCTTTGGTGAGTTGAGCTTTTTCAATGGGAAATGAATGGGAAGAGAAGATCCGAATGGATCTGGTGATAAGGGTTTTAAGCATGAATTTTTTTTCAATAGGATAATGGTGGGAGTTGGCATGAAGGTCTCTATTGGTGTGAGTCTTCTTGTGATAAAGTTGGTGGGTAAGGGAGCCAAGAGACTAGGACATGAAGAAAGGGAGGGAATGTTATTCTTCGAGCTCCATGGTGAACTGGATGCGAGGGGAACTGTTATTGAGATGGGAAAGGAAGGCTTGGAGAGCTGGTAAACCATGGGACCAAATAACAAAGGTGTCATCAACAAACCATTTCCAAAATTTAGGTTTTAAGTGGTAGGTCTCAAAGGCCACGACTTCGAAGTGTTCCATAAAAATGTTAGCCACAACAGGGGAAAGGGAAGAACCCATAGCTGTGTCCTTGGTTTGCTCGTAGCATACTCCCCAAAGGTGAAAAAGCCAGTGGTACGGAAAATTTTGATAAGGTTGAGGGTGTTAGAGTCTACTAACTTAGAAATAAGCTCTATGGCTTCAGGGATATGAATTTTTGTAAATAATGAAACAACATCAAAGTTAACCATGGTGTTGTTTTCTTCAAGTTTTAGGTGCTTGACTTTCTAGATTAAATTGGAGGAGTCTTTAATAAAGGAGGAAGAGTGGCCAGAAAAGGGACAAAGCTCCTTAGTAAGGAATTTGGAGAGGGCATGGGTGGGACCACCAATAGTGCTAACAATAGGTCTAAGAGGAATATCCTTTTTGTGAATTTTAGGTTGCCCATAGATCATAGGGGTAATGGGGTTAAGGGGAATAAGGAGATTTTAGATGACAAGGTCAAGGGATGAAGATTTAGTAATTGATATGATTTTACCAATTTAACTTAAATCATTAAATTCTAATATATATTTTCTTTTGTTATAGTCAAAATTTAATCAATGATCCATTAATATTACCCAACATAATGGCTATATTCTAACTCCATCTTCTATTTAACTGGTATAGCAATATTCATATCATCAGAAAAGCTTAATGTCCCTGAAGATGGGTGAAGTGTTCACCCAAAACGTTGGGAAGATAAATGACAAAACACAGTTCACCAGAAGTTTTGATCTACAACAAATTTAGAAATTCTAAGGAAAATTATCTCTCATAGTATAGATTTTGGATTTCAATATATTTTTATTAGATCTATTATGATGAATTTCCTAGTGGAATATCTCTAAAATTTTACAAATCATACAAGTATGAAAATAAGTTTATTTGGATGTATAATGGGGAGTCACACAGGATCAGATCACTTTAAGTAACAATTCATAAAACCACAACCATAGCTGATGAATCTAGTTTTAATAACACTCGCAATATGGTAGACGAGATATTTGCAAGTTTGGAAGAGTAGGTTGTAGATATCAATTGTAATATGAACCTCCTTATCGCAACTATGGAAATAAGATTGGAATTGGAGAAGACATAGGTTCCAATGCATATGTCATATTAGAGGGAAACTTAGGGGACTAGGAAGAACTAGAGAAGGGATCTAAGAAAAAATCCAAAAAAGAATATCCTAGTTTGAGTGTTGTGAACCATTCATAGTCCCTATTTAAAATGGAAGTGAAGTTAAACTTCAAGTTGCATCAAGATGAGATTTACACTTTGAAATTAAATCATTGTTTGTAGCAACTATATGTTTGTTTTAGTGTTCACCACATAAAGGAGTAACAAAAAATTTCTTTTGCCTGTTTGAAACTAGAGGTCCATGCCGTGACATGGTGGGAAAGACACGTAAAAACCCTAGGGATGGAAGGGCATCCATAGTAACTAAGTGGGAATATTTCAAAAATCTCATAAAGTACCAATTCTGCCTTATCATGTATGTAGAGGACCAATGGATCCAGTGGCACTACTTTAGTTAGAGACAGAGACACAATGTACATGAGTTCAACAGATAATTCAAGAGTATGTCAATAATGTTGGATATTAAGATGTACTACTCAAGTATATAGGGTATCTACATAACCATCTTTGGAAGCAAGTAATGTTGTTTAAATGTATTGAATGGTGGATGAGACTTGTGTATAGGCATATTACTATGAAAACATATGCCAAAATAAAGGGTAGTAAAGTGGTTAAAAGTAGAAGGAACAATAAGAAGCTTCCAAAGAAGGGAGGAAGAAATGGAAAGGGGGGCAACACAATACTTGAGGAAATTTGTAGCCTCATTTTCAATGGTAATAACACCACTCTACACCATAACAATGAGTGGAAAGTGTTTCTAGTGGGGAACGCGATAGAAGAATCCCTTTGAGGAGTTAAAGAAGAGAATAAATCAAGCACTCGTTCTTGTACTACCAAAATTACAACATTCCTTTGAAGTGGAGACAGATGCAAGTGGGTATGCTATGGGAGCGATGTTGATGTAGGGAAGAAATACTTGTATGCTACCATTGATGAGGTGGTTCTCAAATACCCTACATATGATAATGAAATCTATGCCCTCGTATCAGTTATCAAGAACTGTAAACACTATATGATGGGAAAGAAGATAGTAATATAAATAGATCACTAACTACTACTCTACCACAGGCCCAAAGTAGGTTACAATAGACTAAACATGACAAGTTGGTGGGGATATTATAACAATTTCATTTAATGATCAAGTACATGAAGGGAAGCATAAACAAGTTGGCTGACATGCTTTCAAGGCCACCCACACTGAAGATCATAGCTCTAGGAACTCTAATGCGATGGATCCTTTCACTCATGATGCATACAAATAGGCATATACAAAGAATAAGGGATTCAAGGATGTGTTTCAACAATTTCAGAGCAAGAATCATGTGTAGGATGGTGATAACATTGTTGACTATCATCTCCAAAATGGGTTACTCTACAAGTTAGATAAGTTATGTGTACATAAAAGTGAACAACTGCAACCAATCAAAGTGACTCACACCTCCAAGGTTGCAAGGCATTTTAGTGTAGGGAAAATAATGGTCAACTTATAGAGGTATGTGTACTGGCCCAAGATGCAAGAATACATAGCTAGGTTCATAAGAGGATGTATACTTTACTATACTAGCAAGCCTAACAACATGGAATAAGGTCTATACCATCCCTTGTTTGTACTCAATCTTCCTTGAGAAAGCATTTCAATGGAATTTATGGGAGGTTTACCAAAACTAAGAAAGGACATGACTATCCATTCATGGTAGTTGACAAGTTCAACAAGAAGTGTGTGTTCATGCCCTGTAAAAAGGTCATAAGTGGGAAAGAAGTAACAAGCATGTTACTTGGATAGGTTTGGGTGCACTTGGGTATACCAAGGAGAATCAATTTATACAGGGATACAATATTTCCTAATTAATTTTGGACTACATCTTGGGAGAAAATGGACATGAAGTTGAAGAGGTCAAAACCATTCCATGCACTGTTATATGGAAAAGCAATGGAGTCAATATGACTTTGGTGTAGATTTTGAGGGGTTACAATCAAAAGCATTCAAGGAATTGGGATGAAAATTTGGTTTATATGCAACACTCTTATAATAGAGTAGATCACATTTCTACTAATAGGTCCCCATTTGAAACTTGCTTTGGATATTTTCCACCTTCACCTTTGCATTTTTTATATGGGTAGTAAGGAGGAGTGAGGGAGGATCTCACTGGGAATGATTTAAGGGTGGAGACACTTATGGAGAAGATTAAGCAAATCCATTTGCAAGTATAGGATACATTTAAGAAGTCATAGGGAAAGTACAAGGCTAGGCATGATCAACAAACATAGAACTTATTCAAGGTTTGAGACAAAGTATGGTTACAATTGAATAAGGAGAGGCTATAGGGTCCTAATAAAAAAATCAAGGTTTTGTGATATGGTCCTTTTCATATGCTAGGAAAGGTGGGATATAACACCTATAAACTCAATATACCCCCATACATGAGCATTTATTCAGTGGTGAATGTGGAAAATCTGAAGCTCTATGAGCCTTCCATGTTGGATCAGGAGGAGGAGTAGGTATTACCATCTATAGAGGATTTAGGACTAGATGTTTGATCAGAGTTGACAAAGGATACAATTTTTTAGAAGAGGTCCAAAACTACAAGAAAAGGACAACATGACCTTTGGTGGTTTGGATTGAAAAGGCAACTTCTAAATAGGGCTAAAATGTTACTCCAAGGAGAGGGTAGAGGAAAAATTTCCTCACCTCATTTAGTAAAAGATTTTGGGGACTAAAAGCCTCTAAAAAATGGGGAGGTATGTTTGATATTGGATCATTATATTATTTTTCATCCATATCTATGCTTTTGTTGTGGAGAAATTGAAGGAATTGGTTTGCAAGGTCATTTTTATCGGCGGTCTTGGTTTCAAAAATTTGGGGTGAAAAATTTTAGGATCTATTTTGAGGCCTTAGATGCCTATTTTTTGTAGTACCAACCTTTCTATGACTTGGATTCCATAATCGACACATTGATACCTTTCCAAAAACACAAGAATCACTGAAACCATAGCTTATATGAGGAAGTTTTACCTCCTAGAAGTTGACCTATTGTGATTGACCACCATAATTTGCGAGGATGGCACATCAATCCCCATTACTCATGGAAAAGGGGTAGCCACATAGGGAATATGAAGAAGACTCTAGAAGGGTCAAGTTATAACTCTTGTTGAGGGTTGAGTGGGGCGTATTTAACCAATAGTTGGCTATCAGGATGTGTTGTGACCATGCCACTAGGAGGAAAATGGGTTTGATTCTATTATAGTGCATTTTGTTCCATAGTTAAACAAAGTAGTTGAGAGTGGACATAGATAGGGCATAATAGAGAGGGTTTGTATTTTGTAGAAGCCCACGAGACACATGTCTCACTCCTTTGTATTTGCACCAATTCCATTCAGAGAAAGACAGAGAAAAACAACCTCACATTCCATGTGGGTTTTCTCCCAAAATGGCTTCCCAAGTCATATCTTGGTGTTATTGTGGTTTGCAAGTGATTTTATTTTTATTTTTATTTTTATTTTTTCCTCTATTTTTCACATTTTATATATTGAATGCATAAGAAGAAATCAATAATTTAATAAATTCAGAAAAATATAAGGAAATTTAACCTTCATAATACATATTTTTGATTTCAGTATATTCTTAATATATATGTTGTGATGAACCGCTGAGTGGAATATCAATAATAGTTTATAGATCGACCAATCACTCACTAATTGAATTCATCGCATCACCAAATAAACATATAAATGTATTCAATAAATGAATTCCATGAATGCCCATTGAAAATTGGACATAAACTCACTTCCATTATCTTGTCCAATATATTATGGGGACACACACACATAGATACATCACCAAATCCATTTGAAAATTTGACAATAAATGTAAGGACATATTTATATGAAAAAACATGAAAACATTTGCATATTAAACCAACCTAGATCCATCTTAACTTCAGATATACCAAGCGTCGAGAGGGATTAAATCTCTTTTCACTCTAAAAAAGGTTTGCATGTCGAGAGATTTGATCCCTCTAGATGCTTGGTAGATCTAGAGTTAAGATGGATATAGGCTGGTGTAATTCCCTCCTTTAAATAGGATATATTCCACATGAATATCATAGGTCAATACCTTGGGTTCTTAATACTATGAGTCATTTTTAATTTTATTTTTATAGGGTTATTTTAATTTTAATTTTAATTTTATTTTGATCGAGTTAAACTGTTTACATCACATTTTTCTGAAGAAAAAGACACCCACAATTTTATTCATCCAAAAGAAGAACAAAGTTACATTTTGCACATGTTGAATGCGTTTGCTCAATAATGCCTCATGTAATTTTCAGAAAAATGAGCACAGGGAAAATTACTTATGCCACAAGAATTGGCTACCATAGCAGGTCAAAAAACCCCAACAAACTGTTATGTATAAATATTAAATGTATATTAGTTAAGATTAATTTAGGAAGAAGGGGCACGATCAAAAGATCATGACTCCTCATGTAAAGACACCGAGGCTATATTTAAGCTAGGGGTCGTCATTGTAACATCATCATTCAATTCTTGCATATAATATATATACATATATAAATATTTGTTCAATTCTCTCACAATAGCTTGCAATACCTTTTACAATAGAAAACACTTTCAGCAGAACAACAAAAATGGTTGGAGAAAATAGCTACCTTTGATTTAGAAATTCTCCATAAGAAGGGTAAAGACAATGTTGCAACTGATGCTCTATCTCGAAAAGACGAAGACCCATCATTACTTGCAATCTCAACTATAGTCCCAAAATGGTTAGATGAAATTCGAAGTGAATATGTGAAGAATCTAGATATATGTAACCTAATCAATAATCCTATTCAAAATTCAAAACTTGAATGGAGGAATGACATCCTTTGGTATAAGGGACGAATTTATCTAAGTCCCACTTCCAAATTCAAAACCAAAGTTCTTAAGGAGTGTCATGATTCACTAGCAGCTGGACATGTAGGATTCTTCAAAACCTACTATAGCCAATCATTTTTTTGGAAAGGAATGTACAAGGAAATTCAAAAATATGTGGCAAAATGCGATAAATGTCAAAGAAACAAAAATGAAAAGAGTTTGACACCAAGATTGCTCCACCCCCTACATATCCCAAACTAGAAATGGGAAGAAATAGTGATGGAATTCATTGATGGGATACCCATGTCAAATGTGAAGGATAAAATCCTTGTGGTTGTAGATTGTCTCATTAAATATGCACATTTCATGGGCATAAAAAGTTTAGATTCAACAAAACAAATTGCCAAAATATTTTGCAAAAATATTTACAAATTGCATGGATTTCCAAAGATCATTGTTAGTGATTGAGATGCCAAATTTAAGGGAAACTTTTGGAAGGAGTTCTTCAAACAAATTGGGACATCCCTTAACATGAGCTCAACCTACCACCCCTAGACAGATGGGTAAATTGAAGTTGTCAATAAATATTTGGAAGCATATCTTCGTTGTTTTGTAATAGACAAGCAGAACAAATGGTCTGAATGGTTACATCTAGGAGAATGGTGGTACAACTCCACTTATCACACTTTAGCAAAAATGACACCATTTCAAGCTCTCTATGGTTATGAACCTCCTAAATGGAAGGAGTTAGCCATAAATGATATAAAAATTCTAGTAATAAAAGATCAACTAGAGGAGAACCAAAAAGTCATTCAAACACTAAAGGAAAACCTAAATATTGCAAGGAACCATATGAAACAACAAGTTGACCAACATAGATCAGAAAGAGAATTTAGCAAAGGAGATTGGGTATATGTCAAGCTCCAACCTTACAAACAACTATCATTAAAACAAGAAGGAAAAAAAAAGCTATTTCCTAAGTTCTATGGACCATATCAAATCATCAAGAAAATCAGTCAAGTAGCTTACGGTTTGAAATTACCTGAAACAAGCCGCATCCATAACATTTTCCATGTTTCTTGTTTAAAAAATATGTTTGGAAAACATCAAACAATAGAAACAAAAATTCCTACATTGAATAATGAAGGGGAAGCCATAGTAGAACCGAAAGCTATCATTGCGACAAGAGAAAAACGATTACGTTCTCGAGTAATTAAAGGATATATCTTCAAGTGGAAGAACCTACCTAAAGAAGATGCTTCTTGGGAAACAAAATATTTTTGTCAACAACATCCCTCATTACCTATGCTTTGAGGACAAATCACTTCGTGAGGTGAAAGCAATGTTATGTATAAATATTAAATGTGTATTAATTAAGATTAATTTAGGAAGAATAAGCATGATCAAAAGATCATGACCCCTCATGTAAAGGCATCGAGGCTATATTTAAGCAAGGGGCCATCATTGTAACATCATCATTCAATTATTTCATATAATAAATATACATATATAAATATATGTTCAATTATCTCAGTAACACAAAAATTTACATGAATCCTCAAAAAACAAAAGCAGGGCACAGGCCGCCTTGATAACCCATGTAAATAGCCTAGAACCAATCATTAGACATATTCAACCAGGGCAACAAAGCCCAACACACAACAACATCCTAGCGAACAATAGCACAAATGTCACTTGAAAAAGGCAAAAACGACAACGACAGGAAACAAAGCGACGACACATCTGAATGAAACCACGAGCAGAACCTTGGCCTGGAGCAAAACAACGACAATAGAGAAGGGACGCTAACGAAAGTTCAAAAGGCCACAACAAAGCACCCTAACACGTGCAGAAGGCCGCAATAAAACACCCAAGCATGCCGCAGAGAGAGCCCCAACAAAATGGCGACGAAAACACTAGAAAATGATGTAAACTTTGACAACGTTAATGGAAAGAGGCACGAACTAGAGCGCCAATGCGGCTAGGGTTGAGTCGCCCAACTCTGCATGAATACCATGGGTTTTGAATACATTGGATCATTTTTTTATTTTATTTTATTTAATTTTTATAGCGTTATTTTTAGTTTGACCAAATTGTTTACTTTATAATACATTACATTATGTTACAATATCTATACTCCAGTTCATCTAAACATAATAAAAATATAGCATAAAATCTTAAATTCTATAAAGTCAAAAAAATATACATATTAAATAAGTGCAAGGCAAAAAGTCAAATAAGAAAATAATTGGTAACTCTTAACTACACCTCAAATAAGAAAATATTGTAACTCTTAACTACACCTCAAATAAGAAAATAATAGGTAACTCTTAACTACACTGCAATGTAGTTACCAAAAACAAAAAAAAAAAAAGAAAAAAGAAAAAAAATGTTGTTGTTGTTGTTGTTGTTGTTGCTGTTTTTTTTTCCTCCTTCTACCGAGTTGTCTATAGTGCGACTTTTTGGAAGCTTTTCCAGTGGGTTTTTCGGGTCTAATTTCTCTAAAATTTGGCAGAAATTTATTGAAATCAAAAGTTTGATAGGTAACCCTTGCACAATCGAAGTGCCCTAGGGTTTTTGAGGGTGTTGAATCCATATACAGTCAAAAAACAAGTTTAAATAACACAAATCAAGATTTCACCTCAAATTTTTCTGCATCCAAAAAGTCAGAAAATCTAAAAAATCTCACTAAAGACAATTCCATTTCCTACCATAAACAAAACAAAAATATTAAATATTATATAAATAATTTTTATTTTTAAAATATAAAATTTAATATAAAATAACATGAGGCACTTCAAAACATTATGACAATTTTTTTATAGCAAATACTAAATGTCAAACGAATTTGACTGACAATTAATATCTAACATCTATGTGTGAAAAAAATGAACTAAAAATCAGTTTCTCATCTCCATAATCTAACTGGGACTAATAAAACCAAACCTAGAAGTTTGGCCTAAGCCAGGTATTTGGATGAGGTTGAGGTTGGGGCCGCTAATTATGAGCATATTTTGTGTTGTGATTGACTTTAATAGGCTTAGATAAGAGTCCAATGACGAGTAAAACGAGTATAGATGGTAGGTATAGCAGGCTTGAAGGTAAATTATTCTTGGGCGGTGGTTCAGAAACTTGAATGACTTGAAAACCTTCAAGTTTTTTTTGGAAGTTTGTGCACATTTTTAGCTCCAGAATGGTTAAGATTCTTCTGTTGTGGGATCAATTGGGGATTTTACAATATTGGTCTTGTGATGAGTAAGTTTTTTTTTTAATTTTTTTTTATGTTTGGTTTAGAAGAATGATAGTTTCATATAAATATAATTTTTTAGTGGGAAAATTTATCATAATATAAATGTCAAATTAGTGAGGACAGTTATTAATGATTATTATCTATTAATGTAAATTGTAAATTGAGTCTTATAGTTATTTAAAAAGCAAGCTTTCACTTTTATCGTATACCTTTAAATCTTAGTCGTTAACCAAATTACCTATATCAAATTTTTAACCAAACAAAAACAATTTTAAAATATACTCTAGTACCAACTAATATATTATATTATAGTTTTTTTTTATCAAGCTCGTGTCTAATTTTTTTTTCTCAATCTCAACAATTCCATTTTTAATTCAATTCTCATAATTACAAACCCATGAGATTCAGAAATCTCATAATTACACATCTTAATTTATCTTTTATAAAAATTAATTTCAACTCTATGCGAGATCTTACTTTATTTAAAATAGACTCCATTCAAAGTGGTGTTGCTTTTGCTTCCTTATTTTTATTCCTCAGATGTCCTGTCACCTTATCTTCAAACTAAAAATCATTGAAAAATCATGTGGCTATACAGATTACTATTGCAAGCTTTACTTGCCCAAATATGTCAACTTGATAAAATATGTGGGGTATAAAGAATGTCATAGTTTATTTATTGGTTGATTGACTGGGGCAACTGACCCTATGAATGCACTCACAGGTAGAGTTCCTTGTGCACCTCACAATCGCTGCAACAACAGCGACGTTGGAAGGAAAAGTGTGGAGAAAAATATGTGGACGCACCTATATTTCTGATTGCACACGGCACAAGTTATACATCACCGACTATTTATCCAAAGTTCAAGAGTCAGACGGACTGTTCGAGTGGAGTGGAGTGGAGAATAAAAAAAAAATCGCTGGGCTATTTTATTCCATGCCGTGTATGAATTTTGACTACATATACTTTATCAGCCAAGCATGACCTGCAGCTAAGATGCAATGTTATTTTCAGAAATAGGTAATTGCTGACTTGCTGCTTGCGTCTTCAATCCATGATTACGTTCAAGCCATTAATATAAGATTATTATGGAGCAGTTTGTGTTTTTGGTTTAAATAAGATTATTATGGAGCAGTTTTTGTTTTTGGTTTAAATAAGTTATAATGCGAAAGTTCATTTTACCCAATAAAGTGACACTGAAATAAATAATGTTCATAAAAGAATATTAAAAATATTATTAGAAAATTGAATAAAACAATTCCAAATTTTAATTTAATAAATAATATTTAAATAATGATAAAATAAATATTAAAGATATCATTATATAATTAAAAAATTAAAAAAATATATAATGTTTCAAATTGAAATTATATTTATATTTATTTATTTATTGTGGGGTAAATGTTTTTTTTTGTTTTTTTAATGAGTTGTATATTTTATGTTAGTGTTTTATTAAGAAGACCAAACCATAAACCAAATTACATTTTTTCTATAGAGGCATGAGTTATCAAAATGTTTAAAAACACTCTGAGATGTAAACTAAACCATACTAGATACACTAACTAAACGAACTATAAGATTAAAATTCAAAATAAGCAGGGGCATGACAGGAACTAAGCTTAAAATTCAAAATAAGCAGGGGCATGACAGGACCTAAGCAGAGGGATTTGAATCAATGGCGACAACCTGAATTGGGTCTTCATTGTTGCCCGGATTGCTACTAGGCGGAGGAGGGATGCCCAAATGTTGGTCTAGGTCCTGCAAGTGCCATGGAGGTGGTCCAAAATGGAGGTTGTTAGCGTTATGCTCAAATTGATTCATCAAAATGCGACCAAGGAGAAAGTACTTTAGGTGTTAGTATAAGTCAAAGTTATACATGTTTTGGTTGAAGCGACTTTAGGTGTGGCCCATGTCTGACACCTAATTAACTAGCTCAACGAGAACCTCTGAATATGAAATTCACTATCGTGTTGAGTCTCCCTCACATCTTATGCAACCGATCTCTTCCTGAATGGGGCCTGGAGTAAGGTCCTGAAACCAAGCAGTTGTTTCTTCCAAGTGTTGGCGGGTATGAAAGTGCCTTGAGAAGCCCATTTCTGATAATAGGCTTCCCCTAGACAAACATGTGCCTGTTATGGGGCAAAGCTGCGGCAAGAAGACATGACCAAAAAGACAAAGGAAGAGGGGAGTAGGCGGGTGGCCAAGAGAGAGAAGCCACTTAGGGAGGGTAAGGAGCATATGGTAAGATAGTAGATAAATGCACGACAAGAGTTGACAACAGGCTATATAGAGGGAGAGCTATAAAACAAGGGAAAAGGTAGAGGTCGACTAGAGGAGTAAACCAAAGGACGCACACCATTATCACAGGCAAGCCGTGGAAGATATTTGAGACCACAACTGAAAGGGAGCACTTAGCTGCAAGAGAAGAAAAATGAAAGTACGAGAATAGAACACACATGAAATAAGTCTAATAATACCTGCCTCTTATGCAAAAAGTAATTGACAACCCAAGTTATTGATGGCATAAGTTATATATATCTATAGATATACACTTAAGAAATTAATATTTAAAACACTTTTTAAAATTTATTAACTACAAATCAATAGAGAATGAATGTATTTTATTAAAATTATAGAAATATAAAAGAATTATAGCTATTAATATTTTATTTTGTGTTAGTTTTAACATATTTTGAAATTCCTTTGCAATTAGTAGACATATGGTGAAAATAAATGTAATTGAAGATTCCTGTACAAAAAAAGTGCCATGTGGATAGTTGTCCACCATTTTTTATACAAATACTTGTTTAAATTATGGTGGGCAACTATCCACATAGCATTCTTGCATAAAAAATGGTGGGTAGTTATCCACAGAGCATTATGTTGTGCAAAGTTATAACATTTCGCGAATATAAACTTATTTTTAGATTTTTTATTTTTTTAATATAATTTTTATATCTCATAATTCAACTAATTAGAAAAAACAATTTACATTTTAAAAAATAAAAATTTAATATATCTTTTTTCCCTAAACTTTAATAAACTTCATATTATTTGTTTAAATTTTTTAAAACCAACTGAAAATCAAAATTATTTTATTTTAATAGAAATAAAAAATAAAAAACAATATAACGATAGAAAAAGTGCAAACCAAAAATAAAAGTTCAATATACCATGAAGCCAAATGCATAGTGCCTCTCAGTCTCCACCTAGAGAAAGTGAAATAGCCCATGCCAATTATGACATGAGACATCCTCAAGACATCTCCAACTACTTGACTTGGTGAGGCAATAGAAACCCTCCTTACAATCTCGTCACGTATCTTAGAATTTAAAAAATAATTATTTAATTACATTAATTAAAAGATATTGATGAAATAAATATTATATTAAATTAATTAAAAGTGCTTTAAAAATTTTAGTGGATAGATATTTTATGTGTAAATATATGGTTGTGTTCGGCCTGGAGTATGCCGTAAAACTGCTTCTGCTTGGCTAAGAGCTCGTCTTCCTCGGACGTAAGGAAACAGGTTAACGGCCCAAGACCCAGAGGCATCTGGCAGGAGTGAAAGCCTGCTCCCTTACGGACCACCAGCGGGTTATTACAGGTGGCGTGGTTTTCCTTGATAATGGTGATGAGTCAAACCGACATTCGCGGATAGCAGCCAGAGATGGCTGTCCTCACTGTTGGTTTGACACCTGAGTTTGATAGGTTTTGCCACCTTCGGAGAAATATATGGTTGTGTTTGATACGAGAGGAAATTTTTAAGAGAAACCATATTATGTTATAAGAGGTGGTGGGAATTTTAGAAAAAACATATAATGCTTTTTCTTTTTATTTCCACTTATGAGGGAGGGTGAGAGTGATGATGAGTGTAGACTTTACCTCTTATAAGTTTAGTTTAGAGTTTAATGTCCATACCATTTTAATTTTTCTTGTCTTTTTGTCTAGCATGCTTACGTAGAAAGTTAAGTTATATTTTAGAATAGTTTCTATTTAAAAAATTAGTTAAATTATATATATATATTTTTTTCCAAAAGAAAAAACAGTAACTTTTACTAAAAAGATAAAGAAAAGTTACAATTAGCATATGCACTGAAACATTCTATAAACCGCCACAAAGGCTCGAGTGCTTTCGCACCCCCCGCATCGTTAGAAGACTAACGTGCACAGAGAATAAGAAAAAGAGAAGAGAGAATAGAGAAAGAAAAAGAGACAGAAAAACTGAAAGACTCACGCTTCAAGTCTTTCTCCCCTTTTTCTTTTCGACCTTACGCCACACTCCTTGAGTGGGCTCGGTCGGCACTATGACTATCTGAGTTTCTGTATTCGGTGGTCCAGCTTCTTTGTCTGAGTCTGAAGAATCAGAGTGATGTTGTCGTTTGATGCCTCCCATGCTTGGATCCACTCTTGTCATCTCTGTCTGGTTGTTCAGTGTGGTTCCCTTCTGATTCTCCATTTCTTGAGATACCTCAGTCTTCTCTGCAGGGATCTCTTCCACCTCTGCTTCTGATTCTTCTTCCTCTGAATCTGGGGATGAAAATTTCCATCCTTTCTTCTGCTTCCCTTTCTGTTTCTTTTTACTGTTTAACTTCTTGGCTTCTGGACATGTGCTTTGTAGGTGTCCTGTCTGCCTACAAAGCCTGCATCTGAAAGCAGTGTTTTCATAATCCAGTACTTGCAACCAGTTTTGTTGTTTGTAGATCAGCCTTATATTGTCCGGCAACCCTTTACTTAAATCTACTTCCACACAAATACGTGCGAAGGTATAGATCCTTTCATCAATCCTATCCATGTCTGTTTTGATATATTTCCCTATGCTGTTCCCAATGCTTTCCAGGACTTGATCATTCCAAAAGTGCAGAGGAAGATTGTATAGTCTAACCCATACCGGCATTTTGGTTACAGTCATTTTGTTTGGATCAAAATCTGGAAACCATGGGGTCATAAACAGCCCCGATGTTCCCCAGAACCATGGCCCAGTGCTGATGACTGTATCTCTGACTTCCTTGGATGTAAATCTTACTATAAAAAACCCCTTTGAGCATAGATGAATATCGCATTCCATGGTCCAGCTGGTGAAGATCCAATGGAAAAGGTCCAACGGTTTGGGCCAAAAGCTGTTGAAACGGCATATTAGGGCTTGCGTTTCATAGGACTTAACGAAATCGTCAAGCCCTGAAGAATCTAAATTTAAAGCTGGGGTTGTCTCTGACTGATCTACAATGTATGGCCTGGGTATATTCCCGCCTTGATCTGAAGAGGACCCTGTGTCTCTGCTGCCCTGAAGAATGTTTTTGTAGGATACCCCTCCCTTGGGTTGGTGCTGGGGTGCAGGTTTTTTTCCCCTGTCTCCCCCTAAGGAGCTTGGCTGTCCCTGAGACGGAGCCCCTCCTCTCAATCTAAAGTTTAAAGAAATGATTGATCCTGGCCCGATCTCATAGCTATCCATCGACCTAAGATCCTGGAGAGACCGCCTGCCACTGACCAGGTGTTGGATCTGAACTGGGTATCCCATTTCTGCCCAGATCTGTTGTTTCAGCTCCAAGGAGGTGCTTCCTGCATGGATCCATACTAAACGAGTTTTTCCCTGAGGGGGTTTAATCAGAATCTGAAACCAAGAAGTTGTTACCTGCTCTGGCTGTAAGCAAACCTCCAGATCTGACGCTGTTTTTGTTTGTTTTTCCTTGAACTTGTCTGGATCTGGTAATACTCTGCTCGATCTATGATTGGTGCCCTCGATCTGTTGCCTGGAAGCACGCTGTGCTCGGATATAGGCTAGATCGTGTAGATCCGAGCCGAGACTACGATGTTTGAGCCCCTGCGTTGTGGGAGGGTTCGGAACTGCACCATACGTCCCTCCCCTGCCGGTTCTCCGCGCGTTCTGGATTTGGCGATGACTGGTTTCTAAGATCCATACGGCACGGCAATTTCTTTGTAGAAGAGCGCCGTTAAGGGCCTCGTTCTCCCGCAAGAGCCAGGCCTCCTCGCATATCCAGTTAAGAAGATGAGACCCCGTTGATACCCTCGCCTCCCGGTCTCGCTGAAGGCTTAAGTTTTCTTCCCGATCCAGGAGTGTATGATTCCTATCGGCAGCGAAAACCACCGATGTATAGCCGCGCTGGTCTGGTGGTATATGAGGCGTTTTTCTGCGAAGAGCATGCCTTTTCTCTGAGGGCACTTGCAGTAATGGCAGTCTACCCGCATTGTTCACCGTCGTCCCAGAACCTGGCTCGAAATCGACCCCTAAGGCATGCTTGGGATTCGATGCGGCGGCACCAGAAAACCTGCTTGCGCAAACCCTAACCATCGCCATTCGCTCCGCTCCCTTCCGTTCGTCTCAACCAATTCGTTAAATTATATTTATTAAATTTAAAATAAAAATAAAATAAATATAAAATAAAAATAAAAAATATTATTTTATAAAATTTGAAGTGTAATTTAATTGGTGATAAAATAATGTAAAAATTGTAAAAAATAAAAATAATTAATTAATTTAAAAAATTAAATTTAATAAAATAGATAGTAATTTTATAATTATATAATTAAAAAATTTAATTCAATATTATTAATTTAAAAAGTTATTATTCATATATAAATAAAATTGAAAATCAAGTATATTAGAGATTTTTTTTGACCAATTTTTAAAAAGATTACTTAAGATATTATTTAGGTTAGTAATTTTTGTATTCAAGCTTCTGTGATCCTGATGATGAACTACACTTATTGGTTCGAAACGCGTCGGCCAAAAAATTTTCTCATATAATTTTTTCTCATGTGATTTCCACTGAAAGACTTTGTTTAATATTAATTAGGTGTTGATTTTGAAAAAGGACATATTATCTCAATTTCCCATATATATTTTACCTTGATTTGGCATATATATATATATATATATATATATATATATATATATATATATATATATATATATATATATATATATATATTTTTTTTTTTTAAATGTGAAAATATATATACACAAATAATTCAATCACTCTTCTTTTTTCTTTTCCTTTTTTTTGTTTTTTTGTTTTAATTTATAATTTAAATTGTTTTTTAAATAAATTAAAATCGAAATCAAATTAATTTTAAGAAAAATTATAAATAATTTTTATTTTTTAATAAGAATTAGTATATATATTATATATTTAAAAATTTGGATTTGAACCAGAATTTTTAGCTAGTTTTATTTTTATTTTTTATTGTTCTTACATTTTATAGATTCAAAACACCATAAAATTATCAATCTAGATTTGTGTCTATTTTTTCTTACAAGAGTAGTTATTTTTTGGAGTAGTTATTTGTGGCAAAATCTTGATTTGTGTTGTTTACACTGTTTTTTTTTACTGTATATATGGATTCAACGCCTTCAAAAACCCTTTGGAGCACTTTGATTGTGAAGAGTTCGCCTCTCAAACTTGTGATTTCAGTGAATTCATGTCTGATTCTAGACAAATTAGATCGGAAATAAACCAGAAAACTGCACTTAAAGACTATTTCTTAGGGCGTGTCTACTGAGGTGGTAGGAATGACTTTAGAATTGCCCGGATGGTCAAAAGTGGCTGGAATCTGGCCAAAAATATTTCAAAAAATCTTTGCATTAACAATGTTTGAATCATGTTTTTGATAGTGGAAATGGATTCAACACTATCAAAACAACCTCTAGAGCACCCAAAATCTTGAAATTTTGCTGTGATGTCCCCAATGATTGTAAATATTTATTTATCGCAGTAAAACAAGATATTATTATTATTTAAGTTTATACATTTAAGATTTTAATTAAGTTAAAAACAAATGTTTGAATGATAACAAATATTGTAACTCTCACATGTCAAGTAGACAGTTACCTATCCCTAACTACTTCCTTGAAGATTTATTCTCCAAGAAGAAATCAAGAGGGTATTGGTAAGTGAGATGAAAAAAGGAGAAGTAAAGGAGATGTTTCCGTGCTGATATGTCAGACGGGTCTAGGAGCTAAGTCTGGTTAAGACCAGATAGCTGTAAATGATAAGACTGTTAGTATTACAGGAAAGCATCTGTCATGTGAGCAACAGCTCGGGGGGAGACTTTGGCCTGAAAGCGAGTCTCATGGTTGGGAGGAACCCTGTCAACTTATAGTTGAAATCTGGTCCAAGAGGACAACAATGGAATTCTATAGAACCAAATAAGTATTTAGAACTCTGAAACATGAAATATACTGTCAAAATTATAACTCTGTTTTCTGTTTGAAAGTAATAGATGGGTTATTACAGTAAATTATAACTCTATTTTCTGTTTGAAAGTAATAGATGGGTTATTACAGTAAAATCCCTATGTCTGTCTTTAAACATATTTTTGCATATTAGTTGTCTAGGAGGGTGTGTAACCTTTTTAACAAAAATAACATAGAGGAAAAAATGTAAAAGAAATTGGAATTTATTATATATAAATCTTTAAGTATGGAAGTTAGAAAAGCAAGAATCTCAATAATGAAACTCCCTCTGACAAATTTTCAGTTCTAATAAGGAAACAATATGGTTGCAGGGATTTCAGATAGGGAAATTACCATTGTAGGGTTTCTACCCTTTCATACCCTTTAGTTATAAAAAGAAAAAAGACTAAATCCTACAACTAATCTAGCTTAAAGGGTACATTCAAAAAGGGAAACCTGAAATAAATTCACTTTAAGAAATAAGGTAAAAAAAGGATTTATTACAAATACCTTGCGGAAATCATCGTAGAGAAATAGAGATATAACTCAATATATGTATGAAACTGCCGGAAAATAAGTCTAACATGTCTATGCCATAGTAATAACAATAGAAAACACATAAAGAAAATTCTTGTTATGGTAGAGAAATAGAGATATAACTCAAGATATGTATGAAACTACAGGAAAATAAGTCTAACATGTCTATGCTGTAGTAATAACAGTAGAAAACACATAAAGCAAATTCTTGTTAAGGCTTGGGTAAACCTAGACTGCATAGCAGATTTGAGTGCGGAACTAACAACGAAATAGATAATAAACTTGCATAAAATACCAGATATTAAGAATTGGTTAACTGATTAAAGGCTTCATAATACCAGAGAAGGTCGAGCCAACTATAAAAGAACCTTATCATAACTTTGCAAAACATAGAACTATGCCGAGAAGAAATTCGAAACCCTTTCTTCTTCTTTTTTTGTTTTTTTTTGCTGAAGAAAGAGTTGAACCTTCATTTTCATTAAAACTATAAACAGCTTACATAATATACAACAATCCCAAAGGAATTTTGGGCCAAAGAAAAAAACCAACCGCTTACCGCCCAGGCTTAAACACTAAGCCTCAAAATACAAACCATTACCTCAAAATACCAACCAAGCCAAAACTGTTCGAGCCGGAGATTACAAACAAATTAAAAATTAGAAATGGACCCGATGCGTAATTAGGGACACCACTAAAAGGATTTCGGGTCCGGAAGGGGAACAATGCCATCACCCTTGACCGTCGATCCTCCATGCTAGATCCAACAGCGGAGGATAATATCGCAATACCGAGTAGCCCAACGATTAACCATGTGATCACCATCCTGGACCCACCAACATGCTCAATTGTTCCTGATCGTTGATCCGTCTTGCATGATCCAACGACCAAGGTGCATATCGCGCGGGCTAACATACCGAAGATTAGCGCGCGATGAGGGCGGTATTCTTGCCCCGTACAATGCCACGTGTTGCTTGGTGAGTGGAATCGCTCCCAACTCCGCAAAACCACTTCCTGCTTGAAAGGCATGCGATGGATGATAAACCACCTCTTGAGCGGTATTGCATCCACAAAAAGGAAGACGAGGGTTTTTAGGATGCCGGGAAAGCCGAAATTCCGGCCCTACTTACCATCACTTCTCCGCAAATGTATGAACCCGTGCAAAATGAAAATCCATCTTTTCAGCTGATTATCCGCAGAACTATATCTGCTGAGCAACTCTGATTTGAAACTTCTGTGTTCGTACTGTCGAGGTTTGGGGAGGCCGACAGTGCCCTGAATCCCCAAAATGTTCTTGCTGATGAAAAAACCCTGCATAAAGAATCCAAATCAACTTGACCCCGCCTCTGTGTCTTTGTTTCAAAAGACCATTATATCCTCATCCTTCTGGTCATGACATTGCGCCTTTAATCTATTCAAAAGCATCTCATGCCAATTCATCGCAACCCTGCTATTGTTACAGAGTACACCTTGATTGGCCAAGATATCCGCCAATTTGTTTGCGGTCCTTCGCACATGGTTAAAACTCATAGTTTGTAGACCACAAAGATGCAGCTGAATCCTTTGAAAGACCTGGAGCAGCCTCCATTGTTTTGAGACTTTTTCCGGCTCTGTGCCATAGCTGATTCTTTTGACCGAGTTTATGATTAACTCAGAATCGGCTTCTACAATAACATTCTGGAGATTATCCTACTTCAGGAAATCCAAACATTGCTCCAACACCATTAACTCTGCCATATTATTAGTGGCTCTTCCCAAATGGCAATAAAAAATAAAAAGGAGACTGCCATTTTCATCTCTTAACACCCCTCCACAGCCAACAATACCCGGGTTATCTTTGGATGACCCATCAATGTTGTACTTCAAAAAACCCTGAGGGGGAGGATAACAATAATCCTGCTTAGTATCCATTTTCAAAACCTTCCTGTCCAGGCCCTGTGGAATAAGCCCCTGCAAACCCAACTTGCGAAGAATCTGCATTTCAGTTTCTAAAGGTGGATTTTTAGGTAAAGTTCACATTATGGTACTCACCGTCTCCTTAAGTTGTCTTAAGATTTGCTCAAAAAGGCGTTGGGAGGAACATTTTTCATTCTTGAAGATTCTGTTGTTCCTTTCTTTCCAGACAGTCCAAATTATGAAGCTTGGTGTTAAAGCCTAGGCAGAGCTTAGAAGTTCAAAATCAGAGAAGTTGCTTCTCCAATTGATTAGGGTATTGATAATACTTCCTTTGTCCCTATCTGTCTGCTGGAAGATAGTGGCAAATGTATCCCACAACCAAGAGGTGAAAATGCATTCATTGAGAAGGTGCTCCATTGTTTCCTCTTGGGCTTCACAGAGCTGGCATCTGGAAGGGTCCAAAACACCCCTCCTTCGAATGTTATCCCAAGTCAAAATTTTCCTGTGATGAACCAACCACAGAAAGAGTTTAATCTTCATCCATCCTTGATGCTTCCATATGTTTTGCCAAACCCTGTCCGAATCATTGGAAACTAGCTCAAGGAGTATGTGTTTTGCCTCCTTAAGATTGAAGGTGCCTGCATTGTTGTTGCCCCATCTAAGTTGGTCATGCCCCCCTATCACTAAAATTTTCCTTTGTTCCAATATTCTCAGAAGTGCCTCTGCTTTGGCTTTCAGTGGGTTGTCTTCCCTGTGATCCAAATTCTTCCAGGTTCTCCATTTTCCTTCACTGTTGGTTTGATCCCAAAAATCTTTTACCTTGAATAACCTTTTGGTATCTGTTTCTTTCTTGAGGTCCAGAAGGTTCTCTCTTAACAATGTAGGTTCTTGTTGCCATTTGTCCTCCCAAAACAAAGCAAGATCACCCTCTCTGATTTCCCAGACGCTGTTTTTTTGAACTAATCTATTCCCCCAGACCTTATTCCGTATGTGTGAGCCCTTTATAATGCCAGACATCCTTATTAGATCATTATCTTGCCAATTGCTGGCATATTTTTCTTTCTAGATTCTATCCCATTGCACCTTTGGGTCTTTCATCCAGTGCCACCATAATTTCGCCCCTAAAACTTTACTTAGTACTTCCGAATCATCCAGTCCAAGACCCCCATAATTTTTGGGTTTTCAAATCTTCTCCCAAGCTACCAAGGCCCATTTCTTTCTTTCCTCCCCCTTACCCCAAAGAAAGTCTCTTTGATGGTTCTAAAAAGTTGTAAGACTCCTTTTAGAGTTGGAAGGGTTGATAACATGAAGACGAGGATTGATTGGAGAACAGCTTTTGTAAGCACTAACCGACCAACCAGGTTTAAAGATCTAAATGTCCATTTCCTAATTTTATCTTGCATCTTATTAATCACCGGCTCCCAAATTCCCTTGTGTAAAGGCTTATCAGTAAGAGTAACTCCCAATATTTGGAGGGAAGGACATCCCTTTGAAAGCCTAGAATCCTGGAGCTATCTTTCTGAATAGCTATATTGGTATTAAAGAAAAAAATCTTAGATTTGGAGAGATTAACTTCCATACCTGTAGCCATGGCAAAGTCAGAGAGGATATGTTTGTACGCTAGAGCTTCTTTGACCGTGGGGATTCCTTGCAGCATAGTATCATCAACAAATTGTTGATGGGTCAAAGCCTGACCAGTCTTTGAAAGTTGGAGGCCTTTGATGTTACCAACTTCTTTCGCATGCTTGATAGACCGACCCAGACCTTCCATCATGAGGATGAAGAGAAAGGGAGAGAGCAGATCACCCTGCTTGAGGCCCCTAGAAGGAGTAAAAGTCTTGGAAGGAGAACCATTAGCCACAATAGAAAAGCTTGAAGAAGTAACCAGGGCCATGACCCATCTAACCCAGTTATGGTCAAACCCAAATGCAATAAGGACCCTCCTTATATAGGACCAATTCAGCTTATCATAAGCTTTGGCAATGTCCAATTGCATAATCATACCAACCTTCCTATTGCTTGTCAATGAGTGCACCACCTCATGCGCTTGAATGATGTTATTGAGAATTTGTCTGCCTTCCACATAACCAGATTGCTCTACAGAAATTAGAGTAGGAAGAAGTGGTTTGAGTATGTTAGCAATAACCTTGGATATGATCTTGTAAACCACATTGCACAAGGCTATGGGTCTAAACCTGTCAGGAGTCTGAGCATTGTCCTGTTTGGGGATCAGGGAGATGAAGGAAGTATTGAGTACCTTCAAAATAGTTCTATTCAACTTGGAATCTTCCACTACTTTCAGAATATCCTATTTAACTATATTCCAGCAAGCTTTAAAGAAATCCACATTGAAACCATCAGGGCCTGGCGCTTTACCATTCTGCATTTCTTTGATGACCTCACTAACCTCCTCTTCTGTCACTAGCCTATTGAGATTGAAATTATCCTCTCTAGTAACCAGTCTAGGAATATGCCCGGTTAAATCCCTGATAAAATGCTCTCTATCTGAAATGGTTTCCTGTGCTATTCCATGAAAGTGCTGAACTAACACATTTTCTATATCTTCATGGGAGTTAAGAAGATGACCGCCCTCATCCTTGATCAAAGAGATCCTATTATGAGATCTGTTCGCTATGGTTGATCTGTGGAAAAAACCAGTGTTACGCTCCCCTTCTTTCAGCCATTGAACTCTGGATTTTTGTCTCCAAAATATTTCCTCTTGTTTACATAAATTCTCCCAGTCTTGATGGTGTTTGGTGACTTGGTCATTTCTATCTTTATCAAAGCCCTTTGAGATAAGGGTTTGATTGAGTTCCCGCATTTTATCTTTAATAGTTTTTTAGTCGCAAAAATATTGCCAAATTCATTCTTGTTCCAATCTTTAAGTCTTAGCTTGATGTGCTTGAGTCTTTTGTGTAGTTGGAACATACTAGTACCCTGAATATGCAAATCTTCTGTCCACCACTTTGTGATGTTACTGATGAAGTCGGGGTGTGTGAGCCAGATATTCTCAAATCTGAAAGGTTTGTTCTTGGGGGTACTAATGCCCTGAACCTCAAGTTGAACAGGCCAATGGTCCGAACCTCCAAAGGGGAGAATTCTCGCTATCATTTCCTTGTTGCTGAGCATAAGGTCCTCTGAGATTATGAATCTGTCTAACTTTGAGGCTACTTGAGATTCTCCTCCTCTTTTATTGTTCCAAGTGAAGAGACCATTACTCATGTCAGTATCAACAAGCTTCATATTATCTATAAAAGTTTGAAAAGCTGTGGAGTCTCTGCTTAATGTTTTGGTTCCCCCTTTTTTCTCTGAAAGTGATTTGATCATGTTGAAGTCCCCACACAAGATCCATGGTACATCTACATGTCTGTCTCTAAGCTCCATAAGAGAATCTAGAAACCTGAGTTTATCATCCATTCTTTGAGGGCCATATACATTCGTGACCAGATAGGTCTCCCTATCTCCCACCGGCTATATAACCACTGACAAATAATTTCTAGATGCCTCAGCATCTATTATGCCAATATTTTGGGGGTTCCAAAGAGTAAGTATGCCCCCTGCTGTGTTATCTGCTTTGACTTCTAGAAACTCAAATCTATTGAGCCATTTGTTGTGAATTTCTTTTATTTTCTGAATGGAACATTTAGTTTCCTGGATAAAGATCATATCCGGAGCTTCTTGTTTCATTCTATTACTAAGAATTCTTTGTTTCCTTTTACTACCTAGACCTCTGATATTCCAAGATGTAAACTTCATTATTAAAGATTCGTAAAGGAGTAGCTGGTTAGATCTTTCATCTTACCTGAATCTATCATTAGCTTTCCACATTCCATCAATAACTCATTCTGCTTTTTCCTGCCTCTCTTCTTACCTGGGTTTCTGGGTGCTAATCTAGGTGTGATTTTCATAGTTTTCACACCTTCGTTGCCCTGCCTTTCATTTTTTCCCTACCTGTCCAACCCTATATCCTGAGTTTTCCATAGGAACAGCTGCTGTACTCTATTGAACTCTTCTGGTGGTAAAGAGTCTACCCCCCTCATGGTCCCCTGTTTCAAGAACCCTTCCAGATCTAAGTGTTCCCTGTCAAGAATCTCTTGTAGTTCATGATCCTCCATTTCCATCTCACTCTGGGTCATTTCTTGGTCCATCTCCGGTTCTACATCGCTCAGCATAGTCTCTTTCTGTTTGTTAATATCCTGTGTTTGTACTCTGTCTTCTTCTTTCTCCTTCTCCATTGGGCTTCCCTCCATTACCTGATCTTCTTTTGTTATTTCTTCTTCTTCTTCTAGTACTTGGAACTTATTCAGATTAGCCTATTTCCCTTCTGTTTGATGTTGCTTTGGCCCCCTCTTGCCCCCTTTTCCTCTATGAACCACTTTGTGAAAGCCTTTAGTATCTTTCATTGTGGTCGCTTTACTTCTGTTCTCTATTTTACTGAGAGGGCAGTCTCTAAATAGGTGCCCATGCTCATGGCATATTCGACATTTGAAAGGAATGTGTTCATAGTCTACTGTTTGCACCCATTCTTCATCAAAAACTTCCAAGATGACCTCATCCGGTAGAGCTCTAGAGAGATCCATCTCCACACAGATTCGTGCAAAGGAAGTGTACTTTCCCCTTTTGGTGGCCTCAGAAGTTTTGAAAAAATGCCCTAATTTGTTTCCTATGGCAGATAGCAATTCCAGTTGCCAGTAATCAAGAGGTAGAGAGTAGAGTCTTACCCAGACTGGGACTGAAGTGAAAGTTTCTCGCTCAGTGTTATAGACATTTTTGTGCCTTACAGCTATAAGCATGAAATTTCCATAAACCAAGGGATCCAAAGTCCCTAAAAGTGTTGTTCCTGCCCCTAAAGGAACAAGGTCAACCAATGACAGCTTCTCCCAGAAGTTCTCCACCAGAAACTGCTCAAAACTAGTCAAATCAGGATCAATTCAGATGCTCCACTAGCTGCCTGCGTTGCAAAGCACCCAAATACACTGGCTAGGTGCATTGCAACGCAGGTGAATGCACTACCAGGGTGCGTTGAGCGGGAAATGACAAATGGCAAAGTCATTCAACGAGGTGGACAGACAATGGAAGCTTCCAGAATCTTCCTCAATGACACTTGCCTCACTGAGTTCGACCAAGGATGAGTAAGAGGCTCTCAGCCTCCAAGTGGAAGCAAGAACTGACAGAGAGAAGCCACAAGTCAAAACATAAGCTGACTCATCCTCTCTGCTTACATCTATATATGGATCCCTCATCCTAGAGATCCAGAGGCTGGAATTTTGTACTTTGCAGAGAATTGCTGTTGGTTTGAGATTGAGATTAGTGCATTGGGTGATTTATGCTTTGTTGGAGGTGAGGAAGGGATTCCTTTGCTGGGAGGTAGATGCTGGATCGGGACTCACTTGGTTGTATCTCCTCTTTGACTTTCTTATCATATCAATAAAACTATTTGAGTTTCTCCTACATGCTGTGTATCAATGATGCTTTGTTATATTTGCATGTTTAGCTTAAATCTGATCCTAAGCTAGTTATGAATGTAAATCTATGTCTTTTGTGTAGTTTTCCTCTTCTGTGATCTTGCAGGAACTTCGTGAAGCTGGGCCAGTAAGGGAGCAGGCAGCGGGAAGCGAACAACGAGGAGAGCGATTGGGTCAACAAACTAGCGAAAGACACAGGTTAGTTACATCCTTCCTCTTCGTTTACATTTCATAAAGAAGAATACACAAGTAGTTTTCCTTGTTTGTTGCTAAGGCACTGTCACACCTTAGAGTGGGATAGGGGCGTTCTGAATAGATACTTTTCCCAACAACAAATTGGCGACTCCGCTGGGGATCGTATCTAGTTAGTTTATTTGTGTTTATATTGTTGTTCTTCTCATAAACTTAGGAGTGGCGAATCGAACTGCATTTGCCATTTACAAATGCAAAGTAGAGATCTGCTACTCTAGTCCATTCACTGGGCCTGTTTATGATCTAAACAGTTGATCCACAAATGCTCTAATTGCCTTTGTGATAGCTCTTAGTCCTCCTTTAAATCATCCCTCTAATTGTACCTTACTGATAGCTTTTATCCGGCCAAAAACCATAGATTAAACTGCAAACCGTGACCCAGAACCCAGAGACAATTCTCGTTTCTGCTTCAGCGCAGGCTCTGTGAAGAGGTTCTGCATTTCAACGCAGGTCTCGAGAGGGCTACCTGCGCTGCAATTCAGTTTCTCTGTGCAACAGGTGCGTTGATCAGCCTTTGCCCTGTGCAGCTGTGGTTCTTTGCTTCATTTTGTTCAGTTTTATCTCTGATTTTTGCAGCCTGTTATCAGTGTGTGTACCTATCTGAAAACCCCTTTTCTTTGCCTCAATTCCGCCTCAGTTGTATAAAAGAAACTGTATTTGTTTTTGTGTATTTGTTACATCATTTGCAGTTTCCCATTACAAAAGTAAACTAGTCATACTGTCGCCCTTAGATCTAGACCTGTCGTAAGTGTCGTTTTGATCTTAGGAGTAAGTTTGTTTGCTGTTGACAGTTGATTACGCTTTTACTTTTGTCTTTTGGTTTGAATTTGTGAATTTCTAGTGTCGAAACAAGTGTTTATTTCAAAATCATAAAGTGTCGTAATCGTCTTTTTGATTTCAAAAAGAAGCTTGTTTGTGTTTTCACTTGAAATCGAATTCAAATTTGTACAACAACTTTCTTTTTAGTCATCAATATTAAGGAAGTGAAAAACAAATACATGCATATGTGCATTTGCATTTTGACAGTTTGTATGGCTTGATTTAGGAAAAGTGCATTTACAGTGTGCTCTATGCTCTTTGAGAAAAGATTGTGTCTTTCTTTTCCCCTTGTAGCTAGGATTTTCATTGTTGAAAAGAGATAAAAGCTTGCTTATCATCTTTAGACTGCATTTAGGAATTGTATCTACATCTCGTGGTGATCCAAAAAGGCAAACTTCTAAGAAAGATCAACCTAAAATAAATTGAATGAACTTAACAACGCTTTGTAACTTAATGCACAACATAGAGGTCTAGGCTAGAGACGTGTTCCGGCGTCGTAAAACCTGGTAATTGTTGGCCTCACTGATGGTTGGGTGATTCCTCCTGAGAGACGATAAGTGCCAGCACGGATTGTGCTCCCACGTACCGTCGAGTATATATTGGGAGACCCCTATAGGCATAAAACCTTTATCCATAGGAAGCCGTGTCGGCCGCCCTACTGATCGCAATGCACTGAACACAGCATTCGGGAAGATTGACCACCCGTACCCTAAAAAGTATTCTGCGGTTTTGTGATTGGTTTGGCACACCCTCTACCTAGAACTCCAGAGCAGTCCCTTTCGTTCCTTTTCAGACTCCTTAACGGAAAAGGTCCATCTGAGCACTTGTCACTTCAGGCTCATTAAAAATCGAAGGAGACTAGAGTCATCTTTTGTTTTTTCTCGACTCTTAAAAACTGAAAAAACAAGTTGTGTCTAAAAGCGTCTAAAATTCATTTAATTCGGAAACATATTTCCCCTTTTTTTATTTTGGTTGATCAAGTAATCCGCAATTGTGGAAGAAAGTCAATTGAAACCCCGTCGTTCGCGGAGGCTTACACGTCAACCGTCTTTGTCTCCGGAATCGAAAACAGTACGAACAAAGCGAACTCGTTTAACCGGTTCGAAATCTCCTATTAAAGTTAGAACAAGTGTTCCAACAACATCCGAGATTCCGGTTACTCCAAACATTTCTGGAAACCCTGCCTCTACAGAAGAAGTTCAACAGTCACAGAGGGATAGTGATACTGATCCTAGTCTGAGAGCAAACACTTGTGTTACTGAACCAGTTCCATCTGCAACCGGTTCGGAGAGTCTTGCTCCTCAAACATCTGTCGCTGTCAATTCAACCCCTTCTTTGGCACCAGAAATATTTTACGGACCTGACGGTCTTCCCCTTCCACCTGGTTTGATTGCGATAGAGGAAATTGTAGAAGATCCGCAAGCAAGTACTCCAACACATTTTGGAGTCGGGGTCACTCTATTTCCTTCGGCATCAGAAGTTGGTCCACCACCAGCGGAAGTTCCTGTAGAATCGCTAGGTAATCTTTTGGATAGACTCAAAATGTCTGAACAACCGTCAACATCTAGGACTGTGTCGACTGACACAGCGACAGCAGAACTCCCTGCCGTCACTCCGACAATGTTTGCCGGCGTACCATCTGTCCCGACTAGCTCACAACCGCTAGAAGGAGTCCATCCAGGGGCTATTTCGACAGTATGGTCCGTTCCTATTTGTTCCTCTGGAATAATATTCGGCAACTCTTATGTTGAGACTCGACAAATTGATCCATTTGGAGGTCAATTTGGGCAATCCAGTCCCCAAGGGCAGACAATCCCCTTGAGTTTCGGATTACCTCCGTATGGGGGGTAGTATGCCCTTTCATTACCCCCTCCAGGAGGATATCCATATGGGAGTTCACAACAGTATTCAGGTTATACTGGAGTTACATCAAGTGGTTGGGTACCTATACTACCCCAACAACCAAGGGTTGTATATTCGATGCAACAATGCGTACCTGTGTCGAATATACCTACTACACCGGCTATTGTGACAGTGTCACAAGTTCAAACGCTTCCTGTTGTATGTCAACCTCAGATTTCTCAGGTTGTAATGCAACAACCCCTTGACCCTGTGACTCAACCACAATCGCCAACTGGTGGGGCGACACAGGTCCAAACGGGTACAATTACCCCACACCTTGGTCCAATGATTAGTATAGCACAACAGAACATGGCTTCACAACCGTGGCTGGTGCAATACCAACAACCACAATTCCAACAAGTATACCAAGGTTCTGAGCAGCAGATCTTTGCGAACAGTGGACAGCCGTACATTCAAAACGGTCAAAATCAACCACTTTACAATGGTCATGTCCACCAACCGTATCAGTCATACCAGCATCAACTACATTATGCTGGTATGCAAAGGCCAACTGCTCAGGCAATTCCATCGTATCCTAGGTATGCTTCACCTAACCTGAATCAACAGTTACCATTCGTGGCAACTTTAGAGTTACCCGATTTACACCGGTTAACAAACGATCCAATTGCTTACGCCCCTTGGTGGCCAACGATCCCTCATAAACTTCCATCAGATATTCCTAAATTTAATGGAAATCCAGGTGAAGATCCATCGAATCACGTGATGACATTTCATCTATGGTGTTCATCAAACACCCTAAACGACGATTCGATAAGGCTTCGCCTTTTTCAGAGGACGTTAACGGGTCCAGCGGAAAAATGGTATATTGAATTGCCTAGAGCTTCGTTCGACAATTTCAGTACCTTAGCCACGACTTTTTTAACCCATTTTCAATTACCGATAAGGTATGAAACGGGAACGGAAATCCTAACCAACTTCAAACAGACAACGGCCACTCACATATCTGATCATATACATGAGTGGCGACGTCGTCGTAGGATGGTAAAAACGTACGTTCCCGATCAACTATTAGCTGAATGGTTTATCAAGTCATTACTTCCTGCCATCACGGAAGATGTGGCGAAGGGGGGAGTCGTAACGGAAGAGCAAGTTATCGCTCGTGCGCAATATCTAGACTTGGTCTATACTCAATTTGGCATTCTCTACGACAAAATACCTGACGCCCCTAGACCGGAATTCTCAATTCCTCCTCCTCCTAAATCAAACAATGACTCTCACGCCGGCGATGGCGTGATTGGCACAACAGACACGAAATCGACAAAGGCTACATCAAAGAAGGCCCGTAAGATTTCAGATCAAAATGCAAAAGACGAACTTCTTGCTTCGGAAGTAAATGCCATATCGACAGATAAGGGCAAAGAAACCAAACAACCAGAAAGCAAGAAGAAGGGCAAAGGGAAGAAGAAGAAACAGGATGAATCATCACCTGAAAAGTCTTCTTCAAACCCTCCTGGAAATAGGAAACAAAAATATCCATGCATGATATGCGATGAGGATCATCGGACTTTAGATTGTCCACACAGAGCTGAGCTTAAAAAATTCTTTAAGAATTCGAAAACCTCAGCAGTGTTAACAGATCCGTTTCCAAATCTAGGAGCAAATCTGGTTGAGAGTGGAAATGCTTCCCCGTCTCAAGTGCTAATGTTGTCGATTTCAAAACAGCAGAATGATGCTTTGATTTCGACAAGGAACAAAGATTACGGGAATCCACAGCTGTCGAACAACAAGGATAAAGATCAACCAAGTAGTTCGACAACAACTTCAACAGAAGTTGCGCCACCCACCATTCCTGAATTAACGATAAAACCGCCAAAGGGAGTAGTACACAAGTCGACATTTAATCCCTGCGCTAGAGCAGCACATCATTATAACATAGTGGAAGATTTGGCCCAATCACCATCCGCTATGTCGACTCTTGAAGACTACAAAATTGCCCATCCCAAAGGCAGGCTTTGTTATCAGCCATTGGTGGGGTTGACCCAAAGGATTCCAATCTTTTATCCTTCGACCACAAAGGATACGATCCTCAGTTACCAGCCCAACTAGCTTTCCTTATTCAAGTGAAAGCCCTCAACAAAACTGTTCATCGAACAATTATTGATGAGGGGGCATCTACATGCATTATGTCGATGAGTTGCTGGAAAACTTTAGGATCTCCAACCTTGTCACGATCATTGACGACATTAAAAGCATTCGACGGAAGGACATATACCCCATATGGTATCCTAAATAACTTGAAAGTTGAACTAGGAAGGAAAACAGTAGAAATAGATGTTGAAGTCATCGATGGGAATCTTGATTACAACATCCTACTGGGACGACCATGGATATATGCCATGGCAGCTGTTGTGTCGACCTATTTTAGAAAGATTGCATTTCCCTTCCAAGGAGGAATTACAATCGTCAACCAACAAACTTTTCTCCCCAACAGTTCACAAGTTACGGGAAGCATTCCAATGATCCATGGAAGCAATCATTCGCTCCAAAATATCGGAGTAGGTCTCCTAAAAGACCCTGTCTTAATGGGTACTTTTGCCCTACCGCCTCCAAGTAATCTGGCGGAAGTGGCCACAGTGGAATATGAAACCTTCTATATCTAATGGATTTGGACTCCGAGGACAGTTCTTATCTCGTGTCGACCTCGTTAAAAAATGAAACAAGGAGTCATGAGGATAGTTCTTTTACTGTGTCAACCTCATTAAAAAATGAAACAAATCCCCTTTCCAAGTGTCAACCTTCATTCCAACAACCGAGTTGAATGCAATGAAGCTTGGGGGGCATGCACCTCGATTTGCGTTATTATGCTGGGGGCATGCAAACTTATCACGAGCAGTTTTACTGTAGGGTTCAAGCTCGTTAAAAAATAAACCCGCATCGAGCAGTTTTAGCACATAGTTCATGCTTGTTAAAAAATAAACGCAAGACCGAGCAAGTGTTTCAATCCGCGTTTAAGCTCGTTAAAAAATGAACTACCCTCCGGTAAATAACCACCGTGAATGTAACATTATCAGCCATTAAAGCCTTGGTCGTGTTTGCACCATCACCTCCACTTTTCCATTGGCCGATCATTCACCTCCATTTGATTGTTTACCCATTTTGAGGAACAGCTGCGAAGAGTGATTTCACTAGCCATCCTTGTGACACTGCCGTGCTTGGAAAATTCCAACCCTTACCTGGAATCAGCTGCTACCCGTTTTATCACTCGTTCCTCAAAAGACGAGTCTTCTTTAAGCTCTTTTCATCTGACTCGTAAAATATGAAAAGATTGCCGAGTTTTGGCCTTCCAGCTTGTTAAAGCGACCGGAAGTGCTATCCCTCCTCTAGATTTTAATCTTTTTGGACCTGAGGGATTATTGCACAAAAAGATCGAGCGCTTGTATTGTTCGGCTCGTTAAAACTATCGAAAATTCATCCCTTCTGTATTGTTTTATACTTTTTCGGACTTAAGGGATTAGATGACGAAAAAGGACTTCCGGAGTTACCTTTACGTTCCTTTTCAGACTCTCTAAAAATGAAAAGGACCGAGTTATCTTTGTCGTTAAACTCGTTAAAAACATTAATAGCGACAAACTTGTCTTTAGACGAGAACGAGTTTCACTATCGCTAGGCTCGTTAAAACATAGCGATGGGTTTGCCCGAAGGGAAAATTATAGAACAAGCATATGTTATCCTCCTCAAGCTTGACAAAAATAAAGAGGTACTGGTCAGCAATGACTGGGGAAAAATTGGGAAGAAACTCAAAGAACCTTTATTGGTAGCAAGTCGCTCTTGAACATGACACTTCCACTCCGTGCCTGAGTCGGGTTGGGTTGTTTCATTCACCGGTCACATCACCATGGTCTCTCCATACCATCCACTTTTGGGGTAAATGCTACCAATCCATCACATAAGTGTCGCCGACATGTTCAAGAGAAGTCATCCAGAGAAGTCACCCGTGTCCCATCCACTACCATACATTATACTTCATTCTTTCATGACCGCCACCCTGAACCATATTTCATCAGATCGTTTTCACCTCCATCAAAATCATTTGCTCCGTTCCGTGTCATTGATGTGGGATACATCAAGGCCCTCCTTTGACGGATCTCTTCTTGTCGACATCAGCTCATTATCCAAGAAGTTGATCTAGGAACACCCTTTCAGTACTTTGAATCTTGCATGCCTCAATGGCAAGTTTCTCACTTCCGGCGACAGGTATACATCAATGACCTTCGACCGAAAGATTTTGCGTGGTGTTTGACGCCAAGTCCTTTATTCACACCACGTGAATTGTACTGCAGTACCTTGAGGGTCATTATCATTATCGGTGATTCCTCTCGCGCTTGTTAACAGTTTACATCATTGATTGGTAATCAAGCGATGTCTTTCCATGTTCGACTTCAAAACATTTTTCACATGGATCGACTTGTACTTAGAGTAAAGATCAGATGAGATTGAAGACCCCAGATCTAGTTTCATCCATCCGGGCTGCGATATATATTCAAGAAAAATAAAGACATTGAAATGTACAGCATTGCAGCACAGATAATCATCCTACCAAAAGGATGATGATTTCACCAGAATCATCAGTCTACCATCAGACGATTGTCTGTCTTATGTACATGAAAATGAATTTATAAAGCTGAGCATGGGAATGCCCGCCTCAGCTAGATCATGAAAACAGTATGAAAATAATGTATTGTATTGTATCTTATTACAGGTCTCCTCCCAGCATTGAAAAAACTTCGGATCCTCCTAATAAAGCATTTCACCCGATAAACGGCCTCATACTTTAGGGGGCAACTGTTATAGACATTTTTGTGCCTTACAGCTATAAGCATGAAATGTCCATAAACCAAGGGATCCAAAGTCCCTAAAAGTGTTGTTCCTGCCCCTAAAGGAACAAGGTCAACCAATGACAGCTTCTCCCAGAAGTTCTCCACCAGAAACTACTCAAAACTAGTCAAATCAGGATCAATTCAGATGCTCCACTAGCTGCCTGCGTTGCAAAGCACCCAAATACACTGGCTAGGTGCGTTGCAACGCAGGTGAATGCACTACCAGGGTGCGTTGAGCGGGAAATGACAAATGGAAAAGTCATTCAACGAGGTGGACAGACAATGGAAGCTTCCAGAATCTTCCTCAATGACACTTGCCTCACTGAGTTCGACCAAGGATGAGTAAGAGGCTCTCAGCCTCCAAGTGGAAGCAAGAACTGACAGAGAGAAGCCACAAGTCAAAACATAAGCTGACTCATCCTCTCTGCTTACATCTATATATGGATCCCTCATCCCAGAGATCCAGAGGCTGGAATTTTGTACTTTGCAGAGAATTGCTGTTGGTTTGAGATTGAGATTAGTGCATTGGGTGATTTATGCTTTGTTGGAGGTGAGGAAGGGATTCCTTTGCTGGGAGGTAGATGCTGGATCGGGACTCACTTGGTTGTATCTCCTCTTGGACTTTCTTATCATATCAATAAAACTATTTGAGTTTCTCCTACATGCTGTGTATCAATGATTTTTTGTTATATTTGCATGTTTAGCTTAAATCTGATCCTAAGCTAGTTATGAATGTAAATCTATGTCTTTTGTGTAGTTTTCCTCTTCTGTGATCTTGCAGGAACTTGGTGAAGCTGGGCCAGTAAGGGAGCAGGCAGCGGGAAGCGAACAAAGAGGAGAGCGATTGGGTCAACAAACTAGCGAAAGACACATGTTAGTTACATCCTTCCTCTTCGTTTACATTTCATAAAGAAGAATACACAAGTAGTTTTCCTTATTTGTTGCTAAGGCACTGTCACACCTTAGAGTGGGATAGGGGCGTTCTGAATAGATACTTTTCCCAACAACACTCAGGGACAAAATTCATCATCCACGGTCGCATGTACAGGACTTTTGTTGCATAAAAGTAGGGCCCTCTTTCAAACACCCTATCTTTATCCTCAATATTTGTGAAGACCACAGTGAAGAAACCCTTTGACCCAAGATGTAGGTCAATGCCTCCTTTTGGTTTCCAGTTGTATTTAATCCATGACTGTAAGGCCTTTTCAGTGGGCCATAATCCCATGAATTTATAAATGATAGCATATGTCCCCATGTGTTCCCTGTGCACCTGCAGAGCCGGATCATTTAAAACTACTCTGGGTGTGACCTCAGCTTTGGGTTTACATGCCCCTTCTGTGCTTTATTTTTTGCTCCCTATTCCTTGTCTTCTTCCTCATTTTCTTTATTGCTGTTATTCTCCCTTGACTTGTTATATTCTTGCTCCTTTTCCGTGTTCCTTGTCCCTTCTCCTGAAGGACCTCTGACACTCTCTAATGGTTTCTTGCCTAGGCTAGCTACTGCCTGCCTGTAGGAGGGAGTGGAGCTCCCCCCTTTTTGCCCTTCCACAGATTTCTACTCCTGCAGACACTTGAAAACCCTAGCTCTTCCCTTCGCCAGCCTCCAGCTACCCAGGTTCGATACTGTTTATCCTTCGAAACCCTTTCAATCATGCATATATAGATAATAAACAAACAGGCAAGGCCCAGAGGTTCAGTGTAATCAAATTCTGAATAAATCAGGAAATACGGATTACAAAATCATCCGTTCAGAATTGTCATAAGTTAAATTACAACTTGATTCCAAGGGAAACGAGCAACCCATTTCGGGTTTGCATACCCAGAACTTAATTTAAACAAAAACGATGGCTTAGGAGCAGAGCTGAGAAATATAGTGTCGTGGACATCTATACTCTAGATTCAAAATACATAAAGCAACTATTGACAAGTTCTATAAACAATTTAAGGACCTTTCAACAACTGGCAAGTCAAGCCATTAAAACTCTTAAAGACTAAACCCTGCAAACCAAGAAAATTCCAGAATCTCTTTCACTTTACTCGGAGGTTGGAAGCAACCTTGAGACTGGAAATCCGTGGACCGGCATAGTGAGGTAGGTTTTCGACCCAGAAGGGCCATTCGCCCGCTCCTGGAACCCCTCGGTGAAATCAAATGCAAAAAAAGAAGACACTGTTAGAAAGGAGGAGCTATCAAATGATTGATTCAACAAAAAGAGGATGCTAAGAACAAATAGACATCTCGTTACCTGAATGGGTAAGCTACATGAAATCCTCCAAGAAAGAAGCACCAAAGCTGTCTCGATGAACTAATCACCTAGTAAGTAGCCACGGAGGAAATGCGATTGAGCAAGGGAGGTATTGTCAACAACAAGCAGAGGTAGAGGCGAACTAGAGAGAAACCTCGAAGCCATGATTCGGAATAGGCAGCTTTGCCAGATAGAGAAAGAAATGCTGAAATTGCTCGAGGATGAATCAGACAAAGGAGTTAAGGGAAACACTTTAACCGTTCGATGAAGTTGAGTCGTGGAGAACCATCGATGGGGCGACCATACCCATAAAGTGATGAACAACTGGAAAGCAACAAGAATTATCCAGAAGTTCGCTCCTGCCATCTCTTGGGGTTGGGAATCCAAGGTTTAACCGGTTAGGATATAGAATCATTAAATTGAATCATGTGATCCATGTAATACCATTAATTACAACAAAATCATTACATAAATAGCAATTGCAATTTGCATAGAATGTGCGTTAAGCAAAATTTTACACGTGGTCATATAATAACCCAAGCCATGTTACTTTATACATGTAATATATATCAAGATTTTGTTTATGTTCAATAATTTGTACTGTAGTAATTATTGTTTTATTAGAGATGTGACATTGACAACTTTAACTTAGATTTACAAAAATCTCTACCTTATTTGATCAAAATTTCCATAATTTTCTAGACAAATTTGCATAACATTAATACATCAATATAAATAGAGTACCCGTTCCAAAATAGATACATCAATATAAAAAGAGCACCTGTTGCAAAATAGCATAGCATCCGCTGCAAACATTTTATCCTTTACACCTTGATTAACCTCGAGTCCTACTTCCTTGAACACGGAGATACCTTTTTTTTCTTTTTCTTTTTTCTTCTCAGTATGAAAAAGTCTATATTTATATTAATTTGTTGGATCATATACATCATAGTAACATTCCTTAGCATGGTTCATCATAAAACCAGATAATCTAGGTTGCTATGACAATCAACCCCATTAAACAGACCATATACAGTCATGTACATCCAGTGAGAGAAAATACAAGTAAGAGCTGCATATGGAGTATAGCAGATATGAAAGAGAGTCACCACAGATATTTCATCAAATATAAACTTTCTGATGAAACCATCAACCCATATTCACAGTGAAACATATAAGAAAACATATCATCCTGAGTTCATTTTTTACCTGTTGTCATACAAAAAAGTAAAATCTGTTATACAAAAAAGCCAAAATCTATATGCAATACTATCCTGGAAACATGAACTCCACGACGCCCATAGTATTCTCCTCCATAATTATGTCCATCTGCACTTCTCCCACATTTCCTTGCAGTCCTTTCTTTGAGAGCGCATCCGCAATCTGATTATGTTCTCTGCCAGTATGGTTGATTGGAGGTCTCCCGAGCTTAGACCAAAGACTATCAATTCTCCTTAACCAGCCAAGAAGAGTTGGTTGTTTGATTTGTGCCTTGCCATTTACATGATCCAAGATGATTTTAGAATCCCCATATATATGGATCTCGGGGATGTTGAGAAAATTTATAAGCCATAAGATACCCCATAGTGCCATTGCCTCAACCTTGTTATTTGATCCCATACCAGCATTCCAGTGTGCTCTATATTGTAGTTCATTTGACATTACTAACCGCAAACATTGTTTTGTGCCGCACCATCGAAGAAAGCAATCGGGAACACCATATGAGGGCAATTTCTCCTTGAAAGATGATTTTTTTTGGTACAATGTCTTGAATAGGATACAGTGAGTATAACGATATGATCTTCTCATGTATCAGTCCAAAGTCTTCAGCCAAGTCTTCAAAAATGAATTTATTCCTCCATTTCCATATGGACTAGAAAAGAAAGAGCGAAATATTCCTCCAGGTAGGGTTTTGTTTACTCCACCACCCCATACAATCTGCAATGTCAAGAAATTGTTTATAAGGGAAATCAAAATGCAAAGCTAATTTTTCTCATACCTGGATTACGTTGTGACACTTGAGGAATAGATGGTCATTGTTTTCCTCCTCTTGCTTGCATATCACACACATACTTGGCATGTGCCATTGACGCTTTTTCAGGTTCTCCCATGTGAGAATCTTGTTGTGGTATACTAACCATGAGAAACAAATTATTTTGATAGAAATGTGATTTTTCCAAAAGGCATACATTGTCGGATCCTCCATATACCTGCCATCACTACCACACAACTTACTATATACATCAACCACCATAACGTGGAGAGACCTTAGCCATCCTTACTCTGAGCTGGGCTCTGGTGTGGCCACCAAGCGCCGAGCTGATGTCACTTCTCCCTTCCAGCGCTGAAATTCTTTGATCCATCGACGATAGCATCTCACTATTTCGATTTTAAACTGCTCGAACCCAAGTGTAATTGGAAAGCAAACAGTTACCATGATTAAGGAATGGGAGCGAGGTTCAACTTCTTGGAATTGAATTCAAATTCTCCTTGGACTAGAGTGGCTCCTTCCTTTTTTTTCCCTGTTCAGAGTTTAATTTCCTGAAAATGTGAAAAAATTTGAATTTTTCAAATTAAAGTGAGAGGAGCTGGATTCTTTGAATAATTGGTGGGAGATCCGATCTCTATCTATTTTTAACCCTTGTCATTTGTTTAATTAAGAGCATTAAATCTCCAAACGCAGTGAGCCTTCGAACATTTCTTGCATTACTAAGTCCAAGTGTTTAATTAAGAACATTAAATCTCCAAATACAGTGAGCCTTCGAACATTTCTTCCATGTACCAAGTCCAAGCCTATCCAAAGAGCCGATATTTTGGTTGGTTATTTGACGCAAGCCTAACGCATGGAAATTTGAACTCTAATTTTCCATCGGGGTGAAAATAAATTAACGCTCTTTCCTGTATAAATAATTAATTTATTATTAAATTAAAAAATTATATAAAACAAATAAAAATATCATTATCATATTTAAATTTAAAATATCATAGCTAATAATCATCAATTTCATTTATTTTGTAATATATGATGTTAAAAATGAATCAATTACACAATCATCAAACAACAGAGAGATAAAAACTTTTGTTATGGAAAAGTTCCACAAGCGTACTTTGGCTAATGAGCTAGGAAGAAAGAAAAAATTGTAGAAATTCCCACTGCAGATCACCTGATAATGCAATATACTAAAGAAAAATACTTGATCTACTTCTACAAACAAACTTGTGGAAGCTTAATCGATTTGGAGCAAGATCAAATAGAACACATATAACAGAGAATGAGAAATCAATCGCACATGAACACAGAAGAATACTCTGGGGAAAGCCTCAGCTAAAAACCCCGATCTCTGTATTATCATTCAAGTGGAAAGATGTCCAGATTACATAAAACTTTAGCTCACAAATTATCCAGCTCTCAATACAATCCCTCAATATCGCTCATAGACTGAATAGACACAACATATGCCTTCCTCCAGTCCTCTAAGCCTACTATTTCCTTGCACAGTTTCTCCTGGGTCCTCTGGCTGCCACCTGTGTGAATTGACCTCTCACACAACTCATCAAGCTTAGAAGTAACTGCGCAATCTCCAAGGAATGAATTCCTTATGCATGCAAGAGATATCCTCAATGGAATATTCCTGCAATTGATAGTACACTGTCAACTAACATGCATGAGTTATTTATGAGAGAATATTCAGTTATCTGAAGTGCAACAGTTACATGCATGCATGCATTAACTAATTGAACTCACAATCAGTTCCACAAAATGTTGGAACTAATCTAACTGGACTTAACTCAGTTAACTGAGCTAACTAATTACAACTCAAAGTACAACTCATCCTGATCTCCTTAATCAAGGGATAACTTCCTCAATCAAAGGGGAAACTGTTGCATGTCTTCACATAGACTTCATGTTTGATTTTCCAGAACTAATTAACTCAAGATGAATTAATTAATTATTTTACAAACAACTGCTAAAATCAAATTCGAATTTTAATTCTCAATTTTAGTTCAGGGACTAACTAAAATTGGAATGTATCCCGAAATGCTATTTATAGTAGTGCTATTTTTAGCATTTCTTGTTGTTATTTTCAACACTCCCTCTCAACAAGAAAGGGATTATCAGTCACCCCAATCCTGTCTCTGTGGAACTCGAACTTGCATTTTGAAAATGCCTTAGTCAAAATATCTGCATCCTGTTCCTCGGTCGAAACATACAACAACAACATGATCCTCTTCACCACACAGTCTCGAAGATGATGATACCGAATATCGATGTGCTTGGACCTATCATGAAATACTGGATTCTCAGAGAGTTTGATACAACTTTGATTATCGCAGTGGATCACAGTTGGATCCATCCTTTGACCAAACAATCCAACTAGAATCTTCCGCCTCCAAATGGCCTCACATGCTGCTTAACTGGCAGCCATGTATTCAGCCTCTGCTGAGTTAAGTGCAACTGATCTCTATTTCCTACTGTACCAAGAAACTGCAGTTGAACCAAGGTTGAAGATTCCTCCTGAAGTGCTCTTTCGGTCTGATGGACTCCCTTCCCAATCTGCATCAGTGAAGCCTTGAAGCTTCACTCCCTCTATTTGTTTGTACCACAATCCATACTCAGATGTGCCTCTGAGGTATATCAGCACCTGCTTCGCTGTCTTCCAAAATAGCTTGGTAGGCCAAACCATAGCTTGACTCAGCTGGTTCACGCAAAGCATAAATCTGGTCGTGTGTTCACTAGATACATCAATGAACCCACAAGCTGTCGATAAACAATAGCAGCTACTACCTCACCTGAAGTAGCATACTCCTTCCTCCAGTTACCGACTAGAGGAGTCTGCATGGGCTTGCACTTCTCCTTGTGGAATCGCCTGAGTATCTCATTGGCATACTTGCCTTGAGACACGAAGACTTCCCCATCCTTCTACCACACTTCCATGCCTAGAAAGTAGTGCATAAGACCCATGTCTTTCATCTCGAACTCTCTTGCAAGGTCCTCCTTGCAAGACTTGATCAACTGATCATCACCTGCCAAAATCAGATCATCCACATAAAGAACAATGATCAATGGCTTACCTTCTACCATGAAGTAGTAAAGGTTAACATCTGCTTCACTCTTGGTGAAGCCCAACCTGGTGAAATAGCTGGAGATCCTGGTGTACCAAGCATGAGGTACTTGCTTTAGCCCGTACAAAGTCCTCTTGAGTCAGCACACATGCGACTCACGATCGAAGGTCTCAAAACCTTCCGGCTGCTCAATGTACACCTCTTCCTCAATCTTCCCTTTGAGGAACGTAGTCTTCACATCCATCTGATGGGTCTTCCAACCCATCTGAGCTAATAGTGCCAACATCGATATGATAGATGAGTACCTTGCCACAGGAGAAAAAGTCTCATCATAGTCGATCCCCTCGACCTGTGAAAAACCACGGGCAACAAACCTTGCCTTATGTTTCTCAACACTGCCATCAGCTGCCTGCTTTACCTTGTAAAGCCATCAGGAACTCACCACTGACTTGTCCTCCGGTCTTGGGACAACATCCCAAACATAGTTCCGAACGATGGAATCGTACTCCTCCACCATTGCATCAACCCAGACTAGTTGCTGCATTGCTTCCTTAAAAGAAGAAGGTTCGGTCTCTACACACTCCCCAACCAGGGCCATGTAACCAGTGTACCGCTCGGGTGACCTCCTCTGTCTGCGCTGAGAAGATGGCTGTCCCACATTCTCTTGCGCATCCATCATCAAACTGTCAGCTTCTCTTGAGCGTTTCCGCCCATCTCTGGAAGACTCAGCATTAGTGGATGTCTCCACTCCCAGATCCTATGCATGCGGCTGCTCCGTATCAGTCTGAGGCTCCTCCTCCTTAGGAACTGAAAGTTCCTCCTCTGCATGCAACTTGAGCTCCCTCTCAAGTGATACTCGCATGACTTTCTACTCGTTGAACTTCAGATATCTGCGTACCACTGTCCTCTAACTGGTAGGCAAGAACACCCGATAGTTGTGGGGTGTATCAATGTACCCCACAATTATCCCCAACTCAGATGTTGGATCTAGCTTCTTTCGGGCATCTTTGGTCACATGGCAATAAACCGATGATCCAAAGATCCTGAAGTGACTCACATCTGGTCTCTTCCTGGAAAAGGCTTCCATTGGTGTCTTCATTCCCAATATACGATGCGGGCTTCTGTTATGCAAGTATACTACTGTATTGCATGCCTCAGCCCACAAATGAAGTGGTAGGCTTTGGTCATGCAACATTGCTCGAGCTGCTCCCATAATCGATCTGTTCTTCCTTTCGGCCACCCCATTCTGCTATGGGTTATGGGGTGCCATCAACTCTTGTTTAATTCCTTCTGCTGCACAGAAGTCCTTAAACTGTTGGGAGACATACTCTCCACCATTGTCGCTACGAAGGCCCTTGTTTTCTTTCCAGATTCTTTCTCTGCCAAGGCTTTAAGATCACAAAACCTTGAGAAGGTTTGATCCTTCTTTTGCGTAAAGTAGATCCAACATCTACGAGAAAAATCGTTAATAAAAATAACATAGTACCTTTGTTTAGCAGTGGAGGTTGTAGAGAATGATCCACACACATCTGTGTGAACTCACTCCAGGATTGCTCTAGCTCTACTATCTCGATCCTGAAAGGAAGATTTCGCATACTTACCCAAGGTACAACCTTTGCATGTATCCATCTGCTCCAATTTTCCCTTGGGAAGTCTGGTAGAAATCTGCTGCATGATCTTCAAGGCCCCATGGTGCAAGTGGCCCAATCTTCTATGCCATAGCTTGCCAACATCTTGGCTCTGCACCAACTCTGCTTTGGAACTCAATGCAACATAATTGTCTACCTACAACTTGTAGAGATTCTTTACTTGAATGCCAATCCTCTTGTTCTGTCCAGTGCTGATATGCCTCAGGAATACCTTTCCTTTACTAAAGACTACATCATAGCCTTTGTCTTCCAGCATAGCGACAGACACAAGGTTCTTCTTCAGACCCGATACATACTTTATATTAGTCAGGGTGAGAAGAGCTCCATGCTTCCTCTGAAACACAATCGTACCTTCACCTAAAACACGGTACTTTCCATCATCGCCCATCTCGATCCGCATCTGGAGATCCTTCTCCTCCAAGGTATTGAAAAGATTCTTGTCGCCGGTCATGTGGAATGAAGCTTCACTGTCCAGGTACCAAACACATCCCACCATCGATGAAACCATGCATGCGATGAGGGAGAAAACCAATTCGAACTGTGAGGCCAATGCCTCACCATCTGATCCCTTCGAGGATCCCTTCTTGGATTTCTTCTGAGGACAATTCATAGCATAATGGCCCACCTCATGACAATGAAAGCATCTCACTTTCGATTTTTCCAACTTCTTCCCACCATGGGAAGAACTGGATTTGGAATGGGACGCCTTCCCTTTCCCTTTCCTCGCCTTACTCGCTAAGGCTAGATTTTCTTCATCATCTTGCTTTGATGAAGATCCATCTCTGATGCTTCTTCTTATCTCCTCCTGCATCAAATCCGATCAAATTCGTTCTTAATCTGGTAGTTTCTCTCTTCCATTTACCGAGTCTTAGTAGCTATGCCAGCTCTTAGGAAGACCGAGGAGAGCAAGACTCACCATGTCATCATCAGCTGTCATGATCCCTACACTTCCAAGCTCATCCCTGCAGGTGGTGAGCTTGTTCAGATATGTAGAGATCGTGTCGCCCTTTTCACACTTGATTTTCTGAAGCTTGTCTTTCAGCGCCAGCTTCCTCTGATCGATGCTGTTCTGATATAGATCGTTCAATGTTTCCCACATTGAAAACTGTGTCTCCTTCCCATGGAGACTCGAGACTATGTGGTCTCGAACTCCCTCCAGAAGGATTCTCCTCACTCTAGCCGCACATTTCTTCCATTCCGCCAATTCTTGGGCATTAGTAGCTGCTGGCTTGGAGACTTCTTGATCAATGAAGTCCTTCAAACTGTTGTCCTCTAATACCGCTTCCATGCGATCCTTCCAGGCTATATAATTCAAGCTGCCATCAAGGGCATACTCGAGTCTCAAATCGTTGAACGCCATTAGTGAAATTTGAGATGTGATAAGAATTCGAATTCTATAATCAGGAACTTCAAACTTGGAACTTCTCCCTTCTTTGTATACTGTTCTTCACTTTGGTCACCTTTCCTCTGATACCCTGTAGAAATTCCCACTGTAGATCACCTGATAATGCAATATACTAAAGCAAAATACTTGATCTACTTCTACAAACAAACTTGCGGAAGCTTAATCGATTTTGAGCAAGATCAAATATAACACATATAACAGAGAATGAGAAATCAATCACACATGAACACAGACGAATACTCTGGGGAAAGCCTTAGCTAAAAACCACGATCTCTGTATTATCATACAAGTGGAAATATGTCCGGATTACACAAAGCTTTAGCTCACAAGCTATCCAACTCTTAGTATAATTCCTTAATACAACGCATAGACTGAATAGACACAACATATGCCTTCCTCCAGTCCTCCAAGCCTCCTATTTCCTTGCGCAGTTTCTCCTGGGTCCTCTAGCTGCCACCTGTGTGAATTGACCTCTCACACAACTCATCAAGCTCAGAAGTAACTGCACAATCTCCAAGGAATGAATTCCTTCTACATGCAAGAGATATCCTCAATGGAATATTCCTGCAACTGATAGTACACTGTCCCATCATCTGATCTCAACTGGGTCTCTGACTGAACTAACATGCATGAGTTATTTATGAGAGAATATTCAGTTATCTGAAGTGCAACAGTTACATGCTTGCACGCATTAACTAACTGAACTCACAATCAGTTCCACAAACTGTTGGAACTAATCTAACTAGACTTAACTTAGTTAACTAAGCTAACTAATTACAACTCAAAGTACAACTCACCCTGATCTCCTTAATCAAGGGATAACTTCCTCAATCAAAGGGGAAACTGTTGCATGTCTTCACATAGACTTCATGTTTGATTTTCTACAACTAATTAACTCAAGATGAATTAATTAATTATTTTACAAACAGTTGCTAAAATCAAATTCGAATTTTAATTCTCAATTTTAGTTTAGGGACTAACTAAAATTGGAATGTATCCCAAAATGCTATTTATAGCAGTGCTATTTTTAGCATTTCTTGTTGCTATTTTCAACAAAAATACTATATTAAAGTGTTTAATTCCACTCATAGTCATCAACCAAAAGCATACATAGAGGCCAATATCTATTGGAGAACCAAAATTCTTATTGCTCACTTAAGAGATAATTCTCATCAACTTCGTTGTGAAACAGGGAGTTGGAAAATGCCAAAAGAAGCGTGGGAGGAAAGAGTATGCATTTTTTGTTTTTTCGGAAAAGTGGGAACAGAAAAACATTTCATTTTAGAATGCGAGGCCTTCAAAGACAACAGGGATATGCTGACAGCTAGCTCTTGGGATAATCTAGTTTGTCGAGAAGTTGGGAGCATTTATTGTGAAGCTTCATAGAAAAAGGGCCAAATACATCAAGCAGATGAAGAAGCAATATGTCCCATAGACTATTTTTAGCCTCGTGGAAGTTAAAATAATTTCTTTCTTTCTTTCGATTCAATTCATTTTGTAATATATTGTAATATATATGATATTAAAATGAAAACCATTTAATTCAATTTTTTTGTTTTTTTCTGTTTTGTTTTTATATATTATAATTTTTTCTTAAATTAATAATTTTTAAATAAAAATAATAAACATTATTTTTTAGATTATTTTTTCTATACATATATGTAAGCTTTGTGAGAATATGTTTTTTTTAAAGGAAAATACTAAAATAATTCAATAAATAAAGTAATTAATTTAAAATATCTTTTTCCTTTTTATGAATTCAAATTTGGTTAGTAAAACCAACATTTTTTTAAAACAAAAATGAATAGAATTAAAATAAATCTGCATCTCCTCTTAACAAAATACAGGAAATTATATCTTTTGAATTTAGATCTGATTGCATGCCAGAAACAACACTAACCTTGTACTCATAAAGACCCATAAAGACAAACCACTACATGATTACATAAGGAGACCAAAACCACTGTAGAAAGACAAACTACTACCATATCTTTATCATTACATCATACATATAGTCGTATCATTGTATAGACTACATTTTTACATTTATGCAATTTACAAAAGGAAAAAGACAAAACTTCCCATAATAAACTTGCTAGAGATGCTAATCGTTGGCATGGGTTGGCTTGTTAAGGTTGATTTCCTGTGTGCTTGTTTAATTCCACTAGAGCTTCTTTACTCAACTTATGATCCATCACAATATTTTTGATGGCATCTACTTCATCCAACAAACGAGAGAACTAGAATTGGAGGGACATGAGCTTGTCAGTAAGCTCGATTTGAGCATGACACATATGGTAAAACTTTACCTATAAATCATAGTTGGCCATGTGGAGTGGTTCATGTGAGGACAAACAATGGGAACAAGGACTATCTGTCGACAAGGAGTCAAAGTTCGAATCTGAGTGGAATATGAATTCATTTTGCTTCTCTGAACAAGAGCTAGGCCTGAAAGGGAGACAGAGAATATTGACCTCAAAAAAATTCTAGTACCTTCCCAGGTAATGACACAGGGAAGCAAGCAATTGAACCCACTCTTTGGACTAGCATGCACTATAAAAATGACCCAATTTCCAAATATATTTGAAAGACTCACCAAATTAACCAAACACAACTTAATTAATTTTCCATTCTCTATTCTGGAATTGAGGAGAGGGCTTATCTTTGAGGAATTTCCAACTCAGCATAGACTTACAAAGCTAAATATTGGAAATTTAGAAGTACCTTTCGTGTATGGGATTTGCGTTGAATTGACAAACTTTGGGTGAAATTGTTCCGAGTTTCTTGAATTTCCTTCGAGCTTGCAAGTCCCAAGCGCCAGAAAATCCACGAGCTTGAATGTCTTACCCACCCTGTCACCAACCTAATGAATAAATGGAGCCTAAAATGGAGCTCTTTGTAGAGATTCCAGAGGGGGACCTGTCTTAACGTCACAGTTGAGATTAAGAGCCAAACCAAAACCAAATTCACAACCAACTGAGAACAAGTCACCTTTAGGGAAAGGAACGCAGGATGTAATGTTTCTGAAAGATTGCAACTTGTCAATTTAACTCTTTGATCCCTGCTGATCCACACAAATTCCACCTCCAATACATTAAATTTCTTTGTGCATTGACAAGAGAGATACATCATTATTATGTGTGAAGAGTAATTCTAATGCTCAACCGAGTGAGCTTTGATATCTTGTGCATGCAAGGCAAAGAGAAAGGCCCTTGAATGATGATGAATGAAATGGGTTGACATGTTTAACAAATAAGTCATGCTAACAAAAGACCACACATATGTTTGGATGAATGATGGGTCATCATTACTTTGGGCAGAGAATGATTAGGAAAGAGAATGAGTGGGTCTAGGGAAATAAATGAGACTGCTTAATACTGCATTCAATATCCAACAAAACCAATGCCTTAAGGTATTCCACATGTTAAGTGCTCTTTGAGTCATTAGGGAATTAAACACTTGGGTTTTTGCTCATTTATTTCGAGCTCAAATTCATCTAGAGAGCTTGGTTTGCCTTCGTATCAACTTCAATATTGTTATTTCTGAGAATGTGGAAATAGCTCCTATAATGAGACGCTGCTAAAACACATATGATTCTATGAAAAATCCTATCCAAAGTGTTGTCTTTCGGGTTCTTTCCATTATTTAGATACTTGATGAGAAGTAAAGAGTCGCCTAAAATAACTAAATCATCCATACTTTTATCTTTGACAATAAGTAAACCTTGAAAGAGCCAATACATTTCAACTTGGTTGTTTGATCTTCTTCCTAGATCCCATACAAACCTTAATTTCAATTATTCCCTCTCAAAATGGGTTAAAATCCCTCCCCTTTTGCCACTCCTAAAAAAAATAATTCAATAAATAATAAATAAGATATAAATTTAAATTTTTTTGTTTTTTTTTTTTTTTTATATTGATGAATTTTTTTGCCAATTAATATTTTTAAATAAAATAATAATATTATTTTTCCATACAAATTATTTTTTCCCTTGCCCATGTCCAATGTCCAATCTATGTGAAAATGAAGATATGAATAGATAAAAATAATGGGATAATTAAATCAAAATAAAGAATTAAAAAATTCTAAATCTTCATAGCACCAATTCGAACCTAATTCCTAAGAAGATGTCAATATCTGTGTGTCCATGTCCACCTTTTTTGACAAAAATAAACACGATTTACCCCCTTTAAATAAATAAGTTTCGTAATAATCAGTTCAATTTAACATGTGTGAGAAGAGCATGAAGGCAGCCTTTTCCGCTTGGAAGAGAAGATTCGGTAGATCTACGGTAGAAAAAACTATCACATTAAAATTTATTTAAAAATTCAGCGCCCGTCAACGGTGCATTCAATTGATTGGTTGGTGAGATGTCAATTTTAATTTAAAATTCTAATTTGATTGGTTGAAATACTGTCACCAGAATCAAGACAAAATCATGAAAGGATTTTTTTTTTAAATGACACTTAGTCCAGGCCCTCTACCCCGATTTTTTTGGTCTGACCTGTTCTATTTACTTTGCAAATTTATGTAAATAAATAAAAACCAAATTTTCTCTCTCATTTAGTTGGGATGGTAGTGAAAATAAAGTGTTATGTGTGATGAGATTGAAGTTTAAATTTCCAAATTTATTTGTGTTTGCTAGGGATTTAGAGATTAAGTTTACAGTAGTAGCGGTTAGAATTGACTCCCTAGAAAGGTTAGAATTGACTCCCTAGAAGGGAAAGTTCCAACGCAATTATGAGACCAACCCAACCAACCTTATTGTCAATTCCTTTAAATAATATATATATACATATATATATTAATGAGCAGTGGTTATGAGCTATCTCTACTTTCCTATATATATATTAATGAGTAGTAGTTATGAGCTATCTCTACTTTCCTATATATATATATATATATATATATATATATATATATATGAGTTATCTATAATGCGACTTTTTGGAGTTTTTAGTGGATTTTCTGGCTGGAATCTAGCAGAAAAATTTGAGGTCGATTTTTGTTATTTAAACTAGTTTTTTGATTGCATATATGGATTCAATAACCTGAAAAACCCCCAGGGCACTTAGATTGTGCAGAGTTTACTCATCAAACTTGTGATTTCAATGAATTCCTGCCGGATTTTAGACAAATTAAATTGAAAAAATAAGTTTTCAAAAAGTCGCATTAGAGACAACTCAATATATATACCTATATATATAGGAACACTAAATTTTTCCAGAAATTTGCTTCTCACAGGGGTAGTATAAACACTATTTGGCAAATAGAATTGGACTTTGTGTTCAATATTGGGGATATTCAGAAGGAAGCGGTCAAATACTTTCAAGGGATTTTTATGGAAAGACCTAATGTGGACATTGAGAACCGACTTCAGTTTATTGAACTTATCCTACAATGTTCTTTGAAGCAGATAACCTTGAGATTGATCACAAATTAATAAGCCTATCTCCATGGAGGAAATCACTTGTGTTCTAAAATCCTTCTGTAGAGACAAATGCCCCAAGCCTGATGTATGGATGGTTAAAATCTTTCTCAATTTTTTGGATATTATGGGTATGGACCTTTTGCGTATGGTCGAAGAATCAAGAAGGCTCTGTAGTGTGGATGGAGTGATTAACTCAACCTTTATGGCGCTTATCCCAAAGTCATATGATCCTAAGAATTTTAGGGATTTTCGTCCTATTTCTCTATGTAACATCACATATAAGCTGACATTGAAGATTATTGCTCTCAAAATTAAAGAGAAGCTATCTAACTTCATTACATACGAGCAATTTGGGTTTCTTCGGAGTTGACAAATACATGATGCAATTGCCATTGCCCAAGAATGTATTCACTCTATAAAGGCCCACAAGAAAGAAGCAATGATTCACAAATTGAACCTTCATAAAGCCTATGACTATGTAGATTGGACATATCTACGTATGGTCCTATTCAAAATTGGTCTAAGGCAAAGCATGGTTGATTGGATCATGGTCTGTGTCTCTTTGGTCAACTATGCTCTACTCATCAATGGTTCTCCATCGAATTTCTTTCGGCCATAGAAAGTGCTTAGACATGGTTGTTCCTTGTCTCCATTATTGTTCATCTTAGTGATTAATGGTCTAAGCAGGAAGATCTAGGAGGCATGTGAGAATGCACATTTTCGTGGTTTACAAATCATTCAGAGGACCCCTGTCTCCCACCTCATGTTTGTGGATGATGTATTGGTCTTTGGTCAAGTATCCAAACCACAGTGGAGTGCCTTATTCCATATCATCTCCAACTATGGACAGACCATTGGGTTAATTGTGAATACCCACAAATCTGTGCTAATTAAGGCCTTTGAAAATGATGATGTAGTGGCAGACATTGTTAATCTATTTAGTCTTAATACCTCCCCCTGGACGATGGCTTCACATATTTGGGTACCAGGCTGAAACCAAACAATTACAAGATCAGAGATTGGTTATGGATCGTGGATAAATTCGAGAATCGGCTTACACACTACGCCCATCGATGAATCTCATTAGGTGGCAGGTATATCCACATTCAATCTGTTTTGCAACATATTTATGTTTACTTGATGCATTTGTTTAAGTTACCATGTATTTTTATCAACAATATCAAATCTATCATGGCCAAATTCTTATGGGTGGGTACTAGTGGCAACAAAAAATTCCATTTGGTGCAGTTGGATGCAATATCATGTGACAAAGAACATGGGGGTTGGGGGCTCAAGCATATCAATATTTTCGGTCGGGATCTACTTATTAAGAGCCTTTGGTGGGCTTTAACAAGGAAGGGAATTTTATAGGGCATCATAAAAGATAAATATATGAAGAATATGTCAATTTCCAAATGGTTCAGATATGGTTTTAACTAGCCTGTGAAGGGGTCATACATCTGGAATAGTTTCCTCAAAATAAATTCCTGGCTTATTAAAATTTTAAGATGGTCCTTTGCTACAAGAAATCATATACTCATTGGCATTGACATTATTCAGGGTATGAGTAATCACTACTTATCTGAGGATATCTTAAATGCCCTACACACTCTTAGTTTCTTTCTATTATCACAAATCATCGTCGATACGTCTGCAAGGAACTATAGTCTCGCATGGAAGTTTGCGGAGGATATTGGGCTAAGAGATTCATTGGTAGATAAATGGGAAAGATATACCCTCAACCTCAAGATGGCAGGTATTTCTTTTCACAACTGAGAGGATAGGATATGCTGGAATGTTAACCTGAAGAATGACAATTTGATTGTATCTGAGACATACTCCTTCATATATCATTATTTACACCCTGAGGGAACTAAAAGCTGGTATGTTAACGTATGGAGCTGGAACATTCCAACAAAGTTGATTCTTTTTGTATGGCTAACATGGAAGAATCAGATCCTCACAATTGACAATATCATCAAATGTGGCATGTATGGTCCAAATTGTTGTTTATTATGTAGAGGGGCATAAGATAATGTGACTCATATGTTTTTTCAATGGTCGTACGCTTCTGCTATATGGTATGGGGTTACACAATCTCTTAGGGCACAACATAATAGATCCTTCCCTTCTATTGCAGATTGCCTCACTTGGTGGATGCATAGAAACCGGGCATGCAGATCCATCCCCTGGTTCATGATATGGTGAATATGGTGAGCTCGTAACGATCTTATTTTTTAAGGTCATCCTCTCGAGATAGGTAAGGCTGTGTCCCAGATTTGTGCCCGCTTCGAATGGCTAGAAGGTGTAAGATTCCAAACCTGATATGAACCTGGTGAGCCACAAAAATATGGTATAACCTATTGGTTTTTTTTGATGGGTCATGCAGAATAATCGATGTGGATGTGGTGTAGTTTTGTTATTGAACTCATATCAACAACTTAATGTTTACTAGAGCTGAGGGAATGGAACCAACACTCGTGCATAGGTTATTGTATTGTGGAGATTAATGTTCTTTGCAAGGAGGATGAACCTAGCACACATTAATACCCTAGGTGATGCAAAAGTCGTTATAGATTGGTTGAATGGTAAGACAAATATCTGTGTTCCAAATCTAGTGAACTGGATGGACCGTATTGCAAAGTTGAAGGTATCTTTCTCCAGTATCTCTGTCAAACATATTTTTAAAGAGTTAAATTTTGCTGCAGACTCCCTATCCAAAAGGGGCATTAGTGCAGAGCCGAGTTCTTTCTATTACAAAATCCTCAACAATGGAGTGCTTCGGGAAGAAGGATCACTACAAATTGGATAATCTACAAGCTAATGTCTTATTTTTTGCAGAACTCTATCTTTTTTGTTGTATGTAGTTGACTATATAATCTTTTTTTTTGCTGCTCATAGAACTGTACAAGTTAAGATTAGACCATCCATAACAACGTTTGACTATTAGAACTTTCTCTTTACTATCTTAATGCCAATAATTTTTTATGATGATGATGTAATATAATGTGATAAGAAACTTTATAAGGACATACAGTCCATATTAACTTCATATATTACATGTACTAGTACTTTCATATTAATGGAATTATCAGGATTTTTTTCTTTCTCAACAAATATATATATATAAAATATTTTTGTTATTTAGATAAAACTATCAGTATTTCTTTCTAAAAAAATCTATATAAAAATATTTTTGTTATTTTTATAAGATTTCTAGTGATTTATTTTTTGAATAAGTAATATATATATGATTTTTAATAATATAATTGTTTAAATAAGTAATTTTTGAATAACGTAATATAATATTTTTTAATTAACTATATATATGCAATTTTTTTATAATAATGACCAAACATATTATAAAATATAAAATGTTTTTGTCTTGTTTATAACCAAAATTTTTATATTAATGGCAAAAACATATTATTCAATATAACATAAAATAAAATGTATGGCTGGTTTATAAGATTTTGGTGATAATTTTTTGAATGGATAGTTGATATCACCAAAATTCTTATAAAGATGACAAACACAACACATTTTTTATAGTATAAAATGTTTAGGCATTATTATAAATGTTTTGATGATATAATTTTTTTACAATATTGTTAATTTTAATTATTTAAAATGTTATTTTAATTTCTGTAGAGATTTTGCCACTGAAACTTACTATTTTAAATAATAACTATCTAATTTTTGAAAAAAATCTGAGAAAAAACAAAATAAATTATATGACTAAATATTTATATATACAGATCAATATATGTATATGTATATTGGGTTATTAATAGATAAGGCGATATATACCATTCTGGCGGGTCTTAAAGAATACAACAGGAATACAACAGGCGTAGGGTTGAATTGACTTCAGAATGATAGGCTTTATGACAAGTGTGTGGGGACAGTTTTATGATGCCAATTTCCAGGGCCTCTTGATTCCAAATTAGCAGGTCTAAGTTTGGTGTTGACTTGCCTGTAAAAGGGTGTACAGTAGGACAGTGAGACGATAAACATGGAATTGAGAGTACCTTTGTGAAGAACGCCTGATTTGAATATGGAATTGGGGCCAGCCATGTGGTTGATTTAAATGAAATTGGTCAACGTTTTAGATAGCTCAAGGCTCAAGAGCCGACAAATACCATCTTTCGGATTGTTGAATTGAATTTTGTTAAAAAGAAAATCTTTCGGCTTTTTTCCTATTTTATAAAAAAATAAAGACATGATTTTAATCTGCAAGTTCGCCTTACGAGGTAGAAGAGTTGTTGGGAAAATTATGGAAATTTTGGTAGAGAAAATTTGGCAAGGATTTTTGTAAATCCAAGTTAGAGTAGTTAAATTTCAAAATTTTAGCTGTATTAGACGTTTTTGATGGTGCTGAATCCATTTCCACCATCAAAAACACAATTCAAAAACTGCCTTTACAAGATTTTTTGAAATTTTTTTGCTTGGATTCCAACCACTTATAACTGTCTAGGCAATTCCTCCGCCTAGTTAGATGAATTAGTGTATATCCTTCAAATAAAGTATGTATCAAAATGTTATAATATTTATGGTATTTTATTTGGCAGTTGTCTATAATGCGACTTTTTGGAAGCCTTTCCGGTGGGTTTTTCCGGTCAAAATATGGCAGCAATGTATTGGAATGACAAGTTTGATAGCTAGTTTCTGCACAATCAAAGCGTCCCAGGGGTTTTTCAGGGCGCTGAATCCAGATATGCAGTTAAAAAACCATTCTAACTGCAACAAATCAAGATTTAACCTCAATTTCTTCCGCCGGATTCCCTCACCGGAATCTCCAAAAAGTCGCATTATAGACAACTCCTTTTATTTGTACATTTGTTAATATTGAATTCATAAAAATTAAAATTTACAAAGCATTTTTTGTTTTTTGTTTTTGCTATGGAAGGAAACATATTTTTTGTGATTTTGTCATTTAAGTTTATTTTGATTTAACTTTAATTTCAATTTAGCTATATGATCAGGTTTGGAGTTGTTTGATAATATGGAGGCATTTTTTTTGGGGATACACTGATAAATCTATTTGAAAATCTGACTTAACCTTATGAGGAGAGAAATCTTAAATATAAATAGTGAATTATATTCAATGAATCACTAAAAACAATCACCTCTTGATTCCTAAATTCATAATTTACCTCAAACCTTAATATAAGACACACTTCAACAAAGTTGTTAGAAGTGTGACCTAAACTCGAAGATACCTATATTCTTGATTAAAAACACAAAAAATATCCCCTTTGCTACCCCTATTTATTTAAATTTTTATTAAAAATAACTGGAATGAGAGATTTGAATAATTAAATTTATATAAAATGAATGTAATGAATTCCATCTTTAGTATTATGAATTTAATTTGGGTGAAATCTTATTAAAAATAATTGAATAACTATTTTTATTATTAAATTTATATAAATTAAATATGACGCAGTCTCTTGAGCTTCTAAATCAATATATATATTTATATACTTTTATTTTTCATATTTTTAATAATTTTTGTTTGAAATCTTAAATGACAAATTCAAATTATTAAAATTATATGGCCTAAAGATATCTGAATCAATTTATACAAAAACATGGAATTTATATTTTCCTAGGTAAATAAGTTGTATTTTTCAAGTTAGTATATTTTATGAGTTTTTGAATTAATGAATCATAATTTTAGAAAAACTATGGATAGGTGAGATTTTGTCCATGAGGCAAAAGCAAATATATCTTGAAAAATGTGAAAGATTGTAGAGATAGATTGAGTGATTTTAGAATTCAGAAAAATATGTTTATGGACTGATTTGAGGATTTAGGAAAATCATGTGATTTATGGGTGATTTATAGAGTGCTTTTAGGATTTAGAAAAGATATTGCATTTCTTAATTCTATTTATTGTAACCCTACAGACAACCAGAATGAATGGCCAAATGCATATAGAATCAGGGCAAAAAGGGAATGAATACTTCTATGATTATTATGTAATTGTATGGACATGATTTTAATAATGAAAGAAATTTTCATTATATTCACAAATTGTGTGTGTGCATGCATGAATGAGAGATTCCAATTTTACGTGTAATCTAAAATTCCGAATCTTGCATATAGGTTTGAAATTAAATGATATTAAATTTAAATATCACAGATGAAAGTGCATAGATTTTTTGTGTGTTTGTTTCATTGCAGAACCTAAAAAGATATTAAAAAATAATTAAAAATATATGAGCACCTTGATATCAGTATTGCATTTGACATCCCAGGGAAAAAATGTAGGAAATGATGAATTTTCCTGGATCAAAAAACTTTATAAAAACCTCATCCCAAAACACTGGGCCAGTGTACTAATTAATCAAAAGTTCAAACTCGTTGGGCTACTCACTTCCAGAGCCCGTAGGCTCTATCAATCGGTGGAATTAAAAGCGAAAGCTGATCAAACATTATGGTTTGAAAAATTTGGAATCAGACGAATCCAAAATTCGTTTGGAATAAAAAGTTGGTTGGTAATTGAACACAGTTGGGTAATTTTGATGAAAAAAATTCGTGTATACTTTCACGATGTTTAAGCATTTTATTAGATTTTGGTTACATTCAAAGGAAAAAGATTTGAATAAACTATGTTGTACAACAAAATTTCTGTAATTTCAGTGAAGAATTACCATTTTAAATGATTTTATTCATACATACTTATTGCCACTTAGCCATGTCCTCACAGTTCTCGAGCTACAAAAATATGTGTACCAGAACACAAGCAGAAAAACCATCTCCTAAAACAGGATTTTTTTATATATTGAATGAGTTTGGCTGTGTTCAGGTTTTTTCTATGGAATTTTTTGATAAAAGAGAAATCCTGCCAAAGCACAGGTGCAGAATCTTCCATAAGGCTAGATCTGCCTATACACAGTTTAGTTCACATTAATACAAACTAATATATACGCATACATTTCCCTAGAGCAAAACTTTGATTTTGCATAATTCTCAACGAATTATTCGCTAATGTCTGGTGAAGGATGGCTGATATTGCTGGAACCTGTTACTTTACATTCAGAATCTGGTTTAATAATCCCACCCGAGCTGATCATGTTTCGGCAATTCAGACAGCCATAGCCGAGCTGCTTTATCCGATGGAGTTGGGTAACAATTTCCAACATGCATGGCCGATCGTCCTTCTCTGCAGACAGGCATAGAAAAGCCAATTCAGCTACACTGGTAATCATTTCATTTACAACGGGATCAGATTCAAACTCTAGATCAGGATCGACTAGCTCCTGCAAAACCCCACTCTGAATTTTTGTCGTGGCCAGATGCGCCAAGCTGATTTCCCTACCATCTCTCATTTCATCCACAGCTTTCAAACCAGAAATTAGCTCAATCAAAACTACGCCAAAGCTGTACACATCACTTTTGTCTGTAAGCTGATAGAACTGACTATAGTCAGGGTCGACATAACCAGGCGTCCCCTGCGGACTTGTTGAAACATGGGAGGTTTCCAGAGGCATAAGCCTGGAAAGCCCAAAATCTGCAACTTTAACCCCCATTTTTTCATCCAAAAGAATATTGGTGGACTTTATATCTCTGTGAAAAATTGGTGGGTGATTATCAAAGTGAAGGTAGGCTACGGCACTGGCTGTTTCCAGAGCAATTTTCAGCCGGGCATCCCACTGTAAACCCTTTTTCCCTCTCTGTTCCCCATGAAGATGATCGAACAAGGTCCCATTTGGCACATATTCGCAAACAAGTAGCAGATTCTCCCGTTCCTTACAGCAGCCAAAGAGGCGAACCAAGTTACAATGGCGTACCGATGACAGAATTTTGACTTCATTGAGAAATTGCTTGAATCTGTCACAGTTATTCTCATAGAATCTCTTCACTGCAACAATGCGCCCATCCCGGAGTTTCCCCAAATATACCTTACCGTAACCCCCACCGCCTAATTCCATCTTTTCATCGAAATAATTAGTAGCCTGTTCCAGTTCTCTGTAGCTGAAAATTGGCAAATCACCCATTTCTGCCCGATCAAACTCTGAATCATCACAAGCGTTCTTGGTAGCCAAGGCAAACTCTTTTTTCCTCTTCAACAGAAATCCTACCAACATTGCTGTTGCAGCTACTAGCACAGCCAGGCCACCGATGCAGCTGCCTGAGTCACCATATAAGAAAATATCTATCAGCTGTAAACAAAGTATCTTAATATCTTTAAATTAACTGGAAAATCTGTGGAGGGCACATGGCAGTGATTTTCCAGGGGCATATGGTAGTTTAATTGGCCATAGCCATGCTATAAAGCATAGGGTAGTTTAATTGGCCATAGTCATGTTATAAAGTGTTATGTAAATTGTAAAATTCAAAGTTCAAATCTCATAAATATTTATAAAAAAACACTTGAAAATCTGAAAAAAACAACTAATTACCTATGATGATTCGCTCCTCTGTGCCTTTCCCTGTTTCATCACAATCAGAAGTGTTCAATTCAATTATTACCAGCTCTCCATCATGATTGCTTCCAAATTGACTGTAAAAAATTAAAAATATCAGGGATTCAAGCAAACACCTACCCTTCAAACAATTCTTGTGACCATGAGTTCCATCTTTACAAAAGCATAAAAATTCATGCTGGCTGTTGGAAACATTGTAACCACAGACCCCTTCACTTGATTTACAGGAGCTACAACTCTCATTTGTAGCCCTTTTCTGGTCCCATTTTATCCAAAATCCATTACTCAACAGCATGCGCATTGGCCATAATTTATTATGTTGCGTCAGGTTACCTGTGAAGTCCCCGGGTTCTATTTTTTGTATGGGCACTTGAAAACTTGAACTGCACGGCTCCGAGGCGTTTGTATAATCGATTCCCAGGTAGGAAGTACTGTTACAGTCTATCTGTGAATAGTTCTTAATGGGTCTACTGCAGTTGAGCAAATAGGTGAGATTGGAATAAGGCAAAACGATCTCAAAAGGAGAGCCAGTGACATCTACAGAGGCATCTGGGAGATAGCATGAACTCTGGCGAACCATCACGTCCAAAACATTGAGAATATTTTCATCGTAGAAAGCCATTCTTATACTGTAATTGCGGCCTTTGATGTTTAGGACAGCGGTATCAGAAAATTCAGTATTGCATTCGACCTGAAAATCGGGGTGCCCACAACCTCTGCTGCCTGTGCCGAAGGGGTATTGAATGGGAACGCCCAGGGAGAGAGAACATAAATGATTAGAGCAAACATCATAAAGGGAAGCTGCCTGCGATGTGCTAATGAAGCATAGCGAGATTACTAGCAGAGCAATAACAGCGAGAAGTGGCAGCCTCATGATCTCCTTCCTGTTGCTGTTGGGGATAAAGCAGATCAGAGCCGAGTGATGAAACTTTTAATCGTATACGCTCAAATGAGTATCTGTGTTACCATCAAATCCTGTAAGCTGAATTATCATAAGTGGGAGAAAATGGTATCAGATCTCGTCGCAGAGCTGTTTTTCTACTAATTAAATTTCATCTGCCAGGCAATGATTCCGTCCTCTGATTGTTACACTCAGTCAAACTTGTTGAACAAACTGGGAGTTATGATATTTGTAAACTCTGTTTCTTCACAAATTTTAATACATAGTTAGACTAAGCTCATATTATAATTCGCATTTTAAGTCAAAGTTTCAGTTTTCCAATTACTTTTATATTCAAACAAATGGAGATTTGATATCCAAAGTGGGATTATGCTTTTAATTATTTTGATATTTATTTAGTCTATGTTTCATTTTTCCAATGACTTTTTTATGTTCACACAAATGGAGATTTGATATCCGAAGTGGGATTATGATTTTCATGTATTTTGATATTTATTAAGTAATGGAATTATTGATATTTCAAACAATGAAAGCTTCTTTCTTATTATTTGTGCTAGTCAATGCACAGTATATTTCTTGACTTTGTATATATTCTTTTAATTTCCAGCAAATAAAGTATTAACTTGTCTTAATAAGTGATGAATTTTTTATTCATACACTATTCTTTACCAAATATAAAGTTTTGATGAAATATTATATTTAAAAAAATAAAATTAAAATAATTTAGTATTAAAATATTTATATAAAGTTATGTTACTTGTGGTTTTAATTATACAAGATGTTGGGACATTTTACAACATATTTAAAAAAGATAGTTGGTAGTTATTTGAGAAATATTTTAATAGTGAAAATCATATTTTAAAGGAGAATCTTTAATTCTTTTGACTTTTTGTTTTTGTTTTTTAGTGTGTATTTTTATTTTCCGATAAATATATTGTATTTTTAAAAATTATTTTTTGATAAATATATTCTATTTTTAAAATTTAAGTTTTACCCCAGCTATTTGTGGATTTCAAAAATATGGATATTAATTTTTTTCAGTTAAAACGTAAGTGGGTTGGGTGGTTGTCATTAACTTTTGTTTTAGTATGGATATTAGTTTAGGGTGTGGGTTTTGGTATGAATTTTAATTGGTGATTGAAATAATAATTAGATAGCATTTCTTTTTATGGTAGATTCTAGTGGTTAAAGAGCATTTCGGATAAATGTGAATTATTTTCATGATGGTTTCATTCCGGTTACTAAAACTCATTTTATTGAATATAAATTTTGTCATTGTCAACTTTTTTGGTTACATTAGTATCGTAATGGAAAAACCTTTGATTTTGTATCTTCTTTTGCTTTGTGTTTAGAGACCCTCCTTATATGGCCACACTAGCATCTTAGTGGAAAAACCTTTGATTTTGTACCCTCATTTGCTTTGTGTTTATAGACCCTCCTTTTTGTGAGATGTGAGACCAAATCAAAGTCAAAGTTGTCAGCACCCATGGTATTGTAATGGAATCTATTATAAAGAAATTGGGAGCTAGTGAAATGTAATATGTTTCATTGTTGTTGTAATAAAAACTACTAATCCCTTTCTACATGATTTTTCCTAAATGAGGTTTTCCACATAAATCTTGTGTCTAGTTGAGTTAAATTTTATTTTTTTAGTTATATCAGCGTGATCCTAACACATAGATAACACATTGGTTTTAAGGATTTTGTGTTCCCAAAATTATTAGAGGCATTATTAAAAGGTTTAGAGTAAACTTGAATTTATTGCTATAGGTTATAAGGTCTCTTTATCTACTACTAGTGTCATTCAATAATTTAATGGGATATTAACCATATTGAATGAATACATAGATAACACATCGGTTTTAAGGATTTTGTGTTCCCAAAATTATTAGAGGCATTATTAAAAGGTTTAGAGTAAACTTGAATTTATTGCTATAGGTTATAAAGTCTCTTTATCTACTACTAGTGTCCTTCAATAATTTAATGGGATATTAACCATATTGAATGAATACCATATTTACTAGATTTTGGGATATTAACCATATTGAATGAAAACCATATTTTCTAGATTTTTTTCTTCTATTAGTGTCCCTATAATGTAACTTACTAGCATATTAACCATATTGAATGAATACCATATTTTCTAGGGAGATATTTCTACTATCCCTATAATGTAATTATGTTTCTTTCCTTTAATGGTGTTTTTAGGATTTAATTCCATTCCAATTGAAGTCTCAATATAATTACTTTGTCATTAAATAATAATTTATAATGTGGTATTTTAATATCTGAAGGAATACAAAATCATAGTTTTAATAAAATACTAGTCCAATTATCTCTTGTTTAGGAATTAAGAATTTATATTACTATGAACATTCTTAAGGTTCTATATGATTTAGTGCGGTGATTCTACATCAAGGAGGTTAGTAAGGTCTAAATGGTATGAATATTTGAATTTTTTTCTTGAAAATGATGCTTGTGTCAGTTAAAAAAATGTCATATTACAAAAAGATAATTACTCCTTTTAACTATAAAAGGGGATGGCAAACTCACAAGACAAACTTATGCTTAAAATCTCAATTCTTAAATTTTAAAATTATTTCCTAATATATTTTGAAAAAATAGTTATGTCTGATCTATTGTCTGTCTTATTACCTACTTCTGCTTCCATTATGGATGATTTGTTTATTCGGTGATTAGAATTCAGACTTCTCTAATGTAATGCTCACTTCCTTATCTGATTATGTTATGCTACGTTCTTAGCCTACACACTATGAGATTGCTTGATGTTCTTAGTATTATTATTATACATATGAGGTATGTGTGCTAGTTACATACCCACACCTTGCATGGATCTAGTATCATATGGCCTACTATGCTAGATGATTGATTAATAATTAAGCTTGAATAGTGGTTAATTAAATGATTAATCTTTAAATATGATTAATAATTGATTAATGATTTAGATTATATTATGATTAATTTAATATTTCAATTAATTATGATTTTGATGAATCCATAGATTTGACCAATCTTTTAAAACTTTATGGTATTCTATATTTGCATTAATAAGGGGTAAGTGAATGACTTGACCACCCAAGGTATTAATTTGGGGTAAAGGGAGATATAAGGTAGGAGAAACTCAAAAGTTATTAATTAGAGTTAGGTGACATTATTGTGGGGGAGATTTTGGGAATTCATAGGGAGATAAGTGCAAGAGAGAGAGCACGGGGAGACACTTTCGGGGTTTTTTTTGTGGAAAATTGTTCTATTACAAAGAGTGTGGGGAAAAGTGTTGGGAAGGAGGCGGCAAGAGAAGGGTGGAGGGAATTTGGATAAAGGAGTGGATTTTGGAGTTGGACATTGGGAAGGTATTGCCATTGAGAACTCAAACACACTATGATTGCAGTCTGGACTTGGGCTTGGAGAGCTAGGGAACCTATGGAGGTTCCTTGGTTGGCAGGGTGGCATATTTAGTCAGATGATCCTAATAGAAGCACTACAACAAAACCACAATAACTAGGTATTCCAAATATTTACTATGTTTATCTAAATTATGTTGAATTAAAAGAAAAATGCGATGTTGAATCTAACAAGTGAATAATGATTATATATATATATATATATATATATATATATATATATATATATAGATATATAGTTGTTGTATATAAATATATAATTAGATAGAATTAAATATTTTGTTACCAGTGAAAGGCCTTGAAATATGGCCTCACATCTATTATATATTTATACAACATAGCATAATATTTCCTTTAATGAAATTAACGTCTCTTCATTTTTATTCTTATTCTTAATAAAATGTGTTTAGTATAAATTAGTATCCTTTTTCAATTGGAAATATAAGAATGCCTTAACTTCTTAGGGGATTATCTTGGTTATACCCTTTAACATTACGATCCATGCACATTAGGTGAAAATGATTCAATAATCCTTCCTTTACCTTTTAATGATTTGAATGTCATCATGATTAATTTTTTTTCTCCCATTTTAGCCCTAGGCTCATGCTATATAACACACATGGAAATACACTTTATCATGTTGATACAAATTGCATGTTAAGAATGTCTTTTCCACTATCTCTGGTTACAATGATATAGTTGTTGAGCCTCTAATTACAATGGTATAGTTGTATATCTAAAGCATGCGTTTTGTTGTAAGCATTATGCAATGGAAGTGGTTGGTTCTTCAACTTATTAGATATATGCGTTTTGTTGTAAGCATTATGCAATGGAAGTTATTGGTTCTTCAACTTATTAGATATATTATTCAAAGTGACAATTTTGTTTGCCATGCTTGTGTCTAAGAGAAATCATATATTTCAATTTTACATATTTTCATAGTACAGTCTTAACTACTTCGTGGATTTAATCAATTTTTGAGGTCCTCATATTAGCAAAATGATTAAATATAGAAATTCCTAAAATTATTAATTATGATATCAAATATATATATATATCATTGTTGGTGATAGGAAGACATGCACATAGAAAAACAAAAACAAATTGGTTATGAACTCTTGACAATGAAAGCACAATCCAACTATTAATGTATTTTCTAGATAGAAAAGTCATAAATAGCTTTAATATAAAGACTATTAGTAGACAAATGTTGAAAATCACATCTTCACAAGTCGCTTGTTGGTAAATTTATATGTGTCAACATATACTTTCATCCACTAGAGAAACAAGAATTATCATGCCCATTAAGAAGCTTTTAACTAAAGTGAAGCTAGATCTAGCTTGTTTTCAAGATACAGCGTTACAGGGTTTATAGGAGTTACAATTCCCATTTTCAGCGTTTCTATGGTCCCAATTTATCCAAAATCCATTACTCAACACTTGGAAATTTAATTCCTACTTATTTCAATTGTGACTCTTACTATGTAAAGGAGTCTGTTCCTATTTCTTAAGAGTTGTTAAGATCTAGTTGTTTTCTAGATTGGTGTGTGGTTGAGATATTCTTTCAACCAAGTGAATGTGTGTCCAAATTAATTTACCTATCTTAAGACAACACTAAATGTATTTATATATAACATTATTTAATGTAAATATAAAATACATAATTTAATGTGCATTATCAAAATTTAACTTGGTATCAGAGCGAGTTGGGCCCCGACTTCCTCACGGGAGGGCCCAGGTAAATCTTGCGAAGAATAAAAGTATTTGTTCAACATTGGAGTTGTTGGATCTATTTGTGGCTGAACCGTGGCAAGAGCAGGGCTGAGTCCTCGAAGGCGGGCTGTGAGCTGTGATTTCTTGACAGCTGTGGTGTTGGAGCAATCTGCAGTTTCTTTTGAGGGATATGCATTTTTTTAGGCAAGAGTTGTGTGGGAGTCTGATCCCCAAAGTACATGTGATCTCGGGTACAGATCTGTGTATCTAGTCATGGAGGCTCTGGTGCTCTGTGGTGTGGAGTTTCACCTTAGTGAAGAGTCGAGACATTATGAATCTTAGTGTGGCTTTCGATTGGAGAGCCTTTGACTGGGTTTGCGAATTGGGTCGACCGATGGTGGAGAGCCTGTGACTTGCTTTTGCGAATTAAATCGGCCGACGGTGGAGAGATGATTGTGGCACGCTGAGTGTTGCTTGTGCATTGTGCTTGGAGTGCCATTGGAGAGGTTGTGTTTGAACGTTGGCACGAGTGCGGGGGAGTCAAATTTGCAGTCACATTGTGGTCAACGTGAGATTTGTAGAATTTGAGGAGCGACCAGTTGAATATTGAATGCTCTACTGCGTATTGTTGGATACAGAGCACTAACTGGTGTGGTGAGGAAATTCGAAGTCGCTAAGCCACTCTGCTTGCGTGTGCTTTCCCACGACGTGTAAAAACTCCAGTGCGACTTGTGAAGTTTGTGCCGAGCTGCAGAGAAGGAGATATCTGTATTAGAGACCGCAAGTCAATTTAAGTCGAAAGTGGTGTGATGAGCGTGGAAGAGCGCATTGTTGATCCACTGCTCCTTCTGAATTATATTGTGTATTTCATCGATGTTTGGAGAGCTTTGCTCCACCCGAAGACGTAGTGAAAAATTGTTGACAGATCAATGAGGTGATATCTGAGTTTGGTGGGATGTCGACCAGTGAATCAACCTATCTACAGTGAATGCTGGTTACTCAATTGGGAGCGTAGCAGATTTGTGGTGTGAGGATCAGAATTTGTGGTGGATTGTGCCTGGCGCCCCGGACTGTTGTTAAAGGAGAAATATCTGCTTGAGTATACTTTAATATGCTCTAAGGTAGCAAGGTTTCCTTCCTTCCAGTGTTCATGGAGCTCATGCAATTAGCAGGGTTTTTGGTATTGTGGTGTCTGCAATGAGGACAAAGTTTAAAATTTTTTACTCATGGATTTGTAAAAATGGATATTGCATTATTGGTTTAAGGCTTTTTCCTTAATGCATAGAAGCATGGTCATCACTTGTGCTTACATTATTACTTGGTATTGTATTTTTTTTTGGGTATGGGTAAAGGTGAATAAGTCTTGGAAATTTGTATATATATTGAGATTCATGACTTCAATATGAAGTCATTTTGTTAGAATTCACGACTCTAACTGATGACAGGTAAAACATGGAGACCAAGACAAGTATGCCAAAGTTAGAAATGAAGATGCCAAAAACTCAAAAGTACAAAGCCTATGATATTCAAGTGGGAAAGCAATGGTGTGCTCCAACATATGAATGGTATGGTGTATCCAAGATGAGTGGAAAAGGATCCAAATGGGCTTGAAAGTTTGTTTGTGTTTGTAGAATAGACCTATGATAATGTAATATGTGTCACATGCATTTATTAGCAAGCAAGTCTAGGATGTTTTGTAGTGGTCTTTGTAATGTATATACCTGATAACTCTAAGAGTTGGAGTGTGTAATGTAAGCTTGATGAGGTATGTGTATCCCTATGAAGTTTGTGGTAATATTAAAACCACTTTGTGATTGCAGGTTTGTGGTAAGACGAAAACCACTTTGCAGTGTCGTTTTGTGGTAAGCTAGAAACCATGTGTGAGAGCGAGGTGGACAAGGATTCTTGTAGGCACGGTTTAAGGTATGCTGACAAAACCCTAGGCATGGTTTAGGGTGCGCTGAGAAAACCTTGGGCATGGTTTAGGGTGAGACGAGAAAACCATGGGCATGGTTGAGGGTAAGCCGATAAAACCCAGAGCATGGTTATGGGTAATTCGAGAAAACCCACAATGTTGATGATGGAGGGGGATTTGCAGGTACATGTACAAGTATGCAATTATAATGGTTGACAAAACCATGTATACAAATGGCATCTTAGTAGACTGGTGGTTGTAGTGGTTGGGCACCCATGCATTCCGGTGGATGGTTGTTACTTTATATGGATGTTGACATATTCTTTTGTCATGTTTGACCACAACTAGACTTTGCATATTGAGATTGAGACAAGTAGTCATTAAGGGGGTGACTTGGAAATTTAATTCCTACTTGTCTCAGTTGTGACTATTTCTATGTAAAGGAGTTTGTTCCTATTTATTAGGAGTTGTTAAGATCTAGTTGTTTCCTATATTGGTGTGTGGTTGAGATATTCTCTCAACCAAGTGATTGTGTGTCCAAGTTAGTTTACCTATCTTGAGACAACACTAGATGTATTTATATGTAACATTATTTGATGTGAATATAGAATATAGAATTTATTAAACCTAAGGGAATAATATTAAACCCTAGGAATATGAACCCTTATATTAATAAACTCAAGGGATTGATATTATAAACCAAGAGAATAATAAACTTGAGGGATAAAAATTATAGACCCAAGGTATATAAACCCTAAGATAAATATTATAAACCCTAAAATAAACATGGTTGACCATGGTTTATTTCCATATTGAGACAATCCTTGTCACAATGCGATGTTGGACCATGGTTGACCATGATTGATTTTCATATTGAGACAATCTTTTTCACAATGCGATGTTGGACCATGGTTGACCATGGTAGATTTTCATATTGATACAATCATTGTCAAAATGCGACATTCGACCATGGTTGACGATGGTTGATATTATAAACCTAAGGGAATAATAAACTCAAGGGATTGATATTATAAACCCAAGGGAATAATAAACACAAGGGATTGATATTATAAAACCAATGGATTGATCTTATAAACTCAAGGGATTAATACTAAAACCCCAAGGGATTATGAACCCAAGAGAATAATATTAAACCAAGGGACTAATATTATAAACCCAAAAATAAACACCAAAATAAACATGGGTGACCATGGTTGATTTTCATATTAAGACAATCTTTGTGACAATGCGACGTTGGACCATGGTTAACCATGCATAAACATGGTTGATTTTCATATCAAGACAATCTTTGTTACAACATGACATTCTGTCAGGCCAGGGTAACTCCACATTGAACGAGAGACAAAACTGATTGATATTATTCATTAGGTAACTCATGTTTATATACAAAAATAAAAACGGATCAGTTCATCTTCTAGATGACTGTCCAGTTCACCCATCCGTTTCGGATTAGGTGTCAACATTCCCCCCTTAATCTGAAGGGATGTTGGTGAGTCCAAGCATCGTTCTGAATCTTTCAAGCTTTTCTCTTCCAAGCGCTTTGGTGAAGATGTCTGCAATTTGCTCATTTGTGGAACAATGACGGAGATGGATTGTTTTGGCCTCAACATGATGTCGGATCAGATGATATTTAGTATTGATGTGCTTAGTACGATCATGGAACTTTGGATTATTGGCCAACTTTATTGCAGATGTGTTATCAATCATGAGTGGAGTGGATTGTATTTGTTTTACCTGCAAATCTTCAAGAATTTTCCTAAGCCACACAATTTCTTTCGTTGCTTCAGCTGCTGCCACATATTCTGCTTCTGTTGTGGAATATGCTGGTACTGATTGTTTGCGTGATCTCTAGGAGACAGCTCCTGATCCAAGACTCATAGCATATCCTGAAGTAGATACCCCAGTTTCTTTGTCTCCATCGAAGTCTGAATCAGAGTATCCAATCAAGTTGAAGTCGTCCACCTGTGTATACTTGATTCCAAGGTCTTGAGTTCCCTTCAAGTACCTTAGAACTCTTTTTGCAGCAGACCAATGTCCCTCACAAGGCTTTTGCATGAACCTGGAGAGGATTCCAACAACAAATTAAATGTCTGGTTTGGTAGTAGTGAGGTAGATGAGACTTCCTACAAGCTGTCTATACTTTGTTGCATCCTCAAATTCCTTTCCTTCAATAGATGTGAGCTTCAAGTTTTGTTCCATTGGAGTAGAAAGGGGATTGCACTCTGTCATGCCAAATCTGTTTAACAAATCTCCAATGTATTTCTTTTGAGAAAGAAATATGGACTTTGGATGTTGGGTTACTTCAATGCCAAGATAGTAATGAACATAGCCCAAATCAGTCATTTCAAAAAATTTTCCTAATTCTTTCTTTATGGATGTAATATAGCTTTCATTGTTCCCTGTCATTAAAAGATCATCTACATATACCACAAGATATACAACTGTTTTGCCAACTTTCTTGACAAATAAAGTTGCATCATCAAGATCAAAATGTTTGAAGTTGAGTTTCAGAAGATGCTCAGTTAGTTTTTCATACCAGGCTCGTGGTGCTTGTTTGAGGCCATACAAGGACTTCACAAGTTTGCATACTTTGTGTTCATGTCCTTTCACAGCAAATCCTTCAGGCTGGGACATAAAAACATTCTCTTTTAGATCTCCATTCAAGAATGCAGTTTTTACATCCATTTGATGGACTTTCCAACCGTTCTGAGCAGCTAGTGCAAAGAGTTCCGGATGGTGGCCCATTTTGCTGTGGGAGCAAAAGTTTCCTCATAATCAACCCCTTCCTTCTGTGCAAAACCTTTTGCCACAAGCCTAGCTTTGTGCTTGTCAAGTGAGCCATCAGCTTTGTACTTGTTCTTGTAGACCCACTTGCAGCCAATTGGTTTGGTTCCAAATGGAGGATCAACCAGCTTCCAAGTGCCATTCTTTATGAGGGCATCATACTCCTTCTGCATCGCTTCTTTCCATTCATCATGAGAAGCAACTTCTTTGAAGGAAGTTGGTTCAAAATCTGTAGACAAGTTCAATTCACAATCATAAGTAACATCCATATCAACAGGTGAATTAGAGTTATCTACATCACCTCCATCTTGTTGATTTGTATTTCTGGTTCCTGCTTTTCCAATTTCATCAGGATGAACACTTTCAAGTGTCTTTGTCAGCCACTTTGAGGGACCTTTCTGAGATGGTCCAGGCTGTTCTGTTGATTGAGTTGGGTCTGAATCAAGATTGAGTCTCCCAATTCTATCAATTACATCACTTAAAGCATCATCCGTTGTTGGAGTGTCATGTAGGGGATATTGTTCTTCAGAAGAAGATTCCACATGTTGATCTAGTATAGGAATCCCCCCTTCAAGATGTGGAATCTGATTATCAAACTCTTGGAATGATTTCGGTTTTGTGAATCTATCCAAGTGATCAAGTTGCCGCTCAACAACACTGTCAGATTTGGATGATTCAAGAAAAATGACATCTCTAGATAAAACAAACTTTTTATTTACTTCATCATAAAGGCGGTATGCTTTAGATGTGTTTGAATACCCCAGGAAGATACACTTACGACTTCTAGCACCAAGTTTGTTTCTATGTACCTTTGGTATTAAAGCATAACAGGTGGAACCAAATATCCTGAGATGTTTTACCGAAGGAACATGTCCATACCACAATTCATAAGGAGTCTTGTTTCTTATAGCACTAGATGGACATCTATTCTTTATATATGCAGCACATAGAACAACATCAGCCCAAAACATTGTCTTTACATTTTTGAAGAAAAGCATGGATCGTACCATATTCAAAATTGTTCTGTTCATTCTTTCAGCTACACCATTCTATTGAGGATTATAAGGCACAGCTGTTTGATGTTTAATCCCATGTTGGCGAAGATAGTGTTCAAATTCATTTGATGTATATTCTTTTCCATTATCAGTGCGAATAGACCCAATATGAGATTGTGCATCATTTTCAATCCATTTATGAAAATTCTTGAATGTTTGAAAAGCATCAGATTTGTTCTTCAATAAGTAAACCCAACACATTCTGGTGTAATCATCAATAAATGTCATGATATACTTATTTCCATTTGCGGAAGGAACAGACATTGGACCACATAAATCTGAATGAATAAGTTCAAGCTTCCTATGTGCTCTTGAATGTGAATCATGAAAAGACTGTTTGCTATGCTTTCCTAGAATGCAAGCATCACATTTTTTATGTTTTCTAGGAATTGTAGGCAAACCAGCAACACCATTTTTCTTCAACAAGCGGAGACTATCATAGTTTAAATGTCCAAATCTAGCATGCCATAATAAACTTGATGGAAGTGTACCTTCATCATGATGAGAAATATATGAAAAATGCTATGCATGAGCAGAGGTTCCTTGCAGTTTAAGAAGTCTTTCTTCTTCTATACCCCTCATGACAAGTGAATGGTTAGATGCCTTTCTTACCTCAAGCTTTCCATCAAACATATGAATGGAGTGACCTTGCTGGCGGATGTGGACCAGGGACAACAAGTTTCTCTTGAGCTGTGGGAGATATAGAACATGATCCAGAAGAAAGTCTGGAAGACCAGGCAGTTTAAGCCTGATTGTGCCAAGCCCTGATGGCTTGATTTTTGACTGATCTGCAAAGTATACTGCTCCATCAACATTATCAGTGAAATCTTCAAAAGAATCTTTCCTATGAGTCATATGACAGGTTGCTCCTGAATCAAGCAACCAGTCATTTTTCGAAGAAGTAAGTGAAGCATTAAACAGATCTTCATTTACTCCAATGTTACATTGTGCCTCAATATAGTGAGCGGATTCAGGTTCTTTACTTTTGTCTGTGTCATCAGTTTTACCTTTCTGCTGATTTCTTCTCTGCTCAATCTTTTCCCATGGTAGCTTGCATGTAGAAGCATCATGAGATCCATTTTGTTTGCAGCGAATGCAATGTAAGTCTGCCTTTTCTTCTTGCGAGTGTCTGCCCCCCTGCCTCTGAAATATCTTCTTCTTTCTCTTGAATGCATACTGTAACAAAATATCTCTGCTGATAAAAAAAATATTGTGCTGATATACAGTGAAACTGTACTCAAAAGGGCATTCTTAAAAATTTCAAATCTCTTCCAATAAATGCCTCAATACTTCAAGCTGCAACATATTTTCTCCAAATTTATTTCTTTAAATCCCTCCAAAAGCATCCAGTATTACAAATATTAAGTATCACTTCAAAATGTAGTAAATGCCCATAAAATATTACATATTACATCAACCTTTTAAATGCACTACAAGTCAGATTAACAAACTATGTAGGAGCTTGATGTCAATGCTCTCACAAAAAAATCGAAACATGAATTCTTTCACCTTCGAACGCAGAATATGGAAACATGTTCACCATCTCTCCTTTTCACCACCCAACTGTCGTACTTTGCAACCCCCAAGGTAGCCGCTTCTTGTCCTCCAACGAGAACAATGTTACAAACCAGTGGAAGTGCTGGCTCTTCGACTTCACACGATAACCGACAGCGCACCTGGGAAACGAATTCTCCTTTTGCAGAAGGAGAATAGACAGTTTATCTCAAACGCAAAAATCTCAAAATCTCAAACGCACCAACGGACAGCAAAATCTCAAACGCACCATACAGGCCACGGACAGCAAAATCTCAAACGCACCATACACAGTCTTTGAAGTCACATACAGTTCAAACACATGTAGCAGTGTAAAATGCACCAGGTCACGACCTTAAAGGACATTCAACGCAGAACATATAACATTCAAAGTGAATATTATTGGCTCAACTCAAACCGCAACTCCATCCCATACCTCACTGCTGGAACTCGTGGACTCATAGCCATGGCATTGCCGCAGCATTTATGGATTCAGAAAATGAAGCAGATAGGCTCGATTCTGAAAGAGACCAATTGTATTGTTTTTGAAATAATAAAAAAATTGCGATGGCAGCAATACCAAGTTTTGGGGATTTAAAAACCCTGTGCAATCAAGGGCGATTGAAAGAAGCTATTCGAATTCTGGATTCCATGGGCCGCCCGGACTATTATATTTATGCTACTCTGTTGCAGAGCTGTGTGGACAAGTCGTATATTCAAACGTGAATGAATGGAGCGTGAATGAGCTTGATACAAAACGCTCAGGCAGCATAAAACTGCGTAATACACACCAATACACACAGTATATTCAAACGTGAATGAATGGAGCACGAAAGAAGGAAAACGAGTTCTCTCTGATAGTCGGAGATACAAACGATGATACCAATGAAGTCTCAGCATTCATGCAAAGGACAGAGAACGTCAGGACGGAAGGAGAACGCTCAGGGAAATCAAAACTGATGCGCAGATAATGTTAGGGCAGAGAATGTCAGGACAGAGGCGCTCAGGACAGGGCACAGTCTTCAGCAGTGGCAGCACTATATGCGCAGAGAATATGTTAGGGAATCGCTCAGAATGATGCAGCGCTCAGCAGGAGTTACACTATTTTGGGATCTGTGCTCTGATACCATTGTCAGGCAAGGGTAACTCCACATTGAACGAGAGACAAAACTGATTGATATTATTCATTAGGTAACTCATGTTTATATACAAAAATAAAAACGGATCAGTTCATCTTCTAGATGACTGTCCAGTTCACCCATCCGTTTCGGATTAGGTGTCAACACGTTCGACCATGGTTGACTGTGATTGACCATGGATGACCATGGTTGATCATGGTTGACCATGATTATCATATTGGAACAATCTTTGTCATAATGCGACATTGGACCCACGGGGTCTTCACTCAATGAACCTTTGACATATCGCCTGCGTTCATGGCATACTAAACAATACCCCTAATTTGACTACATATTGGAGAATACCTCTAAAAATCACATTATTTAACCGCCTACCAATATGAACCCAATACACCTCCCCAATTTAAAAAACCCCTACTTTCACTAGATATTGTAGGTATCCATTTTTTCATTAACATTTTTTATACCTGTTTATATTTTTTCATTAACTTTGAGCTTCATTTTTTATACCCACCAATATAACAACCCTTTACCCCCTATATATCGCCCAATATATTAAGTAAATTTTTCCTCAATATATATCCCCCAATATGAACCCACGTGGTATGATATTGGTCCCCCAGTGAAGCCCTCGTGGTTGGACCATGGTTGAGACAATGATTAATTTTCATATTGGGACAATCTTTGTTACAATGCGATATTGAGCATGATTGACCATGATTAAACATGGTCGACCACGATTGATTTTATAAAATATGGTTGACCATGGTTGAATTAAAAAAACATGGTTAACCATGGTTGACCATGATCGATATTAAAAATAGAAGGGAATAATAAACCCTAAGGATTAATACTAAAAGGCCAACGGATTATAACCCTAAGGGAATAATATTAAGCCCTAGGAATGTGAACCCTTAGATTAATAAATCCAAGGATTGATATTATAAACCCAAGGGAATAATAAACCAAAGGGATAAAAATTATAAACCAAAGATATATAAACACTAAGATAAATATTATAAAACCTAAAATAAACATGGTTGACCATGGTTGACCTTGGTGGATTTCCATATTGAGATAATCCTTATCACAGTGTAACGTTAAACCATGGTTGGCCATGCTTTACCATGATTGATTTTCATATGATGGCAATATTTGTCACCATGCGACATTGGACCATGGTTGGTCATAGTTGATTTTCATATTAAGACAATCATTGTCACAATGTGACATTCAATCATAGTTGACCACGGTTGACTATGATTGACCATGGTTGACCATAGTTGGATATTATAAACCCAAGTGATTAATGCTAAAATCCCATGGGATTATAAACCTAAAGGAATAGTATTAAACCCAAGGGACTAATATTATAAACATTAAAATAAATATGGTTGACCATGGTTGATTTTCACATTGAAACAATCCTTGTCACAATGCGATGTTGGACCATGGTTGACCATGCTTAACCATTGTTGATTTTCATATACTAAAAAACTAAGGGATTATAAACCTAAGGGAATAATATTAAACCCTAGGAATATGAACCCTTATATAAATAAACCCAAGGGAATAATAAACATAATGGATAAAAAATATAAACCCAAAGTACATAAAACGCTAAAATAAATATTATAAACCATAAAATAAATATGGTTGAGCATGGTCGATTTCCATATTGAGATAATGCTTGTTACAATGAAATGTTGGAACATGGTTGAACATGCTTTACCATGATTTATTTTCATATCGAGACAATATTTGTCACCATGCGATGTTGGACCATGGTTAACCATGGTTGATTTTCATATTGAGACAATCATTCAGTCACAATGTGACATTCGACCATGATTGGCTATGATTGACCATGGTTGACCATGATTGTTATTATAAACCCAAGGGATTATGAACCCAAAGGAATAATATTAAACCCACGGGACTAATATTATAAACCCAAGGTATAAACCCTAAGATAAATATAATAAACACTAAAATAAACATGGTTCATCATGGTTGATATTCATATTGAGACAATCCTTATCACAATGCGACATTGGACCATGGTTGATATTCATATTGAGACAATCCTTATCACAATGCAACATTGGACCATGGTTGATATTCATATTGAGACAATCCTTATCACAATGCGACGTTGGACCATGGTTGACCATGCTTAAACATGGTTGATTTTCATATCAAGACAATCTTTGTCACAATGCGACGTTCGACCATGGTTGACCATGATTGACCATGGATGACTATGTTTGATTTTATAAAACATGGTTGAATATGATTGACCGTGGTTGACCATGGTTAACCATGATTATCATATTATGACAATCTTTGTTGTAATGCGACATTGAACCATGGTTGAGACAATAATTGATTTTCATATTCAGACAATCTTTGTCACAATGCGACGTTGGACAATGGTTGACCAACATTAACTAAGGTTGACAATGATTGATTTTATAAAATATGGTTGACCATGGTGGACTATGATTGAGCATGATCAACCATGGTTGATTTTCATATCCGGGCAATCTTTGTCACAATGCGACAATCGAACATGGTTGACCATGATTGACCATGGTTGACCATGAGTGACCATGTTTGACTAAGGATGACTATGAGTGAACAATGTTGTCTATCATTGAGTATGATTGACCATTGTTAACCATGATTGGCCATGATTAACCATGGGTGACCATGTTTGACTAAGGATGACTATGAGTGAACAATATTGACTACCATTAAGTATGGTAGATATATAGTTGATTCGACTACAAAAATTGACTACAAATGTTAAATATATTTGTCTATATCATCATGATGGCTCTAGATATATGTCTATGCTTAATTGTAGGCATGTTAAACATAATACCTATCAATTATCATGGTTCAGCATGATCTTCATGTTCACTATCTTTGACCAAATTAATCATGATTATGATGTGTTAATGTTTAAATTAATATACTATTAATGTGTAAATTTATAGATCAATACAATAATCTATAGTTATTATTATATTATTATAAATTTGTTAAAATTTAAATAATATAATTAAGTTTAAAATGATATTAATAAAATAATAATAATAATAATAATAATGTACTATTAATATTAATATAATGTTATATTAATGTAGTAATAACAAATTATTATTATTATTATGATTATGATTATAAAAATTTCTAAACAACATTAATAAATATTATAAACATTAATAAATGTTACTAATTATTTATATAATATTACTTTTAATCGAAAAATATTTATATATGAGATATGTTAATTTAGATATACTAAATACGATTTATAATTTTGTTATGAAATATTGATTTTATTGAAAATAAAAAAATGTTAATACTTTTAATATATTAATGAATGACACATCAATTTTTAAAAAATAAAAAACCTAAAAATGCACTTAAATATATGCATTTCACTTCATCATTATTATTTGAATATGGGTGGCAGTGCAATTTGTATCTCTCATCAGTGAGTTATAAGGGTTTCTTTAATTAAGTTAATCAAATTCTTTTAGATAGAAGAAGAAAAAAGAAATAAATAAATTATTTTAACATCTACGAGGCTAAAGATAGCCTATGGGACAGATTGCTTCTTCATCTGCTTGATGTATTCGACCCTTTTTCTATGAAGCTTCAAAATAAATGCCCCCAACTTCTTGACAGACCCCTCACTAAATAGATTATCCCAAGAGCTGGCTGGCAACATATTTGCATAACTTTTCCTGTTGTCTTTGAAGGCCTCACATTCTAAAATGAAATGTTTTTCTGTTTCCACTTTTTTGGAAGAACAAAAAATGCATACTCTTTCCTCCGACACTTCCTTTGGCCTTTTCCAGCGCCCTGTTTCACAATGGAGTTGATGAGAATTAGTCCTTAACTGAGCAATAAGAATTTTGGCTCTCCAAGAGATATTGACCTCTATGTATGCTTTTGGTTGATGACTATGAGTGGGATTAAACACTTTAATATAGTAATTTTTCTTTCTTCCTAGCTCCTTATCCCAATTAAGCTTGTGGAACTTTTCCATAACGACATTTTTTTATCTCTTTGTTGTTTATGGGACACGCGTTCAAGCAAATACCCCATTTACTAAAACCATTTGTTAAGATATGTTAGTTGTACATATATAAAAAAAATTAAATTAAAAATATAAAATAATTTTTTTTTACATAATCGACTGCTGTTTGTATTCAAAAAAGATTGGGGAGACTAAGCTCCATTGTTACAAGGCAATATGCATGAGAAGCAGAGTAGGGAAATATAACAGGGGGAACACAATCCCTTTTGCTTCTATCATTCTTAACTTTTTGAAATATCGAACTAGTGTAGATTCTAACAAACTGAAACAGTAGAAGGCAGAATTTGCAAGTCATGCTTAATCAATGTTTATATGACTGATTTGGCGGGCAGTGGATTCTTCAGGATTGCCTTCAACACCTGCATTCCTTAAATTTGTTGAGCTGGTGCTAGGAGCGTTATTTTTTTCCAGGATGTACTTCAGGATGTCAATGGACTCTTGGACATGATTGCATCTGTTTGAGAGGTCATTGAACTGCTCTTGAAGGGATGAAACTCTGTGAGGAAAGAGATTGAGGTCGGCCTCATGTTTCTCCTTGGTGATCTGAGCATGGGTATCGATTTTGGTGTCCAAGATCTTCTGGTGTGCTCGGATTTGCTCCAGTTCTGCCTGGAGATCAACACAGTGCAAGCAATCTTCGCTTCTCGCCATTGAGTATAACCAGACTAATTTACCAGTGCGCAGCAAAAACAAAGGGCTGCTAATGCGCTGTTCCAAAGAGCAGGGGTCTAGACTGAAAGGGGAAAAGGGAGCTTGGTGAAGATTAACAGAAGTTAGCTTGAAGAATTGTTGGACACCTAATCCTAAAGGGTTAGTGTGGAAGCCGAAAAGACTAAGTAGTCCAAGAGACCTTGGGATCTGAAACCCAAGAGTCACAACATTGTATTATAAATGTACATCTATTGTTAATAAAAAATGAACTCACTGATTTATCTTTCACATTGTTTGCTGTCCATGTGTGTTGCAGGTACGTTCATAATCTGCTCAATCTTTTGTGAGCCACTTGTTTTTGTGTGGCCTGTGTAAACCTACGCATCTATTATACGCTGGTTGTATATGTAAGATGGTGATGGCACATATATTTTGACTGATAACCTATGGTGTAGTGACAACATGTGTGTATGTATTTTTGCGCTGAATGAGTTTTAAAGACCGTAAACTATGCTTTGTCAATGATGTGTTGAATTATTTCGAAGGCCGTAAATGCATTGTGAATTCCATAAATAAAAAAAAAAAAATGCGCATTCCTGTGTCTCCAGTTATTTGCATTCATTCGAATTAGGATTGGATGGTGGATATGATTTTGAGATTGACAGTTTGGAAGGATATTTTAATTGTAACGTTGTAGAATCTGGTTGCCTTCTGCATTTGGGCAGCGACTAAGGCGGTGTGGTTAATGTTCTGTCCAACCTTCAATAAACGCTCTGTCTTCAGTGTTAGTGTTTCATAAACAAAGCAGAGAGATATATGGTGGTTCCGAATCCCGATTTACAGTTGAGACTTTTGAATTGCATCCGCCGAGCTTCGTCTCCTTCTTCCTTTTGTTTTATTCCCGAAAAAAAAATACAATTTGGTCTTTGTGCGTTTCGAACTTTGGATTCCTGACAGGTGATTCCCTCGGAATCTTGGAGACTTTTGACTACTTAGCAGAAACGAGTTCATGTTAATCTAAGGTCGGGGCATCTTCCAGGTTCGAGCTATGATGGGAGCGGAAGCTACAGTGGCGCTGCATGTTTTGCTGCTGTTATGATAGGCAAGGGAGAAAGTTGGTCGAATGGTGTCAGGAAATAGAAACGCCCCTCTGCCCATCATATTCGCATTATGTCTCTGCCATTCTGCACTGTTCTTCTAAGAAAAACGCCTCTGTCCATCATATTCGCATCATAGCAGCGTTTTCTCCATCAAAGCATTCTCCAACGGACGACAACTTTCCTTATTCCTCACCTTTCACATGATAAAAAGATATTCCTATTGGCACATATTCCTGTCTCAATAAATGAACACAACACCTCTAAGATTTCATCTTGAAACGCATTTGCATGCTCATGGGCAGTTTTACTCTCACGTGGATTGATAATTTGGGGGAGGTTTGCTTCTTTTGGTGGCGGATTGTGTTTATTGTGTGAATCAGAGGGTGGAGACGGAGTTTGTTAGCTATTATTCGTTTCTATTAAAAATTGTTGTGAAACGAGACCGCCTTAAAGAAAGTTGGCTGTTAATTCTCGAAAATTTGTTTTGCTTCTCTCGCTGATTCAATGGAGATTTGTATCAAATATTCAGTGTTTCGAACTGCTCCATGTATTGTGCTTTTGAAAGTTTGAGACTTCGGCTTGGAAGCTGCATTCGTTTTATGGTGGCAGTCGTATTATGAGCTGAAGGCCGCCTCAAAAGCTGCCTATGATTCCCATTCTCTGCAGTTGCAAGAATCATACGGCCGTTTCCTTGGATTTCAAAATCTACACCTCCACTTGCCATCACAGTTTCACTTTTTAGATCTACCTGATTGGTTGATGTGTTGTTCCAGGAAGCTATAGCACCAGAAGTAGCATTTGACCGACGAGCTGTTTGAGACCCTATTAAATCTGGGTAGCGGAATTTCACTGTGACTGAGAGATGCATCTGAAACAGAAGAGCCATCCGAACGACGACGAGGAGTCCAAACCGGATGGTCAGGCCTGTCCTTGTTCCTTGTGCGCCTGTCTTGCCTTTCAGTTGTAGCTGAAGATCTTTGGTTGAAATCATACCTCTTCCTATCCTACCACTGGATTCCGAACGCTTATTCTGCTTTAGAGTCAAACTCCCTGGAGTACCTTTTCCAGGAGATGTTATGCCATGCTGATGCATGATCCACCTGTCTGTGGTGCAGAAGCAGAACCTTTGACGCTAGATGTATGCCGCCTCTGGAGTTAGACACCAGTATCAATGCCATTTGTGTAAAGTCGATATATCATGTAGAGCGTGAATCATATCATGTGAATAGCACATTCTATGGATCGGTATTTGTTATGAAGCATTTCAAAACCACAACGAAGGCTTGATAGATTCTGTATTGGGTGACAATGAATTTCTACAATTGGTTGGATTATTGTTCTAATTTGTGATCAAAGTATCACCGTCTTCGTCCCACATCGAAGCTTTGACACAATGAAGTAATTATCCTGACTATGACTGTCTTCGCATTGGATTGGGTTTCCTGTAATCGGATCTTTGCAGCTCTGTACATCAGGAACCAAACCCGATCTTCTGTTTGTGTCTGTGACAGAAAATTACCGATTCAACCTTCTGAGGAATATTTGGTTTGTAGCCAAAGTTTACCTAAGATAGTGACATTGTTTTGTTCCTGAACCAAGTGGCCCAAGACAGGGGCACGCGATTTTATCCAACGTCGAAATTTCGAAATTTCTGAAGCAATAGTCCAAAATAATTCAGTGCAGAAGAGACTCTTGTAACTAGGCGTATTGCTTCCTTAAGCAATCGACGGCTTTGAATCAGAATCAAAGACTAAGGAGAACCTGGATCGACCGAATAGTAGCAGAAATCTTCGAAGGATTTTTGAGATCAGTGCCGTATACATCCACTCAGGGCTCGATGAATTCTATAACGTATATAATGCTCAAAAGACGCACAATCTAATCTGGGGTTCCTTGTTTACCACTGATTGCACCTTCCCTTATAGCATTGCTGTTTGTCATTACTAGAAGGTGCCACTTTGCATTATTTTTCAAAATAACATTGTCATTAAATGGAGCAAATTGATGATGCATTACAGTTACTAAATAGTCTAATCTTTTCCACTGTTGATGGGACAGTCAGAATCAGTAAGGATTTTCTCTCAGAAATTCAAATATGTCTACAAAATGCACAGGAAAATATTGACTTTTTGCAGTTGGAGACAAAGCTACAGCAAGAAGAACTACAGCAATGGAGTCATCATTCTGAACCTGTTTCTGTTCAGAAGATTGAAACAGACTCCCATAAACAGCAAGTCAATAATGTTACTGTTCATTCAAATAAAGCAGCAATTGTAAATGCAGATGCAGAAACTCAGTCTGCACTTCCCAAGCCCATCATCAGGCCTTGGGAACAGCTTGTCCATAACAAGCACAGAACTGGTCTTGGATATGACAAGGACTTGTCCTTTCATATTCCAGACTATGCTAAGCCCATTCAGTTTCAAAGTGCTGGATTCATTCATGACAGTTCACTTGCTCCTTATGACAGTTCAGTTTCAGCTGTTCCAGATTCTACTCCTCTTTCACCGCAGCAACAACAACAACAGATTGTGAAATGCCAACACTGTGACCGAGTTGGCCATTTGAAAGATCACTGTTTTGATCTTCATCCATGTAAGCACTGTCATAAAACCAGCCATTCTTCACACAGATGCTTCAAAAATAAACGTCCTGCAAGAACAAAGATTCATCTTGGATGGATCGCTTCTTGGCAATGGGCATCAACAGCCAAGAAGATATTCCAAACACATATCAGAACTTGTTCCAGAGTATTGAACAGTCTTGCAGTTGAGTTTTCTCCATCTTCTCACCTTGTTCCTGACAGGGGGGGAAATGATGGTCATCTACAAGCTTCAAAGTCACATCAAGCGAGCCTGAGCCACAACCTGCCACACCAGTTTCATAGTTGTAGCCAGAGACAAAGATGCCTGAACATGCCTTCAGTTGGCAATCTGGGACACTTCCTCTAGCAGAAGACTTCAGCTTCTTGCCAGTTTTGGAAGAGTTCCAGGAATCGCAGAGTTGTTGGTCACCCTTAAACCATCACAGATTGAGAACACTTCCTCTAGCAGAAGACACCATCTTCTTGCCAGTTTTGGAAGAGTTCCAGGAATTGCATTAAGCATTCCAGAGTTGTTGGTCATCCTTAAACCATCACAGATTGAGAACACTTCCTCTAGCAGAAAACTTCAGTTTCTTGCCAGTTTTGGAAGAGTTCCGGGAACTGCACTAAGCGTTCCAGTGTTGGTGGTCATCCTTAAACCACCGCCCTTTTATACCAACATTTCATAAGAGCACATTCAGCCTAGTGCTGCCATGCATTTTTTGCACATTTTGTATTATAGCTCTCTTCTTGGACTCATACATAACCCTTTGGATTAAGGGGGGGAATGTTGGACACCTAATCCTAAAGGGTTAGTGTGGAAGCCGAAAAGACTAAGTAGTCCAAGAGACCTTGGGATCTGAAACCCAAGAGTCACAACATTGTATTATAAATGTACATCTATTGTTAATAAAAAATGAACTCACTGATTTATCTTTCACATTGTTTGCTGTCCATGTGTGTTTAACAAGAATGATGGCCAAGAGCACAATGCAGCATGGGATCAGTCAGGAGCAAACAGGGGATAAATCGAACGCAACAAAAGGGAGATAGAGGTGAGATTCAGGACATGAAAACGCAAATAAGTAAGGATATAATAGTTTTTTTTAATAATATATAAAATTGTTGTGTTATAAGTTGATCCTAATAAATATATAAAATAAGTTGAAATAGATTATTTAATTTAAATTAGATTTAGTTTTTATTAAATTTCATATTTAAATTCTATATAAAGAATTTAAAAGTAAAAAATAATTGTAAAGACAAAATGAGTAGTCTCATACACAGGAAGCTCTATTTGGTACAAGTCCATCTTCATGTCGTTGGCTGCAAAATTCTCTAGTTCAAACAATTGAGAACTTGAACAACTCGAAGCATCGTTTGCCTCCTCCTCTTCCTCTTGTTTGTCAAGAGCCCTCATTACCACAGTTTCCATTTTGTTGTTCCTTTTCTAATACTTGACATTAATTTCCTTAGTTGTTGCTACTCAAATGAGTATCTGTGTTATCATCAAATCCTGTAAGCCGAATTATCATAAGTGGGAGAAAATGGTATCAGATCTCGTTGCAGAGCTATTTTTCTACTAATTAAATTTCATCTCCCAAGGCAATGATTCCATCCTCTGATTGTTACACTTAGTCAAACTTGTTGAACAAAATGGGAGTTATGATATTTGTAAATTTTGTTCATAAGTTTTTGTTTGTTTTTTTCCTTTATTTCTTTCTTTCTTTTCATTAATAAAAAGAAAGTACATTCGTTAAGATTTCCATACATTTTATCTTGGATTTTCCTGTCTGTAAAGTAAGTATTCCTACCATACTTCAGAAACAAAAATAGACACTTAGATTTCCCATACACATTTCTCAGTATTCATAGGTTCCCTATCTTATCTATAAGAGTGCTACTTTATTTTACCCATTCTTAGTTACAAAAAAGAAATTAGCTTCAGGTCTACAAGTTTTTGTTTATCAACAAAAAGGATGTCACCAACATATGAAAGAACAACATTTTATCATAAAAACTTAGGGAATGAATTCCCTTTATGGAGCTGATACTCCCAATATTCATAAGTTTGTCCTGCACATATGCCGCGAAATGATACTTACCTGTCTCTGAGTCGATGCCCCTCTTTGAAAGAAGATCAACTACCTGGTTCTATTCTCTGTATATTTGTGAGAACGTAATGCTCTGAAAATTGCTTCCTAGGATTATGATGCGGCTCATCCAGTTGGATAGAATGTGGGGACTGAAAGGAGTGTATTATTTGATCCAATCGATGATGCTCTTGGCATCTCCATGCATAAAGAATTTTTCCAATCCCAACCATCTTTTAAAGTTGAGGACACCCGAGAGCGCAATGATCTTAGCTCTACTGTTTGTCCCTCGACCTCCCTTCCACCAGAAATGGTAGTATCGCCCCAGATCCAGAAGAATGACAACGCCACATCCACATATTCTTTGTTGACTAGCTCCATCAAAATAACCTCTGGGATATATCCCCTTAATGTTCTTATATATTATCTTTCTCTTTTTGTGCACTGTCTTCTTGGGGCCAATCTCAGAAATTAAGTGATGATCTTCATCACGACCTCCCTAACTACAGGTCTTTTACATTTGAATAACCAAGCATTTCGGCTGCGCCAGATGGTCTAAATGACGTAGAATGGGAGAGAGCGATGCTGAGGCTTGAACTTGAACCAATTGAAGAAATAAATTTTCAGTGTATGTAGTGTTCCCAAGCAATCAAGAATTAAAAAATCCATTACCCCTACCCACATCTCCTTGGAAAATGAACATCCAATAAATAGATAGTATTTCTCATCTTGATTCCTTCACATGGAGCATATCCCTGAGACTTGAAAGCCTCTGCCTTGTAATTTATACCATGTAAGCACTCTATTATGAATGGCCAACCAACCAAAACAGATAAATTTTTTAGGTATCTCCCACCCCCACGTGGCTTTGAACCATGATTTGTAATCAATTTTCCTTTTCAGCCAATGGGAGACTTTTGTATATGTCATTGACTTTTGGTTGACCTTTCTTTGTTGGTCCTTCCCACTTCATTTTGCCTTCACCTTCACCAATGTAAGCACTTGAGCCATACAGTTTTGTGAGAAATGCTTCCCACTCAATAGCCAAGTTTCCAAGCAAACCAATGTCAATAGCCCTCAACCATGACTATTGGGAGATGAACTAATTGTTTTTGCATGTGATATGTGCATAGTTAAATATTCCCTTGTCGTGGAGTGTGTTAAGAAGCCATCCGAAAGGGAGTGGTTGCCAATGAAGTTCTTCAGTGCATCCAACCCAACCTTCACCTGTCTTCCATCCCCGAGTTCCCATCACATAAACCCCAACATCCAATGACAATTTTTCATCATACTCCTCTAGATATAAGATGATCCCGTGTTCCTTCTTGCCCCTATATTGGTCCATATCGAGAAGGTTAGTCATTTCATATATTTGTCTCTAATGATTTGACCCCAAATACCATTATCATTTGTAGCCCTCCATAAAAATTTTATGATTAAGGCATAGTTAAAATTGTGAGTGTCCAGAATGCCCCATCCCCCCGCTTCAATTAGTATAGCTATGGCCTTTCATATTACGAGGTGTATCTCCCCTTTCAAATCAGTTCCCGACGAGATGAATCTAGCCATAATCTCATCAATCTTGTGATAGACCTCCATTGGCAGCAGAAATAAGTGCATCCAGAACACGAAAATGTTCTGAAGGATGAATCTGACTAGAGTCAATTGACCACCTATAGTTATCCATTTATGTGCCCACCTTGTGAATTTCTTATTAAATCTGTCCAGCAACCATTCCCATCTTTGTTGTTGTACTTATTTTCCTTTAATTGGAATATGAGATATTTGATTCCCTCTTCCAGATGAGTCGCAGAGACCCCAAATAAGTTGCAAATCTCCTACACCGAGGATCTTCCTTGTCATATGTGATCAATAATGATTTAATTTTTCTCATGTAGAGGCCCGATGCCTCACTAAAAGTCATGATACTTTGATGAATTGTCCCCCAATCCTCATTATCATTCATGCCTCCAAAGAGAAGGTCGTCAACAAACATTAGGTGTGTGACATGCATGCTCTTTGATACCTTCACTCCCTTAATTATATCGATGTCTTTTTCCTCTCTTAGCTTGTAGCTCAGGCAACCCATAACTAGTAGGAATATAAGTGGCGATAATGCACATCCTTGACGGAGTCCCCAGTGTGCCCTGAAGAAACAGGTCAGGAACCCATTTATTATAATTGCAAAATTCACAGGGTGTATACATGCCATGATCCAACCAATATTAGTTGTAGAAATGCCCACCTTATATAATACCATTCTCAAAAACTCCCAATCAATGTAGTCATATGCCTTGATCATGCACGCCTTCCTTTTTCTAACCTTCATGGAATGCAAACATTCTTGTCCTATGCTAATAACATCTTGTATTTGTCTTCCATCCAAAAATCCAAATTGTTCGGGGGAGATAAAAGTGGATAGGGTATTCTTGATCCTCATAGCAATCAACTTTGAGATAATCTTGTAAATTTCATTGCAGAGAGAAATGGGCCTACAGTCTAATAAAGTAGTCAGGTAGTCCTTCTTTTGTATTAATGCAATGAATGTAGCATTCATAGCCCCCAAAATGTAACTATTGTTTCGTGATTCTTCTGCAGCTGCAAGAATATCAGGTACCATCAGTTCCTGGAAATGGTGAAAAAATTCTACTCCCCAACCGTCCGACCCAGGGATTTTCTGTTTCACACTTGCCTAAATTACTTCCACGATCTCTTCTTTCTAGATCGGTCTTCCCAACATCTCATTTTCCTCCCGTTTAAACATGTGGGGCAAATGTTCCATGATTTACTGCTACGCAACATAGTTATGTTCCCTATCTTCATATTGACTTTTGAAGTGTCTGAGTGCCTCCTGCTCTATTTCATTTTGATCAAATAGTTGTAGCCCATATGTACCTCTGATGCCCCTAATGTGGTTTCTCTATTTCCTGTTATTTGCACACACGTGAAAAAATTTGGTGTTTTTGTCCTCGACCACCACCCATAGTGCATGACTCTGTAGTCACCTTTCTGATTCTTGTGTGAGCAATATCTTATTCTTTTCCCCTTCCTAGTCAATGATTTTACTCTTGTATAGATCAGAGAAAAATAATGGATCTTCGGGGTTATTATAGTACCACAATGCCATGTCGATATCCAAAAGTGACTTATATTCTTCTACTTTTTCTTTTTGATCCATATTCAAACTTCTCTCTTTAGTGACCGTAGCTTTGAGACTATACTCCCCATCTTTTCGCATGATGAAGGGAATACCGGTTGCCTCCATACTTCATTCACCAATGAATTGAAATCCGAATTATGTAGCTAGGTGGAGTAAAATTTGAATGGGAAGTTCCTCTTTTGTTCCCATCCCTCCCATGACCGAATGATCGATTGGTGGTCAGAAAAAAAGGAAGGGATGACCTTAGCATTGACCCCCTTCAATAGCCCAACCAAGGACTGGCTGATGAGAAAGTGACCTAGTCGCTTCGAAATGCCCTCCAGTCCTGTTCGACCGTTCTGCCATGTCGGGGCAGTGGACTCTAGGACTATGTCACATAGTGCAAAGGAGTCCATCATATCCAAAAAATACCTTGATAATGGATCCTCAATAGCCTTTGTCCCCTATATTTCCTATCTTCCCACAGTAACATTGAGGTCCCCAGACAAAATGATAGATTGTAAATCCAGAATACCAGAAGCTCCAATAATCTACCAAAAAGTTCACCTACAAACATATGGGACATAGAGATTAATGAGACAGATTCTATGAGTGGATCCTGACAGGTGCTCAGTCGGGAGAATGCCTGCATCAATACAGAAATCAAGTAAGGATAAATGTTTTGGGTTCCACATCACTCCCAAGCCACTAGAGTGACCAATTTCATCTGATGCGTAAACAAACCATTCAGGACAGACATAAAGCATAGTAGCCCATGCACTCTCTTGAGTGCACATGGTTTCCTATAAACATTAGAGAGGGATTGTATACTTGTACCAATTCCCTGAGTGCCCGAGCTTTAAGGGCCGCACCCAAGGCCCAAATATTCAAAGATATAATGTTCATGGGGGTACCTGTGATACAGGTGTATCCCCTTTAAGGACCCGAACAACGAGGGAATCTTCATTCAAAGAATTCCCACAATATCGATTAGAATATTCCATTGTGCTACCCACCAAAGAATCACCTGATTCCAGAAGAAAGGGGATAGAATGGTTGCATGAAGAGATTTTCTTGTATTTAATAGCCCTCTTTTTCTTATGTGCAGAAGGCCCAGGGTGTGTTTCCATATCCTTCCCTTTCCCTTGTTGGAAGAAGGACCTACTGATTTCAAGGGGTTCCATATCACTGGACGAGGATTGTGATAGTGCATCTAGTTCCTTATTCGGAGAGATGGGGACACCCAATGTATCGATAGTGGTGTTTCAGAAATTAAGACCTTTGGAGGACTGTTCGAGACAAGTGTTAACAGTTCCCTCCTTTTGGACATGATTGTGTGGTGGATTGGGTTCAAAATTAACATCCCCTAGCCCAGTAAACATTCCATTGGATGGAATAGATGGAACACCTGTTTTCTATTAACTAATCCTTCAGGATTGTTATTGTATAATATGTTATTAGTTTTACATTCCGTTTTAACGATTAATAAGTTGCTGAGACACAATTATTTCGTACCTAGATTGCACATGCATAAATAAGTAATTTTATCATTAATACAACACTCTTTCATTGTGGAGTTTATTTGGGCTTGTATAGTGGTATCAGAGCCCTGTTGAGTTGTTTCTAAAGTCCATGTATTTGAAATCTATGGCGTAAAGGAGACGCGGAGCATGAAGGCTTTGAGGATAGTTGAATGTATCAAAAGGTTAGCTCAGTGGGACACCCAAACTATTAACTCTTTGTAAGTTTCATAACTTTCCGTCATAATGAAAGACAATTGGAGAAATTCAATGGTATAAAGATTTTTTTTAATGTATCATTGGAAGTTAGAATACATGTTGGAGTTTTGAGTGCTTGTTGTTCTTAATAAAAATTGTCAATACTGAGTCGAATACCAATAATTGTTGGATTGTTTGCTAAAAGTCTATGCTTCGTGCATCCAAGGGCCGGTATTCTGAAAGATATTATTTGCATGTACGACAGTAAACAAGAGTTTAATTATAGTAAAATTTCTGAAAGACCAGAGTTTTACTGAAGGATTTTTGAAGGATACTTAAAATGAAGGATGTATATTTTTTAGTGGTTTGAATTAAATTTTTAATTGAAGAGTGGTCAATTTTCTGGTGATTTGAAATACATATTTATTTATGAAGCCATTGGTAAAATAAAATATTTGGAGGCTAATAAGATTTGAACCTAGCACTTTGCTAGACTGTTTTGAATCTTACCATTAAATCATAAAGCCAACTTTGTTTGAAACAAGAGGAGAAACGAATTTATATCTTTTCAGAAATATTGCATATATTTTGAATTTGAAAGGATTTGAAGAATATTTGGCTGCATAACAATTATGACTTCAATAGTTTCCATAGTTGGAGTTGTTCTTAATGGAAAGGAAAATTATCAAGAGTGGTTTAGAAAGCTTAAAAGTGCCCATGTTTTTAACGATATGTGGGAAGTTTGTCAAGGCAAGAAGGATAGTGATGGAAAATAAATTGCACTGAAGCCGCCTGCTAATGAGAAGCAGCATGCAATTTGGGAGACAAAAGACAACAAGTAATATGCATTAATAACTACATCGGTGACAGAAGAGGTAAGTCGGTATATCATTTCTTGTGATACTGCATTCGAAGCTTTAAAGAAGTTGAAAGAACTATATGATTCGTACTCAAAACTCGAAATTCTTCAGTTGTTGTTAAAGTTGTTTGATTTGGAGATGAAGGATAATGATCATTGAAGGGTGCCTCTGAAATAAAAGCCATTTACATGATATACAAGCCACTGGAATTAAAGTAGATTTACAACTTACAACTTTTATAAAATTCCTTCACCTTGTCTATTCAAACTATTTGGAATCTCTCCAAGCTAGTGGGAAGTTAAAAGACATTACATTTGATAAACTAGTAAGCAAAATAGTTGAGAGACAAAAGGCCTTTGGGAAGAAAGAGGCTCCACCTAAATCTAATGTAGAAACTTTGTGCCTTGTAGAAAAGGATCAGAAGTCTCATGCTGAAACTTCTAGAGGTGATAAAAGTAGTAGAGGTCGTGGTAGGAGAAATTATAGAGGCAGGGGGGACAAAAATAATCAGGGAGACAGACAACAAAATGATAGAAAACAAAGGAATTTTAATGATAGACCAACTATCAAATGTTTTAGATGTGGTAAAATTGGTCATACTACTACTAACTATAAAATCCCTTGGGAGAAAGTCAATGAAAGGAGAGAACAGTTGAATGAAAATAAATATTATCCATCACCAAATAAGGGAAAATTACTAGAGTCTACACATTACATTGTTGCTCACTGTAATTTTAATATTAATGATGTTTTGAATACCACATTTATTCATGGAGAGATAGTTGGATTTTGGATTCAAGAGCCACTTGTCATATGACATTTAGGCGAGATTTTTTTGAAACATTCAGTGATGATATTGATGGTGTTATTTACTTTGCTGACAAGTCTCAAATTAAACCATCTGGCATTGGGTCTATTCATTTGAAGATACCGAATTTTGCAGATTATGTTCTATAGGATGTACTTTATATTCCACAGTTTCAGCAAAATTTGATGTCTCTTATCCATATTCGACAGCAGAGGCATTCTATTCATATATTTGATGGCATCATCGAGATAAGAAGAGCATATGATCATGTAGTTATTATGACTGGTGTGGAAGAAGGTACACTTTTAAAGTTAAATGGTACTTCATCTACTAATTCTTGTGAAATTTCTACTTTTTTGGTGCAACAAAGTGACATCCTATCTCCTAGCTTGTTGTGGCATGCTCGATTTGGTCACATCAATTATGGAAGCATTAGAATTATGAAAAAGCAAGGTATTAAAGGTCTTCCGATAGTTCCAAGAAATATTACACCTTGTGATGCTTGTATTTTGGGAAAACATTATAAACAACCTTTTCATAGTTCTTCTTTTAGAGCTTCATGAAAAGTAGGTCTTATACATTTTGATTTATGTGGACCTATGCCTGTTGCAACTTCCAATGGAAATAAATATGTGTTGACATTTATTGATGATTACTCGAGAATGTGTTGGGTGTATTTGTTGAAGAATAAGTCACAAGTGTTTGAAGTTTTTAAAACTTTTCATTTGATGATTAAAAATGAAACTCAACGTAATATAGGCATTCTTAGAACTGATAACGGTGGTGAGTATACTTCTCATGTATTTGAACAATAATTGAAGGACAATGGAATAAAACATCAAACTACCATACCTTATAATCCACAACAGAATGGTGTTCCAGAATGTATGAATAGAACTTTGCTTAATATGGTTAGATCTATGATGTTCTTTAAGAATGTTTGTTGGGTTGTGTTATATTATTTCCACGTAGTTAACAAGGGGTTTGAGGTGTACTCGTAACCCCACTTTATGGGGTGTGGGGTAGCGCCCCAGAAAATTTTGGTTTTGGACCCTATGTTAGGTTGGGCAGACCCACCTATGGTTTTGTGCATGATTTTCGCACATGTTTTTGGACGCGATGGTTTTCGATCCATGGTATTGGATGCTTCAGCATGTATAAATATGTATTGTAACATTGAAAGGAACATAATGAAAAATCAAGCTGGTAGTCTTGGTTTTGGGATCCAGGGGAAAATCTCTGTGTATATGTGTTTTACGTGTTATACTCTCGCATTGTTTATTTTATGTGCTTTAGAATTTGTATGCAGGTAATTTCTGTACGGGGTTAAAACCTAAATTTGGTATTAGAGTAGTTTTGGCTTCAAGGGGACGCCTTTATTGCTGAGGGGTTTCGTTCAGGCTTGTGGTAGACCCTGTTCAGTGGGAGATCTGCGAGATCGATTCTGGTGGTGAAAGAAGATGACGAGCAGTGGAAAGATAGAGATCGAGAAATTTGATGGTCAGAGTTTTGAGTTGTGGAAACTCAAGATGGAGGATCTATTGGTGGATAAAGATCAGTGGATCGCGGTAGATCCAGGTACTAAACCAATGGGAGTGTCTGATGAAGAATGGAAAAAGTTGGATTGGAAGGCAAAGAGCACAATACGATTGTGTGTCTCAGATTCAGTATTGCTGAATGTATCCGGGGAAGCTACGGCGAAGGCTTTGTGGGACAAGTTAGGGACTTTGTACCAATCTAAGTCTCTGGTGAATAAACTGCTCCTAAGAAAAAAACTGTATAACCTAAGGATGAAAGATGGAGACTTGATGACAGAGCATCTGAACGCATTTAATACTATGGTAAGTCAGTTAGCGTCTATTGATATTAAAATTTCAGATGAAGATAAGTGCATCAGTCTGTTGTGTGCTCTACCAGATTCATGGGATAGTATGGTTATTGCAATAGGTAGCAATGCAATTGCCTTGCAGTTTGATGAAATAGTATCAACCTTGCTGATGGAGGAGATGAGATGGAAAAATATGGAGAGCCAGAATGGTGATGCCTTGTCTGTACGAGGACGGTCCCAGAACAGAAATAAAAATAAGTCATCGAGTGGGAGATCTAAATCTAGAGGGAGATCTAAATCTCCAGGAAAACCTGTAAAGGTGGTGTATTGGAAATGAGGAAAGGAAGGGCACTTCAAAAGGGACTGTAAATCTAAAGCTCCTGACAAAGGAAAGGGATCTGATGATGCTCCTTCTGCAGAGGCAAAAACCACCTCAGATGAAGGTGGGGATGTGTACTTGGCTTCTTCAAGTACACATGTAGATCATGAGGCATGGTTGATTGACTCAGGTGCATCCTTTCACTTCACTCCCCACAGAGAGTGGTTCTGCGAATATGAGAAATATGATGGTGGTGATGTCTTCTTAGGGGATGATAGGAAGGCTAGAGTCGTTGGTCGCGGAAAAGTAAAGTTGAAATTGCAAGGTGGAAGAGTTAGAACACTTCCAGGTGTTCTGCATGTTCTTGCATTGGACAGAAATCTGATTTCTATAAGCAAGCTAGATGATGCAGGTGTAAAAACGGTGTTTGAGAAGGATACCTGCAAGATGGTTCGGGGAGCACTGGTATTGATGTAGGGAGTTCGGAGTGGAACTTTGTACAAGCTGCAAGGTAGCACTGTTATTGATGGGTGCAATAGTTCTGTGGTTCCTGAAAGTGGAGCAGAAGATCTAGTGGTCTTTGGAGAGAAGACCATGCAGTGGCATCAAAGGCTTGGACATATTGGAGAGAAGGGCCTTCAAATACTTCATGGTAAAGGTATGGTAGAAGGTATGAGTAATAGCTCTCTGGATTTTGATTTCTGTGAAAATTGTGTATATGGGAAGCAGAACCGGGTGAGTTTCCCCTCTGGTAGTAAGAGGGCGAAACAAATATTAGAACTTGTGCACAGTGATGTGTTTGGACCTGTGAAGCTTCCATCACTGGGTAAGTCTGTGTACTATGTATCATTTATAGATGAATTCTCAAGGAATACATAGATATATATCCTTAAGAAGAAATCTGAAGCCTTTGACAGGTTTAAAGAATTTAAAGCTCTTGTGGAAAATCAGACAGAGAAGAAGATAAAGGTACCAAAGACAGATAATGGTGGAGAGTTTTGCAGCAAGGAATTTGAATAATTCTGTAAGAAGTGTGGTATAGCACGACATAAGACTACTCCATATACACCTCAGTAAAATGGAGTTGTAGAAAGAATGAATAAGACATTGATGGAAAGGGCAAGAAGTATGCTCAGTGGTGCCGGGTTAGGACATGAATTTTGGGCAGAGGCGGTGGATACTTCATGTTACCTGGTCAACAGGTCACCTTCATCAGCGTTGGAGGATAAGACTCCACAAGAGGAATGGACTTGTAAGAAACCCTCTCTTTCACATCTGAGGGTATTTGGATGTGATGCATATGTACATGTTCCAAAGGAGAAACGAACCAAGTTGGATAGTAAATCTGAAAAGTGCATCTTTATTGGGTATAAGGATGGTTTAAAAGGTTATAAGCTTTGGAACCCAGTCACACGGAAGGTTGTGTACAGTCGAGACGTGGTGTTTAGAGAGGTAAAAGATGTTACTAAACATGAAGTCCAACCAAAGGAACCTGAGAAGATAGAGTTTGAGCTAAAGGAGGAAGAATCAGACTCTACAATAGAGGAGGAATTAGAAGATGAAGAGCCACAAACTCCAGCTGTGAGAAGATCAGTTCAAGAAAGAAGGTAGCCAGAAAGGTATAGTCCATCTGCTTTCAGTTCAAATTTTGCTTTGTCTGTTATTGATGATGATCCCAAAACTGTGAAAGAAGTAGTGGATTCAGAGGATGGAAAACTCTAGAAAGAGGCCATGGTTGATGAAATGGCATCTTTGCACAAAAATGAGGCTTGGGATCTGGTGGAGTTGCTGGCTGGAAGGAAACCCATAGGTAGCAAATGGGTGTTCAAGAAGAAGACAAATGCAGAAGGAAAGGTGGAGAAATACAAAGCTCGGTTGGTAGCAAAAGGTTATTCCCAGGTGCCGGGAATTGATTTTGGTGATATTTTTTCTCCTGTTGCCATGTAACTTCTATTAGATTACTTTTATCTGTTGCTGCTGCTTTTGATTTTGAGGTAGAACAGATGGATGTGAAGACAACATTTCTTCATGGGGATCTAGAAGAGGAAATATACATGAAGCAACCTGAAGGCTTTGCGGTGAAGGGTAAGAAATAATTGGTATGTAAGTTAAAGAAGTCTCTGTATGGATTAAAACAGTCACCAAGGATGTGGTATCATAAATTTGATACATTTATACGGGGACTTGGCTTCACTAGAAGTAAAGTAGACCACTATGTGTATTTTAAATTAATTGGTGACCGTGTTATTTATCTGGTCTTGTATGTGGATGATATGTTGCTGGTTGGAAATGACCAAGAAATTATCCAGGATTTGAAGACCCAATTGTCCTCCAAATTCGACATGAAAGATCTTGGTGCTGCAAACTATATTTTGGGCATGGAAATTAAAAGAGATCGGGCAAAGAGGAAGCTCTGGTTAAACCAGAGGAAGTATGTTGAGACAATACTGCAGAGGTTTAATATGCAGGATAGTAAACTAGTGAAGGTTCCTATTCCTGTAGGTGTGAGGTTATCTACTGAACAGTGTCCCAAGATACAAGAAGAGGAAGAGGACATGTCCCGTGTTCCATATGCAAGTGCAGTCGGTAGCATGATGTATGCAATGGTCTGTACTAGACCAGACATTGCACATGTAGTGGGAGTATTGAGCAGGTTTATGTCAAAACCAGGAAAGGAGCATTGGAAAACAGTGAAGTGGGTTTTCAAGTATTTCCGTGGCACTAGTGATTATGGTTTGTGCTACCAAGGAAGACCCGGATTGGATAGAGTGTTGGATATTCATGGCTTCATTGATGCAAACTGGGCTGGAGATCTGGATCAGAGAAGATCTACAAGTGGGTATGTGTTTAACCTATTTGGAGGTGCAGTCAGTTGGATGAGTAAGAAACAATTTGTAGTGGCACTATCAACTACAGAGGTAGAATACATGGTAGCCACTCATGCAAGAAAGGAAGCAGTTTGGTTACAGAGATTGTGTTCAAGTATGGGGTTAGTACAAGAAGCTATAAGGATAGACTGTGACAGCCAAAGTGCAATTTTCTTGGCAAGGAACCCTGCATATCATTCAAAGACAAAGCACATTGATGTTTAGTATCACTTTGTGAGGGATATGATAGAAGACAAAAAGGTGTTGCTGGTAAAGGTGGACACTTTGAAGAATACTGTAGAGGCATTGACAATATCTGTGAGCTTTGAGAAGTTCTCTTGGTGTAGAGAGACAATGGGCATTTGAAGGCTGGAAAAATTACTAAGCTCTCTTGTGCCCCCCTGTGGAAAGAAAACAACGAGTGGGAGAATGTTGGGTTGTGTTATATTCTTTCCACGTAGTTAAAAGGGGGTTTGAGGTGTACCCATAACTCCACTTTATGGGGTTCGGGGTAGCGCCCCGGAAAATTTTGGTTTTGGACCCTATGTTAGGTTGGGCGAACCCACCTATGGTTTCGTGCATGATTTTCGCACATGTTTTTGGACGCGATGGTTTTCGGTCCATGGTATTGGATGCTTCGACATGTATAAATATGTATTGTAACATTGAAGGAACATAATGAAAAATCAAGCTGGTAGTCTCGGTTTTGGGATCCAGGGGAAAATCTCTGTGTATATGTGTTTTATGTGTTATGCTCTCGCATTGTTTATTTTATGTGTTTTAGAATTCGTATGCAGGTAATTTTTGTGCGGGGTTAAAACCTACAATGTTAAGTTGATGTTTTTGGGAGAAGTAGTGCTTTGTGCAACTTATATTTGCAATCATTGTCCTTCTTCTATCATCAGTAATAAATCTCCTTATGAAATGTGGTATAACCGTCTTCCTGCTGTTCAACATTTTAGAGTATTTTGTTCTCTATGCTATGCGTTAATTCCTAAACATCATCAAAACAAGTTGGGTGCTAGGAGTCACAAATGTATTTTCTTGGGATATTCTGCTACTTCCAAAGCATACAGGTTGTATGCTGAAGAAAATAAAAATTTCATTCTTTCCAGAGATGTTATTTTCCTTGAATTAGATAAGGATAATTCCACTATTGATAGGAAACTAGCTCATTTGGAGAAATTTGCATCTAAGAAGTTCTATTTTGAATCTGATAATGATGTTCCACACACTGAAGGGGGGGTTCCCATTTTGGATCAGTCTATGGTTTTTCCATATTTGACTCATGAGGATGTTTCTACTAAAGAAAACTTGGAGGATAGTGTTGTTTCTGTAGGGTCAGAAAGTGTTCTTGAAGAACCTGTACTTCATAATGAACAACCATCACAACCACTTCAACAACCTTTACGAAGATCTATGCATGATCGAAAAGTTCCAAGCAAGTATGATGATTTTGAAACAGGAATGCATTCTAAAGGTGATTCAGGTAATGTTTCTCATGACTGTGAATTCAATCATTGTACAATTAGCGAACCTAATTGTTTTGAAGAAGCTGCTAATTGTGATGAATGGAAGGATGCAATACAAAAGGAATATGATGCAATTATTAAGAATGGAACTTGGAGGTTAGTGGATTCTCCTGCAGGTGTCAAATCCATTGGTTGAAAATGGGTGTATAAGATCAAATACAAGACAAATGGTTCACTTGATAAATACAAGGCAAGACTTGTAGAAAAAGGCTACACTCAGAAGGAAGGTGTTGACTACATAGAGACATTTGCTCCTACAACAAAATGGGGTAAAATTAGAACTCTGTTTTCTCTTGCAGCTCAGAATAGATGGAAGATACACCATATGGATGTTAAAACAATTTTTTTGAATGGCGATTTGGAGGATGTTTATATGTTTCAACCAGAAGGTTTTGCTGTCAAAGGCAAAGAGAAAAATGTATGTAAGTTAGTGAAGGCTTTATATGGAATGAAACAAGCATCTTGTGCATGGTATGAAAAATTAACTGAACACCTTCTCAAGTTGAATTATAAGTTATTTGATTTGGATGATGCAACTCTTTTTGTTAAGAAAATTGGAAAGTCAGTTGTATATTTGGTTGTGTATGTAGATGATTTGATGATCACAAGAAACAATGATGACTATATAGCGTCCGTTAAAAGAGAATTATTGAAAGTTTTTTGACATGACACATTTGGGTTTATTACATTATTATTTAGGGATTGAAGTTGATCAGAAACCCAAATCTATTTTCATTTCCCATAAAAAGTATATTGGATCGATTTAGGATGCAGGATTGTAATTCTGTCGCTACTACTATGGAGAATAATTTAAAGCTCACTTCGATTGAAGGAAGCATGTTTGAAGATCCAACAAAGTACATGCAACTTGTTGGAAGTTTGAATTTTCTAACTACTACTCGACCTGACATAATGTTTTTTGTAGGGAAACTTTCTAGGTTCATGCATAAGCCATGTGAAGGTCATTGGAATGCAGCAAAGTGAGTGCTCAAGTATTTGGAAGGCACTCGAACATATGGAATCAAATATTCCAAAGTTGCAGATTTCCATCTCACCGGCTATTCAGATTCAGATTTTGATGGAGATAAGGAGAATGGAGTCTCTTCTTCTGGTTATGTGACGAGTCTTGGATCAACGACCATCAGTTGGAGATCATGCAAGCAATCTGTTCCTGCTGATTCTACCACTGAAGCCAAATATGTTGCAGTAGCTCAAGATACAAAATAAATCATTTGGCTTTGTAAAATACTTGAAGACTTGCCGGAGAAACAAAAAGCTTCAACTCCAATACTCGTCGACAACTCTTTTGCAATTCAGTTGGCCAAAAATCCCAAGTTTCATGATTAAAGCAAGCATATTAACACCAAATATCACTTGATTCGACATTATGTAGAGGCCAAAGTTATTCATCTGACACATTGTCCTACTTCAGAGCAGATCACAAACATATTTACAAAGCCACTGGGACGTGAAAAGTTTGAAAAGTTCAGAATGTTACTCGACATGTCAGATGTTCCTTTGGATTAAGGGGGGAATGTTAAATAATCCTTCGGGATTGTTATTATATAATATGTAATTAGTTTTACATTCTGTTTTTACGGTTAATAAGTTACCGAGACACAACTGTCTCGTACCTAGATTGCACATGTATAAATAAGTAATTTTATCATTAATACAATGCTCTTTCATTGTGGAGTTTATTTGGGCTTGTACATTTTCATTGGTCCATAAACAAAACCAGTTCAGGAAGAACTAAAACCCCACCCAAACATGTATTTTCTGAATTGTCAAGAGACAAATTGGAAATAGATTCTGGTTGAAGATTATTGTTTAGATCACATAATTTGTAACGAAAATGGTTACCTATTTTGGTGTCCCAAGTACTCACCTGAAGATCTGGGGAAGAGTCATCGATGCCTACCTCAATAATGTTTTCTGGTGCCATCGTGCTACGATAGCATCCCACAGAGAATCTCCGAGTGAAAACTTGTTTTAAATGTCCCATCTCGTGGCAGATTACATAGCAAAAGGGTATCCCCGGTAATCTATGGAGATTTTGATAGAAGAAGTTCTCCACCTTATCTCCAATTTTGCCAGCAAACCCCTCCAAAAATCCATTTCGACCAAGACCCAAGCCATCCTCTTGTTCAGTTGTACGAAACTCCCCCCATCCCAATAGTAAAATCCGTTGATTCAATTTTCTATATCCCCAATAGCTGCCTCATTCCAAAGATTTAATGGTAGCCTGGGTAACTTTTCCTAGAATAGGTTACGTCTCGAAGCCTCCCTGAACGAGTCAAAGCCGGCTGTCCATCGTTGTAGCACTAGGACTCCTATACCCTTCACCCAAGGTGACTCCATAAAAGGAAGAGAGTGTTCCTCAAGCCATTCTTCTAATTGACCAACCCTGGGCCAGATCCAACGTCTAAGGAATTGCTTGCACAAGGTAAGTTTACACCAGTGGTTTACTCATTTATTGAGCTTCATACTACACACATAAGCTTAGAAAAATATGGTGTCAAACATAGTCATAATAGTTGGTGCCCAGAGTCAGAGCACAAACTCAAGGTCACCAAGCACCAAATCCATGTTATAACTTGATAATGATCTTCAACTCTACCCTTGATTAGCTATTTCATGCCTCCACCACTATTCTTATTGCCTCGCATTAGTCTTGAAAGACTTATAATAGTATCTGGAACCAATGTATGCGAATGATCTAGGACTCAAAATGAGTCTCAAAAATCTCTTGAAGAACCTCTCTCTCTCCTAGCAAGAGCTGTTTATCTCAATATACGTCTCTTTTGTTTTTCCTTCAAGTCCTTTTGTATCCTCCCACAAGTGCATCCATTCATTTTCTTCACATCCCAACCTGAAACATATATGTTCTCCTTTGTCCAATCCCATATTTTCTAGGTGTTAGGTGGTGGCTCGCCACTTCCTCCCTCTTCGAGTGCATATGAACCTATTCAAAACTTTTAATAGGTACCCAACAACAAGAAACAAGTGTAACCCATTGACACACCACTAGTAAATGCTTCTTTTAATTTAGTTGGTAGGGGTCATGGATTTAAGTAAAATAGATGGGTAGCAGGCTTCCCTCATACCAATGATCCATAAGGTTATCCAACCTTTAGTTGGATTTATTAAATAAAAATAATAATAATTAGCATATGTTTTATCATAGTTCTAACCACTCATGGTCCTTCCACACTGGTGTTACAATCATAATAATTATTACAATAAGTAGGGGTTGAACAAGGGGATGTTACAATTGTTTTTTGCAACCTTGGGCTTAGAATTTCAATCCTTCATTTCTTGTAAGTGTGCTTTTTAATTGATTTCAAGTAGCATATATGTGTGTGCCATTTCCTTTTCTGCAATTCATTTATGAAAATCTACTTTCCTATAGCTTATTTTAGTTAAATAACTTAACTTGGTCTATGTTCATCCAATCTTCACTCTAATACCTCCCAATTGTATGAGAATTGAAAAAAGAAGAAGACAGTGTCTGCCACACATACAATGTTGACCCTTCTTAAGTTTTTATGAACCCTTTGTTGATAATTATAGCTTAGAATCTTGGAGTGTGTAGCATTGTTGATGCCATACTAAGGGCCATCATTTTTTTCATGCCATTTCTGGGGATGTGTCAGATCATGTATTGCGTTTTTCTTTAGTTGTTTCACACATTATTTTATTTTTCTTTTGCAGAAAAAAGTAAAAGAAAAAACATTAACATACTTTCATATTCTTTTTTTGGGAAGTATTTCTTTCTTTTATGCCTTATAGAATTAGGGACAAGATAGAAAAATTTCTACCAAAAGTCCCCACTTCTACTAGCATCCAAACCTTTAAAACTGATTGTGAGCCTCCTACCCTGTCCAAATGGAATTTTTAGGCCCTTTAAGTGAGAATGAAAGGATATTTGAGGAACTTGCAAGGGGAAAATTCTTCAAGCGCCACCACTACTATGGTTGAAGAAATCCAACATAAGGTGTTCATATTTCTCATTAGAGAAACATATGGAGAAACAAAAATTAAAAATATTAACTCATTTTTGCTTCCACACTTCTATTTTTTAAACCATAGAAGATCTTGACACCTTTATGTTAATTTTTTCTAATGTGTGAAGAACTTATGAGTACACCACAAATGAGCAGAAGCTCAAGTAGTTTCCTTTCACCTTAAAGGATGCATCTTTTTAGTGGTTCATGAGCCTTGAAAGTAATAGTGTCACTACTTGGGATCAAATGCAACAAGATTTTAATAATAAGTAATGAGCCATTATTTTAGTGAAAGGGACACCAGAGAGGATATTTTCATAATGATTCAGGGAGAAAATGAGTCTTCAGAGGAATACGAGGAATAATTCCAACTAAGTTATAGAAGGGCACATAATTTCACTCTGGGACCAGACTCTTTAAAACATGTAATGTTGAAGGGAGTTAGATAAGATCTCATAGAAAATTTCAAATTATTGGCCAATGGATATATCTACCAAGTTTCCTATGATGAAACTAAGTAGGTGTTTAAAAATATTTCAAGAGCTAATAGAAAAAGAGGTAGAATGAACAAAAGTTTGGTAAGCCTTTCTTCTTCCTATATGTTTACTAAGAATGAAATATAATGGATGTTATAAGGCATGAATATTGATATATTGCACACATTTTCTATGTAGATGGATACTTTATAGGTCAAAATAAAACATAAGAAGCAAAAAAGAATTGGTTGTATTTCCCCCCTAGTGCACTAAAAGACATCCTAGGAATGAATGTCCTTTGATTGTCATAGAATTTTTCCTTTTATACAATGAAAATAATTTCACTGACAAGTTTCCATGTTTTCTAGGTTTGAAGGCTATTTACCAAGGAATAGAAGGGAACATGGAGTGGTTGTGCTTTGTCAACCAGAAAAGACCACAAGATCCAAGACAATTTCAACAAGGTATAAGCTTCCATTTTCATTTCAATCCTAATTGTAATCCTCAATATCAACCTTGGTGCCCTCCTAGTACTTCACCTTGGCCTCTACCCACTCCTTGGCCATATCCACCTCAACCTGTTGTTTCTCTCTTCCATCCATTTTCCAACCAACCTCCTCAATGTGGTAATCCACCATAAGGATAAAGGCCTCAAGTGGCCGAACCACCTACTCTGATTAATCCTCCTTAATAAAAAAAATTATCCTAGAATGTTCCTCTGAAACAACCCCAAATGCCTACTCAACCAAATCCCAATATTAATAATAAGTAGACACAACTTGTCTATAGTGGAGAGACTCATTGTCATACCTAGTCTATAGAAATCCAAGAAATAAAACTTAAGTTAGGAAAGGTTCTCCGAAATTTCCATCCAACTTCCCCTAATGAATATACTGAGAAGGAGAAGAGGGATCATGTTCCTCAGATCATTCACAAGAAACCTCCCTACCCTGAAAGGTTGAAAACCCAAATGAACGCACATCTAGAAATAAGATGAACTTATGGGAGAATTGAAGAATTTGTGTGTCAAAATTCCCCTCCTCTAAGCTATGAAGGATGTTCCCATTAATAACAAATTAATCAAGGAAAATTTATCAAAAGGCATGGAAGGAAGAGAAGGGATTCCCCTACTATTAATTCCATATATCAACTAGTCGACTTGATGCTTGGGTGAGTAATCATTCTTGAGTATTTGGATCTTTGAAGCTTGGTAGTAGATGTGCATATAAATAATATTGTATTTCCAAAAACTCTCATTTACATGGGAGGTTCAATCAATGTCATTACCATGGAAATTGTGTTTAAACTTAACCTCCAAGAATCCTTGAGAAAGACCACTACCATGTTTCAGCTTGATGACATATCTACAATAGAACTAGAAGGCATAATCAAAGATCTAATGGTCTCCATAGAATCTCGAGAATATCCCATACACTTCATTTCGCTCCAACCCAAAACCAAGTTCAATGGTTATCCACTCATTCTAGGGAGACCTTGGCTAGCTACCGTTGATGCATATATCAACTGTAGATCTAGAAACATGAAAATTACTAATGGGAAGTCCCAAAAATATGCACTATATCCCCTAGCTCAAAATATTCTTGAAGATGATTTTCCTATATGGGTAGAAGAAGAAGAAGAAAAAGAGGATTCTAAACTCTCATCACCCTATCTTGTGTATACAATAGAAGCTATCCTCAATAGAAAGTAGGCTAGTGAAGATGGCTTAATTGACAATTTTTTGCAAAATCAATATCCTGTTGCTGTGAACATTGATGGGTTGAAAGAAGGGCTATCCCTAGGGAAACCTATCTATTTTAGGGATAGTCAATGGGAATAAGTATTGGCTATTTGGTTAATCCCGATGGGTATTGGTGGCCACCCACCTATTCCACTAGCTCACAACATAGTTTCTATTTTGGTAGTTTTTTTTACTATTTTTTTAGGTCTTGAACTTTTGTAGCCATCTTGAATCCCTAAACATTTTTTTTGGAAAAATGGGCACTCATAAGTTGTAGACTATTGAGTGCAACCAAAAAATGTAATTATTAGTTAGACTTTTCCAATAGGATATTGAGCACACAAAATAGAGAACGTATGCTAAGGTTACAACCTCAGGAAGTTGATGTTCCAAATTAACCTATTGGGGCCCACAAGCCTTTGGAACTTCATCTACTAGGGTTAGGTTTTTGGATATTTATGGTTTTCTCATTGCTTCTTTATGATAAAAATCCCTTAGAGCCTCATTGTAAGGAGATTTTCAAAGGTTCGTATCTATCACATCTCTTCTTAGAGATAAACTACTATCATTTGAGTAAGTTTGTTTCCATTCAATGTTTATACAGTTTCAATACTTTCCATTTATTAATTAAACTCAAGTTTCACTATATCTTTGTGTATCGGTTATAAATCTGTATGTCCTTTTGTTCCCTTCATAAATTTAAGTTAGTGTTATTAGAATAATTTTCTCTCTATCTATTTTAATATGCATGTCCCCAACGATGTTGTGGTATAAGGAAATGGGACTTGAATTTCTTTAGCCCTTGCAAGACCGTCCTAGTTGATCTCGATGAACTCCCATGGGAAAAAAAAATATGGGGGAGCAAGAGATCCTACTAAATTATTTCTTGAGGAAGCCCTTGAGTGAGAAAGGAACAATATAATGGATAATTTTTCCTTAATCCTTTAACATATGTCAATTGGCAACACATCTTCATCAAATGGCCAATTTGGAGGTGCCACCCCCTTTAAGGTATAAGTTAATTTTGATATTCCTATATTTGAAGGCCAATAGATGTAGGTGCTCTAGAAAAATGGTTAATTATGCTAGAAGGGTATTTTTTTCTCCACAATTTTTCTGATAGAGAAAATATTACCTTTGCACTCAAGGCTACCTTCCATGTCAAGGATTGGAGGGAAACTTCCCATTACCAAAAGGCTACAGAGGAATGTGCATTATTTGTAGTTGCACCCACTTGAGATTCTTTTAGGGATGCTGTCAAGGAACAATATTACCTTGTTGGAAGGTATGAATACTAATACATGAGATGGACCACATTTCGAAAGGAAAGGGACCAACCCATGCCAAAGTTCACAAATATATCTTGTACCTTGCACACCAAACTTGGTATCAAATACTTTGAGTGACATATAATGCTCAATTATTGTGGTTGTATACACAGATACATCCATATTGAAATGGAGTTCCTAGAAATATCGTCACTTAATGAAATATACCAATATGCTGCCAAAATCGAGCAAAAATTAGAAGAGAGACTTTGGATATGTGAATCCTTTATAGAAAAACAAGATAATGGAATCCTTAAATCATAGAATAAATTATCGATCCAAGACCGAAACACCTTAGAAAAACCCATCTAAGATGAAAAAAATAATGGTAATGGGAAAACAAAAAAAGACATGGGAAATTGGTGCGAGTTCCATAAGTGGTCCTCTCATAACACAGATGAATGTCATGTAAGGAAGTCATTGGTGTTCAAGCTAAGAGCATCAGATTCCGATGTATGTTCTGATTTTGAACCAAAACTAAATATAGGAAAACAAATCATTGATACAAAACCCATGTCCATCATTTCCCAAAAAAATATATATATGATAAAAGATGCATTATAATAAACCATTTCTCATAAACTTAATTAAAATATAATTATAATAAACAAGTAATTTAAATATATTCACTTTTCTTTTAACACAATATATCACATATATTATATAAAATATAAAATCATGGTAATATAACATACATTTATATAAAACCATAATCTTACCAAGATAAATATTGATCAAAATCATGTTGATTCTTATAAACCAAACTTACACTCATAACCAACTTGATATAATGCATAAGAGTGATGTAAATCATATTAGATTAAAAACAAGAGTTAAGGGATAGACAAGTTTTTCAAATGATATTAATAACATCCGTCCATCACAAGCAATATTGACCTTTCGATCTCATCACATGCCATCTTTTAGAATCAAATTCATTACTCTTGAAATCCATATAAAGTTTAGAAACTATTTTATTACAGCTTTATTAAACTCTGTAAGATATTATTTACTTTAAATAGTATCAGGTCAAATCAGAGGGTTGAATCAGAGACAAATTTTTACCCGATGTGAAGATACATCATTTATCTCCATGGAATCCCATCACAACTTTCAAATTAATTTTTCTCTTCATGCTTCTTGATATGCATATATTTTGTGTATTGAAAGGTGTGTATTAATAAGGTTTAAAAATCACTTTATTAAACTCCCATAAAATATTATTAAATTCATACATGTGAAACTTCATCCGGTTAAAGAAATGAATTAATGGATGGACAGGTTTCCAACGCGATGTAAGTTTTAGAAGTTAAATGTTGACCATTGGATGCATCGCTCTCATGCGTTAGCTTTAAACCTCCTCTCCATGTTATTATAAACTACATATTATTTTTTCTTAATCTTATTATTCTTTTTGCCACAGCGGGTAATAACATATTCAAACAATATTGATGTTGAGACTAAGATATTAAATTTATTTATATATTTTAAATAACAAAAAAATATAATAATTAATTTATTAAAATACACTTATTCTTATTATAAAATTTACTTTTTAAAATACACTTATTCTTATTACAAAATTTACTTCTTAAAGATTTAGGAAGTTCAATGCGATAGATTGTGATCAATGTGTTGTGTTATTATCAATGCGGAATATCTCCTTAAAGGGATTTTTTCCTTTAAATTATTATATACTATTTTGTAGAAGATTAAATGACATATGGAACATTACTAATAAGTGTGATAAACTTATTTATAAAACATTAAACTGAATAAAAAATTTATTTATATAAGAGAGATAAAAACAATTTATAAAATACTTTATTTAGATAAGACAAATAAAAACAATTTATAAAATATTATATAGCTCGAAGTTTTATTAAGTTGAGAGGATTGTAGTGTAATGTGTAAGGGTGTTCGTCCTTCATGAAAATTAATCCAGTATAATGTGTAAGGGTGTCCGTCCTTCATCAAAGTTGAAATTTTGTTCATATTAGCCAAAATAAAAATTTAAAAAAATCCAAAAATAAAAAATTTAAATAACTATACAAAACATAACATTTAAATAATGTTGGATGTTAGATCTGTATTTAAGATGGATCTATGTTGGTTTATTTTAAAATGAAGTTTCAAAATCCAAACTGCCAATAATCTTCAAGAAAAACCATTAAGATATTTTTGGAAGTTTTGAATAAATAAAATTATTAAACGTATTTATAAAACATTAGACCTACTAAAAGCTTTATTATTCCCTGCCACAACAGGGTAATAATGTATTCAAAAAATATTGATGTTGACATTAATTTTAAATTTACCAAAAATTAAATGATTTTATTTAATGTTTACTTTTGAAAAAATTTTAATTTTTTATTTTTAAATATATTTATTTCAATTTTGATTGGTTCACTTCTTATTTTACAATGATTACATTGTACCACAAAATTTATAATTTGTTGTACCATAAAATCTTTTGTTGTACCAATATAATTAATAAAAAACAATAATTACAATACAACTCACAATAAAGCACTGGTGTCACTTCATTCTATATACCAACTCTACAATTAATTTCTATGTTTGCAATTAACAATCAACGAGAATAAAGAAGAGAAATATATTAATAATTGCGTGTGATAAGAACATTATAAAATGATATTTATAGGTGCTCATTAAGGCGAGAGTAATGAATGATGACATAATAAATTAAAACATGTGATAGAGAGAATAGGGCATCTCATTACACTTTGTGGAATAAAGAATAACAAAAACAACCATAAGCACGTGCTTAAATCGAATGATGACATAATAAATTAAAACATGTGATAGAGAGAATAGGGCATCTCATTACACTTTGTGGAATGAAGAATAACAAGAACATCCATAATCATGCACTTAAATGTCTCACACTTGTTTCATTTTTTCTTAAAAAACTAAATTTGTTACATGAACAACAAGAACATGTGCTTACAAATCTTACATGCTTATCACTTCTCTTTTTTAATGGAATTTTAATTGTAATTTGATTATTTAAATAGGGATGAGTAACTATTATATTAATTTTTAATAAATTTATTATTAAATAAATATATTTTAAAAATAATTATAATTATTATTATTCCATGCCAAAAAAAATATTGATATTGACATTAATTTTAATTTTACAAAAAATTAAATGATTTTATCTAATGTTTACTTTTGAATTTTTTTTTTTTTTTCAATTTTGATTGGTTCACCTCTGAATGAACAATGATTACATTGTACCACAAAATCTGTAATTTGTTGTACCATAAAATCTTTTGTTATACCAATCTAATTAATAAAAAACAATAATTATAGCACAACCCACAATAAAAGTATAGGTGTCACTTCATTCTATATACCAACTCTACAATTAATTTAATAAAAATGTCACATCATTCTATATACCATCTAATCAATGCATACTTGAGCAATAATGAAAATTGACGAATCAACTCATACAGAGAATATCGGGAAGTAGGTGATTTGTTTATTGATATTAATTGGAGCACCTGGTGTATATTTGGCAAAAGTAAAAACAAAAATTGAATGTATTTGTAAAGCAACTATTCCTCTCCATCATTTCGCATCAAAGATAATTTTTGAGCATAGCAATTTTTTTTCAAGCCCAAAGTTTGAAGTGACGGCGACCACAAAGAATCTCGATTGTGCAAGTGTGAAGAGAGGCATCTGAATGGATGATGATCGCAACCAGGGTTGGAATTTCAAACCAGGTTTACACGTCAAATTTGCCGGTCTTCATACCTCTTTACCTGTTTTTACAATTTCAACAAAGAATATTGACGGTTTTGCAATTTTTTTAATTGTATTTGACGGGAAAATCACCCCATGACGAGCAATTTGCTCGTCAAATTCCAACCTCTTTACCGGTTTTTACAATTTCAACAAAGAATGTTGACGGTTTTGCAATTTTTTTAATTGTATTTGACGGGAAAATCACCCCATGACGAGCAATTTGCTCGTCAAATTCCATCCCTGATCGCAACCATGTAGGAGAGCATTAAGTTTAAAAGCTTTGAAATTTATTTAACAAATAAAAAATGGGCACGATGAATTCTATTTTAGCAGACAACCCTATTCACGACACCCACGAATTTGTGAATTTGTTTTCAAAATACTAAAAAGGTATTTACAAATTTGTTTGAATGACTTGCATTGACCAATTTATTAAAAAAAAATTGACATTTTAAAATAATATGTGCTAAAATTTAGAAGCATTTGTTAATACATTTATTTTTGTATTTATGATAAAGTATATAAAATATTTATTTGAGAAATTATTTATGTAAATAATTTTATGTTACCTAACAGTTCAATATCATATGGTAATTTTCTTATTTTGGTATCTTGATTTCATAAAAATAGATATTTCATATCTTTATAACATGAAATAGCTTAAATTTAAATATGGCATTTTTAATTAATTTGTAAAGTGAATTTCTAAATAATATGTAAATTGAAGAGTCTTTGAATTTTTAGATAGTATAAAGATTATTAAATAATTTATTTATAATGTTGCCTAATTTAATATATTTATTATAATTTTTAATGTAAAATAATTAAATTAAAGTATTAAGTGTATTATATTTTTCAATCCACATTATTATTGTTTTGATTTTTTAAGCTGAGAGCAATTCACAAAAGTTATTTTGATTTTTCTTATGTTTTAAAGTTCCATCTATTATTATTTTTTTAAGTTTTATCCACGATATTAAATTTGTGTCATTATGATTTTTTAAACAATTTTAATAACAAGATTATTAATATTTTAATTATATTTGTTCTTATTTAAACTAAGCAATAGTACTCACTACTAATGATACAAATTTAATATCTTATATAAAGCTTAAAAAAATAATAATAGATGGAAATTTAACTTTGGTGAATTATTTAAATAATTTTAATTACTCTTACTTTAAATTGTACTACAAAGCCAATTTTCCAAATAATATAGATTGGTGTCTTCAACTTTCTGACTCATTTATGAAAGCCTATCCAAACAGTTTACAATGCACTAAGAATCCCAAAGTGAAACGTTCTATGCCAATTTAATATTTCAATATCAAGCCTAAGAAATAGCCAATATAAATGTCTTGTAGATACAAGTTTGACAACAAATGAAACTAGCACAGGAGTAGATTTTTACCTCTATCAACCAATCAATCAAGGTTGCCCTCATTTTCTCATTGATTTCAACCTGCCTTGTCATATAATTTGGAGGTATGCAACTAATGGTATGGACATATGGACATATGGTGCTACAAACTTTTACTGAAAAGAAAATAAAAAATTACCTTAACATTCCCAAAAAAACTGCAATAATTGACAGAGAGACACACCTCAATCTTCTGGTAAAAGTTATATATATCTTCAACATATTCAACAACTTCCAATTGATTTTCAGGGTCTCCATCATCCATGATAGGAAGAGCATTGTGGCACTGGCTGCATGCATCCTAAAATTACGCTTATTAAGATAATTGAACATGGGTACTTAAAATAAGCAAGAGTATCTACAAAGTAGCCCTTGTTCAAATATAATAGTTAGTTCATACATTTCAAAATTCAATAATTGAACTAAGTGGCAGGGAAACACTAGTTATGCGGCCTTGTTTACTCTTGTAATTGGTTTATTGAATAACATCAATGTTTCGGATTGGTTTATTGAATAACATCAAAGTTCCAGATTTAGATTCGTTTGAACATTTGTTTTTCTAAATTTGAAAAATAAAATTCACTCATATGAAATATATTTAAGATTTTAGGGTTTCCGTTATAGTTGGGGAGAAAACTTTACCATTATTTACTACCAGAGATCAAAATAAGCCAACAATCAAATTATTTCACATGAATCATAAAATACACCAATAATATTTTTACCCAAATAATTTTACCTCACGATATTCTAAAAAGACATTGATATAACAAGGTAGTAAAATATATTTACTTCAATTTTATTTCTAAAATTATTATATAATTTGTAAATGGCTCGTTCTCATTTGTGTGATGTAGGAAAATAAATTGAAAATGGATTAAGGACTCGAGTGTAAATAATTTAGCTTGATTCAAATGAATTACATATTTTGCAAAATTACGTGGATTTGAAAAAAAATCCTTTTATGTAAATTAACTTCAAACTTAAGGATGTTATCACAGGGGTTACAAAATGGAATGGAACCAAATTCGAATAAAATAAAAAGGCCGCAAACAATTAGAGGAAGGGGATTTTGATGCAGGGTATTATTATTTTGGAAGGTTGATCTTTTAATTTGAAGACTGTTACAATGACCCTAGTTTTCTTATCTTAATAGTGATACTAGCTTTCTTATTTTAATGGTGTGAGAATTTTTGATTATTTCTAGTTTTAGTTTTGTGATGTTTGTATTTTTCATTTTTATTTTTTGATTTATGTGAAATTTGATATCAATGGAATATTTGTGACGTTGAGGCAATCAACCACTCATATTTTCATTATTTTAATATGTAGTTAGAAATATTCTTGAATACATGTTATTTAGAAGAAAACATTATATGCTTATTCATTTGTTGTGTTTATATTGGATCATATTTGCATACACACTGTCGTATGGTTCATTGAATGCATTAACTCATCATATTTTAAATATCAAGCTAATTTTTCCTTTCTTGTATTGTATTTCCTTTATTTTTATCTTATTTTCTTTTAATGTGTAATTAGCTTAATGTGTTTTCTCCTAATTAAATACTAAGGAAAATACATGCTATTGCTTAGTATTTAAAATGTTTCTATGTGCTTTCTTCTTATTGAATACTCAAATAAATATAAACTATTATTTAGTAGTTAAAATATTTCTATGCGTTTTCCTCTTATTAGATTACTAAGGTAAATACACACTATTACTTAGTGTCTAATATGTTTAATTTGCGTTTCTCATTACAAGGGTTTCAAATATGAGACAGTTGAAAATAACATATAGTTATTGATGAGTTGGAATTCAACAATCTTCTTATTATATATGCCTCATCAATTTTCTTTTATCTCCTCTATAAATTTAATAACTAAACAAACCTATCATTAATTAAAGGCTATTATTATTGTAAGACATTTTATTCCTTTATAGATAATATAAAATGCAAAGAATACCCCTTGAGGTTGCGGAAATCCATTCTTCAAGCTAAAGCAAGAGGATAATTTGATCCTCAATGGATGCCTTTAGGATTGTTTTATGTCACCAAAACAATCTGAGAGACCACACACTCTCTTATGGAAAATGAGGAAATCAAGTGATAGATCCAATAACTGCTCCAAAAAGGGCACAACTAACCGAGTTCCTCATCTTGTGGAAGCCTAGTTGTGCTTGTGTAGAAGAAAAATAAGACTTGGAAAATTTGCGTTGATTATCAAGCTTTTAACAAAATTACTTTGCCAGAAATGGTGCTCGATTCCCCAAATTAACGACCTTATTAACCAACTCAAGGAGGCCAAGTGCTTCAGTGTGATTTGATTTTTGGCTACCACCAAGTCTCGATAGAACCAACTGATGTGTGGATGACTACTTTCAAGTCCAGGAGGGTATTTTGAATGATTTATGGTGCCCTTTGGTTTGATGAATTCCCCAACAGATTTCGTGAGGTTGATTAACGATATCTTGTATCCTTTCACCAATTCTTTTGTGGTTGCATATCTCGATGACATCCTCATCTTTAACAAGAGTTGGGAAAAACACTTGCAACATATTCAACAAGTCCTTCACACTTTGCGGTAGCACAAGTTATAAGCTAACTTTAAAAATGCTCCTTCGGCATGGACAAGGTCCAATACCTAGGCTACACTATTGGTGAGAAACATGTGCACGTGAATCCAACAAATATCCAAGTCATTCATGATTTTCCATCCCCAACAACTCTAGTAAAGATTTGCAGCATCTTGGGCCTTGCCAAATTCTACTGAAGATTCATGTTGGGGTTCTCTTATATCACTTGACCCTTAATTCAAGTGACCAAGGGAAGAGAAAAATAAAATATTTTTTGGCTTGAGTAGCAACAAAATATATTTGATGAAATAAAACACTGCCTTTTCTCTGCACTAGTCCTCACCTTGCCAAGCTTGCAATAACCATTCGATATTAATATAGATGCCTCTGAATTGTTATTGGTGCAACCCTCATTCAAAAATGACATCTAGTGGCCTATAATAGTGAAACACTCTCTGATACTGTCCAAAGATACCCCACCTATGATAAGGAGAATTATTCCATCGTCTAAGCTTGTCGATCATGGAAAAATTATATTCTAGGGAAGGATATGATCATGCACATAGATCACATGCCTCTATACTTTATGTAGACACAAGGGAAGTTACATGATGAATTCCATTAGAAATGGCCCACATACCTGCAAAAATTCCATTTGAACATCAAATACAAGAAGGGTAGCACCAATCATGTAGCAGACTACCTCAGTCAACCCTTGATTGTGGCACTAACCATAATTCTCAAATCTTATGGTAAAGACCAATGGGTGGCCACCGTTATATAATAATGACTCAAAATTCGCTGCCACATACTAGATTTTGATGGTAGGCAAGCAAGTCCCAAAATTCCACCTCTAAGATTCATTGTAGTTGTACTTGAGACACCTTTTTGTTCCTTTAAGCGAACATGCCAAGATGATATGGGTGGCACATTAGAGTCAAGTAACTGAGAACTTTGGTGTGGAGAAGATAGTGGTAGTAATGTAGAAGTATTTTTATTGGCCGGAACTTTGATAGGATTTTGGAAAGCATATTAGGTCTTATATTACCTTTGCCATTTCCAAACCAGCCATTAGGAAGCAAGGTATGCACTCCCCTCTTCCTACTCCTAACCGACCTTGGGAATACATCTTGATGGACTATATGTCTGGCCTTCCTTTTACCAAGCATGGTAATGAGTGTGCGTTTTTGGTCATTCATAGATTTCTAAGATGAAAATTTTGGCTGCTTGCAAGAAGATTATTGATGAGGCTCATCAATAGGTAAATTATATGGGCCTTAATGCCACTCTCCAGCGTATTAAAATAAACTTTTCTCACATTTCTTTACATATTTTATTATATTTTTCTTAGTGAGAAGGGTAAAGGTGAGAAGTTATGTCATGTGGCCTAATGTGCATTAATTGCAGGATTTTGAGCAATTTTGGGGTTATTTAAGTGCATGAACTCGAAGTAGACAAGCAAGATGGATTTTAGGATATCGGGTCTCCCTCCTTAACTCCTCAATCACTCAAATATTCTTCCACCAGATCTCATCAACTCGGAGTTACAACCAGCCAAGCCCACTGAGTTCATTGGCAGCCAAGCTAGTGATAGTTGAAGACAAGTCAATCTCGAGTTTGGGAGCCAAGCGTCCCTAATTTTAAGGAAGTTGTTGGTAGCTTCAGTTGTATAAATAAGAAGGCCTAGGGCCTCATTAGATTTGACATTTTATTGTAGCTAAGAGGCAATTTTGAGCTAAGATATTGTGATTGTTATTCTCATGTTATTTTTGACATTTTGGTGATAATGAAAATGGTTTCTTTGGTCCAGAATTGAGTTGACTCAGAGGGCTGAAGCTCTTGTGTTAGGGACCAACCCTAGCAGCAGAGGTTCCTCTTCTTTTTGTACATGTATCCTTAGATTAGAATCATAGATTAGCTGCTGAAGTTATTTATGTTTTGTTTAATTTACAAGTCTTTGAATGATTGGTTAGTTTTGCTTCCATTAGTTGGAGAAGTAGATCAATGTTACAATAGTGAAAGAAAATACTTCAAAAAAGATTGTGACAATGGCCTCATCCTCATCTCCCTCATGGGATCATGGTTTGAGGGCCCCACTCTCACAACCCCAAAAACAGAGTTATCTTTTGGTTATTACATAGCTTAAGATTTCTTATTGAGTATATCATTGTTCATGATTTCTTAGAAGCACCTGCAATTGTCATTTTGGTTTCTTAAGTTTGTTGTAGATTAGAAAGCATTCCATTCCATAGATTTGATCCACTAGCCATCAATAAATCAGTTTCTCAAATTCAACTCATCTTTTCCACATTTACATAAAGTTGTGCATAAATGAAGAAATGAATATGTGTTGTTGCAGGAGTTGCTGATCTGTAGGGAGGAACTCATTCCACCAGCCTCATATAAGTCTTCTCCACTTCTCGCCAAGCCCTATCAACCACCAATTCGGATTACTGTTTTGTAGCCACCGTGGACAACCACCTTGAGAAAATCCAACCATCCTAAAGAGTTGGGTTGATCCTTGGGTAGTGTGCACCTTCCCCATACCTTATTCCACCATCATACACCTTCCCAACACTTCCTTTCACCTTCCCTACCTTCCTACAACTTTTAGCTAAGTTTCCTATAATAAACCAAGACATCCTGTAGTAACTATAGGAAATCCTGTAGCAACTTATTTTAGACTGTTTTGGGCATAAATGATGATAAGAGCCTAGAGTAGCCCTTCAACTTGACCTCCATACCCCTTAATGCCATTTTTGACAAGTTTTCCCATTATTACCTTCCTCCCCTGCAAAAGATCAACTTGTTTAGTTTAACATTTACATTTCTAAATTGAAAACCAAAAGACTCTTTTTTGCAAATTTAGCTAGTGCATGCATACATCAGTCTTAGAAATGTTAGGATCATTCCCATGCTTACTTATTCCAGATAACTAGATGATAGAATGCAAGGTTAAATTATGTCTCTTCTGCAAGTAATGTGTGTTAATTCTTAGCTAGGTAATTTCATGTCATTTCATAGCGCTTTCTATTCAACACTTTCATTTTATTAACATAGGCCAATTTCTGCATTAGAGCAAGCTTTACATTCACTGTCAATAGTCAGTGTTCTTCTAGTCAATAGAAGACTAGTTTGAAAAACCTTAGTGGTCTATTGCCCCAGTGAAAAGAGTAGACTATTGCATCTGTTGTGCATATAACACTGTCACCTCCAAGTTTGTATGAACCCCGAGTTGATAAATTAAAGTTGGTCACCCTAGGAGTTGTAACATCCTTACTATAATACTGGCGCTCATCACTATTTGGTGTCGTTTCTAGGGAGGTGTCTAGGTAGATGTGATTTCTTCTTTCCTTTCTATTTGACATTCAGTAAATAGATACAATTCCTGCTTTCCTTTTGTTTTTCATTCAATAGATAGTTGCAATTTTTTCTTTCTTTCCATTCTGCAAGTAGTTCCATTTAGAAAATAGTTGCAATTTATGCTTTCTTTCCATTTTGCAAGTAGTTCCATTTAGCAAATAGTTGCAATTTATACTTTCTTTCCATTCTGCAAGTAGTTTTGAAAAAAAACCCTAAAAAAACAAATTTCTTTCTTGCCTCGTAGGAGTAGAAACAACTTAGGAATTTTTTTTCCAAATACCCCCACACCATCAAACAACCAACCTTCCCTCTTCTTCGGTGGTTGTGAGCTAGAGGACCCATTAGGCGAACAACCAAAGATATTTGAAGAGCCTATTGGGGAAGAAGAAGAAGAAACCATTCCACCAACCTACACCATGGATGAAAATATAAATGGGATTGAAAATAGAAATGGAGCTAAAAACAGAACTGAGGGTGCTTTTCCCATCAGAGAAACTAATGGAGATGCTAGGATGAAAAACATAAGCCCCTCTTCCCTTCCTCACTTCCATGGCTTAACCTCAGAGGACCCTGATACCTTTTTGTTTGAGTTTGTTGTCATCTGTAGAACTTATGATTATACCTCTGATGACCAAAAGTTGAAGTTGTTCCCATCCACCCTTAAGGATGCAACCTTGTGTTGGTTCATGGGTTTACCTGGGGACACATACACTACCTGGGCTCAAATTTAACAAGCCTTCAACAATAAGTACATGGATTATTGTAGGTCCAAAGACACCAAAGAGGAAATCTTTAGAATGACCTTGGGACATGATGAATCTTTGGAATATTATGAGGAAAGGTTCTAACTCAACTACAAAAGGGCCAGATGCACCCTCGATCCTGAATCACTCAAGCTAGTCCTTCTTAGAGGGATTAGGGAAGATCTCCTAGAAACCCTAAACATGTTGTCGGGAGGGGACATCTACCAGTTATCTTATGATGATATCAAGATAGTTTTCAAAAATCATTCTAGGGCAGCCAGAAAGAAGGGTAGGGATAGTCAAGCTTTGGCTAATTCATCCTCCTCCAACACATCCATCAAAAGTGAAATTGGGAACATGTTGGAAGACTTTAAGAGTGAAATGTTGCATACCCTTGCTTTGCAAATGGACACCATCCAGATCAAGAGGAAGCAGGAGTAAGCAAAAAGAGAATTTGCTGTCTTTTGCCCTAGACGCACCAGGAGGCACCCTAGAAATGAATGTCCATTGAATCTTATAGAGATCTACTCAGTCTGCGAGAAGAACCACTCCATCGACAAGTGCCCATCTCTGCCTGGATTGAAAGCCGTGTATCAAGGAACTGAAGGTGTGACTGAACAAATCTATTATATCATCCAAGGAGGCCTCAAGGACCTTGACCATACTAGCAGGGCATGCAAGGGGTGTCCTATTCATATTACAACCCTAACCAGATTGCATCCATTCCCACTTGGTGTCCTCCTACTCATCCTTCATGGTCCACACCTTCTCCCGAGTATTTTGCACCTCAATACCATTCCCAAACTTCAAATCAATCATTTCAACCATATCCTCCCCCATAACCTCAGTGCAATACACCATTAGAGGGGTGGAGGCCCCCATACAACACTTCTCTAGCCTTACTACCTCCACCTCAATCTTAACCATAACTCCTTCATCCTGCTCCACCTAAGCAACCTTAGATGCCTCCTCATCCAAATCCGAACCCAAAGAACAAGCAAATGCAACAGGTCTATAGTGGAGAGACATCTTACCCTGCCTATGCTGTGGAAATTGAAAAAATCAACCTCAGGTCTGGAAGAGTGGTTCCAGATAATCAACCTCCATCTCCACCTAAGGAGCTTGAAGAGGAAAAGGAAGAGAGTGTTGCTGAAGCCAATCCACCTCCTTTTCTTGAGAGATTAATCCATCCTAGCCAGTATCTATTTTTTCGTAACTAATTTTTATATATTGTTATTGTTGTTATTTTACAATTTATATATTAATGAATATATATTAGTATTATTATCATTTTTATTTATGTTTTTATTATTTCTTTCGTAACTATTTCATATATATTTAATCTATTTATTTATCTACTAACGAATATTTATTATTATTATTTATTTAATTGCTTATTTTTATTATTTATTTTATTTAACTATCAACTTACATTTACCTTAGGTATATAAAAGTTAGGTCTCCATTATAACTATTTCCCATCTAATAAAATTTTTTAATTATTAAATTAACAATGTAACCCCCTTCTAATATCATTTCTTCTATATATTTATAGGTATGGTCATTAACTATCTTCCTCTAAATAATCAATTTGAATTTTTGACTGTCCCTTGGTCAAATCTAGCCGTTGACCTAGACAGCTGTTGGAGGCCTTGCTCAGACTATTTAACATGCAAAGCTGGATCTGTTTCTTCAACTTGTCCTGACGATGAGCCACACTTGCTGGTTCGAAACGCGTCGACAAAGATCTTTCTATATGTGATTTACGCCGAAGCTCTTCTTACAATTTTTATGGATCACAGAAGTCTCAATTTAACAATTGACTCCCTGCATGGTAAGGCCATTTCATCTAAGGTTCATCATTTTGAACGGGCACGCTTGCAGGTCTCGAAGTTGAAGACAGATCTAGCCTTTCTGAAGAGATGCAGAGACTCCGTAGTTATCCCGTTCTTCGCTCAGATAAGCCATCGCCTTCACACTCCTTCTAACCATGGGGTGTTCGTAAAAGCCAGCCTTGCGCTTTTAAGATCTGAAATTGATAGGGTCAGGAGAGACCTCTCTCGTTTCTCTCATGATCTTCTGGGTTTGCACTTGGAGCTTTCGAACTTGATCTCCCCCTCCCTGTGGGCCAGGATAGACGCATGTTCTGCATTAAAATCGTTACGGTTGGAAGAGATCAGGGGACAAAAGCAAGCTGCGAAGTTTCAGAGTTTAGCTCGGAAATCCTCTGGTGGTGAATCAGTGGTTAATTTTTCCAGGAGCTGCATTTCTGCTGGTCAAAAGTCGGCCCTCCGTTCTTGGGTGTCTTTCTCCTCTCCCGTAGAAGGTCAAAGGACCTCTGGGGAGCGCTCTGCTGTTCCTGAGCCTCGTCCCAGGCAGCCTGCTCTTTCCGTTCCGTATTGCTGTCCTTCTGGTGGCAGAGTTGGGACGACCGCTTCTTCAGTTTACGAAGCAGATCATTCTTGTGATTCTCGTGGGGTTTATCCTCCAGTTTCTCCGGATCAGCCTGTTATCCAGAAATCTGGCTCGTCTGAGGTTGTTCGTTCGATGGATCAGGTTTCCTTGGCGGCAAGCATGATGGTTTGCACTTTGGTTCCTGAGGGCGCAGCTCCCTCAGGTTCTCCGGTTCATCTTATGCGTAATGGTTGTGCTGCTGACCGGGAAGGTTCTGTCTCTCCATCTCAAGATCGGGGTTTATTGCAGAATGTCGCACGCTGCCATCCGATTGCCCGGAGAAATAGCGCTGTTGACCGAAGTGAATTTCCTTCGCTGGATCTGCTTCAGTGCTCAATTGCCCGGAATAGTTGTGTGGCTGACCGGGAGGATGGCTCTGTCTCGCATTCGATGGACTATGATCCACCTCAGTGCTCGATTAACTGGTGCAATGGCGCTGCTCACCAGAGAGGAGGTTCGCCTTTGGATGATCTTGATCGTTTTCATCTGTCCGCGTGCAACAGGGGCTCCATTGACCGGTGCTGTGGCGCTACCAGCCGTAGTGAAAGTTCTTTGCATCCTTCCGAGTGCAGGAGTCCGTCGATCAGCCTGGTCAATCCCTGCGGTAACGTTTTTAAACCTGTGTTTAATCGATATAACGATCATGATAACTGCGTTAACGGTCGTGGTAATAAGTCTTTGAGATGTAATGATATTAATTATAATATTAATATTATTAATAATAATGATATATTTAATAAGGGCAATTCTAATATTTGGAATGATATTTCGGATACGAATTTTAACAATAGTATAGGTACTAATAATAATAGGTCATATGATAAGAACAATAATATTAGTATTATTAATAATGACCATAATATCAATCATAGGGATTATAGTTTGAATATTGTTAACAATAACAATAATAATATTATTAACAATAACAATAATAATATTATTAATTATTCATATAATGATGATAACAATATGAATAATAGTAATATTAGTAAGAATAACATGAATAATATGAATAATAATTATTCTATTAACACTAATAGTATGAATAATATTAGTGCTGATAACAGTTTAAGTATTACTAGTAATAATATTTTATTACATGAAGATAAAGATAGCAAGGATTTCGATAGCAATGAGGTTTTGAAAGGGGACCCAGTTATTCCTCCCCCTTCTTCCCGGAATAATAAGGTTGTTAACCTTTCTAGTTTTTCTTTCTCTCCCTCTGTTTTTAGTCTTTTAAGCAAGGGTTTAAACTTTGCCCTTGCCCCTAGAAGCATCCCGGTGGATGACATTATTTGCGACATAGAATACGAGATTAGAGATCTTCCGGAGAATATCAAGGACACTATTAGGCAGGATTGTGTTGTTGTCCTGCGAAAAGCTAAGCCCCCTCGGAAGAACCTCAGCAATGAGGAATTCTCTGCCCTGAAATCCTTAAATCAGAATGAAGATATTGTCGTTCTGAAGGTTGACAAAGGAGGGGCTACAATCATCCTTAACAAGGATGATTACCGTAAGAAGATGTTAGATCATCTTCACAATAGTGGCAGTTATAAAAAACTTCCCAAGAACCCTCTGAAGAAGATTTCGAGGACCATGGCTCTTGCCATCAAGTCTAGTAACTCGGTGAGTTCCCTGGGCCACAAGCTCATTGAGAGCAGTCCCATTACTCCCAGGATCTATGGGTTACCTAAGATCCACAAGGAGGGGGCCCCTCTGAGGCCTATCGTCAACACCATTGGTGGTCCAACTTACCTTCTTGCTAAATTCCTTGCCCTTAAACTTAAGCCCCTTGTCGGCCGCACTGAGTCCTTTGTTAAAGACTCTGCTTCCTTCATTAAGGAGCTTAAGGATATTAGGCTGGACCCTGAGGACATTCTCGTCAGCTTTGATGTGGTCTCTCTTTATACTTGCATCCCTATAAAGGAGGCCTTGGAAGTGATCTATCGCCTAACAGATCCTGATACCGCACATCTGGCTGAGATCTGTCTCACTTCCACTTTCTTCTATTTCGAGGGTGAATTCTTTGAACAGACTTGTGGTGTTGCCATGGGCTCCCCCCTTTCCCCGATTGTTGCGAATCTTTTTATGGAAGATTTCGAAGCCAAAGCTTTAGCCTCAGCTCGTCTCCTTCCCAAGCTTTGGAAAAGGTATGTAGATGACACTAATGTCATCTGGTCCCATGGCCAAGAGGAGCTTGATCGCTTCTTCAATCACCTCAACGGTCAGTCCTCTGCCATTAAGTTCACCATGGAGAAAGAGGTCAATGGTTGCCTCCCTTTCCTAGATATTCTTATTTCTAGGAATAAGGACGACTATCTCTCCCACTCTGTGTTCCGAAAGAAAACGCATACTGAGCAGTATCTTCATGCCGATTCCCATCATTTCCCTGCTCAGAAGATAGGTGTCCTTAACACCCTCGCTACTCGAGCCCTCAGGATTTCTGATAATGAGAGCTTTGATAAGGAGAGATCCCATCTCCTTGATGTCTTTGTGGAAAATGGATATAGTAGACGCCTAGGTCAGAAGGCTTTCCTTAAAGCATCTAGGAATGCAGCTATTAAGAAAGAACCTAAGGAACGCCGACTAGGGGTCCACCTTCCCTATGTCCAAGGAACCACAGACAAGATTGCTCAGATCCTTAAGAGGTATGATATTCCCTCTTCTTTTAGACCCCTCAACACGATTCGTAATTCCCTCCGATCGGTGAAAGATCCCGTTAACCCCAAGGACATGAAGGGTGTCTACTTGATCCCTTGTTCTTGTGGGACCCCCTACATCAGGGAAATGGGGCGCTCCATCCATCAGAGGATCAGCGAACATGCAACTGACCTAAGACATGGGAGAACCAAGTCTTCACCGTTAGCAGAGCATGTGGTGAAGACCAAGCATCATGTTTGTATTGAGGAGGCTAAGGTTGTTGCCAAAGTTGCCCAGTTCCATCATCATAAACTCAGGGAAGCTATTGAGATTGAAAGAAGACCTAAGAATCTCAATAGAGATGACGGCTGGAAGATTAGTAGATGTTGGATCCCTGCCCTTTCATCTTAGTTCGCCCACGCCCCCCCCCTCTTTCATCTTTTTCGCTTTCGTCGTTCCCCTGGAGCCTTCCGGTCTCCTTTGGTTTATCCTTCTTGCTCTGGACTCTTTCCGGTCCTTCTCCTTTTAATTTGTATCATTCCTTTCCCGAGTTGATATTGGTATTTATAATCTTAATAGATTTTTATTTACTCATTATTATTTTTTATTTATTTATCTATTTTATATTATTTTTATGTATTTATCTATTAACGAATATATATTAGTAATATCAGTATTATTTATTTACTTATTATTTTTTGAGTCTTCCCCCCCTTTTCCCTGTTTGATATTGGTACTTATAGTCTTAACAAATATTTATTTACTTAGTTTTATTATTAGTATTGTTTTTATATATATATTTTATTTATTTATCTATTAACGAATACATATTATTATTATTATTATTTATTTTTTGTATTTATTTATTTTTTTTCTTCCGTAACTAATCTTTATATATTGTTATTATTTTATATAGTTATTAACGAATATATATTAGTATTATTATCATTTTTATGTATTTTACTATTTCTTTCGTAACTAATTTATATTATTTTATATTTTAATTTATTTAATTATATTATTATTGTTATTACTATCTATTTTTTCGTAACTAATTTTTATATATTGTTATTTTACAATTTATATATTAACAAATATATATTAGTATTATTATCATTTTTATTTATGTTTTTATTATTTCTTTCGTATCTATTTCATATATATTTAATCTATTTATTTATCTACTAACGAATATTTATTATTATTATTTATTTAATTGCTTATTTTTATTATTTATTTTATTTAACTATCAACTTACATTTACCTTAGGTATATAAAAGTTAGGTCTCCATTATAACTATTTCCCATTTAATAAAATTTTTTAATTATTAAATTAATAATGTAACCCCCTTCTAATATCATTTCTTCTATATATTTATAGGTATGGTCATTAACTATCTTCCTCTAAATAATCAATTTGACTTTTTGACTGTCCCTTGGTCAAATCTAGCTGTTGATCTAGATAGCTGTTGGAGGCCCTGCTCAGACTATTTAACATGCAAAGCTGGATCTGTTTCTTCAACTTGTCCTGACGATGAGCCACACTTGCTGGTTCGAAACGCGTCGACAAAGATCTTTCTATATGTGATTTACGCCGAAGCTCTTCTTACAATTATTATTATTATTATTATTATTATTTTTTAAGCTTAACATCCTTTTTTATAATTCTTTATATACACATATAATCTTATTAGTTAGTTATAACTCTATAAATAGTTAGTTGCCTTATTATTATTATAATTATTTTTTCTAACTAACTATTAAATTAACATCCAATTAAATTTAATTAATTTATACATATAATCTATTTATTTAGTGGTAATGTCCCTTATTTTAATTATCTTCCTTTTAATTATTATTGACCCTGGTCTCTAGTCAAATTTAGCCGTTGATCTTTTTTAGCCGTTGGAAGCTCTGCTCAAGCTATTTAACATGCAAAGCTAGTTCTGATTCTTCAACTTGTCCTGACGATGAACCACACTAGTTGGTTCGAAACGCGTCGACAAATGACAGATCTTGTGATTTACGCCAAAAAATCTCTCGTAAACTATGAGAAGATTTAAGTGAATCTAATGAATTTTAAGGAGGAAGAAAAAGGAAATGTTCCTAAGTTAATCTAATTTTCATAAAAATAAACCAAGAACTGTTGGCTAGTTAGAACCTAATTTGGAAAACAAAGCATCTATCTTATCTTATCATTAGTCCTAATCCATGGATCTAATTCTTAAAACCAAGAATGAAATTGCAGTGTTTGTTTGAAGTAAAGGCAGAAAATGAAATCAATTAAAGTACTTCTGGTTACTTTAGCATTCAATTATGAAGTATGATCTTCTTGAGATGGAGTATAAGCAACTTTCTGTACTTTAACTTCTAATGTCCTAGAAAAGTAAGCAGAGTATGCAAAGGAAAATATCTAATGTAAACATTCAACCATTTAGTTTTGAAATATGATTAAATCAATCTCCATGGAATGAATATTGGGAATATCAATGATGCAACTAAGTGAGAATCTGAAAGCAAAAAGGTGAAAGCATGTAAAACTAACTGTAAACAACTAATGTATTTTTGACTTTCTCCAACATTCAAATGTGAAGCATTACCCTCTTGAAGTGTTGTGTAAGAAGTCAATTATGCCTTAGTTCCTAAGTTCCTAGGAAGATAATAACAATGTACTCAGTAATTTCAATCACTGTATGAATTAGACATTTAACCATTTAGTTTAGGATCATCATCATCTTGAAATGGCTTTTGAAAACATCCATTAACACAGTTAATTGACAATTCTGTTATAAGAAAATGAATGACAAAATAGTAGGAAAACTAAGCAACTATGTATTCTTATTACTTCAATCTTAATTCAATTTGGAAACATAGTTGTTTTTCTCCACAAAATATCTTAGAAGAACAAGGCCGCACAGTTGTGATTTATCACTATGCTATTGATAAAAAACTGGAATGAAATATTATCCTAATTAGAAAATAGATTTGCTGAAAACAGAGTAATGGAAATTGAACTAAAAACAACAAATGAAAAAAAAACCTCCTCCAGTGCAGGGGCCCTCTGCAACTGATTTGGCTGGACTGCTAGCTAGTTAAGGATGCACTTAAACAATCATTCGCAACACGAACTTTATATTATGATAAAATGAAGTCTGAATACAGAGTATCAGCAAAAAGCCTGAATTTAACACTTAATTTATGAACTTTTCTCGGTTCTATGCAACTGATATTTAAAGGAAAATAACATAACTGTTGTGAGATAAACTTGCTACAGGTGGCTAATTCGAATTAGATTTGCAATAGGACTGTTAGACTCTTGATTTTCTATGAAAGAGAAAATCAAGAGTCCTACTGCTTCCAGATAACGTACTTTGACTCCATCTTTGACCATGATCTTAGGCTCACTTTTCTGTCAATCTGGACCGAGTGAATAGGATAGAATCCATGTGGAGATGATTATAGAAATGCTCATGTGGCCCAATTCTTCATTTGACACCTGGAACCTGCCAAACCATGAGAGTAGCTACAGAATCCACAGTTAGCTATAGAATACACTGCGTTCTGTAGCTAAATTGAAAAAATCTACTCAAATAGAAAGAACATGAAAATATAATATGGCAATAATTTTAATGCTTTCCTTTAGACAAAACTTAGCATTTATCATTGATTGGGGTTTGTAAACTTATGAAAAAGTGAGGGAAAAAGGTGAGAAAAACTGTCAAGGAGAGGGTAATTCTGAGGTTCAACATGACTGCCCCAATAGCATAGTCAGAGGCATCTGTCTTGATCTCAAATGGTTGTTGCAAGTCTGGTAATGTGAGCACTGGTGCAGAGTAGAGGTAATGTTTCAACTCTATGAATGCCTTCTGTTGAGATGCAGACCAAAAGAATTTTGCTTTCGCTTCTCCCTTGGTGACTTGACTTAAGGGTCAAGTGATATGAGAGAATCCCAACACGAACTTGCTGTAGAAATTGGCAAGACCCAGAAAGCTGCGGAGCTCTGTCAAAGTGGTTGGAGCTGGCCAATCCCAAATGACTTGGATCTTCGCTGGATCCACATGCACCCTCCGTTCATCAATAATGTATCGCAGATACTGAACCTGGGTCATGCCAAAAGTGCATTTCTCCAAATTGGCACATAGCTTGTGTTGCCACAGTGTTTCGAGAACCCGTTGGATTTGGTGGAGGTGCTCTTCCCAACTATGGCTGAAGATCAGGATGTCATCCAAGTATACCACTATAAATGAGTTGGTGAATGGCCGTAAGATGTCATCCATCAACCTCATGAAGGTTGCAGGAGCATTAGTCAACCCGAAAGGCATAAACAACCATTTGAAAAGGCCCTCCTTAGCTTTGAAGGCAATCTTCCACACATCGGAGGGTTCAATTGGTACCTGGTGATATCCTAACTTAAAGTCAATATTTGACATATTTTTCCCCCTTCAGTTGGTCCAGAAGGTCATCAATCCATGGGATCGAGTACCTATTCCGGACAGTGATCTTGTTCAGTGCCCGATAGTCAATACAGAGTCTCAAAGTCCCATGCTTCTTTTGTACCAACGCGATCGGGCTCCCACATGGCGATGAACTCGATAGGATGTGACCTTTCTGTAGTAGCTCCTATATTTGCCTTTTGATTTCATCGTTCTCCAGAATGGAGCACTAATAAATTGGTCCATTGGGTAGCGGCGCACCTGGGGTCAGATCGATGGAGTGCTTGACCTGACAGTGCAAAGGCACCCTTGTGGGGCAAGTGAAGATGTCCTCATACTCCTCCACGACCTTGTCCATCTGTTGTTGTCATGTGGAGGGGCCCTCTGGAGGTCGTGGCCATCGTCTTCTTCTTTCCCTGAGGGAGTATCATCAGGAAAATAAATTTCCCGGTTTTGGAAATGAGCTTACTGCAATTTTTTTGTAGTAATCAAAGAGATGGCAGTAGGCGGTGCTACATCCGATATCCTGTATAACTTATTTCCCAAAGTAACAATAACAGCAGGAGGCCTTAACTCATACACAGAATGTCGCTTCCGTAAGTATGGTTGACCTAATAATACATCACAAACATCGAGGGGAGAAATGTCACATAATACCTCATCCGTGAACGGCTTGATGTTGTATGGAAGGTGGCATTACTCGTTCACGCGAAGATCCCGTCCTTGGTGAAGCCACCCAATGGTGTACGGTTGTGGATGTGTTGTGGTTAGTAAGCCCAGCCGCTTCACGACCTCTGCTAAAATGAGGTTCTTTTGGCTCCCGATGTCGACAATGAACAATAGCAGGGAACCCTTTACCCACATCTGGGAGTGGAAGATGTGCTCCTTCTCCTCTGGATCTTCGGGTTCCTCCTTCTAGATCTTCGTGGTGGCAATGGTGGCGCTGGGCTTTGCATCGATAATCTGCTTCCCTTTGTCATTCCCCTTGTTGGTTTCTGACTCAGATTCAAAACATGCATCTGATTTCAAAGCCTTTAGCTCGACCACCAGTGACTGCTTGGACCGACACTCACTTGTGTTGTAAGTGGAGCCCTTATGGAACTCAAACCACTTTCCCGTGTCCTTCTTTGGCTTCGCGATGTTGTTCTTTGCTTACGACTTTGGTGGGTTGTCATAGGCCACCCCGCCTTGGCTTTGTCCTTTGTTCTGTGGTTTGGGGGTACCTTTCCCTTGCTTCAGATTCACAAATCCAAAGTCTCACTTCTTCAATTTAAATTTTTGCTCGATCTTGATGGCATATCATTATGCCATGCCGAGCGAGGATATCTTCAGGAACTCCATCTCATCTTGGATGTACCTATGTAGGCAGCCGTGGTATTTGAGAACCAAATGGTTCTCAGAATCCTTGATACCCAACTTCGTGCGAAAACATTGGTAAACTCCGGTACATCTTGTTCCCCTCCCTGTCACAGCGTTGTCCACTTTATGTATTTATCCTCATAACTGCTGACAGGGTAGTACTGCTCATTGATGGCATCCCAGAACGATTTCCAAGTGGGTGCAGCTGAAAACAGTGAGTTCGTACTTTCATCCTTTTGCTCATAGTAGGTTTCCCACCAGTCCTTGACGTGGGGGGCTGCTTTGAGAAGTGAAAAATTGATATTTTCCTCGCTGGAAAAATCATGAATGGAAAAATATCCTTCTAGTAGATTCAACCATTTATCTACAACGTTTGCATCTATCTGACCCACAAATATAGGAATGTCAAAGTTAACTTGTACCTTAAAGGGTGTGGCACTTCCAGAGTAGTTGTCGGAAGTAGATGTGTCGCCCTTGGGTAGCCGCTGAAGGATTTGGACAAAATTGTCCATCATCACGTTCCTTTGTCGCTCGAGGGCTTCTTCGAGCAAGATTTTGATAAGATCTCCTGTTCCCTTGTCTTTGTTTTCATCCGCCATGGGAGGCTGTCGGGATTTGCGAGGCTGGTCTTGCAAAGGTTTGACCAGTTCAAGCCCTAACTCCTTATATCCCAACCTTGTTGGGGACATGCAAAGAAAAACATAGAAAGAGAAGACCGCTCTGATACCATTGATTCGAATTTAAACAGGAACACAAAAAATTACAAATATAACCATAAATACAACGATTGAGTAGAAATAACACTTCATTTCATTAATATGAAATACTGAAATATGCTTCCAAACAGAATGGAAATAAGACTAGCTCGGGCGATGGTAGCTTATCTTTGAGAAGAGATGTGGTGGCTACATTCCTCTAAACTGTGTTACAATGAGGCTCAAAGTCCTATTTATTATTGAGAAACAATGGAAAACCGTAAACATCCAAAAACCTAACCCTAGGAGATGAAGCGCCAAAACTGTGGGCCCTATTTGGGTAAATTGGTACATCAACTTCCCGGGGTTGTAACTTTGGCATACGATCTCCGTTTGGCTATCATAATACCTCGTTTCGAAGATCTCGATGAGAAGGCCGAAAAGAAACCAACAAGTCAATTTGAGGCATTTTTGGTCTCTCCATTTTCCCTAAAAACGTTATTTAGGGCCTCAAAACGGCTTCGGAAGTTCAGGACTCGAAAAACTACCAAAAATAGTAAATTGTGCTACAATTAAGGAAACCGAAAAACTAAAAGAGACAATGTTGGGGGTCCAAGTGGAATAGGTAGGTGGCCACCAATATCCACCTAGATCATTTCTCCCCCCTTAGGAAGCAATGGTCCCCATTGCGTTGAGTTCCTCCATGAGATGAGGAAACTTCTGCTAAACGTGGTCCTTGGTGAGCCACTTCCCCTGGTGAAGGATTTGGCTTGCTTTGACAACTTGATATAGTTGGATCCTTTTCTGTTGTGTGTTCTTGATCTGCGTGTCCATGATCTTATCAGTTGTGGCTTATTCCATGCAATCTGAATTTAACTCTATAGGTGTGAATTGTTCTGCAATGTCTGATGTGTCTGGCAATGGTGGGAAGTATGGTCGAAGGTGGTCAACATTGAACACTAGGTGCAGGCCAAATAATGGGGGAATGTTGAGCTAAAATGCATTATCTCGCACCACCTTGGTAATGGTGTAAGGACCATATCAGAGTGGTCTGAGTTTTCGATAGGCTTCGGTAAGGCGTTTTGCAAATGCAACCCGACTTTGTAGCCCACCTGAAACTTGTGTGGCACCCGATGTTGATCATGTCACTATTTGTACTTGGCATTTACTTTCTCCAGAATGTCGTGGACCTGCTGGCGAATATGTTGGATGTACTCAATGAAGCTATTTGCCTTATCAGTTTCGGGCTAGACATGAGCCGAGTCTACATGAGTAGTTGCAAATGGCATGGCCACATCAATGGGACATGGTGGATGGAATCCCAAGCCCACTTGAAAAGCGCTGTGGCTAGTCGAGCTGTGGATACCCTGGTTATAGCTGTGCTAGACATAGGGGAGGTTCTCATCCCATGTGCGTGGATGGTTTGAGTTGTACATGCGCAGAATGTGTACGATCATCCTATTAATGACCTCTGTTTGGCCATTAGTTTGGGGATGGAAAGCTGTGGACTTAGTGAGCTTGGTGTCCAACATCGACCAGAGACTGGACCAAAATGTACCGAGGAACTTGTTGTCCTGATCTGGGATGATAGATTGTGGGATCCCAAAGTGTACCCACACTCGTTCAAAGAAGAGTTTAGTAGTGGCTTCCATTGTGATATTCTTCTTGCAGGCCGCCATAATATGCATCTTCGGGAATCTGTCGACGACTACAAAAACACAGTCGCTGCCATGCTTAGTAGAAGGAAGGCTCGACATGTAATCCATGGACATGGATTCCCAAGGTCACCTATGGGTAGGCAGCGGAGTATAGAGGCCTTGCTTGGTCGGTTCCGTAATGGCGAAGGCAGTCCGATGTACTTCCTGACATCCTGTCGAAGATTCGGCCAATAGAAATACTTCCACAATATTGCCACCATTTTCTCGACCCCGAAATGCCCAACAGCCCGATTGTAGTGTGCTTCCCAAATCATCTTGGCACGATCTCTTGAAGGAGCACAAAGGTGTCCCAGGTGGCATAATAGGGCATCCTGGATGGTGAAAATATGGAAATTGCTGACCCTCCAAGAGCGTCTGGTATGTGTGGCCAAATTCTGGGTCGCTTTTGTAGAGAAGTGGCCAATCAAAAGTCTCGTGCCCACAAGAGTTGAGCACGGTGGTTAACGCCATGACTGGTGGTCGATTGAGGAAATCTGCAATATTATTGGTGCTGCCCTTCTTATACTTGATATTCAAAAGGAACTGTTGTAGGTATGTGCACCACTTCTGATGGCAATCATTCTGCAACTTCCCTTGCGTCTGTATGAACTGCAGGGCCTGATGGTCTGTGTGGATGACCATTTCCTTCCCCAAAATGTAATGCTTCCATTATCTGTAGGCCTGAACAATGGAATACATCTCCTTGTCATAAGTGGGATACTTCTAGACTGTGTATGAAAGTGTCTCACTGTGATATGGCACTGGATGCCCCTGTTGAGTAAGGACTGCCCCAATAGCATAGTCATAGGCATATGTCTCGATCTCAAATGGTTGTTGCAAGTCTAGTAATGTGAGCACTGGCGCAGAGCAGAGGCGACGTTTCAAATATGTGAATGCCTTCTATTGAGATGCAGACCAAAATAATTTTTCTTTCTCTCCTCCCTTGATGACGACTCAAGGGCCAAGTGATATGAGATAATCCCAACATGAACCTACGGTAGAAATTGGCAAGACCCAGAAAGCTGCGGAGCTCTGTCAAAGTGGTTGGAGCTGGCTAAACCCGGATGACTTGGATCTTGGTTGGATCCACATGCACCCCCCGTTCATCAATAATGTATCCTAGATACTGAATGTGGGTCATGCTAAAAGTGCATTTTTCCAAATTGGCACATAGCTTGTGTTGCCGGAATGTTTGGAGAACATGTCGGATGTGGTGGAGGTGCTCTTCCCAACACTGGCTGAAGATGAGGATGTCATCCAAGTATACCACTACAAATGAGTTGGTGAATGGCCGCAACATGTCATCCATCAACCTCATGAAGGTTGCAGGAGCATTCATCAACTCGAAAGGCATAACCAACCATTCAAAAAGGCCCTCCTTGGCTTTGAAGGTAGTCTTCCACACATCGGAGGGTTCGATTGGTACCTGGTGATATCTTGACTTCAAGTTGATCTTCTGAAATATTTTGCCCCTTTTAGTTTGTCCAGAAGGTCATCATTTCGTGGGATAGGGTACCTATTCCAGACAGTGATCTTGTTTAGTGCCCGATAGTCAATACAGCGTCTCCAAGTCCCATCCTTCTTCTGTACTAACACGATCGGGCTCCCATTTGTGATGAACTCAGCCAGATGTGACCTTTCTGCAGCAGCTCCTAAATCTGCCTCTTTATTTCGTCGTTCTCTAGAATGGAGCGCTGATAGATTGGTCCATTGCGCAGCGGCGCACCTGGGGTCAAATAGATGGAGTGCTTGACCTGACAGTGCAGAGGGACCCTTGCGATGGAGGTGAAGATGTCTTCGTACTCCTCCATGACATTGTCCATATGTTGTTTTCGTGCGGAGGTCCCTAGCTCGAGGTCATGGCCATCGTCTTGTTCTTTCCCTGAGGGCATATCATTAGGAAAAAAAATTTCCCGGTATCCTGTACAACATTTTTCCCAAAGTAACAATAACAGCACGAGGCCTTGACTCATACACAGAATGTTGCTTCCATAAGTATGATGGCCTAATAATACATCACAAACATCAAGGGGAGAAATGTCACATAATACCTCATCCGTGAAGGGCTTGATGATGTATGGAAGGCGACACTGCTAGTTCACGTGAAGATCCCGTCCTTGGTGAAGCCACTCGATGGTGTACGGTTGTGGATGTGTTGTGCTCTGTAACCCCAGCTGCTTCACTACCTTTGATGAAATGAGGTTCTTTTGGCTCCGACTGTCGACAATGAACTGTAGCGGGGAACCCTTTTCCCACATCTGGGAGTGGAAGAGGTGCTCCTCCTACTCTGGATCTTCGGGTTCCTCCTTCTGGATCTTCGTGGTGGCAACGGTGTCGTTGGGCTCCGCATTGATAATCTGCTTCCTTTTGTCATTTCCCTTGTTGGGTTCTGACTCAGAGTTGGAACATGCATATGATTTTGAAGCCTTTAGCTTGGTCACCAGTGACTACTTGGCCCGACACTCACATGTGTTGTGAGTGGAGCTCTTATGGCACTCACACCACTTTCCCGAGTCCTTGTTCAGCTTCGCATTGTTGTTATTTGCTTACGGCTTTGGCGGGTTGTCCTGGGCTGCCCCGCCTTGAATTTGTCCTTTGTTCTGCGGTTTGGGGTTACCTTTTCCTTGCTTCAGATTCGCAGATTTGAAGTCTCGCTTCTTCTGTTTAAACTTTTTGTTGATGTTGATGGCATATCGGTATGCTGTGCCGAGCGAGGAGATTTTCAGGAGCTCCATCTTGTCCTGGATGTACCTATGTAGGCAGTCGTGGTACTTGAGAACCAAATGGTTCTCATAATCCTTAATACCCAACTTTGTGCGAAGGGTATGAAAAAAATTGGTAAACTCCGGTACATCTTGGTCCTTTCCCTGTTGCAGCGTTGTCCACTTTATGTATTTATCCTCATAGCTTCTGACAGGGTAGTACTGCTCCTTGATGGCATCCCGGAATGAGTTCCAAGTGGGTGTGGATGAAAACAGTGAGTTCGTACTTTCATCCTTTTGCTCACAGTAGGTTTCCCACCAGTCCTTGATGTGGGGGCCTGCTTTGAGAAGTGCAAAAGTGATCTTTTCCCGGCTGGAAAAATCATGAACTAAAAAATATCCTTCTATCAGATTTAACCATTTATCTACAGCGTCTGCATCTAGCTGACTCTCAAATATGGGAATGTCAAAGTTAACTTGTACCTTAAAGTGTGTGGCACTTCCATAGTAGCTGCCGAAAGTAGATGCGTCGCCCTTGGGTAGCCGCTGAAGGATTTGGACAAAATTGTCCATCATCGCGTTCCTTTGTTGCTCAAGGGCTTCTTCGAGCAATATTTTGATAGGATCTCCTGCCCCCTCATCTTTCTTTTCATCCACCATGGGAGGTCGTCGAGATTTGTGAGGCTGGTATTGCAAAGATTCGACCAGTTCAAGCCCTAACTCCTTATATCCCGACCTCGGTTGGGACATTCAAAGAAAAACCGAGAAAGAGCAGACCGATTTGATACCACTAATCCGAATTTAAACAAGAATACAACAAATTATAGATATAACCATAAATATAAAGATGAAGTAGAAATAACACTTCATTCCATTAATATGAAATACTGAAATATGATTACAAACAGAATGGAAATAAGACTAGCTTGGGCGATGGTAGCTTATCTTTGAGAAGAGATGTGGTGGTTACATGCCTTCGAACAGTGTTAAAATGACGCTCAAAGGCCTATTTATTATGGATAAACAATGGAAAAGCCTAAACATCCAAAAACTTAACCCTAGGAGATAAAGTGCCAAAACTGTGGGCCTCATTTAGGTAAATTGGTACATCTTCTCGGGGTCGTAACTTTGGCATACGATCTCCATTTGGCTATCATAATACCTCGTTTTGAAGATCTCGAAAAGAACGCCGAATTTTTTTTGCAACTTGTAGAGGGGCACTTCCAGTCACTCCGTTTTCCCTAAAAACACCGTTTAGGGCCTCAAAACAGCTCCGGAAGTTCACGACTTGGAAAACTGCCAAAAATAGTAAACTATGCTACAATTAAGGAAACCAAAAAACTGAAAGGGACAGTGTTGGTGGTCCAAGTGGAATAGGTAGGTGGCCACGAATATCCACCTGGATGATTCCACCCCCTTAGGAAGCAATGGTCCCCATTGCGTTAAGTTCCTCCATGAGATGAGGAAACTTCTGATGAACTTGGTCCCTGGTGAGCCACTTGCCTTGGTGAAGGAGTTGGCCTGCTTTGACAACTCCATGTAGTTGGATCCTTTGCTGTCGGGTGTTCTTGATTTGCGTGTACATTATCCGATCAATTGTGGCTTGTTCCATGCAATCTGGATTTAACTCTGTAGGTGTGAGTTGTTCTGCAATGTCTGATGTGTCTAGCAATGGTGGGAAGCATGGCTGAAGGGGGTCCACATTGAACACTGGGTGCAGGCCAATGGGGGAATTCTGAGCTAAAATGCATTGTCTCCCACCGCCTTGGTAATAGTGTAAGGACCATATTAGAGTGGTCTGAGTTTCCGATAGGCTCCAGTAAGCCGTTCCTTTTGCAAATGCAACCAGACTTTATCGCCCACTTGAAACTTGTGTGACACCTGATGTTGATCATGTCGCTACTTGTAATTGGCAATTGATTTCTCCATAATGTCGTGGACCTGCTGGAAGATATTTTGGATGTGCTCAATGAAGCTGTTTGCCTTATCGATTTCGAACTGGACATGAGATGAATCTGCATGAGTAGCTGCAAATGGCACGGCCACATCAATGCGACATAGTGGTTGGAATCCTAAGCCCACCTGTAGAGAGTTGTGGCAAGTCAAGCTGTGGAGAGCCTGATTATAGCTGTGCTAGAAATAGGGGAGGGTGTCATCCCATGTGCATGGATTCTTTGAGTTGTACATGCACAGAATGTGTGTGATCATCCTGTTGATGACCTCTGTCTGGCCATTAGTTTGGGGATGGAAATCTGTGGACATAATGAGCTTGGTGTCCAGCATCAACTAGAGACTGGACAAAAATGTACTGAGAAACCTGTTGTCCCAACCTAAGATGATAAACTGTGGGATCCCAAGTGTAACCACACTCGTTCAAAGAAGAGTTTAGCAGTGGCTTCCGCTGTGATATTCTTCTTGCAGGTCGTTATAATGGCCATCTTCGAGAATCTGTCGACGACTACAAAAACAAATTCATTTCCATGCTTAGTAGAAGGAAGGCCTGACATGTAATCCATGGAGATGGATTCCCAAGGTCGACTAAGGGTAGGCAGCGGAGTATAGAGGCCTTGCCACTTGATGGTCGGTTTGGCAATGGTGAAGGCAGTGCAAGATCTGATGTACTTCCCGACATCCTGTCGAAGATTTGGCCAATAGAAATACTTCTGCAGTACTGCCACCGTTTTCGTGACTCCGAAATACCTAGTGACTTGATTGTAGTGTGCTTCCCAAATCATCTTGGCACGCTCTCTTGAAGAACACAAAGGTGTCCTAGGTGGCATAATAGGGCATCCTGGAGGTGAAAATCTGCAACTTGATGACCCTCCAAGAGCGTCTCGTATGTGTGGCCGAATTTTGGGTCGCTTTTGTAAAGAAGTGGCCAATCATAAGTCTCGTGCCCACAAGAGTTGAGAACGGTAGTTAACGCCATGATCGGTGGTCGACTAAGGCAATCTGCAACAATATTGGTGCTGCCCTTCTTATACTTGATATTCAAATGGAACAGTTGCAGGTATGTGGATGACTTCTGATGGCGATCATTATGCAACTTCCCTTGCATCTGTATGAACTGCAGGGGCCGGTGGTCTGTGTGGATGACCGTTTCCTTCCCCAAAATGTAATGCTTCCATTGTCGGCAGGCCTGCACAATGGAATACATCTCTTTGTCATATGTGGGATACTTTTGGACTGTGTCTGAAAGTGTCTCACTTTGATATGTCACTAGATGCCCCTGTTGAGTAAGGACTACCCCAATAACATAGTTAGAGGCATCTATCTCGATCTCAAATGGTTGTTGCAAGTCTGGTATTGTGAGCACTAGTGCAAAGCAGAGGCGACATTTCAACTCTGTGAATGCCTTCTGTTGAGATGCAAACCAAAATAATTTTGCTTTTTCTCCTCCTTTGGTGACTTGACTCAAGGGCCAAGTGATATGAGAGAATCCCTACATGAACCTGCGGTAGAACTTGGCAAGACCCAGAAAGATGTGGATATCTGTCAAAGTGGTTGGAGCTGGCTAATCCCGGATGACTTGGATCTTGGATGGATCCACATGCACCCCCTTGTCATCAATAATGTATCCCAGATATTGAACCTGGTTCATGCCAAAAGTGCATTTCTCCAAATTGGCACATAGCTTGTGTTGCCACAGTGTTTGGAGAACCTATCGGATGTGGTGGAGGTGCTCTTCCCAACTCTGGCTAAAGATTAGGATGTGATCCAAGTATACAACTACAAATGAGTTGGTGAATGGTCGCAAGATGTCATCCATCAACCTCATGAAGGTTGCAGGAGCATTCGTCAACCCAGAAGGCATAACCAACCATTCGAAAAGGCCCTCCTTGGCTTTGAATGCAATCTTCCACACATCAGAGGGTTCGATTGGTACCTGGTGATATCCTGACTTCAAGTTGATCTTGCTGAAATATTTTTCCCCCTTTAGTTGGTCCAGAAGGTCATCAATCCGTGGGATTGGGTACCTATTCCGGACAGTGATCTTTATCAACACCCGATAGTTAATATAGAGTCTCCAAGTCCCATTCGTTTTCTGTACCAACACCATCAGGCTCCCACAAGGCGATGAAATTGGCCAGATGTGACCTTTGTAGCAGCTCCTGAATCTGCCTCTTGATTTCGTCATTCTCCATAATGGAGCACCTATATATTGGTCCATTGGACGCACCTGGGGTCAGATTGATCGAGTGGCTTACCTGACAGTGCAGAGGTGCCCATGCAGGGGAGGTGAAGATGTCCTCGTTGTCCTCCATGACCTTGTCCATCTGTTGTTGTTGTGTGGAGGGGCCTTGTCTGGAGGTCGTGGCCACAGTCTTCTTCTTTCCTTGAGAGCGTATCATTAGGAAAACAAATTTCCCAGTTTATGGAAATGAGCTTACTGCATTGTTTTGCAGTAACCAAACAGATGGCAGTAGGCGGTGCTAGTTCCAGTATCTTGTACAACTTATTTACCAAATTAACAATAACAACATGAGGCCTTGACTCATACACAGAATGTTGCTTCCATAAGTATGGTTGACCTAATAATAGATCACAAACATCAAGGGGAGCAATGCCACATAATATCTCATTCTTGAAGGGTTTGATGCTGTATGGAAGGCGACATGCCGTTTCACGCAAAGATCCCGTCCTTGATGAAGCCACCCAACGATGTACGGTTGTGGATGTGCTATGGTCGGTAAGCCCAGCCGCTTCATGACCTTTTCCGAAATGAAGTTCTTTTGGCTCCCACAGTTAACAATGAACTGTAGCGGGGAACCCTTTACCCACATATAGGAGTGGAAGAGGTGCTCCTCCTCCTCTGGATCTTCGGGTTCCTCATTCTGGATCTTCGTGGTGGCAATGGTGGTGTTGAGCTCCGCATCGATAATCTCTTTCCTTTGTCATTCCCCTTGTCGAGTTCTGACTCAAAGTCGAAACATGCATATGATTTCGAAGCCTTTAGCTCAGCCACCAGTGACTGCTTGGCCTGACACTCACTTTTGTTGTGAGTGGAGCTCTTATTGAACTCACACTACTTTCCCATGTCCTTTTTTGGCTTCGCGGTGTTGTTCTTTGCTTGCATCTTTGGTGGGTTGTCCTGGGCCACCCCACCTTGGCTTTGTCCTTTGTTCTACGGTTTAGGGGTATCTTTCCCTTGCTTTGGATTCGCAGATGCAAAGACTCACTTCTTTTGTTTAAACTTTTTTTCAATCTTGACGACATATCGGTATGCCGTGCCAAGCGAGAAGATGTTCAGGAACTCCATCTCATCTTGGATGTACCTGTGTAGGTAGCCGCGGTACTTGAGAACCAAATGGTTCTCAGAATCCTTGATACCCAACTTTGTGCGAAGGATATGAAAAACATTGGTAAACTCCCGTACATCTTGGTCCCTTCCCTGTCGTAGCGTTGTCCACCTTATGTATTTATCCTCATAGCTCTCGACAGGGTAGTACTGCTCCTTGATGGCATCCCGGACCAAGTTCCAAGTGGGTATGGTTGAAAACAGTGAGTTCGTACTTTCATCCTTTTGCCCACAGTAGGTTTCCCACCAGTCCTTGATGTGGGGGGCTGCTTTGAGAGCGTCTCGTATGTGTGGCTGAATTCTGGGTCACTTTTGTAGAGAAGTGGCCAATCATAAGTCTCGTGCCCACAAGAGTTGAGCACGGTGGTTAATGCCATGATCGGTGGCCGACTGAGGAAATCTGCAACAATATTGGTGCCACCATTCTTATACTTGATATCCAAATGGAATTGTTGCAGGTATGTGGACCACTTCTGATGGCAATCATTCTACAACTTCCCTTGCATCTGTATGAACTGCAGGGGCCGGTGGTCTGTGTGGATGACCGTTTCCTTCCCCAAAATGTAATGCTTCAATTGTCAGCAGGCCTGCACAATGGAATACATCTCTTTGTCATATGTGGGATACATCCGGACTGTGTCTGAAAGTGTCTCACTTTGATATGTCACTGGATGCCCCTATTGATTAAGGACTGCCCCAATAGCATAGTCAGAGGCAAATATCTCGATCTCAAATGGTTGTTGCAAGTCTGGTAATGTGAGCACTGGTGGAGGGCAGAGGTGACGTTTCAACTCTGTGAATGCCTTCTATTGAGATGCAGACCAAAATAATTTTGCTTTCGCTCCTCCCTTGGTGACTTGACTCAAGGGCCAAGTGATATGAGAGAATCCCTACAGGAACCTACAGTAGAACTTGGAAAGACCTAGAAAGCTGCAGATCTCTGTCAAAGTGGTTAGAGATGGCCAATCCCGGATGACTTGGATCTTGGCTGGATCCACATGCACCCTCCATTCATCAATAATGTATCCCAGATACTGAACCTGGTTCATGCCAAAAGTGCATTTCTCCAAATTGGCACATAGCTTGTGTTGCCACAGTGTTTGGAGAACCTGTCGGATGTGGTGGAGGTGCTCTTCCAAACTTTGGCTGAAGATTAGGATGTGATCCAAGTTTACAACTACAAATGAGTTGGTGAATGGCCACAAGATGTCATCCATCAACCTCATGAAGGTTGCAGGAGAATTCGTCAACCCTGAAGGCATAACCAACCATTCGAAAAGGCCCTCCTTGGCTTTGAATGCAATCTTCCACACATCGGAGGGTTTGATTGGTACCTGGTGATATCTTGACTTCAATTCAATCTTGCTGAAATATTTTTCCCCCTTTAGTTGGTCCAGAAGGTCATCAATCCATGGGTTTGGGTACCTATTCCAGACAGTGATGTTTATTAGCACCTGATAGTTAATACAGAGTCTCCAAGTCCCATCCGTCTTCTGTACCAACACAATCAGGCTCCCTCAAGGCGATGAACTTGGCCGGATGTGACCTTTCTGCAACAACTCCCGAATCTGCCTCTTGATTTCGTCATTCTCCAGAATGGAGTGCCAATAGATTGGTCCATTGGGCAATGATGCACCTGGGGTCAAATCGATGGAGTAGTTTACCTAATAGTTTAGAGGCACTCGTGCGGGGGAGGTGAAGATGTCCTCGCCCACCAGAAACTTGTGTGACACCTGATGTTGTTCATGTCGCTGCTTGTACTTGGCATTTGATTTCTGCAGAATGTCGTGGACCTGCTGGAAGATATGTTGGATGTGCTCAATGAAGCTGTTTTCCTTATCGATTTTGAACTAGACATGAGACGAATCTGCATGAGTAGCTGCAAATGGAATGGCCACATCAATGAGACATATTGGCTGGAATCCCAAGCCCACTTGAAAAGGGTTGTGGCAAGTCGAGCTTTGGAGAGCCCGATTATAGCTGTGCTAGACATAGGGGAGGCTTTCATCCCATGTGCATGGATGCTTTGAGTTGTACATCTGCAAAATGTGTGCGATCATCTTGTTGACAACGTCTGTCTGGCCATCAGTTTGGGGATGGAAAGCTTTGGACTTAGTGAGCTTGGTGTCCAGCATCGATCAGAGACTGGACAAAAATGTACTGAGGAACCTGTTGTCCTGATCTAAGATGATAGACTTTGGGATCCCTAAGTGTACCCACACTCATTCAAAGAAGAGTTTAGTAGTGGCTTCCGCTGTGATATTCTTCTTGCAGGCTATTATAATGGCCATCTTCAAGAATCTATCGATGACTACAAAAACATAGTCGTTTCCATGCTTAGTAGAAGGAAGGACCGACATGTAACCCATGGAGATGGATTCCCAAGGTTGGCTAAGGGTAGGAAGCAGAGTATAGAGGCCTTGCTACTTGATGGTCGGTTTGGAAATGGCGAAGGCAGTGCAAGATCTGATGTACTTCTTGACATCCTGTCAAAGATTTGGCCAATAGAAATACTTCTGCAGTACTGCCACCATTTTCGCAACCCCGAAATGCCCAGTGACTTGATTGTAGTGTGCTTCCCAAATCATCTTGGCACGCTCTCTTGAAGGAACATGTTACACTAAAAAATGTCACCATGGCTATTTACAGTTAGTATGGCTCTATCAACAGTCATGCTATTCTCCTGGCCAAGTCTTATGCCTCTGCTCTCCATGTCAAACTCCAAAAAGAGAGAAAGTCTTTGTAAATGTGTTTATCTCTGGGTACGCATATTCTCTCGGCCTTACCTGCGTATACGCACCTGATGTTCACAAAAATTGCGTACTTGTACGCTCTGTATGTAAAGGGGAAAGTGCGTACCCCTGTAAAGGTCAAAAAACGCAAGTTTCACTCCAAAAAAGTTACTTGTGGTCATTTCTAGAGGCTTCTAGAAGTATGTTTGACGTGTATGAAGCGCCTCCAGATGGTTCATGTATCCCTACCAAAGAGGAACTTATCCCATCAATAAGGGAGCTATCCCATCCAAAGAGGGGATTATCCCATTGATGGTGGACCTGATTAACTTCCTCTTGAGCACTATAAATACTGACATTGGGCCAGAAGGAGGAGAGGTTGAAAGCTAAACATTTCTAAGGGTAGATGCTGCTGGAATTAGGACTCCCATTTAGAAGCTTGTGAGGAGAGATTGCCATCTTTGCTTGTTCTATTTGGAAGTGGGTGAGCTTTGTCAAAGTAAAGGAGAAATCTTGATGGACCCTAGGAGGGACTTGCACAACACCAAGGCTCAGGTTGTAATTGTTCCTTTTGTTTCCTATTAATTCAAATGAGTCCATTCTTCTCAATAACTTGTTATTTATGAGTTGTTTCATGTACTCCTTGGTCTATGTGTTAAATATGTTTTATTTTATGAGATTATCAAGTGCTATTTAATCGTTTGATTGTTAGTGAATGCAGGTTTCGAAGTGAAGGAGGAGCTCATCCGGATCAGCGAGGCTGGATTGCTACAACAGCGTTGGACTACAGGTAGGATCTAAACACTTGATTTCTCGTATAGTAAATGCATGTTTAGAGAAGGATTGCTCTTGTTTGTCTTGTTTGTCACTAGAGAGTCTTAGGCTCCTAGGGAGGTTGGTTGTGTCTGCACTATCGACTCTTTCCGCCTGACAAAATGGCGACTCCACTGGGGAATCCATTGATGAGAAAGTTTTTCCTTTGTATGCAACTTTGATCTGAGAAAAGTCATTTATTTTCTGGTTTTTGGCTTTGTGACTTTGTATTTGGGTGGGTTAGCTTAGAGTTAGATTGAATTTAGTTTTTCTTGGTTTTTTCAGTAGTACGCACCCTCTGAGTATTGCACAGTGCGTACCCGTACGCACTGTTGCTGTGTGCACAGAGTGGGCCCGCACCTGTCTTAACAGGTTGCCTGCGTACCCTGCTAAAAATTAAGAAATTTCCATTTTTTACATTTTTCCTCTTAGATTTTGCTTTTTCTTAGTTTTTACTGCCCAGATCCATTAGTCTCTTGTCAAAGATCTTCACCTGAACTTGTTTCGATAGCATTGAGTGTTTTAGTGGATTTCATAGAAGTTTAAGCCCTAGGGTTTGATTTTTGAGTAGGTCCTGTAGTGACTTTGGCGGTAGAAGTTGTCAAGCCTTAGATCTCTCTGGTTTTGTCAGCCTTCTTAGGAGTCGGACCTGTCATAAAGTCTACCTGTGAGAGCAACTTACCTTTGAGTTGTCTCTTTGGCGAATTTCGAAGTGCTTGTTGATTGAGTATTGAAATCCATTTTACAAAAAGAACAAAAAGATTTGAGTTTTGTTTTGACTGGTCTTTTGATTCTGCATTAGCTGGTCCTTGGCTTGATTGTGGTCAAGTAAAACAACCTAGAATCATCCTTGTAGGCTTTTGCCTCGTTAGGTTTGATTTAGAGTAAATTTCTTTTTGATTTGCTTGTGAGTCAATTTTTCATAGCTTTTATAGATTTTGAGATTGATTTTCGTTAAAATAGATTTTTATGCTTTATTAAATAAGAAAAATACAAAAACATCTCCTTTGAAAAGTTTTGTTTCAAGTAGCTTTGAGGTATTTTGAAAGAAAAAGAAATTTTCGTGCACGTAAGGGGTGGTCATGTTTGTATGCTTGGAAAGATAAAGAGAATTGTTTCTTTGATTGTCTTTACTAAGAAAGTTGTTTTCTATAAAATTTGCATTTTCCAACTCTCTTAGTTAGGAGTTTCATTGAAAGAGAAAAGTAGCGTAAATCATCTTAGGTGCATCTTTGTAGTGGTTTGAGTCGAGTCTACACACCATTGGTTTCATTTTCGCTACCTTTTGTCTTTAAGAAAAACCATAAAATTAACGCTTAAAGTAAAATCAACGTAGTAACTTTTATTTACTAGGGCTCTGAAACACCAATTTAGATCAGGCTAGTGTCTTGGAGTAGGAGAGTAATTAACTCTCCAAGACAACAAAACCAAACAAGTAGCTTATCTTGTGATAGAATAAATCCAATTGTCTCATTTGTACTCTGGGAAAGCTCCTCTTAAAGGAGAAGCACGAGCTCGTGTCCGAACCAGTGAGGGGATCAATCCTCCCTCGTTGGGAACGACGCCAGACACGCACGTATTACAAACGGTAAACCTCGGATTAACCATTGTCGAGGAGCCAGGGGTCACTTGTCGGTAAACCTTGGATTATTGTCAAGGAACCGGCAAGGGGATTGAGCTTGATACTCTGCCCTTGCGTGCTGTCGGAGTGTAGACTGTTCCCCCAGGTGCATTTGTTGCGGTTGGTAACCTTAGTGACCATTATCTTTAGGATTCTACCGAGGTGACGGTGGAGGGAAGATCCCACTGTACCTGGAGCAGACGTCGGCTAGACTCACTTGGATTTTCCGGGGGGTTCACTTCACTCGAGACGGTTAAAGTGGAGGAACTTGTGCCGGTCTATTCATTAAGCAGGTTGCCGGGGTAACTGTTCCACCCGCCACTTCTGTACTGAATCCGGCGATGTTGGGTTTCATCTCCAACTAGCGTTTTCGGTCTGGAAGGCTACTGTTTGTGCTTGGTTTGACGCCCTAGATTCTTTAGGCGTGTGATTCAAATTTGTTTGGTTCTTTAGTGACTTTAGGTGGTTTGATTTGAGATTTTACTTTGTTTTCGTGTGTAGTAGTTAAAAGTTTTTAGCTGTGGCGGAATTACCGAGACAGTCCCGTAGACTTCGGGGCAAGTCACCTGAGATTGTTACCGAAACAGATTTGTTGAGGAAACTCCGTAGATCGCGGGGTGGATCTCCTGAAGACGTCCCGGGTCAGTACGAAGGATTGAAGGTCCTTGTAACTCCTCCTAGTGGCAGTAGAGTAGGTTCACCTGAAGAAGGAGAATCTTCCTTGGTAGTCCATCCAGATTACCAAAGTCTAGAGACAGGTTATAATCCCGAAGCTGTTACAGTTTCCGAGCTTGCTGGTAGTTTTTCATCTACTAGTGATATAGGCGAAGAACCTGAAATATCTGAACCTGTTACTCCAACTTCTAGTGTTCCAGATTCACCAAGAGTAGAACGAGTTATCACCGAAAATCTTCCTACTGGTTTGATTGCTATTGAAGAACTTGCTCCAGAGGAAGAAATAGGCGTCTCTAACCTTGAAGATCAACTTACTATTGAGCTCAGGGAGCGTGAATCTATCTTTTACAGTCCTCCTAGAAGTACTACTTGGTACCTTTCGTTAACCAATTATTTAGACAACTCAGGGATAGGTTTTTCTACACCTCGTACTCCTTTTCCACCTGGAGGTATTTATACTCCTGTAAATATGTCTGGTCAGTCGTCCGTGTTCACTCAATCTCCTGAATCTTTCTTACACGGCGGTCCTTCTGTTCCCACCGGGTATCAGTCACTTTCTGGTATCTTTGCAGGGGCATCTCCTCAACCCGTCGATCATGGGTTATTAGCTGGAAACAATGGTAATAAACCGTTGGGTGTAGGGGACATTTACATGATGTCAGGTTCAGTTCCCGTTTCTCAACCTCAAGGTGGTCAATTACCGCCTGGGGGGCAGCCTCAGTTAACGCCTGGGGGGCAACCTCAAGGTACACAAATTGTGTCTGGGGGGCAGCCTCAAAGTTAGTATGTACCTATGGTGCAATACATGCCTCAAGGTCAACCCCAGCCTCTATATGTACCCCAAGGTCAACCCCAGTATCAGTATTTACCCCAAGGTTATCAACCTCAAGGTCAATACTCGAGTCAAGGTTATCAACCACCTCAAGGTCAGTCATATGTTCAAGGTATGGGAACTGTGCCTTTCAGTTATCAATCCTATCCTCAATCCGGTTATGGATCTCAGTATCCTCAACCTGTTACGGGTCAATACCCTGGAATGATAGTGTGGGATCCATCACAGGGTCAACAGGTGTTGCAGCCAAGTATACAGTTGGTACCTCAAGCTGGACAACCCGTAGTTTCTGGTCCACCCCAGCAACCGCAACCTGTCCAGTCAAATGTTCAAACTTCTGTAACTTCGGTAGTTACTCAGCCGCCAATTGCACCTAGTACTCCATCTCAAACGGCTGCTGCAACTACCGCAACATCTGCCGCACTTACTTCTGGAGTATCGACAGCTCCAGTTTCTACTGTCTCTGCAACCACTCCTCAGACATCTTTACCGTTGTCTGGATCTACGATTCAAACCACGGTCCAGATGCCTATAGGTCAGCCTGGTATAAGTACGGTTGTCACTACTCAACCTCAATTTGTTCATCAACCGTACCAGGGACAGTACCAATATGGGCAAGCTGTCCAGCAGCCGGTTTACCAGTATCAACCGTATCCTGGGTACACTTATCAACAACCTCAACAACCCCAGTACGGTCCGGTTAATCCTGGTTTTCCAGGAGGATATAATATCCCTAATGCGATTCCTGTTCCTAGTTATCCTGGATATCCTCCTCCTGGGACTGGTCTTGTGACCCAGAGTTTTAGAGATCCTAACCGGCAATTACCGTTTATCGCAACTTTGGATTTACCAGACTTGACGCGCCTAACGAATGATCCAATTCAATATCTTCCGTTCTGGCCGCCAATGCCAAATAAGTTGCCCAGTGATATACCCAAGTTCGAAGGTAAGTCTGGAGAGGATCCGTCCAATCATGTGATGACTTACCACCTCTGGTGTGCTTCAAATTCTATCTCGGATGATTCGATCCGCTTACGTCTTTTCCAGCGTACACTCATTGGTCTCGCGGCCAAGTGGTACATTGAGTTACCACGGGCCTCTTTTTACAATTTTAGCCAGTTAGCTACCTCGTTCTTAACTCACTTTCAGTTGCCGGTCAGATACGATAACGGCACGGAGTTATTAACTTCACTAAAACAATCGACGTCCACGTATATTTCTGATCACATTCATGAGTGGAGACGTCGAAGAAGGTTAGTGAAAGTTTTTATTCCGGACCAAATCTTAGCTGAATGGTTTGTTAAATCATTATTACCGAAGATTACTGAAGATGTAGCTAAGGCCGGAGTAGTTACTGAGGAGCAAGTCATTGCTCAGGCGCAGTACCTTGACTTAGTTTATACTCAGTCAGGTACGTTACACGAGAAGATCCCAGATCTTCCAAAATCGAATCAAATCGCTGCTGCTCCTTCGGGATCTCATGCCGCTGATGGTATGATTGGTACGGTGAACACAAAGAGCAAGAAGAAGTCTTCCAAGAATTCTACTACTCCTATAATCACCTTGCCTGATTCCCCGACAGGAGAGTCTTCTCCTGAACTTTCCGCCGATATTCACGCTGTAGAGTCATCTACGGCCAAATCAAAAAACGGTGGAAAGAAGAAAGGAAAGAAGAAGGCTAAAGCAGACAAGGCTCCGAAGGAGAAAACAGAAAAGTCGGAAACCAATGACGAAAAGCGCAAACCTCGATATCCTTGTCTTATTTGTGAAGAGGATCATTTTACGAGAGATTGCCCTCATCGGGCCGAGGTTGTGAAAATAGTCAAAGGTTCTCCCACTCCTGCTGTGTTGAAAGATCCATTTCCAAAGCAGGAGAGTAAGATGATAGGTTCTTCCTCGACTGCCAGTGAAGAACCCATTTTGATGATGTCTCATGTGAGGATTGCGACTCGATCGCAAGATTATGGTAGTAAGAATCCTGTTGATGGTAAGGAAGCAGAATCTTCTCATTCTAATCCATCAACCTCAGCTCCTGGTTCGATCCACTACAGATCGAAAAACCTAACCCAGACTTAGTAATCAAACCGCCCGCCAAGGGTGTACTTCGAAGGTCTGCTTTCAATCCACATGCGAGAGCGGCCCAGAATTACAACATTGTTGAGGACTTAGCTGTTTCACCCTCAGCAATGTCGGCTTTAGAAGTGCTGCAATCATGCCCAGCACAACGAAAATTACTTTTGTCGGCTATCGGAGCTGTTGATGTTCAGGACCCGAATCTGATAATCTTCGATCTAGAAAATAGTACACCGCGCCTTCCCCATCAAATGGCTTTCCAAATTCCAGTGATAGTCAAAAACAGGCCTATTCATCGGACTGTAATTGATGAGGGAGCTTCCACGTGTATTATGTCGATTCAGTGTTGGAGATCGCTTGGTTCTCCTTCGCTGAACCAATCCCCGACCATCCTTAAGGCCTTTGATGGCCGTGGGTTCCGTCCGTTTGGTATTCTACAGGAATTGCCTATAGGGGTAGAAGGTAAAACCGTTAGTCTGGATGTGGAGGTGGTTGATGCCCCTCTAGACTACAACCTTCTTTTGGGTCGAAGTTGGTCATATGCTATGACAGCGGTCGTTTCATCGGTCTTCAGAGTAATAAAGTTTCCACATAACGGTAAGATCGTGACAATTGATCAGCTGACATACTTTTCATCCGACCCAGCCTCTTCAGAGAGTATCCAGCATGTCGGTAAGACGACAATCCCTTATAGGGACGTTGGCGTAGGTTTAGTTAAAGATTCCGGTTTACTGGGAACTTTTCCTTTCCCTCCAATCAACGCAGACCCTTCATTTGCATCAATTCATATGATTACATCAGACACCATTATTTATGACGATCCTTGGATTGTCCCATCTGAATCTGAGATAGACTCATTCGGTGATGCTATGCCTTTGAGTCCATATGAAATTGCTTATGAAGCCGTCATGTCTTTTACCGACTCGCGTTCAACCCAAATCGACCAAATGAATGTGGTCAGTGAGGAATCACTTTTCACATCAACCTCAGAACGGATAGCGTTTCCCGAAGTCGTGTCATCTGACGAGCAACTTCGCGAAATCCTAAGTGTAGACGATCTACCATGGGAAGATCTCCATCATAGATCTTCGTTTTTACCTGAGGATGATGCTTTTGAAAATGATTTTTCATCTATTTTTACCGCTGAATATGTCAAAGACGCTCAGAATCCAACGAAACATTCTGATTCAGAGTTGAATTTAGGGAATATTTCTCGCACTATTCCCATTGACATTTCAGTGAAGCCCGGAATTGAGGAAAACATTCATATAGGTGCCTCATGTACAAAAGATGAAATTCAAACTTACAAGGCCCTATTCCAAGAATTCCGCGATGTGTTTGCCTGGTCTTACGAGGAAATGCCAGGAATCGATCCTGCCATTGTTGTTCATGAAATAAAGACCTACCCGGACGCTAAACCCGTCCGGCAACGGTTGCGTCAGATTCACCCTAGAAAAGCGGCTGCGATTAAAGCAGAAGTCGAGAAGCTGTTGAAAGCAGGTTTCATTTATCCAATCCCGTTAACGGATTGGGTATCGAATATTGTTCCGGTTAACAAGAAACAAGGAACAATAAGAATCTGTATCGACTATAGGGATATAAATCGAGCTTGTCCAAAAGACAACTATCCAACGCCTTATATCGATCAAATCATTGATGATTGTGCCGGAAGTGAAATGTTTTCCTTTATGGATGGTTTTTCGGGCTATAATATTCTACCTGCCGATCAACCAAAAACGACATTCATTTGTCCATGGGGGACATTTGCTTATTGCAAATTACCTTTTGGGCTTAAGAATGCCGGAGCCACTTTTCAACGGGCGATGTCTTACGCATTTCATGACATCAAGCACATTGTGCAACCGTACCTCGATGATTTGCCTGCTCATTCTTTACATCGAGCTGATCACCTTGTCCACTTACGAGCAATCTTTATGAGGTGTAGGCATTATCGTATTCGGTTGAATCCCCACAAGTGTGTCTTCTGTATAGAAACGGGTCGATTGCTGGGATTTGTTGTTTCAAAAGCCGGCATTCGCGTCGATCCCTCGAAGGTCGAAGCTATCATCAAATTGCCTCCTCCTTCGAGTTTGCGCCAACTCCAAAGTTTGCAAGGGAAAGCAAACTTTTTACGCCGATTCATTCCAAACTACGCCGAGGTCACTAAAGGTTTTACACGGTTGTTGAAACAGAACGCTCAATTCTTTTGGGATGAGATTGCCCAACAATCTTTTGATGCACTTAAGAACGCGTTGACCCATGCACCGTTGTTGGACTACTTCTTATACCTCGCAGCTTCGCATTCCACTATTGGAATGGTGTTAGTCCAAGAAGATGAATTCGGAGCGGAACATGTGATATATTATCTTAGTAGGACATTAAACCCCACTGAGCTAAAATATTCGCATGTGGAGAAATTGGCCCTGGCAGCCGTTCAAGCTGTCCAGCGTTTTCGTCACTACATTCTTCTCCGTAAAACTACAGTTATTTCGGATTGCAACCCTATGATTTATATTTTGACAAAACAACTGCTAGGGGGCAAGTACTCTAAATGGATCGTTATCCTGCAAGAGTTCGACTTGGAGTTCGAGAAGTCCAAGTCTAAGAAATCCTTAGTTTTTGCGGAATTGATGTGTGATTTCCCGCATGCTGACACAGAAACTGTGGCAGAGGAGTCCATTGCGGACGAATCTTTGTTTCTTATCAGTACTTTAGATCCGTGGTACGGGGATATAATCATCTATCTCCAAACCCAAACCTTTCGGCCTGAAGCTTCAAAGTCGGAACGTCGAAAAATTCGGTTTCAATCCCAGCAATACAGAATTATTGGAGATACACTTTATCGCCGGGGGGCAGACTTAGTTTTTCGACGTTGTTTAACTCACGAAGAGGCTGAGAGGGTTTTGAATGATTGTCACTCTGGAGCATGTGGCGGTCATATGTCTGGGTATGCCACAGCTCAGAAGGTGTTGCGCGCTGGCTATTTCTGGCCGTCCATGTTTAAAGATTGTATCATTGCGGTCCGAAAGTGCCACAACTGTCAAGTGTTTGATCGCAAGATGCGCGCACCACCTGCTCCTCTCCATCCTATAATTGCCGTTGGTCCTTTCGCCAAATGGGGTATCGATTTTATTACTTGTAACCCTCACTCGGTCGGGGGGCATGCGTATATCATCCTCGCGGTTGATTATTTTACTAAATGGGCCGAGGCGATGCCTACATTCGACGCAAGCGGCAAAACAGCTGCAGTTTTCGTATTCAATCACATTATAACTAGGTTTGGTGTCCCCAAGCAATCATCACTGACCATGGGAGCCATTTTCGAAACATCATGATGACTGAGCTTACAAGCCAGCTTGGTTTGCGCCACGATAGCTCTACTCCTTATTATCCGCAAGCCAACGGTTTGGTTGAGTCTATCAACAAAGTTCTGGTTATCATGATCCGACGAATCATTGGTATTCATCGGTCGAATTGGCACAACATGTTATTTTCAGCGCTATGGGCATACCGAACTTCAGTGAAAACTTCAACAGGGTTCACTCCTTTCCAGCTAGTTTATGGCTTGGAAGCTGTGTTACCCATTGAATGCGAAATCCCATCACTTCAAATGGCTGTCGAATTACTCCCAGCTACTTCCGAAGAGGAAAAACGTTTATTATACTTAGCTCAATTAGATGAGACTCGACGTGACGCTGCATTGGCAATCGAGACTCACGCGAAGCGAATGAAAGCTCAGTATGATAGAAATGTGACCCCTCGGAGTTTTTCGGAGGGAGACCTAGTGCTATTATATGATCAAGCTAACGATAAGCTAGGTGCTGGAAAATTCGTTCCTATGTGGCATGGACCCTACATTGTAAAGCGAAAGCTAGCAAAAGGGGCCTATGAGCTGGTAGATTTTGATGGGGACTCTTTGGGTAAACCCAGAAATGGACTTTACCTAAAGAGGTATTATGCTTAAATGGTGGGTATGGAGAATTTTAGTTAGGTTAGGTTTTCTTTCTAGCTAGTATGTTTGTTAGTTTAGATAGTGTGCTTAGCTTAGAAAGTGTGTTTTTCGTCGTTATTCTGGCTTATCTTGGTTTTACTCTTGATATTGCAGATGTCGACGCCTCTCCAAACGTACATTGGATTTGCCGATGGTGCTTGTCGTAGTACATGGAATATCTCTTCCGCAGCTTGGGTTATCTATTCGCCCTCTGACGAGTTAGTTTCTATGCATGGGGTGAGCCTCGGTCAAACGACGAACAACATTGCAGAATACAGTGCAGTGGTTGAATTATTGTCTGAATCTATTTCATTTGGAATTCGACGTTTGATAGTGAGGTTAGATTCTGAACTCGTTGTATTACAGCTTAATAGAGTATATGCCATTAGAAATCCTGTGTTATTAAGGTTGTTTTTGAGAGTGCGCCTCTTGGAACGTGAATTTGATTACATTGAATATCAGCATATTCCAAGGTCTTTAAATACATTAGCAGATGCAATTGCTTCTCGAATGTTGGACAGACATTTACGATAATCATGCAAGTAAATTTAAAAACATTTCATCACATATGTTAAACAAGATGAGCCGGTAATAATGATATATATATATAGATAGGAGTGTGTCAAAAATATACATCGTCTTCGATCATAGGTTGAAAAACACCTTATGATCGGCAAAAATGATAAGTACAAAAAACCAAAAATGTCATATGTGTCTACAAAAGTGACTAGCCAATCACTGGTGGTGCTCTCTATACGAGACCACTGCTCGCGCTACCCTACACAAGAACCTCCTAAAAGGTCCTGGGACTGCGACCACATAGCGCTGAAGTCGAATGGGAATGTCATCTATGGTGGTCTCTGGTATATCCGCCGTCAGACGCTCTAGATCCTGTTCCAGCTCGGCTAAGGTCTCTGCGGCCGCATCCTGTGGGGCTGGTGCTGGTACAGCTGGTACTCTCCTCTCAAAAGCCCGGAGGTTGGCTGGACGCCGTGGACCTACATCTGCATTTTGAAAATTTGTGCTGTCAGTTTTGAGGCGATATAAAAACAAAAAAATATATACATAATTTAAAAACTTGTGAAAAATGAAATACCTCTGTCATCCCACTGTTCTCCCTGTGGAAGAACCATGTCCGGATCATTCCGAAAATCCATTCCGGCATAAGGAAAGTCCTGAATAGCAAAGACCTGGCTCTCTAGCCAGCGAAAGTAACCATCAGGAAATCGAACAACTGCTGCTCCCTCGTCAGGATGCCGGGCCATTACCGCAACCCATCTCGTCAACTTAGGCTCCCGAGGAGCCCCAACTGGAACTGTAAGATGCTGGGGGATCAGCATTGGAACTCTCTCTAGGGCAAAGCTCACGACTAAAGGCCCATATCCAAAGGTCTTCAGTTGTCCTCTCTTTGCCCTGGTTAGTTGGCCCTTCATATTGGCCAACACAGCATCACACCAGTTGAAAATGGTGCCTTGGAAGCAATCTATAGCCATCCGCATTTGGGACCCGGTGGCATGGTGCAAAGCGGCCGCGCCGCAAAGTCTGGTAACAGTAAAGGCTATCACCATAAGTTCAGGTCGGGATATGTACTTGATTTCTATCCCCTTCTCCTGGTTTTGATTGTTGCACCACTCTAGCCGGAGACTAGCAAGGGATTGGCCACCCGGCCTAGTCCCGAATAGAGAGAGTTGCTCGCCCCTGTTAGGCAAGCCAGTGAGAAAATATATGTCGGAGGGCTCTATCTCGAGCTGGTGCTCTCCGATGTAGAAACATTGCTCCTGAATGTTCCACCTTTCAACCAGCCACTCAAGGAATGGCACCTGGCCCCTCATGCCAGGTATGGCCCAGTATTTGTACAGTCCGCATGCTTTTAACGCATCAATGGAAGGTTGATGACCTATTGCAGCCAAATCAACATCCTCGTGTTCTCTTTCGCGCCAATCAAGCATGGTGTGCACCCTGCACATCATAAAACATCTGTTAGAGTCCATAAAATTTTAAAATTTTGGTTCATTTTGGAGAAATGAGGGTTTCAAAATGCGTTTTGCGAGGTACGCACCCCGGCTTTTAGGAACAGAGCGTCTGGACGCAGCTTCCCTTAAGGCCGGGTGCGTACACCTGGTATTTTCCCCATTGAGAAAATATCGGGGTACGCAGGTCAGCAGTGCATGACCTGCGTACCCCGAAGGGCGCATCTTGAAACCCCAAGACCCCCAAAAAATCAAATAAAAACTTAAAAATGAATTTTAAACGGATGGAAAGCAAGAGAAGGATGTTGTAGAATACCTGATGAGACGGCGTTCGGTTCTGACGGTCGGATTCTCCGCAATATCCACAGGAAGTTTCTTGTCAAAAGCCTTTTTCTCAACCTCAACAGTAAAATGGTAAAAATGACATGGTAAAAGGTCTTTTTATAGGTTTTTTGGATGAATGAATGCTAAGTTTGTTTATTTTTCACCATGAAAGGACATTTTTCAATGTATTTTTACCCATCTTAAACAGGTATGAGTAATGTGTCGTTTTTGTGCAGGACAAAAGGACTTTAGAGTAAAATCATCATTTTTCATGAACCAAAACATCAGAGTCATCTTTTAAGCTCTTTTCTGACTCCTAAAACATGAAAAGATTGCCGAGCGCTTCTTTTACACTCGTTAAAAAGGAATTAAAAGACGGTCCCCTTATAGCTCTTTTCTGACCGTAAAAACAGGAAAAGATTGCCGGGTTTTTGTCGTTTCAAACTCGATATGGAAATAAAACGACGTGTCCTTGATCGCTTTTTACTTTTCAGGTCAGAGACACTAATCATGAAAGTACTCCTTGGTCGCAAGATCAAGCGGTTCTCCCAGGTATTATTTTATACTTTTTCGGGCTTGGGGGACACAAATTTACGAAAAAGTTCAACCTGGAGTCTTCTTAAGTTTTTCAGACTCTCTAAAATTGAAAAACGCCGAGTTTCTCCTATACTGGGCTCGTTAAAATTTCACAGTAAAGGACCTGTTCAATTACAAACAGGAACGAACCACTCCTTCCTAGGGTTCGAATCAAAACTAGGTTGGACTCATCCGAAGGATGAGCTTATAATCAAGCATATGTTATCCTCCTCAAGCTTGTTAAAAATAAAGAGGTACTTGCCAGAAATGGTGGGGGAAAAGAGAGAAGAATGAACCTATTTGTTATCCTTTGTTACAGAAGAAACTTATCACCGCTCTTGAACACGACACTTTCCGTTCACCTGGGTTGGGAAATCCTTTGCCTTAAAAGTTGATCAAACCACTTTGAAAGTCTTCAACCGTTTCCGGGTATTAACTTTGGGTCAAATCGTAACCAAACCATCTGTCGTGTCGTTATGTGTTGAAGAGGTCTCTGCAAATAAACTTTCATCTGCAAAATACTTTTCGTCCATTTGACCATCCCTGAGTCAGTCCTTACAACAACATTTCTTCAACTTGAACAATGATTTCGTGTTGTGGGCTTGCCTGCAACGGGTCGCTTTCTATCGACATCAGCACATTATCTAGAGAGATGACTTAGAAATCGTCAGTACCTTGAAGTCTGCATGCATCAATGGAAGGTTTCTCGCCTTTGACGTCAGTTTACATCATTGACTTTCGATCGAAGGATTCCGTGAAATGTTCGACATCAACTCATTTATTCACATCTCATGGATTGTATTGGGTACTTTGAGAACCATTGACATTACTGGTGGTTTCTCTCACACTTGTTAACGGTTTACATCATCGACTGGTAATCAAGTGGTTTCTACCATGTTCTACATCAATTCATTTATTCGCATGGCTAGAATCGTACCAATTCGGGGAGTAGAGATGAAGACCCTGGATCTAGTTTCTACCATCCGGGTTGCGAGGAGTTTTGTATTCATTATATAGTAGACCAATTATAAACAGATGGCTGCGTCCATACTGTGTCTACGCAAGTCTATGATTATGATGTACAGCAAGATCATTCCTGTATCAGAGTAGTTAGTCTGTTAATTAAAGTTTTGATCTGAGTATGGGAATGCCTACCTCAGCGATGATATAATCTTATATATGTATTTTGTGTTGAAAATTGCAGGTTCTGACCAGTCTCTCCACGAGATAATCCTTGAAATGATAAAGCGCTTCACCCTTCCTAGATAATACAAAACCCTAATCTACTACAGGCTTTGCACTTTAGGGGGCAATCTGTTACACTAAAAAATGTCACCATGGCTATTTACAGTTAGTATGGCTCTATCAACAGTCATGCTATCCTCCTGGCCAAGTCTTATGCCTCTGCTCTCCATGTCAAACTCCAAAAAGAGAGAAAGTCTTTGTAAATGTGTTTATCTCTGGGTACGCAGATTCTCTCGGCCTTACCTGCGTATACGCACCTGATGTTCACAAAAACTGCGTACTTGTACGCTCTGTATGTAAAGGGGCAGGTGCGTACCCCTGTAAAGGTCAAAAAGTGCAAGTTTCACTCCAAAAAAGTTACTTGTGGTCATTTCTAGAGGCTTCTAGAAGTATGTTTGACGTGTATGAAGCGCCTCCAGATGGTTCATGTATCCCTACCAAAGAGGAACTTATCCCATCAATAAGGGAGCTATCCCATCCAAAGAGGGGATTATCCCATTGATGGTGGACCTGATTAACTTCCTCTTGAGCACTATAAATACTGGCATTGGGCCAGAAGGAGGAGAGGTTGAAAGCTAAACATTTCTAAGGGTAGATGCTGCTGGAATTAGGACTCCCATTTAGAAGCTTGTGAGGAGAGATTGCCATCTTTGCTTGTTCTATTTGGAAGTGGGTGAGCTTTGTCAAAGTAAAGGAGAACTCTTGATGGACCCTGGGAGGGACTTGCACAACACCAAGGCTCAGGTTGTAATTGTTCCTTTTGTTTCCTATTAATGCAAATGAGTCCATTCTTCTCAATAACTTGTTATTTATGAGTTGTTTCATGTACTCCTTGATCTATGTGTTAAATATGTTTTATTTTATGAGATTATCAAGTGCTATTTAATCGTTTGATTGTTAGTGAATGCAGGTTTCGAAGTGAAGGAGGAGCTCATCCGGATCAGCAAGGCTGGATTGCTACAACAGCGTTGGACTACAGGTAGGATCTAAACACTTGATTTCTCGTATAGTAAATGCATGTTTAGAGAAGGATTGCTCTTGTTTGTCTTGTTTGTCACTAGAGAGTCTTAGGCTCCTAGGGAGGTTGGTTGTGTCCGCACTATCGACTCTTTCCGCCTGACAGAACACAAAGGTGTCCCAGGTGGCATAATAGGGCATCTTGGAGGTGAGAATCTGCAACTTGATGACCCTCCAAGAGCATCTTGTATGTGTGGCCAAATTCTGGGTTGCTTTTGTAGAGAAGTGGCCAATCATAAGTCTCATTCCTACAAGAGTTGAGCACGGTGGTTAACTCCATGATCGGTGGTCGTCTGAGGCAATTTGCAACAATATTGGTGCCAGCCTTCTGATACTTGATATCCAAATGGAACTGTTGTAGGTATGTGGACCACTTCTGATGGCAATCATTCTGCAACTTCCCTTGCATCTGTATGAACTATAGGGGTCAGTGGTCTGTGTGGATGACTGTTTCCTTCCCCAAAATGTAATGCTTCCATTGTCGGCAGTCCTGCACAATGGAATACATCTCTTTTTCATATGTGGGATACTTCCGGACTGTGTCTGAAAGTGTCTCACTTTGATATATCATTGGATGCCCCTTTTGAGTAAGGGCTGCCCCAATAGCATAGTCAGAGGCATCTGTCTCGATCTCAAATGGTTATTGCAAGTCTGGTAATGTGAGCACTAGTGAAGAGAAGAGGCGACGTTTCAACTCTATGAATGCCTTCTGTTGAGACACATACCAAAATAATTTTGCTTTTGCTCCTCCCTTGGTGACTTGACTCAAGGGCCAAGTGATATGAGAGAATCCCTACACGAACTTGCGATAGAACTTGGCAAGACCCAGAAAGGCGCAGATCTCTGTCAAAGTGGGTGGAGCTGGCCAATCCCGGATGACTTGGATCTTGGCTAGATCCACATGCACCCTCCATTCATCAATAATGTATCCCAGATAATGAACCTGGTTCATGCCAAAAGTGCATTTCTCCAAATTGGCACATAGCTTGTGTTGCCACAGTGTTTGGAGAACCTATCGGATGTGGTGGAGGTGCTCTTCCCAACTTTGGCTGAAGATCAGGATGTGATCCAAGTATACAACTACAAATGAGTTGGTGAATGGCCGCAAGATGTCATCCATCAACCTCATGAAGGTTGCAGGAGCATTCATCAACCCGAAAGGCATAACCAACCATTCGAAAAGGCCCTCCTTGGCTTTGAATGCAATCTTCCACACATTGGAGGGTTTGATTGGTACCTGGTGATATCCTGACTTCAAGTCGATCTTGCTGAAATATTTTGCCCCCTTTAGTTGGTCCAGAAGGTCATCAATCCATGGGTTCGGGTACCTATTCCGGACAGTGATCTTTATCAGCGCCCGATAGTTAATACAGAGTCTCCAAGTGCCATCCATCTTCTGTACCAACACGATCAGGCTCCCACACGGCGATGAACTTGGCCCGATGTGACCTTTCTGTAACAGCTCCTAAATCTGCCTCTTGATTTCGACCTTCTCTAGAATGGAGCGCTGATAGATTGGTCCATTGGGCAACGACGCACCTAGGGTCAGATCGATGGAGTGTTTTACCTGACAGTGTAGAGGCACCTATGCAGGGGAGGTGAAGATGTCCTCGTACTCCTTGAGGGCGTATCATCAGGAAAATAATTTTCTTGGTTTATGGAAATGAGCTTACTGCATTGTTTTGCAGTAACCAAAGAGATGGCGGTAGGCAGTGGTAGCTATGGTATCTTGTACAACTTATTTACCAAAGTAACAATAACAACATGAGGCCTTGACTCATACACAAAATGTCGCTTCCATAAGTATGGTTGACCTAATAATACATCACAAACATCAAGGGGAGCAACGTCACATAATACCTCATCCGTGAAGGGGCTTGATTCTATATGGAAGGCGACATTGCTGGCTCACGTGAAGATCCCGTCCTTGGTGAAGCCACCCGACGATGTATGGTTGTGGATGTGCTATGGTTGGTAAGCCTGGCCGCTTCACGACCTTTGTCGAAATGAGGTTCTTTTGGCTCCTGCTGTCGACAATGAACTGTAGCGGGGAACCCTTTACCCACATATAGGAGTGGAAGAAGTGCTCCTCCTCATATGGATCTTCGAGTTCCTCATTCTGGATCTTCGTGGTGGCAATGGTGGCTTTGGGCTCTGCATTGATAATCTCTTCCCTTTGTCATTCCCCTTGTCGGGTTCTGACTTAGAGTCAGAACACGCATCTGATTTCTAAGCCTTTAGCTCGGCCACTAGTGACTGCTTGGCCTGACACTCACTTGTGTTGTGAGTGGAGCTCTTATTGAACTCACACCACTTTCCCGTGTCCTTCTTTGGCTTCACGATGTTGTTCTTTTCTTGTGTCTTTGGTGGGTTGTCCTCGGCCGCCCCACCTTGGCTTTGTCCTTTGTTCTATAGTTTGGGGGTACCTTTCCCTTGCTTCAGATTCGCATATGTAAAGTCTCACTTCTTCTATTTAAACTTTTGCTCGATCTTGACGGCATATTGGTATGCCATGCCAAGCGAGGAGATGTTGAGGAACTCCATCTCGTCCAGGATGTACCTGTGTAGGCAGTCTCGGTACTTGAGAACCAAATGGTTCTCAGAATCCTTGATACCCAACTTCGTGTGAAGGGTATGAAAAACATTGGTAAGCTCCGGTATATCTTGGTCCCTTCCCTTTCACAGCATTGTCCACTTTATGTATTTATCCTCATAGCTCCCGACAGGGTAGTACTGCTCCTTGATGGCATCTCAGAATGAGTTCCAAGTGGGTGCGGCTGAAAACAATGAGTTCGTACTTTCATCCTTCTGCTCACAGCAGGTTTCCTACAGGTCCTTCACGTGGGGGGCTGCTTTGAGAAGTGCAAAAGTGATCTTTTCCCGGCTGGAAAAATCATGAACGGAAGAATATCCTTCTAGCATATTTAACCATTTATATACAGTGTCTGCATCTATCTAACCCTCAAATAGTGGCGCTTCCAGAGTAGCAACTGGAAGTAGATGCGTTGCCCTTGGGTAGCCACTGAAGGATCTGGACAAAATTGTTTATCATCGCGCTCCTTTGTCGCTCGAGGGCTTCTTCGAGCAAGATTTTGATAGGATCTCCTACCCCCTCATCTTTCTTTTCATCAGACATGGGAGGCCGTCGGGATTTGCGAGGCTAGTCTTGCAGAGATCGACCAGTTCAAGCCCTAACTCCTTATATCCTGACCTCGTTTGGGACATGCAAAGAAAAACAGAGAAAGAGTAGACCGCTATGATACCACTGATCAGAATATAAGCAGGAACATAACAAATTATAGATATAACCATAAATAAAAATGTGCAGTAGAAATAACACTTCATTTCATTAATATCAAATACTGAAATATGCTTACGAATAGAATGGAAATAACACTAGCTTGGGTGATGGTAGCTTATCTCTGAGAAGAGATGTGGCAGCTACATGCCTCCGAATTATGTTACAATGACGCTCAAAGGCCTATTTATTATTGAGAAACAATGGAAAACCATAAACATCCAAAAACCTAACCCTAGGAGATGAAGCGCCAAAACTGTGGGCCCCGCTTGGGTAAATTGGTACATCAACTTCCTGGGGTCGTAACTTTGGCAAACGATCTCCGTTTGGCTATCATAAAACCTTGTTTCGAAGATATCGAAGAGAAGGCTAAAAAATTACTAATAAATAATTTTGGGGTGTTTCTAATCTCTCTGTTTTCCCTAAAAACGCTGTTTAGGGCCTCAAAATGGCTCCGGAAGTTCACAATCCAAAAAACTGCCAAAAATAGTAAAACTTTGCTACAACTAAAGAAACCGAAAAACTGAAAGAGACAGTGTTGGGGGTCCAAGTGGAATAGGCAGGTGGCCACCAATATCCGCCTAGATCATTCCTTCGCCCTTAGGAAGAAATGTTCCCCATTGCGTTGAGTTCCTCCTTGAGATGAGGAAACTTCTGCTGAACTTGGTCCTTGGTGAGCCACTTGCCCTGGTGAAGGAGTTGGCCTGCTTTGATAACTCAATATAGTTGGATCCTTTGCTGTCAGGTGTTCTTGATCTACGTGTCCATGATCCGATCAGTTGTGGGTTGCTCCATGCAATCTGGATTTAACTCTGTAGGTGTGAGTTGTTCTGTAATGTCTGATGCGTCTAGCAATGGTGGGAAGTATGGTCGAAGGCGGTCCACATTGAATACTGGGTGCAGGCCAAGGTATGGGGGAACGTTGAGCCCAAATGAATTATTTCCCATCGCCTTGGTAATGGTGTAAGGACCATATCGGAGTGGTCTGAGTTTTCGATAGGCTCTGGTAAGGCGTTCCTTTTGTAAATGCAACCAGACTTTGTCACCCACATGAAACTTGTGTGGCACCTGATGTTGATCATGTCGCTTCTTGTACTTGGCATTTAATTTCTCCAGAATGTCATGGACCTACTGGCAGATATGTTGGATGTGCTAAATGAAGTTTTTTGCCTTATCGGTTTCGGACTGGACATGAGCCGAATCTGCATGAGTAGCTGCGAATGGAATGGCCACATCAATGCGGCATACTGGTTGGAATCCCAAGTTCACTTGAAAAGGGATGTGGCCAGTCGAGCTATGGAGAGCCCAATTATAGCTGTGCTGGACATAGGGGAAGCTCTCATCCCATGTGAGTGGATGCTTTGAGTTGTACATGCGCAAAATGTGTACGATCATCCTGTTGATGATCTCTGTCTGGCCATCAATTTGGGGATGGCAAGCTGTGGACTTAGTGAGCTTGGTGTCCAGCATCGACTAGAGACTGTACCAAAATGTACTGAGAAACCTACTTTCCTGATCTGAGATGATAGACTGTGGGATCCCAAAGTGTACCCACACTCGTTCAAAGAAGAGTTTAGCAGTGGCTTCCACTGTGATATTCTTCTTGCAGGCTGCCATAATGGCCATCTTTTAGAATCTGTCGACGACTACAAAAACATAGTCGTTTCCATGCTTAGTAGAAGGAAGGCTCGACATGTAATCCATGGAGATGGATTCCCAAGGTTGACTAGGGGTAGGCAACGGAGTATAGAGGCCTTTCCACTTGATGGTCAGTTTGGCAATGGCGAAGGCAGTGCATGATTTGATGTAATTCCCAACATCCTGTCGAAGATTCGGCCAATAGAAATATTTCTGCAGTACTACCACCATTTTCTCGATCTCTAAATGCCCAGTGGCCCAATTGTAGTGTGCATCACAAATCATCTTGGCATGCTTTCTTGAAGGAACATAAAGGTGTCCTAGGTGGCATAATAGGGAATCCTGGAGGTGAAAATATGGAACTTGCTGACCCTCCAAGAGTGTCTGGTATGTGTGGCCATATTCTGGGTCGCTTTTGTAGAGAAGTGGCCAATCATAAGTCCTGTACCCACAAGAGTTGATCACGGTGGTTAACGCCATGATCGGTGGTCGACTGAGGCAATATGCAACATTATTGGTGCTTCCCTTCTTATACTTGATATTCAAATGGAACTGTTGCAGGTATGTGGACCACTTCTGATGGCGATCATTCTGCAACTTCCCTTGTGTCTGTATGTACTGCAGGGGTCGGTGGTCTGTGTGGATGACCATTTCCTTCCCCAAAATCTAATGCTTCCATTGTCTATAGACCTGCACAATGGAATACATCTCTTTGTCATAAGTGGGATACTTCCGCACTGTTTCTGGAAGTGTCTCAGTGTGATATGCCATTGGATGCCCCTGTTGAGTAAGGACTACCCCAATAGCATAGTTAGAGACATCTGTCTCAATCTCAAATGGTTGTTGCAAGTCTCGTAATGTGAGCATTGGTGTCGAACAGATGCGACGTTTCAACTCTGTGAATGCCTTCTGTTGAGATGCAGACCAAAATAATTTTTCTTTCGCTCCTCCCTTGGTGACTTGACTCAAGGGCCAAGTGATATGAGAGAATCCCAAAATGGACTTGCGGTAGAAATTGGCAAAACCCAGAAAGCTGCGGAGTTTTGTCAAAGTGGTTGGAGCTGGCCAATCCCAGATGACTTGGATCTTGGCTGGATCCACATGCACTCCTCGTTAATCAATAATGTATTTTAGATACTAAAGCTCGGTCATATTGAAAGCGCATTTCTCCAAATTGGCACATAGCTTGTGTTGCCGCAGTGTTTGGAGAACATGTCAGATGTGGTGGAGGTGCTCTTCCCAACTCTGGCTGAAGATTAGGATGTCGTCAAAGTATACCACTACAAATGAGTTGGTGAATGGCTGCAAGATTTCATCCATCAACCTCATGAATGTTGTAGGATCATTCGTCAACCCGAAAGGCATAACCAACCATTCGAAAAGGCCCTCCTTTAATTTTGAAGGTAGTCTTCCACATATTGGAGGGTTCAATTGGTACCTAGTGATATCCTGACTTCAAGTCGATCTTCTTAAATATTTTTCCCCCTTCAGTTGGTCTAGAAGGTCATCAATCCTTGGGATTGGGTACCTATTCTGGACAGTGATCTTGTTCAACACTCGATAATCAATACAGTGTCTCCAAGTCCCATCCTTCTTTTGTACCAACATGATCAGGCTCCCATAGTGTGATGAACTCGTCTGGATGTCACCTTTCTGCAACAGCTCCTGAATCTGCCTCTTGATTTTGTTGTTCTCAAGAATGGAGCATTGATAGATTGGTCCATTGGGTAGCGGGGCAACTGGGGTCAGATCAATGGAGTGCTTGACTTGATAGTGCAGAGGCACCCTTGCGTGGGAGGTGAAGATGTCCTCGTACTCCTCTAGGACCTTGTCAATTTATTGTTGTCGTGCGGAGGGGCCTTGCTTAGAGGTCGTGGCCACCATCCTCTTCTTTCCTTGAGGGCGTATCATGAGGAAAACAGATTTTCTAGTTTTGGAAATGAACTTGTTGCATTGTTTTGCAGTAACCAAAGAGATGGTGGTAGGCGGTGCTACCTCCGGTATCCTATAAAACTTATTTCCCAAAGTAACAATAACAACACGAGGGCTTGACTCATACATAGAATGTCACTTCCATAAGTATGGTTTGCCTAATAATACATCACAAACATCAAGGGGAGCAACGTCACATAATACCTCATCTGTGAAGGGCTTGACTCTGTATGGAAGGCGACACTGCTGGCTCACGCGAAGATCTCGTCCTTAGTGAAGCCACTCAATGGTGTATAGTTGTTGATGTGCTGTTGTCGGTAAGCCCAACCGCTTCACGACCTCTTCCGAAATGAGGTTCTTTTGGCTCCCACTATCGACAATGAACTATACCAGGGAACCTTTTACCCACATCTGGGAGTGGAAGAGGCGCTCCTCCTTGTCTGGATCTTCGGGTTCCTCTTTCTGGATCTTTGTGGTGGCAATGGTGGCGTTGGGCTCTGCATCAATAATCTTCTTCCCTTTGTCATTCCCCTTGTCGAGTTCTAACTCAAAGTTAGAACATGCATCTAATTCCAAAGCCTTTAGCTCGGCCAACAGTGACTGCTTGGCCCAACACTCACTTGTGTTGTGAGTGGAGCTCTTATGGAACTCACACAACTTTCCCATGTCCTTCTTTGGCTTCGCGGTGTTGTTATTTTCTTGCAGCTTTGGCGAGTTGTCCTGGGCCACCCTGCCTTGGCTTTGTCCTTTGTTCTGCGGTTTGGGGGCACCTTTCCCTTGCTTCGGATTCACAGATCCAAAGTCTTGCTTCTTCTGTTTTAACTTTTGCTCGATCTTGATGGCCTATCGGTATGCCTTGCCGAGCGAGGAGATGTTCAGGAACTCCATCTCGTCTTGAATGTACCTATGTAGGTAGCCGCAGTACTTGAGAACCAAATGGTTCTCAGAATCCTTGATACCCAACTTCATGCGAAGGGTATGAAAAACATTGGTAAACTCCGGTACATCTTGGTCCCTTCCCTATCGTAGTGTTGTCCACTTTATGTATTTATCGTCATAGCTCCCGACAGGGTAATACTGCTCCTTGATGGCATCCCAGAATGAGTTCCAAGTGGGTGCAGATGAAAACAATGAGTTTGTACTTTCATCCTTCTGCTCACAGTAGGTTTCCCACCAAGCCTTGACATGGGGGGCTGCTTTGAGAAGTGCAAAAGTGATATTTTCCAAGATGGAAAATTCATGAACAGAAAAATATCCTTCTAACATATTTAACCATTTATCTACCACGTCTCCATCTATCTTACCCTCAAATATGGGAATGTCAAAGTTAACTTGTACCTTAAAGGGTGTGGCAGTTCCAAAGTAGCTGGTGGAAGTAGATGCATCGCCCTTGGGTAGCGGCTGAAGGATCTGGACAAAATTGTCCATCATTGCATTCCTTTGTCGCTCGAGGGCTTCTTTGAGCAAGATTTTGATAGGATCTCCTGCCCCCTCATCTTTGATTTCATCCACCATGGGAGACTATCAGGATTTGCGAGACTGGTCTTGCAAAGGTTCGACCAGTTCAAGCCCTAACTCCTTATATCTCGACCTCCTTGTGGACATGCAAAGAAAAAGAGATAAAGAGTAGACCGCTTTGATACCACTGATCCGAATTTAAACAGGAACACTAAAAATTACAGATATAACCATAAATACAAATATGCAGTAGAAATAACACTTAATTTCATTAATATCAAACACTGAAATATGCTTACAAATAGAATGGAAAGAAGACTAGCTCGGGCGACGGTAGCGTAATTTTGAGAAGAGATGTGGCGGCTACATGCTTTCGAACTGTGTTACAATGAAGCTCAAAGGCCTATATATTATTGAGAGACAATGGAAAACCCTAAGCATCCAAAAACCTAACCCTAGGATATGAAACGCCAAAAATCTGGGCCTCGTTTGGGTAAATTGGTACATAAACTTCCCAAGGTCGTAAATTTGGCATATGATCTCCGTTTGACAATCATAATACCTCGTTTGACCCTCCAAGAGTGTCTGGTATGTGTGGCCGAATTTTGGGTCGCTTTTGTAGAGAAGTGGCCAATCGTAAGTCTCATGCCCACAAGAGTTGAGTACGATGGCTAACGCCCTGATCGGTGGTCGGCTGAGGAAATATCCAACATTCTTGGTGTTTCCCTTCTTATACTTGATATTCAAATGGAACTATTGCAGGTATGTGGACAACTTCTGATGGTGATCATTCTGCAACTTACCTTGCGTCTGTATGAATTGCAGGGTCTGGTGGTATGTGTGGATGACCGTTTCCTTCCCCAACATGTAATGCTTCCATTGTCGGCAGGCTAGCACAATGGAATACATCTCTTTATCATAAGTGGGATACTTCTAGACTATGTCTGAAAGTGTCTCACTGTGATATGGCACCGGATGCCCTTGTTGAGTAAGGACTGCCCCAATAACATAGTCAGAGGCATCTGTCTCGATCTCAAATGGTTGTTGCAAGTCTAGTAATGTGAGCACTGGTGCAGAGCAAAGGCGGCATTTCAACTCTGTAAATGCCTTCTGTTGAAATGCAGACCAAAAGAATTCTTCTTTCGCTCCTCCCTTGGTGACTTGACTCAAGGGCCAAGTCATATGAGAGAATCCCAACACAAACCTACAGTAGAAATTGGCAAGACCCAGAAAGATGCGGAGCTCTGTCAAAGTGGTTGGCAGCGCCAATCTCGGATGACTTGGATCTTGGCTGGATCCACATGCACCCCTCGTTCATCAATAATGTATCCCAGATACTGAACCTGGGTCATTCCAAAAGTGCATTTCTCCAAATTGGCACATAGCTTGTGTTTCCGCAATGTTTGGAGAACCTGTCGGATGTGGTGGAGCTGCTCTTCCCAACTCTGGTTGAAGATCAAGATGTCATCCAAGTATACCACTAAAAATGAGTTGGTTAATGGCTGTAAGATATCATCCATCAACCTCATGAAGGTTGCAGGAGCATTCGTCAACCCGAAAGGCATAACCAACCATTCGAAAAGGCCCTCCTTGGCTTTGAAGGCAGTCTTCCACACATCGGAGGGTACGATTTTACTTGGGGATATCTAGGCTTCAAGTTGATCTTGTTGAAATATTTTGCCCCCTTTAGTTGGTCCACAAGGTGATCAATCCGTGGGATCAAGTACCTATTCCGGACAGTGATCCTGTTCAGCGCCCGATAGTCAATATAGAGTCTCCAAGTCCCATCCTTCTTCTGTACCAACATGATTGGGATCCCACAGGGCGATGAACTCGGCCGGATGTGACCTTTTTGCAGTAGCTCCTAAATCTACCTCTTGATTTCGTCGTTCTCCAGAACAGAGTGTTGATAGATTGGTCCATTGGGTAGCGACGCACCTGGGGTCAGATCGATGGAGTGCTTGACTTGACAGTGTAGAGGCACCCGTGCGGGGGAGGTGAAGATGTCCTCGTACTCCTCCAGGACCTTGTCCATCTGTTGTTGTCATGCGGAAGGGCCCTGTCTGGAGGTCGTGGCCTCTGTCTTCTTCTTTCCTTGAGGGCGTATCATCAGGAAAACATATTTCTCGGTTTTGGGAATGAGCTTACTACGTTGTTTTGCAGTAAGCAAAGAGATGGCAGTAGGTGGTGCTACCTCCGGTATCCTATACAACTTATTTCCCAAAGTAACAATAATAGCACGAGGCCTTGACTAATACACAAATTGTCGCTTCCATAAGTATGGTCGGCCTAATAATACATCACAAACATCAAGGGGAGAAACGTCACATAATACCTCATCAATGAAGGGCTTGATGTTGTATGGAAGGCGACACTGCTGGCTCATGCAAAGAATCCATCCTTAGTGAAGCCACCCGATGATTCTGAAGCCTTTAGCTCGGCCACCAGTGACTGCTTGGCCCGACACTCACTTGTGTTGTGAGTGGAGCTCTTATGGAACTCACACCACTTTCCCGTGTCCTTATTCGGCTTTGTGGTGTTCTTCTTTGGTTGTGGATTTGGTAGGTTTTCTTGGGCCACCTTGCCTTAGCATTGTCTTTTGTTCTGCGGTTTGGGGGTACCTTTCCCTTACTTTGGATTCTCAGATCCAAAGTCTCGCTTCTTCTGTTTAAAATTTTTCTCGATCTTGATGACATATCAATATGTTGTGCCGAGCGAGGAGACGTTCAAGAACTCCATCTAGTCCTGGATGTCCCTGTGGAAGCAGCTGCGGTACTTGAGAACCAAATGGTTCTCATAATCCTTGATAACCAACTTCATGCGAAGGGTATGAAAAACATTGGTAAACTCTGGTACATCTTGGTCCCTTCGCTGTTGCAGCATTGTCCACTTTATGTATTTATCCTCATCGCTGCCGTCAGGGTAGTACTACTCGATGGAATCTTGGAACGAGTTCCAAGTGGGTGCGGCTGAAAATAGTGAGTTCGTACTTTCATCCTTCTGCTCACAGTAGGTTTCCCACCAGTCCTTGACATGAGGGGATGCTTTCAGAAGTGAAAAAGTGATATTTTCCCGGCTGGAAAAATCATGAATAGAGAAATATCCTTCTAGAAGTTTTAACTATTTATCTACAACGTCTGCATCTATTTGACCCTCAAATATGGGAATGCCAAAGTTAACTTGTACCTTAAAGGGTGTGGTGCTTCCAGAGTAGTTGCCGGAAGTAGATGTGTCACCCTTGGGTAGCCTCTGAAGGATCTGGACAAAATTGTCCATCATCACATTCCTTTGTTGCTCAAGGGCTTCTTCAAGCAAGATTTTGATAGGATCTCCTGCCCCCTCGTCTTTCTTTTCATCCACCATGGGAGGCTGTCGGGATTTGCGAGGATGATCTTGCAAAGGTTCGACCAGTTCAAGACCGCTATGATACCACAAATTCGAATTTAAACAGGAATGCAACAAATTACAGATATAACCATAAATACAAAGATGTGGTAGAAATAATACTTCATTTCATTAATATCAAATACTGAAAAATGCTTACAAACAGAATGGAAATAAGATTAGCTCGGGTGATGGTAGCTTATCTCTGAGAAGAGATGTGGCGGCTAAATGCCTCCGAACTGTGTTACAATGAGGCTTAAAGGCCTATTTATTATTGAGAAACAATGGAAAACCCTAAACATCCAAAAACCCAACCCTAGGAGATGAAGCACCAAAATTGTGGGTCCCGTTTGGGTAAATTGGTACAGTAACTTCCCAGGGTCGTAAGTTTGGCAAACGATCTCTGTTTGGCTATCATAATACCTCGTTCCGAAGATCTCAAAGAGAAGGTAGAAAAAAATTTATAAAATGATATGGGAGTTCTGGTATCTCTGTTTTCCCTAAAAATGCTGTTTATGGCCTCAAAACGGCTTCGAAAGTTCAACACCCAAAAAACTGCCGAAAATAGTAAATTGTGCTAAATTAAGGAAACCAAAAAACTGAAAGAGACAATGTTGGGGTTCCAAGTGGAATAGGTAGGTGGCCACCAATATCCACCTGGATCATTCCTCCCCCCTTAGGAAGCAATGTTCCCCATTGCGTTGAGTTCCTCCATGAGATGAAGAAACTTCTGCTGAACTTGGTCCCTGGTGAAGGAGTTGACCTGCTTTGACAACTCGATATAGTTGGATCCTTTTCTGTCGGGTATTCTTGATCTGCGTGTCCATGAGTCGATCAGTTGTGGCTTGTTCCATGCAATCTGGATTTAACTCTATAGGTGTGAGCTATTTTGCAATGTTTGATGTGTCTAGCAATGGTGGTAAGTATGGTCGAAGGCGGTCCACATTGACCACTAGGTGTAGGCCAAGGAATGGGGGAATGCTGAGCTCAAATGCATTATCTCCCACTGCCTTGGTAATGGTGTAAGGACCATATCGGAGTGATCTGAGTTTCCGATAGGCTCCAGTAAGGCTTTCCTTTTGCGAATGCAACCAGAATTTGACTTCCACCTGAAACTTGTGTGGTACCCAATGTTGATCATATCGCTGCTTGTACTTGGCATTTGATTTTTCCAGAATGTCGTGGAACTGTTGGCGGATATGTTGAATGTGCTCAATGAAGCTGTTTTCCTTATCAGTTTCGGACTGGACATGAGCCGAATATGCATGAGTAGCTGCAAATGGCATGGCCACATCAATGGGACATAGTGGCTGGAATCCCAAGCCCACCTGAAAAGGGTTGTGGCCAGTCGAGCTGTGGAGAGCCTAGTTATAGCTATTCTGGACATAAGGAAGGCTCTCATCCCATGTGCGTGGATGATTTTAGTTGTACATGCGCAGAATGTGTACGACCATCCTGTTGACGACCTCTGTCTGGCCATTAGTTTGGGGATGGAAAGCTGTGGACTTAATGAGCTTGGTGTCCAACATTGACGAGAGACTGGACCAAAATGTACTGAGGATCCTGCTGTCCCGATCTAAGATGATTGAATTTTGGATCCCAAAGTGTACCCACAATTGTTCAAAGAAGAGTTTAGCAGTGGCTTCCGCTGTGATATTCTTCTTGCAGGCCGCCATAATGGCCATCTTCAAGAATCTGTCGACGACTACGAAAACACAGTTGTTGCCATGCTTAGTAGAAGGAAGGCCCGTCATGTAATCCATGGAGATGGATTACCAAGGTTGACTAGGGGTAGGTAGCGAAGCATAGAGGCCTTGATTCTTGATGGTCGGTTTGGAAATGGCGCAGGCAGTGCAGGATCTGATGTACTTCCATCGTCCTGTCGAAGATTCAGCCAATAGAAATACTTCTGCAGTACTGCCACCATTTTCTTGACCCCGAAATGCTCAGCGGCCCGACTGTAGTGTGCTTCCAAAATCATCTTGGCACGCTCTCTTGAAGGAACACAAAGGTGTCCCAGGTGGCATAATAGGGCATCCTGGAGGTGAAAATATGGAACTTGCTGACCCTCCAAGAGCGTCTAGTATGTGTGGCCAAATTCTGGGTTGCTTTTGTAGAGAAGTGGCCAATCAGAAGTCTCGTGCCCACAAGAGTTGAGCACGGTGGTTAACGCCATGATCGGTGGTCGGCTGAGGCAATCTGCAACATTATTGGTGCTGCCCTTCTTATACTTGATATTCAAATGGAACTATTGCAGGTATGTGGACCACTTCTGATGGCGATCATTCTGCAACTTCCCTTGCGTTTGTATGAATTGCAGGGGTCAATGGTCTGTGTGGATGACCGTTTCCTTCCCCAAAATGTAATGCTTCCATTATTGGCAGGCCTACACAATGTAATACATATCTTTTTCATAAGTGGGATACTTCTAGATTGTGTTTGAAAGTGTTTGATTGTGATATGCCACTGGATGCCCCCGTTGAGTAAGGCCTACCCCAACAGCATAGTCAGAGGCATCTATCTCGATCTCAAATGGTTGTTGCAAGTTTGGTAATGTGAGCACTGGTGCAGAGTAGAGGCGACATTTCAATTCTGTGAATGCCTTCTGTTGAGATGCAGACCAAAATAATTTTTCTTTCGCTCCTCCCTTGGTGACTTGACTCAAGGGCCAAGTGATATGAGAGAATCCCAACACGAACCTGCGGTAGAAATTGGCAAGACCCAGAAAGCTGCGCAGCTCTGTCAAACTAGTTGGAGCTGGCCAATCCAGGATGTTTTGGATCTTGGCTGGATGCACATGCACCCCTCATTCATCAATAATGTATCCCAGATACTGAACCTGGGTCATGAAAAAATTGAATTTCTCCAAATTGACACATGGCTTGTGTTGCCGCAGTGTTTGGAGAACCTGTCGAATGTGGTGGAGGTGCTCTTCCCAACTCTGGCTGAAGATCAGGATGTCATCCAAGTATACCACTACAAATGAGTTGGTGAATGGCCGTAAGATGTCATCCATCAGCCTCATGAAGGTTGCAAGAGCAGTCGTCAACCAAAAAGGCATAACCTACCATTCGAAAAGGCCCTGCTTGTCTTTGAAGGTAATCTTCCACACATCAGAGGGTTCGATTGGTACCTAGTGATATCCTGACTTCAAGTCGATCTTGCTGAAATATTTTACCCCCTTCAGTTGGTCAAGAAGGTCATCAATCCATAGGATTGGGTACCTATTCCGAACAGTGATCTTGTTCAACGCCCGATAGTCAATACAGAGTCTCCATGTCCCATCCTTCTTCTGTACCAACATGATTGGGCTCCCACAGGGCGATGAACTTGGCCGGATGTGACATTTCTGCATTAGCTCTTGAATCTACCTCTTGATTTCGTCGTTCTCTAGAACGGAGCACCGATAGATTGGTCCAATGGGCAGCGACGCACTTGGGGTTAGATCGATGGAGTGCTTGACCTGACAGTGCAGAGGCACCCCCGCGGGAGAGGTGAAGTGTTACACAACATTTTGTCACTGTCCCTGTACTCTCTATTCCATGATCTTGGAGGACCTCTACAGTGAACCCTACATTATTTCCCTTCATGAAGAAACTCCCATTGTGTCCCTCTTCATGATCATAATAATTCCCTTTTGCTTCATTTCCCAAAAATCCTCTGTTTTTCCGAGTTTACAAGATAGACGTTAATGACCAGTGTCTTTTCCGCGCCGATATGCAGGGATTAACACTATCCCTAGCGCCGACCAAAGATACTGAGCCTTGTTCCTTAGCGCCAATTCTCTTTTGGAAAGTTTTTTAAATAAGGAGCCGAAGCTTCCAGCTCTAGAAGCTTCGTAATGGAATTATGGTAAATGGTTGGGCTGGATGGAGTTGAGGATGTCAGTTTGGGCTCCTTCATCCTATAAGGATGGAAATAATTCAAGAGATAAGACTTTCTCCCATGAGAAGAGGAACCATCTCCCATCCATTCATGCTATATAAACCTCCCTTTTTCCCAAGCACAAGCTAGTGTTAATTTTGGTGTGCTAGTGCTAATTAAGTCTGGAGTGATCAACAAGATATCCATAGCTATAGCTCTCTATTTGTGTGTGAGAGAGAAGTGTGAATTTGGTTTAGTGTGAAGAGTAAAGGGAAGAGCCTTAAAACTATCATTGTTGAGGCCACCATGGAATGCTAACGGAAGTGTGTGGGAACCTGGTTTTTGTCGGAGGAGAACAACAACGTCAAGACAATGGTTATAATCTCTTCTTGATTTAATATATATGAAACTATCGATTGATTTCCTATATAATGTGTCCTCTCACATTTTTATGGCTTAATGCTTCTTGACTTGTTAAGTAGGTTGAATTACAAATTTTTAATTATCACGGTTGTTGTTTGTTGTTGTTTACTTGTTTTAGGTGCTCAAAGAAGGAAATGGGACATAGCTGGAGTGAGAAAGCAAGGTCATCACCAAATGGGATAAGCGTACTGAGAGGTAGGTCCTCTTAATTGGTCCTAACCTAAGGAAACCTTCCATAGAATGTCTTGTTTGTGGCTAGACCTGCTATCGGGCTAGAGGAATTGTTTGTGTCCGCACTTAGAATTTTACTTCACCACATGAAGATGTCCTCGTACTCCTCCATGACCTTGTCCATCTGTTGTTGTCATGTGGAGGGGTCCTGTCTGGAGGTCATGGCCACAGTCTTCTACTTTCCTTGAGGGTGTATCATCAGGAAAACAAATTTCCCGGTTTATGGAAATGAGTTACTGCATTGTTTTGCAGTAACCAAAGAGATGGCGGTAGGTGGTGCTAGCTCTGGTATCTTGTACAACTAATTTACCAAAGTAACAATAACAACATGAGGCCTTGACTCATACAAAGAATGTCGCTTCCATAAGTATGGTTGACCTAATAATACATCACAAACATCAGGGGGAGCAACGTCACATAATACCTAATTTCTGAAGGGCTTGATGCTGTATGGAAGGTGACACTGCTGGCTCACGCGAAGATCCTGTCCTTAGTGAAGCCACTCGATGATGTATGGTTGTGGATGTGCTATGGTCAGTAAGCCCAGCCGCTTCACAGCCTCTACCAAAATGACGTTATTTTGGCTCCTGCTGTCAAGAATGAACTATAGCGGGGAACCCTTTACCCACATCTGGGAGTGGAAGAGGCGCTCCTCCTCTAGATCTTCGGGTTCCTCCTTTTGGATCTTCGTGGTTGCAATGGTGGCGTTGGGCTCTGCATCGATAATTTGCTTCCCTTTATCATTCCCCTTGTCGGGTTCTGACTCAAAGTCGGAACATGCATCTGATTCCGAAGCCTTTAGCTCGACCACTAGTGACTGCTTGGCCCGACACTCACTTGTGTTGTGAGTGGAGCTCTTATGGAACTCCCACCACTTTCCCGTGTCCTTCTTCTGCTTCACAATGTCATTCTTTGCTTGCGGCTTTGGAGGGTTGTCTTGGGCCGCCCCACCTTGGCTTTGTCCTTTGTTCTGCGGTTTTGGGGTACCTTTCCCTTACTTCGGATTCGTAGATCCAAAGTCTCGCTTCTTTTGTTTAAACTTTTGCTCGATCTTGATGGCATATCGGTATGCCGTGTTAAGGGAAGAGATGTTCAGGAACTCCCTTGAGAACCAAATGTGATCCAGGTGGCTCCAGAGACACACACAGAACAAAGAGGGCTTATGGAAGCTCGAAAATCAAAGTGATCAGAATGATTTCGAACTAGGACCAGAGTGTATATCTCGTCGTCCTGGTCGCGGCAATGTGAACGGTTCGTCAATCCGAGCTCATATGAGGGAGAATGAGCTAGTCAAAGTTCTGGTCAAAGTTGGGCTGTGGGCTAGGTTTAAGTGTCCTACAATTTGACCGACCTCGAGGCATGAAACCTAGCTCCTGAAAACGGTTGAAATTGTGGCCTCGTTAAATTGCCCAATAATCCTTAATTTCGAAATATTTAATAATAAATATTAAGGTTTAATATATATATATATATATATATATATATATATATATATATATATATATATATATATTTTTGGGGTGGTGGGCACCAACCTCGACACCCCCCCAACCAACATAAAAAATTCATTTTAAATTGGCTGACGGGCCATGATCCCCATCGGCCCCCAACCCAAACCCCAACTGCCTTAACAAAAATTACATTAAATATGGCTCGACGACCATCACCTTGCCAAACCCTCCAACCAACACCATAACCACATTAAACATAATATGGGGTGGGCATGGGAAACCTCCGGTGGACCTGGACCACACCCCCAAACCACGACTATATGCCATGTACAATGAATGCGGGGCCGAGGGGGATTGAACCCGCTCGGCCCATGTGGGTTGGCCCCCACCGGGCGACCCCATGAATGAACCAATGGCCCAAACCTTAATACCAACGGTCCAACAAACGAATGCGCCCATTTATTGTTTAAATAAACGTGAAGTGTGGAAATTGGGGGCGGGCCACCCAAAATAGCGGACTCACCACCCCAGACTTAACCAAAAAAATAATTATGCCTGGGGTAATTAGGGAGGGGCGGGATTTGACCCCTTGACCCCTCCTCAGTGATTACCTTTTCTTAACCAAACACACCAACCATATTATTGTTAAATCCACCCAAAATTTTTATATAAACCCATTCATTTCGTTAGTGCGCCCAAGGCATGGAGGAGCAGGAGAGGGCACAAAAATCGAGGTGAATTTTTAATTAATTTATTCGCAGGTGGAACCATGATTGAGCGAGATTTCTAGGAGGGTGAAATTTTTGCAGTGTCCAAATTGGACAAATTTTATGTTGATCTTACACCTCTCAGCGACATGAACCTAATGGCACAGTCAGTTTCTTGATCTGAGCAACAGATTTGCAGAGGACTTGGAGGAAGGAATATTTGAGGAATCTAGGGGGAATCTAAAAGATTCCTTGAGCCCCAGATTTCCACTTTCTCAGAATTCAGAAATTTGATAGTCGATTTTTCACTATTTGAGGCCACAAATCTGATGGTGCATTCAGATTTTCCATTTTCTCATTTCATTTTCAGCGACTTTTCTAGGTGGAATGTAGGTGTTAGCATTCATGTACGAGCAGTCATTTCCATGCAATTCGACGCCATGAGATTGATGGTCCGAACAACTTCAACAACTTGACATCCTTTTCTTCAGATGGCCCAAGATGTGTGGTATATGCAGTGTGCTCATGTACTTATTTTTCTATGCATTGTGCTGCACATATACCTGTTTGATGTTTGATGTGGGATCTTGTATCTTACTTGTTTTCATGATTCCTGCTTGATGTGATGCGAAATCATTGGTGGCATGTACTTGTTGTCATGATTCGTCATGTTTTCTTTGAGATCCCTTTGTCATCATGTTGATGGAATACTCATGTTGTCGCCATGTATGTTTCCATTGAGCTCCCTTTTATTCCATGTTGGCGGAATGCTCATTATCATCATGCATGAGTTTAGGTCATATGGATAGGAGTCCTTTTTAGAGTTCCTGCAGCGGAACATCTCTTGGAGCCACTCTTGTGTGAGGGATTTTTCCTTGTATGATAGTGACATCACCTCTTATGTACATCATCACTATTGACAACACTTAATGCAGTGGCTTACACCATCTTGACACCGGGGCCCAGAGACGTAGTCCCTCTTGGACGAACTCCGTTATCAATGACTTATGTTTTCATGTGTTGATGAATGTCATGTTCCTCTTCTTTACAACATGCGGATGTATTCATTTATGTTCTTTTAAAAATGAAATTTAACACATCATGGAAGTAAAAGGTCTTGGAAGGGTCCTTTGTCACACCTGATCCTAGATCAAAATGGTTCTCAGAATCCTTGATACACAACTTCGTGCGAAGGGTATGAAAAACATTGGTAAACCCCGGTACATCTTGGTCCCTTCCTTGTTGCAGCATTGTCCACTTTATGTATTTATCCTCATAGCTCCCGATAGTGTAGTACTGCTCCTTGATGGCATCACAGAATGAGTTCCAAGTGGGTGCGGATGAAAACAGTGAGTTCGTACTTTCATCCTTCTGCTCACAGTAGGTTTCCCACTAGTCCTTGACATGGGGGACTATTTTGAGAAGTGCAAAAGTGATCTTTTCCCAGTTGGAAAAATCATGAACGAAAAAATATCCTTCTAGTAGATTTAACCATTTATCTACAACGTCTGCATCTATCTGACCCTCAAATATGGGAATGTCAAAGTGAACTTGTACCTTAAAGGGTGTGGCGCTTCTGGAGTAGCTGCCAGAAGTAGATGCATCACCCTTGGGTAGCCGCTGAAGGATCTGGATAAAAGTGTCCATCATCGCATTCCTTTGTCGCTCGAGGGATTCTTCGAGCAAGATTTTGATAAGATCTCCTGCCCCCTCATCTTTCTTTTGATCCGCCATGGGAGGCCGTCGAGATTTGCAAGTTTGGTTTTGTAAATGTTCGACCAGTTCAAGCCCTAACTCCTTATATCCCGACCTCGTTGGGGACACGCAAAGAAAAACAGAGAAAGAGTAGACCGCTCTAATACCACTGATCCGAAATTAAACAGGAACACGACAAATTACAGATATAACCATAAATACAAAGATGCAGTAGAAATAATACTTCATTTAATTAATATCAAATACTGAAATATGCTTACAAAGAGAATGAAAATAAGACTAGCTCGGGCGATGGTAGCTTATCTCTGAGAGGATATGTGGTGGCTACATGCCTCCGAACTGTGTTACAATGAGGCTCAAAAACCTATTTATTACTGAGAAACAATGGAAAACCCTAAATATCCAAAAACCTAACCCTAGGAGATGAAGCACCAAAACTATGAGCCCCAGTTCTATAAATTGGTACATCAACTTCCCGGGGTCGTAACTCTCGCATACGATCTCCGTTTGGCTATCATAATACCTCTTTTCGAAGATCTCAAAGAGAAGGTTGAAAACAAACAAGCTAACAAGTAAGATACATTTCTGGTCTCTCTATTTTCCCTAAAAAAGCCGTTTAGGGCCTCTAAATGGCTCCAGAAGTTCAAGACCCGAAAAACTGCCAAAAATAGTAAACTGTGCTACAATTAGGGAAATCGAAAAACTGAAAGAGATAGTGTTGGGGGTCCAAGTGGAATAGGCATGTGGCCACCAATATCCACCTGGATCATTCCTCCCCCATTAGGAAGCAATGGTTCCCATTGTGTTGAGTTCCTCCATGAGATGAGAAAACTTCTTCTAAACTTGGTCCCTGGTGAGCCACTTGCCCCGGTGAAGGAGTTGGCCTACTTTGACAACTCGATATAGTTGGAGCCTTTGCTGTCGGGTGTTCTTGATCTACGTGTCCATGATCCGATCTGTTGTGGCTTGTTCCATGCAATCTGGATTTATCTCTGTAGGTGTCAGCTGTTCTGCAATCTTTGATGTGTCTAGCAATGGTGGGAAGTATGGTCGAAGGAAGTTCACATTGAACACTGGGTGCATGCCAAGGAATGGGGGAATGCTGAGCTCACATGCATTGTCTCCCACTACTTTGATAATGGTGTAAGGACCATATTAGAGTGGTCTGAGTTTCCGATAGGCTTCGATAAGGCGTTCCTTTTGCAAATGCAACCAGACTTTGTCGCCCACCTAAAACTTGTGTGTCACCCGATGTTGATCATGTCACTCCTTATAGTTGGCATTTGATTTCTCCAGAATGTCGTGGACTTGCTAGCGGATATGTTGGATGTGCTCAATGAAGCTATTTGCCTTATCGGTTTCGGATTGGACATAAGCTGAATCTGCATTAGTAGCTGCAAATGGCATGGACACATCAAAGGGATGTAATGGCTAGAATACCAAGCCCACCTTAAAAGGGCTGTGGCTAGTCGAGTTGTGGAGAGCTCGGTTATAGCTGTGCTGGACATAGGGGAGGCTTTCATCCCATGTGCATGGATGCTTTGAGTTGTATATGCGTAGAATGTGTACGATCATCCTGTTGACGACCTGTATCTGGCCATTAGTTTGGGGATGGGAAGCTGTGGATTTAGTGAGCTTGGTTTCCAGCATTGACTAGAGATTGGACCAAAATGTACTGAGAAATCTGTTGTCCCGATCTGAGATGATAGGCTGTGGGATCCCAAAGTGTACCCACACTTGTTCAAAGAAGAGTTTAGTAGTGGCTTCTGCTGTGATATTCTTCTTGGAGGCCGCCATAACGACCATATTCGAGAATATGTCGACGACTACAAAAACACAGTCATTGCCATGCTTAGTAGAAGGAAGGCTCGATATGTAATCTATGAAGATGGATTCCCAAGGTCGACTAGTGGTAGGCAGCGGAGTATAGAGGACTTTATTCTTGATGGTTGGTTTGGCAATGGTGAACGCAGTGGAGGATCTGATGTACTTCACGACATCCTCTCGAAGATTCGGCCAATAGAAATACTTATGCAGTACTGCCACCGTTTTCTCGACCTCGAAATGCCCAGTGGCGCGATTGTAGTGTGCTTCCCAAATCATCTTGGCACACTCTCTTGAAGGAACACAAAGGTGTCCTAGGTGGCATTATAGGGCATTTTGGAGGTGAAAATCATGAAATTTCTTACCCTCCAAGAGCGTCTGGTATGTGTGGCCGAATTCTGGGTCACTTTTGTAGAGAAGTGGCCAATCAAAAGTCTCGTGCCCACAAGAGTTGAGCATGGTGGTTAACACCATGATCGGTGGTCGGCTGAGGCAATTTGCAACATTATTCGTGTTTCTCTTCTTATACTTGATATTCAAAGGGAATTGTTGGAGATATGTGGACCACTTCTGATGGCGATCATTTTGCAACTTCCCTTACATCTGTATGAACTGCAGGGGCTGGTGGCCTATGTGGATGATCGTTTCCTTCCCCAAAATGTAATGCTTCCATTGTCGGTAGGCTTGCACAATGGAATACATCTCTTTTTCATAAGTGGGATACTTTTGGACTGTGTCTGATAGTGTCTCACTGTGATATGCCACTGGATGCCCTTGTTGAGTAAGGACTGCCCCAATAGCATAGTTAGAGGCATCTGTCTCTATCTCAAATGGTTGTTGCGAGTCTGGTAATGTGAGCACTGGTGTAGAGCAGAGGCGAAATTTTAACTCTGTGAATACCTTCTGGTTAGATGTAGACCAAAAGAATTTTTCTTTCGCTCCTCCCTTGGTGACTTAACTCAAGGGCCAAGTAATATGAGAGAATCCCAACATGAACCTACGGTAGAAATTGGCAAGACACATAAAGCTTCGGAGCTCTGTCAAAGTGGTTGGAGCTGGTCAATCTCGGATAACTTGGATCTTGGCTGGATCCACATGCACCCCTCGTTCATCAATAATGTGTCCCAGATACTGAACCAAGTTCATGCCAAAAGTGCATTTCTCCAAATTGGCACATAGGTTGTGTTGCCACAGTGTTTGGAGAACTTGTCGGATGTGGTGGAGGTGCTCTCCCCAACTCTAGCTGAAGATTAGGATGTCATCCAAGTATAACACTACAAAGGAGTTGGTGAATGGCTGCAAGATGTCATCCATCAGCCTCATGAAGGTTGCAAGAGCATTCGTCAACCTGAAAGGCATAACCAACCATTCAAAAAGGCCCTCCTTGGCTTTGAAGGTAGTCTTCCACACATCGGAGCATTCGATTGGTACCTGGTGATATCCTGACTTCAAGTTGATCTTGCTGAAATATTTTGCCCCCTTCAGTTGGTCCAGAAGATCATCAATCCGTGGGATTGGGTACCTATCCCATCCTTCTTTTGTACCAACACGATCGGGCTCCCACAGGGCAATGAACTCTGCAGGATGTGACCTTTCTGCAACAGCTACTAAATCTGCCTCTTGATTTTGTCATTCTCCAGAATAGAGTGCCGATAGATTGGTCCATTGGGCAGCGGCGCACCTGGGATCAGATCGATGGAGTGCTTAACCTGACAGTACAGAGGCACTCGTGTGGGGGAGGTGAAGATGTTCTCATACTCCTCCATGACCTTGTCCATATGTTGTTATCGTGTGGTTGGGCTCTGTTTGGAGGTCATGGCCACCATCTTCTTATTTCCTTGAGGGTGTACCATCAGGAAAACAAATTTTCCGATTTTGGAAATGAGCTTACTGCATTGTTTTGCAGTAACCAAAGAGATGGCGGTAGGCAGTGGTACCTCCAGTATCCTGTACAACTTATTTCTCAAAGTAACAATAACAACATGAGGGCTTGACTCATACATAGAATGTCGCTTCCATAAGTATGGTTGGCCTAATAATACATCACCAACATCAAGGGGAGCAACGTACATAATACCTCATTTGTGAAGGGCTTGATGCTGTATGGAAGGCAACACTACTGGCTCATGTGAAGATCCCGTCCTTGGTGAAGCCACTCGATGGTGTAAGGTCATGGATGTGATGTGGTTGGTAAGCCCAGCCACTTCACGACCTCTACTAAAATGTGGTTCTTTTGTCTCCCACTATCGACAATGAACTATAGCGGGGAACCCTTTACCCAGATCTGGGAGTTGAAGAGGTGCTCCTCCTCGTCTGCATCTTCTGGTTCCTCCTTCTGGATCTTCGTGGTGGAAACGGTGGCATTGGGCTCCGCATCGATAATCTGCTTCCCTTTGTCATTCCCCTTGTTGGGTTCTGACTTAGAGTTAGAACATGCATCTAATTCTGAAGCCTTTAGCTCGGCCACTAGTGACTACTTGGCCCGACACTCACTTGTGTTGTGAGTGGAGCTCTTATGGAACTCACACCACTTTCCTATGTCCTTCTTCGGCTTCACGGTGTTGTTCTTTGCTTGCGGCTTTGGCGAGTTGTCCTGGGGCGCCCCTCCATGGATTTTTCCTTTGTTCTACAGCTTGGGGGTAGCTTTCCCTTGCTTCAGATTCATAGATCCAAAGTATCACTTCTCCTGTTTAAACTTGTGCTTGACATTGAGGGCATATCCTTATGTCGTGCCAAGCGAGGAGATGTTTGGGATTTCCATCTTGTTCTGGATGTACCTGTGTAGGTAGCTGCGGTACTTGAGAACCAAATGGTTCTTAGAATCCTTGATACCCAACTTCTTGCGAAGGGTATGAAAAAAATTGGTAAACTCCGATACATCTTGGTCCCTTCCCTGTCGCAGCGTTGTGCACTTTATGTATTTATCCTCATAGCTCCCGACAGGGTAGTACTGCTCCTTGATGGCATCCTGGAATAAGTTCCAAGCGGGTGCGGCTAAAAACAATGACCTCGTACTTTCATCCTTCCGCTCATAGTAGGTTTCCCACCAGTCCTTGACGTGGGGCACTGCTTTGAGAAGTGAAAAATTGATATTTTCCCGACTAGAAAAATCATGAACGGAAAAATATACTTCTAGCAGATTTAACCATTTATCTACAATGTTTGCATCTATCTGACCCTCAAATATGAGAATTTCAAAGTTAACTTGTACCTTAAAGAGTGTGGCGATTTGAGAGTAGCTGTTGGAAGTAGATGCATCACGCTTGGGTAGCCACTGAGGGATCTGGACAAAATTGTCCATCATTGCATTCCTTTGTCACTCGAGGGCTTCTTCGAGAAAGATTTTGATAGGATCTATTGCCCCATCTTTCTTTTCATCTGCGATGGGAGGCCGTCAGGATTTGCGAGGCAGGTCTTGCGAAGGTTCGTCCAGTTCAAGCCCTAACTCCTCATATCTCGTCCTCGTTGGGGACATGCAAAGAAAAATAGAGAAAGAGCAGACCGCTCTGATACAACTGATCCGAATTTAAACAAGAACGTAAGAAATTATAGATATAACCATAAATACAAAGATGCAGTAGAAATAACACCTCATTTCATTAATATCAAATACTGAAATATGCTTACAAACATAATGTAAATAAGACTAGTTCGAGCGATGGTAGCTTATCTCTGAGAAGAGATGTGGCAGCTACATGCTTTCAAACTATGTTACAATGAGGCTCAAAGGCCTATTTATTATTGAGAAATAATGGAAAACCCTAAACATTCAAAAACCTAACGCTAGGAGATGAAGCACCAAAAATGTGGGCCCCGTTTGGGTAAATTGGTACATCAAATTCCCGAGGTTGTAACTTTGGCATATGATCTCCATTTGTCTATCATAATACCTCGTTTCAAAGATATCGAAGAGAATGCCAAAAACAATCCACCAAGCTAGTTTGGGGTGGTTTTAGTCTCCCCGTTTTCCCTAAAAACGCCGCTTAGGGCCTCAAAACGGCTCCAGAAGTTCAGGGCCCGAAAAACTGCCAAAAATAGTAAACTGTGCTACAATTAAGAAACTGAAAAACTGAAAGAGACAATGTTGGGGGTCCAAGTGGAATAGGCAGGTGACCACCAATATCTACTTGGATCATTCCTCGCCCCTTAGGAAGCAATGATCCCCATTGCGTTGAGTTCGTCCATGAGATGAGGAAACTTCTGCTGAACTTGGTCCCTGGCGAAGGAGTTGGCTTGCTTTGACAACTCGATATAGTTGGATCCTTTGCTATTTGGTGTTCTTGATCTATGTGTCCATGATCTAACTAGTTGTGGCTTGCTCAATGTAATCTAGATTTAACTCTGTAGGTGTGAGCTATTCTACAATCTTTGATGTGTCTAGCAATGGTGGGAAGTAATGTCGAAGGCAATCCACATTGAACACTAGGTGCAGGCCAAGGAATGGGGGAATGCTGAGCTCAAATTCACTGTCTCCCACTACCTTGGTAATGGTGTAAGGATGATATCAAAGTGGTCTGAGTTTCCGATAGGCTCCGGTAAGGCGTTCCTTTTGCAAATGCAATCTGACTTTGTGGCCAATCTGAAACTTGTGTGGAACTTGATGTTGATCATGTCACTGATTGTACTTGGCATTTGATTTCTGCAGAATGTCTTGGACTTGTTGGCGAATATGTTGGATGTGCTCAATGAAGTTGTTTGCCTTATCGTTTTCAGACTGGACATGAGCTAAATTTGCATGAGTAGTTGCAAATGGCATGGCCACATCAATGGGACATAGTGGCTGGAATCCCAAGTCCACCTGAAAAGGGCTGTCGCCAGTCGAGCTGTGGAGAGCCCAATTATAACTATGCTGGACATAGGGGAGGCTCTCATCCCATGTGTATCGATTCTTTGAGTTGTACATGCACCGAATGTGTACGATCATCCTGTTGACGACCTTTGTCTGGCCATCAGTTTGGGGATGGAAAGCTGTGGACTTAGTGAGCTTCTTGTCCAACATCGACCAGAGACTGGACCAAAATGTATTGAGCAACCTGCCGTCTCGATATGAGATTATAGGCTGTGTGATCCCAAAGTGTACCCACACTCATTTAAAGAAGAGTTTAGTAGTGGCTTCCGCTATGATATTATTCTTGCAGGCCGCCATAATGGCCATCTTTGAGAATCTGTCAACAACTTCAAAACCACAGTCATTGCCATGCTTAGTAGAAGGAAGACCCGACATGTAATCCATGGAGATGGATTCCCAAGGTCGACTAGGGTTAGGCAACAGAATATAGAGGCCTTTCTTCTTGATGGTCGGCTTGGTAATGGCGAAGGTAGTGCAGTATCTGATGTACTTGCCAAAATCCTATCAAATATTCAGCCAATAGAAATACTTATGCAGTATTGCCACCGTTTTCTCGACCCCAAAATGCCCAGTGGCTCGAATGTAGTGTGCTTCCCAAATCATCTTGGAACGCTCTCTTGAAGGAACACAAAGGTGTCCCAAGTGGCATAACAGGGCATCCTGGAGGTGAAAATATGGAACTTGCTGACCCTCCAAGAGCGTCTGGTATGTGTGGCCGAATTCTGGGTCGCCTTTGTAGAGAAGTGGCCAATCAGAAGTCTCGTGCCCACAAGAGTTGAGCACGATGGTTAACACCATGATCAGTGGTCAGCTGAGGCAATATGCAACATTATTGGTGCTGCCCTTCTTATACTTGATATTCAAATGGAACTGTTGCAGGTATGTGGACCACTTCTGATGGCGATGATTCTGCAACTTCCCTTACATCTGTATGAACTGTAGGGGCCGGTGGTCTGTGTGGATGAATGTTTCCTTCCCTAAAATTTAATGCTTCCATTTTCGGTAGGCCTACACAATGGAATACATCTCTTTGTCATAAGTGGGATACTTCTGGACTGTGTCTGAAAGTGTCTCACCGTGATATGCCACTGGATGCCCTTGTTGAGTAAGTACTGCCCCAATAGCATAGTCAGAGGCATATGTATCGATCTCAAATGGTTGTTTCAAGTCTGGTAATGTGAGCATTGGTGCAGAGCAGAGGTGACATTTCAACTCTGTGAATGCCTTCTGTTGAGATGAAAACCAAAAGAATTTTTTCTTTCGCTCCTCCCTTGGTGATTTGACTCAAGGGCCAAGTGATATGAGAGAATCCCAACACGAACCTGTTGTAGAAATTAGCAAGACCCAGAAAGCTGCGGAGCTTTGTCAAAGTGGTTGGAGCTGGCCAGTTCCGGATGACTTGGATCTTGGCTGGATCCACATGCACCCCCTGTTCATCAATAATGTATCCCGAATACTGAACCTGGGTCATGCCAAAAGTTCATTTCTCCAAATTGGCACATAGCTTGTGTTGCCGCAGTGTTTGGAGAACCTGTCGGATGTGGTGGAGGTGCTCTTCCCAACTTTGGCTGAAGATCAAGATGTCATCCAAGTATACCACTACAAATGAGTTGGTGAATGGCCACAAGATGTCATCCATCAGCCTCATGAAGGTTGCATGAGCATTCGTCAAATTGAAAGGCATAACCAACCATTCGAAAAGGCCCTCCTTGGCTTTAAAGGCAGTCTTCCACACATCAGAGGGTTTGATTGGTACCTGGTGATATACTAACTTCAAGTCGATCTTGCTGAAATATTCCCCCCCTTCAGTTTGTCGAGAAGGTCATCAATCTGTGGGATCGGGTACCTATTTCGAACAGTGATATTGTTCAACGCCCGATTGTCAATATAGAGTCTCCAAGTCCCATCCTTCTTCTATACCAACACGATCGGGCTCCCATAGGGTGATGAACTCGGCTGGATGTGACCTTTCTGTAGTAGCTTCTGAATTTGTCTCTTGATTTTATCGTTCTCCAAAATGAACCACTGATAGATTGGTCCATTGGGTAGCGGCACACTTGGGGTCAGATCGATGGAGTGCTTGACCTGACCGTATAGAGGCACCCCTGCGGGGGAGGTGAAGATGTCCTTGTACTCCTCCACAACCTTGTCCTTCTGTTGTTGTCATGTGGAGGGGCCCTGTCTAGAGGTCGTGGCCACCGTCTTCTTCTTTCCCGGAGGGTGTATCATCAGGAAAACATTTTTCTTGGTTTTGGAAATGAGCTTACTGCATTGTTTTGTAGTAACCAAAGAGATGGCGATAGGTGATGATACGTCCGGTATCCTGTACAACTTATTTCCCAAAGTAACAATAACAACACGAGTCCTTGAATCATACACAGAATGTCACTTCCATAAGTATGTTTGGCCTAATAATACATCACAAACATCAAGGGGATCAACGTCACATAATACCTCATCCGTGAAGGGCTCGACACTGTATGGAAGGCAGCACTGCTGGCTCACGCGAAGATCCTGTCCTTGGTGAAGCCACTCGATGGTGTATGGTTGTGGATGTGCTATGGTTGCTAAGCCTAGGCGCTTCACGACCTCTGCTGAAATGAGGTTCTTTTGGCTCCCGCTGTCGACAATGAACTGTAGTGGGGAACACTTTACCCACATTTGGGAGTGGAAGAGGTGCTCCTCATCCTCTGGATCTTCGGATTCCTCCTTCTAGATCTTCGTGGTGGAAACGATGGCATCGGGCTCTGCATCAATAATCTTATTCCCTTTGTCATTCCCCTTGTCGGGTTCTGACTTAGAGTCGGAACATGCATCTGATTTTGAAGCCTTTAGCTCGACCACCAGTGACTTCTTGGCTCGACACTCACTTGTGTTGTGAGTGGAGCTCTTATGGAACTCACACCACTTTCCTGTGTCCTTCTTCGTCTTCACGGTGTTGTTCTTTTCTTGCGGCTTTGGCGGGTTGCCCTAGGCGACCCGCCTTGGCTTTGTCCTTTGTTCTATGGTTTGGGGGCATCTTTCTCCTGCTTCGGATTCGCAGATCCAAAGTTTCACTTCTTCTATTTAAACTTTTGCTCGACCTTGATGGCATATCAGTATGCCGTGCTGAGCGAGGAGATGTTCAGAAACTCCATCTTTTCCTGTATGTACCTGTGTAGGCAGCCACAGTACTTGAGAACCAAATGGTTCTCAGAATCGTTGATAGCCAACTTCGTACGAAGGGTATGAAAAACATTGGTAAACTCCGGTACATCTTGGTCCCTTCCCTGTCGCAGCGTTGTCCACTTTATGTATTTATCCTCATAGCTCCCGATAGGGTAGTATTGCTCCTTGATGGCATCCCGGAATGAGTTCCAAGTGGGTGCAACTGAAAATAGTGAGTTCGTACTTTCATCCTTGTAGGTTTCCCACCAGTCCTTGACGTGGGGGGCTGCTTTGAGAAGTGCAAAAGTGATCTTTTACTGGATGGAAAAATCATGAACGAAAAAATATCCTTCTAGCAGATTTAACCATTTATCTACAGTGTTTGCATATATCTGACCCTCAAATATGGGAATGTCAAATTTAACTTGTACCTTAAAGGGTGTGGCGCTTCCATAGTAGCCACCGGAAGTAGATGCGTGGCCCTTGGGTAGCCGCTGAAGGATCTGGACAAAATTGTCCATCATCGCATTCCTTTGTCGCTCGAGGGCTTCTTCGAGCAAGATTTTGATAGGATCTCCTGCCCCCTCATCTTTCTTTTCATCTTCCATGGGAGGCCGTCAGGATTTGAGAGGTTGGTCTTGGAAAGTTTCGACCAGTTCAAGCCCTAACTCCTTATATCCCAACCTCATTGGGGACATGCAAAGAAAAACAGAGAAAGAGCAGATCGCTCTGATACCACTGATTTGAATTTAAACAGGGACAGAAAAAATTACAGATATAACCATAAATACAAAGATGTAGTAGAAATAACACTTCATTTCATTAATATCAAACACTGAAATATGCTTACAAACATAATGGAAATAAGACTAGCTCGGGCGATGGTAGCTTATCTCTGAGAAGAGATGTGGCGACTACATGCCTCCGAACTGTGTTACAATGAGGCTCAAAGGCCTATTTATTATTGAGAAACAATGGAAAACCCTAAACATCCAAAAACCTAACCCTAGGAGATGAAGCGCTGAAACTGTGGGCCCCATTTGGGTAAATTGGTACATCAACTTCCTGGGGTCGTAACTTTGGCATACGATCTCCGTTTGGCTATCGTAATAACTCGTTTCAAAGGTCTTGAAGAGAAGGCCAAAAGCAAAGTAGTAAGTTAGTTTGGGGCATTTCTAGTCTCTCAGTGTTTCCTAAAAATGCCGTTTAAGACCTCAAAACAGTTCCAAAAGTTTAGGACCCGAAATACTGCCAAAAATAGTAAACTATGCTACAATTAAGGAAACTGAAAATATGAAAGAGACAACGTTGGGGGTCCAAGTGGAATAGGCAGGTGGCCACCAATATCCACTTGGATCACTTTCCTTATAGGGTCCTTAATTTTGGATTATGTAATGCCCCTGCCACTTTTCAGAGGGCAGTCCTGAGCATCTTTGCAGAGCTAGTCCATGACTTTGTAGAAATTTATATGGATGATTTCACTCCCTATGGGTGTGATTTCCTGGAGGCTCTCTCTAACTTGGGGAAAGTATTAAATAAATGCATTGAAATGAACCTATCCCTTAGTCCTGAGAAGTGTGAGTTCTTGATGAATGCAGGGATTGTTCTAGGTCACTCAATATCCCAGGAAGGACTGCAAGTGGACCCAAATAAAATTGCTATCATAAAGAGGGTCCCTACTCCTCAAAAGTAGAGGGATGTCAAAAGTTTCTTGGGCTTAGCTGGATACTATAGGAGATTCATAAAGGACTTCAAAAAAGTAGCCTCACCTTTTTTTGGACTATTGGCCAAGGACTCTAAATTTTTCTGGTCAAAAAGCTGCCAAGAGGTCCTAGAAACCTTAAAGGACAATTTGACTACTGCACCCATACTCTGAGGCCCAAATTGGGATTTTCCTTTCCACATCCATGCTGATGCCTCTGACAAAGCTATAGGAGCATCTCTAGGCCAGATAGATGAAAATTTTTCTTATGGCATTTATTTCATCAACAAAAATCTGTCCAAGGATGAATTGAACTATACTGTGACTGAAAAAAATCTCCTAGCTGTTTTCCATTCCTTGAATAAATTTAGACATTACATCACTAGTTACCAAACCTTTGTACATATTGACCATGCTACTATTAAATATTTGATGAGCAAGCTTGATGTGAATGCCAGAATTATTAGATGGTTGCTTTTATTACAACAGTTTGATCTAACTATAATTGATCAGCCTGGTAGAGAAAATGTAGTTGAAGATTTTTTGTTTAGACTTGCTTTGCCTGTAGGTGAGGAAGGAATGGTTGATGATCAACTGCCAGATGAGAATTTTTTTTCTATTTAATTCCTCTCTCCATGGTTTGATGACATAGCCAACTACTTAGTGGCTGCACAATTCCCTCCAAATCTGTCCTCCAAGGAAAATAGTAGAATTATAAGAAAGAGAGTCTCGTTCACTTGGATTGGGGGCAATCTCTTCAAGCTAGGACTAGATCAATATTTGAGGAGATGTGTTAGGGAGGAGGAAGTCTTTGACATCCTTCTGGCCTGTCATGATGGGCCTTGTGGAGGTCACTTTACAACTAAGAGGACAGCCTTCAAGGTACTGCAAGCTGGCTACTACTGGCCTACTGTCCACTAATATGCAAGAAGATACACCAAGTGATGTGACTGGTGCCAAAGAATGGGGAAACCTACTCCCAAGGATGAAATGCCTTTGACCTCAAGTGACTCTTAAGCCATTTGAAAAGTGGGGCATGGATTTCATTGGCCCCATTGATCCAGCATCAGAGCAAAAAAATTACATAATTTTGTGCACTGATTATTTGAAAAAGTGGGCTGAAACCAAGGCTGTCAAGGTAACAACATAAGAGAAAGAAGTTGAGTTCTTAAGGGAGAATGCATTTTACAAGTTTGGGTACCCTAGAGAGATAGTCACTGATTAGGGAGATCAATTCACCTCACACCTAATTGAAGATCTATTGAGGCCGCATAAGATCAAGCACAGGAAGTCAACTGCTTATCATCCTTAGGCCAATGGAAAAGTAGAGGTTACCAACAAAGAATTGGAAGGCATTCTCACCAAGGTTGTGAGCAACAACAGAAAATATTGGGCTGACAGACTAGTGGAGGCTACTTGGGCTTATAATACAACCTGGAAGGCAACCACTTGCTTCACCCCTTATGACTTGGTCTATGGGAAGAAGGCCCCGCTCTCCATTGAGTTTGAGTACAACACCTTGAGAATGGAAACACAGTTGGATTTTCATGTTATAAAGGCACAACAAGAGAGGCTGCTCCAACTCAATGGTTTAGATGAATTCAGGATGCAGGCCCTCCTACACACAGAAGTTACTCAAGTACAAAGAAAGGTTTGGCATGAAAAAAACATCAAAGACAAAGTTTTTCAAGAAGGTGATTGGGCTTTGCTATATGACTCTAGGTTCAAGGACTTCAAAGGAAAATTGATGACCAGGTGGTTGGGCCCATATCTGATAGAAAAGTGCCATGACAATGGGGCTGTGCAAATAAGGACCATTGATGAAGAAGGTATCCCCTTGCTTGTCAATGGATACAGATTGAAAGCCTATAAAATACCTCTATCAAGGGAAGATTTCATCAGTACCATTAGTAAGGAAGTGAATGTGCTTGGAAGTGTCTCAGCTTCCAGCTCACCAAATTCTTGAAGACTATTTTTATTTTTGAAAAAAATGAAGAAAAGAAAAAAAAAGGAAAAAAAATAAGGGACCTAGGTGAAAACCTCTATGAGGCACCTGAGGCCAACTTTTGGGTTGAAAACCTCCTTAAGGCAGCCCAATATTGAGAAAAGGAAAATAAAAATATCCCTAGGTGAAAAACTCTCTTGAGGCACCACACGAGAAAAATCTGTACATGTCCAATATGGAGCCAACAAATATACCAAGTTTATTGAACAAATTTAGCACATTTACAAATATGTACATGATATCTTGCAGAAGGCCAATACTAAGTACAAACAACATGATGATCAACACTGGGCACCATAAAAGTTTCAAGAGGGACTTAGTTTAGCAACATTTACAGAAGGAATACCTTGTAGGGGCCCATCAGAAGCTTTGACTGCTTCACCATGGAGCTTACATGATTACCAAGGTTATGGGTAACATTTCTTTTGACCTAAGTATCCCCTACTTCCTTGTCCTATATTTAATGTTTAATGTGGAACTCCAACCATACTTTCATTGTTGTTGGAGATATTGGAAAACACAAAGAAACTGACACATATATTAAGATCACTTGTTATAGGATCGAGCTATATCAAATTGTTAAATAAGGATAGCTCCTGCACCAAGGAAAGTTTTTTACTAGGGGCCAAGTATAGCATAAGTTTATCATTTGATGAAGGCACCCAAATAAATGGCGAAGATTTATTCCTATGGGGGAAGGAATGATCTTGGTGGATATTGGTGGGCACCCACCTATTCCATTGGTTGAGAACACAATTTCTATTTTTGCAATCTTTATATAGTTTTTTTACGTCCAAAAAGTTCAGAGCTATCTTGAAGCTCTAAATGCTGTTTTTTGGTGAAATGGGAACTCGATAATCATATATTTTCAAGTGTATTTAGAAAATGTACTTCTTAGTTATACCTTTCCAATGGGATACGAAGCACCCACAATAGATTTTGTATACCCGATTATGACCCTTAGTAGTTGATGTTCCAACTTACCGTATCGGGGCCCACAAGCCTTTTTCCACTTCATCTCTTAGGGTTAGGTTTTTGGATTTTTGTGGTTTTATCATTACTTATTTATGATAAAAATTCCTCAAAGCCTTATTGTAGTATAGTCTGTGAAGGCACATAGCTGTCACATCTCTTCTCAGAGATAAGCTACCATATTTAGGCTAGTTTGTTTTGATTACGCATTTATACAACTTCAACATTTTTCATTTATTAATAGAAGTAAAGTTTTATTGTATATCTATGTTTTGGTTATAATATGTATATCATTTTTTTCCCTTCATAAATTTGGATCACTGGCTTTGTAACATAAAAATGATAGAAATCGGCCCTCTAAATTGTTGAAAATTAGTTCCTCACTTTCAATTGATCAGTATGATCGATTTCCCACTATCTTGAGACATGAAATTAATGCATTCATATGGGATTACAAAGGCATGAAAAGATTACATCCTTTTATATTGACTCACTACATATACATAAAATAATATCACAAGTCCCTTCACCAACCTTAAAGACGAATGAACCCTAGCTTAAAATATATTGTGAGAGAATAATTGCAAAAATTACTAGATGAAGGGTTCATATATCCAATTTTAGAGAGTGAATGGGTATCTCCTTTGGTTTGTTCCAAAGAAAAATTCCAAATGGTGAATTTTTGTTGATTACATTCAACTTAATAAATCCATATGGAAAGATCATTTTTCCTTGCCCTTCATTGACCAAGTCCTTTATGTGCTTACCAAGAAAAAGTTCTTTTCCTTCTTAGATGGGTTTAGTGGGTACAATTAGATCCAAGTTAGTCCTAGTTAGCAGGATAATACCATTTTCACTAGTCCTCGGGGGAATATTTCTTATAAGGTCCTCCCATTTGGCTTATATAATTCCTTTTCCACTTTTCAAAGGGACATGCTTAGCAATTTCTCTAATCTTATACATGATTTAGTAGAAATGTAAATGGATGAATTCATACCCTTTGGAAATGATTTTCAAGAATCTCTCTCCAACCTATTTAAGTTCTTGCAAAGATGTGGGGAGAAGAACTTCTCCTTAAGCCACGAAATTGTTTTGTTCCTAATGAATGAGGGAATTGCTATAGGACATTTTCTCTCTTGAAAATGGATTCATGTAGACCCTAGTAAGATAACCATCATTAAGCACCTTATTATACCTAAAAATAAAATAGATGTTAGAAGCTTCTTAGGCCTCGCAAGATACTATCAGAGATTTATAAAGGATTTCAAAAAAAAATTCTTCTCCTTTGTTTTCCTTGTTGACCAAAGATGTTGATTTTTGTTGGACAGATCCATGTCAAGAAGCATTTGAGAGTATAAAAGAAAAGTAAATGCCAACACTTGTCCTTAGAGGTCCTAATTGGACCTTGCTCTTTCGCATTCACGCAAATGCATAAGATAGAGCAACTGGGGGATATTTAGGTCAACTTGAAGGTAAACTCCCTTATGCAATCTACTTCATTTGTAAGAATCCGTCTAAAGCTAAATTAAATTACACGGTGAATGAAAAAGAGTTCCTCTTTGTTGTATAATATTTGCATAAGTTTAGGCACCACATTACTAGTTACAAAGTATTCATGCATACTAACCATGTAGTAATTAAGTATTTGATGAACAAACTAGATGTAAATGCTCAAATAATCAAGTGGCTATTGCTTTTGCAACAATTAGACTTAACCATTGTTGGAAAACTAAGGAAAAAATGTTGTTGTAGATTTCTTTTCAAGGTTAACCTTTTATGTAGATGAAGGGATGGTGGATGATCAACTCCCAAATGATTATTTTTTATTTTTTATTTTATTTTTTATTTATCTTTTATTTATTTATTTATTTTATTTATTTTTTATTTTTTATTTATTTTTTATTTTTTATTTTTATTTTATTATTTTATTTTTTTTTATTTTTTTATTTATTTATATTTATATTTATTTATTTATTATTTATTTATTTATTTTATTTTATTTTATTTATTTATTATTTATTATTTTATTATTTTTATTTTATTATATCTATATATATATATATATATATATATTTTTTTTTTTTCACTTCTTTCTCCATGGTATAGTGATATTTCCAACTATCTAGCCACTCGCTAATTCCCTCCTCACCTATCTTCAATGGGAAAAAAAAAGATCATAAAAAAAAGTTCTTCTTATACTTGGACTAAGGGAAGCCTATTCAAGTAGGGACCATATTAAATTTTGAGAAGATGTGCAAGGGAGGATGAAGTCTATGATTGTTAGAAACCAGGACAATATTAAGGGGGGTGGTGTGAATCAATATTCTAGAAAATTGAAAACTTTCTTTCACTTATCAAACAAATTAGGACACCAATGAATACTTCAACAATTAATTCATATTAACACCAAAAGAATCAATATAAGAAACACAAATAGTAAACATAAATTCTTAAAATTATTTCTTCAATTAACTTTGCAAAGACAAGTCGTTACTTGCTCTTACAATGTTCTTTGTCTACAATGAGAAGGAAGCTACTACTCCCTGATTTATCAGCTACAACTGAAAGGAGCTACAACCCCTGTGTTTATAAGATACCACTGCAAGGAGATTTAACCCCTAGATTTTACCAACAACTACTGGAGGGAGCTACAACCGATGATTTGCAAATTCCATTTGCCTGACCTCAATGATTCATATTTCATATAATTTTCAAACTCAAATCATGAAGGCCACTTCCTTTCACAAAAAAATAGTTTTTCAATTCAACCACTCACCATAAACACCTTAAACATTCTAATATTACTTTTAAAATTTCCAAACACACCAGCAACATCAATCCATCTCATACACTGACAACCACCTTTTTACAAATTCGATTTTTCTTATATAGATTTTGAGTTGATATTTTTAGGAATTGATCTTTTAGTTAACTTCAACTCAAAAATCATGCATACATGATTTATTTTTGTATTTTTACCTCTTCTTTCAAGTCTTAAGAATGTGTTCTTTAAGTATTCTATCTCTCCTTACCTATTTCTGCAAAAAAACTCAGCATAGCTTGCAATTTTTGCAATTCTGGAACTTTATGAGGTTTTAGCTGATATTTTCTAAATTTAATCTTGACTCTAGATTTAGCGAATTTTCCAAATATTCCCCTAAATTTATCCATGATGCCATCTTGTCTGCCAAAGTCATCCATACCTTATCTCCAAATTTTGTCACTCCACTGGTTTACTGTTTTTCACCAAATTTGGCATTAAAATGCCAAATTCATGTCAGAGGTTGGAGTTTTTATATATTCCATTCTTTACAGATTACTCAGAAGTCTCGACTTATTTGCAATCCTTTGAATATTATGTCAGATATTATAACACTGAAAAACAATGAAACAACATGATCTTGGCACAAACTTCGATGCAAGTTAGAGGTCGAAGGTTGGGATGTATTCCCTATTGCCCACTAGCTTCTCACTTTTGCATTCGACTACCCCAAGGATTGACTAGGTCAAGGTCGCAACCTATGGGTCTATTTTTTGTTTTTTTCAAAAATAAAATACATAGAAAAATATTGCAAAGCTCGTCCCTTGGCATGAACTTCGAGGGACTGCCATATCACCTTTCTCATGTATTCTATGCCATGTGGCAAATTTTGAGTGGTGCCATGTGTCACTCATATTTGGCTCACTTGGTCACCCAAAAAAGCTGAAATTGCATGCGACATGCCACTCTATCGTTGGTTCCATGTTACTACTGACATCATGATGATGTCATCATCTACCTATGCATCCACATCACTTTATTAGCCCAATCACAAATTTCCATGTTTCATCCATGATTTGCATTCGTATGATTGAAAAGGGTCCCAAACCTTAGTTTTTCAATGATTTTTGATATAAATTTAAATTGGATGGAACTATTAAATACACAGTTAAGGGTTGAAGTGTTTTCCTAGTTGCGCATATACACCTACTCCTGATCTCCGACTTGCCTGAAAGCCCAACTGGGTCCCACAAGGTTGGGGGTTGGGAGTTAGAACAATTCCCTAAGTTTAACACTTGTACTCATTGCAACTTTTGACTAGGCTGAAGGCCAGACAAGGTTGGGGGTCGGGGTGTATTCGGGCCCGACTAAGAACCTTGCTAAATTGAACCTTGCCCTTATTTGACTTTTCTCCTCTTTCAAGTGCTGAAATTTGTCCTGCAATGATCCAGGTGGATATTGGTGGCCACCCACCTATTACACTTGGACTCCCAACACTGTCTCTTTTAGGTTCTTTAACTATAGAAAAAAATACTATTTTGGCAGTTTTTCAGGTCCTAAACTTCAAAAGTCATTTTGAGGCCCAAAACGACATTTTTTTTGGAAAAAAAGCAAACCCAAAACCTATGACAAGGGTTTGTAGTCGAAAGTTTTAGCCCTTCGATATATTTGTCTAATGAGATATATTACACATCAAATGGAGATAATATACCAAAGATACTATGTCGAGAAGTTGGTGTACCAACTAACCCCAATGGGGCCCACAAACGTTTGGCACTTCATCTCCTAGGTTTAGGTTTTTGGATGTTTATGGTTTTCCCTTATTTCTCAATAATAAAAAGGCCTTATAGCCTCATTATAACATAGTTCAGAAGGTGTGTAGTTGTCACATCTCTTCTCAGAGATAAGCTACTATTTCCCGAGCTAGCTTATTTCCATTCAACATGTAAACACTTTTCAATATTTGTTATTAATGAATTGAAGTTCAGTTTTTGCTGTAGCTCTATGTTTCTATTTGAATCTATATTTCACTTGCTTGCTACATATATCTATATTAGGGGTATGAAAGGGATATTCTTTTTCTCTGTTTTTCTATGCATGTCCCTAATGAGGTTGGGGTATAAGGAGTTAGGACTTGAATTGGTTGAACCCTTGCAAGTCTAGCCTCACTAAACTTGACGACCTCCCATGGTGGAAGAAAAGAAAGACAAGGGAGCAGGAGATCCTTTCAAAATGTTTCTCAAAGAATCCCTTGAGCAAAAAAGGAATGAGATTATGGATAAATTTTCCCATATCCTTCGATGTGTATCAGCTAGCGAAGCATCTTCATCTGAAAATGACCTTGAGGGCACCACCCCTTTGAAGGTACAATTTAACTATGACATTCCTATATTTGAAGGCCAAAAAGATGCAAATGTTGTAGATAAATGGTTGAATCTGTTGGAAGGATATTTTTTAGTCCATAATTTTTCCAATAGGGTAAAAAACACTTTTGCACTCCTGAAGGCCACCGCCCTTGTCAAGGACTAGTGGGAAACCTACTGTGAGAAGAGAGACGAGGGGGAACCCTCATTATTGTTAGCTGAACCCACTTAGAAATATTTTCGAGACACCGTTAAGGAACAATACTACTCAGTCGCGTGCTATGGAGATAAGTATAGAAAATGGGCCATAGTATAGCAAGGAAGGGACCAAGACGTGCCAGAGTTCACAAATATTTTTCATACCCTTTGCATGAATTTGGGTATCAAGGATTCTAAGTGGAATCTGGTTCTCAAGTACTACAACTGTTTACACAAATATATCCAAGATGAGATAGAGTTCCTAGACATCTCTTCGCTTGGCACTTCATACTGATATGATATCAAGATCAAGAAGAAATTTAAATAGAAGAAGTAAGATTTTGGATTTGCAAATCTAAAGCAAGGGAAAGGCGCCCCCAAACTGTAGAACAAAGGACAAAGCCAAGGTGGGGTAACATAGGACAACCCATTGAAGTCGCAAGTAAATAATAAAACCACAAAGACAAAGAAGGACACAAGAAAGTGGTGTGAGTTCCACAAGAGCCCCACTCACAACACAAGTGAGTGTGGCGCCAAGTAGTCACTGATTGTTGAGCTGAAGGCTTCAAAGTTAGATTCATGTTCCAACTCTAAGTCAAAACCTGACAAGGGGAATGAAAAAGGGAAGAAAATTATCGATGCAGAGCCCAATGCCACCATTCCAACCACCAAGGTCTAGAATATTTAGCCAAAAGATCTAGAGGAAGGGGAGTGTCTCTTCCACTCACATATGTGGGTGAGGGGTTTTCAACTGTAGTTCATTGTCGACATCAGGATCCAAAAGAACCTCAATTTAGTGGAGGTCATTAAGTGGTTGGGCCTACCGACCATACAACACCCATAACCATACACCATCACATGGCTTGATCAAGGATTAGATATTCACATGAGCCAGTAGTGCCATCTTTCCTATAACATCAATCCCTTCATGGATGAGGTACTATGCAATTTTACTTTTCTTGAAGTCTGTGATGTGTTATTAGGCCAACCATAATTATGGAACTGGAATGATGTGTATGAGTCTAGGCTTCACACAATTATTATTAATTTAGGCAGTAATTTATACAAGATACTAGAGGTAGCCTCGCCTATCACCATCTCTTTGATCTTTGCTAAGTAATCCAGTAAGATTGTCTCTTAGACAGGGAATTTTTATTTATATTTATAATCCACTCTCAAAGTAAGGGGAGGATTGTGGCCACATCCATGGCCCCCGATAAGGGTTCCACAATGCAGCAAAAGCAGGTGGATAAGGTCGTGGAAGAATAAAGGGACATCTTCTTCTCACCCATAGGGGTACCTTTGCATTGTTAGGTCAAACATTCAATTGATCTAACTCCCATAGTGCCTCTAGCCAATGGGCCAATACACCTTCACTATATTCTAGAAAAAGAAGAAATCAAGCAATAGATCCAGGAGTCGCTGCAAAAAGGGCACATCTAACCACATTCCTCACCCCGTAGGGGCCCGATTGTACTTGTACAAAATAAGGATGGGACCTAGAGACTTTGCATTGATCATCAAGCACTAAATAAAATCATTGTCAGGAACAATTATTCAATCCCATGGATTGATGACCTTCTTGTCCAACTCAAGGGGGGCCAAGTACTTCAGTAAGTTAAATTTAAAGTCTTACTATCACTAGGTTCCAATAGAGCCCACATATGTATGGAAGACCCCTTCAAATCCACGGAGGGTATTTTTGAGTGGTTGGTCATGCCGTTTAGGTTTAAAAATTACCTTGCAATTTATGAGGTTGATGGATAACATCTTGTATCCATTTACCAACTTATTCATGGTTGTATATATGTAAAACATCCTCATCTTCAACAAGGAATGGGAAGAGCACTTGTAGCACATTTAACAAGTCCTTTAAACATTGTAGTAGCACAAACTATGTGCCAACTTGGAGAAATGCACCTTTGGAATGAGCCAAGTCCAATATACGGGTTGCATCATTGATGAGAAATGCATGCATGTGGATCTGACTAACATCCATGCCATTCAGGATTGGGCAACCCCAACCACTCTAATAGAGCTTCGTAGTTTTTTAAACCTTGCTAATTTTTATTAGAGGTTCATGTTGTGATTCTCTCATACCAATTGGAATTTTAGTCAAGTTACCAAAGGAAGAGTGAAAGAAAAGTTTTCTCGTCCGAGTCCCAGCAGAAGGAATTTGTTGATTTGAAGCATCACCTCTGCTCTGTAGCTATACTCACATTGCCAGACCTACAACAACCATTTGAAATTGAGATAGATGCCTTTGACTATGCTATTCGTGCAGTTATCTCCTAGCAAGGGAATCCAATGGCCTATCAAATTAGGACACTTTCTGATACAATTCAAAAATACCCCACCTATGATAAAGAGATCTATTCCATTGTGTAGGCTTGTTGGCAATGGAAACATTACTTTCTCGGGAAGGAGACTATCATCCAAATAGATCACCAACCTCTTCAGTTTATACAGAAAAAAGGGAGGTTGAATAAGTATTTCCATTAGAAGTGGTCCACATATATACAACAATTCCATTTGAACATTAAATACAAAAAGGGAACCACCAATCATGTTGCAGATCACCTCAGTCAGCTCTGAGTTACAACATTGACCATTGTTCTCAACTCTTATGGTCACGAGACCTATGGATGTCCACAAATGTAAAAAAATGATATACATTTCGCCACCACATACCAGATTCTAGTTAATGGCAAGAAATTTCCATACTTCCACCTCCAGGACACATTATTATGCTACCTGGGCCACCTTTGTATTCCTTCAAGTGAGCGTGCCAAGCTGATTTGGGAGGAACACTATAGTTGGGTCGCAAGACTCTTTGGCATGGAGAAAACCATGACGGTACTACAAAAGTATTTTTATTGTTCAAAACTTTGATATGATGTTGGAAAATATATCAGATCCTTCACTACTTATGCCATCACCAAGCTAACCATAAAAAAACAAGGCCTGTACACTCCTCTGCCTACTCCTAGCTATCCCTGGGAATCCATTGGTTGTATGGCCTCCTACCAAGCATGGTAATATTGACTGTTTATTTGTAGTTGTGGAAATATTTTCTAAGATGGTTATATTAGTGGCTTGCAAGAAGAGTATCACAATGGAGGGCATTGTTAAACTCTTGTTTGAATGAGTGTGGGTAAATTTTGGGATCCTACAGACCATTATATTAGATTGGGTTAGCAAGTTCCTGAGCACCTTCTGGTCAAGCCTCTAGACATTATTGGACGCCAAGCTCACCAAGTCGATTGCATTTGATGCCTAGACTGATGGATAGATAGAGGTCATCAACAGGATGATCGTGCACATACTGTGCATATACAAATCCAAGCATCCAAAAACATGGGATGATACCCTTCCCTATGTTTAACACAACTATAACAGAGCTCTCCATATCTCGACAGGCTGCATCCCTTTTCAAGTGGGTCTAGGATTTCAACCATTATGTCTGATTGGTGTTGCCATATCATGCGACTACATAGGTAGAATATACGCATGTATAGTATGATGTTGATAAATAAAACAGGTTTTTGAATGCATCCACCACATCCGCGAGCAGGTTCATGACATCCTTGATAAATCCAATTCCGAGTAAAAAAAATGACATGATCAACAATGTGTGCCACATAAGTTTCAAGTCGGCGATAAAGTTTGGTTGCACTAGGATAAAGAATTCCTTTTTAGAGCCCATCAGAAGATCTGACCACTCCGATATGGGCCTTACATCATCACCTAGGCTATGAGAGACAACACTTTTGAGCTCAATATTCCCCCATTCCTTGGCCTACACTTAGTGTTCAATGTGGACCTCCTTCATCCATACTTTCCACCATTGTTGGACACATTGGACATTGTTGAACAACTAACAGCAACAAATCTCGACCTAGACTGCATGGAATAGGTCACAACTGATCAAATCATTGACACATAGATCAAGAACACTCACCAATAGAGGATCCAACTGTATTGGGTTTTCAAATATGGCCACCTCATGTACCAAGGTAAGTGGCTCACCAGGGACAAGGTTTAGTAGACATTTCCCCATCTCATGCAGGCACTCAAGGAAATGGGGACCAGTGCTTCATAAGGGGAGAGGAATGATCCAGGTGGATATTGGTGGCCACTCGCCTCTTCCACTTGGACCCTCAAAACTTTCTTTTTTTAGTTTCCTTAATTATAACACAAATTACTATTTCTGGTATGTTTTTAGGTCCTAACTTTCAGAGTCGTTTTGAGGCCCTAAATGATGTTTTATTTGGAAAATGAATAAAATAAAAGGTTATGGGAGGATTTTCAATCAAAATTTGTAGTCCCCATTATATATTTCTAACGAGGTATCATATGCGTCAAATAAAGATCACAAGACAAATTTACAACCTCGGGAAGTTGGTGTACCAACTAACCTAGCGAGGCCCACAAAATTTTGGCGCTTCATCTTCCAGGGTTAGGTTTTTGGATGTTTTGGGTTTTCCCTTGTTTCTCAATAATAAATAGGCCTTCGAGCCTCATTGTAACATTGTTCAAAAGACATGTAGCAGTCACATCTCTTCTCATAGATAAGCTACCATCGCCCGAGCTAGTGTATTTCCATTCTGCATATATTCATTTTTCATTATTTGTTATTAGCGGATTGAAGTTTATTTTTCATTGTAGCTTTGTGTTTCTGTTTGAATCTATATTTCATTTTGTTCTTGCATAAATTTTTATCATATCTTAAATTTTGATCGAGGAAGCCTTTTTAGACTTCAATATACCATTGGAAAGCTCTTTTAGAGATTTTTCCATCTTAGTGTGTTCCAAAATCATTTGAGTTGTTTTGATAAATTGAAAATGGCTTCAAAGTCACTACACCTTCACCATGTTTTCCTTTACCATACTTTGAGTCGATCTTCACTCTTCTTGCAAACATCTCTGCTTTCCTTCCTTTATATTCATCACCTTTGCCATTAATGACAACATGTTCTAAAATTATCCCCCTTTGGCATTAATGGAAACACCATAATAGAAAAAAAACAACATAAAACATAAATAAAGTGTCCATATTCTTCTTCTTTGTCTTCTCCTCATTTGGATGCTTCTCTTCCTTTGATGCACTTCTCCTCTACCGTACAACTGCTTTGGTGACTTCTCCTTTGTGGTGTTTCCTCTTCCTATCCCTTTGTTTGAGGTCCTTCTCCTCCTACTTTTTGTTTAAGGGCCTTCTCCCCATTCTTATGTTTTTTGAGGTACTTCTCCACCTTTAACATCAATGGAAAAGAAACTAATAGGCTCCCCCCGCAATATTTACTTCCCTGTGAACAATTTTGGAATAAGGAATCACTGGGGGGGGGGGTGAATCAGTATTAGTGATATTTTAAAATATTTTTCCTAAATATGCTTTTAGTCCTTTTTATTTTCTGTTACTTATGAGAAAATTCATTCATAAAGAAAATGAGCAACAAGTTTAAGCATTCATATGTTCATACAACCAATCACATGAGCAACACACACATTTTGACACCGATGTTTTCACGTGGAAACCCAGAGGGAAAAAACCACCAAATTGTTGTTTGTTTATGATGTAAATTAAGCACCTACTTAATTAAATTAGTTTGTTTTTGAGAACCCACTCATAAGAGGAACCGACCCCCTTAGTTTAGCAAGCACCAAATTTTCAAGAGGCACCAACCTCTTCTGAATGCAGGCTACACCTGTTCTTGCCACTGTTATACTATTTCATACAATTTTCAAACTGAAAACAGAGGCATATACAATTATGGAAAATACCAATCTGGTTGGTTGCATAAACAACTTCTACTCTCAGTCCAATGCTATTCCATAGACTCCCTTTGGTCTCATACATATGCACTTTACCCTCTACTCACAACAACATATCCTTAACACTGTACCTTCTCTTGCACATGCTCTCTGCTATACACTTTTTAGCTCTGCTATGGCATTTGTCTCATGACACTCACTCTTACTGCTCTGCTATTCAACAATACATACTCCCACTTTGGTCAATGGTGATCAATGGTTTTGATCCTCTGATGCACACTACACAATGTTGTCTATTTCCATATTGCCTCAGTGTACTTTAGTATGGATTCTCCTGCTGCTGTTGCGTCTGTTAATTGAATTCTGTCATGGCATTAAACATAAGAATGGGTTGCCGCATTATTCACTGAATCCCTATGTAATTATCCATATTGAGAATTTAATCTCAGTCTGTCAGCACACTCTACTGTGACTTCCCATGCTTAGTCATTATTGCACAAAGCATGAAAGTACATAGGAATGAACACTCTATTCCTTATTTAAATCTATTAGACATGCATGAGAGGTAGACGACTGCTTTCTTCATTTCTTCTCTATGGACCATTGTCCTCGTTCCCTTGTCTCAACGCTTTCTGCTGATCCCACTGACTCCATAAAACAACTCTGCTGATCTACATTTAATCTCCAGTTTCGACCCATTCATCCATTTAACTCATTGCACTGTTACAATGGAGCCCCAACATATCATAACTCATAGAAAAGAAATGTTGCAATATCACACAACTTCGATACCTTTAGCCCCCTTGGTTCTTAGCTCCCTGAGCATTTTGTTTCTCATAAGATTGGGCCTATGATCGTCGGGTTAGCTTACCACTGTAGCGTTATACTAGAGCCCCTTCATATTGTAACTTTTGCAAAGTCCTGATTTTGTTTTAGCTCCCTCTATTTAACCCTTATCTCCTTTGGTATCCACACGACCATGTTACATATAATATCAGAGCCCCTTTATCATAACCTTTTCAAATTCCATTTCCACAGGAGTTACGAGGTTTAAAACCTCTGATAGGCTGACCTCTAAGATGATGTCATGATTTTTCTATTTCTCCACGTGGCACCTCATAAGTGGTGACACATGTCACTCTAATTTGCCCCATTGGGCCACTAAAAATGCCAAAACAAACTGCCACATTTCCATCGTACTGATATGTCATGCTGACGTCAGTTGCCACTTCACCTCTGAAGGGAAATATCTAGTTGTCACGTGTCCTGTCTAAGGAGAGAGGAAGAACCTCCTTGATCCCTGGTCTTGCACCAAAATCCTTTGTATTTCTAATCCTTCACAAACCTCGACACTTTCAATGAGTTGTAATCATAAGAAATTATGAGGTTCCGATATTCCAATATGGTTTGACCTCCGATGTTTTGATGGCCTCCAACTTCTGATATCCTGATATGACCTGCTCTGAGGTTCTAATATTCTCCGACGTCTGATATAGCCTACTCCGATGCTCTGATGGTCTTCACCTTCCTATATGTTGATATGACCTGCTCCGATTTGCTGACCTTCGATATTTCGATCTGCTTAGGACTTCAAGACCTTGACATCAACAGACCATAACTTTTGATCCAATAGACCATTTTCAGACTTCCACACACTATTGGAAAGCTCTTTCAGAGCACTTTCCAATGGAGAGGGTTTGATGTAGACTTTGAGCCCATCTTTTACCTATGAAATGATTGCATAATCTCTTTGATTCTTTGCTCTTGGAATCCTTAACTCCCAACCACCATAGTAATCAATTTATGGCTTCTCCAGTAAGTCTGCTACTATGATGATTCTCTAAAAAGCACTGCAGAAACCATGGGATTTCTCCTGGACTCCCAATCACCATAGTCATCATTTTATGCCTTTCCAATAAGCCTGCTACTGTGATTATTCTCTTATAAGCTTGTAGCTACCATAGGATTCCTCCTGAGCCTAGACTACCAATCACCATAGTCATCATTTTATGGATTTTAAATAATCCTGATACCATGATTATTCTCTACCATAAGCCTGCAACCACCATAGGATTCCTAATCACCATGCTAATCTGATTAAAATCAATTCCAACACACTCACAACCACTTTCCATCCAGACAATGCTAAGTGTCCAACAAACAATATCCCTTTGTCTTGTTGATCTTGTGGACCTAGTAGCTTTCTTTTGATATGGTAAGTGCTTGGATGGCTTCCTTTCTTCTTCTCAAGGAATATATAGTGGAAGGAGGAAAGAGGAACTACTCCCAATATTTGCCTTAAATACTCAAACTGATCTCTTGGGATAGGTTTGGTAAATATATAAGCTACTTTCCCTTTTGTAGGTACATACTCCAACTCGACAATCTAATTTGTAACATGCTCTCTTAAGAAATGGTACTTGATTGTAATATGCTTTGTCTTGGAATGAAAAATTCTTTGACATGCTAATGACACTCGTATTATCATAGATGATAGGAATACGCTGGTCATAGAATACTTGTACAACTTGCAAGGTCTACTTCATCCATAAGAGTTGAGTACAACAAGAAGTTGCTACTATATATTCTACTTCAACAATAAAGAGATATATTGAAGCTTTCTTCTTCATCAACCATGAAACACAATATTCTCCAAGAAAGAAAGCACCATCAATAGTTCTCTTTGGATCATGTCCATCACTTGCCCAATCAACATTATTATAAACCGTTAGTGAAAAATATTTACCTCTTGGGTACCAAAGGCCATAGTCCATTGTGGCTCTAAGATATTGTTGTAGCGGCTACAACCATCCTCCAAATTTTTTCCTTAGCTTCGTTTTGGATCCTCCCTACTAACCATCCTTAGCAACATGTCTTTGCACTAATAGGTACTTATGCTTCAGTTGAGTTTCTGTGGCTTATCAACTTGTGTTTGCTAGGTTGTTTTCCTTTCACCCGCAAGTTGACATATCACGACTTTGTCATCAACTGGCTCTTGTGCTCACTTGTAGAATTGCGCAGAACTGGAGGGAAACCAACCTTGCTCTCCAGAATTTCGCAAAGCATCCAGGAAGCCTGCTGCCCTCTAGAAATGCGCAGAGAAAGCAGGCTGCCTTCCCCTTGAAAATTGCGTAGAGCAGCCCATCACTGGGCTTACTCTAAAAATTTGTGTAGATCTAGCTGACAACCCTAGCTTCAGTCCAGAAATTGCGTAGAGCCCGAGGGGCAGCCAAAGCCACTCAACCCAAAAATGATGCAGAAGTCATCCAGAGGCTTGTAGTCCATTGCATGTGATCCCAAGTTGACCGGTTGCCTTTGAGACTATGAAATGTTGCTTTGAATGCATGGGATGCTTTTTCCCAAAAAAGAAAAAAGCATCCCTAGATTTTAGGGATCTATTTTTAACAGCTGGAGGTTACATGCAAAAGTTGTTTTAGAAACCTCCTCCCACCGAGTGTCCCTCTTTCCTAGATTTGTGGCATGCACGTCATAAGCCTTGATCTTATCAAAACTATTTATTCAATGCTTTAGAGCTCAATCTTCACTTCAATATTGGAGCTCTGACATCCCCCATCACATCTAGGAGCATTCGACACACTCAGCTCAACTTTTTCCAGGTAAGTCCGTTTTTCATGTCTTTTGCTACTTTTCAATCACTTTTTGTATTTCAGTTTGTGTGAGTGTTGTTTCCTTGGTTTCAATGAATGCTTGCTGTCCTTTTCTTATAGAAGCACTATTTCAAGTTTTCCATTGCATCTCCTTACTGTCGCATGCATGACATTGTTTCTACACTAACGGTTGTTGTTGCGGTGAATCGCTTCACACACTTACTTGTTTTCTTGTTTATTAAATCTTGAACTCACTGATTACATGCATGATCACTCACTCATGTCTGCACTCATCTTCACACATGCATTAAGTCTTTATTGTTTTCAGTCGCCCATTGGTGGGTCTGGGCTGCCTTGGCCCAGACCTTGCCTTGCCTGACTTGCATTGCACATTTATGAGAGTGAAGGCCTTCCATTGCTCCTAGAAATTACGTAGAGCTCGCCCAACACTAGCCTCCCAGGCTTTCTCTGTGAATTTCTGAGAGCCAGTGCCCTGTTGGCTCCCAGAATTGCACAATGCAGTTATACCAGGTTGCAGTCATGCTAACTAAAACTGCACATTGCGCAGTTTCAGTGCTTGGCAGGCCAACCTGGACTGTGCTCTACATAGTTTTAGTAGTCAGTGAGCTCACTAATAGTCCGAATTGTTTTCTACATAGTTCCGACAGTTAGTCTCCCAGCCTCCTAGTGAAAATTGCCCAAATATTCTAGTGAGTCACCCAGTTCTGTTGCATGCCAGTCCTCAAGTTGTTTTTGTTTTTCAATTAACATTGTGCTTTCCATGAGTGTTTTTCTATCTCTAGGTATCACACGTGTTCGTTCGTCTCTCAACAATACAGGTACAATGGCTTCCAAGAGAGCATGGTCAAAGGAGACCGTTGAGAACGCAACTAGAGATTTGGTCGAGCAAGTGTCTATGAGCTTGCCTATCTATGAATACAATAGGCTGTTCATAGACAAGGAGATCAAGATGAAATGGCAGGACATAAAGGATATATTTTTAGGTACATTTGAGGAGAATCTGGAGGATCGTAGAGTTTATGTCAACATACACAGGTCTGGCCCCTACGGGATTTCATGCATGTATCTCGTGTTTCCATGTGTAAATATGATCCATTGGATTGTCTCGCATATTGATCCAGAGACAATGGTGTTGAGCAGTGTCAGTGGAACAAAACTTTCTACCTTCAGGGGAAAGGACTTTAAGGCAATGTATCACTTTCTGCGACCGGTGGTCACAATGGATGCACCCTTCACCAGACCCAACAATAGTGAAAACTCAAGAGATATCTTGAAGAGCTAGGTGAAAGAGTTGTCTAAGTTCAGGACAACACCCAACCAAGTTTACAAGACAAGGATACTGCGGAAGGAATATAAGCTCTTGGTAATCTTCTCATACCTCTTATACGACCAAGAGAGTACAACAACATTCCCATAGAGTTGGGTGATTGTGTTAGATTAGCTCACAAATGAAGGAAGACGTTTCAATTGGTCCGACATGTTGGCTCTCTGGCTGAAGGAACAAGTAATGGAAGCCCAAAATCCACCCAAGGGTTAGCAAGAAAATATTTTCATGTCCGCTTACATACTTCATGAGATCTGTTCCCGTTAGTAGTTCCCAGGATTGGGTTGGGCATGGAAACCTTCAGAAACCTCTATGCACACTTATTGTAGGTTGTTCTCTAAATGCAACTTTTGTGGAGTTATAATACAACTATTAGACCACTTCGTCACCCCGGTGTACAGGATGATCTTTGAGCGGGATCCACCTTGCATGTTGCAGGCAGCGATGGAGGCATTGATCGACATAGCAGATTGGTATGTATCACCCCTTGGCATCTTCATCTGAATGTACAATGTGGAGAAGGCTTTGCATGTTTTTCTGAAGTTTGCCATGGATAAGATGGTCATGCAAGAGGTTGCATACCACATCTCAACAGGGTTGTCAGCAAGACTACATAGGAAGAAGAAGGCACCATGGCCCGCTCTTCCTTTGCGGATCAGGTTGTATGAGATCCAAAATATTAAGCATGCTAAGGTCAAGACAAAGGAATTCAAGAGATTCACCTTTGACACTAGATGTTTCAATCCATATGACCCACATTTATTAGTGAAGGACCACTGTCCGAGAGTGTATCATCCTTGGATCCACGGGGTATGTCATTGGTTTGAGGAAGACCCATGGAGATACTGCTATAACTCCTCAAGGCTCAATGAACTGGTCAAAATGGTTGTAGAGTGGTTAGTAGTGAAGAATGAAGCAGCATCAAAAACAACAGAGGGCAGTAGACCTACGCTTGACAAAGGCAAGAGGAAGGTTGCTGACAACGCTGATGCTAAGGAAAGATGCAAGTTCAAAGCAAATCCACTTGCGTTAAGATTAGCTTTGGAGATTGAGGTGAAGAGGCGAAAGCGCGACATAAGGATCACACAAAGGCAGAGGGAGAAGTAGAAGCAGGAGGAGGCAGAAAAGGAGTTGCAAGAGTTGAAAGAGAAACTTAGGGAAGAACAAGAGCTTCGTAAAAGAGAGAAGGAAGTGCAGCAGGAACATAAACAACATGAGGCATAACATGAACACATTGATGAAACTGTAACTATACAAATTATTGATTCATCCAAACAACTGGCACATAGCAGACAGGGTGAGTAGTTGTAGGAGAAGGAATTCACTCAAGAGATTGAACAGATGGACACAAATGTGGTTCAGCCTGAGTTAGATTAGGACGTTTACCTCATGCCTCAGAAACAAGAGGTCACTCCACTAGCTTCATTAGATCCGGAAGTAGAGAAAGTCCCAAGCGATCAAGGAGGCAGTGAAATACTTGAGGACAATCTAGAAGTGGATATGCACAACATATCTTTCGACGAATCACAACACAGAGTTGTGCAGTCGTGCAAGGTGCCCACTTCGGATGTTTGTGTATCTCTTGCAGGGTTTGAAGAACGAGTGATCGTTTCCGATGTGGGAAGACATCCAACCACATTGGTTGATGCTACCAAGGCATATGCTGAAGCCACTAGCTCAAGTGTTAGATTCTTGATAGATGAGAATGAGCACATGGCTAAGGAGTTACAAGCGGACAAGCAGGGAGAAGAGCAATTTACAACATCCGCTAGAGGAGAATTGAGGAAAGAGATACTTGATGAAGTATCATTTCTCGAGATAGTCATGGGAAGCTATACTTCAGGTTTGTCACCATTCATAAGTCAGTTGTCCATCTTAATGGTTGGCAACATTGTTGTGCTAGGAGAGTACACATCTTGACAGACATATACACTGCTGTCGATCACATGCAGATATGGAAAATGAGGTACAAGGGAGACCCATTTCACTTGCCAAAGATGATGAAGCCAAAGGCAGTGGAGTTGAAGGCATGCATCTGGAGTCAGATCTGGAACTAGGAGGAACTCCTGCAACTCATTACTAGCTTACATGCTTCACATGCACGAGTGTTCAGAAGCATGGATGTCATTGTGCGCATGCATGTGATCCCATCCATTGGCACACTCACCGAGGTGAAGATAAAGAACCAAATGCGACTAGAGCTAGACATATACTTTGATCAGTTGATGTGCATAGACACCAAGTCAGACTTGCAGATGAGCGCAAACACTATGCATCAACATGTCGCTGGTCTGGATGCACTCAAGACCATGATGTGCATGCTATGTGACGAGTTGGATAGAGGTGCCAAATCAGTGTACCCGGATGCAACAGAGGCAAGAGTTCTCTTTCATAAGGATGTCACCACAGAGTACACGGACACCATAATAGACTACCAAGCTTGGCATTAGTTCGCCACCGTCGATCATCGAGAGGATGTCGAAGAGTTAGTCTTCCCACAACTATCCGAGTCTTAGTGATGTCTTGTATGGCTTACTCAAGCCCATTTTTGTCTCACATGGGTACATGTGCATAATGTATTGTAAACATGTTGTAAAAGTGAAAGACCAAGTGTCAATAGTACAATGTAACAGTCATGCGTAAGTTGAAAAGTCATGAGGGTAGGTCAAGAGTCACAAAGGGGGAATGTCAAGGGTCACGCCACCCTTTGCTATTTACATGCTTTTGGGAGCCAAGCTTCCTATAGGTATAACTTAGAAAAAGCTTGGAGTGTATTGTAATGAGCCTTGGATTCTCCACAGTGCAGAGCTAGTACATCTCTTTGGAGGAGCAGGCGACAGTGACCGTAATGTTCCACTATTAGGGCTACTGGTTGTCATGGTTGTATGTATGATTGGATCTTTCACTCTTTTAATATAACAGAGGCAACACGTTTCATGCATATGTTTTTATTGTAGTTCGTCTATCCTCGTTACTCTAATGATGTATGTAGCTATAATTTATGCATATATGTATGGACTATTCCTTATGTGTTTGAAATAATCTTATCAAAGCATGTTGTTGGTATAACTCATCACTTTGGATTGTCGGCTATCTTACTTTCCATCTCGTGATGTCTTTCTGCTCATGTGTTCCCTTTCAAGCTGTGTGCTATCACAGGCTTCTAAGGGGCACACTCGTATCCCCTTGCATGTGTTAGAGCCTTTCATGCACCTTCCTTGACTTGCTGCAAGGTCACACCCTTTCTACCAACAAGGACATCTTACTTACCTCTGCGTGCAACCATGGTCAAGGCAATACCATACTAACCACTGCCGGGACTCCCACTTCAAACAGTTTGATGTCTAGTTGGGACTTATTACCAGGGAGATCCACTAACATGTTGGCGGGTCCAACAATGTCAACATATATATGAGAATCCTCTTAGCTGCAAGTAGATTACTTTGACTAGGAACTGCTTGAAATATTCCAAAACTACCAACTGGCTACATAATGTCTGGTTTGGAGTCTGTCAAATATAAGAGGCTACCAATAATAGATTTGTATGAAGTCTAATACACTTTTGGTGATCATTAGTCTTGCTAAGCTTGCAACTTGTAACCATTGGTGTGCTTACCAATGAGCATGCCTCCATGCCAAATTTCTTCAAAACTTCCTTGAGATACTTGCTTTGTGAGATAAAAGTTCCTTTAGAAGATTGTGCAATATATAAACCAAGGAAATAAGAAAGTTCACCAAGCATAGACATCTCAAATTCAACTTTCATATTAGCTGCAAACTGGCATGTTGGTTGATTTGAATCACTTGAAAATATAATATCATCAACATAGACAACAACCATTATTAATTTTCCATAAATAGATTTCACATACAATTTACTATAAGCTACACCTCTTTTAAAACCAGACTTGAGAAAATAACTATTTAATTTGGAATACCAAGCTCTTGGGGTTTTCTTGAGACCATACACGACCTTTTTCAACTTGAAAACATAATCAAGATGATATGATAATTGAAAACGATTTGGCTACTCAATGTATACTTCTTCCTATAAATCTCCATTTAGAAAGGTAGATTTGACATCCATATGATATATCTTGAATTTATTGAAATAAGAAAATGCCAAAAACATTTTAATTGCCTCTAATCAAACAACATGAGTACAAGTTGCATCAAAGTCCAAACCTTCAGTTTGATCATAACCTTTGCAAATTAATCTTTCCTTGTGTTGTTGTAGCTAATAGAGCCCCAAAATTTCAACTCTTCTAAATTTTGGATACTCCCATACTAAAATCTCTTTCATCCTTTGCATGTTCTCTCCCAGGGTTTCACACCCTCTTACCTGTATAGGGTTTCCTTGGAACTTAGAAAATTATACCCTAAAATAATTAAAAACCTAAGTTCATCCACCTAGTCAGTAGTTGCATTTGGAGATCCTGGATTCAATGTTAACATTGCGATTTGCGACCTTTCCTATAACTCTATTGCTAATGTCACAAGATCACATTTTAGACTTATGTAAGCCTTTCCACTATCAACATAAATCACAATTTGCAACCCATATTATGTTGGTGGAATGCGACCCAGACATCACACAACCTTAAACTAGCGAGTTGCGACTTGCAAATCATTCAAATCATGAGGTCACACCTTCATCACGTCTCCCTCATGCGACCACCCATTATAATTGTGACCTTGCAATCTCCCTCTAGGCCAGTCACATGTGACAAAATTTATGTGCGTTTCTTCCTTGTGACCCCACTCCTTAGGTTGGTTGCGTGTGATGATTCCTCCATGCGTTTTCCTTTTGTGACCTCCTACCGCGCACGTGAACCCCTTTATAAAGCTCATTCACACTCTCATCATTACTCACCCCTTTGGTGCTTGATGATAGAACCCACGAACTCCTTTAGAAAATGTGAATCCTCCATAATTTAGTGATGCCTTCCCCTCGTAATCATTTTTCTTTCATGCAGCTTGAAAATTTTCCATCATCCTAGCACTCTAACTCTGTGTCTTCTCATCCCAACCATTAGTTTCTCTTATTAAACCTGCACTCTCTCTTGAAACCATTATTCCCCCCTCCCTCGGATTCTCATCTGACTCAACATTGATGAGCCACCTCGTCACGTCTTAGGACTTGTCATAAAATCTAATTGAGTTCGTGTTGGTTGTAGGATCAAACCATCCAAAATGAAAAGCCTTGTCTCAACAATTTGATCTCTTTTTGATTCTTGATTTGATTAGGGAAAACATATCCATGGCTTGAATTTGGTGTTAAGAATATTGTTGTAGTGGGCCACCATCCAATCTATGTACTAATGGAAACCCATGGTTGGGCCCCATCCATTTCAAGCTTAGGCATACATTGAATGGAGTTTCTATCACATGGAAATGAAACAATTAGGACATCTATTCTCCCAACAATGTACCTTCGTTGGTATTCTAAAATTCGAGCCACAATCCTTAACTATTTTTCTTAGCCGCTCAAAGAATTTCCCCTAAAATTATGCCCTAAATCATCTGCAATTCCCTAAAATATCACCCAAGGTCGTAATTTACCCACGGTCATGAGTCACAACCTATGTGAGTTCGTAGACTCAATGATAGTAATGTCACATGAACTCACAACCTGTGATTAGGTCACAAATCGAAGCATATGACCTTCCTTGGTCTTTAAACCAAAACCAAAACCAAGATGAGGTTTAACTTTCCCCCTTTATACTCACCTATTATCTTCGCAACTTGCGAATCCCATCTTGAAATGCGAAGTCGCAATCAGAACCCACACTTTTATGTGACTTGTCTCCTTTTGCGACTTGTAGCTTGCCTTGATCACAAAGTTGCAATCTGACCATTCTATTAACCCCTTAGTTGTAGAGTCATAAGATCACAAATGAGAAGGTCAACGACCTATGTGACCTACGCTCTCTTGCGACCTTGCGATCTATCCTCTCTATGCGACCTGATCTGTTTTGAGACCTTGCGACCTACACTAAGATTTGAAATTTGCGACCTAGCTTATCTTTCAAATCTCTGACTCGTCTTACCAGTTAGAACTGTGACCCTATAAAAATTCTTTATGCTTGCACCCTTACTCTTGGGACTATCTTGTTTTCTCATTAACTGGATATTGTCATTATACATGTTAACATCTATTTCTTAGGATCATATTTTTGAAATGCCAGGTGACATTGATATGGACTACATCTAAATATCATCTTTCTCTAGAGAGATGGTGCCGCTGGTGGTAAAAGGTTCTTGTAAAGGTTCAGGAAAGAGTTCTGCTAGGTTTGAAAGCAGTATTAAAGGAGTTGTAGAGAGTCCACCAACTCTTCCCATATACGAGACACTGCTTGCAATATTGATAAGAAAACAAAGCTTTCCTAGCATGATATTTACTTTGAGTTTGCAAATAAGGAAATCTCACAAAGTAAAGAATATTTCAAGGTGTACATTAATATCAAGAGATCTTGGTTGCACAAAGTATCTGCACACCCACTAGTGTTCCCATGCATTGAAACTATAGAGTGGATATTGCAACACACAGATGAAGATCACTGGGCAATCAAGGAGCATACTGGAGAGGTTATAGCATCCTTCTCCACTGCTGGCATTGTGACTTATTATAAGCTACCTAAGTGAGAAGAGTCCTTCAACACCATATGCTTATCAACTTTCAATGAGTCTACCAAGGACATACTGAAACCATGGTGGCAGGAGGCAATCGATTTCAGGCTCAAGGTAGACTAGGTTTATAAGACACACGACCGTTGGAAGTTGTATCAACTAACAAAAGCCATGATTAATAGGTTGTATGGGAATTCATATATTGATACCTTTCTAGGATCATGGGTCCCTCTGATGCACACCGTTGCTACTAAAGGGACGATATTTAATTGGGTAAGCATTCTGGCATCCTCTCTTAAGTCAAACATTCAAACAACCAAGAATCCAACAAAAGGTCAACAATCAAAGTTTTATATGGCTTATTATCTCCTTGGTTTAGAATATGGAAAATGAAAATTTGAGGGATTGAATCTAAGATGGACTATAGAAGTGAAAGAGCCTGTACTTATTTATTATAAAAGCTTCTGGAGCATAAAATATAAAGGCATGTATGAGAGAATTGTAGAATCTTTCATTACACCTGTGTATCTTGCACTCTTGGTGAAGACCCACCATATATGTCTAAAAGGGTGAGGAACTCACTCCCTAATGTCGTAGATTGGTTCCCTATTGGAGAATCCACCTATATTATGGTTTTCCGTTCTTACAAAACTCCTCATGCTCTCCTCACAATAGTGACAACAAGGGTGATTTTACAAGAGGTTTGCTATCAATTGACTATTGAGCTGTCTAAAACATTAGTAAAAGGAAAAATGGGCCGTGGCTTGTGTTCCCCTTCATAATTGGAGCATATACCCTCAATAACTTTAAGGAGGGCAAATCGGAAGCAGAGGAATTGAAGGTTTGTTTTTGTTGATTTAAGTTTCCAAAAATATGATTTGAAAGGTATTGCATCCGCACATTGTAAGGAAGTTGGCTTCATATGGTATTATGCTGGTTTTACAAATGATGACAAGGATAAGATCAAGAAATTTTATAATTCCTCTAGGGAAATTGGACCAAATGAGCAACAAGAAAAGGAGGGAGAGTAATCAGATAATGATACCTAGGGAATCACGAGTCTTGAAGCTAGGGTACTATTCTTAAATGGAAGAAAGGGAAAGAAGGAAGTAAAGAAAAAAAGAAACAAAAGCCCAAAAATCAATGGGAAACTCAATATAAATCATAGGAGGATGATGAAACCCTCAGGAAGTAAGAAGAAGAAAATAAGGGAAAAGAAGATCTCTAAAAGAGGAATGCAAAAATAACTTAGAAGAAGCAAGAAACGGGAAGAAAAAATAAGAATAAAGGAGACAAAAGGAAGAAGAAGAGCGACACATGAAAGAAGAAAAATATCGAAAGAAACAAGAAGAGGAAATAATGAAAAAACAATAAGAGGAGAAAATGATTAAGAGACTAGAATAATAAGAATAGAGGGAGAAAGCTGAAGAAGAAAGATGACAAAAGGAAGAAGAAGAGGCCAAAAGGCAACAAGAAGCTCTAGTCAAACAAATTGAGCAAGATCTTCTTAAAGAAAAAGAGAACAAAGTAACAACTGATAAGTAACCACAGGGACTATAGATGCGGTTATGCCTCCTTTGGATATCCCACCATCTAATCCTATCACTAGAGGCCATTTTCCACTACAAGAATTGGGAATTCCAGAGGAGGAGGAAGAATAAGTGTTTGAAATTTCTAGGCTCACCTTTGATTAGGTCAAATGTAAAATTATGCAAGAAAGACACAAATGGTATGCCAAGAATCTAGCTAATCCCATATTTGTGGTCACAAACAAATAAATTTTCATTAACGCCATTATGAACCCAGAGATGATTTCCTGAGTTGGAACCACTTTTGTGATAACCACCAAGATAAATCTAAATAGATTGGACAAGCAGGTCGCTGATTTAAAAGCTAAGCTTTCTACCTATGAAAAAATAATTGCATAAGTAAAGAGTGAGAACCATGTCTTGCCTACATATCACTCTTAGGGAAAGGCTTTTAGGCATCCATTTCAAATGAGTTACAGATACTAGCATAAGAAATGGACCCAGTAAATGATGAAATGATGGTCCTGCATCAAGTCATGGCCCGATTCCCTAACATGCATAAGGAATAAAAATAAATGGGAATGATGATAAACGTAGCCACAATAGTAGTTGAACATATATGCGAATGGAATGATCAATACCTTGATGCACCTGAAGAGATTCCAAGAAAAGATTACATTTGGACAAAGGAAAATAAAGTGGAAGTATGCATCAATATGTAGTAACATTCTAAATTGGCTAAAGATATGGACAAATTAGTGATGGAATCATACTGGAACTTACTAGGTTCATTAGAATCTCTTATCGAATTACACAATATTCCTTCTATTGGTATTCTAGGTGAAATGAGAGCAAAGGAAGGAATAAAACAAGAGATTCAATCATTATTAGAACCTTTCAAATAAGCCACTGCAAAGGATGGCCTAGAAGTTACATAGGAGACGATCACTCAGTATATGGTACAACTTGTGAGGCTATACACTAAGTTGGTGACTCTATCAAGCCAAATATAGGATTGGAAGCCCACTTTAGTACCAAATGCACTAGAGTGCTTGCTAAGACATGGGGATGAATTACAACACTAGAATCTGATTCTTGCAGGAGAGTACCAAAACTTGAGGGCATATTTAGTTTGAGAATTACATTTGGCTGTCCCAGACCTCTCTATTACTAGATTAGTATAATGAGAGTATTTAATTTCTTTCATGTAATGTGTTAGAAGTAGAGTAAAGAGTCACATGAGAATATGAAATCTCATGAGGTAACTCAAGAGTCATAGGGTTAGATGAGAGGTCACCCCATTTTCCATAAATATTTCCTCATGACTCAATGAAAATGAATTTTTAGTTTGGGACTAAATTGGTGTACAATGTTTGAAAAATAATAGACCTTTTGTGAATGCAAGCTATGATTTTTCACTTCCACTTATGAGTATTTCAAATTTTGATGCTCCTTGAGCTTAAGTTTACAATTCTTGTTATCAATCATTGTAGGATTTCTCTTGCGATGATTGGATGGTACATGCTGTTGGTGAACTGTTTCATTGATTTGAACATATGTTGTATATGGTATTGTGTACCTTTACATGTTTTTATGAGATTATTGATTATGAACTTATTTATGATCAATGAGCTAATCTCTATTTAATATATGGTTTTTATTTAAAGCTTTGCTAACGTTGCTTCTCTGAAGATTCATGTTAATGCCACTTAGTTGTTATATGCATTGTGTTTCACACGTTTAAATCCATAAGTTTCTCATTTGCATTTGTTGAAGGTTTTATTTTGTTCTCTCATGATTGTTGTTTGTTTCATCCAAAGTGAACTATAAGCAACATGATGGTTGTCGGGCCTACATACTGGATGAGACTCTTAAACCAAACAATGTAGATTTTAGTTGGGATTCTACACTAGGGAGATCCCCTTTCTGTTGGCGAAACATTCCAGCCCATTAACACCTTGTTTATTAATACTTCACCATGCTTGTTTAGTTTGTTCGTGAAGACTCACTTTGTGCCAAACCAAATTCTTGTTTGTTGGTCTAGGAATAGGCTCCCATGTTCGATTTTTCTCGATCTGATCCAATTCTTCATGCATAGCTTTTAACCAATTATCATCCCATTTGGCCTTCAAAACATCCTTTGATTCCTCTATGGATAACAACGCTACATGTGCTTGAGTAAGGGGATTTAGTAGTCATATTCTTGTCTGCACACCTATGTTTAAATCACCAACAATTTGGTTAGATGGGTGGTGATTTTGCGTATGTCTTGAAGGATCCTTGGATTGAGGACTAAGGGTTATTCATTGTATTCATCTGAAAATGGTTCATCATCCTTCTCATCGTTGTTAACTGGATCATTGTAACTGATATTCACTAGTTGATTATCTTCAACATCAATATGTTCATCAACTTTAATGTTGACACCTAATCATCAGGATTGGGTGAATAACTGAAATTGATGTAAATAAATAATAAATAATATGAATAGTCACCGGGAGATGAAATGAACAGTCTCTCCCTCATGTATATAATAAAGACCAACCTGAATGAAAATAAACGAATTGTTTTTGAGGAGTTACTAGCTGGTCTGACATGGTATCAGAGCCAGCTCCCAAAATTAGGTTTTGTGTAACTCCTGGTGTCAGTTTCTGCCTATGTTCTGCCTATTTTGTAGAATTCACACCTACCCATCTGACCGAATTCAGTTTCCCATATATACGCTACCCCTTGCTCTAATACGCAACCAACTCTCATATAATCTGTGGTGTCAGTTTCCTGAAGCCTGCTCCACCTGCTATTCACCATTATTCTTGCTACTCCTTGTACTGTGTTGAAACACTATCAATGTATTGAAAACAACATTGTATTCTCTGGTCTTACTGCCATTGTATTCTGTGAGGTTGAATACCCACTGCGTTTTCATTACTCCAGCAAGCCACAACGCCATCTCTTCATCAGAGTTTCTATGCTAAACATCTGAACATCTCCTAGTCGGTTGCAATAGTTGTTAAATGTATGTGGAACCTATGGCAATTTTGTTTCTCAACATTAGCATGCCAATAGTTTTACTGGACCACACAAGTTAAAAAAGCAGACTCCCCTCCATATCCCCTCGGCATCACGCCTATCTTCTCTACTACGTAGCTGTGGAGCAGTCATCGTGAGAGAGAGGCAGTGAGGATCATTTGTGAGATGAAGCCACACCTATTGAGCAGTTGCTAGACTTCACGACAACGGTGGTGGAGGCAGCTGTTATCAGTGCGATGACATGATATCAGTGCGGTGACTTGGTATTCGAGATTGCCTGAGATGGTGCTGGTGGCGATGGCAACGGTGGTGGAGGCAGCTGTTATTAGTGCGATGACATGATATCAGTGCGGTGACTTGGTAATAGAGATAATATTTGATATTGTGTGATAATATATTGCCCGAATATTTTATATTGCGTGATAATATATTGCCCGAGAGCCTCAGTATCACTGTTGTAAGCCTTGGTATCATTGAAAAAAAAAGTGGGCGTTGAGCATGATAATATATTGGAAAGAAACAATTTTGCTCAAGATTTTTTCCTTATTTTATTAGTCATTCTCGGTTTATGGAATACAATATATTGATAATGGTGTAGTGAGCGGTTCCTTTTTGTCGAGGGCATGGATGCTTGATATATCGTATGAAATAAGGTTGAAAATACAAATGGTGATATTATATATGGATAGAATATAGTTTTTCTCTTTGTATATTAAATCAATTTCTTACCTAATCAAGAAGGAAGAATAAGGCTGTATTATTTTGAAGCACATTTTTGCCAGCAGAAGTATTTTTTTTACAGTACACAGATTTTTTTTGCTAACAGGAGTAATTTTTTTACAATACACAGATTTTACAGTGCATTCAATCATATCTATTGTGGGAATAGTTCTCACTGGCAAGGAGAACTATCCTGAGTGGTCCCGGATGATAAAACACACCCTCATTTTCAATGAGTTGTGGAAAGGAGTGTGTATTGGAGACGGAGACAAAGAGCTAGAACAACCTACCTTAGACAAAGAGTTTGCCATTTGAGAAAATAAGAACAAAAAAGCCTATGCATTAATTGTAGCATATGTAAGTGAAGAGGTGAGTCACCATATTTCACCATTTTCAACTGCTTTCGAAGCCTTACAAAAGCTGAAAGAACTCTATGATTCACATTCTGCACTTGAAGTTGTTCGACTCATGATTAAACTCTTTACTCTTGAATTACAAAATAATGATCCTCTTGCTCTTGCATCCGAAGTAAAATCTATAATGCATGATATCAAAGCCACTAAGGTTGAATTGGATATTCCTCTTATCACTTTTCTCAAGGCACTTTATCCTACTTATTCCAATTATCTTGAGTCATTGCAAGCAAATGGAAATCTCAAAGATATTACCTTTGACTCTCTTGTGAAAAAATTTGCTGAAAGAGAGAAAGCTTTTGGAAAGAAGATAGCCCCTGAATCTTCTGAAGAGGCTGCGTGCCTTGCTCATAAAGAAAATAATCTTCCCCAAGTTTCTTCCAGAGGAAGAGGTGGTCCAAGAGGAAGAGGAAGATATTTCAAAGGCAGGGGGGGCATACACTCTCAAGGAGACAATTCAGATTTGCACTGTATATGCTGCAAAAGAAATGGATTACATGATGCCTCTACATGCAAGTTACCTTGGGGCAAAATTGAGTAGCAAAGAAACCAACCCAAAGGTAAAACTAATGACACAGACAAAGGTAAAGCACCTGAATCTACTCATTATGTTGTGGCACAATGTAATATCGGAGTGAATGAAGACTTATTTAATGCTTCACTTGCTTCTTGGAAAAGTGGTTGGTTGCTTGATTCAGGAGCAACTTGCCACATGACTCATAGAAAAGATTTTTTTGAAGAATTTACTAACAAATTTGATGGAGCAGTATACTTTGCAGACCAATCAAAAATCAAGCCATCAGGGCTTGGCACAATCATGCTTAAATTGCCTGGTCTTCTATACTTTCTTCTGCATCATGTTCTATATCTCCCATAGCTGAAGAGAAACTTGTTGTCCTTGGTCCACATCCGCTAGCAAGGTCACTCCATTCATGTGTTTGATGGCAAGCTTGAGGTGAGAAAAGCATCTGACCACTCACTTGTCATGAGGGGGATAGAAGAAGAAAGGCTTCTCAAGCTACAGGGTACCTCTGCTCATACACAACATTTCTCATACAACTCTCATTATGAAGAAGGTACACTTCCATCAAGTTTATTATGGCATGCTAGATTTGGACATTTGAACTATGACAGCCTTCGCTTGTTGAAGAAAAATGGTGTTGCTGGTTTGCCTACAATTCCTAGGAAACTTAAGCAATGTGATGCTTGTATTCTAGGAAAGAATAGAAAACAGTCTTTTCATGATTCACATTCAAGAGCACATAGAAAACTTGAACTCATTCATTCAGATTTATGTGGTCCAATGCCTGTTCCTTCTGCAAATGGAAATAAATATATGATGACAATTTTTGATGACTACACTAGAATGTGTTGGGTTTATTTATTGAAGAACAAATCTGATGCTTTTCAAACATTCAAGAACTTTCATACATGGATTGAAAATGATGCACAATCTCATATTGGCTCTATTCGCATTGATAATGGAAAAGAATACACTTCAAATGAATTTGAAAACTATCTTCGCCAACATGGGATCAAACATCAAACAACTGTGCCTTATAATCCCCAATAGAATGGTGTAGCTGAAAGAATGAATAGGACAATATTAAATATGGTATGCTCCATGATGTTTTTCAAAAATGTAAAGTTGATGTTTTGGGCTGATGCAATTCTATGTGCTGTATATATAAAGAATAGATGTCCATCTAATGCTATCAGAAACAAGACTCCCTATGAAATGTGGTATGGGTACGTTCCTTCGGTAAAGCATCTCAGGGTCTTTGGTTCCACTTGTTATGCCTTGATACCAAAGGTACATAGAAACAAACTTGGTGCAAGAAGTCGTAAGTGTATCTTCTTGCGGTATTCAAACACCTCCAAAGCATACCATCTCTATGATGAAGTCAATAAAAAGTTTGTTGTATCTAGAGATGTAATCTTTCTTGAATCATCCAAAACTGACAATGTTGTTGAGTGGAAACTTGATCGCTTGGATAGATTCACAAATGAAAAATCATTTCAAGAATTTGATAATAATATTCCACATCTTGAAGGGGGGATTCCAATACTAGATCAACCTATGGAATCTTCTTCTGAAGCACTCTCTCCCCCGCATGAAACTCCAACAACAGATGATGCTTTAAGTGATGTGATTGATAGAATTGGGAGACTCAATCTTGATTCAGTCACAACTCAATCAACAGAGCAGCCTAGACCATTTGAGAAAGGTCCCCCAAAGTGGCTGATAAAGACACTTGAAAGTGTTCATCCTGATGAGGTTGGAAAGATAGGAATTATAAATTCAAACCGGCAAAATGGAGGTGATGTACATGACTCTAATTCACCTGTTGATATGGATGTTTCTTATGATTGTGAATTGAATTTGTCTACATATTTCGAACCAACTTCCTTCAAAGAAGCTGCTTCTCATGATGAATGGAAAGAAGCAATGCAAAAGGAGTATGATGCCTTGATAAAGAATGGCACTTGGAAGCTGGTTGATCCTCCATTAGGAACCAAACCAATTGGATGCAAGTGGGTCTACAAGAACAAGTATAAAGCAGATGGCTCACTTGACAAGCACAAAGCCAGGCTTGTGGCAAAAGGTTTTGCACAGAAGGAAGGGGTCGATTATGAGGAGACTTTTGCCTCCACAGCAAAATGGGCTACCATCCAGACACTCTTTTCCTTAGCAGCTCAGAATGGTTGGAAAGTCCATCAAATGGATCTAAAAAGTACTTTCTTGAATGGAGATATAAAAGAGAATAATTTTATGTCCCAGCCTGAAGGATTTGTTGTGAAAGGACATGAACATAAAGTATGCAAACTTGTGAAATCTTTGTATGGCCTCAAACAAGCACCGCGAGCCTGGTATGAAAAACTAATTGAGCATCTTCTCAAACTCAATTTCAAACATTATGATCTTGATAATGCAACTTTATTTGTCAAGAAAGTTGGCAAAACAGTTGTATATATTGTGGTATATGTAGATGATATTTTGATGACAGGGAACAATGAAAGCTACATTGCATCCATAAAGAAGGAATTGAAGAAAGGTCTTGAAATGATTGATTTGGGCTATGTTCATTACTATCTTGGTATTGAAGTAACTCAACATTCGAAGTCCATATTCCTTTCCCAAAAGAAGTACATTAGAGATCTGTTGAACAGGTTTGGCATGACAAAATGCAATCCTCTTACTACTCCATTGGAACAAAACTTAAAGCTCACATCCATTGAAGGAAAAGAATTTGAGGATGCAACAAAGTATAGACAGCTTGTAGGAAGTCTCAACTACCAAACTACTACCAGACCAGACATTTCGTTTGCTGTTGGAATCCTCTCTAGGTTTATGCAAAAGCCTTGTGAGGGACATTGGTTTGCTGCAAAAAGAGTTCTAAGGTACTTGAAGGGAACTCAAGACGTTGGAATCAAGTATACACAGGTGGACGACTTCAGCTTGATTGGATACTCTGATTCAGACTTCGATGGAGACAAAGAAACTGGGGTATCTACTTTAGGTTATGCTATGAGTCTTGGATCAGGAGCTGTCTCCTGGAGATCACGTAAACAATTAGTTCCAGCAGATTCCACAACAGAGGTAGAATATGTGGCAATAGTTGAGGCAACAAAAGAAATTGTGTGGCTCAGGAAAATTCTTGAAGATTTGCAGGTAAAACAAGTACAATCGATTCCACTCATGATTGACATTACCTCGGCAATAAAATTGGCCAAGAACCCAAAGTTCCATGATCGAATGAAGCACATCAATACTAAATATCATCTGATTCGACATCATGTTGAGGCCAAAATAATCCATCTCCACCATTGTTCCACTAATGAGCAAATTGCAGACATCTTCACCAAAGCGCTTGGAAGAGAAAAGCTTGAAAGATTCAAAATGATGCTTGGACTCACCAACATCCCTTCAGATTAAGGGGGGGAATGTTGACACCTAATCATCAGGATTGGGTGAATAACTGCAATTGATGTAAATACATAATAAAGAATATTAATAGTCACCGGGAGATGCAATGAATAGTCTCTCCCTCATGTATATAATAAATACCAACTTGAATGAAAATAAACGAATTGTTTTTGAGGAGTTACTGCATGGTATGACATTTAACATCAATGCTATCAAATATCTTCTTTGTATTCTTGTTGTAGCATCTATAGCCCTTGTTATTATGAGAGTATCTAAGAAAAACACCTTTATCAACTGTTGCATCAAACTTACCAATTTTGTCATCATTCCTTTTGATATAGCACTTGCTTGCAAATACTCTGAAATGCTTGATTGTCATAGGTCTACCATACCAAAGCTCATATGGGGTCTTGCCACTGTTTGGTTTGAAGTATGATTTGTTGAGAATGACCACTGTTATGTGAATGACTTTAGCCCAAAATATCTACTAAAAATTTCTTTCTCCCATCATAGCTCTGAATAACTGCTACATTGATATATTGGCTCTCTCTACTACACCATTTTGATGTGGAGTTTTTGCTATGGTAATTTTCCTTTTGATTCCATGTTGCTTATAGAAATCATAAAATTCTTTTGAAGTAAAATATCCTCCATTATTAGACCTTATGCTCCTAATTTTACAGTTAGTCTCATTTTTAGTCATGGCTTTAAAGTATTTAAACTTTTCAAAGGATTCTAATTTTTCTCTAAGAAATGCAACCCACATCATCTTGCTGAAATCATCAGTAATAAGTATGAAATATAATTTACTTGTGGGCGATTGCATTCTTCAAGGGCCACATAAGTCCATATGAACTAGTTGCAATGGCTTGGTTGATGAGTTCTCCTTTGACTTGAATGGAACTTGAATTTGATTTCTAATTTGATAGGGCTTGCAAATAGTAATCTTTGGGTTTGAAAGTTTTGACAGATCTCTCAAAACATTCTTCTTTCCCAATTCAACTATCTAATCAAATTTCATATGTCCATGTCTTTTATGCTATAGCCAACTTTCATCTATATTTGACAAGCAACCTCTTTCTGTCTTCTCTTTTAGCCATATACATTATTGTCTATTCTCATGACTACAACTACTATTTCTCTAGTTCCTATAGACTTGATTTAACAATTTTTAGCCTTGAAAAGCACATCATAGCGTTGGTCACATATCTGAGACACATAAAGTAGTTTATGTTTCAGCCATAAAGAAACAAAACATTCTTGGATTTACCTTTTCCATTAGAGAGTCTGAAAAACCCTTTTCTAACTAGGTACATTATTTCCAAAGGTGAAATTACCTTTCTCAATTGGTCTCCATGTCAAAAACTTACTTCTATCTCCTGACATGTACCTATAACAACCACTGTCAATATACCAATGACTACCTTCATTCTTAACATACAAAACAATATTACATTGCTTTGCATTCTCCTTTTCTTTCCAGACGTTGGGTTCCTGACTTATTTTCTCAATAAATGGATCAACTCTTTTATTCTTAAGTTTGCAATTAATTGCTCTATTTCCAAAGTTTTTACAGTTAAAGAATTGAATACAATTATTCAAAGGAATAAATGGATTATTGTACCTATGAATTCTCATCCTCTGTCTAAATGATTGATTAATTTGCTGATAGTTTCTTCTTCTTGGCCTAAGGTATATATAAGATAAATTCACCTTGCAATTTTCTTCCTTGTGTCCGTAATTGGTGCATGTAAAATAATAGCCTATAAATATTCCTTCATACTTGGGAGAAAATGGATTCCTGATGCCATTTCTGGGCTGCCCTATGTGTATTTATATTTTATCCTCCAATGCTGTTCTTTCCTTGATGAGTGAAATTGGTCCTCTTATTGCATTGCTGCTAGAAATTAGACTTCGCATTCCCTTTTTCTTTTTTTTTGGATAGTCCCATATTTTGTTTCTACACTGTCACCTATTTTGGTTCCATGCACAAAAGTTATCACCTTCTTGCCTTTTAAATCAACTGTTGAGCTTGACTTGGACTCAAATACAAGACCACTTTGATCAATGGGGACTCTTTGTGCTTCCAAAAGCACATTAAGATTTTCAGTCCCCTTTCCAAAATCTTGATTAAAAATCAACTAATGTTTAATGTCTGTTGAATATTCTTTCCTTCTTAAATTTGAGGGAGTAGAGGTTCAACAACTTTAACTTTGTCTTTTTTAAGAAACTCTTTCTGAGTTTTCTTTTTCTTCCTCATACTTTCAATCTCTCCAAGAGCACTGATCAACTTTCCTTCAAAGTCAACTTAAACCTCTTCTTCATCAAAATTAATGGTTTCAACTTCCATACGGTCCTCATATGAATTATTTGAGACTTTCATCATCTTTGTCCTCATATGAGGATTAACTTCACTTTAAGAGGAGCTAGCTTCTTGGGTATAGAAGCTCCTCTTCTTAGAATTCTTTCTTTCCTTTTGAATTTACTTGAATTTCTCTCTAGGATTATATTCCTTCTTCTTCTTCCTCATTACACTTGGAAGCATAGTGACCAAATTTACCATAGCTAAAACACTTAAAAGGTAGCTTAACTTTGTAATTTCTTGAGCCTCTCTTGAGATACCTCACGAACTTGACTTCTTCTTCATATGATTCACAAGATGAACCATCATGCCTTCCTTGGGCTTCCTATTTTATTTGAAGGTTGAATCCTTTGCAGTAGGCTTGCCATTGAAAATTCTCATCTCATAAGCAGTGAGTGTGCGAGGTAGTTGATCAAAGTAAGAGTATTCAACTTTGTCATCTCCCCAATGGCTGAAACCTTGGGATTAAATCTTCAGGAAGAGATATCAAAAACCTTTTGAATCACTACAGGATCTTCTAATTTCTCATTAAGACGTATTATAATGTTCACAAGATTTTGGCGCTTCATCTCCTGGAGTTAGGTTTTTGGATGTTTAGGGTTTACCATAGTTTCTTCATGATAAAAAGACCCAAGAGCCTCATTGTAACTCATTTAAGAAGGAATGTAGCTATCACATCTCTTCTCAAAGATAAGTTACCATCACCCAAGCTACTTTATTTCTTTTTTACATGTAAGTGATTTTCAACAATTGTTGTTTATTATTTGAAGTTTTGTTTTTATGTATCTCCGTGTTTTTGTTTAAATCTGTATTTCGTTTTGATCCTTCATAAACCCATATCAGACGTTAGCTTGGAAGGACCACATTGGAAGAGATAAGGCATGTGTGAAGAAGAGGAGACTGTGAAATTTCTATTAAAGAAATCATCAAAAAACACAAAGGTCCTGTTAGTGTCGGTCATGATGCCCTCCATCAGTGATCAAAAAACTCTTTGCATATGCATAAGTAGGTGTCTCATCAATGTCAGTTTTGCATCCCATTAGGCATGCCATAAAATTGATGGAGGAGCTGGTCCTTGTTCGCTTCTTGGCTTTGTTGGATCAGGTCATATCAGTTAATGAGCTTGTGTCACACTTGTTTTGTTTTGTCTTGAAGTCCAAAGTCTTAGGTCTAGGGTTTCAGTCAAATGTCATTGCAAGATCATGAGTCAGAGGTCCATGAGTCCCCAGCAAGCCAGAAGGAGGTATGTGAATATGTTTCATTGATATTTTTCATCATGTACAACTTATTTATACCTTGGATTTAAAAACCCTGTTTTTAAACCCAAGGTCATGTCAATTTTGTAAAACAATAAGGAAATTTCAAAAATTATTCAAAATGCCGGCAATAACCCTGGTCTCCTCGCCAGAGTCCATCAGATGGTCTACCTGCAAAAAGAACGGAGCTAAAGCACCCAAAAAGTCAAATTCAGAACAAAAGAAAACTCAAAACAGTGTTAAAAGAAAGTGTCAAGGCAAAACATTAGAAAGTGGGTTTGGTAAGTAATTTTTTTCAAATTGAGCTTATAAAGAGTCAAATTCCCTCTCAATACCCTCATTGTGCATCCAAAGAGCTTGCAAGAAGAAGTGATAGGGCGAAGAGGCGAAAGGAGGCAAAGTGCAGAGAAATTGAACCAGTTTCAGGTGCGCGACCCGTCAGAGGTTTTGCGCGACCTGTTGGGCGGTGCGCGACCCGTGAGGCGCCTCCCAACAGCGTTAATTTGTAACGGGCGTGACCCGTCGGGCTGTGCGCGACCCGTTGGGTACCCTGCGCGACCTGTCAAGCTGTTGACACCAAAACCGCCCCAAATTTTGTCCAATCGCCCTCTAAGTTGCAAAATTGACCGAGGTAGGGTCTATACACTTGATGGATTGATGAATGGTGAATGATGAGCTTTCATTTATATGTTTTTATCACTAAGAATGCAAAGAAAATCGATTTTGGTGATTGCTTGTCAATGTAGGCATAATGCTAGGGTTTGGTGTTTTTTTTCAAGGTTTTAATTCCCATTTATGTTCCCTCCATGTTTCCCCATTGATTTCACAATTGTCATCATATGTCTCTATCTTATCTTATTTGCAAAGAATATGAAATTTTCCTCCTTCCAAGTATCAAACCCTATCCCTCCCTAAACACATTCCCAAAACCCTAATACCCTCCATTGTGATATAAAAACACACACAGCAAAAAGAACAAAATGCTATGAAAGAAAAACAAAATGATTATGCAAAAAAAGAAAGCAATATGATGATAAAATGCCAAAACAAGAAATAAAGAAAATGTGGCTGTGTATATAAACAAAAGCAAAGGAAATATTGCTATGTATATTTGATCAAAAGTAATGTTGCTGTGGTCCTAAAAAGCAAAAACCATGTTTTCCCTTATATCCCCTAATATCTTTGTCAATGAAACCCCTTTTCCCTTTTGACAAAATGTCAATGAAGCCCTTTTCCCCTAACATCAAATGTACATGAACCCCTTTGAAAAAACAGAGTGTGCCTTATGATGTACATTGAAAGGCAGAAATCAAATGAGCAAGTTATCTATGCTATCCCATCCCCCTGTTGAGCATACATGTCATTTCCCTTGGTTATTATTATCCATGTTTCCCTAATAAAAACATTTCTTTGCAAATGATTTCCCGTTGATTAAGATGAGATTATATGTTTGACAGTTTGTGAATTGTCTCTTGAAAATTCCCTGTTTTCATATGTTTCCCTTTCCTTATTAAAAAATCCCCTCCCCTAACATTTCCTTCATGATTTTTTCCCCTTGAAAACAGCATACAACTCAGCATTTTTGCAGGCAAGGGTAGCAGTTTACTTTGTCTATTTTCTCCACTTTGCTCAAAAGCACCATGTCAACCACCGAGATCTATGAGCAAGGTGATGACCAGTCTTCTTCTACAGAGGTTGAGGTACAGCGGAGGCCTCGTAGGGGGGGCAAAGGTGGTCATCATAAGAGAGAGGAGCCCACCTCATTGGCAGAATTGCAGGCCTGTCCTTTGGCAGTGAATTGTTTTCGGTATATGTCATGTTTTCAGTTTTGCGAGAGGCTTGCTCAGATCCAGCACCACAGGGAGTTGGCCCGCTTATTTATTTTGCACCTTCATGATGGGCAGGTCACTCTGGCAGGAGTGAACTTTGTGTTGTCTCCGGAAGTGATTTCAGAGGCTACCGGGATACCAAATGTGGGTGAGGTGTGGCCCAAGCGCAAAGTGTTGGATTTTGTTCATTTTGAGCCATATGTCATGCCAGCCTTCATGAGACACTTGTCGGGGGTCTTTCCTTTCAGATTTCTCCAGAGGGAGTATGCTCCAATCTTGAAACTCATCATGCATTACTTTACATGTGAGGGCAGGTTTTCACAGGTGTACTCTTATCACATCCGCCTGTTGATGCACTTTACCCGAGTGAGGATGATGAACATCCCGGTTTTCTTCTTCCAGAATATTCAGAGGATGGTGCCTATGTTACAGAGGAAGACCCCAACCCAACAGTTTAGGATTTTATGTCACTATGGTCTCATCCAGCTCATTGTTTCCCATCAGTTGAGTCAGCAGGGCATTCCATGGGAAGAGTTCATTTCCCATGAGTTCTTCACAGCGACACCACAGCCACAGCCGGAGCCAGAGGTCATTTATGAGGAGGGAGGTCCATCTCACCAGCCTGAGATCATTGTTCCGAAACATGTTGCTTCGTCACCTCAGGTCACCTACCAGAGAGGCCACAGGGCCTTGTTTGCAGCAGCTCGACGAGTACTTTCTCCACAGCAGGTGGAAGGGGTCTCGTCATCATCTTCTGGGCAGCGAGTGTTATCTCCACACCAGGTGGAAGGGGCCTCACATTCTTCATCAGCAGAGGCAGTGCGGGAGGGCAAGCAGCCCATGGTTGAGGATGAGAGAGCCGGTGATACACATGATGATTTCATTGACCTTGATGCCCGCTCTCCTTCTTCAGATTTTTATGAGATTATCAGACAGAGAGAGGAGGAGAACCTCGTGTTGCAGCAAAAGCTCCAAATGGCTCAATGGACCATCACTTATCTGGAGCAGCGCAACAAACAATAAGAAGAGGAAAAAGAACTTGATGAGCTATGGAGGATCCGCAGTGATCGAACTTTGAACCGTAGGAGGCCCGGTGACCCATTGCCTGCTGACCGGGAGTCTTTGCTCATTCAGGAGAATGCTCGCTTGGAGAGGCTGTTGGAGAAGGCCAACCAGGACAAGAGGCTGCTAAGGAACATGAAGAATCATTATTGGGCGAGGATGCATTTTTGCAAGGCGAAGATGAAAATGTTCCAAAGAAGGTTGTCCGAGGCCCACAAGAGGAAGAAGAAGACCAACCCACTCCGTATCTTGGCCGAGGCTTCTCTCACTCACCATGATACTCATTAGCCTCTTCCTAGCAGCTAGCACAAGAAATTTTGAAAGTTTTGAGGCATTTTTGGCATTTTTGGGACATTGACAGGTTTTGGCCTTTTAACGGGTCTCACCCCGCGCGCGACCCTACATGGGGGCAGCTCAGAACGGGGAAAACTCAGTATTTTTGGAATTTTCATGCAAATTTACATATGCCCATGCATTACCTTGAGTTTTCATGGAGTTTTGGGCCTCCAAAAGGTCAAAATACAGCCAAATTTTGACTTTCTGCCCCTTTTTTGAGCTGCAGAAGTAGTCTTGGGAGAATTGACTTTTGACTAGGCAAATGACCTCCAAATCCAAAAATTCTAGTTGGGTTGGAAATTAGACTCAGAGACCTTTCCAACGAGCTATCCTGCACCTCATTCTGACACTGGGAAGGCCTCCAAACAGGGCTCCAAAGTGCGCGACCCGTTGAGCTGGATGTGCGCGACCCGTTGAGGGAACTTTGCCAGATTTGACCAGTTCAGCCCAGAATTTGCAGTTTAGCTCCAGTTTGACTTGCTGAGGTCGATGGTGGTCCTTTTGACTATACTTGTGGCAATTTTTGGATACTTTTACTCTTGTTTTACTCTTCTAGAAGTTTCTCTCATGTAAAAGGGTAAATTTGACTGTATGAACTGGTTTCCAAGTTTTTAGAGGCAAGTTGTTTTGACTGCCTATTTTGTAGTACTTAGTTTAGAAGTTGTTCAAACAGCTCCTAGGATAGTGAGCTCGACCCATGGATGCAGGGAAAGATGTTAGATCATCTATATTATGTACTCTCATGCTCATTTTTCATGTTTGGACTCTTGAGGGAGAAGCTATCATTGTATATTTTGCTTGTATCTCTGCAATTTTTGGCTAAGGAAGACCAGGGTTTTGCAGACATCATTGGGATTCTTGTGGACTCTTGTGTTGATGGTGTGTTCTCTTATTGTAATTGTAAGTGTGTTTATGTGTTCCATCTCTTTCTTTACTGCAGCTTATTAAACAAATGAAGTGATAAAGTTTGAATTCATGCTTGCCATGCTCAGCTTTCAAATTTGTTTAATGTTTATATTTTCCACTGTCTAGAGAGGATTCAAAGTCATTGTTTTCCCTCTTTAGCTTCTCTTTTTTCTTCCTTGATCATCCATCTCAGCTAAAGGCATCAGCACGAGCTCCTACCTTGCCCCAAAGACCCCCCTGCAGAAACTGTGTCGAATCCCCGCACCCTAAATTGCAGATCCTCAAATTGCCACCAAAAACCCCAAAAACCCCCAAATCAACCTTTTAATTAGTTTACTAGCCTAATATCAGTGTTACCTTGAATGGTCATCTCATCCCATTGAAAATTTGCCGAGATAGACAGGAGAGAGCCTTCTCATACCCCGTAGGGCTAGCTACGAGGTGAAATGGTTTGATCTAGCTTTGAGATTTGCCTTCTCAGCCTGAGGTGAAATTTCAAACGCTAACAGGTCCAAGACACTTTCTCTCTCCTCATTGGCAGACGCATGGAAGCTTTTGATTGGCTTGTACAAACAACTTGATACACATATGTGGATGATGAAATCAACATGATGTGGCCCAATGAGAGGAAGACACATGGCATGCATTTTCAACATATTTTGGTGGTCAAAGGGGCTAAATATGAGTAACACATGTTACCACTAAGATGGAACCACTTGGCATCAATGACATGATCATGACATCATCTTAGATGGTTGACCTTGGAAGGCTTATAAGGCATGCATGCAAAGAGCTCTGGGCTGACTAGGCATCGAGTATATGTGGCAAAAAACTCACCCTCGCTTGCATTCGATTGGTCTAAGAGCACAATGGTGGTACCCATGAGGACACATCATCCTAGTCTTTGAACCCTGGAAGAAATAAAGTGAGAGAATGAGAGGGACACTCTGTACTGATAGAGCTCCAAGACATAATGACGTATAGAGTAGAGTGCATGACCAATGAGAAAAGGTGCAGGAGAGACCCATTGGGCACGTAATCCTGGAAGGGAGATAATAACACAAGTGCCAAGACAAGGTCTTGTATTCAGAGTTTGTGACCAAGGGCGTGGAATAATTACTATGGAAATAAGCCCTTAGGACTTAAAGAGCAAGGGGATAGTAAAAGGTTATATGCACTCTTTTATATATAAAGCGATCGGGGCTTGAAGCAGATCTATAGTCTTGAATTAAAAAATTTTGCATATATTTTTGCTGTTGGAAATAATACTGAGAGGGGGGGGGTGAATCAGTATTAGCAAGTCAATAATATTTTCATTTCCATAATCAGATTCATATACTCTACTTTAGTTAATGGAACTTGCGTGTATACGCAACTGTATTTAAGGCAACTAGCGTATATCTTGCAAACTTATGATTAAGTTAATTTATCATATGTTGATGTTTACTCAGTGCATCAGAACCATATAAACAATAACTAGTTACAGTAAAACAGAAAAGACAATCACACACACATGAACACAAAATATTAGGTGGAAACCCAATGTGGGTGAAAACCACCTGCTGAAATCGTCTCTAGATTCTTTTGATAAGAAACTTCTTTTTACAATTTTTGTACTGGTGCAGTCTTATACCAGTACGCAGGCTTCTACCTGTAGAACGATACAACCTTCTCTCATTCTCTAGCTTGTCCTGGAAAGGAGCTACAACCCCCTAGCTCTTGTATTAGCTGATATGTTTACTAGTAAATAGGTGTCGGCCTACAGAAGGCTACAACCTTCTCTTTTCTTCCAGGGACCACGTTTCATAAATTTTCAGACTAGATCCATCAATAACATCATTCAAACATCAAATTCATCTACATAAATCAATCTCCTTTGCACCAACCACAACTAAATCAATCAATCACTTTTCAGAATGCTATAACTAGAATACAGTAACCAGAATATAGTAACCAGAATCCAGAACACTGTAACAGCAACTAGAAGTAGCTAAATCATATTTTATGAGGTATATGCTACTTCAATGTGTTGAACATGTGTGCATACACACTTTTCTCAAGGCGAACCTATGTACAGATCTGTAAATCAATTTTAAGATGTATACACTGTTTTGATATGCATAACCAACGTGTATACGTGCCTTTTCTAAGGTGAACCTGCGTACAGATCTATAAATGATGATTTAAACTTTACAATGATTCCAGAATTCAGTTATACCCAGATCATCATATTTATAGTCTACAACATGTGTCAGTTATTCAGATAAAAGATCAAAAAACACAAAGATACTTCACTTCAAGCTTTAAGATCTTGACCCATCATTAGATCTTATCCTTCCTCAAGCGCTAAGGTTCATCCTTGATTCAGATCCAGCTGTGCAACATAACCCAATAACCTGTATTCTAGATCTTGCTCTTCATTAGATATTCAATGCATGAGTGCCTTTGCCTAATGATCTTCTCCTCCTTTTATAGTCTTAGGCCTTACTCAATACCATGGACCAAAACCACTTAGAACCAATACCTTGGACCAAATACCTGGGGTCAACACTTTGGACAGGATACCTTGGACCAATACCATGGATCAAAATACCATGGACCAAATACCACGGACCAAAACTAAGTTTTCCAACATGTACGTGCCTTTCCTTCCGTGAAAGTGCGTGTGTACGCCATATGTGCCTTTTGGTCTGCGAACCCATGTGTACATGCGCCTTGGTCAATGAGGAACCTACGTATACCTCTCTTTCTTCATTCTGAGAGTCTGAACTATGATCTGTCATCTGAGTGAGTTGCCATCAAGGACAACACCTGTGTCATAGTGCCAAATCTGTGTCATAATGCCAACAATCTCCCCCTTCGGACTTGATGGCAACTGCAAGTCACTCTCCCCCTTTGTCATCAAGGGCAAAGGGTTATGCTCCCCCTGAGTACATGTTGAATGCTCTGAAATGCTGATTGAGCTCCATGCTCGAGTCCATGCTCCCCCTGAAAGTAAGCAAGGCCTGCAAAAAGATGTTCTAAAAGAAGAACATGACCCTATACATCATAAATGACCTTCCTATCACCAATGACTCATACATACATCCATCTCCCAACCAAGTGGGGATATACCAAGTTTGACTCATCCACCTAACCAAGTGGGGATATACCAAATGTTTATACATGTCAAAAGAAGAACATTACATCATCCATCCCATGCATAGTGGGGAACCAAAATAGGTCGTTTCATGACCTTGACATTAAAAGATATACATGACATAGAGACCAAATATCTGAAACAAGACCATGATAGTTATCAGCAACTATCATTAGCAGCATCTGTCAATCACCATCCAGACTAGCAACCATGATCTCCCCTGAACATGTTCTACCTGCATCAAAAACAATTTTGAATTTGTACCAAGATCTTCTAAGATAATGCCAATAATGCATTATTAGAAGTATATGCTCCACCTGTGCCAGATGATCACTGTTAGACCCATATCAAACTCCTTTCATCGTGAGTCTGGCCCACGGTTTTTCTTTAAACCAACATATACGTGACTGTATCCACAGAAACCGACGTATGTATGTGGATACGCTTCATGGAACTCGCGTATAAACGCTTTTCAATGAAACAGATAAGTTTTAACCATAAGATGATGCATCAACTATTCCCATCTTCTGTCTGAGATATTTGAATGTCTCTCTAGGCAGTGGTTTGGTGAATATATCAGCAACCTGTTCTTTGGAGGGAACATACTCCAATTTGCCCTTTTGTTCAAGCACTTGTTCACGTAGAAAATGATATTTGATAGGTATGTGCTTGGTCTTGAAATGCATGACTGGATTCTTTGAAATACTGATTGCACTTGTATTATCACATAGAATGGAGATGGGTGGAGTACATGTGATCCGAATGTCTTGCAATGTTTGCATCATCCAAAGGAGTCGTGTGTAGCAAGATGCAACAGCCACATATTCTGCTTCAGTTGTAGATAATGCAATTGAACTTTGCTTCGTGCTGAACCAAGATACTAATCTGGAACCCATATAGAATGCACCACCACTAGTGTTTTTTCTGTCATCAACGCTTCCTGCTCAATCTGCATCTGTATATGCATGAAGTGTAAGATCTGTATCTCTAGGATACCATAAACCAAAATTCTGTGTTCCTTGAAGATATTTGAAAATCCTTTTGACTGCCTAAAGGTGTGATTCCTTTGGATTGGCTTGGAATCTTCCAACTATTCCCATTGCATGCATGATGTCTGGTCGAGTACCTGTTAGATAAAGCAAACTGCCAATCATGGATCTGTAGGTTGGTTGATGTACTACTGCTGATTCATCATTTGAGCTAAGACTGCATCCTGTTACCATAGGGGTACATACTGGTTTAGAATCTTCCATGCCATATTTTTTCAAGATCTGCTTGAGATACTTGGTTTGTGACAGAAAAATACCATCTTTCTTTTGTTGAACTTGTAGACCAAGAAAATATGTGAGCTCACCAAGCAGGGACATTTCAAATTCTTGCTGCATTACCAAAGAAAAGTTTTTACTCATGGCTTCTTCATTGCTACCAAAAATGATATCATCAACATACACAACAAGTATTATCAATTTATTATTGTCAATCTTTGTATATAGATTGCTATCAGCTGATCCTTTTGAAAAACCTTGTTGATGGAGATATTTGTCAAGACGGTAATACCAGGCCCTTGGAGCTTGTTTTAGACCATAGAGAGCCTTTTTGAGTCTGCATACAAGTTTTGGATCATTTCCAAGAATGAATATATCTGGTTGCTTAATATATACTTCTTCTTCTAAGTCCCCATTAAGAAAAGCAGATTTTACATCCATTTGGTATACTTTGAATTTCTGAAAACTAGAAAGAGCAAGAAACATTCTTATGGCTTCAAGTCTTGCAACAGGTGAACAAGTTTCTTCAAAATCTATACCTTCTTGTTACGCATACCCTTTACAAACAAGTCTGGCCTTGTTTCTAATAACTTCTCCATTTTCATTCAGCTTGTTTTTGAATATCCATTTGGCTCCTATGATATTCTTATCATGAGGTCTAGGAACTAATTCCCAAGTATTATTCTTTTCAATCTGATCGAGCTCTTCATTCATGGCCTTGACCCAACATTCATCTTTGCATGCTTCATTTAAATTTTGAGGTTTGATGGAGGAAAGAAATGCTAGATAGCTTGAAGCTTCTGTAATAGTTCTTCTTGTTTGCAGACCTGCCTCTTTCTGTCCCAAAATTTGAGTCTTTGGATGATTTTTCTAAACATACCTGGATGGTCTTTTCTTCTGCTGTTATCTGTTCTTTTGGTGCTTCATTGGATTCTTCTTCGGAATTAGTCTGATTTGATGTGGAAGGATAATCTTCATCTTCTCCACAATCTTCAGTTTTTACTTTCTTTTGATTTTTTCATGCTTCATCACCCACAACATCAATACTTTCAATGATTTTCCCAAGTCTTTTATTATAACACTTATATCCTTTACTTCGAGAAGAGTAACCAAGGAGAATGCCTACTTCTGCTCTGGGTTCAAACTTGCCAAGTTTTTCATTAGTCCTTTTGATGTAACATTTACTTCAAAAAACTTTGAAGTATTTTACAGTAGGAGTCTTACCATACCAAAGTTCATGTGGAGTTTGAGTGTTGTTTACCCGAACATTTGCTTTGTTGAGAATAGTGACAAAAACGAATGCAACTTCACCCCAGAAGGTTGCAGGAGTTCCAAACTCATCTAGCATAACACGAGCCATTTGTTGAACAGTTCTGTTCATCCTTTCTACCACTCCATTTTGCTGAGGAGTCCTTGCAATGGAGAATTGTCTTTTTATTCCATGTTCTTCACAAAAGTCAAATAATTCATCTGAGGTAAATTCCTCTCCTCGATTAAATCTGAGACATTTGATTTTGCAATCTGATTCATTTTCAACCAGGGCTTTGAAGGCTTTGAATTTTTCAAATTCTTCATCTTTATGCTTTAGAAGCCCTATCCAACACATTCTGGAAAAATCATCAATGAACAATATAAAGTATTCCTCTCCATTAGGTGACTTTTTCCTTGATGGACCACATAAATAAGTATGAACAAGTTCAAGAGGCTTACTAGCTGATCCTTCCTTTTTAGGGAATTGCGACCTGGTTTGCTTACCAAATTGACATGATGTGCATATTGTATTTTCTGGAATGCTGATATCAGGAAGATCACGAACAACCTGGAATTTTCTTAATTTTCTTATTTGAGAGAAGCTTAGATGTCCCCATCTTCTGTGCCATAGCCAGTGTTCATCATTTTTTCTTAGATAGCACTATTGTTGTGCTCCCTTGAGTATATATAAGTTGTTTGGAGTTCTTATACCTTTGATCATGATTTCTCCTGTATCAAGCTCACGAACAACACATCCATTTGATCGAAATACTACTTCATTTCCTTGATCACACATTTGACTGACACTCAATAGGTTATGCTTTAGACCATCAACATACATAACATTCCCAGCTTTAACTTTTTATTTTAAAAGAATAGAGCCTTTACCTTTTATGATAGCAGGAGTGTCATTTCCAAATGAGACCTTATTTTCCTGTTCTAAGGCATTATATGACTGGAGTTTTTCTTTATCACCTGTCATGTGTTTCGAGCATCCACTATCGACGTACCACTGATTTTCTTGTCCTTCTGCATACAGGGATATACCACATATTTCTATTTGTGGTTCTTTCTTTCTCCATATTTTGGGATTTAATGCAGTTTGATCCTTCTGAGATGTTTGCCGAAATTTACTCTTGCATTCAGGTTATTCGTGACCAAAGTTGTTGCAGATAGGGCATTCTATTTCATTTTCAAGAAGAGAAAAGTTATTGTAGGTCTGTTTCATGATCCCTATCACATTCCTTTGATTTCGTTCTTCTCTAGTCATGATGGTCTTGTAAGCAACAAATTGAGCAGCTTTGTGTCCAAAGTTATGACATGAAAAACATTGGCCATTAAAGAAGTTCCTGCGATCATCGAATCTACTGACCTGGTGATTGTAGTTGCGATTGATATTCATTCTTGAAGCAGATTGAGTATGATTTACCTGAGGTTTGTAGCTTTTGTTCATCCTTGAAGTAAATTGAGCCTGATTTACTTGGTGATCTGCTTTATGCCTTTGTTGTCGATTGTCAAACTGTTCACTGCTCTTTGCTACATCAAGATAGCTTTTAGTGGAGGTTGACGGCTTCTATGCTTGGGATGCTTCTTTAGTATATCCAAGACCTGTCTTTATCAGAGGAGAATGCTGCACTTTGATAATTTCATTTAAGGTTTCTGATCCTTTAGCAAATCTAAGATTGAGAGCTTTTGTTTTCTCAATATCCTTTCTTAGACCCACAATTTCACATTCTAGATTTTCATTGTGTTTTTCTCTTTCAGCAAGTTGGAATGTTAGAGTATCTATAATCATATTCTTTTCTTCTAAATAGACTTTGAGTTTAGAGATTTCTTCATAAAGGTCATCTTCATCTAAAGCATCCAAGAAATCATCATCTTCAAAAGCCATTAGAAGTCTATAGTCATTACTATTTTCATCTTCATCACTATTTGATAAACCATCACTATATTCATGAGTATAGTAGCTCTTCTTACTTACACTTTGTTTTCTATTCCATTTTGCTGATTCCTTACCTTTATCAAGCTTATCTTTATGAGGACATTTGGCAGCATAATGACCGACTCTTCCACAAGAAAAACATTTGAAAGGTAGTTTACCTCTGAATCTCCTGGAACCCCGTTGAAGGTTCTTGACAAAGTTTGCTTCTTCTTATCCTTCTGAAATATGTCTTGATTCATGGAATTATTCTCTTCCTGAAGCTTTGAATGCAGCTTCTCTCATATCTGATGGACCTCCTTTTATCATTTCGAAAGCAGTTAAGATTCTGTGCAGTTGTGTCATAGTAATAGTCTAAAGATCTTGCTTTTATTTTATGGTAGATACTTTTGATTCAAACTTAGTAGACAAGGATCTTAAAACCTTTTCAACTAAAGTAACTTCTTTTATCTCTTCACTCAAGTTCTTCATGCAATTAACAATCTCATCTATGCATAAGAAGTAACTAGCGATACTTTCATCATTGTGCATTTTGAGAGTTTCATATTGAATTATGAGAGATTGCAGTTTTGCACGTTTTATTTGATTGTCTCCTTCATAGCTTAGAACGATATTGTCCCATATTTCTTTGGCGGTTTTGAGCTGCATAGCTTTGAAAAATTATGATTGTGACAGACTCCCTAATAATGTATTGACAGCCTTGGCATTGGTTTCATATTGTTTCTTACCTGCCGTATCTGTAGGAATTGCTGATGGAAATGTATATCCTCCTTCCACGATTTCCCAGACATCTGTTCCAAGAGATTGAAGATAGGCTATAGTCCTTACCTTCTAATAAACGAAGTTGCTCCCATCAAATATTGGTGGTCTAATGGATCCCTCTCTTTCGTAGTTACTCATGATGATAAATCTTCCTTCAAGCGATCAAGATTCTTTTGGACCTGCTCTGATACCAATTGTTGGAAATAATACTGAGAGTGGGGGGGGGGGGGGGGTGAATCAGTATTAGCAAGTCAATAATATGTTCATTTCCATAATCAGATTCATAAACACTACTTCAGTTAATGGAGCTTGCGTGTATACACAACTGTATTTAAGGCAACTGGCGTACATATCCTGCAAACTTATGATTCAGTTAATTTATCATATGTTGATCTTTACTCAGTGCATCAAAACCATATAAATAGTAACCAGGTGCAGTAAAATAGAACAAACAATCACACACACATGAAAACAAGATACAAGGTGGAAACCCAATGTGGGTGAAAACCACCTACTACAATCGTCTCTATCTTCTTTTAATAAGAAACTTCTTTTTACAGTTTTTTTACTGGTGTAGTCTTATATCAGTACGCAGGCTTCTACCTGCAGAAGGCTACAACCTTCTCTCATTCTCCAGCTTCTCCTGAAAGGAAGCTACAACCCCCTAGCTCTTGTACTAACTGATATGTTTACTAGTACGTAGGTGCCGACCTACAGAAGGCTGAAACATTCTCTTTTCTTCCAGGGACCGCATTTCATAAATTTTCAGACTGGATCCATCAATAACATCATTCAAACATCAAATACATCTACATCAATCAATCTCCTTTGCACCAACCTCAACTGAATCAATCAATCACTTTTCAGAATGCTGTAACCAAAATATAGTAACCAGAACCTAGAACACTGTAACAACAGCCAGAAGTAGCTAAAGCATATTTTATGAGGTATATTCTACTTCAATGTGTCGAACCTACATGCATACACACTTTTCTCAAGGCGAACCTGTGTACAGATTTGCAAATCAATTTTAAGATGTATACGCTGTTTTGATATGCATAACCAGCGTGTATACGTGCCTTTTCTAAGGTGAACCTGCGTACAGATCTATAAATGATGATTTAAACTTTACAAAAATTCTAGACTTTAGTTATACCCAAGTCATCATATTTATAGTCTACAACATGCGCTAGTTATTCAGATAAAAGATAAAAACACACAAAGATACTTCACTTCAAGCTTTAAGATCTTGACCCATCATTAGATCTTATCCTTCCTCAAGCGCTAAGGTTCATCCTTGATTTAGATCCAGCTGTGAAACATAACCTAATAACCTGTATTCTAGATCTTGCTCTTCATTAGATATTCAATGCATGAGTGCCTTTGCCTAGTGATCTTCTCCTCCTTTTATAATCTTAGGCCTTACTCAATACCATGGACCAAAACCACTTAGAACCAATACCTTGGACCAAATACCTGGGGTCAACACTTCAGACAGGATACCTTGGACCAATACCATGGATCAAAATATCATGGACCAAATACCACATACCAAAACTAAGTTTTCTAACATGTACGCGCCTTTCCTTACGTGAAAGTGCGTGTGTACGCCATACGCACCTTTTGGTCTATGAACCCGTGTGTACATGCGCCTTGGTTAGTGAGGAAGCTGCGTATACCTCTCTTTCTTCATTTTGAGAGTTTGAACTGTGATCTGTCATCTGAGTGAGTTGCCATCAAGGACAACACCTATGTCATAGTGCCAAATCTGTGTCATAATGTCAACATTTGCTTATAGCAAAGTCTTAGAGCCTAAAGCACGAAATGGGCCAGCATCTTAATTTTGGTGTTATATGCCATATTTGGATGGATGTGTAGGCAACTTCGGAATTTTGTGTTTATAGCAAATAAGGCACAATGATAAAAGTTAAAATAAATAAGAATGAATATGTTGGCAACTTCAATGGTGGCATGGATATGTTTGGAGGAAAAATTGGCCGAAATGCTAAGTTTGGAGATTCACCAAAAATATAAGGAGCACTTCCAAATCTTAATAAAATTCCTGAATTGCAAATTTGAGCAGTTAAACTCAGTTTTTCTTGTACAAATATGCAAGGAGAGTTTGAATAGTTGGAGAGAAGATTTAGATGACTTGACAAAAGAAATATAAAGAAAAAAATAAAATATTCATGAAAGCATCAAAGTGCAAGATAATTGAAGAGCAAAGAACCGAAAATATTAGTTCAAAATCCATATAAGTAGAATCAAAGTTGCAAGATTGTAATGGTGCAATTGAGTTCATTGTTAGCATGTGATGGATTGATGATAGTGTCTATGGTGAATTTTTCAGTGATAAGAGATTGGTGAAGGTGTTTTTAATGGTGGTTTTGGTTAGTGTTTGAAGTGACAAATTTATTTGTTTTGTAGAAGGGAATGAATTCATGATTTGAGGATGAAATTGTCTGAAAGATGAATCATTAAGGTCATGTAAGTAGTAGCTTGAATATCTTGAGTTTTAGCTCCTTCCAATACTTGTTGGCAAATACTTAGGGGTTGAAGCTCCTTTCACTAGTAGTTGATAAACTTAGGGGCTTTAGCTCCTTTTAGTTGTAGTTGAAAAATCAGGGAGTAGTTGCTTCCTACTCATTGTAGCCAGAGAACACTGTAACAACAAGAAATAACTTGCCTTATGAAGTGAATCGAAGAACAATTTGAATAATTTGTGTGTTCTCATTATGTTACTTATGTTAATTCATGCCATGCTCATATGAATTAATTTTTGGAAAGTTTACTGGTGTCATAGTATCATTGCAAGTGAAAGAAAGTTTTAAATTCATACAATACTGATGCAACCCCCCTCTTAATATTGTCCCGATTTCTAAAAATTGGTATCAGAGAAAAACCTTGTTACTTCAAATCATATTAATAGCCATAAGAAATATCAAGGACTATGGAAAACCAGGAATGAGGATTCACCAACATGGCACCTTTGTTCAATGGAATAAACTATGTGTTTTGGAAAGTAAGGATGAAGACCTACATTCAATCACTTGGAGATGATGTATGGGATGATGTAGAGGAATAATATCAATAGCCTCCAACAATGATTACTAAATATTAGAAGTTCGAGTTCACATGCAATGTTAAAGGTATGAATGCCTTGCTTTCTGGCCTACCTGAATTAGAACTAGTCAAGGTTATGGACTACTCAATAGAAAACGTTATTTCAAACAAGATGAGTAGCTGCTATGAAAGTGACAAAATGGTAAAGAAAGCCAAAGTTCAAGGTTTTATAATGCAATTTGAGTCTTTACAGATGCATGCATGATGAAGATATTGCAAGGTACTTCTTAAGAGTCGATGAGGTTGTGAACACTATAAGAGGTCTTGATGAGAAAATAGAAGAGTCAATAGTAGTTCAAAAGGTGTTGATATCCATCCCAGAGAGATTTAATCCCAAGGTTCCAGCCATTGAGGAGATGGCCAAGTTGAAGACTCCCATTTTGGACCAATTACTTGGTACACTCACAACTTATGAGATGAAAATTTCAAATGGAAAGGTTGCAACAAATGATTCAACCTTCAAAGTTAAGATAAGAAGGCCAAGGAAGAGCATGATGATTCATGTTGTGAATCAGATGAAGAAGAATCCAAGTGTGTGAGGAAGCTCAAAAGAGGATCAGGCAAGTACAAAGGTAAGCTAACTTTTAAGTGCTTTAAATTGTGGCAAAGTTGGTCACTATGCATCCAAGTATCCCAATAAGAATAAGAAGGAATATGATTCAAGAGAGAAATTAAGGAAAATTCAAAAGTAAAAAAAGAAGGCTAAAAGGAGAAGCCTCTATACCCATGAAGCTAGTTCCTTTGAAAGTGAAGGAAGTCAATCCTTTGATGAGGAAAAACATGATGAAAGTCCAAAATAATTCATGCTTATGCCTATAGACAATATAGAAGTTGGAGCCATGAATTTTGATTGAGAAGAGGCTAAGGTTGACCTAAAATGAGAGCTAGTTAGTTCACTTGAAGTGATTGAAAGGTTAAGAAATAAAAATAAAACCCAAAAAGAGTTACTGATCAAGGACAAAGTTGAAGTTCTTGAACCATTACTCCTATAAATTGAAGAAGGAAAGAAGATTCAAGAGACTTTAAATCAATAGCCTAGGGTGAAAAATCATGCATGTTAGAGGCTTGAAAGAGAATTTATTTTTCTAAGAAAAGAATTAGAGAAGGCAAAAACTCAGCTGAGCTTTAATCAAAAGTGTGGAAAGGGGACTGAAGATCTAAATGAGCTTCTGGAAGCATAAAGAGTCTCCACTGATCAAAATAGTCTTGGATTTGAGGCCAAGTATAGCTCAACAATAGATTCAAAGTACATGCATCCAAAAATGGTGATAGCGGAGCAAAGGAAGGATAAGCTCAACAACAAAAAGACAAAGGTTGCACACAACCCAATAGTCAGCAAGTGTCTAATCAACAACAAACAATAAGAGGGGGAATTTTGCTCAGTCAAAGAACAACGTTGGAGGAGAAAATCAAAACACATACAATGCAACCCAACAAATATTTAGAAGTCAATTTTCTCCCAGGTAAGATGAAATATTTCCATGCTATTTTTTTACATGCAACGATTATGGACACAAGGTAGCAAATTGTAGGGTGAAATTATCATATAGGCAACTCATACCAAGAAGAAGAAATTATTAGCCAGTCAATTAGTCAGTCATAAAAAGGATGAATAGACCCAGGTACAACAATCCTTTCTCTCCTTTGAATAATCTGATCCAATGATTTAATAGTCAAAATTTTAGGCATAAAGCAGTTGATTGTGAACTTAAGAATAAGAGGTCTGATACAGTTATTTAGCAAACAAGCTAGGAGCCCAAGGTTTGGAAAAGAAAAGGAGAATTCATAGCAATCTAATATTATTTTGTATGTTCAAAATGAAGAAAGTTACTTGGTATTTTGATAATGGTTGTTCCAGGCACATGTCAAGAGATAGAAGTACGTTTTTAACATGGAAACCAATTTAGAAAGGTGATGTGACCTGTGGTAATAATACACCTCGTAAGATTGTTGGTAAAGGAGTTGTCAGTTTTTCAAATGACACAGTTAAAGACAATAATGTGCTATTTCTTAATGGGCTAAAGCATAATTTTCTTAGTGTGTCTAAGATATGTGACCAAGGATATGATTTGTTTGTCAAGGCTTAAAATTGCCAAATCAAGTTTACAAGCACTAGAGAAGTTGTAGCTGAAACTTTGAGAATAAACAACAATGTATATGTCCTGAAAGAGAAGAAAGAGAGATGTTTCTTGTCAAATATTGATGAAAGATGGTTGTGGAATAAGAGATTTAGACACTTGAATTTTATCAGATAGTTAGATTGGGCAAGAAGAATTATGTGAATGATTTTCGAAAAATTTGAAAGCCTGAGAATGATGTTTATAACTCTTGTAAGTTTGGGAAGCAAGTACGAGTACCATTAAATTCCAAGGAGAGATCATCAACCAAGCCATTTAAAATAGTTCATATGGATTTATATGGACCCTCAAGAATGCAGACATCGACAGGTCAATTGTATTTCATGCTTATTATTGATAATTCCAGCGGAATGATGTTTGTTGCATTCCTTAGAGAAAAGTTAGAAGCCTTTGAGAAGTTTAAAAATTTTAAATCCATGGTTAAGATGAGACAAATTGTAAAATCATGAGCATAATGTCTGTTTATGGAGGTGAGATTACTTCAAAATAATTTGATGACTTTTGCAAGAAACATGGCATCAAAAGGCATTTTACTATAGTAGAGACTCCATAGTATAATGTTGTAGTAGAGAGACCCAATAGTTCTATTTAGTAGTTAGCCAAAGCCATGATGAGAGAAAGGAATGCTCAACAGTGATTTTGGGCTGAAGCCATTCACTTAGTAGTAATGATTCTCAACAAAGCTCACTTTAGACCAAATAATAATATGACTCCCTATGAACTTTGGTGTGGTAGACCTACAATAGTCAAGAATTTAAAAGTTTTTGGAAGCAAGTGATATATTAAAAGGAATGATGAAAATATTGGTAAGTTTGATGCAAGGGATGATGAAGGTATTTTTCTTGGTTATAAATTCTACAAAAAAAATACAAAGAGGTTTGTTTATTGTATTTATGCCAAAGTGGATGAAAATGTTGAATTTGAGGTCAATAAACCAATAGATAAGCTCCACTGATCCAATCAACCATGATGATAAGTATGATGGTTTACCTTTAGATGTAGAGCCCCCCAGTCCTTAAGCTAAATATCCTTCAAGGTATGTGCAAAAACACCATCCAATTGATCAAATTGTTGGTGATTTAAACACATGTGTATAGATAAGAAGGAAGCTGCTAAACCCCCTTACTGAAGTGCATATATATCTATTATCAATGATGGATGAAATGAATGTTGTGTAGGCCAGTAAGGATGAAAATTAGTTAAAATCTATGCATGAAGAACTGGACCAGACTGAGAAAAATCAGACATGGGAGCTTGTTCCTAGACCAAAAAACAAAAATGTCATAGGCACAAAGTGGGTCTTTAGGAACAAACCTAATGAGTGTGGTGAAGTGGTAAAAAGTAAGGCTATGCACAAATCAAAGGCCTAGAATTTGATGAAACTTTTATTCTTGCTGCTCGATTAGAGGCTATTAGAATGTTTTTGGAATTTTCTTGTTTCAAGAAATTCAATATATATCAGATGGATGTCAAATCTACTTTTCTAAATGGAGAGTTGCAAGAAGAAGTTTTCATAGAGAAGCTATATGGTATTTTGCTGCCAGATCAGCTTGATTATGTCTACAAGTTGAAGAAGGCCTTATATGGTCTTAAGTAAGACCTAAGAGCTTGGTATTCCAAGTTGGACAGTTACTTGCTAAAGTGTGGTTTCAAAAGAGGCGCAACTAATAGTAATTTGTATGTTAAAGATAATGATGGAAAATTAATAGTGGTGGTTGTCTATGTTGATGATATTATATTTTCTAGTGATTCAGATTCACTAACATGTCAGTTTGTAGCTGATATGAAGGCTGAGTTTGAGATGTCTATGCTTGGAGAACTTTCTTATTTCCTTGGTTTTCATATTGAAAAAAATTGGAAAGGAATTTTTATGTCACAAAGAAAGTATCTCAAGGAAGTATTGAAGAAATTTGGTGAGGAGGAGTGTTCTTTGGTGAACACACCAATGGTTATAGGTTGCAAGCTCAACAAATTGATGAATCACCACAGGTGGACCAAAATTTATACAGGTGTATTATTGACAACCTCTTATATTTGACAACATTAAGACCAGACATCATGCAATAAAATGGTATTGTTGGAATATTTCAAGCATTCCCCAGACAAATCCATCTTATAGTAGCCAAGAGGATTCTCAAATATCTCAAAGCTACAATGGACTATGGACATTAGTACCCAAAAGGTAAATATTTTTCACTAACTATTTTTACTGATGCTGATTTGGCAGGTGATGTAGATGATCAAAAGAGCACTAGTGGAAACACTTTATTTCTTGAAGAATGTCTAGTTTCATGGATGAGAAAGATGCAAGATTCAATCTATCTATCTACCACTGAAGCATAATATATCACAATGACTTCTTTTTTCACTCAAATCTTATGGATGAAGTAGAATTTGCAAGATGTGCAAGTATTCTATGATCAACCTATTCCTATTATCTGTGACAATACAAGTTCCATCACTATTCCCAAGAATCCTATTTCTCACTCAAAGATAAAGCATATTCCAATCAAGTACCATTTCTTGATACAACAAGTTACAAATAAGATTGTCAAGTTGGAGTATGTATCTAAAAAAAACAAGTAGTTGACATATTCATCAAACCTCTCCCAAGAGATCCATTTGAATATTTAAGGCAGTGAGTGCAATTAGTTCCTCTTTCCTCTCTCCAGTGGATCTTCCTTAAAGAGGAAGAAATGCAGCTAGCAAACACATTTAGGATATCAAGATGTAACTACTAGGTCCATAGGATCAAGATGATAAGGGGAGATTATTGACATGGGGAGCATGTTGGTATCTTTTCCATTCATGTCAAAGGGGAGAAATATATTCAAACCATAAAAATGACAGGAGGAGAAGTATTGGTGATCATACAAATGAAGGAGAATAAATTCAAACTAAAGAAAAGAGGAGAAGTAACACCAACAAAATCATATCAGAGCAACAACATCAAAGGGGGAGAAACATTCAAAGGAAGAGAATACAAGGAGAATAATAAGTACACTTTGATTTTATTTTTATGGTGTTTCCATCAATGCCAAAGAGGGAGAACATTAGAAATTTGTTTTCATTAATCGAAAAGGTGACGTGGATGAAGGAAAAAGCAGATATGATTGTATGAAGTATGAAGATCAACTCAAAGTATGTAAAAGGAAAAGGTGGAGAAGGTTTAGTGACTTTAAATCCATTTCCATCGTAGAAGATCACTTGAAATGATTTTGGGACCCACTTGGATTGAAATAGCTCTAAAACATATTTTGAATGATACATAGAAGTTCCAAAATGACCTTTTGGATCACAAGTTATTTCCAGTCAAATTCAGGTACCCGGAAGTCAATCTTTCAGGGTTAACTTAGGAGAAGGGCAAAAGTTGGTGCAAATTACTAGTCATAAAAAGTATAACAGAGCCTTGGAGGAGTAGCTAAACAAAAAGATAGGAAAACATGACCTGACAGTGCAACAAATAACATTATTATGGGTCAGTGGTGGTGCATATATAACATCTCATCTTGACAGAGGATACCTTAGTGATGACGGTGCTAGATACCACCAACATACAAGGGTCCTCCCCGATGTGAATTCCCAATTAGAGCCCACACCATTTTGAGTAGGAGCCCCATCTAGAGTATCGTCCTGGCTACAATAACTTAAGGTTTTCCTTGGTTTCAATGAATAACATAAGAGATTACACACATCTTTTGAAATCCACAAGTAAGTAGACATTGTGAAACACCAATTGCAATGTGTAAAAGGAGGCCTTCATGCGAGAGTAGACTAGAGTGAGTCTCAAGAAGGAAAGTAATATTACTATCCTAGGAGAGGCAAAGTAATATTACTATCCTAGAAGAGGCACACAAGAATAAGAAAATATTCATTAGTATCTAGCGAAATTGTTCACATAGAAACAATGATTATTAAAGCAAAAACAACACACATTCAATAGGATAAGTACCAAAGCCAATGAAGCAGTTCAATTTCCTTAGTACATATGAACATAACATATACCGCAAACATCCAAAGAATAGTCTTACATAATTCACGATACATACATGGAAATGTGTTGGCTCAAATAGATTCAATTATTAGATGAAATATCCAAGTACACAATTACAATGATGATACACTATTTCCAATAGTGGAACATTAAGTGACTTGTTGCTTCTCTAAGGAATGATATTCTCTCCTATGTCAAGCTAGAGAAGCCAAAAGTAGCTCTCCAAAGCCTAAGCCTCAAAAATCCTTTTGCTTGAGTTATGAGGTTTCTTGTATAACAAGAGGAATGGCCTTTCATATTCCCATGACTCTTGAACTACCCTCATGACTCTTAGACTTCCAATTTTACCTTTGAACTTCTATGAATTTTTGAATTTTGATAATGACTCTTGAACTTCTATTTGACTCATTTGTCCACATGTGACTTTACACATTCCACATAAGACTCTTGGACTTCCACACATTACATTTTTTCCTTTTCCTTTTGATAATTACATCATTACATTCACAAGTGATGTGGCATAACACATGGACACATATTTACCATTGTGATGACACTTGTACAAGTCACAACGTTATAATGATGACATGAATAGTCACGATGAGTTGGAAATGCCAAGCTATTCTCCTTGCTATTTCATATTAAATATTCATGAAATTTTTGATCATTACTTCATATTTACCTCCAAAGGGTCTTGTATTAGCCTTGGAATCTTCTAAGTCATCATGAAATATCTTCTTTCCATCATGGCCCAAGATCTACTTCATGTCTACATGATGGTTATTCTATGTGCTCTTTCTCTGCAAGTGCTTCTTTGCTTCTTCTCCTAACTATCTTCCTTGAGCATCACCTTGACTTGTTGAAAAGGTACTCTTACCAACAAATATCACTCATGACAAGGAAAAATAAGGCTTGAAATAATTTATACCATCTCTACATAGCTCATGGAAGAAGATGATTATGATAGGCCTGTGGAAGGACTGAGAAGGAAGGGCTTGATGAAGGGGGTGCAGTTGAACTCACTAGTGGATTAATAAGGCACCACTATTCATTTTTTCTTCACCATGCACTATGAAGAAGGGGATATTCAAGGTCCAATATAGTGGGCAAGCACAAGGAACAAGGATGATGAGCTTGTTGATTAAGACTACACCATGTGATAGGAAGGAAAGAGAGGAGTATTATGACTATGCAGTTTGACTTGAAAATTACAAAGAGGAGGCCTTATAGAGCCTTGTTACTATGCATGCAATGAGAGAGAGAGTCTTGAGAAACTGTTTAGTGAAGAGGGGAAAAACAAGGAATAAGTTTGAAGGCTTGATGCTTGAGACTATGTTATGCAGTGGAACGAAGAGGAGGCTTAAGAGGAAGCAAAATTTTTCTCAATAGGGCTTCCTTTCTGTTGAAACTATGCTCTGCGCTGCGAGAGGCTAGACAGGAAAGGCTTGATCCGAGAGAGGGATCAAAGTAAAGAATGGAAGAAAGGCCAAGCCTTGTTACTGCACCATGCATTGGGATTAAGAGGAGGCCTCTATGGTAATGTAATTTTTGTCAACAATGATTGAATGTTCGTTTGGAATGCACTTTTCCTCCTATGCTAGCACAATTTAGACCAACATCTGGAATGCACTTTTCAGTGAGGGAAGCAATGAAAGGTAGGTAACTTAGCCTAAGAAGTGCTTCACTTCATTGGGAGAGAGGTAGGATTTTCCTTGTGCAGTTTTCTTTTGCAAGGGGATGGAAGAGGTCCTTGCTGTCAGCTAACAATACTTTATGTGCCATGCAAGGTAGAGGTGATCAAATGTAACAACCCTGGTGAAAATTCCATGTAATAAAAGTAAATAAAGGCAAAATAATAACCATGGATGATGGGGCACTTATTCCAAGCTAAATGTTGGGCAAGACATCTTAGGGGGGTGTTCATTTGGTTGTTTATGGCTAAGGAAATTGGCAAAGGAAATGGTTAAGGATTTGGAAAGGAAAAATGGAAACTTTGGCACATTTATTTATGAAAATAATGGAAATTAGGAGAAAAAGGAGGTGAAAGGTCACAAATTGCATGTGAGGAGGAAAAAGAAGGAAAATAATGAAAAATGAAGAAAATAGGGGCCTCATTCATAAAAAGGATTTTGAGGATCAGTTGGTAACCTTTTGTCAGTTTAGTTTTGGAGCTCTCTCATTATTTCTCTCTCTCTCGTACTATTGGAGACTTATATTTTTCTTGGAGGAATTTTGGTGGGTGTGGAATGCTTGGATTCTTGGATCAAGAAGGCAAAGGAAGAGTAGGAAAGCATAAGAGGGGATTAGGATCAACAACTAAGTCAAATTCACTTGCAGGTACTGAGTTGCATGTATGTTTCCTTCACTATTTTTGGCATGCATGACATATGCATGTGGTTTGTTTGTTGTGATTTGTCACTGGCATGGAGGATTTCCTGGATTGAAAGTGGATTTCCTAGCCTTTCCATTTCCTAGATAACCATGGTGATTGTGGGCTTACTTTCATTGTTTGTTTTTGGTTGGTTCTCATGTTGCCTTAGCTTGGGTTGAGATACTAGTTCCTGGAGGCGTGGTTGGACAAATGCCATGGAGCCCTATAACAACTTGGGTTGAGTTATGAGTCCCATAGAATTGGATATAAAAGCACTCTGGAGGCCCTTGTTGGGTTGAGTTACTAGTCTTGGAAGCCTTGGTTGGACAAATGCTCTGGAAGCTCGAAAATAGTTGTGGGTCAAGTTACTAGCCCTGGAATCCTTGGTTGGAACAAATGCTCTGGAAGCCCTGGAAGGCTTGGATGGAGATCAATCTGATGATGGTTTTGTGATGTTCGGCCATGAGGTGGAATCACTATTTGATGGGTTGAGGTGGATGACCTTTAAAACCATGGATGAGTTTTGATTGATGTGTTCTATGAGATCCCACACTCATGCTTGGAATGGCACGAGGGTGAATGGCTAAAGAGAGATTTGGCTTAGCCATTCTACTATCGAGTGGAACATGGAAGTCCATCCCGGGTTTGATTTTACATCATTAATAAGAGGTTATTTCTCCTGGTGTTTCTATGAGCATTACACTGGATTATATGAGGTTTATATGGCGTTGGGTTCATGGGTATTTCTATCCCTATTATGTTGGTTATGTATGTGTTTTATGACAATAACTATGTATGGATGTCATTATATTTTTACTTGTATATGAATGAACAATGTATCTATGGTCTAATAGATGGAATGGAAGATTATGTGTTGAGGCATCAATGCTTGATGTTGAATCTCAAATAAGTATGTGACCCCTATACTCATATCTGTTCTTTACACATGTAGATTACATATTCATGATATGTTTGACGAAATTCCTGTCATGGCTAGTAGGGGTCAAGTCAAGGTCTTAAAGAGATGTTTGCTTTAGTACTATCATTTCCATGTTATTTTATTGTTCTGAAGAGATGGTTCAATTCTGGGCAATGACCTAGGCTCTGGGCCTCAAAAAGTGGCTAAAATTCTAGGGACGTTGGCATAGCACTGACAAATTTAGTCTCTGGAAGATGGCAGACAAGCTTGTGAGAGCAACTTTGGGATTCTAGACACTGTCATGTCTATAACATGAGAGAGACTGAGGCTTAAGTTGTCAAAAAGCTAAGTGGGACCCAAGGGAAAGCTGTTTAAAGTGTTGGTTTGGTTCTTGAGGGTACTGAAGGTGATGTTGAATGTTTTTATGGTGTGTTTCCGTCATTTCCACTTCCTTAACGTGACTTAGGAGGTCAAATCATATCATAGTGGCCTCTTGTCGCATGTTTACCCCGGTTGGCCGGTTGCTTGGGTAGATGTGAGAGGAGGTGTTACAGAGTGGTATAAGAGCATGGTTCACCCCTTAGACTGGATGTGATATGTGTTGGTCATGCATGCATGTCAGTTGCATGTGTGTCTCTCACACTTTCATTCCATGTGTTTGTTGCATTTGCATGATGTGGATCATTGTTGTAGTGATTTCGTCATGTAGAGTTGTTGTTTTTTACTATGGGATGCATCGCTGTGAGTGTATGACTAGTTACATTTCAACATATTTTTCTTACATGTATCATTGTAGTATGTTTAGTTGCAATCTTTCTTGTTGGTTACATTCTTGTATGCTTGGTTGCATGTATCATTCTTGCAGGTTTGATTTCAAGCATTGTTCATTCATGCTTGATCATATGTGTGGTTGGTTATGCAGCGCTTATTCATGCTCATGTTTGCATGTGGTCAAGTGTATAGTGATGTAATGATGGTGGTTGTCATGCATGAGGTCATGGTGTGTGTTGTTTTTGAGGTCATGCATTGACTAGACCCTACCTAGAATGACGGTTGCATGGTCATATGCTCATGTATTAAGTTTCTATATGCTGTCATGATTATGTTATACATGTATCACACTGGTTTGTTGATCTTGCGGACAAGATATCCTCCCCGAGCTATACTAAGGTATGTTTTTTATTTTAATTTGGTTTAGCTAACATGATATACCTTGATTGATCTTAGACTTTTGTGATCCATATTGATAGAGATTATCTTTCGGATTAATCACATCATTAAGTTATGGTCGACGTTTCAAACCATCTAATGTGGTTCATCCTCAGGAAAAAGGTGAAAAAATCAATCTATCGAGAAGTTTAGGTAGTTTAATTCTGTACAGATAATTATGGAACCAGAAGCATCTTTACTATTTAAACTTCTAGATAGATTTATTTTTTCACCTTTGTCCCAAGGATGAATCACATTAGATGGTTCGAAATGTCGACCATAACTTAATGATGTAATTAATCCAAAAGACAATCTCTAATGATATACATTGCAAGGAGAAATATCAAATGGCTAACAAGATGGTTGACTACAAAGGCTCTCCCTATGAATCAGAAGAGAAGTATGGTGTTGGGAAATCTTCCAATTTGGTAGTTACAAAGAGAAGCTTAAAGGAAGAAATAAGGAGTTGTAAGGTAGATAATGACAGAGTAATGTACGCACAGGGGAAGTAAGTAGAGGTAAACAAAGTGATACTTTAGAGTTTTTCAGATTTGCAACGACATAGACCATGTTAGATCAACCATGAACAGGAGGATAGAACTAATGGGGCATATGGTAGTTAGTTGCATGGTGCTCATAGGTCAGATAGAGATGACATGGTCAGATATGGCAGATTGTTGGACACTCCAGTAGGAGAAGGGATACACACAATTGTTATTCTAGTTCTGATCCAGATAGGCATCATGATCGTTATCATTATTATCCTTATAGGAGGAGTGATAGGGAATATTTTCCGAATGAGTTTAAGAAAGAAAAGCCACCAACAATTGATGGAGAGATGAAGAAACCACATGATTCAGAGGTATGGTTGCTTGGCATTCAGAAATCCTTTAGATTGCATGACTATTCAGAGAACATGAAGGTTGGAGTGGCTACATTTAGTGTCAAAGGTAAAGCATACATTTGGTGGGAAGATGTGAATAATCTCAGATGCATTCATGAGGAGGATTTGAATTGGAGTGAGTTTGAACAACTATTTAAGAAGAAGTATTTGTTAGAGAGATACTTTGATGACAAATAAAAATAATTTTATGAGCTAAAGATGGGATCCATGATAGATGATGAGTACACTAGCAGGTTGTTGGAGTTGCTGAGGTATGTTGCTTATCTCACTGAGGAAAAGGCCAAGATTCAGAGGTTCATAAGTGTATTACCAGTTGCATCCAAAGACAGTATCAAGTTCAATGAGTCTATGTCATTGGCGGAGGCCATATGAAAGCTAAGGCATTTCTATGAACAATCGAAGTGTAGAACTGAGACTAAGACAGACTGGGGAGGTAATGCAAATAACAAAGGAAAATGGGACAGAAAGTGAGAAAGACCACATATATGTAACAAGGAGAATGTTGCACCACCTAAGAAGTTCAATACATCAGATAGAGGACAAAGATTCTGAGAAGCAGAACAAAAAAAGGAGATAGGCTGGAAGCCTATAGAGTGTTGGATTTCTGGCAAAGATCATCGCAGGAGAGATTGTCCATAGAATCAAGGTCGTAGAACTTAGACATAAGTGTGCAGGAGGCTTATATTGTTGGGGATGTTGGTCAGAATATTCCACGTATCTATGCAACATTGGATAACAAATAGGCAGAGCATCATGCATGTATCATTGAGATGGACGGTAAGCTTTGTGATCGAGTTATTTCTATTTTCACTGACCCTAGATCTAATTATAACTATGTTAGGCTTGAATTTATGGATAAGTGTGGTTTGAGTAAGGAATTGCATGTAGAGTCTTGGTTAGTGCAGTTGGCTACATGTACGAAGAAGCAAGTTCATCATTGGGTAGGAGATTATGCATTTGATTTGAATGGTATGCCTACCGCAACACATTGAATGTATTACCATTGGGATCATACAATATGTTGTTGGGAATGGATTGGTTGTATATTCATAGAACCAAGGTAGACTATTATGACAAAGCCATTGAGTGTTTTGATGACAATGGAGAACCAAGAGTCTTATAGGGTAAGAATAAAGCTACATCATTTAGGATGGTGACAACTATGCAAGCAAAGTGTAGTCGTAGGAAAGGGTGTAAGTTATTTGCAGTGAAAATTTCTAGTAATAAGGTTAAGGAAGTTGAGGATATAGATGTGTTGAGAAGGTACCCAATTTTACAACAGTTCAAGGATGTATTTCCTAAGGACATTTCAGAGTTGCCACCTCACGGGGAGGTATACTTTTCTATTGAGTTAGTGCTAGGGGAAGCTCCAACATCAAAAGAACCTTATAGGATGAGAACACCTGAGTTGGTTGAGTTAAAGCTGCAGTTGAAAGAAATGTTGGAAAAGTGATACATTAGGCCAAGTGTATCATCATAGGGCGCACCGGTATTGTTTGTGAAGAAGAAATATGGTACTCTCAGATTATGCATTGAATACAGGAAGCTGAACAAAGTGACCATCAAGAACAAGTATCCATTGCCAAGGATTGATGACTTGTTCGATCAGCTGGAGGGAGCAACAGTGTTCTCTAAGATCAACTTGAGGTCAAGATGCCATCAAGTACACATCAAAGAGGAAGAAATTTACAAGACAATGTTCCAGACCAAGTATGGGCATTATGAGTTTGTTGTAGTTCCATTTGGCTTAACTAATGCTACAACTACATTTATGTGCTTGATGAATAGTGGGTTGTGTCTGTATTTGGATAAGTTTGTTATTGTGTTCATTGATGATACGCTGGTATATTCTAAAAATGAGGAAGATCATGCCAAACATCTAGCAGGAGTGTTGAGGTTGTTGAGAGAGCATCATTTGTATGCTAAGCTCAACAAGTGTAGTTTCTTTCATACCGAGGTACAATACTTCGGGCATGTGGTCTCCAAGGAGGGAATTGTAATAGATCTAGAAAATATAAGTGCCATCATGGAGTGGATAACTCCTAAGAATGTGGATGAGGTGAGATCTTTCATGGGTTTGGTAGAATACTACAGGAGGTTCATTAGGAACTTCTCACAGATCACTTATCTTTACATCATTGCAAAGGAAAGGTAAGAAGTTTGAATGGAAAGAGGAGTGTGAGGCTAGTTTTGAGTAGCTCAAGCAGTTGTTGACACATACACCAATGTTAAAGATTGCAAATCCAGATAAAGAACTTTTAGTATGCACATATGCAGGATGGGCAGGTGGTATGCTATGAGTCACAAAAGTTGAAAGAGCATGATCAGAACTATCCCACAGATGATCTTGAGTTGGTAGCAATTATACATGCATTGAATATGTGGATACACTATCTTCTGGGTAGGAGGTTCACATTTTTGAGTGATCACAGTGGTTTGCGATATCTATTTGGCCAACCGAATCTGAGTGGTAGGCGGGCTCGGTGGTTGGCTACGATCTGTTAGTTTGATTTTGAGATTAGATATATCAAAGGTAGAGATAATAGAGTGGAAAGTGCTCTTAGTAGGTCGATACAATTAAATCACTTAGCAGCTATGATCTCCTATGGGAAAAATCTACATGATAGGATCTTGCAGGTAGGTCAGGAGGATGTCAGATATATGGATATTGTGCAGAGGTTATAGAAGAGTACTAGTACATGTACATGTGATAGTATAGGTACATGTACAGGTGATAGTACATGTGACAACACATGTACATGTGATAGTACATGTGATAGTATAGGTACATGTAGAGGTGAAGGTATAGGTACAGGTACATGTACAGGTATAGGTGCATAAGATATGGATTATTGTCTTACAATATATGGATTGGTCAGGTTCCAAGACATGATATATGTGCCGGATAACAGTGAACTCAAGAAGGTAATCTTGAGAGAGTTTCATGAGAACCCGTATTTAGGTCACCCAGGTTATCATAAGACATGGGCAACAATGAAGAGATTTTACCATTGGCCGAATTTGAAGAGGGTTGTAGTAGAGTTTGTGGCTAGGTGCTTTGATTTTCAGCCTGTGAAGGAAGAGTGTAAACATCCATGTGGACTACTACAGCCGGTTACAATTCCAAAGTGGACATGGGAGGTCATTTCCATGGACTTCATCACATGGTTTCCTAGGATAGTGAGACAACACGATTCCATCTTGGTTATTATGGATAGGTTGACAAAGGTTGCACACTTCATTCCAGTGAAGTCTACATTCTCAGCTAGCGATGTAGCACATGTATTCATCAGAGATATGGTTAGATTCCATGGTGTTCCAAGGAAGAATGTGTCAGACAGGGATGTGAAGTTCACTTCTGAGTTTTGGAAGGATTTATTTCTAGGTTTGGGCACAAAGTTGGCCTTCAGTATAAATTATCATCTACAGACAAATGGACAGAGAGATAGGGTAAACAAGATATTGGAGGACATGTTGAGATGTATGTGATGCATCAACAACAAAAGTGGGAAGAGTATCTTCTACTGGTAGATTTAGTGTACAACAATGGGTATCAAGAATCTTTGAGGATTAGTCCTTTTGAGGCATTGTATGGGCAGAGTTGCAACACTCCCATTAGTTGGAGTGATCTAGTTAACAGGGTATTGATTGGACCAGATATGTTGGTAGACATGGAATAGGAAATGCAAGTGATCAAGAAAAATATAAAGGTAGAACAGGATAGGAAGAAGAGCTATGCAAATCATAACAAGTTGTTCAAGGAGTTCTAGGTTGGAGAATAGGTGTACTTACACATCAAACCAAAGAATAGCTCCTCGCGGATTGGATCATGTGTCAAGCTAGCACCACGGTTTTGTGGAACCTTCAATATTATTGAGAAGATTGGGCCAATAGCCTATCGACTTACACTGCCTCCTATAGTGAAAGTCTCTGATGTTTTCCATGTATCATTTCTTAAGAAGTATGTTAAATATGGTGATCATGTGATTTACTGGTCTGTATTGCAGGTGGAAATAGATGGGGAATTCCAGTCGGAGCCTCATTGTATATTGAACAAAAAGGTGGCCATGCTTTGAAACTGAGAAATTGAGCAAGTTAAGGTGTAGTGGAAGCACTTTGGGCCCAATGAATCTACATGGGAGATGGCGGATGAGATGCGAGCTATGTATCCTTCGCTTTTTGCCGATTGAGGTAAAGCAATTTTGGCTTGGTGTTTTGGTATGGTTTTTGGTATATGATGTGGTATATATTTTGATGATGTTGGATTATGTACCTATGTATATGGACGTAAATACCTTCCTGAGCTATGTTATAAATCTCCAATAAGCAGTATGGGTGTCATGTCATTATGATGTTATGTTGTTATGTTTCATGTTGGTTTGCTTCTTAGTACGTTGATCATTGTAAATACTGCATCGAGCTAAGTTATAAAGCTCCATCAGCAGTATGTTTTGCTTACAACAATTTTAAGGTTATAGTGTTATTAAACATCAAGGACGGTTTTCCCCCAAGGGGGAGGGTTTTGTAACAACCCTGGTGAAAATTCCATGTAATAAAAGTAAATTAGGGAAAAATAATAACCACAGATGATGGGACATTTATTCCAAGCTGAATGTTGGGCAATACATTCTAAGGGGTGTTCATTTGGTAGATTTTGGCTAAGGAAATTGACAAAGGTAATGACTAAGGCTTTGGAAAGGCAAAATGGAATTTTTGGCACATTTATTTATGAAAATAATGGAAATTAGGATAAAAAGGATGTGAAAGGTCACAGGTTGCATGTAAGGAGGAAAACGAAGGAAAATAATGGAAAATGAAGAAAATAGAGGCCTCATTCATAAAAAGGCTTATAAGGATTAGTTGGTAACCTTTTGTTAGTTCATTTTTGGAGCTCTCTCATTACTCTCTCTCTCTCTCTCTCATACTCTTGGAATATTGTGTCATTTTATGATGAATGGTTTTGTTACTGGTGATAAGGGTTAGGGGTCATATGGTTAGGGATTAAAATGTGCTAGTGTGTTAGGGTGTTAAGCATCATTATAGGTTCACAATCAAAATGGATAGGGTATAAAGTATATGAGTATGCTATTATGTTTAGGCTTAAAATGTGTTTGGATATAATTGCATCGAGGACCATCCTATGTTTAAAATCATAATAGTTAGTATATAAGGTCTATGAAGGGTGCGAAGGTGGGTCAAGGTCAAACTGATTGATAATCAAGGTGTGTAAATGTCTTCGAAAGTTAAACTATTTCATTAGGGTGTACAAATGGATTATGATTTTAATATGTTTTCATATCTCAATTTTTATGCTCTTTTCACTATTAAAATACTCATTTTAACACTTTCAATCATTTCCTTTCACCTTATTTTTCACATGTTTTGAAAGGAAAGTGTCATTTCAATCTCAAGAGGTAACAATTTATTAATCCTAACTATTTTCCATCATGTTTTATCTAACCTTTGAACAATTATGGTTGTGCCAACACATACCATGTAACTCTTATGCAGTTATTATAACCACCCTCATTGTTTAGAATATTATCCAGCTTGTAGTGAGAAATATTCCGCCTGGATTTTATTCCTAGGCACCTTAGGATGGTTCAATTCTAGTTGGATAAGCTACATCATGGACAAAGATAGTGCTACCTCATTTCCAAATCCACAATCAAACCATAACAAAAAATAGAGCAACCAAGTGATTGATACAATGTCAGCTAACAATGAAGATATATTCTCATGCAGTTTATGTCATGATAATATTACAAAGATGAGATGTGCCAGTTTTTTTTTTTTTTTTGGTAGGTAAGCACCCACGGGGGATTTGAACTAGTGACCTATCACAAGGAGTGCCTTAACGGTGCACCCATTCACCGTCAATCCAAAGCCCTGTGGGCAATGTGCCAGTTATTTTTACTAGGGCTAACCCAAATGAAAATTTATGTAACTTAATCATTTTTGTGAGATCCATGAGGTAGGGGATTCATTACTCTCTCTCTCTCTCTCTCATACTCTTGGAGGAGAGAGAAAGGGGTTCAGATCACCATTGACTTTGTAATAATTTTGTTAACTTTCTTGACATTCCTTGGGAATTTTAGTACTATCAGAATTGCTGGATATCATAACTTGTTAAAATACCTCTGTTAAGAAGTACCGATATTCTGATGCCTCGGACCTCTGATATTTTGATGACCTGATATTCCAATCTCTGATATGCCACATGCTCTGATGCTCTGGTATTCCAATCTTCGATATGCTGCATGCTTCAATATTTTGGTCTCTCATATTCTGGTCTCTGGGGTTCCGATATCGAGTTCTAATGGGCTCCAATCTCTGATATTTCATCCTTATTATGACTTCAAGTCCCTAGACCAGGAGTCCATTTTTAGACTTCTGCATACTGTTGGAAATATCTTCCAGAGAACTTTCCAATGGAGAGGGTTTGATGTAGGCTTTGAGCCCATCTGCTACCTTTGAGATGGATGCAAACTATCTGCCACTCTTTTCTCCTTGAATCTTCTTCTTGGTCATGGAATGCTGAACTCCTAGCCACCATAGTCGTCATTTTATGGCTTCTCCAGTAAACCTGCTTCTATGATGATTCTCTACATAAAGCCTACAACTACCATGGGGATTCCATCTGGACAGTCACAGTAGTGATCATTTTATGGATTTTCCACCAAGCTTGATACTATGATGATTCTATAGAGAGTACTGCAGCAACCATAGAAATCCTCTTGAGCCATTATTTCTTGCATCTATTGCGACAAGCATCCATGCCAGTCTGGTTGACATCAATGCCAACACTAACACAATCACCACCAATTTCCAAACAGGTTTTTCATGTATTTCTGATTTTTCATGTAGTAGGGTCCATCGAAAGTATGCAACATGGCTACTGCTTGGATGAGGAAATAAATTGAGCATCCAATGAGTGCTCCAACTCTAAATTTGAGTAAAACCATAGGGGGATACGTTGAAAATATGAGTTTAAAAAGTAGTTTTTTATTTTTTCCCCCTAAAATTTGATGATGTAATCTAATCTTATTTTATTATTTCCACTATTATTATATAATATTCCTTAGGAGGCCCATTTTAGACCTCAAAATTTCTCTAATGTAAAAGCACAAGTTCTAAGACAAGGTCTTATATTCATAATTTGTGACCAAGGGCATAGAAGAATTACTAAGGAAATAAGCCCTCAAGGTGCCAACAAAACATTATATGTGCATTTTTATATATAAAGTGCTTGGGGCCTGAAGAAGATATATAGTCTTGATTTAAGTGATTTGGCATATATTTTGGATTATATCAAAGGCTTAGAGTTTAAAGAATGAATGAGTCGACAACTTCAGAATTTGGCATTTATGCCAAATACGACGCAATGCTAAAAGTTAAAATAAATAGGCATGAACAAGTTGGAAACTTCGATGGTGGAATGGATATGTTTAGAGTAAAATTTGGCCGAGATGTTAAGTTTAAAGATTTTCCAGAAATAGAAGGAGCACTGCCAAATCCTGAAAAAATTTCAGAATTGCAAAATTGAGCAGTTAAGCTCAAATTTTCTTGCAAAAAAAGATAAGGAGATTTCAAAGAGATGGAGAGAATATGTAGATGACTTGACAGAAGCAGAAAAACATAAAAATAAAATATTCATGTAGGAATCAGAGTGCAAGATAACTAAAGAGCAAAGAACTAAAAATATTAACCCAAAATCTATATAAGCATAATCAAATAATTTGCAATATTGTAATGGTGCAATTGTGTTCATTGTTAGTGTGTGATGAATTGCTATTGGCGTGTATGTTGAATTGTTCATTCATAAGATATTGCTGAAGGTGTTTGTAATGGTCATTTTGGTGAGTGTTTGAAGTGACAAATTGATTTTTTTTTTGTAAATGGGATTGGCTTCATGATTTGAGTAGCAAAATTGCATGAAAAATGAATCATTGAGGTCATGCTGTTGGGTGTGGAGCCTGATTATCTTCCTGATTCAAAGGTCTTGTTTCAGCAGATGCATGCCCCAGGTCGACTGTACACCCCTCGACGCGGGGCATGGGGGGTGGGGTGCGGGGGCTGGTGGGCCCCCGACGAGGGTTCAGGGGCAGCGTCCCCGAAGCTGAAAATAGATGAAAATTTACCTTGTAAAATTTTGTAATTTCATAGTCAATATGGGCCGTTCATTAGGAGGATGATCTAATGGTAGAGATTATGCTGATTTAGGGTTTTTTTCCGTAGAAGGAACCCCTCGATTTATATGATGGAATTTTATTACAATTGTGTATTATTATTCTGAGCATGAGAGAGAGGAGGTTGTTTGAGAGAGAAGAGGAAATTACAATGGATTTGCTGTAGGTTTTATATCCTCATTTTGCTAGATAATATAAGAGGAAGGACTATTTATTTCTCCGTGGCCTAGCCCAAATTAGGTGAACCACATATATCTATGTCTCTCTTGTTTTATGTGTTTATTTATTTTATGTTTTTGCAATATTATGTGTATTTCATTGATCCATTAATTAATTTCTAACACATGCAAGTAGTAGCCTGCAAATCATGGTTTGTAGATCCTTCCAGTAGTTGTTGGTAAATTATTAGGGGTTGAAGCTCCTTTCAGTGGTAGTTGATAAGTTTATGGGTTGTATCCCTTTTCAGTGATGCTGATAAAGCAGGGAGTAGTTTCTTCCTGCTGGTTGTAGCTAGAAAAATGTAACAACAAGTAGTAGTTTCCTTATGAAGTAAATTGAAGAATAGTTTGATGAATTTGTATGTTCTCATTGGGTTACTTATGTTATTTCATTGCATGCTCATACGAATTAATTTTTTGAAATTTTATTGGTGTCCTAGTATCATTACAAGTGAAAGAAAGTTTTAAAATTCCTAAAATACTAGTTCACCCCCACTCTCAGTATTGTCCCGGTTTTCTATCACTTTTCATGCCCACAAAGGAAATTGTTAGCCTAATCAAGTCTTTGGTATAGGACCGATGGGTGTGACATTGATCTCCAAAACATACTTGAAGGAACTTTGTGAAGGTAGAATGGGGGGGATTTTCAATACGAGAGAGCCCATTGATACTAGTAGAATCTACCAATACCTTGAAGTTGTCACCATATTTGAGAATTGTTAATGGCTAGGATTCTTTGAGAAACTCAAAGGTTTTGATGATGAGGTGGTGATGGAGCTTTCCATGAACCCATGAAACCCTAAAGGTAAATAACTTGTTATTGCAGTCAAAGGGTTAGTGATTTACATCAACGAGGACTCAAAAAGCAGAAAAAACCCTCCCTAAGGGATTATAGTGGAACAAGGAGAAAATGCAGGAGGCCATCACGACTCAGAGGGGATTATTCCTCCAAATGAAAACCCAACGAAGAAAAGAATGGGGTGAGGAGAGAAAGCCTTCCTAGTCCTTGGGATGAAGTGGCCTACCACATCCTTAAATATATCTCTTATGAGGGTAGATTAAGCATAGTTTATGCTTATTAGTTCAGGTTGTTGGACCAATTAAGGTTCCAAGTGCACCCTCTATCCTTGAAACTACTAAGCATGCCATTTTTCCTCCCACAATCCTTAAAAGAGATGACTGCTAAGGTAAACGAGGGTAAACACAATTATATAGCTCATCACTATCTATTCAAATTAATTGTTATAGATGCACTAAAAGATATGTATCATCCAATTCCTTGGATTTACTATATATATATATATATATATATATATATATATATATATATATATATGAATGCATTTTTAGAAGCCCAAGCATAGCATAGAGCATAGTAGGCCAAATATTATTACAACTAGAAAAATAAAAGGGAAGGCATTAGCCAACCCTTAAAAAGTCAAAATGACAGACACCTTGTAGGAAGAGGAAAAATAAATAGAAACTACATTAATAAGTCTAAGTACCATTACCAAGCCCAAGGTGAGTAGACCTACTCAACATATTTTTTATACAAGGAGAAAGAGCACTAGAATCAAGTTCAATGGGAAACATAAACCTCCCTCTCCCACTCCCATAAAAATAGAAGAAACACCTAGTACTAAAAGGAAAGAGCTAAAAGCCTGGAATAAATATAGGGCATGCTAAAACCATATGTACACAAAGATGAGATACAATGGGGTAGTATTTTAGTACTTCTTGAGGAAATAGCTAAGCTAGTATAGCTACTGGAATAGCCAATCCAACTACAAGAATAACATGTCCAAATACAAGAGAAACCTATATAGCTATAGGAACAACCTGTAGAACTACAATAGATAAAGAAATCTACAAAACAATTTTCCCCATGAAAGTTACCTACCTTCTCTCCTAGCCACTAAGGCCTAACCCCCTTATTGCGGGTACATTAGGAAGGGTGCTTCTTGCACATATGATGCCCCAATTAATGATTGAGGTAGAAAAGGCCAAGGTGTAAACACATAGATGGAAGAGGATTGCAGATGATAAAAGGGTGCCTAATATTTTCCAAAATGGAAGACGACATCAAAAAGAGAGGGAGGAAATGTCCCTATTGATAATTTATGAAGGTAACAAAATAGAGCACCTCGAAAGTGAAAATCAACAACAAAGAAATTAATACAATAAGCACAAGAGCTGTTGAAGGCAAAGGATATTTGAATTAAAATAATGGAGATATCCTTAGGAACGATGGCACACCTCTTTTTGGACTCTATTAGATTTAAGAAACCTTCAAAGACATACTCATTTTTCCTAAAATAACAATGGTGTAGGTTCAAATTAACAAAATAGCTAAAAGTGGAACAATCTAGTTGTAAGAAACTAAACATTTCATATACTCTTTCCTAGAGTGAAACATGGAGGACAAGGGAAACATTCCTAAATTCTATATACATAACCTCTTCCTCACTAACATGTCCATATGGGACTCCAATCTATACACAGGGGATGCACAACTATTGACACTAACATCTTAGCTAAGACATGAATATATCAAAGAAGAGGAAGTAAAAAAGGCATTAGAATTGGAATTGGAGGAACCACTATGGATCAAGCTATACCACCCATCCCCATTAATACTTATAATGTCCCATGCTATTATGGAAAAGGATCCTAAAATAGAATACATTTGGAAGAAAATATAGGTAGAAGCTATCCTCCATTTTGAGGAGACTTTTAGACTATTGGGAGAAGAAAGTTCAAAATCCTTCTAGAGAAGATGGTAAGGCTTGTATCACAACATGAATATAAGGGGATATCACTCCCCAATAGATCCAAAGAAACACTAGTAAGAACCCATATATATATAAGAGGATCAACCAAATACTTGGGGTTCAGTGGATAGGACTCAAGTTGAATACCCATTAGTTTCTATGGATACAAGAAAACTAGAGCCAAGAAGAGGAATTATGGGTGTGAAAGGAGATAGGATATAATGCAAAATTCTATCCAGTAGGCATAGCCATAACAATCTTAACTTGCAACATCAAGAAAAAAAGAAGAGAATTAAATGAAAAATAGAAAGGAAGAGAATACAAATGAGTTGGTTAAGGGTGAGCAATAATTCCAATAGGTGGTATGACAGGCCTCCAAAATAGGTAAATTATAAGGCCCATTAAAACAATGCTTGAACCCACATTTTTCACTTAGTGGGATATCTTCCTAGCTTAATGGGTTATTAGAAGAATTTGATGTGGTTTTCATATTTTATATTCCTTTACATGTTCATTGTGTAGGACTTCCAAAGATATTGAGTAGATCTTAAGAGATCTAGCACTAGAGATATTTTAGGAACTTGCTCCCTACAACAGGAAGACCTAAACTTGGTTGAATTAGGGAATTTAACGCCTCCTCTTATTTTTGTGAGTAGGATATGGAACAAGAACCTATTTTTTAGGATTTTTTGAGGGAAATTTATCCCTCAATTTATAAATAAGAGGCTCAAGTTGGCCTAGTAGAAATGGGTAGAATAAAAATTATAAAGCAAGATTAGGATTTTTGTATTCCCAAGCAAATTTTGCAGTGTTGTAATGTAAGAACACATTTTAAGTTAATGGAGTAGTGCATTATTCCAACTCTTAGATTGGTTATTATTTAAGGACTCTGTGCATATTTGGGATGGTCCCGCCCTAGGATCTTCAAATGCCTCTTGTACTTTTGTTGATATTATGCTTTGCATTTGTCTTGTTTAGCTTCTAACACTATAAATTATGGAAGTTATAGTCTAATGGTTTTTGTTCATGATTAAGTAGATGGTTCCTTTGAGAAATTATTCATCGTAGGTTACTTATGCAAAATGTCATCAATAATAACACTTACTAATGCAATTTTAAGTCTTTTTTCTATTCCATTTATTTTGTTGTTATAAATTTTGTAGTTCAATGTTTCATTATACAATTAATTTTATAGCTACAATAGACAAACATGATTCACTTTTGTGATGATAAAGATTGAATAAAGTTTCCTTAATCCCTTACTAGTTGAATGATATAATTCTCCAACATTATGACCTCTTTATCTCAGCTTAGGTTTGTGTTCTAACTATTTTTTAAGCTTGCTACAATCTTCTTGTAGAAAAACAGAGAATCCTATATCAACTTGTAACCAATCCCCTTTTCTTGCCCATATTAGCAATAAACATTTTGTTTAAGCTCCATGATGTATTACAACACCTCTAGGATGTGGGTCGTGGAATTTGGAAGAATAGAGACTTGAAAAAGTTACCTATAGATGACTTTATCAATTACTATTTAAGTGTTGTTTTCTGCAACTTAGGGTTTAGAATCTCAATCCTTAATTTCCAACAAGTGTGTTTTTTCATTCATTGCAAGTAGCATATATGTGTGTGCCATTTCATTTTCTACTATTCATTTATGCGAATATACTTTCTTGTATCTTATCTTAGTTCAACAACTTAACTTGGTCTTTGTTCATCTAATATACACTCCAGTACCTCCCACTTGTATGAGAATTAAAAAAAGAAGAAGATAGTACTTGTTGCACATATAGTGCTGACCCCCCCTAACTTTGTACAAACCTTAGGTTGATAATTAAAGCTAAGAAACTTGGAGGTTGTAGCATTGTTTCTACAATACTAAGGGCCATCAACTTGCACCTTGGTCATGTTGCAACAATGAGGTCTTAGGGGTGTTGCAGTGATATTGATATGTTGCTACAACCTGAGGGTGTCACAACAACAAAAAAGGGTGTTGCTGCAACTATCCTTTATTTCCATTTCAAGAATATTTGTATGAACGTGCTTGATGTGTTTCTCATGATATATTAGTGATCAACATAAAATCAAAAACACTTTACTAAATACACAATAATGAACAGTAAAGTGATATAATCAGAAGATAATTATACCTTGATTAAAAATGCATATAAATGGGAAAAATTTGTAATGAGATGGTATGAAAATGGAAAAAGATAGTCAAAACGATGTGGATAGGTAATAAAAAGATGCTATTTTGGGTGCTCTTCACTTTCTATTTTCAATTGCTTACTTATTTCACCTACTATTTTTGCATTTATTGTATGATATTGTAGAGAGGCTCCAGGCTTCATTTTTTCCTCTTTATAGATTTATGCATGTTTGAGTTATCTACTACAAACCTTGAGTTTGTCCTTATCATTGGAGTTTTTTCCTCCCTTCTCTTGTAGACCTTATTACTAGTAAGTTATTATTTTAAGGGCCATGAATTGATACAATGGGTGTCATTCTACCTATTCCTTTCCTAATATATTTCTATTTATTGTCTCTTTCCCTATTCATATAGTTCTAACATACCTTTAGATTTAGTGAAAAAGTGGCTACGCATATCCTTGCTACTTCATTGTGTCTAGAATTTCAACACTAGAAGAAGGAAATATTAACAACAAAGTTTCTAAAATTGAAAATAAACAAACCACTAATGTTATAATTTCTTCTAAATTTTCTAAATAAACTAGTAAAATACACTTTCATTAAATAAATCAAAACATCAACATGACAAGGGCTTGTAGACACTCATTATAGTGGTTGTAGTGGTTCTTACCTCTCGTCTTAATTCTCACTCCTTTGATTCATTAATGTTTGCATGGCAAATAAAATGCATATTTAGTAAAGAAGAAAACTAATGATATTATCCCTTTATCATTTCCCGAGAAATGATACCAAAAATGTCCTAAACCAGGTTACATTTAATCATCAATATAGGACTCGTAAACTTCAAAATTATTATATTTAGTGAAGAAGTGGCTACACATATCCTTGCTACTTCATTGTGTCTAGAATTTCAACACTAGAAGAAGGAATTATTAACAACAAAGTTTCTAAAATTGAAAATAAACAAACCACTAATGTTCTAATTTCTTCTAAATTTTCTAAACAAACTAGTGAAATATACTTGCATTAAATAAATCACAAGATCAACATGACAATGGCTTGTAGACACTCACTATAGTGGTTGTGGTGGTTCTTAGCTCTCGCCTTGCTTCTCACTCCTTTGAGTCATTAATGTTGGCATGACAAATAAAATGTATATGTAGTAAAGAAGCAAACTAATGATATTATCCCTTTAGCATTTCCCCATAAATGATACCAAAAATGTCCTAAACCAGGTTACATTTTATCATCAATATAGGACTCATAAACTTTGAAATTATGACATTGTATGTGCTTGGTTAGTGTAGGAGGTCAAAAAAATTCTAAGTCGTACTATTTTAAAATCAAAATATGAGATGGAAACCATTGAAAGCATACATGAAAGTTCTATAGAGATATTTCATTCATTGGATTGATGCTTCAAAGATTCCTTACTGATCCTAGATTACAATATTTCATTTGTATGAGGGTTCAAATGTTTTTGTAGTCAATAGTAAAGCTTATGTCATTCTATCAATCTTAAATGGAAACTAGTATTTGTGGAAGATAACACACAATCATAAGAAAACAATTTGCATATGAGAAAAATATTTTCAAAATAGTGAAGGGTTGTATCAAACAATGGGAGTGATGAGACTGGTTTAGGAAGATTTAATGGTTGAGATAGTCATTAAAATAAAATTGTATATTCAAATTTAAATATAAGGAACCAATTATAATTCAAAAAAATCCATTGTATAGAATAAAAAACTGAGTATACTTATGGAATAGAATATGATCTATGGAACACGATTTAATATATAGAGTAATGCAACGATAATATATATAATCTATGGAGAAAAAAAAGTATATCTATTAGGAAAAATGGAATAGAATATACTTACCTATGCTAACCACATGATACTAATCATAGTAATGGCTAGATTGAGGGGCCCTCTCAATTGGCTCATTCTACTAGAAACTTACAACACTAAAAACAAATCATACACAAAATATTTACTTAGAACATCAACACCATATAGTTTATACTAATGGAATCATAAATTCAACATTAAAAATATGAAATTTAGTTCTCCCTTATGGGGATTTCACATTGATGAATTCAATAACTCTTTATTACCTATTACCTTCTTACTCATAGTATAATTTACATATTTAAATATGTAGGAGCAAAAGAAAACCCTCAATGAATCCCCTACCTAATGGATCTCACAAAAATGGTTAAGTTACACAAATTTTCAATTGGGTTAGCCCTAGTAAAAATAACTAGCACATCTCATCTTTGTAATATTATCATGACATAAACAACATGAGAATATATCTTCATTGTTGGCTGACATTGTATCAATCGCTTGGCTGCTCTATTTTTTGGTATGGTTTGATTGTGGGTTTGGAAATGAGGTAGCATGATCTCTGTCCATGTTGTAGCTTATCCAACTAGCATTGAACCATCCTAAGGTGCCTAGGAATAAAATCCAGGTGGAATATTTCTCACTACAAGCTGGATAGTATTCTAAACAATGAGGGTGGTTATCATAACTGCATAAGGGTTACATGGTATGAGTTGGCACAACCATAATTTTTAAAAGGTTAGATAAAACTCTTTTAATAATCTATTAAACGTGATGGAAAATAGTTAGGATTAATAAATTGTTACCTCTTGAGATTGAAATGACACTTTCCTTTCAAAACATGTGAAAAATAAGGTGAAAGGAAATGACTGAAAGTGTTAAAATGAGTATTTTTATTAGTGAAAAGAGCATAAAAATTGAGATATGAAAACATATTAACATCATAAGCCATTTGTACACCCTAATGAAATAGTTTGACTTTTTAAGACATTAACACACCTTGATTATTAATCAGTATGACCTTGACCCACCTTCAAACCCTTCATAGACCTTATATACTAACTATTATGATTTTAAACATAGGATGGTCCTCGATGCAATTGTATCCAAACACATTTTAAGCCTAAACTTAATAGCACACTAATATACTTTATACCCTATCCATTTTGATTGTGAACCTATAATGATGCTTAACACCCTAACGCACTAGCACATTTTAATCCCTAAACATATGACCCCTAACCCTTATCACCAATAACAAAACCATTCACCGTGAAATGACACGATATTCTCAAATTTTTAGCAAGGGATGGTGAATTACAAATCACACAATCTAACCAAGAAAGATATATGGAGCCATGAAAATTAAAGAGTTGCATTAATGAATGTTGTAATACATGATTATAATGATGGTTCTCTCCCCCTTCCTAACCTAACACTCTCTTAAGCCCCCAAACCACTCTTTGTCCATATGTTTATACAAGAGAATTGTACGGGGTGAATTAGAACTAATTCCCCCAAATATGGGTTGTCAAAGTCATGGAGAGATTTAAAAGATATTGTGTTTACTTATTTTTTTATTGATCTTGGTTGCATGGAAACTTAAGGTCATATTACATTGGATTAATATATTATAGAATCATCTTAGAATAATATTGATATGTTTCAATTGATAACTATTTGCTCTATTTGGGACAAAGTTTGTCAATGCTCGTAAAAAGAAATATATGATTGAAATAACTACATGTCGTACCTAATTCACAAATGTTTTGGAGATACCGCTCATGATTGTGGTGAAGTAAAATTATAAGTGCGGACACGGACGAATTCCTCTAGCCCGATAATGGGTCTATCCACAAAAGATACATTTTATGGAAGATTTCCTTAGGTTAGAATCAATCAAGAGGGCCTACCTCTTGGTCGCTTATCCTGTTTGATGATGTCCTCACTTGCTCGCTCCAGCTATCTCTCACTTCCTCCTTCAAGCTCCCAAAACAAGTAAACAACAATAGACAACAAACATAATAATAGAGAAATTGAAATTCAACCTACTTAATAAGTCAAGAAACATTAAACCATGAATATGTAACATTATAAAACATGTAGGAAATCAATCAATAGTTCCATATATTAATATCAAAGAGAGATTACAACCATTCATCTTGACGTTGCAGTCTTCCCTTTAAGCTTCACTCCAAACCAAAACACATTTCTCCCTCACACAACTAGATAGCTACAACTAGTAATAGCTTTCTTGTCTACTCCAAACCAAAATTGCATCAACACTCAACCAAAACTCTACAACTATAACACTCACACTAGCTTGTGCTTGGGAAGAAGGGAGATTTATATAGGAAATATGGATGGGAGATGGATCCTCTTCTCATGGGAGAAGGACTTGTCCCTTGAGGTAGTTCCATCATTATAGGGGAAAGGAGCCCAAACTGTCATCCTTGACCCCATCCGGCCAAACCATTTACTAGACTTTCGTTACGAAGCTTCTAGAGATGGAAGCTTCAGCTCTAATTTAAAAAAATTTCCATAACAGGACCAACACTACTGGAACACAACTCAGTCATTCCTATAGGTGCGAGGGATAGTGCTAATCTTTGCACATCAGTGCGGGGGAGACAAAGGTTATTAGCACCGGTCTTGTAAACTAGGAAAAACAGAAGTTTCATGGGAAATGATGCAAAATGGAATTGATCTGCTCATGAATAGGGACACAATGGGAGTTTCTTCATGAAGGGAAAGCATGCGAGGTTCACTGTAGAGTTCCTCTAGGATCAAGGAACGGGGAGTACAGGGACAGTGACAAAATGCTGTGTAATAATGATTCACTTAATTAGGGATGTTTAGATAAAAACCCATGCTGAAAATTTCCAAGATTGATCTTAGTTTGTCTGTAAATCACATATGAAGTTAGTCACTTGATTCTGCTTAGCGTGAGCTTTATGATTTGTAGATCAGGAGCCTAATGGATTTGACTTGGGTATGATTTGGATAACATAGATCCGTGTCAACATCCTTAAGAACAAAACCCATGCTCCATAATTTCTTCTAGACATGCATAAGTATGCTGAACTTATAGGTTGTTGCTGTTGCTACATGGGAACCACTGAAATAACACTAAGAAAATCATCATCAACAAAGCCAACAATAATCCTTCCTAATTCATAAAAAATAAATAAAAATTATGATAATTGACTACTTTAATATTCGTATTCTCGATGTGGCACATTCACGAAGAAACACAACAAGATATGTGATAGACGAGGAAATAAGTATGATAAAATGATTAAAAATGGTTATTTAGGATGGTGAAAAAGGGACCAATTTGTGACCCAAAATCTCCCCCACACCTGCACTTTTTCCTGTCCTCATGCACACATGATAGAATAGATAACAAAAAGTCACCCAACTTTTTCAAATGCACCCAATCTGCATGGTTGCAATTTTCTATCCTTACTCCATTTTTCTTATTTTCATAAATACCATCTCCCATGTAACTCTCACCATTGTTGTCTTTCCATTGTCCCTCCATGAATGATTCCATTGAATTAATGTTGATGACCTTGATCATTTCTCTTATTCCCACAACATGTTCTTGTGTACCAACTTTCCATTTCATATCCAAAGCTGGTTCTTGTGTGAGAACATTAATGTTTTATTAGGAATTTGTTGCATCTATTGGGTATACATACACGCTACCTCTATACAATAATTCATACCCAATAGCATCTTAATTTTTTTTCAAACATTAGTTGTCCTGTTTGTCAAAATTGCATTTCTCATAAACACATGTCTCCATTATCCAATCATGAACAAAAAAAGTGACCTAACTTATGATGTTTCAATCGACAATTACCTAGATAAAATTATTAGCCTTATTTTAAATTCTCACAACCATCATACCTTCAAAAGCATCCTTTCAAGAATTATAGTGGAGTTGCAACATTTTGATTTGTATCAATCTGTACATGGAGTTGTAACCAATTCAAAGACATTAAAATTTCATGCAAAAACCACTTCAAATTGAGGATATTTTTTGGTGGGTGTGTTCATCACCAATTAGTGCCCTTATCTACTAAAAATCAAAACAAACTATTGCAAAAATCTTAAAGATATAACAAATACGCTACTACGGGAATTTTAACAAGCTTTTATATGTGTACCAACAAACTGTTATAGGTGTAACAACAAACTTTGTTGACAAATTCATGACAAAGTACAAATTGGATTTCGATGAAACTTTGTGGGAATGTTTCTACTATTTTAATGTTTCTCCACATCGCAAAATTAGAGCCATATGATCCAAAAATATCATGATATAAGAAAAATGGATGTAGATGATGTTGTTTAGTTTCTCAAAAATTATAAATCAGTTTTGCTGAAAACTTTGTAGGTTTATTCTTGCTAACTTAATGCTTCCATCCTCTAAGTTTTGCTTCAATCCATTGCACAAATATCAAGATATCAAGAAAATGGTTGTAGGTGATGATGCTTAATTTATGAAACAATTAGTTTTACTTGAAACTTTGTGGGTTTTTTCATCTTACAATAATGATTTCCTCTTCTGAGTTTCGTGGCAATCTAATGCATGGTCTAAAAGATATCCAAAAATCAAGTTATTCATTTTTCAATGTTAAAACAATGTAAATAAGTGAGAATTTACCAATTTGTTTTTGTTTTCCTTAGAAACCTATTATTCCTGTGCATGGAGAGGACTTAATAAAATAGAAGGTAAGCTACCATTTACAAATACAACTACTCTCTCTTGTCCCCCACGCTTGCACTTTTGCTTGTCCTCATGCAAATAAAGTAGAGTTGTCAACATGAGAGTCGACCAACCTACACTTATAACATATGAGCAATAACACCCATAGTTTGCATTTAAGGTTGCTATTACATCAACTGCAGTTTGTGGGGATACCAAAACAAGTCATGAATCAAGTGAGCCTTTAGAAGACATTGTCCATAAGTGCATTTTCAAACTTGTAGTTAAAATTCCCAAAAAATAACAAATTGTTGATACTCAAAAAATAGGTCAGGAACACAACTCTCTTGGTAGCAAAGGTTTTATTGGAAACAAAAGATAGTTGAAGGAAGCACATTCTAAAGAAGGTTGGCACATGGTCCATACAACTTTTCCTCTAATTTTTGCAGCTAGGTTTGAGTTAGTAACACTAAGGAGAAAAATGAATAAAAACTTAGTCTGTAGATGGAAGCCACATACCAATATGGTCTTTGAATGGATGATTGGAAATAGGCTTGGGCCAAACATGTGTAGGGAAATAAAAGTGTAAGGAAAATATACATTGAAGATAATTCTTGTTGGGGCTGGAATAATAACTATAAGTAAACATGAATTATGCAAATGTTGAGAAATAATTGAATCTTCCTTTCTAAGTGATGTAGACTAGTGGGATAGTAAGAGATGAGGGATGAAATAGATATGAAGATTAGAGACACAAAGAGAAAAAATGAAATGCCAAGATCACAATAATGTCTTATCATTATCCCCTAAATTTTCAACAAATCAAAATGCTTCAAGCTAATTTTTACTCAGTTTTTTCCAAGTATGTTGATAAAGGAAATTTGATTATGAAATAAAGCACTGATATATGATGAAGGCTGCTAATAAATACATACGACTAGTCATATTGCAACAACACCTGCGGAGTAACAACAACTAAGGGATAATAACAACTATGGAGTAATTGCAATCAATGTAACATGGATGATGAAGATTTTGAATTAGTGAAGGATGAAATCATTGCTTCCATGTCTTTCCATCAATCTGTCTACTACAAAAAATAAAAGGACTCAAGTACTGGAAAATGAATGAAAGAGTACTACTGAACTATTATAAGATCAATTTTTACGATCACATAGATTATATAAATACTTTCTTCCCCCAAACTAAACAATTTCCCTACCATCAAAATTTCTTTAAAACATCTCATGAGCAACACAATTCAATAATTCATCACCTCAATAAAATCATTATAAATAAAAGTGACGTAATCATGTTGAATGTTGTGGCATTAAAGAAGGAGGAAATAAATAGGGAAAAATGAATGAAAAAAAGATACATTCCCAGGATGAACTAGTTATCTCCATCTCCGTCTCTCAAATTCTTACCATTATCCAAGTGTATGAAATGAGCCCTCTTATATGGGAAAAGTAAATCACCTATGCTAAGGTTTCCAATTTCACAAAAACCTATTTATTTTCTGAAAGATAAAATTTCAAAGCATAATACTTGAAGGAACTTAAAGCCATTCTCCAAAAGCCAAGATATGAGGCTTATTCTTCCTAGATTTAAATTTAATATCATATTATTTTATTTATTTATTTTTTATTTTATTTTATTTATTTAATTTAATTTAATTTAATTAATTAATTAATTAATTTATTTTTTTCAGAATTCTTGGAATGAGTTATATGTGTGCCAATGTGTGTTCTTCATCTCTCTTACTCGACGTAGCGCCTCTGATAGTAGAACTATTTATTACCCTGATGGTCTTGCCTTGATACCATACAAGCATAGCCCTGCTATCAGTGGGCATGTTCAATACCTCGATGGGTTTACTTGTACTTCCCAATAATTCCTTTTATTATTCTTTTTCTTTCTTTATGTGAATTATATATATATATATATATATATATATATATATATATATATATATATATATAGACACACACACACACCACTCAAAATATTTGAAATAATGTATATTGCTCATTCGCATTTTTTAGAGTGTAAGGAAGTTGGGTGGTATGAGAGTATTTTAGATTTTCTAGGAACATAGCTCATTATTAAGGTTTAGTGGATGGGTGACACCATTCACAATAACCTTCAATCTTATCTATTTAATGTGTATTGAAATTAAACATCTTAGATAATATGAAAGGACCCTCTAGTGGTCATGCTAGAATTCTTCTGAAAGCCTATTAAGGTTTTACAAGAGTGGTCCACCATAGGAGGCTTTTCAACAATACCCCTTAGAGGAACTTGGAAATATTTCTTGGATAACAACTAGACTTCTATGATTTAATAACCTGGTAATAACATTGTTGCTTGCTACAACCCCTCAATTCCCCATATAATTTAGGCTTATGGATAGCAAATATCGAGCATGATAGTGACAAATACCCCCCACCCATAAATTGACTCAATGGACGATCTCAGCTAGGTGACATGGAGAAGGATCAATCAATCAACAATCATAGTCACTTTATAGAATAATGAGGAATTAAGAGCCAATCTTACTTGACAAGACTTACCATAGGAGCGTTTGATGTAGAGACAAGATAAACTTAATGATGATTAATCTGGTGATGACAATGATATATTTTGAAACGATGACAGTGATAAAAAAAATAGTAAACATAGTGGTGCTGCTACGTAAGAAGTTGCAACATGTCATATCCAAAATAAGTTGCAACAACTATGTTTTAGGATGTAGAAATTGTGACTAGGGGTGCAACAACTGAATCTTAGGGAGTCGTAACTTCAAAAATAGAATGTTTTATTTTAAGAAAGTATATATATCACGAGGACTTCACTAAATGAACCTATGACATATCACATGCATTCATGGTATACTAAACAATACCCCTACTTTTACTACATATTGGAAAATACCTCTAAAAATCACATTATTTAACCCCCTACTAGTATGAATCCAATACACTATCACAATTTAAAAACCCCCTACTTTCACTAGATATTGTAGGTATCGATTTTTTCATTAACATTTTTTGTACCCATTTATATTTTTTCATTAACTTTGAACTACTCCATTTTTAACACCCACCAATATAAAAACCCTTTACCCCCTATTATATGCTCAATATATAATGTCATTTTTTACCCTCAATATATATCCCCCAATATGAATGCATGTGGTATGGTATTTCTCCCCAAGTGAAGTCCTCGTGTTATATATATATATAGATTATTGTTCTATATAATTCTACCCTACTTTACTTGAAGAAAGGAAGATCTCGTTCAAGTGCAGGAATACTTCCACTACAACCAAGTGCTTAACATATGTAGAAATCTGTTCATACTCATATTTAAAATATAAACTTTAATGTATATCAGAGCATGACTCAACTAGCTTCTTTAACTATTATGGTGCCAACGGTTTTTGAATGATGGAGGAATGTTGTATGTTGACAATTTTTTGGAACCAACATTCAATGTGATCCACATATTCTTCATCCTTTGGTTCACTAAAAATTATTGGCATATCTTCCTTTGTCAGGTTGTGTAGATCTTCCACAACTTGTTCATTTCTCTCTTGAAGGCATGAAGGATATGGTGAGAGGAAAGAGAGAAACTCCTCGATCTCGGGCTCCAATATTTTCTCTTCATTGATGATTTCTTCTCCTTCAAACTGGTAAGGATGATTAAAGAAAATTCTTGGGATTTCTCCTTGATATTGTTCATGGAATTTTTGATCTCACCGTTGATGTTGCTCATGAGTCCCTTGTTGTTCTTCTGTTCCCTGAGAGGTAGATGTATTTTTGATTGTGACCATGTTTTCCAATGTGTTTAGAATAGTTTTTCCAATATGCACAGTCACTATTTCAGTAGTTTCAAAAATAACAACTATTAAATCAACTATTAAATAGTTTCAACATTTTCATCAGTTTCAAAAGTAACATTTTCATCAGTTACAACATCAACGATTTGAACATTTTCCACAATAACAATTTCAACAGTTTCAATTGTTATAACATCAACTGTTACAACCATTTCAATAGTAACAGTTTCAACTGTTACAATGTCAAGTGTTACAATAGTTTTAACATTTTCAGTCATTTCTGCAGTAATAGTTCCCTAACAATGATGCCAAAACTGTGGGTGGATCAATTTTCCTTCTAATTAACAACAACCAATCCTACTCACACATAAATTCTCAATCTGGGTAGGCGTTTTTATTCAAATCTATTGTGAAAAATATATACAAAAACAAATGACAAGTAGCACTAATGAAGTCTCAAGACTAATTGTTGTAAATGTCACTCTCAACAATCCAAAAACACTTGCTATCCCACTCGAAATCTTTCTCACATTTCATAAATAAAAGACACGCGTTGCAGAATAAAGCACTCTCTCTCACACTATGACTCTTATTCAAAAGAAGGAACAATCCTGGAAATCATTCAACACTAAAAAAATTACTGAAACAACCATTCAATTAAATAAAAGGACCAAAGAACTATAGTAATAATCAAATCCATCACATCTAATGAAGTTACTGGTCCAAGACCAATGTCGTTACACAATGATAGAGCCTATAATTATGAAACTACTCAATGCATGAACACGATTTATAATAATAAAAATTCATCACACATAACTTGCAACTGAGAGGAAATCAATATTCAACTATCATACCTCTTCTAACTAGTGATACCTGCTAACAAGGAGGGCCCTTCCTCCTTAGCAAGGGTTGGGGAATTACACAACATGAAATAGAATCAAGAAAGAGATATGGAGCCACAAAAAAGAGTTGCATTGATGAAAGTTGCAATACAAGACTGCAATGATGGTGCTCTCCCCCTTTCTAACTTAACACTGGCTTAATCCCCCAACCTGCTCTCTGTCCATACATTTATACAGGAGAATTGTAGGGGGGAAATTAAACCCAATTCCCCCAAATATGGACTATCAAAGTCATGGATGGATTTACAAGATATTGTGTTTGCTTGTTTTTGGGAGATCGTGGTCGCATAGAAACTCAATATCAAATTACATTGGATTATATATATCATATAATCATATTAGAATAGGTCTGACTTATTTCAATTGATAATTGGTTGCTCTGTTTGGGATGTAGTTTGTTAACGAATGTAAGAAGAAAGATATGCTTGAAAGAACATAGCTCCAATTCCATGAACGGTTTAGAGAAAAAACTCATGTTTCACTTAATTAGGGATATTTTGAGAAAAATTCATGTCGCATATTTTCAAGATTCATCTTAGTTTGTTAATAAATCATGTCCGAAGTTAGCCACCTGATTATTCGTGGCATGAGAAGACTAATATATAGATCATGAGTTGAAGCCTAATGAAGTTGACTTGGGTATGATTTGGATAACATAAATCCATGTCAAAATACCTAGGAACAAAATCCATGTTCCATAATTACTTTTGGACCTGCAAAAGTATGTTGACCTCGAAGGTTATTACTGTTATTACATGGGAACCACTAAAACAACACTAGAAGAAGCATCACCAAAAAAACAAATGATAATCTTTTCTAATTCATCAAAAATCAAGGAAAAGTATGATAATTAACTACTTTATTATTCGCAAGCTTAATGTGGCACATTCACGAAGAAACACAACAAGATGGGTGATAGATGGGCAAATAAGTATGGTAAAATGACTAAAAATGGTTGTTTATGATGGTGAAAAATGGGACAATTTGGCATCCTGACATAATAATGTTAGAAAATTGAAGAATTAAGCATATAACTACACTATCAATGATCAATCAAAGCTGGGAATAAAGATATATCAAAGAATTCATCTTAAAATATACACAAGTAAACATCTTGTAATGACATAGATGATGTAATGATGAAGAAATCGATGATGACATTGATGTTGTTGATGATGATGAAGATGGAGATGAAAAATGATGAGGATGCAGGAAATAATGATGATGATGATGATGTTGTGATTATTACAATGACGATGATGACATTGTTGAAAATAACGATAATGTGATTAGAGGATGTTGATGATGACAATGACAATGATGATGATGATTTGGAAATTGTTAGAAAATTATATATTACAGAGCAATGGAACACATAAAAGATATTGCAGAAATATAAACAAAGAAAACACATAAAACAAGAGAGACACAGATATACGTGATTCACCCAATTTGGGCTATGTCCATGAAGAAACAACCAATCCTTCCTTTTATATTATCCAACTGAAGAGACAATAGATCTGCTATAATTCCCTCTTCGCTCTCACACAATGTCCTCTCTCTTTGTCACTCAGAATACAGATCTACATAGATTCAATACAATTCCATCATATATAGTGAGGGGTTGCCCTCTAGGGAAAAAATCCCTAAATTAAACATAACTTCTACCATCAGATCTCCACTTAATGGACGGCCCAGATTGACTATGAAATTACAACATTTTACAAGGAAATTTTACATCTATTTTTATCTTTGGGGGTACTGCCCCTGATCCCTCGCCGGGGGGGGCTCCTAAAGATTGTTGTTTCCCCCCCTTGGAATGCCATTGCAGTGCAAATATTACGGTCGACGTTGCCGCCACATTACGAACTGGGGTCCAATGCGATGATACCTCTAGATAAATAAGATAATCAGGCTCCACACCCAACATAAATGATGAATTTACTCATAATGCACAATGATGATGACGAGAATGTGATGAAGGAGAATAGGGGGAGAATAAGATTAAATATGACGATAATGATATTGACTATATTGTTGACCATTAACAATGCTGACTATACAAATGATAATTATAAAAATGATGATGATGATGAAGACAAATAGTTTTTGAATCATTGATAATGATGGATAATGATGATTATACAATTATCCCAACTCTTTTTATATATTCAGAAAATTACAACATTATCTTTATCAAATTATTATATATTTCCCATACTATATTCTTCAACATCATTTACCTCTTTTCTTATCCTATTCATGTCTACTATTATTATTTTAGTAGTCTAAGGATACTTTCAAAATATATTTTATCCTATCCATTTGACATCTCATTTCCTGCAACATTTTAGGTTGATGTGAAATCTATCCTCAATGATGTCCCAACTTAACAAAAAATTGATTTCAATCTATACAAGTATTTCAATTGAAATCTATCGTCTAGGTTGTCCAAACCTAACTAGGATATTGAAGTTGCACTTTTTATCTTGTGCAATATGGTGAAGAATACAATCAACCATTAGGGTGCACTTATGGCATAGATGATTACATATATCTTAATGATGATGATTAGAAATGTGATAAAGGAAATTTGTCATTGCTTATAATAAAATATGCATTTTTCTTGTTTTTATGCATGAATGCATTGTTGCAAACAAACACATCCTTATGTCTAGGGTTATGATAGATCAATTTGAGGAGTGAAAGACTTATTTTCCTCAATTTAAACCTTTAACTACTTGCAATAATTAATTTTAAGTTGGAGGAATTAAACACCTTGTTAGGTGGTTTCCATGAGATAAATCTCATATGTTGATCTGACTCTGCTTATCACCAATCAAATGGAAGTCATGAAACCTCCAATTAAATAAATGACAATATTTATGAATGCAATTAGTTATAAAAGGAAAATATGAGAATAACTAACATTAACTAATTGATCAAGCAAGTTATTTCAACCCATATTCTAATTGAAGTCACCATTGAAAGAAGAAACTTGTAAAGAAATGCATTTTTGGGGTGATGAAGAAGAGATATATCCATTTTATTATTGATAATATAAAAATACAAATATACTCAATATCTTGTTGCCAACACATTTCATAACTTTCATCCAAATTCCTTTGATATTAGGCCATTTAAGACAAATTTTGGGCTTTGACTTCTTAAAAAAAGGGGATTGAGAAAAGTAATAAGTTTTAAGCCTTAAATCCAAGGGAAAAGGCCATAACTTAGAAACTTAGTGTTTTTTGAGACAAGAAGGTTATAGAAACTCATAATTTCAATAATATCTAATTGCTATAACATGAGGGTTCCAATATAGTAGCTTCTCTTAGCCTCTTAGCCTCCTCCAACATTAGATCTCATTTATAGTCTTATGAGTTGGTTGAGGTAGTTGGAAATGAGTGCTAGGAAGGTATAGGTGTCCACACTTGTAAACCCCACTCAAGAGCATGTAATTTTCAAGCATTGATTTTTCTTTCCAATTTTAAAGTTACAAGCATCTTAAGGAAAGGAGCATGTACATGCACATTTCATGAAGGGAAAATGCGTGGAGATGTTAAGAATTACTAGAAAGTGATTTTTTAATATGCTTTTAGATGAAAACTCATTGTAGGGGATCAATTTGAATGCCACATGGGAATTAGAAACATGATGATGTCAAATAATGTTCTAACTTGTGTATTAAAATTTATATCAATTATGAATGTTTAAGTAATTTTTGAATTCATTCATGAGTAGATCAATCGATTTGCAAATGAAAGTAATGTCAAAACATGCTTTCTTAAAATTTAATTTCTCGTTATCATAATTGGAATGTTCAATGCTTGCACCATATTACATTTTGAGCAAGCCTTATAGGTAGGATTTTTCCATGGTAATATGGCCATAGTTTTCTAGATAAATATTTTAAAAATGACATACTGGTGTATTTCTATTACTATTTGAATTGAATTAGTAGAAGAGGTAATGATGCTTACTTCACATGAGATGGTATATGTGAAGTTACTTGCACAAGGTCATGACCATTAAGTAGGTTGTCAACATAGCTAGTTCTACCAACTCTATCTATAACCACTTTTCACGTTAATATCTGTGACATTAGGTTTCATCTCCAACTAGTGAGTTCATTGTGAAAAGGTTTTTTTGCATGGTTTTGACTCAAATTTGTTAGTGTGTATTATATTGTTTGTTTTTACCTTTTAGTGATACCTTAGGTGTAAATTGTGAATTTGATTAATTAATTTTGTTAAAAATCTTAATTAAAATTCACTATAGCAGATCCACCTCGACGTTCTTGTAGGATGCAGGGTATACTTCCTAAAATTACACCTGAATCATCCAATATATAAGTCCCGTAGTTACAGAACCCGAAGTAATGGAAATTGAGACAATTCAAATGGAGATAGTAGAAGTTGAAGTTACTAAAACTTTAGAACCAGAAGTAATTCAAGTTGAACTTGAAGTAACTGAAACTTTAGAACTAGAAATAATTGAACCTAAACTAAGAAACTGAGTATGAAATTTCAGAACCTGATATACTTGAAGAGTGGTTTATCGAACTAGTAAGCCTATAAATTCATGTTTCACCTTCACTTGGTCTAATTTCTACTCCTCTACTGATTATGTCTCAAGAATATGTAATTCCAAGTGATTTATCACCCTTTCTATTAAGCATTAAAGATATTAATGAACCACAACTTCTTGCAAATCCTCCTCTTACTATAGGGGATTTTGTAGTTGTTCAAATTCCATCCCCTTTTTGACCTAACTCTTGGTATACAACTCATTTATCTTATTTACCTAGGGGACTCCTTGATTATGCACTCCTTTATCTTTCTTACCTAGGTGAACCATGAAGGAATCCTCAACTGTAAGTCAACCTTCATCTGCTCTTGAGAGTAGACCTAGCCAAATAAGTACAAATTCCATGTTTATAGGACCTCCATAATCATTTATATATGGTGGAACCTCTATACCTACTAGGTATCAGTCACTTAACAAAATCTTTTTAGGAGTTTCACCCGATCTTCCTTCTTCTCATATTTCCACTTGGTTGTCTGGAACTCCATCTAGTTTATCATTAGTTAATGTACAACCTACTACCTAAACCATGACATTTTCACAAATTTCCATGCCTGGAATGCTATGAACATTTGACCAATATTTAAAATTATTATATAGTGGTGTAGCTATCCCTCAACAAACTCCAGTTGGATCCTACTTTCTAGCTAGGGGCAACTGTCCAATGGTCCATATTTTCCTCTAGGAGGAAAACCTCTTGGAGGAACTTATCCTCCATATGTGGGACCATCTGTTGGTGGACCTTATCCAACCTCTAGTCAAATACCTTAGCTAGGCTAGAGTCGGCCTACTATAATTCAACCCTTGATTGGTGCTTCGTTCCCAGGAATTAGAGGTACCATTTGGAATCCTTCTTTTGGTGGTGTACCCCAGTTACCCTCCGGTTAGACTGTTTTGGATACTCCTCAAGTATCTGTTTATCAACCTATCCAAACCATTAGTTATATTACACCTCAAACACCTATTCAACAACCCATTCCAAGTACACCTTAGGCACTTATTCAAGAACCCGTTCCAAGTGCACCTCAAACACCTTTTTAGACTACACAACAAACGAATGTCCAAAGTATACCTCAGATACCAGTTCAAAAAACTATGAAAAATATAACTCAAACACCTATTTATCAACCTATTCAAATTGTACCTAAAATCCCTTTAGGTCCAACTATCTAGGCTATCTCGCAGATGCCTTTTGGTCAACCTATCCTAGGTGTACCCAAAATTCCATATCAAGGTCAACCTTACCAGGGTCAACCTTTCCAAGGTGAACCTTTTCAAGATCAACCCTTCCAAGGACAACCTTTTCAAGGATTTCCATTTATAACTCAACCTGGTGTGGGTTACCCTAGTTATCCTGGTGAAATGTAAGTGCCAATGGATCAATCTATTCTAGGATATCCTCCCCGAGCAGTTGGAATTTATCCTTAAGTTTACCAATATCCTCAATAGGATTTTAATAGGAAGTTACCCTTCATTGCAACATTAGATTTACCATACTTGTCCCACAGTAATAATGATTTGATTATCATTATTCTTTTTGGATGACTATTCCTACAAAGTTACCATGCGTCATGCCAAAGTTTGATGGAAAATATGGAGAAGACCCATCGAATCACATGATGACTTATCATTTATGGTGCTCATCAAACTCCCTAAATGATGATTCCATTTAGTTATGTCTTTTCTTATGGGCATTAACAAATCCTGCAACTAAATGGTACATTGAGTTACCACATGTATCCTTCCAGAACTTTAATTCCTCAACAACAACATTTTTGACACACTTTCAATTACCTATTCGATATGAAACTGGTACCAAGCTTTTTACTTCTTTAAAGTAGTTAGATTCTGCTCACATATCTGATCATATAGATGAGTGGAGACACCATTGACGTTTATTAAAATATTATATTCCAGATTGATTATTAGCTGAATGGTTTGTCAAATCATTACTTCCTGATATAAATGATGATGTTTCCGAAGTAGGAGTCATTACAAAAGAGCAGGTTATTGCTCATGCCCAATATTTGGACCTTATTTATTCACAATCTAGCACCTTGTACCAAAAAATTCCAAATGTTGCTTGATCATCGAACATGATTCAATCAACTTATATAGTATCTCATGTTGCTGATGGTGTGATTGGTTTTGTCAGTCAACAATATACAAGTAAACCTTCCAATCATTCTAATTCCAAGTCTACTCCTATTGTTGCCATTCAAAATTCACCTCATGTTATTTTTCCTCCTATTAATACTTCTGAGGTTAACACAGTTCAATCATTAACTGGTAAACCTCAGTAATGTGGAGTTAAAAATATGGGAATAGGGAAAGCAAGACAAAATGGACCTCAACAATAAAAACTGATGAAAACCCAATCTCTTGAAGAGAAACATAAACAATGATATCCTTGTATTATTTACAATGAAGACCATTGTACTAAGGAATGTCTGCATTGTGCAGAGGTTAATCAATTTCTTACAGGTCCCTCTACACCTACTTTCTTAATGGATCCTTTCCCCTCTTATGAGACCAAAATGGTTTCTCAAAATCCATCTTCTTCTTCCCAAAACTGTGTGGACATCATGTTGATGTCTTCTCAGTTTGCTCAAGTTATGGTATCTACAAGATCCAAAGGTTATGTTCCCAAAATCCTTTGAATGGAAGCGCTACAAATAAACCTTCCACATTGGGCTGACCTCCTTCTAATCCTCTATAGATTAAGCGATCAATTTTTTAAACAATGATTCATCCTCCTCTTAAAGTTGTTATTCAAAATTCATCCTTTATTCTCCATGGTAGAGTAGCTCAAAATTATAATATTGTTGAAGACTTGGCCCAAGTTCCTTCAACAATGTTAGTTCTCAAAGTGCTTCAAAGTTTCCCAGCACAACAAAAATCATTATTATCAACGATTGGTGGAATTGATCCACAATATTTGAACCTTATAGTCTTTGATCTTGAGAATCATGTACCTAGACTCCCGCATTAACTTGCATTCCAAATACACGTTATTGTACGTGGAAAAAATGTTTTTCACACCGTGATAGATGAGGGAGATTCTATATGTATTATGTTTGTATCTTGTTGGAAAGCCTTAGGATATCCTTCAATTAACCAGTCACCTACCACTATAAAATCATTTGACAGAAGAGGATTCAAACCTAACAAAATTTTAAATGCAATACTCGCGAAATTAGAAGGGAAAATGGTTATGATCAAAGTGGAAGTTGTCTATGCACAACTAGACTATAACCTTTTATTGGGTCGAAGCTAGACTTATGCCATGTCTACATTCATCTGTTCACTCTTTCATGTGATAATATTTCCTCATTAAGGGAAAATAGTAACAATATACCAAATAACCTTTTATGCTTCTGATTCATGAGCCACTGGTAGTGTACCCTTGGTAGGTAAAACACCTATTTTTTATGAGTGTTGGTGTGGGTATACTTAAATATTAATCATTTAAATGGGAACTTTTCCTCTCCCTTCACCCAACATTTCTTCTTTAGTTTCTAAAGTCAATATGATTTCATAAAGAAATTTAGAATTTCACGAACCATATGATCCCTAAATGGTGCCTACTTAATCAGAATTGAAAGCTTATGGCAACCAAATGCCAATGAGCCCAATCAAATATGCTTATGAAGCTATCCATTTGGTCTCTGACCCCCTTTTTAACCAAATGACTGAGTGAACGCGGTCATAGATGATTATCCTTAGTCATCCTGGTTGATATATTTTTCATCTCGATCCTTTCAATGCAAGTTTCCTACACATGAAAGCATTATGGAGGTTATGACATTTGAATAAATTCCTTGGGACAATTATCATCATCATTCTTCCTTTCTTCCAACCTAGAGACCATTGAGAATAAATTCACTACTATGTATTCACTTGAGATAGTTGATAACCATGAATTCCCTATATCAATTTATGAATCTACATTTGAAAATAATTTAGGGAACATATCTACAACCTTTCCAATCAATATCTCAGTGAAACCTGGAATCACAGAAAACATTCATATAGGTGCCTCATACTCTCTTGAATAAATTTGAACTGACAAGGCCCTATTCCAAGAATTCTGTGCCATATTTTCTTGGGCTTATGAAGAAATACCCAGAATTGATCCAAGTATTGTTGTTCATGAAATGAAGAATTACCCTAATGCTAAGCCTATGAGGTAGAGATTATGTTTGGTTCATCCAAGAAAATATACCACCATCAAGGCTGAAGTTGAAATTTTTTTGAAATATGGTTTTATCTATCCTATTCCTTTGAGTGATAGGGTTTCCAGCATTGTTGCAATTACCAAGAAGAAAGGGACAATTCAAGTATGCATTGATTATAGGGATATTAATAGGGCTTTCCAAAAAGGTAACTATTTGACCCCTTATATCAACTAAATAATTGATGATTATGTTGAGAAAGAAATCTTTTCATTCATGGATGGATTCTCTAGCTATAATAAAATTAACATACTCCCTTCGGATCAACATAAAACTACTTTCATTTGTCCATGGGGAACATTTTCCTATCAGGATCTTCCATCTGGGATTAAGAATGTTGGTACCACATTTTAGAGAGCTATGTCTTATGATTTTCATGATATTAAACATGTTTTATAATCGTATCTTGATGATCTACCTAAACATTCCATGCAACGTCAAGATCATCCAATACATCTATGAGCAATCTTTCTCTAATGTCATCACTAGAATATTCATTTAAATCCACACAAATGTGTGTTTTATGTGGAATCTGGTTTCTTACTGGGATTCATTGTGTCCAAACAAGGAATTAATGTTGATCCACTCAAGGTAGATGCCATATTTAATTTTCCTCCTCCTTCTCACTTACGCCAACTCCAAAGTTTGTAAGGGAAAGAATTTTTTTTACATCATTTCATTCCAAATTATGCTAGGATTACCAAGAGTTTTACCCAACTTTTGGAAAAGGGATCTCTTTCATTTGGAATTATATTTCTCAAAAATATTTCAATGCAATAAAACATGTGTTGACTCATACACCCTTATTGCATCCCCTAATTATCATTGAGATTACTACTTATATTTAGCTATGTCAGGTGGTACTATTGCTATGGTACTGGTTTAAGAGGACGATTTAGACAATGAACATGTGATATACTATTTGAGTAGGAACCTTACCACCTTTGAAATTAAGTACTTACATGTAGAAAAGTTGGCCTTGACAGTTATTCAAGTCGTCCAAATATTTCGTCACTATATTATGTTACACAAAACCATAGTGGTTTCTGATTGCAATCCCATAATCCATATTCTCACATGACAATTACTTGGGAGAAAGTATTCCAAATGGATTTTTATTCTATATTATTTTTATTTGGAATTCATTAAATCCAAATCTAAGAAATCACTTGTTTTTTCTGAACTGATATGTGACCTGCCCTATACTAAGACAAAAATTATGGCAAAGGATTCTCTTCCAGATAAATCACTTTTTCTTATAAGTTCACTTGATCCATGGTATGGAGACATTATTATCTATCTCTAGACTCAAAATTTTAGGCCAAATTTATCTCATATTGAACATCGTCGAATTCGGTACTAATCCCAACAATATAACATTGTTGGTGATACCCTTTATCGTTGTGGTACCGATTCAGTTTTTTGTTGATATTTAACACATGAAGAAGTAATTTTTTTTTGAATGAATGTCACTATGGAGCATGTGGTGGTCATATGTCAAGGTAGGCACTGCCTAAAAATATTGTGTTCTCGATATTTGTGGCCTTCTATGTTCAAAGACTATATTCTTGTGGTCCAAAAATGTCATGCTTGTCAAATATACAATCAAAAAATTCACACCCCTCCTGCTCCTCTTCATCTAGTAGTTACGGTAAGACCCTTTGAAAAATGAGGCATCGATTTCATGACATGTAACGATCACTTGGTCAATGATAATGGGTATATTGTCCTGTTGTGGATTATTTTTCAAAATGGGCTGAGGAAATGCCTACATATAATAATGATGGTGAAACTACCTCCATATTCGTATTCAATCATGAAATTTCTAGATTCGCTATCTCATAAGCAATTGTCACTAACCATGGCACTTGCTTTTGAAAATTTATGATGTCAGAGCTAACTACCAAGTTGGGTCTATGTCATGATAGCTTAACTCCATATTATCTGCAGGCCAATGGCCAAGTGGAAGCCATGAACAAAGTTTTAACTAATATGCTTCAATGGATAATAGGAATTGACAAGAGGAATTGGCATCTTAAGCTTTTCTCAACATTATGGACATACCATACCTTACGAAAAACAACAACTGGGTTTACAATTCCCTTTCAACTTTATATGTTTTGGAAGTTGTGTTACCTATTGAATGTGAAATCTATGACTTAAACTAGCTATCGAATTTCTCCCTGCTACTTTTGCAGAGGTGTTGTGGCCAGCAACAACCCCCCTTCTTATTTAGTGTTATTCTTAATACTAGATAAGTGGGGACCCTTAGTCAAAAAAATATAAAAATCAATTAGTACTTGTATTTCCTTTTTTAATAAAACTTACCATCATAAACTTAGGAGAAGTAAAAATATAAAAAAGCCTAAGTTTTATGATAAAATAGAATTGTTCCTTAGGAAATATCACATCACAAAAAGATAATGAATACCTCCTTGCAAGCTGAATTCTAAGATTGCGAGATCGCGATATGGGACTACAAACATATATCACATCGCATGCATCAAAGAACGCTCATGTTGAAAAAATTTAAACTGCCGATATGCGATGGCACATATCGCAAATTGCATTTCGCAGAAGACAGATTAACGAAAATTGTCATATGCCACGCTCCTGCGATATTGCGATAGAGCGACAAAGCGATTTTGCGATAGAGTGGCATAGCGATCTTGCGATATTGCAATCTGCGATTTTGTGAATTTGCGACATTGCGGTATAATGAGCAAGCGATAAAGCGATAGAGCAATCTTACGATGTTGTGATTCTGCGATGTTGCGATCTCCGATATTGCAAAGCAAATCGCAAAATCGCTTCATCGCAGACCTTTCGAGCTTGCCGTTCAAAAAAAAAAGTATTTTCCATAAACCGAGACCTAGTTATGCACTTTAATGCTAATTAATGAGTTAGTTACCAGTCATTAATGAAATAGGGTTTCATGCTTATCAAAGAGCCATTTCACGTAAGGTGGTATATTTTATATGTCTTCCGCATTTAAAGCTTTCCCGTCAACTTTCCTTATCATTATTCTCATCTCATTTCTAAATTGCAGGAACGGAGAATAGAGAACGATACAAAGCAGTACGCAGGATACTATGGGAAAGAAAGGCAAATCCCCAAACTCTGAAGAGAAAGAAATGGTGCCCTTGTATACAGACACTGCCTGTAACCGAGACACTGATATTTCTACATGGGAAGGCATGTATAGTCTAATTGAGGAAGAGAATCCCAGAGTGATGGAAGTTGAGGCTACTGCAGGCTCACATGGTTCTTCTAAGGCACCCATCACAGAGTTAGCTTGTTCGTTTTTACACCGGATAGCGGCAAGGCCCAAAATTCTCCCATACACAGACATGGTTAAATGGGTACTGGACAACACTGACATAAAAAATAGATAATTTAAAACTCAGGGTCAAGAGTTTGTGGAATCATTATTTTCACAAAATTTGAGCTTTATATCCGCTAAAAGAAAATGCGCAAAAGGCGAAAAACGCACCAAGGAAGCCCGGATCAAGAAACGAAGGCAGTTTCCGATGTACGATTAGTGCCTAGTGCTAATCGCACATTGCTGGGTAAAACTTCTTGAAAAGGAAAGCTTCTAATTGCTCAGTCACCTGTAAGTCCAGAAATTTGTAAAAAAGAACGTTATAGGTAAAAGTAAAACTTGAATCCTAAAACCAGTGGTATTTGTCAAAAATATGTTCAAAATGGAATGTATATATGCACAACAACTACAAACAGGCTGGAGACAGAAGGCTCAAGAAAAGGCAGAATCAATCAAAAGGTTAACCAAGTTGAATTGGGATTCTTACTGGACATACTTGGTAAAACCACACAGCCAGTGCATGACTCTCAAGTGTATCATCAATTCTGCTGAGAAGATGGCGCCAGCTCTTGTCGATTCTGTTTTCACAGCACAACTAAAATCGGAAGTCGGCCAACTGAATCTTCTCAAACAAATGCTGAACGCGTGCAATTTCAAGGAGCAGATACATAAATAATTAGTTAGTAGTTTTAATTTTAGATTTAGTTTTAGTTTTAATTTAGTTTTATTTTTGCCTGAAATGAGGACGGTCATTTAAACCACATCCTACATTTTTGTAATAAGTTATTTTTAGATTTAGTTAGTAGTATTTAAACCCTTCTCATGCATTTAGAGAAGGGTCCTAAAATTTATCAAAAACTTATCCCCAGAACATGCACTTTTGTACCCTCTGAGGAGGTTTTGATGAATGAATGGAACAGGATTTATTGATATCTGTATTTAATATCTGCTACTGATGTTGCACTTCTGTACTCTTAGTGGATGTTGGATTAAGAAGAGATAAATCATTATCGCTTGAAGCTCATGAGTAGAACTAGTTATAAATGGTACTTCTATCTCTTAACTATTTCTGCCTTTGTGTTAAAGTGATATTCATGTTTAGTTGTTTATATATTGATGCGTGAATGCTTGAGTTATCATTTGGCACTTTTGTACGATGATAACTATTTATTTATGTTTAATATATGAGTAGCTTATTATGCGATATGTTTTTCGCAACTGTTTCATCTAACTTTTTATATGAAGTGGTTCATCTCTATTGAATTCTTTTCTCATAACAGTTCAATGATATTTATTACCAATTGTTATTTGAAACCATTTTAGATCCCATAACGGAAGGATTACACCCTGGGTTAGTGTAGAATTGGATGTTTCTGTTTATTAGAATATAATTTGCATGTTATTAGATTAGAGTTAGAATTAGAGCATCTTATTTAGGAACTTTTAGAAAGGAAATATCAATTCTTCACACACACACACATAAATTGGGAAACTGGTTCCATATCCCCAGTCGGACCTACTATACCAAACGGAAAAGGAGCTGCTAACCAAGGTCCGGACCAGGTGGGTATCCCCCTTGTTGTAGACCCGATTTTTGGGGCTTCAACATATTTGGCGCTAGAAGGAGGGCCCCAACTGTGAATGCAAGCAAGTCTAAATCTAAATACCATTCTGAGAGTAAATTTCCCTCACCATCTTCGTCGACTTCTCCATCGCACTTATAATATTTAAATCTAAAGCCAGTCATCGAAAGAACAATAGTCACTGCTGGCATTTCAGAACAATCTACTATTGAACCTCTTGAAGTTGAATCTTTGATCCATAAACTTCATCAATTTTCTATATCTCCTCAAAGATCTGATAAATCTCAAGGCAGCGTGACTTCGCAATATAACCCTACTCATCCTCTTACCAGATTAAAGAGCGAAAAATTTGGCGTTCAGCTGACCGAGTTACCTCTACCCACAAGGAAGAGAGCAAGGAAATCTCCTAAAGGGTCCGATAGTAAGACTCTTTCATCATCATCATCCATCTCAACCTCTCCACCACGAAGTCAACCATCCACTCCTCCACTTCAGATCATTGTCCATCAGTCCACCGGAACTCCCACATCTCCTTCTCAATCATCTGGAGTCGTAATATCCTCATCTTCTCAATTGCAGGGATCATCTTCTGCACTTTCCTCTGTTAGTAGTTCAGCGATGGCCCAATCTCCATGGAATAACCCAAGGGCAGTCTTAATGCCTGCACCCTTGAGTCAGCTACCAGCCCATTCTGAAAATGGTTGGCTAAGTTTAATCCTCAGGCAGGCATGCTAGTGGAAGAACATATAAATAACTTTATGCTATCCATAAATCTCAATGGAGTGACTAACGAAGATGTTGTTGTACGATTGTTTCCTTATACTATGCAAGGAACAACCAGATCATGGTATTTTTCATTACCATCTGGATCTATCACTAGTTGGAATATCTTCCAAGAACAATTCCTTATTAAGTTTGGTGATGATAGGTCTACAACGACATTGATCAACGACCTATCTAACCTTAGGGCTGAGTCAAAAGAACCTATCAAAGATTTCAATTCACGTTTCAATAAACTCTTAAACAAAATTCCTACTGCTTCCAAGCCTAGCGAAGAAGTGCGAAGTGAATGGTACATCACCACTTTACCATCAAACATAGAAATCTTTGTTGATAGGGCTAACAAAATAAATTTAGCTGAAAATATGAAAAAAGCAATAGCAGTAGAGAAACGTATTATAGCCCTAGAAAAGAAAAATGCTATAGAAGAACGAAATCCAAGAAGGTTACCTTCAAGGAGGACCCCAAGAAGAAACAATCGAAAGATCCGTTCGATTTAGAAGGATTGCAAAAGGTTTTGAAAACCATGTCTAACGAGATGGTCGACATTAAGAAACAAGTAGCAGAAACTTCTTCTAAAAAGCCGTATAGACCTTTTAAAAGAAACCCTTTGACCGATTCCAAACCCCCTAATGCTATTACAAGTGCTGAATTAGAAGAAGAAGAATAGGAAATCGCTACTGAAGAACATACCAATGAAGAAGAAGTTGTAGAGTTACAAGGTATGTGGGATTTCATCCTCCCAGATGAATAGGATCAAGAGGCATCCCCAATTAGTACTCGTAGTAGAAATCAACTTGATCCTCCTCAACCTACGCTTAAGCCAAAGAGTGCAAGCTCGATGACTAAGGATAAAGTCGCAGCCAAGAAAACGACACCTAAAGCAACTCAAACCAGCCTAGTCCAAACAAACCCATCAACTCCATCTAAAACGTTGATCGTTTCGGATGAAATGGAGTATAATATCATAGAAGACATGAAAAATACTAGGGCCAATATCACTTTTTACAAATTGAGCAAGTTAAAACACCAACAAAAGATACTTTTGAAAGAATTACATGCTATACCAGTTGCACCTTTGCCCACCGCTGTAATCTCTCAAGCTTCCCATGACATGGGAAGACCTCCAACTAATGCGATTAATAAAGTTGATCCAAACGATATCGCCTTAATTGGAGGAAGATCGAGATCTCATACTCCCCCATTTCTTCTTACTTATGAAATTTTCAATAAAAATTTGCATAATTGCTTAGTGGATTCTGGAGCTTCATCGAATATTTTACCAAAGTCAATATGTGCAAAATTGAACGTTCAACCACAAAAATCTGTTGTGCGCATAGTTCAATTAGATCGATTGCAAGTCGAAGTGATTGGCGAATTAAATCAGGTTACCATAAGGCTGTCATCCAACCCAAAGGTATGTCAAGTTATCGACATTTTAGTTGCTGATATTCCAGAATTTTATGGCTTAATTATTAGCAGAGATTGGTCAGAAAAATTTCATGGATACTTTGCAACTGACTGGTCGCACATGTGGCTCCCTTACAATGGTAAACCAAACCAGATAAAAGTTGAGCGAGAAAGACATCAGAAATACATAGTAACAGAACTGGAGGGAGAAAATGAACTAGTAGCATACAACAATAACATCATTGGCAATATTCAGTAGATTCTTTCCTAGGAAATTTTAATGCTCATACTTCACCTTACTTGGAACATTCTGTTTTATCTCAAGTAGAAAATTTCTCTCAAACAGATAGTTCTAAATGTATTAATTTTATAGATAGTCCTGTAAATAAATCTTTATTTTGGAAATTATTTTTTGACGGTTCTAAGTCTAATGAAGGAGCAGGAGCAGGATGCGTGTTAATAAGTCCAGAGGGAGATAAAACTATGCTAACTTATAGACTTGAATTTAATTGCACCAACAATACCGCAGAATACGAGGCTTTAGTCCAAGGGTTATACAAAGCAATCGGATTAGACGTCAAATATCTTCAAGTTTTCGGAGATTCTGAAATTGTAATAAGACAGGTACGTAATACTATACATTGTTTATTAGGTCATTTAAAACATTACCAATCTTTAGTTCAAGATCTAACTGAACACTTTATAGCATTTAATATTTCATCAATTCCCAGACTCCAGAATGTTAGTGCAGACCTCTTAGCTAACGTAGCTTCCAAGCTGATTCCTTCAGAGGATTTTAGCCCTGATCGATTTTCATTTGAATTAATTTTTAGACCATCTATTCCTAATAACATTACCAATTGGAGGATTTTCAACGACGATCCTGATATCGTGAGTTTACTCACATCTGAAGGATCCTATAACAATCAAATAATTGACGAAGACCAACATGACCGACAATTGCAACAAGATAGAACTAACAATGCCATACCAAAGTCAGTAGTCAAGTTAGAAGACCTTTATGATTTGAAAGATCGGTTTAAAAGATCTACCAATTCAAAACTCCAAAGTTCAACTTTGAACTATGAATTGGTAAATCTAGGAACTGATACCAAACCACAGAATATCAATCTAGGCCTTGGTCTAGCTCCTAAAGAAAAATTAGCGTATATTTGTCTCTTGAGACAATATAAAAGTGTCTTTGCTTGGAATTACGATGAACTCAAAACATAAGACACCTCCATCATCCAACATACTATTCCAATGATAGACAATGAAAAACCTGTCCAACCAAAAGTTGAGAAAGATCCATCCCAATCTAGAAAACTAGATCAAATCCGAACTCAATAAGTTATTGAAAGCCAAAATAATTTTTCCCGTTCGACATTCCAAATGGGTTTCCAATATGGTCCCTGTTAGAAAGAAAAATGGAGACATTAGAATATGCATTGACTTTCGAAATCTTAACAAAGCTTGCCAAAAGGATAATTTTCCTTTGCCTCCTATGGAGCAAATATTGCAGGCAGTCGCGGGATCAGAATTAATGTCATTCTTGGATGGTTTCTCAGGATACAATCAAGTGTTGGTACATCTCGATGATCAATTAAAAACCACATTCAGAACTAAATGGGGCACATACGCATATCAAAAGATGCCATTTGGTCTGATTAACGCTGGTGCCACATTTTAGAGAGCCATGGACATCGCATTCAAGGGTTTAGTTAATAAATCAATGGTAATCTATTTGGATGATATAACTGTTTATTCCAAGAAATGAAACAATCATCTTAGAGATTTAAAACAAGTCTTCCAATGTTGTCAAAGGTATGGAATTTCACTTAACCCGAAAAAATCCTTTTTCGCATTAAGTGAAGGAAAACTCCTCGGATTCATAGTGTCAAAATCTAGAATTCACATTGATCCTGACAGAATCAAGGAGATTTCTGCAATACCCCTACCTCACAACAAGAAAGCCATGCAATCTTTTCTTGGCCAGATTAACTTTGTAAAGAGATTTGTTCCAGATTTTTCAAGAGTCGTGTCTCCTTTACAAGCAATGATTAAAAAGAACTCAAACTTTAAATGGAGCTAAGATGAACACGAGGCATTCAATCTGATCAAACAAGCAATTGTTAATGCTCCATCTTTAGCAACTCCAAATTTTTCCGATCCTTTTATTTTATATACATTTGCCTCTGATAGATCATATGTTGTGATACTCACTCAAGAAAATCAAGAAAAGGCAAAATCCCCAATTGCTTTTTTCGGTTCCAATTTACAAGGGGTTAAGTTGAATTATTAAGATGTGGAGAAACAAGCTTATGCTGTTTTCAAAGCAATTAAATATTTCATACCTTTTTTACTCAAAACACATACAAAAATCATAGTACCGTTTCCAGCGATAAGAAATCTTCTAGTACAGAAGGATGTGGGTGAGAAAAGAGCCAATTGGGTTACTGCCTTACAGGAATACGACGTAGAAATCAAACCAGTAAGTATTGTAAAAGGTCAAGGCTTTTGCAAAATGCTGGTCGGAGCATCACTTATGTCAGAAATTCCATCTGCAGAGATACAAATGTACGAGGTAAGCCTAAACGATGATGAGTCATTATACGTTGATATCATTTTTTATCTAAAGAATGGATATGCCCCTTCAAACCTCGATCATACCAAGAAAAGAGCTCTAAGGTTGAAATTTAAACAATATCAGCTCATGAACGATGTTCTTTTTAGAATAAATTATGATTCTGTTCTCCTTAGATGTCTTGAGAAATCTAAAGCTGAAAAAGTCTTGCAGGAACTCCACGATGGGCCAGCAGGCAGACACTATGCTGGAGACGCTACTACTCATAAAATCTTACGCACAGGCTATTACTGGCCCACATTATTCAAAGACTCACATAACTACGTGAGGAAATGTCAAGTCTGTCAAGCCATCGATGGGAGACAAAAGAAACCATCCTTGCCACTACAACCAGTTAACATTGAGCATCCTTTTGATCAGTGGGGATTGGACATAAGAGGTGAGATCATTCCTCACTCTTCTAAACAGCATAGATATATCCTTATAGCAACATATTACTTTACTAAATGGGTAGAAGCAGTTCCACTCAAGACGGCTAATGTTGAACATATCATCGAGTATATAGATCAGTTCATAATCACCAGTTTTGGGTTGCCTTCTGATTTAATGTTTGATAATGCATCATATTTTTCTGGTAATGCGATGACTGAATCTGCACTCAAAAGGGCTTTCAAGCTTAAATACTCTGCCAATTATTACCCACAAGGGAATGGATTAGCTGAATCTACAAATAAAAACTTAATCAAAATTATTAAGTGAACCATTGATCAAAATCATAAAAATTGGCACAAATCTTTAATATATGCTTTATGGGCAGATCGAATAACGCAGAAAGCCTCTATTGGCACTTCTCCCTTTAATTTAGTTTATGGGAAAGAAGTGGTTCTTCCAACTCATTTGGAAATTCCCTCTTTAGCCTTAGTTCAATATATTGATGAAGCACCAACTTCTTCCTTACAACTAAGGCAACTGGAAATAATAAAGTTAGAAGAACAACGAGAACATGCCAAAATAACTCATGCTCATCACCAAGCATTAGTAAAACCCTCTTTCGATTCAAACATGATATCTAGAAAAGACTTTCAAATGGGAGATCTAGTTTTAAAATGGGACAAGGCTCATGAGGAAAAAGGGAAACATACAAAATTTCAACGAATGTGGCTTGGCCCTTTTCAAATCGTAGAAGTCATAGGTCCGTCCACTTTTATGTTACAGGATTTAACAGGAAAAAGAGATTCTTTACCTGTTAACGGACAGATCCTCAAAAAATATTTTCCATAGGAGATCATTCTTCTATTTTGTAGAAGTAGTTGTTTTATTTTCGTAATAAAACTAGTTGTAAATGGTTACATTAGGAATTCATGAAAAAAGACACAAATTCTCTCTTAGATTTTGTTTTTTCACTTGTATAAATAGAGTTCTTTTTAGAAAATTGATCATTATTATTGAAAGATACAATTGAAGGCTCTACGCCTAGAAATGATACTAGTTTCGACTTTGTAAATTTTGATGAAAAGCAACCTTTAGTGGGAAATTGTTTTGTATCAGCCCAATGAAAGGTATCAATAATAAAACTAAGATTCTCTGTAGAAAAGCTCTTTCCAAAAACTCTACTATTGTCGTCCAGAGCTATCTTAAGGAAACAATGACTTCCTCCCCACCTAGGAAACTACAATGTTCAGAGAATGATCCAAAGATACACTTTAACTTAAAGAGTAAGAGGTCTCATCACGAGTCGGCTTATCATGATCATGGATATTATAGCTTGTTGACTTTGCCAATACTGCATACCACAACAAGGAAATGACTCAAGATTGTTGCAATCAAAAGACAAGGGGTCTCATCACGAGCCAGCTTGTTTAGCAAAGTTATAAATCAAGTGAATGACTGTGTCATAAATTGGCTATCAAACCAAGACATTTTTCTTTAAGGGTAAAAAAGAAAATGAAAGCAATAAGTGTGGATATGGATTTCTCTTTGAAAGTTGTAAATTTCTCTAAGTAGGATACAGGATCATTGCTGGGTAACAGGTAACCCTGTCGAGGCTATAAACGCTTGCTGGCAGCAGAGGCTCTACCTATGACAAATGAGCATATTCATAACTGATTTACAGAGTAGGCTTTGTTTTTATCTTTATAAACCAAGTAGTGACTGATGTAGATACAAGGACTAGCTTGAGGAAGTAAATAATCAAAAGTTGAAAATAGAAGAAACAAAATATCATTGATAGGTAAAAGCATAATGTACTTTGTCTTTCTATAATAAAGTTCAATTTTCTGGAAAATTTTTGTTTTGGAAGTTTAGAAAATTCAAAAGAAAAGTAGAGATAACTGGTTCTTCCAAGTGAATTGCCAATTGTTGTGGCCAGCAACAACACCCCTTCTTATTTAGTGTTATTCTTAATACTAGATAAGTGGGGACCCTTAGTCAAAAAATTTAAAAAATCAATTAGTATTTGTATTTCCTTTTTTAATAAAATTTACCATCATAAAATTAGGAGAATACCCTTTAAAAAAATAAAAAAAGCCTAAGTTTTATGATAAAATAGAATTATTCCTTAGGAAATATCGCATCGCAAAAAGATAATGAATACCTCCTTGCAAGCCAAATTCTAAGATTGCGAGATCGCGATACGGGACTACAAACATATATCGCATCGCATGCGTCAAAGACCGCTCACATTGAAAAACTTTAAACTACTGATATGCGATGGCGCATATCGCAAATCGCATTTCGCAGAAAATAGATTAACAAAAATTGTCATATGCCACGATATTGCGATAAAGCAATTTTGCGATAGAGCGGCAAAGCGATTTTGCGATAGAGCGGCATAGCGATCTTACGATATTGGGATCTGCGATTTTGTGAATTTGCGACATTGCGGTATAACGAGCAAGTGATAAAGCGATAGAGCAATCTTACGATGTTGCGATGTTGCAAACTGCAATATTACGAAGCAAATCGCAAAGTTGCTTCATCGTAGATCTTTCGGGCTTTCCGTTCAAAAAAAAAAAGTATTTTCCGTAAACTGAGACCTAGTTATGCACTTTAATGCTAATTAATGAGTTAGTTACCAATCATTAATGAAATAGGGTTTTGTGCTTATCAAAGAGCCATTTCATGTAAGGTGGTATATTTTATATGTCTTTCGCATTTAAAGCTTTCCCATCAACTTTCCTTATCATTATTCTCATCTCATTTGCAAATTGCAGGAACGAAGAATAGAGAACGATACAAAGCAGTACGCAGGATACTATGGGAAAGAAAGGCAAAGCCCCGAACTCTGAAGAGAAAGAAATGGCGCCCTTGTATACAGACACCGCCTGTAACCCATACACTGGTATTTCTACATGGGAAGGCATGTATAGTCTACTTGAGGAAGAGAAGTCATCCAGCCGACTCTTCTCAAAGAAATGCTGAACGCGTGTGATTTCAAGGAGTAGATATAGAAATAATTAGTTAGTAGTTTTAATTTTAGATTCAGTTTTAGTTTTAATTTTGTTTTATTTTTTCCTGAAATGAGGACGGCCATTTAAACCGCATCCTACATTTTTGTAATAAGTTATTTCTAGATTTAGTTAGTAGTATTTAAATCCTTCTCATGCATTTAGAGAAGGGTCCTAAAATTTATCAAAAACTTATCCCCAGAACATGCACTTTTGTACCCTCTGAGGAGGTTTTGATGAATGAATGGAACAAGATTTATTGATATATGTATTTAATATCTGCTACTGATGTTGCACTTCTGTACTCTTAGTGGATGTTGGATTAAGAAGAGATAAATCATTATCACTTGAAGCTCATGAGTAGAACTAGTTATAAATGGTACTTCTATCTCTTAACTATTTCTGCCTTTGTGTTAAAGTGATATTCATGTTCAGTTGTTTATATATTGATGCGTGAATGCTTGAGTTATCATTTGGCACTTTTGTACGGTGATAGCTATTTATTTATGCTTAATATATGAGTAGCTTATTATGTGATATGCTTTTCACAACTGTTTCGTCTAACTTTTTATACGAAGTGGTTCATCTCTATTGAATTCTTTTCTCATAATAGTTGAATGATCTTTATTACCAATTGTTATTTGAAACCATTTTAGATCGCATAATGGAAGGATTACACTCCGGGTTAGTGTAGAATTAGATGTTTCTGTTTATTATAATATAATTTGCATGTTATTAGATTAGAGTTAGAATTAGAGCATCTTATTTAGGAACTTTTAGAAAGGAATTATCAATTCTTCACACACACACACATAAATTGGGAAACTGGTCCCATATCCCCAGTCAGACCCACTATACCAAACGGAAAAGGAGCTGCTAACCAAGGTCCAGACCGGGTGGTATCCCCCTTGTTGTAGACCCGATTTTCGGGGCTTCAACAAGAGGAAGAGCATTTTTTATACTTATCATGTCTAGATGAGACTCGTTGAGATGCCACTTTGGCTAGCGAGGCTCGTAAGAAGTGTATTAAAGTTTAGTTTGACAAAAGCGTTAATCATTATGTTTTTTAGAAGGTGACTTGGTCTTGTTATATGATCAAGGACATGACAAAATAAGAGACAAAAAATTCGAGCCCATGTAGCATTTTCCTTATATTTTAAAAAATTCACTTGCAAAAGGCACCTATGAGATAGTTGACTATGATGGGATTCCTTTATTTGAGCCCAGAAATGGGCTTTATTAGAAAAATTACTATGGCTATATTTCTACATGGGTACTTTGTACATATTCGTACTTTTAGTTTTTGGTGTGTTGCGTGTTTTTTTTCGAACGGTTTTTATTTTTATTTTTATTTTTTTTATCTTTGCTACTTACCTTGTGTTGCACTTTGCTTGCAGATGTCAATGCACTCTTCACCTTATATTGACTTTGCTGATGGTGCTAGTTGTAGTATCAAAACCTTTCATCTGTTGCTTGGAAAGTTTTCACACCTGCTGATGAGTTAGTGAGTCTGCATGAGATATGTTTGGTTCGTAAAACTAACATCATCACATACTATAGTGTAGTAATTGAGCCATTATCCAATGCAATCACTTATTCTTATTCGTAGGATGGTTGTTAGAATTGAGCCATTATAGGTCCATCAATATTAAGAATGTTTTTAAGAGTTCCATTCTTGGAAAGAAATTTTGATTATATTGAATATAAACACATTCCAATACATTTAAATACATTGGAAAATGCATTAGAAAATTATTTTTTAGATAGACATTTGTGCCATTTATAAAAACCATAGAATGCATACACTATAAATAACTTAGATAAAGATAGATAGATCTCCATATATAAGTTTTCAAAAGAGTTTATACATCAAAATTGTGTTTGAGACACATGAGGCTATCAAGCCTTTATTATGCCGATGACATCAAAACATTAAAAACCAAGCTAAAATGAATAAACTCTAAGCACAATGATGCTCATGATAACAGAGTACAATTTTGAAAACACGTCCTAGTAATTAATGTAACTTTGCAGGCACACCCATTGTGTGTCTCTAGTAACAAAGTGGAAATCATCAACCCTAGAGTTTGGAATACCTTGGGTAAGTCACTCCAGGTTCTGTTCCAACTATGTAAGTGTGTCAACAACCTATAGGTTATGTTCTTCGATCTCTAACTCCTATTGGCCCTACCTCTAGGTTGGTAGCATATTGACTACTCTCACTAGGTCAACATTTGCATAATAATAAAATGTCACTCTTGATACACTAAAAATAAAAATAAAAATTTCTTAAAAACACAAAACAAATCTTTCTGCTTGATTCATCCCACTGCATGCCAGGTGGAAGGATTAGATCTGGATCTCCTCTAAAATGAACTACATATGGGCAATATTCAATCATGATAATCTATCAATGAAGCCATATAAAGAAATAAAAAGTGAATGACATCGTTTCCCACCACCATGATGAGCTGTTAGGTCAACCCTTCTGATACTAGAACAATGATACCCTTTCTAGGAAGAAAGATACCAGAATAAAGCCATATCCAAAGTGTCTCAATTGATTTGTCTTACACTTAGTCAGTTGATCTTTCTTGTTTATTAGCAGTCCCTCACACGAACTAAATAATTTTGGCTCCAGGAATTCAATATCATATTGCATCTGAGACTTTGTGGCTACATGAGGAACTACACTCCCATCCACTAGAGAGATGGTAAATAGGATAGTCTTCAAGGGAAGGTCTTGTACATCATTGATATCAAAATTTCCACTACTCACTCTATGAGATCCTTGGACACAATATTGAGAAATATAAGTCGGTGGTTCCACCACCACCACGATTACTAGTTAGCTAAACTCTGTCTCATCTCTTGGACAATTTAGTTAGAAAATAGATGTCCTCTATTTCAATCGAAAGGGAATGGGGGCTGTTATGCCCCTATACCAATAGGTGTCATATATCATGATTGACTTGATGAGCTATGTAATATGTTCATACCTTTACTTGTTGCAAAGGTTTTTCATATTTGAAAAAAAAAATTAAAAAATGTAAAGAGGGTATACCCTAAAAGAAAAATCAAAGGGTGAAAAGAATAAAAAGATGGTCAAAAAAATGAAAGAAAATGAACTCCAATAAAAAGAAAAGACTAGGAAAGTGTGCAAGTTTAAATGCCACTACTTTTTTACTTTTGTGTAATAAAAAATTGTGTTCAGCTTGTCACTTATGCCACAATTCATGAATAGTCAAACAATTTAAGCTTGGCTAATTCATCTTTCAATTACATGTTTTAGAAATAGAGAATAAAGATCTGACCAAACAGTGTAATCTTGGCAGATAAGTAGATAGGTAGAGTGAAAAAAGGAGTTCAATAGTTTAATCTGAGCCCTTGGATGTAATAAGTGTAGACTTAGATAGGCATTTCCATGTCAAAGAAAAGAAAGTTTGATAAGGGTTTGCCAGTCTAAGTGCACCCTAATAAAGAAGTAAAAATGCTAGGTTAAGTAGATAGGGTAGATAGTTGATGGTTGCAGAATAACATATGATGAATGATAAGTGTAAATGGGTAAATCTTTTACTTTCATCACAAGACAATGGCATGTAGCACATGATAGACACATCAAGCAAGCAAAGTCAATAATAATTAACTTCCCTTCTCATTTCCCTAAAGTTTCATTAATTTCCCCTAAGTGCCAAGGTATTTATAATATTTGAGGGGCTCAGAGCATTTCTCTGACTTCTGGAGGGACCGGACCCTTGGCCCAACAATTTATAGAGCCTAAGTACTTAAGTCCATTCATCAATAATCATATCCCTTCATAAATCATTCATTCCCTTCATAAGTTTTTCCTTAGTAAAATCCTATTTTACTTAGGGAAATTAAAGCATTTTCCATTAAAACCTTCATTTCTCATTTAGCCTAAGTTTCAATACACACACCAAATGTTTTATACTTAGTGCTTTTCCATTCCATAAAGTCATATTAACTATTAACTTATTAAATATTTAAATCCCCTATAAAAATCTACCCATTCCCGTATTACTTTAACTATGTAAAAATCCAGAAATACTATATATCCCGCCCCTTTGGTTAAAATATAACCATAATATATTAATAAATGGGATTAATGAGTTAATTAGTAACCAATTAATAGCCTCAACTCCCCACCTACATTAAAAAAGGGTTAATTAACCCTCATGGTTAATTAATAACTTCCCTAGCCAATCCCGCTGCTCTCGATATAATTAAATAATCCTTAATTATATCAGGCCTGCCTCCATTAAACCCCCATCTCTTCACAATCCCTGATAGCCGTTTTGATCACTCCTTTGAGATCTGACGACTATCATGCATTTCGCACGACCCTTTGTGACCGAACGTTAGTGCGCGATCACAAAGCAGTTTTATGTACAATGCCTCCACCATGCGTTGATCATCCTATGGTATCGCGCAGATGAGCCCAAATACCACCCCTCCTCCATAAGCAGTGCGATATAAACCGCTTACCGCCCTCCCACTAAATAACAAAACATCACGTCGTTTGCCCGCTGATGCCACCTGTTCGGAATCCCGAAACCCGCCAATTCTTGACTTTTGTATATAAAACAAAAATAAATCATTTTCATCATTTATTCTACGAACCTGTACATCCATGCAAATATAACGACGAGGTCTACCAATTCATGCTCCCAGCCACCAACCTGCTTCAACTTTTGCAGCCGACGTCGCCTTGAGCCACCCAGTCACACTCAGTACCTGCATTTTGTTGCCTGCCCCCAAGAACAAGTATTTATTAATTTCCCAACAAAAAAACCTTGCAAATACTCGTTTTCCACTGCAAATTGATTAAAAAGCCAAAATTCACCATAGTTATGATTACTAATTTTGTAATTCAAGTCCCCTAGGCCCTTGGTTTCACCAATTTCACAAAGAAAACCTCAGTTTCCTTTCTGAATCCACAAGAACTAGAATGCTAACCCTGGTAGCCCTAAACATTACTCCCTTTACCACCCCTCACTGTGATTTAGACTATCTGCCTCTGGCAGACAAGGATTTTCAAATAAAGGACCTAAACACTGATAAAGACCACCTCAAAGTCTTTTTCCAATGTCGAGATAACCATTTGAATGGCTATGATGCCATGGGACTGTGGGAATCCAACCTCCCAATGTATTTTCTCCCCTCTGTGCATGTTTTCCCTGACATAATCCATCAGTGCCATGCAAATTATGACCCCATCCGCAGAGCAGTCATGTCTCCCAACCAAACAGTCCTCTTCACAATAACTACTGAATCAATCAATGAGATGCTGCAATTTCATCCTAGTCAAGCCCTCACCCCCATTTCCATTGGAAATTTACTTGAGAAATCAACTAAATTGTCCCAAGTTGAGCTCAATTGCCTTAGTCAGACCTTCATATTACAAAAGTATCAAACTAAAGATCCCCCTCCTTATATGTTAGTTTTCTTCACAGATACATGCAAAATCATAGCTGATATGATATCAGCAGTCATGGGATTCAACAATAGTGAACATGTAGATGAATTGACCCTAGTGATGATGTCTATCTTTACCCCAGGACAACTTCCTGCTATCAAGTATGATTATGTCTCTTATTGCTGAGAAAATTCATGATCAACTCATGAGACTAGAGAATGAAAAGGTTTTCAAATATTCCACCTTCATATATCACCTCATCCTCTACTATCAATCAGAAAAATTCCCATTTTCTATCAAGAAACTTGATACTAAGGGTAATCCAAGGTCTGTCATCTTTTGGACTTGTATCTTCCATGAATCATTTGCTTGCCCTTATTACTATAATGAGTTCAATGATTAGTTTGTTCAACCAGTGACCACCTTGCTGACAGGGAATTCCCCTCCTAGAATTAGTGATGACATCAAAAGGATCTTGCAGCTATCCAAACAGTACAGAGTGGGTGATTGGTATTTATACCAAAATCACACAAAAATCAGGGTATATGGGTGTGAGCTTTCCCCATTCAAGCTACCTAAATATGTTCCAATGAGACTGTTTGCATTAGAATATTATAGATAGATGATACACTCAGATTTGACACATTTTACTAAGGCCAAGAAGAAAGCACAACTCAAAATCAAGGACCACTTAGGCCCATTTGTCTGCAACAGTAGGGAAGCATGGAAAGTAGCAGAGCAAATTCTAGAAGACCATCTAAAACTAAGCAAAAGTTTTAATTGGACTCCATATGATCCCCATAGTTTTATCTGTGATAGGAGGATGAAAAATAGACTATCACCATACTTGCATCACAGAATTCCAGAAATTGAGCAATTTTCCAACATGGATGAATGGAGGGAAGGGACCCTAATAGAAACAGATAGTGAGCAGGTCAACATAGAAAATGTAATGAAGGATCTTGAAAAAACACTTGACCTGGATTCTTTTGGACAGGTACAATTTATGACTTCTCAAAAGTCAGCATTAGGGATTAGTGCCTCAACAACTGATACCTCACAAAGGCACTCATAGGAGACCAGTGCACCACTTACAGAGACATCACAGAGAAAAGGAAAGGACATGGGCACTCCAGCAATAGAACAATCAACCATGTCAAAACAACCTGAAACTTCTCAAAAGCAGGCTCAAACACAGGCCCACCCAACTCAAGTCAACATGGGAGAGCCCCCAATTTTGCAGACTCCTCTGAATGAGGAGAGGAACAAAAAGAGAGACAGGGAAGTAGTTACCCCTGCCAGTGGCCCATCAGACCCACCTGGTGCTAAGAGGCACACGCTAAATCCCCTTTCAGAGGAGGAATTTTTTTAAGAGACTACAGAGAGTCAAAGGAAAGAAGGTGCAGATAGCCAACATACTTTCCTAGTAGGTGGGACACCTTCTAGCTCACAAAGACAGGAACTGGAAAGGCAACAAAGTGCTGAAGTGTCATCCTTCAGGCCTCTAGGAAATGAGAACCTAGATATTAAAAAGAAATTCAAAGAAATAAAGGCTAAAAATGAACCATTAAGGGCCCAAGTCTATGATCAGTATTTGAAAATGGCCCCCACAAATCAAACTAGGTTGATGTCAGCCTATGACATCAAAGAAGGCAAGATGCAGATGAGCTTCTTCAAGCCCAAAGTACAACAACCTCAATCAATTGCATACTACCTCAAAACTGATTTTGAGGTCATGGACAAAGACATTCACCCCCTGGATCAAATTGAACTTCACAAGCAGATAGGGGAAATGGTGTATTCTACATTAACCAGCAAAGCTATGATGGCCCAAAGATTAGAATTTTTTTTGAATAATACAACTGTTCAATTACAGCTGGAAAGAGCCTCCTCACAGGCTAAATACAATAGAATTAAATCTTTGGAGGAGTTGGTCATTGGATTGGGTCATAACCCAAAGGATGTTAAGGTAGTAGAGGCATTAATAAAGAAAAAAGATGAAGACATAGTTGCCTTAAGAAGACAGTTAAAGTTGCCTCCATCAAGGCATCCACAAACTACTGAGGTGATTCAAAAGAAATCTGATGAAGAGCTTATGGACTTGGTCCTCAAGCTTAATGAACAGTTGAAAGAGACTGGACAAGAATTAGAAAAATCATTAAAAAGCAGGCAGGGAGAGTCAACCTCTCAGCCTCAAAATGTGATACCAGTGGTCTCAACGGCAGTCCCTTCAACACTTGCTATAGCTCTGGCACCAAAAGTCCCTTTGGTCACAACAGAAGTAATCACAGGTACAAGCACAGGAACAACACCAGCAGGAACTTCAGGTCTGAGTACAGAGGAATTAATAAAGTCCATGGAGGAAATGAAACTACAAGTTTCTGAACTCTAGAAGGTAAAAGAAAAATTTGTCACTTTAGAGCAGAAATATGATGTTTCAAAGGCTAATTTTGCTAAAGAAATGAGGAAGAATAAAGGCTTGGCACAACAGGTGAAAGCTCTAGAGAAGGACCTCACCTTTGAAAAGCCCTTAACAGATATTAGGAGGATTCTTTGGACCAACATCACTCAGTCAATAAATGATGTTTGGTCCTCCATACAAATAATTTTTGAAAATATTGATTTATTGAAAGTAGCCCTTGAAGAGATTCAGAAAACCAAAGAAGAGTTAGGAAGGAAACCTGAGGAAGCCATTAGACTAATAATTTTTTTGAACAGCAAAAATAGGTACTAGCTAGAAGAGCTGGGTATTGAAGATAGAGCAGCAACCACCCTAGAAATCAAAAAGGTTTTGACCAAAAGGTCACTGATGCAGAATTTGGAAAGGAGGTGCCAGAGCATGCAAGAAGAAATTGATGATTTAGTGGAGAAATTTGGTATTTTGCAGAGCAAAGGGCTTCCCAGTCCTTTAGTAATTAATGATAAATTGATGAGGCATGAAGATTACGTGGATAAGTTGGCCCAGTATGCAAACAATCAGCCCAGTTCATCAGCAAGTGCATATGCACCTAAGGCACTACCAACAAGCAGAGTTCTCTATGACAGTCTAGAGAACCTTTTTTATGTTGAACATGAGATAAAACATTTGTTTTCAGTTCAGCCTAATTTTTCCAAATATACTGAAATTGATGAAATCTTTAGGAAGCTTCAAAGGACCAGAATACCAAAGGAAAATTGGTGGACGGACATGACATAAATTTTGTAATTTACTTTGGTAAAATCAAATATTTACCATGGTCAATTTTGGTAAAAGAAGGTGAATGAGGATAAAGCAGGTAAAGTGTATCAGAACAGGTTAAAGAGTATCAGTCGAAAGTCAAAAGCAGGCAACCAACACAAAATTACAATCTAGACAGCAAGATGCCCAATCATAGGGCCTGCCTCCAGCTCATTCACAAAAACAGGGACAACAAGGCAGCAACTCACTTTTATCTTCTATATTCGAGACCATCTGTCTCTACTTTTATGTAACATATAGTTAGGCTTCCTAGATTATATCTCTCTTTGTTAAGAGATATTTTATTGTAAATTTTTGTATAAATACTCCCTCATTCAGAGTATTGGGGGGATTCTGAGACATTTTGTAAGACTGATTATTTTGGAATAAAGTGTTGTTGGACAATTTTTGTATGGCTGGCTGGATGAAGAAATAATACAAAGGACTTTTCACAGGATTCATGTGTCAAACATCGGACAAATAAGTATTCTATATCTCATGTGTTATTGTTTTCTTGTTTAATATTTCAGTTGTGTTTCATATCTGAATATTAAAACGAAAAAGTATAATTCAGAAAGTTCTTGAGTTCAATTTATCTTTAAAATCATTTTTATTCTAAATGTTCTCTTCTAAACTATCATAGGAAAGGAATTCTTAACTGCTCATGCTTCAGAGTTTATCAGTTTGGTCATTTAATAAGAAATTCTTAATTGCTTTTTATTAGTGATCACCCAATTTCCCTCTTCTTAAAACATGTTGAAGGATTCTTAATTGCCCTTCTTCCCTTTTAAGTCCATTCCATCTTTTCAAGTTACCATTTGTTCCCTATTTAGCTATCTTGCCCTGTGAAACCATCTTTCATTAAAAAGCCAAGTCCAGTTAAGCCATTTGCAATTGACTCCATAGCCCAATGGCTTGAAATACTCTGTTCTATCCATCTGCTCCTGAATTCCACCACCAAACACAATCAAAACCCTCTAACCTTCATAACTAGCCTAATATTTTGTTGAACAAAGCTAAATCTTAAAGAGAGAGCCCTCTCTGAGTACAAATTGGCTAGATTATACACTTAAAAGTTGGTTTGTGGTTACCTCGGACCCCTTTTCCTCTTCTTACAACTTTAGGGAAATCTGAGTGATAACAGGGGCCAATTTGGAAAATTTTCTTATTGGCATCCCATTCCCTTACCAATAAATTTAAGAGCTCTGGCTAAGCTCTCATCCCAAGAGTTAGGAAGAATTTAGCTAAACCACACCATCAAAGTGCCAACATAGTATTTGGGTCATTTACTGCAACAAAATCTTTAGTTTCATGCTCTCTTTCCCTCCATTCAATCATGATGATGAATTAGAACCTTGTTAAAAGAAAATATTAAATCACAAGAAAATAAAAAAATGAAGCAATTTCATGAGAAATTCAAATTTTTTTTGTGCGTTTTCCACCATCACACTTTTTTTTTTAAAAACAAAGCGATTAAAATTCTTTTCCTCTTCGAACTTGCGGTCATCATGAGTCTAAACAGGAAAACCCCAACGATCCTTCAATGCATCCCAGGTTTCTTAACAAGCTCAAATTCAAAAAATGGACTATTAAAATTCAAAAATTGAACTGTGAAAATGAAGAGGAAGGAGAGATCTCTTAATTGAAATAAACGCCATCAAAAATTGTCCACTAGATTGATCACAATCTACTTTGGAAGTTTGAAGGTAAAAAATGGGTTTTTAGAATTGGTAAAAATGAAAATGGTAAAATAAAATTATTTTTAGTCATTTATTAAAAAAAAATTATTTTTAATTAATTTTTTTACCAATTTTCATCTAAATTAGTCAAAATTGAGCCCTTTTATCTTTTTTGTTCAAGAGAATTTGATGATTTCTTAGTTTTAGTGTGCAACTAGCAGGTTGAAATGTTGAAATATAATGTAGTGGCGAGAGTGTACTTTTATCGCTTTTTTGGGATCGTTAAACCCGACGAAAAAGAAAACCCCTAATGTTATTTTTAAGCCCTTTTCTTACTCTCAAAATATGAAAAGGTAGCTAGACAAAATTGTTCCAGTCACACTCGTAAAAGGATTCAAAGGAACATTTACCCAATATAATTTTAACCCTTTTCCAGACTAAATAAATTATTTATGAAAAAGGAATACTTTAGTCAATCATGACTAAAAACGTTATCTCTTATATTATTTTATACTTTTTCATCCTTGAGAGACTAAATTTACAAAAATGGACTTTAAGGAGTTTCCTTTTCATTATTTTTCAAAAAGATAAAAAAACAAGTCAAGTTACTCCTTCATTAGACCCATAAAATGTAAACAATGTAGGACTCGTCAATCATGAATAGAATGAGCCACTCCTTCCTAGGGTTCATTAAAAATAGTCTAAAGGACTCATACAAAGGGTGAGATTATATGACAAGGAAATGCTATCCTCATAAATCTTATGTAAAATAAAGAGGTACTTTGTAGTAATGGTGGGGGAAAATGGGAAAGGAACAATTATTTTTTGTATTTGAAAATGTAGTATGTTTCTCTTGAACATGACACTCTGTCACTTTTCATGTCAGAGTTGGGAAATCCATTTCCTCTCATTTGATCAAACCTCATTGAAAGTATTCATATTGGTCTCTGGTCTTATTTTGAGTCAAATGTTTCTGATTCAAATGTTGTGTTTCTAGTATGTTCAAGAGAAGGATAACCTCACTTAAAGTTACTTTACAAAATTTGAAACTGTCAATAACTTCTACTGTCCCTGAGTAAGTCTTGAATCACTCAAAATTTGTTCTTAAAAATTTGACATGTGTTTTGTGTCATAGGCCCTCTTGCAATGCGTTGCTTCCTATTGACTTCAACTCATTATCTAGGAAGTTTATCTAGAAACCTCCTTTAGTACCTTGAATCTTGCATGCCTTAATGGCAGATTTTCACTTTTGATGATAGGTTCTCATCATTGGCCTTCGATCAGATGATTCTATGGGTATTCAACCTTAAGAGATTTATTCACACCTCATAGAATATTGTACTAGATTACCTTGAGAACCATTTTCATTATTGATGGTTTCTTTCGAATTTGTTAACGATCCTCATCAATGATCGGTAATCAGATGGTTTCTACCATGTTTAACTTCAAAAATTCTATTCACATGGCCAGATTCATACTACGAATATATATACATGAAGATGAAGAACCTATATCTTGTCTACGTGGAGTTTTAAGTATTCATGATTGTAAAATTGATCCATGATGTATATCTGATGGCTGCGTCCATACTGAGTCCTTTATTGACATGGATCTTTGTACACTTCCATACTTGTTCTTTGAGATACTTGTATTCCAAGTATGGGAATGCCTACTTCAATGATGATGATGACATTGTACTATTATTCCTTGATTGTTGATTTGCAAGTCTTTGACTTATGGTTCCTTGATCTCTTCCTTTGCATGATAAAACAATTCAACCATCATACTAGTTTTTACTTTGTACTCTAGGGGGAAATCTGTTACACATGAATTTGTCACACTTATACAAATGATTCCAAATTTGGATTGTTCGCTATCTGATAAAATATTGTCATAAATTCCCTTGAAGTATGGTAAAAGTAATAATTCTCTATGGTGTATAAGAATCATGAATTAAATACCTAGAAAACCCTAATTTTGTAGAACATCATGGGTATTCAATTTACAACCTTTGATGACACGTGTTTCCCATTAAATACATAACGATGTCATGACAATATGCCTATGTTAAGGTTGTGATGATATTCTTTCATAGGTAAAAAATAAAATGTAAACAAATATTCCTCTTATAGAAGCCTCATGTTTGGTATCTAATCTAAATTGGTTGATATTGAGCTTGATCTCCCTTTGTCCTGGACCTCCTTTCTCCTATAGTGGATCCATTCCGCTCATTGTGGTTCTCTCACCTCCCTTCATGGATATTTTAATTTCCACTCCTTCCTATAAGTGCAATGCATTCAAAGAGAGTAGGGTTGCCATTTTAGACTTTTGAACTTACATGCTCCTGAAATGTCTATTGGACTTATTTTGATTGCAAGGGTTTGGATTGAGGATAACTGCAAGGAGGCTTCCAACATAAAGCCTTAGTTGTAATTATATTTCTCTTTACAATTAATACAAGTACTTGTTTCTTTCCCATATTCATTGATTATAATGTCTATTGTAAGTTTCCTTGATTACTTACAGAGTTTATTGTTGAATCATTGATGTGTTATATGCTTTGATGACTTGTTTGTCTCTATCTTTGTAGGTCTCTTCTTAGAGAATCAAGGGAGAAAGGTTGAAAACTAAAAAAAAGAGCGATAGGTATCATCATCAAGTATTTCAGAAAAAGGTATGAGCTTTGCATCCTATTTATGTCTGTGTTTCATTCATAAATTAGGGAATGTTTTCATTTATTTTTCTATTTGTTTCTAGGCTTGGTTTCCAAGCCTAGGGATAAGATGTGTCCACCAAATAGTAGTGGAGAATGGTAGTGAAGTAGTAGCAAAATAAGTGTTAGTGGAGTGCAATATCAAAGGTTGTAGGTTGATTATAGTTGGGTCATTGTGCTTGGTATATGAGCCCAATTCTTCCATGGAGCAATTGCTTCCTTCCAAATTTGATGGTGAAACCCCTTGGGGAGTCTTGTACTTCCTTCTAGTTCAATTGGTAAATTTGTATGTAAATCATACATAATAAAATCTTGTTGTGCAACTCATATACTGTGCATTGCTCTTTATGATGTGATAATGTTTCATGTTTTCTATTGATGCTATGAATATTTTAAAGGAACTAACCAATTGTGTAAGTATTAAGGAAATACTAATTCACCCCCGTCTTAGTATTTCCAACAACATTTTCATAGTTGTTGTTGTTTTCACATATATTTAGGATCAGTTCATGGAGCGAGTTTATTTAGAAGATTTTTTGGAGGACATTGGAATGCAATGGTATTATTCCCTCTTTTGGAGACATCTTACTTTCATGAAGCATTATTTATTGGATATTTGTAAATGTGGTTGGATAACTTAAGGATAAAGAAACCCTAGCTCATTAAATTCATGCAATGAAGAAAAGGAAAGATGCATGCATTGATAGCTGATGATGATGAGGATGAAGAGAAGCATTGTATAAAGCAAGGAGCAAGAGGGAGTTGAAAATTCTCTACAATCCATAGATCAAAAGATAAGTACTTCATATATTTCCTCGATTATTATTACCTTATTATTATTGGTCAACATCTTGTATTTGTATCTTTTACTTGGTTATAATTGGTTCTTCCATGGCTTCCTAATGAGTTTTGTAGGTACATTGTGAAGGCTTCCAAGTCTCTAGAAACTGATGAAAGCACTAGGACAAACAAAGAAAAGTTTGTGGAAAGAGGATTCTCCCACGATTGAACATAAACTCAAGTAGAGTAATTTGCGTTCAAGAGGGAGAAATTGTACTGACATCTAGAATCATGTGAGATGACTAGAAGAGATTCTAGTTCAGAGGAAGAAGGTAGGTTAGCAAGTTTGAAGGATGTCATGAAGGAAGAAATTGTGCTGAGACCTAAAAGGTAGTTAGTGGTAACTTCTAAGTGGATCTACAAGATCAAGCATTCAACATCGAGAAGTAAAAAGAAATATTTGTGAGGTTTCTCCCAGAAAGAGGGATAGGACTATGAAGAGAGACTTTCTAGGTACACTTCTACTAGAATTATTATTGCATATGTTATGGATTTACATGAGTTTGATGTAAGGATTGTTTTCCTTAATAGAGTGATTGATAAGGAAGTGTACATAGTAAAACCTCATGGCTTTGAGGTACATGAGAAGGAGTCTTAGGTTTTCAAACTGGAGAAAGCTTTGTACAAAACTCAAGCATGGTAGTCTTGGTTGATCTTGTTATGATAGGAATTATTTCTGAGTGGAGAAAAAGGACTCACATGATAGAGGGAGAAACAATGGTAGGAGGATTTTCTTCCATGATAGAGGAAAATCAAGATTACCTTAGGAATTCCTTCTTTAGAGGGATTTGACCTCTGTGTTTGAGATGAAGGATCTAGGTTTGATGCATTAATTCCTTGGTAAAGGGAAGTATACTATTGATATCCTTCAAAAATTTGAGATGATGGATGGAAAACCCATGAACATTCTCATGGTGACCAATCTAAATAAGTTGAGAGGCTTTGATTCATATTTGGCGGATCCTGCAATGAAAAAACAATCAGGAAAAGTGTAAGGAGAAATTTTCCAAGTGAATGTCATGGGATTGAGATTGTCAGAGTAGTTTCTTAGAGACAAGAGGTATCTAAGATCAGTTTCCCTTCTATGAGTGGACCATGCTAGATAATAAATATTCTTCAGTGACTAGGAAGAAGTAGTGGCAGAGGGAGCAACAAGGATTGCCATAACATGATATGTTTCAGAGGGAGCACCCAGTTAGGGTGACTAGAAAGAAAATATGATGATGGATCCAGTGAAGGAATATGGTTAGTTTATAGTTGAGATAAGGAATGGGGTACAACATCTGTTGAGGTACCTTCATGGTACAATTGGATATATATTTATATATGTCTCAAATTATGAAGTACAACTACAGGGATAACATATTTAGATTGAGTAGGGAGTCCTAAAGATAGGAAGAGAACATCAAGATGTTGCTTCAGTTTGAATTCTATTATGATATTGTGGAAGAGTAGGAAGCATACATCTATCACACTCAACATTGTAGAGGTTGACTATATTGTAGCTAGTTTGGTGAGTCTTGAAGCAGTGTGGCTTCATAATCTACCTTCACGATTGTTTGACCAGGTGTTGGAGATTATTGTGATGATAGGTTGAAGAACATTGAGACCAAGTACCAAGACATGATACACAAGGGATCAATGAGGCTCCATTACATTCTACATATGAGCAAGTTGCTGACATTCTCACAAAGCCTCTATCTGAGGATGGAGTTTGTTTACTTTAGGGACAAACTTGGAGTGATTGAGAATGCTTCCCTCAATTAGAGTGGGTATTGATGTTATAGAATAAAGGGAAGAAATTCTCCTTAGGTCAAGATATTAATAAATCAAGGGTATTGACCAAGGTCCATGTAATGTGTATATGGAGAATGATGAGAGAGCTTCAAGGAGTAGAGTTCTCCTTAGGTTAGAAGGTTCTGACCATATTGATAAGATGTACTTGGATAGTGGGTAGAGTGAGTGCCTCTAGCATTGGGTGAGTGTTTTACCATTCAATTGGCACGTAAAAATAATAATTTGCCTAAGGTTTTACCATTTTTGTGGTCAAAGGTATTGAACTTTCTCTGGGTGATGACTTGTTGAGCTGTTGACCTAGGACTAGTCTTGCTTGACTTCGGTCAGAAGGTTATGACCATATTTCCAAAGGGTTTTGGGTAGTGGGTGATTAGATATATTTGTAAAGGGGATTTGACTAGTAGAACTAGACCCTTTGCATGATTCTGATGCATGATCATTTCCACATGGTTTTAGGTTAGAACATGAAGTGGATGGATACATTAACATAACAATCCCATTCAATCTCTTCTACGGATGGAGAAATTGTTCAACAAAAGAAGATATATGAAAAAGTCAAAGTTGAATACCTCCGTAGTTAAAAGAGAATGTTTATTTTTTATGGCTACAATCAGTATTCAAGTTAGTAAAATTAAAGAAAAGAAAATTATTATTTTTGAGTTCATGTAGGCCCTAGAAAGACAAGTTGGACCCACCATATGAATGATTGTGACCCTTCGTCAAACCCACCTCCTTTGACCACTATATATAACCATTTGAGATATTTCATTTTAGCATCAATTTGGATCATAAAATCATCTATTTTTATGATCACATGTGCAAAGGGGAGAGAGAGAAGAATATTGAAGTTGACCAGAAGATTGGTCAATGTTGAGCAACATTGACCAAGTATTTTTCTTAGGTTTGTTTGACTTGCGTTGTTCTATATTTCTTCTCTGATCAATTGACCAATATTCTGGGAAGTTTTATTATAGTTGACTTAACCTGTTCTAGGTTGTTTGATTGTAGGTTGACCAAGTTCTATTTGGGAAATTTGACCACATATCTAGGTAGTTTGATTTCAGCTCCTAGGAAGTTTGACCAAAATTTCTAGGCAACAAATTGAGTTTCTTAGTAGTTTTACAAGGTTTTATCATTTTAGCTAGTTATATTTTGTGGTTAGTTTGACCAAATTTGACTTGTGAATATCATATTGTAACCTTTCTAAACAAAATAATTTCTCCTGGAAAATGTTGTTGGGTTTTCTCCCAAGTTTAGGTTTTCTAGGTGAAAATTTTGTCTCTTTGTGTGCTTGGTTGTCTCTTTATGATCCTACTATCATTATTGCATTACTATTGAGATTTTATATGTATAATTGCTTACTGATGTAAATGAAATAAGTGAACTTGGTTAAAGAAATAATTGGAAAGTAATTATCAGAAAAAAGATCAAATTTCTCCTAGAAAATCAACAAAAGAGTCAAGTTGTAGAAAAAACAAAGCATATTCCACGGAAGCAGTGACAAAAAAGGAAGTAAAAGGAATTTCAAGCATAGGAGGAACAATATATTGACAGGGAAAAATGTACCACCAAAAGTAAGGAGATCTCCCTAATATGAAGTCCTAATTGGACCTCACACTATTTGGGGTAGGAGTCCCATCTGGTATGTGGGATTGACTACCACCATATTTGTGTCTTTCTATTGGGTGATGAATGAAGAGATGTTAATGTGAGATGAATGTGAAATAACCAAAGAGTGAGTATGGAACAACCCACAAATGATAAACTCGAGGTACAAAGTGCTAGAATATAACAACAAAACTAGAAGAAAAAGTACATGTCAAATGGAGTCAGTTAACTAAAACCATAAGATACATACAAGAGAAAAATGATTATTAGAAACTAATTGAAAAATAGTTCATAGTCAGTAACTAGTGTTATGCATGGAATGAACAAGCATATATTCATAAGTAAACATATGATCCATAAGCCACAAATTAGATCATCAATATACAACTCATGTGAAAGAAAACATGTGCACACAATAGAAGTACTAGATAACCATAAGAACCACCATGCTAGTGCACAAGAGCCAATGACAAGAGTGAAGAGCTTCTAAGTGGCAATGCTACAATATTAAGTACATGTACCACAAGCCCATCAAAACTTAATAGTGGAAGACAAGTTGCTCATATAATCTCTAAAATAAGTCCCTAGTCTGCCCATAAATCGGTCAAAAATTTCTAAGAGAAGGAGTGCTCCAAGCTACCCAAGTGCTAACAACTATATTTATGCTAAAATACTCAAGTGCTAAAATCCCCTACCTTAGAGGCATGAGGAAACCTTTATACAAATTGGTAGGTGACTCTTCACCTTCCCCATCACCATTTGATTTCCTCATGCTTGAATTTTCATATTCTTACTAACTCTTATATGATTTTTAGCGTCTAGCATTTTCATAAATATGACAAAATAATATTTGCAATATGTGAAAATAAATACAATGGACTTTGATGGTTTATCTTGTAAGGAATATGTTTTATTTTGTAAGAGATCCTTTTTTATTCCTTCTTTCATGTTATTGGGGCATAGAAAGGCTTCCATGGAGATAGCCATGCACATAGACTTTGATTTGTAATGGGGAGAATGCTTCTTCACAGGTCCTTCAATTGTGAACCCTAGGAATTTAAAGTCAAATTTGATGGGGTTTCCATCCTTTCACCTATATTGTCATCTAGGGTGTGTTTGAGGATGTAGGATTTACTATTTCCTAACCCCCATTCCTAGGAATATGTAATTTAATTCTATTTACATCTCTCGAATCATCATCATAACTTATTTTATTTATTATATGTCAACACATCAATGTCCACTATTTGAATTGCTCAAGAGATTTTTGTGCTTGGTATTATTTTAGTCTCCTGCATTCTACTCTCTGCCTTAGCTCTTTACATTTTTCATTGAAGCCTTCAATTGCCGAACCACTGAAGATACATGATATAATTAAATTTATGGTAGGAAGAAGTATAGAAATGGAGAAACCTTGGACTTTGGGTTGGAAATGTCATCGAGGCTAGGTGATATGGGAATCTTCCTTGGATAGGTTGACAATGCTATTTTGAATTTATGTGTTTATATAGAAATTCCAATTTTGGACTATTTTTTATTCTCCTTTGGTTCTAATCCATTGCAATAGTCGAAGTCAATTGATTTCATGGTTGATAGTAGAGACAACTAAATAGACACCTTGAACTATAGAACAATGAGAGCCATACTTCATGACCTCCTCTACAATAAATTGTTCCATTGTTCAATGTTAACCAAGAATCACAACAACATCAATCTCTATTTATTTTCTATGGAAGTTGGTTGATCATGGAATGAAAACATGAACCCTATCATAGAAAGTGAGAAGCAATTCCTATTGCATGTTGTGGTTTATTTTTACTTGGCTGGTGTTTATGGTTACTTCGCTGCAATAGAGAGAAATGGGTTGTTCTAATGTCTAGCATGGATTTAACTATGATGAAAAGAAGCATTTATTTTCCAAAATCCCCAATGAAAGAAAGAATGAAAGAAAGTTGATTTAGAAAGACATAAATCCTTAGAATAATGAATGTTGGAAAAAAAGAGTAGTTGAGAAATTAATCTGAGAAAAATTGAATCAATTTTGAAAAAGCATTGCTATCATTAAGAAGGTACATTGCTGACTTTTTGGGTTGTAGGCGAGTCGAACCCCATCAATCTAGTTGAGTACTCACATTGTTAAATATCACCTTGCTTAAGTCCATGCAGATTCCTAGATTTCCACAGGACAAGCCACCGAGTGTAATGGTGTCACCCGCTACAACAATGTTAGAGAAAGATAATGAGTGTTCGTGCAGTGTTAGTGTCAGAACACTCACCAACATAATGGCCATTTAAAAAATGATCCTTTTTCACTTTAAAATGACTTATCTATTTACTTTAATTTAATTTTCCTAAGACCATTTATTAAAAATATGATTAATGTTTTACCTATCATGCATTACTGAAATTAAGAAAATAAATTAATAAAAATGAAAACAATGTTTTCTTCTGTTACATCGTGGAACTCGGTTAATCCAATAAAATCAATGATGAGTAATACATATCAGGTCATGGAATAGAGGGGGATTAACTTCACCAAGCCACCACATACATGGTTTGGCCCACACCACTATTGCTTATGCGGCATCATCTCATTTGATACCAAGTTGTAAATATATTAGGCAAAACCATTTTGTCCCAATAGCTGATTTCAGGTCATCTAATTGTTTTGAGGTTTGGCTAAACCACCCATGGTAACTCCTAATACCGCCATTATTTCATCACAATTTTATTTTTCGTATATTCCTCCATGTTACATGCCAATGCTCCTTCACTCTTAGTTCAACTCAGTCCCATTCCAAACATCTTTCCCAGTGATATTTGTTCACATGATAAGGACAAAAAATTCATTGTGATTATTGTTGGTGACATCATGCCTTCCTATATCACTATGCATTCTTCTCTTCGGAAGTGAGAGGGTAAACAAACTATATATACAAAATTGTTTGACAATGTAACATAATGAAATGAAGCACAAAGTTTGATATTTTTTATTGATCTTGATTTGTCATCACACACTATTTTAGACTACAAATTTAAAATTCTAATCATGAATTTTAAAAAGTATTTATGTAGAATTTTTTTGGAAAATAAAACTTTACATGAATATGTGATAATTATGATATATGAATAAATTATGTTTAATCCGTAATTATAATAATAATATCAATAATAATAATAATATATAAATTATAATTAAAGTGTAATTAGATTTTTATAATTAATCTTGGATAAATAGTAGGTTATATGATATTTTTATTTTTTTAAATGAAAGGAAAAAGGGATGGACTTTATAAAGTTAGAAAAAATGAGATAAAAAGTTAAAATGAACGAGTAAAAGTTTAAAGTGAAATATGAGAATAATATAACCTAGGAATAATTGACCACGATTGCGAACACTCCCCCCATCGCTTACGTAAAGGACTTGAATAAAGCACTAGCAGTTGCACGCATAATAGTGTTTGTGTTAGAGCACTCATTGATAAAATGACCATTTACATTTTTTTTTTTCACATTAAAATAATTTGTGAGGCATTGAAAAACACGGAAATTAAATCACCCTCCATCAAAAAAATTTATGTCACATAAAAACTCAATCAACTAATGAAAAAATAGAAACAAAATTTAAAAAAACTATAAATATTTTTAATTTCCATTTGACATTTTCTAAAAACTTTCATTAAAAACGTGACAAACTAATACACAATAAAAAGACTTTGACTAAGAGGCAATTGCTATATGACTAAAAGGAGAGAGAGTATTAAAAATTTAAAAGATGTTACCCACGTGAAAGTTGAAACTACATAGTAAGAATGTTAAGTTTGTAACTATAATATTGGGTTTTATAAGTAATGATTAGATTTTATAATGTTAATGTGTTTTTAATAATGTAATTATATAGTAAGGATATTTACTCTGAAACTATAATGGTTGCATTCTTAATGCTTCCATTTTAAAATGTGGATGTTTTTTAAATATTTTAATTTTAAAATTAAATTAATTATTTTGAATATTTTTAAATAGTTTGTGCAAAATATTTTTATTTATGTAATATTGTATGTAGGTGTTTTATAAGGTATAAAGATAAAAATGATAACAAAAAAATTGTTGGACATCTAATCCTCTATGGGTTGGTGTAGAATGTGAACAACCATGAGATTCCAAGAGACCTTGGGATGTGGAACCCAACAGTCACATGAATGTACTATAAATGTATATCATTGTCAAATAATAGATGTACTCTCCTTCTTATCTTTAATATTCTGTTGTTGCCATGTGTGTGTTTAACATGGTATCAGAGCCCCAGGTCTGCATATCTGAGTTTCTCTGCATGTCTGAGTTTCTTATGATTTGCATTTCTACAATCCTTTCCATAACGTCTATGTTCCTACTAGCATCCTAGATTTGAAGGTCAAAGGGAATACAAAACAATTTGGTGCTGTATTGAATTCCACAACGGTGAATGAAGCAGTGAGTCTCTCCTTCTGTTATGCACTTTACAATTGCGTTGAAGCTCCTTCTGTTATATGTGCTAGTTCATATGCTAAATGTATATGCAGTGTTGTATTCATATCTGCGCATTGTGTTAAGTGTTCTGAAAGCCATGCATACTTGTTTCTGGTTAACTCCCCATGCCAATGTTGTCATAAATAACGTCGGGCTGACATATTAATGCCTCTCACCTCCATGCTGTCCATCCACACCAGGTTTAGAGCCTGTCCCTCTGTCTATCAGGTCTGCTACTTACATGCACCAAGCCATTTCATCTAATTATGTCTCTGCCATTCTGCACTGTTCTTCTAGCAAAAACGCCCCTCTGTCCATCATATTCGCATGTTGGGTGCTTGATTGTGTTTTTAGGGGTCATTTAAATTCTAGCAAACCTTCCGCCTACATTCAAGCACCAGTCAACAAGTTTGTCGGCACTTTTGGCTGTTGCCTGCACCATAGTCATTTTGTGCATACGTCTCATTTTTGCATTAGTTGTATTTTACATAGCTCCATGTTGTTGTTTTAGAAGACCTCAGTGCTCTTGTCTCTTTAACATTTGTTGTCTCTATTGTGCACATAAATGCTCCTTGTCAGAACTATAATAGTGCGTTACTTTTCAATTCTGGTCTCGAGTGATATTTAACGCCAAAATTGAGATTCATGCCAAGATTCATATTCATGTTTCTAGCGGACGAGGATGAGGTACAGGGCATACCATTTGCACCATTTGTGTCATAACTGCGAGATGTATTCAACATGAACTCAAAGGGCTCCATGTTAAGCTACCAAAGAGAGGTGAGATTCAAACTTGGTTTACGAGTGCCACCATAGCTTGATCAAAACTGCACAGTCAGCCTGAGATGTTCCAGTAATCATGTTCTTGATAAAATCATGATGGCCAGGGGCATCAATCACATTGCAGTGGTATTTAGCTGTCTCAAAATTCCACAGTGCAATATCAATTGTGATACCACGTTCATGTTCAGCCTTGAGCTTGTTAAGAACCCAAGCATACTTGAATGACCTCTTGTTCATCTTAGTAGCTTCTTTCTCAAAGCGTTCAATCACACACTTGTCAATTCCTCCAAGCTTGTAGATCAAATTCCCAGTGGTTGTTGACTTGCCGGGGTCGACATGGCCAATAACCACAATGTTGATATGGGTTTTCTCCTTTCCCATGATGAACTAAATTCTCTTACAAAAATGGTTGCTTGAGTTTGGAGAATCAGAAGCACCGCAGAACAGCTTTGCAGTGGCGTGGAGAACAGAGAGACTCGCATAAGATGAAGAGGAAAAAAGATTGATATCAAAGCCATTGTTGTTTCTCATTTCAAATTCGCATTCAAGGAGCTCATCCACGCTGTGGTAGCTGGTCAAACTAAATTACAATTCGATTCAGGGCATCGATTTGTGCCACCTGTTAGCCTTGTTGGCGTTTGGCCCAAAAATGGATCCGAATATGCTCTTTAAAGTCTCCATAAGCCAGCAAAATCATGCCAATAGATCCAAATATGCTCTTAAAAGTCTTCAAAAGTTCTTAAGATCATCCAAATATCAAAACAAGCTTAGGAGGAGAGCCCTTAAAAGGAAGGAAAAACACTATCGGGAGGCTAAAAACACTCAAAAACCATGAAAAACCATGTATCATAGAATTAAATAGTCCAACGGATAGTAGCCATTAGATCTGGCCGATCAATGGCCCAGATCTAAGTGGTAAATCAAAATCGGTGGTCTTAAGGATCAGCGGAGGACACCCCTGATCAACGATCTCCGATGATCGGATCGGTGGGTTTCTATCAACGGAGGCAATCGATAGGTATCGACAATTACAAAGCGAAACTTGTGATAGCGATCGGCAATTAAACATGGATCATTGATCAAGCACACAGATCAACGACCCACGTTACATTGGGGTTTGGCTATTGGAGTTTCATAGGGGCCCAATGAACCGGACCTAACGACACTATGTATGATATTTCATAAATTTTGAAGTTCGCAGAAAGGCCGTTTTTAGTGAATTTTCGTGTATTTTCGTTATATAATGAAATACAAAGGGAGCCTTGGGCAGCGTCGATGCGATAAGACCCGGACCCGAAAGGGTTCGGGAATGAAATATATAATATTTGAAGTCCAGAGGGAGCCATTTTTTAATGTATTTCCCCTGTTTTTAAGTATTTCATAATACAAAGGGAACAAGGGGACCAGGCCACTTGCGATAGATGACTACGACCCTGAGGGCGGACCTGATAGATGAATAAGCCATGTTTAAGGACTTTTTAAGTCTGAAAGAAACATAAATGGGCAGGATTTACAATATTATAGTGTTTTCTGTATAAAACAGAAAACAATCATTATTAAGCATTTTAAAGGGATCACAGATGTTGGGAGACAGATTGCTGGGAAACAGAGGCCGAAAAGTGATCATGGAGCATCACAGCATGCGCAGCTCATCCAAACAAACAAAAACATCATGGAGCAGTACAATGCAACACAACCAAATCAACCCAAACAATGATGTAGCATCTCTGGCATGAGAGAGCTCCCTGCTAGCGCTACAAAATACCAGAATGAGATTATTCTGCTATCATAAGAAGAAACCTCCGAGCCTTGCTTTCCTAGTCAGGGCATCAAACAGTTAACAATATAGAGAGGACATATTAAGACACTTCGAGCCTTTGAGAGCTCAGGAGCATTATAAAAGGCCTATAAATGGCTGAAAGAAAGATGTAACAAGGGTTCAACTTCTGGAGACTGTAGAAACTTTGTTACTCAAGCGTCTCATCTTCATTCATTAGCAAATATAAGCTTCTTTTGTTGTTATATGTTCAATATTCCATTTTATCTTCTGTTCTAAGCTTGCACTTGAACAAGTTGTTCATGTTTCTTCTGTATCTAATGCCATATAACTGTCATCTTATCTTTGCGTTGATAAATTAGATTTGCAAGCTTCTTTTACTACCTGTAGCTAGCCATTCATATGTGTTTATATATGCATCTTCCGGTACAGTCAGTATTCTCATTTGCTGCCTGTAGCTAGCCATTCATATGTGTTTATATATGCATATGCTGGTATAGTCAGTATTCTCCATCTATTCATTGAATCTACAAACTATTGAGCATTAGTGGTCTAAAGCCTTGTAAGCTGAGGGCATTCATGCATGTCTTGAGTAAAAACAAAGTTGAAATGGTTATCTGGCTTGATCCAAACCATCATTCATTCCAATAGTTCAGAGAACAATATTGAAGATTATATGTTACCAGGCATCTCCGAGCTGCAACCTAGGAGAGTTTCCTGGAGTGATAACATAATTGGCGCCGTTGCCGGGGAGAGGAAACTAAAGCTCAGCTTCCCTGGGAGACGACACAGATCTAGCTTTGATGATAGACAAAGTCTAGGCACTTTTTGGTTGTAATCATCTATCTGGCGACTCTACTAAAGGACGAACCTTTTGGCGACTCCACTTCATAGTTCTGGCTTAGTTTGTGAGGCATACTCGGAGAAATCCTCAGAAGTCACAAGCTGATCTAGTACTTGATCCTCAAAAAACCATCAAAGAAAGAAAGGTATTGCAGAAAGGAGCATCAGGTTCAAGTAAACCTAAACAATCTCCTATATCTCTTCAAGAAAATCTGGTAATAGATCAAATACATGTTGAGAGTATAGCATCTAATACTAGTAGTGAAGAAAAACTCTCAGAGATTCATAAAGCTCCTTATTATTTAGGTTATCATTTTTTTGTAAGCCCAAAGGAAACCTCGCCTCCTATCCATCATACTCCTTTAGTCTTGTCAGTCACTCCTTAGCCCTCTATTATTCAGACTGCCAGTGCTCTTATAGCCACCATAGCTATGGCAGGTCCACAAGCACCTACCAAAATGGAAAGAATCATAACTGCTAGGTATGGACCTCTAGTACTGCCCACTCCTTTGAATGCCATGCCTACTGGAGAATATCAGAAGTATATGCCTAAGTTCACTGGGACTGAAGGTGTTACAGCTAAAGAACATCTTGAATCATTCTATAGCTATGTTGATAACCTAGACATTAGTGAAGATGATGTCTCGATAAGAGGCTTTGTCCAAAGCCTAGATGGAGAGGGTAGAAAATGGTTCAGAGAACTGACCCCAAGATCTATAGCAGATATTGAGGCTTTAGATGATGCATTCCTAAAGCATTGGGGGGATAAGAAGGACCTCCTCTACTACCACACTGATTTTGTTAATTTAAAGAGGGAAAATGGTGAGTTGTTGTCTGATGTTAATAAAAGGTTTAACCGCATGTACAACAAGATACCAGCTAAAGTAAAACCCACCACTACCTCTGCTAGACTCATCTATGCCAGTGCCTTTGATTCTGACTTCTGTTTACTGTTGAGGGAGAGGTGATGTGCTACTTTGGCTGATATGCAGGATGCAGCCTTGGAAGTAGAATCAAACATCATGGTTGCAGAGAAGCTCAAGGGAAACGCTGATAGAAGGAGATAGAGGGGTGAGTCTTCATCATCTTCAGACCCCAAGATCGATAAAATGGCCAAGATGATAGAGTCATTAGCCTCTGAAATTTCCAAACTAAAGGTTGAGCAACACCCCGGGAAAGGAAGGGTTCCTAATACCTTTGCTCCTCCAAATCCAAATCCATATAGAAGGGGAAATGACCAGTTGCAGATTTTGCAAAGAAACAAAGATGCCAATGAAGACTAAAGGGTGAAGACCCATTTCCAGAATGCAGTCATGGAAGAAGAGTAGTTTGAAGAATATGATGAGATCCATTGTATGGAAGACAAAGGTAATGCCCCTTTTTTGACCAAAGCTGCCTATGAAAAGTCATTATTCAATGACTAGATCAGCCAAGAGTGGGATGGTGAAGTTGTTCTAAAAACTGAAGATCAGCACAGATATAATCTGAGGTCAAAGATGAAAAATGCCAAGGAAACTCCTATTCAAAGATCTACTATCCCTGCAGTATGGTAAGCTAATAAGCAAATGCAACTGACAGTTGATCCCATCATCCTCAAAGCTCCAGCTCATGAGGTAAGAGGCCTTAAGAAGTCTCTTTCTCCTTTCAGTTTTCAATTAGAAATTCAGAAGCTAAGAATACCTATGCCTCTGATTGAACTAGTGAAGAATGAGTCCTTCAAAAGATCCATCCTCGAGGCCCTTGATCCTAAAGCCATCCAAGCCTCCACTGATTATGTAAATCTGCAAGATGACCAACTAGCTATTATTCTCAGCCCAATGATTGAAAATTGTGAAGACAACTCCCCATCATTCTATGTCTCTCTATCTATTCATGATAAAATCCTTCACAACTACCTTCTGGACACTGGAGCCAGCCCTAATCTAATGCCCAAGGTTGTCATGGATAAATTGGGTCTTGACATTACCAAACCTTATCATGACCTGTTTTATTTTGACTCTAGAAAAGTGGAATGCCTGGGACTAATCAAGGACCTAGCCATCACTCTTTCTCAGCTGCCCATGAAGAGCATGATGATGGATATTGTGGTAGCAAATTTACCCCCCAAGTTTGGCATGTTGCTTTCCAGAAGTTGGATCAAGAGATTAGGTGGAACATTGCAAAATGATCTATCCTATGCTACTGTCCCAGTTTTTGGAGGTGAAAGAAGGAGATTATACAGAGAAGCTCAGTTGGCTTATATAATCAGTGATGAAAGGAATCCCACTAATCATCCCATATATGTTGTTGACACTGATTTTGGAGGTTGTTTTCTTCAGATTGAAGAATCTCAGTTGGCATCCACTCAGCTTAAAAAACCAGTTTGCCAGATCACACAGGAATGCATTGATTTACCTTTCATATTAACTTTTCAGGTCACAAATAACACAGCAGAGTACGAAGCAGACCTTATCATTCAGTAGGTGAACAAAAGCTTCCATGCAAAACATCCAAGGCTGAAAGCATACAAAGATGAGGTGAAATATAGACCATCTCTGCCTGGCAAAGTCAAATGCTGCAAAGTTTTTGTAGAGGATGATCAAATTAATAGGCTTTTGCAAGTCTTTGATGAATTTGATGCCTTATGGACAGGCCCGCTTGTCATTTCTCAAGTTCAGATGAGCAACATTTTCATTATGCACAATCTGGAAGGAGGAGATGTTTTTGGTAGCCCAGTTGATGGGTGGTTTTTGAAATTTTATTTCATTTAAGGCTTTAAAGCCTGGTACTATAAATATGTTTTTTCCAGTTTTATTTCATTGGAAAATAGACTCCATGCCTAATGGAACACTAGGAGGAAGATTTGATCTTATTTTTACAGGAAAGGCATTGTTCTATAGTTCTTGAAACTTCACAGGGAGGCTTTCATCCCCAGAAGGAGCCAGTGTTAGCCTTGTTGGCATTTGGCCCAAAAATGGATTCGAATATGCTCTTTAAAGTTTCCATAAGCCAGCAAAATCATGCCAATGGATCCAAATATGCTCTTGAAAGTCTTCAAAAGTTCTTAAGATCATCCAAATATCGAAACAAGCATAGGAGGAGAGCCCTTAAAAGGAAGGAAAAACAATATCGGGATACTGAAAACACTCAAAAACCATGAAAAACCATGTATCGCAGGCTTAAACAGTCTAATGCACAACAACAATTAGATCTGGCCAATCAATGGCCTAGATCTAAGCGCAAATCGCAATTGGTGGATTTGAATGACGGTCTTAAGGATTGGTGGAGGACACCCCCGATCAGCGATCTCCGATGATTGGATCGGTAGGTTGCTATCGGCGGAGGCAATTGGTGGGTATCAGTGATTACAGAGAAAAACTTGTGATAACGATCGGCGATTAAACGTGGACCATCAATCAAGCGTGCAGATCGATGACCCACGTTACATCGGGGTTTCGCTATCGGAGTTTCACAGAGGCCTGATGAACCGGACCCGACGACATTATATATGATATTTCATAAATTTTGAAGTCCGCAGAAAGGCCGATTTTAGTGCATTTTCGTGTATTTTAGTCATATAATGAAATACAAAGGGAGCCTTGGGCAGTGCCGATGCAATAAGTCTCAGACCCAAAAGGGTTTGGGAATGAAATATATAATATTTGAAGTCCGGAGGGAGCCATTTTTTAATGTATTTACCATGTTTTTAAGTATTTCATAATACAAAGGGAACAAAGGGAGCAGGCCACTTGTCATAGGCGACAACGACCCTAAGGGCGGACCCGATAGATGAATAAGCCATGTTTAAGGACTTTTTAAGTCCGAAAGAAATAGAAATGGGTGGGATTTACAATATTACAATGTTTTCTGTATAAAACAGAAAACAATCATTGTTAACCATTTTAAAGGGATCACAGAGGTCGGGAGACAAATTATCGGGAAACAGAGGTTGGAAAGTGATCATGGAGCATCATAGCATGCGCAGCTCATCCAAACAAACAGAAACATCATGGAGCAGCACAACGCAACACAGCCAAATCAACCCAAATGATGATGTAGCCTCTTTGGCATGAGAGAGCTCCTTGCCAGCGCTGTAAAATACTAGAATGAGGTTATTTTGCTGTTAGAAGAAGAAACCTTTGAGCCATGCTTACCTAGTTAGGGCATCAAACTGTTAACAAGACAGAGAGGATAGATTAAGACACTCCGAGCCTTTGAAAACTCAGGAGCATTGTAAAAGTCCTATAAATGGCTGAAAGAAAGATGTAACAAGGGTTCAACTTCTAGAGACTGTAGAGACTTTTCTACTCAAGCGTCTCATCTTCATTCATTAGAAAATATAAGCTTCTTTTGCTGTTATATGTTCAATATTCCGTTTTATCTTCTGTTCTAAGCTTGCACTTGAACATGTTGTTCATGTTTCTTCTGTATCTAATGCTAGATAACTGTCATCTTATCTCTACATTGATAAATTAGATTTTCAAGCTTCTTTTACTGCCTGTAGCTAGCCATTCATATGTGTTTATATATGCATCTGCCGATACAGTCAGTATTCTCATTTGATACCTGTAGCTAGCCATTCATATGTGTTTATATATGCATCTACAGGTATAGTCAGTATTCTCCATCTATTCATTGAATCTACAAAATATTGAGAATTAGTAGTCTAAAGCCTTGTAAGCTGAGGGTGTTCATGCATGTCTTGAGTAAAAACAAAGTTGAAATGGTTATCTGGCTTGATCCAAACCATCATTCATTCCAATAGTTCAGAGAACAATATTGAAGATTATATGTTACCAGGCATCTCCGAGCTGTAACCTAGGAGAGTTTCCTAGAGTGATAACACCACCATATCTTGACTCCTGCCATCACATATAGAGCATCTGCAAATGCCCAAACTACATACCGCTCCACTCCAAAAATCTTGTCAGCGGTAGCTTGTACAACATGTGAACATGAAATTTCTGCAGATCCACCACCATATACGATTGAAATATCATGAATCAAGTTCTAGGCAACACAAAGTGCATCATGAAGGCTTTGCTTTGTCTCTTCTATCATCATCTTGTTTCCACCACAAATAAAAATTGTCAATGCCCTTGAATTTACACACTGTTCTATGTATAACATCCGATCCTTAGTTGTGCCAAATGCTTTCTCCCTCACAAGTCTAGCCTTCGCTAGCTTCTCAGGTGTCAATTCCTGAAATCATGGTACTATCCGCTGCCTCTCGAAGCCTGTTGATGTTACACAATTTTTTATGCGTTTCTCTACATTGCCATTGGCATTGAAAGTCTGGGAGGAATTTGTGGAGCGAGGATCTACACTGCAATTGGCATTGAATGTATGGATGAGTTTGGGATCCTTTTAAGAAGGCAAATTGATATGCGCGTGACTCATTCATGTATTGTTCGATAGAGTGGTCTGGGTAGCCTTCAATTGACTTTCAGTCTTGTCAAACAACTAGTATTCATTTTTGAAATCTCCAATAGCTGGGGTTTGTCTAGCCTTGCTAAAGTGTCCACTAAGATTGTTGAGCCTTCATTTCTTTGTGAGACAATGGCTACATCAAAATAGACATCATTCTAAACGTGTTTTTGTTTAGAACATTGAGACAACCACCCATCAACAACAAGTCAATATTGTTGAAGTTCATTCAAATTTAGTACCCAATGAAGCAACAGTTGTACATGCAGATGCAGAAGTGCAGTTTGCACTTTCCAAGCCCATCATCAAACCTTGGGAAGAGCTTGTCCACAACAAGCATAGAATAGGTCTTGGATATGATAAGGAGATGTCCTTTCATATTCCAGACTACTCAAAGCCCATCCAATTTCAGAGTGTTGGATTCCTTCATGACAGTTCACCTCCAGCTGTTCTAGATTCTGTCCCTCTTCCACAACAATAGATTATGAAATGCCAACACTGTGACCGAGTTGGCCATCTGAAAGATCACTGTTTTGATCTTCATCCATGTAAGCACTGTCATAAAACCAGTCATTCTTTAAATAGGTGCTTCATAAACAAACCTCCTACAAGAACAAAGATCCATCTTGGATGGATCACTTCTTAGCAATGGACATCAACATCCAAGAAGATATTCTAGTCATATGTCAGAACTTGTTCTAGAGTATTGAAAAGTCTTGCAATTGAGATTTCTTCATCTTCTCACCTTGTATCTGACAGGGGGGAAAATGATGGTCATCTACAAGCTTGAAAGCCACATCAAGTGAGCCTGAGCCACAACCTGCCACACCAGATTCAGAGTTGTAGCAGAAGAATTGGGGATACTTCCTCTAGCAGAAGACTCCAGCTTCTTGCCAGTTTTGGAAGACTTCCAGGAATTGCATTAAGCATTCCAGAGTTGTTGGTCATCCTTAAACCATCACAAGTTGAGACTTCCCTTTTCAGTTTGAGGTTCTCCCTTTTATGCAGGGTGAGACCTCCCTTTCATAGTTGAAGGTTTCCCTCTTCAAAACATCAGGAGCACTTCCTCTAGCAGAAGACCTGAACTTCATGTTAGACTTGGAAGAGTTCTGGGAACTACACTAAGCATTCCAGTGCTGGTGGTCATCCTTAAACCATCACCCTTTCAACATTTCAGAGAGCACATTCAGCCTAGTGCTGCCATGCATTTTCGTGCATTTTGTATTACAACTTTCTTCTTGGACTCATACATAACCCTTCGGATTAAGGGGGGGAATGTTGGACACCTAATTCTCTATGGATTTGTGTAGAATGTGAACAACCATGAGAGTCCAAGAGACCTTGGGATGTGGAACCCAACGGTCACACAAATGTACTATAAATGTATATCATTGTCAAATAATAGATGTACTCTCCTGCTTATCTTTAATATTCTATTGCTGCCATGTGTGTGTTTAACAAAAATGATGATTTAGAGGGCGTTGGATTTAAGAATTTATGAAAAATTAAAAAATAATTGTAAAAAAAGAGTAAGAAATTATTTTCTCTATATATATATATTAAACTAATTTAAAATTTATAAAAATAAGTGTTTTATAGTAGTATAGTCTCTGTCATTTAAGTAGAAATTATGTTTTTAGTAAAATTGTAAATTGATATATGAAGTGGATAAATTAATTTCAAGGATTAATTTTAGTGTTAATAACTATTAGTAAGTCTATGCATTTATGGTTTTACTCATATTTATTAAAGTGTTGAAGAACACATAAATAATAGTGGGTAGTAATTATTAGTATGTATTTAGTTTTTATGCAAATGCTTGCTTATATTATGATAGAGAAAAATATCATCTTTATTTAAATCAATAAACATACCTTTAATTAATTTAATTTATGTTATAATTTATTTTAAAATTATATAATATATATACATGTGGATATAGTTTTATTCAACTTTTAATAATTATAAGGGATAACATTTTTAAATATTTTTGGTAAAATTATTTGGAAAAAGATATAAGATAACTATGCATTATTCTCAACATAAAAATAACATTAGAGGAAATTTTAGCTTAAAAATAGTCTCTGAATGAAAAATAATAAAATAAGAGTTATGAATTTTTGAAGGAAAAGAAGAAATATATATATATATATATATATATATATATATATATATATTGTTGGCTTATATCCTTACACATTTACTCAAATTTATAGTGTAGACACTCATTGGATGCAAAATTAAATTCCACATGCAACGAGTACCAATTATGCATACTTATGAGAAGACCCATATTGATAAAAATTGAAGATACATTAAAAAATGTTCAATATGTTTTTTAATGTATTTCCATTTTTTATCAAAGTGGGTCTTCTTAGAAGTATCCATAATGGATACTCATTGGATGTGGAAATTAATTTTGTATCCAATGAGTGTCTTGAAATTTGAGTAAACCTATAAAGAAATAAGTAAAAAAAGATAAGTAAAAAATACAAATAAAAATAGCTTTTGTTTTATTTTCTCTCCATAATATTTACATGTACCTTTTTAAAAATTAAAGAGATTAATTGACATATTATATATTTAAATTTAAAGAGATTGGTTGACATATTTATATATTAAAATTTAATAGGCACTTTTAGACTCAAAATATCACATCAAAGTGTGTGTATATATATTTTTTTCTTTTATTTAATAAAAGAAATATAAAGAAGTGTGTATGTACGTTAATATATTTTGATTCAACTTGTAATGATTATTTGCATTATTATAAAGGACAAAGTTTTCAAATATAAAATAGTTGCATTATTTTCCACATAAAATTAATAAAAAAAAATATATAATATCTATATATATATACAAATCTCTATTTTTATTATTATTGAAAGTAACAAGGTAAAACAAATGATAATCCTTCCCTATGAAATATAACCTTCGAAATTTAATATACATATAAACCCCACATCATATAAACCCCACATCATTTTATATCTATTGGGACCCCTCATCACACACATAATTTTCATTACAAATGGCCCAAATAAAATAGAGAAAACACATAATATCAAAATAATGGACAGTTTTGTTGAAAAATAAATACAAATTATAATAAAATAAAATTAGGTTATTGTGTACGAATCCTTCCCATTTAGAATTCACATAAAATGCTAATATTGAAATAAATATATGCCAAAGATCATGTAAAAAAACTTATAATGAAGCAAGAACAACTATTCAAACGAAAAATACAATAAATGATATAAATGAAAAAAAACAATGTTTAGGCCATAAAACATAAAATATGTTCGTGCAAATATGCATTTTCAGTAAATCTCAACTGTACAAAAATTTAACATGGGAAGATTTTTTTAAATTGTTTTATTATAAGATAAGTTTCAATAACATTCGTACAAACTTCAATCAATAACAACCGATTAATTTTTACCACAACTAATTGTTTTTCGTCAACACTTCTACTAATAAACTGTCGTGTGCAGGTGGGGCAAAGGTGCCTCTAGAAGAGGTTTCGACAGGGCTCGAATCGGTGTGGGTAGGTTTAGGTTTGTCACCAGAATCGATTGATGGGGCCTTAGGAGTTGTAGGAAAACTGATCGGAGGAATGGGAACACCCACAATTGTTAATAGCATGAAAAATTATTAGTAAAATATTAGAGGAATTTACTGTCAAAAATTCATCATTTTGTTCTATGGGTGAGAATTAATAGTAAAAAAAAATTGAAATTCTTGGACCTTTGCAAACGTTGATGAGTGGTTTGATGACTTTTTAGGTGGAGCTTCTGATTAATCTTAACACTGACATTATTGCATAGAGAAAAGAGGTGGTAGAATTAGGCTGCGTTTGTTTCAAAGAGATTAGCGACATCATTAGAGATGTCACTACTAATAATCCAATTCCTCTTATGCTGTTAGAGAAATGGGATTAGTTCTCTTTTTCTTTTTCCTTAATATATATATATATATAGATACACCTCACTGTAATACCTTGGTGGGTCCTTTTGTCCACTACTAGATCCAACGACCACAATTTGAGTGGGGAGATCGACGGTTGAGATTGGATTGCATTGGGTCAACATGCCCGATGGTTAATGGGTAGACACCCCAACACAATCATGGTTCCAACCTAGGGTTTTAGGGCCTCCATCAGATGGTCCACGATGCCTCCACCCATCTAGTGGTTAATAACAATTGTACCACTCCTTCTTTCCACCCCGTTGACATCACGGGGGGCATCACAATACCTCCACAACCGTCCGATCTCTTTGATCTCCACCATCTGATCGAAGTGGTACCCGGTCCTTTGACTATTGTACAACCCCTCCCCACAAGGAACATGTCATCCCACCGAGGCCATTAACTCCACCATTAATCCAACAACCCACATCACCCATGCTTTTGATCAACGAATTCCATCTAATCAATATGTATGCAAGTTAATAGGGGTAGGGGTGATCCAGGTGGATATTGGTGGCCACCTGCCAAGTCCACTTGGACCCCCACCATTGTTTCTTTCAGTGTTTCAGTTTCCTTAATTGTAGCACAATTTACTATTTTTAGCAGTTTTTCGAGTCCTGAACTTCTGAAGCCGTTTTGAGGCCCTAAACAGCGTTTTTTTGGGAAAACTGGGAGCAACATGGGTCCTTGGATCAATGTTGCTCTTCCTAATGTTGTAGTTCTCAGATAGATCTTTATAACGAGATATTGTGCGCATCAAACAGAGATCGTATGCCAAAGTTACGACCTCGGGAAGTTGATATACCAATTTACCCAAACGGGGCCCACAATTTGGCGTTTCATCTTCTAGGGTTAGGTTTTTGGATGTTTAGGGTTTTCCATTGTTTCTCAACAATAAATAGGCCTTCGAGCCTAATTGTAACATAGTTCAGAGGCATGTAGCTGCCACATCTCTTCTCAGAGATAAGCTGCCATCGTTCTAGCTGGTTTATTTCCGTTGTTGTTTGTAGGCATATTTCAGTGTTTTACATTAATGAAATGAAGTATTATTTCCATTGCATCTTTGTGTTTATGGTTATCTCTGTAATTTTTTGCGTTTTTGTTTAAATCTAGATTAGTGGTATCAGAGCGGTCTGCTTTTTCTCTGTTTTTATTTGCATGTCCTTAATGAGGTCGGGATATAAGGAGTTAGGGCTTGAACTAGTCGAACCTTTCCAAGACCAACCTCACAAATGTCGATGACCTCCCATGGTAGATGAAAAGAAAGACAAGGGGGCAGGAGATCCTATCAAAATCTTGCTCGAAGAAGCCCTCGAGTGATAAAGGAACGCGATGATGGACAACTTTGCCCAGATCCTTCAAAGGCTACCCAGGGGCGATGCATTGTCTTCCAACAGCTAATTTGGAAACGCTACACCGTTTAAGGTACAAGTTAATTTTGAAATCCCCATATTCGAGGGTCAGATAGACACAGATGCCATTGATAAATGGTTAAATATACTAGAGGGTTATTTTTCTGTTCATGATTTTTCCAGTCGGGAAAAGATTATTTTCGCTCTTCTCAAAGCAGTCCCCCATGTCAAGGAATGGTGGGAAATCTATTGCGAGCAGAAGGATGAAAGTATAGGCTCACTATTTTCAGCCACACCCACTTGGGATTCATTCCAGGATGCCATCAGGGAGCAGCACTACCCTGTCGGAAGCTATGAGGATCAATACATAAAGTGGACCATGTTGTGGCAGGGAAGGGACCAAGACATGCTAGAGTTTACCAATATTTTCCATACCCTTCACACAAAGTTGGGTATCAAGGATTCAGAGCAGCATTTGGTACTCAAATACCGTGGCTGCTTGCACAAGTACATCCAGGAAGAAATAGAATTCCTGAACATCCCCTCGCTTGGCATGACATACCGATATGCCATCAAGGTCGAGCAAAATTTTAAACAAAAGAAGCAAGACTTTGGATTTGTGAATCCAAAGCAAGGGAAAGGTGCCCCCAAACCGTAGAACAAAGGACAAAGCCAAGGCGAGGCGGCCCAAGACAACCTACCAAGGCTGCAAGTAAAGAATAGCGCCGTGAAGCCGAAAAATAACACGGGAAAGTGGGGTGAGTTCCATAAGAGCTCCACTCACAACACAAGTGAGTGTTGGGCCAAACAGTCACTGGTGGCTGAGCTAAAGGTTTCAGAATCGGATGCATGTTCTGACTTTGAGTCAGAACCTGACAAGGGGAATGAAAAAAGTAAGCAGATTATCGATGCGGAGCCCAATGCCACCATTGCCACCACGAAGATCCAGAAGGAGGAACCTGAAGATCTAGAGGAGGAGGAGCGTCTCTTCCACTCCCAGATGTGGGTAAAGGGCTCCCTGCTACAGTTCATTGTCGACAGTGGGAGCTAAAAGAACTTCATTTCAGCAGAGGTCATGTAGCGGCTTGGCTTACCGACAACAACACATCCACAACCATACACCATCAGGTGGCTTCACCAAGGACAAGATCTTCGTGTGAGCCGACAGTGTCGCCTTCCATACAACATCAAGCCCTTCACGAATGAGGTATTGTGTGACATTACTCCCCTTAAAGTTTGTGATGTATTATTAGGACAACCATACTTGTGGAAGCGACATGCTGTGTATGAATCAAGGCCCCGTGCTGTTATTGTTACTTTGGGAAATAAGTTGTACAGGATACCAGAGGTAGCACTGCCTACCGCCATCTCTTTGGTTACTGCAAAACAATGCAATAAGCTCATTTCCAAAACCAGGAAATTTGTTTTCCTGATGATACGCCCTCAAGGAAAGAAGAAGATGGTGGCCATGACCTCCAGACAGGGCCCCTCCGCACGACAACTACAGATGGACAAGGTCGTGGAGGAGTACGAGGACATCTTCACCTCCCCCCAGGGGTTCCTCTGCACTGTCAGGTCAAGCACTCCATCGATCTGACCCCAGGTACGCCGCTGCCCGATGGACCAATCTATTGGCGCTCCGTTCTAGAGAACGATGAAATTAAGAGGTAGATTTTTGAGCTACTGCAGAAAGGTCACATCCATCTGAGTTCATTGCCTTGTGGGAGCCTGATCGTGTTGGTACAGAAGAAGGATGGGACTTAGAGACTCTGTATTGACTATCGGGCGCTGAACAAGATCACTATCTGTAATAGGTACCCGATCCCACAGATTGATGACCTCCTAGACCAACTGAAGGGGGAAAAATATTTTAGCAAGATTGATTTGAAGTCAAGATATCACCAGGTACCAATCGAATCCTCCGATGTGTGGAAGACTGCCCTCAAAGCCAAGTAGGGCCTTTTTGAATGGTTGGTTATGCCTTTCAGATTGATGAATGCTCCTGCAACCTTCATGAGGTTAATGGATGACATCTTATAACCATTGACCAACTCATTTGTAGTGGTATACTTAGATGACATCCTGATCTTCAGCTAGAGTTGGGAAGAGCACCTCCACCACATTCGATAGGTTCTCCAAACACTGCGGCAACACAAGTTATGTGCCAATTTGAAGAAATGCACTTTTGGCATGACTCAGGTTCAGTATCTGGGATACATTATTGATGAAAAAGGGGTGCATGTGGATCCATCCAAGATCCAAGTCATTCAGGATTTGCCATCTCCAACCACTCTGACAGAGCTCCACAGCTTTTTAGGTCTTGCCAACTTCTACTGCAGGTTCGTGTTGGGATTTTCTATATCACTTGGCCCTTGAGTCAAGTCACCAAGGGGGGAGTGAAAGAAATATTCTTTTGGTCTGAATCTCAATAGAAGGCATTCACTGAGTTGAAAGATCGCCTCAGCATGACACCAGTGCTTGCATTACTAGACTTGCAACAACCATTTGAGGTCGAGACAGATGCCTTTGACTATGCTATTGGGGCAGTCCTTACTCAACACAGACATCCAATGACATATCAGAGTGAGACACTTTCAGACACAGTCTGGGAGTATCCCACTTATGACAAAGAGATGTATTCCATTGTGCAAGCCTACCGACAATGGAAGCATTACATTTTGGGGAAGGAAACTGTCATCCACACAGACCACTAAACCCTGTAGTTCATACAGATGCAAGGGAAATTGCAGAATGATTGCCATCAGAAGTGGCCCACATACCTACAACACTTCCATTTGAATATCAAGTATAAGAAGGGCACAACCAATAATGTTGTAGATTGCCTCAGTCGACCACCGATCATGGTGTTAACCACCGTGCTCAACTCTTGTGGGCACGAGACTTCTGATTGGCCACTTCTCTACAAAAGAGATCCAGAATTCGGCCACACATACCAGACACTCTTGGAGGGTCAGCATGTTCCAGATTTTCACCTCCAGGATGCCCTATTATGCCACCTGGGTCACCTTTGTGTTTCTTCAAGTGAGCGTGCCAAGATGATTTAGGAAGCACACTACAGTTGTGCTGCTGGGCATTTCGGGGTCGAGAAAATGGTGGCTGTATTGCAGAAGTATTTCTATTGGCCAAATTTTCAACAGGATGTCAGGAAGTACATTAGATCATGCATTTCCTGCACCATTTCCAAACTGACCATCAAGAAGCAAGGCCTCTATACCCTGCCGCCTACCCTTAGTCGACCTTGGGAATCCATCTCCATGGATTAAATGTTAGGCTTTCCTTCCACTAAGCATGGAAATGACTGTGTTTTTGTGGTCATCGACAGGTTCTCGAAGATGTCCATTATGGCGACTTGCAAGAAGAATATCACAGCAGAAGCCAATGCTAAACTCTTCTTTGAACGAGTGTGGGTACACTTTGGGATCCCATAATCTATCATCTCATATCGGGGCAGCAACTTCCTTAGTACATTTTGGTGCAGTGTTTGGTCGATGCTGGACACCAAACTCACTAAGTCCATAGCCCTCCATCTTCAAATTGATGGCCAAACAGAGATCGTCAACAAGATGATCGTACACATTCTGCGCATGTACAACTCAAAACATCCACACACATGGGACGAGAGCCTCCCCTATGTTCAACACAGCTACAACTGGGCTCTCCATAGCTCGACTGGCCACATCCCTTTTCAGGTGGGCTTGGGATTTCAGCCACTATGTCCTATTGATGTGGCCATGCCATTTGCAGCTACTCACGCAGATTCGTCTCATGTCCAGTCCGAAACAGATAAGGTAAATAGCTTCATTGAGCACATCCAACATATTCACTAGCTGGTCCATGACATTCTGGAGAAATCAAATGCCAAGTACAAGCAATGACATGATCAACATCAGGTGGCACACAAGTTTCAGGTGGGCGACAAAGTCTGGTTGCATTTGCAAAAGGAACACCTTACCAGAGCCTATCAGAAACTCAAACCACTCTGATATGGTCCTTACACCATTACCAAGGCTGTGGGAGACAATGCATTTGAGCTCAACATTCCCCCATTCCTTGGCTTGCACCTAGTGTTTAATGTGGACCACCTTCGGCCATACTTTCCACCATTACTAGACACATCCGACATTGCAGAATAGCTCACACTCACAGAGTTAAATCCAGATTGCATGGAACAAGCTGCAACTGGTCGGATCATGGACACATAGATCAAGCACACTCGCCAACAGAATATCCAACTATATCGAGTTGTCAAAGCAGGCCAACACCTTCACTAGGGCAAGTGGCTCACTAGGGACCAAGTTCAACTGAGGTTTCCTCATCTCATGGAGGAAATCAATGCAATGGGGACCATTGCTTCCTAAGGGGGGAGGAATGATCTAGGTGGATATTGGTGGCCACCTGCCAAGTCCACTTGGACTCCCACCATTGTTTCTTTCAGATTTTCAGTTTTCTTATTTGTAGCACAGTTTACTATTTTTAATAGTTTTTTGGGTCCTGAACTTCCAAAGCCATTTTGAGGCCCTAAACGACATTTTTTGGGAAAAGTGGGAGCAACATGTGGCCATGGACCAATGTTTCTCTTCCCAAAGTTGTAGTTCTCGGATAGATATTTCTAACGAGATATTGTACGCATCAAATGGAGATCATATGCCAAAGTTACGACCTCGGGAAGTTGATGTACCAATTTACCCAAATGGGGCCCACAGTTTGGCATTTCATCTTCTAGGGTTAAGTTTTTGGATGTTTAGGGTTTTCCATTATTTCTAAACAATAAATAGGCCTTCGAGCCTCATTGTAACACAATTCAGAGGCATGTAGCTGCCACATCTTTTCTTAGAGATAAGCTACCATCGCCCTAGTTGGTTTATTTCCATTGTTGTTTGTAAGCATATTTCAGTATTGTACATTAATGAAATGAAGTATTATTTCCGCTACTTCTCTGTGTTTATGGTTATCTCTGTAATTTGTTGTGTTCCTATTTAAATCCGGAAATCTGGATTAAGGGGTGTCAAAAAGGGTGGTTTACCTAAACCATTGATCTCTCAATCAACAACATGGATTGAATATGACACCTTTCACTAGTTTTTCGAAATCGCTACAGGGGGTGTTAGAAGGTAGTTCTTGGTTTCCTAAAACCACCCACGGTTTTTTGCTGACATATGTTGATAAAAAATGGGCCCCATATCTCTAAGTGCCATGGAACAAGCCCGCCACGTCACCTCGATGCCATCATCTCAACGTCCACCCCCACCTTCTCCTCTTGTGCCTTCGGGGTGGGCCCTCTGAGACATGTTAACCCGGTCCTGATACCCCGGTGCATCCCTTAATCACTCCTTTGCACACCTCTAGGGTGGGACCTGTGGGACATGTCATCCTAGTCCCAATGCCAAGACGCTCCTATGACATGGACCTTTTTTTGCTTCAAGGGTAGACCTTTAGGAAACATGGGTCGATGGACCACACCTATGAACGACCCTTGCTTCCAATTGGTCCATAGTGTGGCAGTGCCATGACATCCCGCTGGTGGTCACCCCTCGTATTGTCCCGATGATCTCCTTCTCATCCCTATTGCACCTCTAGGGTGGGGACCATTGGGACACATCACCTTGGTCTCTTCACCCTGAAATTCTTTTATCTTGTGCCTCTTGAGCTTTCGTGATCCGATCCTAGGGATGTGCTATTAGGTGGGCTCCATCCAAGCTAATGGAAATAATCCCCGCCTTCGAGCTGTGAGCCCAACTAGCCTGTTGCTAAGTCATCCCTGCCATTGGGCCATTGTCAACCCTCCATTGCCTAATCATGATAAAGTAAAATCAGGGTGACAAATCCTCGGCTTCTAGGATGAGGGTTTCATCAAGTTGCTTGAATAGGATTATCCCACTAAGGTTATAAGGTTGAATCCTACCCAACTTCCTCATAGTATTTATTCATAGGAGAACTTTGTCATTAGGCATAGGTTCACTTATGGCTCAACTGCAATGGTTTTAAAACTGTTTAGAACTATGCCAATGCTCTACCATGACCACTATAGCTTGATAAGCACTCTTCGGTGCTACCCCTCCTGAGCTTACTCTGGAGTTAAACTTTTGAAGTCTAAAGGCTATGAGGATATCAGTACTCCTTGAAAATCCTCACATCAAGGTGCATCTAAGACTCGTAGGGTCTTAGCTAATAACAATGTGTTGCTTGTTTAAGACCTCCATAACATTTGGCCCATAGAAGTGCCTAGAGGTTTAGTACTCTAAAAGATATATCAATCCCTTAAGCACCATGGCTATCAACATCTATTCAAGACAGAAAATGCCACATTGTTTCACTACTAAGGGGTGGCACAAGCGACAGTGTCTAGTATGAGGAGGTTCACTAGGAGAACCAATAGTGCAAGAATGTATGCCACTAAAAATGTAAGGCTAGAGAAGCCCCTAATGCAAAGTCAAAAATTATTAAGGTTAAGAGAGGAAGTAATCCTCGACATCAACAAATTTTCATATACATATAACATAGGCTTGTAGCCAACTTATGCACACATACCCTGTCACATCAGGTTGTCTCCAATGTAACCATTATATATGTAATGAAGGGAGTTCCAGTGCTATTCGTTGTTATGATTTTGGATCAATTTCTTTATAGACTATTTCATTACCCTTAACATTGAATAATGTATTAATCATTCATGTGAATAACAAGAACAAAATCCATGTCCATTACATTTTCACACATCATTTCAATCCATAAATGCATCACATGTTCATTACATTTATAAGCACCATTTCAACCTAGAAATGCAAACACATGTTCATTAGCATTATAAATACATGAGAACACTTACCTTAGAATGTTTTGGGAAATTGAGTATGGGATAGGGACTCTCCACCCAACTATAGATAGCTGTAGAAAATTATCACTTGTAGTTGTCACCCTTGTGCCAGATTCTAGAGATTGAGGGGCTTGCTCAAAGGATTAAAACACCAACTGCCAGCTGAAACAAGGACTCTAGAGGACCTCCTTCCTCCACCCACCGTCCACTCAACAATTGAATAACACATAAGGAATCCAGAGGCCAACTTCCTCCACCCTCCAACAACCCAATGGAAGCCAATCAAAATACATAGGGAATACAAAGGATTCTTCTCCACCCAAGCACAAATAGGGAATCCATAGGCCAACTACCTCCACCCAAGAATGTCAAGGGAATCTAGAGAAACAAGGCTCCACCCTTCAAGAAAAACACAATAGTTGCACCCACTTTGGGGAATCCATAACCCACTGTAAGAGAAAACAACAAGAAAGGCTTCAAAGGTCCTCCATCTAGGAATCCAAGGAACAAACCTCCACCCAAACCATCAAGGGAATCCAAAGAAATCCCATCTCCACCATTTGGATATATAGGGAATCCAGAGGCCATTTTTTCTTACCAAGGAGAGACCTACTTCATGCCAGTCTTACCAACCAAAATAAAATCACTGCCTTCTCTTCTCTTCTGCAAATCTCCTTGTTGTTCCTCTTATCTTATGATTTTCTCTATGGCAACTGAAGATCAAAAGGGATTCCCATGAATAGGGTCAAACTCCTCCTTTTCCTCTGTTGTCTACACAGTCTTCTCCAACTCCAATAATTGTTGTCCCATTTTCCTTTTCAATGTTTCTTAGGGAAACATGGACCTATGTACTCATCTTGTAGCCTAATCAAACTAAGAAATGAGTCTATTAAAGACACACCAACTAACCTTTAATGGATGTTATAACAGTTCAAATTTCCTATAGCAAGGAAACCTCATACATCCCAAGAAAAAAACCTTCTGAGATTTGGAATCCATGTCCCTTTGAACTAATCCATTTTAATATATTTTTGTCAAAACATTTACATTGCATTTTCATGTGGAAACCCCAGTTGGGCTTGTAAAAAACCCCTCCCTCATGAGGGAACACTACCCTCAGTGTTATGTTTCTCATATGCAACACATGAAACAAAATAAAATACATATTGTTTCATGGAGCTTTAAATGTATCTATAAAATATTTACAACCATATATACATTTGATTCAACCAACAAACAAAAAAGGATATGCTTCTCTCATGGAGTCATCCATTTCCCAAGAGGCTTCCTCTGGCCCAAAGTGTGTCCACTGCACTTTGAATTGCTCTATGGCTCGATTCTAGAGCATGAGACTCCTCTAGTATATAATGCACAATGGATCTAGTTGGAACTCTCCCTTTGGTTCCACCTATAACACATACCAGTCAATCATATGATTAGAATCCTTCACATATATTTTAAGCAAAGAAACATGAAAAACATCATCAACTTTTACTGATGGAGGTAAGGCCAACCTATAGGCCACTGGTCCAATAATTTCAAGGATCTCGAAAGAACCACAATAATGTGGTGAAAAATTTGCACATGACCCAATATCTAAGGAACTCTTCTTGGGTTTGATCCTCAAATAAACATGTTCCCCGATTTGGAGCTCTTTATGCACCCTATGCTGGTCTGCATAGATTTTATGCCTATCATATGCCACTTTCAAATTTTGTTTGATGACTTGAATTTTCTACTCCATTTCCTTGAGCATATCAGGCCCAACAAGGACCCTATTCATTGGATCACTCTAGCTGATAAGAGTATTGCAACTCCTCCCATACAATGCCTCAAATTGACTAATCTTTATGGAGTCATGGTATCCATTTTTGTACACAAACTCTACAAGTGGAAGATACCGCTCCCACTTCTTGGGTTGTTTCATTATATACATCCTCAACATGTATTTGAGGATCCTATTTGTCCTCTCTATTTTCCCATCTATATGTCAATGATTTAAAGCTGTACTAAATGCCAACTCGGCCACCAAATGTGAAAATAGTTCCTTCCAAAATCTTGAAGTGAACCTAGCATCTCGATCTAAAATAATTTTCTTGGGAACACCATGCAATCTCATAATGTCCCTTATGAAGGTTTGTGCCACCTCACTAGCAGAATTGGTCGATTTTACTACCAAAAATTGAGCCACTTTTCTCAACTTGTCGATCACCACCATAATTTCATCATGCTACCTAGTGGTTCTAGGAAAACCTATGATGAAATCCATGGAGATTACCTCCCATTTCGATGATGGAATGGAATGGGCTGCAATAATCCTACTAGATGCTTGCATTTAACCTTCCCTTATTGACATTCTATGCATTTAACCACAAAATCAACCACTTTTTTCTTCAGATTTAGCCAATAATAGTACTTTTTTTAATGGCTATAAGGGTCTTTTGGTACCCTAGGTTACCTGAATATGGATTGACATGGAATTCTCTCATTATGAGCCTCTTCATTTTTTATCATTGGGCACATAAATTCTATTATTAAGCCAAATTAAGCCATCATTAGTGAGGTGATATTCCTCATCCCCACCATCCTGTAGCAACTTTTCTTTCATTTGCTAATATTTTTCATCATGTTGTCCTGCATTCTTAACCCTTTCTACTAGGTCCAATTTATAGTATCTTATGACTTCCAAGTGATTCATTTGAATCCTCCTACTAAGTGCATCAACAACCCTATTTTCCTTTCCTTTGATGTACTTGATATCAAAATAAAACTCACTAGGTATGACCAACCATCTAGCCTATCTAGTGTTCAACTTGGGTTTCTCAAACAAATACTTGAGCCCATTATGGCCAATCATAAGTGTAAATTTTTTTCCAAGGAGGTAATTCCTCCACATCATCAATGCATGAATGACAGAAGCCAACTCTAAGTCATGAGTCACATAATTCACCTCATGCTCATTTAGTTTCCTTGGCTCATATCACACTACCTATCCCTCCTTCATCAAGGCTCCACCAAGTCCTTCCTTGTAGGCATATGTGCACACCACACAATCCTTGTTAAGATATTCAATCCTCAAAATTGTTCCATTTGCGAGAAATTGCTTCAGTTGCTCAAAAATTACCGCACACTGAGTTGTCCACTTAAATTTCTTTCCCTTTCTCTACAAGGATGTGAGAGGATGGTTTATCTTGGAGAAAATTTTGATAAATATCCCGTATTAACCTGCCAATCCGATGAATGGCATGACCTCCTTCACATTCTTTAGCATTGTCCACTCCATTATAGATTTGATCTTCTCAGGATCAACTGAGATCTCTTTTGTCTTGAAGATGGATCCCCTTTGGGATTCGAAACGTCGACAAGAAGCACATAATACTGTGGATGATCTGAATCACAATTTTCCACATTCCCTAAATAATGTAGCTCTAAATGGAAAAAGTCACACTTGTTGAGCTTTACATAGAGCTTCTTTTCCCTTAGCAACTATAGTACTGCAACCATATTCTTTTCATGCTCTTCCTTTGTCTTTGAGTACACTAATATGTCATCAACAAACACAATGACAAAATTTTCCAAATAAGGATGCAACACACTATTCATTAAGCACATGAACATGGGGCATTAGTAAGCCCAAAGGGTACCACTACAAACTCATAGTGCCCATATCTTGTCTTGAAAGAAATCTTGTGAATTCCATCCTCCTTGATTCTTACTTGATGATATCCTGACCTCAAGTGAATCTTGGAGAACACCGTTGCTTCCCTCAACTGATCAAAGAGATCACCAATCCTTAGTAGTGGGTACTTGTTCTTTATGGTCACCTTGTTTAATTTGCTATACTTAATGCTTAATATAAGGGTTCCATCTTTCTTATTTACAAACATGGAGACACACTCAAACTTATGTAGCCCTTGTCCAACATCTCCTTTAGCTGCAATTTTAACTCCACCAACTCAGGGGTGCTCATCCTGTTGGTAGCTTAAATGCTAGTACTGCTCCAGGTACCAAATCAATAGACAAATATTACTCTTTTTGAGGAGGTAATCCATGAACCTCCATTGGTAAAAAACCTGCTTACTACTGCAGAATCAGGTACCTATTTAGCAGTTCACTTTCCTCATTATCAACATTACTGCTAGCCTTCTCCCGACTTAATACTTGCATTGAAAACAACATGTACACTTTTCTGATGCTGCGCTTGGCCTACATGGCCATGATCAACCTCACTGAAGTATGATTTTTCCTTCCCTACTCTTCTTTCTCCTTGCTCATCTTAGCATTCAATTTCATTTTCATAACAATCCACTTTGGTCCTATGCAAGTACAACTAATCCATTCCCAATAATATGTTGTATGCACCCAATGAAAATGCATTCAAATGTGCTTTTGTAGGCATGCCACTAAGATCAAATATACATGATCTCACCTTGTGATTAATCCTTCTTTTGGTTTCGGATTTCGATTGAACCAACCATGGTCCTTCATCTAATTCCTTGACCAAATTTCATTTGTCAACAAGCTATGGGTTGATAGAGCTATAATTAGAACATGTATCAGCTAAAATAGAAATAATTTGATCACATCACTTACCTTCCATCTCAATGATGGATGCTTGGTGGTTTTCCTGGAATTTGTCCACCACTGCATAAATTTTTGGAAAACTCTAAGCTACATCCTTGAATGTGTGAGCTTATTAGGTACTATAAATGTTTGGTGCAACATTTTGCTAGTATGGATAGTCTCTTTTCCTATGGTTTTCACCACATGTCTTGTTAGTGCCTAAATCTACCTCAGGCTGAGAAAGGTAGGATCTAGGACAACATCAAACCATGCTTAACCTGGTAGCTAGCCCTACCAGGTCGGGAGAGGGATCTCTCCTAGTCAATCTCAGCAAAATATGATCACTAAAGGCTTGAGATGACTGATATAACTACTGATATTAGGCTAGGTATATGTGCAACGGGTTTGATTGAATAAAATGATGTGTTTTTTTGGCTCTAATGAAAAGGCAGATCTTGGGTGTAGGGAATGAGGCTCAGTCTTGCAGAGATCTCAATGGGGCAAGGTAGGCAACTGATTTTGGTACTTCAAGTCGAATGAGATGGAGGGATTAGACAGGTGAGGAGTTGAAGAGGGCAAGAGGAGCCATGGATCCTCTCCAAACAACTGAAAACATCAAGAAACTAAAGCAAACCTCAAGTAGAGCACTGCAATTTCAATGGATTATAGTTTCACTCTTGTTTGATTTAGTTAGGAAGAAACAAGATAGATAATGGCATACATAACACATAAGTAAATTCACAATTACAAAGAAAATCACTGTACCAAAAAAATGCCATAGGGATCCCAAAGAGTGTTGCAAACCCTGGTCTCAATTCCTTAGCCAAAATGCTGATATGAGTGTACAATGAAGCTCCTTACTTTCTCAAGAGTCCAACCATGCTAATGACTGAAAGATCAAAAGATATAGACAAACCATAACTCATCCTATCCTCTAGGGGTCGAGATCACAAGTTTAGGAGCTGTTCCAACTAATTCTAAACTGAGAACTAGAAATTAGGTAGTGGAACAACTTACCTCTAGAAACTAGGAAACTGATTCATTCAGTTTCAAACAACTTTTTGATAGATGAATCTACCTCCCTAAGTGAAAAGTAGACATAATTACATCAAGATCCATCAATTTACATTAGATTACATCACAAGTTTGACATTGAGAAATAGAAAAAGTCAAACTGTCAAAACTAGGCGAAAAACAGAGCATTTTTGGTCAAATTGGGCCAAATTTCCTCTATGTGCCGTCCCTGATTTCTCTATGCATAGCGCCTGTTTGGAGCCACTTTTGGAGGCCTTCCCGGTGTCCAAATTTGCTCCAAGTGTACTTGTTGGAAAGATCTGCCTGTCTACTTTCCAACCCAAGTGGAATTTTTTAATTTTGCCTCCTTTTTCCCCTCCAAAAGTCAGTTATACCAACACTACTTCCTGTGTGTCAAAATAGGGGCAGTAAGGTCATTTTTTGAGTGTTTTTGACCTTTTGGAGGGCTCAAAACCTGTCCAAATTTCTTTGCCATTGGTAGGAAAGCATATTTTTCCATGCCAAATCCAAAAATGCTGATTTTATGTCATTTGGAGGCTCCCATCAAAAGCGAGCGCCAGGTGGCGCGGTGCATAGAGCAGAAAATCTTGTTTTTTGTGCCAAAAATTCCAAAAATGAAAAAAGTGTCCCAAATATTTTGAAATTTGGGTTGAGTCTTCTCCATCAAGTGCTGTGATGGGCCAAGAAATCCTTAGCCAATATCTGAAGTCTATCATGCTCCTTTCACCTCCTTGATGCCCTCTTCAGCTTTTGCCTTTAAGCTCCTGATTCTCGCCTTGCAGACTTTGTCTCTCGCCATGTAATGATAAGCCATATGCCTCAACAATGTCTTCTCCCTGTTGGCCTTCTCCAACCTCTTCTCCAAGTGGAAGTTTGTTCTCTCAAGCCAAGATTCCCAGACATGTTCAATCTCTTGCTTATACCCATGATCACTGTCTTTCCATTGTTTTCCTTTGGTTTTGAAAAATATGGTTGTATATGGATGGTTTTGTGGATAACAGTCTGAAAATATGGTGGAGGAATGAAATGGGTAGAGTGTATGGAAGAGAGTGTAAAAATGTATGTGTGAACAGAGTTTAGGGATGGGAGTAAGAGTTTTAGGGATGTGAGTAGGGTTTAGGGATATGGATAGGGTTTGGGGAGTGTAGCGTTTGGGAAATTATATGTGGAGAATGGGATTAAGGGGAAAATGTATGAGGGGAGTGGGATTAAGGGGATAGGGTATACAACCGTTAGTGAAATGAAGAAAACTAGGGTTTTACCCTAGAAGCTAGGGTTTAGGAAAATGGGAATTGGGGATAGGGGTGAATGAATTTAGGGATATGGGGGATAGTGAAATGGGTCAACGAAACTAGAAAAGAAGTAAGGGAATAAAAGGTGAGGGAGTGATGGCAACAAAAACAAATTTACAAACCCTAAGCAATCATGTTTTGAACAAAAATTGCAAGGAGGTAGGGTTTTGAAATTTTTTCACTAAATCATCATAAACATCTTAAGACACACTTTCATTAGCATTTGGAGAGTTGTTGACTTACTTTGGACCATAAGAAACCAAGAAAATTGAGAATATGGATGAATTTGTGGTGAAAATGGCTTGCAGCTCTATGCGCCATGCCACAAACCCAATGTGCCACGCCCCAAACTCAATGCGCTGTGCCACCAAACCCAATGCGTATCGATTTTTGTAGAAGACTTTTGGAGGTCTTCCTGGTGTCCAAATTGGGCACATGATAGCTCATTGGAAATCTTATTCAGTCTAATTTCCAACCCAACTAGAAGTTTTCAATTTGGAGTTCATTTGCCCTATCAAAAATCAATTCTCCCAAGACTGGTCAAAATGTGCCAAATGAGGCTTCCTCAAGGCAGAGTGCTGTTACGGTCAACTTTTGAAAGTCTTCCTCAACTCCAAATTGAGTTCATGATAGCTCATTGGAAATCTATTTGTGTTTAATTATCATTTTACGCATCAAGAAAGTCATTTGGCCAACCAAGCTAGGAGAAATCTTGATTTTCCCATGGTTACTTTAGAGGTGCATCAATTCTCCTGAGGCAACTGTATTTTTGACATTTCTCTAAAACCATAACACCTGTGTAAAAAGTGAAGGATGTTTTTCTTACTTGGCCTATTGTGGACAAAAACCTCTCTTAGTTTTCCCAAATTTATCTTTTCTTGCTCAGATAGATCATTGAAGTAAAACCTATCCCGATGTGTGGAACAGGGGATTTGTCGAAATGAAGTGAAATGAAGGGGATAAGGGGCTTCTAAATTCTTGAGAAAATTTTGGGAAGTAGGGAGGGATGTTAGGAAGCAGGGGAAAGTGGAATTTCAAGGATTGAGTGAGGGGAAGGGGTCAATAAGGGAAAAACACAGGTCTAGCCTAGAAAATTGCCAAGTTGTAGCAAGAAACTAGGGTTTGTGCGAAAATGAGGAATTTGAGGGATATCAGTGATGGGAAGTGTTTAATAAGGTACATTAAGGATAGGGGAAGGTGTGTGAACATCAGGATACAAGTTTTTCTGATGATTTGACCATCGAAGAGAAATTACCTTCAAAACCCTAGGAGAGGGAAATGAACCTTACCTAGGCACAACTAAAGCATGAACAAAGTGTAAAATGACCCATTGGAACCTGACATGATGATGAAAACCCTCTAAATGATGGTACACTTAGCTGAATGGTGACATGGACCGACATTTGGACAACTTTGACAGGAGTAAAAGCAAACCCTAGACCTAATACCTAGTGACCAAATTTTACTTGAAGACTCACTGAAATGACAAAATTTGACCTTGACACCTTAAAATCACTTTGTAAGAGCATGTTTGATCACTCGAGGAAGGTTGCAAAGACTGACACTAATATGTCCAACACTTTAGTGGCTCTTGGCCTTAAGCCTTGAGCCGCCATGATGCTAGTTGTTGCATATTTCGCTTAACAACAACATTAGCTTTCATTTGAAATTTCTTGTATGAGCTAGGTGCTTTCCTTCCCTCTTTTTTGAACTTTTCCTAGGCCATTTCTTCTTAATTCCAATACTTTTCCTTGCCTTCTAGTCACCTTTTATTTATGGCCCGTGTTTTACTCACTCATAACAATGTTTCAACTTATTGATGGAATCCTTTAGATTCTGAGGTTCCAACAACTCAATTTTGTCTCTGAATGTCATAGGCAACCCATTAATAAATTTTTTAAGTTTGGATTTCTCATATTTGAGATATGACACATATCTCAATAGTTCCAAGAATTTAGTGACATATTCATTAGCTGTCAATTGCCCCATATTGAGTTCGTAGAACTCTTTGTCCTTGCCATCATAATATTTCTCAGATAAGAATTGCTCTTTGAAGAGATTCTCAAATTCTGCCCAAGTTAATTCCTTCTCAACAATGCCCCTTACATTTTTTAAGTCTTCCCAACATAAGTCTACTTTTTCCTTCAAGTTGTAGGTGGCAATACTAGCTTTCATATTTTCAAAATAATAATGAATTCTAAAAAATTTCATCATGCCCAACAACCAAGACTTTTCTTCTTCTAATTTCTTCATATCCCCATCAAATGTGGGTGGCTAGGCCTTCTTGAATTCCTTAGGTATGTAATCATTTTCCTTCTCTCCTGGATGATGATGATGGTGATGATGAGAGTGATGATGGTGCCTCTTGGTAGCAGAACAAAATGTTTTGATAGAGTGATGCAGATATGTGCTAATTAATTCTCTTGGGGTGATCAATCACTAGTACATATAGGGTGAAAATATAATGTATATACATCGATTATTCAAATCATAGTCATTAGATATTCGACACATTAAAGATATAATTTATGTCAGTGGGATTGTGTCGAATAGGTGACACTCTTTTTAGTGTCAGATATTTGATGGGATATACATGGAATATCCAATGACACTCTTAAGACACACTTTCATTGGAATTTGGAGAGTTGTTGACTTACTTTGGACTGGAAGAAACCAAGAAAATTGAGAATATGGATGAATTTGTGGTGAAAATGGCTTGCAGCTCTATGCTCCACGCCACAAACCCAATGCGCCATGCCACCAAACCCAATGCATAGCGCTTTTTGCAGGAGACTTTTGAAGGCCTTCCCGATGTCCAAATTGGGCGCGGATAGCTAGTTGGAAAGCTTATTGAGTCTACTTTCCAACCAAACTAGAATTTTTCAATTTGGAGTTCATTTTCCCTGTCAAAAATCAAATCTCCCAAGACTGGTCAAAATGTGCCAAATGAGGCTGCCTCAAGGTAGAGTGCTGTTGCAGTCAACTTTTGAAGGTCTTCCTCAACTAAAAATTGAGCTCACGATAGCTCATTGGAAATATATTTGTGTCTAATGATCATTTGAATCATCAAGAAAGTCATTTGGCCAAACAAGCTAGGAGAAATATTGATTTTCCCAAGGTCACTTTAGAGGTGCATCAATTCTCCTAAGGCAACTATATTTTTGACATTTCTCTAAAACCATGATAGTTGTGTAAAAAGTGAAGGAGGTTTTTATTCCTTGGCCTATTTTGGACAAAAACTCTCTCAGTTTTCCCAAATTCATATTTTTCTTTCTCAAAAAGATCATTGAAGTGAAACCTATCCCGATGCGTGGAACAGGGGATTTGTCAAAATGAAGTGAAATGAAGGGGATAAGGGGCTTTTGAATTCTTGAGAAAATTTTGGGAAGTAGGGAGGGATGTTAGGAAGTAGGGAAAGTGGAATTTCAAATATTGAGTGAGGGGAAGGGGTCCAAAAGGGCAAAACACAGGTCTAGCCTAGAAAATTGCCAAGTTGTAGCAAGAAACTAGGGTTTGTGTGAAACTGAGGAATTTGAGGGATATCAGTGATGGGAAGTGTTTAATAAGGTACATTAAGGATATGGGAAGGTGTGTGAATATCAAGATACAAGTTTTGTTGATGATTTGACCATCGAAGAGAAATTACCTTCAAAACCCTAGGAGAGGGAAATGAACCTTACCTAGGCGCAACTAAAGCATGAAAAAGGTGTAAAATGACCCATTGGAACCTGCCATGATGATGACAACCCTCTGAATGATGGTACACTCAGCTGAATGGTGACATGGACCGACATTTGGACAACTTTGACAGGAGTAAAAGCAAACCCTAGACCTAATACCTAGTGACCAAATTTTACTTGAAGACTCACTGAAATGACAAAATTTGACCTTGACACTTTAAAATCACTTTGTAAGAGCATGTTTGATCACTGGAGGAAGGCTGCAAAGACTGACACTAAAATGTACAACACTTTAGTGGCTCTTGGCCTTAAGCCTTGAGCCGCCATGATGCTATTTGTTGCATATTTATCTTAACAGCAACATTAGCTTTCATTTGAAATTTCTTGTATGAGCTGAGTGATTTTCTTCCCTCTTTTTTGAAATTTTCCTAGGCCATTTCTTCTTAATTCCAATACTTTTCCTTGCCTTCTAGTCACCTTTTATTTATGGCCCGTGTTTTTCTCACTCATAACAGTGTTTCAACTTATTGATGGAATCCTTTAGAGTCTAAGGTTCCAATAACTCAATTTTGTCTCTGAATGTCATAGGCAACCCATTAATAAATTTTTTAAGTTTGGATTTCTCATATTTGAGATATGACACATATCTCAATAGTTCCAAGAATTTAGTGACATATTCATTAGCTGTCAATTGCCCCATATTGAGTTCGTAGAACTCTTTTTCCTTGCCATCATAATATTTCTCAGATAAGAATTGCTCTTTGAAGAGATTCTCAAATTCTGCCCAAGTTAATTCCTTCTCAACAATGCCCCTTACATTTTTTAAGTCTTCCCAACATAAGTCTACTTTTCCCTTCAAGTTGTAGGTGGCAATACTAGCTTTCATATTTTCAGAATAATAATGAATTCTAAAAAATTTCACTATGCCCAACAACAAAGATTTTTCCTCTTCTAATTTCTTCATATCCCCATCAAATGTGGGTGGCTAGGCCTTCTTGAATTCCTTAGGCATGTAATCATTTTCCTTCTCTCCTGGATGATGATGATGGTGATGATGAGAGTGATGGTGGTGCCTCTTGGTAGCAGAACAAAATGTTTTGATAGAGTGATTCAGATATGTGCTAGTTCTTTCTCTTGGGGTGATCAATCACTAGTACACATAAGGTGAAAATATAACGTATATGCATCAGTTATTCAAATCATAGTCGTTAGATATTCGACACATTAAAGATATAATTTATGTCAGTGGGATTGTGTTGAATAGGTGACACTCTTTTTAGTGTCGGATATTTGATGGGATATACATGGAATATCCAATGCCAAAATAGGCCAAAAATGTCTTCGATCATTTGGTGCTTTATGGTCGAATTGGCAATGCCAACATATGTCATATTCACGATGAGATAAACATCAGATCTATGCTGGCATAGGTCCAAAACATCAGCACTTAGACGTTGGACATGCGATGCCATATTATTTTAGTTTGATGGGATCCAATGGTTTGTTCCATCAGTATGAAGTCAGATTTTTGATGGTATGGCATCAAATTTCCAACGCTACAATAAGTTTAAGAGGTGGGTTAAACGTTAGATATCTCCTTCCATATAGGCGAAACATTTGACGCTTGGATGTTGGATAGTCGACACCGTATTATACCAGTCTAATGGGATTTGATGGTTTTTACATTGGAAGGGAGTCCAATGTTTGACAGTGTGGCGTGGGATAAATGACATTGTAATGTTTTATTGCAACAAGAGTGTTATGGAACTGATTTCGTTTGTCAATATAAAGTCAAATCTCTAAGGGTATGTTTTTTCAAAATGGAATCAGATAGTCGACGACTTCACTAAACGTTGAATATCTGACGAGTGCTAGAGAATTAAAAAGAAAAATTATTTTGGGGATTGATTGGTTGGGGAGGTGTTTTCCTGTGTCTTTGTCTGATTTCCATTTGTTGTGTTTTCACTTGGAAGCACAATTTACCTACATTGCTATAATGAGAAATTCCAAATCAAAAGGAAACTCAGATTAAATTTGATAGACTTTAAATTTTAGGATGCCACGAGAGTTGGTTTTAATGAAATATTTCCATGTGATAACAAAGTGCAATTGTGATCTAATAGTGTTGGGTGAGACAAGAGCGAGAGGGGTTATAATAAACCTCAAAGGAGAAACAAGGAATTTTTTTCCTTGGGGCTTAGGATGGACAATAAATAACCAAGCAGAGGCCCTAACATTATTGCAAGGAATGATAATAGCTTTGTCAAATGGAATATGAAAACTTGTAGTATTTGGAGACTTCATGGTCAAGATTCAAAAAATTATCATTCCAAGAAATATCTAGGGAAATATCATTACCCTCTTGAGGCACGAATTGAGATGCATATGGGAAAATTTGATTATGTTATCCTTTATAATATAAAAAGGGGAAATAATGAAATTACCAATAATCAAGCTAATAAAGGATCAATCAACCTATGATGAGGGGTTACTCTCCCTAGACAAAGACTCTCCCTCCATATGTCATGTCCCATGATATTTAAGCCGACATCAATCAGAGTTCCAAATGCATTTAAGAGATTGAGCAGGTGGATTTTCTGAAGCACCAAAGTCTTAATTATGTAATGAACCTTAGATTTATGATAAGACACTTGAGGGAGGAGAAATGTAGATTAATTTTGGTCCCTATTAAATTAACACCATTGGAATTAAAAGGTTGTGAAACTTCAACATCAATTCATTTCTATACGAGTGAAGTTGGGAGCAGGGTGAGGGATATAGTGCAAAGATCTGGTGGTTTATCATTTTAGACATTGTCCCAAAGATTTGGTGGTTTATCGATGCAAACAATGTCCTAGAGATTTGGTGGTTTATCAATATAGACACTATCCAAGGATATTAAATTGAAAGCGATGGCCAACAATGAAACTGGAGAAGGAATTAGGTAGTATAAAACATGTGTTAATCTCATAAAATATGTAATAGTTTATGTGAGAATATGGTTGTTTGGTAGTATGGCCTCCTCAAGCACAAAGAGTGGTGGGAATGGTAGTTTGGTTCATCTGTCAAAATAAATGGAGACAATTTTAGGTTCAATAATGAAGCCCAGGGAGAAATTCACCATGGAACCCTGTTCACTAGTGAAGGAATGCATATTGGTGTCCCCCAAGATTTGCTTATGGGAGATTCTGGTGAGAAAAAGGATGAAGCAGCGGAGAATGAGAAAGCAACTAGAGAAAAAGTGGAAAATGAAACAAGTGACCAAGAAATATAGATTAGTTGAATGTTATGTTTTTTTACTAAATTATGTGGAGTTTTTTGGCGAATATATAAGATAAATAATTTAAGAATCCTTGCATGGAAAATACTAGGTAGAATTAGAATGCTTTGTGTGTACTCTTGGTCTATGGTAGAAGAAGAATTATCTCTAGATGTAAGGATTCTAACCTATTCTCCAACTGAATGAATATAATATAACTGTTTCTTTAAGAAAAAAATTGTGATCTAATAGTGTTAATCCATGCATGGGATGTGTTGTAACCACTTTTCATTTTGTCTTTCAAAAAGAAAGAAAGAAAGAAAGAAAGAAAGAAATATATATATATATATATATAGATAAAGGGTGTAAAGGGGCTCATATAGCCAAAGTATGGTTAAAATCCTTGACAAAATGTTTATGCTATATAATCATAATAGCCTAGAATTTTAGACCTTTAAAATGGAGCATTTTTATATGAATAAATTGAAGGGTGGGCCACCCCACACTAGTGGAGGTTTAAAAAGTACGCATGTTTCAAGTGCATCACCATGATTTTGGACTGAGCTGTGTCCATATCCAAACTTGATGGTATAAAGAAATCAAAGTTTATGTGGGGAGGAGCCCCCAAGAGTTAGTCTCTCGAAATACATGTATGGGAGATCTACAACTCAGATCTTCCCTGCTACCACTGAAGGGAAAACCGATTACCAGCAAGGAGGCCCCTGAGGATGGAAATGGGTTTATGTTGATAGTTATTACACTATTCAATGGTCTAATTCTCAATTCGATGGGTAAGAAATTCAAGTTCCACAGATAAGGTGTCAATATCTATGTGATAATGGGATCCATTTTATTCTATCGGGGATCTCGAATAGGCCAATCAAGTGTTTCATTGATATCTAGTGAAATAACGTAAATAACACTATGTAAAGTGTGTGAGGTTCCTCTCTAGGTGAGAAGTAGGTAAGAGAGTGAATATGTCATAAGCTCCCAGTGTGTGAAGATTCCAGCATATTTCCATTCCCTTCTCTATCTTCATCAAGAAGGATTTATCCATTGCCATCTCCATCTTATACAATCAGTAAATCCATGTGAAATCAAAGTGAAATCATTCAATAAGCTAGATGTTGTTAATGCAATTAGTTTGATTTTAGGTTTTTCCCATTGCCATCAAATTCAGTGGGTAGGGTCTTAAGTGCTAAGTGTTTTTGGGCTAATAATCCAAACAGAAATCCCTCAATCCCTCCAATGATACCAAGCCTTTATATTTTATTTTTTAACTGATGAAAGGTGGTGTGCAATAGTAGATAGTTCGACCATGTCCTATCAATATGGTAAGTTAATGAGTGAAAGGGTGACATATGGGAATTGATAATGATGTTTATTTCCCGTTGTTACTTAATTTATATGTTGCTAACAAAGGTGACCAATGAATTGGATTAGTATTAGGATCAAATGCAACAAGTTTATGAGCTCTCCAAGGCATGCAACTAAGGCTAGAGAACCCTCCAAGTGATCTAGTCTAAGACTAGGGTAAGAAACCCCTGTGATGATGGATGGAGGACCACAAAAACCATAGAATTAGCTCTTAAATCACCTACAACAATAGAAATCCCATCACTAGGTTTGCGACCAAGGAAGAGAGGCCTATTTGGGCTTTTGGCTAAGTCAAACAAGGTTGCAAAAAATCCTTTAAAGCTTTGTCGTTAGGGAATCCAATGGATTAGACCCTGAAATTTGGAACAAGGTTATGAAGAGACAATATTAAGCTACTGGAAGAGGTTAAGTATTTAAAAAAAAATGTGTAGATTACCTCAATAACCAAGGACCAATAACCAAGCATATAGTGATAAAAATCTAGTGTTATCTCACCTCAATTGGTGTCATCAATTCTAAACAATTCTCCCAACTTGACAACCTTGTCTTCTTGTTAAATTAATATCTACACAAGATCAAAATATTTCAATTCACTCAAAAGTGCCATTTCAATTCATGTATTGTAAAACCTATAATTAATAGGTGTTGGAATGTACAAATTAAATGTATTCCTAGGGCAAGCAAGTTCCCAAAGCTTCCAATGTATTAGATACAAAGTTATTTGTTGCTTAATATAAAATTCTAAATAATTTTAATGCTTGTAGTATAATTTTATGTTGAAGGTATTATCTAAATATAAATTGAACATGTAAGCAATGGGAAACACTACAAGATCACAAATACATGTATCCCTTATCTTGCTACTCATGATATCAACCATGTTCCATCACGTTTGACTAGATAGTGACAAATAAAAGCAAATAATACACCTTTCAATTACCATTTCTCATACCTTCTTTCATCTATGGTAGTATGTTCTTGCTAATCTGAAGAACTTTGTAATTCAGAATTACCAGGTTGTACAACAACTCCTTCTAAAATATAGAAGAAATGCAAAATCAATTCAAAGATCTACCACTCACGAGTAAAAATACAGTATGTAGTACAATGCATTATGCAGAAGCAAAAATGCATCAACTTGAATGTAACTTACCTTGAATTCTAAATGTAATGTTACCATTTTGAGTTTTTTTCTTCCAATATTTTGTTCCACTTCAACATTTGAATTGATACTAGTTGTCCTACACATATTCATGAGACCAATGAGGTAAAATTACATTAATTTTGAGAAAATATTAAATTTAATTGCATGAATAAATAAAAATTAAATGGATTTGAGTGCATGAATACCTAAATGATCTCCTCTTGGTTTCAAGAATAAATTATTGGAGTAGCTTAATCTTGGAGCAAACCTCCCTCCACTCGATGAAACAATAGTGAAGTCAACATTTACTTTGTTGTTTCTCTGTTGGATTGAGGGTTTTTTGCTCCAAGATGATCTAAATCCCTTTTTTCTCTTTATTGAATAGGGCCAACCACGTGAAGGTGGAAGCTCTCATGGCCCCTCCCCCCCACATAATTGTCAATTCCCTAGTACCTAATCTATCTACTATATAGGAAATAGTTTAAAGCAAGACATTAAGATACATTAAAAAAAAAGTGTGAACGATACTGTAAATGCGAACTATGAATAATCATAGATAAACACTATGCCAATAATGGAAATTAGACAATAAAAACTTCAATAAAGCTTTGAGTTGATTAAGAGGTCTCTAGGAGCTTCTATTTTATGATTGATTCAACATGGACAAAGCCATAAATTAATTCACATAGATAAGTCGGTTCATTCAAGTGAAATGGATACAAGTCTTGGACATTGAATGATCATAAATGTCTGAATACCATGTGCAATACAACATATAAGGGTACCACAAATGCCACACATAGATTACTCTTATATTTAATTGTTATGGTATTTTTGCATTAGCATGGGAATATTTCTCTAGTTAGTGGGCTTATATGCTTTTCCTCTCTCTTTCCTATCAACATCAAGGGACTAACTAACACACTGGTTCTGGGTAAACTCCAATCGGATCTATGTCTATAGCTAGCCATAGCTTTTCCCATGCATCGCCGCTAGGAGCATGTGCTTATGCCAGATACCTATTTTGAGGTTGTTGCTTCACATTTCATTTATGGTACCCAAGGGGTGGTTCCGGTTAATCCAATAAGCATTCATTCATCTAAAGGAATTCCACATGATAACATTCTAAAAAATATGTGGTCATCATCTAAATATCTATATTTCCTTACAACTTTCCAAGCTTTTGTTTCATATTTAAGTTCATTTTGAATTTTTTCTATAGCATTTATTACAAGTCAATGAATAAATGTTTTGGAACCCATCCATAAGTAAGAAATGCATTCAAACATCTTAAAAGGGATATTGTACTTGGCTTATAGCTGGTTCCACAGATTTCCAAGGATTTGATACTTAGATAATGAACATAATTTCAATCTCTTTCAACTTTGATCATCGAATCTCGAAAATGGATTGCTTCACATGGAAACCTTCTGTTAACAAGAAATGTTCCTTTGAATGTATATCCATTATAGAAAAGATGACACTGAATGAGAAAGGGGAAGGCCTCTGGAATCGGATTGCTTAACTATTTGCCTTAAAATACATTTTTTGGGCATTGTGAAGCCAAATATTTAGATATAAATCTAGTGCCATCAATATGTATTAGAATCTCTCCATTCAAGTCATACACCACCTTTTTATTCTCATCCAAACATGGTATATCTGCCACATGGGTAAACTTTACATCTGAGATATCACCTCTAAAGGGGATGGCTTTTGAAAGAATCAATTTAAACAGAGCTATGTACTCCTTCAAACTGGAAACAATATGTACATGCATAAACAAGCACTGTGCCTCATGGATATATTTATTAAAAAAAATGTATTTACCTTTTTCATCTACTTTTACAAATTATTCGGTGCAAACAAAGTAATAATTGAATGAAGATGACATGGGATTTTTCCTTTTTTTCTTTGCCACCATCATTGATTAAGTGTTATAGGGAGAAGGCGAGTTTAGGTATTAATGCAAGTGCAATAGGTGGTGTAGTTGGGTTTGTGTGATAAGCCATAATGGCATATGTAAAATGAGAGAGCTATAACTTATGCTAGTGTTGTAGCAGCTACAACCACCCTCCAAAATTTTTCCTTAGCTTCGTTTTGGAGCCTCCCTACCAACCTTTCATAGCAGCATGTCTTGCTTCGTTAAGTACACAAGCTTCAATGATTTTCTTGCAGAATGATAGCCTGTCCATCAGATCTTGTTGCATTCCCCTCACAAGCTGTCCCTCCGGACTTGATCCAACTGTAGGCTGAGCAACTCCCTCAAGAAATTGCGCAATTCTGGAGGGAAACCAACCTTCCCTCTAGAAATTGCGCAATTCTGTCTGGCAGCCTACTGGGCTTCAGAACTATTTAATTCTGCTAGTCAGGCTTCATCTAGAAAATTATGCAATTCCTCCCAGCAGGGCTTCTCAGCCCAGGAATTGTGCAATCTTATGCAACAGTCAGCTGCTCTACCCATAAATTGCACAAATATCATGGGAAGCCAGCCTAGCTCCCTTCCAGAAATGCGCATTTTCTCCTAGCAGTTGAGAAACCTCTTGCATGTGCAGTTGAGTTGATCGGTTCCCTCCGGGACCAAGCAAAACCGATTTGCATGCATGGGCTACTTCTCCCAAGGCAGCATGCAAAGGCATCCCTTGATTCAGGGATCTACTTTTAGCAGCTGGAGGTTGCATGTAAGGATCATCTCGGAAACCTCCCACCAAGTGTCGCTCTTCCTAGATTTGTGGCATGTGTGTCACATCTTTGATTTTATCAAAAATCATGAACCGGATGCTGCAGAGCTCATTCCTAACATCAACCTTGCAGCTCTGACATCCCACATCACATCTAGGAGCCATTAGCACATTCAGCTCAATTGTTTTGGGGTAAGCCCACTTTCCATGTCTTATGTTGCATTTCTGGCACTTTTTGTGTTTTGCTTCATATGAATTCTATCTAATTGATTTCAGTGAGTGCTTGCTGTCATTTTGATACATACTAGCTTATACTAGCACCGTTTTAGTTTTTATTAACATCTCACTGCTGTCGCATGCATGCAACTGTTTTTGATGAAAGGTCATTAATTCGGCGACTCGCCTCACCCACATGCATGTTGTTCCATTTTATGAATCTATCATTCATGATTTGCATGCATGATCATTCACTTATGCTTACACTTAGTATCGCCATGCATTCACATTCAAATTCACTTTCAGTTGCCCATCGGTGAGCCTGGGCAGCCTTGGCCTGGACTTTGCCTCACCATGACAACATTGCGTAATCCTGAGAGGGAAGGCTCTATCTTCTTCTTAGGAAATGTGCATTCATACCCAGTGACTATCCTCTACCCTTGCATTGCATAGTTATGAGGGATAGTGACTGCTAGCCCATAAAATATCACAATGTAGTCATTGAGCCTGCAACCATTTCCAGCTAAGATTACTCATTGCGCAATTCTAGTAGTTAGCAGCTAGACTGGACTGTGCATTACGCAGTTCCAGTAGTCAGTCAGCCTCCCAGCAGCTCAAACTATGCCTTGCATAGTCTTGGTTGTTAGTCTCGCGACCTCCAGACAGAAATTGCGCAACCTTCATGATTAGTCACACAAGTATGTTGCAAGTGAGTTCTCAAGTTCATTTTGGTTTTTGACTAATAGATTGCTTTCCATGAGTGTTTCCATGTCTCCAGGTATCACAGGTGTTCATCTGCCTCTTAGCAACATAGGTACAATGGTCCAAGAGAGCAGAGACGAAGACATTGTTTATAGCACACTTGGGGTTGCAGTCGATCAAGTGTCTATGAAATTTCCTACCCATGAAGACATCAAGTTGTTTGTAGACAAGAACAACAAGATATGATGTCAACAACATCACAGCAAGAAGCATCATCAATAACAACTGAAGGGAACATACCATATGCAACGAACACAAGAGGAAGGTTGTTGACAACACAGAGGCAGAACAAAGTTGCAAGCTCAAGCAGATCTACGCGTGATGAAAGAAACTTTGGAGACTCAAGTTATGAGGTCACGACGCGACGTGAATATTGCGTGAAGACAAAGAACAAAACAAAGAAGGAGTTGCATGTGCTGAAGCAACAACTCAAGGAAGAATAGGTACTGCATAGACGAGAGAATGAGTTGTATTAGGAACAGGCACAGTAGGGGGTGCAACATGCACAGATGGATGAAACTGCGCCTGTACAAGTTATGGATCCATCCCAACAGCTGGCACAGAGTAGACATGGTGGGGAGTGTTGTTGATCACATGCAAGGGAATTTAGCAGCATGCATGTCATTTTGCGCATGCATGTGATACCACCCATTTGGAACACTCACTGAGGCGAAGACAAGAAGCAAGTCCAACTGGAGATGAACATGTAGTTGACAGCTAATGTACATGACCACTAGCACACACTGGAAGATCAACACGGACACTATGCATCAGTGTGTTTCTAGTTCGGCCACACCCAAGAGGACCATGTGCATGTTAGTAGATGAGTTGGATGGAGGAGCCACATCAATGCGCCCAAATGAAACGGAGGCAAGAGTTCACTTCAACAAGATGTCACCACGGAGTGCATGCACACCATCACGAATGACCAAGATTGGCATCAACTCACCACCTTCACCATCACAAGCATGTCAAAGAGTTGGTCTCACCACAACAGACCTAGTGTCAGTGATGTCTTGCATGGCTTGCTCAAGTCATTTTGTCTCACATGTACATTGTAATGTAACGTCTTATCAAGTGGAAGTTCAAGTGTCGATAGTTGGATGTAACATTCATAGAGTAGATGAAGAGTCATGAGGGTAGATGAACTATCACAAAGGGGAATGTCAAGGGTCACCCCACCCTTTGCTATAAATAGAACCTCATAACTCATTGTAAAGGCTTTTGGTCAGCCAAGCTTCGATAGGAGTATTTTAGATAAAGCTTGGACAGTATTTTAACGAGCCTTAGCTTCTCCACTATAGAGAGCTAGTACATCTCTTTATGGCTGTAACATTCTGCTATCAGAACTAGTTGTTGGACATGGATGTATTGTATGACTAGAACTTACACTTATTAATACAAAAAGATCCAGCAAATTTCATGCATATGCTGTATTGTATTGTATTATATCTGGTTTACTCTAAATGATATATGTATTTGTTTGCTTACACATGCAGGTATAGACTATTCTGTATAAGTATGTATGAATCTTTCTGAAATGTGTTGCTGGTTTAAACCATCACTTTGGATTTCTTTCTAACTTGCCTTCCATGTTGTGATGCATCTTTTCTCTTGTGTTCCCTTCTTAACTGCATGATATCATAGGTTTCCAAGGGGTGCACTCATCTCAACCCCCATGTGTTAGAACCTCTCATGCACCTTCCTTAGCTCACTGCAACTATCACACCCTTGCTACCAACAAAGTTATCTTACTTGCCTCTGTGTGAAATCGCAGTTAAGGCATTACCATATGACCCACTGCTGGGACTCCTACACCAAACGGTTTGAGGTCTAATTTGGACTTCTTACCAGGGAGATCCCCTTACATGTTGGTGGGTCCAGCACCGTCAACGGCTAGATAACAATAATTATATATATGTTCTGTCTAAAGCAACCTTATTGCCTCTATTTCTTTAAATGAAGGTACCTACAATTATCCAAAGGTGAGATCTAGCACGACGATAGAGTGTCTATAAGCTGTGAACAATTTTAGTCCTGTGGTTGTAGACATGCAAAGGCATTGAAAGAGGTGAGGGGTATGAAAGGTTCTTTATAATGCCAGCCAAGGTTAGTGAAACCAAAAATGTTTTTTTTGTTTGTAAATAACAAATCACAGTAAATAAATGTGCTTTCACAAATGAAACATATTTTAACCTTAGTTATCATATATTAATCTATAAACCAAGAATATAGTGACAAAAATATAGTCTTATCTCACCTTAATTGGTGTCATCAATTTTAAATGCTTCTCCCACGTGAATCCATTTTCTTCTTGTTAAATTATTATCTACATAAGATTAGAAGATAATAATTCACTAAAAAGTGCCATTTCAATTTAAGTATTTTAAAACCTAGAATTAGTAGGTGTTAGAATGCACAAATTAAATTTCTTCCAAGAGCACGCAAGTTCACAAAGATTCCAATGTATTAGATACAAAAGTTATTTGTTGTGTAATATAAACTTGTAAATGATTTTAATGCATGTAGTATTTCTGTTGAAGGTATTAACTAAATAGAAATTGAAAATGTGAGCAATGGGCAACACCACAAGATCACAACTACATGTATCACTCATATTTCTATTCATGATATCAACCCTGTTCCATCACTTCTAACTATATAATGACAAATAAAAATAAACAAAACCCCTTTGAATTACTATTTCTCATACCTTCCTTGTTCCATAACTTATGACTAGATAGTGACACATAGAAACAAATAATTCACCTTTCAATTACCATTGCTCATACCTTCTTCCATTCATGGTAGTATTTTCTTTCCAATATGAAGAACTTTGAAAGTTGGAATTACCAAGTTGTACAACAACTCCATTTAAAATACAAAATAAATGTCAAGTTAGTTCAATGATATACCACTCATATGACTACAAATATAGTAAGTAGAGTAGTGCATTATGCAAAAGCAAAAAGGAATCAAATTGAAAGTAACTTACCTTGAATGATAAATGTAATGTTACCATTTTGAGCCATTTTCCTTCGATGGTTGTTCCAATTCAACATTTGAAGTGATACTAGTTTTCTTACACATTCTATTGGCTTGATGGGCCCTGACCTAGGTTCATCGTTAATTAGCCAAACAAATCCCTAAACTACTGGCCCTTTTGGCATCAATCCGCAGAGCACGAACTAAAGTCTCAGCTAAAGTAGTATGGGGGAATGCAGGAACCAAGTTTTCGCACCGAGAGATGGTAGTGATGTCGTTTTATACCCTAACTCTGCCTTCACATAGATCGATAAGCCTTTTAGGGCTTATTGATATACCTCTCTTATTCGGCTTCTAGACCTTCGTGAAGGTCTATGATCGTCTTTCGCAGACCCTAAACAAGTGATTCATCTACTTACACGCTTCTGTAATTACCCTTACCTTTGTATTTACCCTGATCGGCTTAAGTATCTGATAACTTCAACATGCATTAAGATATTCTTTGCGTAAACAGATATTATTACTTGCGTTCAACCAACAATGTAAAATATACAGATTCACGCATTAACATAGCATTAAATCATAAACCTAGTATTCAACATAACATAATCGCATGTATTCACAACAGAAGTAAATAGATCAACGCAAATAATTCCAGAATACTCTTTTTTATTAACACTTCAGATCTTCTTACAGACTCTAACTACCCTGTGCACTTAGCTTCAGGGGTCCGCGCACTCAGCTGCAGACTTCTACCCTAGGCCTCTATGCACACCATTGCAGAGCCTCTCTTCTACTCTAAGAATCTTCACTCTTTTCTCTAGTGACCCATTACATTCATCATCTATTACCCAAAATATGCCTTAGACTCTTCTAAGACTCTACTTTTTATACAATCCCATGGTCCGTGGACCATGGGTAGGTCTTCTAAAGTTTACGCAACTTACATAGCAAAAGGGCAGAAACCCTTTATGAAATTTTACATCTTCGTGCTCCACGACCACAAAATGCGGAGACTTTACACTTTTCTTACAAAAACTTGGGCTTTCTGCCCCAAAACTTGGGCTTTTAACCCCAAAATTGACTCTAGGGGACACATTCCCAACACATTTTCGTTAGACTAATGAGGTAAACTTATATTAAATTTGACAACATATTAAATTTAATTGCATGAATAAATAATAATTAAATTTACTTGAGTGCATGAATACCTGAATGGGCTCAAAAATATTGGAGTAGTTTAATCTTGGAGAAAACCTCCCTCCACTCGATGAAGCAACAATGAAGTCAACATTGTCTTCATTGTTGCTCAGTTGTATTGAGGGTTTTTTGCTCCAAGATTATCCAAATCCTAATTTATTCTCTACTGAATAGGGCCAACCATGTGAAGGTACAAAAATTATTTGATGCATAATATAAAATTATAAATAATTTTAATGCTTGCAGTCTTTTTATTTTGGAATTTATTTGATGATAGGAACAAAAACAAGGTTGTTCTATTTTTTTCCAATGGAAAAATCACAACTTTTTATTAAGATAGTAAGAAATGACATGTGCACATGCCATGAGGCATTCAACTTGTCAGTCAAAATGTGGTACTAAAAAATCCAAGCTCTAAATAAACAAGTACAATAATTTATTATTCGGTCTCTTTCTCTTTTTTAGGTATTTTGTAATGTCTTGCTCTTACCCTTCAATTATTATGGTCTTTGTATGTGTTGCTCCCGACCTGATCATATGTCTATGTTGCTCCAAGGGGGGCAGAGCATCAACTGCCATAACAAAGAAATCTTAAATTCATATTTATAGTTATTATTATTATAAGTTTTTTATTAATAAAAAGCGTAGTAGAGTGTTCTTTACATGCTTTGGTATTAGAGGGATGCAGAATAATTTTAGACGTGGCCATTTGTTCCTCCTCTTCTTTGGCCTTATCCTATACTTTCTTTGGAGTAGAAACAAGAAATGCTATAATTAATACACAATTCGCATTTAAATATTTTTAATTGTAATCCATATTATAATTTTTTTTATAACAGACGAAATACCTCCAGTACTGAGTTGAACATCAGTTTGAAGAGGCACTCCACCGTGACTAGGATCATGTGTTGTATCTACAATGCTTTCCTTCTTTTTATAGTCAAGCACATTCCTTTATGACCAATAATAAAAACCAATAGATTGTACAATTAATAATTTATAAATTCTCTTCGTTTCTTTTATTTACCTGACGAGTGTTAGGTTGGGTGCTGAAAGACTGTGAAGATGCCAATCTTGTCCTACGTTCAACCATGACTTGATAGTCGTGCTTGTAAGAAAGCTTTAACTCTTCCTATGTGGAAGCCTCATTGAATTGTGACCTCTACAATTTTGCACAAGAACATGAATTTTTCTTCTTCTGTGATATTAAATTAATTTTTTTAAGAATTTATAATTTGGCTGTATTTTTTTTTTAATTACAATTTTTGCAGCGAATTTCAAGTAACCATCCAAGCCAAGATGTTGTTTCCCATGTTTAGCTATTTTATCCATCGTGGGTTTGGATGTATCTCAAAGCCTATATTGACATTGTTGAAAAAATTAATTATATCACAATGATAATAAAGCATCATAATTACAATATTAAAAGTGCCTCTTACCTTCCTGGTCCGGGTGGTGTGTTCCCTTGTTTTTGAAGCCCCTTCTCTTTTTAATCTTCCATGAGGGCTTTCCATTCCTCTCTGGAACCATTGGAGGGAACTCATACTTAGGGTTCTTATCCAAATCAACCCTATACTAGTCCCGATGATGTTTTAAATATAAGCCTGCCTTCGAGGTAACTCCAATTTTGTTGAAGGTACCCTCGCCGAACAAGCCAACCATCCTATTCATAAGTTCATCTTTTAAATTCGAACTTTTGGGTTTCTAGTTTGTGTGAATGGTGGTACCAAATATTTCCAAGGTTAGTTCATACAAATACCTATAGAATATATCGTTTCTTGTAAAATGATATTATCACTAGTTTAAAATAATCATAGATTATACGTTAATTTCAATTAGATTGTACTGAGTATTTAAATGCCTAGAAGTTTATCTAATTTCATGGGTACATGGTCATCATCTACCAAAAACATAATTGGTAGTGTTACCATGCTAGTAACACGGGAAGATCTAGGAAATCTCACTTCAAATTGTGGGATGGGGTCCTGCTCTGCATCCATAACATCATGTGCAGATCCTGACGTATGTTGTTTAGGGGGTGAGATCTTGGCCTGTGTGGTTCAATGGGTGTACTAGTCTTGATGATTGGTGCATCACTCGCAGGTGAAGCATCAACACTGCTACCAACACCAACGCCCATCGTCTCAACATGAAGATCGTACTCTGTTAGAAACTCCTGTAAAATAAAGGATGATAAAATTAAAATCATAAATAAATAAATGGGATAATTAAATGAGTTTCTCACCCCATAGTGATGAATTTGGCCCATCAAGGTTCTAATTTGGTTTCTTATCTCTTATGTCTTCAACTCAATCAGAATTAAAGAATTGAGTTTCTTGTTTAATTTCATTTGAAGCTTCTTTATTATTTGGATCGAATCGGTGGACAAAAAAATTTCTTCATCAGTAAGTACTTCCTTAGGAGCATCTGTGGATTGCTTTGAGGCTGGTGATTTCCCCTTGTCACCCTATTGATCAAATAAGTTTAATTTGTAATTTTGTTCCACCATCCTTAGCTATAAACATTTAAAAAATTGAATTGGATGAAACATTTTAGATCAATAAAAATTTTCATTTCCTATATAAGAGGGGAAATTTAGCCAGTTAAATACTTGTTTGTAAATATTATGATGTGATCATATGATAGTAGCATGTTTAAAAGTAAACTTGGTTGATTTTCTTGAAATCATCTAGTCTTTTAAGAATTTGGGTACTATTTTGCATAAATATTCATCCATACATTGTCTAACATTATGTTAGAGGAAGTCTTTTTTCTAATATGGATCATCGTGATCCTATAAGAGTCATCATATTAGAAGGCTCTTGTAAGAGGCATTATGAAGAATGCATGTTTAAAGTTACCTTTGGAATATAGGATTCATATAATCCTATAAGTAAGGTTGGTCATATGCATTGTGAATCTTTCATTTAGTTATATGATTCCTAAAACGATGAATTTGACTTACTGTAGAATGGATAAAATTTTAAGATTTTCTCACTAGAATAAATCTCATGGTTATATTATTTTATGTATAATTACATTGATGTTTACTTATTGCAAGATCGGTGCCCTTTTACATTGATCAACCTACCACAATATTATAACAATGACGTATTCAAATGTTTCCTTAACTTACAAGATGCGTGACAATATATTGTAGTAAATGGTGATCATAACATATAATAGACATTGCTTAAAAGTTGGGTAAAATAGAATACATACCGGCCCCATAATAGAAACATTTGTATTTATTTGATTCAAGTTATAATCAATGAGAAACTCTTCCCCTAAAACTATTGATTTTATGGCACAAATGAATACAAAATTTCCTTCATGCCCTTCGCATATGAAATTGGGTTACTTATTTGTGGTCATAGGCCATGTACTGTTTATAAACCTTGCATTATTCCCTGTTATTTTTATCCTTCCATCAATATACATAGTTGTGCCTTTATTTTGATAATTTTCTTTTAGTTGTATATAATTTGTGGCCACACCATAACTTCACATACTTTTGGTATATTGGACTAGCCGTACCCAATCATTATAGATGTAATAGGGTCCGACATACTCCATCAATTTAGTTAATCTTCCAAAGCACACCTTTACACCATCCATGGAAAATAGCCCCAAACCATGTAATGACGATGGGGCTATGTGGTTTATCTTGTCCTTTCACTCACATAAAAATTAGTGTTTATTTCAGGAAGATCCTTGGGTACCCATTATTTCACTAGATGTTTGTACCTAATGGGCACCTCCATGTCATCTATGCTATCATTATCATAAGAACATGACCCCCCTTTAGCGAGAAAAATTCCATGCGTCTATGGAATTTTATTCCAATATTTTCACCTCTACCTGATCTTCACCTGCTAGATGGAATAGTAGATGTTTGGTCAATTTCTTCTATCCTACCTGAACTTATGTCACTAACGAAGATAGATCGTAAAAATACCTATTTTGTTGAAAGTCCTATAACATTCCATCAAATGAGAGAAACTATTAGAGAGTGCATAAGGGATGTTCAAAAATGTCTTCCTGAAACCACAAGAACATTATAATAGTACAAGTGAGTTACAAGGAAGTTTCAATGAGTTAAAAGTGAGTTACAAGGAAGTTCCAAGTGAGTTACAAGTGAGTTACAAGGAAATGTCTGTAATGAGTGCAAAAATTACGGTAGAAAATGTTGCAAAATACGTCTCAGTCAATCCACGAATTGTTTGAAATGTTTGCCAGAAATGTATGCCACAAAATCCATGAATTTACAATGGTTATTTGTAAAACACACTTATAAAAACCAACAAATATATGCAAATGGGAGATTTGAAACTTGCAAAAATATCCTTGAGAGACGCATTTGTACCCCTTGATTTTCTCAAGCAGTAAGGGTGTCTAAAAAAGACCTCTTTTCTAGTTGTTAAGGCACCAATTTGGAATTTGATTCTTATCTCTAATACCAAGCTAATGTGTGAAAAAATCATCAACAAAAGAATAGAAACTTGAATATTGGCTATAATAACAAGCTAATATGTGCAAAGATCATGAGCAAAGCATGAGATAGTAGAACAAAACATCAAAGGAAAAAAAATATTTTTTTATTCATTTTTAGGTTTTACTTACATGGGAGATGATGGTCCATTACAAGTGTATGGATTTATTATTTAACTAAAATTTAGGTTTTAGCACATCCAAATACTCTTTCTAATTAGCCTTTTCCATGTTTATAGTAAGATTGGGGTCCTAAAATAACATCATTCAGCTGGTTTCAGTTGGTGCTGCCTTTTAAGTTGGAAACACTTATTTTAATGATATAAGAAGAAGGCACTGCCAAATCAAAAGGAAACGAATGGTACCCCTGATGAAAACAAAAGTGATTCCAAATCAAAAAACACCTCACGATACATATCATTTCAATAGGTGGTGCTACCAAAATAAAATCCATTTATTTTAATGATTTTAACCAATCAAATGGACTGCCAACAAGGAACAATGAAGAATGAAGTTAAGTGGAGCATGATGAATGTATGAGGTAGCATAACAATCATCGTCATTTTTTTCTTCAACCTATCACCTAAGTGTTTAGTGTTTTTACGACCAAGGAGGAGAGGTGGAGAATCATTACTGCTGCTTGTGAGAACCCATGCAAAGGTTTGAGGAGAATAGAAGAGGTCAAGAAAAAAGGGAGAAGCCCTAGCAATAGTGAGGAAGAAGTTCTCTAAAGCTTTGTTGGTTATCGATCACCTTTAATGAAATATATTGAATATAATGTAGAGGAAAAGCAACATGTATTTTTAGATTTATTTTTCAGAGCTATACAAAATTTCCATTAAAAAGAATTATATATTTCAGAAACTAATTTGACCCAACTCGAAAGTATAAGACGCTCCAACAATTTTAGTCAACTCCATAGTCTTATTAAAATATCCATCAATGTCTGGGGAGGTTGGAGTGGAAAGGGTTATTTCTCACCTTGATGAAGAAAGAGAGATAAAATTTGCTTGTGGCTTAGGGTTAACGACCAATAACCAGGCATAGTACTATGTAATTTGGCATGGTTTAGAATTAGCTCTCATCAATAATTTATAGCCCTTAAAGGTCTTTGGAGACTCTAATATTTTCATTCAATAAAGGTTAAAAATTTGTGAGAATGATTATCCTTGGATTCCTCCCATCTTGATCAAATTAGTTTGATGCATAAGCATTTTGTTAATATATATTTTCAACCTATCAAATGAAATCTGAATGTTGAAGCCAATCTTATGGAAAATTGGGTGTATTATCAAAGTGTGGGGAATTAAGGATAAATGGTAAGGATATAATAATCAAATCTCCACCATAGTGTACAACAGTCCGAAAGAAATTTCTCGATCCTCGAGGATTATTAAAATCAGGAATAGAAATTTCATTATAATTATATTTCTAGACACCTTTGAGTTAAGAACCTTATTAAATAAGGTACACATATGACAAGAATTCCATTATTGTAGAGCATATGGCCCTTTCGACCACCTGAACCAATGATGCAAGTTTGAATTTAGCAAAGGATAGATGGACAAGATGTGATTTGAATAACAGGGTATATCAAATGTGTGAGTCCATATATTCTAATCCAGAGTATTAATTTGGCGGTAGGTAGTGTTTGGAAAACCAAAGGTTTAGAGCCAAAAATTTAATGGATCCAATGCAAGTAGCTTTGGTGAAATCATCAACTTTCAATGCATTACGACTCTGGAATTTGGGGATGAAGAGAATTTTGTCATTATATATAGAGCGTAGCGCATCGGAGGACTACATTATGAAGGAAATTTAATTTTTAGGTGCACTGAGCCAAAAAATTTAGAGAATTCATGTGGAAATGGAGTGAAGTTAGGGGGAAGTTGGTGAGGAGCTTAGTGACATTGTGGCTAGGCTTGCAGGAATGGTGGATTTCATGACAGCCTTATTTCTAGTATTTCTAAGATACAATTGGTGGAGGCACATGCCTGTAACGAATTGCTATCATGATGGTTGTTGTTGTTGTAGCTTAAAATGGAGCATCTATAATTAGTTGTTGATATTCTAGAGTTTAGAGTTGATAATATCATAAAAAGAAGGGATGAAGGTGGATCGGTGCACAATCAAGCTTTTGTTGATGATATGGAGGACGCAGTGAACGAGGAGCTCATGGAGAATGATCATTACAATGTGAACAACATCAGAGCGAGTCAATAACATCCTGTAGTGGGCTTTGAGGAAGATCAGGTAGATCTAGCTAGGGATGATCTGTAATATTTATCTCTAATTTTAGTATGGAAATATGTACTGTCGATATGTAGCTTATAATGGCATTTTTGGAGGGTATATGAGAGAAATGTTTTCAGAATAGTAGTAGATAGTAAATTTGAAATATATTATATAGACTCTAGGGGGTGGGAATTTCAGACAAATGGAGATTTTGTGGAACAAGATGTAAAAGGTTATGACCTTCAAACTAGATATTTATAATTCCAATCATACCCATCCCATAAAAAACAAATATCCATCAATGTCATATTTCAAGGAATTGTTGTCTTCTATGAGTGTACATCATATTGTCACTAGTGTGGAAGATGCTAGCAAAATTCCAATTTATTTCATTTGAGTATAATGGATGGAAATTGTTGGGGAGGGTTTTGGACTATTCTTTCCCTTTAATGACTTCATCTAAGTTTTTCCTCTTCTTCTCCATTTATGCTACCCACTATTCCAACTATTGGTTGACCTCTAAGATAATGGTTGCAAAATCCTTACATGGATAAAGGGGCTTGTAGCAGGGAAAATTTTAAGGATGGAAATTTATCCTAAAGATTAGAAACCTTGGCTTACTAATCCATAATATGCAAACTATAAAATGCTTGGTAATATTTTAGTAAAAATATTGAAACTTCTAATGATTTTATATAGTATCTATAAAGTTTTGGCGATTTTTAAGATAATTTTTTTTATCTTATAAAATTTGGGCGAATCATTTTTAGGAAAAAATGGGAATTGGCGAATCTTGTTTTTGGAAAAAGCATGTAAAATTAGCCCATCTGCGAATATTAACCCCTAAACTTTTCCTTGGTTTGTAGAAATCCTTGAGTCTAGGCATAAGTTTCTCTTCTTACTCACAAGTGAAGCTAACAACCTCCAAGAGATTGTTCTTAGACTCTTTGTACTATGATTGTTGGTTATTGAAGTTATCTACACATCATTTTGTAATACTGAACCTCTTCCATTGGCTCAAGATTGTTTCTTCATAACCTTGTACCAAGTTGCATGGTCTAATGAATTGGATCCCTATCAAAATGTCTTAAAGGATTTTGTACAAGCTTATTTGACTTAGCCGAAAGCACAAATAAGCCTCTCTTCCTTGGCCATAGACCCAATGAGGGGTTTTCTATTGTTGCAGGTGATTTAAGAGCTAATTATGTGGTTTTTGTTGTTATCCATACATCATCACAGGGGTTTCTTGCTCTAGTCTTGGCCTGGATCGCTTGGAGGGTGGCTCTAGCCTTAGTCATAGGCCTTTGAGGGATCACAAACTTGTTGCATTCCATCTTCATACTAATCCATTTTTTTTAGTCCCAATCAAAATTATTGCAAGCGTTTATCCTTGTTTTAACTTGAAAAGTTTACATTACTTCATTGAAAGGATTTGTATTTGGTTAATAGGCTAACCATGGTTGATTTCAGGCCAGCATTGCCTGGTGGAGGGGTTACATTTCTTGTTTGAAGGTAAACAGTTTCATTTGAGTAATTAACTAGGCATACCAACCCTTGGAGTGAGGCTGCAAAGCTTTATGTCCTTGATTCTTCTGTAGCTATCACCTCTTGCAAACTAGCCTAACATATTATATCTGAAGTGTTGCATACATAGGCTAATCACATTGAAACCTAAACATTATAGGCCTAAAAATAATAAAAAATGTCACACATAAATCACAAAAGGTTAAACAATCCATATTCTAAATTGAAGGAGGAATATATGCACTAGGAGACTTCAAGAGGAATATAATTACTAGACCTGATGAATTCTCCCTCATAAAATTTTATTCATTTTTTTTGTAGGATGGGTCTTAGCTCATGGAAAAAGGAGGGATTTCACTTGTGAATGTTGTAGAAAGGGAAATGGCTTAGAAACGTAGACGAATCTCCTTAAAAATTTTGATTAATGGCTTTAAATGTCTACTCTCTTGATCTCAAATACCCTTCGAAGGAATACGTTCAAGTTTCCTTACACTCACATGAGAAGGAAATAAATGATTTGCTTTAACTTTTTTTTTTAGATGGCCACCAAGGAGATGCGGTATTGTCTTTCAAATAAATCTTACGCCCCCTTCAAAAGATGAAATATGACCTCTAAAAATTCATAGCCTTACAGAGAAGATAGGCTCAAAAAATTTAATTAAATTTTTGTAATTAGCCCTCAAAAATTCTAAGCCCTAGAATCTTAAAGATTTCAATAATTCTCCAAAAAGGAAAGGTTTCATATCAAAGAGTGAAAGAAGACTTTCTTGAGCCTTTGGCTAAGAGACATTTACTTCTACAAAGTTTTGTGGTCCTTTTGAGAAGATGTGATCTTAGAGCCAAGGCCCCAATTTTGTGTTTCTTGCATACTGAAAGGTTGACTAAGTAATTGACCTCAGATTAAACCATGCAAAAGAATATGTTCAAGCTTTCTTATGCTCATGGGAGAAAGAAATACATGATTTTATTTAACTTTAAAAAAATTGTAGATGGCCACCAAGGAGGCATGGTCTTGTCCTTCAAATAAATGCTATTCCCCCTTAGAAAATGAAATATTACCTCTAAAAATTCACGGCCTTACAGAGAAGATAAGCTCCAAAATTTTAATTAATCTTTTATAATTAACCTGCAAAAGTTTTAAGCCCTAGACTCTTAATGATTTTGATAATTATCTAAGCAATAAATGTTTCATATCTAAGAGTGAAAGGAAACTTTCTTGAGCCCTTGGATAAGATAAATTTTCTTCCATAACAGTTTGAACCAATGCGATGCCACAAAACAAGAAAATTGAATTAGCTACTTACCTGCATATTTGTTGCCCCTATGTGCTACTAGCTACCCACACCTACCACTATTACCGACACTTTCCACCACCTTCCTACACCTGCGACCACCTGCTCAAATGCCCTCATTCTCTCAAATTCCCTTGTGTAGTCATGCTCTGCTTGAACACCACTGCTTTGCTATGCTCGATTACATATAAGAACCCCTTTTGATTAATGCTCTAATAAAAAAATACTCCACGACATTATACCATATATATTATATATGACATATATTTTATATATAATATATATAATACATAGTATATATTATATATAAGATATATATTATGTATAACACCATTGGGGTTTATGTTTGAACAATATTCATTTTCACATATTTCTTTCAATTTGAGTGCATTTTTTGGATTCCTTTTAACACATTATTAGGTTATATTGTATGTGGAGATGGTAGTCTCATTGCTTCTACTAAAGTTATTGTTTTTGTGAACTTATTGGATTCTACTAACATGCTTATAATGTAGTCCACACTAGGCCATACTAAGTGTTGGATATATAAAACCCACCTTTGTTTAAATGAATATAACTTTGGTTAAATTAACATAGAAAGAGAGATCATGATTGAATATGTCCAACAGTTCCTCATCTAATGACCAAGGCTGATTTTGTCAACCTATCCTCTTCCTATAAGTAAGGATTTGCATTAGTGAAATACATTCATTTATTTATTCATCATAACTGTTCTAGACGTGAATATGTCATGTTGCACTTTCTTATCTTTGTTATAGATATCATGATAAGAATAATGATGATATGGTTCCATTTTTTATAATTGTTATCCCTTATTTTTCAAATTGTTTATCAATTTTCCTCTCTAGCATAATAACACATGCAAATGTTGATGACGACGATGACGACGATGACAATGATGATAATGACTATGATGATGATGATGAAGATGTCAATTTTGATGGCAACAACATTGATTTGAGCTTAGGTTTTTCATTTATAAACTCTATGAATTAGTCATTTTAACTTATTTTTGTGTTTGACCCCATTCACAAGTCACTCTATGTGGGGTTGCAAAAGCATAATTTCCACTAATTAGTAAATGGAAAACCTTGAAAATTATTAGACAAACCAAAGTTAGAATTGGAGATGATGGTATAAATCTAAATGAGATTCTCTTCATTTCAATAATAATATATTCTCTAATGAACAAGGCCAACCACCTGAAGGTGGAAGCTCATGTGGCCTCTCCCCCCCACATCACTCTCAATTCCCCGATACCCAATCTCTATACTATACTATAATATAATTGAAAGAAACATAGTAAAAATAAAACATAAAAACTAGGAAATTTTTTTTTAAGGTGAACGAAAGAGAACAAACAAACTGAAAACATATAAATACATACATCATACATTTAAACATTTTGATATCATTGGTCTTCTTCCTCATCCAACTCATCATATGTATCATATATTTCAGAATTCATGTTCAAAGGATTCACCATATCAACATCATCATCATCGTCTATATCATCATCCAGAACATGCTCTTCTACATTTGGTTCGAATTCTTCAAGTTCTTAATATGACACATTGTTAGATATATGATCTAGTTCATCCAAATTAAAATTGTCTGGATTAACATTCCTTGAAATTCTTCGACGCCTTCATCTGAGACATGAATTCCTTGCTCCTCTACATCATCATGTTCTTTAATTTCATCTAGCTCTTATGCTACATTATACTTTACCAACCTTCCTCTTGGATTATATCTAAAAACATATGACGAACCCGTTTTACCTAAAACCTCTATGTAAAATACTTGTTCGAATTGGATTGGAAGAACATAGAGCTATGATCCTGGCTCAATATTCCTTGTATCCACCATGGTAAATCCATTAGCATGCTCAACAACAGTTCTATCATGGTGTTGAAGGATAAAAAATCTCTGCCTAAAAATTTATAAGGGAGACCACCCAGTCGAGAACTTAGAGTAGCTCCTTTCTATTTAAATGGTGGTTATGACTGGTTAAGATAGGTCCAATTAGCTTCTCTCTATCTTTACTAGCTTAAAGTATGACTTTCACTTACCAATAGAGAAGAGACATCAGATCAACCCTCTTGCTGATCAGGCAGGAAAGTGATCCTTAAGCTGATCTGGGACTCAACCAAGACACAACTAAATTTTGCCTCTTTGATAAGAGGACTTCTAGGAATGTAGAATTAAATCTAAATGTTAATTAATCCTAGAATGCAAGAAAAAGGAAAATGATCCTAAGCCTATCTCGATTAGGAATATGTAGATCTAACCCAACCAAGAGCAAAGTAATTAAATGATTGAGATTTAAATATGTCTGGCTTATAATGAATATCAAGCTAATGAAGTAATTCAATTAACTGATATTATGAATACCAAAACACATTTTGTTCAAATATCTATTAACTAGGATAATTAAGAAAAAACATTTAGGAAGTAGTTCACAAAATGATGATGATCGTCAAATCAATAACTTGAATGATTAAACAATAATATAATGAAATAGTCCACAAAATATTATTGTTTATTAAATCAGAATTAAAAGACTAATTTTTGAGTAAATAATTACTCATAAATCAGAGTTCAACACATAAGAGCAGAGATAAATAGTAATAGATTATTGAGGCAAATTACTCACATTGACAATAGTGCACAAATATGAATGAAAATGGTAGATTTACGCTATTATAAAATGAAATTCGTATTAAAAAAATAGTATTTTAAATACCAATTTATTGTAGCTGTTTCTCTAGCTATGATCTCCAACAACCCTCTACAACTCATAAACTCTACTGTTAAAACAAGAGCTACAATAGTGCAAGCTATTCTCCTCATACATAGTTCAGATTTGCAAAAGATAAATTCCCATACTCCTTAGATATGAGATTGATCCTCTCTATCTACAATACAAAACTGTTATTACAATAATGCTTTTAAGAATTCCAGAATTGCAGATAAGAGAAGCCTCTTCTACATTCTACAAACCACTATTTATAATTTTACAAAAATGAATTCCAAATAGGAGAGTAGTTGAAGAGTAATTTTGCTCCAACAATTTTCATTGGTCCAAATTCCTATTCTTCTATTTCTAGAGTAATCCCATTGATTGAAATCCTCTTTTCCTTATCTCTTCAACTATTTTCTTATCAAAATAAATCAAAATTCAATTAGAATACAAATTAAAATCAAAATACCAAATCTAGAATATAAAATATCTCCAATCAAAACTTAATTCAATAAATAAATAAATAAAAAGAAATTTGATTTTTCCATTGATCCATATAAATATCTAAATGGTTAAGAAGAATATAGTTGAATGTATCTGTATTCAACAGAGGTTATGAGAAAATGAAAATTCAGAAAATTAAACTCAAATTTTTTTTTTTAGAGCTTGATCTTCTATTAAATCTTAGAATCATTAAATAATCAATTATGATTATGAAAACACCTTAGAAATATTTTCCATGATTTTATCTATCCAACGAGCCATCCTGGGCCTTATTTGGCCAAGTTAAACTCGACTTATGAGCTTCCAAAATTGAAATGTCAAAATTGCCAGAATTCTAGAAAATTTGCTACTTGAGCCAATAATAGGAAATTTTAATTAAAAATTCTAAATCTAAAATTATATATATAATTAAAATTAATTAAATTTTAATTAATTACAATTATAAAATTTGTTAATTATATACAAAGTAATTAAATTTTTTAATTAAATAACACATTAATTTAATTATGGAAATTAAATTATTAATTATTATTACAACTCATAATTAAACTAATTAATTAAAAAAATTAATTAAAATATGGTAGGACACATGGAAAGTGATTATTGGTCCATAAATTATGAACCGAAAGTGGCATTTGGTCCCAACGAATGGGCCATTAAGTGGATTTTGAGCTCATATATGAGCCATATAAAAAATGGGAAGGGGCTTTTAATGAAGGTGAAAGAGTTAATAAGGAGACCATATGTCAAATTTAAAATAGCTTGTCACATGTTTATATCGGGTATCGCGGAAATATGTATCAAAGTTTTTAAAATGGGCATTTTATTATTCTTGCGATATCGGGAAGCTCTAATATGGAGCAGACCCGATAGGCTTATTACAGTCTTTTTAAACTCCTATATCGAGTCTAAAAAAAGAGTAAATATGGAAGATTGGAGGAAATTTAAGAGTGCTATCAAAGTTTTCCTTTGGGATATGTGAAGTTCTAAGGATCTTGGTCTCAGGGGCTATTAAAGTAATAATTATAAGGTGAAGTGGGACCCATTTATTAAAAACTACAACCACTTTGGTAATAAAAAATCCTACAAAATGAAATACAGATACTTTGGGCCTCGTAATTTATTTTAAAATTAGGAATTGAAATAAATTACCGAGATCCCAGAAACACATAAATTTAACTGTTCTACTATTTGGCTAGGGTGATTTTGTAGGACCATTAGTGAAAATGAAAAATTAGTGAAAATTGACTATGAATTAATATTTACAATGAATTACTAATTTAATTACAAAAATTAAAATAATATACATTTTGTACATTTTTTAACCAAGGCAGTAAAAAATATCGAACTTTGGATGAGTTCCATTTACTAACCGTGTAACCAAATGAGACAAAAGAAGTACTGATGGAAAGCTAGCGAAAAGTCAAACTCAATGAACCAATCAAAATAGCAATCTAGTGAAAATGAAAAAATGGAAAATTTGTAGGACACTAAACCAAAAGAAAACAATAAAAAATGATTTAGCCAAAAATTGATGAAAAGTTTCACTATTATTTGAAGTAAATAAGTCAAAAGCAGGGGTGTTGGGCTTTCCCTACAATGCTGGTGACACATTGGGAGGAAACAATTATATCTGATTAAAGATAATGAACTTTAATTACCCAAAGGTTTAAAAATAATAGAGTTCACGAAATCGATTAATAGTAAAACATTTCTATGGGTTCCACATAAATAGATTAAGCAACATGAGTTTGAAAATATAAGTACTCAACAACAGACTTGAGTAAAAATCATGAATCCAAATTTTGGGAAAAATTTATTTTAAAATTACCTCGTATGAGAAATAGAAGAAGGTACAAATAGGAGTTTTTTGATAAAGCATATATCCATTGTTATGAATGGTCTTTGATATCGTGTCGCTTCCAGTGAGCCTGAATAGTACCACGATGAAGTTGTATTTTATGCCATACAAGCCTAGCCTCGCTGCCAGCAAGCATCCATAGCCTCGACGAGTTTACTTGTATTTCCCATGCTTCCTCTTTTAATCACCCTTTTGATAAGTGCATTTGCGAGCTTTTATTTTATGATGTACCTGAGTGAAATAGGTGGGATGGTAATAGATACTTATGTTGATGGATATAATACTTTCATAATGTTGACTCCAAATTCTTTTCCTGCAACTATCAATCAGAGGCTTTTATAAAGTGGAGGGGTGGGAGGGATCCATTGAGTTAAACTCAGGCCAGTTCTTTCCTTGAAAAGGTAAACCCTATCACTTAGAAAGGATGTGTTCCTCCATGAAAAGTTTTTAAAGCAAGAGGGTTTATGGTTCCATAAAGATATACCTTTAATGATAAATGAAATTCACTCAAATAGATAGAGTAAAGGTTTCCCATGTAATCCAATCACTATTGGGTGAGGAAAATGCCTTCCACATAAATCATGGCAGAGTCACAAAAATCAAACCTAAAACCAAAAGTAAAAGGAAAATAACTCCAAAAATAAATTGACAAACTTCAAAACTATAGAAATGACAAAAGTAAAAGGTGAAAGAAAAATCTAAAAGACAAATTTAACAGATAAATCCCAATAAGACTGTTTATGCAAATGTCTCAACAAAAGAAGTAAAAGAAGATAAGCATGTGTACGTTCCTTCTTATGTTTGAGATTTTAAAAGTTTTATCTCGCAGAGTTATAAAAAATGAGGCTCTCAAAATATAAAGAGTGAATAACAGTTATGAGGTAAAAAATTCAGTCCAAATGAAAAATTCCCTGTCAGCAACAAATTTTCTTGTTTCAAAGCAAAACCTACATTTAAACATCTTAACCATTTTCTTATAAAAACAATGCTTAAGGAAACAAACTAAAGGATTAGAAACTCCCAGTTTAGCTGATTTGATAAACATAGTAGCTTTTATTCCAAAATTCAAAGGCAAAAAACAAAGATAATGAGCTCCAAGTCTAAGTCATCTGGTATGTGAAAAAGGATCACAAAGACCTACAAGAAAAAGTTTTATATCAACAAAAACTAAAAACAAAAATGAAACCAAAAGTAAAGAAATGAAACTGAATGAGAATTTCATTTAATCTTGCCTCAGATATATCATGCTATCTAATAAAAGCTAACTTTTTCTTTTAATTAAAATTAAAAGTATGAAAGATATGAATTGTTTTGAAATTTCATTAACCCAAAATCACCATTTATTAAATCTAATCTAAATCAAATAATAAACTAGAAGAAAACAATATTTCATGTTCAAGGAATTAGAAATAAACCAAATTCATGAGAAAAGAGAATGAAGATATGCTTCTTTATGAATTGTAGCGATGATTGTTCTCTTTTATTTTTCCATTCTGAATTTATATTAGCTCCAAAATATTGAAATCGATTCAAAATAAAAATACTGTAGTAATTATGTATATGAAGAGGACTTAAATCTTTATATGATAGGTATGGAGCTATATACAAAAAAATTTAAATAAAAGAGAATTCCAACAAGAATTAACCATGGTCCATTACCTTTACCTATTCCAAATTCCTTATTAGCGAAGCAGATTGTCGAGAAGAGTAGAAGAGGCCCATGTGCACATACTATGAAGAATGTATATTCCTAAAGTCACAGAGTCATCCCAATGGATGAATAATTCAATTTGATGAAATTATGATTAAAATACATTAAAGCTCTCAATCACCATGATAACATGAAAGTAACACACACACACACACACACACACACACGCACACACACATATAATGGAACACGAATTCATGTGAGCCTAGTGAAAGATCAGGATGAATTGATTAGAGACCTATGAAGATTCTTAACCAGATATTTTGAAGTTATGAGTTTTTGAGAGGATCAAAGTGAAAGGTAATAGCTCAAGTTTTCCAAATGATCCAGGTGGATATTGGTGGCCACCCACCTATTCCACTTGGACCCCCACCATTTTTTCTTTCAGTTTTTCAGTTTATTTATTTGTAGCACAATTTACTATTTTTGGCAGTTTTTCGGGTCCTGAACTTCTGAACCCGTTTTGAGGCCCTAAATGACATCTTTTTGAGAAAAAAGGGACCGATAAAAGACATAGCCTAATGTTGGTCATTCAAAATTTGTAGTCCTCAGATATATCTTTCTAACAAGGTATTGTGCACGACAAACAAAGATCATATGCCAAAGTTATGACCCTAGGAAGTTGATGTACCAATTTACCCAAATGAGGCCCATAGTTTGGCACTTCATCTCCTAGGGTTAGGTTTTTGGATGTTTATGGTTTTCCATTGTTTCTCAATAATAAATAGCCCTTTGAGCCTCATTGTAACACAATTAAGAGGCATCTAGCCGCTACATCTCTTCTCAGAGATAAGCTACCATCGCCCTAGGTAGTCTTATTTCCATTTTGTTTGTAAGCATATTTTAGTATTTGATATTAATGAAATGAAGTGTTATTTCTACTACATCTTTGTACTTATGGTTATATCTATAATTTTTTGCATTCCTGTTTAAATCCGGATCAGTGATATTAGAGGCGGTCTGCTCTTTCTCTGTTTTTCTTTGCATGTGCCTAACGAGGTCAAGATATAAGGAGCTAGGGCTTGATCTAGTTGAACCTTTGTATGGTAAACCTTGCAAACCCTGATGACCACCCATGGGGGAAGAAAATAAAGACGAGGGGGTAGGAGCTCCTATCAAAATATTGCTCGAGGAGGACATCGAGAAACAAAGGAAGATGATGATGGATAACTTTGCCCAGATCCTTCAATAGTTGCCCACCGACGGTGCATCCACATCCAACAGCCACTCTAGATGCTCCACTCCTTTTAAGGTATAAGTAAACTTTGAAATTCCCATATTTGAGGGCCAAATAGATGTAGACGCTGTATATAAATGGTTAAATTTGCTAGAAGGATATTTTTTGTTCATGACTTTTCTAGCCGAGAAAAGATTACTTTTTCTCTTCTCAAAGTCGCCCCCCACATCAAAGACTGGTGGGAAACCTACTGTGAGTAGAAGGATGAAAGTATGAATACACTATTTTTATTTGCACCCACTTGGAACTCATTATGGGATGCCATCAAGGAGCAATACTACCATGTCAGGAGCTATGAGGATAAATACATAAAGTGGAAAATGCTGTGGCAGGGTAGGGACCAAGATGTTCAAGAGTTTACCAATGTTTTTCATACCTTATGCACAAAGTTATGTATCAAGTATTCTGAGAAACATTTGGTACTCAAGTACCATAACTACCTACACAGGTACACCTAGGACGAGATGGAGTTCTTGGACATCTCCTTGCTTGGAACTGCATACCGATATGTCATCAAGATCGGGCAAAAGTTTAAACAGAAGAAGCAAGACTTTGGATCTGCGAATCTGAAGTAAGGGAAAGGTGCCCCCAAACTGTAGAAAAAAGGACAAATCCAAGGTGGGGCGGCCCAAGACAACCCACCAAAGCCGCAAGAAAATAACAACATCACAAAGCTGAAGAAGGACATGAGAAAGTGGTGTGATTCCCATAAGAGCTCCACTCACAACACAAGTGAGTGTTGGGTCGAGTTAAAAGCTTCAGAATCAGATGCAAGTTCTGACTCTAAGTAAGAAACCAATAATGGGGAATGACAAAGGGAAGAAAATTATCGATGTGGAGTCCAACGCCATTGTTTCCACCACAAAGATCCACAATGAGGAACCTGAAGATACAAATGAGGAGGAGCGCCTCTTCCACTCCCAGATGTGGGTAAAGGGTTCCCCGCTGCAGTTCATTGTCGATAACGAGAGCCAAAAGAACCTCATTTCGGTAGAGGTCGTGAAGTGGCTAGGCTTACTGACTACAACGCTCCCACAACCGTACACCATCGGGTGGTTTCACCAAGGATGGAATCTTCGCGTGAGCCAGAAATGTCACTTTCCATATAGTATCAAGCCCTTCATGGATGAGGTATTATGTGACATTGCTCCCCTTGATGTTTGCGATGTATTGTTAGGCCAACCATACTTGTGGAAGCGACATGCTGTGTATGAGTCAAGGCTTCGTGCTCTTATTGTTACTTTGGGAAATAAGTTGTACAAGATACTGGAGATAGCATCGCCTACTTCCGTCTCTTTGGTTACTGCAAAAAATGCAATAAGCTCATTTCCAAAACCAGGAAATTTGTTTTCCTCATGATGCGCTCTCAGGGAAAGAAGAAGATAGTGGCTGCGACCTCTAGACAGGGCCCCTCTTCATGGTAACGACAGATGGACAAGGTCATGGAGGAGTACGAGGACATCTTCACCTCGCAGGGGTGCCTTTACACTGTCAGGTCAAGCACTCCATTGATCTGACCCTAGGTGCGCCATTGCCTAATGGACCAATATATCGACACTCTATTCTGGAGAACGATGAAATCAAGAGGCAGATTCAGGAGCTACTGCAGAAAGGTCACATCCGACCAAGTTCATTGCCCTGTGGGAGCCCGATCATGTTGGTACAGAAGAAGGATGAGACTTGGAGACTTTGTATTGACTATCAGGTGCTGAACAAGACCACTTTCTGGAATAGGTACCGGATCCCATGAATTGATGACCTTCTAGACCAACTCAAGGGGGAAAAATATTTCAACAATATCAACTTGAAATTCAGATATCACCAGGTACCAATCGAACCCTTTGATGTGTGGAAGACTACCTTCAAAGCCAAGGAGGGCCTCTTTGAATGGTTGGTTATGCCTTTCGGGTTGAAGAATGCTCCTGCAACCTTCATGAGGATGATGGATGACATCTTGTGTCCATTATCCAACTCCTTCATAGTGGTATACTTGGATGACATCCTGATCTTTAGCCAGAGTTGGGAAGACCACCTCCACCACATCCGACAGGTTCTCCAAACACTGCAGAAACACAAGTTGTGTGCCAATTTAGAGAAATGCACTTTTGGCATGACCTAGGTTCATTATCTAGTATACATTATTGATGAACAGGGGTGCATGTGGATCCAACCATGATCCAAGTCATTCGGGATTGGCCAGACTCAACCACTCTAACAGAGATATGCAGCTTCTGGGTCTGGCCAATTTCTACTACAGGTTCATGTTGGGATTATCTCATATCACTTGGCCTTTGAGTTAAGCACCAAGGGAGGAGCGAAAGAAAAATTCTTTTGGTCTAAATCTCAACAAAAGACATTCACAGAGTTGAAACATCGCCTCTGCTCTACACCAGTGCTCACATTACCAGACTTGAAACAACCATTTTAGATCGAGACATATGCCTTTGACTATGCTATTGGGGTAGTCCTTACTCAACAAGGGAATCTAATGGCATATCACAGTGAGACGCTTTTAGACACAGTTAGGAAGTATCCTACTTATGACAAAGAGATGTATTCCATTATGCAGGCCAACCGACAATGGAAGCATTACATTTTGGGGAAGGAAACAATCTTCCACACAGACCACCCACTCCTGTAGTTCATACAGACGCAAGGGAAGTTGCAGAATGATTGCCATTAGAAGTGGTCCACATACCTACAACAATTCCATTTGAATATCAAGCATAAGAAGGGAAGCACCAATAATGTTGCAGACTACCTCAGACGACCACTGATCATGGCGTTAACCACGGTGCTTAACTCTTGTGGGCACGAGACTTCTAATTGGCCACTTCTCTACAAAAGTGACCCAGAATTCGGCCACACATACCAGATGCTCTTGGACGGTCAGCAAATTCCAGATTTTTGCCTCTAGGATGCTTTGTTATGCCACCCATGACACCTTTGTGTTCCTTCAAGTGAGCGTGCCATGATAATTTGGGAAGCACACTACAATTGGGCTACTAGGCATTTCGGGGTCAAGAAAATAGTGATAGTACTGCAAAAGTATTTCTCTTGGCCGAATCTTTGACAGGATGTTGGGAAGTACATCAGATCCTACACTACCCATGCCATTGCCAAATCGACCATTAAGAAGCATGGCCTCTATACTCCGCTGCCTACCTCTAGTCGACCTTGGGAATCCATTTCTATTGATTACATGTTGGGCCTTCCTTCTAGTAAGCATGAAAATGACTATGTTTTTTTGGTTATCGATAGATTCTTGAAGATGGCCATTATGGCAGCCTGCAAGAAGAATATCACAGCAGAAGCCACTGCTGAACTCTTCTTTGAACAAGTTTGGGTACACTTTGGGATCCCACAGTCTATCATCTCAGATTGGGACAACAGGTTCCTCAATACATTTTGGTCTAGTCTCTGGTCGATGCTAGACACCAATCTCACTAAGTCCATAGCTTTCTATCCCCAAACCGATGGCCAGATAGAGGTCATCAATAAGATGATCGTACACATTCTGTGCATGTACAACTCAAAGCATCCACACACATGGGATGAGAGCCTCCCTTATGTCCAGCACAACTATAGTCGGGCTCTCCACAACTCAACTAGCCACAACCCTTTTCAGGTGGGCTTGGGATTCCAACCACTATGTCCCATTGATGTGGCCATACCATTTGCAGCTACTCAGGTAGATTCGGCTCATGTCCAGCCTGAAGCCGATAAGGAAAACAACTTCATTGAGAACATCCAACATATCTGCTAGTAGGTCCATGACATTATAGAGAAATCAAATGCCAAGTACAAGAAGCGACATGATCAACATTGGGTGCCACACAAGTTTCAAGTAGGTGACAAAGTCTGGTTGCATTTGCAAAAGGAATGCCTCACCGGAGCCTATTGGAAACTCAGACCACGTCAATACGATCCTTACACCATTACCAAGGCTATGGGAGACAATGCGTTTGAGCTAAGCATTCCCCATTCCTTGGCCTGTACCCAATGTTCAATGTTGACCCCTTCGACCATACTTCCCACCATTTGTAGACACATCAGACATTGCAGAACATCTCACGCCTATAGAGTTAAATCCAGATTTCATGGAACAAACCACAACTGATTGGATCATGGACGTGTAGATCAAGAACACCTGCCAACAAAGGATCCAACTATATTGAGTTGTCAAAGCAGGCCAACTCCTTCACGAGGGCAAGTGGATCACCAGGGACCAAGTTCAGCAGAAGTTTCCTCTTCTCATGGAGGAACTCAACTCAATGGGGACCATTTCTTCTTAAGTGGGGAGGAATGATCAAGGTGGATATTGGTGGCCACCCACCTATTCCACTTGGACCCCCACCATTGTTTCTTCCAGTTTTTTAGTTTCCTTATTTGTAGCACAATTTACTATTTTTGGCAGTTTTTTGGGTCGTGAACTTTTGGAGCCGTTTTGAGGCCCTAAACGATGTTTTTTTGGGAAAAAATAGACTAAAATTCATTTTGGATTGATGTTAGTCATTCAAAAGTTGTAGTACTCGGATAGATATTTCTAACGAGGTATTGTTTGTGTCAAACGAAGATCGTATGCGAAAGTTACGACCCCGGGAATTTGATGTACCAATTTACCCAAACGGGGCCCATAGTTTGGCACTTCATCTCCTAGGGTTAGGTTTTTGGATGTTTAGGGTTTTCCATTGTTTCTCATTAATAAATAGGCTTTTGAGCCTCATTGTGACGCAGTTCAGAGGTGTGTAACCACCACATCTCTTCTCAGAGGTAAGCTACCATCACCCGGGCTAGCCTTATTCCATTCTATTTGTAAACATATTTTAGTATTTTATATTAATGAAATGAAGTGTTATTTCTACTGCATCTTTGTATTTATGGGTATATTTATAATTTGTTGTGTTCATGTTTAAATCCGGATCACCAGAACTCTTAATGAGAAAAACTATGATAAATAAAGACTTTGCTTCATAATATTTATGGCGACATTTATTTTCGAAAGTTTAATTAATTTTCACCTCTGATATAAGAAGTCTTGGTTTTTAGGATATTAAAGGACAGCAAGATCTTGGAACAAAAGGTTTTGTGTAACTTTTACAAACAAAACTTACGATATTGATCATGCCTGATAACGAATGCTTTTAAAATGTATAATGTGAGAACTTTGCCTTTTTAGTACATCAAACATTCATGCGTCAGAGGTTGAAAGTTTCGTAAGAGTTTATAAAGTAGTTCCGATGACTTTCATTTTGATAATGAGATAATTTGAAGTTTTATAAAAATGATTGCAAGAGCACTTACATTTACCTGTAAAATAAGCTTCCAAGGAAAGGAGTCTGAGATTTAATAAATATGAGAATAAATCGGGTGTCAAATATCTCGAAAACCTTTTTGAAGCCAAAATCAACTTACAAAACTCTGAGACCACAAAATTCCAGTGAAGACAGTGAAATAGGGGCCATTTCCTTTACTAAGTATAATGGACATGATAGTGAAGGAAAAGGAAATGTGGATCTCGAAGAGGTAAATATCAGAATTCATTTTAAATGCTTCTGATATAATACAAATCCAAGTGTTAAATAAACCAACAAAAACTGAAATTCTAAGGAAAGATATTGAAAAAATGAAAAGCATAGGATTGAGATTCCAAAATTCACCAATCCGAGGCTCCGAGTCCCTTCGGCAGAAAGGAGTATCACTAAATGGAAAACAATATGAATGACTGTGATGAAATGTTTCAACTTAACTCGACAATTGTAAGATTTGGACCGACATAGATAAAATCTTGGATAAGATCATTCGCTGGAAGTGTTTTGTGTGATTTTCCTCCGTTTGTAGAGAATCAGAGCAATAAAGAGTGTAAGTGTTTCATTTCAGCTACATTTATGATAGGGAGAATATGATTATTGACTCATTATTGCTAAATGTAAATTCATGTGGGTCTACACACATAAGTGTATTAGAAGAAAAATATCGGAGAAATATTATGGTTGTATCTTTGAAACATGTGATATTCTTACCTTTTGATAGGCTTTTATTATTAAAACGTAATGACTAAAAATATAAGTGGGAAGGGATATCAGAGGACCTGTATTAGAAATTTGATAACAGGGGTTGAAAAAAGTGATAGCCGATAGGAAGTTCCGATATGGAAGTTCAAATATAAATAGGAGGGGTTTATCGGAGAATCAGAGGATTGGGAATATTGGAGATCAACGATATGAGGATATCAGAGTATCGAAGATGTCATATATTGGAGGATGGACAAAAAGAGATATCGGAGGATCAAAGGATCGAGATATCAGAGTATTTTGAATGATGCTTATATAATTTTTTTTTGATATTTAGAAGCTCTGATAATGCTACGTGGAAATCCTGTGGGGTTAGGCCTTTTATTATTATATTTGCAAAGAAGCGCTTGGCTCATCTTTGCCTTTTAACAAGAACCCATTTTAATAATTGCATCAATTATCAGAAATATTAGATCGGAGAATGATTTTATCGTAAGTTTCTTATGAAGAATGTTAAGATATTATATGGATACAATATGAATTTTGTGATAATGCATTAATTTAGATACAAAAAGGCCTATTGGGGTTTTAATGAATAGAAGAAAAATCATAGAATACCCAAATTCTAATGAAACATCAAATATTTTCTTGAACATGTTGCACATTTAGAAAGGGTTGGTTGGTTACTTATCTCAAGTATCCAAAATCAAGCCAATGAAGACCTACAAAAAGAAATAAAACAAAAATAAGAAATAAACTATGAAAAAAAGAAAATCAAACAACATATGAAGATGAACTTGTTAATGCATACCTAGAATAATTTTGGCTGTAAGTTTACCTCATGAATCTTCAATTTCTCCCATGCATTTCTCAAAATTTTCATATGTTCAAAATCATCTACTTATTTAGTCAAAAATGCTAAGTAATGAACCTTGAAATTGCATCCACCTCAAATTTACATCGGAGGACAAGAGTATTGAAAATGAGTTTTTTAGAAATACTTTGTGAATCAAAAAATTGCCAAGCCATAGAAATTCCTTAGAATTTCTTCATATATGATTAAAAAGCATTTTTTAACAATATGATGAAGTTTTTTCTAAAAGCAAGACAATAAAGTGTTTCACAAGTGTGTATGATATGATTCTATAAGAAATTTGATATGTTCTAAGCCACTTTGCCAGAACATGAAAGGGGATGACAAGAAAACTTGTATTCATTACTTACTTATTGAAAATATGAAATAATGAAATAAATGCAAAGAGAAAAGGAATATAAATCTAAATTAATCTATTCCTAATTCTAATTGAATGAAAAGAAACATGACTAGGTATAGTCGTATTTCCAATTTATCCATTCTTTCATTTTAATTCCTACATGTATGTACAAGTTAAACATTAGTGACAAGAATATAGCTAAATGAGAAAAAATAGTATGTACATTAATTGTTAATATATTTACAAGAAGCAACTTATTTACAATCACCTTCACTTGAAATTTCCTTTCCAACTAAATTTCAATTAGATAATAGAAATCTGGATGGATTTCCATTAATGATTGGAAGATGTTTAAAAGAGAAGATAACATGCCAGATTGTGGAAATGGATTTTTAGATATAATGACCTGCAAAAATTTATCAGCCTTATGTACATATGTTAAATTATTAGTAATCTTATGTAAGGGAAAAATTTCCAAATGTATTTCAAATGTGTCAATGAAATATGGATTGAAGTTTGATAGATTCAATAGAAGATCATTAATAAAATTAGATAGCTAGTCATATTGTGAAAAGACACTCTCTTGCTCATATTTCTTTAAAGAGGAAATTAACAAGTGATAAGATATGCCCATCAATTGAAATTGGAAGATTAATAGCTTTTGATGTTCATGATTATGATTTGAAACTTCATTTTCCCATTCAAGCAATGCATCAATTGAGTGTTCAATACTAAACCGCTCAATATGCTAACATAAGATATAAAAAAACTAAAAAATGAAAAGAGAAAATAAATATGAAATTAAACAAAATAAGTGAAGGAACAACAATAAAATCAAATCACTATCTGTAGTAGTAATACAATTATTGTTACAAAACAATTGTGATTGACATGAAGTAATTTACTATTCACAAGGATTGGACAAACTAATGGAATTAGAGTGATTTCCAACACCAACTTTTGAATTAAATAGAGGGTCAGGATTATGAATAGAAGTGAGAATTTGATCATCATAAAAATCATAGATTGGAATGGGTTCTTGAATGTTGAAATCATGAGTATGATAAATTGTTTGAAAACACAAACTAGTTGAGAAAATTTCTGAGTTAGAAAGTTCTTCATTTTGACATGTGATTTGAATTTGATGATGAGAATTCATTTGAGAAGAAGACAAATGAACATCCTCAATGTCAGAGTAATTATCATAAATGACTTCACAACGCTCTCTCAAATTCCCTTCAATCTTATCCGATGTATCATAACAAGAAGGAATATGGAGCACATGTTGATTAATGCCAAAAGAATGATCAATAATTGTCTCTCTATCTTGATAAAAACTAATAGGAAATTTATTTAAATCAACCTCTATGTTTTGTGGAATAACATTAATACAAAGAGGGGATAAATTTCTATCAACAAAAATATCAGGATAGAGGTGAAAATGAGAATCATAAGCAATGAATTTAATAACATCTCTATTTGCAGGTTTTTGTAAATTCCTTCCATTGCAAATTTCAAATTCCAGATCATTTTGGATAATTGTGATTTTATGAAGAATATTGCTTAGTTGCCTTGAATTTTTCTTTTGATCAACATGATCAAATTTATAAATTTGTTCAATAGATCGCATATTATTGGAAGTTTCAATTTCTGCTTGTACTTGTTGATTTATAATCTGATTTTCTGAATTTATTTCAGAGTGATTTTCATATTTTGGTGGCAGATGGTCTGTTAGGTCCCTATAATACTAGTGTAACCCCTTATTGTTATTAGTACAACCCCCACATTATATTTTTGTGCCCATGTAGTCCCCATATTGTTATTATTGTGCCCTTACATTATTATTATTATGTCGGCTCTGATTATATTATGACCCCTTAGACTCCTATATATTATAATGAGGTCTTGTCATTTGTATCATCCAAGAATTGTTCATTTGTGTAATGTAAAAGAGTTTCCCACCTTGAATAGGCTTATTTTGAAGGAATTTATCTATCTTTTCTATCTTTTTGTGAGCTGGTTTGATAACATTTGGTATTAGAGCATTGGATTCTAGGGTTTCACAACTCCAAACAGGTCATCTGGGAATTTTTGCTATAACATTTTTTTTGTGATGTTTCAAAAGCTTAAAAACAAAACCCATTTGAGACAACATCTCGCTGAACCTCGGGTCCTAATTTTAGATATTGTCTCGCTATATGTTCGGAGATATGGTCTGAGGAAGTTAGGGTTTTTGCAAGCTCCAAAATTCCATATCAAATAGGTCATTGTGAAATGTTCGCTGTAATTATTTTTCTACAAAGTTTCAGACTTTGAAATTAAAACCCATTTAAGACAAAAACATGGTGAAGCTCCGACCTGAATTTCAGATCTTGTTTTGTTATATTTTCAGAGATACAGTCCAAGACATTTAGGGTTTCTGCAGGCTCCCGAATTACATCCCAAATAGGTGACCTTGGGAAAATTGTCATAACTTTCTCTTTGAGCATCAGATTTAAATTTCATAAGAAGTTACAGAAAGAGGACAGAATGTAGTTTTTTGTGTATTGGTTTCAGGTTCTAAGGTTGAAAGAGTGACACGTGGCACTTCGTACAATTTTTCTTTTCGGAACCAGTCTATAATTAGGTCATCATGGGAGATTTGACATAACTCTTCCTTTCAGAATCCAATCTTGATCAGACTTGTGGTGTTAGAAAGAGGACTCAGAGGGTTACTTTAGGATGCAATTTCAAAGCTTGGAGATTTGAAATTATAGAGTTACAGTCGTTTTAAAGATCGAGTTCCTAAAATCAAGAAAAGGCGATATGAGGAAGTTTGATGACAAGGATCCATTAAATTGGATACTGCAAATGGAGCAATATTTTGATCTACATGAGGTGTAATTGTTACAAAAGGTATGTATTGCATCTTTATATTTAGAATTGAATCAATTTTTATCGTATGAAGGGTTTTGTTCTCGTAAACCACTTGTCACGTGGTCAATTTTCATGGATGAAATGATAGCACATTATGAAGATACAAAGAGAAACACCTTCTTTAGCCAATTGATAAATATCAAACAAAAGGGTCCAATGGTAGAGCACATTGAGGACTTTCAAAAATTGAATATAAGGGTAAATGATATTCTAGAGAAGCAAAGGATTGATGTCTTCATAGGGACTTTAAAGGATAACATTCAACATAAGGTTCATCTTTGGGAACCTGATTCACTGGAGAAGACATTCAGGTTGGAAAGAAAAATTGAAAGTGAAATTATGGAAACAAGGAATCCCACCACTCACAACTATAATTATGGAAGTGTTTTTCTCCTATCCTTCCACAACCTACAAGGTTTACACCACAACAATTGGAAGAAAAAAAAAAAGGGGTTTTGTTACAGTTGTGATAACAAATACACTAAAGGTCATAAGTGTGCTGAGAAGAAATTATTTAACATAGATTATGAAGAGGAGGAAGAAATGGATTAAGAAACATCAAAAGAAGAGGATATATACCAGGAACCAACCCAGAGAAAGAAGAAATGAATCCAACCATATCTTGTAAAGCATTGTCAAGAATTACTACTCCTCAAACTCTTAATATAGAAGGACATATCAAGAAGAAAAAGGTTCAAGAAGTGAAATATCACATCGAGAAAGAAGAAATGAATATGGCCATATATTGTAATGCATTGGCCAGAATTACCACTCCTCAAACTATCAATATAGAAGGACATATCAAGAAGAAAAATGTTCAAGAAGTGAAAGATCACATTGAGCATCAAGAAATGAATCTGACCATATCTTGTAATGCATTGGAAGAAATTACCACTCCTCAAACTCTCAAGATAGAAGGACATACCAAGAAGAAAAAGATTCAAGCAGTGAAAGATCACATCGAGCATCAACAACAATTTCTCCAACTTTTAAAGGATAATGCCACTTTGGTGCAGAATCGAATGAAGTAACAAGCAGATCAACATTGTAGTGAAATAAGTTTTGATGTAGGTGATTGGGTATTTTTACGGCTACATCTCAAGCAAGCTATTTATGAGAAGAAAATGTTGGAAATACTACATTTACTTAAGAAATGGTGACCTTACCTAAGGGGAAGACACTTCAAGGTAAACATGGATCATGATAGTCTTAAATAATTTTTAGAACAAAGGTTATCTTTAGAAGAACATAAAAAATGGGTCACAAATATGTTGGGTTAAGAATTTGAAATCATCTACAAAAAAGGGAAGCAAAATGTTGTTGCAGAGGCACTCTTAAGATTGGATGAGGATGTGGAAGCATTGTTTTATGCTATTTCTATTATCCAACCATATTAGATAAATGAAGCAAGGGATGAATGGAAGAAGAACGAAGAAGTGTGGCCACTCATTCAAAAGTTGTAGAAAATCCCATTTCAAACAATATTGCGAGAACTTAACGAGGAAGGAAAAATAATATTGGAACTTGGAGCAGTCATAGAAATGAGAACCCGACAGCTATGAGATCAATCAATTTCAAAGTATCTCATCAAGTGGAAGAACTTACCTGTTAAAGATTCCACATGGGAGGACATGAATTTTATTCAGAAGCATCAAGAACTACTCAAGTGTTGAGGACAACAATTTTTGAAGGAGAGGGGTATGTTAGGTCCCTATACTACTAGTGTAACCCCTTATTGTTATTAGTAGAAACCCCTTATTATATTTTTGTGCCCATGTAGTCCCCATATTGTTATTATTGTGCCCCATAGAAGCCCACTATTGTTATTATTGTTCCCTTACATTATTATTGTTATGTCAGCTCTGATTATATTATGATCCCTTAGACTCCTATATATAGAAAGGAGGTCTTTTCATTTGTATCATCCAATAATTGTTCATTTGTGTAATGTAAATGAGGTTGCCCCCTTGAAGAGGCTTATTTTGAAGGCGTTATCTATATTTTCTATCTTTTTGTGAGCTGGTTTCATAACATGGTCATTCAAGTTTATCACTAATTTCTTCTTGTAGTTGTTTATTGAATTCTTGTGAGCTTTGTGAAAATGGTTCATCAACATGGTTATCATTAACACTGTAAGAGGTGTGTACTAAATTTAGGAATTTATCATACATGGCCGAGGTCACTTCATCATGATTACTATGCATCTCTATATCAAAATTTTGATAATATTACTAGAAGTTGAAGGAGAGTCATCAAAGCTTGCAATTGTTTCACGTCGATTTGATATGGGAGGAATAAAACAAATATATTCAAACCAATTGATTAGTTCAATTTATGAAGGTTTATCTTTAGCTTTAAATCTCAAGAAAATTAATTGAAATCTAACAGTAAAATCTAAGAGAGATTCATTTTGAAATTTTTGTAAATCTTCGAATTCATCACATACTTGTTCATAATTATAACCATCAAAATGATAAAGGAACACCATGATAAATTGATCGCAACTGTGAATAGAGGAAATTGGAAGAGATTGATAGAAATTTCTGGCTTTTCCCGAGAATGTAAGAGTAAAAATCTTGCATAGAATACCTTCATCAATATCACGAAAATAAGAGTTTTAAAAACTTTGGATGAATTGTAAGTCATGATTAAATGCAGAATTATTTCTCTTACCATTAAACTTTACCTTTGACAAGTGTCTTACTATTTTTGATGGAGTATTGGCAGATGCACGTCTAGAGATACAACTCCAAATTGGAAGTTTAAGATGAGCCATTGTGATTAAATAAAAGCTTTAAAATACAAAAAAAATCCAAAAAAAAACAAGTATTTAGGCCCCCCTTCTAGTGCCAAAAATGTTGAAGGATTCAAAATCTTTGCCTACAACATTATAAGGGAGACTACCCAGTCAAGAACTTAGAGCAACTCCTTTCCATTGAAATGGTGGTTCCAACTGGTTAAACTAGGTCCAGTTACCTTCTCTCTTTCTCTACTGACTTAAAGTATGACTTTCACTTACGAATAGAGAAGTTACATCAGATCAACTCTCTTGCTGATCAGGATACATTAGATCAACCCTCTTGCTGATCAGGCAAAAAAGTGATCCTTAAGCTGATTTGGGGCTTAGCCAAGCCACAATTAAATTTTTCCTCTGATAAGAGGACTTCTAGGAATGTTGAATTAAATCTAAATACTAATTAATCCTAGAATGGAAGCAAAAGGAAAAATATCCTAAACCTATCTTGATTAGGAAGATGTAGACCTAACCCAACCAAGAGAAAAGTAATTAAATTATTGAGATTTAAATATGTCTGGCTTATAATGAATATCAATTTAACCGAGTAGTTCAATTAACTCATATTATGAATACCAAAACACGTTTTGTTAAGAGATCTATTATTTTGAGATAATTAAACAACAACATTTAGGAAGTAGTTCACAAAATAATGTTGATCATTAAATCAGTAACTCAAATGATTAAACAATAATATAAGGGAATAGTTCACAAAATATTATTGTTTGTTAAATCAGAATTAAAAGACTGATTTCTATGTAAATAATTGCTCAGAAATCAGAGTTCAACACATAAGAGCAAAGATAAATAACAATAAATTATCGAGGCAAGTTACTCACATCTACAATAATGCACAAATATGAATAAAAAAGACATATTTATGCTATTATAAAATGAAACCAGTATTAAAACAATAATATTTTAAATACCAATTTATTGAAACTATTTCTCTGGCTTTGATCTCCAACAACCCTCTACAACTCATAAACTTTGTTGTTAAAACAAGAGCTGCAATAGTGCAAGCTCTCTTCCTCATACATAGTTCAGATTTGTAAAAGATAAATTCCCATACTCCTCAGATCTGAGATTGATTCTCTCTACCTACAGTATGAAACTCTGATTACAATAGTGCTTTCAAGAATTCCATAATTACAGAGAACAGAAGCCTCTTGTATATTCTACAAACCATTATTTATAATTTTGCAAAAATGAATTCCAAAGGAGGAGAGTTGTTGAAGAGTAATTCTACTCCAACAATTTTCATTGGTCCAAATTCCTATTCTTTTATTGCTGGAGCAATCCATTTGATTGAAATATTCTTTTCCTTATCCCTTCAACTGTTTTCTTTTCAAAATAAATAAAAATTCAATTACGATACAAATTAAAATCAAAATACCAAATATGGAATACAAAATATCTCCAATCAAAACTTAATTAAATAAATAAATAAAAGGAAATCTGAGCTTTCCATTGATGGTTTTAAAGATATAATTTTTCAAGGAGAATATAGTTGAATGAACCTATATTCAACAAAGGTTATGAGCAAATGGAAATGTAGAAAATTAAACTGAGAAAATTAATTTTGTTTAAAAAATCAGAGCTTGATCTTCTGCTAAATTTTAAATTCATTAAAATATTAAATTTGGTTATGAGATAACTTTAGAAATATTCTCCATGATTTTATCTATCCAACAAGCCACCCTGGGCCTTATTTTTCCAAGTAAAACTCAAGTTATGAGTTTCCAAAGTTGAAATGTCAAAACTGCGAAAATTATGGAAAATTTGCTGCCTGGGCCAAAAATAGGAATTTTTAATTAAAAATTCTAAATCTAAAATTAAATGTATAATTAAAATTAATTAAAATTATGAAATTCAATAATTGTATATAAATTAATTAAATTTTTTAAATAAATTAGAAATTAATTTAATTTATAGAGGACACATGACAAGTGGCTATTGATCCATAAATTATGAACCCAAAGTAGCATTTGGTCCCAATGAATGGGCCATTAAGTGGCTTTTGAGTCCATATATGAGCCATATACAAAATGGGGAGGGGCTTTTAACGAAGGTGAAGGAGTTAATAAGGAGACCATATGTTAAACTTAAAATAGCCTATCACATGTTTATATTGGGTATTCGGGGAAATACATATCAGATTTTTTTAAAATGGTCGCTCTTTTATTTATGCAATATCGGGAAAAGCTCCGATATGGAGTGGACCCTATAGGCTTATTACGCTCTTTTTAAATTCCTATATCGGGTCTAAACCAATAGGAAATATTAGAGATTGGTGGAATTTTAAGAGTGCTATGAGAGTTTTCCTTTGGGATATGAGAAGTTCCAAGGATCTTGGTCTCGGGGGCTATTAAATTAATGAGGATGAGGTGAAGTGGGGCCCACTTAGAGTGAAACTCTCTTATTATAAAGTACAACCACTTTGGTAATTAAAAATACTACAAAATTAACTACAACCACCTTGGTAATTTTGATATTTCAGGTCTCGTAATTTCTTTTAAAATTAGGAATTGGAATAAATTACCAAGATCCTAAAAACACATAATTTTAATTGTTCCACAATTTGAATTGAAGATTTTGTAAGACCGTTAGTGAAAAATGAATATATTAGTGAAAATTGACTAGGAATTAATATTTACAATGAATTACTAATTTAATTACAAAAAATAAAACAATATACATTTTATACATTTTTTAACCCATGTGGTAAAAATGATCGAACTTTGGATGAGCGCCATTTGCAAATCGTGTAACCAAATGAGACGAAACAAGTACCGATGGAAAACTAACAAAAAATTGAACTCAATAAAGTAATCAAAATAGAAATCCGATGAAAATAATAAAATGGAAAACTTGTAGGACATTTAACCAAACGAAAATAATAAAAGGCAATTTAGCCAAAAATTAATGGAAAGGGTCCCCATTATTTGAAGTAAATAAGTAAAAAAATGGGGATTGTTGGGTTTTCCCTACAACACATGGTCACGTTCATGGATTAGTAGCCTAAACCATTTGACATTGAAAACAACTATTTTGAAGGATTCGAAGTCACACTCAAGTATATCATGCAGATACCCATAGTATTGATTTTCAGAGACTTCTGGATGTATGTCACCTATAGAGTCAACATTTATAACTTGAAATATTGTAGTTATCCCACTATTAGAAGTTTTCATCTTTTCATCCAACCTTTTAATGCAAAATTTGTGGCCATTGCACCACATTTTGTTTTGGTGTTTCAACTGCGATATGTCAAACACATAAAATTTTATTGTCAATTGATAAACATATTTATGCTTGTAAACTTTGTAAATTAAGAAAAAACAGGCTATATGCATCAATATAATTGTAAAAAAAACTAAGTATGGGTGAATATGTTTGCATGATAATCTTTTAAACCATATTCTAAATAAATTTCCCTCTATGTAATATTGGTATCTGCACTACGTTGAGCTTGTTTGACCAATGTAGACACACCATACCATGATAACCTACCATTATTATCTTGTTTGCATCATTCAATCCATACTGTCATTTAATCAAGATTGTTTGCAATGTATAAATGTATTACATCCCACTCTCAACCGAATTTATTAAAATAAAAAATTCACATATATATAATTAGTTACCATGTTATACCTTAATAATAATAGATTATGAAAGAAGACTAAAAATTAAATAAGTACAATATACATTTAAAAAATATTCAAATGGACTATAAATCTCCACTATCTATTTACACCTCACTTTCCTCATTCACCTTTCACCAATAGATGGTCCCTTTAAAATTTTTCCATAGAGTTGATATCCAAAATGTGATCCAATACATTAATAATTTTTCCTATTTCAAGACTATATTGACGAATATAAACCATGGTTTGATATACCATAAATTCCTCTACCATAGAAACCTCAGGACATGCTCTTTGTTTGAACAAAGCCTTTGGTGATTTTAAGTGCCTCTCAACCATCCAAATTAATCTTGTGTGTGTAGGTCCACACTTTTCAATCTCTTTGACTTGGTGTATGAGGTAGTGTTCTTGTGCATTGAAAAATGTTGAAGGTAGATACTTTTTCATTTCACATATTAGACGAGGAATTTGTTTCTTCCAATACTTTATATCTTCTTTATCAATTTATTTAGATGACATCCATCTACAAATGAAGTAAGCAAATCATACATTTCAACAGAAAATTATATAGTACATGATGACAATTAAAACAAATGCAGTCAAATATAAGTTGTACAACAAATTATTGAACAAATTACACTTTGCACATATATCTCCACTTACCTCATGTATTTTCCAAGATCATATATAACTTGTTTGAAATTGTTGTCAAAGTTGTCTGGGAGAGATAGAGGTAAAACATACTATAAAAATAATAATGATCGATCATTATTTATTCCAAAATTAGTAAAAAAAAAATAGTAACAAGATGTTTCACCAGTGTACAAATGTATACACCAAAATAATTACCTTAACGAACGTATGCCAATATTTTTACCCCACCTAATTCACCTTTCTTTGTTAAGATATTCTTTATGTTTGAACAAAATCTAGTTGGAATTTTTTTTTCTTTTCAATAACTTCTTTAACATCCTTTCTTTGTTTTTCTGTTAATAAAAATGGAAGGGTGCTTATATTTTGGTCTTCTCCGTTGGTATTTGACATGATTGGCCTCCTTCATGTCATTACAAACCTTGACAATTTTTTCTTGATCTTTCCCTCCGTCTAAGATTTGCTCTAAGGTCTCTGTTACATTCTTCTCGACATGCATTGTATCAAACAAATGAACAATTTCTAGGTGCTCATAGTAGGGGAGCCTATTGAATTTCTCGAGATAACTTTTCATTCCTTGTGGAAGTGACTTGTTATTAATGCCTTGACGACCTACAAGGTGAATCATAGTTAAAGATATTATAACAACAATATAACCTGTCAATTAGTACAACAAAGAAAATTCCATAAGAACATAAAATAATCCAAACATATCATGTCTATTGAAACATAGACAATTCAATCCATACCTTGAGAGACTATTATATTGTAACTTCCATGCACAAGGTGTACTTCTTCGTGGCATTATTGTTGTCTCTTCTTTCCCATTGACAATATGTTTTTCAGTACTTCGGTACCTATGGTTCTTAGAAAGTAAGTGCCTATACTCATCAAAAACCTCTTTTCCTAAGCTTCTTGAATGACGATATTTAATATTAGGACCACAAACTAAAAAAACAAATTTACCCTTTGTTTGAAGACCTATAAGAGATGGAATAATTTTTATATTAATTATTTTATGTACAATGAAGGGACTATTTAAAAAACGTACGTGAAGTGAACTTCATAAATTAAACACTATTAAAGTGTAGGGTAACGTTATAACATACCAAAAAAATGTGTTAGCCCTGGGGCATCGTGAATTATCCACAAAAACATTGCATGGAATTCAAATTCTCTTTGTGCATCTACTGGTCTAGAGATATCATACATAATGATGTCATTCTATAACTCAACTAACTCATCAATAATAGGTTCGATATATACATTCATATCTTTGACCTGGTACTTACCTAATTGATTGAACATACAATACACAATTACTACATATATGAGAGAATAAAAAAATATAAGACTAATTATAAGACATAATTGAACATATATGAGTAAATAAATTAATACTTCATGTGTTAAAATTTTTATTCTAAACAAATTAATACATGGAATAGTGATTGTTAACATTTTGTGCTCCTTCTTTATTAACTTCCACAGAAGAATGTTATTGTTGATAACAAACATGGGCCACACCGAGTGTAATGCCCATAATAATAATAATAATAAAAATAATAATTATAAATAAATAAAATAAAATAATATTAAAATATAAGTAAATGAATAATAAACAATAAATAAAAGATAATAATAATAAATAAATAATAAATAGAATATAATAATAATAAATAAATAAAATAAGCCCCAAGAGTTAGCTCAATCGGTCAAATCAAGTGCCTCACCAATGGGAGGTCACAGGGTCGAATCCTGAAAGCTCTTGGGGTTAGGTCAGTAAATAGGCCGAGGGGTGTTGATGCCTTCGGGTGCGTCCACTCAGTGTTGAACAACCCTGGATGTAGCGGCTACCCATTGACCTGGGTATCCGTGAACCAGAAGTGAAAAAAAATAAAAAATAAAAATAAAATAGTAATTAATAAATTGGAGTTCTAAATAAATATATATAAAAGTAAACTGTCAAAATAGTAAGATTATGTAAAGTTAACCAAAAAAAAAGAATAAAATAAGAAAGAGTTAAATTAAGATAGATATTAAATTAAGTAAAACTTAAAATAAAGAAATACAAGTTGGCATGTTTACAAATAGAATGTGTGCATGCTGATCTCCTTTTCATTTTTGGAACCGTTTGGTCATTTAATGGATAATGAGGAGGATGAGAATCATCCATTCCTTCATCCATTCTCTTGAAATGAAAGTGTTGTAAGACAAAAGTTTCCCTAGAAGTAGTACATTGATTGAGGGCTTGGGGTGACGCACTGTAGAAAGATCACAACCTACGGTTGGGTAGAGAGTCGTCCCCAAAACTTTGTTGCGGTTATTGGGATTCAAGTAACGTTCAACTCTGAAACCACAAGTAAGGAATATCATTGCTATAGGTAAGTCATTTTGCTTGTGTTTTTAAAAAATTCCATGTTAATTAGTTGAATAGTTTACATGTTGATTATTAAGCACTTTCATTGTATATTGTAATTGTGGATAAAATTCCATGTTAATTAGTTGAATAGTTTACATGTTGATTATATTGTAATTATGGATCGTTACATGTGGTATTAGAACTAGTTTCAACTCTAGATGACCTCTAGATACAAATTAAAAAAAAATGTATCAATAATTTTACTTCTAACATAGAGAAATTTAGTCAGAGTATACACACTCTATAATATATTAACATGTATACACGCTCTACAATATCTGCATACAATATAGAGTATGAATAACAAGTACTTCAAGATAAGTGAATGATGGAAGCACTCAAATTTTAGCTCTATGGGTTAAGATATCCTATAAATGGTGCAGATACAGTAAGATGAACGTTTGTTTATTTCTCTCTTCAAAGAAACCTTTTAAGGAAAGGAAGATGTAATGAATCCGGCTGCCTCAGCTCAAACGTATTGATAGTTTCATATCGAAACATGTAATTTTTATTATGAGTATTTTAGATTATAAATTATAACTTTTCAGCCGTGAGAATCACTTAGATAATGTAATGTAAATATCGTTATCAACGTCTATTAGCATTTTGAATAGATTTGAAAATTATTATTTGGTTTAAATTCTTCAAAGAAAGGAAGGATGAAACATTAATTTTACTTCGATTGTGATGTGAAAACTGAACAGGTCGCCGACAATTTAGTGGATGTTATGAAACCAAAATAGATTTAAGGTAATGCTAAACTCAAAAGATTCAATTGTAGGGTTTAAGTTCTAGCAGAGTTCTAGTGTGAGAAAATCTCGTAAAGAAAAAGAGCAAGCATATGAACTTCTGCATTACAATGCAGACCAAACACAAAATGCTGTGGCATGAGTAGTGTTGAGTGAAATGAATTCGTGAAGGCTCATGTAGGCGGCTGACAAGGACATCTACGGCTACATCAACCTTTCACAACCGATATATGTAGAAGGCTATTTAATTTATATTAAATTTAATTATTAAAATAAAAAGAGCTTAAAAAAAAATGAATATGTAAACATAAAGCTGTTAATTAGATTGAGATTATTAATCAATCTACTTCGGAGGAAATGCTAAAATATATATAACTTAGGATATGAAGATATTAATTTACTAAATAGGGCCCATCGAGAGGAGAGGTTAAGGGATCAATCCCGAGTGGCTAGTCAAGAAGGTCATTTGCTGGTAGAATTTGAGTACAACCCCTCATCAATTGAGTCAAAAAACTATTCAACATTCAATGTTAGTTTATAAATGATGAATAAAGGCTTAAAGGTTGCATCATTATGATGTATTGTTGATTTTCTTGACGATACTATTTTAAAAGAACATGCATAGTTTTATTTCAAAGTGTTAGAAATATTGAATACATAATTGTTATTTCAAAGTGTTAGAAATATTGAATACATAATTGTATATTTAGATGTTTATAATTAAAGGTTTAATATAGATAGTTGCACTTATAAATTAAAATAATTTAGATAACGAGTGGTGATTGAAAATTTTGGCTGAATAAAGATTTATGCAACTAACGGATTTTCTAATAGTTGTATCATATTGTTTTGTTCTTTTATATTCTTTTGAATATAATAATGATGTTTTTTTATTTTTTATATCATTTTAAAATTATATATAAAATCAAGTTATCTTATATTAAAAGAGGTTTGATGATCTTGCAGTTTAGTCCAAGTTTTTATAATATAAATAAATTTATTTATTTGTAATTATAATTATAATTATATATATATATATATATATATATATATATATATATAATTTTGGTTGTTTACAGAGATGTATTGATATGTTCTCAAATTTAGCATTAAATTATATATTACAAAATTATTTTCCACTTAATATCATAAATAGGGGTTTATATATATATATATACACCTTTTTATTCCAATGAAAATGTAACACAGTTAATCTAAAAGGTTGTAAGAGAGGACAAATAAAACAAGGGAAGCTGCGAGGTAGCAAGTCCCTGCATTGAGTGTCCACAGCTTGTTCTCGTTCCAATGGACAATAAACCCTACTGCACATAAGTCTGGCAAATAATTCTCACTGCAATACTCCTGACTCCCGTATTATAATTGTTGATTATCTCTCGCATAGAGCTTTGCAGGAAAGAAAACAATTATCTTATGATAAATAAACAAATCTATCCAAGAAAAATAAGATTGAAGAAGGTGAAACTTGAGAGAAAAGGACATGTTAAATCACAAATTGTTAAACAGTATTTGCAAGGATTGGGTATAACTACACTATAATTTTAATATTTATTTTAGCTGAACAATGTGTAGAAGGCTTTCTATCAAGGTGTACAGAGCATCCAGGAATAGAACTGAAAATTCCCAATTTCTTGAATTTATTAACAAGGTCCAACATTAAGAAAATGTCGACAACAAAATTGACAAACAAAACATTAAACTAATTCCAAAAACCAAGAAACCAGGCCATGTCTCTTACTACAGGCCAAGCACAACCATTATCATAATCAGAAAACAGATGGGATTCATACAAGGAATGGGCAACTTGGTTACATAAGTGCAAAAAATATGCACTCCCTGCAGAAAAGTGTCAAACAACATAATGCATTTTTCATAGTCAATCCAAAGAGAACCTACCACTCGACCACCTATTTTTAATCTTTTTATCAGGGAGCTAAAAAAATGCACGCTGTGGAACAGAAAAATGAATGAATTGATACTTTAAAAAAGGAATTATAAGTGCTCGACAATAGGCAAGGCATTATATTCCCAACCTAATACAAGAGGTTCCATAGACTTTAACAATGACCGTTCATAATACATACAGAGGCCACGTACTTGATTAGACAAGTAGACTATGAATGATGAACATATATTCTCTTATGTATTCTTCATGTGTCTGATTCTTTAGAAATGCAGGCAATGAAAAGGAGGCCCATCCTGTAAAAACCAAAAAACACTCAAGGTGTACAGAGCATCCAGGAACAAAACTGAAAATTTGACTACTTCACCAGAAAGGCTCAGCAGGTCAAGAGTTGCTACCAATGAGATTAGATTTGAAGATTGCTTTCACCAGACCTTAGACAATTCCAGAGAACTATCCACACATCAATGAAATTAGCTAATACACACAATTCACTCCATTAGAATTATTTGTTATCCAAGCAAAGTATAAATCAATTCAAGATAATTCAATCCAGTTGCTGCCAGTAAAACATTTTTATAAGAGACCCTAATCATTACAAGAACAAGAACATTAGTTGTAACCCTTAAATGTGCATCTGAAAGTCACTCTATACATTAGTTGTAACCAGTTGGCACTTCATCGAGAAATTATATCTCCAAGTCTAGGCAAGAGGGTCCTTCATGATCCAGGGGTTCAACAGAGGGTGTTGCAAATACATCCTCTGGTCCTTGTGACTCATGACACTTCGGTACTGGGAGAAAGTTCACAATAGCTCCCACATGCACAACTGGATCTCTCTGTCATTCCCTCAAACCCTACAGAGGGTAAAATATGTCAATCTATGTGCAGTTTGACTATTTCACCAGAAAGGCTCAGCAGGTCAAGAGTATACACAGTTCATTCCAGAGAACTATCCACACATCAATGAAATTAGCTAATACGCACGACAGAATTAACTACCTAAAAAATTTTGTCACTTCAACCTGTTGTTGCCTGAGTCGGGCATGCTTTCATACCTGGATTTTCTCTTTCAACCATTTGACCTTTCCAGGAGACAAAGTTTCCCATTGACATTCAGACAATATGTCAACTCTAGGACCGGATGGTGAATTAGAAACACCAACTTCATCAAGAAGAATTACATTGGCCTGGTTTGTAGCCTGATCTACAAGATATTGTTTAGAGTGAGGGTTCAGATTCTTTTCCACATCCTGTCTATTGCCAGTTCCAATTGCTAGTTCCTAATGATCTTCAAGAACTAAAGGAAGATTGAAATATTCTTTAAAAGTAGGGGAGAGAGATTTAGGCTCCAAGCAATAATAGTGAAAAGCATTAATAAGATATCAACAAACATTATTACTGATACATTGTTGTGCCAATCACAGAAACTATTAAAACAATCAACATAGATAAAAGAGACAATAAACCCTACTGCACATAAGGTACCATAACTATTGATATGGTTGAATCACTTACACATTATGATCAATAAGGAGAATTTACAATGCAAGATCTAAAGAACTATCTTTCCACATCGCCTCTGTTAGCTATATTATGCATCAATTATTTAGCCGGCCTATTTATAGAAATCAATCGTTTTTTTCCAAATGCTCTTATTCTTTCCTTGTTTTAATTTTTTTCCTCCCCTTAAAGCCAAGGGAAAAAAATATTGTGCTAGATTGACTTCTCCTAAAGAAAAATTGACATATTATTTAAAAGCGGGGGAGAGATATTTAGGCTCCAGGGTCGAGCCACTTTCAAAATCGAGCAAATGGTGACAAATCCACTGTCAAATGCCAGATTAAAGCTATGCTATATTGTATTAGCAGACAACAGGTCTAAGTTAAATGCCAGATTAAAACTACACTATAATTTTAATGTTTATTTTAGTTGAACAATGTGCAGAAGGCTTTCTATCAAGGTGTACAGAGCATCCAGGAACAGAACTGAAAATTTGACTACTTCAGTTCATTCCAGAGAACTATCCAGGTGCAAGCTTGGTTTTATTACCCAGATCCCAATTTCTTGAATTTATTAACAAGGTCCAACATTAAGAAAATGTCAACAACAAAATTGACAAACAAAACATTAAACTAATTCCAAAAACCAAGAAACCAGGCCATGTCTCTTACTACAGGTCAAGCACAACCATTATCATAATCAAAAAACAGATGGGATTCATACAAGGAATACATAAGTGAAAAAATATGCACTCCCTGCAGAAAAGTGTCGAACAACATAATGCATTCTTCATAGTCTATCCAAAGAGAACCTACCACTTGACAACCTATTTTTAATCATTTTATCAGGGAGCTAAAAAAATGCATGCTGTGGAATAGAAAAATGAATGAATTGATACTTTAAAAAAGGAATTATAAGTGCTTGACAATAGGCAAGGCATTATATTCCCAACCTAATAAAAGAGGTTCCATAGACTTTAACAATGACCGTTCATAATACATACAGAGGCCACGTACTTGATTAGACAAGTAGACTATGAATGATGAACATATATTCTCTTATGTATTCTTCATGTGTCTAATTCTTCAGAAATGCAGGCAACGAAAAGAGAGGAGGCCCATCCTGTAAAAGCCAAAAAACACATTGCAAAATGTATCAATACTAAGAGCACCATTAAATGAATAAAAGAGCACCAAAACATTCCCAAATGAGAGAAAATACATGGCAAAAGACAACATTTTACAACACAAAAATCAACGAGTAGCTAAGGTATTTTGAGCAGTCCTATGCAATAAGATAGCCATCCAATTTAGAACATATTTGCTTTGAACTCTGCTCCATAATCAAAGGCTTATGGCCCAAACAATTCACCACCATAGATCTTAATATGCAAAATAATAATAACTGTAAAGCCTTAATACAGTAACCTGCGCATTGACAATGCATGTTTTCTTTAACAATTCTATGCTAATAGAATTACCAGTACAATTACACATACACAGATAACACAAAACACAAGGAATTAAAGGAAAGTTATAATTTGATTTTTAATTGAGAAAATGGCTAACTGACATTCTAAATATTCTCTCTTAAAAATATTAGAAAATATTAAATTAATTTTACAAGTCAAAACATTATCCCTGGGAATAAATCAACAGCTAGAGCTGAAATCGTAACAGTCTAGTGAATATTTTCGGAGAAATGGTAAACCTAAGCAATAAACCTAGATACAAGCATATAAACAAATATTTCAGTAGTACACAAACATGTCTAAATGTGCATTTGAAAGTCACTCTATACATAGAAACATGTCTAAATGTGCATCTGAAAGTCACTCTATACATCGACTGGGTTTAAGAAGCCATCTAGGAGATGAGGTTTGGACTGTACATAGAATATGAAAAATATAGATCTAACCTGTAACAAAGGTTAGACATGTACATAGAACTTATATTTTATAGTTGTTAGTTTTTCAAACATAAAAAGAAAGTAGTCGACTCTGCGCACAATCTCACTTCATATATCTTTAGGAGTCAGCAAATTATAAAACTAAAATATTTCACCCAACCTGATACAAATTTTACAGAGAAGTTCTTGACTAAATATGTGGATCTGAAAGTTGTACAGACCTCCACTAAGCCACAATACCAGAGGCAGCTTCGAACAATTTTGACTATTGGCCTCAGTTAACCAATAGAAGAGAGCCCGACCTTCATTCTGATTGACTGTAACATAGCCAGCGTATTGATCGAATGAGACAGGGGGCTGCCCTGGGAGACTAGTTATTTTGTCTGCGGCCTGGTCACTTCTGGACACGTGCGGGACTGAAAGTAGCAAAATCGTCAGCATCCATAACGAGGTCCACATCGCTATTTGATCAGAATTGGGTACTGGGGCTCAAAGAGGTCCGCAACAGTTGAAGCTCCTATGAATTGTATAGATGGTGAGGGGATTGCCTTGGAGGGGATCCCAGATCCTTACACTGGCTCAATTAACCATATCAACGAAAAAAGAAAGACCATCTGAGATTTGAGAGCGTGCATAAACCACATTCCATTGGCACCCATAAAGTCTCTGAGATGGAGCATCATTTGTGTCTGTTGATAAGCCTTCTGCTTCTGGTCTCAGCATGTCTAACAATAGATGAACTAATATTTCCCTTGTAGCACTATGTGCGCATAGGTTTAATAGAAGTCTTTGCAGCAGCCCTTTGCCCAAAGGCTGGTGAATGAAAAGGGATCAGTCAGAACCTAATAATATGTTTAAGAAACTACACATCTATCATCCATAAAAGTCTATACATGGCAGATAATTTTTCTGCATCAGGTAAACAATAACAATATAAACAGCATAACCACAAATAACATAGAAACACACAATGAAGCATTTGCTAATATAATTGATCCTAGGCAACAAGAAATTATTTGACTCTTAATAAATATCATTAGTAAAGAATTTGCATACCTGAGCTAACCTCAGTAGCTTAAGCATAGCTTTCAGAGCCCCTATATCTACTAGAGGTTTGCCTTCAACTTCTTTCATCTTTATGGAATTACCAAGGGATGCAACTGGCCTGCGCCCCAATGGCAGAGAACAATGTTGGACGTGGTAATAAACATGCTAGCAGGTGGTAATAAAAAGAAATAGCGAATAATTAGAAGTTATATTAAAAATTATTAAATAAAATAATATGACAATTAGAATATATAAATATATAAAAGTTCATGCAGCTGGACTTCATGCTACCGCATGAATACCAAGTGTCATGCGCTCTAAGGTCTAAGCTCACTTAAACCATCATGTAAACCATCTTTCAGATTCATTTAATCGACTTACATAGTCGTGTCCTCTGGACGCTGCGCCATGATCGATCTGCCTCGTTGCTCGCTCATGGATTCAGTCAGTTACAACAAGGTGGTGGAGAATTATGATAACAAAACCCACAAAGATGGCAATACAGTGATGCCCAGATGGCAGCCATGCTTTTAACTGATGAAAGTCTTCAGAAAAAGGTTTGTTTACTGCCCCCTTCTTTGATGGTCTGCAACATATTTTGTAGTAATATTTTGTAATGGTGCATTTCGCTATAGACATCTCATGTAGCCATTTAGACGTCTGTGGAAGAGGAGAGTACAGTATGAATTGCAGTGTAGAACAGTCAAGCAAGCAGCCCTACCACAGATTCCATCATAAGAATTTAATGTATATCAGCTTTTAAACCATTGAAGAAAGATAAGGAGAGTTTCCCTGAATTTCTTTCATGGGCTTATGAATTGATTATTTTTGCACGCTGAATTATTCTTTATAACTGCAGGGTTCGGTCATGGAAAAGGAGATGGACTTGGTGGTCAGAGATATGAGTACAGTGGAGGTGAATAAGGGCTACCTGCAACACTGATAACTCCAAGAATCACAAAATGTGTCAAAAGAGGGCATTCTAGATCTTTTCTGTTGGCATGCCTTCTTTAAGCCCTTCCCTGAATGTCAGCCCTTCCTTGACTGTTCCGCTACTTGGATGCTGGAAAGAAGGCTGCTAATGACCCAATCAATCTGTCTGTCAGGTAAGAAGGCTGTGCGCCCTTCTCAGACTCCACCGAGTGTAGAATGGCCAATGGAATCATCCCGCGCACTGTTTCATCTCCTTGCCTTGCCCGTGGCCCCTGTAATAAAGGATATAACCTTGAATCGTCGCTTCCACATTGCCTCAAGTCTGGCTAATTCAGATTCTAAATTCAAGAGGGCCTGCTAATACCTCCGACAGTCTTTAGCTCACATGGACCGCAGAGAGTGCTCTATGTACAAGGCTTTCCCTCAAATCTTTGAACGAAATTCCACCAATCTTCGACTCCATCTCCTTCTCTTCTATTTCGCACAATTTTTGCATCCTCTTGTTTAGCTCCCTGAATTGACTGGATCGTTCCATATAGCATCAGTACTTGAAGGGCAATAAAACTCAGTAATCCTTTCTTCCATCCAGTGATCCAATTCATTGAGTCATATGTTAGCAAAAGGGGGACTCAAAATTCCATTGCTTGGATGCTGGAAAGAAGGCTGGTAATGACCCAATCAATTTGTCTGTCAAGTAACCTGCTTGCTAATAGCCTCCAGCCAGCCAATCTTCTATGTACTAACCTGAATCAGAACTAGACCCTTGGAATCTAGGAAGGGAGGGCAGCAGAAAGAGGAAACCAGGAAGGGAGGGTAGCAAAAGAGGAAAGGTACACCTGCACCTGCATGCACACCTACACCTGCACCTGCATGCATACATTGGATAACCCAACCTGCAAATAAACCAAGAAAATAAACTAATATGCTAACCCAACCTGCAAATACCAACCCAACCTGCAAATAAACCAAGCAAATAAACTAATATGCTCAAACTAATGCTAGGCAAAGTAGGTAAACTAATGTTAGCATTAATATCAATTGTTTGACAGCCACTAATAATGAACTGGGTAAAAGTAGAACAAACCTATGGTCCAACCTCTTTCGCCTCGGGAAGAGGCCAAATAAGATGGAAAACAAGGTTGCATTTAAAAACTTTGGTTACTCCCGCAATAATCAGCTTAAATTAATATCATAGCAGCTCAAATTAATGTCATAGCAGCTCATTTCAATTACTATAGTCCCTGGCCATTGCCAGATGACAGGGACTAATAAGATAAAAGTGACAGGGACTAATAAGATAAAAGTGAAAGTATAGAAAATAAATACATGAGATTATTACATTTTATAATTGAAGTTTGGTTGTTACTTAATAATTGGTGATTGATAGCAGTGGATATTATCTATAGTTATTATATAAATTTTGGTGATTTATTTAAATTGTAATCAAGGATAGTGATTTTGTAGATAATCAATTCTTCCTTAATACATTTATTAATTTATAGAAGTCATATAAGAGACAATACACTTAATTAATATATTGCACCTTAGTTCACTAAATTTCCCTCATTATTTCACAAAAGGATTGATGATATATTGATACTTCATATTAGAAAAATTACAAATTTTGTTCCATTAGTACTTTAAGAAGTTATTACCAAGGTTTTCTATGTAATACTTTGAAAATATAAATTTTAGGAAAATGGTATAATTAATAATTTAGGTATAAATGAAGATATATAAAAGTAGATATATTTTTTTATATAAATTATTAATTCTAATTAAAGGAGGTAGTGTATAGATAATAGGGTAAATTTGTGCGATGAACTTTCATATTAAATATAATATATAAAGAAATTTATCTATAGGTTAAATATTGCTTGTGATATTGATATTATTATATTATGGTAAAATATGTTGATTTGTTATATAATGTGAACATGAGTTGAAAAAAGTTGTGAATTAAATAAAAAAGTGATGTTAAATATAGAGTGCATATAATGTAAATAGAGGTTATATATATAATTATGGTCAAAGGAATCAATAATGTTTAACTAAAAGTTTTAGTTTTTATATTTAAATTAACATACAAAAATTATTTTATAAAAATAAAAAATTATATTACCAAATCCTTTTTATTAGGTTATTTTGTGATGATGTGAAACTCATATACATGATAATTTGAAATAGAATGGGATGGATGATAAAGAGATTGTGGTTTTGTTCTCAAATGTGGAATTTATTACTATTGTCATGAATGAAAAAGGAAAATAAAAATAATATATTTATACACTCAAATAATGCAACTGGTTGAAAACCTAATCTTTTGGTTTTAATCACAATATTGATTTTGTACCTAATGTATGCTTCTCTATTAAGTTGGGATGTCAATTTTATTCACTATTTGGATTTCTTTTGATATAGTTATTAATGTTATTGATACTAATAGATTAAAGTTACATTTGACTTAGGGAGAATTCTTTGGACCTTATTAGCATTAGTTTTAGAATAACTGATGTTGTGTTAATTATGACTTGATATCATCAATTGATTATATATGTACCGAGTTTTCTCATGGTGTTCATCCACAATAAGTCATATATAATTATTTCGATAATGCTCACTATATTTTTTTATGGGTTGGTAGCAATAATGTGATCATGTGCCAATGTTGTATCCTAGTTGCTACCATTTTATCTTTTGATGGAATTGATGTAAAAGTTTAACCTCACAAAGGTGTATATTGTGCTATTTTGGGTTTTCATGTACGGTTGGGAGTACCATTCAAATAATGATATAGATGTAATTTGTATGGTTGAAAATATATATATGATTGAACTCTCATAGTCATAAGGGAACATCAAAATTTTAATTGGTTAACATTGCTCCAAGGATGTCACCCCTTGAAATTTAGCAATTATTTCTATAACCCAAGTAAATAGCCAGCTTCCTAGTTAAAAGAACACGGAATGGTTATTGAAAACTAATAGGTGTCTTTATGAAAACATATCACTAATGGTATTGATGAGATATCTTAGATCCTAGAGGGATGTTGAATAATCTTATTTCATAGTTGGTATTTATTTTTTATATAAAAAAATGAAATTGATTCATGATAAGAATGCTTGTAATGTATTATTGCTCTATATTTGATGTATGTTGAGATGATTCTCATATTTATGATGTTATGGGATGAGGTTATGTTGAAATGTGGTTCTATTTGTATGAGATGTCATTATCTATTTTTGATGCATATATGTTGATGTTATAACCTATGATGGTATTTCATGATGTGAAGCATGTGGAAATTGTATGTAGATTTTATGACATGCATGAGCATGTAGTTCTTTATTATACAAAATGTGGTAATTAGAAATAGTGTTATGTTATCATGATGAAATGCATGAATTGGCACGTGGATTATTTTCTATGATACTATGATCTTATAACTAATGCATTGGTTGCATGTTAATATGTGGTGCTTGATAGGAAATCCACAAATGGGTCAAGAGGGTTAGTTATTTGATGATTGCGCGAGAGCCCATACCTGCGAGGGAGAATATGAAACTCCATATGGGCTGCGGACATACTCAATCAACACTACATATGCCAGTGGTTCCTTTGTCTTGTATAGCTCTTGATGGATAGCTCTTGAGGGGCTATGGGACCATCTTGAGGAGACCAAGTGCTTGATATTGTAGGCTAGGTACTTGATAATGGATTGGGATGTCGAAGTCTGGTGGGGGTGTAAGGACTTTGATTCCTGGGGCTGTGCACCTTAGTGAGTGTGGAGGGAATGGGCCAACTTTTCGAGATTCCTGGAGTAATACCACATGGAGTACTGAGTCAGGTGCCTGCCCTAAGGTAGATGAAGCCTTAGTCAAGCGCGAGCCTTGGGGCTAGCCTTGGGCTATGTTATAGACCCATGAGGCTTATGCCTAGTTCTGAAAGTGGTAAACAGGATTGATATTCCATGAGATTTCTCGGGTGTTGTGGAAAATTTCGATGCATGTTGGTTATACTAGTTCAACAGAGGGTGTAGGGAAAACATGAAGTAATAAATAAATAAATAACATAAAATGTTAAATGATTCAAATTAACTTTAGGACAATGCCCCTTAAAGAGGGGGAGTATGTAATGTGCCTAATAATAATAATAATAATAAATAAATAAAATAATACAACATTAAAATATAAATAAATAAATAATAAAGAGAATATAATAATAATAAATAAATAAAACAGAAAATAATAAACTAGAGTTGTAAATAAATATATATGAAATTAAACTATAAAAATAGCAAGAATAAGTAAAATTAACAAAAAGTAAAAAGGAATAAAATAAGAAAGAGTTAAATTAAGAAAAATATTAAATTAAGTAAAACTTAAAATAAAGAAATAAAAGTTGGCATGTTGATAAATGAAATGTGTGCATGTGGATCCCCTTTCCATTTTTGGAACCATTTGGTCTATTTAATGGATGATGAGGATGATGAGATTCGTCCATTCTCTTGGGAGAAAAGTGTTGTAAGAAAAAAGGATTCCTTGGCAGTAGTACATTGATTGAGGGCTCGGGGGTGGTCAACTGTAGAAATACTATGTGCAGCTGAGCCTACTATTGGGTGGAGAGTCATCCCCAAAACTTTGTTGTGGTTAGTGGGATTCAAATAGAGTTCAACTCCAAAATCACAAGTAAGGAATATCGGTTCTACATGTAAATCATCTTTGCTCATGTTTTTCAAAAATTCTATGCTAATTAGTTGAATAATTTACATGTTGATTACTAAGCACTTTGGTTTTATATTGTAATTGTGGGTCGTCACACCGAGTAAGTATACCTGAGATCTCCAAATGGATTGACACTGTCAGATGCTAATCAAAGTCTAAGATTACAAGGTTTTGTTTTAAACTTTGGCCATATTTCCTCTATCTTTTGAAATGTTGATCCATCTCCAAGAATTTGAAGAACACCATCTTCAATTCTATTATTTGCATGGTAATCCATAAGTTGTGACATGCATTCACACTTGAACAATTGTCACAGATGTGGAATTATGGGAATATAATGAAGAACCTTGCGGGGAAACTTTTTTGTTACCTTATTGGTTTGACATCTACTCTCATAACATTTTGAGAATTTGTGTTTTGATGCATGTTCTTTATAATATCATTATTAGGACATTCACGAATAACTTGATACTCCATTCCAATATATTTCATAATGGCATGCAAATATTGGTACATATGAGTTAAAACACTTGATAGTGGTAATATAAATTCACCTAACAATCTAGAACGTAGAAAAACAATACTTCTGGTTAATGTACTAAATAATATTAATAGTAGATATTACATCCAGATGTTAAAAATTAATTAAATGATGATCAACATACTAATTATGTTAAAAACAAAGGAAAAAATTATTGCTTTATCATGTATATAGTACTAACTAATGTCACAAAGTATATTACATGCCCTAGGAGCTGCGTCACACATGTGTTTGACAAACCATTCACCACTTTTAAATTGACCAACAATGATACAACATAGAGAATATATGTTTTTGAGCCTTCATAAATAGGTTCAATTTCCCTCTCAAGTACGGGTTTATCAAAAGCAAGAACATTGTTGAGCCCCAAAACTACCTCTCTTCCACACATCTTTTTAAACCTTTTCTCTTCTATTTTCCCATATCAGTGCCTCATAAGCTATCAAAAGTTGTTACATGTTGATTTCAGGAGTATATTTGAGTGATTTTCAAATTATATCATTGTGCGTGCTATTTGATCTAGGTTTTGTTTATCAGCTACGGAATGTAGCCACTTTCCACAGCTAACTCGTAATTCCGCAGCCGTTTCCATTATTTTGTAGGTTACAGGTGTCGGTAGGAGAAACGAGACACATGGGCAGCTTAGGAATGATCCACACATGGATGAAGTCTTATTTGCTTAGTCGAATTCGTGAAGGAAGGTACCAGTCAAAGGGTAGTCAACAGAGAGGCCTGCGTCAACTAGGACTCGGTTCCCACACATAAAAGAAGCCCAAAGCCATTCTTGAACTCGTCGATCCATTTTTTACACTTGCAGGCCATCTCCATAACGCAATCCAACATCCACTTTGCATAGATTTACTGTTCATGGCAACCGAGAAGTTTCATCTTCAAATACTGACCTGTTCACGTGTCCATTGCTGAAGAATTTCCTCTAGAATATAGTTATCTATTTTCCTCTATAAATATAAGTGTTTTCAATGCAGATAGTTAGTTCTTAGTTCTTGATATTGTTGTTTTAGCATTACTTTGTTGTTGTGTAACTGAGAGACATATCCTCTGTTTCATAATACAAAAACTCTGTTTTTCACATGGTTGTTTAAGCGTGGTTTGAAGTGACAGCGTGTTAATCCAAAGTTGTGTAGAGGGACCCTGCGTGGCTGAGGTTCTTCTTTTGTTTTGTATAGTTTTCATGTATATTTTCTCTTATTTGAGTTGTACATTTCTCATGTTTTGCTTATGGTTTTAATCATTCTAAATCCTGTACATGTTTTTGCAGCTTGTTATATTTTCTACTAACACTGATCAGTGCATTTCAGAATAGGTTATGCTCGAGCTTTTTAATGTAGTTTTTACATCAAGTGGTGATTTGATACTTGCTTCCTATATTGAACTTTAGTTTTCAATTACAGTTGTTATGCTTTTATTTAGTGAGATTTTTTTACTGCAAGTAGATAGTTTAGATATTAGTTCTTCATGCTATATGATGATATCTCCGGAGCGTTTAGCTTAACCTCATTTTAGAAGTTAATTGGCGAGCTATTGTGATTATAGGTGAAGTAATTGATTTTGCTTTCATTAGTCTGCAAGTATATAGTTTAGATGTTAGTTCTTTCATGCTATATGATGATATTTCCGGAGTCTTTAGCTTAACCCCGTTTTAGAAGTTAATTGACGAAATATTGTGATTATAGATGAAATAATTGACTTTGCTTTCATTAGTGTGCAATTTAGATGTCATTCATTTCATGCCATATGATGATATTTCCGGAGTATTTAGCTTAACTCCATTTTAGAAGTTAATTGATGAAATATTGTGATTATGGGTGAAATCATTGACTAGTTTCTAGTTTCTTTACTTTTTGGTTTTGAGTACAGTAGTTTATTAGATTTCAATTCTACAATTAGAATGAACAACAGAGATAATAACCTCATTTTCAGTACTTCATTTTTAGTTTGGTTTATGTAGCTGCATGTTTACACTCTTGTTCAAATTCTGATTTTGTAGACAACATGTTTTGAGATCTTTGAAGTTATAAGTTTGGAAATTACCATAAGAAGCATAAACCTTGTCTTCAATTCTACATCCACAATTAATCTTTAAAAGTATTTTTAAAACTTTAGACTAGGATTTCCATTTGCATTAAACACTTTAGGAGACCAACAAGAACAAAACCCCAAAACAAGATAAAAACTAAAAACAGTGAGGTAAGAAAAGGGTTGTCTATCACATACAGTGCACTACACTTCATCAGTTTATGACTCCCGGATTGATAACTTATGTAGCAATCTAGGACACACTAAATTGACTAAACATTTTGGTGCCATTTCCGAGGAAGTGTAACTAGGTATCCTATTTCTTACATTCAGAAAAGGAAAAAAGAGGGAAAAATTAATAATTTTTTGAAGTATGCTCTCCTCTTTCACCTATTGTGATCTAGAGGATCAAAAAAAAGAACTATTAGTTCAATAATTCCTTGATTATGCTCTCTTCTTGCACCTAGTGTGATCTGCAAGATCAAAAAAAGGATTATTAGCCCAATTAGAAATCATTAAAAAATAAAAAAATGACATGCATAGAGAAGGAGATTCTAGGGGAAGGTTTATAGCTAGGGGCAAAAGTTTGATTTTTACAACTCCAACTACTTCAAGAAATAGACAAGATACACCTCCATCCCAGACTCATACTCCCAGCCTTAGGATTCCTGGAATTCAAGGGGCAACAACTGAATTAGAAGGTTCTCCCACACTATCTACTAAATCTGACCTAGGAGAAGAACCCTTCTTCACCTCCATAGGAGAGCCTATTGCAGCGGAAGAAGTAGAATCACCTAGAGAAGAAGAGGAGGTAGAAACTCTCTCTCATCAGCCATTAATAGAAGAGCCAGAAGATTCCGAGGAAACTATCATTGCAGAAGAAGAAGAAGATGGAGAATTTTCACTATTTGGAGGAAGGGGTAGAGGTAGAGGTAGAGGAAATAACGGAGGTGGTAGATGTAACAATGGAGGAGGTAGAGGTAATAATGGGGGAAATAGGGAAGGAGATAACTCATTTGGATTCCCTATAGTAGATGAGGAAACCCATACATCAATGAAAAAAAATTTCACCATCTGTCCTCCCAAACTTTTATGGATTGCGATGTGGGGACCCTGAAACATTTCTATTTGAGTTTGAAGTCTTATGTTGAACCTATGACTATCTAGAAGACTCTCAAAAACTCAAGTTGTTCCCTTCAACATTGAAAGGGGCTGCTCTGAAATGGTTTATGGGATTAGTCACTCAATCTATTAGGACTTGGAATGATATGAGGCAGGCATTTTTGGATAGATACCTAGATTATTGTATGCCTACTAATCATAAGGATGAGATATTCAAAATGATGAAAAAATAAGATGAGAACTTGGAGGATTTGCTTGAGAGGTTTCAATAAAACATAAAGAGAGCAAAAATGAACAATTTAGATGAGGAAACCTTGAAAGCCTTTTTATTGAAAGCCATTAGAGATGAATGGATAGATATTTTAAACATGATGGGGAAGGGTGTCATCTCTCGACTTCCACTAAGTGACATAGCATAACTATGTTTCCATCTCTCAAGGGGAAAATCTAAAACTGGAAAAGGGCCTAGAGATCCTTCTCTTATTAGAGAAAACAAATCTGCAACCGGGATAGTAAGCAGGGTAGAGATTGGCAATATGCTTGATGAGTTCAAAACTGATATTCTAGGGAGCCTTAGTGAATAGCTAGACACTCTCAAAATTCAAAACAAGTAGAAAATAGAAGTTGATGTCTTAACCATCTTTTGCCCAAAATGTAGAAAGAAACATGCTAAATGAGAATGTACCTTAGATGCAAAAGTTGTAGAAACATGTATGATTTTCCTGGAAAGCCATGAGTCCAAGGATTGTCCTTCAATCCCAGGGCTTAAAGATGTCTTTTAGGAGGACCCAAATTTTGTAGAGTCTCTTTGCTTTGTTTCAAGAAGACCTTGGCAAGGGCAAAAAAATCAAGGATTTAACAATCTGATGAATTTTTAGTCCCCACCAAATTGGAATTCTTGGCATCAACCTTGGCCTCAACCTAAAAATCAGTATCAATATCAATCATGGGCACAAGGGGCACAAAATCCTTATGGGAGATTTGCTCAATATTATCAATATCCTCCATCTTATTAGGGCTATCCTCCCCCACAAAACCAACAACAAAATCCACAACTTCCAAATCAAAGCCTACAACTTTCATTGCCATTTCCACAACAAGAACCTCCTCAACAAAATCAAAATCCTCAACTCTTGCTTCCATTTCAACAGAAACCAAATCAACTACCAGCCTAACCATTACCAAATCCCAACAACAAAAACCCTCAGAATGCTTACATGGTAGAAGGACAACAACCATTTCCTACCTACATGATTGTTCCTCTAGATCTTAATGATGTTCGACTTAGATCTAGTAGGATTTTAGAAACATAAAAACCTTTTATAGATGTTCAAGAGCAAGATGCTTCTTAGGAGGATTCTTTAAAAGTCAATAAAGGTTCTGAAGAAGCATCCCTTCAAAACCCAATCATTCAAAAAGAAAAACAAAAAGAGTCAACCCCCACAACTCCTATAGTTGAGCAACCTGCATCTACATCCACACCTCCTTTTCCTGAGAGATTACAAATTGATAAGGGGGTGGAAAAACAAATCTTGTTGCCTGACTATGATTTACTAAATGAATTAAAGAATGTCTGTATCAAGATTCCCTTGCTACAATATATTAGAGAGATTCGTATTATAGCAAAAACAATAAAGGAGTTGAGTATCAAAAGACCAGGTAGGAAACTAAGAGACACAAAAAGAATCCACCTGGTAGGGAAAATCGCAGATATCATTATGGGAAAGATTACCATGCAGAAATATGTGAATCCAGGTAGTCCAATTGTCATTACACACATAAATGGAATAGAAATTCCAAATACATTAATTGACTTAGGGGTTGCTATAAACATTATGAGTAGACAGACTATGGATCAGCTTAAACTTCCTAATCTTCTTTTCACACCTACCTTACTGCAACTTGCAGATAGATCAATAATAAAACCAGATGGTGTACTAGAAGATATTTCGGTCTCCTTAGATTCTTGGGAATATCTGGTGGATTTCATGATTTTGACTTCCAAAAATAATCTAGGAGCACACCCACTCATCTTAGGAAGACGTTAGCTAGCCACAACTGATGCTTTTATTAGTTGTAGATTTGGTGACATGTACATTTCTGATGGTAGTTCAACAAAGAAATTTACTTTGTATCCTCCAACAAAAGCAATTACAGAAGTAGGAGACAATGAATGGATCGATGATGAAGATACTATACAACCTGTCTTTACTCTCTCTGAAGTTAGTGAAGATAGTCAAATCTTGAACACATTAGAAAATTTTGAAACATCTTCAGAATATGATCACACACAATTTCAGTTAGATTCTAATATTGAATACTTGTCATCAAGGCAAATGTCTCTCAACTCTATGGAAGAGTTTGGCAGTTCTGCAGTTGAAATGTTTCCAGGTAAAACATTGAATATCAACAAAAACTTGGAAGAGACACAACAAGAAGAGCTAACCAAAATGTTACAAAAACATTTTGCTGCATTTGCATGGGAGTACATTGATATGAAAGGTATTGACCCTAAGACTTGCATTCATCATATATATATTGAGGAAAATAGTAGACCAATCAAATAACCTCAGAGAAGGATGAATCCAAATCTTAGGGAGATTGTGAAAGAAGAGCTCCAAAAATTACTCAATGTGAACTTCATTTACCCAATCTCAGATAGCTAATGGGTTTCTCCCTTGGTGATAGTACCCAAAAAGAACGGTAAATGGAGGGTGTGCATTGATTATAGGGAATTGAATAAATCAACCTTGAAGGATCACTTTCCTTTTCCCTTTATTGATAAAGTATTAGATACATTAGTAGGCAAAAAGTACTTTTCATTTCTGGATGGTTTTAGTGGTTATAATCAAATTTAGGTATCACCTGAAGATAGGGATAAAACCATGTTTGCTTGTCCATGGGGAACTTTTGCCTACCGAGTGCTTCCTTTTGGATTATGTAATGCACCTGCAACATTTCAAAGAGCAGTACTAGGAATTTTTCTGATCTAATCAATGATTGTGTAGAGGTATATATGGATGATTTTATAGTCTATGGTAATACATTTGAAGAAGCCTTGGAAAATTTGGAAAAAGTCCTTATAAGATGTAAAGAAACAAACCTTTCATTAAGCCATGAAAAATGCTTTATGATGTTTACTGAAGGTATTGTTTTGGGGCATCATATTTCAGGGGATGGGATTAAAGTAGACAAATCCAAAGTTGAAGTTATCTCCAAGTTACCTATTCCAAATTGTCAAAAATATGTTAGAAGTTTTCTAAGATTTACTAGATATTATAGAAGATTTATAGAAAAGTTCACCAAAATAGCATCTCCACTTTTCAAACTGCTTACAAAAGACTATGAATTCAAGTGGAGTCTCGATTGCCAATCAGCATTTGAAGCTTTTTGAAAACAAGAATATCTGAAGCACCTATCTTGAGAGGACCAAATTGGAAACTCCCTTCCCATATTTCTACAAATGCTTCAGATACAGCTCTAGGAGTTGTATTGGGACAAAAAGGCTTGGTTCCTTATGCCATTTACTATACCAGTAAAAATTTGACTCCCACTGAATTGAATTATACTGTGACTGAAAAAGAGTTCTTAGCTGTTGTTCATGCAATTAATAAGTTCAGACATTATATAACAGGCTATGAACCTTTCATTCATACTGATCATTCTACAATTAGATATCTAATGAACAAACCTATTACTAATGGTAGAGTTACAAAATGGCTCTTACTCTTAAAGGAATTCAATATTACTGTGCTAGATAGACCAGGTAAACAAAACACAGTTGTTGATTTCTTATCTAGGATTTAGAATATCAAAGAAGATTCTCTTGTAGAGGATAAGTTTCCTGATGAATACTTATTTGTAGTAACTACTAAAACTCCTTGGTTTGCAGATATGGCTAACTATTTTGTTACAACGAAACGACCTCCACATTTATTTTCTAGTGAAAGAAGAAAGATTATTCAGCAGAGTTCAAGATATTCATGGATTTCTAACGATTTGTTTAAAACAGGGCCAAACTTTGTGATCAGAAGATGTGTCAGGGAAAATGAAATGCTTGATATTCTCAAAGCATGTCATGATGAACCGTGCGGTGGACACTTTGCTGACAAGAGGACAACCTATACAATCCTTTCTTTAGGATATTATTAGCCGTCCCTCTTCAAAGATGCAAAACAATATGTCAAAAGGTGTGATAGCTCCAAAAGGGTAGGGAAACCTACTCCCTCAAATGAGATGCCATTACAACCTCTGGTACTCATCGAACCCTTTGAAAAATGGGCTTTAGACTTTATTGGACCTATTAATCCTCCATCCAAGCAGAAAAAGTATATATTGGTATGTACTAATTATGTCACTAAATGGGTAGAAGCCAAAGCATTATTTTTTGCTACTGAAAATATAGTAGTTAATTTTCTTTATGAGGATATTTTTACTCATTTTGGTGTTCCAAGGGAAATTGTGACAAATCTGGGTGGTCAATTCACATCCAGAATGATGGAGAAGCTTATGGAAGAGTACAAGATCAAGCATAGAAATCCACTCCTTATCATCCACAAGAAAATGGTCAAGTGGAGTCCACAAACAAAGTAATTGAAGGAATCATTACCAAGACTGTGCATTTACATAGAAGAGATTGGGTAGAAAGGATTCCTTAAGCCTTATGGGCCTATATAACTACATGGAGGAACACAACAGGACACACTCCCTATGAACTTGTTTATGGGAAGGAAGTTCTGCTCCCCATTGAGTTCCAAGTAAAGACCTTCAAGATGGCAGTTCAATTGGGAATGGATCTATTAGAAGCTCAAAAGCATAGGTTGGAGCAGTTGAATGAACTAGATGAGATCAGACAAGAAGCAATTCAAAGAACTGATCTAGTCCAAAATCAAAGAGCTAAGTGGCATGACAAATACATCAAGGACAAAAAGTTTCAAGAAGGAGATTGGGCATTGTTATTTGATTCAAAGTTCAAAGATTTTCAAGGTAAATTTCAGACTCATTGGCTTGGGCCATATCAGATTCAAAACGTTTTTAGCAATGGAGTAGTAAGAATCAAAACAATTGGTGAGCATCAAACTCCTCTTGTTGTGAGTGGTCACAGATTGAAGATCTATCATAAGCCACTCTCAAAGGAGGAGTTTATCAAAATCTTTCAAGATAATTCTGCAACGAGGCTGGTGAAGAAGAATCATTCTTCTCCACTAGTCTAGTCTTTGTTATTATCATCATCATCTAAAAAAAAATAAAAAAAATAATAATAATGTATAAGCCTGAAAACCAATCACTGATTGGCAGTCTTATACAGAAAATACAGGGCGAAAATTAGAAGCTTTTGACGCCCTATATTTTCCAAAAAATCTCTCATTTCACTCATAGTTGTTTTCATTCCATTTCATTTCATTTCACTCCATCTTGCCACCACATTCCATCAATAAAATTTCTTTCAGTTTATCTTCATGTTCACCTTTCCATATATCATTCATACAGTCATTTTTCATTTCCATTCATTCGCCAAGTCATATGTTATTCACTATGTCAGTTTCCGCAGCTGAGTTTTGATTCCATAGTTGATTGCTGATTCTGCAGCTAATCCTCTGTTACTCTGTAGTGATAGTCAAGTGATTAGCCAAATAATAATAAAAGTAAGATGCAGATATGGAAGAAGATATTTGAAGACATCAGCACCTGAAAAGTGCCTACAGAGGCAGCCAATTAAAAGTTAGCAAAACGAAAGAGGTATGATTCCAAGGTATGAACAAAACCATTTTCAAATAGCATTTCAAATGCATAATTTATATAGTTTGTAAATCACAAGCTCCATAATGTGTAATGATTTGACTTGATGGTTGCCTTAACTCTACCATATCCTCTGCATCAATCCTAACGGTCTCATAATCCACTTCCAAGTTTAACTCGTACTTAGTCATACATCCTCGTTACACTTGTTAAAACGGCTAATCATGAAGACGTGAGCTGATTGAATATGGCTCTCCTCCACTGACATTCCACTTTGCAGCCTTTTTATGAACCACTGACATCCACTTCGCAGCCTTTTATGAACTCAACCTCTGTTTAGTTTCGCAAGTATCATGAGTGATACTCTGCCTCCACACTTCCACACCAGGTTTTACAATTTTCAGTTCATGGTTTGTTTACACAGACTTCTACTCCAAGAACCCACTCTCATTTCGTGCTCAATATTCTTCCCATTTCGTAATCACTGATTTTCTCCGCAGCCCTCTTCCATTTTCCGCTTACATAATCGTTTTGCTCTCGTAAAACTATCATCTACAGAGGTATCTTTGTAGTAAGAAGGAGGAATAGGTCTTATAGTGAGAACAGAGCCTAAAGGAGCTAAATTCATGGAGGGATTAAAACAACTAAAGAGCACGTTGAGGAAGGCAAGATGGTTGCAGTTTATTAAGAAGTTCAAGGGTCATAATAAGGAGGTTACAAAAATGTTTGCAAGATCTTTCAATGGTGTAGAAGTTGAAATTGGGGACATCAAATTTCCAGTGACAGTGTCATCAATTGCAGCAGCCACAGAGCTACCATAAGAAGGGGAGAGATGGTTTAAGAACAAGGACTTTGATGAAAAGGTATGGAGGGCCATTCTTCGTAATCTAGGTATGGACGCATCAATCTTTAAAAGAGGAATTCTTGTTTCAGCCTTAAAGGAAAAATGGACTAGTCTACTGTTGATCATTCAGAAATTCATTACATGCGAGGGTAGGTATGGCTCCATGTACATGTATCATATCAGATTATTAATGAATTTCTTGGAGAATGAAACTATCAATCTTCCTTATTTCTTGTTGAGTAGTTTGAGAAAAATGTCTACTATTGTGCAAAAGAATATTGATGATGTGGAGCCTCACCTTTATCATCATGGCCTTATTAAGATCTTGGTTCAGAATTAATTGAAAGAGAGGAAAGATACATGGTAAAAATTCCTAGTTAGGAATTTCTTCCAAGACCCTCATGAAGTGCCTGAGGGAAGTTCAACAATGAAAAGTAGGAGCAAAAGAACAAATTTAACAATCCAAGATACTCCTACTAATGTGACCAAGGAAACCAGTAGAGAAGAATTTCCTTCCAAAACATTGACTGAGATTAGAAAACAAGTAAAACAGAAAGGAAAGAGGACTATTGAAGATATTTACCAGAATCCTGAGCCTTCTTCTTCAGAAGAGCAAGTGCTTTCTGAGAGATTAGTTCATCTTAAATTAAAAAAAGAAATTTATGAGTTAGAAGTCTTGAACATACATGTTCAAAGGGAAAATGAGACATTAAAAGAGCAAAACAAATTGGACAAAGTTATCCATGACAATACCATGTTACATTTAGGATTATGGCACAAGAAGAATAGAAAACTGAAGAAGAAGAATAGGAGGTTGAGTAGAGCCCTTATTAATCTCAAATACAGATGCCTTATGATAAAGCCCAGGATGATAGTGATAGCAAGGAAGAAGAATACAAGGTTAGATGTCTTAGCAGAAGTCTCAGAACAAATGAATTGAAGGAAGGATAGTTATAGTTTTGGTTGCATGAGGACATGCAACATATTCACAGTGGGGGTATGTTGAGCCCAAAAACTACCTATCTTCCACGCATCTTCTTAAACCTTTTATCTTCTATTTTCCCATATTAGTGCCTCATAAGCTATCAAAAGTTGTTACATGTTGATTTCAAGAGTATATTTGAGTGATTTTCAAATTATATCATTGTGTGTGCTATTTGATCTAGGTTTTGTTTATCAGCTACGGAATGTAGCCACTTTCCGCAGCTAACTCGCAATTCGGCAGTCATTTCCATTGTTCTATAGGTTACAGGTGTTGGTAGGAGAAACAAGACACATGGGCAGCTTAGGAATGATCCACACATAGATGAGGTCCTATTTTATTAGCTGAATTCATGAAGAAATGTACCCGTCAAAGGGTGGTCAACAAAGAGTCCTGCGTCAACTAGGACTCTATCTCTGCACATAAATGAAGCCCAAAGCCATTTGTGAACTCATGGATCCATTTTTTCCACCTACAATCCATCTCCATAACACAATCCAACATCCACTTTGAATAGATTTACTACTCATGGCAACTGAGAGGCTGAGTCTTCAGATACTGACCTGTTCACATGTCCATTGCTGAAGAATTTCCTCTAGAATACAGTTATCTATTTTCCTCTATAAATATAAGTGTTTGCAATGTAGATAGCTAGTTCTTAGTTCTTGATACTGTTGTTTTAGCGTTACTTTGCTATTTTGTAATCGAGAGACATATCCTCTGTTTCATATTACAAAAAATCTGTTTTTTCACATGGTTGTTTAAGCATGGTTTGAAGTGACAACATGTTAATCCAAAGCTATGCAGAGGTCCCCTGCATGGCTAAGGTTATTCTTTTGTTTTGTATAGTTTTTATGTATCTTTTCTCTTATTTGAGCTGTACCTTTCTCATGTTTTGCTTACGGTTTTCATCATTCTAAATCCTGTACATGTTTTTGCGACTTGTTATATTCTCTACTAACACTGATCAGTGCATTTTAGAATAGGTTATGCTCGAGCTTTTTAATGTAGTTTTTGCATCAAGTGGTGATGTGAGACTTGCTTCCTCTGTTGAACTTTAGTTTTCAATTCCAGTTGTTATGCTTTTATTTAGTGAGATTTGTTTACTACAAGTAGATAGTTTAGATATCAGTTCTTCATGCTATATGATGATATCTTTAGAGCCTTTAGCTTAACTCCATTTTAGAAGTTAATTGGCGAGCTATTGTGATTACAGGTGAAGTAATTGATTTTTGTTTTATTAGTCTGCAAGTAAATAGTTTAGATGTCGGTTCTTTCATGCGATATGATGATATTTCTGGAGTCTTTAGCTTAACCCCATTTTAGAAGTTAATTGACGAAATATTGTGATTATAGATGAAATAATTGACTTTGCTTTCATTAGCTTGCAATTTAGATGTCATTCTTTTCGTGCCATATGATGATATTTCAGGAGTCTTTAGCTTAACCCTGTTTTAGAAGTTAATTGATGAAATATTGTGATTATGGGTGAAATCATTGACTAGTTTCCAGTTTCTTTACTTTTTGGTTTTGAGTACAACAGTTTATTAGATTTCAATTCTGCAATTAGGATGGACAGTAGAGATAGTAACCTCCTTTTCAGTACTTCATTTTTAGTTTGTTTTATGTAGCTGCATGTTTACACTCTTGTTCAAATTCTGATTTTGTAGACAACATGTTTTGAGATCTTTGAAGTTATAAGTTTGGAAATTACCATAAGAAGCATAAACCTTGTATTCAATTCTACATCCACACTTGATCTTTAAAATTATTTTTAAAACTTTAGACTAGGATTTCCATTTGCATTAAACACTTTAGGAGACCAACAAGAACAAAACCCCAAAACAAGATAAAAACTGAAAAGAGTGAGGTAAGAAAAGGGTTGTCTAGCACATACAGTGCACTACACTTCATCAGTTTATGACTCCCGGATTGATAACTTATGTAGAAATTTAGGAAACACGAAATTGACTAAACAACTACCATACTGGTTTCCATCATCATCCATTTCAACATTATTAAATGTCTCTTGGATCAATCTATCTGTCCCATCTTCTTCAACTGTTTTATCAATATCATTATCTTCTTCCATAGGACCATTAACTTGACCATCAACTTTTGCTCCATGTTCTTGAATAGGAAATTATGCTACAACCACCTCTTCCTCATCGAGCAATGCCCTAGGGGGTCCATACTATACAATGACAATCAATAAAGTAATATTAGTATATAAAGAAAATATGTAATTGTCGATACAAACATTTACAAATATATTGTAGGAAAACAAAGACAACAAAGAAAAATACAACTTACGTGAAAGTGAGAAACAAAGAAAACAAATCAATGATGATGCTTGTGCAATTTATCAAGATTATATTTAAACATATGTTGAAAAAATCTAGGAAAGATGTTACTTTTCTTGACATGAAGGAAGAGAGACACTTTTTGAGATATATAGTCACAAAAATAATAAAAAAACATGTTTATATTATTTTTCATTCATCATTATAATGTCATGGTCTTTCTTGATTTTACTTAAATACCAAAAGTTTTAACACGATGGGTGAGCAGCCATGAGGTTTGGTGAGAGAAAGAAACAAATCAATGTGATCATGAAGCTTTTGCAATTTAGCAAGATTTTTGAGAATATGTTGAAATTTTTTAGTAACAATAACCTAAAAATCATCAAACCCTTTTCATTCCATCAATACTAATGAATCTAGGCAATACCAATTAAGTTAAAGTAGGAAAATCTCAAGGTAAATGCTACAATATTATTCATAATGGATTCCATAAGACAAGAGAATGAGAGGGGAGAGGAAAGAAAATGTATTTTATCCCCAACTTTCTCAAATATTTGATTATGACAAGTGGAGGGTGGATCTTATATTATCTTTTCTAATCATTTCTTATTTAAAACAATTATTTATAAAGAGGATGTGGACTTTAAATCTTATATGAAAGGCATTCTCACAATGAAAGTTACTACTAAAATTAGTTGGTGGCTAGATGGGTATAGGTATATACAAGAGGAAGATAAGTATTTATTATTCTTTAATATTTGGTCTTGTTTTATATCTAATTATTCTTTTTATACCTTTTTATTCTTTTCCTATATTTTGCATCATTTCTCTTAAATAGGTAGGTCTCATATTGTCTAGGTTAGCTTATCAAAATCAAGGAAACAATGCATTTATTGATCTAACTTATTAGTTGCATATTTTTATTTTGTATTTTAATCATATTTTTTCACTTATATACTTTGAAGTCAATAACCTATGTAAGAAAATTAGAAAGGATCCCCTTTTTTATTTTGAAAAGTGGTAGGGCACCCACTAAATACATTACCTTTCATAGGAAACCTTTTTTTACTAAGGCATTATGTCAATCTCTCCTTCTACACAAAATGGGGCATTCTTTCTTTTTGACTACTTAGTTGATTTTACCAAAATATCAAAAAATCACTCCTTTGTACTTACTGGTAAGTGAATGTTATATATATAATAAAAAAATTGCGCCTACTTCAAAGGACATTCAAAATGGATTGTTCTACCTTGCATGAGTGATAATAAGTAAGATAAATTTGGAAAAAATAATTGTTAATGATTTATCAAATATTTCATTAATCTATCATTTTCCTAGAACTATTATAGCTTTAATATTACTTCACGTTTTCTCACAATTTACAACAAATGAGACTCTTTACATATCACAAAAAGAGACTTTATATAGAGAGTTCTTAACTCTACATTAGTTCATCTTAAAACATTCATTTTCCCCTAGTAAAGCATTTTGAAACATGAAGTGCAAGGCTTGTGTCCCATACTTTTTTCCTTAAAAATGAGAAAGAGTCTCTTTTATGAGTGAAATACATTGTGGTTAGGAACATAATATTTTAAATGTCTATCTTTTAAAAGTGCATAATATACTTTAAAAACTTATTAATAATTCTCCCTAAAAACCCGTTAATCTCTAAATTACCTAGGTCCTAATTAACCCGCTAACACCTCAAACCAATTCCCCTAAGCCCTTAAATCCCTAAAACCTTAACCCCTAACCCCTATTCCCTTAACACCTAACCCCTAAAGCCTTAAAAAATAACCCCTTATCCATAAGCCCATAAACTAATTACCCCCTAACTCGAACGAAACCCTTAATCGACCCTAACCATAATAATCAAATAATATTTCTCCACATCAATATGACAACATAGGTCAAATATCTCCCAAAAGAATATAAACATTTATAATAGAAAGACAATATAATTTACAATATAAAGACATACAATCTAAAATACAATATACATATAAAAATTTACAAAAACAATCTAAAATACAAAGGAATATAATGAATAGCTTAGTAATAGATGATATTCATACCCGCCTTTAGTGTTTCAATATTCTCTACAATGCCTTTTAGCTAATTTTAATATAAGTCTCCTTAGTTTCAAACCCTTGCAATTTCTACAAGAGAAATAACATTTTCCATCGTTCAAAGCCCCTAATACTGATCTCACATCTTGTAGGCCTCCTTGAGGAATGTTGTGTGACATTTTTCCTCATCAAACTTTCAATGATGATTTTATTCAAAAAATAACCTCAAAATAGGCTTACAACCATTCAAAATAATTGCAAGTAATATAGCATCTATGTCAAAGTTATATGATATTTGGGCCTATACATATAATATTTGATATATATATATAGGGTGGTTCACGGACACTGGGTGGTTGCTACATCCATGGGAAAATCCAGGCAGATCAACTTGAAGGGATCAACCTGCGATAATAAAAGAAAGGCCTAACCCCAAGGGAGTGGAGGAGATTTGACCTCGTGATCTCCCAACTAGCAAGGTACTTAGCAATGGGAACTCGTCTAGCTGAGCTAACCCTTGGGGTTTATATAAAATTTATATTATAATTATATAACATAGTATTAATAAATATATTATTGATATTAATATTAATATACCCTAATTATATATTAATAATAATATATATAATTATAACATTAATCTTATATTTATTTTAATTAGTTAAACTCAACATATAATGGTCCTAAATTAGATGTTGTCCAACAGAAAGAAGCCACCAGTGGTGGAATTGGTCATTATACAAAGATTCCTTAGGTTTTTTTGATATTGGAATAAATGTTGGATATTCGATGGTACAAGAACTCTAGTCAAATATTCAATAGTAAAGGAACTTCCATCGAATATTCGACAACTATTGGCATTTAGAAAAAATAAAAAAATACATTTAACTTCTAATAGTTTTTCTGATTTTATCCATTCTATCAGATTTCTTCGTCATATTTTCTTCCCATTTCTATTAGTGAGTGGTGCATTTCCCAACACAATGTCTTCCTGCATATGTCTCTTCCTTTACCTGCTACCATCTGCCCCATTTGTATACACTTCTGACTCCTAAAGGTTTTTTCTGTCTCTATGACTAGCCCTCATCTCTGGTTGCCTTTGTCTCTATAGATCTGAGAGACTTTGTACGATGACTACATTTATATTATGTTTTCTCTCTTAAGCTCTTATTAGCCTCTCATTATCTACCTTGAAGCTTCTAACTTTATCCCTTAGGTTCCTCAAGGTATCCATCCAATTTGGAGATCAATTCCCACCCCCTTGGTCAACTGATCTCTCATGTTCATTGGAACTGATCCTTTCACTTCCATGTTGTGATTGATCAGAGATTTACTACACCATTCCAATCCTCATTTTGGTGTCTTTCATTATCTTAGGCTACTTCTGATGAGTTTTTAATCACACACACAGTTATATTTTTCATGTGATAAATAAATAAGCACAAACATGACCATGAACTTTGAAATCATGGAGCTACCATGGCTATCCCTACTATGAAAAATCAACCATGTTAGTATGCCCATGGTATTTAAGAATTCATATGCATCAACCATATAAATAAATAACAACTGTTTATGCATGATAAATAAATAAACAACAAAATTATGCCCATGATCTTGCTCTTATAGAGCTGTTGTGATGGAGTGTCTGTAGTAAACAATCCAAATTAGTACATGATTATTAGAAAAACAACAAATCATGAAAGGTAATGTATAATCCTACAAAATTCACCATATGCTCCAAATATTGACACAACTGTTAGTTTATTCAAACATGTCAACTATTCAATTCTCCTACTATTTTAAATAAATCACCGAGTTAATATACCAATTAGGCCTGCAATTAATTTATTTATACTGAATTTTAACACCTAAACAACTTGTTTAGTTAATTTCTAAAAAGTATCACTTTCTCATTATAGAGCCCAACCAGTCCAAGTGTTGAACCTAGATTCTCTGATACCACTTGTAACAAACACCCCACCACTTAACCCTAGTGGCATGTTGCTACTAATAATCCAATTCCTCTTATGTTGTTTGAGAAACAAGATTAGTTCTCCTTTTTTTTCCTTGCTATTTGTATGTTATTATTATTATTACTATTATTATTATCCATTTCATATATATATACATGCCCCACTACAATAACTTGGTGGGTCCCTCCATCCACTACTAGATATGAAGACCACAATTTGAGCAAGGAGATCAGCATTTGAGATTGGATTTCACTGGGTCAACAAGCCCAGTGGTTAATGGACATACATGCTATCATAATCATGGTTCTAACCTAGGGTTATAGGGCCTCGATCAAATGGTCCACGATGCCTTCTCACATCCAATGGTCAGTAACAATTGTGGCACCACCCTTTCCTCCCTGCTGTTGTCACAAGGGGGGGTGTCGTAATACCTTTACAGTCATCCAACTTCTTCATTCTTTGTCATCCAATTGAAGTGGGTCCTTGAACCTTTGACTACAATACAATCCCTCCCCTCTAGGGACACATCATCCCATCCAGGCCACTAACTTTGTTGTTGATCCAACGACCCACATCACCCACACTTCTGATCAATGGATTCTGCTTAGTCAATCTGCACATAGGTTAATAGGGGCAGGGGTCTTAGAAAGGGTGGTTTACACAAACCGTCCATCACTTAATTGATGACAGGGATTAGCTTTGAAACCCTCCACCATATTTCTGAAACCACTATAGGGGGGTGTCAGAAGGTGTTTTTCTAACATATATCGATGACAAATGGGCCCCATCCATCCAACTGCCATGGCATAAACCCACCACATCTCCCCGATGCCATCATCTCAACTTCTTCCCCTGCCTACTCCTCTTGTGCCTCTGAGGTGGGCCCTTTAGGACATGTCAACCTGGTCCTTCCACCCCGACGCATACCTTAATTTATCCTCTGTGCACCTTTGAGATGGGAACTTTGGGATATGTTACCCCAGTCCTAATGCCCCAATGCTCCTATGACATGCATCGTTTTTGGCTTCCAAGGAAAAACTCCATACCATATGGGTTGGTGGGCGACACCTCCACACGACCCTTTTTTTCTGATTGGTCCACGTCATAACAGTGCCACTACATCATGTTATAGGTCATCCCGTGGATTATTCCGACGCTCTCATTGTGCAACCTCTTTCTCCTCCTAGGTGGCGATCATTGAGACACATCACCCTGCCAATATTATATCCTGTGCCTCTTTGGTTTCCGAGATGTGACCCCAAGGATGTGTTTTTAGGTGGGCTTCATCCTGACTACCACCTCTGAGCTATGATCCTAACTGGCTTGGTGCCTAGTCATCCCTACCATTATTTTAATGATGCAGATATAAACTCCCAAGATGTGGCCTTTGATCCATGCCTCCCCTCCACTCCCCAATCATGATAAGGAAAAATCATAGAGGCAACTAATCTTGGGCTTCTATGATGAGGGTTTCAACAAACCCCTTGAATACGATTATCCTACTAAGGCTATAAGGTTAAATCTCGCCTAACTTTCTCATAGCCTTTACTCATAGAATAACTTCACCGTTGGGCATAAGTTCACTTATGGATCGACTACAGTGGTTCCGCAACTATCTGGAACTACGCTAGTGCTTTGCCACGATCAATGTATCTTGATAAGCACTCTCTAGTGCTACCCCTCTTGAATCTACTCTAGAGTTAAGCTTTTTGAGTCCATAAGATTCACAAGAAGTTAAGAAGGCTATAAGGAGATCAATATCGCCCGGAAATCCTCACACCAAGGTGTATCCTAAGACTTGTAGGGTCTTAGCCAATAAAATTGCGTCGCTTGCTCAAGACCTCTAAATAATTTGGCCCATAGAATGGAGAAAGGTTTAATCCTTTAAAAGATATATCAATCCCTGGAACACCATGGATATCAAGAACTATTCAAGCCAAAAGCTGCCACATTGTTTCACTACTGAGGTGTGGCATAGGTGACGATGTCTAGTAAGTGGAGGTTCATCAACAATTCCAACAAAGAAAGAATGTATGCTACTGAAAATGTAAGGTTGGAGAAACCCTTGATGCAAAGGCATGAATTATTAAGGTTAAGAGGGGAGGTAATCCTCAACATCAACACATTTCCATATAGTTATAGCATAAGGTTGTAGCCATATTATGCACACAGACCATATCACATAAGGATGTCCCCAATTTAACCATTATACTGTAATAAAAGGAGTTCTTGTGTTGTTGTTGTTCATTGGTATGATATTGGATAAGGTTCTTTATAGACCATTTCATTACCCTTAACATTACACAATGTATTAATCATTCATGTAAATTGTAGGAATACAATCCATGTCCATTACATTTACATGCATCATCTTAATCTAGAAATACATCACATTTTCATTACATTTATAAGCACAATTTCAACCCAAAAATGCAAACACATGTTCATTAGCATTTTTAATACATGAGAACACTTATCTTGGATTGTTTTGGGCAACTGAATATGAGGCAAGGACTCTCCACCCAACCATAGACAATTGCAGCCAATGCTCACTTGCAGCTATCACTCCCATGCCAAATTCCAGAGGTTAAGGGGCTTTCTTAAAGGACTAAAACACCAACTACCAACTGAAACAAGGACTCCAGAGGACCTTCTTCCTCTACCCAATACCCACTCAATAGTTAAATAATGCACAGGGAATATAGAGGCCAATTGTCTCCAGCCTTCAACTACCCATTAGAAATAGATCAAAATACATAGGAAATCCAAAGGCTTCATCTCCACCCAAGCAAAAATAGGGAATCCAGAGGCTAAATGCCTCTACCTAAGAATGCCAAGGGAGTCCAAAGAAGCAAGTCTCCATCCTTCAAGCAAAACATAGTGGTTCCACCCACTTTGGGGAATCTAGAACCCCCACTATAAAACCAAACATCAAGAAATCTTTCAGATGTCCTCCATCTAGGAATCCAAGGAACAACCAGGGTCCTTTTTAAGGATTAAATATTTTTCCTATATATAGCATTGTAGGCTACTATTCTAGTTTGAAAATTCATACATATATAGTGTAGGAAGATATTCAATAAAAAATATGTATTTTGCTATTAAAATTAATAAAATTTTGGTGAATATAATTCAATTAGTCATATATGTGTAAAAAATAGACAATTTTTTAACCGTGTTGGAATTTTTTTATTTTTATTTTTTAATATATATATATTTTCTTCATAAAATGTCTAAAAAATAGCCCATTTGCAAAATTTCCCTTGGGAACAACCCTTTACCCCCCATCAAGGGAATCCAGAGAAAGCCCAAGCCCATCTCTGCCCTCTGGCTATATAGGGAATCAAGAGGCTAGTTTTCCTCACTAAGGAGAGACCTTCTTCATGCTAGTCTTACCAACCTAACTAAAATCACCATCGTCTATTCTCTTCTGTAAAACTCCATGATGTTCCTTTTTTTTGTGCTATTCTGTGGCCAATTGAAGATCAAAAGGAATCCCCCTGAATGGGGTCAAACTCCTTGTTTTCCGCTTGCTCAGTCTTCCCCAGCTCCACTAATTCTTGTCCCTTTTTCCTTGTTAGTGTTTCCGAGAGAAACATGGCCCTGCGTACTTCTCTTGCATCTTGATTAAACTCAGAAATTAGTCTATTAAAGACACACCAACCAACCTAACCTTTAATGGCTATTATAACAGTTCAAATTTCCTATAGCAAGGAAACCTCATGCATCCCAAGCAAACAACCTCCTCAACTTTGGAATCCGTGTCCCTTTGACTCATCCCATTTTATTGTTGTAAAATTATTTACATTGCGTTTTCATGAGGAAACCCAAGTTTATGTGAGTGAAACAAATATAAAATTAATTAATATATATACATGGGATAATGATTATTTGTATTATAAAGGATAATGTTTTTCAATATGTTAAATAAAATGATTTAGAAAAATATATAAGATAATGATACATTATTTTCAACATAAAAATAATCAAAATATATATATATATATATATATATATATATATATATATATATATATATATAAACAAATCTCCATTTTTTCATTAATAACAAGAAGGTAAAACAAATAATAATCTTTCCATTTGAAATACAATCTCAATCTTAGAAATTTAATATACATGTAGCAACGCATAATTTTATAACCATCGTGACCTTGATCGCATATAATTCTCGTTATGGATGGAAAAACTAAAACCATAAAAACACATTATCAAATTTGTTTTTGACAATTTCATTAAAAAGATAAATACGAATTATAATAAAATAAAATAATGTTATTGTGTATAAATCCTTCCAATTTAGAATTCATATAAAATACAAATATCAAAATGACTCTATCCCAAAGATCATGTAAAAGAAATACACATTATATAAAACAAAAACAACGTTACAAATGAAAAACGTAATAAACAATATAAATGAAGGAAAAAAATGTTTTTAAAATAGTTTGTGCAACTATGTGTTTTTAGTTAATCTGAACTTCACAAAAATTCAACATTGATTTTTTTTTCAACTTATTTTATTGGAAGATAAAATTTCAATAGCATTAGTAAAAACTTCGATCAATAATAGCCAATTAACTTTTCCCACAACTAATTGTCTTTCGTCAACACTTCTCCTACTAATAAACTATCCTGGACATGTAAGAACCAGAACTCAATTTGTGAAGAGCACGACATAAATTAAATTTCTGACGAGGTAACACAGTAGTTCATTTTAACACAGTAAAAAAAAGCCTTACAATAAAAATATTGTATATTTATTTATTCCTCCATATATTCCAACACGGTCTTGACAAAGGAATCGTGGAGACAATCAACCAATAAAGAACAGGCTGATTGTAGGTGGTGCAAAGGTGCCTACAGAAGATTTCCATAAGGCTCAAACTGCTGTTGGTAGGTTTAGTTTTATCATTGGAACCGGTCAATGGGACGTTAGGAGCTGAAGCCAAACTAAATTTAGGAACAAGAATGCCCACAACTCTTAACAACAAGAAAAATCATTAGTAAAAATTTAGACAAGTTAACTGCCAAAAATTCATAATTTTGTTCTATGGGTGGCGTGGTGACTTTGCAGGTGGACAGTTTGATTAATGTTAAGACCGGCATTAGTGCAGCTAGAAAAGAGCTGGTAGAATCAGACTGTGTTCGTTTCATCTGCTAGTGCTAGAAGCAGCAGTAGTATCCTGTCGTTCCTATAGTTCGCCCACTAGATGATGAGATTAACGATCACAAAAGCAGGTGTGGTGCATCCAGGGCTGGAATTTCAAAACATTCTCACTTGTCAAATTTGATGGTTTTTGTACCTCCCTGCCAGTTTTCACAACTTTAAAAAAGAATTTTGATGGTCATATAAAATTTTAAGCTGTATTTGATGGGCAAATCACCCCATGATGGGCAAATCACCCATCAAATTCCATCCCTAGGTGCACCCAAATCCATATGTAGGTTGCACAAAACTGGCCTAAAATAATGATTATTTTATTATGTTCCAATGAAGGTGGTATGAGGGTGGAAATAAGATCTTTAAAATATGAACTAACCAGCTTATAAATTTGGTTATATATATATATATATATATATATATATAAAAGTGTTGAAGAACAAATAAATAATGGCTCACAATATAATGGTGGAAAAAAAAGGATTTGAATAAAGTTTTTTTTTTAATCTTATTTAAGCAAGTATTTGCATATTAAGAGTTACTGTCCACCATTATTTATGTGTTCTACACTTTCATATATATATATGAAAGTGTTGATGAATATATATATATATATATATATATATATATATATATATATATATATATGAAAATGTTGAAGAACACATAATCATATTTTTTCAAATTAATAAAAATAGTAGAATTGAGGCTTCTGTGATCCATAACAATTATAAAAAGAGTTTATGTGTAAATCACATGTAGAAAACCTTTGTCCACGCGTTTCGAACCAACTAGTGTGGTTCATTGTCAAGACAAGTAGAGGAGTTAGATCATGGCCGCATATTAAATAGGGAGAGTAGACCTTCCCAAAAGCTAGGTTGACTAGGTTAACCGTCAATGGCTAAATAGAAAAATGGCTAGATAATATTTTAATGTTAAAATAGTCAACAAATAATAATAATAAATAATTTTATATAATTATATATTAGAATGTATTTTATTTAAATTATAAATATTAATTTATTTAAATCATTATTTTTCTTTATTAAGTTAATATATTTAAACAATTAAAATTACTATGGAGTATTATTTAGTTAACTTATTGTTATTAGGGATAAGTGAAAGGGGTTATTTTTAATAATATTGTTTTAGCGGAATTAAAATTATTAATAATAATATTAATATGGATTTAATAATATTGATTTAGTCATATAGATATTGATTTAATAATATTGAATTCATAATATTAGAATTTAATGGTGAAGGAGGGTTTTAGAGAATTTTTCTTGGTTAATAAAATAATTTATTTAATTCCTTTTTAATTAATCACTTAAATTTATATATTAATCTTACGTTATTAAATCAACCTATTAACATCAGCGATTTAAGTTATTATTACTAGGTTACAAAAGGGAGATTTAAACTTTGGATTTATGATTTTTTTTATTAGTTACATTACTTCAATATCCATTGAGCTGTAAACAAAAATAAATATATATCTTTTAAACTTAAATACTATAAAATATATTAATTAAAATTCAACAACAAAATATTATAAATTATATTAATTAAAACTCAACAACAAATAAATAGTTAAAAAATAAAAGATAAGAAATAAAATATACTAAAAAGTACATCATCCATGAGTAAAAGGTAAAATAAACTAAAAGATACATATAGTTTAGATTTTAAAGATTAATAAAATGTGTAACTATCTTCACAATTAAAATTATAAAAATGTAATTTTTATTTCTAATGCTTACGAAATAATTTAAGATAAGTGAAAAAAATAAATACAAAAATTTAATTGGATTAAAATGATACTTTAGTAATTTAATTTATTATAATATAATAAATATTAATAATTAATTTAAGGTTTATGATATATAATTTAAATTGGGGTAATATATATATATATATATATATATATATATATATATAATTTTCTTTTTATATTATCCATGATATTATTGAAGATTTTAATTTAATTTAATGAATATTAATATTTTTTTTTATCGATGAACAATAAAATAAGTTAAAAAGAATCCATTCGATTTTAATATATACATATTTTAAAATTATGTTTCAAAATGCTAGATATCATTACATTATGATTAAATTTATTCATTTTTAATTTTGTTATATCATGAAATAAGTTAAAAATAGATAAGTTTATATATATATATATATATATATATATATATATATATATATATAATTATAATTATAATTTTGATGTTAATGAATTAAAATTAATAATATAATATAAAATAAAATAAATTTATGTTAAATTTAATATATATATTTTAAATTATAATATATAAATTTCTTTATTTAATTTTATAGTAAATTAAAAATGAACAAATGTAATTATGTTGTATTCAGTTTTTTTTAAAGTATATACATATACAAGTTTTTTTATTTAGTAGTGAAGTAAGGTCTTCCTAAGCTTTAGAAGTAAAATCTTATTGTACCTATATTTAAGAGTGGGGATAAAAACAATCCCTCCAATTATAGGACCATTATTATTAGCCACATTTTCGCCATGATGCACAAGCTTATTTTGGAAAAGAAGATTAGCCTTTGGCTTGAATTCCATGGTAAGAGTGTTGAAAGCTAATTGAGTTTAGGATATATCATGAAACTGTATATCGTCTTGTTACTTTTCCAATAATTGTAGAGAAATTCCACAAAAATTATACTATTCTCTTTAGTTTTTCCTTGACTTAAAGAAAGGTTTCAGACACCATTCCTTGAACAAAGCTATGGAATAGGCTAGAATAGATAATGGTTCCTCTCCAATTGAGGGTTGTTGTGACAAGGCTATATGAAAATGTTATTTACAAGCTTAGAGCCATTGAGGGTTGGTAGGAAGAAATTATATGCAATATTAAAGTCATGCACAACTCTCCCTTACCCCCTTGCTTTTTTGACATAAATATATTGATAAGCTAGAAGAGTGTTTGGAAGATGTAGATTGTATTGGCCCCACACTAATTAGTATGATCTTAACTCTCCTCCTTTATGCTAACGATATTGTTTTTGTTAAGGGGCCATTATGATCTTAGAAAGAAACTCAAAATCCTCCAATATTTTCGCTTCAATATGGATATGACTGTAAATACCAAAAACTTAAGTGGTGATAACTAAATCCAAAAATATCACCTATGATACTTTTATTTACGATAATAGCTCCTTGGAAGAAGTTCATTCATACAAATTTGAGAATTGACATCTATCATAAGCTAAATTGGAATATAGAATTTTAGAATTAAAGAAAATTCACTTGATTGTAAAAGGAAACAATTTAAACTTGATACTAGACCTATCAATATTGGTCAACTTAGTTGACCTATTTGACTCTATATCTACAAATTAATATAGCTATATAAGTCAAATAAGTTGATCAATATTGATAGGTCTAGTATCATTGAATTTAAATTGTTTCCTTTTACAATCAAGTGAATTTTCTTTAATTCTAAAATTCTATATTCCAATATTCTACCATAAACTCCATATCTACAAATTAGTATATCTATATATGTCAAATAAGTTGATATAAGTTGATATATATATATATAGATATATATATAAACTTGGAATGAAAGCATGGGAAACCCTAGAGCACTCCCCCACATTTCATGAATGACAAACTGAGTAAACCATAGACCCTAAAAATGTGGCTCATCCCAAGGGAATCAAAGAGAGTCAAACTCCTCATTAAAAACAACTAGAAATAATATCAAAGAACTTAATATCTACTCCTGATAAAGAACAACAAGAAACAATATCAAAGAACTTAATATCTATCTCTAACCACTTGAGCTAATCCTTGGGGATATATGGGCTGTCAAAAGCTGGTGCCCAAAAAATGGCAATGGTAAATTGACTATTTTACCTTAACCTTATTTTAATTATTATTTTATTTTGGTTTTAAATTTATTTTTATGTAACTTGACTGAGACATTAAAACATCTTATCCATACTGGAAAAAAGAGTGTCTTTCGACACAATGATCATCAAATCATACATTAGTTAAATAAATTAAATTTATGAAAAATATTTTATAATGTAAAATATAGTTTTTCAATAAATTATATCTTTGATTTTTTTTATTGTATTTTAATATTATATTAATAATGTATATATTTATTTTAAAGTCATGATAATTAAATATACCATGCACACCATTTAGAAATAAAATAAATTTCAAATTACAACAAAAATGAAGTTACATCAACTCTGTCTTTTTAAGGGTTCAATATAATCTCTCTTCTGTGTCTTATAAATTTTTATTGTTCAATCCCCTTTTATATAGAGAAAAATATATCTAAATGAAATGATTGAGAAGGATGGACAACCATGAGAATTAGGTTGCTTCATCCTGATACATCATTTTCCCATAGATAGCAAGAATTCAAGTAAATGCTAACTTAATTAATTGTATGACAAGTGGTAAGTGATTCATTTTTTTGTCCCAATTACGTACAATAAGTCAAACGATTCATATTTTTATTCCATTATGTAACAATAATAAATATAAAGTAATGATACTAATGCCATTATATTTAAATCCATTAATATTGACAAAAATAAAGCTATGATAATTAAATCCAAAAAGATCACCTATGACACTTTCATATATGATAACAACTCCTTGGAGGAAAATCCTTCATATAAATATTTGGGAATCAACATCCATAATAATCTCAATTAGAATTATAACTTTGAGAAAATGATATTTAGAGTTTGGAAAGCTCACTATAGGCTTGAAAACAATTATAAGTTGGAATATCTTTGGATTTGGGATAAAGAAAAGCTTCTCTTTGAGACTCCTATCACTCATGTTATTTTATATGGATGTGAATTTTGGGTTGCAGTATATCTAGATATTCATGGACAAAGATTGAATAAATACAAAAGAAATTTATCACCTACAGCCTCAAGATTAAAGGAAATATTCCCTACCATATCCTCTTGATTGAAACATGCCTTTCCCCCATTGAAAGAATGACTATGACTAGGTATCTTATGTGTAAGAATAATTTATACAATGTGGATGCTACAATTTTTCCAAAAAAATGTTTCTAGCTCTATCTAAGGCCCCCACCCTCGACTCAAACAAGGGTGACATAAGGATGCCTAGTCTTGGTTGGACCATCGAGTAATAAAGGAGAAACCATCATCTATTGCATATTTGGCTATTATTAAAAATATTATTGCTTCTAAATTTAAGGAGAAATTGTGGGGAAATAAAGAGCTAGAAATAAAAAGGAAATCATGATATTATAAAGAGGTGATCAACTTCAATCTTAAAAGACAAAATTATCTCTTTATGTTGACTAGTGTTAAGAAGAAAACAAATATTTCCAAGATTAGAACTAATTTCATGAGATTCATAGTGAAACTAAGAGTTGGTCAGCTCCCAAATTGCCATGGGATGAAAGAGTTTGTCACTTACGCGATCCTAAGAAGGTTGAAGATGATAATACCTTTCTCTTAGATTATACATATTTCACATTCGATTTAATTTTCAAAATATATATCACACTACCAACCATCTTGATGTTTTAACATAACAAAGCTATGGTGATCTCATAATGCTTCTCTCACTTCTCTTTGAGCATATAAATAAAATGTTAAAAAATTGTGATTAATCTCTTATCTTCTTAAGGTTTCTCTAGGTCTTAGTGGATGTTAATAATCAACCACATCATCATATGTTAAATGGAACATATTATTCTTTACTTTATTTTGATGTTGATTTATTACAATATAATAAAATAAAATAAAATAACTTTTAAAGTAATATAATTATAAAATAAAAATATATATAAATTAAATGTTAGCAAAAATAAATTGTGTGAATGTAAAAATTGTTTGATGGAAAGTTTCCGCAACATCTTTAGCAATGTAATAATCAAAATTAGACAAAAAGATTGGTCAACCAAAAAATAATCGAATATCCAAATTTTGAAATGAATATATAATTCATGTTCATTCATATGAATCTAGACCATCATACACAAATATGCAAATAATCTCTTGTATATAACAAGTAAGGATGCATCAAATCAAAATATCATCGAGTGCAGTCCATATTCAAATCAAAATATTGATGATTTTGATTAACATCCAACTAAGACCAAAATGGTTACTGGACCTAGATGGTAATATATTACTTTGAATTTTAGATTTTTATTTTTATTCTCAAAAAACATTAAAGGAAGTGTTCCAAGATCACCATAGTTTCATTGAGTTATAAGGTCAAGAAGGATGGCAGTGTGAAAAATATTTTGAAAATCATATATGATATGAGTATAAGCTGAATGAGATAAGAGAAAGTATTTTTCATCTTCAACCATCATAGTGTTGCATAGATAGTAAACTCTTCCAAACCATGGTGTTTTTGGAGTTGATCAATACTTAGTTTCACCATGGAGCTCGTGAGAATTTGTTCTTATTTTAGAAATGTTCATTTCTTCTTTACACTAGCTAAGATAGAAACATATTTTTTATTTTCAAGATCTTGGTTGATCACGTCCTTATAATATATTTTCCTCATTTTTCCATCTAAATCGTTATTACCCAACAATTTCTCCCTAAATTTTGATGTAATGATTTTTTAATAATATCTTTATTCTACTAGATGATCCCCTTCTTTACCCCCTGATAGTTTGGCCAACATTAGGCATCCTTATGCCATTTTTTTTTGGGATGAAGGTGGTGGTTTTGGATGGAGTTAGAATAAATTTTACAAAATCTCTTATATTCCATGTTGTTTAGCATATTCTCATACATAAGATGCCTTTTCATAGCCATGCTTTGAATGGGGTAAAGGATAAATTTGATGAGAAGGATATGATAGGGTGTATTTTATTTAATCTTGATATTTTTAATAAGCTTCTTTTGGATCTATTTTATCTTCCTCTATAACTCTTTGGAGATACTACAACCAAACACCTGTTACCAATGTAACATAATTGGTGTGAAGAGAGTCTCAAAGAGGATTTCTTTTATTTGTTTATTTGTTTTTTATATATCTATTGACTTACAACTACTTTCAAGGCCATAATAAGCTTTATAACCTCCATTGATTGTTTTATCAATGCATAATTCTATATGAGCTTGAGATGGATATTAATTCCCATATATTTGTGTGAAGGAACTTCTTGCAAGTTGTTGTTGTCATATATCAAAGTATCATATGTGACCTTTATGGATTTTATTATCATGAGTTTTTCTTGTTAGTATCAATAGTAATACCCATCTTGGTATTCCTTTAAGGATTCCTAGTTGGCTTTCATGATCATAATGTGATCCGGATTTAAACAGGAATGCAAAAAATAACACAGATAACCATAAATATAGAGATACAACATAAATAATACTTCATTTAAGGATTCCTAGTTGGCTTTCATGACCATAAGGTGATTTGGATTTACACAAGAACACAATGAGGCTCGAAGGCCCATTTATTGTTGAGAAACAATGGAGAACCCTAAACATCCAAAACCCTAACCCTAGGAGATGAAGTGCCAAACTATGGGCCCCATTTTGGGTAAATTGGTACATCAACTTCTCGGGGTCGTAACTTTGGCATACAATCTCCATTTGATGCACACAATACCTTGTTAAAATGATCTATCTAAGGACTACAACTTTGGGAAGAGCAACATTAGTCCACGGGCCCATGTTGCTCCCAGTTTTCCCAAAAAACATCGTTTAGGGCCTCAAAACCGCTCCGGAAGTTCAGGACCCGAAAAACTACCAAAAATAGTAAAGTGTGCTGCAATTAAGGAAATTAAAAAACTGAAAGAAACAATGGTGGGGGTCCAAGTGGAATTGGCAGGTTGCCACCAATATCCACCTAGATCATTCCTTCTCCCTTAGGAAGCAATGGTCCCCATTACGTTGAGTTCCTCCATGAGATGAGGAAATTTCTACTGAACTTGGTCCCTGGTGAAGGAGTTGGCCTACTTTGACAACTTGATACAGTTGGATCTTCTGTTGTGTCCATGATCCAATAAGTTGCAGCATGTTCCATGCAATCTGGATTTAACTTTGTTGATGTGAGTTGTCCTGCAATGTCAAATGTGCCTAGTAATGGTGGAAAGTATGGCCGAAGGCGGTCCACATCGAACATTGGGTGTAGGCCAAGGAATGGGGGAATGCTGAGCTCAAATTCATTGTCTCCCATAGCCTTGGTAATGGTGTAAGGACCATATCAGAGTGGTCTAAGTTTCTGATAGGCTCCGGTAAGGTGTTCCTTTTGTAAATGCAACCAGGCTTTGTCACCCACCTGAAACTTGTGTGGCACTCGATGTTGATCATGTCATTGCTTGTAATTGGCATTTGATTTTTCCATAATGTTGTGGACCTGCTGGCAGATATATTGGATGTGCTCAATGAAGCTATTTGCCTTATCTGTTTCGGATTGGACATGAGTTGAATTTTCCTGAGTAGCTATAAATGGCATGGCCACATTAATTGGACATAGTGGTTGGAATCCCAAGCCCACCTAAAAATGGCTGTGGCCAGTCGAGTTGTGGAGAGCCTGGTTATAGTTGTGCTAAACATAAGGGAGGCTCTCATCGCATGTGTGTGGATGCCTTGAGTTGTACATGCACAGAATGTGTACGATCATCCTGTTGACAACCTCTGTCTAGCCATCAATTTCGAGATGGAAGGTTGTGGACTTAATGAGTTTGGTGTCCAACATTGACTAGAGACTGGACCAAAATGTATTGAGGAACCTATTGTCCCGATGTGAGATAATAGATTGTGGGATCCCAAAGTGTACCTGCACTTGTTCAAAGAAGAGTTTAGCTATGGCTTCTGTTGTGATATTCTTCTTGCAGGCTACCATAATGGTCATCTTTTAGAACCTGTCGATGACCACAAAAACATAGTCATTTTCATGCTTAGTAGAAGGATGGCCCAACATGTAATCAGTGGAGATGGATTCCTAAGGTCGACTAGGGGTAGGAAACGGAGTATAGAGGCCTTTCTTCTTGATGGTAGATTTGGCAATGGCATAGCTAGTGCAGGATATGATGTACTTTTCGACATCTTATCGAAGATTCAACCAATAGAAATACTTCTGCAGTACTACCACCATTTTACCAACCCTGAAATTCCTAACAGCCCAACTATAGTGTGCTTCCAAAACCATCTTGGCACGCTTGCTTGAAGGAACACAAAAGTGACCTAGGTGGCATAACAAGGCATCCTGGAGGTGAAAATTTGGAACATGCTGACCCTCCAAGAATGTCTGGTATGTGTGGATGACTTCTGGGTCACGTTTGTAAAGAAGTGTCCAATCAGAAGTATTGTGCCCACAAGAGTTGAGCATGGTGATTAACGCCATGATCGATGGAGGATTGAGGAAATTTGCGACATTACTGGTGCTGCCCTTCTTATAATATTTAAATGAAACTTTTGTAGGTATGTGGACCACTTCTGATGGCAATCATTGTAAAACTTCTCGTGTGTCTGTATGAATTTTAGGGGTTGGCGGTCTGTGTGGATGACCGTTTCCTTCCCCAAAATGTAATGCTTCCTTTGTCGGTAGGCCTGCATAATGGAATACATCTCTTTGTCATAAGTGGGATACTTTTGGACAGTCTCTGAAAGTGTCTCACTATGATATTCCACTAGATACCCATGTTGAGTAAGGACTAACCCAATAGCATAGTCAGAGGCATCTTTCTCAATCTCAAATGGTTGTTGCGAGTCTGGTAATGCGAGCACTGGTGCTGAGCAGAGGCGATGTTTCAACTTTGTGAATGCCTTTTGTTGAGATTCAGACCAAAAGAATTTTTCTTTCACTCCTCCCTTGGTGACTTGACTCAAGGGTCAAGTGATATGAGAAAATCCCAACATGAACCTGTGGTAGAAGTTGGCAAGACCTAGAAAGCTGCGAAGCTCTGTCAGAGTGGTTGGAGATGGCCTATCCCGAATGACTTGGATCTTGCTTAGATCCACATTCACCCCCTATTCATCAATAATGTATCCCAGATACTGAACTTGGGTCATTCCAAAGTGCATTTCTCCAAATTGGCACATAACTTGTGTTGTCGTAGTATTTGGAGAACTTGTCAGATGTGGTGGAGGTGCTCTTCCCAACTTTGGCTGAATATCACGATATCGTCCAAGTATACCACTACAAATGAGTTGGTGAATGGTCACAAGATGTCATCCATTAGCCTCATGAAGGTTGTAGGAGCATTCATCAACCCAAAAGGCATAAACAACCATTTGAAAATGCCCTCCTTAGTTTTGAAGGCAATCTTCCAGACATCAGAGGGTTCAATTGGTACCTGGTGATATCCTAACTTCAAATCGATCTTGTTGAAATATTTTTCCCCCTTCAATTGGTCCAAAAGGTCATCAATCCATGGGATCGGGTACCTATTCTGGAAAATGATCTTGTTCAACACCTAATAGTCAATACAGAGTCGCCAAGTCCCATCCTTCTTATGTACCAACATGATCGCACTCCCATAGGGCGATGAACTCAGTCGGATGTGACCTTTCTGCAAAAGCTCTTGAATCTGCCTCTTGATTTCATCGTTATCCAGAACGGAGCACCAATAGATTGGTCCATTGGGTAGTGGCATACTCGAGGTTAGATTGATGGAGTGCTTGACCTGACAGTGCAGAGGAATGCCTGTAGGGGAGGTGAAGATGTCCTCGTACTCCTCCATGAGCTTGTCCATCTGTAGTTGTCGTGTGGAGGGGCCATGTCTAGAGGTCGTGTCCACCATCTTCTTCTTTCCTTGATGGTGTATCATCAGGAAAACAAATTTCCTGGTTTTGGAAATGAGCTTACTGCATTGTTTTGCAGTAACAAAAGAGATGACAGTAGGAAGTGCTACCTCCAGTATCCTGTACAATATTTTTCCCAAAGTAACAATAACAACACGAGGCCTTGACTCATATACATCATGTCGATTCCACAAGTATGGTTGGCCTAGTAATACATCACAAACATCAAGGGGAGAAACGTCACACAATGCCTCATCTATGAAGGGATTGATGTTGTATGGAAGGCGATACTACTAGCTCATGTGAAGATCCCATCCTTGGTGAAGCCACCCAATAGTGTACGGTTGTGGATGTGCTATGGTTGGTAAGCCCAGTTGCTTCATGACCTCTACCGAAATGAGGTTCTTTTGGCTCCCCCTGTCGACAATGAACTATAGCGGGGAGCCCTTTACCCACATTTAGGAGTGGAATATGTGCTCCTCCTCCTCTAGATCTTCATGTTCCTCCTTCTAGATCTTCATGGTGGAAATGGTGGCATTGGGCTCCACATCGATAATCTGTTTCCCTTTTTCATTCCCCTTATTGGGTTCTGAATCAGAGCCTGAACATGCATTTGATTCTAAATACTTTATCTTGGGCACCAGTGACTGCTTGGCCCGACACTCACTTGTGTTGCGATTGGAGCTCTTAGGAAATGCACACCACTTTCCCGTGTCCTTCTCCAGCTTTGTGGTGTTGTTCTTTTCTTGCGGCTTTGGCGGGCTATCCTGGGCCACCCTGCCTTGGCTTTGTCCTTTTTTCAGTGGTTTTGGGGCACCTTTACCTTACTTCATATTTGCAAATCTAAAGTCTTGCTTCTTCTGTTTAAATTTCTTCTCGATCTTGACAACGTATTGGTACGCCGTGCCAAGTGAGGAGAACTCGAAGAACTCCATCTCATCCTAGATGTACGTGTGTAGGCAGCCGTGATATTTGAGTACCAAATTCAACTCAAAATCCTTGGTAACCAACTTTGTATGAAGGGTATGAAAATTATTGGTAAAATCTGGCACGTCTTGGTCCCTTCCTTGCCGCAGTGTGGTCCACTTTATGTATTGATCGTCATATCTTTTTATAGGGTAATACTGATCCTTGATGGAATTTTGGAATGAATTCCAAGTGGGTGGGACTAAAAAAAGTGTGGTCATACTTTCATCCTTCTACTCGCAATAGGTTTCCCACCAATCCTTGATGTGGGGGGCGCTTTGAGAAGATAAAAAGTAATCTTTTCATGGCCGAAAAAATCATAAACAGAAAAATACCCTTCTAGAAGATTTAACCATTTATCTACAATGTCTGCATCTATCTAACTCTCAAATATGGGAATGTCAAAGTTAAATTCTACCTTAAAGGGTGTGGTGCTTCTAGAGTAGCTGTTGGAAGTAGATTTATCACCCCTGGGTAGCCACTGAAGGATCTGGGAAAAGTTGTCCATCATCGCGTTCCTTTGTTTCTCGAGGGCTTCTTCGAGAAATATTTAGATAGGATATCTAGCCCCCTCGCCTTTCTTTTCATCCACCATGGGAGGCCATCGGGATTTGTGAGGCTGGTCTTGCAAAGGTTGGACTAGTTCAAGCCCTAACTCCTTATATCCCATCCTTGTTGGGGACATGCAAAGAAAAATAGAGAAAGAGCAGACCGCTTTAATACCACTGATCCATATTTAAATAGGAACGCAAAAAATTACAAATATAACCATAAATACAAAGATAGAACATAAATAATACTTCATTTCATTAATGTAAAATACTGAAATATGCTTACAAATAGAAATGGAAATAAACTAGCTCGGGCGATGGTAGCTTATCTCTAAGGAGATATGTGGTAGCTACATGCCTCTGAACTATCTTAGAATGAGGCTCGAAGGCCTATTTACTATTGATAAACAATGGAAAACCTTAAACATCCAAAACCCGAACCCTAGGAGATAAAGTGCCAAACTATGGGCCCCGTTTTGGATAAATTGGTACATCAACTTCCCAGGGTCGTAATTTTGGCATACAATCTCTGTTTGATGCAAATAATACCTCGTTAGAAAGATCTATTTGAGGACTACAACTTTGGGATGAGAAGAATTATGTCGTGATCCCATGATGCTCCTAGTTTTCCCAAAAGCATTGTTTAGGCCCTCAAAACAGCTCCAGAGGTTCAGGACCCGAAAAACTGCTAAAATTAGTAAATTGTGATACAATTAGGGAAACTAAAAAACTGAAAGAAACAATGGTGGGGGTTAAAGTGGAATTAGTGGGTGGCCACCAATATCCACCTATATCATAAGGACTCTTGTCCAAAAGAACAATATCAACAACATAAAGGAGAAGTTATGAGAATACTTATGAGCATGGGGCCAAAACAACTATTGCTTCCCAACATTCTTCTAGCTTAGCACTATATATCATAAAAATGGCAGGGCATAAGGGACGCCCTTGCTTGACTATGATACGATAATTAGTTTTTTTTGACCAACCATCAGTTGTCATAAACTTGGAAATAAAATTCGCATACAACCTCATCATAACAACCTTTAACTCAAGAGGAACCATTATCTCCTATAAATTTTTCCATAGGTTTGTCTTGTGATTAGTGTCAAAATATTTTCTAAAGTTTATGAAACAACATAAGATATCAATTTTATTATTATGACACTCCTCTGTAATGATTCTAAGAGTAAAACGGTGATCCAAAGTTGAATGGTACCTTTGAAACCAACATTTGCCTTTATCTCTTTTATAATGGGTTTATAGCCATAATATAATATTATTTTCCAAAGTAAATCCATACAACTTGGATAGAATTGGGCTAATCATGTTGGTTTGATAATTGGAGGGAATGCCTTTTTCCCCACTTTTAACGATAAGTATAATGCAGATCTGCATCAACGGCTTAGGGAAGCCTTATTTCATTGCCAAATTGAATAGATTTTGCAAGTGAGTGATGAGGATAGGTCCTCTTACCTTTAGAATTTCAGCTTGGTAGCCTTTAATTTCCATAGCTTTTTCAATTACAATTATCTTAGCCCTAGACTCAATATCTTCCAGGAAAATGATGTCATATTCTATAGTGCCATTTAAGTTAGTGTTCATAGTGTTAGGGGATTCATAAATACTTTTAAAGAAGGAATTTCAATTCTTCAATGGAAATAGATTATTTTATGTAGTTTTACAAATTAATATTTCCTCCAAAACTTCCTAGGATATGATTTAGAAACGTATAAGAACTACTATGCTTTCTATTATATATTACCTTTTCTTCCTTTTAATAAGGGATTTGTATATGTTTAATCTATCAAGCCTTAAAGATATTAGACACCTGCCTAATAGATAATTTTAGAAATTTTACACTCATTATCATACCAAGGGTTGGTTTTTCTATTATTATTTTTATATGTTAGCTCGATTGACTTGTTAATGGAAGTGTAGGGGGTAGTAGTAAAATTATGATAGAGGTTATCAATTTTTTACTTATAATTTAATAGGTGTAAAACCTAGTTAAATCCTACAAGAAGATATCAAATTTACTTTTGTCAAAGAGAAGGTGTCATTGATTTTCACAAATTTCTTGCAAAGGATTTTGATGCATGACAAAGTTTAGAATTAAGATTAACGTTTTATGAGCAGATTTAGGCTCTTTGTCTTTTAAGAGGTCAAAATTTACTATGTAACCTCTTCAATGACCTTAAAAAAGAGGCTCTAAATGACCTATAAAGTTAAAAAAAATCATGCTACAACAAATAGCAACATAACATCAAAATCATTGCCTATATTTGGATCCTCCTCATCAATATCACCCTCTAAGCATTAAAATAAGATAGAAAATGATTAACATAACTAATCACTAATTTTTATTAAGTGAAGAGTTCATTTTTTACTACGGTCATGAAATAGGAGTTCAACAATCAGTGTCACCAATATCAAAGAAATCAGAGGGCTTTGTTCTCTTCATTAAATGTTAGTTCCATACCCTCATACATCACCAAATTTAGTAGAAATGTTGCAACCTTGGAAATCCTAAAATAATTGCAATGATATGTATCTCATGAAATGAATTGCGGGAAATGAAAACAACATATTTCCCCTTGTTTTCTTAATAAGGAAAATATTCAAAATATCCTTAGATCTCAATCCCCTAACTCACTTTTAAAAAATGAAAGTTAAATGACTAAAAATTTGGTTATAATGTGAAAACGACATAGACAACATGATAATTTCCAAATTGTCACAATAATTACTTTACTTACTGTGATAAATTGAAATTATTTGATAATTTCAAAAGAGAAAATAACATGATATATAGTAGTGATATTAATGTGGGAATTGGTTCTCGATAAATACAACACTAATATAAAGATAATTTGTTTAGTTAATTTTAATGTGAAATATGTTAGAAATTATGAAAACATTGAATATGTAGGTGTTTACATTAAGTAATGTCATTTTATAAGTATCTCCGAAAAGAACAACGTAGACAATAATATGACTAACTACAAAAAAAAGATCTTAGCATAGTTATGTTTATATTTTTCTAGTTTATTTCACATTACAATTAATTGTATCAAGCCCTAAGGGTTAATTCAATTGGTCAAGTTACCATCATTAAAGAAAATTTTCTATTGAGAGGTCACAGGTTCAAGTCTCTCGACACTCTTCAGGCCAGGCTCCATTGTTGAGCTAATAGGAAGTGATCCCTTCGAGTGGATCTGCCTAGTACAAATATTTCATGGAAATAACGATCACCGATCTTTGGGATCCATGAACCACATAGAAAAAATATAATTAATTTATATCACATAACATTAAATTAATTGCTGTCCTAGGGGGCAACTCAATTGGTGATCAATGTAATGTGAGTCCTGAGAAAATTGAGAGATCAAAGGTTCAAATCACCTAGGTTGCAACCTGGTTTATAGAGAGGAGGAAAAGACGTAGACCTAGAGGCTTATTGGTGCCCACATGTCACATGAGTTGTTGGGTCTCTAAGGGATTAAGAAAGAAAAAGAAAAACAAACAACAACTATATCTATCTATCTATCTATCTCTATATATATATATATATATATATATATATATATATATAGAAGTGACAAAGTTCCAACTAGATGACTTGTATGCATGGATTGATCACTAGTGTTATAGATTACGTGTTATATGATACACCTATTTCTAATTAAATAGTAAATTTTGAACTTTTAAGTATCCATGAGCATTATTTCAATCATAAGCCTTTAACTTTAACTATAAACTTTTCCATGTACAAAAGCCCCATACACGGAAATTATGAGAATCAAAGAACTTTGTTTTGCCAAAAGTAATTTTGATCTCTTCATAAAGGATTTAAATAGGGATTTAATCCTCTTAACTTATAAGAACAACATTAAATAACTCTAACATAATTTTTTTACAACCTTTTCTACCTCCATTAACAAGTACTCTATCAAATGGTTATGTGAAAAGAATAATTAAACAACCAACCCTTGATATGATAATGATTGTAAAAGTGGTAGAAAAGTAATTAAGGATGATTCCAATAAATCTTTAAATCTTAAAAAGATAAATATATACAAGACCCTTATTAAATGGAAGAAAAGGTATTATTTAAATAGAAAGCAAGAGAAGTTGTTTCATCTATCTAAATTAGATATTATGAAATTTTGGAGGGAAATTTTAATTCATAAAAGTAAAGAAAATATTATGATTCTTTTGAAGAAATGAAATTCCTACCTTAAAAATATTTATGAATCCACTAACATCAATTTCAATTTTTCCTATAACATATGAGATATTTTTTTATAGAAGACATATATTTTATGGTTAAGAAGCTCATAACTAGGAAATATAAGGGAATTGAACATCATCAAGCCAAAATTCTTAAAATAGGAGCACATGTCCTCATCCCTCACATCCAAAAGCTCTTCAATTTTGTAGTGAACCAAGGATCCCCTAAGCCTTGCATGTAGAGCCTAATTTTACATATCTTTAAAAGAGGGTGTAAAATAATTCCCTCTACTTATAGTACCATTATGATTATCCCCATTTTAGTTAATTTGTAGAAAATTACTTTGGAAAAGAATATTAGCCTATGGCTAGAAATATATGATAAATTTTCTGAATACCGAGCCAAGTATAGGAGATATCATTCAATTGTGGACCACCTTGTTACTCTTAATATCACTGTGGAGGAGTGCCACAATAATGAAACATATCTTTCTTGTTGTTTCATTGACTTTATAAAACATTTTAATATTGTTCCCAAGACAAAAATTTGGAAGAGAATGGAAAAAATAAAGGTTCCTTTTGGATTGAAGGTGCTATGACAAGGTTGTATTAGAATGTTATTTCCTAGTTTAGGACCAATGAGGGCTAGCTATAAGAATTTAATTGCAATATCATAGTCAAGTAAGGGTATCCATTTTTCCCTATCTTATTTTTTGCATACAATGATAAGTTAGAAGAGAATTTGGAAGAAGTAGGTTGTTTTGGTCTCACTCTATTTGTAATGGTCATCAGTCTTCTTCTTTATTCTAATGATATTTTTCTTTTTGAAAGGACTCCTTACAATCTTGTTGAGCATCTAAAAATTCTCCAAAAATATTCCAAGATGGATATGACTATTAATACTGAAAAAATGGTATTGGTATTTAAATCCAAAAATATCACATATGATACTTTCATATATGACAAAAAGAACTTAGAGGAAGTTCCTTCACATAAATGTCTTGGAAATGAGATCCATTAGATGCTAAACTAGAATTATAACATTGAGAAAATGATAAATGAGTGTGGAAATCTTATTATGGACTTGAAAAGAATTGTAAGTCACATATTTGCATACGAAATAACTTCTCTTTGAGACTCTCAACACCCTTGTTATTTTATACAGGTGTGAAGTTTTAGGATTTAATATCTCTATAGATTTGTGGAAGAACATAGAATATATTTAAAACTATTTTATAGCATATAATATCAATATTAAATAAAATAAATCCTATCCCATTCTCACAATTACAGAAAGACTTTCTACCATTGAAGGCATGCCTATGACTACGTATCTTTTGTATAAGAATAGGATAAGCAACTTGGAAGACAAGTGGGTTCCTAAAATTGTTTCTAACTCTATCCAAAGATACATTGACTTAGTTAGATGTGATAAGGATGCTTAGTCATGACTACAACGTTGGGGGTAGGGAGGAGACCACTTTTTAGAATAAGAACACATCTTAAGAATATTATTAAATCAAAATTAAGGAGAAATTTTGTGGTGAGAAACAATTAGAGGGAGAAAGGGAACTAAGATATTATAAGAATGCGATTAACCAAATTCTAGAAGATCAAAAGCATCTCTCTAGCTTGAGCAGTGTAAAGAAGAAAATTCCTAAAATAAGAACAAATTCTCATGAGCTTCATAGTGAGATTAGACTCTGGTTAGTTTCAAAAATACCATGGGATGAAAGAGTTGGTCACATTTATGAAACTAAGGAGGTTGAGGATGAAAAACAATTTTTCTTACATGTGTACTGTTGGGTCCCTATAATACTAGTAATTACCCCATTACTATTGTAGTTATACCCCTTATTTATATTGTTGTGCCCCTATTACCCCCATTTTGTTATTTCTGTGCCCCATATAATCCCTCTATTGTTATTTTTGTGGCTTTATATTATTATTGTTAGGTCGACTGGATTATATTGTGACTCCTTAGACTCCTATATATAGAAAGGAGGTTTTGTCATTTGTATCATCCAAGAATTGTTCATTTATGTAATGTAAAGGAGGTTTCCCCCTCGAAGAGGCTGAATTCTAAGGCGTTGATCTCTCTTTTCTATCTTTTCTTGAGCTGGTTTCATAACATTTGGTATCGGAGCTTTGGATTCTATGGTTTCGCTGCTCCAAACAGGTCATCGTGGCATTTTCGCTATAAATTTTTTTCTGTGATGTTTCAGAAGTCGCAAAAAAAACCCATTTGAGAAGAAATCGCGCTGAACCTTGGATCCAAATTTCAGAGCTTTTTGCGTGATATTTTCGGAGATATGATCTGAGGAAGTTGGTCTTTTTGCAGACTCCTGAATTACACTCAAAACAGGTGACCTGGGGAAAATCGTCATAACTTTCGTTCTGAGCATCGGATTGAAATTTCGTAAGAAGGTACAGAAAGAGGACGGACTGTAGTTTTCTTTTGTATATTTTTCAGAGTCAAAGGTTGAAACAGTGACACGTGGCACTTCATACAAGTTCGCTCTACTGAACTAGTCTATAATCAGGTCACTGTGGGAGATTGTGCATAACTCTTTCTTGGAGAATCCAATTTGGATCAGACTAGTGGCATTGAAAAGAGGACATAGAAGGCTACTACAGGTCACAATTTTAGAACTGGATGATTCGAAATTACAGAGATACATCAGATTCAATATCAGGCTTCTACAAAGTAAAAAAAGGTGTGTAGTTTTTTTTTAATTTTTGCATAAGCTTGGTTTGAAGGAATTCAAAGGGCATAGTAAAGCATTATTATCGGTAACTGATGCCCCGAGGAAAGAAAATGCAAACACCTAGTAAGGAACCTGAAAGCTCTAGCATGACTCATGAAGAAGAGGAAGAAATGCTACATGATATATCAAAATTACAAGAACAAGTGCAACAAATGTCACGCTCACAAAAGCTAACAGATGCTAAGATAAATGGCGTGGAATCTAAGATAAAGGGCATGGAAGCTAAGGTGAATGGCATGGATGCTAAAATTGATGGCATGGATGATAAGATGGAAGAATTGAAGATAAATATGAATAAGTTGCTACAAGAAATGGTCACTAAGGGTGAAAGAGTACTAAAGGAAACTCATGATGAGAACAAAAGAAATGTTAATCATGATTCCATAGACTCTAATGTTGGATCGAAGACTCACCATGTTCCAAAAATCGATATGAGGAAGTTTGATGGCAAGGATCCCGCCACATGGATATTACAGATGGAGCAATTCTTCGATCTCAATAATGTGCAAAACACACAAAAGGTACGTATGGCAACTTTATATTTGGAACCAAATCAGTTTGTATGGTATCAATGGCTTTGTTCTCGTAAACAATTTATCACTTGGGCAATTTTTACGGAAGAATTGATAGCACATTATGAGGATACAAAAAGCAACACTTTTTTTAGCCAATTGATAAGTCTCAAACAAAAGGGTTCAATAATGGAGCACATTGAGGAGTTCCAAAAATTGAACATAAGGGTAAAAGATATTCCAGAGGAGCATAGGATTGATGTGTTCATAGGGTCTTTAAAGGATAATATCCAACATGATGTGCGCCTTTGGGAACCTGATTCATTAGAGAAGGCATTCAGGTTAGCAAGAAAAATGGAAAGCAAAATTATGGCAACTAGGAAGCATACCATTCACAACTATAAAGACGGAAGTGTTGTTGCCCATAGTCTTCCACAACCTACAAGGTTGACACCACAAAAATTGGAAGAAAAAAGAGCAAAAGGGCTTTGTTACAATTGTGATAGCAAATACACAAAGGGTCATAAGTGTGCTGAGAAGAAATTATTCTACATAGATTGTGAAGAGGAAGAAGAAAAGGAGCAAGAAAGGTCAAAAGAAGAGGATATATTCCAGGAACAAAGCCTAGATGAAGAACAAATAAATCCGACCATATCTTGTAATGCATTGGCGGGAATTACCACTCCTCAAACCATCAAGATAGAAGGACAAATCAAGAAGAAAAAGGTAATAGTGTTGATTGATTCAGGAAGCACCCACAATTTTATTCATTGTAGGGTAGCAAAAGAATTGAATTGCTTCCTATATCCAGCACCAGAGTGTCAAGTGATGATTGCAAATGGAGGAACAATAAATTGTTCTGGAAAGTGCCATAATATCAAGCTATCCATGGGAGAATATGTATTGACTAGCCCAATGCTTTCCATTCCAATGGGAGGTGCTGATGTTGTACTAGGAGTCCAATGGCTACAATCCTTGGGTACAATAGCTTTTAATTTTCAAGAACTTTTCATGAAATTTTCTGTGGAAGGAAAGGAAGTTGAATTAAGGGGTATTGCAGGGAAACCAGGAAAGATAATCAGCTCTAATGGCATGACAAAGCTTCTAAAAAAGGAGCAAAGAGGTGTAATTGCACAATTATGTTCGCTAGATGTTTCCACATTGGAATCATCTATTTCTCCAGATCTCCAAAAAGTCCTGGACAATCATTCCAAGGTATTTGAGACTCCCAAAGGTCTCCCACCTATGCGTGATCATGATCATGCTATTCATCTGATTCCAGGAAGTGTTCCTCCAAACATCAGGCCGTACAGATATCCCTATGTCCAAAAAAGTGAAATTGAACGTATGGTTGCAGAAATGCTAGAGGCTGGTATAATTCAACCGAGTCAAAGTTCTTTCTCAGCTCCAGTAGTATTGGTGCACAAGAAGGATGGATCATGGCGCATGTGTCCAGATTATAGGGAGCTCAACAAGCTCACTATTAAAGATAAGTTCCCCATTCCTGTCATTGATGAATTACTGGATGAATTGCATGGATCAATTTACTTCACCAAGTTGGATCTTCGTTCGGGATATCATCAAATCAGAATGAAGATTGAAGACATTCCGAAAACGGCATTTAGAACTCATGAGGGTCATTATGAATTTTTGGTCATGCCTTTTGGCCTTACCAATGCACCTTCAACATTTCAAGGTTTGATGAATTCAATTTTCAAACCATTCCTTAGAAAATTTGTGTTAGTATTTTTTGATGATATACTAATCTACAGCAAGTCTTGGAAGGATCATGTTGAACATGTTGACAGGGTGCTACAACTATTGGAGGAGAAACAATTATATGCAAAAAGATCCAAATGTTTCTTTGGAGTCCAGGAGGTGGAATATTTGGGTCATATTGTATCTCATGAAGGAGTTAAGGTAGACCCTAGCAAAATTAAAGCCATTAAGGAATGGAAAATCCCCACATCCATAAAGCATCTGCGAGGATTTCTTGGGTTGACAGGGTATTATCGCAAGTTTGTTAAGAATTATGGGAGAATAGCAGCACCTCTAACAACATTATTGAAGAAAGATTCATTTTCATGGACTCCGGAAGCAACAAAGGCCTTTGAACATCTTAAAGAGGCAATGTGCCAAGCACCGGTCTTAGCTACACCGGACTTCACAAAAACCTTTATTGTGGAATGTGATGCTTCAGGAAATGGAATTGGTGCTGTTCTAATGCAAGATGAAAGACCCATTGCTTTTGAAAGTCGTCCAATCAAGGGAAAGTTTTTAAGCAAAGCTATTTATGAGAAGGAAATGTTGGCAATACTCCATGCACTTAAGAAATGGCGACCCTACCTAATGGGAAGACACTTCAAGGTAAAAACGGATCATGATAGCCTTAAATACTTTTTAGAACAAAGATTATCCTCTGAAGAGCAACAAAAGTGGGTCACAAAGATGTTGGGTTATGACTTTGAAATCATCTACAAAAAAGGGAAGCAAAATGTGGTGGCAGATGCACTCTCAAGAAAGGATGAGGATGTGGAAGCATTGTTGTGTGCCATTTCTATTATCCAACCAGATTGGATAAACGAAGCAAAGGAGGAATGGAAGAATGACGAAGAAGTGTGGGCACTTATTCGAAAGCTACAACAAGATTCCAGTACTTCTGATACATTTAGCTGGAAAAATGATTCGTTATGGTACAAAGATCGCTTATACCTCTGTAAGAATTCCCAGCTAAAACAAAAGATTCTTATGGAATTGCACACTTCTCCCTTAGGAGGGCACTCAGGATTTTTAAAAACTTACCACAGGGTTAAGAAGGAATTTTTTTGGGATGGCCTTAAATCAGATATTCAAAAGTTTGTGGCGGAATGTTTGGTTTGCCAACAAAATAAAGTTGAAACAATTAAGACACCGGGTCTATTACAACCTTTATCCATTCCAAGCCAACGTTGGGAGGAGGTTTCAATGGATTTTATCACAGGTTTACCCAAGTCTGAGGGAAAGAGTGTCATCATGGTGGTAGTTGACAGACTTACCAAGTATGCACACTTTTGTGCATTATCACATCCATTTAAAGCCAGTACAGTTTCTACTGCATTTATGGAAACAGTTCAAAAGCTACATGGAAACCCAAAGATTATTGTAAGTGACAGAGATCCCATTTTCACTGGAAATTTTTGGACAGAATTATTTTCTTGTCTTGGTACTCAGTTAGCTCATAGCTCATCTTATCATCCTCAATCTGATGGGCAAACTGAGATAGTAAACAAATGTTTGGAAGGATATCTTCGTTGCTTTGTATCTGATAAACAGACACAATGGGTCAAATGGTTGCCTCTGGCTGAATGGTGGTATAACACTTCCTTCCATACAGCAACAAAAATGACCCCATTTATGGCACTTTATGGGTATCAACCACCATCCATCACATCATATTTAAGAGAAAATTCTAAGGTTCAGGCAGTGGAACATCACATCGAACATCAACAACAAGTCCTCCAACTCTTAAAGGATAACCTCGTGTTGGCACAAAATAGAATGAAACAACAGGCAGATCAACATCGCAGTGAAAGAAGTTTTGATGTAGGTGATTGGGTATTCCTACGGCTACAACCATATAAGCAAATGTCCCTAAAGCAAGCTAAGAAGGATAATAAATTATCACCAAAGTATTATGGTCCGTACAAGGTGTTGGAAAAGATTGGTACTATGGCATACAAATTGGAGCTTCCTGCAGCTTCTCGATTGCACCCAGTTTTCCATGTTTCATGTTTAAAGAAGGTTATAGGCGACAAGCTCCCAGTTCAAACAATATTGCCAGAACTTGACGAGGAAGGAAAAATTATATTGGAACCGGAAGCAGTCACAGAAACAAGAACTCGACAGCTACGAAATCGATCAATTTCAGAGTATCTTATCAAGTGGAAGAACTTATCCGCTGAAGATTCCACATGGGAGGATGAGAATTTTATGCAGAAGTATCCAGAACTACTCAAGCGTTGAGGACAACACTTTTTTGAAGGAGAGGGGCATGTTGGGTCCCTATAATACTAGTAATTACCCCATTACTATTGTAGTTATACCCCTTATTTATATTGTTGTGCCCCTATTACCCCCATATTGTTATTTCTGTGCCCCATAGAATCCCTCTATTGTTATTTTTGTGGCTTTATATTATTATTGTTAGGTCGGCTGGATTATATTGTGACTCCTTAGATTCCTATATATAGAAAGGAGGTTTTGTCATTTGTATCATCCAAGAATTGTTCATTTATGTCATGTAAAGGAGGTTGCCCCCTCGAAGAGGCTGAATTCTAAGGCGTTGATCTCTCTTTTCTATCTTTTCTTGAGCTGGTTTCATAACATGTACCATATTAACAAATTAGATCTAGATTTTAAAATATTTGTCACACTACCAACCTTCTTGACCTTTTAATTCAAGAAACATGTGGTGATTTTAAATAAATTCTCTTAATGCTATTCTATCATAAAAATAAAATTCTTAAAAATTCTCATTAATCTCTTATATTTTTAAAATTTTATCAATTTTAGATAATGCTAATCATCATCATCAATATATGTTTTAATAAAACATATTTATTACATCTTGTTGTAAGTCTATCTTCATTGATACATCTTGGATTATTGAAAATTTTAAATTAATCTCTAAAGAATATAACTTTAAATCAATTAATTTATTGACGTAACATAATAATTTTATCCAAAGTGTATGGACAACACAAGTATAATTAATAAAATAATAGAAAAAATAAAAATATCACTAGAAAATTTAAACTAGCACAACCACATTAATAAATATGGTTGATAAACGCTGATAGGCCCATATGAAGCACATATATCAATTATCAATAATATTAAGAATTGATGTTGTTATCAATAATATTAATATAAATATAAGAACCATATTAATACTAATTAATATTATATTAAATAATAATAATAATAAATAAATAAAGATAACAAAAAAATTATATTAATAATCATTTAATAAATAATAATGAAGTAATTATGAAATACACATTTAATAAAAATCAAGCAACAATTTAAATGTGGTTGATAGGAAATTCAACTTTAAACATTTCACTAGAACACAGTGATTAAACACTAGTCTCTTCCAAAACACATCGAGACCGATGAGAAAAGTTGCACCAATTCAAATCAGTAAGAAAATGATCATGACTATTAATGCTTTCCAACCAATCCTTTCTCGCATCGTCTTACATTTTTCCATAATGTTGAAAAGAAAAAGGTGGTGAAATCTACAAACCATCTATTGATCTCATTCTTGATGTAGCTATAAATGTCAGACCCTACCTCTCTCTGTCTCCAATATCTATAGTGCCTCATTACAATATAATAATATTAAACTCAAGGGATAAATATTATAAACCTAAGGTATAAAAACCTTAAGATAAATATTATAAACCCTAAAATAAACATGTTTGACCATGATTTACCATCATTGGTTTTCATACTCAGACAATGTTTGTCACAATATGAAGTTGGACCATGGTTGACCATGGTTGATTTTCATAAAGAGACAATCTTTGATTGTGACATTGGACCATTGTTGACCATGGATGATCATGATTATAAACCCAAGTGATTTATATTAAACCCTCGGATTAATATTATAAACCCTATGAATAATATTATACCCTAGGAATATGAACGAAATAAATCCAAGGGATTTATATTTAAACCGAAGGGAATAACAAACACAAGGGATTAATTCTAAAACCAAATGGTATTATAAACCCAAGGGAATAATATTAAACCCAAGGGGTTAATATTATAAATGCAATTTATATAAACCCTAAAGGGATTGATATTATAAACCCAAGGGAATAATAAACCCAGGGGATTAATTCTAAAAACCCAAGGGATTAATATTATAGAGATAAGGTATATAAAAACTAAGATATATACTATAAACCCAAGGAATATGAACACTAAGATAAATATAATAAACCTTAAGATAAATATTGGTCACAATGTGGCATTGGAATATGGTTGACCATGATTGATTTTCATATTGAGACAATGTTTGTCATAATGAGACATTGGACAATGGATGATCATCGTTAACCATGTTTGATCTCCATATTGACACAATCTATGTCACAATGCGATGTTGGACCATGGTTGATCATGGATGATGATCATTGTGACAATGTGATGTTGAACCAAGAGATAGTCTTTGTCACTATGTGGCCATGGTTGACCACAATTGACAATGATTGAACCCAAAGGTATTATAAACCCAAGGGAATAATATTAAATCCAAGGAATTAATATTATAAATGCAAGGTTTATAAACCCTAAAGGGATTGATATTATAAACCCAAGGGAATAATAAAACCAATGGATTATAAATCCAAGGGAATAATATTAAACCCAAGGGATAAATATTATAAACCCTAACATAAATATTTGTCACAATGCGACGTTGGAATATGGTTGACCATGATTGATTTTCATATTGAGACAAATAAACCCTAAAATAAACATTGTTGACCATGATTTACCATCATTTATTTTCCTACTGAGATGATGTTTGTAACAATCTGGCGTTGGATTATGATTGACCATCATTGATCATGGTTGATTTTCATATTGAGACAATATTTGGCACGTTGTGACATTGGACCATTGTTGACGATGGATGACCATGATTGTAAACCCATAGGATTTATATTGAACTATATGATTAATATTATAAACCTTATGAATAATATTATACCCTAGGAATATGAACGAAATAAACCCAAGGGATTGATATTATTAACCAAAGGGAATAATGAACCCAAGGGATTAATTCTAAAACCCAAAGGTATTATAACCCAAGGGAATAATATTAAACCCAAGGGATTAATATTAAAAACCTAAGGGATTAAAAATCCAATTTTATATTTTTACTTCATAATAATGTGATATTGGTTGATTTTTATATTGAGAAAATCTTTATCACAATGTGACGTTGGACCATGGTTGACCATGATTATAAACCCAATGGATTTATATTAAAACTAAAGATTAATATTTTAAACCCTATGAAAATAATATTATACCCTAGGAATATGAAGTTTTAGATTAATAAACCCTATAAATTATTATTTTGTAGGCTTTTTTAATGAAAAAAATTCAAAATATAGTGAAAAATCTTAAAAACAAATGAATAATAGATGATGAATTAAAAAAACAAATTCATATAAAATAAAATGAAATGAAATAAGCATTTGATAATTCATAAATTCATTTACTATAATCTCGTTTGAATATATTAAATTTAAAAAAAATATATATCATGTGAAACATTATTGATGGAATTTTAAATTTATAAATTTACAATTCTTTAATGTATGATATATTTTATTGATGAAATTTTAAATATATAAATTTACAATTTTTTAATGTATGATATATTTTAAAAATTGATAATTAAATTAAAGAAAAAACCCCAATTTTGTATTTTTGCTTCATCTATTTTACTTATAATCAATTTACAATATAATGCATTTCAAATTTTAAAAATAAAATTACATTTCAAAACATCAACCATAATTTCTAAATTTCTAAATTTATTAAGCATGGAGGAACTTATCATCAAACTTATTAATATAAAAAATGTACTTCATAAGTAAAATATTTCAATGTCAACTAATACATACAATGAAAAGAAATTATTTTTCATGGTTAAAACATTTTTAAGAATTTAAAGTAATGTTATTATTTTATATTTGGGCTATATGTTTTTGTCATTTTTACTTTTGAGATGCAATTTTTTTTTCAAATTTTGCGTTTAATTTTTTTTTACACTAGAAGGAATTATATCACTCTAAACACTTCTTATATTTGTGATTAAAATATATCAATATTGATCTTTAAAGAAAAAACTAATAAGGTCAACTTACAATTTGAAAATTTGTTATTGAATGATTGTTAATTAATTTTAGAGCACAAATTGATTCATGCCACTTTAACTAATTCTACACTAAAAACCTAGGACAAACAAAATTTATAGCTAAGCTACTTTTATACATTTGTATTTGAAAGTAAAGAAATCTTCCATGCAAAAATTCTTCAAATTATTAACATCTAAACCACACTCAGTTACTAAATTTATAGCGGACACGAAATTGATCTCAGGGAGATTCATAGCATAAGCTGGTCAAACCTTGTACTCCTCATTTGTGCAACAACACATATTCCTCTCGAGAGTCAAGGTCCCATAAGTTGGCCTCGTGATCCAAAATCAAATTCCCAAACTTCTCATAGTGGTTTTCCATGTTAAATTTACCACTATCAGACATGTGTGTTGGTGTACAAATATATTATGTTCAAATACTGGTAAAGCAGGTAGGGAAGTAATTTATTGCCACAATTATAGGAAAACACTTTATTGTATGGTATGGAAGACATTGTTATTAATCAAAGAAGATGTAGCATTCACAACTTGTAGATCACATTCTTCCAACATGAGCAGAAGATTGGAATAGACAACATGATCTTCTTGAGGGACATCTTAGAATTGGAATAATCTCAACATGGAGGAATTTATTAGAATTGGAATAATCTCAACACGGAGGAACTTATTAGAATTGGAATCTCAAATCCCTACTAAATTGGTTGGTGAGGAACCACATGGCATGAATCTAATTTTTTAAATCTATTAGAAGTAATGGACCATTTTGCTAAATAAATTTTTCTTATATATAAATGAATGTTATAAATAATATTGAGGAAGTTATTAGAATTGGAATAATTTCAAATCCTTAGGAAATTGGTCGGTTGGGAGCCACGTGGCATGAATATATGTTTTTAAATTTATTAAACATAATGGACCATTTTTTAAAATAAATTTTTCTTATGTATAAATTAATGTTATAAATAATAGTGAGGAACTTATTAGAATTGGAATAATCTCAACATGGGGGAACTTATTAGAAATGGAATAATCTCAACATGGAGGAACTTATTAGAATTGGAAAATCTCAAATCCCTAGGAAATTGGTGGGTTAGGAGCCCCTTGGCTTATTAGAATTGGAATAATATCAACATGGAGGAAATTATTAGAATTGGAATAATCTCAAATCCCTAGGAAATTGGTGGGTGGGGAGCCACTTGGCAGAAATATAATTTTTTAAATTTATTAAAAGTAATGGACTATTTTGCTAAAAAAAATTTATTATATATAAATAAATGTTATAAATAATAATCAGGAACTTATTAGAATTGGAATAATCTCAAATCCCTAGGAAATTGGCGGGTGAGGAGCCATGCCTCTAATTTTTTAAATTTATTAAAATTGATGGACCATTTTGCTAAATAAATTTTTCTTATAAATAAATGAATGTTATAAATAATAATGAGGAACTTATTAGAATTGGAATAATCTAAACATGTAGGAACTTATTAGAATTGGAATAATTTCAAATCCCTAGGAAATTGGTGGGTGGGGAGCCATGTGGCACAAATATAATTTTTTTAATTTATTAAAAGACAATGAAACCTAAAAAACTCTATAATACACTATAGTCATTGATAAACATTAATAAGAATCATATGTTGGGCATATTCCCTTGAGAATCATTCTAGGCCCTCAATTAAAAAAAGGCCAACAAAACTCCTTCATTCTAAAGTATGGAATATTGTAAAACGACATACTAATATATTACAAAAAAATTTAAATCATTTAAATTTGAATTATTGGAATATAATAAGATGATCTTTGTTGACCATTGTCTTGCTCTGAGTGTCGGTTGCCTAAATTTAAAAAGAACTCCATGTCCTTACTTCAACCCTACACTTTGATTTTTTGTGTTGAACAACTGTGAAAGAGTCTTGACTCCTATGGTTTTGACTGTAATTCTTTTCAGAGATGAAACTTGATTGTTCAATTTTAGATGATTGTCGAGAGTTGATTGGCGAAAGCTTTGGAATCCACACGCAAAAAATGTTAGGTCCAAGTCGTGGCAACGCATAGGAGAAATAATGAAAAGCTCAAGCCTATGAGTGAATCCAAGAGAATCAATTCAACTAGAGACAACTCTATCAGGTGCATACATTCCCACCTATTTTTTCGCTTGTTAAGTTTTGCTTATTTCAACTATGAGTACTTCTCCTCATGTTTCTATACCCCACTCTAGCAAAGGGAGACTAAGTAAAATTACCCTAAAGAGTCTTTATGAGTACATTAAATCTTTATAAAGATGAAGAGAAGAAAGAGAAAACCATTTTAATCTAGAATTAACTACAATGCTTGATAATAACCAAAAATCATTAGAAAAAAAAATATTCTCACTCAAGGCTGAACTCCAAGGAATGAGAGCTAGAATTCAAGAAAACAAACATAGCAAACAAGTAACGGTTAAAGAAAATGACACTTTGTAAAACAAGTTTAAAAATCTAAAAGAAGAACTACATAATAACTCACCCCTAAATAATACAAAGAATAAATTAGATATTAAACCCATAAGAGAAGAAACTAATAAACTAATTGTACTCGACCATGAGCACCACAAAAGAGCCTTACACCATATAATTGTTGGAATAGAAGAACAAAACAATGAAGACACATTAGAATTACTTAAAGAACAATTAAAAACAAAATCTCAAATTAAAACAACTTATCTCACTGAAGAAAAAATAGTAGAAAATGACTAATTAGTTACTAAAAAAATGACTAAAATTTGCATATAAATGACTATTTTTCGGTCGGTGACCAATAGTAACTAATTTACAGTATCTTATAAAGCGACCAACTTTTAGTTGTTTTGATCTTAGTCATTAATTGGTTGTATCAATTTTATTATCTAGTAGTATATTTAGTCATAAATTTGGTCATTAATTTAGTCATTGATTTAGTCACTAATTGTCACAATTAATGACGAAATATACAACAAAATATATTACTAAATCATCACCTGAGAAAACCAATTAATGACAAAAGAAATATGACCAAATTGTTGGTCATGTTATAAGACATTGTAAATTAGTTACTAATAGTCATATATATGCAAATTTTAGTCATCGTTTGAAACCAATTAATTACCAAATAAATATGATTAAATTTTGGTTGTGTTATAAGATATTGTAAATTAGCTACTAATAGTCATATATATGCATAATTTAGTCATAATTTGTATTCACAAATTTATCATTTGCAGTAATCATTTATCCTTTTTTGGTAGTTTCATATTCATTATATAAATGACTAATTTAGTATTTTATATTCATTTCATTTACTTTTATTAATAATCATTATAAATGACTAATTTAGTCGTATATTCATTTTATGTATGTTTATCACTAATCAATATAAACTACTAATCTAGTAGTTTTAAATTGATTTTATGTATTCATTATTAATCAACATAAATTAATTAGTATGATTTTGTAGATAAGTTAAAAAAATATCATACAATGTGCATGTTCATCCAATATGAAAACACAAAGTTACATATGTTAATTACAATACTAAACAATAGAAAGTGCAACTATAAATAATTACAACCACATAAATTATATTATATGAAATGTCAAGTATTACAGTATGAGTTTCCAACTTAATATTGGTTTGACTACAATTTACACATGAAATATTGTTTCATCACTTCAAAACATTATTATTGTGTTTTCAAGGAATTTACAGGTGAATTCACCAACTCTGAAGATTTGACCATCAATATCTATATGTGTGTCTTATGTGAGATATTGGCTCTGAGGATATCACTAGACCAATTCTCTTATCTCTGTCTTTTTGCATTTGTCACTCCAATGTTCTTGTTCTCCTCTTTATTCAATTTCTACTTACCATCAATATTGAGTTTCCTTTCTGAAGAAAAAGAAAGAAAATAAAATACAATGCATAGTGTAAGACATGAAAGACGATGAATACTAGAATATAAACTAAAGTAGACTATAAAGGATTTATACGACATATACCTCAACATCAGAAATGTCAATGCCATTTTTCCCCATAAAAGAAAGAAACTTCAACAAGTTTTCTTCAGTCGGGTGATAATAGCCACTATGTGGCCAGATGACTTGTATAAACAAAGAAAATAAAACATCAACATAGAAAAGAAAACCTTAGTAGCTTAGTATTCTACCTTCAAGGAAAGCTTAGGCACAATCATGTCAACTAAGTTACATGCTAAAAATCTCAAGTTGTAGATAAGTTGTGAAAACAAATAATATGATGTATGATGTCTAATCCTTGTCATTTTATTTGCAACAACATTTCAATCTCTAATGCATGAACTTGGTAAAATATATAAACATAAGCTCAAATAAGAACATGAAAATAAATTTTTCTAATAGTCATGAAAATATTTTAACACAAAGCAACTAAAAGGATTTCAATAAATATCGTGTAACACCAATTTCATCTTCAAGGTTTGGTCGTTGTTCAAATGGACATGATACTAAGTATTTTCAGTTTCATAGTTAAAAGACAAAACAAAATAAAAAGAAACTTTCAAAATACAATCAAATAATAAAGGGAGGATATCATGGAATGGATGTTGCAATTATAAAAAAAGTGTTTACGTGCCCACTGATGTCTTGTCTGGCAGTCCTAAAACATGTGCTTGCCCAAAATAACCATAACGTGAAAGAATCACAACATTAGAATCCATAGGAATCCCTACTAGAAACATTTCCGAAGTCAATGGCACAAGTGCCTGATGGATCTCTAACAACAAATGAATCATATCCAAGACATGCTCCGCATTGTCTTCCCATCTTTTTGCCAATCACATTTCTTGTACCCTGCCCACACCAAAGTCAATTAACAATCAAACGAAGGAATTAACATTTACTTTTATCTTTTATATCTATAAACTTTGAATCTGATTTGTTTTAGGAACATATTAATTCATATTTAAAGTCTTCTTGTCGCGAGAAGAAATCAATCAAGTAGGAGATCAGAAATATCGACCTTAATGAGGTCCTCAAATAATTTCTACAATATCAATGTTTTTCTTATTGTGATATCTTGCATAGAAAAATGAACATATCTGCAAAAGAAAAAGCCATATATTACTTATGTTCAGACTTTGTATATGGTGTATTCTTAGGAATCCTTTTAAGATGTTCCTCTGCCTTTACCAAAGCAGAGTATAGCTTGGTTAAACTCTGTATCCTTTCATTCAACATAAATTTCTGCAAGATAAATGTCACACATTATTCTTTCACATTTCTCAACATGCTACATATGATAAATTGTAAGTCACATAAAAGCAAGAAAAAACCCTTTTCTAACCAAAACAAAAAAACAAACAATGCCTCTAATAAAATTTCACACCTCATAAATTACTCTATCGTGTGCTTAGGCTAAAGGTAAGATTATTTGAATCATCTTTAAGTCATATTTAATGGGATATTCGTATGTTTACCGTGATGTCAATTTGGTGTTCAAAGAAATATAAATCCAGGTTATTATCAATTAAATTCAAGTATAATTCAAAAAAATAATGTCATTGCGAGGTAGCAGTACAACTCACCATAAATGAAATAGGTAAGAAAAATATAGCATTACAAATGTACTTGAAAATACCTCTTGTGTCACAAATGTAGCAGTACAACTCACCATTTTGTACTCTATTCTTTTGTGCATATATCGATCAGAACTAATGATTCAGGTTATACACTTTGATGAGTTTATGCATCTTATGTTGAACCATGTTTTCCATGTAAAGGGAAAAAAGTGACAATATTTAACCATAAGCAATACCATTAAAGCTTTCAATAGAATTCTTGAGTAAGCTTGTAGTTAAATATCCTAAGCGAGAAGAGTGGAGGTGGGAAAAGCTCTCTGGAATCCCTAGAGTATCTAGTGATCTAGTCATTGGGATAGGTGTCTTTTGCTAGGGGGTGATAGTTGTATATTTGAGTAGTCTATCAGTGGTTGGGAGGAGATTCTGAAACCTGATCCCAATGCCCCTTTTAACTCACATTTTGTTGAATGCTTCATTAACTATATAGGTAAGGTACAAACTACAATGTTGTATATTTTTAGGCATTTTGTTAATTAAAGAAATGAACTCATGAATTTCAAATTGTAATAAGGTTAGGTATTGTTGGGTTAAACAATATACAAACCTCCTTGACATTGATATCAAACAAGAGGTATAAATCTAGGCCACCAGGTATTAACTATTAGGAAAGTGAATTGATGCCTCAAAAAGGCTTCATGTATAGTCTTTACATGATCTCCCTGCCTTAAAGATGATAATATGGTACTCATTGCCCATGAAACCTTAATGGTTCACACACCATACATCGTAATAACTATTATATGTTTTTATTATGTTGTGGTGATGTAACTTAGTTCTATGAGAGAATTGTCGTTATGTTGGAGCATTATTGGTCTGGCATAGTTTGTGAGCCTCTTAATTGATTTCTCGATCCTCTGTTGTATTGCTTCTCTAGCACCAGAGTCTATGTATGTCCTCACTACTGCATAAACACTCACTGGTAGTAAAAAGAGTTCTGTTGAAACACAAGGTAATGGTGGTATACCAATTTTTGTGTTAAAATGGTTTCCATAGACACCTATTGTAGTCCATTAATGTGTTACCCAACACATAATGTATTATTGCAACAGATGGAACTGTTGACACACAGCATAGACTATTGTATAGTACCACTATGCTAACGCACAGGCATAAAGTAATGCTACAACAAACCGTCTCATGCCAAAGTTGAATACATCATTGTATTGAGCAATATGTAACCACCATGGTAGCACTTGCAACCATAAGAAATGTTGTACATCTCTCTATTGGCATGTAAAACTAAAGGTAGTTTGTTGCCTTTTCTTGAGTATGTGACATACATCCCTCACATATCCCTTGCCTTCATAATACTTTGCGAGATAGATGGATGTATCACATGTTAAACAGGGGAATAGAATAGGGTTACAAAAAGGATAATTATGTTAACATTCCTGAATGTGCCTCAAGAAGCCTATGCATCTTCCTTCAAAGTCAAACCTGAGTCAAATGTTACCATAAACAAAGGTAGTTGGGAGATTGATCACAAGAACACATGCTAGAGTAGATTTGATCAAATAGAAGTCAATTGGCTTATACATGTCAGAATGAGGGCACACATAACATAGACCTATTATCTTAGTCATAACAAGGTGAAAACTTGTGGATGAAACTCTCTACAATCCCATTGTAAGAGGAAGTTGATAGAAAAGATTACAGGGTTAGGTAAGACATTAATGACTAACCTTTGTGAGGCATTCAAAGGTTGATGAAGACCTTAAATGGGCAACAATAGACCATGTCAATCCAGGAAATGACCTTATGTGGAGTTTAGGTAAGTGAGGATTATATTACAATCTCAAATTACTATCAATTGGAGACATGGGATGAAGCCCAAGAAGAAACTAGATGACACTTGTCACAATGATATTTTCCATGCATGGATTTATTTCACCATACCATCATGGTGGACTTATGACAACTATGGTTCTCTTTTGGGTGTTCATGGGTTTGTTTGTTGATTACTCTTTTAGTCATATGTATAAGATGTTCAAGGGCACAGAATGGAAAACAAACACGCTGAAGATTGTATTCATCTTCCCTGGCATTGTTTTTTGGCATTTTCTTTATCCTCAATGCATTGATTTAGGGTAAAGAGCCCTTTGGTTTCGTACCAATTGGGACAATGTCTACGTCAGTATTTTTATGGTTTGTGATATTCTTAGCTGAACTAGCAAGGTTGTTCGAGATTTAAGCCATCAATCAAAGAAATGTAACTCTTACACCTATGAAGGGAGCACTTAAATAGGTTCATTCTAACCTACAACCATGAAATAAGAATTGAAACAAAAAATCAAGACATAAGTAAAGATAAGAATTGTTACCAATGCCATATAGATTGGATAAAACAATGCAAACCCTCCATGGTTTCTGAGAAGTTGGGAACCCCCATATCTATCCACTGTATGCCAGAATACTATGTAGATTATTTTTGTAATGGGTGATAATTTCAACAAAAGTTTTAACTCCCATATTTGGTGGATTCTTGTACCCTATATCTATTCTTTTTTCAAGTTTTATTATTCACACAGACAAGGTTCCAGTCTTCCCATTGTGCCCACGCACCCAACCTATTGTAGGTTATTGGCTGTCACAATGTATTTGGATATCATCTGGTGTTCTCTATCACTACAATGGCTAGGCTATTGTTTTTTAATTTAATGCTAGTGTTCTCAGATTGAGTTTCATTATGCTTACAAAACACAATATTCAAACAAAGAAAAGACATCTATGGCTTTGCATATTGTGTCATAAATCAATAAACACTGATTTAATGTGAGGAAGGTTTTACCAATCAAGTGTCTTAGTCTATAAGTTTAAAAAATCATTGTCATGCATATTATGTTGTAATGATTTTTGCTGGGACATAACATTTCCATGTAATGCAGGAATTAGAGAAGAGAAAAGGAAAAAGGAAGGTTCGATTTTTTAACAAGATTGTCAGTGGATCAGAATAGCTCATAGCTGAAAATCTACTCAGAGTAATAGTATCATAAAGTGTATCCTCCAGGAGAAAAGGTCTCACGTCACTGTATTCTCCACTATCACCACTCATTGTTTATCTATGTTATTGTGTAATGATTGGATCATGTAATTTGTTGTGGGAAATAAAGGAAAACTTTCTTTCCCAACTCTATGATTGTTGAGGTTTTTGTAGGTTGTTTTTCATGTGTAATATCATGTCATATTTTAAATTGTGATGAACATCCTTAGCCGAACTAGCATGGTATTTTTATGGTTTTACTGTTAATTGCATGTGGGAATCGAATTGATGTTTATATATTGATGGCTTGCCCATGTTTCAATACTGTTAATTTCATGGGGGAATTGAATTGATGTTTATATATTGATGACCTGCCCATCATAATAGTAAATTGGTATTCATTCTATGTTCATGCCCTTAGACAAACACACCTATACTTTATTGTACCATATATATAGGCCAATACTTTATAGCCGTGGATTAGAATAACACATATAGAAACATCTCACCCTTAGGCATCTCTCGCCTTTAATATTCATCTCTCATATGAAAGAGTAAGCTTCTAGTCAATGTTGCACAGGAACCTGTCCCAGCCTTGGGCGATGTGCCCCTTGCATTTCCTATCTTTGGGGATTGCAGGGGGTAGTCTCTATTTTGATGGGAATATTCCTAGGGATGACATCCCTCACATCCCCTGGACATTCCCTAGACAAAAAGAAGGTTTGGGAGTTATCCCTTGATGGTTTCTAAGAAGTTGGGAATTGCCATATCTATCCACTGTATGCTAGAATACTATGTAGATTATTTTTATAATGGGTGATAATTTCAACAAAAGTTTTAACTCCCATATTTGGTAGATTCTTGTACCCTATATCTATTCTTTTTTCAGGTTTTATTATTCACATAGAAAAGGTCCCAGTCTTCCCATTGTGCCCACGCACCCAACCCGCTGTAGGTTATTGGCTGTCACAATGTACTTGGATATCATCTCGTGTTCTCTATCACTACAATGGATAGGCTATTGTTTTCTAATTTACCTATAGTTTTCTCAGATTGAGTTTCATTATGCTTACAAAACACAATATTCAAACAAAGAAAAGACATGTATGGCTTTGAATATTATGACATACATTAATAAACACTTATTTATTGTGAGGAATGTTTTCTCATTCAAGTGTATTAGTCTATAAGTCTAAAAAATTATTTTCATGTATCTTATGTTGTAATGATTTTTGTTGGGACATAATGTTTCCATGTAATTCAGGCATTAGAGAAGCAAAAAGGAAAAAGGAAGGTTCAATTTTTTAACAAGATTGTCAGTGGATCAGGATAGCTCATAGCTAAAAAGCTACTCAGAGTAATAGTATCATAAAGTGTATCCTCCAGGAGAAAATGTCTCACGTCACTATATTCTCCACTATCACCACTCGTTGTTTATTGGTGTTATTGTGTAATGATTGGATCATATAATTTGTTGTGGGAAATAAAGGAAAAATTTGTTTCCCAACTCTATGATTGTTGAGGTTTTTGTAGGTTGGTTTTTCATGTGTAATATCATGTCATCTTTTAAACTATGATGAACATCGTTAGCCAAACTAGTATGGTATTTTCATGGTTTTACTATTAATTTCATGTGGGAATTCAATTGATGTTTATATATTGATGACCTGCCCATGTTTCAATATTGTTAATTGCATGTGGGAATTGAATTTATGTTTATATATTGATGATCTACCCATCATAATAGTCAATTGGTATTCATTCTATGTTCATGCCTCTAGACAAACACACCTATACATTATTGTACCATATATATAGGCCAATACTTTATAGCCGTGGATTAGAATAACACATATAGAAACCTCTCACCCTTAGGCATTTCTTGCCTTTAATATTCATCTCTCATATGAAAGAGTAAGCTTCTAGTCAACGTTGCACAGGAACCCATCCCGGCCTTGGGTGATGTGCCCCTTGCATTTCCTGTTCTTGGGGACTGCAAGGGGTAGTCCCTGTTTTGATGGGAATATTCCTAGGGATGACATCCCTCCATTCCCCTGGACATTCCCTAGATGAAAAAAAGGTTTGGAAGTTGTCCCTTGACGGTTTTTGAGAAGTTGGGAACCCCCATATCTATCCACTATATGCCAAAATACTATGTATATTATTTTTGTAATGTGTGATAATTTCAACAAAACTTTTAACTCCAATATTTGGTAGACTCTTGTACCCTATATCTATTCTTTTTTCAGGTATTATTATTCACACAGACAAGGGCCCAGTCTTCCCATTGTGCCCACGCACCCATCCTGGTGTAGGCTATTGGCTGTCACAATGTACTTAGATATCATCTAGTGTTCTCTATCACTACAATGGCTAGGCTATTTTTTTTTTAAATTTACCACTAGTGTTATCAGATTGAGTTTTATTATGCTTACAAAACACAATATTCAAACAAATAAAAGGAATCTATGGCTTTGAATATTGTGTCATAAATTAATAAACATTGATTTATTGTGAGGAACGTTTTGTCAATCAAGTGTCTCAGCTATAAGTCTAAAAAATCATTTTCATGCATCTTATGTTGTAATGATTTTTGCTAGGACATAAAGTTTCCATGTAATGCAGGCATTAGAGAAGAAAAAAGGAAAAAGGAAGGTTTAATTTTTTAACAAGATTGTCAGTGGATCAAGATAGCTCATAGCTGAAAAGCTACTAAGAGTTATAATATCATAAAGTGTATCCTCCAGGAGCAAAGGTCTCACATCACTGTATTCTCCACTATCACCACTCATTGTTTATCTGTGTTATTGTGTAATGATTGGATCATGTAATTTGTTGTGGGAAATAAAGGAAAACTTTCTTTCCCAACTCTATGATTGTTGAGGCTTTTGTAGGTTGGTTTTTCATGTGTAATATCATGTCATCTTTTAAACTGTGATAAACATCCTTAGCCAAACTAGCATGGTATTTTTATGGTTTACTGTTAATTTCATGTGGGAATTCAATTGATGTTTATATATTGATGACCTGCCCATGTTTCAATACTATTAATTGCATGTGGGAATTGAATTGATGTTTATATATTGATGACATGCCCATCATAATAGTCAATTGGTATTCATTCTATGCTCATGCCTTTAGACAAACACACCTATACATTATTGTACCATATATATAGGCCAATACTTTATAGCCGTGGATTAAAATAATACATATAGAAACCTCTCACCCTTAGGAATCTCTCACCTTTAATATCCATCTCTCATATGAAAGAGTAAGCTTCTAGTAAATGTTGCACAGGAACCGATCCCCAGCCTTGGGGGATGTGCCCCTTGTATTTCTTGTCCTTGGGGATTGTAGGGGGTAGTCCTTGTTTTGATGGGAATATTCCTATGATGACATCCCTCACATCCCCTGGACATTCCCTAGACAAAAACAAGGTCTGGGAGTTTTCCCTTGATGGTTTTTGAGAAGTTGGGAACCCCCATATCTATCCACTGTATGCCAAAATACTATGTAGAATATTTTTGTAATGGGTGATAATTTCAACAAATGTTTTAACTCCCATATTTGGTAGATTCTTGTACCCTATATCTATTCTTTTTTCAGGTTTTATTAGTCACACAGATAAGGCCCCAGTCTTCCCATTATGCCCACGCACACAACCCGTTGTATGTTATTGGCTATCACAATGTACTTGGATATCATATGATGTTCTCTATCACTACAATGGATAGGCTATTGTTTTTTAATTTACTGCTAGTGTTCTCAGATTGAGTTTCATTATGCTTACAAAACATAGTATTCAAACAAAGAAAAGACTTCTATGGCTTGGAATATCGTGTCATAAATTAATGAACACTGATTTATTGTGAGGAACATTTTTTCAATCGAGTGTCTCAGTTTATAAGTCTAAAAAATCATTGTCATGCATCTTATGTTGTAATGATTTTTGTTGGGACATAATGTTTCCATGTAATGCAGGCATTAGAGAAGAAAAAAGGAAGGTTCATTTTTTTAACAAGATTGTCAGTGGATCAAGATAGCTCATAGCTAAAAAGCTACTCAGAGTAATATTATCATAGAGTGTATCCTCCAGGAACGAAGGTCTCACATCACTGTATTCTCCATTATCACCAATCATTGTTTATCTATGTTATTGTGTATTGATTGGATCATGTAATTTGTTGTGGGAAATAAAGGAAAACTTTGTTTCCCAACTCTATGATTGTTGAGGTTTTTGTAGGTTGGTTTTTCATGTGTAATATCATGTCATTTTTTAAACTGTGATGAACATCCTAATAGTTTGGCCAAGAATATTTCCTTCTCTGATAGCTTTGCGGTGGTGAAATCCTTGTATGACCCACAAAGATTTCAGAGCTTCAATGGTGGAAATGATCCTGGAGAACAATATACGCTATTCAATGTATCTTCAGAAGATGCTTTGATGCTATCTATCCATGAACTCTAATGAATATCATAATTGTTGGAAATAATACTGAGAGGGGGGTGAATTAGTATTATGAGATCAATAATTTTATTTCCCAAACAGATTTATATACACTACTTCAGTGAAGTGAAGTAACATGTACACACAACTACGATTAAAGAAACCAATGTATATCCATAGAACTTGTGATTTAGACAATTTATCATGTGTTGATCTTAAACCAATACATCAGTAACTTATTAGATAGTGCAATAAAAGCAGAATAAAGCATCACACATAAGCAGCACACAAGAACACCAAGATTTAAGGTGGAAATCCAATGTGGGTGAAAACCAGCTGTTGATGTCGTCTCTGTCTTTTTTTAATAATAAGAAAATCTATTTACAATCTTTTACTGGTGCAGACTCATACCAATACACAGGCACCCATCTGTAGAAGGCTACAACCTTCTCTCATTTTCCAGCTTCTACTGGAATGGAGTTGCAACCCCTTAGCTCTTGTACTAGCCAATATGTTTACTAGTACGTAGGCTTCAACCTATAGAAGGGTACAACCTTCTTTCTTCTTCCAGGGACCATGTTTCATGAATTTTCAGAATGGATACTCTCAGATCACAACACCAAAGTCTTAAGGCCACGTTTCATCCAATTTTTATATTGGACCCATCAAAAACTTTTTAAACTTAAATTGCATCAACCAACATTTAGTTTATCTGAACAATCAGATCACTGACACCAGAACACTATGTTGAACCTAGAACCCTGCATCATCATTCAGAACCAGCTATAACCTCAAAAATCATGCATTAGAGTGTATACACTACTTGGTTGAACCCAAACTGCATGTATATGCTACTTTTGTTAATCAAACCTGCGTATACCTTCAAAACTACTGCAAACATAAACTTTTGAATCAAGTCTGTACTAACCAGAAATATACTGAATATCTACTGTCAACTTATAGAGCTTTACAAAGGTAGGGAAAGAGATCACTTCTTCTTACTTGTACAATCAATCAATCAAATGCCAGCCTCCTTATGCATTCAATTTTACATTTAGATCTAAGAAGACTTCATTGATAGACAATAGTAAAACAAAAGCATTTGATCAGATGGATTAGTCAGATCTGAAAAAGAAACTTTACTTTTGTATACACTACTAGAAAGAACAGAACCTGCGTGTATATGCTCTTTGGCTGAGACAAACTTGCGTACAGATCCGCAAATATTGACTCAGAACTTTGCTGCAATTCCAGATTTCAGACAAACCACGATCATGATAGATAAAGAATAAAACAGGTGCAAAACATCAGACCTAGTCTCAACCAATATCAGATCATTCAGGAATAAGTCATTTCAGGTCTCATGATCTTGATCCAATATTGAACTCAAGGTGCACATGAATTTTTCAGATCTAGTCCCAAACATAACCCTGTAACATAAAATATACTTCGGATATAAGTATTCCTTAGAATCTTATTGCTTGCACACTTGGCCTTATGATCTTCTCCTCTTTATATAGCTTTAGGCCCTTTGTCAACACCTTGGACCAAAACCACTTAGGACCAATACCTTAGACCAAAATCACTTAGGACCAATACCTTGGACCAAATACCTAGGTTCAATACCATGGACCAAATACCTTGGACCAATACCTTGCTTTTCCATCCCATACACGCTTTTCCTTTCGTGAAAGTGCATGTATACATATACGCTCTTTTTGATCTATGTTCTCGTGTGTATACGCTACTTTGACAAAGTGAACCAACATATACCTCTCTTTCTTCAATCTCTAGAGTTTGATCTATAATCCTTTGTTGTTAACTTGTTGCACTATGAATTGTCATCTATGTGAGTTTCCATCAAGGACAACACCTATATCATAATGGCAACAATCTCCCCCTTTGGACTTGATGGCAACAATAACACCAAGAGACTCTCCCCCTTTGACATCAAGGGAAAAGGGTGGACCAAGATATTCTCCCCTTTTGATATACATTATGATGTCCATGCTCCCCCTAAGTACATGCTGAATTCTCTTATTAAGCTCCCCATTTGTACATGCTGAGATGCACTAAACCCTCCATGCGAGGTCCATGCTCCCATTGAGCATATGTAGAGTCTACAAAAAATTATTTTTCAAAAGAATGACATGACTCTATAACTCGACTAAGTGAGTATGACCTTCCTATCACCAATGACTCATACATACAACTCATACATACATCAATCTCCCAACGGAGTGTGGATACACCAAATTTTACTCATCCAACCAAGTGGGGATATACCAATTGTTCATACATGACAGAAATACAATAAATGTTATATCATCCATCCCAAGCAAAGTGGGGATATAAATTACATCATTTGTCCAATAGGACTCATTCAAATGTATGAGAAGTCATATCACACCCTAGACTTTTACATGACTTAAGAAACAAATGGTATAAATATCTGAAGCCATAGATAGACTCAGCAACCATAATTTCAATAATGTAGAATGCGAGTGAGGGCTAATGCTACCCCTGAACCTGTGCTACCTGTGCATTGTTAACAAGTCATTAATCAAGGCATCTTTGTTAGTCAAATAAAAATTAATGAACAAAGCATATCGTTAGATCGTAACCATAAACATCAGACAAATCACCCATGTGAGAGACTGACCCACTATTTTTCCTATTAGAAAAACATATATGCTTCTTTAGCCACCAAAGCATGTGTTTATACATGACTATACTTCATGAAACATGCATATAATAACCTTCTTCTAAAAAAATAGATTTTAATAGCAGGATGATGCAACAACTACTCTTAGCTTTTGTCTAAGATATTCAAATGTTTGTTTGGGCAATGGTTTAGTGAATATATCAGAAACCTATTCTTTAGAGGGAAAATATTCCAATTTTACCTTTTGTTTAAGCTTTTGTTCTTGTAGAAAATGGTACTTGATGGGTATGTGCTTGGTATTGGAGTGCATGACTGGATTCTTTGAAATACTGATGGCACTTATATTATCACATAGAATGGAGATGGGAGGAGTACATGTGATCTAAATGTCTTGCAACATTTGCATCATCCAAAGTAGTTGTATGCAACAAGATGCAGCAACCACATATTCTGCTTCAGCGATAGATAAAGCAATTGAACTTTATTTCTTGCTGAACCAAGACACTAACCTGGAACCCATATAGAATGCACCACCACTAGTGATTTTTCTATCATCAACACTTCCTGCCCAATCTGCATCTGTATATGCATGAAGAGTAAGATCTGCATCTCTAGGATATCATAGTTGAAAGTCCTGAGTTCCTTGAAGATATTTGAAAATTATTTTGACTGCCTGAAGGTGTGATTCCTTTGGATTTTCTTGGAATCTTCCAATTATTCCTACGACATGCATGATGTCAGGTTGGGTACCTGTTAGATAAAGTAGACTGCCAATCATGGATCTGTAAGTTGGTTGATGTACTGCTGATGATTCATCATTTGAGCTGAGGCTGCATCTTGTTACCATTGGGGTACATACAGGTTTAGAATCTTCCATTCCATACATTTTCAAGATCTATTTGAGATATTTGGTTTGTGAAAGAAAAATACCATCTTTAGTTTGTTGAACTTGTAGACCAAGAAAATAGGTAAGTTCACAAAGCAAGGACATTTCAAATTCTTGCTGCGTTACTGAAGCAAAATTCTAACTCATGGATTATTCATTGCTACCAAAAATGATATCATCAACATAAACAATAATAATTAGCAATTTATCAGTTTCAATCTTTGTATATAGATTGCTATTTGCAGAACCTTTTGTAAAACCTTGTTGATGTAGATATTTGTCAAGGCAGCAATACTAGGTCCTTGGAGCCTATTTCTGACCATAGAGAGCCTTTTTGAGTCTACATACAAGCTTTGCATCATTTCGAATAATGAATCCTTCTAGTTGTTCAGTATAAACTTCTTCTTCTAAATCTCCATTAAGGAAGGCTGATTTTACATCCATTTGGTATACTTTGAATTTCTGAAAGTTGGAAAGAGCAAGAAACATCCTTATGGCTTCAAGTCTGGCAATAGGTGCAAAAGTTTCTTCAAAATCTATACCTTCCTATTGAGCATACCCTTTACAAACAAGTCTAGCCTTGTTTCTAATGACTTCTCCATTTTCATTCAGCTTGTTCTTGAATATCCATTTAGTTCATATAATATTTTTATCATGAGGTCTATGAACTAATTCCCAAGTATCATTTTTTTCAATTTGCTCAAGTTCTTCATCCATGGCCTTGACCCAACATTCATCTTTGCATGATTCATTTACATTTTGAGGTTCAGTGGAGGATAGTAGAGCTAGATAGCTTGAGGTCCCTATGATAGTTCTTCTTGTTTGTACACCTCCCTCCCTTTCCCCTAAAATTTGAGTTTCTGGATGATTTTTCTGAACATACCTGGACGGAATCTTTTCTTCTACCATTATATCTTCTTCTGGTGCTTCATTGGTTTCTTCTTCAACATAATTTTGATTTGATGTGGGAAAGTAATCCCCATATTCCTCATTGCCATAATCTTTTATTGATTTTATCTATTTTGGATATCTACATGCTTCATCCACTACAACATCAATGCTTTCAACAATTTTCCCAAGTCTTTTATTATAACATTTATATCCTTTACTTCTAGAAGAATAACCAAGAAGAATACCTTCATTTGCTCTGGGTTCAAACTTACCAAGTTTTTCATTAGTCCTTTTGATAAAACATTCGCTTGCAAAAACTTTAAAGTATTTTACAGTAGGAGTCTTACCATACCAAAGTTCATGTGGAGTTTGAGTGCTATTTACCCAAACGTTTGCTTTGTTGAGAATAGTCATGGCAGCGAATGCAACTTCACCCCAAAAGGTTGCAGGATTTCCAAATTCATCTAGCATAGCTCGAGCCATTTGTTGAACTGTTCTGTTCATCCTTTCAACCACACCATTTTGTTGAGGAGTTTTTGCAGTGGAGAATTTCCTTTTATTCCATGTTGTTCACAAAAGTCAAAGAATTCATCCGATATAAATTCCCCTCCTCGATCAGATCTGAGGCAATTGATTTTTCGATTTGATTCATTTTCAACCAAAGCTTTGAAGGCTTGGAAATTTTCAAATGCTTCATCTTTATGCTTTAGAAGACCTATCCAACAAATTTTGGAAAAATCATCAATGAAAAAAATAAAGTATTCTTCTCCAGGAGGTGACTTTTTCCTTGTTGGTCCACATAAATCAGTACAGACAAGTTCAAGAGGCTTACTAGCTGACCCTTATTTTCCATGAAATGAACTATGGTTTTCTTACTGATTTGACATGGTTTGTATATTGTATTTTCTAGGATGTTGATATCTGAAAGATCAAGAACAACCTTGAGTCTGCATGCTTTTCTTATTTGAGAAAAGCTTAGATGTTCCAATCTTCTATGCCACAACCAGTTTTCATAATTTCTTCTTAGATAGCACTGTTGTTGTCCTCCTTTGAGTATGTATAATTTTTTTGGAGTTCTTGTACATACCTTTTATCACGATCTCTCCTATATCAAGCTCATGAACAACACATCTGTTTGATTGAAACACCACTTAATTTCCTTGATCACACATTTGACTGACAATTAACAGGTTATGCTTTGAATCATCTACATACATAACATTTTTAGCTTTAACATTTTCATTTAAGAAAACAGAACCTTTACCTTTTATGACAGCTGGAGTGTGATTTCCAAATGAGACATTCTTTTCCTTTTCTAGGGCACTATATGAGTGAAGTTTCTCTTTGTCACTTGTCATGTGTTTGGAGCATCCACTGTCGATGTACCGTTGATTTTCTTGTCCTTCTGCATACAAGGCTATACCAAATCTTTCTGTTTGAGATTCTTTCCTTCTCCATATCTTGGGACTTAATGGCATTTTCTCCTTTTGAGGTGTTTGCTGAAATTTTCTCCTGCATTCAGATTCTTCATGACCAAAGTTGTTACAGATTGAGAATTCTATTTCATTTTCAAGAGGAGAAAAGTTATTATAAGAACTTCTCTTGATCCCTATTATATTCCTTTGATTTTGTTCTTCTCTAGTCATGATGGTTTTGTAAGAAATGCATTGAGCAGCTTTGTGCCCAAAATTATGACATGAAAAACATTACCCATTAAATAAGTTTCTGCGACTATTGAATCTATTTACTTGTTGATTGTAGTTTCTATTGATATTCATGTTTGGAGAAAATTGAGTATGATTTTCTTGAGGTTGGTTGTGGCTTCTATTTATATTCATCCTTGGAGAAAATTGAGTATGATTTACTTGGTGATCAATTTTATGCCTTTGTTGATGATTGTCATACTGTTCGTTGGTCTTTGTTGCATCAAGATAGCTTTTGGTGGAGGTTGACGACTTTTGTGATTGAGATGCTTCTTCAGTATATCCAAGACCTGTATTTATCAGAGGAGAATGTTGAACTTTCATAATTTCATTTAAATTTTCTGATCCTTTAGCAAATCTAAGATTGAGAGATTTTGTTTTCTCAAGATCTTTTCATAGACCCACAATTTCACATTCTAGTTTTTAATTATGTTTTTCTTTTTTAGCAAGTTGGTATGTCAAGATATCTATGATCATATTCTTTTCTTCTAAACAAATTTTGAGTTTAGAGATTTCTTCATGAAAGTTTTTCTCTTCTAAAGCATCCCAAAAATCATCATTGTCATAAGCCATGAGAAGTCTATAATCATCACTTTTAGATAAACCATCGCTATCTTGATGAGTATAGTAACTCCTTCTATTCACAACTTGTTTCCTATTCCCTTTTGCATATTATTTTCCTTTTTCATATTTATCTTTATGAGGACATCTGGCAACATAATGACCGAATCTGCCACAAGAAAAATATTTGAAAGGTAGCTTACCTCTGAACCTTCTAGAACCTTGTTGAAGCTTCTTGAAAAAATTTACCTCATCTTCTTCTTCTGAAATATGTCCTGATTCATTGTGTTCTTCCTTTTCTTTTCCTTTTGCTGAATCTTTAAATGCAGCTTCTCTTATATCTAATGGACCTCCTTTTCTCATCTCAAAAGTAGTTAGGATTCCGTGAAGCTGTGTCATACTGATATTTTGTAGATCCTGTTGTAGACACTTTTGATTCAAATTTAGCAAACAAGGATCTCAAAACTTTCTCAACTAAGGTAACTTCCTTTATTTCTTCACCCAAATTCTTCATACAATTAACAACCTCATCTATATGTAAGAAGTAACTAGCTATACTCTCATCAGTATGCATCTTAAGAGTTTCATACTAAATTCTGAGAGTTTGAAGCTTGGCATGGTCAGTGCCTCACTTGGTGTCGTACGTTGGCTTCTGAGGGCAAGGAAGAAAGCGTAATTACATATATAATATATCTCGACTGGCAGCCTCTTACTTCTTGGCTTGGTTGGAAATGAATGATATATGTCATGATCGCTGGATGAACGAGGGAGATTCCAAGCATTCATTATATATGTCATTATGCTTACTTTTACTTTTTCGAGTTTTTTACCACCCACTAGTAGCATTTTATGCGATGTTTTACCTGAGAGTCTCCTTCGTAGCTCTAAACAATTTTGTCCCATATCTCTTTGGCTGATTTGAGATGCATGACTTTGACAAAATATGATTGTGACAAACTTGCCAATAAAGTATTGATAGCTTTGGCATTGGTTTCATATTGATTTTTACCCACCGTGTCTGTAGGAATTTCTATTGGAAATGAATATCGTCCTTCCACAATTTCCCAGACATCTATTCCAAGAGATTACAGATAGACTGTGGTTCTTATTTTCGAATAAACAAAGTTGCTCCCATCGAATATTGACAGTCTTATGGATCCCATGCTTTCGTGATTATTCATCTTGATGGATCTCCCTTCAAGCGATCAAGCTTCTTCTAAAGGACCTGCACTGATTCCAATTGTTGGAAATAATACTGAGAGGAGGGTGTATCAGTATTATGAGATCAATAATTTTATTTCCCAAACAAATTTATAATATACACTACTTCAGTGAAGTGAACTAGCATGTACATGCAACTGTGATTAAAGAAACCAGTGTATATCCAAAGAACTTGTGATTTAGATAATTTATCATGTGCTGATCTTAAACCAGTACATTAGTAACTTATTAGACAGTGCAGTAAAAGAAGAATAAAGCATCACACATAAGCAACAGTCATGAAGACCAAGATTTAAGGTGGAAACCCAATGTGGGTGAAAACCACTTGTTGCTATCAGCTCTGTCTTCCTTTAATAATAAGAAAATCTATTTACAATCTTGTACTAGTACAGACTCATACCAGTATGCAGGCATCCACCTGTAGAAGGCTACAACCTTCTCTCATTTTCAAGCTTCTACTGGAAGAGAGTTGTAATCGCCTAGCTCTTGTACTAGCCAATATGTTTACTAGTACATAGGTGCCGACCTACAGAAGAGTACAACCTTATTTCTTCTTCCAGGGACCATGTTTCATGAATTTTCAAACTCGATACTCCTCGATCACAACACCAAAATCTGAAGGCCACGTTTCATCCAATGTTTATGCTGGACCCATCAGAAACTTTTTAAACTTAAACTGCATCAACCAACATTCAGTTAATCTAAACAATCAGATCACTGACACTAGAACACTGTGTTGAACATAGATCCCTGCATCATCATTTAGAACTAGATGTAACCTCAAAAATCATGCATTAGAGTGTATACGCTACTTGTCTAAACCCAAACTGCGTGTATATGCTACTTCTGTTAATCAAGCCTGCGTATAACTTCAAAACTACTCCAAACATAAACTTTTGAATCAAGTCTGTACTGACCAACAATATACTGAATATCTACCTTCAACTTACAGAGCTTTACACGGGCAGGGATAGAGATCACTTCTTATCACTTATACAATCAATCAATCAAATGCCAACCTCCTTATGAATTCAGTTTTACATTCAGATCTAAGAGGATTTCATTGACAAACAACAAAATTTGATTAGATAGATCAGTCAGATCTGAAAAAGAAACTTTTCTTTTGTATATGCTACTTGAGAGAACAGAACCTGTGTGTATACGATATTTGGCTGAGACGAACCTGTGTACAAATCTGTAAATATTGACTCAGAACTTTGCTGCAATTCTAGACTTCAGACAAACCTATATCATGATAGATAACAAATAAAACAGGCACAAAACATTAGATCTAGTCTCAACCAATATCATATCATTCAAGAATAAGTCATTTCAGGTCTCATGATCCTGATCCAATATTGAACTCAAGTTGCACATGAATATTTCAGATATAGTCCCAAACATAACCCTACAACATAAAATATACTTCAGATAGAAGTATTTCTTAGAATCCTATTTCTTGCACACCTGGCCTTATGATCTTCTCCTCTTTATATAGCTTTAGGACCTTTGTCAATACCTTGGACCACAACCACTTAGGACCAATACCTTGGACCAAATACCTAGGGTCAATACCATGAACCAAATACCTTGGACCAACACCTTGATTTTCCATCCCATACACACTTTTCCTTCTATGAAAGTGCGTGTATACGTATATGCTTTTTTGATATGTGTTCTTCCGTGTATATGCTACTTTGACAAAGTGAACCAGCGTATACCTCTCTTTCTTCAATCTTTGGAGTCTAATCTGTAATCCTTTATTGTTAGCCTGTTGCACTGTGAACTATCATCTACGTGAGTTGCCATCAAGGACATCACCTGTATCATAATGCCAACAATAATACCATCATCAAAGATCCATCTACAAATTTCTTCCACTCATAGAGGTGGGAAAACACTGTAAGACATGGATCATAGTGGTTTACATGGCTTGTCACTGTGGTGCAAATATTTTAATCTTGCAAACACTTGCCAATATCGTTCTTTCACTATTGGGAGCTCATCATCAACAATGATGCAAATCAAAGTTATATATCAAACATTGCATGCCTTCCCTATACCAAATTTGGTAAGGCATGTTTTAATTCATAACATGCAACCATATTCCCCTCATCCACTTCGTATGTTCATATATTTTGGTTTTAAAGTGGCACCGGGTTAATCAATTCACAACGCTAGTGAAAATTTATGTAGGTGAGATTATGGATATCATCAATGTTGATTACTTGGGTTTCGAATTCAACCAAATGGAATTTCACAGGCTCAACCTTTGATTCCCAAGAACCATTAGATCCCAAGTGAAGTCTCTGATTGTCAAATTAGAACTAAATTCTCCCAAGACCAGTCTTTTTGGCCTTCACAAAGATTGTATTCATGCTTTGAATTTTAAAGAAAATGCATTCATCAGAGGGTCTGTAGTGTTTGTGTCCCAGGGTTTCTTTTCAAGGAAAAGTGTTATTTGCATTAGGAGGAACCAAGAAAATTGTGAATTTCCTTTCATGCAACATTCTCTGGAGCGTTTGTTCTCTTGCCCTCTGTGAACAGTACTACGACATTGAGATCAGGCTACAGGAAAATATATAGCTTTTCCAATTCTAGGTTTGTTGTGGTTAAGTTTGGGAATAAGGCTTATGCTTTTGGTAAATCTATTTATGATTTTGGACTCTTGAGTTTTCTCTGTTGTCTCACCCTAGACATGTGGTTGCTCCTTAAGAGACCAATTCAACATGGAAATTTAAAATTGGCACTATTGTTGGGATGTATGAATACATTGGCAAAAATAACTATCCTGGGTATTTTCCAGTTCACATATATTATGATATTCAAAGGATTTTAGGGCATGAGTAATTGATAGAAAGTAACAATATATCAATTTTTTCACCAACAAGGAAAGTGAATGCACAGGAGGACATCCCCAACAATGTATTTGCCTTGGTAATGGAGAATTATGTTGCAAAAAAAATGACAAATTTAGGCACAGGAAGTTGAACGTAATTTTCTCTGCCATATGCTTACAAAAGTGAGTATGGATTCATAGTCTATAGCCTCACATGTAAGAATATCAATAGAATCAACCCTAGCAGAGCTCAAAGAGGAAGAGACTGTTCATCAATTACATGCAGCAATAGATATGGATGGATTGAAAAAAAAAAAAAAAAAAAACCTTAGCTACATAAAATAATCAAAATAATAAAATGAAATATTCAATATTCAAGATAACGCCCTCAAGGAGGAAAATCCAATTGATTTTGATGTAGCTTGTAGATATCCTATCTAATCTCCTAGGTTAAGTCTCATTAAGATAGTAGGAGCTGACCTAAAGTGTCTAAATATTACCTAAAAAAGGGCAAGTTGATTGATATAAATGGCCACTAACTGAAGCAATTAAGAAGAGCCCATACCAATTTCATCAAGGAGGGGTCTATTGAAGCAATACCCTGAACTCCACCTAGATGATAGATTGAGGAATTGCATGTTTGCAGCAGATGAAGCATCATAATATAAGGATTTAGAATCTCTATCCTATCCCAATCAACCTAAAGCAAGCCAGGTCCCCAGACCTTCAAGCCATAACGGGTCATGGCTCTAATAAGCATGTCCAAAGAGGTGCATCTTGAAAGAGATGTCCTAGAGAACTATCTATTTAGCCAATAAAACCATATTCCTTCTTAAGTTTGGGCTAGAAAGCATGCCTCAAGCGAAGCTCGACTCCTAAGATTTGACCCCCAAGTATGTGTAGGTTGTAGTAATATCAATCCCATCCCCTCCAATGTAAAAATGGTAGTCGAAGAGAGCATGTTGAGACATGCTGAAGATCATAACCTTAGTCTCACTAAGTTCAAATGTCAACTATAAAAGATCACAAGAGTTGGATAAGGCATCAATTTGTCTTTACAACCCCTTAAGTGAGGTTCCAAGAGGATCATGTTGTTTAAAACTAAAAGCAAGGAGATCAAGATGTTGGGTAGAAGAAAACCAACACCATCCTATATGTGTTCCTATGAAAGGAGTCCATCTCATCGATATAGAACCCAAAGAGAGTTACTGAGAGAGGGAATTCCTATTTGACCTCTATAGTAATCCTAAGGTAGTCTAAGAAGATGTGGATAGTGTAGAAATGACCAATAATTGACTCATATAGTCTCATGATAGAATCCAACGCTGTATCACCTATAAAACAAGGCCTCTCTCATGAGACATGACAGAGTCAAATGCCTTCCAAAAGCCAACAAATCAACAAAATAGTTTCAAAGAGAAATGATTGGCCTCTCCAATAATGGTACAAAGAGTGAAAGATGTGGCCAGTAGTTTGGCACCCCTTGTAGAACCCTAGCTACATTCTAGCTATAGAGTTCCTCCACTCTAGCTTATTTAATAATCACATGGGGTATTGTACCATAGAGCATGGAAAATGTGTGTGAAATCATGATGGTCAGATAATTGTTTTAGTTTTAAGCAACCCCCAACTTAAAATTGGAGTGGATGATATGGTGGGGCCATCACAAAGAGAAACCTAAACAAACAACATGATTACAGGCATAAAATAATGGCTTCTGCTAAGCCCATCTTGAACATGTAAATAATTTTGTTAATTGATTTGACTAAAAGGTCAAGTTGAGGGGGTGAGAGAGCCCTACATCTCAATTTCCATTTCTATAATAGAATTTAAAGAAGAAACTCTAGAAAACATCCCTGAATGGAGAGTTGGTATTATTTTCCTTGCAATAGCTACATCCTGTGAGCCTTGAAGTAGATGAGTGGAGATCATGTTACCCTGGATGTTGGCCTGTATTTAGGTGACTCATGTGGGACTGTTGATTGAGGAATTGATATAAGTTGTCCATTAGCATTTGGGTGTTGAATATACTGTAATTGAGTTGAAGGATGAATATTGTAGGTTGCGAAGTATGGTGGTTTGTCCAACTTTACAACATTCTCTTTTACTCTTGTTGGTGATGATCTAGAGGGAACACTTAATGGAATTTTTGAGGTGGTTACTTGTAAGATTTTTCCTTCAGCTATGGTAGCACATCACCTACTTTTGATAAAGAATATTGATGAGTTTCTAAAGCTACACTCTTGTGGGAACTTTCGCCTTTTGATGGATGGATATTCCTATCCAATATTACATTTTCAATTTGCATAGATGCACTTGTTTGTAAAGATCGATTTTGCATCCTTTGCAATATTTGGGCTGGTGGAGCCAGTCTAAGTCCAAAACCCTAAGGAGAGAGAGGGATTGATGACTGGTTATGACCAAAATGAGTAGCTGAAAGATAAGGTGAAGTAGATTCATTGGGGTCAATAGATGCATTCTTCTCACTAAATACAGTGTGCTTTAATGTGCCACTTTCATTTGGATTATCTAACTTGCTTAGAAGGTCTAGAACGTTTTAGCTGGACATAAAACGTTTATATGCAGAAATTGAACATCTCAGTATATTGTAATATAGAAAACTAGTAAAAGTTGGTGGAACAACCAATAAACAAATTACATAATAACAAAACATGAACCAAAACCTTGCCCTAATAAAGATGATGGTTTGTTTGAACCAAATATGTTTTTGGGGCTGTCAAATACATATGATTTTTCAGAAGCATAACCTATACAAATGTCCCTTGGATGTCCTCCTCCCAGATGTTCTCTTAAATTGGTTTGCAAATTTGAATTCAGAACATCCTGCAAAAGAAACAACTGCTTACTACAAAAGGGATGCAAACAAATTGAGCATATGATATCAATCTAAGCACGAAGTATTTTCAATTGAGATAAAAGGATGCACAATACTAAGAAAATGAACTTCTTACATGGATCCACAATATTCATAGATTAGATATTTATTTCAATTCCAAATAAAGTGAAAAAAATTAATACCTCTCTTGCATTCATAGTATTGTTTTGTGAGCCTGTACTAACCACCTTTGAATGCATAAAGTCTACTTGTTCAGGAGCCCTTTTCCCTTGAGAATCCATCTACACTATTCCTCTTAGAAATGAGTCTTGTTTAACACTTTATGCATGCCACTGGTTCATTGAATCCATTCTTACTGCCTGCTGGAACATGTGCCTAGGGGGCATTCTCAACATATCATTTCCAGAACTTTCACCAAAACATGTACTCAATCACTGGGACCTAAGTAAAATGAGTCTTGTTTAACACTTTCTGCATGCCACTGGTTCATTGAATCCATTCCTACTACCTGTTGGAGCAAGTGCCTAGGGGGCATTCTTAGCATATCATTTCCAGAACTTTCACCTGAACCAGTACTCATTTTACTTAGCTCCCAGTGATTCATATTACTTTAAGATTGCAAATCATCTTCCCTTTGAGGACTTTTCTTAGTGTAATCACTTCTAGATTTTGCACTCTGATTAGAATTCCCCTTGCCTATTATCTGACCAACACTTGTGCAATCATTTTGACTATATTGTGACCTATTTATATCATTTGTATATCTTTGAGAATTGTCACAGATTGGGAAATGTATTTAAAGCTATTGAACTATTGCCCTGCTGACAGACCGAAGTGTTTCCAACACGTCTGTTTTTGGCACATGATTCCCAAATAACATTGTTATAATTCAACTGGTAGTTGCTTTCTATTTCTTGCTCATACTTTTCTACATTTCTCTCTTGATTATCTACATTAGGATTCCTAGTAAATTTACCCATGTGAAAACATTCTTGCTATATTATCTGCCCATTCTATCTTGAATTAACGTTTGGATCCTGATGTTGGAACAACATGATTGTGTCTTTGCCTACCTCGTTTCTTCCATGATATGTTTGATCCTCAACTTTTTTCACATGACTACCTAGTTTCTCCAGTTCTAAATGTGTGATATTGTCATTTTCATTCTTATCATGCCCTTTGTTGGCATTTACTAAAAGCTTATTCTGTTCAGATCCTCGTGCTTCACTTTTTCTCCAGCAACTTTGCTCCTTGGATGTAAGATGAAATATTCTATCAGATTCAGACTTTAGCTTGGTCCCCTAATGAGTTGTATTGTTTCCTCCCATCAAAATTCATATAGTGGGAAGATACCTTACCATCAGGAGGAAATTTTTCAATATCCTGACTTTTCCAAGAATTCTGTTGTTGGTCATCAAAATTAGTGTGAGAGTGAATATTGCGACTGTTTTTAGAAGGTTGATAAAGAGTCTTTTCTTGCAATCCACTAGATTTATCGGGTGTTTCTTGAAGAAATTGGGAGAAGGACAATTTAACATCCCATTCATATCTCCTTTTAAGTTACACCATCTTTACATGCCTCAGAACTTATAGAGGAAAGTTTAATGTCAAATGTATATGATCCAGTGATCGGTGTAGACCATACTAAACTACAGCTGCATTACCCAATCTAAAACCTTCTCCATATGCCGGTGATGTGTTCGTTGAAATCTGGTGCATGAAGAACTCCCCAAGTTTCTTTTCAAATTGAGATCTATTTGCCCTTTTTGATGAAGAGGAAGAAGCTCCCATTGTTTTTGAAGCCACATTACTACTTGATTCTTCCATGACCTCTAACTCTAGCCACAGGTGAAAAAGCACTTGATAGATTCCATACTCAACCTCACTGCTGAGATTACAAAAGCCTATAAATGAAACATGTTATAGCAAGTAAAATTCTTTGAAGCAACAATAATATCAATCTTAAGAAATGTCAAATATATTACAGTTCTTATTTTGCTTCAACAGGAAAACAAATAGAATTCCAAGAACATATAAAGATAACATTACCACAAACCAAAGAAACAACAATTGTATAATGTGGTGAAGGGAAGATGTAGGTGACAGAAAACACTTTGCCTACTCCAAAAGTTAAAATGCGAACATGCATACAAACTATTTGTGATCCATATTAGCATATGGATATTTCATGTGTTTGATCTCTTAATATAGTGGACCATGACCAAGGAGATAACAAAGGGTGGTTATGTGATTGATGATGTGTATTTTTAAAATTTTGGCTGGTCACTTACATAATAGAATGCAAGTGACAATATCTGCTTCTTTGACTAAGAGTTGGGTTGTAGTTGGATGCAGACTTTGATTAATGGCAATAATCAATATTCTCTATTTGATACAATTTTACTTTATAGCTACATATAGAAATGTAGATGAGTATTATTGGATGCATTCAATATCTATTGTACCACAACGTAAATACTCATAATGATTAGCCGAATCCCTAAAATGAATATGATCCAATGTTCAGCGTAGACCATACTGGACTACAGCTGCATTACCCAATCTAAAACCTTCTCCATATGCTGGTGATGTGTCCGCTGAAATCTAGTGAATGAAGAACTCCCCAAGTTCCTTTTCAAATTCAGACCTATTTCCCTTTTTTGATGAAGAGGAATAAGCTCCTGTTGATGTTGAAGCTACATTAGTGCTTGATCCTACCATGACCTCTGACTCTAGCCACATATGAGAAAGAACTTGAAAGATTTCCTCCTCAACCTCAAGGCTGAGATTACGAAAGCCTATAAATGAAACATGCTATAGCAAGTAAAATCTTTGAAGAAGCAATAATATCAATATTAAGAAATGTAAAATAGATTACAGTTCTTATTTTTCTTTAAAAAGAAGAGAAATATAATTCCAGGAACATATAAATATAACGTTACCACAAACCAAAGAAACAACAATTGTATAATGTGGTGAAGGGAAGATGTAGGTGACATAAAACACTTTGCCTACTCCAAAAGTTAAAACAAGGACATGCATACAAACTATTTGTGGTCCATATCAGCATATGGATATTGCATGTGTTTAACCTCTTAATATAGTGGAAAATACCAAGGAGATCACAAAAGGGTGGTTATATGATTGATGATGTGTCTTTTTGCAATTTTGGCTGGTCACTTACATAATAGAATGCAAGTGAAAATATTTGCTTCTTTGACTAAGAGTTGGGTTGTATTAGGATGCAAATTTTGATGAATGGCAATAATCAATATTTTCTATTTGATGCAATTTTACTTTATAGCTACATCCAGAAATGTAGATGAGTATTATTGGATGTGCTCAATATCTTTTGTACCACAACTTAAATACTCATAATGATTAGTAGAAGCCCTAAAACGAATATTATCCAATGCTCGGCATAGACCATACTGAACTACAACTGCATTACCCAATATAAAACCTTCTCCATATGCCAGTGATGTGTCCGCTGAAATTTGGTGCAGGAAGAACTCCCCAAGTTTCTTTTCAAATTGAGACCTATTTTCCTTTTTTATGAAGAAGAAGAAGCTCTCGTTGATGTTGAAGCTACTTTGCTTCTTGATCCTACCATGACCTCTGACTCTAGCAACTTATGAGAAAGAACTTGACATAGTCCCTCCTCAACCTCAGGGTTGAGATTATGAAACCCTGTAAATGAAACATGTTATAGCAAGTAAAATTCCTTGAAGTAGCAATAATATAAATCTTAAGAAATGTCAAATAGATTACAGTTCTTATTCTACTTCAATAGGAAAACAAATATAATTCTAGGAACATATAAAGATAATGTTAGCACAAACAAAGAAACAACAATTGTATAATGTGGTGAAGGGAAGATGTAGGTACCATAAAACACTCTACCTACTCCAAAAGTTAAAATGAGAACATGCATACAAACTATTTGTGGTCCATATTAGCATATGGATATTTCATGTGTTTGACCTCTTAATATAGTGGATCATGACCAAGGAGATCCCAAAAGGGTCATTATATGATTGATGATGTGTCTTTTTGCAATTTTGGCTGGGCACTTATATAATATAATGCATGTGACAATATATGCTTCTTTGACTAAGAGTTGGGTTGTAGTGGGATGCAGATTTTGATGAATGGCAATAATCAATATATGCTATTTGATACAGTTTTACTTTATAGCTACATACAGAAATGTAGATGAGTATTATTGGATGCATTCAATATCTATTTTACCACAACGTAAATACTTATAATTATTAGTAGAATCCCTACAACTCTAAAAGTTTAGGGAAGAGTTTATAACAAAATACTCAGAATTTACCTTTAAAAGATAATTGAATGTCAGATTCTTTATTTCATATTCCTGAAGAATAACATGTGGCATATTAATAGATACACAACATCTGAATTATGAAATATTCAGGTGAAACCTGGTCAAATTTTCCCTGGATTCCAAACATTGTATCTCAATCAAAGAGGACCATACATAATATGCTTCAAGAAAACAAAACACTAGTAATAATAATTCTTCCCTGTCATCTACAGTATATATATAAACTTCATTTTGTGGACATATTGGAATTATGACCCTAGCTAAACTTCACATAATTTATTTCTTAAGAGCCAAACTAGCAATGCACATGATAAAATTGGGCACATTTAGACCACATGAAAAATTATGCACTCCGGTAACATAGGATGTAACAAGATTGTGTAGCACAGAGATACGTGTGCAATAAAAATTCTACATTCTTTGAGAATCTTGTGGGTAGATTGTGCCCCTTAAGGATTCATTCTAGACCTGAGGAAGTTGTGGGATTACACTTGAGAATGACAAGGTTAGGTTTCTATCCTCTACAAGTTCCAAAGGGTTAGGTATCAGGCCAGTCGATTAAAATAAGTTATGGGAACTTTAAGATGGGGTTATAAGCCAGTAGAAACACGACAACATTAGATTTTAGGCCATTGGGCTACATACATAAAAGCAGATGGGGATCAGTTAGTTAGAGGCCCCCATGTTGCACCACAAGATTAGGTTGCATACTGACAGGCTGTAGAAGACTAAACACCCCATAAGGTTGTGTTGCAAGTTAAAGGATGCATCATAAGGTTTGTGAAGATTGAAGAGAGTGGACGAAAAAACATATCAACAGGAAAATGAAGTGGAAGAGATCAAGAGGGAAGCTAAACAATCAGAAGCTGAAAAAAATATATGTAACAAATGTAATTTGTAGTTGATATGTAATTGCAGTGTATTTATAGAAAAGATTCTGATAGTGAATATGTGAGAAACAATATGATTGTGTTGTGTACTTGCCATCAATGAAATATTGAAATGCATATTTGCACTGATTCTCAGTGTTCCATGTGATGTTTTTTACTTGGATATAATGTTCTTCGATTGTTAAATACAGATGCTGATGTGTTCTGTAAGTGAATTTTCTTTAACGAGCTAAGGATGGGTACACTGTCATGGGCAATCACTTTTGCATGAATGTGAAGAGTATAAGTTGAAAATACAATTGTATTGCTCATCTTGCTTGAACGAGAGTGAACACAAACTAGGAAGCTATGACATTTATCCTCATCCTTAAGGTGAGAAACTCGAGTGATGACCTTCATGTTAGAGAAACAGGGCAGTGAAATCTGGCACACCATGCCTAAACTCCATAGTCAATTTTTTTACTAATCAAGTTAACATATTTAGAGATATAATTTGGATAGGAGCACAATATCAACAATGCAAGGAGATACTCACACAAAAAAAGCACAAGAAGGCAAGCTTGAAAGCAGATTGCTAGAACTGTATACATAGTTTGCACTCGTTTGCATTACTATATCTAGGGTAAAAAAGTGTGTGGAGTGTGATCAAAGTTGACAACATCTTACAATAAAATACAATGAAAAGGGTGAGGGATCAATTTAAAAGCCTACTAAAGTACATAAAAAGTATAATTTTAGTATATAGTTCACTGGTTCATTAGACCAAGTCTAATCACAATTTCAGTTTAACTTATTGCCCTGTTACTTTCTTGTTACTAGGTTGAAAACAATAGCCTAATATCAAAAGAAAAGAGCTATTTGATTCACTGTTACAATATACATTCAAGGGCCAAAAAGAAGCTTGAAATTATCTGTTGTATATGCTAATGTGCAATCAAAAGTGACTTTCCTGACCCTATCTTAAACTGTGGCAACCTACTGTGCAGATTTTGTACCCATGGTGTCGCATTGGATCAACTGCTAAGTTTTTAGATTTTTACACATTCAGTTACATTTAGTAAATTACAATATTTAGTATATTCCACCTTCCTCTATATAAAAAATGAACTAGAACCCCGGGCTTGTAAATGGGTGAGAAAATTTCAACATATATTTATCTAAATTCCATATAAGAATTGTTGGGTTGATATTTTTCCACTATAAACTTATTACATTTAATGGCCATCTGAGACATCAAGCCACTCAAATTCATAAATTTAGACACATTATGCATTGAAGAATGATAGGGTGATGGAGAAAATTGGTTCCCTAAACTTTGTTTGTCACCAACAAGAAGATGTAGTTTTTGTTGCCTAGAGTGTTGTTCTAACTATTGCGCTTGTTGTTGTTGAGCATGCTTCTCCAACTGGTGTCATACATACTACTTTAAGAGTTGGTCTTGATGTTGTTGAGCATGCTCTAATTGCAGGGCTTGCTGCTGTTGAGCATGCTCTAACTGTTGTATTTGCTGCTATCAAGCTTGTTGTTGTAACTGTTGGAATATATTGATGACAAGCTTGATGATCTAACTATTGGGCTTGCTATTACCGAGCTTGATGCTCTAGCTGTTGGGCTTATTGCCATTGAGCTTGCTGCATGAACTGCTAGACTTGCTGCCATCTTACCTGTTTCTCTAACAGCTGGGCTTGTGCTTGTCTTGCTTGCTACCTTAACTGTTGGGATTGTGGTTTCCTTGCTTGCTGCTCTAGCTGCTGAGCCTGCTGTTGTTGGGCATGCAACTCTAGCTACATAATTTGTTGTTGTCTTTGTAGCTCTTGCACATGATTTTAATATGAAAATTGTTTCCATAGCTGCTCTTCTAATCCTGGTTGTAACCTTGTACCATGGAATTGTGGACCTGCTTGAAGCCAACCTTTCAACAAAAAATGGCTCCCAAGAAAATCATAGTTAACTTGAGCTTCCACATGTTCCACCCCTTCTGAATTGTTCCTACTATGATTCGGCCTTGACCAAAAATGTGTCACTATTCTATATCAGGCCCTACTAAGCTTCCCGTGCTTGACTGATTTTGCTCTGATGTTCCACCATCTCCAGTTGAATTTTCTTGATTTGATGTGATATATCGAGCTGAAGACCCATTCAATAGCCTGTCAAGAATCAAAGGTTGGTTCCTTGATTGAATTTTCATAACATTATTGTTTGGACCTTCTTGAGCACTTCTAACACCTAACTCCATGCAGGATGTCACCCATCATTAGGCCGTGCGTCTGTTGCCATGAATGAAAGCATTACATATGAGAATATGTAATAATTTTTAAAACATGTAATCAAATAAATCACAACATCCCACCAAGAGGAACAACCATTTTCCACCAATATTGTTGGGTAAGTTTACAGGGACATGCTGGGCAATATATATTGTTGTGCATGTGTGTGTGTGTGTATTCCAGGCTCGATCTAGATATCACCATGACGAGGACCGATGTACCACACTGGGCTCCCAAATTTCAAAGATATGAAGATACCTGTTAGGACTTGAAAATGGGTCCACAAGAAGAAGCCCTTCTTGTTCCACCTCACATTGATCAAGATAACTAGATATCAAGAGGCTTTTTATGCAGAAAGTCACAAAGCACTTGAAGAGAGCATTGAATAAGATGGGAAGTTTTGTTATCCGTTGGTTAAAGACTATTGTGATGTAAATTTTTTTAATTGGACTTTGCATTGAATAAACAAATGAATTTGACACTATTTTCCAAAATTGTGAAAGTGACCCTATGCATGCACTTGTCCTGGAACTTGCTAAAACACACAAGGCATTGAACTCATTATGTGTTGCTGTACAAATGAAGAATGACAGTAAGACTTTTTAGGCTTGGATCAACCCTCCATCTTGTCTAGGGAACAACTAGAGCTCGACATAGAAAAAGAAGAATGGGGAGATCTAGAAGAAGATACCTTTGATGAAGAAAACTTAACTTGTGCAAAAAATGAGGTTGGTGATGAAGCAATTGTTGAAGAAAACATTGCAGACCTACAAAAAGCGCAGGCATCAACTTCTGACTTCATCATTCTTGAAGACATGACAATATGTGGGGAGTTTTTGAGCATGATAACTGACACAATTCTTGATAAATAAATGGAAAATTTTAATGGTTGGCATGAGGAACAAGGGATAGATGATAAAACCAAAGATTCCCCTCTTGTGATCCATACTAGTGAGGATCTTGGTTGCAGCCCTGTAGCAGAATATGAAACACCAATTGAAGGATGTTCCCAACCCTTTAAATTTAATAATGCCTTTGAAGATTGACAAGATCAACCAAACTGTGAGCCACCATGTAATTTTAGTTTTGGTAGGGAAATGAATTCCAAGCCATATGATTAAGATAAATGTTGTGTGTCCAACTCATGGAAGGGATTTTTTCTTCACGTTTTCAGATGATGACCATTAGGATAATGATACATTTGTTCTTCCACATAAAGGTAAGGAATAGGTGTCAGGGGATGAAAGGAAAGAAATATATCTTGCTATTTTCCTTGAATGTGTTAAAGCCAACAAGCGATACTAATGTATAGGCCTCAATGATGGGATACCTATTGTCCCAGAAAAAGAACAAATCCTACATGAAAATGGAGATTTTGTTAGACCCGTTAAAGAAAATAAATTCATTATTGCACATCACAATCTGGACTTTAGTGTAGACAAAATCTTAGTTTTAGATTCTAGTATTCGCTCTAACATAACATTCTTTAAGATGCCTAACAACATTTCTAGCTCTCCCACAAGTTTTAATGCTACCCAAGACTAGCTAGATTGTAGACATGTAGAAGGAACAATATATATACAACCCGTGGCCATCTTTGGTAGTGCATTTCACAAGCCTGAATTGTATGATCCAGACTTGAAAGATTTATGTTATACAGGGTATGTTTCCTTGCATAGAAAAATGACTAGACAAACAACCCTTGATCAAGTAGATAAGTAGTTTTAAACCAATGCTACATTGAAAGGCCAATCAAAACCCATTGGCATTTAACATAAACAAATATCGGGTGCCCTTGAGAAGCATGATGAGATTACCATTGAAGAGATGGAATTCAAGGTAACAGAAGATTGGTCACATGACGATATGTGTGCCACAAAAAATCAACTAGTGAAAAGAATTAGTGACCATGACTTCAATGGCTCTCTTGCGAATTTAAACAGTTTCCATGCAATTGCAAAAATGCTCCACGATCCCTATGATACTAACTTGACATAACATAAACAAAGGTCATGCTACAGGAATCAAATTGACAAGATGAAATTTGGATAGCACAAGGATATTAATAAAACCCCTGAAGGATTATACAATGTCAGTGCTGAGAATGTAAATTACAATATGGAAATCATTGGTGGAGAGCGTAGACCTGATCTGAGTGAAAGTTTTCCTTTTTATATTCCTTCGAAAAAAAGGCTACAATCCCCCACCTGTGTAAGTTAACAATATTGAAATTTTTCCAAGAAAAACCGGCCCTAAACCATTGGTAATTCCACAAAAAATGACCGAAGGACATTTAGGTGGTATCGAATTTGATAAGAAGAAACCTCTTTTCATTGGTGCAAAAATTGAATGTCAGCGCTATATTGAGAGGTAATTCTAATTTATCAACAACCTGAAAGGTTCCCCCCTAGTTTCTTAAGTCCAACCTAATTCACAACTTGAAGCAATGAACAAACCCAACCGAATATGAGAATTTATTTATTGCAAGAGAGCGTAACTAAAATCACAGTTGGAAGCATTAAGCATAGCCAAAAAAAGTAGGGACATAAACAAAAAATGTCCTCACAAAGCCATGCATGCATAGTAATATACACATAGTGAAATTATGGCTGAGAAATGAGTTCTACCATTCCTTCAACAGGTCCCAAGTTCCATTCTCCCTTGCATCCTATGATGTCCAAGTCCAAACACCTTCATAGATGCCATAATTATCCCTTACTGTCCGAACAACCCACCAAATCTCTTGATGGCAGTGACCCACCTAGACCTCTCTGGATGTGCAGAGGGAAATTGAAAGAGCAAAGAGCGTCCACTACCAGCCAAAAAATTAAAATGCCCATTACAGAAAAACCAAAACACCCATGGATAAGTAAAACCAAGTACCAAGCAAGTGTAGAAGAATTTGTAAACATTATCATGGAAAGTTTGAATTTGGAACACATGATTCTGTAGTGATCAAGCCTTCCAAAGCTTAGAAATGAGTTTTGTCTCTCTTTCAACAGGTCCCAAGTTTCATTCTCACCTGTAGCCTATGATGTCTGAGTCCAACCACCTTCATAGTTGCCATAGTTATCCCTTATTGTTCGACTAACCCACCAAATCACTTGATGGCAGTGATTGACCTACTCTTGATGGCAGAGACCATCCTAGACCTCTCTAGATGTGCAGAGGAAATTTAAAATTAAAAATAAATGTAAATGTGAAGAAGTGAATTTAGAATGAAAATTAAATGTAAATGTGTCGAGCAAAATTTAAAATTTAAAATAAAATAAATTTGTGCTCACTAAAAATAGGAGGGAATAAAAAATATGGAGGGAAGGAAACAAATTTGGCTTTTTTATAGTTTCACGAACAGCATATGGTAATAAAAAAGCACAATTTCTTAGATTTAAGTGTTTATTCACATTTTTTATATTGAATTGTTAAAAAATAAATTAGAGTGAAAATATGGTGGTCATGATAGTCATTGAGAAGAACCCCATATATATATATTATTTTTTCTATTTATGACGAGGATATTCAGTATGTTAATGTGTTGTGGTTAATTATTTTAATAGCAACTTTTATGTTGGTTTCATTGGATTCATCAAAGAATCGAAATTTTATTCATCAACTCTTGATTGTGAGAGGATGAATTCTAGTGTGAATTATCATGTGTGTGGTGTTCTTTTTTCAATTGTAGTTTTGACCTCCACGATTAAATTGGTTTAAGCCCTCTAACTAGTAATCATCAATCACCCATTCGGTGCCACATGGGGTATTTTACTTTTCAAGAAATCCAAGGCACCTATGTTGCATTGGGATCTATTGACCTTGTTTAAAAACCCTAGCAAACACCTTTGAGACCATCTATTAGCACTAGTTGGACTTTAACTTGAGATTTCCGAAAAACTCAAAGGAACAAATTATGAGGGTTGCTTGGCCAATCCACTCATAGCCTAAGACTCTTTGGTGATGAAGGGAAACCAACTATAAGATATCAAACACGTTCCCTCACATACACCCATGGAGGCTCTACACTTGTAAAGGTTTGCATATGTGTTGTCTACATGGTTTGAATATGTGTTGTTTACGTTAATCATTATTAATTTTTTCAGTTATTATCTAGTCATATATTTTAGTCTGGGACTAAATTCGTCATTTTAGTTAGTCACTTTTAGTTTGGTCACTTATTATCTAGTCATATATTTTATCGCTAAACTAAATTAGTCATTTAAGTTGATAATTTTTAGTTCGGTCACTTAAAATTGCTGAAATTTAGTAGTAATTCACTTGAAATAATTGTGGTGACTAACTTTTTTAGTCACCTAGTTACTAATTTCATCATTTTCAACTAGTGAAATAAGGGTAGGAAAGATACTTGAGCATAAACATAGATTAATCCGTGTCAAGGTTAGTTGTAATGACCATAAATTAGATATACTTAGGAAATCCCTAAGCCTTAAAGGAATGAAACTCTTTATCAATGAAGACCTCATTCCAAAAGACCAAGTTGAACTTAGGAAATAAGTAAAAAGTTTAAGGAGGCAAGAAAATAAGGGAAATGGGAAATCATTAGGAATATAAAATCTTTTATTAGAGACAGAGTCCCAAACACAAATGATAAATAGGGAATAACATCACTTCAGATCCTCTTCTGGAATTGTCATGGTTTTCCATGGTGTAAAGTACCTATGTTAAGTTGGATCCTGATTGATATTGATGTTATTCTTTTAGTTGAAACTAGAGAGCATGACAAATCTAGGGTTCCTCGCCCTGACAGGTTCACTCTTTGGGTTTCCCAGAATAAAAAATCCTCCAGCAGAGGTTTTGGTGGTATAGCCTGTTACATTAGGAACAATGTTTCCTATCACATCCAACTTCATAAAACTGACCCCTTCAATCAATACATTTTGATTGAGATCTTTGATTCTACAACCAATAGGATATTCCTTGCAATATGCTATTTTCCCCCTATCAACTCTACATCCTATAAGAAAAACAACCTGGATAAGAATTGTCCTTTCAATCCCTTGTAAAAATACGTCTACAACCTGAGGAATGAAGGAAATATCCTTTTTCTTTTGGACTTTAATTATTAGACTACTACTAACCAAGCTATTATGCGAAGTAACAAATCTAACCTCGACCCCTTGTGGATTGATGAGGATGGTCACTTAGCTAATAGATTCAAGAGAAAATCTACAGACATAATCGATAACATATTCGACACTGAGATCCTCAAGCTTTGTAGTTCCCATGACCTAATCATTTGCAATGGTATTAATAAATGGCCTCTCTCTCATTAGATGACCTGTTCCCATGGGTTGGGTAGTAGCGTCATGGATTATGTGATATCTAACATCCATGTCATCAACCATAATGAAGAATTGAGCTTGTTAATGGGTACAAGCTTGATTTTGACCACATACCTTTTTCTTTATCCCTTAATCTTGCTATCAATACCACCCACATGCAGTAGACCAGTGAAGGGAAAAGTCACATTCACTTCGATAGAAGTAAGGTTGACCTTTTATTAAGGGATTTGGACAAGAATTTAGGCTCTGTGACTTATAACAACAACATTGATCAAGTCTATTACCATTTTACTACTACCCTTTCTACTACCCTTAGCAAATTATCTAATAAGACTTCATATAAGAAAACTAATAGAGCTTCTAATCCTTGGTATGACAAAGACTATAAAATTTCTAGGAAAGAAATTCAAGATGCCCCTAATAAAATCATTAAGCTCTAGAATATAAGTATATACAAATCTCTCATTAAGAGGAGGAAGAGATCATATATTAATAAGAGATAAGATCATATTCTCCACCTTTCTAAAGTTGCACCCATAAAGTTATGATGGAGTGTGCTTGTTCATAAAACTAAACATACTCATTATATCCCCTTTGAAAATTAGGATAACTATCTTAAGAAGTTGTATGACTCTCTAGACACCATGGGAACCATCTTAAATACTCCTATTAAGGTAGATAATTTTCCTTTGGAAACGTTGACTCCGAGATTAATAAGCTCACTAATGGGAAAGCCAAATATATTGAAGGTTACGAAGCTCGGATCTTTAAAATGGCGAAATCTATCCTCATTCCTCGTCTCTACAAGCTTCTCAATTTGCCTATAAAGCATGACTTCCCTAAGATTTGGATGCAAAGCCTTATTGTGCCTATCTTCAAAAATGGGGACAAAAGTGTTACCTCTAACTATAGGACCATTATGATTAGCCACATCCTAGCCAAGATTTATGGGCTCATTCTAGAAAAAAAGCTTAGCCTTTGGCTTGAGAACCAGGGTAAAAGAGCTAAAGGGAAATTTGGTTTTAGGAGACATCACTTGACCATCGACCACCTTTTCACCCTTAGGATCATCACAAAGGAATTTGACAATAGGAAAACCGATCTCTTTTGTTTTTTTGTGGGCTTTCGAAAAGCTTTCGACACTATCCCCCGATATAAGCTTTGGGAGAGGCTTGAAGAGATCATGGTTCCTCCTGAACTAAGGATTATTGTGATCCGCCTCTACAATATTGTCATTTCCAAGCTTAAGACCAACAAAGGGTGGTCTAAAGATATTAAATGTAAGATCAGGGTTAAGAAAGGTTGTTCCATTTCCCCTACCCTTTTTAGTATTTACATCGATAAACTAGAGGAGTGTGTGGAAACTATGGGTTGTCAAGGCATCGAGATCATTGGTATTATCATTAATCTTCTCCTTTATGCTGATGATATTGTTCTTCTTGAAAGGAGCCAATATGGCCTAGAAAATCATCTTAAGACTCTTCATTTCTACTACTCCAAGATGGGTATGACAATTAATACCGACAAGACTAAAGTCATGATCATTAAAACCAAAAAGATCACCCATGATAGTTTTGTATATGATAACCATTTCCTTAAGAAGGTTTCTCCTTATAAATATTTGGGTATTAACTTTCCTCATCAACTCAATTGGAATTATACCATCGAGAAAATAATTATTGGAGTTTGGAAATCTTATTATGAGCTTGAAAACAATTGTAAGTCAGCTGATCTTTACATGTGGAGTAAAAAATGATTCCTCTTTGAGACTCTCATCACCCCTGTTATATTATATGGATGTGACGGTTAGGGGTGAAGTATATCTAGGGAGTCATGGAGAAATATTGAGATGATCCAGAAGAAATTCATAACCTATAACCTCAAGATCAATGGAAATACTCCCTATCCTCTCCTCTTGATCGAAACTGGCATGTCCCCCACTGAAAATGAGGCCATGTTTAGATATTTGATATATAAGAACCAACTTCACAATATGGAATCCAAAAGGCTCCCAAAAATTTCTTCTAACTTTAGTCAAAACCCCCACTTGCACCATAAGCATGGGTGGCATTAGGATGCTCAACCTTGGGTTGACCTTTGGGGGATTAAGGAGGAGATCATCATGGGAATCAAGGACAATATCAAAGATACTATTACGTCAGGTTTTAAGGGAAAGATGTGGGATGCTAAGGAGATGGAGGGTAAAAGGAAGCTAAGCTCCTATCAGGAGGTGATCAAACCCACCCTCAATAACTAGAATTATCTCTAGGATTATAACTATGATAAGAAGAAATTAAACATTGCTATTATTATAACTAACTCTCATGAGCGGGGTGTGGAGATTGATTATATTATTTATTCATAGGTATCATCGCATTGGACCCTAGTTTGTAATAGGGTGGCAACACCGCCCGTTTTTGCTCCATTAGGGGGGGTCTAGGGGGGGGGCAACGCCCCTGATGCTAAAAATAGATATAAATTGCCTTGTAAAATATTGTGATTTTGTAGTCAATCTAGGTCGTTCATTAGGGGATGATATGACAGTAGAAGTTATGTTTAATTTAGGGTTTTTCTTCCCTAGAGGGAAACCCATTGCTATATATGAGGGAATTGCATTGCAACTGAATATATGTGTATTCTGAGGGAGAAAGAGAGAATATATTTTGTGAGAGCGAAGAGGAAATTACAACAGATCTGTTGTAGGTTTTATCTCTTCATCTTGCTGGATAATATAAAGGAAGGACTGACTATTTCTCTGTGGACATAGCCAAATTAGGTGAACCACGTATATTTGTGTCTCTCTTATTTTATGCATTTTCTATGTTTATATTTCTCCAATATTTTGTGTTCCATTACTCTGTAATATATAACTTTCTGACAACTGGTATCACAGTCAAAGTTCTATTTGGCTGATAAACTCACAGGAGACAAGGGTTCCTGGTTTGAGTGGGAGAAATGACAAAAGATGGTGGGTTTAGGGTCAAAAAATTTAATGGCCAAAACTACCAGTTGTGGAAGATGCAGATGGAAGATTATCTGTATGAGAAAGATTTGTACCTACCATTGCGCAGAAAGGCAAAGAAGATGACGAATATGATAGACATAGAATGGGATATTATTAACAAAAAGGCACTTGGAACAATACGGTTATGCCTAGCAGCATTGGTAGCCTTTAATATTTCAAAGGAAATGAAAATCGAGGGTTTTAATGTTGGCATTGGCCAAATTATATGAAAAATGTCGGCCTCATATAAGTTATTTCTTATGAAGCATTTTTTTAATATGAATATGTCAGAAGGTGGATCTATTGTTGATCATTTAATGAATTTAATATGGCTACTAGTCAGTTAAGTTCTATAGGGGTAAATTTTGATGATGAACTTAAGGCTCTCTTACTTTTGTGCTCATTGCTAGAAAGTTGGAATGGTTTAGCTATTTCCATTAGCAACTCTGTCTCTGGATCTAGTACTTTAAAGTTTGATGATGTTGTCGGTGCAATCCTTAGCAAGGAAATGTGACATAAATGTTCTGGTGAGACATTAGGTAATGGTTTTACTACAGATACTAGTGGAAGAAAAATGGAAAGAGGAAAGAGCCAGGATATCGGAGTAAGTCAAGGAAAGGAAGATCCAAATCTATATCATGGATAGTGTGTTGGAAATGTGGGAAGAATGGACACTTAAAAGAGAGATTGTAAGTCTTGGAAGGGAAAAGAAGGAGACGTGCAGTAATAAAACAATCATGAAGTGAATGTGATAGGTGATGTGTTGCAAGATGCTTTCATTCTTTCTTTATAAAATATTATTAATGATTGGGTGGTAGATTCAGGGGCCTCATTCCATGCCACACCTGATAGGAAATATTTTCATGATTATGTTCAAGAATATTTTGGACAGGTTCGTTTGGGTGATGATAAACCCTGTAAAATCATTAGAATGGGTAATTTTTTCATAAAACGTCAAAATGGAAACCAATGGCTATTGAAGGTGGTAAGGCATGTTCCAGATCTAAAGCAAAATCTAATTTCAACAAGGCAGTTGGGAGGTGATGGATGTGTAACTACTTTTACAGATAAAACCTGGAAGGTTACTAAAGGAGCCCTGGTAATAGTAAAAGGAGAAAAGGTTGGTACATTGTATTTATGAAATGGTATTTCTAATTATGTTAATTCTTTAACCCTTACAGGAACAGATACAACATTATGACATCATAGGCTCGGGCACGCGAGTGAGAAGGGGATGCACATTCTTCACTTAAGAAATTTCTTGTGAGGTTTGAAGCATGTTGATTTGGAATTATGTGAGAATTGTGTTTATGGAAAATAGAAGAGAGTTAGATTCCTTACAGTTGGTAAAGAAAAGAAGAGAAAAAAATTAGAGCTTGTGCATATGGGGACCTGCTGAGGTATTATCTCTTCGTGGCTCTCACTATTATGTTACTTTTATTGATGATGCAACCAAAAAAATGTAGATTTATTGTATTCAAAATAAATCTAATGTATTTGATACTTTCAATAAATGGAAATCTTTGGTTGAGAATGAGACAGGAAAAAGGTTGAAGTTTTCAAGATCATACAATGGAGGTGAATATTGCAGCAAAGAGTTTGATAAGTATTGTTTAGAGCATGGAATTGGTAGAGAGAAGATAGTTCTAGGAACACCACAAGAAAATGGTGTGTCAAAAAGGATGAAGAGGACAATCATGGAGCATGCAAGATGCATGAGATTGCATGCAGGATTGCCTTTACAATTTTTGGAAGATGTTATAGATAATGTTGTTTATCTAATAAATAGAGGACCTTCAAGATCCTTGGATGGAGGTATTCTAGAGGAGGCATGGATAAGTGAAATGGTAAACTACTAATTTTTAAAGCCTTTTGGTTGTGAAGCCTTTGTCCACATTAATAAAAAAAATAAAACAAAGCTTTAAGCAAAAACAAAGAAATGTACCTTTATTGGATATGGTGTTAATGATTTTGGTTATCACTTATATGATTATGAAAATCACAAAATCATTAGGAGCAGAGATGTCATATTCAATGAAAAAGTTTTGTATAAGGATCAGATGTAGGAAAAGAAACAAGAAAAATAAAAAAGAGAGTACACAGTGCTTGAGGAGATCACAAAAAAAGTAAAGGTGCTTGAAAATCATAATGACAACAAATAGAACAACAATAGAAACCACAACAACAAAAAGCACCTCAAACACTTGAAAGTGGTGTTAGAATATCTACAAGGATAAGTAGACCCCCTGAATGATGCTATCCTTCAGTATATTATGTATTTTTGATTGATTCTAGTGAACTAGAATGTTATGAAGAAACAATGCAGGTAGAAACTAGGAAGAAGTGGGAGATAGCCATGAAAGGAGAGATGTACTCCTTGGTATATAATTTGACTTGGGACTTAGTCAACTTTCCTGTAGGTAAAACAACATTTCAGAATAAATGTGTTTATAGGTTGGTAGAAGAAGACAGAGGTAGAAAAATATATAAATCTATACTTGTGGTGAAGGGGTTTGCACAGGAAAAAGGTATAGACTTTGATGAGATATTTTTTCATGTTTTTAAAATGACTTCAATCAGAACTATTTTAACTCTAGTAGCAACAAAATATTTACATCTTGAGCAGTTAGATGTAAAGACGGTCTTTCTCCAATGATGGGGATTTGGAGGAATATATATATATATATATATATATATATATATATATATATAGATGCAACAACCACAAGGATATGAGGTCAAATGGAAGGAGAAACTAGTGTGCAGGTTGAAAAAGAGCTTGTATGGCTTAAAATAAGGTCCACGACAGTGGTATCTAAAATTTGAGAAGTTTATGTCTAAACAAGGTTATACTAGATGTCACTTTGATCATTGTGTTTCTCTAAAAAAGGAAAATTGATGGAAACTATATTATATTGTGATTGTGTGTAGATGACATTCCTGTTGTAGGTTCTAACATGTAGGAAATAAATGTGCTCAAAAGAAAATTGGAAAAATCATTTGCAATGAAGGATTTGGGTTTTGTAAAACAAATCCGTGGTATTAGAATAAGTAGAGACAAGAAAAATTTAAAATTAATATTGTTTTAGTGTGAGTACATACAAAAGGTGTTGGAAAGATTTAATATGTAGAATACAAAACTAGTTACTACACCTTTGGCTAGCCATTTCAAACTGAGGATATGCATCCCAAGACTCAGAAAGAGATGGATTATATGTCTAAAGTTACATATGCATGAACACTTAGAAGATTAATGTATGTAATGGTTTGAATAAGGCCTGATATTGCACATGGAGTGGGAATTGTAAGCAGGTACATGAACAATCCAAGAAAAGAACATTGGATGGTAGTGAAGTGGATTCTTAGGTATTTGTGAGGTACCACATATCAAGCATTATGCTTTGGTGGTTCAAACATTTCTCTACAGGGATATGTTGTTGCAGATATGGTTGGTAATAGAGATAACAAGAGGAGTACCATCGGGCATGTGTTTATTGTAGGCGGAAAAATTTCCAGTTGGGTTTCAAAATTGCAGTGTTGCACTCTCAATGATGGTAGCATAGTATGTTGTTGCTACAAAGGCTAGTAAAGAAATGATTTGGTTACAAAGGTTTCTGGATGAATTGGATAAGAAGCAGGAGTTGGGAAGGTTATATAGTGATAGCCAGAGTGCCATTCATCTTGGAAAAAACTTTGTATTTCATTTCAAGACCAAACATATACAACTAAGGTACCATTTCATATGGTGAGTGTTGGAAGATGGACAGTTGAAGCTGGAAAAGATACACACTAGCCAAAATCCTGCAGATATGTTAACAAAAGTTGTAACTAGGGAGACACTGAGGCTCTGCTCGGTTTCAATTGGCCTTCAAGTATGATGATTAAGATGAGAAACAACCAAGTCCAAAGTGGAGTCATTTTCTAACGAATGAGGTAGCAGCAGAGTTGCTATAATCAGTGTCTAAGTGGGATATTGTTAGGTGTGGAGCGTGATTATCTTCTTTATTCAGAGGTATTGTCGCATTGGACCCCAGTTTATAATGGGGCGGCAATGCCGCCAGGGGGTGATGATGATTTTTATGAGTCACCCCATGGTAGGGGTTTGGGGGCAGTGCCCCCAAAGCTAAAAATAGATGTCAAATTGCCTTGTAAAATACTGTAATTTCATAGTCAATTTGGGTTGTTCATTAGGCGGATGATCTGACGACAGAAGTTATGTTTAATTTAGGGTTTTTTTCCCTAGAGGGAAATCGCTCACTATATATGAGGGAATTAGATTGCGGTTGAATATATGTGTATTCTAAGCGAGAAAGAGAGAGGATATTGTGTGAGAGTGAAGAGGAAATTACAACGGACTTGGTGTAGGTTGTATTCCTTCATTTTGCTAGATTATATAAAGGAAGGACTCACTATTTCTCCATGGACGTAGCCCAAATTGGGTGAACCACGTATATCTATGTCTCTCTTGTTTTATGCGTGCATTTTTCGTGTTTATATTTTTGCAATATTTTATGTGTTCCATTGCTCTGTAATAAATAATTTTCTAACACTTTGGAGTGAGAACGGGTTGTGGTCTACTGCCAAGACTCCCTGGGATGATAGAATTTGTCATATTTGTGATACTAAGAAGGTGGAAGGTGAAAATAACTTCCTTTTAGAGTGTCCAACTCTTGCCTCCATTCGCTCTCAATTCCCTATCATCAGTCACACTTCCAATCTGCTTGACTTATTATGCCAAACAAACTATAACGATCTTGAAACGCTTCTTTCCTTGCTCTTTGATCACATAAACAAGATTTTGAAGAATGACAATTAAACTCTCTTTTATTGAGGTCCAATAGACCGCATTGGTCTTAATAGAAATTCATCATCATCCAAAACAAACATTTTAGAATGATTGAAGACAATATTATTATATTTTCTGAATAAAAATATAGAATAAATATTAAAAAGAATATAAAATTAAAATATAAAAAATTAATTATTTTAAAAACTCATATATTATATAAATAAATATATTTGGAATGATTTTTAAATAAGAAAAATTATATTTAAAAAAATTAGAAATTTATAAATTAAAACAAGGGATTTGAATCTTGTCAGAGAAATGGTAATCATTTTATTTAACCACCCAAAATAACCACAATTAACTATAATTATTTATTTATTATTAAAAATGTTTTTCTTTTCAATTTTACAATATACAAAATATAGAAATATATTTTTATTAATTAAATTATAATATTTTCAATTATTGTAAAATTTTAAAAATGTCTTTTTGTTAAATTTATGTATATATTATTTTAAAAATAAATAATTTTTGATAGTTTTTTTAATATAATATTAAATTATTAATAGATATTTATTTAATTATTATTAATTTTAAAATAATATTATTTTTATTTACTATTTTATAACAATTAAAGATAAGATGTTTTGTTAAAATTCGTTATTTCAAAATTGTATAAAATATGGATTAAAAGTTAATAAAAATTATACTTAATGATTTTAACAAATTAAATATTCCAATTAATTTTTTTTTTTAAAGTATTAGACATTTTTTTTTTTTTTTACTGGTGAGAGTTATCATGAATAGACCAAGGATCAAATCTAACTGGCTGCCACTATATACTTAGGCTCGTGCAACCGCCTTCAAGCTGCACAATAGCAGGAAACTTATGCGTCAACAAGAGCCAAGATGTTCGCTATGGGGTCGCCTACTCTTTTAGCCAAAACACAACAGGTCATATATATACTCAATGAGATTTGAACTTTCATCTCGCAGTTTACACACCATATAACCCTCATATAAATACTAATTAGACATCGAAAGGCAAAAATATCCCATTAAAATAATTAAAGACAACTCATCCCATCTCTTAACTTTTAAAGTCATTCCCCGAAAAAAAAAAAAATAGCGCTCCTAAGAGACATCTAGCTATCTTAAACAACGCAAATATTACTCTCAGAGTATCATCGATCAAAATAAAAAGACGATGTTTGAGACAACTATCTATCTTAAACAACGGAAATATTACTGTCAGAGTATCGTCGATCAAAATAAAAAGACGATGTTTAAAATTAGATCTGTTAAGTTTAATACAAAACCATATATATTTAATTATATTTTTTAATTTCTACGAACTATCAACATTGGATGGTCAATTCATGTCACCAATTTTGAAAGAGAATGTTTTCAAATTCTCCATACAAATGAGAATATTTTTCCAATATAAAGAACAATAAAATAGATAAAGAGCTTTAAATTCTATCCAATTGAATTGGAATTCCAACGACTAGCTTAGATTGAATTGTAATTTATAAACAACTATATTTGAAAGATTGAATTGGAATTTATAAACAACTATATTTGAAAATGATGTGCATTTAATGGTGTCAAAAAATTATTCTTAAACAATAAAGACAAACAACTCTTTTAAAATGAAGTTTGTTTGAATAGTGTAACGTACAGCACATGATTGAACCAAAATCAAATATGATAGGTTTTTAATTTAATTATATAATTTAGTATTATTAACAAAGGTTTAATAAATATATAGAAGCAAATTTACCTGATGTATATAAAAAACAAACTTTATTATATAAAATTCTATGAATAATGAAATTCTTTACTCAAATCCTTAAACTTAAATATATAGCTGGCCAATTTTATGATAGTGATGGGAATCGATCATGCTTTTAATTATTGAAAAACCCATATCAATCCAGTTCTAGCTTGGCCTGGTCTTTATAGGGTGGTCACGGATCAAGGGCAACTCTCAAACTAGCCAGTCTAATCCCCAGAAAAGCAAACCAAATGTATATAGAAAAAACTGGTGTGGGATAAAAGGGTATTTATATTGTTTTTTTATTCGGTGAACGTAGGGAGAAATAATTTTGTCGAAATTTTGAAAAGATTTGGATAAAATCTGGTTAGATTTTGATAAAATCTGGCTCAAGTTTTTGGAATCTGGGTTACAATTTACCGTTTAAAACTATTGATAATAAAATCTATTTCCACCCTAAAAAATATTTCTTAAATTATAGCAATTAGAAATTTTTGAAATTTTTGTTACCAAATTATAACCAAAATTTTACCATCCAACAAAATTGTAACCTCCATCCAACAAATTGTAGCCAGACAACACCCATCTGATATTTCAAATTATATTTGCATTCTATAATTTTAAATAATGGACACTCATGTCATTGCTAATTATTTAGAATCAGGTTGTACATAAATTATATTTAGAAATGTCCATAAAATTGAGACTGAAATAAGGCGGGTTCACACGCAATGACTAGGTTTTGGAACAAATGGTGAGAGGCAGGGACCCGCGTTCTATGCATGCGGACTCTAGAATAGGGGTGCAAGGGCCCCAGCGGATTTCTTGATAATCGATGGTCGTGGGGCAGGCACCGCCATGGCTGATATTTCCTTTTCTTCACTTTCGGTTTCCACCCACCTTCTGTACTGTACTCCTATATTTCTTTAGACACCATAACAGTAGCTCTCGACAAAGGCGGTGCAGAATGGTCGGGGAAGAAGAAGACGAGGAGGAGGAGGCGGACCCATGAATCGTCCTCTGCAAACGGGGTTGCCTCACTCTCGATGGGCAGCAATCGTTCGAATCTTGGGTTTGAGAGGAGAGAAAGCAGTAATGAAATCTATATTGATGTAGAGCACTATAATACGCCACAGCAATCAATATGGAAAACAGCCATTACTGACTCGGCTGCACGCCTCTTTGTATGCTTCTTTACAACTTTAAACCTAATTAATTATTTGCTTGGCAATTATCTGACACACATCAGTTCTTGTTCTAACTTGTTATTATTTGCTGCAGTCTGTAAATAAATTTTCAAATTGCTGCACGGGAATTATCTATTGTAATGCAGCATAACATTTTTTATCAAGACCATCGATCTCAGATCCAATACTCGAGCGACTATAACAGAAAGCGCCATTAGTGATGCTGCCCAAGAAGAAAACTTCATGATAGCACCAGGATGGGAGATAATTACAATGTGGAGCTTAAAAGACATGGGAAGAAGTGTAACTTGATCACTTTCACTGCATGGTTGTTTCGAGCTCTCTGCTTCTTCTGCAACAAGAGGCTGTTAATGGTATCATGGCAAACTTCAAACATAACTCGGAAGATTCGAAAAAGAATCTCGCCAAGGGGAATTGAGTCCATCTGGTCCGATTTAGTGATAGAATATAGCTGTATACAGAGGTATTGTAGATTTCATTTCATAGGATTTTAGTGTTCAGAGTTATATCTTTGAGATAGCTGCAAGTTAGGTCCGTGACCGCTCTGAAAATACAGAGAGAATTTATTACAGCAGCTTCACTGACAGAATATGTAGTGAAATAGAATTTTATCTGGCTGGGATACGGATTATACTACTTGTAGTCAATCCTAGATCATTATGTGTCTGTATATATGTCGTTTGGGAAATAGATTATGTCAACCAACTTTTTCTTATGTGCGCTTGGAAATTAATGATGACTGAATTATGTTTAAAGCTTTACCACGACTTTTTATGTCTCCACGGAAGTATGAAGCTAATTGTGTCTCAATTTAGGTTAATTATGTGAAGTAAATGAATTTATGTTATTTAGGTTAATCTTTGAAATTTTGAATCTATTAATTGTGGGAAGTAAATTGTTAATTGTGTGTTAATTTAAATTTATGATAATTTTGAATTTTTTTAATATTTACATAAATCTAATTTAATTTCAGTATTGAAATATTTATACATCTTTTTCATATTAAACAAATTAGTATTTCAAAATATTTTAATGTTAATAATTTCTTTTTAATTGATAATTTTTTATTTCTTATAACCTTGATAGTTTTTGTTTTTAAAATAGTTTTAAAAACTTTATATTAAGAACGTAAAGAATTAAATATTCTTTATGTATCTTCTTTATATTGGGTTGAATCTATTTTAAATATTTTATATTAAGCATATAAAGAATTAAGTATTCTTTATGTATTTCTTTTATATTGGGTTGAATGTTTGTTTGTTTGTTTTTTCTTATTTAAAGTAAAATTTAAATATCATTTTATTATTCTTATTTATTTTAAATTTTTGTGTTGAATATGAAAAGATTTGCAAGCTTTTGTCCATGAGATGTATAAAGTATCTTTTGAGATATTAAAAGTTCCAAACAGAGTTCTCAAAGAGAAATCCTTCCTGTAGCTGAGTTCTCAAAGAGAAGTTCTGCTTACACTTAATCTTATATAAATAGAAATCTAGAGCATTACACAAAAAAACCATTAGATTTAGAGATAATCAATCTTATATTGTGTTAAAAGAAAGGAGGATTACATCGACATCTTTTTAGAACGCTATCATTACATGACATTAGCTAGTTTGAGTCTCGAGATTGAAGCTCCAATTCTTCCTTAACAGAAATAAAGAATATACAAACTAAAATGAAATCTATTATAGATCAAGAGAATCTAAATCCATTGAACAACTCATCATGAAAATTGGATATAAAACATGTGGGAGTGGGAAATCATGTAGGTCTATTACAGATTATGAACAATAGTATAATAACTAAAGAATAGTATCTTGAGTACCAATTGTAAGTTTCTCCTATCTCCTTATATAAGATCCTTCTTAGACTCACAAAAGTATCCTAATCAATTACAAAATGCTAGAAGGAAATTTGAATTTTGACAAGTGTAAGTCTGCATAATGTTTCTCTTCCCTTTCCTTAGTATGGCATCTATTATATATATATGATGGTAATGCTATAATATGCTAGAGTGTTAATTTTATATTCTTTAGTGATCTGAGTGAAATTAAAGACTAATACACGTTTATGATCATGCATGCAAAGCATCCAACCCATCGTGCATAATTTTTCTTGAAATCATGAAGTTTTGGAGGCTAGAAAGATGGTCACAGATTTGTGCTTATGCAGCTTGGAACAATAGTTTATTGAAAGTGTATCGAGATGTGGCTAGTCATGTTTTTCAATGAATAAACAATGCAACTACCCTCAAAAGTGAGTAAATAAGGGAAAAAGGATAATGTCTTAGTATTCTATTCCAATTGGTACATTAAGATTGATATATGTCGAAAATAAGGATATAAAAAATGACCCTAATGTATGAATTAGAAGAGGAACTAATGCTTGAAACACATCATAATCCAAGAGACACAAGGCAACAAAGTAAGTAACTAAAGATCATGCAATTAGTGAGTTTTTGTAACTAATCATCATTTGACATGAATAAATCATCCCTGAGTTAGGCATACCCATGCCCAAAATAGAAGTAAGCATGTCCTCTAATAATATGTTATGGATCCATGTATGAATATGAAATACCATTCCTATAAGAGAATACATGATGGATCCATGTCATAATCAAGAGATCATAGCCATGAGAAAATACAATGTGGATCTATGCCATAACAGATATTACGAAGAAAATTAACATCAATGATAGTACCCATATATAAATTCCAATGAAGATTAGGTGGGGTACACTACATGAGTGATGTGTCCCCAAATGCCCAAGGCATTCATCTGAAATTTCTTGGTATGATTCTACAACATGTTAATAGATGTGTTTATATCAACCATGGTAGGATCCTATGGCCTCTGCTTTTGTTTATATTTTAAAAATTACGGTTACTTCATGAAGTTTGTGCCATGAACACTTGCATGGTTTTTACCATAGAAACTTTCATAGTTTAATATATAATCTTGTTTTAAAATTTTGGCCCGTAACCTTAAGAGGGTAAAGGTTATTATTCAAATAGATTATTCCACTCTTGATAACTTGTATGGATGATTATGTGAATGTTGTAATATTAATTGAAATGAGAGTATGCATGGTCACCTTGGATTCACTTTGGATTCACTTTGAGGCTAGAGTTATATTCTCAAGATTTTTTATATATGACCTTTTGTCTTAGAATCCTTCATATGCAACTCATATTTATAGCTATTTAACCAATTTATTTCCTATTAATAGTGAAATGGAAAATACTTCTATACATATGTTAAAAGAATAATATTTGAGCCTTTTCTTATTCGATACATATAAAGTTTTCCTTTTTTATCTAGTTGATAACTCTATAATTTTTTTCCTTATATTTATTAGAACTCTATTATACTCATCACATAGATACATTGTTTATTTCTTAAGAAATAACAGTCAAAACAATATTTCTTGTAAACCTAAGGATTTATAACAACCCTTTATGAAAGTATCACTATACAAAAATATATGTATTTGTGAGATTTATTTATTTATTATTTAGTCCAGGGATTCTATGGTTAGTTGTAATGGGAAAACATAAACATACCCCTGTGACCTAGCCCGCATGAATTAGGACAAACCCAGTGAAACCCTTAAGAGGACATGTTCTCTTTTATGGATTTAAGGGTTCAACGAGAGTTCAAAACCCAAAACTCAGTTTACAATATACAATGCTTTTACTATAACAAAAATATGTATAGAGTTCAAAGATAGAATACTATTCCTTTTCTTTAAAATAGTCTTTCATCACTGAAATATAATTTTTACTTCTTGCTATTATTTCTATCTCTATTAAGGACACAGGTCCAATTTTTTTTAGCACAATAATTTTTTTCTTTAATTTAATGAACACCAATACTTCTTTTTCTTCTACTTTTACTTGTTAACACATGTTTTTAATTTAGTTCTTGTATTTTATTGTCTCATGGTAGCCTAAAATCACAATGTTAATATAATAACAGAATTTCGTGTTAGAAATTTATTTAACCCCAGAACTATGCTTAACTCAAACAAAAGCACTTATCTGAAACTATTTCAGAAATAGGCGAGAGGCTTCCACATTCATATCAACCTTGAACTGTATTGTACAGGTAGTTCCCTCAAGCTCTCCCTGTAACTTTCAAGTAAACCCATGAAGATCTTTGGATTTGTGCCCTCCACACTCTATGTGGCTTCCTGCAAACCATTTACTCGGTTTACTAGTCTTTCTCTCACATTGATAAGGGTAAATAAGACATTTTATTTATTTCCCGCAATATCAGATTTATATTCCACCAAAAGGTATTTCTTTCCCACCCTATATTATTCAGGTGGTATGTAATTCCTGTCTAATATCTCTTCTTTTCTTTCCTCAGAAAAGTTTGATTTTTATTTTTATTTTTTTTGAAAAATATATAAGAAGATTTATTATCTTCCTGTTCTTTGTTTTCCTGCCTCCTTGGGCATATCTACTTCAATTGTTTTCCTTGTAATTTAGAGGTTCATCCCTCATGTTAGCCTCTAATATATTTTTGAGAGAATTAATTTTCTAACATAAATTTTCATTAATTATCATTTGTCTTTATCTTCAAAAATAAAACAATAATTCTATAGATGTATTTTTCAATTTCCCTAAAATAAATCAAAATCATAAGATATATATAGAATTCATAAAATAGGTCATTCCACAGGTATTACATCTCCCCTCCCCTTAAATATAGGACATCATCCTTAGTGTTTATTCATTATGAACTTCATGGAAACAACATAGGGTTCCATTTTCATTTCCTCTTCCATTTCTTAGGTGGCCTCTTTAGGCTCAAAGTTCTTCCATTGCATTTTAACTTGGGCGATGGCTCGATTTCAGTGTATAATCTCTTTCTCGTTCAAAACTTGTAGTAGTTCATTATGAAATTATCCTTCTGGTTCGACCTATTGAAAATGCTAATCAATTACATCAGTCAAGTCATGGACATACTTCTTTAAAACATATACATGAAATACATTATGGGTTTTAATATGAGTTGTAAACGCTAATTCGTAGGCCATTGACCCAACTCTAGCCAGTATTTGAAAAGGCCTACAAAATCAAGGGGCCATTATAACAACTCCCCAGAATTAAGGAAATCTCTCTAAGTCTCACTTTAACATAAACATGTTCCCCTACTTGGAAATATTTATGTGTTTTCTTTAGATCTACATAACTTTTTTTCCGATCATGGTCTTCTTTTAAATTTTATCAAATCATTTTAACCAACTCTTCCATTTCTTGTAGTTGGTCCAGTCGCAACATAAGTTTGTCCTCCGATTGACACCAATTCAGAGGAATATGACGCTTCCTCCCATACAACACTTTGAAGGGGCTCATCTTAGACAATTGATACCCATTTTTATAGGAAAATTCTACCAAATATAGATAATCCTCCCGCCTGGTAGGTTGATTCATGGCATACATATACAACATGTCTTATAATACTTTTTTTTAACTCTTTCTATTTGTTTGTTAGTTTGGGGGTGATATATGTAGTATTGAATCTTAGTTGACTACCCATCCTCGAAATAGGGCTTTCCAAATGTTTGAGGTAAACTTTGCATCCCTATCCAATATTATTGTTTGGGTATGTCATTAAGTTGGAAGATTTATTTCATAAAAATTCTTCCACTTGTGCAACCATGTAAGTGGATTGGACTATAATAAAGTGAACAAATTTTGTTAATTTTTCCACCACCACCATGATGATTGAATCATGTTTCTTTCGGGTCATAGGTAATTCGAATACAAAATCTAGTGTTATCACTTCCCATTTCAATTTAGGTATGGGTAGAAGGTTCAACAATCATGATGGCTGTTGATGCTCTACTTTCACTAACTGACATTCTTGACATCTAACCAAATATTTTGCAATATCCCTCTTCATTATAGGCCAAGAAGACTCCTTCTAAATGCATAAACCATTTTATGATATCCTAGGTGTGTAACATATGAATCCTCCAAGGCCCTATAGACAAGCATCTGTATGTACAACAAATTCTTTAGCAAGATCTGTTTTTTCAGCATGGGTGCTATTGTTAGAAGATGTTTTGATTTTTTAAAACTTTACTGGCATCTTTGAGTCCATACAAATTTCACACCCTTCTTCTACAAAGAGGTTATGGGATGTGCTATCTTGGAAAAACCTTCAATAAATTTGTGGTAGTACTTAATAATTCCCTTAAAGGATATTATATCTTCCATGTCCTTCAGAATTGGCCAAGCAAGAATGGCCTTCACCTTATCAGGGTCTACCATTATGCCTTCTCTAGATATAACATGTCCTAGGTATTGTATCTTATCGTGGAAGAACTCACACTTTCTAAATTTAGCATATATTTGGTGTTCATGTAGGGTTTGCAACACTATTTCTAGGTTTTGTTTGTGTTCTTTTTGGATTTTTGAACACATTAAAATGTCAATAAAAATTAGCACAAATTTATCCTGAAATTTATTGAATACGTTTTTCATCAAACAGATGAATGTAACAAGTGCCTTAATAAGTCCAAAGGGTAATACTATAAACTTGTAATTCCCATAGCTTGTATGAAAAGTTATTTTTGGTATATCCTCTTCTTTAATCCTCAGCTGATGGTATCCATATCTGAGTTCTATTTTTGAAAATATGGTCAGCCATATCACCTGATCGAATAAGTCGTCTATTCTTGGAAGTGGGTACTTATCTTTAACAATCTACTTATTTAATTGCCAATAATTAATAAGCAATCTAATAGTCACATTTTTCTTCTTGGCTAAAAGGATTGGTGCACCCCTTGGTGACACACTAGGTCAAATATACCATTTATTAAGAATTTCCTTAAATTGTATTTTGAGTTGCATCAGCTCTAGTACACTCATTCGGAAGGGAGCCTTTGACGTCGAAGCTATTCCTAGTATTAATTCTATGGAAAGTATATTTCCCTTTTGGGGGGAAAACTAGGAATTTCATCCAAAACACATCTAGGTAGTCTTGGATGACTTTTAATTCATTTACAAATTTGTTTTTCTTGTGGCTCTTGGTTGGAAAAAACATGACATACTTTTCTTATGGCTCTTTTTAGCTATAACATCGATATTTGTCATACAAATACAGGTCTAGGTATGTCCCTACAACTTACATCTTTCCATTTTCTGTTGTGCAAGTGACAAATTTGTTTAGGCATTTTACAATTTATTGTTGTTTCTTTGACCAAACCATGCCTATTAAAACATCATACGAGCCCAATGGTAGAATATTTAAATCTATATAAGTTAAAATTCCATTTAGAGATACTAGACATGCTTTTATTTAATTTGTAATTTTTTTCTTCATTCTCATGGCCAATTGAACCAACCAGGCATTCTTTTCTAGGATTTAATTTGAATTTTTATACCACCTAGGGGCTAATGTAACTTATATTGACAGTTACATCTATTAATACAAAAATAGTTTGGTTGAGAATAATACCTTCAATTTCCACCATTGTGGACTGATGTTTTTCCTAACATCCATCCAATGTTGCATTAATTCACAATGCATTTCTAGCCACGTCATTGAATGTAGAGGCTTCCTGAAGGTGTTGTAATTTTTGCATAGACTGAGTGTTGTAGGTACAATTATACAATAAATTGGGATCTCTGCATCCCCTACACATTATGGATTCTCTTTCCTTGCCATTTCTTGCTTTACTAGCTTCAACTTGCTTCAACCCTATTTTGGATTGACCTTGGGTTTTTTCTGCCTAATTAATATTCTCTCTCTAATTTTGGTATTGATTATTCTTTCCAGGATATTTATATGACCTATACCTGCCATTTTTTCCTTCTTTAGTCATCTGGTCTTTCTTCTTGCACGATCAAGTTTTCAGATTTTCCATGTCAACGTTAAATGGGTCTCTGCTCTGTACGAATACTTCTTCTTTAGGGAAAAAATTTAAAAAGGTAGTCTTATATGGAAACCTCTTCTCAAAATGTATTTTGAATCCCTTCCAAATTTATATGTTGGAAATTTTGGCTTGACATGAATAATACAATTTTTAATATCAAGCTTACTCCTCCCCAAAGCACTACAATTAAATCATTATCATTATGTGTTGAATTTCAAGATGAAAAGTAAGATGTTAACTCCCATATGAAATACTTGGATTAGTTGGAGAAAGTATGGCTTAGTAAATTTATATGTATAGAAAAAAAACCCACAAATTATTGTTTGGAATCAACAAATGATGGGAGAATGTTGGAAGCTCAGAACGACATATCTAGAATTTAGAACCTGAATCAATAGTAGACAATGATGGATTCTCTATTTTCATGGGACGTCCAAACGAAATCTAGCAGTGGCAAGAGGGAGTGGGAGTATTTATTGCCCTAAGGATGATGAATTGTTATGGTACTCATGGAACTTTTTATATGAAAAAGAATTAGGTAGATATTTATTGTCTTTATCAAGGTCTCTTCGTTGCCAAAGTAAAACATATGAAAGAGCTCACAACTGTAACACCCTCCTCCCACATCTACCCAAGTAACCATTCCAATCGGGTACACATGTGATGAGAGGCTATTATGATTGGATTTGACCTCCTATGTGACTTTAAAGAAGTGGAATCGACAAAACACATCAACCAACCTATCCACATAAACAACACAACCCTCAGAAGACATGTCAACCACTTAAGCATCTTGTCCCTAAGTCCCATTGATGTTATGCATATCTTAGGCCTCAATCACTCTCATTATATAAGCAAGAAAGCAACTAGAAACCCAAATTCTCTCTCAGAGGCTTGCCTGCCAGTGACCAGAGACTAAATTTATTAGTTTTATGCTAGCGAATCCAGGATTTGATCCACTTTTTAAGGCCTAGAGTCTAGGTCACTGCCTAGAATGGAATGATAACTGAGGAACAATAAAAGAATATGGAAACAATGATACAAAGGAAATAAGTTGAACAAGACCTTCATCAGACCCCTACTAGCCATGACAGTCATTTTATCAAATATATCATCAATACCTATAGGTGTATACAACAAAATTAAGTGTAGGGATCTCTTCCTTATCAGATAATTCCTATGAACCATTGTTCCCTCGTGTCATTTCCTTCATTATCATATATTAGGCCATATATAACTTATACATTTATTTACAAGTAAAGGTATGCTAAGAGCCATACATTATTGTTGTCATAAATATACATATAACCAACATAATAGTGACATAAATATCATAAGCATATCAGCCATAAAATCCGCATATACATTAGTACATTTACACATGAAAATCAAGGGAATGAATTTCTCATTAATGAATGAAATAACCCAACCGGAGGTGGGACTACCATGTTCCACCTGACCATAGAATGGATAAGACAAATATCTCTTCATCTATTCACCCCCATGCCATACTCCAAGCATGAATGTGGGATTCAAACCAAAAGAACCAACCCAAGCATATTGAGGCTAAACCACATCACCCTCATTAATAGAAACCAAGCTTTACCATAATCCATCTCGAATCACTAGGTCAACGAAATGAAGATATCATAATAAGATTTACCATGATCTTGACCCGATTACTAGGCCAAACAAGCATGTATGCCACTAGATTTCTCCACCTACATTGTGCAGAATTTTCCTGTCTCCTAGTCTCTTAGGATTTACTACAATAAAAACCTAGATCACTAGGCCCTAAAATGAGATCCACTCTCCAGGCTTTACTGCATATCACAAACCCTGGACTACTAGGCCCAACAGAGAGAAAACCACCTCTTGAATTTACTGTATATCCTTCCATTCACTAGAAATGATTCCTAGGCTCACTCTGGGAACAAAATCCTAGCTATACCACAACCCATAGTCTGGCTCAAGGGTCACTAAGTTAGTGGCTTTACTGTGATCCACAGTTTGGTTCAGGGACCACTAGGCCATGTGCTCTATCATTTAGAGATCCACCTCACTTAGCTTTGAAACCATTTAGTAATCCATCTCAACCAAAACATGAGAACCCCATCAAACCATGGCTATCTAGAAATGGAAAGGCTATAAAGAAAACATTGTTACACCTGGAAAAAACCATGCCATGATAGAAAATAACCACATGCAATTCCATGCATGGAAAATATAGCAAGAAAAATATACATGCAAATCGATACCTACAATGAACCATGTTGTAGCTACTTGATCCTACCTTTCCCTGCTTGATATTTTCTTCCTCTTGCCTACTTTGTCTTTCTTGCTCCAATGACAAAATACTCCAAGAAAAATCTAAGTGTCCAAGAGTGAGAGAGAGAGAGAGAGAGAGAGAGAGAGAGAGAGAGAGAGAGAGAATAATGAGAGAGCTCCAAAACTAAACTGAAAAAAGTTACCAACTGATCCTTAGAAGCCTTTTTATGAATGAGGCCTCTATTTTCTTCATTGTCCATTATTTTCCTTCAATTTCCTCCTCACATGCAACATGTGACCTTTCACCTCCCTTTTCACCTAATTCTATTATTTCCATAAATAAATGTGCCACAAATGCCATTTTTCTTTTCCAAAGCCTTAGCCATTACCTTTACCAATTTCCTTAGCCATAAAAAACCAAATGAACACCCCCTAGGATGTCATTCCCAACATTCAGATTGGAATAAGTGTCCCATCAACCTTGATTATTAATTTTTCCTTCATTAACTTTCATTACATGGAGTTTTCATTAGGGCTGTTACAGAAGCCTCCCCCTTGGGGAACACTGACCTCAGTGTTAGACCACACCAAGACCTCAACAAAATCATTGAAAATAAAACATATTGTCCATGGAGCTTTATAGCGTAGCTCGATGTAGTATTTATGATGATCACCGTGATGAAAAGAAAACCAACATAGCAACATAATAATATGACATCATAATGACATGAAACCCAGACCACATATTGGAGCTTTATAACATAGCTCATGGTGGTATTTACATCCATATACATACATACATATACCAACATCATCAAAACATATACCAAAGCACATACCAAAAACGCACCAAAACACCAAGTCAAAACTACTTTGACTCATCCAGCAAAAAGGGAAGGATACATAGCCCACATCTGATACACCATCTCCCATGTAGCTTCATTGGGCCCAAAGTGCTTCCACTCCACTTTAACTTTCTTGATTGCTTGGTTATAGAGCATGAGCACCTTTTTCTGCAATATACATTAAGGCTCTGACTCAAATTCTCCATTAGGTTCCACCTGCAATATAGACTAGTCAATCACATGATCAATATCTTTAACATACTTCTTAAGCAATGATACATGGAAACAATCATGGAATTTCATTGTCAAAGGTAGTGAAAGTTGATAGGTTATTGGCCCAATCCTCTTAATGATACTGAAGGGTCCAAAAAAACCATGGTGCCACCTTGGCACATGATCAAATCTGCAAGGAGCTCTTTTTTGGTTTGATGTGCAAGTACACCTATTCCCCAACCCAGAACTCCTTGAACAACCTGTTCCTATCTACATATCTTTTCTTCCTATCTTGTGCTACCTTTATATTTTTCCTTATAACTTGCATTTCATGTTCCATGTCTTCCAACATCTCTGGTCCAATCAATAGCCTACTAACCAGATCACTCCAACTGATAGGTGTCTTACAACTCAACCCATACAATGCCTCAAAAGGACTCATCCTCAATGAATCCTGAGAACCATTTTTATATGAAAACTCTACCAAGATGAGATACTCTTCCCACTTCCACTACTAATGCATCATTTACATCCTTAACATGTCCTCCAATATCCTATTAACCCCTTCTATCTGTCCATATGTCTGCAGACGATAAGCTATACTGAAGGCCAACTCTATGCCCAAACCTGCAAATAACTCCTTCTAGAAATTGGAAGTGAACTTCGCATCCCTTTCTGACACAATATTCTTTGGAACACCATGCAACCTGACCACATCTCTGATGAATAACTATGCTAAATTTCTAGCTGAGAATGTAGACTTCATTGGAATGAAGTTTGCAACCTTTGTCAACCTATCGACAACAAAAATGATGGAATCATGTTGTCTCACTGTCTTCAGCAACCCTGTGATGAATTCCATGGAAATAACCTCCCATTTTCACTCTAGAATCACAATTGGTTGTAGCAGTCTACCTGGGTGTTTACACTCTTCTTTCATGCACTGACAATCAAAATACCTTGCCACAAACTCTACTACATCCCCCTTCAAATTCGGCCAATAGTAAAATCTCTTCACTTCTGTCCGTGACTTCTGATAGCCTGTGTGACCCGAATATGGTTTTGCATTAAAGTCCCTCAAGATCACCTTCCTCAGCTCACTGTTATCTGGTACATATATCCTATCTTGGAACCTAACCAATACATCCACTGTAAGACAATAATCCATACCTTGTGCACCTGTACCTATACATATACTACTACCTATACCTATACCTACACTTATAACTGTATTACTACCTGTACCTATACTAGTATCCTGCTACAACTTGTGCATAATCTCCATATACTTGACATCATGCTAACCTACCTGTAAGATCTTATCCTATAGATCTGTCCCATAAGAGCTCATAGCTGCCAAGTGATTTACCTGTACCCACTTGTTGAGATCATATGCCACCCTACTCTCTTTACCTTTGATGTATCTGATATCGAAATCAAAATCACTGAATGTGGACAACCATCTAGCTTGCCTGGCATTCATATTTAGTTGATAAAACAAATACCTCAACCCAATATGATCACTCATCAGTACAAACCTCCTTCCAAGAAGATAGTGTCTCCACATCTTCAATGCATGTATGATTGCTGCTAACTCAATATCATGTGTGGGGTAGGTTTTTTCATGCTTATTTAGTTTCCATGACTCATAGCATACCACCTGTCCATCCTACATAAGGACTCCACCAAGTCCTCTCTTACAAGCATCCATGCATACTACAAACTCTTTGTCTAGATCTACAATTTGTAGCAAAGGTGCATGTGTCAACAATTACTTAAGCTTCTCAAAGCTAGCCTCACACTCCTCTATCCATGTGAATTTCTTACCTTTCCTCTACAATGATGTTATAAGATAAGGAATAGAATAGAAGTTCCTAATGAACCTCTTGTAGTAGTCTTCCAACCCCATGAAAGATATAAGCTCATCCACACTCTTAGGAGCTACCCACTCCATGATGGCCCTTATCCTCTCTAGATCTACTGCAATGACCTCCTTGGAGACAACATGCCCCAAGTAGTGATCCAGTTGTATCTCTAAAAAGTACTAGTGGCATGGTAAGAAGGCGCAAAAATCAAAGTAACAGAAACTCTATGAACATAACATCAGATCAAAGTGCTCGACATCCTGATTTCAACGGTGTGAACGACACTCACATTTGAGTTCATTTGAAGAAGTTAGAGTAAGTCAAATATAAAGTTTGACTTGGATAGGTGGCTGAAGGATGTGACATGTTAAAATTCTCAGCAAAGGGGGAAGTACCAAGTGGTAGGCTACCATTGGTCCCGCATATCCATGATCACAAAAGGTAGAGGTCTACGGGTTCAGGAATCGGCTCCCAACACTACCAAGTTGTGATTGTGATATCACAATCGCATATCAGAGGCAAATTAGCAGTTTCAAATCAGCCCCAGGCAAGAAATGTTGCGATGCGATAATTGCATATCACAATCATAGAGGGAACAACACTACAAAATTGGCCCCAATAGAGTTAGGTTGCAATGTGGTATATCGTAACCGCAATTCATAAAAGGGGAGCAGTCGTATGGAGTACCAACCCCAGTTCCCGCCGATTGAGATTTATGATGAGGCTTTGGATGTGATATATTATGAACTATGTTTAATAAGCCTGTTGGGTCTGTTGTTATCATAGGGCACTTGTTGTAAAGGCTTAAGTTTGTATGTTGATGAAAAATGTTGATTGCAATTTGCGATGAGGCTAACTGCACCGATGGATAATTCCATCGTTTGAGGTTTAATGTAAAAATTGTCCGTGGAGTGTTTTTCTATATTTGATACAGTTGTTATGACATACTATTCAGGGGCCTAATAATCTCTGCCTAAAACAAACCTGCCATCCAATACTTTTCATTTGTTGGGAACTGCTTAGGAATTGAGGGGTTAGCCACCAAGTATATATATTAGAAGGTCTGCATAGGAAAGAGGAGGAGATTGGATGATAGTTCAGAACATTGTATGCAATAGTAACCCAACCTCGCAGCAGGGGTGGGAACCTCGCCTTGAGCAGCAGGGAGGTTCTGAGAGGGTGACGAAAGCCCAATTATCTAAATTGGGTGTTCGGATAGGCATTTTTGCACAATTTTTCACCAAGATTTCAATGGTACTGTCTGTTTTTGAAGATGGGCTCTCCATTTTCATCCATCTTCCAGCTTGGAGCTATAAGGATTGTAAATGATTTTTTCTTGTACTTTTATCTCTTTTATGCCACTTAATGAAGGAAGGCCTCCCCACTATTGAGTAGGTCCCAAAGACGTAGTCCAAATTAGACGAACTCCACAATTAAATCTTTGTGTCATGGTTTCTTGCTTATCGTATTATTTCTACATTATTGTATGTGATTTTAAGTTCCATGGTTAATAAGCTCTGTTTTATGTAATTCTGATGCGTATATAAGTAAAAGATCTTGGATCAAGTTTGGTATAAGAGCAAGTCTTTATTGATGCAAATTCCATGAGTATATGCTAACCCAGATAAACCTACAAAAGGGAGAAGGAACGCTTAATTCCTTTGATCCTGAAGTAGGACATGCACAACGAAAAAGAAACATGGCATATGAAGAAGTTTGGCTGGAAGAGCAACAAAATTTTTGTAAGGTATTCTACAATATGGTAGAGAAAGTGGACAAGCTATTTTCAGAGTATGAGAAGGCACTTGGGCACAAGAAGCAAGATGTCGATGACAATAGATCAAAAAATCATGAAGATGGTGGAGAAGAGCCTCCTCCCTCTCCTTCGTCAAGTGATATTTCTCATCACTCTAATCACGATTCCAAACATACATCTAAGAAACAATTCTTAAAGCTAGATGTAAAGTTTTACCTGCCCATGTATAATGGAGAGTGTAGTGCAGAAAAACATAATAATTAGATAAGAAAAATATACATCTACTACCAGATTTAGTAGATCGAAGAAGATGAGGCAAGGTTCCAGTTAACATCTCTTCGGTTGAGTGGCACTACTCTTGTTTTGTGGGAGAGAAAGTTGCAGAAGGGCAGAAAAAAGTTTGGTAACCTTCTTTCCTCTTGGTCCAGTTTTATTTTTTCATTGAAAGACCAATTTTAGCCTTTGGGTTATAGACAAAAGGCACTAATGGAATGGAAATATCTAAGGCAAGGTAAAGGCCAAAATGTGCAAATCTTCACTGAAGAATTTCAGAAACAAGAATTCAATTTGGGCATCTCATTAGATTCACCTGAGACTCTAACTAAGGATGTTGGTGCACTACATAGTTACATAAGACATGCATTATTATTGTTCTAGCCTACTATGATTGATGCAGCCAGTGTAAAGGTGATTCATCTTGAAATCTGAGGCAAGAATGGTAGAGATGATCAAGCCAAGAAAACACCGTTCAACCCTCAACATGGAAAATTCCATAAGAAAGGCAAGAGGAAGGGTATGAAGACCATCGCAATTAAGAAAGAGGATAGAGCAACACCATCTTGCACACATTGCAAGAGAGAAGGTCATGGTGAGGACCACTATTGGAAGCCACATCAGGAGTTGAGACCAAAGAGATTTAGCGGAAAGGGAAAGCATAAGACAGTGGCAACAACATAGTAGGACCTTGGATCAAATTATGGTGATGAGACATTGATTACAACCGTGGGCACAAAAGGTACTCCTTCCGTTAGTATTAACTTTGATTCAATGGCAAGTACTAGTTCTTTGAAGGAGCCTATAAGTAATGAACGAAAGAGAATTGAATTACTCCACGTTAAGGTTATTATAAAACACACAAAGGTGGAAACTTTGTTCAATTTAGTATCCCAAGAAAACTTAATCTCAAAGTCCTTAGTTAAAAAGTTAGGCCTTGAAATTAAGCCTCATCTGAGTCCATAACCGCTTGGTTGGGTAAGTGATAAAGAAAAATTACAAGTAACCAAGTAGTGTAGGGCCAGATTTGTTATTGCTTCCAAATTAGTTGATGAGCTAGAGTTAGATGTTGTGCCTTTGGATATCTGTGGAATTATCTTGGGAAGTCCGTATCTATATGACAGAAAGGTAGTTTTCTTTCGGCATGAAAACAAATACCACCTCATGAAGGATGGGGTAGGATATATAGTTAGAGCTCATCATATGAAAGTCATTGCTATCCTTGTAAGTGCAGGACAGATTAAACAACTGGTTAATTATAGCAAAGGGCGCAAGCTCATGGTGGTGAGAGTGAAAGAGGCTAAGGCAACTGATGCTTTCAAAGGTTGTGATCTTGATCATAAGAAAGAATTGCTTGAAATTATTTCTAATTATGATGGATTGTTTTAGGAACCAAGAGTATTTCCCTGAAAATAAGAAATCCAACATGAGATCCATTTACAATAGGATGCTCCTTTACTAAATATTGGCATGTACAGGATGGATTCTATCAAGATAGAGGAGATCAAGAAATAGGTGTAGGAGTTGCTAAATCAAGGGGTCATCAGACCAGTTCTTCTCCATTGGGATCAACAATCATGTTGGTGTCAAAGAAAGATGACACATGAAGAATGTGTGTAGACTACAGGGCACTAAACAAAATTACGATGAAGAATCAATACCCTCTCCCTCACATTGATGAATTATTAGATCAATTGAAAATTGTTGTCTACTTTACAAAACTGGATTTTCGTAGTGGATATCACCAGGTTAGAGATGCAGAACAAGACGTTTGGAAGATTTCATTCAAAACCAAACAGGGGTAGTTCGAATGGATGGTTTGGCGATTCAGACTGTGCAATGCCCCAACCATGTTTATGAGGGTAATGAATGATCTGTTTATGCCTTTTATTGATAATTTTGTGCTTATCTATCTGGATGATATTCTTGTTTATAGTAGGACATGGGATGAACATGTATGTCATGTGAAGAAAGTTCTTTATGTTCTAGAAAATGAAAAAATATATGTAATTTTTTCAAAGTGTGAGTTTGGGAAGACCCCTCATTTATTTAGGTCACATAGTCGGTAATGGGCAATTGAAAATAGATCCCTCTAAAGTATATGCATTTATGAAGTGGTCTGAGGCCACAAATGTTACAGAGGTCCGAAGCTTTTTGGGTGCGGTACAGTATTGGAGAAAGTTCATTGTGAACTTCTCTGTTATCGCAAACCCCTTACACACGTTGACAAGTGTGAAGCAGGCCTTTCAGTGGGGATGAAAACAACATAAATCATTCAACGTGTTGAAAGAGAAGATCAACACAACACCAACGCTAGCCTTACCAGACCTTTTGCAGCCTTTTTAGATTGAAATGGATGGCATCAGATATGCCATGGGCACTGTATTGGTGTAGCAAAGGATTCCTATATGTTACCATTTAGATACTTTCTCCCAGGTTGTTGTGAATTATCCCACATATGACAGGAAGTTGTACACCTTGGTTCAAAGTGTAAAGAAGCAGAAATACTACCTAATCAGCAAGGATGCCATCATCCATATGGTTCATCAGCCCTTGTAGTACCTTCAGTCACAAACAAATATTCAACAAACCCATCATTTCATATGGATGGGATTCCTCCAGCAATTTCATCTTGTAATAAAATACAAGCAGGGCACCAACAAGAAAGTATCATATATGATTTCTCGCCCAACTATTTCTTCATATGTAGTTTTTCAAAATGCTTCTTTATCATTAGAAATTTATGTTGAACAATATGCTAACGATAATTATTTTAAAGAGATTTATGCAAAACTGACTCATGGATCGCAGGTGGACAATTATTATTTGCAGGGAAAACTATTGTACCACCTTAGAAAATTGTTTATACCCATTGATGAAAGGGTACATGTAATCTGAGAGGCTCATACCTCTCTTCTGTCTCATCATTTTGGGGTTGAAATTTTTTTATGTCATTTACATAGGTTTTGTTTTTGGCCTCATATGAAAAACATTGTGACTCATTTTGTAAAGGGTTGTGTGTTGTTAACTATTGCAAAGCCCTCTAATAGAAAACTTTGGCTTTACACACCACTCCCTATTCCAAGTCAAACATGAGAAAGTGTGTCCATGGATTTTGTAGGTGGTTTGCCTATCTCTAGGAAAGGTCATGACTATTTGTATGTCTTCATGGATTGTTCGAGTAAAATACATATTTTAATGCCTTTTAAAACACAGGTCACTGCTGAGTAGACTGCTTATCTTTTCTTTCACATGTTTGGGTCCATTTTGGGTTGCCCACATCTATTGTGTCAGATCGAGACTCTCGCTTTCTTGGAGAGTTCTAGACCAGCTTGTGGAGAATTATGGACATTAAGATGAAAAGAAGTACGACATTTCATCCACAGACTGATGGGCAAACAAAGGTCGTCAACTGCACCATGGTACACTTGTTACGAGGCTATTGTGAAAAACATCCCAAGTTGTGGGATGAAAAACTTCCTTATGTGCATCATGCATACAATCGAGTAGCACATTCATCCACACAAAGCTCACTGTTCGAGACATGTTTTGGTTATCTACCAAGGGATCCCTTAAACATGGTTTTTGGGAAGGATGAGCATGGTAATGGACAAGATGATAGGGACAAAGCATGGAAGTTTATTCAGTGGATACAGGTGATTCATTAAGTAGTAGAGGAGCTGTTCGAGAAGAGTCAAGTTCGATATAAAGCTAGACATGATAAGCACTGAGTTGACCATCAGTTTCAAGTTGGGGAAAAGGTATGGCTCCACATCAACAATGATAGAATGAAGGGAGAAGGGAAGAAATTGAGACCCATTTGATATGGTCCCTTCACCATATTGGCAAAGATTGGAGACAATGCTTTTCATCTTAACTTTCCTGCTTATATGCAAATGTACTCAGTAGTGAATGTTGAAAACCTGGAGCTTTATAAACCTCCATTAATTATGGATACCAGAGAGATTGCATAGATTCCTACAGTGGATGATTTTGTACTAGAGTATTTAGGCAAGTTGCCCGAAGATATCATACTTGATAGGAAAACTAGAACTTCACGACGAGGAGATGTGGAGTAAATTCGAGTTGGCTTCAAATGAATGCATCCGAGTAAATCTCGATGGATAGAGAAAGAGAAAGCGAGGGACCAATTTCCTCACTTTCCAATTAACTGAAAAGGATTTTGGCGGTCCAAAATCTCTTAGTGGGGAGGATTGATCCATATGGATCTCTAAAAAGAACCAATGGCATGGTAAGAAGGCTCAAAACTTAAAGTGGAAGAAACTCTATAAACGTAGCATTGGATCAAAGTGCTAGACATCTTGATTCCAATGGTGTCAACGAGACGCAAATACAAGTTCATATGAAGAAGTTAGAGAAAGTCAAAGATCAAGTTTGACTTGGATAGGTGGCAAGAGGAAGTGACATGGAAAAACTCTCAGTGAATGGGGAAGCACCAAGTGGCAGGCTGCCATTGGTCCCGCATATTGCTGATCATAAAAGGCAGAGGTCTATGGGTTGAGGAATCAACTCCCAACACTACAAAGTTGCAATTGTGCTATCATAATTGCAGAGCAGAGGCAAATCAACGGTTTCAAATTGGCCATAGGCAAGAAAAGTTGCAATGCGATAATCGCATATCGTAATTGCAAAGGGAACACCATTACAAAATTGGCCCCACAGAGTCAGGTTGCGATGCGATATATCACAATCATAGTTCACAAAAGGGGAGTAGTCTTATGGAGTACCAACCCCGGTTCCTGCCGATTGCGATTTGCGATGAGGCTTCAGACCTGATATATTATGAACTATGTTTAATAAGACCTCTAGGTCCATTTTTATCACAGGACACATATTCTAAAGGTTTAGGTCTGTACGCCAATGGAAAACTCCAATTTTGATTTGCGATGAGACTAACTACATTGATGGATTATTCCGTCGTTTTGGGTTTATTGCGAAAACAGTCCGTGGACAATTTTTCTATGTTTGACAGGGTTGTTATCGCATATTATTCAGGGGCCTAAGAATCTCTGCTTGAAACAAACCGACCATCTAATACTTGTCATATGTTGGGAACTTCCCAAGAATTGAGGGATTATCCACCAAGTATATATATAGGACGGTTCGCACATGAAACAGGAGGAGACTGGCTGATAGCTCAGAACATTGTACGCAATAGTAACTCGATTTGGTAGCAGGGCAAGAACCTCGCCTTGATTAGCATGGAGGTTTCGAGAGGGTGCAGAAAGCCTAATTATCTGAATTGGGTGTTCAAATAGGCATTTTTGCATGATTTTTCGCTAGGATTTCGGTGGTACTATCTATTTCTAAAGCTGGCTCTCCATTCTCCATTCATCTTCCAACTTGGAGGTATATGGATTGTAAATGAATGTTTCTTGTAATTTATCTCTTTTATGCCACTTAATGAAAGAAGGCCTCCCCACTATTGAGCAGGGCTTGGAGACGTAGTCCAAATTGGATGAACTCTGTAATCAAATCTTTGTGTCACGGTTTCTTTCTTATCCTGTTATTTCCACATTGTTTTATGTGATTTTAAGTTCCATGGTTAATAAGCTTTGTTTCATGTAGTTATGATGCATTTATAGGTAAAAGATCTTGGATCAAGTAGTGTACCTCAGTCTGAAAGAAACTACACTTGCTGAGCTTAACATACAGTTGATGCTCCCTCAACAACCATAACACTGCTGCAAAATTCTTAGCATGCTCTTCCTCATTTTTAGAATATACAATATATCATCAGTGAACATAATAACAAAATTATCCAAATACAGATGCAAAACACTATTCATCAAGTGCATAAATGTACTTGGAGCATTAGTCAAGCCAAATGGAACAAAAAAAGAACTCATAATGCCCATACCTGGTCCAAAATGCTATCTTATAAATGTCCTCCTCTTTGATGCATACCTGATGGTATTTGGATCTCAGATCAATATTCAAGAACACTGCTGCTCCCTTAGGCTGATCAAATAAGTCATCAATCCTCGGCAACAGGTACCTGTTCTTAATAGTCACTTTATTCAACTGCCTGTAGTCAATGCATAATCTGAGAGTACCATGTTTCTTCTTCATGAACAATATCAGTGCACCCCAAGGTGATATACTTGGCCTAATGTATATCTTGTCCAACATTTCCTTCAACTGCAAATTTAACTCAACCAACTCAGGTGTGTTCATACTATAAGGTGATTTTGATGTTGGAGTTTCCCCTGGCACTAACTCAATAGAAAAGTATACCTCCCTATGTAGTGGAAACTCTGTAATGTCCTCAGGAAATACATCTTGAAACTACTGCAAAACTAGGTACCTTCTCAACACATCTGCATCCTCAACCTCCTTACCCTTTTCGCTAGAAATGTGTACTACAAATTATAGCATACACCCTTTTCCACAACTACGATTTGCTTGCATAACTATCACCTTCCTAATTGATGTGGCTTTATTCTTACCCTACAAGACTCTTGGTTCTCCAATTTCATCAACACATTCAATAACTTTGTCATAATAGTCTACCTTGGTTCTATGAAGATACAACCAATCCATGCCGAACAACATACTGTATGATCCCAATGGTAATACATTTAGATGTTCTACAGTAGGAATACCATTTAAATAAAATGCAAAAGATCTTACCCAATGATGAACTCACTTCTTTGTACCTATAGCCAACTACACTAACCAAGACTCTGTATCCAACACTTTACTCAAACCAAACTTATCCACCAAGTCAGGACTAACATAGCTATAATTAGATCTAGGGTTAATCAAAATAGAAATAGCTTGATCAAAAAGCCTATTTTCCATCTCAATAATAGATGGCTAGTGTTCTGCCTATTTGCTTTCCATTGCTGCATAGATATGAGGAATTCTTTGCCCAATATCCCCAACAGTTTGTGCCTCCTGTGCAACATATAACTAAGGCCTACCACGCTGATTCTATGGAAAATATCTCTTAAGGTGTTCGTTGCCACATGTCCAACACTCCAACCAACTAGTACCAGCGCCTATATTCTGTTGTTGTGAATCATTTCCTTGTCTAGCTGCATTAAGTCTCTTTTGCAGTGCCATATTCTCTTTCTCAACTGCATGTTGAGGCCTTGTTGTCTTAGGCTGCCATTTACCTTTACCTTTGTCGTCTCCCTTTCATCCTTGTTGAGATTCATTCTTACGATTTTATTGTTCATAGAAATGCCTCAATTTCCCAATAACTTCCTCAAATGGCTGAGGCTCGTCATACTTAATCCGATCTGTAAATGCTAATGGCAAACCACTGACAAATCATTGAACTTTAGTCTTAACATCAGTAAGACACGGAACAGATCTCAATAGCTCCACAAACTTGGTTATGTAGTCTTCATCTATCATTGATCCCATATTTATCTTATAGAATTCCTTGGCTTTACTTTCATTGTACCTCTATGACAAGTACCTATTCTTAAAAAGCCACTTGAACTCCCCCCAACTCAAATCATTTGTCCTAATGTCTTTGACTCGCTTAACATATTCCCACCAAATGTTTGCTTTACCTTTCAAGCTGGAGATCACTACTCTAGCTTTCATGTTATCTGTGTACTCATGAAACTGAAATAATTTGTTCATCCCAAGTATCCAAGCCTTTGCATCTTCTAGCCTCTTCACATCTTCATCAAAATTAGGTGGCTTCACTTTCTTAAACTCATCTAGAAAGTATCCCCTATCATTCCTCATGTAAGGATGATAACGATGACGACCATGATATCTATCAGATCCTGAACTATAAGAGTACCTATGCTCATCACCCCTTCTATCTGGAGTGTCCAACAACCTGCCATCTCTAACTGTATCAAATCTATCTGACCTATGTATACTAGGAGACCTATTTCCATATGCCCTATAGGGTGATATAATTGTATGCTAAATCCCTGTCATTTATTTTTTCAACTCGAGGGTTTCATAAACTGACAAGAAAACAAAAATATATGGGACCTTAGATGAAGATGTTGTATAAAATTTGTTTAGAATAGAAATGCATACTAAAAGTATAACTAAAGAAAACTGCAAAATAAATCACATGCAAGAAAATTGAATTAAATTCTAGGGATGCAAGTTAAATTCTAAAGGTGGAATTTATTAACACCATGGCCTTTCTAAACTATTAAAAAAAAACTAATCTATGAAAAATTATAAGAAGCAAATATATGATAATCTAGAAAGCAGTAAATAACAACTAGTGAGAAAGTAGTAAATAATAAATAGTGATTTAGTTGTCAAACAAGAAAACTAGGATAACTAGTAAGCAACTAGTTTAATGATAATGAAATCAAATCTAGGAAATGAAATCATACTCACGGAAAGTAAATCATACTTGCATAAATGAAATAACAAAAATCAAACTATGTTACAATTTTATGCAGATTGCGGTTGATGGGGATCCTTCCATTCCTCAAAGAGTAGACATGAATAGCTATCACACCTTAAGAATCAAACAACACTCATAACTCATAATTTTGGAGAAAATGATTTATTCATGTTGAATGAACAATCATAAATCTGATGCTAATGAATAACTGATAACTGTTGGATTGTTTTGAAGGATGCACCTCTTATTTATACATGAGTTAGGGTTATCTTCTCAATAAATGTTGATCCTTTAAATATCTAATAGATCCACACTTGTCTCAACTTATCCCTAAATACTAGATACAAATCCTATGACTCATAAAGACCTCCATGATCTTTCTCCTTGGAATATGGTCGACCTCTTGAGTTGAAATTCGAATTTGTGCTTGGGAGGATAAGTAACACCCTTATAGAACCTCCAAATAAGCCTACACATGTCACAAAACTCATAACACATATATAGATATATGAAACTATGTTAATTTTCTAGTTTTTAATCATTAATTCACTTATAATGCATAAAATAAATAACTTTAGAAAATAAGGATTCTAACCCATATGTTTGTGAAGATGATTACTTGATGTAGGGTTTTAGGGCTAGATAGTCAAGAGATGAAGTCTAAATGGACATGAAATGATGGAAATATGGATGAAAATGGAAGACAATTTTGAGACTCAACATACCCCTCAACTGAAGTTGTTGCATGTCATCATGCAACTATTACATTGATTCATTTATCCATAAGTTGATCCTTTTGAAATGCTTTCCTTCTTTATGAGATTTGATTTGTGTGGATTCTCTTCAAACTTTGCGTCATCATATTATCTTTTGCAAAGTGTAATATATTTGATTGCAACATATATTTTTGACAGTCGGTTCTTGTGTTACAGCCAAAATTTTTGAGTATTGTGGCATGAAAATATTGAGAATTTCTTTCCAGGTCCTATAATTTTGTAAAGCATATAATCTTTTGGAATCATACTACAACAATAGTTGACTGGGAAGAATATGGGAGCTGGAATGAAATGAAAATGTATGATGGTGTATGAAATGTAAATGTGAATTGATGTCCCTTCCCCCCAACTAAAGATGTTTTCAATTTATGATAATATGAGAAAAGGATTATAAATGGAGTGATGAATTTTCCAAAATTACAGTTTTTAGTTTTTAAGAATTGTAACTAAAAATTATAAAACAGCATACCTCCACTTACCTTCAATGTGGATGAGTTGTGTATACTGAAGAGTGTGGTTGTTGATGTTCGATTGTGGAGTATGTAAACAAAGGAATTTGATATACTTCTTTATTCTTTTTGTACTGATGATAAGATTTGGATCTCTATTTCTACTGTTACAAATTGATTCCTACTACAAACTGATGAAATGATGTAGTCTTCAATCACTACAAAACCTGATGGTACAATTCTAGTCATGCGAATAAATGTGTTGATGTCGAGCATGAAGAGAAGTCTTTGGATTTCTGACCATTAATGAACGTCGTTAACTAATGTGAGGCAAATTTACCATTAATGTCAATGAGTGCCAAGGTACCTAAGTACATCTTGTGAAGTGCGAATAGATGAGCCGATGTCGAGCCACTTGCAAGGTCCAACGATCAAGGGACATTGATGTATTCCCATGATTGTCAGTGGCAAAACTTGTCATTAAGGCATAATGACTCTAGCCTTGAACCTAGATAATTTGTTGATGTCGATAGGCCAAGAATTATTAGAAGGGATGCCTTGATGAATCCTCCATCATCTAGCACAAGCATAAAACAATGATTTTGAAGGACTATGGACGAAAAAAAATTTAGTAGATCAAGGTTTATTTGACAAAAAAAAATGGAAAATGGAATGAATCAGCTTTTTACGGGAGCTGAATGATTTTATTATTGGGTTACAGGTTAGTGAAAGCATGGCAAGAGAGTATCATGACTATGAAATGAAGATTTTTTTGACTAAATAAGTAGGAATGAAATGGTAAGACTGGTATTTGAAAGGTTTTGAAATGGTGTGATGGATCATATTTAGCATTCTTTGTCCAAAATCATGTGCTCATGCTTTGGATATTTCATCTTTTATGTTGCCCTGATCATGTTCCTAAGAAATATGGTCTTTGAGAGACATTTTTTTGTTTGTGTTCATCTATTTATCTTCCTGGAACCTGCAAAAACTTAGTAATATTTATGCAATGAAATGTGAGATTATAAAAAAGAGAGAGGTGATCAATCTCTCTATTCATGACATTTACACAAAAGACTGAGAATTGGTACTAATAAAATAAATCTAGGAAAGAAAATCAAATGAATTTTTACGTATTTCAAAACTAGTACCTGAGGTTACCTGTTATGTCTTGTCATCAATTTCTTGATTCTTTTACTATTTCAAATTCTGATGAAAGATTTCTCATGGTGTATATATCGTCGAAATATTTCTGACGACATTTGAATTGTGGAAAACTGATGTCGTATGAGAAAGTTATGCTTATTTGAAATTTTTGTGAAATAGTGAAAATAGTCATGAGTGAGTGTGACATGGCAACATGATGTTGATGTGAAACATGAAGTAGGCAGATGATATGGCATGCTGATTATGAATTTAGAATGTGTTGTCAACAAATAGATCATTGAATTAAATAAAAACTTGCAAAATTGTTTTTCAGTTGCAGAATTGCGATGGATAGTTAGGTATAGAAAGCTATGCAAATAATCAATCCAATCTTCGAATTTTTTTTTTTTTACCCCCATTAAAACAATGGAGAAATTTTTAGAAATACTTGTAGATGTTGATGATGTAGTCTTGTTTGTTCCTCTGTCTACAAGACTCAAGAGATATTATGTATAGAAGGAATTGTTTGTATAATTATGAAAGGTATTTTTTAATTGAAACAAATTGACAAACAAATTGCAAACTTTAAAAATGTAGACTCTTGAATAAAACTTAAATGAAATCACATTTATCCTCTTCCTCAAACATCAAATAACCTAGAAAACACATCAAAAGCACTGCTTCTAAATATTGAACCAATGATCCATCCAAATCTTGGCACCAAGACACCTTGATCTGGACAGTCTGAAATAAAAAAGAAGTAGAAATAATCATCGTGAATAAAAAATGCAAGCAATAGCAACCTTGTGTCCTGAAAAAACGTGTATTTGAAACATGTCTAACGTATCTGTGTTTGCATTCAATAGTATTAGTGAAATTTTTTCTTAAGTGGTTTAAAAACACAATAGCCAGGACGAAATAGTGGCAATACACCTACTTTGGTATTCTGGACTCCAAAGAAAGCAACTCAATAGTATTAGTGAAATTTTTTCTAAAGTGGTTTAAAAACACAATAGCCAGGAGGAAATAGTGGCAATACACCTACTTTGTTATTCTGGACTCCAAAGAAAGCAACTAGAAAATTAAAGCAGCGCAGCCAGAATGAACAAGAGCATCACTCCAACTCCCATGCCCATTGCTGCTGCTTGCCTACTAGTGGTAATGAATGGTGGTTTGTCCCTACAATATTCACCCCTTTCGTAGTTCTGTAGCCTTCTCATTTGTTTCCAGTCTAGTTGAGTTTATTCACAATTGGAAATGGATGGATTTATACACATCCTCCAGAGAGAAATGTAGTGTGTGGGATAAACCTTACACCACTAACAAGATGGTAATGTAGTGTGTGGGATAAACCTTACACCACTAACAAGATGGTAATGTTGGTACTGGGGCAACCAAACCCTTACCTTGAATCAATCAATGTGGCAGTTAACTCATTTTATTACGCAGTTCTAGTTGTTTATATTGTTAGTCTGAGCTTTGCTCCTCGATTGACTTGCTATACCTAGAAATTCTCTGCCTCTTCATGGGTTCCGTCAATGGAATGGTCTCCATCTAGAACTTCTGGGCACGATACCATCAACATAGCTCACAATTCATGAGCTTTGAGATGAAATAGCATAAGATGCCTAACGTTGTCAGAACATCGGGTCTGAAATCTCCACTTACATTTTTTAACAGCTGCAGCCAGGTTTCTGTAATACCCTGTTATTTAATTTCTACAGGCATGTCGACGAAGTAACAAATATCATAGAAGGCTATATAGCGAGGGGTTGAAATGGAAGCATCTGCCCTTCTCTTCCCTTCCATAAGTAGCAGCGCCTGATGCCCTCACTCTATCAAAGTGGGAACTGACAGATCATACATTACTTCTCCTCGCAAATTCAACAGCATGTCCTTTGGATGTGGATGCCACAACAAACTTTCCTTTAGATCCTTGACAAGTGCTCAATTCAACAAACCTAATTTCTCCTGTTGTATTTTCTTGTTGTTCCTATAAAATCTCTTCAGTCACTGTGGACTAAGATTTTCCAAGAGGTTTGAGGTATGATAACGCATCAGTGAAGAAACAGTTGAAGAAAAACGTGTATCCAATCAAAGCTGCAATACCAATCCAGTACCAGTATCCATGTGGAAATACTCCACGCGAGGTTTATCAATACCATGATCGCAGAAAATGGCACTAGTACCTAGTTCAACATAATAGACATTTGGAGAAGGCTGGGGAATATGCCTACACTAAAAATCAATTGAATTGATTAACAATTTTCATGAGAGTTGACACTATTACTTTTTCCTCCTTAAAACAAAAAAAAACACAGTAAAATTGTGCTTTCCGCCATTGACAAGTGTGAGAGGGTGTAAAAGGTGTGTGAAACAGAAATCAATGATATTATGTCAACATATGAATTCATAAGTTGGCGGAATCTTTGGTTTTTCTCCATCGTCGATAAGGAACGATTACTGTTAATCCTCACACCTCTGTGCAGAGCCCTACTTCATCCTGTAACATGTATTCTGCTCTATAACAGGATTTCCACTCCTGCAATTCAATCATGAACTGAGAAACTAACAAAGAGGAATGTTGTTGTTGTTTCCGGGATCTCCATACGAGTCTCCAAAAACAATATCGCTCCAACATTATGTGTCTCAATGTAAACTTCGAACAAGAATGCCATAAACACAAATGCCCATAGCAACGATCGAAATGTAGACATGGCAATGCCATTGAAACGTGAGGGGATTTCTGCACTGTGAATCCAAAATTGCCAGAAAATCAAGCAGAATCTCAGAAAATCAAGCATAATCTCATAAAATCAAGCAGAATCTTGGCTAGAAATCTCGAGAAATAAGGAACCATAATTGCGTCTAGATGCCAGAGATCTCGACCATATTAATCGACTAGTTTCTAGATCAGATTTTGGCCAGCGACGGACATGAACATTCTCCTCCAATGTCCAACTCACTAGCGCTAAGAGCATTTGAAATATATTCGTGCCCTTGTGATATAGAGCCCATACTCAACCTGCACAAAGTGATTCACCGTTCTGTTATCAAAATCTTCACCTCCCAAGTGAGTATCTCTGGCAGTGTCTTTGACTTTAAATATTTCCTCTTCAATCATCAGAATTGAGACATCGAACGTTCTTCCTCCCAAATCAAATATGAGCACATTATTTTCTTCGAGTAGAAGTGGCTTTCTTGTTGAGGCCATAAGTAGTGGCAACTGCTGTGGGTGGATGGATTGCGAGGAGCGAGGGACAAGAGAAGATAAGCAGTTCACCCAACAACACTAGTTTTGGATCCTCTGTCCATAAATTTTGGAATATTACTTCCTGGAATGCATGCAGATGTCAACGACGTACATGTTGGGATTGTAATGGGGAGAAATATAGCGAAATCAGGATTCTGAGGATTTTTCTATGACTAAACATAGCAAATTCGAGTTGTAGTGATCCTTTGACCTGCGAAAGTGATAATGATTTCATCATTTTCAAGGTTATCGTTCCTTCCATCGATCAGAGACCTATATACAACACATTCTTTTTCGAAAGAAATAGGAAGAATCTACACATGATGTTTTATTTACATAACATATCGAAGATATATGACCTAATGGAATTAAAGACAATAGGGTCATTCAGGCGAAGTGACACCATAATATAATGGCAAGTTTGAGAACTCTCCCAGTTACACTTTGCAACTTATGGCGTCTACGCAATTCCATTCTTCTCGCAGCTTTTAGATTGGCTTCCCATGCCCTGTTACGATCACGTAGATAGTCTCTTCTATAACCCTCTGTACAACTATTGCGTAAAAATTCCATAGTTTCCGCTTGAATTTCAGGGCTCACTAGACCCTTTGGTATTATCATAATACTATACCATTGGGTAAACCAACGAAAGCTACGAAAAAGGTTGGTTTTAAGTTTTGTTGATAGAATAGGCATAGTACCAATTGAGTTACTTAGTCGTGCTGGTTCATGAATAGTAATAGTAATAGCTAGTGCCAGAAACCAAAAATAGTGCAAACAATCTTCTTTGGCTACATGAACTTATTCTAAGAAAGCAACTAACCTAGTCAACGTATCTCTAGTCAATATTGTGTACAGAGGAGGTAAGGCTTGTCAAGGGAGATCAGGGAAGGGCCTCTACCTCGGGAAAACACTCAGGGTTAGAGGAACACTGAAGAAAGGATATCTAGTCACTGAATCGAAAGGAAATAAGGAACCCACATTAGATTTTGTTTTCTTTATGGTCATAACTCTTCGGGGGCCCCTCTCCGCTCTCGCCAGTTAAGGACCTGAATATCGCTGAGTGGATTTGATGATGCTATCCTTGCTACTGGTGCATCTATATCTCGAGTCAATCTCTCAAGCTATCTCACTGATTTTAATATTTCTTCAGCATTGGAAATTTCGAAATCTGCATTTTTAACTTCAAGGTGATCGCAAACTAGTGCAAACTCCCGATATCTAATTCCCAACCCTTTATTTGACAAATCTAGTTCAAGGCCACGAACATAGGTACATGTTGATTTTATGTGGTTTTTTCAATTAATTTTTTTATTATTGTTTGGTTTATATAGAGAAGCATTAAAAAGAGTTTAATTCAAATATGTATTTTTTTTGTTAAATCTGATTCTTCCGGTCACACAAAGCATAGAAAGAGATCATAATTGATTATTTTTAAAATTTGGATTCAGAAAATAAAAGGAAAAGAATCGATCACACCTGAAATTATCACTCTTTAACTTTCTCTTGTGCTCCTTGTTCACCATCTTTTGTTTTATTTCAATTTTCCTGCTAGGGGTCAATAAATGGGTGGTTCTTACTGCACCACAGAATTGCAAATTTATCCTAAAAATCACAAAATCTTGTTTTTGTTTGTTAGTCCTATTCTATTGAAAAAGAAATCAAACATTCTCTTAAGTATAAGATAATTTTCAATGCATCCATTTGTGTAACAAGATCGTGAGTAAATTCGTATCCAAGTTTGAAAAATAAACCCTATTGAATTCTTGGACATGATCATAAAAATTGTAGCTTAATGGCTAGTTGAGACCAAATTTGAATGTGATCTTTAGGTTTTTGATATTCTTCAACTGTCATAGCACAAATCTCTTCAAATATTGTTGTTACAATTGGAATTTTTTTTTTTTAGTGAATGAGGGTTTTTTTATTTGTGTTTTATTTGTATGTTTTTTATATGCAAATACAAATAAAATTAAATAAAAAATGTGTAAATGAAATTAACCCTAAATAAAAATGACCCTGAATGAAAATGCTTCCTAAAAAATCTTCCTAACTTAGTTACATCTAAGTTTGCTTCCTCGGCAACGATGCCAAAATGTAGGGCGATTTAATTGTATGCTAAATCCCTGTCATTTAATTTTTCAACTCAGGGGTTTCGTAAAATTAGAAGCAAACCAAAATATATGGTACTTCAGATGAAACTGTTGTAGAAAGTTTGTTTATAATGGAAATTCATATTGCAACTATAACTAAAGAAAACTGCAAAAGAAATCACAATTAGATTCTAGGGATGGAAGTTAAATTCTAAAAGTGGAATTTATGAACTATATCGCCTTTCTAAACTATTCAAAAATAAACTAATATATGAACAACTATAAGAAGCAAATCTATGATAATATAGAAAGCAATAAATAACAACTAGTGAGAAAGCAATAAATAACAACTAGTGATTGAGTTGTCAAGCAAAAAAACTAGGATAACTAGTAAGAAAGCAATTTAATGACAATCAAATCAAATGTAGGAAATGAAATCATACTTGCAGAAATTAAATCATACTTGTAGAAAGGAAATAACAAAAATCAAACTATGTTACAATTGTATGCAGATTTCGGTTGCTAGGGGTCCTTCCATTCCTGTTCGAGCAGACATGAACATCTATCACACCTTAAGAATCAAACAACACTCATAACTCATAATTTTGGAGAAACTGATATTATTCATGCTGAATGAGCAATCATAAATTTGATGCTAATAAATAACTGATAATTGTTGGCTTCCTTTGAAGGATACACCTCTTATTTATACATGAGTTAGGGTTATCTGCTCAATAAATGCACATCCATTAAATATCTAATAGATCCACACTTGTCTCAACTTATCCCTAAATACTAGATACAAATCCCATGACTCATAAAAACCTCCATGATATTTCTCCTTGGAATATGATCCACTTCTTGAGTTGAAATTCGAATTTGTGCTTGGGAGGACAAGTAAGACCCTTCTAGAACCTCCAAATAACCCTACACATGTCACAAAACTCATAACACATATATAGGCATATGAAACTATGTTAATTTCCTAGTTTTTAACCATTAATTCACTTATAATGCATAAAATAAATAACTTTAGAAAATAAGGATTCTAACCCATATGTTTGTGAAGCTTATTACTTGATGTAGGGGTTTAGGGCTAGATAGTCATGAGATGAAGGCTAAATTGACATGAAATGATGGAAATATGGATGAAAATGGAAGACAATTTTGAGACTCAACATGCCCCATTAGTTCTATCCTCATGTCCATGGTTGATCCGAAGCAGCCCTTGTCGCTAAAAGTCTGAAAACCTCTGAAGGAGTATAGCATTAACCTCTGCTTGTTTCTCTTCTACCTCTATAATCTAGTCATTATCTTCCTTACAACTCCTTATCTCTTCCTTCAAGCTTCTTAGTGTATCTACCATATCAAAAGAGTGCCCCACATCGCATTGCTCATTTGATGCATAGGGAGATTCTATGTAGTCTACCACCTTGCTAGCCATTTGTTCTCTTTCCTATAATGCATAATATGTCATATAAACCAAATCATAATAAATCAACGTACCTTAGCATAATTTGGGGAGGATGCCTTTTCTGAAAGATCATCAAATTAGCATGATATATGTATAACATAATTATAACAACACATAAACATATAACAAGTAACTGCATTAATGCATAAAAATCATTCCAGTTAGGGTCCAATCATCAATGCAAGGCCATATTAACAATCCATGATGTGACCTCATTCATGACAACAACCATTACTCCATTGTACAAATTTTCACATGCAACCATCAACATGCATAAGAAATGCCAAATCATCTAAACATATGCATATACGCATGTAGTTGAGCATAAGTGATCAATCCTTGTAATCAACCTACAAGAAGGACACATGTAATAAAAACTACAAGAATTTAGCCTAACATACAAGGATGTAAGTAGGTGACATAAAATCAATATGTAAGCAACACATAACCATATACCCATGTTGATTGATCTAAAAATGGGGCACTTAGGCTTCTTGTCTAACTTACAAGAACCTATCCCATTTCCAAAGCTTAAATATTCCCAAGTCCTTATGATTAACCAATGCAGAATTAAATATGTGCTTGAAAATAGGTGTATGTTTATGTTTATTTTCACTGTTTATGTGATTTAAAATTTGTTGTTTGTGTTTATATGTAAATACATGTAATAGTGCAACAGTGCAGTAAATAATAAACACATAAGACAACAATTTAATATGGAGTTCACCCAAAACTCTTGGGCTACATCTCCTTGAGCTCTAGTCAACTCAACTAGGCTCTCTGGGATTATGGTTTGAGTTCTTTTACAAGCTTCGCACTCAACTCCACTAGTTCACACAAAACTCAGTGGGCTTAGAACACCATTTTCTCCCAGGCTCTTAAGCTTTAGGCTTTCTGGCTCGCTTTGGCTCTGGCTCTCAGCTCTGGCTCTAGCTCTGGCTCTGGCTTTGGCTCTGGCTCTTTGGTTCTAGCTTCTTTGGCTCTAGCTTTTCACTTGAACTCCAGGTGACCCCAAAGACTCCCTCAGCTACTCTGCACAGTAGCTTTTCGCTCACTTGCTCTCTCCTTCTCCTTTTGCTTTCCTTCTGCTCTCAATTGAGCTCTCTAGGCTCCTTCGAGGCATTTTCCTGGCTTTTTGGGTTCCCCAGCCATTTCCCTACATTCAATCATTCCCCTGTAGCTCTGTGGCTTCTCTATGCTGTCTTTTCGACTGGCCATCTGGCTCTGTGGCTCTATGGCTTTCAAACATCTCCTTGTTTTCCAAAACGCCCGCTTGTAGCATGGAATGATGATTAGGAGCTGTTATAAGGGATCGAGGCTGTTTTCCAGGCAATAAGCCAAAAACGGAGAAAATTTCATTACACAGGCATTTTCCAGAAAATACACTATCGGACGTGTATTTCAGACGTGAAACTCCCTTCAATCACCCATAAAATCCCTATCGTGTTCGCCATTAGGCATTATATTGCATCACAAAAGCATATTAGTAAAATCCCAAATACATGGGAAAACATTCAAAAACCTGACAAAATCCTTTTTATCGGACTTCAAATTCTTACGCATCGACCCTATAATCATATCGGGTCCACCTTTGACTATTGTCGTAATCTCCACTGCTGATTTGCGTGATCTCCGATCCAACGGTCATCATGCAATTTCGGGTGGCTTAGGAGTACGGAGGTTACCCACCCGAAAAGGTGGTTTTCCTCTCTCCTTCGCCAGCCACATGTCGACTAGTTTGTGGGATTAGGTAAAGTCAGCCCAAAACCGTTTACCGCTTGAAGCCTGCCCAAAATTCACCTTTACGAAACTCAATTTCTATGCAATCGGGCTTATAATTCCCCTTTGGGTCCGTTTTATCGCTCCAAGCTCAGTTCCTTTGTATTTCAGTTTTTACACCGAAAGACGCTAATACATAGAAAATCTGAATTTCCGGATTTCAAAATTTATTAATTGTGCTTATGAATTCCATCAGGTCCAGCAATCGTCGATCGCCGATTTAATCCTAGCTATCCATTCCTCTCGTGATCCAATGGATGATATTGCACGTCACAATCGCTATCACATATCGCATTGCATACGGCCCAGTGGTTCTGTGCATCACCGATGCCGATTCGCTAATCCGATCATCGGGGATCGGCATATCGCATGATTGCAATTGCCAGATCCAGGGTCTCGATATCGCATATGTGTCTGCCTCCGACCCAATACATCGGATCGACAGATCGGGGTTTCTTTGGCCTCCACTTAAGTTTGGTCTTTTTCCTTTTTCCGCTGTGATTTCCCTTTATAAGGGTTTTCTTTGCCATTTTTAGGGGTTTTTTTTCCTCTTTTTCCAAAGAACAAGGGGCATTTTCTTTATGCCATAACTTCTGAATCCTATGTCCATTTTAGCCCATTCAAGTTGCAGTAGATTCAGAAGGAAAGGATCTCTACAATGGAGCTATTTCCATGAACTTCCTTGGACTTTCATTTTTCATCTGTGAGGACCACTTAGACTTAGGAGTCTATCCAAAATCCATTTTGGATCATGCCTTCCCACTAAAAGAACTTTTGGTCTCCAAAAGACTAATATACTAATCTGAATAGTAAATGAGAGTAATAGAACCCTTTTCTTTTAGCCTCCACACACTTTCCTTGCATAGTGCCTCTGAACCAAAGTCTCTAACCATTCCCCTTTATGGATGTGTTGGTTCTCCTAGAAGAACTGTCTTCTTGCCTTCATGTAGAACTTCTGCTGGAATGGTTATAGAAGGCAGTTTGAACTCTTCTGCCTTGATCATTGATCCAAGGTGGCTCAAACAAATGTGAAGTACATCTGCTTCATAAAATTTTCATTTGTACCTGTTTGAAAAGTTGTCAACAACAACTGTTAACAACAATAGAAATACAGACAACAACTGCATGGCCTAAACTCCTATTTCAACAAAAGAATCATATTTCACATCTTGTGAACACCTCCATGTCTTACATCTACATACAAATGATGGACTAGATACCAAGCCCACAAAACATGCTTTTAAACAAATGACCCTTCAAGTCAAGTATGTAGAAAAAGACCACTAGGACTCTTTTTCAAAAGATGAAATACTCCATCATTATCTCCATTTGGAGACCAAGTTAACTTCTCCCAAGTCAACATGGCATCACATGCATGTCAAATCAATCAACCCTCCAAGTTAATTACACATACATGTTCAAATACAAGGAGATCATCAACATCCCTATGTTCATGCATCTCATGCTCATGCATGCATTTCATCCTTCAAATTTCACTTAAGAACACTGTACTTTCGAATCTGAAATGAAATATAATGTTGCAGCAAGAAATGCAAACAAATGCATCAATAAACATGCAATCTTAATTGGATAAGAACTCTAACAATTTCTTGCCAATCCCTTTCAAAGGTACTATCTTTGTCTACACATCAATATCATCATGTGAATAATCCTGAGACACATCATTCATGGAATCTTCAGTTCCATTTCTACCATCTTCTCTTTCCACTTTCTTCAACTTTTGTGGAAGTATTGCTGGATTCAGAGTCCAACACCTTTCAGCAAGATGCCCTTGCTTATGGTAGTAAGTGCACTGCATGTGCATCCTCTTGACAACATGATATGCCTTGTCCAATTAACCTTTGGCTTCTTGCTTCTTTTCCTTCAAAAGTTTCTTGTATGTGGCCATTCTCTTCCAACATCTAGAAAAATTATGGTTATCCAAACCACAAAGGGAACATGCAATTATTTTCCCATATTTATGTGGAAATTTATCATGCTTTGCACAATCAAAAGGAAGATGTTTAGAACCAGATTTATACCTGCCTCTTTCACCTTTATTTCCTTCATGAGGAGGTGAAGCAAATGAAGAAGTGGATCCCTTTGGAACACCATCAATCTCTTCAAGGCTGTCAGAGTCTCCCCAACTCTTTGGTTCAAGTGTGTGCCTCTGAACACTTGCATCCTACAAATGATGTTTCATGCTATTGCATTCCTCCTGAATACAATATTCACACTTTGCAATGCAACCACTTCTTGGAGTTGTTTCAATGGCCTTCATGGTAGCTTCAGAATTCTTTCCATAAGACTGTCCATAGCTAAGACAAAAATACTTATGCCTTTCCTCAACCATTATTGGTTCAACAATACCTTGTGCATGCTTTCCCAAGCCTCTTCCTTCATAGCCCATCATGGACATTAGCTTGGAACCTATGCCTTTGGTATGCTTTTCAAAAGAACCAATATAAGAATTATTAGAGGAATTTGAAGACAAACTCGAATGGTTTACCTCTTCTTCAAGCTGATACTTGATTAAGGCTTCTTTGGCAATAAAGAGCTATGTTTCCAACTCATGCATCCTTCTCAGGTTCATATTTGCCAATGAAGTTGCCTCTCCATTTCCTTGAATTTGTCAGAAAGCAACTGCTTCTCTTCCTTCATGGAATTCAACTGCTCTCTAAGTATGCTACTCTTCCTTCCACCCTCATACATTTCTCTCACCATGTCCATCATGGTGGAAAAATCTTGCTTCATGTCTTCATCAAAGAGTCTTGTGAGGAAGAAAGAAGAATTTGAGGACTCATTTGTAGAAGTTGTCATTATTACAATGACTTCTCCTTTCTTCTTGTCCTTCCTGGACTGAGCTATCAATAGATTTCCCTTCACCTATGCAAACTCAAACAATAGTCAGTCTCTTAGCACCTAAATCTGCCTTAAGGCTGAAGGAAGGCAAAAATTAGGGTAACCACAAACCACGCTCAGTCTGGTAGCTAGCCCTACCAAAGTAGGAGAGGGCTCTCTCCGAGTCACGCTCAGTGAATAGATGATCGAAAATGGTCTGAGATGACTTACAATGCAATATTTACCTTAGGCTAGTAAGTGAATAGGGATTCTGGAAACAATTTTATGAAATGACCGAGCTTCTGGGATGTTATGGGACTGGTGCTCAGCAAAGAACAGAGAATTTAATACAAAGGCACAGATTATTCCGTGAGGCAAGGTGGGCGGAAAATGTAACAAGCTAGTTTGAGGTACTGCGACATGAAAATATTGGTGAAGAAAGTGAAAATGGCATAGTGACATGAATCCTTTTCAACAGAAGAATAACACTGAACATGAAATTTTCCCACAGGCAGAGTAATAAAATTGAATTCTACCTAATCTCACTAAGAACATTTCACTGGAAATGAACATGAATCTAATTAGGAAACATAACAAAATACATATGAAAAGATAAGAGACACATTTGTTACACTCACAACCACAAGAATCTCCTGAAACAGAGCCGCTGCCTTTCATTAATTCTCTGTCAAAAATACACAGTGAAGAAACCAAGTTTCTTGCCCACAGTCTCCTAGAAGTTACAAGCCAACCAACCCTTTACAAATAACTTGCATACAATATATAGAATGTGTGAGGAAGAGATAGAATGCCCAGGGGTTGGGAAGTTACTCGAATCAATACAAAATGGAGATGGAGAGCCAACCATCAGCTACAGGTGCAGCGCTGCAAACATGACATTTGGCATTAGGTGACCGTTTTCCTTCCTTTGCCACTTGGATAAAAGCCAATCTGGAGAAATAAATCTTTAAATGCTGTCTTTGGTGCCAAAAAACCGAAGTGTAGATGACCGGGCCCACTTGGAGAAGTTACAAACCGAAATTTCGCGAAACGGAAGAAAAATGGCAATTTTGCCTCTGTGCGCCGCGCCATTTTCTCTGTGCGTCACACTACTTTGGGGCCTATTTTGGGGCACTTGCAGGTGTCCAAAATGTGCGCAAGTGGGCTTGCTGCAAAGCCTATCCTGTCTACTTTCTAACCCAACTAGAATCTTCAAATTTGGTGCTCATTTGCCCCTCCAAATCTTCATTCTCCCAAGATTGCTTTCTATGTGTCAAAAAAGTGGCAGAGAGGCCATTTTTGGGTGTTTTTCGACCTTTAGGAGACCCAGATCTTGCCCAAATCTCTTGCTCGGACACCAGTAGTCATAATTTTCGATGCTGAATCCAAATCAGCAAGCTATTTCTCAATTGGAGCCCTAGAATTTTAGCGTCGCGCCAGTGGTGCGACACACAGGAAGAAAATCCCTATTTTTTGCCTAAAAAATTTCCCTGTGACCAAAAATTGCCCAATTTTTTTGAAATTTGGGCTGGAAGTTCTCTATGGAGTGCCATGCTAAGCCAAGGAAGCCTCAGCCAATATTCTAAGCTTATTTTTCTCTTTTTCCCGTTTTTCCCTTCTTGTTGCTTTCCTCAATTTTGCTTTTAAACTCCTTATTCGAGCCTGTGCACTCATGTTTCGCACCCTGTAACGGAAAGCGATATGTCTCAATAGAGCAAGGTCCTGGTCGGCTTTGTCTAGCAGCCTCTCCAAATGCATGTTGACCCTCTTAAGGTTGGCCTCCCGATCCTCATTGATTGCTTGCTCCAAAGATGTGAGCACAACCCTTCTTCTTTGAGCAGCATGGCGATGCTCACGGATGTTCTGCAGCTCCATGATCGTCTGTTGGTCCTCAAGCTGTTTGTTTCTCCGCTCTAGGTAGTTCATGTTGCATTTGGCCCTCTCCAAGTCAAGGGACAAGGAGTCAATCACTGACTGCTGCTCCTGGATGATCTCTGTGAGCTCCTCATTTGTTGGTTCTGCATATATCTAATCATCCTAGAGGAGAACAAACTCAGTCTCTCGCTCACCTGATGGTCCTTCCTCCTACACTGGCTCCTTACCCTTACACTGCTCTTGTGGTGCTGATGTCGGAAGCGAGGCCCCTTCCTCCCCGGGTGGAGATAACACTCGCTTTGCTGCAGCAAATAAGGGTCTACTGCCTTTCTGATAGGTGATGTATACTGGCATAGTGGCAGTCTCATGTCGCTCATATTGATGAGATGGGCCCCCTACCTCATGCTCTGCCTCTGAAACCACTTGTGGAGCATTGAAGAAGTCACGGGACATGAAGTCCTCCCAAGCAATACCCTGCAATCCCAACTGATGGTCTACCAAAATTCGGAATAGGGCAAAGTGATACACACTGTTGAGCTGCTATTGAGGGGTCTTGTGGTGCATGAAATTTCTCATCCTCTCTATGTTCCAGCAGATGAAGAATTGGAGGTTCATCATCTGCACCCTGGTAAAGTGCATGAGCAACTTGATGTGATAGGCATAAAGGTGAGAAAACCTCCCCTCGCAACTGAAGTACTTCATGATCAATTTCATGAGCGGGCCATACTCATCTTTCAGAAATCTAAACGGAAAAACTCTCGTGAGGTGGCTCAAATAGATGTCTTTGATGTAAGGCTCATAATGATGCCTCTCTACCTTCTTTTTGTTATGCCACTGCTCTCCAATGTTTGGTATGCCTATTGCCACTGATATGGTCTTGGGTGTCAATGTGAAAGTGACCCCAGCCAAGATGGGCTGTCCTCCATGTAGGTGAAGTGCAAAGAGTTGGGCCAACTCATGACGAACTCTGACATTTGCCACCCTCTGACAAAATTCAAAACATGCTAAGTGCTGGAAGCAAGACATAGCAAGAGGGCATGCTTGCAACTCGATGAGGGTGTTTGGCTCGTCTCTAAGATGTCTGCCACTCTGGTGATGTCTCGTTTGGGCCCTTTCTCCCAAAGTTGTGTCACTATGGATCTCCTCCTCATACTCTGATGAAACTTCGGATGCCATTACTGCTGTTTGTACCCTGAGTTTTAGGCTACCCTTGAATTCCAATGAAGCTGGTAGTTTCCCTGAAAATCTGCCACCAAGGGGACAATAAAACAGGGAGTATTAGGAAGGGAATGATGAAATAGGGATAGGGGTTTAAAGGGAGAGATTTGTCATGGATTTTGGAGTTGTTTGGGTATAGGGTTGACGGGGTAGGTTTTGAACATATTGGCAACACTGCCATTGTAGCATAAACCCTAGGATTATGTCTTCCTTGTGTCTTCTTTTGTTGGCTTTATAAAAATGTTTGAACTTGAGTTATACCCCTACCACCATGTTATCCCTTTCAATTTTGGTGCAAGAACTAAGGTAGGTGGCCTACCTTTCAAATTTGGTGAGCATTCAAAAGTTTTTAGGCAGATTGGATAGTTTCTGGGCCTTGTATTTTTGTGCGCCGCGCGCTCTGCCTAGTGCGTCGCGCGCTCTGCCCAGTGCGTCGCGCACCGGGTATGCGTCGCGCCAGTGTTATATTTACACAGTGGGCGGGCCCTATGTGCACTGCGCACAATGAGTGCACTGTGCTCTTTGGTGTGTGCACCGCGCACTATGTTAACACCCAAATTTTCTCCTAACCTTTAACCCTTCGACCCTTTGACCATGCATCCCTTTCCCAAAGCTTTGCTTGCCCAATAAGCTGGTCCTATGGTGATTTTGCATTAACCAAACAGTGGAGGAAAAGGGAGGGGGTTTGGTAGTGACTTAGGGCAGGGGTTTAGGAAAAATGACAAGGGAGGATGGGGAAAAATGATATGTGAGGGGAATAAGTGGGTGGAGTGAAACCTTGGCAACATCAACACAAATTTATAACCTAGGCCTTTGTTTTCTTGTTGATTTTCTCATGGATGACATTATGCGTTTTGGGTGACATTCAACCTCTTCACAAACACCATATCCTTGACAAAACTTGATGAGCAGGTGATGTCATAAGGCTTACCTCTCAATTTGATAGCCTTCCCCAACTTTTGAAGTGGTTTGGCACTGTTTCTTGGTCATTGGACTGTGTGCACCGTGCGCAATTCCCAGTGTGTTGCGCACCTTGTATGCGCTGCGCCCGTGTAATCTTTCAACGGCGGGCTGGATGTGTATGCGTCGCGCTCGGTGAGTGCGCTGCGCCCCTGGTTATATGCGCCACGCGCTCCCAAAACCTGCTTCTGCTCACTCAAACTTCTCCAATCTCACCCTCACACCTTTGAAATGCTTTCTCCAAGTCTTGCAAGAGCACAATGCTTTTGATTTGGGTCAAAACATGTATTTATAGCCTTGGAGGAGATGGGTTTGATTTTTGTCTCTTTGAAAACCCCTTTTCTAATGTTGAGTTTTGCACTTTTTCATTGACCTTTAAACACACTGATTTTCACTTTCCCTTTGACATTTTGGCTCAAATGATGAAATTTTCGGCACCTCTTTGCAGGGACTGTATGGCAGAGCATTTGGCCATGTAAATCATAACTGCATCTGAAAAGTCAACTGGTGATGTTTTGGAAATTTTTGTCATAATTGACCTTGTTTGACTTTTCTTCAAAATAGAGTTTTGAAGAAGAGTCGATGTCTCTCCAACTGATGATGAAGCTTTATGAACCATAGCTGTGTAAGGCCTCCCCCTGGCCTGCATGGCTTGTTTTGGACATGTTTTCAAAGACCCAATTGATGAATTCCTAGACCCAAACATAAAAATGACTTTGTCCTGTAGAGGACTAGACCTTGACTGCCATGAGCTTCGGTGATTATGGACAAAGACCTCAGCTAGCAGGAGCCATACATGAGGGAAAATGAATAGCATGACTTTCTTTGTCAGATCATGGCATGTCCCTAGCGAAATGCGGCTGAGTGAATGGAGCGGGACACCTAAAATTGAAATGCACAAAGAGTTTTGATCTCTGACAGAGGTCTGACCAGACTGACTCTAACATTGGCTCCAATGGGGGATGGTAGCTCCTTGGAGGTGCCAAGAACAACAGATCTTTGGAGGAGCTAGACAGTGCCTTTTGTCCATTGGGCTATGGAGCCATCATTTCGATAAATAGCACAAGACTCTGACTTATTTATGAAACTGAAATAACCAAGAAATTGGCTCTACTTGACATTGAAATAACTTAAAAACTAACTTTACAGACTGAAACCAAACTGAAATAAAAATGGTATTTACAATGACAGTGGAAGTAGCGTTAATAGATTAGCAGTGATACTACTTGAGCAGCCGACCATTGATTTTCCCTCCAAGACAATCTTCCCCATTTATTTCCTTCAGAAGAAAGGCATTCTGACCCCTATATGCTGCAATATTGAAAGGACCTTTCCAAATATTTTCGAACTTTCTGTGCTTGCCTTTCTCTTCATTCCTTGCATCCCACTTTAGCACCACATCATCCAACTGAAATTTATCTGCTTTTTCTTTTCTGTCATAGATTTTCTTTATCTTCTCCTGCAACTTGGATGTGTTCTTGAAAACTTCTTCTCTTGTTTGCTGCAAGTGGATCATTTGATTCAGCCTTCTCTACATGGGATCTTCTTCACTGCCGGCCTCCTGAAGAAGTTTGACCACCAGGGCAGCAAGAGAGGTGGGGAATACTGTGTCAACTCCATAAACAAGCTCAAATGGTGACATACCAATAGACTTTTTCTGACTGATCTGATCTGCCCAAAGCGCATGGACCAACCTCTTGTTCCAGCTCTTCTTATTTATTTCCAGCAGCTTCTTGATGATGTTGACCAAAGATTTATTCAAAGATTCCGCCAATCCATTGCCTTGTGGATGATAGGCAGTTGAATGACCCAGAATTATGTGATATTTATGACAAAATTCTACCATCCTTTTCGATTTGAAAGCTGTTGTATTATCAGTGATTAATTTGTTTGGACAACCAAAGCGAGACAAGATGTTATTTTTGAGAAATGAAATGATTACCGTGTCCGTGGCTTGTCTGGTAGGGGCTGCCTCAATCCATTTTGTGAAATAGTTCGTCGCGGTAAGGATCCATCTATGCTGTCCAAAAGAGGCGGGATGAATTTCCCTAATGAAATCCAACCCCCACTGCTGGAAGGGAGCGCTCACTTCAATAGGCTTAAGTGGCAAAGGCTGTAATTTCTATTTTCCTTCGAAAATCTGACATTTATGACAATGCTTGACCATCTTATGCACATCAACAAACAAAGTAGGCCAATAGTATCCTGCTCTCAAAATTTTGTTTGTTGTTGATTTCCAAAAAAGATGACCACCACACTCTCCTCCGTGGAAATCCTCGATGACTTTCTTTGCCTCCTCTTCCACCAAACAATTTAACAAAATGCCACCGGGATCTTTCCAATACAGTGCAGAATTCAAAATACAAAACTTGGCAGCCTTCAATTTGAGTGTTCTCGCTTTGTTTCTAGTCATGTCGGGCGGTGGTGATAGATTTTTCAGCACATATATTATATCTGAATACCATGGGGACAAAGCAAACATTTCGGATACTTGAATTGACGTTCCTTCCTCATTCTCATCGGACATGGCAGCGATCAGATTTATGTCCAATGCATGCAAGTTTTATTCGGCCATTAGCTTCGCCAACCCCTGTCCTTTGACCAGCTTTGTAGGCTTTATCTCCACATCATATTCTAGTAAGGTTGTAATCCATTTGCCTCTTCTCCCTTCCGGATCGGTCTGCACTAAAACATCCTTTACAGCAGTATTAGGAACATAGGCCAGAATGTGAGAATGTAGGATATATACCTGAAAATCCTTCAATGCCTTCACCAATGCCAGGGCCTGCTTCTCAATGATGTTGTACTTTAAAGCTGCGTCCCTTATAGCCCTGCTGAAGAATGCAATGGGTCTTTCATGATCATCTCTCTTCTGTAATAATACCGCTGCCATGGTGTGTTCAGAAGCAAATGAAAACAATATGAAATCCTGAGTGTAGTCCGAGCTGACTAGAACTGGAGCTGAAGAAAGGGCCAATTTGACCAAGTTGAAAGATTTTACAGCCTCCTCTATCCATTTCACCTGGCTGTCCTTCTTGAGCATGTTCGTCATTTCTCTTAAGTGTTTTGCAAGATTAGGCACAAAACGACGTAGAAAATTCATTTTACCATTGAATGATTGTATTTCCTTTTTGTTCCTGGGAAAATTGATTTGCTGAATTGCTTGCACACGTGCTGGGTCTATACGAATGCCATCCTTTGAAATGATGTGCCCAAGTAATTTGCCTTCCTCCATGGCGAACACGCTCTTCTTAGGATTCAGCGATAGACCATATTTCCTGCATTTTTGAAAGACAATTTTTAGGTAATGCATGTGCTCTTCATTAGATTTGGAAAATACCATCAAATCATCCAAGTACACCACCAAAAAAACATCCTTCTCATTTGCAGAAGCCAAGTCCATTGCTCGCTGAAATGTGGCACCTGCATTCTTTAAACCGAAGGGCATTTTGGCATAGTGAAAGGTTCCCCATCGAGTGGTGAATGTTGTCTTGTCTCTATCATCTTCATGGACAGAAATTTGGTTATATCTAGAATAACCATCAAGCAGTGACATACGAGATGCCCCCACTACTTGCTGAAGTATATGGTCCATCTTGGGTAGTGGATAGTTGTCCTTCAATGAGACCTTATTTAGATTTCTGAAATCAATGCATAGGCAGATCTCACCGGTCTTCTTGCGTACAGGCACTAAGTTAGATATCCAATCTGAAAATCTAATGGGCACAATGATACCTGACTTGTACAACCTATTTACCTCCTTTTTCATAGATGGCAGCAGCTTTGGATTTATCCTTCTCAACTTTTGTCTAAATGGTTTTTTATTGGGCTTGATAGGTATTGTGTGCTGAATCATATTTGTATCATAGGTCTTTAAATCAGAATAATCCCAAGCTAACACATCTGCAAATGAAGCCATCAAACTGATGTATTTGTCCTTGATCTTTGGCGGTAATGCTTTGGACAATTTTACCAACTTTGGATTGGCACTATACCGATGTTGACTTCTTCTACACCCTTCTCCGTTGGCTGCAATGTTGGCTTGCGGGCTACATCATCCTGATCAAAAAGTTCCTCTAGAGGTATCAAGCCTTTAGGAATGATGTTATTCTTCAGCTGCAATATGTCCATTTGATTGATCTGCACTTCATCTGTACCATTCCCTTTTCCTTCATCATTTTCTACATCAATTGAGGTTTCTTTGAACTTGCCCTTGTTGAGCAGAAAATCCTTAATCTCCTCATCATCCTGAAACACTTGCCAATATCGCTGATTGTCTGGAATGGTTGGACAATGCTTGACATGGATTTCAAATTTATTGCTGGAGTTCATGGGAATCTTCAAGCTGCTCGCTGCCTTGGCAAGAGCATCAGCAATACTATTTTGTATACGAGGCACACATGTCAAGGTGTATTCTGAAAATAACTTCAAGATGTATAAAACTGCATTACGGTAGGCCAGCATCCTAGGATGTTTTGCTTGATACTCACCTCTGACCTGTTTTATTACCAACTCAGAGTCACCATATACTGAAATCCTTTTTTCATTCAGCTTTCTAAGAATCTTCAGGCCAACAATCAGAGCTTCATACTTAGCTTCATTATTTGAACATTCAAAGGCCATCTTGTAAGAGCAAACCCTCACGCTGCTAGGCACTTTTTTTGGGGTGGAGAAAGGACTGTGTACCCAAATTCCAATTCCAGCGCCATCATTCCCTACTGCTCCATCGAAATCCATGGTCCACAAGCCTTCTTCCTCCTCTTGTAAGTGCTGGAAATCTGTTTGCCGTGTCTTGACTGCTTGCTGTCCATTATTTTCAGCTGATTGCCCAACATTTTCTTGCTTTTCTTGTCTTTCTTTATTCAAAATTTCTTTGAAATTTTCTATTATTTCCGATATGTCATCTGCTTCTACTATCTGACTATCTATCTTATTTAAACTATCTAAAAACAAAACAAAAGACTCTAAATCTATATGTACATAGTTAATAGGATGATTTATAGGTTTCTCCTTGCTTGTGATCATATATTTCATTTTTTGTTCCCGATATAACTTCCTCATTTGTCCAAACACCAGGATTGTTGCATAGGAGAAATCCAGCTGTAGTGTCCCTTTCAATTTCGCTACCCAAGACCTAAAAAGAAGCATGCCAAACCTTGGAGGAATATCTGCTACCACCACATCCATCAATACATTTTTCATAGGAAGCTGATCCAAACTCACAACTAAGTCTTTGATGAGTCCTATACACCTTACTCTACTGGAATCAAATCAATAGAGATCATGATATTTCTGGGTGATGTCCAGACCAAGCTTATCCATGATAGCCTTGGGCATGAAATTGTGAGAAGCTCCGGAATCGAACATGGCATTGTGTAACACAAAATCATGCAATCGTAAACTGATATAGAAGGGTGGCACATTGCTATCAGGAGACTCACCATTCGTTGCTGGTCCAAAAATCATTTCAGGCTGATCATCTTCTACATTTAGCATGTCGGACATTGGGTCCAAATTCAAAATTTTAGAAATCTATCCTCTATAACTGCTATTCTTCATTATTTCAATCAAGGGGATGGATACCTTTAACATAGAAATCTCATTCTCTAGGCTAAAAGTGGGAGTTTTTTTACCTCTTTGACTGGGATCTATTTCCTTTCCTTTTCTTTTGATATGGCTGGTTGATGTGATTGTTCTGCTGATTTTGATTTGCTGCTCTACGTACCAACCGCCTCCTTTCTTTTTCTTTGTGTAGCTGATGAATCATTTTTTGTTGTTTTACCCTCCTTCTTTTTTTGAATTGGATTGGTCGGCACATCTCTATTTCTAAGAGAATATCGCTGCTGTTGTGCGGACAGAGCATTCATATACCGCCTTTGATATTCTTCGGATTCTTCTTCCAACATGGTGTCACTAGCTAGAATAAAATCAGTGGCTTGGTGTGCAGCTGAATTCACTGCACATTCTTCCTCTTCGGTAATGTAAGTAGGCAGCTCATCTGGAGTAAAGAGATAGTTTTCTTTGCCTATTACATTCCTGTCCTCATCTGACTCTAGTTCATGCACAAAATTCTGTTGCAAAGGTGTTTGTACTGGCTGTTGTGCTGTCTGCTCTTGAGTTCGTTGATCTCTCTATCGTATTCTATATTGTGGCTATTGCTGGCCACGAAAGTTAGGATTCCTAACTTGTGGCTCTGGCTTGTCAAGTTTTACCCTTTCCAGCATCTGCTCTACCTTTTTGAGAAGTTGATCCATTGAAGAAGATTCTTCTTTCACAGTGGTTTTCTTCTCTGCTTTTGCTCTAGCTCTTTTGGACAGCAGATTTGCCTCAACGCTGACCGCAATTTTCTGCATGTCTTCCATTGTGGCCGGTTCCCTCTCTCTTAATTGGTACGCCATGTCAGCATCAAAACCATCTGGAAAATTCATCATTGCTAGTCCCACAGGTGGCTTTATATGATCTGGAATTTCGTTATAGACTGCATAAATCTAACACAATAATCATGGACCGACTCACTGGCATTCCGTTTGATTTGTTCATACTCGGCTAGAATTTGAAGGGGATTCTTTTTCACTTCCCACCGGTTCAAAAATTGTCTTTTTAGTTCAGCCAAGGTAGTGATACTTGCAGCAGTCAAACCTCTGAACCATTTCCTCACATCACCTACAAATGTCTTTACAAAGAGCCTCATTGCCATGTTTTGTGCATCAATCTCATGAAGTTCATTAAAGTTTGCCATTTTGTCTACATGTTGCTGAGCAGTAATGCTGTTAGGAGTGCCATCAAAAAACGGGATTTTACTTTGATAATTCGTTGACATGTCATCTAGGACTTGGGGCAGAACAAGGGGTACAAAACGGGTAGCCATCATTCTCTGTGGATTTGGCCTTGGAGGTGTTGGAGGAGTGTGCACAGTTTGCAAGGGGTTTGCAATTGGAGTTTGGGGAAGTGTTGCAATGTAATTATCAATTAATCTATTAGCTCTTTTGTTTCGAGGTCTACAAGAAATTGCAGATTGGGGATAGTATAATCAACAACCCTTTTGGATTTAGACTCAAACAGTGATATCTCAAATCGTTTGTCAAACTCAAGCTCTTCAAGATACTCAAAAATGTCGAGACATGAATGGGATTTGAACACGGGAGTTATGGTGCTTTCTTGACGAAGGAGTCTTGGGATCAAATTGGGGTTTTCGTAAATATGAGGAGGATCCGGGTCTGGATTTTGTCTGGTATATCGTCTTGAAGCCAGCGTGCTATTGAGAAAAATCACAGGACATGACCAACTTACTCAGCCTTTCCAATCCTAAGCTCATCACCCGGAAGATCAGAATTATTATGAAACAAGGGGATTTGATTTCAACTTAGTCCCCAGCAGAGTCGCCACTATGTTAGCACCTAAATCTACCTTAAGGATGAAGGAAGGAAAAAATTAGGGTAACCACAAACCACACTCAGTCTGGTAGCTAGCCCTACCAGAGTAGGAGAGGGCTCTCTCCGAGTCATGCTCAGTGAATAGATGATCGAAAATGGTATGAGATGCCTTACAATGCAATATTTACCTTAGGCTAGTAAGCGAATAGGGATTCTGGAAACAATTTTATGAAATGACCGAGCTTCTGGGATGTTATGGGACTGGCGCTCAGCAAAGAACGGAGAATTTAATACAAAGGCACAGATTATTCCGTGAGGCAAGGTAGGCGGAAAATGTAACAAGCTAGTTTGAGGTACTGCGGCATGAAAATATTACTGAAGAAAGTGAAAAGAGAATAGTGACATGAATCCTTTTCAATAGAAGAATAACACTAAACATGAAATTTTCCCACAGGCAGAGGAATAAAATTGAATTCTACCTAATCCCACTCAGAAAATTTCACTGGAAATGAACGTGAATCGAATTAGGAAACATAACAAAATACATATGAAAACATAAGGGACACATTTTTTACACTCACAACCACAAGAATCTCATGAAACAGAGCCACTGCCTTTCATTAATTCTCTGTCAAAAATACATAGTGAAGAAACCAAGTTTCTTGCCCATAGTCTCCCAGAATTTACAAGCCAACCAACCCTTTGCAAATAACTTGCATACAATATATAGAATGTGTGAGGAAGAGATAAAACACCCAGGGGTTGGGAAGTTACTCGAATCATTACAAAATGGAGATGGAGAGCCAACCATCAGCTACAGGTGCAGCGTTGCAAACATGACATTTGGCATTGGGTGACCGTTTGCCTTCCTTCGCCACTTGGATAGAAGCCAATCTGGAGAAAAAACTCTTTAAATGCTACCTTTAGTGCCAAAAAAATGAAGTGTAGATGAACGGGCCCACTTGGAGAAGTCGCGAACCAAAATTTCGTGAAACGGAAGAAAATTGGCAATTTTTCCTCTGTGCGCTGCGCCATTTTCTCTGTGCGTCACGCTACTTTGGGGCCTATTTTGGGGCACTTGCAGGTGTCCAAAATGTGCCCAAGTGGGCTTGCTGGAAATCCTGTCCTGTCTACTTCCTAACCCAACTAGAATTTTCAAATTTGGTGCTCATTTGCCCCTCCAAATCTTCATTCTCCCAAGACTGCTTTCTGTGTGTCAAAAAAGTGGCAGAGAGGCCATTTTTGGGTGTTTTTTGACCTTTAGGAGACCCAGATCTTGCCCAAATCTCTTGCCCAGACACCAGTAGTCATAATTTTCGATGCTAAATCCAAATCTACAAGCCATTTCTCAATTGGAGCCCTAGAATTTTAGCGTCGCGCCAGTGGCGCGGAGCACAGGAAGAAAATCCCTGTTTTTTGCCCAAAAAATTTCCCTGTGACCAAAAATTGCCCAAATTTTTTGAAATTTGGGCTGGAAGTTCTCTATGGGGTGCCGTGCGAGCCAAGGAAGCCTCAGCCAAGATTCTAAGCCTATCTTTCCCTTTTGCCCGTTTTGCCCTTCTTATTGCTTTCCTCAATTTTGCTTTTAAACTCCTTATCCGGGCCTGTGCACTCATGTTTTGCACCCTGTAACGGAAAGCCATATGTCTCAATAGAGCAAGGTCCTAGTCAGCTTTGTCTAGCAGCCTCTCCAAATGCATGTTGACCCTCTCAAGGTTGGCCTCCCGATCCTCATTGATTGCTTGCTCCAAAGATGTGAGCGCAACCCTTCTTCTTTGAGCAGCCTGGCAATGCTCACAGATGTTCTGCAGCTCCATGATCGTCTGTTGGTCCTCAAGCTATTTGTTTCTCCGCTCCAGGTAGTTCATGTTCCATTTGGCCCTCTCCAAGTCAAGGGACAAGGAGTCAATCACTGACTGCTACTCCTGGATGATCTCTGTGAGCTCCTCATTTGTTGGTTCTGCATCTGTCTCATCATCCTGGAGGAGAACAAACTCAGTCTCTCACTCACCTGATGGTCCTTCCTCCTACACTGGCTCCTTACCCTTACCTTGCTCCTGTGGTGCTGATGTTGGAAGCGAGGCCCCTTCCACCCCGGGTGGAGATAACACTCGCTTTGCTGCTGCAAATAAGGGTCTACTGCCTTTCTAATAGGTGATGTATACTGGCATAGTGGCAGTCTCATGTCGCTCATACTGATGAGATGGGCCCCCTATCTCATGCTCTACCTCTGAAACCACCTGTGGAGCACTGAAGAAGTCATGGGAGATGAAGTCCTCCCAAGCAATACCCTGCAATTCCAACTGATGGTCTACCAAAATCCGGATAAGGGAAAAGTGATACACATTGTTGAGCTACTATCGAGGGGTCTTGTGCTGCATGAAATTTCTCATCCTCTCTATGTTCCCGTAGATGAAGAATGGGAGGTTCATCATCCACACCCTGGTAAAGTGCATGAGCAACCTAATGTGATAGGCATAAAGGCGAGAAAACCTCCCCTCGCAACTAAAGTACTTCATGATCAATTTCATGAGTGGGGCATACTCATCTTTCGGAAATATGAATGGAAAATCTCTCGTGAGGTGGCTCAAACAGATGTCTTTGATGTAAGGCTCATAATGATGCCTCTCTACCTTCTTTTTCTTATGCCACTGCTCTCCAATGTTTGGTATGCCTGTTGCCACTGATATGGTCTCGGGTGTCAATGTGAAAGTGACCCCAGCCAAGATGGACTATCCTCCATGTAGGTGAAGTGCAAAGAGTCGGGCCAACTCATGATGAACTCTAACATTTTCCACCCTCTGACAAAATTCGAAACATGCTAAGTGCTGGAAGCAAGACATAGCAAGAGGGCATGCCTGCAACTCGGTGAGGGTGTTTGGTTCATCTCTAAGATGTCTGCCACTCCGGTGATGTCTCCTTTGGGCCCTTTCTCCTGAAGTTGTGTCACTGTGGGTCTCCTCCTCATACTCTGATGAAACTTCGGATGCCATTACTGCTGTTTGTACCCTGAGTTTTATGCTACCCTTGAATTCCAATGAAGCTGGTAGTTGCCCTGAAAATCTGCCACCAAGGGGACAATAAAACAGGGAGTATTAGGAGGGGAATGATGAAATAGGGATAGGGGTTTAAAGGGAGAGATTTATCATGGATTTGGGAGTAGTTTGGGTATAGGGTTGATGGGGTAGGTTTTGAACATATTGGCAACACTGCCACTGTAGCATAAACCCTAGGATTATGTCTTCCTTGTGTCTTCTTTTGTTGGCTTTATAAAAATGTTTGCACTTGATTTATACCCCTACCACCATGCTATCCCTTTCAATTTTGGTGCAAGAACTAAGGTAGGTGGCCTACCTTTCAAATTTGGTGAGCATTCAAAAGTTTTTAGGCAGATTGGATAGTTTCTAGGCCTTGTATTTCTGTGCGCTGCGCGCTCTGCCCAGTGTGCTGTGCGCCGGGTATGCGTCGCGCCAGTGTTATATTTACACAATGGGCGGGCCCTGTGTGCGCCGCGCACAATGAGTGCACTGCACTCTTTGGTGTGTACGCCGCGCACTATGTTAACGCCCAAATTTTCTCCTAATCTTTAACCCTTCAACCCTTTGACAATGCATCCCTTTCCCAAAGCTTTGCTTGTCCAATAAGTTGGTCATATGGTGATTTTGCATTAACCAAATAGTGGAGGAAAAGGGAGGGGGTTTGGTAGTGACTTAGGGCAGGGGTTTAGGAAAAATGACAAGGGAGGATGGGGAAAATGATAGGTGAGGGGAATAAGTGGGTGGAGTGAAACCTTGGAAACATCAACACAAATTTATAACCTCAGCCTTCGTTTTCTTGTTGATTTTCTCATGGATGACATTATGCGTTTTGGGTGACATTCAACCTCTTCACAAACACCATATCCTTGACAAAACTTGATGAGCAGGTGATGTCATAAGGCTTACCTCTCAATTTGATAGCCTTCCCCAACTTTTGAAGTGGTTTGGCACTGTTTCTTGGCCGCTGGACTGTGTGCGCCGCGCGCCTTGTATGCGCCGCGCCCATGTAATCTTTCAATGGCGGGCTGGTTGCGTATGCGTCACGCCCGATGAGTGCGTCGCGCCCCTGGTTATATGCACCGTGCGCTCCCAAAACCTGCTTCCGCTCACTCAAACTTCTCCAATCTCACCCTCACACCTTTGAAATGCTTTCTCCAAGTATTGCAAGAGCACAATGCTTTTAATTTGGGTCAAAACATGTATTTATAGCCTTGGAGGAGATGGGTTTGATTTTTGTCTCTTTGAAAACCCATTTTCTAATATTGAGTTTTGCACTTATTCATTGACCTTTAAACACACTGATTTTCACTTTCCCTTTGACATTTCGGCTCAAATGATGAAGTTTTCGACACCTCTTTGCAGGGACTGTACGATAGAGCATTTGGCCATGTAAATCATAACTGCATCTGAAAATTCAACTGGTGATTTTTTGGAAAATTTTGTCATAATTGACCTTGTTTGACTTTTCTTCAAAATAGAGTTTTGAAGAAGAGTTGATGTCTCTCCAGGTGATGATGAAGCTTTCTAAACCATAGCTGTGTAAGGCCTCCCATAGGCCTGCATGGCTTGTTCTGGACATGTTTTCAAAGACCTAATTGATGAATTCCTGGAACCAAACATAAAAATGACTTTGTCCTGTAAAGGACCAGACCTTGACTGCCATGAGCTTTGGTGATTATGGACAAAGACCTAAGCCAGCAGGAGCCAGACATGAGGGAAAATGACTAGCATGACTTTCTTCGTCAGATCATGGCATGTCCCTAGTGAAATGCAACTGAGTGAATGGAGCGGGACACCTAAATTTGAAATGCACAAAGAGTTTTGATCTCTGATGGAAGGCTGACTAGACCGACTCTAACACAATCTACAAACAAGTATAGAATCAACCTCTGACTATTTAAACACCTTTTAGACAAGCAATCTTTGCTCTGTCAATCAAGCATGCTGATATAACCTCCTTCGAAGGTGAGGTTAACCAATCTTAGGCTCTGATACCACCTGATCTGAAAATGAGGTAATTAGGCTTCTTGTCTAACTTACAAGAATCTCTCCCACTTCCAAAGCTTAAATATTCCCAAATCCTTATGATTAACCAATGCGGAATTAAATATGTGCTTGAAAATAGGTGTATGCTTATGTTTATTTTAACTTTTTATGTGCTTTAAAATCTGTTGTTTGTGTTGATATGTAAATACATGTAACAATGAAACAATGCAACAAATAACAAACACATAAGACATCAATTTAACATGGAGTTCACCTAAAACTCTTGGGCCACATCTCCTTGAGCTCTAGTAAACTCAACTAGGCTCTCTGGGATTATGGTCTGAGTTCTTTTACAAGATCCACACTCAACTCCACTGGTTCACACAGAACTCAGTGGGCTTAGAACACTATCTTCTCCCTAGCTCTAAAGCTCTCAGCTTTCTGGCTTTAGCTCTCGCTTTAGCTCTGGCTCTGGCTCTAGCTCTGGCTCTAGCTCTCAGCTCTGGCTCTGGCTTTGGCTCTTTAGCTCTAACTTCTTTGGCTCTGGCTTTGGCTTTTTGCAACCTTCAGCTCTCTGGCTTTTCACTTGAACTCCAGGTGACCCCAGAGACTCCCTCAGCTACTCTGCACAGTAGCTTTTCACTCACTTGCTCACTCCTTCTACTTTTTCTTGACTTCTGCTCTCAATTGAGCTCTCTGGGCTCCTTTGAGGCATTTTCCCAACTTTTCGTCTTCCCTAGTTGTTTCCCTACATTCAATCATTCCCCTGCGGCTCTGTGGCTTCTCTGCATTGTCTTTTCGACTGGCCATCTGGTTCTGTGGCTCTGTGGCTTTCAAACACCTCCTCATCTGCTAAATGCCCACTTGTAGTGTGTAATGATGATTAGGAGCTGTTACAAGGGATCGGTGTTGTTTTCCAGGCAATAAGCTGAAAACAGAGAAAATTTCATTACGCAGGCATTTTCCGGAAAATACACTATCGGACGTGTATTTCGGACGTGAAACTCCCTTCAATCACCCTTAAAATCCCTATTGGGTCTGCCATTAGGTGTTATATCACATCATAGAAGCATATTGGAAAAATCCAAAATACACGGGAAAACATTCAAAAACCCGAAAAAAATCCTTTTTATCGGACTTCAAATTCTATCGCATCCACACTATAATCATATCAGGTCCACCTTTGACCGCTGTCGCAATCTCCATTGTTGATTTGCATGATCTTCGATCCAATGGTCATCATGTAATTTTGGGTGGCTTAGGATTACGGAGGTTACCTACCCAAAAAGGCGGTTTTCCTCTCTCCTTCGCCAGCCACGTGTTGATCAGTTTGTGGGATTGGGCAGAGCCAGCCAAAAACCATTTACTGCTTGAGGCCCACCCGAAATCTACCTTTACGGAACTCAGTTTCTATGCAATTGGGCTTATAATCCCCTTTCGGGTCCGTTTTACCACTCCGGGCATCATTCCTTTGTATTTCGATTTTTACACCAAAAGATGCTAATACACAGAAAATCTGAATTTTCGGATTTAAAAATTTATGAATTGCGCTTATGAAATCTGTTGGGTCCAGCAATCGTCGATCACCGATTTAATCCTGGCCATCCATTCCTCTCGCGATCTGATGGCTAAGATTGCATGTCGCGATCACTATCGCATATTGCATTGCATATGGTCTAGGGGTTCTGTGCATCGCTGATGCCGATTCGCCGATCCGATCATCAGTGATCGACGTATCACATGATTGCAATTGCCAGATCCAGGGTCCCGATATTGCATATGTGTCTGCCTTTGATCCGATACATCGGATCAGTGGATCATGGTTTCTTCCACCTCCACTTAAGTCCATTCTTTTGCCTTTTTCCTATGCGATTTCCCTTTATAAGGGTTTTTTTTGCTATTTTAAGGGGTTTTTGCCTCTTTTTCCAAAAAACAAGGGGCATTTTCTTTATGCCATAATTTCTACATCCTAAGTCCATTTTAGCCCATCCAAGTTGCAGTAGATTCAAAAGGAAAGGATCTCTGCAACGGGGCTATTTCCAGGAACTTCCTTGGACTTTCATTTTTCATCTGTGAGGACCACTTAGACTTAGGATTCTATCCAAAATCCATTTTGGATCAACGATGCATTCCACAAAATCAACATCAAGTTCCTCATGACAACCTTACTATGACCATAATCAATCATCAAGCTAATGTAACAAGCACATGGAATGCAAGTTTAAGAGACACACATGGAACTGAAATGCATGCATGACTAACACACATTGCCCATCTAGTTTGAGGGTGAACCATGCTATGCTACCACTCTGTAATACCCTCCTCCCACATCTACCCAAGTAACCATGCCAACCAGGTAAACATTAGACGAGAGGCTACTATGATTGGATTTGACCTCCTATGTGACCTTAAGGAAGTGGAATTGACAGAACACATCAACTAACCTATTCACTTTAGTAACATAACCCTCAAGAGACATGTCAGCCACTCAAACATCTTGTCCCTGGGCCCCATTGATGTTCTAGGCATCTTAGGCCTCAGTCACTCTCATGCTATAGGAAAGAGAGCATCCAAAAACCCAAATTCACTCTCACAGGCTTGTCTGCCAACGAAAAAAGACTAGATTTGCCTATGCTATGTTAGCAGCTCTAGGATTTGAGTCGCGTTTTCAAGCCCAGAGTCCAGGCCATGGCCCAGAATGGAATGATAACCTAGGAACAATAAAAGAACAAGGAAAAATTGATGCAAAGGCAATAAGTTGAACACTACCTTAATCAGACCCCTACTAGCCATGACATGCATTTCGTCGAACATATCATCAACATGTAACCTACAGGTGTAAACAACATATTTAAGTATAGGGATATCATACTTATCTGACAATTGTTATGAACCATTGTTCCTTCATGTCCTTTTCTGCATTATCATATATTAGGACATAGATACATTATCCATTCATTTAGCCGTTGATCAAGATAGTCGTTGGAGGCTCTGCTTAGACTATTTAGCATGCAAAGCTGGATCTGTTTCTTTAACTTGTCCTGACGATGAGCCACACTGGTTGGTTCAAAACGCGTCGACAAATGTCTCTCTTTATGTGATTTACGCCAAAGTTCTACTTATAAGTACAAACATGCTGAGAGCCATACATAGTTGTTGTCATAAACATACATATAACCAACATAATAGGGATAGAAAAATCATAAGCATATCAGCCATAAAATCCGCATATACATTAGTACATTTACACATGAAAATAAAGGGAATGAATTTTTCATTAATGAATGAAATAAACCAATCGGAGATGGGACTAGTACTTTCCACCTAATCATATAATGGCTAAGCCAAATCTCTCTTCATCCATTAACCCCTGTGCCATATTCCAAGCATGAATGTGGAACTCAAAACAAAAGATCCGACCAAGGAATACCAAGGCTAAACCACCTCACCCTCATTAATAGAAATCAGGCTTTATTGTAATCCATCTCAGATCACTAGGCCAACACAATGAACACATCATAACATGTTTTAACATGATCTCCACCTGAACACTAGGACAAACAAGGATGGATTCCACTGGATTTATCCACCTATGTCGTGAGGAGTTTTCATGTCTCCTAGTCTCTCAGGCTTTATTGCAATCCAAACCCGGGTCACTGGGCCCTAAACTGAGACCCACTCTCCAAGATTTGCAACATATACCAAAATCAAGATTACTAGGTTGAACAGAGAGAAAAACGCCTCTTGGATTTACCGTATATCTTTCCATTCACAAACAAGGATTCCTAGGTCCACCGATGCAACACAATCTCGTCTTTACTGCAACCGACAGTCTAACTTGGGGGTCACTATGCCAATGGCTTTACCATGATCCACAGTTTGGTTTAGGGACCACTAGGCCATGTGTTCTATCATTTAGAGATCCACTCCACTCAGCTTCAAATCCATTTGGTAATCCAGCTCAACCAAAACATGAGAACCCCATCACACCATGGCTATTTGGAAATGTTGAGGCTAAGCTGAAAACATTGTTAAACTTGGAAAAACCCATGCCATGATAGAAAAGAAACATATGCAATACCATGCATGCCAAATATAGCAAGGAAAATACACATGAGAATCGATACCTACAATGAATCTTGTTGTAGTTTCTTGATCTCACCTTTCCTTGCTTGATCTTTGATTCCTCTTGCCTTCTTTTCCTTTCTTGCTCCAATGCTAAAATGCTACAAGAAAACTCTAAGTGTCCAAGAGGGTGAGAGAGAGAGAGAATAATGAGAGAGCTCCAAAAATCAACTGGGAAAAGGTTACCAACTGATCCTCAGAAGCCTTTTTATGAATGAGGCCTCTATTTTCTTCATTTTCCATTATTTTCCTTCAATTTCATCCTCAGATGCAACCTGTGACCTTTCACCTCATTTTTCTCCTAATTTTCATTATTTTCATAAATAAATGTGCCAAAAATACCATTTTGCGTTTCTAAATCAATAGTCATTGCCTTTGCCAATTTCCTTAGTCATAAACAACCAAATGAACTCCTCCTAGGATGTCTTGCCTAACATTCGGCTTGGAATATGTGTCCCATCAACTATGGTTATTATTTTTGCCTTTATTAACTTTAATTACATGGAATTTTCACTAGGGATGTTACAACAATCTTGGGATACTCGCTCCTTATTTATCAACATTTAGTTAAAGGTTGAATGTCAAAAGAAAAATGTCTAGAAAATATCATGAAAAGAGCACAAAAAAAGGTAAAATACATTCCATTAATAACATACATTCATTTATTACATGATCGTAACAAAGAAGTATACACACTCACTAATGATGGATGCAAATGGAAAGCATTAGTATTGTGTGCCAATGGCCAAATTAGGCCATTGATTATCCCTTAATGGTGTCTAATAACTGAAAATTTCATTTAACCCAATGCATATTAACTCATTGGAAAATGGGAGGTGCTAGAGGCCTCATGGAAACTACAAGACATCTATGTTATGTAGGGAGGTCAAGAGCTTCCAATTTAACCCCTTAGGGTAATGGTTCATAGTCATCAATGAGCTTTCTTAGGAATACAACAATTCCATAGTTATCAAGGACTTTATTATCAATAAATAGTTTTATGTTTTGTAAATTTTGTTCTCTATTTGGGCAATTTTGTAAGGTATATACCTACAAAAACCTTTTTTTTTCCTTCAACAATATGCTCCTCAAAAAAACTAAACATCTCTTTTGGGTAAGAGTAGAAATTTTGAAGAAATTACTATATATTTTATGATGTATTTGTCTTGAGTTAAATATGAATTTATATAATATAAATACTCTTTCTCGTTAAAAAAAAATGGTCCCAAAAAAATTAAGACCTTAAATATAAATTTTTAATCCATAAATCTTGAAAAGCTAATATGAAATATGTATGTGGATGTAAATTTTTAAAAATGTTCTTAAACAAACAAAAATAAGAATTGTGATTGCTGACGTTTATTTTATAATGAATTCTGATTATGGTGAGCATCGAAATCCATGACACTTCATCGCATCAAGACAAAGAGTGACTAACCTTTTTTCATAATTATCTATAGCCAATATCTATATTTAAAATGTGAAATAACATGCCTAAATTAACAATGAACATTGCAATGAAAATTAATATTATATGTTTGGGAAACTATTCCCTGTGATTGTTTAACATGCTAATAAAATAATCATTACATGAAGATGGAAACCTCAATCCATCTTCACTGGCCTCTTGCAAACTCGCTATGATTGATATGAGCACCATACCCTAATTTTTTTCACCTTTGGATACTTTTTATAGGAATATTGGTAATAGATGGTTCAATGAATATATATATATATATATATATATATATATATATATATATATATATATATATAGATATATATATATATATATGACTGTAATAATAAATTAAAGTGAGTTATGATTTTTTTGGACATGTAGTATTGATAAGTTATGGTATTTGTCATGACATTGTCACAAAATCTATTTACATATTAAAAATATCTATAATAAAATGGATAATCCTAAAATGATTTTCCATATTTTTGAATATATATATATATATATATGTTTAAATTATAAATTAATTTTTTAATAAATAATATTAGTACTAATAATTTAATATAAAATTATCATTTAAATAGTTTTAAAAATGTGAAGTGTATAATAAATTAAGTGCTTTCATGTTTATTTTGAATCTATACCCATTAAGGTTTATCAACCATTTAATTTATATATATGCATAAGGAAAAAAATAAATAAATTTAAATATAGATCTAAATCTCTCATAGAACCATGATTTTTGTACATGGATCCACGTTGTACTTTTGAAATCATATTACCTCCATGTTCGATCTCTGAGTTAGGTTGAGATATATTGTTGCAATGGGGAAGTGCATTCTATAGTTTGGCATAAATTCGGTCTCTCCCACGAGGGAAAGAAAAATATACTAAATTTTATGCATTTAACAATCCTCCTCCTACATCACATCATAAAGATGCAAACACATCAAATCATGCATGTATTGTCATTGTACACCTTAAGAGAATGTTCTCACATTGGATGATTTAATTTACTTATTAGAAAAATAGAGAGAGTTGATCACAATGGTTACATATATAAGATACAAATCACTGATTTACACAAATATAGATCCTAAGAAAGTGGATCTATGACTGAGACATGACAAAACTACAAATGATACACATAAGAAACAACTTCTAGGTTGGCATCTTCGGACTCACAATAACAACTTTTAAATTACATGACACACATGGAAGCATTACTTACAATACCCTCCCTTAATGCTTACATGTAACAAATATTGAAAAATGCACATTACAACAACAATACTGATCTTTGTCATATTTCTCTGAGATAGTCATCACTAACACTCACATCCAATCTAAAATCTGATGGTTTCTGCTCTTTTCTACACCACACTTTCGAGCTTCGCACTTTATCCTTTAAGACATAGTCACTTCTGACCTTTGTTGATTTACTTTGCAGAATTGATGCTTCTCGACCTCTCAGAGCATGACAGGTCAATCTCGATACTAAACCATCCTATGAAACTACCACCATCTATTGAAGCCACGACCCTTCGTAACCTTTATCATTTATCTAGTATAATATTCTGGGTATAGAATGTCTTCAACAAACAATTCTACAACTTGACCTTGCATAAAATAACATGTACTGACTCTCCTAGAGTACGATAGGTCACACCAGCTTGACCTTATTAAAAAAACCTATAACTAATACTTCGGGGGCGCGACTGTCACATTAGTCTCTTCAATAGTTGGTATGTTATTTTTGGTTATGCATCATTTGAATTTTAAATACCAAATAATTTAACAAAATAAAATAACAACCAAACACCAAAATGGATGGATACATAACCTTTGTGGTTCTGCATCATTTGAATTTTACATACCAGATAATTTAACAAAATAAAATAACAACCAAACACCAAAATGGACAGAGACATAACCAATGGCTAATATTTATCAATCTTTGTAGATGAGATCAAATATAATGTTAATAACTTTGCACACGATTAAATATCAAACCCACACCACACAATAAGTTTGAATATCTGTGTTTTCCATCATATTTGCATCCTTTGGATCTCGATCTTTAGAATTGTGCTTGAATCAACCATTTTATGAGGGGTCATGATGTATTTACCTGTGCAACTAATCCAAACTTAAATAGGAATGCAACAACTTACAGATACAATCATAAACATAGAGATGCAGTAGAAAAACACTTCATTTCATTAATGGAAAAATATTGAACTATGCTTACAAACAAAATGGAAATAAGATAGCTCGGGCGATGTTAGCTTATCTCTGAGGACGATGTGGTGGCTACATGCCTCTGAACTATGTTACAATGAGGCTCAAAGGCCTATTTATTATTGAGAAACAATGGAAAACCATAAAAGTCTAGAACCTAGCCCTAGGAGATGAAGCACCAAAAATGTGGGCCCCGTTTGGGTAAATTGATACATCAACTTCCCGGGGTCGTAAATTTGGCATACGATCTCCATTTCGCTATCATAATACCTCATTTCGAAGATCTCAAATAGACGGTCAAAAGTAAATGGGCAAGTCGATTTGGGACATTTTTGGTCTCTCCGTTTTCCCTAAAAACGTTGTTTAGGGCCTCAAAACAGATTTGGAAGTTCAGGACCCAAAAGAATGCCAAAAATAACTGTGCTACAATTAAGGAAACTGAGAAACTAAAAGAGATAGTGTTGGGGGCCCAAGTGGAATAGGTAGGTGGCCACGAATATCCACCTAGATCATTCCTTCCCCCTAGGAAGCAATGGTCCCCATTGCATTGAGTGCCTGCATGGGATGGGGAAACTTTTGCTGAACTTGATTCCTGGTGAGCCACTTGCCTTGGTGAAGGAGTTGGCCAGCTTTGACAAACTGATATAGTTGGAACTTCTGCTCGTGAGTGCTCTTGATCTATGTGTCCATGATCCGACCAGTGGTGGCTTGTTCCATGCAGTCTGAGTTTAGCTCTGTTGGTGTGAGTTGTTTTGCAATGTCATATGTGTCAAACAATAGTGGGAAGTATGGCCAAAGGCAATCTACATTGAACAGTGGGTGCAGACCAAGGAACAGTGGGATGTTGAGCTCTAAGGCATTGTCACTAACGACCTTAGTGATCGTGCATGGCCCATATCAGAGTGGGCAAAGCTTGCGGTAGGGCCCAACAAGGCGCTCTTTCTGGAAATGAAGCCAAACTTTGTCACCCACCTAGAACTTGTGCGACACTTGGTGTTGATCATGGTACTGCTTTTACTTAGCATTGGATCTATCAAATATATCATGGACATGTTGGCGAATGTGTTGAATGCACTCAATGAAGTTGTTAGCCCTTTCAGCTTCGGACTTCATGTGAGACAAATCTACTTGAGTGGTTGTAAATGGTATGGCCACATCAACGAGGCATAGTTGCTAAAATCCTAGCACTACTTGAAAGGGGTTGTGGCCTATTGTGTTGTGGAGAGCTCTATTGTAGCTGTGTTGGACATAGGGGAGACTTTCATCTAATGTGCGTGGATGCTTCGAGTTGTACATGCACATAATGTGTACGATCATTCTATTGACAACCTATGTTTGGCCATCAGTTTAGGGATGGAAGGTCATCGACTTAGTGAGTTTTGTATCTAGAATCGACCAGAGACTTGACCAAAATGCACTCAGGATCCCAAAGTGTACCCACACTTGCTCATAGAAGAGCTTAGCAGTGGCGTCTTTTGAGGTACTCTTCTTGTAGGTCGCCATGATGGCCATCTTAGAGAATCTATCGACGACCACAAAAACGCAATCATTGTCGTGCTTAGTGGAAGGAAGGACTGACATATAATCCATGGAGACAGATTCCCAAGGCCAGCTAGGAGTAGGTAGAGGAGTATATGAGCCTTGCTTCTTGATGGTTGGTTTGGAACTGGTGTAGGAGGTGGAGGATTTAATGTATTTCCCAACATCCTAACGAAGTTTCGGCAAATAAAAATACTTCTGCAATACTGCCACTATTTTCTCTACTCCGAAATGTCCAACGACCTGACTTTAGTGCACCTCCCAAATCATCCTGGCATGCTCACTTGAAGGAACACATATGTGTCCTAAGTCGCATAACAGTGCATCCTGAAGGTGAAAATTTGGAACTTTCTTCCCTTCTAGGAGTGTCTAGTATATGCTGCTGAATTCTCGATCACTCTTGTAAACATGTGGCCACCCCGATGTCTCGTTCCCATAGGAGTCGACCATAGTGATCAGCGCCATGACGGGTGGTTTGCTGAGGCAATCAACAAAATTATTGGTGTTGCCCTTCTTATACTTAATGTTCAAATGGAACAGTTGTAGATAGGTGGACCATTTCTGATGGTGACCGTTATGCAACTTCACTTGTGTCTGTATGAACTATAGAGGCTGGTGGTCTGCGTGGATGACCGTTTCCTTCCCCAGAATGTAATGCTTCCATTGACAATAGGGCTGCACAATGGAATACATTTCTTTGTCGTATGTGGGGTACTTTCAGACTGTGTCTGAAAGTGTCTCACTGTGGTAAGCCACTGGATGCTCATGTTGAGTAAGAACTGCCCCAATAGCATAGCCAAAGGCATCTATCTCAATCTCAAATGGTTGTTGCAGGTTTGGTAATATGAGCATTGGTGCAGAATAGAGGCAATTCTTCAACACGAAGAATGCTTTCTGCTGGGTTTCCGACCAAAATAAATTTTCTTTTGCTCTGCCCTTGGTGACTTGACTTAAAGGCCAAGCAATATGAGAGAACCCCAGCACAAACTTGCGGTAGAAATTGGCAAGATCGAAAAAGCTGCGGAGCTCTATTAGAGTGTTTGGGGCTAGCCAATCTTGAATGACTTGTATCTTAGATGGGTCCACATGTACACCCTCCTCATCAATGATGTACCCCAGGTATTGAACCTGGGTCAGGCCAAAGGTGCATTTCTCCAAGTTCACACATAGCTTGTGTTGTCGAATGGTTTGAAGGACCTGCTGAATATGGTGGAGGTGTTCTTCCCAACTCTGGTTGAAGATCAAGATGTCATCTAGATACACCACCATGAATGCATTGTTGAAGGGCGCAAGATGTCTTCCACCAGTCTCATGAAGGTTGCAAGGGAGTTCGTCAATCCGAACAGCATGACCAACCATTCGAAAAGGCCCTCCTTTGATTTCGCTGCATTCTTAGAATAAAATCTGCTATTTAGATTTAAATCTTGGTTTGTTTTTTAGGTTGCCTTTTATGATTAAAGTAGCTTTTCATGTTCAGCTTTAGTTGACAGATTAGTAATATGGAATATCTTCAGAAAAAGGCCATCAAGCACCTCTGATCTCACCTCTCCCTCAGTGGGATTGTGAGCTGGGACAAAGGTGACATTGCTGCCAACAAAAACGTTGTTTTGCTTTATCATGCAATTCTTAGTGTTGGAATCCTTATTTGCAGATGCTGTTATTAGTAGTGTTTAAATGCTTCAGTTTATGATTGCCTAGTTGCATGAGTTATTTCACGCATTTCATTTTGAATAAACTGCTGTTACTTAGGTGGGAATAGAGTAAAGCAACTAGGTCATAGGTTTTAGTGTTTGTTTGTTTAGTTTGAAAAACCACTTGTAGAGTACCTGTTACCCTTCTTTATCTACCCATACTCTATCCAACCTACCTGCTTCATCCTTCACTTAGAACCCTTACCTTACATTTTCCTCATTCACTTACTTTGCCATGATTCTCATCTTCTTGTGCAACATCGTTTCATCCCTCCTTGAACAAATCTCACCATCTGCGCCACTCCTCAACTCCATCCTCCAAGTCTTGAACTCCCCTACACCCTTATAAAACCTCCATACCCACTCCTTCATCTTTCTTCCTCCACCCATCCTCCAAAATTCCATTTCTGAACATCTTGTAGAAAATCACAGAACATCCTGTAGAAATTCTAGAACATCCTGTAGAACCCCTGCAGACTTCCTGTATAAACTCACGAATGAGGTTTCTTGATAGCCAAACTCTGTGAAACTCTCTGGAAGGGTGTTAGGGACCCCTTAGGCCCTCTCTGAACCTTCCCAACCTCTTCCAAGCATTTCCTCTCAGCAATCCACCTCTGCACAGTCAAAAACAATTAAATTGCATGCATGATAATTGTGACAACTTATTCAAAAATACAAAAAGATGGTTCTTTCAGATTTAGCTGTAGACATAGCTTAGATACATGTATTTCGTCTTCTTAGAAGTCAATGGCATCTCATTCAGTAGCTTGCATCTCCCTTCTTGCATTAGTAGGGCTAGCTGGTAGAATTAGGGTTTGCTAGGGTTTGCGTTTCTTTTTGGCTTTCAGTTTCTTTCCGCAAGTAGATTAGCTTCCTTTGAGTTAGCTTTCATCCATCAGTTAAAAAGCTTCTTCTAAGAGCTCATAGAAGTTGGCTTAAGCTCCTAGCGGACTTGTCACAGCTAACCAAGTGACAGCTGCGGCAAGAGCTAGTACTTGTGCATACAACAACGTAGCTTCCAAGTTTGTTACGAACAACCGGGTTGATAAAATTAAAGAAGGGAGTCTCAGGAGTTGCAGCATTATTGCTGCAATACTGGGGCTCACCACTCTTTTTGGTGCCATTGCCGGGGAAGCGTCAGAGTATTGGTGATTGCTACTTTTCTTCTATTTTCTACTACAACCTTCTGCTAAGTAGTTTATTTTATATCCATTCGGCAATTTCATTTCCGCAAAAGTAGAGTAGACATTTCCTGCTTTCATAGGTTAGTGTTTCAATTCCGCAATTTCAACTCTGCAAGCGTAGAATAGCATTTCAATTTTGCAAGCGTAGCCTAGCATTTCATTCCTGCAATTTCATTTGAGCAAAATAGATTAGTCCTTTCCTGCTTTCATTTCAAATCCACATTTTCATTTCAGCAAGATAGTTAGTTGTAGTTCAATCTATTTTAGTTTTTGCAGGTACAAGCAGAAAAAAGAAACAAAAATCAACCAAAAAGATTTCCTTTCATGCCTTGTAGGAGTAGAGATAATTCAGAAAAATGATTGCACAACACCCCCACTGCTTCACACAGCCAACCTTCTCTCTTCTTTGATGGCTGTGATTAAATAATCCTAAGGTGGACAACAAGACATATTTGAAGAACCCCAAGGGAAGAAGAAGAAGAAAACATTCCTCTGGAGCAAATGGCTACAAGTAGAAATGTTGGGAATAGTACCTTGTCCAAAAACAAGTTTGAAAATCAAATGGAAGATTTCAAGAATGATATGAGCCAGTTTCTTGCCATGCAACTCGATACCTTGCAAATCCAAAGGAAGCAAGAGGAAGCCAAGAGGGCTTTGGCCATCTTTTTTCCCAGATGCACTAGAAAGTATCCTAGGAACGAATGTCCAATGCACTCTCTAGAAGTGTGTTTCATCTGTGAAGAATACCATCTTGTGAATCAGTGCCCTTCCTTGCCTAGACTTAGAGCTGCATACCAGAGAGACAAAGGAGCCACTGAATCACTCTATTATATGAACTAAAGGAGGCCACATGGACCCATACCCTATCAGCAGGGAATGCAAGGTACATCCCAGACCTATTATGACCCCTATCAAACCACTTCCATACCTTCTTGGGGTCCCCCTGCTCACCCTTCCTGGTTCACACCTCCTCCTTGTTCCTTCACAGATCCATATTATGCCCAACCAGCTGCTCATTCATTTCACTCTTATGCTCAGCCACAGCCTCAGTGGAATGCACCTCATCAGGGGTGGAGGACCCAATACAACACTCCTCCCACTTCTTTTCCTCCACCACCATCGCCTCCTGCTCCACCAAGGAAACCCCAAATGCCTGCCCAACCACAACCCCATCCACATCCATCTCAAATATACACCCCCACTCAACTACCCGTACCACCATTTCCAAATCCACACATTGGAGTAGCTCAACTCCATTACAATGCTGAGGCACAACATGTCCAAATGACTCCTCTTGAGCTCGATGATCTTCACCATAGCTCAGGAAGAGTATTGCAAAACAAAGATTATATTGACACCATTGAAGGACTAAAGGCAAAAGAAGATTCAAAAGAAAAGATCAAAGAACCATGGGCTGCACTTGATGAAGAGAAGAGATCAGAATCAGAGATCAAGAAAGCTCCCTCATGGTTACCATCAAATCTTCCATGTATTCAAGAGAAAGATCAGCAAAAAGAGGAAGATGAGAAAGTCATGGTAGAAGGTGACATGAAACATGATCCAGATCAGCAAAAGGACCAAGGATATCAGAGCTATATTGAGATATGGTTTCAGATCGTCACTAAGTTGCAGCGGTACTCTCTTCCTCAGCTATGTTTGATCCCTTCAAAGTCAGATCATTTGGTCTCTGAAATCCGGATAGCTGTCAAAGCATGCATTTCAAGCCTCCACATCATTTTGTCTCTAATCTCAATGTGCACATGGCTCCATTGGAAGTATTCTTATACTTGAAAAGAATTTTGTTTTTCAAGTAGGGTAGGGTAGAAAAAAGAAAAAAGAAAAAGAAAGAATAAAAATAAGATGAAAATAAAAATCTAAGGTGAAAACCTCCTCGGAGGCACCTTAGATTGGCTCATTGATTGAAAACCTCCATGAGGTGGTAAATGGGTTGGAAAGAAGAGAAAATAAAAAGGGAATAAGATCCCTGGGTGAAAGCCTCCCTTGGAGGTGCCCAGGGCAAGCAATTAGTGTGAAAACCTCCATGAGGCGCCCTAGTTGTTTTTCAAAAATAAAAGAGAAAAAGAAAAGAAAAATAAAGCTAATTTCCATTGAATAATTGCAGGTTGCAAGAAGGACATTGTAGGTCAGGGGGGATCGCTCAAAACAAAGACAGAGAGAGTTTTTTGCCTTCTACAAAAAGTTCTTTGTTTTCTACAGGAAGTTCTGTGTCTTCTACAAGAAGCCTACAAACAAGCCAAAATTGATCTCTGAAGAGGACCTGAAGGCTGGGAATCTGTCCATGAGGCCTGCAAGCATCCATGTTTCCATCCCTCACCCTTCTCCATCATTTTTTCCATCTCATTGTGCTTCTTTCCTCAAAACTGTGTGTTCTACAGGAAGTTCCTGTAGAAATTACAGGATTTCTACAGGAAGCTAGAAATGGATTTGAAAAAGGTATTTTGGCAAACATGATAGCTTCCTTAAGGGTTCAGAAGTCCTCCTGCAATCTTCAAACTCCTCCTCCATCATCTCCATGCCTGCATCACAGCCCAAGCTCAGTTTTTCTTTCCATGCAAAAACTTGCAGAATGCTTTGAAGAAAAAATACATAGAACATAATTTGTTTTTTCCCTAGCTTGAAAACCGTGCATCCATTTGCAAAATTGTTACAGGGGGAGTTGTATAGGGACAATGGAAACATGCCAGAGCAATTTCAGCCCATTCCGGTGCACAGTTTCCAAGAAATCCGCCTCCATCACCGTCAACCATTTTTGCATTTTCTCCATATCCGTGCATCCCTTTCAAAACCTGTTTCATGGGGAGATGCATATGGGTGATAGTAGCCTACCCAAGTATTTTTAGTCGATTCTGATGCACGGTTTCCGAGAAATTGATCTCTGTAACCTTTAGCCATTTTCCGTTTTTCTTGAAATCTGTGCATCCATTGATCGCAATTTTTCTATGGGAGGTGCATCATGATGATAGGAACATACTCAGCAAGTTTCAGATTGATCTGATCTATCGTTCGGGAGCAATGGCGAAAACAAGTTTCGGTCCTGTGAAAAATCAGTAGCAACAGCTTGAGGGTGCAGATTTGAACGTGAAGCCAGCTCCTACAGCATGGATACGGCCAGAGGATACTTGCACAAGAAAAAATAGCCATGAATCAGCCACCAATCCCTCATGCAACCACAGAAACCAAAACATGTAGCAAATGAAAGGCCACAACACCTCACGGCAACCACATTCGACTTCCAGGTATGTGGGTAAAACTCATTCCTCTATTGCATGAATCTAATCTAAGCACTGCATGAATGAATGAGATGGTGGGATTCAGCTAGGAAGCTAGCCAGATTCGATTGCACTCATCCAGGCAAAAATCACGCAGCATATTGTATAGTTGTTGACGTGAAATTTGAAAAACACAGGTAGTGGTAGACATGTTGAACTCTAGCGCACAGGACATCAAATGATTAACAGATAGAAGAGAACATGCAGTTCATAACATCACTGCAGTTTGAATAAAGCCAGCGCACATTTTTTCCACCTCACCACAAATCACGCAACAATTAACGAATGCTCGGCTGAAACTCACAAATTGTTGTTAACTTGTACTTGCAACATTTTCAACTGAAGTATGCATCCTCTGCTTCCATAAAATGATTAACCCGTCGTCCTCCATTGAGCTTTGCAGCCTGGTTCATAATTCTCCAGCGTATCAGGCTCACTCAGAGGCGCAAGGGTGTTCTACAAGAAGACGTTCTACAGGAAAGTACAGCAAAGCCTTCCAGAGCAGAAAAGCCCGAGTTTTTCTTCATCAAATTTGGAGCTTGAAGAGAGGTAGGCTCAAAAACACCATTCCCATGCATGATATTTCGAAAGGTGGTGAACTAGCTTGTTTGAAGTGGGGAAAATTAAAACCAGTCTGCTTGTGGGTCAAGAATGGTGGTTTGCTTATATGATACACAGAATTTCTTTTAAATGGTGCTGCGTCATATTCACCTCCATGGTTCCTGTTAACAAACTCTCCCCATTATAACGATAAACCGCTGTAAGGCTCACCTGTGCACATATAAAATTTTTGTGACTGCTATATGGTTGGTGTGAAAATTAAGCTCTGCACTCTGTCTGTGAGAGCCTAATTTCATTTTGACAGTCAAGTTTTGGGGCAGCAGCAGCATTATAACCAGGAAATTGGTGAAAAGGGAGATACGAACATCTGAGAAACCCTGTCCTGAGAATCAAAGGAGGAAACCATACACAGAATTCCCCTTTCTGATCAGAGCACAAGCCAAAACAGAGCATTATATCTGAATTCTGGCTGAGGAGCTCACTTCATCCAGCAGTGAGGAAAGGGAGCATATTGACACAGAGAAGCAAACTAAGGGTAAAGAAATTAAGGATAAGAAAACCCAAGACAGGCCCCCGCAGAAAAAGCAAGAAGAGAAGCAAGAAAAAGGCCAGGCTACTAAGGCCAAAGCTGTGGGTGAAATAAAAGTACAAACGCCAAGGGAGAAACGGTTGCAAACCCGGGAAGAGAGGACTGAAAAAGGCCAAACAAGTAAAGGCACACCCAAGGCAACCACAAAACAAGTCAAAGAGAAGGCACCCCCAGCCAAGCAAGCCAAATCAGGCAAAACTGGTTCTACAGGAAGCCAGTAGACTGTTTCTACAAGAAGCCAAAAAACTGCTTCTACATGAAGCTAGAAAACAACCACTACAAGACTTTCTACAGGAAGTCTGGGGAAAGGGCAGCAGAAGGAGAAATCAACCGAAATTTTAGCTAGGGAGGTAGCCGCTGTGCTGGCCACCCTAAGCACATCCCCCAAGCATAAGGAGAAGCGAAAGAGGGAGCTTCTACTATATTTTAAGGCGAGAAGGAGCGTGAGGATTAAAACCGACAGACTTCAACCACCGTCCAAAGAACCAATCACCATTGTAGACACCCCTACCACAGCAAAGGAGAGGTCCCCCTCCAAGGCAACCGCCACTTATGAGCGGGGAAGCCTGAAGCATCCACCTAGAGGGAGAGAATGGAAAGTTTGGACACAAAAGCCTCTCTACAGGATGCCAAGACAGTTCTACAAGAAGCTGAGAATTCTCTAGGAAAAGGAGCACAGGCAGTGGGAAGAAGCAGAGAGAAAAGCATGGTTTCATGACCAAGAAGAGGACATCACTTCAGAATCTTGGCACGACAGGGAGGCCACCAGAGCCATCAAAGATGAGGAGATAGATTAGTTGCTCAGAGGATGAGCAACACTTTCAGTAGGGGGGTGATGATGAGCCCCAAAAATGGATAATTATATGGGCTCATTCAATCTCCTAATTCGACTTAATCCACCATTCTCATTAGTTTATTGCATGTTTTTTATTATATTTATGCTAATAGAGTGAATTGGATTAGTCATTATGCCAACAAGTCTAATGTGTGCTTTATGCAGTCTTTTTGGTCAATTTGGAGACAAAATCAAAGGTTTAAATGAGCACTTGGCAACCAAATTCGTGGAGAGGATTTTTAGGAAGGTGTCCCCTTCATTTATGGGCCCTTACCTCGAATTCCCCACCATCATCTCGGAGTTCAAGGGCCACCAAATCGATTATCACAAGGGCAGCCAAGCAAGTCAAGTAGGACTGCTGTTAACTACAAGCTTTGGGTAGTCGAGTCCCTAAAGTTTAGGAGGACTGTTGGGGTCCTAAATTTGTATAAATAAGAAGGCTTAGGGCCTCATTTTGGTTAGCCAGTAGTTAGTCACTTTGTAGGTAGAAGTTAGCTAGTTTGTAGTTCGATTTTAGTCAGTAGATTAGCTTTGCATTTCAGCACATTTTCAAGCAATCCCTTGTGGACAGTTTTTGATGTAACTCTTCTTTTCTTTCTCAATAAAGATGAATCCAGCTTTACACCAGCTCTAAATCTCTCTTAGGAGGCTGTAGCTCTTGGGGTTGGGCCCATCTCAAGTCCCTAGTACCTCCTTTGTTTATCTTTATGTGTTTTCGCTGCATTCTTAGAGTAAAATATGCTATTTAGATTTAAATCTTGGTTTGTTGTTTAGGTTTCTTTTTATGGTTAAAGTAGCTTTTCATGTTCAGCTTTAGTTAAAAGATTAGTAATAGGGAATATCTCCAGAAAAAGGCCATCAAGCACCTCTGATCTCACCTCTCCCTCAGTGAGATCATGAGCTGGGACAAAGGTGACATTGCTGCCAACAAAAACGTTGTTTTGCTTTGTCATGCAATTCTTAGTGTTGGAATCCTCATTTGCAGATGCTGATATTAGTAGTGTTTAAATGCTTCAGTTGATGATTTCTTAGTTGCATGAGTTATTTCACGCATTTCATTTCGAATAAGCTGTTGTTCATTTCCTTTTGTTGTTACTTAGGTCGGAATAGAGTAAAGTAACTAGGTCATAGGTTTTATAAGTGTTTGTTTGTTTAGTTTGAAAAACCACTTGCAGAGTACCTGTTACCCTTCTTTATCTGCCCATACTCTATCCAACCTACCTACTTCATCCTTCACTTAGAACCCTTACCTTACATTTGCCTCATTCGCTTACTTTGCCATGATTCTCATCTTCTTGTGCAACATCGTTTCATCCCTCCTTGAACAAATCTCACCATCTGCACCACTCCTCAACTCCATCCTCCAAGTCTTGAACTCCCCTACACCCTTATCCAACCTCTATACCCACTCCTTCATCTTTCTTCCTCCACCCGTCCTCCAAAATTCCATTTCTGAACATCCTGTAGAAAATCACAGAACATCCTATAGAAATTCCAAAACATCCTGTAGAACCCCTGCAGACTTCCTGTATAAGCTCACGAATGAGGTTTCTTGATAACAAAACTCTGTGAAACTCTCTGGAAGGGTGTTAGGGACCTCTTAGGCCCTCTCTGAACCTTCCCGACCTCTTCCAAGAATTTCCTCTTACCAATCCACCTCTACACAGTAAAAAATAGTTAAATTGCATGCATGATAATTGTGACAACTTATTCAAAAATACAAAAAGATGGTTCTTTCAGATTCAGCTGTAGACATAGCTTAGATACATGCATTTCGTCTTCTTAGAAGTCAATGGAATCTCATTCAGTAGCTTGCATCTCCCTTCTTGCATCAGTAGGGCTAGCTGGTAGAATTAGGGTTTGCTAGGGTTTGCGTTTCTTTTTGGCTTTCAGTTTCTTTCTGCAAGTAGATTAGCTTCCTTTGAGTTAGCTTTCATCCATCAGTTAAAAAGCTTCTTCTAAGAGCTCATAGAAGTTGGCTTAAGCTCCTAGCGGACTTGTGCCAGCTAACCAAGTGACAGCTGTGGCAAGATCTAGTACTTGTGCATACAACACTGTCGCTTCCAAGTTTGTTACGAACAACCGGGTTGATAAAATTAAAGAAGGGAGTCTCAGGAGTTGCAGCATTATTGCTGCAATAATGGGGCTCACCAGCATGGTTGGTGGGTTGTGTGTCTTGGAGAAAGGAATAATAAGATCAATGCATCTCGAATGCATTAGATTATTTAGTCAATGAATGATATGCAACTTTTCTCCTTCAGCCCAACATGCCTCCAAAACTCAGAATTTGGAAAAAAATATGGAATATTAATGCTAATCCAAAAGTGATTCTTTCAGTTGTCTTCTTACACATAAGAAAAATATTGACAACTAATAATGTTACAAAGAGAGACAACAAGGGATCCTCAAGATGCTCTTTTTATAGGAAGCAAGTGGAATATATTTCTCATGTGTTTTTGGAATGTGGGTGTACAAAAAATGTATGGATGGAGGCAACAACTCCTCTCCATGGCAATTTCAAATGGAACTCTACTCTGCAAGAATAATTCTCCTTTAGGGAAACAATTCACAAAGGTAGTCTTATATGGAAACCTCTTCTCAAAATTTATTGTGAACCCTTCCCAAAATTATATGTTGGAACATTTATCTTTCCAAGAATGATGCAATTTTAAATAACAAGATTACTCCTCCCCAAAACACTACAATTAAATCCTTATCATCATGTGTCGAATTTGAAGCTTAAAAGTAGGATGTTAGCTTCCCTATGAAAGAGTAGGATATGTTGGAGCAAGTATCGCATAGTAAATTGATAGGTATAGATAAAAACCCACAAATTATTGATTGGAATCAACAAAAAATGGGAGAATGTTAGAATCTTAGAATGACATGTCTAAAATTAAGAACTAGGATGAATAGTAGACAAGGATGGATTCTCTATTTTGATGGGGTATCCAAATAAAATCTAGGAGTGGTAGGAAGGGAAAGGAGCCTTTATGGACCCGAGGATGATGAATTGTTATGGTACTCACGGGGACTTTTTCAGTGACAATAATCAAGTAGATATTTATGGTATTTATCAGGGTCTCTTAAATGCCACAGAAAAGCATGTGAAAGAGCTTAGGATCCTAGGAGACTCCCTCCTTATTTTGAAACATTTAGTTAAAGGTTGAATGATGAAGGAAAAATTTATCGAAAATATAATGAAAAAAACATGGAAAATGGTAAAATACATTCCATTAATAAAATACTTTCATGTATTACAAGACCATAAAAAAAAACATACAAGTTTGCCAATGATGGATGCAAATGGAAAGAAGGAGAATTGTGCATCAATGGCCAAATTAAGTAATCAATTATCCCTTAATGGAGTCTAATAATTTAAAACTTGATGAAACCGATGCAGATCAGATCATTGGAAAATGGGAGGCTCTAGATGCCTCGTGGCAACTAGAAGATATCTATGTTATGTAGGGAGGTCAAGAGCTTCCAAATTAATGCCTAAGGGTAATGGTTTATAGCCTTCAATGAGCATTCTTAGAAATCCAATAGGTTCATAGTCATGAAGGAATTTGTTACCAATCAATAGTTTTATTTTTTGTAAATGTTGTGTTTTGCTAGGGAAATTTTGTAAGGTATATACATGTAGAAACCCTATTTTTGTCCCTCAACAATATGTTCGTGAGGAAAGTTTAGCAAATATTTTGGATAAGAGAAAAATGATATTTTTTTTGAAGAAGTTACTATATAATTCCTGATGCATTTGCCTCAAGTTAGAAGTAAATTTATATAATATAAATACCCTTTCAAATTATAAAACCAAAAATAAAAAGGAAATTAACACCGGAAACATAAATTTTCAATACAAAATGCTAGAAAAGCTAATAAGAAATATGTATCTTGTAATAAATGTTAAAAAATGTTCCTAAAAAAAATAAGAATTGTGAATGGCCACATATTTTTTATAATAGAGTTTGATTATGGTGATCATTGAAATCATGACACTTCATTACATTGAGAGGAAAAGTGACTAATTTTATTTTATATTATTTTTTTCATAATTATCTATAAATCAATATTTATATTTAAAATGTGAAATGACATGTTGAAATGAACGATGAGCATTGGAGTGAAATTAATACTAGCACAACCACATTAAAAATATTAATGCGGTTGATATAACGGAAGGCTTCATTTGTACCTTTCATTGATAAATATGTAACATTATAAATAATAATACAAAAAAAATATTGCAATAAAAATATTATTGTTATCTTTTTTTTTTTATTATTGATAAGTGGGTGAACCCTAAATATCACGCTTACCTTGTGGCTGAGAGGCCATGACTCAGGGGCATCTAAGCCATCAAAGTCACCCGGGGATCGCACCCAGCCTGAGCCGCACCAGTGGAAACCATGCTGGATTTTTGGTATCGGCGAGAATAGAACCGGTGACCTTAGCTTACGAAGTGCCTTAATAACGTGCTCCTTCACCGACTGTTCTAAATCTCTTTGATAAAATATTATTATTATTATTATTATCATTATAATTAATAATAATTATTATTTAATATTAAATGTTATTTATTATTATTTAATTTTAAATTATGTAATATAAATATGAACCCTTAGATTAATAAAACCTAGGGATCTATATTATAAACCCAAGAGAATAATATTAACCCGAGGAATAGTATTATTAAGATTTATTTATTAATATAGATATTATTAATATTATTGATATTGTTATTGCTAATATTATGTGCTTGTTGATATTATAAACATAAGGGATTGAACATGGTTGACTAAGATAAATATTATAAACCCAAGGGTATAATATTAAAACCATGGGATAAATATTATAAACCCAAGGTATATAACCCGCAAGATAAATACTACAAAGCCCAAAATAAACATGGTTGACCATGGTCAACCACGGTTGATTTTCATATTGACACAATGTGATGTTGGACTATGATTGATCATGAATGATTTTCATATTGAGACAACATTTGTCACAATGCGATGGTTGACAATGGTTGGCCTTGGTTGACCATGGTTGATTTTCATATTGAGACAATATTTGTCTCAATGCAACGTTGGACCATGGTTGTCACAATGTGATGTTGCACCAAGAGACAATATTTGTCACAATGTGACCATGGTTGACCATGGTCGACCAATGTTGATTTCCATATAGATACAATATCTGTGACAATGTGACATTCGAACATTGTTGATTTTTCTATTGAGACAATCATTGTCACAATGCGACATTGGTTGATTTTCATATTGAGAAAATCTTCGTCACAATGTGACATTGGACCATGGTTAACCATGGTTATAAACACAATGGATTTATATTAAACTCAAAGATTAATATTATAAACCCTATGAATAATATTATACCCTAGGAATATGAACCCTTAGATTAATATACCCAAGGGATTGATATTATAAACCCAAGTGATAAATATTATGAACCAAAAGTATAAAAACAATAAGATTAATACTATAAAACAAATGAATAATATTATACCCTAGAAATATGAACCATTAAGTTAATAAACCCGAGGGATAAAGTCTAAAACCCCAAGGTATTATAAACCCAATGGAATAATATTAAAACCAAGGGATCTATATTATACACCAAAGGTATATAAACTCTAAGATAACAAGGTATAAAATCTCTAAGATAAATATTATAAACACTAAATCAACATGGTTGACCATGATTGACCACAATTAATTTTCATATTGACACAATATTTGCCACAATAGGAAATTGGACTATGGTTGACCATGATTGATTGTCTTATTGAGACAACATTTGTCATAATGCGACATTGGACAATTGTTGGCCATGGTTGACCATGGTTGATTTTCATATTGAGATAATCTTCGTCATAATAAGACATTGGACTATTGTTGAGAATGATTGATTTTCATATAGAGAGAACATTTGTCACAATGCGACATTGGACAATGGTTGGCCACAGTTGACCATGGTTAATTTTCATATTGAGACATTTTTTTTCAAAATGAGATGTTGGACCATCACTAGTAGAAAGTGATGAAAGTAGTGACTAGGTGACCAAAAAAGTTAGTCACAACAATTATTTCAAGTGAATTACTGTTAAATTTGAGCAATTTTAAGTGACCGAACTAAAAATGACTAACTTAAATGACTAATTTAGTTTAGGGATAAAATATATGACTACATAATATGTGAACAAACTAAAAGTGACTAGCTAAAATGACTAATTTAGTCCCAAACTAAAATATATGACTAGATAATAATTGAAAAAATTAATAATGATTAATGTAAACAACACATATTCAAACCATGTAAACAACACATATGCAAACCTTTACAAGTGTAGAGCCTCCATGCATGTGTGTGAGGGAAGGTGTTTGATATCTTGTAGTTGGTTTCCCTTCATCACCAAAGAGGCTTAGGCTATGAGTGGATTGGCCAAGCAACCCTCATAATTTTTTCCTTTGAAGTTTTGGGAAATCTCAAGTTAAAGTCCAACTAGTGCTAATAGATGGCATCAAAGGTGTTTGCTAGGGTTTTTAAACAAGGTCACTAGATCCAAATGCAATGAAGGTGCCTTAGATTTGTTGAAAAGTAAAATACCCCACATGGCACTAAATGGGTGATTGATGACTACTGGCTAGAGGACTTAAACTAAATTAATCGTGGTGGTCAAAACTACAATTGAAAAAAGAACAACACACACATGAAAATTCACACTAGAATTCATCCTCTCACAATAAAGAGTTGATGAATAAAATGTTACTTATTTGATGTAGCCAATGAAATCAAGAAGTTCCTTATCAACCCTTACTTAATGAATTTAAGAAAATATTCAAAAGGAGGATACATATTTAATCCAATTAAATATTGAAATACATGCTCTTTTTTATTTCAAGGAAAAATTTATTGAGAAACTTGAGATCGACAACTCATTAGAGTGACTTGAACTACACTTGAGATGAACTAAAATGACTTCCACTGTAACCTAAGAGTATATCCAATATGTTGCAATTTTATAATAATAACATATGATTTAGCAAGGGTCAAGATATCTCTGAATATGCTTGTGGGGTGGTCACACTCCTTAGGGAAACTACCCTTATAGATTGAAAGTCATGTTCTTTTTTACTTCTAGGAAAAGTTTATAAAGAAATACAACACTAATAATTAATCAAAATGATTTGAGCTACACTTGAGATGAAATGGAATTATTTCCAGTATAATTGAAAAGTATATCCAAGTATATACTAATAACATGTGATTTAGTAAGAAGGGTCAAGACGTTTGGAGACACACTTTCAGGGTGGTCCTACTCCTTGGAGACTTATACCTTTCTAGTGTTATAAAGATAGGACACATGTCTCATCAATAATTTGAATAGGTGAGGAAATAAAAAACTAAACAAATACTACAAAATTTATTATAGCGAATCAAACCAACCAACCAATTACTCTTTTACCTTAATAGCTTTTTTTACCCTAATTTATTACCCCTATAGTGTATATACTAATAACATGTGATTTAGTAAGAAGGGTCAAGACGTTTGGAGACACACTTTCAGGGTGGTCCTACTCCTTGGAGGCTTATACCTTTCTTGTGTTATAAAGATAGGACACATGTCTCATCAATAATTTGAACCTAGGTGAGGAAATAAAAAACTAAACAAATACTACAACATTGATAATAACGAATCAAACCAACCAACCAATTACTCTTTTTCCCTTAATAATTTTTTTTACCCTAATTTATTACCCCTCTAGTCAAAATTTCTCCACAAAATTCTCTTGGAAAACCCCTTATTGTAATTTTTTTCTACAAAAAATATTACCCCTTCCTTGTATTTAACCTAATGGACTCTCTTTACAAATAAAAGTTTTATTTTTGTAGTGTTCACTCAAAAGAAAAATACACATTCGTATTTTGTTCAAAAAAACAATAAATGATAAGCATATTTGAAATAGTACAAAGAAAAATGGTGAACATTATTTTTCAAAGGCACTAACACAAAGAGAGTCCCATCGCACAAAGAAAATTTGATATCTTTCAAAACTTGTGCCCTAATTTGTGTTGCATGAAGCAACAATCACATTCAAAAATTTGAGGGAGCATATAATATAAAACACTGTAACAATAACAATGAAAGATGGAGTCCCATGACCACTAAATATCTCAGGAAATAATTTGCATGGCCCTTACAGAGCATGTTGTCTTTCTGGGGATTGGAATCATAGTAATCATTATGAGAACATGGCTCAAATTTTAGGGTCATTCTCAAATTTTAGTCTCATTCAAAATCATTTCAAAGCATATAACATACATCGAAACTTGGCAATAGTAGACTTGACGTCACTCCTCTCACCTCAGCAGGACCATGGAGATGATAGTGAAAATCAAACCCACAACCCACATCAGGTGAAGCCCTTTGTTATAGTTAGAAGGAAGTTTCAACCCACTACCTCTAAGGAGAGTGGCGAGAAGAATGAGGGTGATGGCTTGCCAACAATGAATAATTTAGGAGTAAAGGTCGTGGTATTTGAGAAGACTATTTTTCTTCTTCTAAAGAACTGATGAGAATAAATGGTACAACAAAATCACCCATTGCAAATCATTTTGGCGAGTCCATAATAGGAACAATGACCATTAGGGCTTTCAGGGTTGACGATATGTTCTTGAAGAAGAACTTAGGCTTTATTGACAAAAATTCGTGCCTCTTTTTCCACAGTTTCTGAGCCATTGAATGGTTGATTTAATGTCTAGAGATGTTAAATGAAGCTTTCTTTGCTCCTCTTCTCTTTCTATTGTTCTACTTCCATAAGACAGCTTCAATCCTGGTATGAAAAATGAAACTAAATGTCAACTGTGGGTGATTTCTGCTATTACTAAATGTTTTTATGTATAAGATTATCATTACTAACAATTTGAACTGGTGCAGGTTTCATTGGGATGGCCTTCTCTTATGGTCTATCATTGAACAAATCGTTTTTTAAAAGTATACAAAACCAATGTACATTTGCAAACTACATTGTTTCTGTAGAACATGTTAAACAATACATGCACATTCCTAGTGAGGCCCCAAATGTTATAGAAGATCATAGACCACCTGATAATGGAGAAATTTGTAGAAAGATGGAGTACCTGGCACAAATTTCCCTATACCACCAGGAAATAACTCTATGTACAAGTTCCAAGTGAAGGACCAGGTAGGTAGCTACTATTACTTTCCATCATTGTATCCACAGAAAGCTGCAAGGGGATTTGGAGGACTAAATGTAGCTACTAGTGCCCTGGTCCTTGTTCCATTCCCTTCGCTTGATGGTGATATTTCTATACCTATATGGGACTGGTACATAACCAATGTTTTAGTAAGTTATTAATCCATCCCTGATACATGCACATCTCTTGAAATTAAAGAGATTGTTTATGTTCAACTTCAGCATGTACACCAAAATGGTCTCTTGTAATGCATCAATCTCTGACTATATTCTATATTTGGGCAGATCCTTAGAAGAACACTTGATGTGGGTAGATCTATTGGTAATCCTGATTTTGTTCACATTAATGGTTGTGGGCTACCAAATGAAATAAAAATTAGAGTGGAAAAAGGTACTTATCGTAGATCTCTATCACAAGGTAGTTCATTAGAATTAGTATAGGTGTGTCAAGCCTTTCAATGATGATCCAGCTTATTTTGATTTTATCTAATGGTTTTTGAATCCATTGCTTATTTTCTTAACATGTATCTAAAATGACCCATCTGTTCATTGTTCCAATCTTTCAAAGTGATAAGAAATGAATTTGAGATAATGACTATGCATCGATTTAGTTGGGATGCATTTATTTGATTAAACAGAATTTGAGAAGTCATTTTTAGGAATATTAGGATGTGAGAAGTAAATACTATGCTCAAATATATGAGCCTATGAAGAAATTCAAAACTAAACATGCAACAATTTTTCAACAACATGGTAACAACTCATCCTCTTACAATGATCACAACCATGTAGAGACATTTCACACATGCTAAATATTTCTCAATCCATATGAATGTAAGAAAATATAATGAATCAAGCATGGATCCACCTTAACTCCATATCAGAGAGGGGAGAGGGATTAAATGATAGATCCATAGTTAAGGTGAATCTAGGCTAGTAAATGTAAATCAACAACTCACCAAAGTTGTTGGTTCCTTAACCACCAGTGGATTTGAAACATAACACATGAGACTCTGTCGAGTAGAGTGAAAACTCCACACCAACTATAGTGTATCTTCTCTTGCAAGCACCATCAAAGTAGTCCTACGACATAACTTTATCGATTATCATTGTTTTAAAAACATGTAGAGCTTTAGTAGTATCCTCAAATAAGTAGACTTGTAATAAGGACCAAATTTGTGATACTGTTTCAAAGGGGGGATCTATATTCAAACACAATTGAGTTTCTGGAAATCCAAATTCCCCAAGGAATAAGAAAAGGAAGATTTTTCCATCTCTTGAGACCTCTATTTGTATACAAATTTTGAAGCTTGGCCTTTATAGATTGACCCACCATAAGGAGATTTTTCCAATCAAATATTCCAGCTCAACCCATACTTGAATGGAGTAAGAACAATGGAGAACTAAGTTCTTGTTGGTTTCCTCTCCAGATCTATAAAGGAGAAAGGAGGCATATTCCAAGGCTTGTTTTCCACTTTAAGAAATTTACTGCAAGTAAAGATTTTACCCATAAGAGCATGCCACATCCGTATTTTGGTTTTAGTCTGTGAAATTGTCTTCTAAATATTGGACCAAAACCACTTAGCATAATTTACTTCTAAATTTAAAACTTATTTATACCCTGACTTTGTTGGGGAAACCACTATAACTTCATTGAAACTCTAGACTAGAGAATCCTAATCTTGTGCTAATCTAAACCAATCCATTTCTAACTCACATATAAATTTATTCCAAGTAGGAATAAAATCCCCAATCAAGCCTAATATTTAGCAAAGAACCACCATTGTGACTACCAACTTGTAGACTTTAGTTTGTTGATTTGATTTAACATGAAATAACTGGATTCATGTAGGTGACCAATTAGGTTCTCTACCAAAAGTATTTACTCACTATAACACATAATAGTTTCTTCTCCCAAGCTAATTCTAAACCATTCCCAACCCTCTAAGCTAGAAATTTCTTCGCAAGAGGGAAAACTAATGGCAGAGATTTCCAATGATTAGAAGCTCTCTAAAATCATTTTGGCTCCCGATGGATCTAGTCAATAATTGAACTAAGAGTAATATGGTTCTACAAAAGAATTTTTTCCAAAGGATTTTTAGAGAAAATGAATAGATTTAGCCATAAATGAACACCCAAAAGAAAATATCCTTCAATCCCCAATCTTCCATAGCCTTAGGTTTTGTTGTCTTTTCCTAGCTAGCTCAATGAGACCTCTTAAAGTTTGAGCACCCTTTTCGGAGGAAATTGTTACAACTCTTTCTGATAATTTTTCTACCACACCCTTTGGGAATGAGGTGAAAGAGTGTTAAAAAATAGGGATAGTTTCTAGAATGGATTTGACCAAAACTAACCTACCTCTATGAGAGAGCCATTTGTGACATCGAAGACTAATCTATTGTTCTAAATTTTCTACAATCCATCTCAACTTGTTTCATCTATGAAGCAAACTCATAGAACATTCTCATTTTACCAAGATTATTCATCCTCCTTATGCAAAAACCCTCTAATGTTTTCAATGCTTCAGACACTTCCTATGGGAATCATTGGACCAAAACTAACTCCCTCAACGTTGCAGGTTCCTTCTCACTTGATATGGGTCATATCTTTTTTTTTTCAACCAACCATGCAAACTTGTATTCCCATGAGTAGTTTCTTGTAAAGAGGTTTTGATTTCAAAGGAAACATGAAAGATATTTCTTTTCTTTGGCTATGTGTTTCTCTCCATCTTATTAAGCTTAGAAGTAGGAATCTTTGGTTGTACTATTCTTGTAGGTTTTCTAGCTTCTATTTTGTTGTTATACAAACTCCTATTTTCATTAGAGGAGTATTGGTTCTTGAATTATCAATATGTACAATAATTATTTTATTTTTATCGTCTATGGTTATAGGGAAGCTAGTTTCAAAAAATCTGCTCCTAATATACCATCACCTTTGGGATTAATATTACCTAGTCATTAATATACAATCCCCTAGTCACTAATTAATATTACAAAGAAAATTGTTATTATTATTATCGTTATAGAGAATATTATTATTATCCAAATTAATATTATAGTTATTATCATTATTTATATTCAAACTATTATGGTTTTTAGGAATATTATGTGTTAAATTATAATTATTATGGGACATATGAATCTTATTATCATTTTTATCTTTATTATTATTATATCTCTAAACTAGTATTATTCTAAGGACTATTATTTATTAAATTATAATTATTATGGGACGTAGGAATAAAGCCATTATAATTAAAATTTGAACTATGGGAAGGGGGGGAAATTCGCAAGGCAACACGGCGGAAGATAGGAGGGTTGACGGAAAGGGTGAGGGATCATGTGAGGAGATTCATCAATAGAAACGACAGGAGATGGAGCAGGTTTGACCAGTTCACACCAGGAATTGTCAGAGAGAGGGCAGCGCGTCGGAAGAGGACGGAGGGGATCAGAAGGGCGAGGAGCATCAAACAGGAGCGTGCGTCGGAAGAGGATGGAGGGGACAATAAGGGCGAGGAGCATCAGACAGGAGCATCAATGAGGATGAAGTCATGGCTAATGGAGAAAAATAATATGTTTCGGTAGTCATTGGACTGCATCAAGGCGTTTATTTATCAGCAATGTCCATCATTCCGAGGTATATTCAGGTGAGCGTAAACATGAGCTTTCTCAATCTGTCTCGACTCCCATATTATCAATGGCGGTCAGAGTTGATCCAATCCCACAAGTAGTGGCTACAAACAGGATCAGCTTATCGATGCTCACTAAAGCTTGAGGAATTGTAAAATCGTCTCCTCTCTTGGGGCCTTTGAACAATTTCACAATACGAGATCCAAGGCAAGATCTCACTTTTCTGTTATGATTATCACTATATTCTGTGTTTCTCAGCAACTTTTCTTCCTTGGGGTAATGTTGGGTTTGGGTTTTCTTCTCTTCATTTTCTTTTGTACGTACCATGATTTTGGCATAATCTGCTGCTTCAATTTCTATGGTTGAGCTATGGGTGGAAATATGTTGCTACTTCTTTTTGTCCATCTCCACCTTAGCAATCACCACGAGAGGAAGTGAAAGGAAAATCACGATAATTGCAACTACGATTCTATAGCTTGCAACAGAAAATTTCTTTGAGACATTCTAAACCACAATGAGAACCATGAGAAACCCCGCCAATCCCAATGTTATGTAGAGAAAATGGTAAAATCGCTTCAGTTCATTCTTTTCTATAGTCTGCTTTGTGGGATGAACTATAAACATAACAATCAGAGACACTGCAGTGGGCAATAAGGTGAGCAACAAAATCACACCAGCAGATCCAATAGGACGATTTCCATAAAATCGATTCAGCTCATAATCCCCAAGACAACTCCTCGGCTCTGCAGAAAAATCTTGACATAGGTAACCATAGGTCCTGTGTTGGAAAATGTCTAAGAATTAGCTCCACCGATCATATACACATACATTTGCCATAACTTAGGCTTGGAAATTCATTGGGTGACAGATAACCATACCAATGAATACCCAACGATATTCATGATGGCTCCAATTCCAACAACAACCCATGCAGGGCAGACTTCATTGATGAGACCTGAAACAATCCCAAGATTAGCACCCAGATCCTTAAAAATCCCAAATTTATTCAGAGTGCTCTGTTCATCTTGTCCTTTGCTGGACGAATTGAGAAGATACCTCAGAAATACTGGTATCATTAAACCGATTTGTAGAACAAGCCAAATCACCATGGATATGACTATCTGGATCGGCATCAGGGGAGCCAAAATCTTCACTGGAGTGAGAGGAATCTGATTCATTTCTTGAGAAAAATTCCGAAGAAACGAGCTGGGAAGACATTGCAGATTGATGAGAGGAGTTCGACTAGACCGACTCGGAATTGTGGCTTTAAACCCAGGAATTGAGCACTGAAATCTGATCCTGGCTAATCTGGTTCATTGTTGGATATGATGAGGCCTAGTCACAGGAGAAATGTAAACGAAAGCCTATCAGTGTGTTGGTAGGTATCATGTTAGTGCCAATTTAAATATTTGTTTTTCTGGGCATAGTATTTTTTAATACATGATATGGACATTAAAAACTTCCCATGAAACTTGCAAATGTGTCATATGTTCATTGGTATTGTCTATTAAGTTTCCCTAGGGTTGGTGGGATAGATACTCCTCAGATATGCCATATTTGTCAAAGGTTGTTTGTGCCTTGTTGTGAAGGAACTGTAGGGTATGCCTTTGCATGATTTGATACTTGTGGTGATACAATTGAGAAAATTCATTATTTCCTCAAAGCAATATTCGGGTTTTCTTATTCATATTGCACACTCACGGTCTTTATATTATGTAGGGAATTGGAGAGTACTTGGAATTTCTTTGGACTTTTAGTAATCCAACTTCTCGACTTTTCCCTATGGAACTAGTAAAGAGCCAATTCAACAATGGTGATTTTTTATTCTATTCTGGATATGTTTGAACTCATTCATGAAAGAGCTACCTAGAAACCAAGTAAAGGGAAATTTAGTAGTGATTCCTCATTTTTGTTGAAGGATCAAAAAATATTTTTTTAATGGCCATTAGATTTTCATCACTATTCTTGTAGTGTAGAATTTTTATTTTTTAAGGACTGACTCAAACCCATGGAAGTTCCAAGAGTCCCATACAACACACTCTTGGGGAACCAAATAAATAGATATGCTTGAGGGAATATAATACAAGAGTTTTTGTCTCACATTATTTTGTAAGGTTCATCACACTATTACTATATTGAAGTTGTGTGTGTTTTGTTGGCTTTGAGCATGTGTGGGACTTGGCTAACTTTGGAATTATGTCATAGATACCATCCACACACATTTATCTACTTAATGCTTTGCCGAAATGATATATGCTTTTCATGAGCCATCCACTCAGTTTTTTGGGCTTTGCAATATTCGGCATATCACCAGAGGTATGGCTTCTTTTGTCCTATTCCATAACCAAAGAAATTTGAAGCTTGTTCTCCTGGTTTTCTTCATAACCTTTGAGATTATAGGCTAATGTATGACAGTTGATGGGGATTGTCCCCAGGGTTGATTTAGTAGGAGTCAATATTCCACTTCAAGGAAACTATATGTTGCACCAAAGGTTTCTTTTCTTCATCTTTTCCTTAAAAGAAATGGATCGCATTTTCATTAAACTATCTGGAAATGGGCCAAGTCCCTTACAAAAAACAGACTTGATCTATTTGTATCTCTCCTTTCATTACAAAGATTATGGACCTTCTTGCTACCCTTATTACTTATGTGTGTTATATTTATAAAGCTACAACTATAGATTCTCCAAAAAGTGCCATTATAGACTATACAACTGTATTGCATATATATAAAATAAAAGTACTTTCAACTTATTTTTGTCTCAGCGTCATCACCTGTAGGCTGGCCCACAGATGTATTGAAGTTCTCTGGTTTGTTCTCTTCCGCTCCTTGATTCTTCGTAGCATCAACATCAACTTCACCATCATCACCAACTAGAACTTTCACAACAACATCCTTGCCTTAATCAACATTGGTGGAAAGCGATTTCCAACCCCAAACACCTCCTTTAAGACTCCCACTATAGCCATCTCCACTTTGATTTCTATATTGTCAACCTTTTTTTGTATGCTCAAAACGTCCATTCACAAACCTTCCATTATTTTCTGCATAAACTCCCAGTCTTTACCCAATCCAGACAACTGAGCATAGATGAATGCCATATTCTCGTTTAATTATTTGATAATTTCCTTTATCACATGTTTGTAGTAGCCCTCAATCAGGCTCTCCATACCACCATTCCATGCACCATTTCCTGACCTCGAGTTCCAAGAACCAGAACCACCCCTGTTGACATTCCTTATTGATGACATTCTTGCAGAAATCTGCTTCTACACAACAAAGAACTTGTGATTTACTGACCAAAGACAACTAAGTTATATATCAAGTTGAGCCACCTCGACATTCCTCTCCAGCATGTCCTTCATAAACACAGAACCGTGTAGGCTCTTATCAATTTCTATACCTTCCATTTTTCTCCTCGTCCAAGACCAAAAGCTCGTAGCAATGGTGCAATCTTCCTGTGTTGAATCCGTTATATTGTACAAATCAGTGAGAATTCGATGATTCATCACACGTCTGTCATCGCACATGACTTATCATCTAATGGAACCACAACTATAGGTTAAATTACAACCTACCATCCCAATATCCAAGATGTGAAGGTACCTCAAGTAGCCGTCCAACATAGCTACCACTACACAAAGGTGCCTAGGGAAGCATGCCTCCTTAACTACTTCCATAAAGTTATGACGACCCCTACCTCCAACGTACAATGTTGAACTAAAGCCATTGGCTAATGGATGGGACATAATGATATTTGGTGATTTATGCATACTGTACCTAGTCCTAATATAACCCCTGCATTTTCTTGAATGTCTGCCATATGGTTGTTGGCTCACAGCATGTGGAATATATTAACTTTATCAAATATTTTTAACATATATATTATTCTTACCATGATTGAAGAAGTTTCATCTCCTAGATGGGAGCCCTTCTTGAGAAGCCTATTGCATTCTTGAATGATTATCTTGGAATCGCCCACTATGTTCAAGGAGTTGACACCATTGTCCAAACATATTTTTAATCCTTGCCATAATGCTAATGCTTCCACTTCATTGTTAGAGGTGACCCCAACTCCCCAAGCATAATTGACTTCTGTTTTTTCTTCAAGGTTGATTATTACCCCTCCCTCTCCAGCCTCCCCATTCATTTCTTCATCTTTGATAACAACCATTTGCAACCATTTATTCCATAGTCATTAGGTTTTATAAATAAACCGAAATATTTAAATCCTTGTTGAAGGTCTGTACAATTGTAAAGGAAGAGCTGTAGGATATTCCTGATTTGATCCTTTTCTAGCATATGCAAGAAAATTTCTTGTTGATTGTCATTCCTATAGTTAGGAAATATAGGTCTTGTATTTCCTTCAACGTAATTGCATCTCTCTAAGTCCCATCACCCAAAAGCAAAACATAATCAACAAAGAGTAAATGTGTCAGGTTTAGGGCTCTTCCTATTTGTATACTTGTCAAGCTTATAATTCTTTCTAACTCTATTATAGCTCTATTGAGACCACCTGCTCTACAATAAAAAATAGTAGACGAGACACCAAACATACTTACCCAAGGCCTCTTGTAGTCATCAAAGAAGAATAGGTTGAGCCATTAATTAGAATTGCAAGGATATTGAGGAAATAGTTAACCAATTACACATTGAACCCCATATGGATGAGTAGCCTTAAATAAAGCCAGTTCGCTCTGTCATATGCCTTGGAAAGACAACCTCACTAACATTGCTTGTAATTTCTTGATTTGATGTTATACATTCCTGCTTGGGCTACTCCTATTCCATAATGGATTTGTTTCCCAGGAAGGATTCCAAATTGTTTTGATGACATGGAATCAACTTAGTATCTTTTGACATTCATGCAATAATTTTTGCAATGATTTTGTAGATGCAGTTGCATAATGCTATGGGTTTGAAATCATCAAAATCTTCATTCTTGTCTAGCTTTTGGGATTAAAGTTTTAAATGTTGAATTGAACGATCCCAAATCTAGCCTGTGTGTTTTAATTTGTCAACATTTCTTATTTGGTCCATTTGAAGGAAGTCATAGAACATGTGGAAGAATTCTATTGTCTAGATAAGTGGCTGAGGGTTCTTATCCTTTTGGAAATAGTGCAAAATTGTTTTTAGTTCTTCCTTTGATATTGGATCCATCAGTGCCTCCTTCCCCTCATCACCTACAAAACTGGGGAAATATGAAGTCATCTTTAAATATCTATTTGATATTTATTCTATCATCCTCTTTATAAATTCCCTCAAAATGGACCACTTGTAAATCTATAATATCTTGGAATGGGGTAGCTATTGATCCTCTTTTCTTTCCATTTCCCATATGGTGTTGATATTCCACCCATGGTTAGAAAAATTATAAAAAAAAATCCATTCTTGTCTCTTTGTGCCAAAACATATTAAAGAGCCAACCTGCTTAGTTTTCTAACATGATTTTTCTCCTTCTCTATTCTAAGGATTTTAGTTTAGCTTTGGTTTCTTCATCTATGCAGCTTGCACAATCCTCTTTGTAAATATATGCCACACTGGCCTTTACTTATATTAGGACCTTTCTTTTAACCCAAGGTTGTACGACATTCTTTTAGCTCTTGAATGTTTGTATATTCTATTGGTGGAATTTTCTTTCTCCCCGATATATTTGACTAGAGACATTAAACCTTCCTATAAAATAAAGAGGAAAATTTGAAAGGATTTGATGGCTTTCTTTTTTCCTTTGCTAACTGAAGAAACATCATATGAAGGTTTGATTTTGCTCCTCATTCCACCTATGTTTTGATCTTGACTTGATTTGTTACTACCATTGATAAACAAAAAAAATAGCCTCTTTACCACTCTTGGTTTACTAGCTTTTATGGTAGCCTTGAACAGTAGTGTTTACGTGTATACTCATTTCTCACAAGGTCCATATATACTGGGATAGTAGCCTTTCCCAGTGATCAATGCCATGGTTATGTAATAAGAATCCCTCATTTCTTGAGAGTAGATATCTGCTCTAATATTGATTCAAAAAGGGTTGAATTATATAATTTAAAGGACTCCCTTTTCCACATAGTGAATAGTCCCTCTCATCTTCCTTCTGAGTCCAACTCAAAGAAAGTCCCAATCCTTCATAATTTTTTCCATTCTCTCTGAATTCTAATTCCATGTTTGTGGAGATCCAAGAGTATTTTGAAGGCTAAATATTTTGTAGGTCTCTCTAGAACCTTGATATTAGGACATGATTAGCATATACTTTTTTTATTATGCAAAAAACAAATCAGATCAACAAGAACATAATTCCTCATTTGTTTATTCTTTCTTTCAGTTATAATGGAAAATTATATGCACACTATATCGAAATGTATGAATTTTGAAAGTCATGTTGTGGTGTTCTTTTACCTATCTAAATTCAATTATATATTCAATCAACATCTTATAAATTTCTACGAGTTTTAACTAAGTTAGAGAAAGATTTCGGCGAAAATCACATGGAATCTCATTTGTCGACGCGTTTCGAACCAACCAGTGTGGTTCATCGTCAGGACAAGTTGAAGAAACAGATCCAGCTTAGCATGTTAAATAGACCGAGCAGAGCCTCCAACGGCTAGTTTGACCAACCGTAAATATTGACCAATGGACCGGGATCAAAACATTTCTAATAAAAAAAGGAGATAAGTTATATAGGAGACCAATAAATCATTTAAATTAGTGATAATAGTTTATTAATAAATAGTTAAAAATTATAGGTTAAATATTTTTAAAAGGAAAATTAGATGCAGAGGACCGCTTCTATGAATAAATTAAATGTGAATACGAGCTAAATGGGAGTAAAAATAACTAAATGAATAAAATAATAATAAAAATAATAAATAAATAATAATAAAAATAATAACAAAATAAATAACAATAAAATAAATAAATAACTAAATGAATAAAATAAAAATAAAAATATAAAATAAATTAAAAATAAATAAAAATAAAATAAAACGATAAAATAAAATGTGAATACGAGTTAAATGGGAATAAAAATAACTAAATGAATAAAATAATAATAAAAATAATAAATAAATAATAATAAAAATAATAACAAAATAAATAACAATAAAATAAATAAATAACTAAATAAATAAAATAAAAATATATAAAATAAATTAAAATAAATAAATAAATAAATAAATAAAAATAAAATAAATAAAAATAAAAATAAGATAAAATGAAATCTGAGTATGAGTAAAATGGGAATAAAAATAACTAAATGAATAAAAATAATAAATAAATAAATAATAATAAAAATAATAACAAAATAAATAACAATGACAAAAATAAATAAATGAATAGAATAAATACAAATAAAATAAAAATAAAATAAATAAATAAATAAATAAAAATAAAAAATAAAAATAATAAAGGAAAAATTAGATGTATAGAGTAATGTATAAAATTAATTTTATTTAAAAATATTATAAAAATTGTGTGTTAATAAAGGTAATAAAGAAAATCAAAGGATGATAAGATAGATCGGAAATTAGTTAAAAATATAAGCAGTAAAGAATTAGAAAGGAAATTAGTTATACGGAGGCCCTTAAATAAAATAATCAATAAAATAATAGGAATGGAAAAAAGGCATCACGCTAGATAAATAAAATAAATAAATAAGTGAAAATAAAGATAAAAGAACACCAAAAAACCAAAGAGGACGACAAAACGACTAGGAAGAGAGGGTTGGGACCCAACACCTACTGACTTTCCAACCATCCTCTCTATTGAGATTGCTTGGTCTCTTTTCGATCTCAAGCGCTTCCCTGAATTTTCGATGATGGAAATGCGAAACCTTAGCAATGACACTGGCTTCTTCAATACAAACATGATGATTGGTTTTCTCAGCATGTTCAGCCAAAGCGGAAGACTTAGATCTCCTATGCTTCAGATCCGCTGCGTGCTCGCTAATCCTCTGATTAATGGAACGACCAGTCTCCCCAATATAGGGGGTCCCACAGGAACAAGGGATCATATAAACACCCTTCATATCTTTAGGGTCGATGGGATCCTTTACCGATCTGAGGGACGAATGAATGGTGTTCAGGGGTCTGAAGGACACAGGGATACTATGTCTCCTGAGAATCCTACCAATTCTATCAGTGGTCCCTTGAACATAAGGAAGATGGACACCAGGAACACGATCTTTAGGCTCTCTTTTCACTAGAGAATTCTTGGAAGCTTTAAGGAAAGCCCTATGACCCATGTATCTACTGTACCCATTCTCCACAAAGACATCCAGCAGATGGGATTTTTCCTTCTCAAAGCTCTTCTTGTCCGAGATCCTCAGGGCCCGAGTAGCAAGGGTACTAAGAACACCCATCTTTTGAGCCGGGAAATGGTGGGAACTGGCATGAAGATACTGCTCCGTATGAGTTTTCTTTCGAAAAACTTGATGGGCGAGGGAACCATCATCATTCCTAGAAATAAGAATATCAAGGAAAGGAAGGCATCCCTCAATTTTCGCCGAAATCTTTCTCTAACTTGATATGGATCACAGAAGCCTAAACTCAAGTTTTAACTAACCGATATCAAGATTTGAAACTGCCAGGAATCTTGATGATAGGTGTAGTATTATGGAGAATTAATGGTGATGGCAATTATAATGGCCTCCAATAATCTCTGAACAATTGACATAGTTTTGGCTCTTCTTGAAGTAGTTAAAAAATCTCTATATGTTTATAGGTTTTTATGATTGGTTGGGAGACCATTTATACAGGGAAATGTCTCAAGTTACCTGTCATGAGCACGACATTTGTAGAAAATGGCATTGCAACAATTTATTTCCATTCAACTTGTCTTTTATGATAGGCTCCATCATTTATCATATAATACATTGATTTATATGCACAGTAAGAGTTGGAGTGTTTCTAGTCCTGAACATTGAAACATGGTAGCCACTTATAACAAGGTCATTGGTAATGCCTTGAGGTGCCAAATTTACTCTAAGGTTCACAGGTAGCTTGGTCATCTAGTCCTGGAATCCTCTCATTTATTTCTTTTTGGAAGTCAATAATTTAATGGATTTTGAAATTTAAGAGCCTGCCATGAGCTCATTACTTCTACAACAAAGAACATTGCAACATTTACATTCTAGTTGACTTGTCTTGTAATTTAAGGTTGATGCACACAATAGATTTTGAAGAATTTATCGATATATAAATATTGAGATGTTGACAACCCCTAATATCAAGGCCAATAATATTTTCTCAATGTTCCAAATAGTTAATGTGTTGGAGTTGCTTTAATTTGTTTTTCCATTTCATGTTTGTTTAAACATTCATAACCAATAATATGAAGCACACGATGTTAGTAATATTTAAGTTAACTCTCCATGTTTGTTGAGATAGTTACATATTGCATGACATGTTTCGCCCAATATGACTAGGTGTGTCAACAATTGAACATGAAATATCTTAAATTTCGATTTCAATTTGTCTAGACACAATTATATTACATTTTTTTAGAGTGATTCTTTATAATGGAAATAGATTGCATATTGTTACATTTTCTCACATGAAACAAAAATTTAAGCCTGTAATTTGAAAATTACTGGATGTAGAAGTTATGTCCTTGTTGTTGTGTTTATTGTTTCAGGCTATCTCAAGCAAACATAGGCCAACTAACCTACGAAATTAATCATTGTTCACTAGTATTTCCATAATCACCAATTAATTGGTGATTCCATAATCATCAATTAGCTGGTGATTACAAACATTTTTTTTTGGGTTTGAAACTTTGATCTTCTTTTTCTTTTTAATAATTTAGATCTTTCAAAATATTGTCGGATTCTTTTTTTCTATTTTTGTAGTATTGGGCAATTTTTTGCTGTTTTTTCATGATTTTATTTTTGTGACCTTTTCCAAGTAATTTATGTACATGTTTTTTGCAACATCATGACATATTTAGTTCAGAATCATTATAATATTTTATTGCAAATTCTTATTGATTACAATTTTTTCCAATATATAACTGGAATATTGTTTTTAAATCTCATTTAAGAAATCCTAGTGGGTTAGCTCATTGGTTTGATGGACTGTTTCAAGGCATATTTCACTATGAGGTTCCAAGTTCTAATCACTCTAGGGCTTGAGTTTGTTAATTCTTGCTCGGTTACCAGGTGCTACTATCACTAGTCCTTAGGGGTTGAACTACTCTCCATCCTGTTATTCCAGGGAAGAGAGGGGAATTCCCTTGAGGTTTTCATGGATGTTGGGCATGGAACCCCCCCAAGGCATATTTTGGGGCTCAAAGCCCATGTTTTGATCGAATATTTGTGTAAAGCTCCACAAATTGTGGGCGCGGGGCGCGAAAGTGTAATAAAGTCATAGGGTTGTCCACCCTAGTTTTGTAATGAAATGTCAGTTGGATAGACCTACCCATGGTTCGCAGACCATGAGATTGTATAAATAGAGCGAGGCTCCAAGTGTATAAGATAACTAAGAAAGAGAAGGAGGAACAAGTCGAAGTGACTAAGTCGAGGTGTAAAGTGTGTCTTTGGGTTGTAGAGTAGGAGAAGGCTCTGCAGTTGAGTGCGCAAAGGCCTAGTAGTCTGCAGCTAAGTGCGTGGACCCCTGCAACTAAGTGCACAGGGCGAGTTGAGTTTGTAACCAAGGAAGGAATTAATAAAGAGAAGTTTTATTATCATTCTGTGTATATGTTCTTGGGTTAATGCATGTTTGATATAATTTGAAAATATACTGTTTATTTACTGCGTGCACATGTATGAATGGTTTATATTATTAAGTATAACTTAAAGCATGCAAGTAGGCTAAAATAATCAACTAACATTGGAATACCAAAAAGGTATTGGGTAATATTGCAAAAGCGCAGTGTTCAGCAGTAGGGTTGTGTGAAGGCAGTATATCAGGCTGCAAGGTACGAGAAAGTGCATGAAGCCACCTGCGCACAGGGTAAAACCGCAGACCACTTGAACTCATCAGACATCTCCAGGGTGCGGAAACCTGGTTCTAGCACCCTCCCATACTACTTCGGGTGAGACCTCAGTCCGCGCCCTGTGAACTGTTGCCAAAAGGGCCAGTAGTACCAGGATTTGTTTGGCTAAAATAACTCTGAACCTAGGTCAGGCCCCACTAAGACAACAAATGGTTCCGTTGCTGGGACGGGGATCTTCATAGAGATGTCTGATGTCATATCATTGGAATCTGACAAAGAAAGGGATTGAAGAGTGGTTGGATAGAAATATTCACGAGTTCGCGGCGCAAGAAGACAGGAATCTGCGATTATCAAAGGAAGATTGGTTAGATTGCCACTTATATACGGAAATCCATGAAATTTTCTTTGCATCCTTCCCCTCCGAGTTGTACGAGTGGATTGCGAAGCTAGCAGACCATCAAGGAAGGTGTAGGCTCGACAAACCTATTATGTGGACTCCAGAGTTGATGCACAGATTAAAAGCATCGGAGGATAAGATCGCGTGCACTGTGGATCACTAGCTTGATCGAATTATAAGAAGATTTATCAACAAGTTCGTAGTAGATACTTTAGTCAGCTATAGAAAGGCGGAATGACGCTTCCTCAAAGGACCATGAGGTAAGTACGTTAAATATTTGAACACTTGGATTAAAATGCTACTATGTGAAAAGTTGTTTATGCGAATAAATTGATGTTTGGGGCTATGCGAAGTGGGAGGATATATAGAAATGAAGGTAGAGCAGAACTAGAAACTAGCCCCTTGATTTCACCTCCGTGAGAAAGCGAGGAAGATCTCACGAAGGTTTCACCAAGAAGTGTGTTTAGTTTGATAAAGCAGCAAATTCCTCGCATACCACCCCCACCTACACCACCACAAGTTTCACCATCTTCACCCCCGTCTTTGCCCACACCACAGTTTAATATGGCAAGCGTGATAAAGTTGCCAATGTTCAAGGGAGTAGGGAATGAAGATCCGGACAAATTTTCGTTTGTTGTAAAAGAAATATGGGAAGCATAAGGTGCCATGAATGACAATATAAAGAAGGCAACATTGGTCAACGTTCTACAGGATCGTGCACTGACTTGGTACATTAAGCATTACAATGACAATCCAAATGCGGGGATAATGGATATCTAGACTACGCTAAAGAAAGAATTTAGTAGGCTGAAATTGGAGGCATAATCGATCATTAGCTTCAAGGAAATCACAATGCTACCAGGTGAAACCCCATGGGAGTTGGATTAAAGACTGAAGTGCACAATTGGTGAAGCGAACATGACCTTAACAAATGGGAAACACTGCGAATGGTTTGTAGCCTCGTTAACACTGCATTTATGGAATGCGCTATTGCAACAAAGGCTAACCACTCAGGCTAAAGCTTTGGAGGTTGCGATGAGATTGCACGAGACTTTGATACAAGATCCTAACTAGGGAGTCTAGCAGATTCACGCGTAGTTGAAGAACTTGTGCCCTGAGATGCATAGTTTGAAACAAGATAGGATGGCTCGTCCAGAAATGTGGAAGGAGGTATGTTGCATAAAGTGCAAGGGCAAGGGACATGACAAGGACCATTGTCCAGTCTTCATGAATGAATTGGCAGGAGGAGGACCAATGCCATTGAAACCAAAGGCACAAGTAGGATAGAGCGTGGCGCCTGCATTGTGGTGTGCAATTTATCAGATAGGAGGGAAGCACGCTATAGATAACTGCCATCTATTACAGAAGTATACACAGAATTCCCAGCAGCTTTTCTGTAATTTTTGCAAGTTAGTAGGCCATGATGAGCACACCTGTAGAAGTTATGAACTGATGATGGATTGGACTCCTACCTATAGAGTTTAGACTGAAACACAGGCCCTTGATCAAAATGCAGGAATAGTGCACACTAGATTTCAGGGGCGCGGAGGAGGTCGAGGTGGAATGGGACGAGGAAGAGGTCGCAAACAACTGATATGTTACAATTGCGGAGGACTAAGGCATTATGCCCGTGAGTGTACAAATCCAATGAGACCATCATGCTTATATTGTACCTAGTTTGATCATGAGATGGAGGATTGTCCCATGCTGATAGCGAGGTTGCACGATAAAGGAGCACTACAACCTCCCCCAACTCGGAACCTGTAAATGATGAGGTCTGAGCCACGCAAGGAAGACCCAAATGTAAATATTGTGCTCTGAAGCTGTATCGATGGGGGATGACAAGGGCAAGTGGCCCAAGGAAAGTACCTGGGTTCACAAGGCTCTGATGAAGGAACTTGAATTTGACTTGGAGTGCGCTCAAGAGACATTCATGGAAGCTAAGAAGAGCTTCACGGACGCCTCTACTTCAGGAAGTAAAGACAGATTGGAACTAGAAATGGACCCATTAATGCTCACTACATTCCTAGAGACATGCATGAAGCTACTGCATGATAGCAAGGCTTTGAAGGGGTTGCAAGAACTCATAACTAGATGTGCTGGGACCGTGCCAAGAGAATCACACATAGACCGAAAGCTCGGGAAGCACACAATGCGAACATGAAGGGAGATGAGATTGACAACGTAGATCGGGGAATATGAAATGGATCAAGTGATTTTGGATCTAGGATAAGACGCGAAATACTTGCCAAAGAAAACATGGGAGTGCATGGCCAGGCCTGGACTGCAAGGGTCTCCTATTCAATTGCGAATGGTGAACCAACAAAAGATCCTACCTATGGGAAGATTGCAGGGAATAACGGTAGATATTGAAGATGTGAGCACGCTTGCAGATTTCGAAGTGATAGAGATTGTTGATGACAAAAATCCCTATCCTGTGCTACTGGGAATGGATTGGGCCACTGACATGAATAGAGTGATAAATATAAAGGAGCACAAGATGATTTTCGAGAAAATTTGACTGCACGTAGTGTTACCTTTAGACCCTATGGAAGGATCACACTACACAGAGCTAGTACATGACTATGATAGCATCGACGATATAGACTATATCTGCAAGATAACCACACGAGATCAGGAGCGGGTGAATCCAACAATGGATGGTAGACTCTCGTGGGAGAGCGAAAGCTCCTGCACCTCAGATTCGAACGAGGAAATAGAACGATGGCAAAACCGGTTACACGAGGTAACCACGTTCAATTGTAACATGATGATAAGGTCGTTGTGCTACATGGAAACAGAGGTAAGAGATTTGCCTATGTATGACAGGTTGAGTGAGGTGGATGACTTCTTGAACAAATTTAAAAGAGAGGTACCCGAACAACAGCGTTTTGATGCTCTGAAATGGGTACTGCATGCTATGCCCACAAGGTGGTGGGGTACGCACTAGCAAAATTTTGAGGACTTGCATGAGTGCAGAAGGATGGTGCACATGTGGTTTGGGCACCTTAGATGCAGTTAATAGACAAATATGACGGATGGGATGATCCACATGGACACCTCACGAAATGGACCAAGGCCTATGGGGAAGAGCCACAACCTGAGTGGGTGCACCTATTATGTCATACCCTGGATATCATACCCATGAATTGGTATACTAAGACGGAGCTGCACCATGGCCCGAATGAATGGGATATCTTATGTGAAGGATTCTTGTTAACCTTCACGTTTGAGGATCGTTGGTGGGATACTATTGATGATGCACTACAAGCAGTAAAAGCAACTATCTTTAGAATACCCCATGAGCTAATGGAAGTGCTTCAATTGGAATGGGCAATGCAGTTGAGCAACGTGCTGGAGTGCTGCAATGTAAACATTGAGGAGGAGGATGAAGATCCACGAAAAGTTAAAATTCCAGAAACTGAAGGCTATTGCAAGGTTCAAGGACCATTGATCGAAGATCCTGCATCACTGCGCCGGTAAAAACGAAGCAGGTAAACATTGGGATGGAGGTCGAACTAAAGTATACAATGCTTGGTGACTATTGGGATGATGCCACAGTGGATAAGGTCACTGAGTTACTCCCCGAGTACCAAGACTTATTCTTGACCAAGATTACGGACTTAAAGGGGATCATTGGCAATTTAGGGATGATGAGGATCACCCTAAAACCTAACGCGAAGCTGGTTAAGCAGCAGCCTTACCGCTTGAATCCAAAGTACAAGTGAAAGGTCCCATATAACTAGACAAAATGCTCACAGCAAGAATTATTGAGTCGGTGGAAGAATCCGACTGGGTAAGCCCTATGGTAGTGTAGGAGAAAAAGAAAAAGGGCGAGATAAGAATATGCGTGGACCTCAGGAAGTTGAATGATGCCTGTGTACACTACCCATTCCCAACCCTGTTCATAGATGAAGTATTAGAAAATGTTGGTAGGCAAGAAGCATATTCTTTCACCGATGGGTTCTTAGGATACCACCAGATCAACATCATGCTAGAAGACAAGAGGAAGACCACCTTTTCCATTGAATGGGGCTGATTTCAATACACCATCATGCCATTTGGGTTAAAAAATGCGTTAGCCATATTTTTTCACATAGTTGTTACCGCCTTCAAAGAATATATCCACAAATTCCTAGCGGTCTATCTGGATGATTGGATTGTCTTTGGATTGGTTAAGCACTACGTAGCAAGCTTACGTTTGATGTTGGATACTTATCGATGACACCAGATTGCTCTGAACCTTAAGAAGTGTATGTTCCTCATTCCCTTTGGGAACCTACTGGGACATGTGGTCTGCAAACAGGGACTAATGGTAGACCCCACGAAGATTGCAATAATTCTCAATTTGGAAGCACTGCAAATTGTTAAACAGTTCTGCTCTACGTTGGGACACATAGGGTACTATAGGAAGTTCATAAAAATCTAAGCCCAGATCACTGTGCCAATGGAGAAACTATTGAAAAAGGATGTCACCTTCTACTAGAATGATGGTTGCATGAAGAGCCTGGATGTCCTAAAGGGGAAATTGGCCTCCACTCCAATCCTGGTCTTCCCAAAATGGGATGTGGAGTTTCATGTCCATGTTGATACATCATGTATCGCGGTGGGAGTGGTGGTCACACAAGAGGGTGGAGAGGGCTTGGATAACCCTATCACATTGGTAAGTCGTAGATTGTTCAAAGCCGAAAAGAACTATTCCACAACCATGCATGAGGGATTGGCTATGGTTTATGTGCTCTAAAAATACCGGCACTATTTGCTAGGAGGACATTTCAAGATGTATACAGACCATTCTGCCCTAAAGTACTTGGTCAATAAGCCTATGCTGGGGGGGCACATATGTAGGTGGCTCTTATTGTTCCAAGAATATGACTTTGAGGTCGTGGTAAAAATTGGACACCTGAACATAGGACCAGATCACTTGTCGCATATTGAGACATGCGAGGAACCTACTAGTTTGGAGGAAAGATTACCTAATGCACAACTCTTTGCTGTGCATGTTGCAGATGGACACTTCGAAGATATAATCCACTTTTTGACAACAAGGATGGCACTGAAGGAATACTCTGTCCAACAGAAGAAGGAATTGGTGGTGCGGGCAACTGATTTTTCTATCATCGCAGGGCAGCTATACAAAATGGGAAATGATGAGATATTACGAAGGTACGTACCTGAATTTGAACAAAGTTAGATCCCCACATAAGCACATGGGGGCACTGCAGGAGGACACTATGCAGGACGAGCAACCACAAAAAATATTATCCGCGCAGGGTTGTGATGGCCAACCTTTCATCAGGATTCAAAAGCACACTGTAAGGCCTGCGACATATGTCAAAGGACCAGTAAACCATCACCAAGGGATGAGATGCTTTTGAATATGAAACTGACGCTACAGCCCTTCCAAAAGTGGGCAATTGACTTTGTGGGACCTATCAAACCCTAAGGAAAAACGGGTGCACGATACATCATTACCGCGATGGAGTACCTGATGCGATGGGCAAAAGCGCAGCTGGTCAAAGACTGCATGGCCGCTATAGATACAAAGTTTTTGTTTGAACATGTGTTGACCTGATTTGGCTGTCCAAAAATATTAATGAGTGATCATGGTACACATTTCCTGAATGAAACAATTAGCGGGTTCACAGAAGAGTTCCAGCTGTATAATCAGAAAAGCACACCATATCACCCACAAGCCAATGGGACAATAAAAGCCTTCAACAAAATACTGGAGACTGCACTAACCAAAGTGTGCAACGTGCAGTGAAGCGATTGGGACTTACGCATACCTGTAGTACTATGGGCTTATAGGACAACGTGAAAGAAATTGATGAGACAAACACCTTTCCAGTTAGTTTATAATGGCATGGAAGCTGTCATGCCAATGGAGTATATTGTACCTAGTCTGCACATTACATCGCTCACAGGTATGACGGACCGTGAAGCTTTGGAAGAAAGGCTCATGCAATTGGAAGAACTTGAGGAGGAACAGTTCTTGGCTAGTTTTCATCAGTAGGTATAGAAGAAACATGAAAAGTCTTGGCACGATCGCCATATTAAGTTGTGCACCTTCAAGGTAAATGAATTAGTGGTCTTTCATGATAGTAAGTTTGAAAAATTCCCAGGAAATTTTAGAATGCATTGGCTGGGACCATACGTGGTTAAGGACGTCATAGACAGAGGCATGGTCTAGCTATTCAAACTAAATGGAGAACCTTTCCTAGGAAAAGTGAATGGCAGCCGCTTGAAGCCCTACATGGGTGGACCGCTATCTGACTAGCCATCAGAAGCATAGTCTTCACCCTCCAAGAATCATGACAAAGGCGTGGGACTATAAACATATGCAATAGATACCGGTATAGATGTAGAGAAGCAATTTAGACACAGAGGTCTCAGAATAGCATATACAGCTAATCCAGGTTTGGGTGTGAAGTAGGACCTTACCAAGACCTTTTACTTTTGTGATGTGTTAAAATTTCTTTTTTAAAAGAACATTAAGGAATACAAGTGCATGTGGAAAAGAATAGGAACATAATAATCACCAGCGCATGAAAAAAAAAGCCGTTGTTAACAGAGTTCGTCCAGGAGGGACTACGTCCCCAGGCCCCGATTAAGGTGGTGTAGGTCGCTGAAATAGGTGCTGTCAATAAAAGTGTTGTACACAAGAGTTTGTTGTCTCGATCATACAAGGAAGAAGGCCCTCACACAGGAGTGGCTCTAAGAGATATTCTACAACTAGAACTCTCAATCAATACTCCTATCAGTATGACCAAAAACATGCATTGTGCGCATCCTGCTAATAAGGCACAGAAGGGATGTCAAAGCAAAAAACATGCACAACGACAACAAGAGTATCCTAGAAACATACAAAGGGATCTTCAAAGCATAAAGTACATCATATGAGGATTCTTCATAACATGAAGCAAGGAATCATGACAACATGAAAATAAAGAATATCCTACATCAATAGCAATCTAAGATCTGCAGCATAATGTAACGGAAGAAATATATGAAATAATCATATACCTCACACCAACCATGGGCCATCTAAAGATATGAATGAAGAAGTGGATAAAAGGATCGACAGTGAACATATGTTCACATCATCATGGCATAGGTACAATCTACTCCCAATCTATCATGGTCTCACTAGGAATGGCCATATGAAGAAGCGTTGCGCTGAAGCAACTGTCAAAGTGTTGAGGCTTGTTGAAACACTGATCTCACAACATAAATGTGCAAGAAGAATAAGCGATTGAAGAAGAATCCATAAAGGAAGCATTAATCAATAGATGAATCGATCACAAGAATCAATCAAAGAGAATAATCGATCAATAGTAACAGAACTAATCATAAAGAGAGAATGACTTAGGTCTTCTCCTTCTGTAGCTCTATGGCTATCTGGCACTATAACACTCGGGTTTGTCTGCAGCTCTGCGAATTTGCCAGAATTTCAAGCACTCTCTTGCTATCATGCTTCATTGTAGCTCTCTGCAGCACTCTATCTATCTCTGTGAAATGCCTATCCCTCTCATTCTATGACTCTCCATTGGTGCAACCTTCTCATTGAGGTCTCTGGCATTCAGGCTCTCTAGCATTCCCCAACACAGGCTCTCAGGCTCTCTGGTATAGACTCTCTTCCTCTTGCATGCCGCTCTTGGGCTTTATGTCATACCATTGCTACATAGCCTTCCGCACTCTCCTCCACTCTATATCACCCCTCCTATTTTTATAACACATTTTGGGAAAAGGCCACATCTAAATTGGAGGTCTATTGCTCATAATATAATCCATTTGTATAGAACAATCGGCGAGTGCAACAACCGTTAAAAATAGACATTTTATCATTTTACAACGATATGTCAAAAACCTGGAAAACTGCTGAAAAATCATTGAAAAATCCGATAGTTCAGATTTCAAAATTTATAAAATGGAGCCTATAAACTTATCAGGTTTGGGATATATCACAAGTCGGGATCGCAAGGTGCTGATCACCAATCGTCAAGCTCACCAATTAGATCTATACCATTGATCGGTTCCGGATTGGACGGCTGCGATTTAATTGCTATATCACTATTGCTACATCCTGGGTCCTTCGCTGATACATGGGCATGTGGCAACGCCAATCACCAATCGCTCCAATCACCAATATCAACGATCACTAATCGTAGGGTCTAAAGTCTCATTCATCATCGATCGCATAATTGTAAAGTGCCGATATCGCATCTATAATGCTCCTGACTCTAATATCGGAGATCAATGATCGAGGATCCTAAAGGCTCGCCTTAAGTCTGCTCTTTTGGACTTTGCTAATGCGATTTGCTTCCTAAGGCTTAAAGTCCAATTTTTATGGGAAAAACCTCATTTTCTTAAGGAACAATTTGACCTTCTTTTCGTAATAACTTCCTCATCCGGACTCAGATTGAAAAACCGTTTGCACCTCCACGATTAGGAAGATGAGCTCTTCGATCTAGTCCTTGTTTCGCATCATTTTGATCACTTTGATTTTCGAGCGTTTCCATGCCATGGTGTCTGAAGATCCACCCGTATCAATCCTCCCCAATGAGGAGCTTTTGGTCCTCCAAAAGCATATAAAGTAATCTACATCTTTCTTTGTACCCTGGCTACATCACAAATGTCTTGAAAAGGTCCCGCTTCTATCTCCTTCACCTTTGTTCTTCGGAGCCTTAAGCAATGAATCGACACATGCTTCCCTTGCAACTTGTAGTACATGGATTTGCAATTACATGCTTTAAATGACATGACCAAACTAAAGACCCAATTGTCCCATACTCACCACGAGTTTATAACTCATACTTGGTGGTCAAGTTTACAATAAGACAGACGTAATACTCCAAATATGACAGCAACGCCAATTCATCATGGTTGCTTCAGAAAGTGATGGAAAACACATCATCACTACAGCACATGATTTACATTCATAAGGCCAAACACTATTGTGTGGAAAACTGATGGAAACATAACATCCCTTTTAGAGTTTTAACATGCGACTCAAAATACGACTCAAAACATGACCAGACATCATTGTTGCTGACCAAGTGATGGAAACACATCATCACTTTTACACTTTAAAAATGCAACAAATGATTTAAAAAGAATGACCATGAAATGAAAGCAAGTCAAAAAAAGCATTTTTCACTTATCAATGTGAATGGGTCACCTCCTTGAGGTAGTTTTTCTTGTCAAACAACTGCGCTTCCTGGTTCTCGCACCGATGCCTTGTCTTTAAGGTGCTGCTCTAGATGGAGCTTTTAGTAAGTGGCTCTCTGATGGCCATGTCTGTCGCAATGACTGCAGTATGTTTTCTTCCTCCATACCTAATTAACCTGTTTCTTCTCATGCTGCTGAGAGGGTTTTTCATGCCTCATGAGTGCTTCCATCCTTTTCTAACACTTAGAAAAGGTATGGTTAGGTAAACCACAAAAGGTAAATGTTTTTTGATGCCTTTGTCTTCGTTCATTATTAGCAACATGATTATAATGAAAATTTGAAGATTGAAAGTGATTATACCTTCCTTTGATGTTTCTGATGTCAGCATGGCAATGAGGGCTTGCCTTAGCTCTCTCCCTGCATGGAAACTACCATGGGATGATGGGGATGTTTTCCCATCATTCTCTTTCCTCGACAAAGTCTCGGACGAATCTGACACCTTTGAGCACTCTCCTTTAGTGTAATTCAAGCCTGTAAATTGAGGTTCGTGCATAACCTCCAAAGGTTAAGTGATACCTTAGTTGTTAGCACCAAGCTCTTTCTCCTCGTGCCTTGCCTTTGTAGGGAGCCTCATATTTGTCCCTGTAATCAGGATCTCTAAATCTCTAACAGAAATCATACTATTAGAAGATGAAATTGAAAGTAAATCAACATCTTTTACCTTCTCCTTCGATTTGGAAAGAATTGATAATGGTTGCTCATCATTTGTGGTTGGTGGATCACATTCCCCAACTTCTTTCTTGACATACCCAAGTCCTGCCTAGCGGAGTAATTCCTCTACATTGATGGGATTGACAATGCCTTGGCCATTAATGCCTAAGCCTTTTCCTTCATATCCATTTCTCTTCAGCAATTTGGAGCCAATTCCTGTGGTATTATTTTCAAACACAACAAAATCATCATCATGATTGATGAGCCCCAAAAATGGACAATTATTTGGGCTCATTCAATCTCCTAAGTTGACTTAATCCACCATTCTCATTGGTTTATTGCATGTTTTTGATTATTTTTATGTTAATAGAGTGAATTTGGTTAGTCATTATGCCAACAAGTCTAATGGGTGCTTTGTGTAGCCTTTTTGGTCCACTTGGAGACAAAATTGAAGGTCTTAATGAGCACTTGGCAGCCAAATTCGTGGGAGAACAAGCTAGAGGATTTGTAGGAAGGTGTCCCCCTCATTTATGGGCCCTTACCTCGAATTCTCCACCATCAGCTCGGAGTTCAAAGGCCACCAAATCAATGAGTTCAAGGGCAGCCAAGCAAGTCAAGTTGGACTGCTGTTAACTACAAGTCTTGGGCAGCCGAGTCCCTAAATTTTAGGAGGACTATTGGGTCCTCAAATTGTATAAATAAGAGGGCTTAAGACCTCATTTCAGTTAGTCAATTTGGTTAGCCAGTGTAAGCCAGTTTTGGCATGATGTTAGACTCATGTTTATGATCTTTTAATAAAGGCAGGCAGCTTTGGATTCAATTCTGAGTTCTTAAGGGAGCTATAGCTCTCAGGTTAGGGCCCAACCTGAGAGCAATAGACCTCCTCTTCCTTGTATTGTTACTTGTCTTTCTTTTCAGCACTTTATTCCTCTGTTTTGACATGCATTTAGAAATGACAGTCTGCTGATTTGATTTCTTTTATGTGATTGAGTAGGATTAGTTTACGGTTCAAGTGCTTTTAGTTGCTTAGATTAGAGTAGGAGGATCAGCATTCATTAGAGCTCCAAGAAAAAGGCTGACAGTGCACTCACTGCCATCTCTGTCTAGAGCTTGGGGGTGTAGATCGTACCAGCCACCAAAAAACGCAGTCATACACTTTCATTCAAGCTGCAACACAGTCATTTCAATCGTAGATCCATCCATGCATTCTGATCTTGAGCAGTAGTCCTTCATTCCAACTCCATGCACGATTTTTCTCTGAAGTTTACCTTGCTGTTCATTGATTTAATAACACAGTTAGATAGGTTGATGAATTCTTGGTTGTGTGCAGATTTGTTTCCTTTACACTACGTTGCATCACTCTGTTATCTTCTTCTTCTTCTCAACCACGCCTAAAGTCACCTACCCAACCTTTGTTCAGCTCGTTTGCCTTCCAACACTTTACTGTTCACGTAGTCCCATCTTTTTGGACTTTTCCTTGCTTCCACCCTTCTATTCACCAACCAATTGTACCCACTCTTTCCTCATCTCATATCTCTGTCCCTGAGCCACCACAAACTCCACCTTCACCTTACCCATCCACCCATACCACTCCTCCACTACTCCATCACCCAAAACTCCAACCATAGCACATCTTGTAGAAGTTAGCAGACTTCCTGTAGAAATCCCAAGCTTCCTGTAGGATCCCCTGTAGACATCCTGTAGAATCCTGCAAACTCGGTTGCTAAGCATCTGAACGTTGTGGACTCCTGTGGAATGATGTTAGGGATCCCCTGGAACCTCTCCTAGCCCTCTTGACCTTTCCCAAGCTTTCTCTCCCTTCGCACCACCTCTGCACAGCCAAACCCTAATAAGAAACAAAATCATAATAACTCCAACCACTTAAGCAAAAATACAAAAATAATGTTCTTTTCAATAGAAGTAGTTTAAGTTCATGCATTTCATATCACTAGAAGTAATGGCATCATTTCTAGACATTTGCACTCCCACCATTGCATCATAGAGATTAAGCTAGTCAGATTAGGGTTTACTAGGGTTTCCATGTTTTGGTTGGCTTTCAGTTTATTCTTGCAAAGTAGGTTAATTTCCTTTCAGATAGTCTTCGTTCATCATTTAGAAAGCTTCTTCTGAGAACATATAGAAGTTGGCTTGAGCCCTAGCGGACTTGTGCCAGCTGACCAAGTGACAGCTGCGACAAGAGCTAGTACTTGTGCATACAGCACCGTCGCTTCCAAGTTTGTTACGAACTACCGGGTTGATAAAATTAGAGATAGGAAGCTCCAGGAGTTGTAGCATTATTGCTACAATACTGGAGCCCACCAATGATATATACATGAAGATGGAGAACTACCTTTTACCTCACATGGGTCTCGCTGCAGCTTTTCCAAGGCCTCGTCCTTTGCTTACAGCTGTAGTATCAAACTCTGCTTCTCCTCCTTCTCTTCATGTAGGCGCATCTCCAATTCATCATTCACGGTTTGAAGATTATATTTTTTTCTTCAGTTATTTCATGGCCTCTTTTGTGGCTTTCAATTGAAGCTGTAACCGCTCCTTTTCCTTTGTTTCTTTCTGTAGAGTTTCATATACAATTTCCACTTTCTTGGAGATGTTGAGCATGGTCTCTCACATTGCTCTTTCATCCTCTATCATTGCACGCTCCATTGTTCACGCTACAATTCACATCAACGTTAAGACCTGCTCTGATACCACTTGATCCAGGTCCGGGTGTGAAGAAGGACCTTACCAAGACCTTTTACTTTCATGATGTGTTAAAATTGCTTTTTTAAAAGAACATTAAGGAATACAAGTGCATGCAGAAAATAATAGGAACATAATAATCATTAGCACATGAAAACAAAAGCCGTTGTTAACGAAGTTCGTCCAGGAGGGACTATTTCTCCGGGCCCTAATCAAGGTGGTGTAGGCCGCTGCATTAGGTGCTGTCAATAAAAGTGTTGTACACAAGATTTTGCTGTCTCGATCATACAAGGAAGAAGGCCCTCACGCAGGAGTGGCTCTAAGAGATATTCTACAACTATAACTCTCAATCAATACTCCTATCAGTATGACAAAAAACATGCATGGTGTGCATCCCGCCAATAAGGCACAAAAGGGATGTCAAAGAAAAACACATGTATAATGACAACAAGAGTATCCCAAAAACATACAAAGGGATCTTCAAAGCATAAAGTACATCATATGAATATTCCTCATAACATGACGCAAGGAATCATGACAACATGAAAATAAAGAAGATCTTGCATCAGTATCAATCTAGGATCTGCAGCATAAGGTACAAGAAGAAATATATGAAATAATCATACACTTCACACCAACCACGGGCCATCTAAAGATATGAATGAAGAAGTGGATAAAATGTTCCACAGTGAACATCTGTTCACATCATCATGGCGCAGGCACAGTGCGCTCCCAATCTGTCACGGTCTCACTATGAATGACCATATGAAGAAGCACTGCACTGAAGCAACTGTCAAAGTGTTGAGGCTTGCTAAAACACTAATCTAACAACATCAATGTGCAAGAAGAATAAGTGATCGAAGAAGAATCCATCAAGGAAGCATTAATAAATAGATGAATTGATCACAAGAATCAATCAAAGAGAATAATCGATCAATAGCAATAGAACCGATCATAAAGAGAGAATCACTCAGGTATTCTCATTCTGTAGATCTATGGCTATGTGGCCCTATAACACTCAGGTTTGTCTGCAGCTTTGTGAATCTGCTAGAATTTTAAGCACTCTCTGGCTATCATGCTTCACTGTAGCTCTCTGCGGTGCTCTAGCTATCTCTGTGTAATGCCTATCCCTCTCGTTCTATGGTTGTCCATCAGCGTAGCCTCCTCATTGAGGTGTTTGGAATTCAGGCTCTCTAGCATTATCCAACACAGGCTCTCGAGCTCTCTAGTATAGACTCTCTTCCTCTGGCACGCCGCCCTCAAGCTTTCTATCACACCATTGCTACATAGCCTTCCACGCTCTCCTCGGCTCTATATCACCCCCCGTGTTTTTATAACATGTTTTGGGACAAGGCCACATCTAAATCGGAGGTCTGTTGCTCGTAATAGAATTCGTTTGTATAAAACAATTGGCGGGCGCAATAACCATTAAATTTAGGCCTTTTATCGTTTTACAATGATATGTCAAAAACCTGGAAAAACGCTAAAAAATCATTGAAAAATCTGATAGTTTGGATTTCAAAATTTATAAAATCGAGCCTATAAACTTATCGAGTTCGGGATATATCACAAGTTAGGATCACAAAGCACCGATTACCAATCACTGAGCTCACCAATTAGATCTAGACAGTTGATCAGCTCAGGATCGAACGGCTGCGATTTAATCGCTATATCGCTATCGCTGCAGCCCGGGTCCTTCGCCAATTAGATCTAGACCATTGATCGGGTCCGGATCAAATGGCTATGATTTAATCAGTATATTGCTATCACTGCAGCCTGGGTCCTTCGCCGATACATGGGCATGTGCCAATGCCTATCATCGACTGCTCCGATCATCGATTGTTCTGATCGCCAATATCAACAATCACTAATTGCAGGGTCTAAAGTCCCTTTCATCGTCATTCACATAACTGTAAAGCATTGATATCACATTTGTCATGCCCTCGACTCCAATATCAAAGATCACTGATCGAGGGTCCTAAAGGCCCACTTTAAGTCTGCACTTTTGGACTATGCCAATGTGATTTGCCTCATAAGGCTTAAAGTCCAACTTTTATGGGAAAAACCTCATTTTCTTAAGAACAAGCTGACCTTCTTTTCGTGATAACTTCGTCATCCCGACTCAGAATGACGAACCGTTTTCACCTATATGAACAGGAAGATGAGCTCTTTGATTTGGTCCTACTTTGACATCATTCTAATCACTTTGATTTCCAAGCATTTCCATGCCATGGTATTTGAAGATCCACTTGGATTAGCAATAGATCCAGCAAGCAGCAGCTTAGTATGGTGCTGACCTTTGCGCAGTTCAAGAACAGTTGGAGGGACTCCATGCAAAGGTCACCATGTTGATAGAGTGACTTGAGGGCGAGTCATGATGTTTATGTTGTGGGCTTGTTGGGCATGGAATCCCCCCAAGGCATGCTTTGGGGCTCAAAGCCCAAGTTTTGACCGAATCTTGTTGTAAAGCTCTGCGAATTGCGGGCGCAGGGTGCGAAAGTATAGCAGAGTCACAGGGTTGTCTGCCCTAGTTTCTTAATGAAATGTCAATTGGATAGACCTACCCATGGTCCACAGACCATGAGGTTTTATAAATAGAGTGATTCTTTAAGTGTATAAGATAACTAAGAAAGAGAAGGAGGAACAAGTCGAAGTGACTAAGTCGAGGTGTAGAGTGTGTCTTTGAGTCGTAGAGTAGGAGAAGGCTCTATAGCTAAGTGTGCAGAGGCCTAGTAGTCCGCAGCTGAGTGTGTAGACCCCTGCAGCTGAGTGCGCGGGGCGAGTCGAGTCCGTAACCAAGGAAGGAATTAATAAATAGAAGTTTTATCATAATTCCGTGTATATGTTCTTGGGTTAATGCATGTTTGATATAATTTGCAAATATATTGTTTATTTACTGCGCGCACCTGTATGAATGGTTTATGTTGTTAAGTATAACTTAAATCATGCAAGTAGGCTAAAATAATCAACTAACATTGGAATACCAGTAAGGTTTTGGGTAATAATGCAGAATTGCAGCATTGAACTCTTGAGTAGGGCTACGCGAAGGTAGTATATCAAGTTGCGAGGTACAGGAAAGTGTGCGAAGCCACTTGCGTGAAGGGTCAAACCGTAGCCCACTTGAACTCATCAGACATCTCTAGGGTGCAGAAACCTAGTTCTAACACCCTCCCATACTACTTCGGGTGAGACCTCAGTCCGCGCTCTGTAGACTATTGACGACAGGGCCAGTAGTCCCAGGATTTGTTTGGCTAAAATAACTATGAACCCGGTCAGGCCCCAATAAGCCAACAATGGAAAAATCAAATATCATTTAAGAGCTAAATATTTCTTAGTGATTTATTTGATTTTGTTTCTTTGCAAGATCCTTTAAAATGCCCCTGTTTTAATAATGTATGCTATAAATATTCAACTTCAGTGATCCCCATTCATGTTTCCTTAAAACGTCTCTTGGTCCTTCATAAGTTAACCCTAATATATGTTGTCCCAAAAATATTTATGTGCTTCAATTGGGTGAATTGTTGACACATGTATATCTATATTAGGTGGGTAGTGAGGATGTGTAATTTTAGTGTTTTCTTTGTAGTTCCCTTGGTCTTAGTGGCTTCAGCTACTCTTAGAACTTCCCCATTGTTGCTCCTTGTCTTGATAGAAAAGGAAAGTTTTGTTCAAGACTATTATGTTCTTTTTCTTTATCCTAGTCAAATTGCAAGAAAGAGGAAGAAGCTAGATTCCTCTTATGGTCCTGTAATTAGTTCTATAATAGTGAATAATGTTGGCCCTTCCCCAACACCCTAAACACCCTCAAAACCATCTACTCAGATTCTCATACATATGGTGATGTATTTTCTATGGCAAGTGAATTGTAGCACAATGCTAACTCATGAAAGCCTCTACTTATGTATGGATTAGATGGGACACTTGCTTCTCCATTGAACCAGTTGGTAAGGATATTACAATTTATTTACAGTTATGTAAATAATTTTACTAAGCTTAAATTGAAACTTCTTTAGGAGGTTTCCTAGCAAAGTATTATAAAAATGGTTGTGTGCATTCTCATGAGCACTCCATTTTGGAAATATGATGATAAAAAACTTTAACTACGGGTCGATATGGATCGTTTTGGGGAGGCTGTAACGTTGGATGGAAATGTGGAGTATTTTTTATGTGATGATAGAGATCTAGGAGATCTAGGTGGGAGATGCATGCATGTCACTAAAGGTATGAGAAAAAGGTATAAGCTAGAGCTATACAAGTAGGGAGATTACTACATCATTATGAATGTTGCATCAAGCAAGAAATAGAGAGACTATTTGTAAATATTCCATCACTCTTTGAGGTTCTACTCATATATGGTTGCATCCTTTTGCTTAAATTAAATTTTATACATACCAATCATGTCAACGCATAACACATTTTTTTAACTTACAGGGTTTTCCTTTAGTGAGTTTGGTTTCTTTCGAGCTAGTACTAGTAAAGTTGCATGCTGCCACTTCTCTTTTGATGGTAAATTACTAGCCAGTGTTTATGAATGATTATGTGGGAATGTAAGAATTCTTTGCAGTCCTTCAAGTATGATTCCTTTGGCATATTTTCACTATTTACTAGTCCATGTCCTGCATTCCTTTTCAAAGTCTTATATTTCATTGATAGTGTGTGATATTGAAAAGTCTCATTCTAGGTAGTATGAACATGTGCAATCCTATTATTACACCACTTCAGCCTGATTGAAGGAGGGGCTCAGAAAAATCATCCTTGTACCTCCCTTAGGGTCATTCACCTCAATTAGTAATTCATTCCACTGAACCAATGGTAAAAATGGTATCTTGGGATTTTATTATTAGTCTGTGAATTTGTAAGGAATAAGTATATTTTAAGCAGAACAAGAGAAAAAAAATGAATTAGAAAGACACACTCTATTTTAATGGCCTTGGTTTTAATGGTTGTTACAACAACCTTGTTTAGATATGGTTTTATCAAAATGTTTATTAGTAAAACCACAATGTTTTCTTCCAAATTTAGCCATTTTTTGCTAACATATTTAGGGCACATTTGCTCATTTAAGGAATAACTCTATAGATCCTTAATCATCTATTATGATTAAACATCCTGCCTTTTGAATGGTACATCTAAGCATTCCCCATGGAGGGTATACAACTTTTCTCCAATCCAATCTGCTACTAGGGCCTCAAGAGAGGATAATTTTTTCATCTTAGGGCTTAGAAGTAAGATTAGAAACACCACAATTGTTATTTTCGTAATTAGGTTCTTACTGAAAGATGATATATCATGCAATATGCATTAGGCCCATCTATATGTGAGATGCAATATGCATCAGGCCCATCTGTATGTCTCACATAATGTCCTCTCTATTCTCCTTTAGGTCACCGATGCAAATATCAGATTACCTTTATATGAGGAGTACCAAGCTCAAATTTTCCAAATGTATAACCTCGATAACTCTGCTACACAACACCCATAATTGTGAAGATATATCTCAACTACTTAAATTTCTCTATAGATGAGCTACCTTCAATTCACCAAATAGCTCATATTGCATTATGTGGCAAAGGTATATTTTTCTAGCTTCTTTGTGGCTGGAATTTATAGCACTAGAAGTGATATCACTACAATTATTAGTCATCAAGTCATTTGTGTTTCCTTCTCTAAGGCATTATTTCTTCTTTGAACTAGATTGAAGGCCCACTATCTCCACAAGAACTAGTTGAGATATTACAAAAATCAGTAGAGGAACAGGGCTCAACTTTCATAAATGTGAGGTTGGAATAAGAAGAGAAAAAGGTTATCAAACTAGCTACTAAGAGAGGAGCAGTATGCCACATGTCAAGTAGCACTGAGAATAGATCAGGTTCTACTCTTACAACTCCTTTGCTCAACCTTGAAGCATGTCAATCATATAGTAGAAAATTGATATCTATAACTCAATAGTGTATACAATTAGGGCTATTTCTGACTTGAAGCATTTAGAAGACATTTCTAATTTAAAGGCTCTTCCTAGTGACATATTCCTCTTCTCCTTCACTTGATTTTTTGGATGTCTCTAGCATCGACTCCTTGGGTGGTGTGCTTCATAATGCAGAAGAAGCACATTTTCATAGCCATGGAAGGTACTAGAAAAATGAACTACATTTGTATGCAATTTCATAAACATTTTTTCAAATATATTCCTAACTGCTTGATTTTGCTAAGTGTCTAGAAAATAGACATTTGAAAATTTCCAGGGTGGCAAATGTATCTTAACTCTTTTGAGTATGGCACAACCTATGTTATGAAGGGTAGTATCTTCATGTGTGACATGGATAAGGCTACCTAGATGTGCTAGCCTACTTTTGTGGTATGTAGTTGAGAACTAAATTAGGGTGCAAGTTATCACATGTATAACTACAAATTTGTCATATTCCAATAACAACAATCCTAGTAGTTAGAGCAGAAAGTGAGACATATGGAATGATCTTAGTGTTATAACTGTTGGATTTACTTCTTTCACTTGGTCAATCTAAGCATTTGAGATTTTGTAATTTGCAAACTAATATTTCATTCCTTGATTGTAAATTGCTTTCTACTAATTACAAAAGTCATCTATCTAATGTACAAAGAAAAAGGAAATTATGAGGAGAAGCACCTTTTGGGATAGGTCTACATGAGAAAGTAAATCTCATCAAAAACCTCAATCTTCCATGATTTTTTATTCCATTTGAACGCTACTTTTGGGAATTGGTTAATTATAATTCCTAGTGTTCTTGTGTATGTCATGTATGCCCATCTTATTAAGAATTAACCATTACTGGATTTCTTATTATTTTGATCTTCTCCATGTCACTTTCAGGCCATAACTCCATAAGTACATGGATTGGAGAAAGGAAAAATAACTTCATGCTAGTTCTACTAATATGTATATACAAGGAGTTAAATTCTAACAATATCATATTAGACTCTTATGCTAAAAATAGACGTGTTGGAAACACTTTGTTCTATCAACACGACAATAGTTCACTAGCCTTAAATCCATTTCCCAATGTGTATGAAAGTTCTTCGAGATATACAAATGATATAAATAGGTCACAATATAGTCAAAATTATTGCACAACTGTTGGTCAGATAGAAAGCAAGGGCGATCCTAATCAAAGTGAAAAAGATGGAATTCTTTCTATCATTTTTTTACTAGTAGTTAAATAAAATAAATGCATCCTTTCAAATTTGAAGACATCATATGAATACCTTTATTCTTCCTGAACCCAAATTATTCCTATGTTGGCTACAAGATAAAGATGAGATTAATAACCAAGAATAAGGGGAAGGATTAGTACCTTGAGTAAAAAGAAGGTTAAAGTTGCCAACTTAGGTGATGTAGCAACTAATTCCTCCATGAACTATTACGATTGTTCATGGAAACACAAGTGTGGAATATGAGAAGGAAACATGTACTCTTTATAAAACAAACTTGTGAGATGCATGCAAGTTAGCTTCCACCTCCAATAAAGATATGGGAAAGAAAGCTGAAAATTAAAACTTGTATGTATCTAGTTGCCTTCACTTAGAATAATTAATCAACTGCATTACAATTAGGATTTTGTTAGTTCTACCTATAGTTTTATATCCAGTATATTGTTTTGTAATATTGACCATCTCTATTAAGCTACTTTTTATATCTAAAATATGCAAGTTTTACTTTTAACATGAAGTCTTCTAAGAAATATTGTTCACAATTTTTTACTTGCTTGAATTGTCTATCACATGGTAAAACTATATTTTTTTAGTACCATAACCATTTTATGAAAATCACTACTTCATTTGGCAAGGCCTTTGACCAACTTCAAAAACCTAAAATATTGAATGTGAATTCTATTTTGAGGATAGTAGAAAGCTTCATGGATAGAGAAAAGAATTTGGAAGATCAGTTCTCCTGGTAGTATTTCTCTTTTAACACGACCACTAGTTGCAATGTATTTTCAATATTTATAGTTGTTTATCAAGCTTCAACAAAAATCTTATCCTTTTTTATTGATTATTAATTAATGGATTTGTTATTTCTACTTGTTTCTCTTTCTTTAAGTTTTTTTGCTAACTAGTTTGAACTAATTGAGGATCAAACATTGGTGGTATTGTTGGAATATTTTAAATTCTTGTTTGAATTGAATCAAGTATTTGTTGTACAAGATCAATCGATGTGTTATATATTTGAACTTACAAGTATGTTAAATATGAGAAAACTATTAGTGCTTTACATGTAAATCTATAAAACAAATCAAAACTACTCTTATTTTATCATTTCATTATAATGATCGCTGATGTTTTGAGTTTGAGTGACTGAGGATGGCCACAGGTGTTCCCTCAAATTGGAAGTTTGGTGTTTGAATTCAGTGTGGATTTTCCATTCAATAATCATATAACAATGTTGGCATTATGATTCTGGTTTGGCTCTATGGTACAGGTGTTGTACTTGATAGCAACTCACTCAAGTGGCAAAACTCTATTCAAGCTCTTAAAACGGTGTGGACCCGCAGGTTTGCCGTCCAGGGAGTGCGGACATACCCACAGGTTCACCGTTCATAAGGTGCGGTCCCCTAGTTCACTCACTCCAATGCAGAGAAGCGCGCTCACGTGGGGTATCCTATGTTTGGCCCTTGGTATTTAGCCCGTCTTTTACGATCCTATGGTTTTGGCCTGTGGTATAGGATCTAATTTATTGAACCCCGGTTTGGATCCCTTGTATTGGTTTTTGATGGTTTTGTCCCATGGTGTGGATAAGGGTTTGACTATAAAAAGGGGAAGGAGATCACTTGGCTAGTCACTTGTGAAATTTGAATATCTTAAGATCTGAAATTTTGGGTGATTGGTTTTACAAAGCTAGATCTAAATCAAGGAGAAAACTTAAGGCGAATCTATTGATAAGTCGTGATCTCTCGGGTGCATGATCAGATCTGTGGATCTGACTGTCTGTGACACATTGGAGGACTGTTAATTTGGCCCTAATCAGAGGTTCGCAGGCGATCCACAGCGTAAGTGCGGGGGTTCGCAGCGCAGGAGAAGACGCAGTGCGGGGGTACGCAGCGCAGCAGAAGGCACAGTGTGGGGTACGCAGCGCAGAAGAAAGCACATTGCGGAGGTACGCAGAGGCACAGAAGGACTAGTGCGGAGGTACGCTGTCAGACCGACAGTGAAGGTGCGGATCTGAGCTGAGGTACACAGTTCAGCATAAGGAGTAAGTGCGGTGGTATGCAGATCAGCAGAAGGATCCAATGCGGATCTGTGCAGTTCAGGCACAGAAAGGACGCGGATATCCGCAGGTTTATATTGGTGAAGTTGCGGACCTGTCTTGAAACATTTGTTGGCTGTCTTTTATCTATTGTTGCAGAGTTCTGGGTTTAGATTTCTGGTATTACTTTTCTGTTTATAGCATTCTGAGAAGTTGGGTGATTCATTGGTTGATTGTATAAGGAGATTGGGTGATTTGCATATACTTGATGATTATTTGATCTTCTTGGATCCAGTCTGAAAATTAATGAAACGTGGTCCTTAAAGAAGTAGAAGAGCAAAGCGGGTTGTAGCTCCCTTCCAGGAGAGACTGGAAAACGAGAGAGAGTTGTAGCTCTCTACAGGTTGTAGCCTGCGTACTGGTAAAGGACTGCACTAGTACAAAATCCTTGTAAAAGAAGTTTCTAATTGAAAGAAGATAGAGACATATTGCAGCAGGTGGTTTTCACCCACATTGGGTTTCCACCTTATATCTGGTGTTCTTTGGTGTGCTTATCTATTTTTCTTGTTCTTGGTCATTATTATATGGCACTAACATACAAATTAATGATCTATATCTGAAGAATAAATTAAAGTATAAATCTGGAAGGCATATTGAAAAGAATTTGATAATACTGATTCACCCCCCCCTCTCAGTATTATTTCCAACAATTGGTATCAGAGCAAGGTTCTTCAGAAGAAGCTTGATCGCTTGAAGAAAGATCTTGCATCATGAGCAACTACGAGAGGGAAGCATCAATCAGGCCACCGATTTTTGATGGGACAAACTTCGTTTATTGGAAGGTAAGAGTTACTGCCTATCTTCAATCTCTTGGTACAGAAGTCTGGGATATCATAGATACAGGGTATACCTTTCCATCAGCAACTCCTACAGATCCGGCTGAGAAGAAGAAATATGAAACAAATGCAAAGGTGGTCAATACTCTATTAGGATGCCTATCTCAATCCGAATTTGTCAAGGTAATGCAGCTTAAATCTGTAAAAGAGATATGGGACAAGATTTTTCTAAGCTATGAAGGAGATGATCAGGTAAAATGAGCAAAACTTCAAACCCTCAGGATTCAGTATGGAAATCTCAAGATGTATAATGATGAAAGTGTGGCTAACTATTTTCTTCGTGTAGATGAGATTGTTAATTGTATGAAAAATTTGGGTGAAGAAATAAAAGAGGCTGTTGTGGTTGAAAAAGTTCTAAGATCTTTGTCCCCTAGGTTTGAATCTAAAGTTTCTGCTATAGAAGAAAAAGAGAATCTACAAAGCCTTAAAATGTCACAGCTGCACGGAATTCTAACTACTTATGAAATGAGGAAAGGAGGTCCATCAGACAGGAGAGAAGCTGCCTTCAGGGCTTCAGGCAAAGGCGAGTACTACGAGTCAGGACACGTGTCAGAAGAAGAAGAAGAATCAAATTTTGTCAGAAATCTTCAAAGGGGTACTAGACGGTTCCGAGGTAAGTTACCTTTCAAATTCTTTGATTGTGGAAGAGTCGGTCACTATGCTGCCAAATGTCCTCACAAGAATAAGATTGACAAAGGGAAGGAACCTGTTAGATGGAACAAGAAACAAAATGCAACTAAGAAAAGTTACTACACTCATGAAGATAGTGATGGCCTATCAAATAATGACGAAGATGAATGAGGTAATGATTATAAACTATTAATGGCTTTTGAAGATGATGATTACATGGATGCTATAGATGTGGATGAATTTTATGAAGAGATTTCTAGACTCAAGACATGTTTAGAAGAAAAGAATGTGATCATTGATACTTTGCAATTTCAACTTGATGAAAAAGAAAAATCTCTTGAGAAGTTAGAATGTGAAATTGTTGGTCTTAGAAAAGAAATTGAGAAAACAAAGGTACTTAATCTTAAGTTTGTTAAAGGATCTGAAACTCTGGATGAGATTATCAATGTACATCGTTCTCCTCTAATTAAGACAGGTCTGGGTTATAATGGAGAAACATCTCAAGCATCCACCTCAAAGAGTTATCTTGATGCAGCAAGGAGGAATGAGCAAAAGCCCAATGGAGATCATCAGGTAAAGCAGGGACGAATTACATCAAGAACAAACAGAGACTACCAGGTAAACTAGGGGCAATCCATCTTAAGGGTGAACAAAAGCTACAACCAGCCACAGGTAAAAACTTCTCAATTTGCTTCAAGAATGGATGACAATAGAAATTACAATCATTTGGCTGGTAGATTTGATAATCGCAGAAGTTTCTTCAATGGCCAATGTTTCTCTTGCCATAACTTTGGTCACAAAGTAGCTCAATGTGTTGCCTATAAGACAATCATGACTAGAGAAGCTCAAAAACAAAGAAGTATGATCGGGATTATGAAAAGGACCTATAACAATTTTTCAGCCCTTGAAAATGAAATTGAATGTTCTATTTGTAATAACTTCAGTCATGAAGATTCTGAATGCAGGAGCAGATTTCGGCAGACAAAGGAACAAGCCTCAAGCACCCGAACATGGAGAATAAAGGAACCACAACCAGAAAGATGTGGGATAGCTTTTTATGCAGAAGGACAGGAAAATCTATGGTACATCGACAGCGGATGTTCGAAGCATATGACAGGTGATAATGAAAAACTTGAATCATATATTGCTTTAGAAAAGGGTAAGAAAGTTTCTTTTGGAAATGATACCCCTGCAGTCATAAAAGGAAAAGGCACTGCTCATTTGAAAGAAAAGGTCAAAGCTGGAAATGTTTTGTATGTTGATGGCTTGAAGCATAATCTACTGAGTGTCAGTCAGATGTGTGATCAAGGAACCGAGGTAATATTTCGATCAAATGGATGTAGCGTTCGTGATCTTGATATAGGAAAAACAGTGATCAAAGGCAGAAGAACTCCAAATAATCTATACATATTTGAAGAAGGACAACAACAATGCTATTTGAGCAAAGATGATGAACATTGGTTATGGCACCGAAGGTTGGGGCATCTAAGCTTTTCACAAATAAGGAAAGCATGCAAATACCAGGCAGTTCGTGGTATTCCAGATATCAAAATTCCAGACAACACCATATGCAAATCATGTCAGTTTGGTAAGCAAACCAGAACTAACTTCCCTGAGAAGGAAGGATCAGCCAGCAGGCCTCTTGAACTAGTCCATACAGATGTATGTGGTCCATTTAGGACAAGGTCACCTCGAGGAGAAGAATACTTTATATTATTCATTGACGACTTCTCCAGGATGGTTTGGTTGGGACTTATGAAACACAAGGACGAAGCATTCGAAAAATTCAAATCTTTCAAAGCCTTGGCAAAAAACGAATCAAATCACAAAATTAAGTGCCTCAGGTCCGACAAAGGTGGGGAGTTTACCTCAAATGAATTTTTCGATTTCTGTGAAGAACATGGAATAAGAAGGGAATTCTCTACAGCTAGGACTCCTCAGCAAAATGGAGTGGTGGAAAGGATGAAAAGAACGGTCCAACAAATGGCTCGTGCTATGCTTGATGAGTCTGGGACTCCTGCAACCTTCTGGGGTGAAGCTGCTTTTGCTGCAGTTGTTATTCTCAACAAAACAAATGTCCGAGTGAACAGCACTCAAACTCCTCATGAGCTTTGGTATGGTGAGACTCCTTCGGTAAAGCATTTCAAAATTTTCGGGAGCAAATGCTATATTAAGAATACTGATGAACAACTTGGCAAACTTGAACCTAGAGCAGATGAAGGCATTCTCCTTGGTTATTCTCCCCACAACAAAGCATATAAGTGTTACAATAAAAGGCTTGGAAGAATTGTTGACAGCATTGATGTAGTGGTTGATGAAAAAGGATACATCCCTAGGCAAGTAAATCATGAAAATATCGAAGAGAATGTAGACTACGCTCCAAATCAGACAGATGATGAAGAAGAACCTCAAGAGGCACCAGAGGAACAGATAAGGATAGAAGAGAAAACTCCATCCAGGTACGTTTAGAAGAATCATCCAGAATCTCAGATTTTGGGACAGAAAGAAGCAGGTGTACAAACAAGAAGAACAATTGCAGAAGCCTCAAGCTATTTGGCATTGCTATCCTCTACTGAACCACAAAATGTAAGAGAGGCATGCAAAGATGAATGCTGGGTCAAGAAAATGGATGAATAACTTGAGCAGATCGAAAAGAACAACACTTGGGAGTTGGTTCCTAGACCAAAAGATAAGAATGTCAAAGGGACAAAATGGATCTTCGAAAATAAGTTGAATGAAGATGGGGAAGTAATTAGAAACAAGGCTAGACTTGTGTGTAAAGGGTATGCTCAACAAGAAGGAATAGACTTTGAAGAAACATTTGCTCCCATTACTAGACTTGAGGCCATCCAAATGTTCCTTGCTCTCTCAAGCTTTCAGAAGTTCAAAGTATTTCAAATGGACGTAAAATCAGCTTTTCTGAATGGAGACTTAGAAGAAGAAGTGTACATTGAGCAACCAGATGGTTTCATCCTTGGGAATGATCCAAATCTTGTATGCAGACTAAAAAAGGCTCTCTATGGTCTTAAACAGGCTCCAAGGGCTTGGTACTACCGTTTGGACAAATATCTTCATCAACAAGGTTTCTCAAAGGGATCAGCAGATAACAATCTTTATATAAAAATTGAAAATGACAAATTACTAATACTTGTTGTGTATGTAGATGATATCATCTTTGGTAGCAGTGAAGAAGCTATGAGTCAAAGCTTTGCCTTGGTGATGCAGAAAGAATTCGAAATGTCTTTTCTTGGAGAACTGACATATTTTCTTGGATTGCAAATCCAACAAAATGAAGGCGGGATCTTCTTGTCTCAAACCAAGTATCTCAAGCAGATTTTGAAGAAATATGGCACGGAAGATTCAAAACGAGTATGTACGCCCATGGTCATAGGATGTAGTCTCAGTGCAAATGATGAATCACCAGCAGTGCATCAACCAACCTACAGATCTATGATTGGAAGTCTACTTTATTTGACAGGTACCCGACCAGACATCATGCATGCAGTGGGAATAGTTGGAAGATTTTAGGCAAATCCAAAGGAAACTCATCTTCAAGCAGTGAAGAGAATTTTCAAGTACCTTCAAGGAACTCAAAACTATGGCTTATGGTATCCTAGAGATACAGATCTCACACTTCATGCTTATACAGATGCAGATTGGGCCGGAAGCGTGGATGGCAGGAAAAGCACAAGTGGTGGTATATTATTTATGGTTCCAGATTAGTATCTTTGTTCAGTAAGAAACAGAGTTCGATTGCTTTATCTACAATTGAAGTGGAATATGTGGCTGCTGCATCTTGCTGCACTCAACTCCTTTGGGTGATGCAAACCTTGCAGGATTTTCAGATCACTTGTACTCCACCTATCTCCATCTTATGTAATAATACAAGTGCAATCAGCATTTCAAAGAACCCAGTCATGCAATCAAAGACCAAGCACATACTGATCAAGTATCACTTTCTCCAGGAACAAGTGCTTGAACAAAAGGTCAAGTTGGAGTATGTTCCTTCTAAGGAACAAGTTGTGGATATACTCACCAAACCATTGCCTAGGGAGACCTTTGAATACCTCAGGCAAAAGCTATGGGTTGTTGATGTATCATTTTGTTGTTGAATTTCATCTGTTTCAGAGATTGTTGGTTGTACGCAAGGTTCATATGGGGTATACGCATACATTTGCTGGCTTATGGATTGGTCAAAGATCGAATCACACAGTTTCAGGGGGAGCACATATAATGCATTGTTGGCATTATGGTAGCACAAAAGGAGAACATGGATGCTGATCTAAATATTGCTGTAATATGTCTCTATCTCTTTCTCTTATGGTGTATGGTGGATTATGGTTTGTAGATCTGGTTTACCGTCAAAGGGAGCATGATCAAAGATTTAAGCATGGTCTCAGGGGGAGCATAACCCTTTGCCCTTGATGTCAAAGGGGGAGAATGATGATGAGGATCTTGAGGTTGCCATCAAGTCCAAAGGGGGAGATTGTTGGCATTATGATTCTGGTTTGGCTCTATGGTACAGGTGTTGTACTTGATGGCAACTCACTCAAGTGGCAAAACTCTATTCAGGCTCTTAAAATGATGAAAAATAAGAGGTTCGCAGGTGAATCATTCAAACGGTGTGGACCCACAGGTTCACCATCCAGGGAGTGCGGACATACCCGCAGGTTCACCGTTCATAAGGTGCGGTCCCCCAGTTCACTCACTCCAATGCAGAGAAGCGCGCTCACGTGGGGTATCCTATGTTTGGCCCTTGGTATTTAGCCCGTCTTTTACGATCCTATGGTTTTGGCCCGTGGTATAGGATCTAATTTATTGAACCCCGGTTTGGATCCCTTGTATTGGTTTTTGATGGTTTTGTCCCATGGTGTGGATAAGGGTTTGACTATAAAAAGGGGAAGGAGATCACTTGGCTAGTCACTTGTGAAATTTGAATATCTTAAGATCTGAAATTTTGGGTGATTGGTTTTACAAAGCTAGATCTAAATCAAGGAGAAAACTTAAGGCGAATCTATTGATAAGTCGTGATCTCTCGGGTGCATGATCAGATCTGTGGATCTGACTATCTGTGACACATTGGAGGACTGTTAATTTGGCCCTAATCAGAGGTTCGGAGGCGATCCACTGCATAAGTGCAGGGGTTCGTAGCGCAGGAGAAGACACGGTGTGGGGGTACGCAGCGTAGAAAAAGGCGCAGTGCGGGGTATGCAGTGCAGAAGAAAGCACATTGCGGAGGTACGCAGAGGCACAGAAGGACTAGTGTGGAGGTACGCTGTCAGACCAATAGTGAAGGTGCGGATCTGAGTTGAGGTACGCAGTTCAGCAGAAGGAGTAAGTGCGGTGGTACGCAGATCAGCAGAAGGATCCAGTGTGGATCTGCGCAGTTCAGGCATAGAAAGGCTGCAGATATCCGCATGTTTATATTGGTGAAGTTGCGGACCTGTCTTGGAACATTTGTTGGCTATCTTTTATCTATTACTGCAGAGTTCTGGGTTTAGATTTCTGGTATTACTTTTTTGTTTATAGCATTCTGAGAAGTTGGGTGATTCATTAGTTGATTGTATAAGGAGATTGGGTGATTTACATGTACTTGATGATTATTTGATCTTCTTGGATCTAGTCTGAAAATTAATGAAACGTGGTCCTTAAAGAAGTAAAAGAGAAAAGGGGGTTGTAGCTCCCTTCTAGGAGAGACTAGAAAACGAGAGAGAGTTGTAGCTCTCTGAAGGTTGCAGCCTGCGTACTGGTAAAGGACTCCACCAGTACAAAATCCTTGTAAAAGAAGTTTCTAATTGAAATAAGATAGAGACATATTGCAGCAGGTGGTTTTCACCCACATTGGGTTTCCACCTTATATCTGGTGTTCTTTGGTGTGCTTATCTATTTTTCTTGTTCTTGTTCATTATTATATGGCACTCACATACAAATTAATGATCTATATCTGAAGAATAAATTAAAGTATAAATCTAGAAGGCATATTGAAAATAATTTGATAATACTGATTCACCCCCCCTCTCAGTATTATTTCCAACAAACAACTGGAATTTGAAAGTTACATTCCAAAATAATCCTAATTGGTGGATTAGTAGTGGTGATTGCTATGTAATTTTGATGTTGGAAATTTGCTCCAAATCACAGCTAATATATTATACCACAGGTCATAAACACAATGGGAGGGGAATTGCCTTTGCAATTTATCCACTTATATTGTAGTGATCCATAAATATAAGAAAAACATTAAGAAATTGATATACACTATTTGGATTATTCAGATGTGATAGTGGACCCAAATAGTAGTTCTTACCTGAAGAAATGTTCATCAGACTTGGGCATTCTTGACATCATCGACATCAAACCCTAGACTTATTCACTTAGACTTCTATATTATCCAGTTATATACATGTAAATGAGGCTATCCTATTATTTTGTCATTTTTTACTTCATTTAATTTTATTCTAGACTTAGCTTTCTCATTTTATATGAGTTTTGTTTGCACTCCCACATTGTATAAGTAATCTGTAGCTTGAGCTTTTTAGCATGTAACTTAGTTAGCACAATTATGCATAAGTTTTCCTTGAAAGTTTAATATTAAGTTTACTAAGGTGTTATTTTCTTTGGTGACATTTTATTTTCTTTGTTTATATAGGTCGTTTGGCCACATGGTGGCCACTATTGCCAAACAGAAGAAAACTTCTTCAAGTTTCTTGATTTTATGGGGAAAAATTGCATTGACAATATTATTGATGTTGAGGTATAGTATAAATCCTTTATAGTCTACTTTAGTTCATATTTTATTGTTCATCGTCTTTCATGTCTTACACTCTGCATTGTATCTTCTTTCGTTTTTAGAAAATGAACTCAGTATTGATGATAAGAAGCAGGAATTGAAGAAAGAGGAGAACAATAAAATTGGAGCGAAAAAACGCAAATTAAGGAGAGAGAGGAGAGAATTGCTCTCATGGTACCCATAGACCCAATATCCCACATAGGACACACATAGATATTTATGTTCAAATCTTTAGAGTTGGTCAATTCACCTGTAATGCCTTGAGAACACAATGATAATGTTTTGAAGTGATGAAATAATATTTCATGTGTAAATTCTACTCCAACCAATATTAAGTTGGAAATTCATATTGTAATACTTGACATTTTATATAATATAATTTATGTTGTTGAAATTATTTCTAGTTTCACTTGATACTATTTAGTATTATAATTAACATATCTAACTTTGTGTTTTCATATAAGATGAATATGTACATTGTATGACAATTTTTATTTTTTATTTTATTTATTTATTTATTTATTTTTTTAATTTAGTTGCAAAATCATACTAATTAATTTATGTTGATTAATAATGAACACATAAAATAAATATAAAACTACTAAATAAGTAGTTTATGTTGATTAATGATGAACACACATAAAATAAATATATAAATTAGTTGCTTATAATGATCATGAAGTAAATGAAATGAATATAAAATACTAAAGTAGTCATTTATATAATGAATATGAAACTACAAAAAATATAAATGACTACTGTAAATCATAAATTTGTGATTACAAATGACGACTAAATTTTGTATATATATGACTACTAGTAGCTAATTTACCGTATCTTATAACACGACCAAAATTTTGTTCATATTTCTTTGGTAATTAATTGGTTTCAAAAGATGACTAAAATTTGCATATATATGACTATTAGTAGCTAATTTATAGTATCTTATAACACGACCAACATTTTGGTCATTGATTGGTTTGATCGGGTTATCGTTTAGTAATATATTTTGTTGTATATTTGGTCATTAATTGTGGCAATTAATGATTAAATCAATGACTAAATTAATAACCAAATTAATGACTAAATATACTACTAGACAATTAAATTTAGATAACCAATTAAGACCGTTGTAGACCCTGCTCGTATAGCATGTGCCCGGATCGCGCGGCCTGACTGGCTCACTATCGGCCTCACTCGCTTCACCTTACCAGACCGTACCTGACAAGACCAGACCTAATGGCTTCCACTGGGCTATCGGCAGTTTCCATAGCACTCATTCATTGTCACCTTGTTCATCAATGGGGTAGGTGTTTTCTCTTCTCTCTTCGGCGTTTGGTCCCCGAAGGGCATTATGTGACTAAACTAAAAATGACTAAAAGTTGTTCGCATTATAAGATACTGTAAATTAGCTACCATTGGTCATCGACTGAAAAATGGTCATTTATATGCAAATTTTAGTCATTTTTTTAGTAACTAATTAGCCATTTTATACGAGTGCATGGTTGACCTTCAATGACCGTGTTTGTCACAATGTGACATTGGACCAAGTGACAGTGTTTGTCATAATGTGACCATGGTTGATTTCTATATTGAGACAATCTTTGTGACAATGTGATGTTGGAACATAGTTGACCACAATTGATTTTCATATTAAGACAATCTTGTCACAATGAAACATTAGTTGATTTTCATATTGAGAAAATATTTGTCACAATGCGACGTTAGACCATGATTTACCATGTTTGACCAGGGTTGATTTCCATAGAGAGAATTCTTGGTCACTATGCGGCATTTGAACATGGTTGACTAAGATAAATATTATAAACCCAAGGTACATAAAACATAAGATAAATATTATAAATCCTAAAATAAACATGGTTGACCATGGTTAACCATAGTTGATTTTCATATTGACATAATATTTTTCACAATGTGATGTTGGGCTATGGTTGACCATGATTGATTTTCATATAGAGACAATGTTTGTCACAATGTGACATTGGACATTGGTTGACCATGGTTGATTTTCATATTGAGAAAATTTTAGTCTCAATGCGACATTGGACCATGGTTGACCATGGATGACCATGGTTGTCACAATGTGACGTTGCACCAAGAGACAATCTTTGTCAAAATGTGACCATGGTTATTAACCATGGTTGAGCAGGGTTGATTTACATATAGACATAATATTTGTCACAATGTGACATTCGAACATGGTTGATTTTCCTATTGAGACAATCATTGTCGCAATGCAATATTGGTTAATTTTTCATATTGAGTTTTTTTTGTCACAATGTGACATTGGACAATGGTTGACAATTGTTATAAGCACAATGGACCTATCTTAAACCCAAATATTAATATTATAAACCCTATGAATAATATTATACCCTAAGAATATGAACCCTTATATTAATAAACCAAGGGAATTGATATCATAAACCCAAGGGATTAACACTAAAAACCCAAGGGATTATTTTTTTTCCCGTGGAAAAAGTTGCACTTTCTTTATTGATAAAGAAACTGCATTTTGCAGATGCATAGCATATACAATATTCAGGCATAGCCTGTCCTTCTTGCCCAGTCAAAACTGTATTCGCCAATTAAGGCTTTTTAAAGTAACATAAAAAGAGTCTATAAATATAAGTACTGCTCTACACAGAGAGCCCTGTAGCTATATGTACTGATAAAAAAGTATATAGTAGTGAGTATTTACATATGACTGTCAACCACTGAGCAGAATAAACAAAATTGCAAAATTACAAAATGTCATTTCTGTGAAGCTGTCAAGTTTCCAGCTCTATGAACAGTCTATGGTAGTACTGGTAACAGCTGCCGTCCCTCTCTTCCATAATTAACCAGCTAGTATCATCCCTGTGTGCCGCCTCCTTGGATAGGTTGTCGGCGGCTGTGTTGTGTTCCCTGTAAATGTGATGGCAAGAGAAGATGTCAAAATGTGTTATAAGTCGATGTGCTTCATCCAATATATGTTGTAGAGAGTATGAATTGCAGTGAGCTGATTTATTCAACCAATTACATATAATTTGCGAATCTCCAAATAGTTGTAATTGTTTGCAGTTTTTGGATAGTGCAAAAAGAATGATGTTTTTTGTTGATACCAATTCTGCAAAATTATTTGTTCCCCTTCCCAGACCCATTTGGATTTTGTAAACATGGGAGTCAGATAAGTGAAGAATAGCTCCACCTCCGCAGCCCCTCTCCTGAGCTGAGCCGTCAAAATAAGCCCAAGGGTGGGAATGATCAATGGGTTTAGGGATAATGTTCCTATGATTCTGAGGCTCCTCGTCAGGGATGGAGTTATAATCAGCTAAAATCCTTGAAGAGATAGAAGGCCAATGGGGGGGTCTCTGTAAAAAATGGCTTGGTTCCTGGCAATCCAAATGGCCCAGCTAATAAGAAGTGGTACATTTTTTAGTTTTGTAGATCTACAAGTGAACCACACATTCCAAGAATCCAATAGAGTAGGACCCTGCCATTTCAAATTAGTGGAGATAGAGAGAAGTATGCCGTTCCAGAGATCCTGTGTGAGCGGACAGTGAAGAAAGAGGTGTTCAGTATCTTCATTTTCACTTCTACAGAGATGGCACCAAAACGGTCCCACATATGATCTTTTCATCAAGTTGGCCCCGGTCGGGATTTTGTTGTGTAGTATAGACCACATGAGTATTTTTGACCGGGGAGGCGCCTTCAGCTTCCATAGGTGTTTCCACCATGGAGCCAGATCTGGTGGCTTGTGTCCTTCCAACAGTACTAGGTAACCATCCTTGGGGGTATATGATCCGTGTTTAGCATGTGCCCATATAAGCTCGTCCTCCCCATCAGTAATCCTAATGTGAGCTTCCGATAATGCATTGGTGTAGTTGTTCCATTCCTGTACCCAACATTCAGGTATGTTCAGAGTAATTGCAGATTGCCATGCTTGATGTAAGATAGTGGAATGCACCCCATCTGCTATCTGGTTGATATGTGTAATACCATTTGCCTGCAGGTGTCCTTGCAGGCCATCTGAGAGCGTATGAGCATTCCCGCAGCCCACCCAGGGGTCTAAGCCTATCTGGATCTTAGCCCCCAATCTAATTCTCCATGTTAATCCACTGCGAATAAGCTCCTTCGATTTGTTAACTGCCTTCCATATTATAGAGATGTTATTCTGCCGGATATCTTGTCTGATCTAGTCAAGGACGCTGGCTGGATGGATGTATTTAGATGTAGCAACCTTCGTCCAAAGGCTATCATTTTTTAACAATTGCCACCCGAGTTTGGAGGCCAATGCTTGTGAGAAAGGTCCAAGTCTCTTGATGCCCCATCCACCCCAGTGCTTAGGTAAAGACAGAGAGTCCCAGCTCATCCATGCAAATATTCTCCCAGGTTGGTTCCCTTTCCACAAAAACCTACAGCACAAATTTTGTAGGCGCGACAGAATACCCCTGGGAATCCATGCAAGAGTCATCCAATACACCAGAGTGGCTTCTAAGATGGCCTTGATGAGTACCAGTCTCCCTGCCCTGGATAAATATTTATGGTACCAGATATTTAGCCTCTTCTCTACCTTCGAAATCAGCCATGTCCAATCAGCAATCCTGTAACCACAAGGTTTGAGCCTGTACCCTAGATATTTGAGGCCCTCTTCCAGTTGTACCATAACAAAAGCAAATCTCCTTAGGGCAAATTGAACCTCATATTGAGAACAGCCAGTGGTGGTTATAGTGGATTTCGATTTGTTTATGACCATGCCCGTGGCCTTAAGGAATATACTGAGGACACGAGAGAAAGCGGAAGTGTCCCCAATATCACCATTAAGGAGGATCAATACGTCATCAACAAACAATAAGTGGGTGAGAGTACAATCATCAGTGATTTTGATTCCCCTTATATGCCCTAATCTGCATTCCTCTCCAATAATTCGACTGAGACCTTCCATGATAAGAAGGAATAGCAGAGGTGAAAGAGGGCATCCTTGCCTCAGACCCCTTTCTACATGAAAGAAGGGGGAGGCAAAACCATTTATCAATATGCTAAAGGAAACATTCGATATGCAACAAAAAATCCATTTGATGAAAGATAAGGGGAAACCCAGATGGGTCAGCAGCATGCGAAGATAGAGCCAGTTGACCCTGTCAAAGGCTTTGGATAGGTCAATTTTCAGGATCATGCCTTTCAGGTTTCAGGTCTGAACAGAATGGAGAAGCTCTTGTGCGGTTCTGACAGCTTCATGAATTTGACGATTCTGGAGAAAGGCAAACTGTTTAGGAGAAATGTGGGCAGAGAGTACAGGCTTGAGGCGATTAGCTATGATTTTGGCAATGATCTTATAGATGCAGTTACAGAGGGATATGGGGCAAAAATCATCAAAGGAGTTAGGTTTGTCCACTTTAGGGATAAGGGCAATAAAAGTGGAGTTGAAGCTGTCCCACATTCGACCTCTCTGCCTGCATTCTTCAATCAATTTCAATAGATCTGCTCCCAAAATGTCGAAGAAAGCAGAGTAAAACTCAACAGTCCAACCGTCCGGGCCAGGGCTCTTATCCTTTTTCAACCATTTGAGAGTTGCTTCAAGTTCTCCCATGTTGACTTCCTTAGATAGCTCCAGTCCCGCTTCCTCATCGACGAACCTAGGAAATATCTGTGCAATGCGCATAATCTCCCTCATAGTGGCATGAGGAGGCTCCTTGTAAATCCTCTTGAAATGAGCGGTAGCTAAAGAAGCGAGCCCTCTAAAAGTGTTAACAGAAGAGCCATCCTCCTTCTTAAGTTCCCAGATGGTATTAATCGCCTTTCTCCCATTAGCCTGTCTGTGAAAGAACTTTGTGTTGTCATCACCCTCTTTGAGCCAGATAGCTCGGCTACGAAGTCTCCAACATTCTTCCCTATCCTTCAAAATCTGAGCCCTTTTGTGGAGTAGATCTGCAAGCTTATCCTTTTGTTCCTGCGAGGTGAGAATCCCCTCCGAATCCTCCTCCATTTTTGCAATGCCTTCCTCAGCTGATTTGAGGTCTTGTTCATCCTACTCCTTTTTCCTCCTGGCCCATTCGATAGATATCTTCTTCAGCTCATATAAGTTGCAGGAAAATCCTTCCACTATGAGCCCTTCTGAATCCACTGGGTGAGCCTTCCAATACTCACTGACTACCTTAAGGTAGCCAACATCCCTTAGCCAAGTAGAGTTGAATTTAAAGGGGGCTTTGGGCTTCTCATGGATGTCAGACAGCTCCATATAGATAGGCCTATGATCAGAGACTCCTCTCGAGCCTATCCACTGCCTGATCTGATAGCCTCGATTGACAAGGGCTTCTCTGATAAGGAAGCGATCTAGGCGCCTGGCCAGGCTGGCCTCTCCAGTTCTATTATTCCTCCAAGTAGGCTGGAGCTTAGCCGAGGGGATGTCTACCAGATTGTGAGAGTCCAACAAGTCTTCGAAAAATATAGACAGGGAGTCCGCCTGGGCGTTAGGACCCCAAGACTCCGCAAACCCCATTGAGAAATTAAGGTCACCACCGAGGATCAAGAAGTCTTCTTGAAAAGTAGAGGATGAGAGCAGATTGTGCCAGAAAACCTCTCAGTCCCGGTAAGGCCCATATATGTTAAAAAGCCTTAAATTGGAGTCTAGGGCTGATGAGAAGATATCAATACCCAGGTACCCCACCACCCCCCCTAGACGTTGAGCATCCTAATGGAGCGATTGTAGAAACCCACAGATAAACCACTAGAGCGGCCTATCGCATCCAGAGAAAAGAAAGTCCAACCTAGGAGCCAGGATTCCAGGAGGGGGGAGATGGTGCAGTCGGGTCCAAGGGTTTCTTGCAAGAATATGATGTCCATAGATTTCGAATGAAACAGGTGCCTCAAGGCTAGTTTTTTCCCCGGGCTAGCCAACCCTCTGCAATTGAAGGACAGGATCTTCATGGAGGGGGAGGGGATGGGGCACCTTCATCTCTAAGACCCCAGGGAATTTGTGCTTGTCTGCCAGATACAATCTTGGCTCCCACCCTATGCCTGGCCTTGGAGAGGTTGGATGGCTGCCCATGGGGGAGTTTTGGGAGAAGGGGAAAGGAGATAGACCCAAAACCAACAACATCCTTGCCGAGTGAGCGGAATTTGGATCATTTCGGGTAACGGTGGTCCTTACTAGGAGAGAGCCCTAGGGAGGGAAGGGGAAGGGAAACCAGGAGGGAGGGTCGAGGGGGAGAACCCTGGGAGGGGGAGGCCACCATAGGGCAGTGCAACGAGGGGAGGGAAGGGAAAGAGGGGGGAGGGAGGGGAGCAGAGGGAATAGAAGGGGAAGGGGAACACACTGAGGCATCCACCGGGGGGAAGGACCTTGCGAATGCAATGCAGAAGACAATATATCATAAAAAATAGAATTAAACATGAGTGAGGAAGAGGGAACCGTACCCGCGGTGAGAGCCTCCCTAGAAGCCGCCCGAGCTCACATCAATGGTGGAGAGGGTGGTCTAGGTGGAGTATTCCCTTGCTTCTTGCTGGGACCTAGATCTGCAGCGACACTCATCTCGGCCACCTCATGAGACGGCTGTTCCTCCATTGGCTGCTCTTCCGTGGTGGAAACCGGGGGTGCCTAAAAGTGCTGCTCATGAACCCTCTGAACCTGGCCTCTGTTAGGGTTGAGAGGGCAGTCTCGAAAAATATGACCAACCTTATGACAACGCCGACATCTATAGGGCACCCCCTCGTAATCCAAGATCTGCTTCCTGGTAAGGTTCCGCCACTGGATGGTTATGAATTCCTGCAGACCCCCACGAGTATCCATGTGCACCAGGATTCTAGCATAAGACATCTTCCCCATGACAAGGTAGGACTTGTCTGAACCCATGTACGAACTAAGAGCATTTCCAATCCTCTTGAAGATTTCTTCTGACCAAAAGTGGGGGGAAGCCCGGGTAGCCTGACCCAGATAGGCCCTATCCCGAGCTATTCTGAATCAGGATCAAAAGGTGGCGACCATCTTTTCAGGTGAATCGGGGCATTATCAAAATGCCAGTAGGAAGAAAGCACCCAGTTGGTGTGATCCGGCCGCGCAAACCTGAGAGAAAACCACCCACGCATGAAAGTCTGTACGGTGGGCAGATCCGTGAGTCTATGGCCCCAAACTTCAGAAACCCATGCTTTAAGTCTTTCCGTTGAGTAGTTTTGTCCTCGAATCCTACCAACTAATACCCGATCTACAATATCCATAGACTTCGCTAGCTGAATGTCTTCTTCCAACCGAAGGATGGCATCGTCGGACTTCGATCTAAAACACTTAACCTTCTTCCTGGGCCGTGCCTCCTCAGATGCCCTAACCTCAGGGTTAAGCCCGGATGGAGAGCCCGAGGGGGAAGGGGGAGAAGGGGCGGCAACGGGGAGAGGGGGGAGGGAGGGAATAACAGGGGGAGGGGCAGGATCCTGAGGCAGATGCTGCGGGGCTGGCGGCAATGGAGCTGACGTAGGAGGAATAGATGAAGGACCACCAGAAAGGGGAAAATAGGGAGGGTTAGCCCAGGATTCCAGGGGATTAGGGTTTAGACAGCCAGATGCAAACCCTAGCGAGGATGGAGAGACCGGCGGGGAGGAAAGGGATGGCCAGGTAGGGGGAAAGTCCGGTAGAATGACCGGACGACCAAACGGCCCAGAGATCAGAGGCAAATCGGCGATGGTCACATTCAGCTCACAGGTGAATGGAGAGTGGTTTGCCCTAGCTGAGCGTGGAGTAGTCCAAATAGAGTCGGGGATCCTCTGAGTAATCTACTAACTCGAGGTCCATAGTTGTTGGAAACCACAAAAGCTAGCTAGCTGTAACCGACAATGAAAGGTGGAAGTAAGGGAGACAACCCTAATGGAGAGTCCCAGCTAAGGTAAACTAGAACAGTAAACCACAATAAAAAAACGTATTACAGGCTTGAAGGAAATGGGAAAAGATAGATAGTCGTGATCCAGGAACCGGTCAATGAGGAAGTACCAACACCTACCACCTGCTGTAGAGATTGGGCTCCACGTACCTTCATCTGTATTCTCTATTACTGTCATGTTGCAGGGTCCCCATCCAAAAAAAACCCAAGGGATTATAAACCTAAAGGAATAATATTAAACCTAAGGGATAAATATTATAAACCAAAAATATAAAATCCTAAGGTAAATATTATAAACCCTAAAATAAACATGGTTGACCAACGGTTTACCATCATTGATTTTTGCACCAGTACAATCTTTGTCACAATGTGATGTTGGCCCATGGTTGACCCAGATTGATTTTCATATTGAGACAACCTTTTGCACAATGTGATATTGGACCATTTTTGACCATTCTTACCATGATTGCAGACCCAAGGGATTTATATTAAACCCTAGGATTAATTTTATAAACCCAATGAATAATATTATAGCCTATCAATATGAGCTATTAGATTAATAAACCCAAGGGAATGATTCTAAAACCCAGAGGTATTATAAAACCAAGGGAATAATATTAAACCTAAGCGATTTATATTATACACACAAGGTATATAAACTCTAAGATAAATATTATAAACCCTAAAATAAACATGGTTGACCACAATTGATTTTTATATTAACACAATATCTATCACAATGTAAAATTGGACTATGGTTCACCATGATTGATTTTCGTATTGAGACAAAAATTTTCATAATGCGATGTTGCACAATGGTTGGCCATGGTTTATTTTCATATTGAGATAATAAGCATCAAAATATGACGTTGGACTATGGTTGACCATGATTGATTTTCATATAGAGACAACATATGTGACAATGTGACATTGCACAATGATTGGCCATGGTTGACCATGGTTGACAATAAAATTTGTACCATCTTCTTTGCTTTCAGGAAAAGTTTTCATGTAACCATGGATGTGACTATTTGGGAGTTTCTACTATTTGAAATTATTGCACTTGTTTGTTGTTGGATTCCTTTGTCCGTGTTGATGAGATTTAAGCGATTTTGCAAACAATGGTGTCTTTTGTTTGAAGACCTAGTCTTTCTTGCTAATTTTGATCATTGTAGTGTCAAAGAGTTTAGATTTATTACTTTATCAATTCATACAATCCCTGGTTGTTTCGTTGGGTTTTACCTAAGTGGCAATGGAGTAATATCTTCCATGCTTTTCACTTTTCTTCAATTTGGATTTAGAATTGAAAGTGTTGTTGGATAGATGATTCTATTCAATTCCCCTCCAAATTCTTTGGGTTTTAATAATTTCTTTGTTGTCAACCCTTTTGCAAAGACATTTAGAAAGCCATTAAGTGAAATCAATGACATGCCATGTTAATGAGAAACCTAACCAAAATCATCATATATAAATTCATTAAAAGTTTACATATATTTCAAGTTTATGTGTGTAAAAAAATATACAAATTGTTAATCTAAAGATAGAGGTAATGTGTTGGGAAAGCTATTCTATTCCCCCATGATAACATAAAATGTTAATAATAAAAAAAATATAAATAAAAAATAAATCCCTGCTAACATGACATTCACCCAACATTATCAACCTTACATATCACAAAGGTTCAATATTAATAAATGAATTTATCTTTTTTAATAGGGAATGTTTGGCTAATAATTAATTATTACATTTATATTTTAACTTGGTTAATTAATTATTATTAATATTTATAAGTGTTATTTCTTATTATAGTTAAAGTGATCATCAATATGATTATATACCTTTCAATAAAATTTAATTTTAATACAATCTATAAAAATTTAATATAATTCTAATTACCATTGAGATCTAACCCTTTCACTTTGATTTGATCCTTCAATCAAAGTCAATTGAGTTTTGAAACACATTAGCCTTTAAAGCAAAGTGTGTGGGCCACTTCATTCAAATAATTACTATACATGATCAATTTATTTATATTTAAGGTAAAAATGTGTGTCTTGATATAATACCATTTACTAATATATAACATGAAAACATCATCGTAATTTACCTCACTAGTATCTTTACCAGCTAGCAAAAGCACTTAAATCTATCTTGGGTGGTATCTTACCATAAAAGAAAGGTAACTTCCAAAATTTCTGATTTCAGGCTTTTGTGATCCATATTTATAATTAGGCCATATTTCAGTATTAATCACATAAGAGCATTTTGTCGATGAGTTTCGAACCATCCAATGTGGTTGACCATTGGGACAAGATGCAGAGTGAGATCATAGCACCACATTAAATAGTGATGAGGAGAGAAAGTTTTTCGACCATTATAAGATAACGGATAATTTGAATATAGTTTTAGAACCTTTTATTGTATTCATCTCTGACATTGGGGTTCACAACTACCATATGAAAAATCCAATATCACCATGTTTATGTGATTTTATTAAAAATCTTGTTTCATATGATTTCGTTGATGGTATATCACGGTCATATTACATAGAGTTTAAAGCTTATTATTCATTCTCGCAGGCAAGGCAGGGACTATAGTAAGCAGAATGGTGCCACTGATATTACTTTGAGCTGGTTATTATCAATTTTTTTTATGATCGTGATAATTTTTTCATAGTGAAATCTATTTCACCATCTTATTTGGCCTCTTCCCGAGGTAGGGAGGAAAAACCATATGTTATATTAGTTTATTTCCTTCGTATTTTCTTTCGTTTCCTTAGCATTTTGAATTTCTAAACTAATGCTAGCATTAGTTCTAAGGTATTAAATATGACAAGCCAATGAGTAAGGCAAGGTCTATCTATAATTTTTGCATGTGTTCTATAGTTGTGCTTGACACCTGTCACTGTCTCTGAGTCACCTTCATCTTGATCTTTCATCAAAAAGGTAATGCACCGCCCCACCTTGCCTTACTAAGGTACATCATACCATATCTGAAATCCATCTTCAACAATAGCACATACGTTACTCACTGGATAGAGGCATAGGGAAGTGAAGAAGGTTATGGAAGACATTCCTTCTAGTTCCATATCTAGTATGGATTGACCAAACTCCCATATATATGTTTAACTTTTCCATTTCAATGTGTAATCTATCTATGCAAGTTCATACAAAATAATTTTCCAAAAGAAAAGACCATAAAACTTACTCCTTCCCATAAATCTAGTGTTTGGTGTTTTTGTAACACACAGATTGCTCTGAGGGGGCATGTTATGATGGTAAGTAGTGGTATTGGTCATAGCTAGAGGAGGTCCTGAATGCATATAATGTTGTGTTGTTGTAGTATTAGAGGGCATTGATTCCTCTGCAACCCAAGTGGCTACCTCTTGATTCACATGATGGGAACTTGGGTTAGCAGGAACTCCCATAACCCATGTTCCCATTCTACAACCTCCTTCACTCTCTTTTTATGGGTATCCATTTGGCCATGAACCCTAATTTTTTTCATATTTTCTAACCTGAATGGCAAGCGGTCCAAATCTTCGAATGTGGTTATCAATTTTGAGGCTCTAATAGGTGAAATTTCCTCTGATACGTAGAAATAAATTGGTTAGAAAGGCAACATAGAATCTTAGTATTACAACATCACTAACATTAACAACATAGCCAACCCCTAGCATATGCCCCTTCTGTTATCTATATTTGGCAGGAAATACAAGACAACACAATACATCTTTCATTAGCGATTTTCCCTTCCTTGTGAACTCCTCCAAATTTCCCTTCCTTATGAACTCCTCCTAACTCAGTTAGGGTTGACCACCAATATATTCCCTTATAGACAGAGTAGATTATATCTACATAGATGAGATTGTGGTGTCCCAGCAGGCCATCGATATTATGCAGAGGGCGGGCTATGGGCTTGATAGGTAGCTTGGAGGGTTCACCTATGTGTTTTATGCTATAGAGATGGTGCTTGAAAGCTTCACTGTTGAGTCTCTCTGTGTGAATTTTGGGGATTGAGAGTAGGACCAAGAGTTGGAGGACAAGAAGTGGGTGCACATCATGATCATGGAAATAATTTTTCAGAGTTTTGTAACCATGGAAATAACACAATCAACTTGTTAATATCATATTATGCATAACTTTGGCTTCAACAGAGAAGAGGAGGAATTTCCCACTATGGCTTCAATAAAGCCTTCCTCCTTCACCAAGTTATGAATCTGTCCTTGATACAGAGTGACTAGAGGTGCCATGGTAATAGATTTCTTCTTTTTGTTTTCCATCTGCATGTTGGGTTATGGAAATATAGACAAGTGCTAAAATCATGGGCCCACAAGGATTTATATTTAATTAACATGTCAATCAATTACACCTGTTGTAGAAGGCTTAAGAGGATGCCTACGTGCTGGTATCTTGACATTATGTACCTTAGCTAAACCACTGTCAATGAATATGGTTTAGATATTGTGATTGTTTTGAAGTATTAGACCATATTTTGATTTAGAGAAATTATGTACCTTGGCTAAACCACTGTCAATCAATACATATATTTCGATACTGTGATTGTTTTGAAGTATTAGACCATATTTCGTTTTTGAAATATATTTGGAGTTTGTGAAAAGACTGTTCATGAATATCATGGGTATGTGTTATTGATACAGGAAGGGACCTATATCCAAAATGCTTCTTGCCTATGTTGTCTCCATCATTAGCAAAGGGAACTTCAATCGATTCCTTTGCTTAAAGGGTTACTACAATGACCTTGCAAGCTTGATTTTCAACACAAATGATGGCATTGTTAAAAGAATTTCCATCTTTGCCACAGGAAAGGTGTTTTGTCAATCATCACTAATGCTTTACTTTGTTACTATTTTTACATTAGGGCTAGTCACATATGGAACTGTGCTTCCATCAAGTCTGTTCATACCAGTAAATTTGATAGGCGCTGCATATGGTTGTTCTATTAGGGAGTTGATTGCATCCTTCACAGGAATTGATGGGTGCCTTAGTGTTTTTCTCGATACAGTCTCTTTGCTTGGGGGCTCAATGAGGATGATAGTTTCATTGACAATTTCATTATGTGTCATCCTTTTGGATCTAACAAATAACTTGTCATTGCTGCCTTTTATTATGTTGGTTCTATTAATAATGAAGACAACAACGCCTTAGCCTTTAGGGGTGAAAGTCAAAGAGTACCTTAAGTGCAAGCCTTCTTAGTCCATGTCAACTAGAGATGTGAGTATAACATATATATGTCGATATCACATATCTATGCCTATCATATTTAGATATCTTTGATTCCGATATTCTCAATTAGTCCCATCAGAGACCCTATCTTAGTCCATGCACTTAGGTCTTTCGTGGAGTGAACATTGTAATAAGTTGTGCATTAGACACGAGTATAACATATATATGCCAGTATCACGTATCTATGCCTATCATATGTAGATATCTTTGATTCCGAGATTCTCGATTAGTCCCGTCAGAGACTCTATCTTAGTCCATGCACTTAGGTCTTCTGTGGAGTGAAGATTGTCTTAAGCTGTACATTAGACAAGTTAGTTCTTCGGAGAGTAATATCTAATCGGAGAGGAAGAGCTCTTCGGAAACAAGCCTAAAGAGAGACTACTAGCTTATTATCAGTTTCCAGTTAGTCCCGCCTGGAGCCCATGGACACTAGCTCTAGTCTTCTTGGTCCAAATAAACTCTTTAGAGACAAGCCCTATTAGTCTTTACAGTTTGAGTCCTTTGAGCTGGCCTTTCTAATGGGCCTCATTGTAATATTTTTCAACCTTGCATTAGACAACATTGTATCATTTAAGCTGCTTGTTGCCTCTAATTAATTCTCTTTAATTTATGAAGCTCCACCCTTGTTCGATGGGCCTATGCTACTGTCCATATTTAATCCATTACTACACAAAATTGATGGATCATTCCTATTTCGATTTTCCTACAGTGATTAATTCATTTTTTAATCACAAATCCAAACAAAGAAGTTGTATTAGTTTCCAATGAATTTCTTCCATATTAGAATTTGATTAATTCAATTCAGTAAAATATTTGTTGAGGTGTTGGTGTAGAGTACAGTGCATAGTTTCAGTTCTCAATTTTATGGATTTGAAAATTGGTTGAAATAAGTTAAACTACAAGTATATATTGGCCTTTTAAATGTTCATGGGTGATAATCTAATACAAAATTTATTACCAACAACACTTATTTCCTATATTGCACCAACTGCAATAGGGGTTGGTGTGCTGGAAATCGTGTTACCTAAACTACTCTAATTACCCAAGCTATAAGGGTGTGATAAGGATAGATTCTTTAGACTTGTTCCTATGGAGATAGTCAATCTGCTCATTCCCTGGATCTGGTCTCCTACCTTAAGACTATAACTATACCATTATCTTCAAGAGAACTAACAAGGTCAATTTGCTCATAGATAGGATACCATGGAGAAACTATTTGGATTTATTCGTAAGTGGCTCGAAATGATGAAACAACCTATGATGGACTGAGTTAGTAGGAAGAAAAGTGTCACTTCGTTTGGGCAATTCATCTTAATGTCGTCCACGAATTACAATGTCACTTCACTTATTTTGTCTTTCAAATCTCTCTTTCCCAACCATTCCTCCCTCTCGAAGAAGTTGTTATTAATTGTAAATAGCCTATTTTTCATGTTTGTAGTGATGGATAGAGTATCCTTTTAAAGATGTGAACCAATGAGATTGACAATCGAATAAGGGAAACTGAACTACATCTTATATTAGAAATGGAAGTACTTGTATCAAATCAATCATCATTACTTGTGTGATTACTTGGAATAGTAAACCAAACATAAGACTCAAATAAAACATAGTAAAAAGAGCTCAGATTACCTCAAATGATCAAACATATGGGAATAGTATAGTACATTGAATAAGAACATATGACTATAATCTTGAATGTAATCAATCGGTGGTGGAGGGTGTCAAAACATTGGATGGGAATTGGATTCTACTGGTTGCACTAGATTCTTCATGGATGGAAATAAATTCAATCAGTAGGTAAGCATGTCACATTGCTTGCTTGTAGATTAGCTTTGGTATAGAGAGTCTGTACACATTATACTAGTTCTAAATATCTAGCTAGTTTACCTAATTAGTGATCTTAGTGGTTATAAGCTTTTGTTGATCAGGAAGAGACTATTATCACCTATTCAATATAGATAAGATCACAAAGCATCTTGTATTCAATGGAAGGACCTTACTAGATAGAACCTATAAAATGGCCATCAGTATGTCCCTTTAGTCAATCTTGAGTCGATACACTTTATGTCAGTACTACATGTTGGCAATGCCACATATGACAGGTTTATATGCCATAGGAGGTGAGCCAACAGTCGACCTAGTTATTTGATCACTCGATATAGGAAGGAGTGGTCCCATAAAGGTAACACTGCATAGAGCCGAAGCTTGATAGGCCTTATTGATTGGGCTATGATAAGCCTTTGGATCAAAGGGAGTGATCCCTCCTCACATGCTATATGGGATATGTCTTGGGGAGGCAGGGGTCGAAGTCAACTAGATAATATACCACTTCAATTTCAAATTATGCTAACTCTACGTTTGTTGCTATATCTACTACTCTCTCTATTACTGGATATGCTCCGATTAATGCTATCCTTGCTTCTACAACAACCTTGGATTTTTGCTCTATTACTGGTACTGGTGCTTTACAGTGTTTTGTTTTGTGAATGAATGAGTAGGATTGTAGAGAATGAGTTGTTTAAATAGGACTCAAGATCCATAACAAAGGTAGAAATATTTCAATACATATTGCTGAAATGGGCAGTGGCATTTCTAGTTGGCCTTTGCATTGGTATCATTGCAACATTTATCAACCTTGCAGTAGAGAACATTGCAGGGTTTAAGTCACTTGTTTCTTCTAGATTGATACTACAAAATAAGTATGGTATTAATTATCTTTGATCTATGAAGCTCCACCCTTATTCGATGGGTCTGTGCTATGTCCATATTCAATCCATTGCTACACATAATTGATGGATCAATCCTATTTCACTTTTCTTACAATGATTAATTCATTTGTTTATCACGAATCTAGACAAAGAAGTTGTATTAGTATGCAATGAATTTCCATGATATTAAAATTTGATTAATTCAATTCAGTAAATATTTTTGAGGTGTTGGTGTAGAGTGCAGTGCATAATTGCAGTTCTCAATTTTATTGATTTGAAAATTGATTGAAATGCATTAAACTATAGGTATATATTAGTCCTTTCAATGTTCACAGGTGCTAATCTAGGAATTTTTTTACTTTCATAAACTGGTTGTTTGATGTGCATTAATAAACTCTTTAATTTACTAACCTTCTACATGGGAGGCTATTGAATGAAGCCATTGGATAAAAGTATCCTGAGCCTTTGAATTTATTTGGATTTCTTGTTCAAGGTGTTAACGAAGTATTCGTTAATTCACGCTTTGAGTTTTGACTGATAATCCTTATTGCTATTTATTTGGGATACTCAAGTAGTCTTGAAGAAGTCATGAACTACTTGACCTTGTTGGAAATAATACTGAGAGGGGGGGTGGATCAATATTTACAATTCAATAATTTTTTATTTTCCAATTAGATTTATATATGCTACTTTAGTGAAGTGAACTTGCGTGTGCATGCAAATGTGATTAAAGAAACCAACGTATACCCAGAGAACTTATGATTTAGTTAATTCATCATGTGTTGATATTATTCAGTGCATCAGTAATTTATTCTATAGTAACTATGTGCAGTAATAACATAATAAACCATCACACATAAGAAACACACATGAACACCAAGATTTAAGGTGTAAACCTAATGTGAGAGAAAAACCACCTACTGTTGTCATCGTTGTCTTCTTTTTAATATAAAGAAAACATGTTTACAATATTGTACTAGTGCATACTCATACCAGTATGCAGGCACCCACCTGCAGAAAGCTACAACCTTCTCTCATTCTCTATCTTCTACTGGAAGGGAGCTACAAGACTCTACCTCTTGTACTAGCCGATATGTTTACTAGTACGTAGGCACCAGCCTATAGAAGGCTACAACTTTCTCTCTTCCTCCAGGGACCATGTTTAATAAATTTTCAGAATGGATGCTCCTGTTACACAAAACCACAATATGAAGGCCTCGTTTCATAAAATTTTCACACTGGACACATCAAAAGCTTTGAAACTCAAAATCTATAATAATAACCACATTAACCGACAATAAGTCAATCTAAATAGTCAGATCACTATCACAAGAACACTACGCTGAACCTAGAAACCTGCATCATCATTCAGAACCAGCTGCAACCTCAAAAATCATACATCAGAATGCATACGCTACTTTAATGAACCCAACCTACATGTATACACTACTTCCTTTAACCAAACCTACGTATACCTCCAAAACTACTGAATCATAGAAACTTCTGAATCAAATCTATACCAGCCAGTAATATTATGAACATTTACTTTCAAATTACAGAGATATATACAGTCAGCAATAAAGATCACCCTTTTCACTTAATCAATCAATCAATCAGCCTCAATATTCTTATGCATTTAGTTCTACTTTCAAATCTAAGAAGACATCATTGATAGGCAACAGTAAACCAACAACACTGATTAGATAGATCAGTGTTTTTTAATAACATGCTTTTCTTTTGTATATGCTAATTGGAAGCTTTGAACCAGTGTGTATATGCGCCTTCACCAAGGCGAACCAGCATGTAGATATGCAAATAATAACTTACAATTTTGCTGATATTCCATATTTTAGACATACCCAGATCATGACATTTAAAGAATAAAACATGTGTAAGAAATCAAATCTAGCCTAGTCAATATCAGATCATTCAATGGTAAGTCATTTTAGGACTCATGATCATGATCCAACACTCAATTCAAGGTGCACAAAATATTTCAGATTATATCATAATCATAGCCCCTATAACATAAAATATACTTCAGATAGAAGTATTCCTGAGATACTGTTTCACTTGCATGCATGGCCCCTGGATCTTCTCCTCCTTATATAGTTTTTGGCCTTTCTCAATACTTCGAACCAAAACAATACTTAGAACCCATGGTATTCTTGGACGGGATCAAATAGTCGTTACTCCGCTCAATATTTTGGGCTAATACCATGGTATTGACCCTTGGTATTATTTAATCTTGAATTTCCTTGATTTTCCAACCCATACGCTCTTTTCCTCTTGTGAAATAGCGTTCATACTGATATGCTCTTTTTGTTTTGTTAACCTGCATGTATACACTGCTTTGACATGCTGAACTTGTGTATACAACTTAAACTACCTTACAACATCCTTTTCCTTCAACTTCTTGATTCTAATCATTAAAATCTTTCTTCCAACTTTTTGTTCTTCTGTACCAATGTCCTGTTACCTCTTAAATGACCCGTTACAATTTGAGTTGCCCTTTATCAAATTTGAACTGACATATGAGTGAGGTTCCATTAAGGACAACACCTATATCATAATGCCAACAATCTCCCCCTTTGGACTTGATGACAACCATATTGATGTTTATTACTTCAAGTTGTTGAACCTGTTAGAGATATCAAGCAACACCAAAATACTCTCCCCCTTCGACATCAAGGGCAAAGGGGGGATCAAGATATTCTCCCCCTTTGAGATACAATATGCTCCCCTGAGTACATGGATATTCTGCAGAGATATTTTTCAAACTAATAACATGACTTTATAACTCAACTATGTGAGTATGACCTTCCTATCACCAATGCCTCATTCATACATCAATCACCCAACCAAGTGGGGATATACCAATTATTTATACATGACCGTAATATAGCAATTTTTACATCATACTTCCCATACATAGTGGGGATACAAATTACATCATATGTCCAATATGAGTCATTCAAAAATAGACTATGATAGAAGTGGACATATTACGCCCTAGATATTTACATGACCTATGCAAGAATTGTTATGAATATTTGAAACCATAGCTGAAATCAACAACCATAATGCCAATAATGCAGAATATTTGTGAAGGCTAATGCTTCCTGTGAACCTATGCTACTTGTGCATTGTCAACAAATTATTCATTAAGGCATCTTCATTAGTCAGATAAAAATCGATGAAGAAAGCATATCAGCAGACTGTAATCATCAATATCAGACTAAGCACCCATGACAGAGTCCGACCCACTATTTTTCTATCATAAAAACATATGCATGCCTACAACCACAGAAACTCGCATATATACAGGGATATCCTTCATGAAAGCCATGTATAGGAACCTTCTTTTGAAAACCATATTTAACAACGGGATGATGCAGAAACTACTCCCAGATTTTGTCTGAGATATTCAAATGTTTCTCTTGGAAGTGGTTTGGTAAATATATCAGCAACCTATTCTTTGGAGGTAACATAATCCAACTTAAATTTTTGTTCTAGCACTTGTTCTCGTAGAAAATGGTGCTTAATGGGTATGTGCTTGGTCTTGGAGTGCATGACTAGATTTTTCGAAATACTGATGGCATTTGTATTATCACATAAAATCAAGATGGGTGGAGAACATGTGATTTGAATGTCTTACAATATTTGCATCATCCAAAGTAATTGTGTACAACAAGATGCAACAACCACATATTTTCTTCGGCTGTAGATAGGAAATCGAACATTGTTTCTTGCTGAATCAATATACTAACCATGATCCCACGTAGAATGCACCTCCACTGGTGCCTTTTCGATCACCAACATTTCCTGCTCAATCTGCATCTGTATGTGCATGAAGAGTAAGATATGTATCTTTAGGATACCATAGACCAAAGTCTTGAGTTCCTTGAAGATATTTGAATATTTGTTTTACAACCTGAAGATGTGATTCCTTTGGATTTTCTTGGAACCTTCCAACAATTCCTACTGCATGCATGATATCAAGTCCAGTATCTGTTAGATAGAATAGACTTCTAATCATAGATCTGTATGCTGGTTGATTCACTGTAGTTGATTCATCGTTAGAACTGAGACTGCATCCTGTAACCATTGGAGTACATACTTGTTTAGAATATTCTATTCTGTACTTCTTCATAATTTCCTCGAGATATTTAGTTTGTGAAAGAAATATACCATCTTTTGTTTTTTGTACTTGTAGACCAAGAAAATAAGCAAGTTCACTAAGTAAGGACATTTTGAATTCTTGCTGCATAACTAAAGCAAAGTTCTAACTCATAGATCCTTCAATGCTACCAAAGATGATATCGTCAACATAAACAACAATAATTAGTAGTTTATCATTATCAATCTTAGTGTATAAGTTGTTTCTTGTAGATCCTTTTGTGAACCCTTGTTGTTGTAGATATTTGTCAAGGTGATAATACCAAGCCCTTGGAGCTTGTTTCAATCCATAAAGAGCATTTTTTCGCTTGCATACAAGCTTTGCATCATTTCCTAGAATGAATCCTTCTGTTTGTTCAATATAAACTTCTTCTTCTAACTCTCCATTAAGAAATGGAGATTTTACATCGATTTGATACACTTTGAATTTCCGAAAATTTGAAAGAGCAAGAAACATTCTTGTAGCTTCAAGTATGGCAACAAGTGCAAATGTTTCTTCAAAGTCTACACCTTCTTGTTGAGAATACCCTCTACAAACAAGTCTTGCTTTGTTTCTAATAACCTCTCCATTTTCATTCAATTTATTCTTGAATATTCGTTTGTTCCTATAATATTTTTATTAAGAGGTCTAGGAACTAGTTCCCAAGTATCATTCTTTTCAATTTGGTCAAGTTCTTCATTCATTTTCTTAACCCAACATTCATCTTTTCTAGCTTCATTAACATTCTATGGTTCTATGGAGGATAATAATGCTAGATAACTGGAAGTTCCTACAAGATTTCTTCTTGTCTGTACTCCAGACCCTTTTTCTCCTAGAATTTGAGATTCTAAATGATTCTTTTGAACATACCTGGATGGAGTCTTTTCCTTGTCAGTTTTATATTCTTCTGATGCTTCATTGGTTTCTTCCTCTATATCATTTTGATTTGATACGGGAAAGAATTTACGATCTTCCTCATTGTCATCAACCTTTGTTGGCTTTATCTATTCTAGATTTCTGCATGCTTCATGAATTACTACATCAATGCATTCAACAATTTTCTAAAGTCTCTTGTTATAACATTTGTATCCTTTACTTCTAGATGAATAATCAAGAAGAATTATTTCGTCTTCTCTGGGTTCAAACTTACCAAGTCTTTCATCAATCTTTTTGAAGAACATTTGCTTCCAAAAACTCTAAAGTGTGTTACAATAGGAGGCTTACCATACCAAAGTTCATATGAAGTTTTATCACTATTTACTCGAACATTAGCTTTGTTGAGAATAGTTACTATAGTAAATGCAGTTTCACCCTAGAAGGTGGTGAGAGTTCTAGATTCATCAAGCATAGCTTGATCCATTTGTTGAAATGTTTTGTTCATTCTTTCCACTACGTCATTTTGTTGAGGAGTTCTAGCAACAAAGAACTGCCTTTTTATTCCATGTTGTTCACAAAAATAAAAAAGATCATCTGATATGAATTTTCCCCCTCAATCAGATTTGAGACATTTGATTTTTCGATCTGATTCATTTTCAACTAAAGCTTTGAAGGATTTAAAATTTTCAAATGCTTCATATTTATGCTTTATTATACCTATCCAATAGATTCTAGAAGAATCATCAATCAATAAAATAAAGTATTCTTCTCCACAAGGTGACCTTTTCCTTGTTGGTCAACACAAATCAATATGGATGAGTTCAAGAGGCTTACTAGTTGATCCTTCTTTTTCATTGAAATGAACTCTGGTTTTCTTACCAACTTGACATGGTTTGCAAATGGTATTTTCTAGGATGTTGATATCTGGAAGATCACGAACTGCCTTAAGCCTGCATGTTTTTCTTATTTGAGAAAAGCTTAGATGCCCCAATCTTGTGTGCCATAACCAATTTTCATCTATTTTACTTAGATAGCATTGTTTTTGTCCTCCTTTTAGTATATATAGATTTCTTGGAGTTCTTGTGCCTTTGATTATAGTCTTTCCTGTATCAAGCTCACAAACCACACATCCATTTGATCGAAACAAAACTTCATTTCCTTGATCACACATTTCACACTCCTTAATAAGTTATGTTTTAAGCCATCAACATACATGACATTTCCATCTTTAACCTTTTATTTCAAATAAATAGATACTTCACCTTTAATGATAGTTGGCATGTCATTTCCAAAAGATACATTCTCTTCCTTTTCTAAAGCATTATATGAATAAAGTTTTTCTTTATCACCTGTCATGTGTTTAGAGCATCCATTGTCAATGTACCACTAATTTTCTTGTCCTTCTGCAAATAGAGATATGCCACATCTTTTTGATTGAAATTCCTTCTTTCTCCATACCTTGGAATTTGATGATGTTTGTTCCTTTTGAAGTGTTGGCTGAAATTTTCTCCTACATTCAGATTCTTCATGACCAAAGTTATTACAAAACAAACATTCAATTTCATCTTCAAGAGGAGAAAAGCTATTATAAGAAATCTTCTTGATTCCTATTATGCTCCTTTGATTTCGTGCTTCTCTAGTCATGATATTTTTGTAAGAAACACATTGAATAGCCTTATGCCCAAAGTTATGGCATGAAAAGCATTTTCCATTAAAAACGTTTCTGTGATCAAGAATCTTTTGGTGTTGTTTACCTTTTGGTTTATGCTTCTATTGATGTTCATCCTTGGAGTAAATTGAGCATGATTTACTTGATGAGTACTTTTAGGCTTTCGCTGACGATTAACATATTGTTCACTGGTCTTTGCTACATCAAGATTGCTTCTAGTGGAGGCTGACCAATTTTGTGATTGGGATGATTCTTCAGTATATCCAAGATAGGTCTTTATAAGAGGAGAACAATGAACCTTGATGATTTCATTTAATCTAAGATTAAGAGATTTTTTCTTCTCAAGTTATTTTTTTAGACCCACAACTTCACATTCTAGTTTTTCATTGTGCTTCTCTTTCAGTGAGTTGATGTGTCAACGTGTCTATGATCATATTCTTTTTTTCCAAGTATATTTTGAGTTTAGTGATTCCTTCAAGAAAGTCTTCTTCTAAGGCATCCAAAAAATCATCATTTTCATAAGCCATGAGTAGTTTATAATCTTGTTCAGTTTGATCTTCATCACTATTAGATAATCCATCACTATCTTCATGAGTATAGTACCTTCTTGTATTAACAACCTGTTTTCTATTTCCTTTTGCAAACTCCTTTCCTTTTTCATGATTATCTTTATGAGGACATTTTGTAGCATAATGGCCAACTCTACCACAATAAAAGAATTTTAATGGTAGCTTACCTCTAAATCTTCTAGAACCCCGTTGAAGCTTCTTGACAAAGTTTACCTCATCATTTTCTTCTGAAATATATCCTGATTCATTGAGCTCTTCCTTTTCTTTTCCCTTTGTTAAGGCTTTGGAAGCTGATTCTCCCATATATGATGGACATCCTTTCCTCATTTCAAAAGAAGTTAGAATTCCATGAAGTTGAAAAACAATAATAGATTGAAGATCCTGCTTTTCTTCTATCGTAGATACTTTTGACTCAAATTTAGAAGACAAAGATCTCAAAAATTTCTCTACTAAAGTAGCCTCCTTTATCTCTTCACCTAGATTCTTCATACAATTAACAATCTCATCCACACATAAAAAGTAACTAGCAATAATTTCATCACTATGCATCTTGAGAGTTTCATATTGAATTTTGAGAGTTTGGAGCCTAGCACATTTTACCTAGGAGTCTTCTTCGTAGCTCTGAATGCTTTTGTCCCATATCTCTTTGGTTGTCTTGAGCAGCATGACTTTGACAAATTCTAATTCTAACAGACTTCCCAATAAAGTATTGACTGCTTTGGAATTAGTTTCGTATAACTTCTTACCTGATGTATCTATAGGTATTGCTGCTAGAAATTGGTATCCTCCTTCCACAATTTCCCAAACATCGGCTCCAAGCGACTGAAGATAGGATTTGGTTCTTATTTTTCAATATATTAAGTTGTTCCCATTTAATATTGGTGGTCTGATCAATCCCATGCCTTCGTGATTGTTCATCTTGAAAGATCTCCCTTCAAGCGATCAAGCTTCTTCTGAAAGACTTGCTCTGACACCAATTGTTGGAAATAACAATGAGAGGGAGGGTGAATCAGTATTTACAATTCAATATTTTTTATTTCCCAATTAGATTTATATACACTACTTCAGTGAAGTGAACTTGTGTGTGCACACAACTTTGATTGAAGAAACTAGCGTATACCGAGGGAACTTATGATTTAGTTAATTCATCATGTGTTGATCTTTAATCAGTGCATTAGTACTTTATTATATAGTAACTATGTGTAGTAATAACATAAAAAACCATCACACATAAACAACACACATGAACACCAAGATTTAAGGTGGAAACCCAATGCGAGAGAAAAACCACTTGCTATTGTCGTCTCTATCTTCTTTTTAATATAAAGAAAATATATTTACAATCTTGTACTGGTGCATATTCCACTACAACAAAACCAGCGATTAACGTCCCTTTTTACTTCTTTTTTTGCATCTAGAGCCCATTTTTGGTGCTATTTGCATCCATTTATCAAATATGGTGCAAAACTTGACACAAAATTTGCATCAAGTTTTGCACCAAATCTTACACCAAGTTTAGCACCAGGTATTGCAATAGGTTTTGCACCACGTTTTGCACCAAATTTTATGCCAAGTTTTGTGTCATCCTTTACACCAGGTTTTGTTCCAGGTTTTGCATCAAGTTTGGCACCTAATTTTGTTTGACATACTTTTGCATCCTCATTTGCATCCACTTTTTGCACCTACACTTGCATCAACTTTTGCATCGACTTTTGCATCCTTTTTTGCATCCTTTTTTAAATCATTTTTTTCATCCATTTTTTCATCCATTTGTGCATCCCTTTTGTGCCAAGTTTTACATCGTGTTTTGTGTCTAGTTTTGCATAAAATTTTGCATCTACTTTTGTTACATCCACTTTTCCCTCTTGTTTGGCATCCATATTTACATCCTCTTTTGCATCTATTATTGTACCCACTATTGCATCTAATATTTTTGTGCCACAATTAGCGCCTAGTTTGGCACCTCCTTTTGCACCCACTTTTGATTATAATTTTGCATCCACGTTTGCATCCTCATTTGCGTCTAGGTTTTCATCAACTACTACATCTATTTTTGCATCCCTTTTTGTATCCAATTTTGGACCGGGATTTGCATCGGGTTTTGTGTCTCGTTTTGCATCGACTTCTATTGCATCCACTTTTGCACACAATTTTGCATCCACTGTTGCATCCATTTTAAATTTCACTTTTTGCATCCCTTTTTACATCTTCATTTGCATCATACTTTGATTCTTTTTTTGCATCTATCATTACATCCACTTTTGTTATGCCACAATTTGCACCATGTTTTGCACTCACTGTTGTATCCACGTTTGCTTCCAATTTTGCATCCATGTTCACATCCTCTTTTGCATCAAATATTGCATCTATTTTTGCATCCACTTTTATGTCAGGTTTATGCATTGGGTTTTGCATCTCGTTTTGTATCTACTTTTGCATCTACTTACATTATATCCATTTTTTGCATCCAATTTTGCTTTGCCTGTTGCATCAATGTTTTCTTCCACTTTTACATCCATTTTTGCATCTTATTTTGCATATTTTTTGTCTATTGTTACATCCACTTTTGTTGCACCATATCTTGCGCCTACCATTGCAACCACATTTGCTTCCACGTTTGCATCCCCTATTGCATCCACTTTTGTTTCATCCATTTTTGCATATACTTTTGTTTCCGTTGTTGCATCCACATTTGTTTCACCACAATTTGTGCCAAGTTTTACACCTACCATTGGACCCATGTTTGCTTCCACTTTTGCCTTCATGTTTGCATCCAAGTTTGCATTGACAACTGCATCTACTTTTGCATCCACTTTTGTGTCAGGTTTTTCATGTTGTTGTGCATCTACTTATGTTGTATCCACTTTTCATCCAATTTTACTTCTATTGTTGCCCCCATTTCTATGTTCGCTTTTGCATCCCTTTTCCAACACTCATCATATTTTCTGCATTGATGATATTCCTTATGGCATTGACAATTATGAACAATTGATGACAATGTCAATAATATTGACAATGATGAAAATGAAGATGATGGTGATGACATGAATTGTGATTATGATGATAAAGACGATAGTGGTTACAATGACAATGATGATGATGGCAATGATTATGATGATGACGATGCTAATGACGTTGGCGAATCTTCCCAATTTTAGATGTTGTCATTGTCATAATCATAAGCATTATCTTTGGTGTCATGATCATCATTTTCATCTAGGTCATCATCAAAAACAATAATGGCATGAATGATGATGATGCATGATTACAACAATGTCGATAGAAATTACATTAATGATGATGATGGGGATGATAAAAATGACAATGACGATGATAATGGTGGTGATGATGATGATCATCAATCATCTGTCAAAAATAGAGTTGTTATTTCTCTTACGTATATCAATGTGTCCTAAACAACCCTTTTCTAGCACTGATCACATTTTTTGGGTTGATGATATTTCTTACAACATCTACAATTATGAACAATTGCAAACAATGTCCATAATGATGATGATGATGGCATGAATGGTGATTATGATGATAATGTAATGATGGCAATAACAATGACAAGGATGATGGTGATGATGATGACAATGATTATGATAATGAGAATGACCTTACAATCTTATGGATTCGTGAACAATTACTAGTTTCAATACCATCTTCTGGATAAGTATTACTATCATACTTTTTAAATTTTCTGTCTCTCTTGAGGTATCTTACTATAATGGTGTTGTCAACACTAGAAAGATATCTTGTTGTAATGGTGGTTCTAATGTTAGCACTAGCAAAGTTTAGTAGGGAGGATGCTACTACAAGAGGAATTCCTTCTAAGTGACTATGGCATTCAAAATGAGGTTTTATGGGCTGCTTGTTAACACATGTTCTCATGCTCATATAAAATTAATGTGAAAAGTTGCTTTAATTGGTTCCCATGCATAATTGATATTGATAATGGGGTGGTATAAAATTGTAATGGGCATATCCGTTAGTTAGTTATGATGGGTCAACAACATTGAAACCATCCAAGTGACATTTCACCTTGGAACAATCGTCGCTCGTGCGAAAACACGAAGTTTATGTAAATGAAAGTTGTGATTGTAGTGGAATTAAAACCATCGAGAAATATCAAAGAAGACGCTGCCTACCAGTTTTGAAAGACACCCAAGGCATTGAACAACTATTTGCGTTAGGATGTAGTGAGGGAATCGAAGGAAATTTGGCAGCCCTAAGTTGCCATTACTATTGCCAATCACACATTCAATAGTAACCATAAAAGGTAGCCACATATAAACAGAACCTCGAGGTGTTGACAGTCAGAATCTATTGTAATAGCTTTGACATATATATAGTTTTGTGTTTAGATGAGAATGAAGTGGGCTTCATCCAGGGTCCGGCTCAATCCTCGTCCATTCCATGCAGTGGTGCTTAATTCACCAAGCAAGAGAATATTACGTGAGTGTTCAGAGTTAAATCAACAAAAATCAAGGACGTGTGATTGTCAAATTATTGCTCCTCCCTTATGATTGAGCACTTGATGCGATGGTCATTATCCTTGGGTGATACTTTTATTCCCCATTTTCTATTGAAAAAGTAGCGTTTTTCTGTTCGATTATGATAGGATTGGATGAACGCCGGTTTGGGTGGATGTAGACCCATGTTTTTTTGTGGTGATCTTCAAATGTCTTGAGGATAAGAAAAAAATCCTTGACCAAGGTCCATGGTTTTGGGGATGAGTTGGTCTTCTAGTGAAGCCATGGTTTCCCAACTTCAATCCTCTCACTATGTTGCCGATGACTACTCTAGTATGGGTAAGATTCCCAGTTTTCCCATTCACTTTACCCATCTAGATCTCTTAGAAAAAGTGGGAAATTTCTTAACACAGGGTTCAAAATTATTACAACAATATACTCATTAATCACTAAATATGTCATTTGTAGGAATTGCAGTTAGGTGGGGAGGATAACACTCCTATCCATTTTTAAAGCTACACCCAATTAATAAGTTCTCCATGTGCCACAATAAATGCAATTTTTATGACTATAGTGACACATCCCTCGAGATTTCCTTCCACACCAACACTTTTATCCATGAACTAAAGAGTGACTATTTCATTATTATATTATACATACATGTTAATATAAGCATTAAAATTTGTATTCCTTTGTAAAAAATGCTAGTCCAAGAGATACATTTGATCACCTTGTCTTGTATCCAATATCCAATGTTGACCCCTATATCCTTAGATCTAGAGTGAAGGTTTCATTTCTAATGTTGTGTTTGAGCTTAAATTCTAATTAAATATTTGGGTTAGCCAAGGTCATTACTTAACTTAATGGCTTTGCAATATACAATGTATCATATTTCTTTTAAGTTCAATTGGTGAGATATGTCTGGGGGATTGAACTTTCGATCACTTGGATACACAAGGGCTTGCCAACATGCTTTTTTCCAATTGTGCTACTACCCTAAGAAAATATACAATGTATCATATTAACATCCACTTAAACCAAATTGACTTTTGGGACACATGTCTCTTTGATGATGAAGGGAATCCAATTATGTGATGTCAAACACATTCCCTCACAAACACTCACAAAGACCCTACACCTTTTAGGGTTCGAACCTAGGTTGTCTGTTATGAAACCAACTCACAAAAAGATAGAAAAGATAGATCAACAACTTAGAAATCAGCCTCTTCGAGGGGGCAACCTCCTTTACATTACACAAAAGAACAATTATTGGATGATACAAATGACAAAGCCTCATTTCTATATATAGGAGTCTAAGGGGTCACAATATAATCAAAGTCAACATAACAATAATAATATAAGGGCACAAAAATAACAATAGTGGGCTTCTATGGGGCACAATAATAACAATATGGGGACAATAAGGCACAACAATAACAGTAAGGGCCACAATGACACTAGTAATGGGGGAATCACTAGTGTTATAGGGACCTAACATTGTCTATATGGAAACACTGTATAGTTTTGAATTTATTTATTGTAGATTTGTACATAGATGGATATTCCTTTCTTTGCATTTATCTTTTAGACTTCTTGCTTTCACCAATTGATTTAGAGCTTATGGAGTCTCAAGTAGCACCAATCCACTTGCTTCTATTGGATTGAATAACATGATTTCTCTTTTGAAATCCATAATATCTCATTCACATGCTTCCTATTTCTCCCATAAGACTTTAGCATAGACTCCATGATCATGTTTGTGTCCCTCTTAATAACGCACTCCTTGGAAGGGGCCATAAAATCTTTTATTAGGACTAAACTTGGATGTCTCTTCTTTCTTGCCCTTTGATTCTTCATTCAATCATACCACCCATCAACTTGTTATTTTTCCATTTTTCTTATAATGACCTTTGTTGTTGGGAAGGTGCCTTTCAAGTATTTTGTCTTTGCATATAGATACACATAAAGTATCATTATTTTAATCTAATGGACGTGGTTGTTAAAATCACCAATATTTAATTAAATATGCATTGTTATACCTTTGCTCAAGTCAACTTCAATTCAAATTCTAACACATGTGTGTATACCCTTCCTTTCTTAGTTTGTATATTGTTGTAAGTCCCCAATATATTTATGTTGGCTTTTGAAAGATCATCTCATCCCAAAATAAGTAGGGGGGATTCAATATTCAAATCCGGCAGAGTGGGGTTGAAGAAATGGATATTGAAGATGGATTCAATTATAGAAACTATCTTTTGAAAAAAGGTTAGTTTTGCCCCAAAAGGAAAGTCCCTCCTTTGAGACCTTGCCACAACTTCCATAGTTGTGAAATTTTACAATAATAGAACCTCTAGAGTAGAGGTTTACCATATGGCCGTCGATGACATCAGTACAATAGGTCAAAATATGTTGCTAAGGAACAAGTTGTACATAATGAGGAAATCAAAGGATTAGGATGGGGCATCCTTCCTCATGACAATCTCTCAACTAAGAGGCCATCTGTAAGGACTTGGGGAACCAATCATTGATTCTGAAGTAGCCATCTGTATACTAAATGCATTGCCACCATAATGGAGCAACTTTGCAACAAGCATCTACTCCAAGAAGGATTCAACTCCCTTTGATAAGTTGTGGGTGCAATGCATATTGGAAGAATCAAGGATCAAGGTCAAGGATGATATTGGATCAGATGGGCAATCTCAAGCCTTTCTAGCCCGAGTTAAGAAGTTGAAGAAGGGAAAGTTTGGCAAGGCCAAAAAGAAAGACATATCCAAAGCGCAATGTTTTGGATGTAACGAATTTGGACACTCTAGGGGGGACTTTCCAAACTAGCATAACAATAAGATAAAGGAAAGGAATGAAGCTCATGTGGCCGAAGCAATGGGAGAACCTGAGAAGAAGGCAAAGAAGGAAGAAGTGAAGGATCTTTACTACTAAAGAAGGTTCATTGATTGTCCGGCTCTCTGTGAAGTTTAATATTTATTTTAGGATAATATGTTTTGTTTAACATCTTAGAAAGAAGCATATGATAGTAGCATGTATGGAATTTACATGATTAAGTTTCTTTGTAGAGATCATCTAGATAGATGGATAGATAAACCATTTTGCATATTGACCATCCAAGCATTATCTAACATTATATTAGAAGATATCATCCTGCTTAGTTGAATCATCATGATTCAGGAAAGACCATTGTTTTTTGAAGGTCTTTGGAAAAATCATCATGGCAAGGTTAAGTAGACATTCCATGTAATGTGGAACCAATACTAGTAAAGGGATGAAAGAATGCAATGGTCAGGATGTAGGCTCTTTGCGAGATATATGAATATCTAAATGATTGGATGAAAGCATAAGAATGCATGTTGGATCTAAAACTCTAGATAAGATTCTTGTGTATAGAATCTTGTGAAAGAAAGTTGGTCATAAAATATGCTTATGTATATGGATATATGATGCTTGAAAGGAATATGATTTGGCTTACTGAAGGATGTGTAAATAATTTAAGACTTTCTCTAAAATATATGTATAACGATGATTAACATCTAGTCTAGTCCCTAGAAGAAAAATTGTAACTTGGTAATAAAGTTCGATCCTTCGGCACTTTGATGCATGAAGGAAGATTCATATGGAGATGGATCATGAGGATGTTGATGGAATGAGAAGGTCAGCATAACGAGGCAAGTCTAATTTTCATTATTGTTGGTTATTTGGTTAACATATTATTTTTCTACCTGGAAGAATGTCGCAGGAATATATGATGGCAGTTGAGGCAAGTGCAATTGTATGGATGAAGAATATTGAGGGAAGCTCAATATTTGGTACTGGAAAGCTGTAAGTTCAAGAAATGTTAATTTGGAAAGGGATGGTAGAAGTATGATAAGATAACCTGAAGGTTAAAGAATATCACATTTATAAGGAAGCCATGATCAAGCTTCAAGTTTGGGAAAGCTCAATGCAATGCCTTCATGTTGAATATGAAAGTGATAAGCAAGAAAGGTACCCTGAAACTTGTCACAAGATTGAAGAGAGAAGGTGGCTCCATGATATCTTGAAAGAAAGAAAGCTCGATGATGTAGAGGAAAGAGGGAGCCAGAAAACTATGAAGAACTGGTAGCTAATACTCTTATGAAGGCAAATTGTAAGGCTTGTGATGATGACTTCTCAAATAAAAGGGAAGTCTAGATCTCCTCTATTTTTTAGAGGGGGTTATTCTCAAGATTAAAGGAGAATAGGGATGTTGTCTTTGGTTGAGAGGGAGTGATGTGGGACATCACTTGTACATTATCCTCTTCAAGTGATGAAGAGAGAATGGCGGAGAATTGGATAAGAATTTGCGGTTTCCTTGATGATATTACATTCAAGAAAGGAAAGGGACCAACACTGTTTGAGGATGTGATAAGTATCCAAGTGAAGAGTGGTCGAAGAGGATTGATATTCTTTGAGGACTCAAGATTCGAGATCCAAGATAAGAATAGTCCTAATAGGACATATCTTATAGACATCTAGATGGGGTATGTGCCTTGTAGAGGTAGTGCGGTATCACACATAAAGCCTCCCAACATAATGCTCTTGATTAAAGAAGAGATTGTCTAGTTAGGCCTAAGAGACAATGCTGGTCATGATGATGATGCTTACAATATGGCTTATCAATCCGACTCTTTTTGTGATAAGTCTTCAATTTGAGATATGATGTTGTACTGAGTGTACAATTATGAATACCTCCCTAATTAAGAGGGATTATTGAAAATGTAACTAGTTTCGGTCTTCATAATTGTTGTACTCATTTCAATATGTATCCTATGTAACAAACAAGAAAAGAAAAGAAAATATATTATTATTAAAGCATGGGTTTCATGCTCATTATTGATTGTGTTTTAGGTAAAGCATGTTCTTCATGCTTATAGGGTTTGTTAGGTCTTAGGATTTACTGTCTCGAGTCAAAGGAGTCAACATCATGTTTATAAGACCCTTATGGGCAAAAATATATTTGTAAAAATAATTATTTTTGAGTTTAGAAAATCCTGGAAGCTCCTAAAGTACAAGTCGACCCTGGGAAAATCAAGTCGGCCTAAAGGAGAGAATTTGACCCCTTGAGAAGGATATAAAAGGAAGCAATTCAACCTCATTTGGAAAAACTCACTCAACAAGTTCAATCTACAAGAAAGAGTTCGATATATAGCTGGGAAGAGCAGGAAAAGAAGAGTGAAGGCCAAGAAAGCACAAGAAGGACATAAATATTTTGTTTTGGGCTCTATCTCTCTCACACGTGCGAAATTCTAGGGTTTCTGGGCTGCAGGAAGAAGTGAAGTTACAGGTCTTAGTTGTAGGAAGATGAAGTGCAACATCTTGTAACTAGAAGGAAGGATACTTGATCTAGAAATCATAAGGAGTTGTCTTGCTATTAGGAAGGTCCCAAGAGGAGGCTGCTCTAGGGTTTCCTTGGAAGCTTTAAGGTCGAAATTGCAGGGTCGAAGTTGCAGGTTGGGTAGCAGTATTGAAGCTGGCAGGTCAAAGTTGCAGTGTCTAACATTTTGGTGTAGAATCAAGGAAGGATTTAAGGAAGGGATGACTTGGTACTAGGAGAAGGATTGGTCTAGGGTTTGGGTCTTTGTATATCATTTGAAGCATATTTTAAGAAGAAAGCCAATATATGTGTCTATTGTTGTTATTATTGTTCTTGACATTGTTTGATGAATAGATCTAACTAAAGAACACAAAGAAGATAAATAAGATTCACAAGCAAATATCAAGTTAAAGGAAAATAAGTACAATAAGCTGCCATTATCGATTTTCTAACAATTTCATCCTGGACTTCTCGTGGGAAGCCGAGGGGGGGGGTAGTTGCATTGAAGAGGTAAACAACAATTAGGGCTTGCAACTGAGCACAGGGTTTGCCAAAAGGGCCTTAACCATCAGAGCCACGTCTCGACCACATCCATTGTTGAGGCACGGTGATAATGAGGCGAGTGAACCTAATTGGTGAAGTCTCGAAAGACAAAAGGATTTTAGGGGATTGAAAACCAAAGTGAGGCCAATGCACAATGTACAAAATGAAGGATTTTAGGGATAAAGGTGGAAGGTAAACCAAAGGCTAAAGGAGTTGCAAAGGAATGGTAAAACCAAGAAACAATGTGAGGAAGATTGTCGTAGGCAGGAGGAGGACAAGGCTACCTCACCCCTAGATAACACGTTGAACTTTCCCCAAAGAATCCTAAACCAAGAAAACCAAAGTAATATAAATGTAGCTGACCCAGTGGAAAAAATTAAGAGCAAAGACAATACTAGTATACTTGTTGGAGTTGAGCTCCCATAAACCTAGAAGAGTTTAAGTGCAGGTACTCCCACCAGTGGGTATGCGGGCCACATGCAACCTTGCCAATACTTGGAAAATGTAGATAGTCTAGCTCATGAAATGGAGTGAAGGATGGAAGGCGAAACCAACATGGAAGAACAACTTGGACCTTCCACGTTGCTTAAGGAACTACTATAGAAGCCGCAGAGGAAATATCCCATAGATAACCCGACAACACGACATTGACACCAAATATCATCAATTTGACCCCAACAATTGTAGGAAATTGAGGAAGTTTCAAAGATTTCCAAATTAAAACAATGCATTATCATTAAATGTGGGTGACACTATCCCTCTCTTTAATGTTTGGGGTGACAACGGAATAACAATTCCGCTCAGTAACCTAACACACATCTCAACACCCCATCAAATTTTTATTTATTTTTATATAATTTATTATTATATTTAAATTTTTAATCCCCTATCCTTATCACTAATGTAAGTAATTCATAAGAGAGTATCAATAATCATATTAATCCATAAGAGATAAGATATCCCTGCAAGAACTTAAGATTACCGCCTCGCTTGCCCGGATGGTCACATAAAGAGTGGCCCTGTCCCCACAAACCAAAAAACTCCTCAAAAACAACATAATTTCCCCACCCCACACTAACGTCTTTCAAGGGAAATGGCAAAAGTTGAAAAGCTACTTAAGGCGGTGCAAATATTTTGAAATAAAGAGAAGAGTATCCCCACCTTCGAATGCCTATAATACTAGATCAGTGAGTGCTGCGATACGATGTAGTGTAGGGTTTAGTGGTTCTGCATGAGGGTTCAGAAAGATTCAAGGGGTTTATCTCGGGATTTAAGCCTCCGACCGGATCAGTAGAGAGACTGTAAAATTGAGGTGCAATGGCTGTGTCTTCTTCACCTTCGACAGATTTCTCTTTCGAAGCCCAAGAATTAAGTTCGCTGTTATTGAATGCTTCCTCATCATCGTCTGATATTTTGAATTCATGCCGGGTCGTGGAATCCTTCATCGATAGGCACAGCTGGGATCAGACCAGGCATTTTTACATAACATGCTTCCCCGTTCTGCTCCGCAAGATCTTCGGCTTTGAGGAGGTCTTACAGCCGTCCGGCATTGGCGGATGGATCGCGCAGACCTCTGAGCATTCCGCGAATGCGGTCGTAAATCTTCTCTCGCCATCTGGAGCTTTGTTTTCGTCAATCTTTGCCGCAGACGAGGAAAATGTGGTTCTCTATGTGTTTCCATCCGAACGCCTTCCGGCGTGGATTCGTCACATGCTTCAGTCGGAGAGGGGTTTGTATATCTTATCTGAAGTCTGCCCTGCTTTATTTAAAGACCGATTGAAGGAGGACGGCCATGGAGGAGGATTTCAGGTGCAGTTGAATGCATTTGAGTATATTATGTTTTGGTTTGCTTATTACGCTGTATGCAAAGATAATGATATTATGCATCGTTCGGATTCGGATGAAATGAAATTGGGGTTTAAGAAGGCTTCCCGGTCTCGTTTCGAGAAATGGCCGTCTTCTCTGCATAGTTTGCACGGTAGCCATGACAATGGAAGGCCTGTGAAGTTCAATTCTAGCCCTTATTTGCATCTTCTGAATTTGTATCTACACAAATTTGTTCCTATATCTGATTTTTGTGCTCCCAGTGTGTCTGTACATCATTTTTTCTAGGAGAATCCATCGATATTTTCTCGCGCCGAGTTTGTTGTTCATACCTTTGTACAGTTTTGGTTAGTGAATGACGATTTTTTGCCCTTACCTTCACGGGTTTGCCAGTCTTTTGGTATTTTGTTACCTGTTAATAATCGATATCATAGGTATGGTCTCCCCAGTGTAGAAATCACAGAGGCTGTGAAAATACTGGTCAATTATGTAAGCAGTACTTTGTGTTGTCCTCAAGAAGAGTTGAATTCTGGATGGAGAGCTGCATCACAAATGGATACCTTGAGATTGAGGTCATTTTCCTTGCCACGGAGTAGTTTGGTTGTGCCTGCTACATGGTCCCTTCTGTTACAGAGGCCTTTGTACAGGTTTATATTACGAGCTTTCAGTTATTGGCCAGTAGGTGCTTGTCTGAAGAAGGCTACACACATTATTGATCTATGGTTGGATTATTTACAGCCTTAGAATATTGGTGAAGAAGGCGAAATGATGCCCGCTCTCGAAGAGGATCATTATTTGGAGGCAGAGAATAAGATGCTTAGGGATAGGGATCAACGATTGTCTCCACTTTCAGGTAGCTTGCTTCAAAAGCAAAAGACTGGTACTGATTCTGTGTGATCATTAGTAAAAAGAAGCATGAAAGAAAGTTGCTATGGATATAATGATCATTGGCAAAACTATGTTCTGGCTAATTATCCTTTTTATAGCTCTCTTGTTGTTCAGTTTCTTGTATTTGCCCACAAGTTCGTGCACATCAATACCAAGGCAGTTCTTCAGATGACTCACAAGGTGCATTGCTCTTTCCTTTATTCTATTATGTCTTATTGATAATAGCAAGGAATAGATGAATAATCTTTGACACTTCAAGCAAGACCCCATGTTTATTTAAAGCAAGATCCAATGGTGGATTAAAGGTACTTATTTCAAGGTAGGATCAACAATTAGGATTATTATACCTAGGTTTTGTATCTAGAAAATTCAGACATGAGGAATTTACTTTTGGAAGTGTGAAAATCAATTAGTTGGAACTTCCTCTTGCATGGGAATAATCACATAGCAGGAAAGGAGAAAAAGTGTTGTCCAGATCCGAATGTAGATTGCTGCCTTTTAAATATTGTGCTAAGGAGGTAACTGCATCAGTAATTGTTTATATTAATTTTCCCAGAGAAAGATGTTCCCTTAACTTGCCCACATATTAACTGTTCCAAGTGAGGAAGTTGGTACATTGTCAGAGTGATGGAATCCCCCTTTCTCCCTCCCTTCCCTGTATTTTTTTTTCTGGGTGAGGAATGGAATTGACTTCTAGTTGAAATACCAGCTGGTAACTGGACAGAACTACTTGGGAATAGATCCTGTAACCTCCCTGGGTATTATGCCTTCTGTAGAAAGGGTTGGGCAAACTGAGCTATACTATTGTGCTAAGTGTTCATTACATATGTACAAACATGAAATCAATCACTATCTTTATTGGGATTTTCTATAACTAAAATGGAAATGAATTCTATAAATCTTCCATACAAAAGGTTAGAATGACTTTAAAGCTCAGGTAGCTGGACATTATTGTATTCAAGAGGAGAGCTGTGTTGGAGTAGATTATTCCTCAATTTTTTGACCACACTGCAGAGCTCATCTTCAGGGTATAATTGAAGTTTGATTAAATTTGGGCTTGATAAGAACATACTTTTAAAAAATTGATTTCTGATTAATCTTAGCTGGATAATAACCTAGTTGTGATTTAATTTTGCTAGTTGGAAAATAATCTGCCATGGTCTGGATCTTCAACTTGTCCTGACGATGAACCACACTTGTTGGTTTGGAACGCGTCGACAAATGATTTATGATGTGATTTATGCCGAAAAATCTTCTCAATAATTGAGTTTCTAAACTTTATAGATGATTTTTATTTTTTATTTTTGGGAGGGGGTGGGGAGGTAATTTAAAGGCCTTTTATTAACTGTTGATGATCACATATGATCCAACCTTCTGTATGCCTCTGGTCTGCCACTAGGGAAACCGGACCATTGGCAATACAGGAGGTCTGCTGTCCAAAAATATACATTTTAAAAAAATATACTGAGTTCTAAAAAAGCCTACAGTGCCTTGGCTTAACAGCCACAAAATATAACACATAATCCTACTATAATAGTAAAGATAGAAAACATAAATTTTCATGAGGAGACTAGGAGGTGGAAACCTCCACATCTATGGGTGCTTGATCACCTGGACTGTCTAGATGAGTTGGGCCTTTGCCATGCAGTAAGACTGCTTTTATCCTTGTCAAATGCTTGTCCATGGCTTTAAATTCCAACTGCATCATGTTCATCATCATCAGAATTTTGTTTTTAGTGTCATTTTTGGAAAGGAGTACCCTTCCCTGCAGCTGTCTAGTTGTAATGGGACTTTCAGCAATGAAGCAGTGATACCTCTCAAATTTCCATTGCCATTTTCCCACCCTCAAATGCTAGTTCCAACTCACACGGATATTGATGAGCTTTCGGGGTTATGTATGCCCTGAGGAGGCCCTGCTACAGATAGAATCCACCTCAGAAGTGCGTGCCCCGGCCAACTGAGGAGTAAGGACTTGACGAGGGGAAGAAAATAAAGAGACCTGAGTAGGAGTTGATCCCAAGAGGAGGGTAGCCCAAGATGGTCTGGTCCCTCTCTCACACCACACCTCGACAAAGCCTCACACCACCATAAACAAAACCAGAAAAACCATAAAGTAGCAAGGAATAACAGCGGATGCCCTGGATTCAGCATAATCAGATAGAAATTGCCATTCATGAATAACATTTACCATCATGAAACAACACAATGTGCCTTTGCAAAGCTTTCCAAATCTGAACTGAGACCTTGCAAAGATTGCTTTTCTCATGCGAGGAGTTTGGTGGAGAGTAAAAGCATCATCTGAGATAATGAAGGGACGTACAACTGTGTACACATTCTCATGAAGTGGTGTGGTGGGCACATCTACCTTGCTGGGGTTAGATGAAGTTAATTTGATGTAAAGCATCAAAGAGGAAACATGACATCAATGACTAGTTAAATGTGTTGTTTAGAAATTAGACAAGGTTAGAGAAGGTTATATTGAAATTTCACATTGGGTTGGCCTATACTTCTACCCCTTTTTTGGTTTCTTCTCTTTTTTCAGCTTTTATTTGTTTACGCAGAGGAGAATTTGCATGTTTGCAAAATGATGCTTTCAGAAACATCTTCATCCATCTGACAAATCTATAATTTCTCCATAAGTATACAAAAATGGTGAGGAGTGCAGAGTTCCTAAACTACTGGTCTGTCTGATCTTCTGCTGTTAAAACTTAAAGTTAGCTCTAAGAGTCTAAACAAAACAATTTGATAGTTAATTTTGTATGAATTGAAACTTCTGTGTCTACCTTAGATAAAATTTTACTTTGAAGCACATCGTTGTAGATTATACAACCTTTAGGCATACATATTTTCTTGATTATCTCTTCTATTTTTTGCCTCACACCAGATACTTCTAATTGATTTATTCCAAAGTGTGTTTCCATCAATAGTATCAATAGATTTTCGTATAGGGGACCTTGCTAAAAAGATCTTGCATTCTGTCCCTCGTACCTTATTTAAGAAATGCCACCCATTTCCAATGGAGTAGAGGCCACTTGTTTTCATTTTTATCTCTCCAAAGGATGTTTCTAATGATGCTCTCTAGATATTGTATAATTGTAGCAGGGGCCATTAGAATGTTGCTTTGATAGAGGGATATCTGATAGGATTGGCCAGTGTCCAGTCTCTTGCCGTATGTTTCAAACTTGACAGGTAAATAGGATAGGCCAATGGGATTGCTAACTTCATCAGTGTTGATGAGGTAGGGATGTAAAGATTGCCCTATCTCTTCTATTTAAGAAAAGCCCCCTCTCTTGTCCGTCATGCCCATGGGGGAAGTTCAGTTTAGGTTTCAGCTTATTGTATAATACAAGTGTCCAGTCACTTGCCTTATGCTTCAAACTTGACAGATAAATAGGATGGGCCAATGGGATTGCTAACTTCGTCAGTGTTGATATAAGGTAGAGGCGTGAAGGTTGCCCCTGATAGAGGATATTACAAGTAGAGGAAGGTTCTCAACATGGCATTACTAAGTGATTGCATCCATCTAGAATTTGAAGAATTATATATTTTTGCTTGTCTCTGCATTAGATATGTCTACTAAATGCTTCCAGTTAATGGGGCATTGATTTGAGCATTCAATATATTTTTATTCTTTATCAAAGTATTCTTTTGTTGTATTTGTATTTTTCAATTTATGCCTTACGACATTTCCTTTGCAACATCTGGTGCAAATGCTAGTATATCTTACCTCATTTTATGGTTAACATTGTATAACAAAAACATGCGTTGTGTTATGTAATTAATACTAACATGTAATATTGATTTTTTTTGTCAGAATGCTATAGGTAATGATTGCCAAGACGATGATCCAAATTATGTTCAACATATATCAGGAGATGATGAGGATGAGGATGAGGATGATGGTGGTGAAGGAGGAGATGATGATGATAGTTGCGGTGTTGGTGATGATGTGGATCAGAGTAATGAGGATGGTCAAGATGATCATGAGGATGATCTTGGTGGTTGTAGCTAGGCATGCACATGCATTGTTTTTTATGAAGAAATTATTGTGTAGAATGACATTGTTATGTTTAGATGGGTGTTGTGAATTTACCCTATATCAATGAGACATTTTGATTTTGTAATCATACGATGAGTTTGATTTATGTATGTTGTTAATTTATCGTAGAATAACGATATTCATGAAATATTTTGATTTGTTAATCATATTTGAATTTTACTTGTTTTGATTAAAAATAATACTGATTTTATTAGTATTATGTTGCTATTTTATACATGTTTTGAAAATTGTTAATGACACATTGTTATTTTTTTGGATGGATGTTGTCAATTTCTCTTAAATTTATTTACAAATGATTTTGAATTGTGATATCTGCTTTAATGATATTTAGAAACTATCATATATTTCACTATGAATCTATAAAGGGGGTCATATATGTAAAGAAAAATATACTCTATATAAGAAGTCAAATGCGGATGTAACCATGGATGCAAAATTGAAAGTAAAATTGGATGTTAAACTAGGAATTAATACAAAATGCAAACAATTGACATACAAAGTGTTTTAAATTAGAAGTGAAAAATTGTGCAATAGTTGACACAAAGAAGGGAACAAAACATGGCATACAAAAGGATATCAAATTGGGCAATAACAAGGACACATAAATGGGCACCAAATTAGATGCAAAAAAAGACAACAACTAGATGTAAAATAAGATGCAAAGTTGAGCATTAAAAAGAAGCAAAAAACGTTACAAATTAATATGCCAAATGATGATGCAAATAATGGTGTAAATTTGGGATGCAAACTTGAGTGCAAAAAAGGAAAAAAAAAGATGTAAGAAAGACATAAAACAAGATGCAAAATGGGGCTGAAAAAAGGTGAAACCAAGGATGCTATATTGGATGTAAAAAATGATTCCTAATCACATGCAAATTTAGGCTCGAACTCAGACACAAAATTATATGCAAATGTGGACACAAAATGAGGCAAAAAAAGATGCAAATTTGGATGGTGAAAACGATGTAAAACTAGACACCAAAAAAATGAAAAATTGGATGAAAAAGTCGGTGTAAATAATGGTGCAACATTGGACACAAGTAGACACAAAAAATGGTGCAAAAAGGGGCATAAAATAGCTTAAAATTGGATGCAAAACTTGGTGCAAAAACAAATACAAAAGTAGACGTAAAAAATGGCTCTAAATTGAATGTACCATTAGACACAAAATAAGATGCAAAGGTGGACACAACACATGACTCAACATAAGATGCAAATATAAATGCAAATTTGGATGCTCAAAATGATGTAACATTAGATGCAAGAGATGGTGTTAAAAATGATGCAAAATTGGATGAAACAAATGACGCAAAATATGGTGCAAAATGAGATGGGAAAAATGGAGACAAATCAAACGTAAATGTGGATGTAAAAAATGGTCCAAAAAAAGATGCAAAAATGGGCACAAAAATGGATGCAAAATTTGGTGCTAAATCAAATTCAACACATGGTGCAAAGATAGGCACCAAAGCTGGTGCAAAAATAGAAGCAAAAACTAGTGTAAGACTAGAAACAAAACCTGGCGTAAGACTAGATGCAAAAACTGACACAAAATGGATGCATAAAAAGACGTTAAATTGGATTCAAAATATAGTGTAAACTTGATGCAAATGATGGTGCAAAAATGGAAGCAAAGAATGACACAAAATAGGAAGCAAAAGAGAATGAAAATAGATGCAAAAAATGACACAAAACTAGAAGCAAAATCTGTCATAAAATAAGATGCAAATCTTGGTTCAAAATTTGACGCAAAAAATGATGCATAGTTTGATGTAAAAAATGATGCAAAATCTAGCGTGAAAAAGGATGCAAAATCAGGTGCAAAAAAGGACGCTTTAAAAATTGTACAATAGAGCCAGATTTAGCGCCAGGTTGCTCATCACAATTACAAAAAAAATGCACTAAAATCTGGCGCTAAATCTGGCGCAAATCGCTGGTTTTGTTGTAGTGTTCATACCACTACATAGGTACCCACCTGCAGAATTCTAAAACCTTCTCTCATTCTCCAGATTCTACTGGAAGGTAGCTACAAGCCCCTAGCTCTTGTACTAGCCGATATGTTTACTAGTATGCAGGCATTGACCTACAAAAGGCTACGACCTTATCTCCTCCTCCATGGACCACGTTTCATAAATTTCCAGAATTGATGCTCCTAGTACATAACAACACAATATGAAGTGCTCGTTTCATTAAATTTTCACACTGGACCCATAAGAAACTTTGAAGCTCAAACTATATAATAATAACTGCATTAACCAATGATCAATAAATCTAAACAGTTAGATCACTATCACAAGAACACTGTGCTAGACCTAGAAACCTACATCATCATTCAGAACCAGCGACAACCCCAAATATCATACATCAGAATGCATATGCTACTTTAATGAACCCAACATGCATGTATACGCTAATTTTTTTAACCAAACCTATGTATACCTCCAAAACTACTGAATCATAAAAACTTCTGAATTAAATATGTACCAAACAATAATATTCTGAACATATACTATCAAATTACAGAGATCTAGAGAGTGAGCAGTAAAGATCACCCTTCTCACTTAATCAGTCAATCAATCAGACTCAATCTCCTTATGCATTCAGTTCTACTTTCAGATCTAAGAAAACATCATTGACAGACAGTAGTAAACTAGTAGCATTGACCAGATAGATTAGTCACTTTTTAATAACGACCTTTTATTTTGTATACGCTACATAGAAGCTTCAAACCAATGTGTATATGCGCCTTCACCAAGGCGAACCAGTTTATAGATCAGAAAATGCTAACTTACAATTTCGCTGATATTACATATTTCAAACATACCCAGATCATGCCATTTAAAGAATTAAACATGTGTAAGAAATCATATCTAGCCCAGTCAATGTTAGATCATTCAATGATAAGTCATTTGAGGTCTCATGATCTTGATCCAACATTGAATTCAAGGTGCACACAATATTTTAGATTATATCATAATCATAGCTCCTACAACATAAAATATGCTTTAGGTAGAAGTATTCCTAAGAAACCCTTTCACTTGCACACATGGCCCTTTGATCTTCTCCTCCTTATATAGTTTTTGGCCTTTCTCAATAACTCAGACCAAAACAACACTTACAACCTGTGGTATTCTTGGACGAGATCAAATATTAGCTACTCCACTCAATATTGTGAGTTAATACCATGGTGTCGACCCTTGGTATTATTTAATCTTGAAATTCCTTGATTTTCCAACCCATACGTTCTTTTCCTCTTGTGAAAGTGCATGCATACGTATACGCTCCTTTTGTTTTGTTAACCCACGTGTATACACTGCTTTGACAAGGTGAACCTGCATATACAGCTTAAACTACCTTATAGCATCCATTTCCTTCAACCTCTTTATTTTGATCAGTAGACCTTTGTTCCAACTTCTTGTTCTTTTGTACCAATGCCCTGTTACCTCTGAATTGACCCATTACAATGTGAGTTTCCCTTTATCAAATCTGAACTGACCTGTGAGTGAGTTTCCATCAAGGACAACACCTATATAATAATGCCAACAGACCTTTATATCACTTTTTAGTGACGAAATATTCTAGCATTTTTAGTTCTATGTCATGGAAGAATAATACACAGAAACATTAAATACTTGTAGTTATGGAAAAGTCAAGGGATGCTGGAAAAATTAGGCAAAAATCAAAAAAACAAAAAAACTTCCATGGACAACAAACAACTTGGGAAATGCATAAAGTATCTAAAGCTTACAAGATTTGGCTACTAGCTACAAATTACTATTTTCCTTTCTAGAGGGCTTTTGGAACTTGTGATATTTTTTAAACATTTTGGGATTTTGAAACTATAAATATACATTATGAATATTTTTCTAGTTATCAGGAAAATAAAGCATATAAGAACGATCATGTTATGGTCTTGTGATATTATAATGATTTCCAGTGAGTCTCAAAGAAAATTATTGTGAATCGGTTAAATTGATGGAATGGAAGTTTCCTTCTAGCTCAATTGTAAACACACCTTGCATTCAAGTATAATGAATAACACTTGACCAATATAGTTGGTGTTGTCTATTTCTATGGTATTCACTGCACTGTCTTGACTATTTATCAGAGATCAAATTAGCAATCTTGAGCTTATTTCTATAATGAGTTCTTTGTGTTGAATGTTATGGCATATCTAAATTGAGTTTCATTGTATGGTCTGTGCAATCCAAATGAGTGTCGTCTCTATTTTATATGTATAATTAGACTAAGGTAATATTTTAATATGTAGTATTTCTTGATAGTATTTCTAGAACAAATGTATTTGATTTATTACTTTGTTGTCTCCCAAACAGACAAAATCATTATTGTTTAAAAATTTATTCTGTTAAAACATGTTTCCAATCTTGTTGTCAATTGGTTTTGAACTTGGCCATTTTTTTTAATATTTTACCTATATGTATCATGTTGGAAAAATAAGTACGATATTACATTCTATTGCAGTCTTAATGGCATGTCCCAAATAGGTGTATACGGCCATCTAAAATAAGATTTATGCATGTATTTCAATGATGATCAGTATATTAAAACCCACTCTTAGGCAATTGAGAGATTGAGAGGGCTATAATGAAGCATAACTATATTAAATGAGACATTACTTAGAATATTGTTGACATTATGATGGGTGGTAGGTGATTTGCTATCATTGAACTTCTTGCTTGAAGTGGAGGTGGTAGTCAAGATCCTATGGATGGAAGAGCATGAGGTGGTAGTCAAGATCCTATGGATGGAAGAGCATGAGGTGGTAGTCAAGATCCTATGGATGTTTCAATAATGAACTCTCTAATCCCTGCAATGGTTCCAAGATCTGCATATAAGAAAACTCATCTCCTTTAACTCAAGTTGCCTTTGACATTGAGAAAGGAGGAAAAAAAGCTCCAAAATGGAAAAAGGTTGTTCATTCAAAGTGGATGTGACCCGTTTTTTCCTTTTTGATAGATCTCTTAAATGATTTTCCTCGAGGTCGACCTACTCTTTCCATTTCGACTACTGGTTGAAAGATTTTTCCTACTGTTTGCCTTTAAGGCTTCATCTAGCAGTTGGTTCTTTGGCCTTTTTGGTTGACTTGTTATTTCCATTCTAGACATTGCATTATGTTGCCCAAGGAAGTAGGTCTAATGTTGTTTGTAGCACAAAAACATTTTTGGTTGACCTATTCTTTCCATTCTAGACATCACATTATGTTGCCCAAGTAGTTCTAATGCTATCTACGACACAACAAAGATGAATCCTCATCAATGATCAAAACTTTCCAAAGCAAAGAAAGACAGGCAAGGTTTATGGGTGAAAAAAAACATGGGTTTCATACACACTAGTACCTTTCTTCAACTCCTTTGATTGTGAGCATGGAGAAACGATGCTCAGCTCAATCTCGAGCATTCAGCCTGTACTTTCCAGGGTAATTTTCTATTGTATTGTTGGAAACCTAATCCTTAATGGGTTAGTGTGGAAGCTGAATAGACAAAGTAGTCCAAGAGACCTTGGGATGTGAAACCCAAGAGTCACATAATGTACTATAAATGTATATCTCTTGTTAATAAAAATTGTACTCTCATGATTTATCATTCATATTGTTCTTGCTGCCCATGTGTGTTTAACATGGTATCAGAGCAGGCGATTGCTGGTCCTGCTCCAATTTGAGCCACTTGTTTTGTGGTCTCTATATATATGTCAGTTCTGCGTTACCTGACCTCTGACTCTGCGTTATTCCCCTCAGATCTAAAATAACCTGCCTCTGCCAGCACTGCACATCTGTCCATACTGTCAATTTATTATAGCACTGTCATTTCCTGTTTTAGCGCTGAGGCCTGACGGTGCCACTGCAGAGATTCGCCACCATCGATGAAGGTCTAGCTCCTGTTGAATGCGTTATGTTCGAGGTTTGAATGCGTTATGGTTCGATATTGAATGGTATGCGTAACGCTGTCCCGTAGTATCAACGTTTGGTTTATTGAATGCATATTGCATTAATTGTGGCTGAATCATTTGAACGTTGTTGAATCTGCTGAGCCACGCAGAGATACCTGTATTGCTTTAACGTTTGAATGGTATATGCATTGAACCTGAATGGTATGTGTTGAACCTGAATGGTATATGCCTATGCGTTTGAATTGTTGTGTTATTAACGCTGTTGAATGAATGCGCTGTTGAATGCGTTTGAAACGCTATGGTAATTGAATGCGTTTGAGTATTAACGTTGTGGGTTTACTCACTGAAAAACCATGGATTCCACGGCTCTCTTAATCTGGAATCGAGTTTTCTTGTTCAAGAATTCGTTACAATCGTGATCTCATCGTCCTTGTATGGCACTACGCCCTTCCGTTGCGCCAAGAGTGCTTCAAGCATCTGCGACAAACTCTATTTCAGTGCCCGTCCAAATCTGTATATGCGTGGGAGACACAAGATTTTTGAATTAAACTATTTTGAAGCTTTAAGGTCGCGAGTAAGATTAAAGCTTCAGATGGACGTCTTGAAAGTGATTGAATACTGAAGATCAATAGGCGCTTTTCCCTGCAAGATTCCTTGGTTTGCGGAGGCTCGAGAGCACTGGTTCGAAATTGTTGGACGGAAGTAGCTTGACTTTACAAACAATCCTTTGTGAAGATAAAAGATTGAAGAGCATGGTTGAGAGTTTTGTTAAAAGAGGAAGTCATGAAATTGAGCCGGTTTCAAGCTTCGCTGATGATTAAAGGGTGACCTTTGATTGCAACAATTTAGCCCTTTCAAGGTGAAAGCTTCAAACACATTTGAAATCATCTACAAGGGAAGATCACTTGTCGATTAAGGTGATTTTAAGCTTTCTTGAAGCTGATGCAGCTCGAGAATACTATTTCAAAAATGATTGAAGTCTGTAGTCGGAATTTTCCCAAATAATCCAATTTGAAGCTCCTTCAAGCTTAAACCTCGAGAGCCATGGTTCACAATTGCTTAAAGCTTTGAAGTTTGACCGTAAAATTAATCAATTTTGAAGTTTTTCTTGTAAGTTGAAGCACGGAAACCATGGTTAGGATTCTTTGGGGTTAAAGGCATACGAAAGTTTTCGTTTAAATAACATCGCTACTCGATTCATTTAGCTTCTGGAAAATAGAAAGATGAAACGCTCTAAGCTTGGCATACGGGAGTTTTCATGTACTTGATGGCTCGTTTATACTGAAATATAACCTGGTACTGTGCACACTTAGCTTTACTGGAGGACTATTTTAAGCTATAAGCTTGAAACTGAAGTTGATGAGAATATCAATACCATGTGACTGTTGGGCAGGGTGGAGTACTCACACGGTATTGAATTCACAGTTCTGGAACCTGTTAAAGAGAAATCAGTGAGGTCAAACTCCTTTTGTTTGCAGGAGGATGCCCAACATTATGGAGAAGCAAAATAGTGGTGAAGATAGTGATAGCAAGGGTCAGCTTTATTGCATATCTAATAAATGAAAAATATTGTTGGCTCTTATATTCTTTAGTTCTTCTACATATGTTCTCTGTGGTGGACTGTTATTTGGTTTGAAACCTTGAAGGTTCATCCCTCTTCATGGATTAAAGTATTCTTTGCATGTATTATTGAATTTTGGAGTTCTTTCTGCGGGGCCTAAAGTCGTCATTCCACCTTCTGTTATTGTTGTAGTTGCATTGAAGGGACTTTACGCTATCTCAGAAGTTGAATGAGTGTGGTTTGATCATGATACAAGGACTGTGGTGAAGAGGGAATCTATTCTTCCATTTCCTGGGCAGTGTACATCATAAAAAAATGTTGAGGTGCCATTTTGGGGACTGATAATTGCATATCTACTAATTTGTGTTCGCTGAAATTTAATTATCAAGTTCTATCTTCCAATCTGTTCGTTATTTAGTTAAGTTTTTTTAACGAGAAAAGTCCATTATGTAGTAGCTATCACTTAATGGTCGTTGCATTTAATTTGATATTGGATAATATAAGTTTATTTGGAGACTGTTACTACATGTGGAAGCATTAAAAACAATGTACAGTGAATAAACTTACGAAAATCACCCACCGTGGAGAACATTGTGGCAAAAAAAATCATTTGCATATTAGGGTTTATCTATTGAGATAATGGCCAGACTTGAAGATGCATTAAAGTTATTGAATATCCTAATTCATTCCACTGTTGATGGGATGGTAAAAGTCAACAAAGAAACTCTTTTTGACATTCAAACTTATTTGCAAAATGCACAAGAAAAGATCGATTTTTTGCAGCGTGAATCACAGCTACAGCAAGAAGAGCTACATCAAAATAGACATCATTCTGAACCTGTTTTTGTTCAGAAAATTGAGACAACCACCCATCAGCAGCAAGTCAATAATGTTACTGTTCATTCAAATAAAGCAGCAGTTGTACATGCAGATGCAGAAACTCAGTCTGCACTTCCCAAGCCCATCATCAGACCTTGGGAACAGCTTGTCTACAACAAGCACAGAACCGGTCTTGGATATGACAAGGACTTGTCCTTTCATATTCCAGACTACTCCAAGCACATTCAGTTTCAGAGTGCTGGATTTATTCATGACAGTTCACCTGCTCCTCATGACAGTTTAGCTCCAGCTATTCCAGACTCTGCCTCTCTTCCACAACAACAACAACAACAACAACAACAACAACAACAGATTGTGAAATGCCAACACTGTGACCGAGTTGGCCATTTGAAAGATCACTGTTTTGATCTTCATCCATGTAAGCACTGTCATAAAACTAGTCATTCTTCACACAGATGCTTCAACAACAAACACCCTGCAAGAACAAAGATTCATCTTGGATGGATCGCTTCTTGGCAATGGGCATCAACAGCCAAGAAGATATTCAAGTCACATGTTAGAACTTGTTCCAGAGTATTGAATAGTCTTGCAGTTGAGTTTTCTCCATCATCTCACCTTGTATCTGACAGGGGGGGAAATGATGGTCATCTACAAGCTTCAAAGCCACATCAAGCGAGCCTGAGCCACAACCTGCCACACCAGTTTCAGAGTTGTAGCCAGAGACAAAGATGCCCCTGAACATGCTTTCAGTTGGAAATCTGGGACACTTCCTCTAGCATAAGACTTCAGCTTCTTGCCAGCTTCGAAAGAATTCCAGGAACAAAATTGAGAACACTTCCTCTAGCAGAAGACTCCAGCTTCTTTCCAGTTTTGGAAGAGTTCCAGGAAATGCATTAAGCATTCCAGAGTTGTTGGTCATCCTTAAACCATCACAGGTTGAGACTTCCCTTTTCAGGTTGAAGTTATCCCTTTTATGCGGGGTGAGACCTCCCTTTCATGGTTGAAGGTTTCCCTCTTCAAAACAATAGGAGCACTTCCTCTAGCAGAAGACTCTAGCTTCTTGCCAATTTTGGAAGAGTTTCAGGAATTGCATTAAGCATTCCAGAGTTGTTGGTCATCCTCAAACCATCACACGTTGAGACTTCCCTTTTCAGGTTGAAGTTCTCCCTTTTATGCGGGGTGAGACCTCCCTTTCATGGTTGAAGGTTTCCCTCTTCAAAACAATAGGAGCACTTCCTCTAGCAGAAGACTTCAGTTTCTTGCCTGTTTTGGAAGAGTTCCGGGAACTGCATTAAGCATTCCAGTGTTGGTGGTTATCCTTAAACCACCGCCCTTTATACCAACATTTCAGAGAGCACATTCAGCCTAGTGCTGCCATGCATATTTACACATTTTGTATTACAGCTCTCTTCTTGGACTCATACATAACCCTTCGGATTAAAGGGGGGAACGCTGGACACCTAATCCTCAATGGGTTAGTGTGGAAGCTGAATAGACAAAGTAGTCCAAGAGACCTTGGGATGTGAAACCCAAGAGTCACATAATGTACTATAAATGTATATCTCTTGTTAATAAAAATTGTACTCTCATGATTTATCATTCATATTGTTCTTGTTGCCCATGTGTGTTTAACATGGGTAGCAAGAACAATATGAATGATAAATCATGAGAGTACAATTTTTATTTATTGTGCTACAGGACTAATAAAAACCAACTTTGTTTCAATGCTAATTGGGACCTCTACATTTCCTTCTTGTGACAAAGTCAAATAGTATTGATATGTTGAAAAGGGAAAAAAATGTGAAGGCTTATGGTATTTCTTTCCAAACTTTATGTTCGTGTCATATGGATGATTCTAACAGCTTGCTAGCTGAATGCAAGAGATGAAATGAAGTGCTTCTAGTTGTGGGCATGATTACTTCTATACCAACCATTTTATTCCTTTGACATGTTTGACAAGTACATGATGTTCTAGTTCAGTGCTTTTGATACCTCAAAATTTGACACTTGAAAACAGATTCTGGGTGAGTAAAAAAATCCCTTCTCCATCACTTTTCAAGGGAAAAACTGGCTGCTAGCTCCTTATTGCACATCCCAAATGAGATATCAGAGATCATGAATGACCCATCTATGTGTCATAGTATACTTCTACAACTTATCACATTGTTCCATGCTTTGTTAACCCCCATGATTTGTTGACACACAAAGTAGAAATAATAAAACATTACTCATATCCCTTTGCTCATTCATGAATGTCCTTATTTGCATTTATAATTTGGTTCGTTTTTACAAATTTTTTACTTCTTGCCTAGACTATGCCAAACAGTATACTAGTGTCTACTTTTTGAACTGCTTGGATGCAATTTCAATTTTCAAGTACCCAACTAAATTGACTTGCTCATGGTCTCTACTTCACTATCCCATCCATTTTTGGTCATGATCATTATTGCTTTGTCACATTGATGGGAGCCCTCTCTACCAGCTACACAAAATCCTGCTAATAGCCCTTTTCTCATTCATGATTGACCTTATTTGCATATATAATCTAGATTGTTTCTACCAATTTTTTACTTCTTGCCTTGATTGTGCCACATAGTATACCAGTGTCCCCCACTTTTTCATACTGCTTCAATGCAACTTCAAGTAACTGGCCATTGAGATTTCACCAATTCACAGTTTCTTTTACGTAGTATACTAGTGTCCTCCACTTTTTGATACTGCTTCGATGCAACTTCAAGTAACTGGGCATTGAGATTTCACCAATTCACAATTTCTTTTGCTCAATCTCTCTGACTCCATCACTCTTTTACTTGGCCTCCCCAGCTCTCATGCCCACCCTCTCATTCAGTGACAAAACTTTCTATCATTAAACCATTCATGTTAACATATGATATGGTAGCAGCTGAAACCATAAAACACCTTCTTGTTGTTCATCTTGAATATCAGTAAATACTAAGCATTCATACTCTAAGGCAGTTTAGATCCCGGTCCCCCTTAAGGCAGGGACTAGCTGCCTTACAACTAACCTTGTTCTTGCATGAATTTACAAGGCTTTAATGTTGTTGTTTTAATGTCATGTCAACTCCACTTAATCTCCCTCTCAGGTGTTGGGTGGGCACCAGTTGTTCCGCAGTACAAAAACATTTTCTCGATAATTATTTTAACCCAACACTTGGAACGATGATAACGATGGATCTTGTAGGGTTACGATCATACGGTCACCATTATCCACAAGGAGATAAGGGTAATCTCCCTAGTCTTCTCTCGGATTATGATGCTCATTTGTCGAAGGAGTGCACCATCAGCAGTCTGTGGCAAAGCCTGCAGGTAATTTGTGTTCTTTCCTTGACTATGCAACACATACAAGGTTGTTTCTTATGCCCGGTTAATTAATTTTTTAGCAGAAGGACATTAAAAGAGTCTGGTCTGGAAATTACAGGGTAGCAAAATTGCAAAGAGGTGTTCCCTTAATCTTGCTCACATTCGTCGAGCTCTAGACAAGCTGAGTGTAAATCCTCATTTTCAAACTAAGTTGCACGATACAGGGAAATGAGTACGAGCTTCTGAAACGGGAACACGTATGAAATGTGCCCCCCCCAGATTTTGGAAACGGGGAAACACAATATATATATATATATATATATATATATATATTAGGACATTTAAAAAATATATGCAATCATAAAGCATACATGATACATTCTAATTTATTACATTATGATTAAATTGTCAATTGTTAATGTATAAACTAGAAGTCTCTAAATTTACATCACATTTACTCATGAACGATCACATAATGAAAAGAGTAATATCCAAAATCAGCGAGGAGAAATTTTTAATTTCTTGTCTTGTGCTTGATTGGGAGTATCCTCCTACATAGTCGAACGACCTTAGTGCTCTTGATTAAATACAAGTTCCATACCCTAGTACCCTAGGTGAGTCTCCCCTGCATAGAGGGCTTGGTTCTCTTCATTAAATACAAGTTCTATACCCTAGTACATGACAAATTCCAATGGAAACATTGCAATTCCCTCAATCCTGAAAAACAGATAACTACAGATAACTCTGCTAGATTTTGAGTGAGATCTAAAATTCTACTTTTTCCATATGAAATCCAATGAGGGTGAAACCACTCTCAAACATCCTGAGTCATTTCATGGTAATGTTAAAAATTTAAGTAAAATGATGAAAATGAAAGATAAAGGAGAATGTCATTCTTGCTTTAACATTACCATGAATTGCATATCAACACTAGGCCATAGGCTTGAACATTACACTGCCACACTCCAAAAAACCCTCTTTTATAATTTGAGAAACATCTAGAAACATCGAGAAGATACTTTAGTGGCCGAATAAAAAATTAAAAGCGAAAAAAGAAAGAAAGAAAAGAAACAAAACATAAGTGTTAATTGGAAACTCCGTTGTACACCCCGAAACTAGTTTCTGACCGTACTGGCCATGATTCCAAGCCGTACGGTACGCCTTTCCGAGTTTCTTTTTCGTTTCCCGCTGGAAAGGACCTCTGGGCAACGTTTCCCGTGACTTAGTTTTCAAACTGGGTTGTTAACCCTTGTTTCGTGCTTTCCCAATATGAGGGTTTCTTATACTGTAATTGTTAAAATGTGGGTTGCGTAGTTTTGGTGAGGGTTCTTCTTATGACGTCGCACAAGTAAACAAACCTCCTCCTTCTCTCTGGTTTATTATTATTATTCCTCTCTAACACACTTCGCCCCTCTGCATAAACTCTCTAACTGCATTTTTCTCCTTACAGGTCAACGCACAGGTAACTTTTCTGGAACGCAAGACTAGTTTCTTTCCTCAGGCAACCCCTGCTTACAATGTTGGGTGGAGTAATACGTTGATGGGGGGATTCTTTCCCCTTTCTACAGGGACGGTGCTTCTAAGTGAATTTGGATGGAATAGGAAATCTAGCCACTGTTCGGTATGTATTATGTCTAGGTTGCGGCAGAATTCTTTATATATATACATGAATAGTTTTCTCCTTTCTAAAGGATTTGGGGTTCCTCCAATGGGGTCGTTTTTAGTGTCTCAAACATAGTTCTTGTTTTTGTACTTGTTATTTTGCCGCAACATTTGGGAGCTTTCATAATTTTCTGTAATATATGTGGTTCTTAATTCTCTTAGTTCCAACGACAGTTTCCATACTTTTTAATGTAATTAGAGTTCGTTCGAACTATTGGTTCTTATTGGGTTTTGCATGCAGGTTTTCTTTTCAAGGGTATATGGATTTTCTTGCAATTCATAAGTTGTGATTATGTATAAATTCAAAAGGGTTTCTCTATTCAATATTAGGAATTTTTTTGAATATTTATTGTAACCGTAAAATCATATATTTTTTCCTGTCGAAGTGGTTTAAATATATGGTTCCAGTTTTCTTTTGTCTGTTCATTAGGGCAGTTTGCCACTGTGAGTTTAATTAACATGCCCGTTTAGGACTGCTCCCTGGTGGCCAACTACTTGGGCCTTGTCCGGAACTAACCTTAATCGAAAACTCGTGACATTATCTTCTCATGTATTCACATGAACACAAGAGGGTCCGACCCATTTTCACATGTTAGTTTATTAATAAGAAAAAAGAGGAAACCCTCCCTGTCACGCCCCCAAGCCTACGGTGGTCTTTCAACTGTGCCGGCGAGGTGCGACACCACCGAACACTTTCTTTTTAACAATACTCGTGCACATGGACTACGCCTAATTCACTTATCCTTACTTATTTTGTGTTTCGCAACCAAGTAAAATGCATTTATCCTTTATACTTAATGAAGCCCATACTCATTCATTATCCATATGCAATTAACCAAGAACATCAACAATTGCAAACAAGTATAAAGGGAGGGGCAACTCCCGAACAGTCTGCCCAACAATAATATATTATAACAGTTCTTCAATAATACATCATCAAGTATACTTGGCAAAACTCCAAGTCTATACTTAGAATAATTTACAATCAAGGCATAGACAACCTTTACAATACATGTGCCAACCTCATACGGTAGGAGGGTGCTCACCCGAGACACCAAGAACTCCACCTCTAAGTTCTGCACAAAACCACCTCAAAACCGTACCTCATCACCTACACTTGACTCCCGGTAAAACTGCGCACTTCCTCCTTAGAGCGCATGAGCTATGCGCACTCTAATTTCTGCGCCTTCTTTTACCTCTGTCCAATGCGTAGAAGAGATGCGAAGTGCTTGAGTGATGATGCTCCAAATGAGCTCTACGTCCACCAATATATACGCAAGCTGCCATAAGGTAAGGGTGTGTCCAGCCTTAAGGCCGACCCCCTAAAACATGTTATAACGCCCATACATCACCAAAGTGTATGTCGGCCTTTGCCATCGTGCAAAGCCTCTCCAACCAAGGTATAAACCTTTCGCTCCATTCATTATTTCGCTAAGTGTCGTGCGCTCTCATGTGTATCGTCGCACTTTATCGTCGCATATGTTTCGTAGGTTCGTCACACTTCGTCGCATAAGGAGCGCCCGCCTGTCGCATGTCCGCCCGCTCGTCGCACCGATGTGCGCCCGCCGTGCCCGCGCGCCCGTCGCTCGTCGCACCGATGTGCGCCCGCCGTGCCCGCGCGCCCGTCGCTCGTCTGCCCGAGTTGCGAAGACCTTACATCCTCCTCCACCTGAAATCGTTGTCGTCCTCGACAACATACCATCTCGGTAGCTCTCCACCAAGATCATCATCAACCATGTGCAAAACTGCCCATGTTATGCCAACAAGTGCTAAAACACCTCAATCATGTGTCAACATCTCATCTCAACAATATATTAGTAGTCAACTCGATCCATATGTCATCATGTGAGCCTCTGTCATGATACTCCAGCATAATGCCAACACATCTCTGTACACTTCGTGACCCCATGTCTGAACTAGTTGGGTAGCTAATCCAACCGTCACACTCAATCCATGAGAGTGAACATCCTCATGTCCTCATCAGTTGTTCCTCAAACATCTGCCACATCCTCGACTCATCAAGAATCTACAATCCATGCTCAGGTCCATGGAAATTCCATCCATCTGCAACATGTCATGATGCTTGATGCCAAGCCATCCCTGCACCATCAATCATACCTGCTTAACATGTTTAAGGACTCACTGCCATGAGCAGCTAACAATGAGCCCCACCTTCTTCATTCATCTAAGAAGATGTAGAGGGAGTAGAGCCTGAAGGCTCTCCCTCACTAATCAACTCAATCCATCTATTAGGATCCTCAACCTCCATCCTTTGTAGATATGCCTCCCGGTCTTCCTTCTGGACATCGGCCTCACATACACCTCATCAACATCATCATCATCATCTTCCACCAATTCTAGCCTTCTTGACAGATCCAAGATGCTATCTGAAAGTGATCTAATGACCAATGACTGCTCCACAAGCTTTGCCTCAATAGTGGACAACCGCTTGTTCACCTTTTCCTTATCCTCCATTTGCATCACTCCCAATTTACAATCAGGCTTTGTCACACCAATGGTTGGAACACCAATGGGTACATCTTCCCTTCCATCATAAATGTAGAGCTTCCTCAAATGTGGTACAACCATAGCCTCAAATTGTTTCATGAATTCCATCCCCAATACAGCTTCATAGTCATCAATCCGCACTATAGTGAAGTCCACCTTCCCGGTCCATTCACCAAGTGTAGTGTCCACCCTCTCAGCTATACCAAGAATCTCCATAGGAGGAGAATTCAATGTCTTCATTTGTGCCTTTACTGGTACAAATTTCAGTCCAATTCTTCTCGCAGTATCTTCACTCATGAAGTTGTGAGAGGCCCCACTATCCACCATAGTGAGTATATCAGCACCTCCAACTTTCATCTGAACATACTCCAATCTGTTCCTCTCAGGATCCCTCCTAGAGACCACCTCCGTAGTAGCAGAAGCACCAAGTATCTGCATCATCCCCACAGAAGCACCTTCATTCTTTCCATCAGATTGTGCAATAGCAGCCACCTTTGGTTTAGAAGGACAATTCTTCACCGTATGTGGACCAGCACAAATCCAACATTTCAAAGGTTTCTTTGCCTTCGAACTATCATCTGATTTCGAAGCATCTTCCTTCTTCTTCTCTTTCAGTTTCTCAAACTTCTTCTTCCTATCATCAGAAGTTTCATCATAATGTTCCACCAACCTGTCAACAACAGCAAAAGCTTCTTCAAGTGTCCTAATTTTCTGCCTCTTCACTTCATTGCGTGCCCAAGGCTTCAACCCAATAATGAAGTTAAACACCTTGTCCCTCTCCGCCATGTCAGGAAGTTCCAGAGCTGCACTTGCAAACTCCCGCTGATATGCTTGTAGGCTTTCGGTTTGCTTTATGTACTTAATCTTCGTCCTTGCTTCCCATGTTTCATCCTGAGGACTGAAATGAGTCTGCAAAGCCTTCTTCATGTCATCCCACGAAGTAATGTCATCAGCACTACCATTGGCAATCTGATCTAACCTTCTTCGCCACCACATCTTAGCATCCTTTGTTAAGAACTGAGCAGCTACCTTGACCTTCGTCTCATCATCAGATAGACCCAACCGTTCCAAGTATTGCTCCATGTCCCATAGAAAGTTGCCAAGAGTCTTTGCATTCCTTGTACCATCATAAGATTCCGGTTCCTTGACCTTCATATGAGGTACTCCTCCACCTGAGTTGTGCCTCACTGCCTTCTTCAACACCGCTATCTCATCATTGGCTGTGTCAAGAGTTTTCCTCAAGTTCACGATCTCTGCAAGACCTTGATCCCTTGATTCTTCAACCTCTTTGACCCTTACTTCAAGTTGTGTACACATAAGATCAGTGTACTCATACTGTGCTCGGAGTTCATCATGTTGTGTTCGGAGTTCTTCGAGCTCTTCTTTTGTCTTCAAGTTGGTCTCTTGCTCTTTAGCAAGCAAGTCCATCTTCTTATCCCAAGAAGTCTCCAAAGCCTCCATCTTTTCAATCACCTTTTCAATGAACCCAAGAGTAGTATCCTTCATCATATGACTAGACCCAGCCTGAGATTCAGTTGCCATCTCTAACAACTTCTTGCTCTTTTGCAATCTAGTTTCAACCATTCAACAGCTTCACCAAGTTACCTGCAATCAGAACCAACCCTTGTTCCACTTTGTGTGAAACGATTTCCTTCACCTGCAGCACCTTGTCACGAGCAATCCTGCTCAACATCAACTGTCAAATTTCCAAGTGTATACACACCTGCACTTCGTCACGAGCAAACCTTGCTCTGATACCAACTTCACTTCGGTGAAGTTGTGTAGCATCCACAACCTTCAATACCCGGATCAGCTGCTCTGATACCAACTGTCACGATAGTGCAGTGGGATCAGCACTTCATTGTCAACCCGGTCATTAGCCAACTCTGATACCAACTGTCACGTCCCCAAGCCTACGGTGGTCTTTCAACCGTGCCGGCGAGGTGCGGCACCACTGAACACTTTCTTTTTAACAATACTCGTGCACATGGACTACGCCTAATTCACTTGTCCTTACTTAGTTTGTGTTTCGCAACCACGTAAAATGCATTTATCCTTTATACTTAATAAAGCCCATACTCATTCATTATCCATATGCAATTAACCAAGAACATCAACAATTGCAAACAAGTATAAAGGGAGGGGCAACTCCCGAACAGTCTGCTCAACAATAATATATTATAACAGTTCTTCAATAATACATCATCAAGTATACTTGGCAAAACTCCAAGTCTATACTTAGAATAATTTACAATCAAGGCATAGACAGCCTTTACAATACATGTGCCAACCTCATACGGTAGGAGGGTGCTCACCCGAGACACCAAGAACTCCACCTCTAAGTTCTGCACAAAACCACCTCAAAACCGTACCTCATCACCTACACTTGACTCCCGGTAAAACTGCGCACTTCCTCCTTAGAGCGCATGAGCTATGCGCACTCTAATTTCTGCGCCTTCTTTTACCCCTGTCCAATGCGTAGAAGAGATGCGAAGTGCTTGAGTGATGATGCTCCAAATGAGCTCTGCGTCCACCAATATATACGCAAGCTGCCATAAGGTAAGGGTGTGTCCAGCCTTAAGGCCGACCCCCTAAAACATGTCATAACGCCCATACATCACCAAAGTGTATGTCGGCCTTTGCCATCGTGCAAAGCCTCTCCAACCAAGGTATAAACCTTTCGCTCCATTCATTATTTCGCTAAGTGTCGTGCGCTCTCATGTGTATCGTCGCACTTTATCGTCGCATATGTTTCGGAGGTTCGTCGCACTTCGTCGCATAAGGAGCGCCCGCCCGTCGCATGTCCGCCCGCTCGTCGCACCGATGTGCGCCCGCCGTGCCCGCGCGCCCGTCGCTCGTCTGCCCGAGTTGCGAAGACCTTACACTCCCGGTCTCATCCCTAGGAGTTAATTCTTGTTATGAAATTTAGGTGTCTATATATCAACCCCACGTACTCCTCTGGGGTCGTATGCTAGTTCTCCTGCATTTTGAGGTCCAAACTTTGCTTCAACCATGTTCGGGCCGGCTGCATTCAAAATAATTCAACATTGAAAGATGCGGTGATCAGTTCTCAAAGATGCGGCGATCAATTATGAAAGAAAATGTAACAGGGAACGAGGGATGAACTTTTCCTTCCACGGGAAGCCTCGTTATTGCCACCATCTAACCACCAGAGAATCGAAACGATGACTCTTGAACTTCTACACCAGAAACACCATCGCGTGCCACGTGACAATTCCATTAAAAAAAAATCAACGCGGGGGTGAAATCTCATTCGTCCTTTCAGTCTGAGGCGAAGCATGTTCCCTTCAAACACAATCGTTGTCATCCATCTGTTAAAAATTAAAAGTCAACATCGGTACATCCACCTGGAATTGAAATAGAAAAGCCTTCGATCTGGTTGGCCTAACATAAAACGATAATAATTAATATTATAAAACAAGGTGAAAACTAACATTATTTCGTTAACCCAACTATACATACAATCTCGTGTTACTAGCCAAATGAATATAAACAAAATTCAATTATACAACTACATCCACCAAACACCCTCCACAGATTTTGCGCTTGTTTAGATATGGCATAGCTAGGAATGGTATCTGGAATTCCCACTCAATTACTCTTCAATTATACAGCTACATCCACCAAACACCCCCCCACAGTTTTTGCGTTTGTTTTAGATATGGCATAGCTAGAAATGGTATTATAGTTCCCACTCAATTAATCATTCGACTGTTTCATAATGTGGGAGCACCCTCACCTTCCATCACCTTTTACATGCATTCGATTATTTTAAGCAGTGGACGCGCACTTTATATAACACATGGTTTCGGGAAGGATAGTGAGAAGAAGGGACCCGCAGCACTAAGTGCGCCGGGATGCAGGGATGGGTTGGCAAGGGGCCACCGATCGAACTCTTCCGTTTCAACTTCGACCCACCTTCGATACCGCTATATCTTCCATCTCTTTACCCTAGGAGCACTTACCAAAGTCGGTGCAAGAGGGTTTGGGAAGAAGACGACGAAGAGGCTGGCAAATGGTTCCCCTGTGCAAAGGGGCCTCATCTGACTCTAGATGGACAGGCATTCGATTCGAGGAATGAAAGCAGCCATTAAAACAATTGATGTGGTGCACTATAAGGCACTGCAGCAATCAACATGAAAAAACAGGCTCATTATGCAGTCGATCGCACGCCTATCTGTATTTCTTTATAGAGGTTATAACTTGATTAATTACAGCCATAAATTGTCAGATACCATGTTTATTGCTATTCAAATATCTGACACCCACCCTCCTTCTCCGTTCTTTGCGCTCTTGAGCATATGGTCTGCAATCTCATCTCCCGGCATCGGCATAGAGGCCAGAACATTCTGGAGTGCATTCTTTTCAAATTATTGCAAGGGAATGAACGGTTATGATGCAGCGTAAGAAAAATTTTCAGACCATTGGCCTCGCATGTAATATAAATCGACGCCATTACTTGATCGCTTCCTCCATAAATCGAGTGACTCGACCATTAAAGGTTGCAGGCCAAAAAGAGAACTTCATGGCAACACCAGGCTGAACGTTGGACGAGAGATAATTGCAATGTGGAGCATATTAGATATGTGATGAAGCAAATATTGATGGCATTCACCGCGTAGTTTTTCGAGCTCTTTCTCTTTTTGATAGGAGGCTGTTCATGATATTATGGCAGACCTCAAAAAAAATTGGAAGATTCGGGAAAGAGTTTTGGCAAGGGGAATTAAGCGCAACTGGTCCGATTTAGTGATAGAATATAGCTGTATACATAGGTATGGTAGATTCATTTCATTGCATTTCAATGTTTGGAATTAAGTCTTTGATATCGCTGCAGGTGAGCAAAAATGACAAAGGTGCTGAAACATAAAAGCTAGACTCTGCACCGTAGGTGATTTATTACAGAAGCTTCGTTGATTTAATATGAGAGTTTATCTGAGACTCTGATACGTATTATACTTCTGGTAGTGAATCCTAGATTTGTGTATCCTTTTGTATATGCTGTTGTCAATTGGTTTGCGAAGGGGATTCTTGTTGGAACTTTATGAGCTTAATGTTTGCGTTGAAATTTATAATCTTTCAATCATGTTACTTAAAGATCTATAAAGATTGTTTCCATACCAAGAAAATAATCATTATAGAAAGTATTCGATTGGGAACAAACTTACGATCGGCCAATGGGAACCTCAATCCATCTTCATTGGCCTGTTGCAAGCCCGCTGAGATCGATGTGAGCACCATACCCAACGCTTTTGCACCTTTGCATACTTTTTTATAAGATTATTGGGATTGTTTATACATTTATATAGTTTGCCCGAGGTAGTTAAAGTGGTAGTTAAAGTGGGGATAGCTGTGGAATGAAGTCTCACCTAATTGGAGATGTTGGGTTCAAATCTTGTGCTATCATCTTTTAGTAGGTAGGTAAATAATAGACATGTAAAGTTGAAAATCAGAAAATCCTACAAGCTTATAAAATATATATAAAAAATATTATATAAACAAAAATGTTACTTCTTTTTTTAAGTTTTAATAATTTTAATATGAAGTGAATTATAGTTTTTTAGGTGTGAATTATGTCAAATGAATTATAGTTATGATTTTAAGTATGTAAAATTGATAAGTCATGATATTAACTATAATATTATAACAAAATTTATTTATAAATTAGAAATCTCTATAATAACATAAAAATAATTTTCTTTACTTAATTTTTTTTAATATAATTATATATTAACATTTTCCTAAATCATAATAATATTAATAATTTAAAATAAAATTCATTATTTTAATAATATGAAATATACAATAAATTAAATATTTATACATTTATATTAAATTCTAATTTATATATACATAATTAAAAGTAAATCTTTTAACATGGCTTTAGATATGTGGCAAAACCATGATTTGTGAAGCCACCGTTGTACTCTCGAAATCAGATTACATCCCCGTTCGATCTCTGTATTAGCTTGACATATATTACTGCATCGAGAAAGTGCATCTTATAATATTTAAGTTAATTAATACATTTTAATAGAAATGTTTTATATGTATATATAGAAAGTGTAAGAATAAGTATATGTGTCTCTGTATGATAAAATATTAATTCAGTTTCTTTCAATTTGTTATTCATTCAATTTTAATATAAAATAATAAATGGGATTTCAAAGTTATTATTAATAATAAAATTATTTAATTAAGCTTATGATGCTAAGAAATTATATGGAGATTACAAATAAAATTTAAAATAATATTTGATATTATAAGAAATTATATATATATATATATATATATATATATATATATATAAAATGAAGTGTCAATTTTATTTATAGAAATATAAATAAATTGAATGTAAGTTTTTTCTATATTTATACTATTGTAGTAATATTTCATTTTTTATATTAAGTATCATAATTTTATATCAATGTAATTTTTTCTATATTTTAATTTTTTTCAATATGAAAGCTAGTTATGTAATTTCTCCATTATTTAATGTGTACTTTGATTAAAATCTTTGAACATCTTTATTAATTAATATTTCAAATTCAACTTCATATATATATATATATATGAGAGAAAACAAAACAATATTTTAGTGTTAATCATAAATTAAAATATTCCAATGTCCACTTTCAATTACTTAATATGAAATTGACATTTATTATTTTACAATATAAGAGAAATTCTACTTACAAATATTCAATGTTAATTATATATAAAGTAATTAAAAATATAAAACAAATAGCTTACGTTAAAATGTTTTATTATAGTGTTGCTCAAAATAAAGGAGATGTAGAATTCTTTTTATGATTAGCAAACAACTTACACATCGGGTATATATATATATATATATATATATATATATATCCATTTTAGCTTGGATCTACTAAAGGTAGAAAGAGATTAAAACTATAGTTTGATGCCTCTCAGTGCTTGGTGGATGCTAAGATGGATCTATTACAACTAGGAAGAAGTCAAATTCATTGCATTGTCAACATAGAGTAATATTTAAAAAATTAATAATAATAAAAGAAAAACTTAGTGTGAACTTTATATATGGCTAGATAAATAAATTGAATGTAGAAAATTTCTTATATTTCTACTTTTGTAGTAATATTTCAGTTTTCATATAAAGTAGCACAATTTTATATCAATTATATATATTGAAAGATAAAGAAATTAAATGTAATATTTTAATTTTAATTTTTAATTTTCTAGTATAAGCTAGTTGTGTAATTCCTCAATTATCCAATATTCACTTTAATAAAATATTTAAACATCCCTAGTGATTAATATTTTAATATCAACTTCATATATACATATATAGAGAAATTTCTTATTATTATTGACCACAAATAGAATATCCCAACGCCCACATTTGTTGACATGTATTATTTTACAATAAAATTAGGAATAAAAAAGGATAAAATTGTGTAGATATACACATGCAAAGAGTCCATATTACATGTTTTATAATTAGCAATATGAAATGAGACAATATTTACATATATAAAATGTCAAATTTGTGTAAAGCAATTGAAAAAAAATCTAATGGTTAAAAGATTTTATTATTGTGTTACTCAAAATAAAAGTGATGTGGAATTGTTTAATCAATCTATCTATCTCTCTCTCTCTCTATATATATATATAGATATATAATGTCTAGATAAAAGAGATTTGATGTTTCTTGGTCCTCATCTGAGTTAAGAGATCTATATTGGTAAATAAGATATTTCACTATGTAAAATTAAATAATATTGCTATATAATTGAAAATATATTAATAATAGAATAATATATTAATATGAGTGATTCATAAATGAAATATGTGAATTTCCCACGCATATAAATAAATTGATTTTTTTTTTTTAATTCTTATTACTAAAATATTTAAAAAAAAATTATATAGAGTGTGTTTGTCCGTATATAGAGAGCACACCATAAATTTACGTGTCTAGAGTTAATTTAAGTATGTTCTACATGTTTATATAATGTTAAAAGTATGAACGATATAAAGAAAGCATATACAATTAGTAGAATGAAATATCGAATGTGTTAATTCTTGGGAGAAGCACTATATAGTTCAATACGGGGAGATTTTGAGGTGCAATTTAAGTATGTAAACTATATATGAAAAAAAATGCATGTCATATTTTTAATTAACATTTAAATTAAAACATATATAAACATAAAATGTAAAATGTAATGTAATAAAAAATGTAAAATAGAAAATGTAAAATATAAGACACACAATTACCAATTTGAAGAGAATAAATTGGTTTATTTATAATATGGTTTATTGTTTTTTAATTGGTTATTTTATTGTTTCTTTAATTGGTTATTTATTTATATATTATTATTGATATAATAATAAATAATATTGATTATTATTATTATTTCAATATATCATAATAATAGTTATATTCATTATATTTTTTATTTTATTATATCTTATATATATTATTGATTACATAGAGGTCTATCGGGTCTTGGATAGATAGTGATTGGGTGCTCTGTTATGACATTCCTTGATGTGATGTCATTGGTTCAATTCGCTGCCCCGATCGGGGTGATATATTGGACATGAAGGTTATGTAGTCCATCCCAAACTTACAAAAAAATTCATTGATTACAGCGAGTTATAATTCTCGATCATATGGATTGGGGGGCGAGAGGCAGAAAGAGGGGGGGGGGGTAGATATGCATAGAGAGAGGGAGAAAGAGAGTGAGGTGGAGGGGGAGATATGGGAGGAGAGAAGGAGAGGAGGGAGATAGTGATAGAGTTAAAGGGTGGAGAGAGAGAGATTACAAAGAGAGAGAGAGAGGGAGAGGGAGAGGGAGGGAGAGAGATGGAGTTAGGATGGGGAGAGAGGGAGTCATATGGAGAGAGAGTGAGAGAGAGAGGAGTGAAGGAGGGAAGAGAGAGAGGGAGATAAGGGGAAGAGAAAGAGAGAGGGAAACACAAAGATGGAGGGGGCAGAGGGGGGAGAGAGAAGGAAAGATGGAGGGAGAGAGAGGAGGGGGGGGGGGGGGGCGGGCGCGAAGACAGAGGGAGGTGGGATAAAGAGCAAGAGAGAGGATGGGAGAGAGAGAAGAATTGAGAGAGAGAATGAGAGAGATGAAGAGAGAGATGGGGTTTTAGGTGGAGAGAGATAGGGGAGGAAGAAATACAGAGAGAGAGAGAGTATGCTCGGGGGGTGAGATAAAGAGACAAAGAATGAAAAATGGTGGGAGATAGATATATAGATGGAGAGAGAGAGAGAGAGGAAGGGGGGAGGGGGATAGACACATAGATGGAGGTGGGAGAGAGAGGGAAGAGGAAATATACACATAGAGACAAATACTATGTTATATAGTATTATATAATATTTAACATTATTAACCATAGATAAAGATGATGTAAGGATTTTACAAAAGGTAAAAGAAGTTTAGTTTAGAAATCCATGAATATTTATGGTTTTTCACTAAACTATATGCATTGATTTTAGTGTAGATGTTGATTCCTAATACTATTTAATTGATTTCACTAGATGCATTGATTTCCACGTAATTGTTAATTTCTTGCACTAGATGCACTTATTTTAGTGTTGATGTTGATTTATAATCATATTTGATTGTTTGCACTAGATGCATTGATTTTAGTGTGGATGTTGATTTCCAAGTCTATTTGATTGCTTTCACTTGATGCGTTGATTTCATTATAGATGTTGATTTCTAATCCTATTTGATTGTTCCAATAGATGCGTTGATTTCATTGTAGATGTTAATTTCTTATTTGATGAAACTTGATGTATGATGTGCATTAATTTCAAAGTAATTAGATTAATAGTGTGAATTGACTTCAGCATAAGAATTTTCTTCTTTTGAACAACATGCATTGATTTTTGGGTTATAGTATTTCAACCATAAATAAAATACTTTATTTCATCTTAAATAAACTAATCACTTACCTGAATTTTTTGCTTCTTGAAATCCTAAACTATTCATAATAGATTAAATTCTTATTATTACCATTCTCCATATTGTTACTCACTTTGCATTCAAATGAGGTAATAGAAGAAAAATACCATTCAAATATACTTTGAGTTTAATACTCCATAAGTCACAATCATTGGTTTTGTATGAAACTACCATTAATAATGGAGAGCAAGATAGATAAGGTATGCATATTACTACAATAGCTCGAGCTAAATATTTGAATGCTCCATGATTTCAACAACCCTTTTTATATGATAAATATAAAAAGATGGAAAAAATAGCACGTGTGACAATAAGAACAATAAAATAAAATAATTTGAGATTTATCACAATCAAGACTATTTGTGATTTACTACATTCTTATTATTCACATTTTCTATCATTTAACATTGTTACATTGTCACTTTCCATTCAAAAATTCCATTTCATCATTTTTAATTATTCAAATTATTAACAGTCTCTATCATCTCACTAAACTGAGAAAATTTAAAATTAAAATGACTTAGACATATTTAGCATATTTAAAATGATCAGAATACATAGATTTTCAATAAAAAATGTGGGACCATGCATGACTGAAACTTGCTTCATCCATTTTAACTCTAGATTTATCGAGCACCAAGATGGATCAAATATTTTAAGGCGCAAATATTTTCTCATATGTTGTACTCAAAACAAAGGTTGGCACTTCAAGAAATTTGATCTCCTTAACCTTTAATAAATCTAGAATTAAAATACTTAATAAATCTAGAATTAAAATATATCTAGCTAATAATAATTTATTTAATTTATTTTTTTCCCTAGTATCATATCTTTTATATAATTAAATATTCTATTATTAAATAATTACATATAACATTTATGGATGGATAGATTCATTTATGTTGTTCAAAATTGATTTGAACTTGAAATTTTGTTTATTCAAAATTAAACTAAAGAACAAAAATCGCAAAAGTTTATTGTGAATTTATGTTTATATATTTTATTAAATAAGGATCAAAGATTAAGGGGAACTTAGGCCATTTTTCATTTAAAAGTATCTCATTTAAATTCTCAAACTCTCACATAAAAAAAATTAGCTATTAGTTTTGAGATTTTACTTAATAACATTATTTAATTTAACTTTTAATTTAAATTAGGTAACCTAGAATAATATTTATAATATTTATAATATAAATGGTTTGAAAAAGCCAAAAAAGAAAGAGAGTACATACTGCTATCTTTATATAAGGTGTTCGAAGCAAATATTAAAATGACCTCTTAAAAATTGTTATGATCCCAAATCAATCCATGGTATACATTACAACCATTAATAATTTTATAACTATATAATTTTGAATATAAAAATTAAAATGGTTTTTATATAAAAATTTATCTAACTCTCTTTATTTATATGTATTTTTTTTTAAATAGATATAAAAATATGGATCTTCTTAAATATATATCCATTTTAAATACAAATTTAGCATATGTAATACAAGTCTAGTAGATGTCAATAGGGATTAAATTTGTGTCATATAATTTTTTTCTTCCATAGATTATAAAAAAAAATATTAGTGAAATTATTCAAATATTTTAACCATAAAAACTTGTTTTTTTTAATTGTTATATATATACTTACTGTATTTAAATGATATCTAATGTATACTATTGTAAATTATATATATAATTGACATTAAAATATTTTACATAACATGTTTATTGAGACATTTTATATATGGAATACATTGTCTACATTAAAACGTTAATTTTATGTTAAGAATTTAATTGATTACACAACTCCAACTTACCTCTTAGCTAAGTACCTCATCTTGAAGCTTAAATTCCTTGTTGGCCTTACAGAGTCTTTCGTCAAAGACTCTTCTTCATTTGTCAATGAGTTAAAGGGCATAAAGTTTGACCCAAGGGACATTATTGTTAGTTTCTATGTCATTTCACTTTACACTTGCATCCCTATTAAGGAAGCCATTGAGGTAATCAATCGTTTCACCAACCCTGACACCACGTGTTTAGTAGAGATTTGTCTTACATCTACTTTTTTCTGCATTGAAGGGGAATTCTATCAACAGACTTGCGGGGTTACCATGGGATTCCCTTTGTCCCCAGTTCTCGCTAATCTTTTTATGGAATACTTTGAATCCAAAGCTTTTCCTTCAACCCATCTCTTGCCCAAGCTATGGAAAAGATTCGTGGATGACACTGGTGTCATATGGTCCCATGGCCAAGACGAGTTAAATCAATTTTTCCAGCATCTCAACAATCAATATTCTTCCATAAAGCTTACTATGGAGCAAGAAGTTGATGGGTGCCTGCCTTTCCTTGATTTGTTCATTTCAAAGAATGATGACAGTTCTTTCTTCCACCAGGTATTTCGAAAGGAAACTCATAATGAGTAGTATCTTCATTCCAACTCTCATCATTTCCCTGCTCAAAAGTTGGGTGTTATCAACATGCTAGCTACTCATGCGCTGAGAATTTCTGATGAAAAGAACCTTGATAAAGAGAAATCCCATCCTCTTAATGTTTTTTCTAATAATGGATATAGTAGGCACCAGGGTCTAAGAGCCTTCCTTAAAGCCAATAGAGGTCCCAATGTTAATAAAAACCCTAAAGATCGAATCTTAGTGGTGCATCTCCCTTTCATCTAGGGGACCACTGACAAGATTGCGAGGATCCTTAAGAGGCATAATGTTCCCTCAAAATTTAGACCCCTTAACACCATTCGTAGCTCCCTTAGATATGTAAAAGACCCTGTCGACCCCAAGGACATGAAAGGAGTTTATGTCATTCCATGTTCTTGTGGGATCCCCTGTGTTGGTGAAATTGGGCGCTCTACTTATCAGAGGATTCATGAGAGCGCATCCAACATCAAGCATGGGAGGACACGGTCTTCAGCCTTGGTAGAGCACGCAAAGAAAACTAAGCATCATATATGTATTGAGGAGGCCCATGTTATTGCTAAGATTTCTCCTTTCATCACCGAAAGTTTAGGGAGGCCATAGAAATTGAAAGGAGGCTGAGCAATCTCAACAGGGATGACAGCTCGAAGATTAGCAAACGTTGGATCCTTGCCCTTTCCTCTTAACCCCCTTTTTTTCTCCCCTTGTCATTGTTTTCTTTTCTGATTTTTCGCTCTTCTCCTAGATTGTTTGAATTTCCCCTTTCTTTTGGATTGTTGTTTGGTACTCTTTGCTTTAATCATTCATCTATTTATTCATAAGTTATTTAATTTTTAATTGAAATTATTAGGATTATGAAACCTTCCTTATTATGTTCTTAATTTTAGATTTGACTAAACATAATATATTAACAATAATAATTAGGTTTAGAATTATTAGTTTTCACATGTAAATAACAAATTAACTAAGTAATTGATTATTTGGTATACATTTACATTTAATTCTTATTTATCTCATAATATAATTAGTATCCTATTCGGTTGATATAAATAGATTTAACATATTATCTGATGATTACTTAATTAATAAACTTTAGATTTTTATCTTAGCATTTTATTTATAAGTATTTATATGAATTTATATACATTTTAGGAGGTGTTAAAAAATATAACACATATCTGGTCACATATACATAGACATAATAATAAAACCTATTATTTAACTTATTATATATTTAATTAATATTTTATAAGATTCCCTATAGCATTATAAGTTTAGTTGTAGTTATATGAAGATAAATACACAAGTTAACAGACTATTTCATTATTTGATTAATATTTATATTTTTATCCTAGTAATTCACTTCTTAGTATTAATATGAATTTATTCAGTTGAAAAAATATAATGCTTAATTAATTACATTTAAATAAACTTTGCAATCATATTAACTTATTAGTTAACTTAATATTTATTTCATTATTATTTGATCCTATAGTAATATAACTTTATATGTAGTTTAATCAAGAGAATAATGAATTATTTTTATCTTTAATGTTCTTAATTCGTATAATTTTAATTAACTAAAAATAGATTTGTTTAAGTATAGATTTAAATAATAAATCTAATAAATTAATTATTATATTAATTAAATATCTAATTTTTCTGTGAGTCTTGATCTGATCAAATATAGTTGTTGCTCAGTGAATTATAGTCATTCTCTTTGGTCAAATTAGTCAAATATAGTTGTTGCCTAGTCAATTATAGTAATTTGTTTCTTTCTGTCAGTTGGAATGCTGGATCTCTCTATTTAATATGTTGCCAAGATCTGGTTCTTCATCTTGTCTTGACGATGAACTACACTTGCTAGTTCAAAATGCATAGGCGAATGAATTTCGATAGTTTGAAATGCATGGGTTAATGAATTTCAATGTGATTATCGCAAAAAATGTGTCTCAAACACTTGATAGTGATTAAAGAAGCCTTAATTCTATAACTCGGTGTTATTATTCTTTTGAAGATATACATATTTTTTAACATTCAACTTTGAATATATATATATATATATATATATATATATATATATATATATATATATATATATATAAAAGTTCAAAGCTATTTTGACTACATATTTATAACCCTTACATTTTAAAAATTCATATTTAAATTTAATTGATAAGTTTATAAAAATATAAATATTTACAATTAATTTCTTCAAGTTTTACACTCAACAAGAGATTTGCCATTTTCAAAGAGTTGATCACTTTGTATGTTGCTAAAATGGATTTTTATAGTCAAACCCCCATTTTATAAATTCACATTTACATGATATCATTTGTTATTTAATAATTTACATAATAATTTAATAATTATATTAATTAAATATAAAAATTTAAACTTAATTTAGAGATACAAACTAATTACTACTCAAAAAAGTATAAAAGTATTCCAAACATCTTTTATTTATAACCATAATTAAAAAAAAATATCCATCCCAGTAAAATTAAAATCAACTAAACTTTTTAAATATCGAAAATTAACATTATATCGTTAACTATCTCTGGAATATACTATTCAGAATAAAGAAAAACTTTTTAAATATCGAAAATTATCTTTAACTATCTCTGCAATATACTATTCGAAAGCAGATGCACGTAAAGAAAATTCAATTATAGAATTATATCCCCCATCAACCCCACCGCTTTAGCGAGTAGTAGTTTCGACTCAATTAATTATGCCAGCGTTTGATAATGCAGGAGCACTGCCAGATTCCATCTCCTTTTTTCATCCATTCGACTATTTTAAATAGTCGACGCGCAGTTTATAACAAATGGTTTCGGTAGGGATTGTGAGAGGAACGGACCCACGTTCAGTGCACGGGGATGCAGCGGTGGGGTGGCAAAGGGGCCGAAATGAAGTATGCATGAATGTTGGCTAGGCAGACTGCCACCGCAATGGTTGATCATCCCTCTCTCTCTGTTTCAGCTTCTACCCACCTTCGATACGACTTAGGGAAGGGAGCTAACTATGATTCCCCTCTGCAAAGATGGGCAGCATTGGATTCGAATGAGGTTTGAGGGGAACGACAGCAACAAGTAAAGCTATTGATGCAGAGCACTATAACACAATGGGGCAATCAACATGGAAAATAGCCATTAGTGAGTCGATCGTACGCCTATCTGTATGTGTGTATAGAACTCTCAATCCAATTAATTACGGTTTTGTATTCAGACCATAAAAAAATTTCGCGATTTTTACAAGTTAATCTGTATGTGTGCATAAAACTCTCAAACCAATTAATTACTGCGTTTTGTTTTATTCGGAGCGTACCCAAAATCTTCAAATTCAAAAGCAGTAATCAGGATTATCATCCTAGTGAAACTGCCACGAGTTTAAACTACCCAAATAATTACAAACTTCTCCGATACCATCTCAGTTTTTTGTGTTTTTGAACCCCGTTATCCCCCTCCCCGCCTCGGCATAGGTGCCATAACATTTCGTTGTGCAATTTCTAAACATTGCTGCAAGGAAATGAACGGTTGTGATGCAGCATGAACACATTTTTCAGACCGTTGGCTTCCGATCCAATACGAATGGACGCCATCACTAGATCGCTTCCTCCATAAATCCAGAGACTCGATCATTCGAGAATGCAGCCCAAGACCATGATAACACCAGGTTGAATGTTGGTTGAGAGATAACTGTAATTGGAAGATAATAGACATCGGAACAAGCATAACTTGATCGCATTCACCGCCTAGTTGTTACGAGCTCTTTCTCTCTTCGAAGAGAGGCTGTTCATGGTATGCAGGGTGTCTTGAAACATAAGTGGGAAGATCCAACAAAGAGTTTCAGCAAAGGGAATTAAGTTAATGTGGTCCGATTTATTTATAGAATATTGCTGCACACAGAGGTATGGTAGATTTAGTTGAAAATTAATGTAGAAAGTTTGTTTCATTATGGGTGTTTTAGATTAGAGCTAGTTCTTATTTTCTAAGAAATGGTTTTTATCAAATTTATATGTTTTTGATTTAATGATTAATGAGATAGAGAGTTTTGCTTGGGCAGCATCTAGGTGTAGCTTGCTCACATTGATCTGCTAGTTTCAGTGTGTAAGTTTCATTCTAAGTTTGTTTTTCCATTTTTTAACATGCTATTAGAGAACAGAGAATTGGATCTGTGGTGAGTGTGCCTTGGTGGCTAAATTGAGCACCTTGGTGGTTGAGTTGAGCCTTGGTGGTTGAGAGCCCTTGTGACTTAGAGCTAGCCTTGGTGGCTATTTCAATCGCCTTTGTGACAAAGCGCTGAAATTTTGAGGAAGCCTGATCAACGGTGGTTTTAGGGGTCAAACCCACGCTAATAGCGTTGATCATTGCTGGTTCTAGGTGTCAAACCTGAGTTGATCTAGAAAGCTTACAAAAAATTTCGTGACGTGCTTGAGTTGGTGGTCATATCCAACATTTTTTTGAAGGCAATTTGTGGAGTTGGATCCATACTACCCGGATCTTGAACTGTTGAAGGATCTTGAGTTCGATCCACAGATCGACTATTGGAGGATCAAGAGTTCGATCGGCAGATTGATTACTGTAGGATCTGGAGTTAAATCAGTAGATCGATTGCTGGAGGATTTGGAGCTTGATTTGTAGATCGACTATTGGAGAATGTGGTGTTGGATCCATAGATCAGGTGCTAGATTACTAGATCTTTAGATTGGACCAGTGGAACGATTAGTGGAGTTCTGGTTTTGTGACAATGAATAACCACGTTGCAGAGACATACCTTGATGAGAGCAATAAGCTCAATGGTTGAAATTACGCCAACTGGAAGTTCAAGTTGTAGACATTGCTTGAGGGTTCTAGTGCGAGGAAAATTGCAAATAGAGATGGAGTAAAGCTGACTATAGTCGGTGGTGCAAGATCCACATCGGTTCAAGATTGGGAGAAGAGGGAGAATAAAGTGAAGGTGATGTTGAAGATGTTAGTAAAACACAGTATTATCGCTCATCGGGAATGAAAAACCACTAATGACATTTGGGTGATGCTAAGGATTTGTATGAGACTAAAAATACAAATCGGCTTTTTTTTCTGAAGAGTAAGATTCTCTCCATGAGAATGGAGGAGAATGAATTTGTTGTTGCGTTCATCTCACAGATCAAAGAACTAAGAGACAAGTTGAAAAACATAGGGGAGAAAGTGTTCAATATAGATCTCGTCACGATTACCTTAAATGGTATGACACAGGATTATCAAAGGTTCATTACAGGACTTGTGGTGAGGGAGAAACCTCCCACCCTTGAAGAGTTGATAGAGATCTTGATACAGGAAGAAGGGAGGTGTATGAATCTGAAGCCTCAGAATGTAGATTTGACATTGGTAGCGAAGAAAAAGTTCTTTAAAGGGAAACCAGGAGGAGGACAAAAAAGTAGTGGTTTGTCTTAGAAAAATCCATTTCAAGGTATGTTATTTGCTAGAAATGATTCAGGTATTGAGTATTTTTACTGTGGCGGAACTAATCATATTACTACACATTGTTATAAAAAGAAGATAGATGAAACCAGAGATAGACACAAGAGGCATACAGGGCATTTTTTTGGCGAAGATTTGAATAATGATCTTAAATTATTTGTGTATGGTGTTGCTCTTTCTGCTGAGACTGATGAGGCTAAAACTTGGTTTGTGGATTTTGGAGCATCCACTCATATGATAGGTAATAAACACTGGTTTGAAAATTTCAAGGAGACCAGCAATGGTGTGAACATCTACCTGGGAGATGATAGAGCATATTCCTACGAGGGTATGGAGATATTCGTATGATATTTCCTAATGGTAATATCAGGCACATCCAGAATGTCATGTATGTATTTAGTATTAAAAATAATTTGATCTTTGTATCCATGGTTGTAGATCAGAATTTAAAGGTAGAATTTTTCAAAACTTACTATGTTATAAAGGATTTATTGGATCATCAGAAGTCAGTCACATCAAGAGTAGAAGTTGAAGGAATTTATAATTTGAATGTTACAAGTGTGCCACATCAATCTTTAACTTCAACGACTATGAAAACAAAGAATCTTTGGCATCAAAGGTTTGGTCACATCAACCTTCATGACTTATTGTTGCTACAGAAACAAGGTATGGTTGATGGAATTCATGTTTTAAAGAATGAACATATTGATTGTGAAGGTTGTGCACTTGGGAAAATGCATAGGGATGAAATTCCCTTTAGCTTATATGTGGACCCATGCAGACAGGGTCCTTGGGTGGAGATTATTATTTTTTGCTATTTGTTGATAATTGCACAATATATTCTTGGGTATACTTTCTTAGAAGGAAAAGTCATTCTTTCGAGCACTTTAAAGAATTTAGAAATATGGTTGAAAAACAGACAAGGAAATTCATCAAAATTCTCCGCTCATATCAAGGGGGACAATACAGGCTTGGAAACTTCATCAAACATTGCAAAGATTATGGGATAACACAATAGTTGACAGTACCCCACATTCCACAGTGGAATGAGGTTACAGAGAGGAAGAACATAACTCTAGTGGAGTGTGTACACAACATGATAAAAGTTAAGAACCTATCTAATGGTTTTTTGGCAGAAGTAATTAGCAGTACAGTTTACTTAAAGAAAAAAAGTCCAACTAGGTGGCTTGATCTCAAGACTCCATTTGAGGCTTTGTATGGTTTCAAAGCCTTAATCCAATAGTTGAGAGCATTTGGCTCTAAGGATTTTGCACACATTCCTAAGGAAGGTAGGAAGAAATTGGATGCTAAAGCTATAAAGGGCATATTTGTAGGGTATTTTTCTAATTTCAAAGAATATAAGATGTTTAATCCATCTACTGACAAGGTGTTTGTGAGTAGAGATGTTATCTTTCATGAACATGATGATGAAGGGAATAAGGAGAAAAGTTATTAGGGGTGGCACATGTCTTTACTGATTGATGAAAGTAATGATGAAGCCAAAGATGGTCCTTTAGAATAGCAGCAACAACAACAAAAAGTGGAAACTAGCGATGTGGATACATTCAGCAGCCGAAGTCCATTCAGAGGTGAGAAGGAAATCACACAAGTAATAATTGAGGAGTGTTTGTTACCAAGGAGATTAGTAGGCATACTCACTTATCTACAAGGTAGAAATATTATGCTCTTATGACTAGTATTTTAAATGTTGTTGATCCCATGAATTATAATGAAGCAAATCAATATGATGAATGGAGGCCAACTATGAAAGAAGAGTATGAGTCCATAATTACAAATGAAACTTGGGAATTAGTTGAACTGCCAAAAGGAAAAGAACCTATTAGCAATCCTTAGTATCCCAAGGTTGAGAAATGAAGCCAAGAAGGTAACCTCAAACCAGTCTTTAGATCTGGCAGCTAGCCCTGCCAAATCAGAGAGGGCTCTCTCAAGGATCTCATAGCCAATGAAGTGACTAGAGAGGGAATCAGATGTTAGGCTAGATATTAAGCTCAATGGTGTTTGATATTATGGTTTGTTAGATGAAGCTCATAGATCTAGGACTAGGCTAAGGTTTCTAATGATCAATTGCAGAGATATAATGGGGTAAGATAGGCATGATCAGTAACAAAAATAGGTTGTCAGGGTGTTGTAGAGATGAAAAGGTGAAGGCTCAAAATGAACATGTAACCATGAATTCATTCATCAAGAATAACGAACACTTGCATGAAGATCTCATCAAAAGAGAGCATATAACTTATGAATTCTATTTAAAACTCATGAGATTGTCACAATAAAGCATAGAGATGGTAGGAAAAAGAAATATCAGAGAAAAACACTGTCACATAAAGCATACCACAAGAATCCCAAAATAAAAACTGCAACTACCTGTTATATTACTGTAAAATGTACACTAGATGCAAGTTATGATTATCAAACATCCAACCCACAATACTTCAAAATCTGAAGTATTTATACAATTATTTATGAAATAAATATATTGAAACAAAATTCAATATTTGTTACAAAAATTATAAAAATAGATCAATACTGCTAATAATATCAGTCAGCTAAGTTTCTAGTGCTGTTCTTGGCACTCTGGTACTAATTGAGCCTCGAATAGATAATTTTGTTAATCCCACTGGCAGATGAGTTGCGATGTTGCTTTCTTATCTTTTATGTCATGCTTTCCCTACTTTTTTGCATTTTGTTTGATGGCTATGCTAATGGATATGTGTAGAAAATTTCCTCGTTGTCCTCTGAGCAGAGGCCATGGTCATTCTATTGGGAAAATATGAGAAATTACATGAAAAACAGTGATCGGGAGCATGAAAAAATGAACTGATTTTGACCATTCTAGAGGATTATGAACCGTCGATCTGGGATGATTAAAGTTGGGTCGTTGTATTATCGTAATTTCAATAGGGAGAGGGACCTTTACCATGTTCCATAGTGTTTTGCTGACAATATGGACCCAAAGTTTTATTAAGAAAACCTTATAAAATATCGCATCTACTGGCTTTATCACATCGCAATCGAAGAGGGGAATGTGTATTACATGGGGGCATAGGATGGACAGATGCAAAATACGTTAAAATATAGCATAAAATCCTTTTGGATTTGTCGCGATCACAATATGGATGGGGCTTGGCAGAGGAGGGACTTAAGACTTGTGTAATCCCCGATTGTGATATCACAATTAACGGGGGAGGACTTATCGCAATTGGTGAGGGAGCAGTTATCACAATCAGCGAGTGAGACAGAACTTTGTGATATGGATAGTGGGATCATGCGATATGCGATTGCGATAACACATGAATGGTGGGTCCTATGTCTATTACATTCGCAGTGGAACCATAAACCCGAACCTGGAATTTTTTTGAATTAAAACATATTTATCATCGGGTCCATTAGGTCCATGGAAGCTGTGATTGCAATCACAATCGGCGGGGGCAGCAGTGGTTAGTGGGGCGATTCTGGTTTGTGTCTATACATATTGTGATTGTGATTGCCCATGAGGCTTGGTGACATGTGGCATATAGGTCCGGTTCATGTTATAATATATGGAGTGGGTTTATATCTAATGCAATATATGGTTGGGTATTTTAATAAACATGTGATATATAATGCGATGCGATATAATAAAAGGAATTTTGGCATGGTGTTATGCTCTTAACCTACAAGACGATACCAGAATACCAAAAATGCGAAGAAATATACCCAGAACATAGAACAGTGAGAAATTACAACAAGTATTTTATTATTCAGAAAGTAATGTTCACTTGCCTCTTTGAGGGGGCAACCTCCAATAGAGTAGAGCTCGATTACAAAATAAGACATGATGCTCCTTGTAGGGAGTCTCTATCCTTTATATAGGATTCATACATGCAATACCATGGGGCAATACCATGGTTCTTATTAATACCATCTATCTAATACCATGGCTCATTTACAACTAATTGTGGTCTTGTCATCAAATGTGGGTTAACCACTTACAGTTATTAATATGGGCTTTATTGTCTCTTTACTAACTATAACTATGACTCGATCCTATTACATAAATAAGGGGGTTAGGGTGGGTCCCTAACATGCCCTTCCCCATAAGAATAGCCTTGTCCTCAAGGCTGAAGCTGCAGAAACTGCTAAAGAATAGTGGCTGGTTCCGAGGTTTCATCTTCTGGAGAGGTGTCTTTCCACTTGATGAGGACTTCCTTGATCATGCGGCCACGCAGGTGCCGTTCTCGTGTGTCCAGGACCTGTTCAGGTTAGAGCCAGATTGACCCTTCTTCATCTAGTTCAGGTAGACTGGTTTGAATTATGCAATTGTTCCCAATCACTTTCTTGAGACATGAGACATGGAAAACTGGATGGATTTTTGCAGTGGGTCGCAAAGCTAGCATGTAGGCCGCTTCTCCAATGCACTGAAGTACTTGATACGGTCTGTAGAATTTTGGAGAGAGTTTCTAACAACCCTTGTCTTTGAGTGATGTTTGCTTATATGGTTGCAGCCTCAAAAATACCTGATCCCCTTCTTGAAATTGGTGTTCTGAGCTATGTTGATCTACTTGTTGCTTCATGCAGTTTTGAGCTTGATGAAGATTCTCTCTAAGATGGGCCAGCATAGTTGTGCAGTTCTATAGGAGTTGATCCACTGCTTGTACCTTCGAGCACCCTTTAATATAAGAAGTAGGGGAAGGAGGGAGTTGACCATAAATTGCTTCATATGGAGTTATTTTGGTGGTGGCATGATAGTTGGTGTTATACCACCATTCAGCTAGAGGTAACCACTGTACCCAGAGATGTTGCTTTTCTAAAGTGAAACACCTAAGGTAGGTTTCCAGACATTTGTTGACTGCTTCAGTTTGACCATCAGTTTGTGGATGATAGGAAGCACTGAGTTGTAGTTGGTTACCTTGTAGCCAGAAGAGTTCCAGCCAAAAGTTACTGGTGAAAACTGGGTCACGATCAGACACAATGGAAGTTAGCATGCCATGTAATTTGAAAATTTGATCCAGGAAAGATTGAGTGACCAAAGTCAGTGTAAAAGGATGGGGTAGGGCACAAAAATAAGCATACTTAGAAAGTATGTCCACAACCACCATGATGACTGACTTATTTCCTGACTTTGGAAGACCTGTAATGAAATCCATAGAAACCTCCATCCATACTGATGCCGGGATGGGCAATGGTTGTAATGTGCCTGGTGCTTTGACTGTTTCTCCTTTGAGGCACTGAGAGATGTCGCATTCAGCTAGAAAAGTAAGAATTTCCTTTTTCATGCCTGTCCAAAAAAATGATCTTCGAGTGCAAGCATACGTCTTTTGAAAGCCTGAATGTCTTGCAGTGGGAGAAGAGTGCAACTCCACCAAAATGCGGCTTTTGAGGGTAGATGTTGGTGATATTACGACTCTGTCCTTGCAGTGAAGAATGTCATCTGGCCATGAGTAGCCTTCTGTGGAATTTGGATCCTCTTGCAATTGAGTAATGAGTTGGGAGAGCCAGGGATGTGAAAACCATTCCTTGCGAGCCTCTTCAATCCATTATGGAATGGCAAGGGAAATTGCTAGCAGGGTACTTTCCTCCTCAAATTGGAGAGATAATGCATCTACTACAATATTTTCGCACCCTTTCTTGTAAATTATCTCATAATCATATCCTAGCATTTTGGCGAGCCAATTATTTTGTTGTGGTGAGGATAGTTGTTGCTCCAAAAAATATTTAAGGCTTTGATGGTCTATGCAGATTTGGAAGCGTCGCCCCAATAAGTATGGTTGCCAGGTATCTACAGCATGTAAGATGGCCATCATCTCCTTCTCATAGGTAGATTGTCCCAGATTCTTCCCACTGAGTTATTGGCTTGTGAACGCCAAGGGTCAACCTTCCTTCATTAAGACTGCACCAATACCCATACCTGAAGCAACACATTCAATGACAAAATATTTGGTGAAGTCGGGTAGTTCTAAGACTCGAGTGGAACACATGGCATTTCTGAGAGCTGTAAAGGCCTGTTGTGTTTCATCATTCCAGAGGAATGATTTTTTCTTGAGGAATTGAGTGAGGGGCCTCGCAATGCGACCATAATTGTGGACAAATTTGCGATAGTAGCCCGTGAGACCCAAAAATCCTCTCTGGCTCTTCAAGGTCTTAGGTTGAGGCTAATCCTGCATTGCCTGGATCTTTTCGGGATCCACCCTGACACCTTCATGCCCCACAATTTGGCCCAAATACTCAACTTCTTCCATGCCAAAAGAACATTTGGACATCTTAAAAAATAGTTTATGCTTGTGGAGCAGTTGCAAGAGCAGATCTACATGCTGAAGATGTGCCGCCCAAGTGCGACTGTAGATGAGGATGTCATCAAAGAAAACAAGGACAAATTTTCTGAGATATGGTTTGAGCAGGTGGTTCATAAGGCTCTCAAAAGTGGATGGGGAATTACAAAGTCTGAATGGAATGACTAGGAACTCATAATGGCCTTCATGAGTTCGGAAAGCATTCTTTGGAATGTCGACTTCTTTCATGCGAATTTGGTGGTAGCCTGAGCGAAGATCAAGCTTAGTGAAGAATTGAGCCTAGTTTAGTTCATCCAGCAAATCATGAACAACCGGGATGTGAAATTTATCTTTGACTGTCAACTTATTAAGGGCCCTAAAGTTTAGACACATATGCCATTCCCCATCTTTCTTGAGCACCATGACCACTGGAGATGAATAAGGACTAATGCTGGGACGAATGATGCCTACTTCCAAAAGTTCCTTGATTATTTTTTCTATTTCATTCTTTTGGGCGAACGGATATCTATATGGGTGCACATTTGGTGGTTGGGCCCCTGGGACCAAAGTGATGCTATGATCATGTTGCCCCCTCGAGGGTGGAAGCTCATGAGGCTTGTCAAGACTAGCAGATGGTTGTTTAAGATCTGTTGCATCTTAGGATGAATCTGAAGAGAATTGGGTTCGAAGGCATGGATGGCATTAAATTGAGCTATAACTCCATGATGGCCCTTTTTTAACAATTTTTCCATTTGATGTGAGCTAATGATAGAGGGAGCTCTCGCCTAGAGTCTGTGGAGGGTATGTGTGTGGTTGTTCTGCTTAAAGCTCATATATAATTCCTGGAAATCCATTGTGATTGGGCCAAGTGTGTGAAGCCATTTAGCACCTAGGACAATGTCGCACTTGCCCATGTGTATGGGAAACATGTGGGTCTTTAACTGATAATCTCCCATTTGAAGTTCGACATTTTCACAGTGGTCTTCACATTTCATTGTTCCCCCATTAGCAATTTGGACTTAGAAGTTAGAAACTGCTCGTGCAAAACAATGCACTACTTCTGTGATGCTTTCATGGATAAAATTATGTGTACTTCCACTATCGGTCAAGATTACTACGGGGTGATGCTTAATAAAACCTCTGATTTTGAGAGTTTGAGGTGAAGAAATCCCAGCCAAGGCATGCAGCGAGATAACTGGTTCTTCAGGTACATTGTCCTTTTGGTTGTCCTCTTCTTCCTCCTCTAGTTCCTCAAGTGGTGGGGCTTCCTCCGATGAACTGTGATCAGTGGCATCAATTTGAAAGAATTTGGGCTCCTTACATTTATGCCCTGGGGAGTATTTTTCATCACAGTAGTAACATAATCCTTGCTTTCTTCTTTTCGCCATTTCTGCAGGTGACACCTTTTGGACCTTGAGTGTTTGGGTAGTGGTGTGAGCGTGTGGGGGGCAACCCTTGGCAGTGAAATTTGCACGATTGAACTGGGCCGCTAACGCATGTTCTACTTCACGAGCTATCCTGAAAGCCTCCAACCATGAGGGATGGTGGTGTAGTCAGACGTGGGCTTGTATGGCTTCTTTAAGACCACTAATAAAACATTCAGTGTAGAACTCATCTTGTAGACCTCCAGTGCGGAAATCTAAGGCTTCAAAGGCTATAATATATTCATCCACTGTTCCTATTTGTCGGCACTTAGTGACACGACCCAAAAAGGCAGATTCATGGTCAAAGTGATCCATAAGAGCTTTTTTGAATGTCTCCCAAGTCAAGGGCCTTCCATAACAACATTGATGCCATTGCCACCATTGCCATCTTTCTTGTCCAAGTACATGATACCCACACTAAGCTGAGTGGCATTATCCAGGATGTAATTCAAATTGAAATATTGCTCCATTTGTGCTATCCATGCTACTGGGTGATAGCCATCAAATTTATACATGTCCAGCTTGGGTGGTCGTGGACGGGATTGTTGGTGGGTGCCAAAGAGGTGAAGAGACTGGCTAGACTCACCCTCATTGTGTTCAGTGCCAATATATGCATCCTCGCGGGCTTCCGCCTTGCCATTAGAGATTGCTGTAGTTATTTCCTACAGCTACACTTGGATGTCTTTCAAGGATGCTTCAAGGTTGTCCATCCTCTCATTCGCCATAGCTTGATTTCTAGTTTGTACCATGCACCGAGCCGATTTACTTGAAATTTGGGACTGCCTGAATTTTTTTTGCACTAACAATTGAATGGTACCACCTTGCTCAACTTGTCATCCTGATTCTTATGGGCTAAGTCACCAATAAGTGCCCCCGGGGGTCTCAGACTTTTTTTTTCTCCTAATAGAGTTTTACTTCTTTCTTAGGAATACTGCAGTCACCGAATCCAGGAAATGTCAATGTTGCCAAAAGTTCTGCGAAAATCGCACCCAGGTATAGGAAACCACACAAATACTCAAATCTGGATGGCGGATCTGAGGGATCTAAGAAATCTGAATGGCTGATCTGATAGATCTGAATGACAGAACTAATTTCTGCTGCGGATTTGATGGATCTGATAGATCTGAATGGATATTCTAATAAATCTGAACGACAGAACTGATTACTGTTGATGCTGCAAAACCCCACTTGCGAGATCTGATCTGGCAGAGATTATGTGTGATCCCGAGATAGAGAAGGGAACTATGCTCTCCAGGAGTGTCAGGTGATACAGATCACAATATACATAAAGGTCTGATAGTAGTACTCCGCCCAATTTTTGAGGGCACTAACCAAGGAGGATCAACCGTACCCTTAGCCGTACAATCTGACTACCCTATTGTACGAGAGAGTAATCTCTCCGAGTGTTGTTCTCGGTGCACTGTAGCAGCAAGACGACTGACGGTTTATCTATGGTGAGGTTTCAAGGGAGCTAGGGGGTTTCCGATATACCCAGAAGGTACTTGGAAGGCAGTCCGTGCGTGGTTCTGTCTAATTCACTACTACTCGAAGGGGTACCCACAGGGGTTATGAGGGAGTCCAACAAGTGTGACTGCCTCTTGTATTTCTTGCGTGCATGCCTCCCCAAATCCGTAAGTTTATGCGCTCAATGACAGATCCCGTGGTTTAAAGACATCGGAACACGTCTCTAGCCAAAAAAAAAATTTGCTAAAAAATGGAGATCCCACTGGCCATAGAAAGCGCTCTGATACCACTTGTTATGCTCTTAACCTACAAGACGATACCTGAATACCAAATATGTGAAGAAATATACCTAAAACGTAGAACAATGAGAAATTACAACAAGTATTTTATTATTCAGAAAGCAATGTTCACTTGCCTCTTCGAGGGGGCAACCTCCAATAGAGCAGAGCTCGATTACAAAATAAAACATGATGCTCCTCGCAGGGAGTCTCTATCCTTTATATAGGATTCATACATGCAATACCATGGGGCAATAACATGGTTCTTATTAATACCATCTATCTAATACCATGGCCCATTTGCAACTAACTGTGGTCCCACCATTACATGCGGGTTAACCACTTACAATTATTAATATGGGCTTTATTGACTCTTTACTAACTATAACTATGACTCGATCTTATTACATAAATAAGGGGGTTAAGGTGGCACCCTAACACATGGCTTATGATATATGGTGGGAAATGGGGAACACAACTAGAGTTATATGAATAGAATGGAAATGCGGCTAGAGCTGGACTATGAGATGGACTTCGGCTAGAGTTTGAGAATGAGTTTTTTCCAAGGAAAAAATGGGTTTTGGATGGAATGAGGAGATTTATGAAGGAGGTTGATGGAGGTATATGAAATATGAGTGAGAATGTTGAAACAAGTCAAAATCTCTTTGAACATTTTTTCCCTAATTACTAATCCCATGATGATGACCTAAAGTGATGACATGACCCCTATATAACTCATTGATGATGTGACCAAGACATTCTTTATTGACAAGGAGTGATGGCAAGGCCATGATGGTATTAATTAACCTTGAGAATGGAGAGAGTAGTAATGACCTAGAACTGACCAATAATCAAATTTTATTTGAAAATTTATTTCAAATATAACAGTTTGACCTAATAACCCTATCAACCACATGGAAATAGTACATTTGATAAGTGGTGACTGACAGAACTGACAGACACTAACATTGGCTCCAGCTGGGTGGCATCTCCTTTAGGAGGTGTCAACAACACCATAGACCAGGTAGCCTCATCCATTAGGCGATGGAGTCAAAAAAAGTAAACAACCTCAAAACGCAACACTAAAATGACTAACTGAAAAAACATAGGACAAACTGAAACTGACTTAAATTAACTCAAAAGATGACTTTACTTACACATGGTAGTAGACCATTGAGATCTTAGGGCCTTCACCTTGAGCTTCAAATCCTAATGGTAACCACCAGCTGCTCAGGATATATATACAAGCACGCGATATGATCCTTCAAGTGCAACCAATCCAACAAATGGCTACTTACTTGAATTCTTCTCACACTTTCCTTGAGCAGGCAGGAAAATCAAAAGTTAGGCAACTCCATGTTTCCATTGAACATGTGCTCATGATCCATAAATATAATAAAAACCATCTCGCTTGATGACTGCAAAAAATTAGCAAAAGGATCTTCAAACAAATGTGCAATGAGGTTTAGCTCATCCAACAGATTCTAGTTCTTCTCTAATTATTCTTCGTACCATGAATATAAATTTTCATTTTCATCCTTACTCTCGTGAAATTCTAACTTGTAATTATCTTGATATGACTGCACATTTTCACATGATCTTTGTAATGAGACCCCTGCTGAAAAAGACAATGAAGTCGGTTGTCTGATCAAGTTTTTATCATCTTTGTTTTTAAGCTCATGGTTAGCTACACAGGGGCTTCACTGGGGGACAAATACCATACCATGTGGGTTCATATTAGGGGATATATATTGAGGGAAAATTGGCTTAATATATTGGGGGGATATATAAGGGGTAAAGGGTTTTTATATTGACGGGTATAAAAAATGGAGTTCAAAGTTAATGAAAAAATATAAAGGGGTATGAAAAATGTTAATGAAAAAATGGATACCTACAATATCTAGTGAAAGTAGGGGTTTTTAAAATTGGGGAAGTGTATTGGGTTCATATTGGAAGGGGGTTAAATAATGTTATTTTTAGTGGTATTTTCCAATATGTAGTCAAATTAGGGGTATTTTTTAGTATGCCATGAATGCAGGTGATAAGTCATAAGTTCATTGAGTGTAGCCCCCATGGTTAGCTAATGGATAGGGGTTTTGACTAAAGATATCATCCAAAACATCAGCTATTGGATCATGGAGAACCTAAAAAGATTGATGAAACTTGTTATACATGGGTTCCAATGAGACTAATGTTTTTCCATAGGCTTGTCATTCTTTGCTTCAGACATATTATCAAAATGTTTCTTCAAAAACTGAAATGAATCAAAACTTAATGGTACAGAATTATCCTACATAAATTGATAATATGTTTTTAGGTTCTAAGATTTCTCTATGGTTTGAAACTCAATGTAACTCAGTGGTTGCGATTCTAGAGTGAAAGAATCTTCCATATCACAAATGACATCATCAACCGATTCATGAGAATATTTCCTTCTTATGTTGTTGACCACTCACTTATCTACTTGCTTATAGTTCACTCTTATTTTTTTAAATGAGGAGAAACACAAGGGTAAGGATCTGAGAAAGAAAGGACCTCAAAAAAATGTCATTTAGGGCCTTAAAATGGCTCTAGAAGTTCAAGGCCCGAAAAAATTTCAAAAATAGTAAACTGTGCTACAATTAAGGAAACTACAAAAAAAAAAACAACTGAAAGAACAATGGTGAGGGACCAAGTGGAATAGGCGAGTGGCCACCAATATCTACTTGGATCAATGCCACAACTAGTGATAGGGATTTTTCTTTTTGTGCAGGAAATATGTTGTTAACATCTATAATCGTCTAATGAAAGGAAAGTATCAGTTACATAAGAAGGTTGAAATGAGTGTGAACCTTTAGTATGAAAAACACCACGATTTTTTCTTCTTTTATAAAAATCCCAATGGTAGAGAGTTCCATTTTATAACTGGAATTGAGATGAAGTGGATGTTGAGACCATGGTCAATCTATCAAATAATAGTTTAATAACCATGTATTCAACATTCAACACAAATAAATATGGGGTGAGTGTATTAAGAATGATTCATATAGTACAATAATTTTATTTGTAATGATTGATCATGGCTAATGAACCGAAGTTGACTTCATATTTTGTATTAATGTGATAGTATCAGTTGTACACACTCGTGGTATTTGATGAGCAACAGAGTGGGGCATCAGTTGCATGGTGCTAGCATCATGTAATTCATTATAGGACATTTCACTATGGTTGGAGTACCTTATGTATAGGCGTCACAACGTTCATAATAATTGGAAAGTTAATGCCTTCATGGTTGATGATGCATTGGTTGAAATTAGTGCTTCGAGGTAACTTCAATATTCTTGTTTTACAATACAACTTGTATTCATTCTAAAAAAATGCATAGTTGAAATGAATTGAATGTGACAGGAGAATCACAAGGTGCAATTTTATCTTCTGTGCTTGGCACATATGTAGGGCATGGCTAAATAAACTCAATCGATTGTCCAGTAGTCTAGAAATAGCAAAAGAGATGTTTAGTCATCTAGGTTGAATTATGTGAGATTGTTCAAATGATGAAGTGACCACTGCAATAATACATTCTTCAACAAATTTTCTAATGAGGACAAGTTCTTAAACTATTTCCACAAAAATTGAGTTGTGAGTGACAAGATTTATAAGTTCACATACACTTTCTTACATTTCTCTTTTCTCTTTTCATAAAGATGAGATATCTTCATTAACCCAACTTTTCTGCAGTTAGGGATGTGGGTAAAAGGCTATTGAGATTTTCCCCATGCAAATCAGGAGACGAATAATGTTGTGGAGTCATATCACTATTATCTAAAGAGAAAATTTCTATCTGATAAAAGAAATAAATGTGCTCTCAGGATGGATTGGTTGATATATATTATTCTAACTAATGTTGAACCTTGTTACCATTTTAAGGAAATTCTTAAAAATGAATGATATTTGAATAATTACAAGAGAAAGAAAAAATTTGTATCATCAATGAAGAAAAGAAAAAATAATTCTAGATAGCAATTACATCTCTCATGACTATTTGGTGAGGATTCAATCTAAACCTAATAAGAAATATTGCATCACTTGGCATTGCACAAATTTCATAACTTATGATTGCCTATGGTGTATTTGTGTTAGCATTCACAAGCATGGCATAAAGGTGGGTTGGTTGTATTCCCGTTCAATGGATTCAAACCCATTACTAAATCATGAGATTAGAACTGATTCATACAATGACACTCTTGATATAAATATAGAGGCACCAGATCTTAATGAAGATGCCTTCATAATTACCATTGTTAGTCACAATGTCGATGTAAAAGTTGAATGAGTTGAGTTGGCAAGAGGATTTATTTGTCTACTTAGACCTACTTTGAAAAAATCCTTATATTACTTTGACCAAGACTAAACAATTGATTAGTTTGGTTTAAAAAGCATCAGATGATGCCAAAATTATTTATGTTATGGATTATGAATTCATGTGTGGGTTGGGTGCTTTTGACTCATCTTTGAAGAGGAGGAAGAGTTCCCTGAACCCAAAAAAGAGAAGAGAATGAAGCAAATAAACTGCAAGATTGGAAATTGATTTGAATATCATTGTAGATGAAGATTAACAATTTTATTTTAAACAACTCAACAAGCGAGGTCACCTTCAATCCAATAATGCATGTTTTTCTAGGTTTTTTGTAATATATTTTTTTCAATATTTATTAGTGTATTGCATTTATTTAATGTATTAGTGTTGTTTTGAATATGTTCATGCCAGGTAATCATAGTACGATGGCATCTTCTTCTACTATACATGAGGGTTGAAGCTCTAAGTGGAAGATGTTGGGAAAAATACTTGGGGAGTGTGAATCAGTATTTTAGAACTCACTCAAACCTTTCAATTTATTATTCATATTTATGTATGATAATGTCATTAAGTTAACCAGCGTATGTACTCGACTATGATGAAGGAAAACATCGTATATCCATTTAACTAAGTTTTCATATATTTCATCATATGTTCTACTTTAGCCAGTGTGTCCTTACTTCATTAGCCATTAATTAAATAGTGACCATCAGCAGTAAGAACAAAATAAACCATCACACATAAGAAACACATCAACACATGAGGACACTAGGATTTTTAGGTGGAAACTGAATGTGGGAGAAAACCACCGTTGTCGTCATATCTATCTTCATATTTTATTATAATGGAAAACATCTTATAGTCGTGAAATGGCATAGACTCATACCAGTATGCAGGCACCCACCTGCAAAAGGGTACAACATTCTCTCATTCTCCCACACTTATTGGAAGGGAGCTCCAACCCCCTGATCTCGTTTACAGATGCCCACCGGAAGGGAGCTCCAACCCCATGATCACATTTACCAGCTACCACGGGAAGGAAGCTTTGACTCCCTCATTGAAGGCTCCAACCCTCAACATCTATGTGGACCACGTTTCATAATATTTCGTATTGGATACACCTGAATGATAACATATCATCATATTTTAAGAGTGCATCCACTTCCATCATTTAAATCCAAAATCAAATAACAATTCTGAAACAAATCCCTATATCAGATCACTTAATCAATCACTTAGTCTCAATCAACTATTGCAACGAAATAAAACTTAACAAGAACATATAATATCAATGCACAGTTGCTTATCAATATACCAAGCCTAACACTATTACCCATCACATAAACCAATTGTTGTCACTATAGACCCTGATCAAGCATACATCGGATTATATATGCTATTGTTCTGAGTCATACTCACATATGCACACACTTTCCCTGAAGAATACGTGCATACGTATATCAACACACTTATAATTGAATCTTCATTATTGTACCATTGAATCAATCACTAAATCACATATTGAACACATCATAGATCATTGAACCAAATATAGATCACCAAACTGTAGCATTATCCCTAGTCAACATATCATTCCATAAATAATTCAACCCAACCAAAACTGTCAAACATGGATTATCATAAGAGAGACTTCATCGATAGACAACAAAAAACATAACATAACTAATCAAACATCATTAACAAATCATACTACGAAACCCTAGAAAATGTACATGACTCTTATAAATCACTTATATGTATGTATGCTCTTTTCTTACTTAACACCTATGTACAGATTCTAAAATTTTTGTAGAATATAAAAGTGACTACCCAGAGGTAGATCCATGCATGTACATGACTTCTCAATGTAAAACCAGCGTACAAATATGTAGTCACTGAGTCATACAATGAACCACACTTGCTGGTTCGAAACATGTCGACAACTGAATTTTTATGTGATTATCTCCGAAATCTGTTCTTATAAACACAACATTTGTCAAATCTAAATCTCAACATACAAACTATTATAGAAACACATCATAATACCATCATCACAGTTCTATCCAGCCATAAGCAGATTATCCAATATGCATTCATTTTAGATCTAACAGATATTACCCATCTCCATGCTCCCTGGTGAAAATCTATTTCAGATCAAGTTGTTTATAAATAATTCATCATATGCATAGCCTAACAATTGATCTCCATCTCCTTATATATTATTAGGCCTTAGTCAATACCTTAGGACAATCCCTTAGTAATGTTGATTGTATTCCTTGACGGGATCAAATATCCATTGTCACGCTCATTACTATGGGCCAATACCATGATTAAGACTCTTAGTATTCATAATACCATGGTGCAGAAACTATATGCGACTTATCTTCATCATACCTGCATATGTACACTGATTTTCTTCACTGGACTCATGTATACTTTCCTAAACTTTATCATCCTTTTGTCTCTAAACTGATATTCCTTCGTCCATTCTCGTTGTCACATCTATACTAACCTATATAAACATCATGCTACCATAATGTTGAAATCTTTATCAATTAGGTTTCCATCAAGGAAAACATATTAGTCATAATGGCAACATAATATAAATGGATTGCCTATAATTTTCCTACATTTTACAATATTTTGTCTATATTTTTCCTTATTTTGCCTATATTTTTCCTTATAGTGCCATGTTGGTGGGGCTATTTGCATCAAAACATTATGGTACATATGGTTGTTTTTTTGTTTGCACCTGTTGTGATATCTTGGCTCATTTGTATCAATGGTGATGGTATTTACATTAATATACATTGGAATCAAAAAGTGTTCCAAGCATTTTTTTTCCCTACTATATGTATAGTTTCATCAACAAGACAAACATAGAAGGTTGTGTTTCACTTGGTGGCATAGTACTTTGTATCATAGGTTTGTGTCCATATTTCAATTGACCTTAAAAAGAGTTCTTGTGGTCCTTTTTTCTCTTTTGTGATTATGAATATTGAGGTCAAGTGGGGTGAAAATACACAACAACTTAGCTGATTAATTTTTGTTTTTCATGTATGCTTGATAGGTGTTGAGGCTATGTTTGTTGATTTGGGAAAGTTTTCCCAATTGTCAATTAAGGTTAGTAAATGGATAACTCCATGAATTTGCATTTAGTCTTTCAATACATTGATTTTTTAGTATGTTATGGAAGATAAATTCCATAGGGTTGTTCTATACTTGCTTTACGCTTGCATGTATTAGTGTCTAGTCATGAATCCGATATCTAAATTTAAATGAAATCAATGCAAATGTAAAAAAATTTGTAGCAACAAAATTTAACTGAATAACAACAAAAATGAAAACATATAAAACATGAATTTACTAGTATTTGGTAGCTAATAATTGATAGTGATCATATATTACTAGAGAATAATGGAAATTACAACAACAAATTTTATCGTGTGTCTTCTAACTAGGAGTTACTGCAACAGTGGGAACGATTATTAGTAATGGTGATTTAGTGAATATCAACAACAATGAGCTCGTGAGTGTCAACAACAACACATCAACCAGTCTGAATCTGAGCTATGGGCAGAAGGGGGGAATTCGTGAATATTTCCGAAACTATAATCACTCTACCCTGCTTCAACAACATGAAGATACCCTTCTTTTTCCTAAATTTCATTCTAGTATGTAGGCTTTCTATTTTTTCTTAGGTTATATGAATTTTTATATTTCCCTCTTGGAAGCCAAATTATTGGAAAATGAAAATTAATACCAACCCATTTATTCCCACATTCTATGATGCAAGAAATATATTTATGAACCCTTGTTAAGGCTATCATTAAATTCTTATGGTTAAAGGGATCTCTATCTTTGGTTTATTTTTGTGACTTATCCCGTCTTGCTTTACATGCTTTTTCTACTACGGTTTGTAATGTTTCAATTTGCACTCTGTAATATGAAATGGCTTGCTTCCTATTCTTGGCCATAAACTCTGCATGCTTTAAGTAATCAACCTAATATTGGTGTTCTTGTATCACCTATAGAGGGAATTAAAATTCTCCTCTAACCCATAGATTTATATTGAATTTCTTTTATTATTAAGTTCAATAGATGATAGCCAATTGGCCCGATTTCTAAAATAAGATATAAAAGTTCTCAAGTAGATATTCCTTACATAAGGGTCAGGATTCCATAAATTTTTATTAAACAATTAAATATTGCATTGGTACAACTCACAAAGTAAGTCATTTTCTTCATTTGTACAATCATTGTGTGCTTTTGAAAATGTAATTGGGGAAGTAATCTCGAAAGGTTTACCAGTCATGATAACATTCCTCTGAAACATCATGAAATTTTCTTGCAAGTACATGTTGTAATTGGTTGAATTAGCCCTGGAACTATTTCTATATTCCATTAACAATCTAAGTTGTATCTTCTCAATCTCCAACCTGCCCACCTTCTTTTCTTCTATTTTTAACTGCTTTCTCTCTTCTTTCCAACAAATTTTGTGAGTCTCAAAATATTTTGTCCATCTCTCCCTAAGGTCATGGATTATCTTTTGGTGCTCTCACAAGGATATTACTTTTTCCTCATACGAGGCTATCAAGTGGTCCAATATATCCTCTTTTTCTTTTATCAAAGGATCTAGTATCTCCACCTAAACAAACTTTTCCTTTACCATCCTTCCTACTGTACAAGCAAGACTGTGGACGATGTCTAGTTCCTCATCCTTAATTTGTACAACAATGTCTTGGGTTAGTTTCTTGCACTCTTCCTCTTTTAATACTATAAACTACGCCAATTTGTCCTCATTTTCCTCTATAAAAGGATGTGGTATCTCAACCTAAACATAATTTTTGTCTATTATCGTTCCTTCTCTATAAGCAGAACTATGGGCTATGTTTGATTCATCATCCTCTATTTGCACAACATTGTCTTGGATCAGTTTCTTGCCTTCTTCCTCATACGAGGCTGTCAACTGGGCCAATTTATCCTCTTTCTCCTTTATCAAAGGATGTGGTATCTCAACCTAAATATACTTTTCCTCTATCATCCTTCCTTTTGTACAAACAAAACTATGGGTTATGTCTTGTTCCTCATCCTCTATTTGCATAGCAGTGCCTTGGGTATGTTTTTTCCCAAGGGGTATAATTTATTTGACCCTAAGAGAAGGTATATCTATGACACCCTATAACTCACTCCTCCCACATTTACCCAAGTTACTGGCCTACTGGGGTACACATGTGACGAAGAGTTACTATGATACATTCAACTTCCTAGATCACCTTAAGGATGTGGAATGATAAACCAAAACCCTTAATCACTTCCATATTAGGTGTTATATGACCCCCAAGAGCCAAGCCACCCTTATAGGTGCCCATACCCTGAACTAAACCTCTTTTTTCAGTGCGATCTCATGTACGATGGTACAACACTACCTGATTTGAACCGAAACCCTCCAGTCAAACGCATGATGCCTACAAGGGAGTGACTACAGTTTTTTTCACCTAGTTTTGTGCGTGCGGCTGTGAGATTTAAGCCACTTTTTCAGGCTAGGATCCGAAATTCTACCCTGAACTTAATGACACTTTCCAGAACCATGAATGATAGAAGTAAAAATCCTTCCATACAAATATTAGACAAGAAATTGACCTAACAAGGGCTAGCCATAACAGACATTTTGTTAAACATATCAAGAACATGTAATGTACAGGTCATCAATACACATATGAACATAGGGACCTCATACTTATTTGAGTTTTGTGAAGAAAGTCTAATGACCTCTCATAGTAGCTAAATTATCATCTATTAGGTCATACAATCATTATCCATTCATTTTCTAATCAAAATATTATAATATCCTGTTGTGGCCAGCAACAACCCCCCTTCTTATTTAGTTTTCTCACTAATACTAAATAAGTGGGGACCCTTATCCAAAAAATTAAAAAAAATAAATTAGGACTTGTATTCCCTTTTTAAATAAATCTTACTATCATAAACTTAGGAGAATACCCAAAAAATCTAAAAAGACTTAAGTTTTATGATAAGTTCGAACAAAACCATTCTCTCAATAAAAAGCGTCGCATCACAAAAAGGTAATAGATGCTTTCCTATAAACATAATCCTAAGATCGCAAAATCAAAATGCGAGATCACATACTAAAGAAATTCATCACATCACAATTTTCATATGCTTCCAATATCACTTAAGGTGAAATACCTCAAACCACCGATATGCGATGGCACTTCTCGCAAATCGCATTGCGTAGAAAACACATGGTAATAAATGATTGTCACATGCAACAGATCAGCGATATTGCGATCTGCGATATCGTGATCTGTGATATCGCGATCTGTGATACTGTGATCTGTGATATTGCGAAGAAAATTGCAAAATCACCTTATCGCAGATCTGCAGGGCTCATCGCTTGAAAAGGCATTTCCATAAAGCGATGCCCAGTAATGCGCATTAATGTTAATTTAATGAGTTAGTTGGTAATCATTAATGAAATATGGTTTTGATCTAATCGAAGCGCCATTTCACATAGGGTGATATATTTTATATGATTTCGGCATTTAAAGCATTCCCGTCACCTTTTTCTCATCATTACTCTTTCCTCATTTGTAAATTGCAGGAGCGAAGAGCAGAGAGGTATACATAGCAATGTTCAAAATATTATGGGAAAGAAGGGAAAAGTTTCAAGTTCTGAAGATAAAGAAATGATTCCCTTATACACAGACACCACCTATAACAGAGATGTTGGCGTTACTACTTGGGAAGGCATGCACAATCTACTCGAGGAAGAAAATCCTAGAGTAATGGAAATTACAGCCACTGCAGACTCACATGGGTCATCTTAGGCGTCAATTACAAAACTAGCATGATAGTTCTTACACCGGATAGTGACGAGGCCCAAGATTCTTCCATACACAGACATGGTCAAATGGGTACTGGATAGTGTTGAGATAACAGACCAATAGTTTTAGACTTGGAGCTAAGAACTCATGGAGTCATTCTTTCCACAAAATTTAAGGTTTACATCCTCTAACAAAAAGTGTGCAAGAGGCGAAAAAATAGCACCAGGGAAGCCTAGATCAAGAAACAGAGGTAGTTTATGATGTGCGATTAGTGCCTATCTAGGAAAAGCCTCTGGAGAAGGAAAGCCTCTAATCACTTAGTCACCTGTAAGCCCAGAAAATTGTAGGAAAAAGTGCTAAAGGCAAATGGTAAAACCCAAGCTATAAAAACCAGTGGTATTTATCAGGGATATCTTCAAGTGGTATGTAAATTTCTACAAAATGTGCAGCATCTACAAACAAGCTGGAGACAAAAGGCTCAAGAAAGGGCAGAGTCCATCAAAAGGTTAACCATGTTAAATTTGGATTCTTACTGGAAGTACTTGGTTAAACCACACAGTCAGTGCGTGACTCTCAAATGTATCACTAAATCTGTCGAGAAGATGGTGCCAGCACTTGCCGATTCTGTTTTCGCAAGACAGCTAAAGTCGGAGGTTGGCCAGCCAACTCTCCTCAAGCCAATGCTAGATGCTTGCAACTACAAGGAACAGATACATAGATAGTTAATTGCCAAATTTAGTTTTAGATTCAATTTTAGTTTTAGTTTTGCTTTATTTTTTCCTGAAATGAGAATGATCATTTAAACTGCCTCCTATATTTTTGTAATAAACTATTTTTAGATTTAGCTAGTAGTATTTGAACCCTTCTCATGCATTTAGAGAAGGGTCCTGAAATTTGTCAAAAACTTGTCCTCAGAACATGCACTTCTGCACCCTCCAAGGAGGTTTTGATGAATGAATGGAACAAGATTTATTGACATCTGTGTTTAATATCTGCTACTGAAATTGCACTTTTGTACTCTTAGTAGATGTTGAATTAAGAAGAGATAAATCATTATTGCTAGAGCTCATGAGTAGAACTCGTTATAAATGGTACTTTTATCTCTTAACAATTTCTGCTTATGTGTTAAGGTGATATTCATGTTCAGTTATTTATGTATGAATGCTTGAATGCTTGAGTTATCATTTGGAACTTCTGTACGGTGATAGCCATTTATTTATGCTTAATATATGAGTGACTTATTATGCAATATGTTTTTCACAATTGTTTCATCTAACTTTTTATACGAAACGATTTATCTTTATTGAATTCTTTTCTCATAGAAATTGAATGATCTTTATTACCAATTGCCATTAGAAATTATTTTAGATCGCATAACTGAAAGTTTAAATCCCGGGCTAGTTTTAGAATTAGATATTTCTGTTCATTAGAATATTATTGCATGTTGTTAAATTAGATTTAGAATAAAAACATTTTACTTAGAAATTATTAGGAAGGAAATATCAATTCTCAACACACACACACATAAATTGGGAAACTGGTCCCATATCCCTAGTCGGCCCCACTATACCAAAACGAAAAAGGAGCTACTAACCAAGGTCCGGACCGGGTGGGTATCCCCCTTGTTGTACACCTGATTTTCGAGGCTTCAACATATTTGGCACTAGAAGGAGGGCCTCGAACTGTGAATGGAAAGTAAATCTAAATCTAAATACCATTTTGAGAGTAAATCGCCCTCATCATCTCCCCCGACTTCTCCATTGCATTTAGAATCTTTAAATCTTGAGTGAGAAGTCGATATAACAACAACCACTGCCACAAACCTGAGAAATGTACTATTGAAACTCCTGAAGTTGAATCTTTGATCCATAAACTTCAGAGATTTTCTATATCAGCCCAAAAATCTAAAAAATCTCAAGGTTTTGTGACTTTGCAATATAACCCTTCTCATCCCCTTACCAGGTTGTAGAGTGAAAAGTTTGGTATCGAAACAACTGAATTACCTCTACCTACAAGGAAAAGAGCAAGGAAATCACCTAAAGGGTCTGATAGCGAGACTCTTTCATCATCATCATCCATCTCAATCTCCATCACGAAGTCAACCCTCCAACCCTCCACTTCAAATTATTGTCCACTAGACCACTAGAACTTCAACATCTGCTTCTCAATTATCTGGAACAGTAATATCCTCATCTTCCCAACTGCAAGGATCATCTTCTGTGCGTTTTTCTGTTAGCAGTTCAAAGATGGCCAAAACTCCATGGAATAACCCAGGGATAGTCTTAATGCCTGTTCCCTTGAGTCAAATACTGACCCATCTTGAAAAATGGCTGCCTAAGTTTAATCCTGAAGCAGGCATGCTAGCGAAAGAACACATAAACAACTTTATGTTATCTATAAATCTCAATGGGGTTACTAATGAAGACGCTGTCATCTGGCTCTTTCCTTACACTTTGTAAGGAGTAGCCGGATCATGGTATTTCTCATTACCATCTAGATCTATCACTAGTTGGGATATTTTCCAAAACAATTCTTGACTAAGTTCGATGATGACAGGTCTACTACGACACTGATCAATGACCTATCTAACCTTAGGGCTGAATCAAGGGAACCTATCAAAGATTTTAACTCGTGTTTCAATAAACTTTTGAACAAAATTCCTACTACCTCCGAGCCTAGCAAAGAAGTTCGAAGTGAATGGTACATATCTGCTCTATCATCAAACATAGAAATCTTCATTGATAGAGCTAACAAAACAACTTTAGCTAACAATATGAAGGAAAAAATAGCAGTAGAGAAACGTATCATAGCCTTATAAAAGAAAAACGCCATTGATGAACGAAAATCTAAGAAGGTTACTTTTAAAGAAGATCTAAAGAAAAAACAATCCAAAGACCCATTTGATTTAGAAGGATTGCAGAAAGTTTTGAAAACCATGTCTAATGAAATGGTTGACATTAAGAAACAAGTAGCAGAGACCTCTTCTAAAAATCCTTACAAGCCTTATAGAAGAAATCCTTCAACTGATTCAAAGCCTCCCAATGCTATCACAAATGCTGAATCAGAAGAAGAAGAAGAGGAAATTTCCAACGAGGAGCCTATTGATGAAGAAGAAGTTGTAGAAGTACAGGGAATGTGGGATTTCATCCTCCCAGATGAAGAGGATCAAGAGGCATCACCAGTCAGTACTAGAAGTAGAAATCAACTCGATCCTCCTCAACCTACTCCTAAGCAAAAGAGTGCAAGCTCAATGTCTAAGGATAAAGTCGGAGGTAAGAAAATGTCACCCAAAGTGACTCAAACAAGCCCAGTCCAAACAGATTCACCAACTCCAACTAAAACATTAATTGTTTCTGATGAGATGGAGTATAATATCATAGAAGACATGAAGAAGAGTAGGGCTAACATTACTTTTTATGAATTGAGCAAGTTAAAACATCAACAAAATCTACTTTTGAAAGAGTTACACGCAATACCAGTTGCACCTCTACCTGGCACTGTAATCTCGCAAGCTTCTCACGAGATGGGAATATGTCCAACTAATATGACTATTAAAGTTGATCCAAACGATATCGCTCTAATTGGAGGAAGGTCAAGATCTCAAACTCTCCCATTTCTTCTTACTTATGAAGTTTTCAACAAATTTTTTTTGTTTACTTGATTCAGGAGCTTGATTTAATATCTTACCTAAGTCAATATGTGCAAAGCTAAATGTTCAACCTCAAAAATCTACAGTACGCATAGTTCAGCTAGACTGGTCGCAGGTTGAAGTGATCGGTGAACTAAATCAGGTTACCATGGCTATCATCTAATCCAAAGGTATGTCAAGTTATTGATATTTTAGTTGCAGACATTCCAGAATTTTATGGCTTAATTCTTAGCAAAGATTGGTCTGAAAAGCTTCATGGATGTTTTGCAACCAACCGGTCACATATGTGGCTCCCTTACAATGGTAAACCAAATCAAATAAAGGTTGAGCAAGAAAGGCATAAAAACGCATAGTAACAGAATTGGAAGGCGAAAATGAACCTGTAGCATACAACAACAATATAATTGGAAACTATTATGTTGACTCTTTCTTAGGAAATTTCAATGTTCATACTTTGCCTTACTTAGAACATTCTATTTTATCTCAAGTAGAAAATTTTTCTCAAACATATAGTTCTAAATGTGTTAATTTTATAGATAGTCCTGTAAATAAATATTTATTTTGAAAGTTATTTTTTGACGGCTCTAAGTCTAACGATGGAGCAGGAGCAGGATGCGTATTACTTAGTCTCGAGGGAAACAAAACTATGCTAACTTGTAGACTCGAGTTCGATTGCACCAATAATACTATAGAGTACGAGGCTTTAGTCCAAGGATTATACAAAGCAATCGGATTAGATATCAAGTATCTACAAGTTTTTGGAGATTTTGAAATTGTAATTAGACAGGTACGAAATACTATACATTGTCTATCAGGTCATTTAAAGCATTATCAATCTTTAGTACAAGATCTGACTGAACATTTTATAGCATTCAATATTTCATCAATTCCCAGACTCCAAAATTCTAGTGCTGACCTCTTGGAAAACGTAGCTTCTAAGCTCATTCCCTTAGAAGACTATAGCCCAGATATATTCTCAATTGAATTGATCTTTAGACCCTCGATTCCTGATAACATTACCAATTGGGGAATTTTCAACGTTGATCCTGATATTGTAAGCTTCCTCACATCAGAGGGATCTTACACTAATCAGATAATAGACGAAGACCAACATGACAAACAGTTGCAACAAGATAGCACTAATAATGCTATGCGAAAATCAGTAGTCAAATTGGAAGACCTATATGATTTGAAATATCGATTCAAAATATCTACCAATTCAAAACTTCAAAGTTCAACTCTAAACTATGAATTTGTAAATCTAGGAACTAATACCAAGCTGCAGAATATCAATCTATGTCTTGGCCTAGCCCCTAAAGAAAGATTAGCGTGCATTCATCTCCTGAAACAATAAAAAAGTGTCTTTGCCTGGAACTATGATGAACTTAAGACTTACGACACTTCTATCATTCAGCATACTATCGCAATGACAAACGATAGAAAACCTATCCAGCAAAAGCTGAGAAAGATTCATCCTAATTTGGAAAATCAGATTAACTCTAAGCTCAATAAATTATTGAAATCCAAAATAATTTTTCCCGTTCGACATTCTAAATGGGTTTCTAATATGGTTCCCGTTAGAAAGAAAAAAGGAGACATTAGAATTTGCATTAACTTTCGAAATCTTAACAAAGTCTGCCAACAAGATAATTTTGCTTTGCCTCACATGGAGAAAATATTACAAGCAGTTGTAGGATCAGAATTAATGTCCTTTTTGGATGGTTTCTCCGCCTACAACCAAGTTTTGGTCCACCCTGATGATCAATTAAAGACCACGTTCAGAATCAAATGGAGTACTTATGCATATCAAAAGATGCATTTTGATCTGATCAACGTTGGCGCCACATTTCATAGGGCCACGGACATCGCATTTAAGGGATTAGTAAACAAATTAGTAGTAATCTACTGGGATGATATAACTGTATATGCCAAAAAATGAGGTAATCATCTCAGAGATTTGAAACAGATCTTCCAACGTTGCCAAAGGTATGGAATTTCACTTAATCCAAAAAAGTCCTTTTTTGCATTAAGTGAAGGAAAACTTCTTGGATTTATAGTGTCGAAATCTGGAATCCATATTGATCTTGATAGAATTAAGGATATTTCCGAAATACCCTTGCCTCACAACAAGAAAGCTATGTAATCCTTCCTTGGCTAGATTAATTTTGTAAAGAGATTTGTTCCAAACTTTTCAAGGATCGTATCTCCCTTACAAGAAATGATTAAAAATAATTCAATCTTTAAATGGGGCCAAGAAGAATATGAAGCATTCAATCTGATTAAACAAGCGATTATAAACATCCCATCTTTAGCCACTCCAAATTTCTTTGATCCTTTCATTTTGTATACATTTTCCTCTGATAGATCATACGCTATGATACTCACTCAAGAAAATCAAGATAAGGCGGAAGCCCCAATTTCCTTTTTCAGTTCAAATCTATAAGGGGCTGAATTAAATTATTCTGATGTCGAGAAAAAAGCTTATGTTGTTTTCAATGCGATCAAACATTTCAGACCCTTCCTACTTAAAACCCATACAAAAATCATAGTGTCGTTTCCAGTGGTATCTTAGTATAGAAAGATGTGGGTGAAAAGAGAGCAAATTGGGTTACTTCCTTACAAGAATACGACGCTGAAATTAAACCAACAAATATTGTAAAAGGTCAAGGCTTTTGTAAAATGCTGGCTGGAGCATCGCTTATTTCTGAAATACCATCTTCAGAAGTACATATGTATGAGGTAAGCCTAAACGATATTGAATCATTATACATCTAAAGAACATGTACGCTCCTTCAAACCTAGATTATACAAAGAAAATAGACCTAATGTTGAAGGCTAAGCAATATCAACTCGTAAACGATGTATTTTTTTGGATGAATTATGATTTTGTTCTCCTTCAATGTCTCGAGAAATATGAAGCTGAAAAGGTGTTGTAGGAAATCCATGATGGACCAGCAGGTGGACATTATGTTGGAGATACTACAGCACATAAAATCTTGCACATAGGGTACTATTAGCCTACACTATTCAAAGATGTGCATATCTATGTAAGGAAATGTCAATTTTGTCAAACTACTACTGGGAGACAAAAGAAACCATCGTTTCCTTTACAACTAGTGAATATCGATCAACCTTTTGATCAATAGGGATTGGATATAATGGGTGAGATCGTTCCTCATTCTTCTAAACAACATAGGTATATCCTTACAGCTACAGATTATTTTACTAAATGGGTAGAAGCAGTTCCTCTCAAGACAGCTAATGTTGAACACATCATTGATTTCATAGATCAGTTCATAATCACCAGGTTTGGTTTACCCTCCGCTTTAATGTTTGATAATGCATCATATTTTTCTAGCAATGCTATGACTGAATTTGTGCTCAAAAGAGGTTTTAAGCTTAAATACTCTGCCAATGATTACCTATAGGGGAATGGGTTAGCTGAATCAACAAATAAAAACTTAATTAGAATCATTAAGTGAACCATTGATCAAACTCATAAGAATTGGCACAAATCCTTAATATATGCTCTATGGGCAAACCGAATAATGCAGAAAGCCTCCATTGGTACTTCTCCCTTTAATTTGGTTTATGGGAAAGAAGTGGTCCTTCCAACTCATCTAGTGATTCCCTCATTGGCCTTAGTTCAATTTATTGACAAAACACCAACTTCTTCCTTACAACTAAGGCAGCTGCAAATCCTTAAGCTAGAAGAGCAACGAGAACAGGCTAAAATAACTCATGTGCATCACCAAGCGTTAGTAAAAGCTTCTTTTGATTCAAACATGATATCCAGAAAAGACTTTCAGATTGGAAATTTAGTTTTAAAATGGGATAAGTTCACAAGGAAAAGGGAAAACATACGAAATTTCAATGAATGTGGCTTGGCCCTTTCCAAATCACAGAAATCATAGGTCCATCTACTTTTATGTTATAGGATTTAACAAGAAAAAGAGAATCTTTACCTATTAATGGGTAGGTCCTCAAAAAATACTTTCCATAGGAGATCATTCTTCTATTTTTGTAAATTAGCTTTTCCTTTATTTTGATAATAAAACCAGTTATAGAGTTTAGGCTTCTGTGATCCCTTATCAAGTTTATAAAGGATTTTTCGGCGAAGATCACATGAGACATCATTTGTTGACGCATTTCGAACCAACCAGTGTGGTTCATCGTCAGGACAAGTTGAAGAAACAGATCCAGCTTAGCAGGTTAAATAGACAGAGTAAAGCCTCCAACGGCTAAATGATGGAGGAGTCTCTGCATCTCTTAAGAAAAGCTAGATCCGTCTTCAACCTTGAAACCTGCAAGTGCGCCCGTTCAAAATGATGGACCTTGTTTGCGATGGCTTTTCCGTGCAGGGATTCAATAGTAGAGTTTAGGCTTCTGTGATCCATATCAAGTTTATAAAGGATTTTTCGGCGAAGATCACATGAGACATCATTTGTCGACGCGTTTCGAACCAACCAGTGTGGTTCATCGTCAGGACAAGTTGAAGAAACAGATCCAGCTTAGCAGGTTAAATAGACAGAGTAAAGCCTCCAATGGCTAAAACCAGTTGTAAATGGTTACATTTGGAATTCATGAAAAAGATTAGAATTTCTTTTAAATTTTGTTTTTTTGCTTGTATAAATAGGACTGATTTAGAAAATTGGTCATTATTATTGAAATATACAGTCAAAGGCTATAAGCTTGAAAATGATACTAGTTTCAACCTTGTAAATTTTTATAAAAAGCAACCTTTAGTAGGAATTTGTTTTATATCAGTCAAATGAAAAGCATCAATAACAAAACAAAGTTTCTCTGTAGAAAAGATCTTTCCACAAACTCTACCATTGTTGTCTAGAGCTATTCTTAAGGAAACAATGACTTCCTCCCCATCTAGGGAATTACGAGCTTCAAGGAATAATCCAGTGATACACTTTAACTTAAATAATAAGAGGTCTCATCACGAGCCGACTTATCATGATCATAGATATTATAGCTTGCTGACTTTGCCAAAACTGCATATCACAACAGGGCAATGACTTGAGATTATTGCAATCAAAAGACAAGGGGTCTCATCACGAGCCAGCTTGTTCAGTATAGTTATAAATCAAGTGAGTGGCACTGTCATAATTTGGCTACCAAACCAAGGCATTGTTCTTTAAGGATTAAAAGAAAATAAAAACAATAAGTGTGGATATGGATTTCCCTTTGAAAATCGTATATTTCTCCAAGTAGGATATAGGATCATTGCTGGGTAACAGGTAACCCTGTTAAGGCTACAAAAGCCTGCTGGCAGTAGAGGCTCTACCTACAACAAATGAGCATATTTAAAACTAATTTACAGAGAAGGCTTTTTTTATCTTTATAAACCGAGTAGTGACTGATGTAAAAACAATGACTAGCTCTACGAAGTAAATAACCAAAGTTAACATAGAAGAAACAAACTATCTTTAACAGCTAAAAGCATGGTGTACTTTATCTTTCTATAATAAAGTTTGATTCTCTAAAAAACCTTCTGTTTTGGAAGTTTAGAAAATTCAAAAGAAAAGTAGAGATGACTAGTTCTTCCAAGTGAATCGCCAATTGTTGTGGCCAGCAACAACCCCCCTTCTTATTTAGTTTTCTCACTAATACTAAATAAGTGGGGACCCTTATCCAAAAAATTCAAAAAAATAAATTAGGACTTGTATTCCCTTTTTGAATAAATCTTACTATCATAAACTTAGGAGAATACCCAAAAAATCTAAAAAGACTTAAGTTTTATGATAAGTTCGAACAAAACTGTTCTCTCAATAAAAAGTGTCGCATTGCAAAAAGGTAATAGATGATTTCCTATAAACAGAATCCTAAGATTGCAAAATCATGATGTGAGATCACATACTAAAGAAATTCATTGCATCACAGTTTTCATGTGCTTCAAATATCACTTAAGGTGAAATACCTCAAACCGTTGATATGCGATGGCACGTCTCACAAATCGCATTGCGTAGAAAACATATGGTAATAAATGATTGTCACACGCAATGGATCAGCAATATTGTGATTTGCGATATTGTGATCTGTTATATTGCAAAGCAAATCGCCAAATCGCCTTATCGCAGATCTGCAGGGCTCATCGTTTGATTTTTTTTTTCCATAAACCGATGCCCAATAATGCGCATCAATTTTGATTATTTTCTATCATAAAACATTCTCATAACTACCATATAACCAACAAAATTAATAATGATATAACTACTGTAAGAACCACATATGAACCAATACATTTACAGATGAAATACCAAGGAGAAGGAGCTCTTATAACATATGAAAAATGAAACCAAGTGTAGGACTTCCACATACCACCTGACCATAGATTGGGCTAAACCAAATCTTTCTCTAAACCAATCACCCTTGTTCCATATTCCAAGCATGAATGTGAGACTCACATCAAAACCAACTAGGGCTACCTCAGGATTTACCATATATCCCACCAAGTGATTCCTAGGCTCAAACCCATCAATACAACCAAGATTTATCGCAATACCGACCTGGTCATCAGGCCCTAAAAAAGCATGGATGGCTTCAGATTTCTCCAACTAAACTGTGAGTAATTTGTCTATCTTGACCTTTTAGCTTTACCAGGTATCTTGCTATTATCAGTCAAGAGATTCCTAAGCCTACGAGGTCACCACCCTATGAGCTTTACCGTGTATCCCATCTCGAGATTCCTAGGCCAAATCAAGGGTAATCCCCTCAAATATTTACCATGTATCCTACCATTAAACAGTCATGGATTCCTAGGCTCAATCAAGGTTATTCACCTATGAGCTTTACTATGTATCTGGCCATTCACCTATTGAGGATTCCTAGGCTCAATCAAGGTGTTGAAAACTAAGATTTAACATGTATCCCATCGTAAGATTCATAGGCCTTGTGAATAATATTGAGACCACCCCACTCAGCTTCACTTCCATTTTGAAATCCAACTCGTCAATATACAAGAGAACCCACCACACCATGGCTATGCAAAAATGGAAAGGCAAGGATAAAAAAAATTATCACACCTAGTAAAACCCATTCCAATGATAGCAAGAGAACCAAAAATACACATGCATGTACCATGCATGCCAAATATAATGAGGATATCACACATGCAATTCGATACTTACAAGTAATAGCATTGTAGCCACTTGATCCTTCTCTTCCTTGCTTGATCTTTACTTTCGCTCGCCCTCTTTTTCCTTCCTTCTCTTTCCTTACTCCAATGCTAGAGTGCTCCAAGAATGCTCTAAGTGTGTGTGAGAGGGAGAGAGTGAAGAGAGAGCTCCAAAAATGAACCGGCAAAAATCTTGTGAACTAATCCTCAAAAGCCTTTTTATAAATGAGGCCTTTAGTTTCTTCATTTCCATTATTTTCCTTCAATTTCCTCCTCACTTGGAATCTGTGACCTTTTGCCATTGTTTTCTCCTAATTTCCTTTATTTTCATAAATGAAATGCCAATTAATGCCTCTCGCCCTTTCAAATCCTTTTCCATTGCCTTTTCTAATTTCCTTAACCATAAAATGAACACCCACACTAAATTGCTTTCCCCAGCATTCAGCTTGGAATACGTGTCCTATAACCATGGTCTTATTTTACCTTTATTAACTTTATTACATGGATTTTCAACCATGGCTATTACAGAATCGTCCCCCTTGGGGGAACACCGTCCTTGGTGTTCAATGACACCCACAACCAATAAGACCATTGAAAAAAAACATACTTCCTATTGAGCTTTATAACACAACTCGTTGCCGTATTTATAATTACCACTGATGAAACATGACAATCATATTGTTTACTAGAGCTTTATAAAAAAGCTCATTACGATATTTACAATAATAACCACATATACACATGCACATTTTCTCAACCAACAAATAAAAGGATACATTACCTGCATCCAATGTCCAACACTACAATTTTGCACCACTTTTCCTCTGAGTGAACAGTTACCATCTCATTGTTCCAAGGCACACTCCCAATGTGCATTTGATTCTATATAAAAATGCTAATGACCAAAACAAATGTACTCCCCAACCTTCCCTTCTCTGTTACACAATCCCTCGGGAAATCTAATCATCCCCTTCCATGCAGTCACTCACCTTCTGAGTTCCCTAACATCTCCTATCTTGGGTGATCCATCCCTTGGAAATGTTTCCTTGCATTGGAAGGTCAAAAATCCAATGCATATACCATCCTCAAACCATCATACCAATCATATCTTGCTCATGGCAATCAATGGACACTATTGGGTACCAGTGTCCCACAATGGTCCTACTTCTAAAGTGTTTTGCTAGAATATTGATGCATTTTCCAATTCCATTTGCTATTACTGCTAATTCTTGCAGTTAGCTCCAACCACCCAATTGATAATGTACATGACTTCCTATACCAAGCACATAACTTCCATCACACCTCATCAGTGTCCCGTCAATAAGGTACACTTGCAATTCTGTTCACTCCCTGTCACAACAAGCCAAACCAACTCTTGACCAAATCATCATGTATAAACATATCACATCTGATTACCTCAAAGTGAAACCATCATAATCAAAATCATAGATAATGTGTAACCATCATAAATTAGAATTGTATATCACAAGCATAATTAAAACTAAAATAAAATATGGATACTTATCCTTTAATTGATCCTTAGCTTCTACCTTTATCCTTTTCCCTTTCTTCATGCACACCAGATTGATTGCCACACTTGACAAACACCCATTACCTTCTCTTCAACCATGTACACATATACATAGTGTGCATCACACGCATACAACCACATAAGGCACACAACCCATAAAATACATGCACCTACTATTGGGCGCAACCCAACTAGGCTATATTTTGGGTAGATTTTGGTCAAGAAACCAAAGTTTTGTGGAGTGTGCAGTAGAAAATATGTCACAGAGTATGAAGTGGACCACAAAGTAGAGTAGTGGAGCACAATGAAGACTATGCTGCAAAGTCACTTCGCAACATAAGGGTTGCGGCGAAGCCCCTCCCTTTTTGTAAAAAGCATAAAATATTGTAAAAGTTGATGGTTTTGGACCATAGTCCCTTGTATTTTGGAAACCATGGTATCAGGTCCATGGAAATGTAGTGATATAATCCCTCATGTAATATTATATATAGGGATCAATAATAAATAAGAGGATCATCTTAGGATTATAACATGTATTGAATGGTTGAATCTTTATGACTAGGTTTTGTGGTGAAGGAAAGGCTCTGCAGCTGAGTGCACAGAGGCGTAAGTCTATAGTTGTGCGTGCAGATGACCTGTAGCTGAGTGTGCAGATCAAAAAGTATTTGTTATAAAAATTCTATATTATAATAAATAGTTCTTGTGGACGTAGTGTTATGAAACCAACTCACAAAAAGATAGAAAAGAAAGATAAACGCCTTAGAATTCAGGCTCTTCAAGGGGGCAACCTCCTTTACATTACACTAATGAACAATTCTTGGATGATACAAATGACTAAACCTCCCTTACTATATATAGGAGTATAAGGGGTCATAATATAATCAAGCTGACATATCAGTAATAACATAAAGGCACAACAATAACAATAGTGGGTTTCTATGGGGCACACTAATAACAATATGGGGATAATAGGGGCACACTAATAACAATAAGAAATACAATGACAATATTAATGGGGGAATCACTATTATTATAGGGACCTAACATGCCCTCTCCTTTCGAAAAGCATTGTCTTCAACACTTGATTAGTTCTAGATGATTCTGTATAAAATTCTCATCCTCCCATGTGGAATATTGAGCGGATAAGTTCTTCCACTTGATGAGATACTCTGAAATTGATCAATTTCGTAGCTATTGAGTTCTTGTTTCTATGAATGCTTCCAGTTCCAATATGATTTTTCCTTCCTCATCAAGTTTTGACAATATTGTTTGAACTGGCAGCTTGTCACCTACAACCTTCTTTAAACATCAAACATGGAAAGCTGGGTGCACTCGAGGAGCTGCAGCAAAACTCCAATTTGTATGTCATAGTACTAATCTTTTGCAACACCTTGTACAGACCATAATACTTTGGTGATAATTTATTATCCTTCTTACCTTGCTTGGGGGACATTTGTTTATATGTTTGTAGCTGTAGGAATAACCAGTCACCTACATCAAAACTTCTTTCGCTTCAATGTTGAACTGTCGTTGTTTCATTCTATTCTGTGCCAACGTGAGGTTATCCTTTAAGAGTTGGAGAACTTGTTGTTGATGCTTGATGTGATGTTCCACTGCTTTAACCTTAGAATTTTCTCTTAAATATGATGTGATGGATGGTGGATGATATCCATAAAGTGCCATAAATGGGGTCATTTTTGCTGTAGTATGGAAGGAAGTGTTATACCACCATTTAGCCAGAGGCAACCATTTGATCCATTGTGTCTATTTATCAGTTACAAAGCAACGAAGATATCCTTCCAAACATTTTTTTACTATCCCAGTTTGCCTATCTAATTGAGGATGATAAGATGAGTTATGAGCTAACTGAGTATTGAGACAAGAAAATAATTCCGTCCAAAAATTTCCAGTGAAAATGGGATCTCTGACACTTACAATAATATTTGTGTTTCCATGTAGCTTTTGAATTGTTTCCATAAATGTAATAGAAACTGTACTAGCTTTAAATGGATGCGATAATGCACAAAAGTGTGCAGACTTGGTAATTCTGTCAACTACCACCATGATGACACTCTTTCCTTCAAACTTGGGTAAACCTATGATAAAATCCATTGAAACCTCCTCCAAACATTGGCTTGGAATGGATAAAGGTTGTAATAGACCCTGGATCTTAATTGTTTCAACTTTGTTTTGTTGGCAAACCAAACATTCCGCCACACACTTTTCAATATTTGATTTAAGATCATTGCAAAAGAAATCTTTCTTAACCCTATGGTAAGTTTTTAAAAATCTTGAGTGCCCTCCTAAGGGAGAAGTGTGAAATTCCATAAGAATATTTTGTTTGAGTTGGGAATTCTTACATAGGTATAACTGATCTTTGTACCATAACGAATCATTTTTCCAGCTAAATGTGTTAGATGTAATGAGATCGTGTTGTAACTTTTGAATGAGTGCCCACACTTCTTTGTCATTCTTCCATTCATCCCTTGCTTCATTTATCCAATCTGGTTGGATAATAGAAATGACACACAACAATGCTTCCACATCCTCATCCTTTCTTGATAGTGCATCTGCCACAACATTTTGCTTCCCTTTTTTGTAGATGATTTCAAAGTCATAACCCAACATCTTTGTGACCCGTTTTTGTTGCTCTTCAGAGGATAATCTTTTTTCTAAAAAGTATTTAAGACTATCAAGATCTGTTTTTACCTTGAAGTGTCTTCCCATTAGGTAGGGTTGCCATTTCTTAAGTGCATGTAGTATTTCCAACATTTTCTTCTCATAAATATCTTTATGTAAATACTTTCCTTTGATTGGACGGATTTCGAAAGAATGGGTCTTTCATCTTGCATTAAAACAACACCAATTACATTTCTTGAAGCATGACATTCCACAATAAAGGTTTTTGTGAAGTCTGACGTAGCTAAGACTGTTTCTTGGCACATTGCCTCTTTAAGATGTTCGAAGGCCTTTGTTGCTTCTGGAGTCCATGAAAATGCATCTTTCTTCAATAATGTTGTTAGAGGTGCTGCTATTCTCCCATAATTCTTAACAAACTTGCAATAATAGATTGTCAACCCAAGAAATCCTCGCAGATGCTTTATGGATGTGGGGATTTTCCATTCCTTAACAACTTTAATTTTTCTAGGGTCTACCTTAACACCTTCATGAGATACAATATGACCCAGATATTCCACCTCTTGTACTCAAAAGAAACATTTGAATATTTTTGTATATAATTGTTTCTCCTCCAATAATTTGAGCACCCTGTCAACATGTTGAACATGATCCTTCTACGACTTGTTGTAGATTAGTATATCATTAAAAAATACTAACACAAATTTTCTAAGAAAGGGTTTGAAAATGGAATTCATCAAACGTTGAAATGTAGAAGGTGCATTGGTAAGGCCAAAAGGTATGGCCAAAAATTCATAATGACCCTCATGAGTTCTAAATGTTGTTTTCAGAATGTCTTTAGTCTTCATTCTAATTTGATGATATCTTGAATGAAGATCCAACTTGGTGAAGTAAATTGATCAATGCAATTCATCCAATAATTCATCAATCACAGGAATGAGTAATTTATCTTTAATAATGATCTTGTTGAGCTCCCTATAATCCGGACACATGTGCCATGATCCATCCTTCTTATGCACCAATACTACTAGAGTAGAGAAAGAACTTTGACTAGGTTGAATTATACCAACGTCTAGCATTTCTGCAACCATATGTTCAATTTCACTCTTTTGGGCATAGGGATATCTGTACGGCCTAATGTTTGGAGGAACACTTCCTGGAATCCAATAAATAGCATGATCATGATCACAAATAGGTGGGAAGCCTTTATGTTAAAATTGGCAACCATGGCAAAACTTCATCTTATTCATGGCTAATAATATTTTTATTAGATTCCTCTCGTCGAGAGGTGTAGGATTGATATAAAGATCATCCGATTCTGATAAGTATTCATGGAGATATGAATTTATTTTGATTATGAAATTATTATCAAGCCGACCTACAACTCATGTAGGCTCAGAAGCCCAACAGTCGCATCTATTCACCCACCAGCGTTGTGTATAAATATAAGAGGAATTTTCCTCATTTGGACTTACTCATCTCATCACATCTCTCTCTCTCTCTACTACGCAGAAATGAGTCTCTTCTCTACTACGCTGAAATGGGTCTCTCTCTCACAAAGGTGAAGCCGGAAGCTGTTGAATTTGAAGCTGCAACTGCAGAAGTAAAGATTGACCTGCGTGGCCTAGAATATCTCCTCTTTGGAACTGTGCTATAGGTTATCTGAACCTCTTTTGAAAGCCGCAACTTTTGGTGGTGGAATGAAGTCAATCCGATGAACGGTTTGCAAGATATCGACTGCCCTAGTTTGAAGCCAAAAACTGCTGAAACTGAAGCTGCAACTGCAGAAGTAAAGATTGACCTGCGTGGCCTAGAATATCTCCTCATCTGAACTGCGCTGTAGGTTCATCTGAACCTCCTCTGGAAGCCGAAACTTTTGGTGGTGGAATGAAGTCAATCCGACGGTTGGTTTGTGAGATATCGTCTGCCCTAGTTTGATAATGAAGCCGCTAATGCTGATGCTGATCTAGGGTTTGCTACTGCTGATATGAATCAGATTTATTGTACTATTTCTCTCTGCTGAATTATTGAAGATAAAAGAAGATTTGATCAAAGGGTTTCCCCACACATTGTGGGGTTTGTCCCTGGCTAGCTGCCACATCTTGTGTCTCTTGTCTTGGCTTGTTTTCTATCGATCGTTTAATGTTCTATCTGCAGTTTACTTTATGTACGTGTGATTGCTAATCTTTGGAATATAATAAGGAAAAGAGGTAAACTATTATAAGCATAGAACATACCATAACTTAACATGGTATCAGAGCTGAGGTGAAGACAAAGCCCGAGCAAGAGCAAGAGCAATCATCGAAGAGAATATTGGCAAGGCTATCTTAATAGAACTATGGGGTCCTCAACACCCTTTCCTGCTGAAGACGAGCTCCGTGAGAAAGCTGACTATCACGGATGGAAGATGTCTATTGATCTAACCCTTGAGAATCAAGGAGTGTTGGATCATGTGAGAGGCAATATTGTTGAGCCTCCATCAAATGCATCCACTGCTGCCTGGAACAAATGAAAAAAATGGAGAAGTCAAAACAATAAAAGATCATCCGGGACTCTATCGACAAGCACTTGGTGGCCTACATCTCTGAACTGGACACCTCCAAGGAAATCTACGATAGACTGGTGAGTTTATTTAAAGTCAATGATGCAAATCAAGTTTTGTTTCTTAGAAATAAGCTGAGGTAAATCAAGAGGAGTAAGGATGAAAGTATGCAAGCATACTTCTTAAGAATCACCGACATCAAGAACGATCTCCTATCTATTGGGGAAACTATTACTGACAGAGAAATGGCACTCACAACTCTTGGAGGATTACCATCCGAATGGTACGTGTTCAAGACTACTCTTCTGAACTATAATGTAATTCCTGGTTTTGAAGAATTAATAGCTAGATGCATTCAAGAAGAAACAAGGGAAGAAGTGCAAGAAATGCCCATGCCTAAAGGTCCTCCTGCTGCCTTTTCTTCTCATGCAAAGAGAAGAAAGGACTCACACCGGGACGATGATCAAAATCCCTCTGATGGAAAATGAAAGGAATGACAAATTCAACAGCAAAGGTAAGAGGAGAGCTAGAGATCGAGGAAGAGGACAACCATTCAAGAAGGCTAGAAAGTCCAGGATGTATTAAATGCACCTGACCTCAAAAGGAACCTAGTGTCCATCTTGGCAATGGAAGACAGAGGCTACAAGGTAACCTTCAGCAATGGCAAGTTATGTATATGGAAAAATAATGTTAAAGATGCCTTTACTCTTGGGTTTAGTGTTGATTCATTATATCAGGTCGATGGAAGTCCACTAGGTGTCATGTCTTGTGACACAACTCTTTAGTCCGAACTTTGGCATCAGAGGTTTGGCCACCTTCATTACAAATCTCTACCCGATGTAAGACAGATGGTAACAGGGATGCCCGAATTCCAAGTAGAGAAAGAAGGTGTATGTCCGGGATGTACCAAAGGAAAGCTCAAAAGGGGACCATTCCCCTCAAGCCAAAGCAAGACCTCCGATATATTACAATTGGTTTACTCAGGGATACCTGAGGTTGGCATTAAGAGGGAGACTACTACACCACATACTCCTGAGCAGTATGGTGTGGTGGGAAGGAAGAACCACACAATGATGGAAGTTGTCCGGGCCATGCTACATGATCAAAGACTTCCAAAGTTTTTATGGGCTGAAACTACAATCACCACTGTATATGTACAAAATCGATGCCCTCATCAAGCATTGGGTTCCTAAACTCTTGAAGAAATGTTCACCACCGGTCAAAGGGAAGTTGTGATTAGTCATGATGTCACCTTTCACAAAGATATGACTCTCAGCAAAGTGGACAATCTGCTGACTTTGAGTAGCTCTCAAGAAGTCGATACCAGGGAACCAAAAGAAAAGGATGATGAATCAATGCCTGATGTAGAAGAACCCATGGATCCGATTGATCCTCATCCACATGAGCTTTCCTCTTCTAGGAAGAGGCCTTCATGGCTTAGGGGGATACTTGATGATGCTGAAGGACATGCTGCACCCTGAGGAACCTTTCATCAAAGTAAGAAACTTAACAGGTATCAGGGATACCTGACCATCATGAGCACGATCATACAAAATGAGCCTTCATCATTCTCAGATGTCGTCAAGTATTAACTATGGAAGGGTGCTATGACCATAGAATATGAGTCTATTATGGAGAATGATGTCTGGGAAGTAGTTCCCAGACCCTAGACAAGACAATTGTTACTTCAAAATGGCTTTACAAGATAAAGCATGAAGCAAATGGAAGTATGGAAAAGTATAAGGTTCATTTTGTTGCTCGTGGTTTATCCCAGAAGGATGGTATAGACTATGATATTTGCACCTGTTGCCAGATATATGGCCATTCGCTTGATCATAGCCCTTGTGGCTTCACAAGGATGGAACCTACATCAGATGGATGTCAAGACTGCATTCTTGCACGGCTCGATCAAAGAAGAGGTCTATGTGGAGCAACCCAAAGGATTTGAGATTTATGATCGACAATCTCATGTATGCAGGTTGAAGCAGGCTCTCTATGGGTTGAAGCAAGCACCCCGAGCATGGTATGAGAGGATCGATAGCTACTTGATGAAGCTGGGATTCACTAGGAGTGAAGCTGATCCTAATCTTTACTTTAAGGTTGAAGATGACAAGCCTCTCATACTGGTGTTGTATGTGGATGACCTCTTTCTAACAGGTGCAAACCCTCTCATTCACAATTGTAAGAGGGAGATGGCTTCTGAATTTGAAATGAAGGACCAAGGATTTGAAGTGTGGTAGAAGCCAAGGGAAATTTTCCTATCTCAAGGAAAATATGTGGTAAATATATTGGAAAGATTCAGTATGATGGACTGCAAGCCTATGACTACCTCGAGGATCTTAACTTTTAGAAGTTATATGGTAGTGATGTCGGACCAGACTTGGGAAATTCCTCTGAGTTTCAAAAACTCATTCGCATTGATGTTCTTGGTGAACCTCCGTCCGAATATATGTTTTGCAGTTAGCATTGTGAGCTCATATTTGGTTGAGCCTCACTAGATAATTGATGCCAGGAATCTTTTGAGATGTCTTTAGGACACAATCTCTCATGGATTAAGATACACTGCCAGAGATGTGAGACTACTTGGATATACTGATGTTGATTGGGCAGGCAGTGTGGTGGACCGTAAGAGCACTTCCGGGTACTATTTCACCTTGGGATCTGCTTCGATATCCTGGATGAGCAGGAAGCAGAAGTCGGTGGCTTTGAGCACCGCCGAAGCAAGATATATTGTTGCTAGCATAACCTCGTGTGAGGCAGTCTGGTTGCGAAAGCTCTTCAGTGAGCTGTTTGGATTTACATTGGATACCACTGTGATTCTCTGTAACAACCAGAGGTGGGATTCGATTATTGAGGAATCCCATATTCGTCAATTGCTCTAGCAGATAGACATCATCTGGGATATGGTAAGTCAATGAGCAAGGAAGCTCCATCACATTAAGATGATGTACAAGTTGATACACCTTGTCAAAGCCCCGAGGAAAGATCTAATCTGTGATTTTCCCAAACGACTTGGAGTCGGCAAGAAACCTTTGTACAAGGGTCCTGCATGTTGCATACATTAAGCTCTGGGAGCTCTGAGGGCTTGCGGTTCCTACTGGAGCAACATATGACCACAGGGTGAGTCACCCTCCCCTGGTGGTGCACACTGGAACAAGATGATTCGCTCTCTTGTGGGACAAGATGATTCGCTCTCTTGTGGAACGGGATGATTCGCTCTCCTGTGTAGCAGGATGATTAGTTCTCTTGTGAGGCCTGGATTGATGTGTTCTCCATGGCAGCCTGGATTGATGTGTTCTCCACGGCGATTGTAGCAGGATTGATGTGTTCTCCTGTGAGGACAGGATTGATTAGTTCTCCTGTCGAGGCATCCTACCCATGTAGTCTGGGACTCATGGGAAGTACCTCTCATCTGATCAATGAGTAGGGAAATGAAGTTAGGGACCATAGTAGTACTGATGGACGCATCGTTGTATCTACCGTACTCCCTACGCTAGGATGACCTCCATTGATCTAGGATCAATGATACTAGTCTGGGACTAGTGGTAGGAGTTGTACCATACTATGACGCTGACTTTGGGTCGGTTGAGACTGGTCTGGGACCAATGGTACATACTCCAAGACTGACTTTGTGTCAGTGCAGTACTGGTCTGGGACTAGTGAGAGTGGTACATACTTTGACGCTGACTTCGAGTTAGTTGAGACTGGTCTGGGACCAGTGGTACACTCTCTGAGACTACGATACTAGTCTGGGACCAGTGGTAGGAGTTGTACCATACTATGACGCTGACTTCGGGTCAGTTGAAACTGGTCTAGGACCAGTGGTACATACTCCGAGACTGACTTCGTGTCAGTGCAGTACTGGTCTGGGACCAGTGAGAGTGGTACATACTATGACGCTGACTTCGGGTCGGTTGAGACTGGTCTGGGACCAGTGGTACACTCTCTGAGACTGCGATGCTGGTCTGGGACCAGTGGTAGGAGTTGTACCATACTATGACGCTGACTTCGGGTCAGTTGAGACTGGTCTGGGACCAGTGGTACATATTCCGAGACTGACTTCGTGTTAGTGCAGTACTGGTCTAGGACCAGTGAGAGTGGTACACACTATGACGCTGACTTCGGGTCGGTTGAGACTGGTCTGGGACCAATGGTACATATTCTGAGACTGACTTCGTGTTAGTGCAGTATTGGTCTGGGACCAGTGAGAGTGGTACACACTATGACGTTGACTTCGGGTCGGTTGAGACTGGTCCGAGACCAGTGGTACACTCTCTGAGACTGCAATACTGGTCTGGGACCAGTGGTAGGAGTGGTAATTACTATGAAGCTGACTTCGGGTCGGCTGAGACTGGTCTGGGACCAGCGATACGCACTCTGAGTCTGACTTTGAGTCAGTGGAGGATGATACTGGTCTAGGACCAGTGGAGTTGTACTCACTATGACGCTGACTTCGGGTTGGTTGAGACTGGTTTGGGACCAGTGGTACATACTCTGAGACTGACTTTGAGTCAGTATGATACATCCTCGATCATTTCTTCTTCTTCATAATTCAGACAAAAGTAGAGCAGAAAAGAACAATGCAAGAGCAGAGAAGAACAGAGCAAAATAGTATAGATCAGTGCAGGGCAGAACAAGACAAAGCAGAACAGGCATAATAGAGTAAAGTAGGGCAAGGGTCAGGCTGTATAGGGCAGTGCATTTGATGGATGAATAGCAACGACCAATAGACAGATTGCAGATGAAGTTCTCCATGGTTGACAGGGAGTGTTAAAATTGGAAGCCAGGGCAAAACTTCATCTTATTCATGGCTTATAATATTTTTACTAGATTCCTCTCATCTAGAGGTGTAGGATTGATATAAAGATCATCCGATTCCGATAAGTATTCATGGAGATATTAATTTATTTTGATTATGGAATTATTATCAAGCCGACCTACAACTCATGTAGGCTCAAAAGCCCAACAGTCGCATCTATTCACCCACCAACGTTGTGTATAAATATAAGAGGAATTTTCCTCATTTGGAATCACTCATCTCATCACATCTCTCTCTCTCTACTACGTAGAAATGAGTCTCTTCTCTACTGTGCTGAAATGGGTCTCTCTCTCACACATGTGAAGCCAGAAGCTATTGAATTTGAAGCTGCAACCGCAGAAGTAAAGATTGACATGCGTGGCCTAGAAGATCTCCTCTTTGAAACTGCGCTGTAGTTTCATCTGAACCTCCTTTCAAAGCCGCAAATTTTGGTGGTGGAATGAAGTCAATCCGATGAACGGTTTGCAAGATATCGACTGCCCTAGTTTGAAGCCGGAAACTACTGAAACTGAAGCTGCAACTGCAGAAGTAAAGATTGACCTATGTGGCCTAGACTATCTCCTCATTTGAACTACACTGTAGGTTCATATGAACCTCCTCTGGAAGCCGAAACTTTTGGTGGTGGAATGAAGTCAATCCGACAGTCGGTTTGTGAGATATCGTCTGCCCTAGTTTGATAATGAAGCTGCTAATGCTGATGTTGCTGATCTAGGGTTTGCTACTGCTGATATGAATCAGATTTATTCTACTATTTCTCTCTGTTGAAATATTGAAGATAAAAGAAGATTTGATAAAGGGTTTCCCCACACATTGTGGGGTTTGTCTCTGGCTAGCCACCACATCTTGTGTCTCTTGTCTTGGCTTGTTTTCTGTCGATCGTTTAATGTTCTATCTGCACTTTATGTACGCGTGATTGATAATCTTTGGAATATAATAAGGAAAAGAAGTAAACTATTATAAGCATAGAACATACCATAACTTAACACTTTACGAGTCTCAAATACCTTGGAATGATTGTCCAAGACTTTTTGGAGATCTGGAGAAATAGATGATTTCGATGTGGAAACCTCTAGTGAACATAATTTTTCAATTACGCCTCGTTGTTCCTTCTTTAGAAGCTTTGTCATATCGTTAGAGCTGATTATCTTTCCCGATTTCCCTGCAATACCCCTTAATTCAATTTCCTTTCCTTCCACACAAAATTTCATGAGAAGTTCTTGAAAATTAAAAGCTATTGTACCCAAGGATTGTAGCCGTTGGAGTCCTAGTACAACATCATCACCACGCATTGGAATGGAAATCATTGGGCTATTCAATACATATTCTCCCATGGATAACTTGATATTATGGCACTTTCCAGAGCAATTTATGGTTCCTCCACTTGCAACCATCACTTGAAACTTTGGTGCTAGATATAAGAAGCAATTCAACCTTTGCTATCTTACAATGAATAATTATGGCTACTTCCTGAATCAATCAGCACTATTACCTTTTTCTTCTTGATATGTCCTTCTATCTTGATAGTTTGAGGAGTGGTAATTCCAGCCAATGCATTACAAGATATGATCGGATTCATTTCTTCTTTATCTAGGGTTTGTTCCTGGAGTATATCCTCTTCTTTTAACATTTCTTGTTCCTTTTCTTCCTCCTCTTCACAATCTATGTAGAATAATTTCTTCTCAGCACATTTATGAACTTTAGTGTATTTTCTATCACAATTGTAACAAAGCCCTTTTTCTCTTTTTTCTTCCAATTGCTGTGGTGTCAATCTTGTGGGTTGTGGAAGGCTAGGGGCAAAAACACTTCCATCTTTATAGTTGTGAGTGGTAGGATTCCTAGTTGCCATAAGTTTGCTTTCCATTTTTCTTGCTAACTTGAATGCCTTCTCCAATGAATCAAGTTCCCAAAGGTGAACGTCATGTTGGATATTATCCTTTAAAGTCCCTATGAACACATCAATCCTATGCTCCACTGGAATATATTTTACCCTTATGTTCAATTTTTGTAAGTCCTCAATGTGCTCCATCATTGAACCCTTTTGTTTGAGATTTATCATTTGGCTAACAAAGGTGTTGCTTTTTGTATCCTCATAATGTGCTATCATTTCTTCCATAAAAATTTCCCAAGTGACAATTTGTTTACGAAAACAAAGCCATCAATACCATACAAATTGATTTGGTCCCAAATATAAAGTTGCAATACGTACCTTTTGTGTGTTTTTCACATTATGGAGATTGAAAAATTTATCCATCTGTAGTATCCATGTTCTGGGATCCTTGCCATCAAGCTTCCTCATATTGATTTTTGGAACATGGTGGGTCTTCAATCCAACATTACAGTTTATGAAATCATGATTAAAATTTCTTTTGTTCTCATCATGAGTTTCCTTTACTACCCTTTCACCATTAGTAACCATTTTTTGTAGCAACTTATTCAAATTTATCTTCAATTCTTCCATCTTAGTGTCTGTGCCATTCATCATAGTGTTCATGCCATCCATCTTAGCTTCCATGCCATCCATCTTAACTTGCATGCCATTCATATTAGCTTCCACACCTTTCATCTTGACTTTAGTTACCTTTTGTGAGAGTGAAATTTGTTTTACTTGGCCTTGTAATTTTGATATATCATGTTGCATTCCTTCTTCTTCTTCACGAGTCATGCTAGAGCTTTCAAGTTTCTTACTAGGTGTTTCCATTTTCTTTCTTCGGTGCATCAATTAATGTTTTTTTTTCTTTTACTTTGTAAGAGCTCCATATTGAATATTTTGTATCTCTGTAACTGCAGATCTTGAATATATGAAATCACGTCCTACAGTAGCCCTTTGAGTCCCCTTTCTAACCCCACAAGTTTGATAAATATTGGATTCTCCAAGCAAGAGTTATGCCAAATCTCCCATGGTGACTTGATTATATACTATTTCAGTAGAGCGAACTTGTACGAAGTGACACATGTTACTATTTTGACCTTAGTACTTGAAACTGATATACAAAAACCTATAGGCCATCCTCTTTCTGAAACTTCTTACGAAATTTCAAACTGATTCTCAGAACAAATGTTATGATGATTTTCCCTAGGTCACCTGTTTTGAATGTAATTCGAAGGTTTGCAAAAACCCCAACTTCCTCAGATCATATCTCGTACAATATAGAGATACAATCTCTGAAATTCAGACCCAACGTTGAGAATGATTTCAGCTCAAATGAGTTTTTTTTTAGCTTTTGAAACATTGCAGAAAAAAGTTATAGCAAAAATTCCTCGATGACCTGTTTGAAGTAGCGAAACCCTAGAATCCAAAGCTCTAATACCAAATGTTATGAAACCATCTCACAAAAAGATAGAAAAGAAAGATAAACTCCTTAGAATTCAGCCTCTTCGAGGGGGGAACCTACTTTACATTACACAAATGAACAATTCTTCGATGATACAAATGACTAAACCTCCCTTCTATAAATAAGAGTCTAAGGGCTCATAATATAATCAAGTCGAAATAATAGTAATAACATAAGGGCACAACAATAACAATAGTGGGTTTCTATGGGGCACACTAATAACAATAAGGGCTACAATGACAATAGTAATGGGGGAATCACTATTATTATAGGGACCTAACACGTAGTCCCACATTAGGATGAACCATGGTAAAATATGTGTCTCATGTGTTGATTTGCTTATTATCTCCACTTTATTTCAGTACTGTAAAGTTTCTGGATGTTTATGTTATGTTTAAGTGAATAATGTAATTCAGTGAAGTAATATATAAGTGTGAAGTAGTTGATGTATGCGAAGTAATTTGTTAATTTGTAAGCATTAAAGCATAAATAAAATACAAAAAGTGCCACATTGCAGTGTCCCTCGGGCTACAAAAACCTGGTTCTGCGACCTCCCATAAACACTTCGGCTGAGATTGCAACTTGCTTCCAGGTCATTGCCAAAAGGGCTAATGATTGAGGGTTTCTTTGGTTCACAGTAAAGTCCAAACCTGGGTTAGCCCAACCTAAGCCCACAAATGGTTCTATTGTTGGGACCGTGATCTATTTGAGGGATGTTTATGTGGCATTCTTCGAAGAAAGAATTTCAAGGCTGGGTAGAACAAAAGGAATGAGAATTTGTAGAAAAAGAAAATAGAAGCCCTTGTTTGTCAACTACGAGGTGGTTGGAGAAGTATATTTTAGAATATTAATATGAAATCTTCTTTGGCTCGTTCCATATGGAGCTATATGATTGGATATCAAGGTTGACTAAGAGAAAAGATTGTTTTAAAGGAGATGAACCTAATGAGTGGACTCATGAACTAATACAATGAATCAAGAACAATGACAATAGTATCTCAAGAGTTTTTGAATTGTGTATTGACAGTATCTTGGAAGGATTCATTACTCAGTTCACTATAGACTTGATTGTGTCCTATAGCGAAGAAGAATGTAAAGTTTACAAAGGAGACCGAGGAAAGGGCTTGGAATCTCTAAAACCTTGGATTAAGATGCTTTTTCATGAAAAGGGAATTTTATGAATGAAATCATATTATTAGTTACTTATGTTTGGGAGAGATCCGAAGAAGAAACTGGAACAATGCAAAGTAGAAAATGATATAGAATAGATACTAGGAAGAGATCTCGTGGCCAACATCCAAAGACTTTTATATAAATTTACTATAGCCCCTATTGAGTGAGTCTGAAAGTGAAGAAAATCGCTTTGAGAACCCGAAGGAACTTCGCAGTATTCACCCTTCCAGCCTAAAAGTTCGATGAAGCCAGAATCAAGTAGTAATTAGGGTGCTTTTGGTTTTCCCCACACCCCTACCACCCCTACCCCCCATACCCCTCCCCCACTGATTTGAAATGGAGTAGATTAGTAATGTTGTGCTAATTCCCCATTCAAAATAAAACCTAATATGCTTATCATTTTCTTATCAAGTGCTTAAGGATTTACCATTTTTCCTTAATTAATTGATTCCCACGAGAGTTTCTTATATAAATGTTATAAACAATTTAACATAAAAAAATATGCTGAACAAAAACAAAATAACAACAAAGAACATCAAAATACAACACACAACATAGATATTTGATGAGGATTTCACCACTCCTGGATACGTATCCTTGGTCCAGCTTCCAATGCTTGGGCCTCTCTATTATGCTCAAAATTACAACAAAATTGTGTTGACAATGCTAAAATTCCTCTGAAACTTGTCTCAATGAGTTGAACATCCTCAAAAATGGCACTCTAGCTTCCTTCTTCATCCAATTTGGATAAGAACTAAAGAATTTATGACTTCTCCCAGTTTTCCCACTATTTGTTCCACAAAATGCTCCAAAACCGACATAATCCCACAAATTCGCTCCAAAATTCGCTAACTAAACGAGAATTTGGCCTCACCGCAAGCCATAACCTGTGGTCTGTATCAAAAATCGCAATCGACAAGTGTTGCAGGCTCTTATGATATGTGAATAGGAATGGGAAATTTTTGATTGCGATATTGTGTACCCAGCAGGATATTAAATTGCAACCTATAGTGTATCGCGCCCGAAAACGTATCGCTCATTGCAATCAGTGGAGATCTAGGGTCTTAAATTTTGCAGCCTTGTTTTTCTTGTGATATGAGATTGCAACATCACATCACAACCCAACCTGTCGAGGGTCGATTTTCGTAATATATTCCTTTCCTACGATTCTGATATGTGATTTTGCAAATCCTAATCGGCATTTCCTGGGGGCCGATTCTTAACCCAATCCACTTGCGACCTGTGATATGCAATATGTAAGGGCCAATGGTGGCTTGCCACTTAGCGCCTCATCATTTTCTTAGACCTTTTCCGCATCATTCAATCCTGCCATGTAGACAAGTGAAACTTGAACTTTGACTTGCTCTAACTTTTACATATGAGCTCATATTTTAGTGCCATTCACACCGTTGTATTCATAATGACGAGATCCTTGATCTGAAGTGGAGTTTGACAAAATTATGACACTTTGATTTTTGAGCATAAACTTGAGCACCTGATCACTCCTCCCCATTAGAAGCCTTTTGGACCCAAAAAGATTATATTCAGTTATTGAACAAATGAGGGTATTGTTCCCTCACCTTCCCCTCTGCAATCCATTTTGATGGATTTTTACCTTTGAGATCCACTCTAAGATAATCAAAATTTCCCTCTTTGATGACCTCATTCTTCTGTCAAGTATGGTGTCTTGCTAAAGCTCATCAAGAAATTCTGGAGAAAAATATTCAATTGATGGAAACTGTACACTTTCTCCTTGATCTTGAATCAAAGGAGGCTCATACAATCTCACATTTTCAACATTAACAATGGAATAAATTTTCATATATGAAGGCAAATCAATCTTGTAAGCATTATTACCAATCTTTTCTAGAATTTTAAATGGACCATAATGGATTGGTTTCAACTTTTCACGTTCACTTGGAAGCCTTTCCTTGCTAATGTAAAGCAAAACTTCATCACCTACTTGAAACTGATGATCCACATGATGCTTATCATGCCTTGCCTTATACTTGCCTTAACTCTTTTCTAGTTGTTCCTGAACTGTTTGGTGAATCAACTGAATTTTCTCATTTAATTACTTTGCTGTGTCTCTTTTGTTATGTCCATCTATAGCTACATCTTTCTCAAAGATTAAATCCAAGGGACATTTAGGCAAATAAACAAGACATGCCTCAAAAGGCAAAGTTAGAGTAGAAGAGTGTTTTGCTCGATTGTAAGCATGATGAATATAATGCAACTGTTCATTCCACAACTTAGCATGTTTGCTGCAATATCCTCTTAGCAAATGAACAATTATCGTGTTAACCACTTCAGTTTTACCATTTGTTTGCGGATGGAAGGATGTACTTTTCTTCAACTTGGTGTCCATCAAGTTCTATAAACTTGACCAAAAATTCCCAACAAATTGGGAATCACGATCACTTACAATAGAAGTAGGTAGTCCAAAATGAACCCATACATTTTGAAAGAAAAGTTGAGTTGTTTGTTCAGCTATAATTTTTTTTTACAAGGCATTAATATGCACATCTTGCTGAACCTATCCACAACTACATACAAATAATCATGACCTTTTCTTGACAAAGGAATACATCTTAAAAAATCCATAGAAACACTTTCTCATGGACGTGAAGACACTGGAATATACAATCCTAGTTTCCTATTACTAGGCTTACTGATTGTACATAATGAACAACCTTTGATCAAACGTGACACACTTTCAAGCATATGAGCCCAGTAAAAATACCTCTGAAGATTTTCACTGTTTTACTTACACCAGAATGTCTCAAAATAAGAGAAGTATGTGCTTTCCTTGTGACATTTACTCTCTCTCGTTGTGGAACACAAAGTTTTCCAAAATGATACAAGAGATTATCATGTACATGGTAGTCTAATTCCTCAACTTGGTGGCCTTGACTCAAGTTTGAATATACCTCTTGAAAGTCAACATCATATGCGTATTGTTCAACATAACTTTTAGGCAAAACAGAATTATTCTTGAGTAAAATGGCTACATTAATAACCAGTCTAGAAAGCATATGAGAAACTCTGTTATGAATACCTTTCTTGTACCTGATTACCAGGTGGAATTTTTGTAATAATCCCATCCAATGAAAGTGCCTTGATTGCTAAAATTTGTTTGCGATTGTAGATATTTCAGAGGTTGATGATCGGTGTGAATAATGGTTTCTTCTCCCATCAAGTAATGCTTCCATTTCTTCACACTTTGCACCAATGCGTAAATATCTTTATCATATGTAGGATAATTAATAACAACACTATTAAAAATCTCAAAATGAAATGAAATGGGCTTACCATGTTGTAAAAGAACTACACCCATGGCATAGACACTTGCATCTGTTTGTATTTCAAATGGTTGTTTCAAATTTGGCAATGCTAAAACTGGGGCTGAACTGATCTTTTTTTTTTTAAAGAATCAAATGCTTTTTTCTATGTTCCTCCCCACTCGAAGACGGAATCCACATTGGCCAAAGCATGTAGTGGAGTTGCTATGGAAGAGAAATTGGCAATGAACTTACTCCAATACTGCGTTGCTCCCAAAAAACTCCTTACTTCTGTGACTGAATTGGGTATTAGCCAATTCAGAATGACCAAAATTTTAGAGGGGTCAATCTTCAGCTCACCTCCTCCAACTATGTGGCCCAAATACACTAAGGAAGTTTTCCCAAATTCATATTTAGACATCTCCAGATACAATTGTTCTTTTCTCAAGACATGCAACAGTTTACTCGCATGCTTGACATGATCTTCTCTTGATTTGCTGAATATCAAAATATCATCTAAATAGATAGCTACAAACTCATCAAGAAAGGATCTTAAAACATCATTCATAAGTCACATGAATGTAGTTTGAGTGTTGCAAGGATCGAAAGGCATAACCAGCCACTCAAACAATGTCTGTTTGGTTTTCAAAGCAATCTTCCAAATATCCTCATCAGCTATTCTAACTTGATGATATCCACTTCTCAACTCTAATTTAGTGAAATATTTTGTTTTCTTCAACTGATCTAGCAAATCATCTATCTTGGACAGTATGTATCAATTCTTTATGGTAATTTTGTTCAAAGCTTGATAATCTACACTCATGTGCCAAGTTCCATCTTTCTTGGGTACCAAAACAATTGAACCACATGGAGAAGTAGAGGGACGAATTACACCTTTATCTAACAATTTGTGGACTTGTTTGTTAATTTTTAAACTTTCTAGAATTGAAATTTGATACATACCGATGTTTGGGATTGGAAAATCTTGTTGTAGCTGAATTTTGTGCTAACTTCCCCTTGTTGGTGGCAATCCATTTGGTTCTTGAAACATATCTCCATATTGATTGACCACATCAACCAATTTAGCTTTTAGCTTCATGTCACAGCCTGCAAAGGATTCATGATCGATGGCATTCTTTTGCTTGATCATAAGGAGCACGAGATTCTTGTTGGAATTGACCAATCATTTCATTTGGCCTGCGTTTGCCAAAAACATATTAATCTTCCTACAATGGGCTCTCACAATATACTCGACTTCGTCCTTGAACAAATGATATTTCTTTTTAAATCTATGGTAAATGGATTTTTTGTCATACATATACAAGCTTCCCAATGTAATTCCAGAAATATCCAACAACACTACATCTAATTCGACTTCATCAACAAAATTGGCAGTAATTGAAAACCTGAAAACACATTTCCTTGTGACCTGAAGATTGGAATCCTTGGTTATCCAAACTAATGGATACGGTTTATGATGAGGCATGGTTTCTAGATTCAATTTCTTGTCCAAGTTTGTAGAAATTAAATTTTGCTGAGATCCATTTCAAACAACATATCAATCTTGGTGTGTTTGGAAATAACTCAGATGTGGAACAACTCAATTTTTTTTCCTCATTTTAAGCATTATTGGAGTTATTTGTTGCACTGGTGCTTGCCACGACTTCCTCTTTTCTTGTTTTTTCCATGGCTTTTCCCTTAGTGACTGTGGCTACAATTTTTGATTCATCACCTGAGTCAAAACCCAAGTCTTGTTGTATAATAGTGTTTGTCTTCTGTTTCCCTTTATTGTTAGATTTCTTCAGTCTTAATTCAAGGTGAAGCTTCCAACAATGCACTTCATCATGGCCCTCTTAGGAACAATTCTTGCACATAGATTTCTCCCCTTCTTTCTTAACAGAAGCATTTTTCTTCTACTTTCCTTTGAAAGTCTTTTATTTTCCACCACTCTTGAATGGATTCTTCTTACCTTCTTCTTGTACATTTTTCCCTCTTGCTTCGAGGTGTGTAGATTGAACACTGACCTCATCATGGTTCGTGGGACTAAACATAAGAATGGCGCATCGAAGATATCTATGCAAACCTCCTTATATATTTCAACAAAGTATCTTATGATGGTAAGTCTATTCCTGGCATAAGAGCTCTTCTCCTAAACTCTTGAGTATACTCTTGCACATTTTTACCTTTTAACTGTCTAAATTTTTTCCAATTCATAATAGCTTTTTACATATGAGATAAAGCATAGAATTGTCTTTTTATAGCAGCAATGAAATCAGACCAAGTAATAGAGATCTTACCACGTTTTTTGATCTCGTCTTGAGTCCTAGATTCCTACCATACAAGTGTTACACCTTCCATTCTCAATGAAGCCAACTGAATTTTGATATCATCCTCTTGAAGGTTCTAAATTTTACAATACACCTTCAACTGACGAATCTCGTTATCCAACTTTTCTGCATTAACTTCTCCATTGTACATAGTCAACTCAAATTTGACATCAAGCTTTAGAAAAGATGATTTACCAGTTCCTTTTACAGAATGATGATGAATATGAGTAAGGGTTGTATTAGTGGAAGAGTGTGAAGATGCTTGTGAAGTAGAAGATGAAGAATATGGTGGATAGGGTAGAGGCTTGTCTCCATTCCCATTACCTCCTTTTCCATTACCTCCTCCCGAAGAGCCTTCTCCTTTGGGAGGTTTGGAACTTTCTCCTTGAAATATTCTATTCCTCTCTTTATAGAGGACCTTCACCATCTCTGTCATATTAAAGAAAGCCTTTCTGAAGGTTTTCTCATCTTCTCTTATGGTAGGTTCTCCTTCATGAGACATGGTCTCTGAAGGCTCAACTACAACTTCTGTAAATTGAGGATGTACTAGTGTAGAGGACTTTGGAAACCTAGCTCTTCTTCCCCTTGAGCCAACTATAGGGCTTTCAACCAACTTCCCTTCACCTCTTTTAAGCTTTAACCTTGTTAGCATGACACAACATTGCAAACAATTAAATCCTTCTTTCACAAAGAAAATCTAGTAAGCAAAAACCATTGCTTTGATACCAACTTGATCTTAAATGGAGAAGATTGGTAATGCTATGCTAATTCCCCATTCAGAATGAAACCCAAGATGCTTATCATTTTCTTATCAAGTTCTTAAGGATTTACCATTTTTTTATTAATTAACTTATTCCTATGAGATTTTCTTATGTAAATGTTATAAAAAATTTAACATAAAAACATATGCTAAAAAATAGCAAAATAACAACAAAGAACATCAAAATACAATACACAACACAAAGATTTGATGAGGAGTTCACCCCTCCTGGGCTATGTCTCCTTGGTCCAGCTTCCAATTCTTGGGCCTCTCTATTATGCTCAAAATTACAAAAAAAGTGTGTTTACAATGTTCAAATTTCTTTGAAACCTGTCTCAATGAGTTCAACATCCTCAAAAATGGCCATATAGCCTCCTTTTGCATCCAATTTGGATAATAACTAAAGAATTTATGACTTCTCCTAGTTCTCCCACTATTCGTTCCACAAAATGCTCCAAAACCGACATAATCCCAAAAGTTCGCTCCAAAATCCGCTAACCAAGCGAGAATTTGGCCACACCATGGGCCATAACCTATTGGTTGTATTGAAAATCACAATCAGCAAGTGATGTAGGCTCTTATGGTGTGTGAATAGGTACATGTGATTTGCAATTGTGATATTATGGACCCGACATGATATTAAATCACAACCTATAGTGTATCACATCCAAGAACTTATTGCTCATCACAATTTCTAAAGAACCGGGCTCTTAAAGTTTGCAGACTTGTTTTTCCTGTGATATGCGATTGTGATATCGCATCACAACCCAACCTGTCGGGGGCTGATTTCTGCAATATCTTCCTTTCCTACGATTGTGATATGTGATATCGCAAATCACAATTGGCATTGCCTAGGGGTTGATTCTTAACCTGATCCACCTGCGACTTGTGATATGCAACATGTGAGGGCTAATGGTGGCCTGCCACTTGGCGCCTCCTCATTCACTGAGACCTTTGCTAGGTCATCCAATCCTGCCATGTAGACAAGTCAAACTTGAACTTTGACTTGCTCTAACTGTTTCATATGAGCTCGGATCTGAGTGTCATTGGATTCAGGATGATGAGCTCCTCAATTTGAAGTTGAGTTTGACAAAATTATTACACTTTTATTTTTGAGCATAACCTTGAGCACCTAATCACGCATCCCCTCCCCCTCCAAGAAGACTTATGGCTGATGATATTAAGCTACCTATATTTAAACGGACTAGATCAAAGGATCCATAGCAGTTCTGGTTTTTATGCAAATAAGTAAGGACAACGAAGTAGGTCCATAATGAAACTCTAAAGAAAGTGCAGTTTGTCAACACATTTTGAGAGAGAGCACTGACATGGCACATGAAGTATTCAGGCAATCAAATCATATCATTTACAGACATCAAAACATTACTGGTAAGAGAATTTAAGAAGTCAAAGTCTGATTTGAAGTGCATCATAGAGCTTAAATAAATTAAACAAAAGCCTACGAGTCTGTGTGGGAATTTGACCAAAGATTCAAGATATTATTAGATCAATTCAACTTAGAAATAGCTCTGCAACAACATAAAAAAATGGTTTATAGGTACACTGCTCCCACATATAAGACTGCCTTTGTCACAACATAAGATAGAAACTCAAGCCAAAGCTTTAGAACTTGAGATGAAATTAGAAGCTTTGCCTATAGGGGATACCAATGTAGGTATGCAGCAGATCTAGTGTTAGCTGGAAAATTTGACTCTGTAGATATAAGATATGAAGAAAAGTAAGGACGTTTGTGAAGAAGTATGGTGTACAAAGTGAAAATTAGAAGGCCACTCTAAGGAAGAAATCCCTCTCTTCAGGAACTACATGGCAAGTGGAGCACCGAATCCTTTGAATTCCAAATTCAACTTATGGCACGAGATATGTAAACTTAGAGGTGAAAATCACCTAGAAAGATTGCTACCTATTACAGAAGTATGTCTAGACTCTAAGAAACATATATTGCAAATTATGAAAATCAGTAGGGCATGATGAGAACAAATGTCGAACTTATGAATGAATGATGGAGTGAAGTACTTATGCCTATATAATGCAATCTGAAGAATATGGACATGAGGAACATGGAAAGCATAGTGGTCGAGGTGGTGGAGTTGGTCAAGATCATGGACAGATGATTTGTTACAACTGCAACCAGATAGGTCACATTGCAAGAGATTGTTAGAATCCTAGTATGACATGTAAGTATTGCGAAGGACTTGATCATGTAATTGAGGAGTGCTTGTGCTTGTGGAAAAAATGAAAGAAAATAAAATCAACAACTGACATAGAAAATTCAGAGGATGATTGTGGAACCAAGGGCCGATTAACCTCACATTAATATTGTAACAAGGAGTGGAGTTGTGAATAGAAATGATAAAATAAATTGAAGAAAGGAAGCTGAAGCTACATGGGTTAGAAAGACTACTGAAAAAATCTATTGTGTTTGATATTCAAAAGGAAAAATAAGTCTTTATGTAAGAAAAGTGAAACTTTATGGATGTAGGAGGTTCAATATCTAGCATGCAACAGAATCATAAGAATATCTGCAGTGTATCATCTTCGACACAAAGGCAAGCTCTGATAATAGTAGAACTAGATGCATCATATAATGTAGGTAGTTTAAAATCTTTTCTTCAAACTTGTATTAAATTATTGCGAGATCAAAGAGTTGTAGAAGGACTTAAGGAATTGATAAACTCCTATGTATCTAAAGAAGTATTGTGGAGTGAGATGTGCAAAGTTAACCGTTTTCATAGACATGAGAGAACTGGAAAGGAATTGAGGCTTAGTGCACAAATAGGATAATATGACATGGACCATGTTATTTTAGATTTGAGGTCTAAAGTTAATGTCCTAAAAAATAAAACATGGGATTTAATAGGTAAACCGAAGTTGCAATGGTCACCTATTCAGCTAAGAATGGTGAATGAACAAAAGATTATTCCTTTAGGAAGACTATCAAGCATTACAGTCGACATTGAAGGGGTGCGCACTACTACTGATTTTGAAGTGATAGGAATTGTGGATGATAGTAACCCCTACCCTGCATTACTTGGACTAGATTGGGCATTTTCCAACATGGCTATAATCAACTTAAAGAAGATACAAATTATATTTGAAAGAAAAAATATGATAATGGTTTTTCCCTTCGATCCATCAGAAGGAGCAAGGTATACTAAACCAATTAAAGAGGAGTACAACGTAGTTGATATAGCTAACATCTATCAAATGACAACAAAAGAACAAGACCATGTGAACCCTACTAAAGGCAAGTTGAGTTGGGAGCATGACAGTTCATGTGCTTCAAATTTAGAAGAAGAAATGGAAAATTAGCAAAACATGTTGCATGAAGTGTCTACAAGGTGATGTGCAAGAGTTACTAAAGAAATTTTCTATATGACAACTGAGGTATGTGACTTACCTTTTTATGATGGTTTGGGTGATATAAATAATTTTATTGAAGAATATGAAGAACAGGTACCAGAGTGTAAAAAATTGTTAGCTCTGGATATAGCCCTAAAAGCTACTCCTACTAAATTGTGGGGTACACATAAGAAGAATAAAGGAACTTGGAAAGAATGTTGAAGGTTGATGTGGATAAGTTTCAATCAGGTAGAAAGAGAGTTGGCACATAAGTATGATGGTCAAACTAATCCTACAGAGTACATCCAAATATGCATGATAGCATGGAGGGAGATTCCACAAGAAGAATTGGTGCACGGGTTCATCCATACATTAGAGACAATTCCTCAAATCTGGTACTTGGAAATAGAACTTCGACATGGTATTGTGAAATGGGTAGAGATGGTTGATGGGTTTATATTGATATTTAGCTTTAAAGATGATTTTCCATGCATCCATTCAGATAGTTAAAAATAATATTTTTAATAATGAAATTCCACTCAGTTGGCAACCTAATTGGGCCGTGCAACTACATAATGTACTGGAATTCTACAACATCACTCCAGAAGAAGATGAAGACCCTCGAAATATTGACATAGAAAAATCTAAAGGCTACCATGAAGTGAATGAATTGAGCTAGAAATTCCTAATATAACAAAGCTATTAAAGATAAAGAAGGTGAATATAGGATCAGAAGAGGAGCTGAAGTTTGAAACTATAGAAGATTATTGGGATGAAGAAACAGTCATAAAAGTGACATATCTTCTGCATGAATGCTGGGAGTTATTTCCCACTAAGTTTTCAGATATGAAGGGCATAGTAGGATATTTAGGAGGTATGAAGATTCCTCCAAATCCTGATGTGAAGCTAGTTAGGCAAAGGCCTTATAGACTAAATCCAAAGTACAAAGAAAAGGTGAAGAAAGAACTTGACAAATATAACAGTTGGAATCACTAAATATGTGAAAGAATCAGAGTGGGTAAGTCCAATGGTGGTACAAGAAAAGAAAACACAAGGAGATATAAGGATTTTTGTTGATTTAAGGAAGTTAAATGATGCATGCCTACATGACCCATTCCCTACTCCTTTCACTAATGAAGTATTGGAAAATGTAGGACGTCAGGAAGCCTATTCATTTACAGATGGTTTTCTAGGATACCATTAGATTATAATTGCACCTCAAGATCAACATGAGACCAACTTCGCTACAGAATGGGGTTCATATCAGTATATAGTGATGCCTTTTGGACTGAAGAATGCCCCTAACATATTTTCAAGGGTGGTGGTTGCAACTTTAAAAGAATATATTCACATGTTTTTAAAAGTATACTTCGATTATTGGACTGTATTTGGGTTATTGAAGAAACATAATACGAGCCTAACGTCAATGCTCGACACATCCAGGTAGTATCATATTTCTCTAAATATTAAGAAGTGCATATTATATGTACCTTTTGGTATATTACTAGGACATATTGTTTGCAAGCAAGGATTGATGGTGGATCCTGTGAAGATTGCTATTATTGTGAATTTACCTCCACCAAAGGTAGTGAGACAGCTTGACACCACATTAGGACATATAGGATACTACATAAAATATATCAAAGGATATGCACAAATCACTACGCCTATGGAAAAAATTCTAAAAAAAGATGTAACATTCATATGGAATGAAGAATGTTAAGAGAGCCTCGACACACTAAAAGAAAAGATGGTAACTACTCCTATACTGGTATTCCCAGATTGGAATAAGGAATCTCATGTTCATGTGGATGCTTCATTCATAGGTTTAGGAGTGTTATTGGAACAACTTGGTGTAGGAGAAATTGATCACCCCATAGCTTTTGCAAGTAGGAAATTGTCTAAAGCAGAGAAGAACTATACAACTATAGAGAGGGAAGGATTGGCTGTGGTATATGATTTACAAAAGTTTAGACATTATTTATTGGGATCACATTTCAAGATGTTCAAAGATCACTCTGCACTAAAGTATTTGGTCAATAAGCCTGTTTTAGGAGGAAAGATTTGCAGATGGATATTGTTGTTTCAAGAGTATGATTTTGAAGTTGTTGTTAAGCCAGGAAGACTAAATGTTCAGTCTGATCATTTTTCAAGGTTGGAAACAGGAGAAGAACCAAAAAATATAGAGGATAATGTTCTTGATACGTAGCTATTTGTAATCAGGGTTGCAGATGATCACTTCATTGATATTATTTAGTTCTTAACCACATGAATGACCCCTTAAGAATACACAATGCAACAGAAGAAAGAACTTGTGGTTAAGGAAAAATATTTTTAACTAATAGTAGGACATTTATATAAGATGGGAATAGATGATGTATTGCAATGATATGTCCCTAAGTGTGAAAGACATATAATTTTAATAGAAGCTCATAGTGGCACAACTACTGGACATTATGTAGGAAAAGCCACTATGAAGAAAATTTTAAGAGTAGTATTATGGTGGCCTACACTACACAAATATGAAAAGGAGTACTGTCGAGCTTGTGACATCTACCAAAGAATAGGAAAACCTTCAAGAAGAGATGAAATTCCACTAGTGCCACAAGTAACATTGCAGGCTTTTGATAAATGGGCTATTGATTTTCTTGGACCTATCAATCCACCAGGAAAAAGGATTGATGAGAGGTATATAATCATTGCGAGAGATTATTTGACAAAGTGGGCTAAAGCGTGAAAAGCAAAGTATTGTAGCATGGAAATTGCTATGAAGTTCATCTTTGAATACATATTGTCTAGACTTTGGTGTCCAAAGATATTGATGAGTGATCAAAGATCACATTTCTTGAATAAGATCATTAAACCATTAACTAGGGAATTTCAATTTTACCACAAAAAGAACACTCCTTATCACCATCAGGCAAATGGAACTGTGGAAGAATTCAATGTAATTTTGGAGAATTCATTGACTAAGGTATGTAATGTAAATAGGGATGATTGGGATCTTAGGATTCCAGCAATATTATGGGCTTATAGGACTACATGCAAAAAGTTGACAGGTCAAACACCCTTTAGGTTGGATTATGGGAAGGAAGCTATGATACCCATGGAATATATTATCCCTAGCCTAAGAATTGCAACTTTTACAAATATGGTAGAACTCGACATAATGGAAGAAAGGATGTCGCAGTTACTTGCTCTGGAAGAAGACATGTTTGTAGCAGGATGTGACCAGCAAGTACAAAAAACAAGAGAAAAGGCTTAGCATGAAAAGCACATTAAGAAAAAGAAGTTTGAAATAGGAGACCTTGTTCTCCTCTATGACAGTAAGTTTTTGAAATTCCTGGGCAAATTCAAAACACATTTGTTGGGCATATATGTTTTTTAAATATATTACCGATGGAGATGCAGTGTAGTTAGCGAAGTTAAATGGAGATTTAATTTAGGGAAAAGTAAATGGAAGTAGATTGAAGTTGTACAAGGAAAATCCTGACCCTATAGCTTCACCCTAAAGAAGAAAGAAGGAAAGTCTTAGTGTCACATGCAGTTGAAAGTGGACACTAGACTATAAGCTACGCTGCAAAAAGAGCTTCGACAAGGAAAGTACCTCTCTACAGTTGGGAATATGTCGAAGTTCGTAGGAAACCGTTACGTAAGATAGAGGTGTGCTATAATATAGGATGTGTCAAAGCTCATTGGAAAGGTAGAAATATGACTGTTAAAGGGAAAAGACAGGCGTAAAGTTTCATTTAAGATGACAACTGGAAGAATTTAATGATAGATACACATTTAATTATGAAATCTATACATAATCAGGACAAAATAAAATCTAATGATGTGGTCCAAAGACTAGAATTGTTATAAATATCTGAATATATCTTAGATTAAGAAATTTGTTGAATCGAGAGCTCGAGTGATTAATTATGTGAAGAAGTTGCAGGAGACTTCATTGTGTATGTGGAATAAGTGATATTGGGAGGATATTATGCAAAACTTTTGTGAGCGGGGATTGTCTAGAGTCATGGAAGTCGTAGATACATCCGTGCCAGTAGCTAAAACACCCACAGTGGTAGAATCACTGCCACAAAAGCTGTGTACATCACCAAGGAATAAGTAACCAAAGGAAGTAAGAACTAAGAAAAAGTAGGACAAGAAGCATGCCAAACTTGTGAAACCTCAAAAGAAACCGGAGGAGGTTAAAATTGAAGAATATGTGGAGGAAATTCAGGCTAAGGAAGGTGACGCAACGTTCATTTGACCACTTCCCTCATATTTTCCACCGAGGAAGCCAAATGCCAAACCACTAAAGGATTCCAAGGACACAAAGTATGAGACATCCACACCATTACTACTAGAAGATGTGCAGTTTGAAAAAGAGATTTTAGGAAAAATCCTGCAGCTAAAATTCACATATAATTATTTTAATGACCGAACAAAGTACCCGTAGTTCACACCAGACTAGTACTTGCAGTAGGTTCACTACCCAGATAGCAGAGTGATGAGATTGGAGCCATAATAGTGGGAAAATGGGTTTGCGCAGTCAGAACTGCTCAACATGTTGAATATGCCCCACTTTGGCAGAAGTTCATCAAACAAAGCGTGTGTTCGAAAATTATTGGTGTTGATACATGATGGACACCTATGGATGGGGAATAGATTCCCCATAGACCAAATTTTGATCTAGAGGATCATTAGATTACCATACCAAAGGTGGAACTCCACAGAAGAGTTCGTGGGAAAGGATCAGGACTATGCTGTGGCAGAGAATGTGAAGAAGAAATACGGGTTGGTTAAAGGCAACAGGGGCCATGACATAAACTTGATCAAAGACCAAGAGTCCACTTCGTCACACATATTTGGCCAGAAAAATTGTGAGCAAGTGCCATGCAAATGAAGTTCCTGCATCGGTGGTGTCTTTAGTTGCGCAGTGCACAAATGGAGTCTAGTATAACTGGGCTGCCTATTTATGCATGGAATTCCTGGATGACTACTGCGAGGTCCAGGAAAAAGGTACATCTTTCCACTACGCCTAGATAACATTAATCATTGTTATGTTGGCATGGAAGGAGCCAGAGGATACACATTTTCCTCTAATAGAAGAATATGTATGTGAGGCGACATGGTATGCTTTGCTGTGGCATATAACTCAACCATCACGCGCACAAGAAAATAAAATCTTTTTTATATTATATCAAATGGATCTACACATGTTGGTAAACCAATATCCATGGCTTTCACCAAGTTTTCACAAATAGTAAAACCCTGTGGCGAGGTTCAAGGTGAAATTTCATATATTGTACATACAAGCGAGCAAATATGCGAAGAAGGAATGGCATGCATTTCCATATATGGTCAAAGGGGATGATCTGGTATAAGTAGTGCAAAAATAGCCCACATATTGGATGACTTCACTGGAGGAGGCTAGATACACTACAACAGAAGAAGAAGAGCTGGACATTTTGCACCATGGCGAAGGTAGTGGAAAAGACAAGGAGAAGGAAGAAGAGGAAAAGGAAGAGGAAGAAGATCACCATGAAGAAGAACATCATGATGGAGAGGATCCTCAAGGAGCCAAGGATACAACTAAGGAGAAAGAAAAGGGAAAAACAAAGAAATCTATTGTAGAGAAAAGGAAGAGCCAAGGTGAAGCTTCCATCAAGCCCAGAAAGAGGCATAAGGTGGATAAATCAAAAGAGATCACACCAATTGTTCTCACTGAGGGATACTTGGACCAAATTGGAGACAAGGTTTAGGAGATCATAGTGGAATATTGGAATAGGGTGGAAGATCACTACGATGAGCTTATCACACGTGTGCATGAGAGGATTGTGGAGTTTAAGATTTTGGCATTATTAGTTAGACAGTCTACACAAATACAGGGAAGGATAAAAAAGGAAGAACGATCATGCCTACCTTTGTAGCGAGGCTAACACAAATACCTATAGGGGCTCTACTATTTGAATCAATAGAAATTTATCACTGGACCAAGGAGTGGACACATATAAACATCAAAATTGTAGCAGTGTCACTACCAAGGTTACATAAGCTACATGAGGAAATTATAGAGGAATTAAAGCTAAGGGAAGAGTGCACATCATAGATCAACATACAGGTGGAAAAGGAGCAGGCTACGCTGTCACAGAAGCTTGACCAAACAATACAAGAGAGAGATTAGATAGAAAAATAATATCAACAGTTGAAGGATGTAGTAGAAACAACATGTAAGGGTGTTAGAAATAATACTGAGAGGGGGGGGGGGGTGAATCAGTATTATCAGATCAATATAACTTTTTCTCTTTGCATATTAAGATTCATATGTGATGCAACAAGTATATATCCATTAAACATATGATTCAGTTAGTTGATCTCTAATGAGTGCATCAGAACATTATTAACCATATGAGCAGTAAACCAGAGCAGTAAAATAGAATAGATCATCACACACAAGAAGCACACATGAACACCATGATGTAAGGTGGAAACCCAATGTGGGTGAAAACCACCTGCTGCAAGTCGTCTCAATCTTCTTTAATAAGAAATACCTTTTACAATAGTTCTGTACTGGTGTAGACTTATAACAATACACAGGCTTCTACCTGCAGAAGGCTACAACCTTCTCTCGTTTTCCAGACTCTCCTGGAAGGGAGCTACAACCCCCTTTGCGCAGGCTGCTACCTGCTGAGATGCTCCAACCTTTACTTGTTTTCCAGCTGCTACTAGAAGGGAGCTACCACCCCCTTGGCTCTTGTACTAGCTGATGTACTAGTACGTAGGTGCGGACCTACCGAAGGCTACAACCTTCTCTTTCTTCCTCCAGGCACCATGTTTCATCAATTTTTAGACTGGATACACTAAAGCACAACATCATAATCTGAAAGGCCACGTTTCATCCAATTTTCATACTAGACCCATTAATATCATTGAAGCTCATAATCAATCAATCTTCTGAATCACCCAAACACCAGATCAATACATATACAAGGATAACATATGTGTTAGCACCCAGATCTAGTCCATCAAATCACATAAATATGAGTCATTATGATCCTGATCCAATATTAGTTCTCATCCATCAATACTGAAGCTAAACCCAATCAACCAAACAGGATATGCAGAATACTGACACCTTTAAACTGTCATCAGAACCAATCAACAACCAGAACCACTTGTGACTTCAAATATCATAGCTCAAATTGTATACGCTACTACAATGAACCAAACCTGCATATATACACGCTTACACCAAAGTCAACCCACGTACAGATCTATAAATATTCAAACATGACTTGCAGCGATTTCAAACTTAAGTTATACCCAGTTCAGATCATTTTCAATATACAAATCTAGAATAAACATAATCAAATATATAGAGATAGTTCATTTCAAACCATTTGATCCCGATCTATCCTTAGATCTTGTTCTCCATCAACCGGTGAGATCCCTCTTTAGCTCAGATCCAGATCTGCACCATAACCCAATCACAGTATTCTAGATCTAGCACTTTATCAGATATTCAATAATTCAGATGATGCTTTGCCAAATGATCTCCTTACTCTTTTATAGTCTTAGGCCTTCCACAATACCACGGTCCAAAACCATAGGATCAAAAAATTGTTGGACTAATACCATGAACCAACCATGAAAGTGCGTGAGATCAACACTTTTGGATGCAATACCACGAGCCAAAACCATAGGATCAAAAACTATAGGACTAATACCATGAACCAACCATGAAAGTGCGTGAGATAAACACTTTTGGATGCAATACCACGGACCAAAACCATAGGATCAAAAACTGTCGGACTAATACCATGAGCCAACCATGAAAGTGCGTGAAATTTTCTCTTCATGAAAGGAACTTTTCTCTGCATGAAAGTGCGTGAACTTTTTCTCTACATGAAATAAACTTTTCTCTGCATAAAAGTGCGTGAACTTTTCTCTACATGAAATAAACTTTTCTCTGCATAAAAGTGCGTGAACTTTTCTCTATATGAAATAAACTTTTCTCTGCATAAAAGTGCATGAACTTTTCTCTACATGAAATAAACTTTTCTCTGCATAAAAGTGCGTGAACTTTTCTTTACATGAAATAAACTTTTCTCTGCATAAAAGTGCGTGAACTTTGCTGCACTATAATTTATCATCTGAGATGAGTGGGTTGCCATCAAGTACAACATATGTATCATAATGCCAACAAAGGGAATTCTGGACATAGAGATTCGCTAAGAGGAATCGAGAGAAGAAAAGGTCGCAAAGCTCGGCCTTACAATCAAGAAGTAGAAAGAAAAATTTGAAGCAGTATAGTTTGAGTATGAGGTAAAAATCATTGAGCTGTAGTTAAATTTTTAGCCAACTACAACCAGTGGAAGTAAGACGTTAAAGGGTGGCTGACCTGAAGTTAGTCATGGTTAGATTCTTCGCAACATTGGCAGACTACAAAAAACTATTGGGCGAAAGTTTGTAAATTTAGACTTTGTTGTAGGAATATCCAAATATTCAGAAACTACAAGAGGAAATGATGTAGAGGTAGCAAGATTTAGAGGAGAGTCGATTAGTTGCGAAGACATTGCCTATATCGCAGAATATCACAAAGATTAATGAATCGAAGGTGCTGTAGAAGAGGATGGAAGAGATGAAGAGGGAAGATCAAACATTGATAGAAAGAACTCAGGCCTTGGCAAGATGAGTACATTTAGCTCTCACAAACAGTAGATTAGAAGCTTCAGGAGCTTCGGAAAAAGGAGGCAACTTTGCTACAAAAACCTGTAGATCATGTAACAAAATCATTGTTGTTGGAAGCATGCAACAGGGAAAAAAATGAAAAAAGTACAAGTCACAGGCAAGAAGGCGTATAATATAATTGTAGAATAAATCAGAGGAAAAGTAGCTAAGTGATTCGGGATGAGTCACATGTGGGTGTTTGGGCGATCAGGAGCTCAAATTTGCTAAAAATTCAAAATTGTCAGAATGATGTGGAACATCAACGACCACGTAGATCTTTTCATCCTGATTCCAACTCAACTCGTTTCACGAAAAAATGATATCATGTGCTCAAGATATCACGTTCTGATCGTTTTATCAAATAGATGAATTTAAAAAAAAGGACAGCCCAGTCAACAGTCCGTACTGCTGATGTGGCACTAACTGGGCAGGTGAATGGCAAGTTGACTTGGTCAAAATTATTCTCCAGCTAATTGGGTGGTGGCAAGTGGCACCTTGTTAGTGGTCCAAGTGGAAAGTTTTATGTGGTCCACGTGTTTTGGTGGTGGCCAATCTCAGGCTTCCATGTGGTAGCCCGAGGACCCAAAATCGTGCAATGGTATGGCCATAGGTAGCAAGGGTTGAACTCATGATCTCCCAAACACTAATGCAAAGGCTTCACTATTACACCATACCAGCGTTTCTTAACCATATATGTTTTGGTTTATATTTAAATAGACATGTGCACAGTTTGGGAAGTGGGGCCAACCCATGTGGTTTATAGACCGCCCATGTGAACACGGCCACGTCTAACCTCCAACATTTAATGTGACTATTGGAGGGAAGGGGCCAGCACCTAGGGCTAGCCCTTAGGTGTAAGGCCCCTCCATATGACCATTATTTTGGTTTTTAGGTCTCAACAACAAAATTAACCATCTCACAAATCCGCCCAAATTTCGGCGGATTTTGGTGGCCCCTTAGCAAAAAATGGGGTGAATTTGTAGGAAGATGCCAAATTTTGTGTAATTTGTAGAGCGAATGGTGGAGAAACTAGGAGAGGTCATAACTTCTCCAGTTTTCGACCAAATTGGGTGCAAAAAGAGGTTAGATAGCCATTTTTGGACATTTTGGACTCAATGAAGTAGGTTTTAGAATCAAAGGAACACTTCTAGATAGGATTTTTGCAAATTGAAGTCTATGGGTGCCATGGTCAACCAGAGTATTGAATTAATTTATGGAGGAATTTGAAGATGGAGATGACCTTGTAGGGGTTTTCCAACCTCCATGTGCTTTCTGCAACAACTATTACATCAGTGTTGTAGCTTTTATTCCTCTTTTATCTATGTGTTTTGGAGAAGAGACTTGTTTATGTACTTCAAGTGGATTGTGGTATTTTTGATGCTCTACGAAGTTGGAGTATGGGGTCTGGCTATAAGATGCCTTTGGTTTCTTAAATTTTACATGTTTGATTGTAGGTTTACATGTATATGGAGTGATAACTCTTGTAGAATTTGTTTCTTTGAAGGAGAAACTAACCATTCCATTTCTCAACACTTTATGTACTCTTCTTTTTCTAGACATTGAGCATAATGAGCAGGGGTCATTCCATTAGAGATGATCCAAGGAGATATAGCCTAAGAGGGGTGAACTCCTTTAACAATGGTTGGTGTATTACTAGTTGATTCATGCTTGCATTCAGTGTTTTGATTTCATGTTTAAATTTTTTCATGAAATTAACTTAAGAAAACACACATAGAAACTCATGTTTTTACTTGCTATTTTGGAGTACAAACCTCAAGCACATTTTTGTATTCTGATGAGGATCTTAACATAGAAAACTAATATTCAACATTCATATCAAGTTGGTATCAGAGCACTGGTTTGCTTTGTGCAAGGAGGAATTGACTGTTGTTTGCAAGTGAATTTGTTTTGAAGCTCAAGTGAGGAGAATTTTTTGGAAAGGAGAGCAAGATTGTTACAATCTCTACCACTAGTTCTACCACAAGTTGCAGTAGAAGTTTCAAGAAAAGCATGTCTCAAGGAGGAGAGCCTACAAGAATGTCATAGGATGTGAAATTTTTTAGATATGCTCTCTCAGACATGGCAGGAATGTGAAATTCCTCTATGAAGAGAGGAATACCAAATTACAAAGTTAAAGCTCTAGACCTCCAAGAGGAGAATGTTCTCTAAGGGAAGAAAGTAACAAGAATGGTGATAAACCACCATATTCTCCACAATCTTCATGTTTTTCTACAACTCATATGCAAGATGTTAGTGTAGAAAGTCCCTCGAAGATGTAACAAGGACAAGTTTGTACCTTTTTCCCACATGGTGTGGAGGATGAGGTTCTATCAGCACCCAAATTCAAGGAGCTGAAAGAAGAGAGCCAAAGAGTCCAAGAGGACACATCTAGAATCAAAAGAGAGTTTAAAAAAATATTTTTATGTCAATCAAAACATGAGGCAAATGGTAAGCATTTACATGCTTCTTATTTACATGAAAGTGTTGATGTAAATTCATATGCAACATTTGAAAAACATAGCAAAGGCATTGGATCCAAGCCCTTGACCAAGATGGGTTACAAGGGAGGAGGCCTTGGAGTAAACCATCAAGGTGTTAACAATTTCAATTGAGGCAAAGGAGAGGTCTAAATATGAAGGCTTAGGCTATGTTGCAAAATAATATTGGTCTTCTAGTGACAACTCATGGGTATCATGTTCCTTTTTCCATAGAAGAGGACATGAGGAGGCAAGATGTTGGGATTTGCATCCAGAATTAGTACTTGCTTGGTTCCTCAAGTATAAGGAGGACTTGAAGTGCAAAACATCTCCAAAGAGAGATAAACAAGTTGAAAATGATATGAACCCAAGTTCTTATTGCCATGCAAGTTCCTGACGTAAGAAGCGTAAGCCAAATGGCAACAAAAGAGGTATAATCATCCTTTTAATACAAATGCTTTTCATAATGGAAAACAACATGTTGATTTGAATAACATGTTGAAAATTGTGTTTCCATGCACCTTTTTCCTTTCATCTAACCATTGTGTAGACAAGTGCTATAAAAGGAAAGAAATCATTAAAAAGATGTTTATGGCTAATGGAATTGAGATCAAAAAGAAAAATCTCATCCAAGGTTAAAGACATGTGAGCCAAGAGAAGCTCAAAAGAAATTTTTCACTCACTTCAATATTACTGAGCATTGGGTCGAGAAGTGTTGGAAATTGTTTCCACAACTTCATCCTAGAAAGGGCAAGCAAATTATGCAAGCACTAGAAGAGGAAGCCACAAAGGAAAAGGTGGTGCAATATGTGACCATCCCTGAAGTAGATCCAGAAGAAGAAAAAGTTCAAACACAAGGTTCATTTACCTGGTTGGGTAAGAAATCAGTGGACAATTTGTCCAACTGAAGTTTTTAAATCTTTGTTTTGCACTAGTTGCATATCCCCATAGTTGGGCAATTTGTAAAAGTGATGTTCATAAACAAATCACTTATATGCAACAGTGTTTTCTTTGGCATTGTTATGCTAGTTTGGTTTGTTGATAGTCGATTTGAATGGAAAATTTGGGAGTCAAGTTTATTCCATCTTGTAAAATGAATTTCTATTTGTAGTTTAAGAAAGAATTTTAAAATTGTTGTATGAGTAGTTGCAACACATTCAGTATATTACAAATGTGTTAAGCACTCAAGTTATAAAAGTATTCACTATGTGAAACTTGTTTTGGTTCATTTGTCAAAGTTTTTTTGGGATCTTATCCTTGATAAGGATTTTGTAGAAGAGTGCCATGGGAATTCTTCTTGGGAGGGATGTTGTTGTGGATGGCCATAGTGACATGGACAAGCAGAGAAGAACATTGAACTTGAATTCTTTGGTCAGGTTATATTTCAAGTTTACCTTGAGAAAGAGCCAAGGAAAGTACAGGTCAAGGCAGTGCAATCATTGATTGGATTGAGTTTGGAAAAGTGAATGAACTGTACCTTCAAATGCTGAACAATTGAAAGTGAACTTTTGGGGACCCAAAGTTTTCAGTGGGGAAGAGTGATGAGGAGCTCAAAATTTGCCAAAAAATCAAAATTGTTAAAATGATGTGGACCTGAATGACCACATAGATTGCATCATCCTGATTCTGACAAAACTCATTTCGCAGAAAACCGATATCATATGCTCAAGATATCGCGTTCTGATTGTTTTTCCAAACAAGCGAATTTTAAAAAGAAAGTACAACACATTTTACAATCCATACTACTGACGTGGCATTGAATGGGTAGATGATATAGTAGGTTGACTTGGTCAAAAGAATTATTCGATGAATTGGGTGGTGCCAAGTGGAAAGTTTTGTGTGGTCCACATGTTTTTGTGGTGGAAAATCTCACACTGCCATGTGGCTACCCGACGACCACCAAAATGGTGCAAGGGTCTGGCTGAAGGCAACAGGGGTTGAAACCATGACCTCCCAAACACTAATGCAAAGGGTTCACCATCACACCATATGAGCATTTCTCAACCATATATGTTTTTTTTTCTTTTATATATATATATATATATATATATATATATATATATATTTAAATAGACATGCACATGCAATTTGGGAAGTGGGGCCACTCCACGTACTTTATAGACTACCCATGTGAACACGGCCATGTATAACTGCCAACATTTAATGTGACTACCGAAGAGAGGGAGCCAGCATTGGGGGATAGCCCCTGGGCACATGGCCTCCCCATATGACCATTATTTTGGTCTTTAGGCCTCAGCAAAAAAATTAACTGTCTGACAAATTTGCCCAGATTTCAGCAGATTTGGTGGCCTATTAGTGGAAAATGAGGCGAATTTGTAGGATGACGCCGGATTTTGTGCAATTTGTAGAGCGAATAGTGGAGAAACTAGGAGAGGTTATAACTTCTCCAGTTTTCAACATAATTGGGTGCAAAAAGAGGCTAGATAGCCATTTTTGGACATTATGGACTCATTGGAGTAGGTTTCAGAATCAGAGGAATATTTCTAGATATGATTTTTTTAGATTGAAGTCTATGGGTGCCATGGTCAATCATAGTGTTGAATCAGTTTATGGAGGAGTTTGAAAATGGATATGACCTTGTAGAGGTTTTCCAACCTCCATGTGCTGTATATTTTATTCATCTTTTCTCTATGTGTTTTGGAGAAGAGACGTGTTTGTGTACTTCAAGTGGATTGTGGTATTGTTGATGCTCTATGAAGTTGGAATATGGGGTCATGGCGTAAGATTCGCTTGTTTGCTGAAATTTTACATGTTTGTATGTAGGTTTACATGTATATGGAGTGATAACTCTTGTAGAAGTTGTCTCTTTGAAGGAGAAACTAACCATTCCATTTCTCAACACTTTGTGTACTCTTCTTTTTCTAAACGTTAAGCATAATGAGAAGGGGTCATGCCATTAGAGCTGATCCAAGGAGATGTAGCCCAGAAGGGGTGAACTCCTTTAACAATGGATGGTGTATTACTAATAGATGCATGCTTCCATTAAGTGTTTTGATTTCATGTTTAAAGCTTCTCATGAAATTAACTTAAGAAAACGAACATAAAAACTCATGTTTTTACTTGCTATTTCGGAGTATAAACCTCAAGAAAATTTTTGTATTTCGATGAGGTTCTTAGCATAGAAAACTAATATTTTAGATTCAGATCATGGGATCTTGTTGGGCGCAACCCAACATGGCCAGATTTTGGGCAAGAAACCCGAGTTTTGTGCAACGCTCAGTAGAAAAGATGTCACGGAGTATGAAGTGGACCGCGCAGTAGAGAAGTGAAGCACAACAAAGATCACACAATAAAGTCACCATGCAACATAAGGGGCTTTAGGACGAATCCCCTTCCTTTCTTGTAAAATCATAAAATATTGTAAAAGTTGATGGTTTTTTACCATAGTCCCTTCTATTATGAAAACCATGGTATCGGGTCCATGGTAATGTAGCAATGTAATCCCTCATGTAATAGTATATATAGGGATCAATAATAAAGAAGAGGATCATCTTAGGATCATATCATGTATTGAATGGTTGAATCTTTGTGACTGGATTTTGTGGCGAAGGAAAGGCTCTGCAGCTGAGTGCGCAGAGGCCTAAATTTGTAGCTGAGTGCATAGATGACTTGCAGCTAAGTGTGAAGGTCAATAACTATTTTTTGTACAAATTCTATATTATAAGCAACAGTTATTGTGGACGTAGTCTCACATTGGGATGAACCACGGTAAAATTTGTGTCTCATGTGTTGATTTATTTATTATCTGCACTTTATTTTAGTACTGTGAAGTTTATGGATGTTTATGTTATGTTTAAGTAAAGAATGTAATTCTATCAAGTAATATATAATTGTGAATTAGTTTATGTATGTGGAGTAATTTGTAAGAATTAAATCATAATACAAAAAGTGTCACATCGTAGCACCCATCAGGCTGCAAAAACCTAGTTCTACAACCTCCCATAGTCACTTTTGGTGAGACTGCAACTTGCTTGTAGTTCATTGCTGGAAGGGCTAGTGACTGAGGATTTTTTTGGTGCGCAAAATGTCCGAACCTGGGTCATCCCAACTAAGCCAACACCTACACTTGATGTACAAAATATACACCTACACCCGACATACAAACACAACACATACACCTATATTCGATGTGCAATACAACACATATACCTACACCTGGTGTATAACACAATACATATGCATACACGAAGTACAACAAAATGAATACACATTTCACAATACGACGACTACGCACTACACATACATAGTACAACATGTACACAAAACAATATGTACAACATGCACACAATACCACATGTGCACAACACATGTATGACTTGCACAAAATACACATACATAGTATGACATGCACAAAATACACAACACCACATGTAAACAACACCACCTGCGCAATGTGTACATCGCACCACATGTACAAAACATCACCAGCACAATGTGTACACCACACTACATGTACACAACACCACATCTGCAACATGTACACAAAATCACATCTACAACATGTTCACAACACTACATGCATGACATGTACATAGCACCACATGCACGACATGTAAACACCACCACCTACATAGTACCCCATGTATAACATGTACATGACACCACATGTACACTCATACACACAACACCACATGTGCATAACATTGCATATACATCATGTACATAGTACCATATGTGCACAACACCACATATCCAACATTCTCACAACACAATATGCGTACAACACCGCATATCCATCATGTGCACAGTACAATATGTACACAAAACCACATATCTAACATGTACATAACACCATCTATACCCAACACTGCATATGCAATATGCACACAACACCACATATAAAATAGTAACACAACACCATAGGTACAATCACTGAATATAGAATATGCACAACATATTCACAATAGTACCACTGCACATCCAAAACCACACTGTCTCTACCAAACAACCTCTCTTCCATTGTCTCTCTGCCATCCATGTTTATCCTAGCATGCCATGGATTACACTATTTTGATTCCACTGATGTATCTCTCAACATTACCTACCCATAACGTAAACATAGGCATATTATAAGCACATAATATCAACTCATATCCACATGATACTGACCTCATAAATTTTTCGAGGCTACTCTTCCCACTTGATTCCCCATAAGACCAGGAACCTCTTTCATGCCATTCACCTGCATAAGCGTTCATTCGTCGACAAGAATGATCCATGACAACCCTGTCAGATAGTGACATAGATACACACAATATGCATATATATAAACATTAGCATAAAACAATCATGATCCTATCAGACAACGACATACATACATACATATATACATATATACATTATCATTAAACAATCATTATTTCTGACAACCTTGTCAGAAAATGACATACATGCCTACATGTATACAAATATAAACATCAACATAATCATGATCACAAAATAATTACCAAATAGCATAAGGGCAAGGTTAAGAGAACTCCATTTATCCATGCACAACATGCACAACATTAAGAACAATAGTTCCCAACTTAGCCAAGGCATTTGACACATCAAATCCATTTACTTTACCTTTCTTGATTACTTTTCTCATGATTGTCCTACCACCATCCATTTACATCAATGAACCCAGCCAATCCAAATGACTATCATATTCTTGCCTTCAACTACCATTATACATACACTGAGCTTCATCTGAGTCTTACATTACCTATTAGGTTTCATTGAGCTCTCCCTGAGCTTCACTAACTTCCCTCTTCCCCCAACCAATTCCCAAGACCCTAAAAACATAAAAAAACAATAAAAAGAAACACATAGGGAGACAATCATGAAAAACCAATAGCAATATGACACTAAAAAGAAAGTGTCAAGGCCTTGCACCAGAAACAATATAAACCCATAATAAAGTTCAATAAAATAACAAAATACTGACGGCACAAAAATAGAAACAAACACCATGACTCAATCCCCATGGGTTCCCAATTATTCTAAAGGAAAGCTCAACTTGAACCTTCTTTAAGATTTCATGGCAGTCTCTTTTTCCAGGCAATCCCCTACATCGTACTACCATAAACACATAACTGTCAGTGCATAAATAAACATAACAATATATCAGTTACCTTACCTTGTTGTGCCAAGCACACTGCCTTGCAATTTGACACATCCATGCCATCTGTCAAGGGACTCAAATCCTTTGACAAATATAGACATAACTGAAAACTAGCTTAATATATCTATTATATACATGTTTAGGAATATAACATATATCCACATAATATCAGACAAAATCTAGGTTAATAAGACTTCCTGTGTTCAAAGCATTCATTCATTTGGAATTTTGGTTTCCAAACATAGCAAAAGGAATTATCACGCAATTCCTTTATTTTACCTTTAACTTGTTGCAATTGAGTCTTATTATGTATTGTTACATCACCCAATAGATAGTTATATAAATAAATAAACTATTACTTTGTCATGCTAATAGCAGCATGTTGCCTTGCAATTGTTTACACATGTCAGCCACATGTTCCAAGGATCAAAACATCATGTCTATTAATTGAAATCAACATTTTCCAAGACTAACAACCATGTCATCATCAACAATCAACTGATAGTCTCTAGTCATAATACTACAATGATCAGTGTCTATCACCCACTTACACTCAAGTACATATCAGTTGTCTCATAAAATATTGTGTTAGTATAAGCATCATAAAACAAGATCATTCATTCATGCAATCTGATAGACACATACTCATATCATGCAATTAATCAAACATTCAAACAAAAAATATACAACATAATAGACACCAAACTCTCAATCACCAAATAGACGACATAATCAAACTCATACCTTAATGTATCTTATGGGAGGCTATCACATCTACACAAGTCAATCCATATTAGTATGACATAATATCACAATATATTAACTCGTACCTTAATTTCATAACCATAATCATCTGCATAGGTCAATCCATATTAGCACAAAACATAATAACATCAAAACCTTAGTGACAATGAACATAATCATCAAGCATATGAGCAAAATGCATAAAACAACAAGTTACTATCATTCATTACTATCCAACACATGTGCATATGATTACACTAATCAACTCACATTTAGCATGCATGTAACCACAACATCAATAGAATGAAAGACATGTATATAACCATAATGCATATAAAAATCCATTAACTAACATACCTTCATGCCAAACATACAATACCTATATGATGATCTTCTCTTATCATGAAGTCTAGTATCGCAACCTCATTTTGACTATTTGCATCTCCTGATCTATCTCAACCAACACATCATCATCATTATGACATAAGTTGCAACAATGAATCTCACAATGGTTCTCTAACCTATTATGCATGCATAACCATAACTATAACAATACATGCATAAAAGGCATACAAACACTGACATGCATAATGAACACATATATGACTGACATTTATGCATGACAAACACATCCTAACAAAAACATCATCAAATTCTACATGACAATTCAACTGTAACAACGACCACCACCATGCATACACAACAAGCACATAGACTACAAGCAAAAGAACACATATGCAATTGACATGTATACATGAAAAAAAGGTTCCACCCATCTAGTCCAAGTTTTGAACCATAATCTAATACCACTCTGTAACTCCTTCCTCCCACATTTACCTGTTACCGATTTACCAGAGTAAGAATGTGGTGAAGAGTTAGTATGATATGATTCAACTTCTTAGTTTGAGGTATTAATGGAAATGGCAGCATTTTTATTATTGGATTTTAAAATAATAATGACTCACTTACTATTAAGGTCATGGATTCCATGATATTCTTGCTTGGTGAGGTTAGGTTTGCATAAAACAGACCTAAGGAAGAATTCAACCAATTTCTTGGCCAATTTATTCTATATGGTGTGAGGGGATAAGTGGGGTTATTAATTCGATGGCATAGAGGATATCCTCATAGAGAATGCACTTGGGCATAGAGAAATAATTAAATCCTTTCCCTAGGAGGATTAGGGTTAGTGGTTGATAGTTGGGGAAAGAAAGATGAATGACAATAGGAGGGGAGGTGGAAGAAAAACATTGTAGAGTTGAAGAGCAAGGGTGAGAGTGATCAGGTGCTCAAAATTAGACTCAAAAATCAAACTGTCAGAATAATGTTAAATTTAACTTCAGATTGAAGAGCTCGTCATTCTGATTCCAACAGTGTGAACACTCAAACTCGAGATCGTATGCAGAAGTTAGAGAAAGTCAAATGAAAAAGTTAGAGCAAGTCAAAGTTTAGGTTTGACTTGCTCACATGGCAGGATTGGATGATGTCGCAAGGTCCTTCAGCAAATAAGGAATCGCCAAGTGGCAAGCTTCCATTGGCCCCCACATGTCGCAAATCGCAATCATAAGCAAGTCGGCATTATAAATCAGCCCTCGAGCAAGGAAGGGTGTGATGTGATAAGGTAGCCAGGAAGGTTTTGAAGGAATAAGCATTGACATGGATCACAACCGTAGATTGGTGAAGGGTCGCATTACATAATCGGCCCCCAGCAAGTACCAGGTTGCAATGCGATATCACAATTACAAATCTCAACGGTGCAAAGTTTCACAAATACAAAACCTTGGTTATCTACTAAATTGTGAAATGCGATAAGTCCCGGGATGCGAGATGTTTATCAGTTCCGATTAATACTCCCGTAAAGTCCACCACATCCTAATCACATATTTCCCACTATGTTCACAAGACCATAAGCCCGCAGAACTCAGCCAATTGTGATTTGTGATGGACAGTCAGTTCTGACAGATTATGGTCCGCAGAACTTAGCTGATTGTGACTTGTGATGGACAATGGGTGCTGACGGATTACGGTCCCCCGCATGGAAAAATTATCACTCGGTTAGCAGATTTTTGGAGTGAAATTGTGGGTTCCTATAGGATGTGGAGCAAGTTGTGGAGTGAATTATGGGAAAGCAGGGGAAATTCATAACTTCTTCATCTTTTCAATAAATTGGATGCAAAAAGAGGCTAGATAGTCATTTTTGGACATTCTGAACTGATTGAAGCAGGTTTCAGAAGCATTTGAGCATTGTAGACAAATTTTTTTTATAGAGGGTGAAATCCTTTATCATGTGCTTGTTGAAATGAGTTTTTGATGATGTTCTGTACATGTTTATGTTTTTGTTCAGTTTCTGGTTTATGTTAAATTGCTCATAAAATTAACATAAAAAACTCTTCATTTCACTTGAAAAAATTGATGAATCCTTAAGCACAATGAAAGCATTTTGTTAATAATCTAAGGTAGATATTTGCACTGCAAACTAATATTATAGATCAAATCAAATTTGGTATCAAAGCACTAGGTTTTCTTTGTGAAAGAATGATTTAATTGTTTGCAAGTTTATGTCATGCTTACAAGGTTAAACTCAAATGAGGTGAAGGAAATCTTGTTGGAAGCCCTAAAGTTGGGTTAAGGGGAAGAAGAGAAAGGTTGCCACAATCTCCAACACCCGTTCAGCCTCAAGTTGCAGTTGAGACTCCAGAGATAATGTCCCATGAAGAACCTACAAACATGACAGAAGATGGAAAGACCTTCAGAAAGACTTTCTTTGATATGAGATAGATGGTGAAGGTCCTCTATGGAGAGAGGAATAGCAGGTTTCAAGGAGAAAGTTCCAAACCTCCCAACAGAAAATTATCTTCAAGAGGATGTAATGGAAAATGAGGTATCGGGAATGGAGACAAACCTCCACCCTCTCCACCATCTTCTTCATGTTCTTATACAAAATAATATTCACCCTCTTCCATTAACACAACCCTTACTCATACTCATCATCATTCTTCAAAAGGGACTAGTAAATCACCTTTTTTAAAACTTGATGTTAAATTCAAGTTGCCCATGTATAATGGTGAAGTGAATTCATAGAAGCTTGATAATTAGATTTGTTAATTGGAGGTCTATTCCAGGATTCAAAACCTTCAAGAGGATGACATAAAGATTCAGTTAGCTTCCTTGAGAATGGAGGGTGCAACACTAGTATGGTGGAAATCAAAGACCCAAGAGGAGATTAAAAAACAAGGTAAGATAACAATTGCTTGGAATGATTTCATTGCTATAATTAAAAGAAAACTCTACCCTATAGTTTATATGGAGAAAGGCATCATGAATTGGCAAAAATTTAGACATATTAAAGGTCAAAATGTACAAGATTACACCCAAGAATTCAGAAAAAGGTCTCTGATGTTAGGTGTATATTTACAATCACATGACACATTGTTGAAGTATAGAGGGGGTTTACATAGTTACCTTAGGCATACTATCTTGATGTTTAATCCCAGTAATCTAGATGATGTGTGTGTGCAAGCCACTCATCTTGAGGCAAGAGGAAAAAACAACCTAGAAGAAAGTAGTAAAAATCCATTTAAGGGTAAAGAGAAAGAAAAGGGTTTCAAATGAAAGAAAAATGCATCCATTAAAAAGGAAGGAGAGAAGACAATATGTAAACATTGTTCCAGAGAGGGTCATGATGAAGCTCAATGCTGGAAGCTTCATCCCGAAATGAAACCAAAGAAATTCAACAGCAAAGGAAAAAAATAGGCAACTACAATCACTCAAGAAGAGGATTTGGGATCTGAATCGGGTGATGAAACAAAAATCACAGTCATGGGGTTTCAAGGAAATGAATCCATTACCAGCACTAGTTCTTCAAACTCACTTAATGAAACTCGAATTGAAAAGAGTAGAATATAATTGTTTCACACAAGGGTGATCTCAAAATGTAACAAGACTGATACATTGTTTGATAACGGCTCTCAAGCCAATCTTATCTCAGAAAACATTATCAAGAGTTTAAATATGAAAACTATTCCACATCATAAACCATATCCACTTGGATGGGTGTGTGACAATGTGCAATTGCAAGTTACGAGAAAGTGTAAATTGAAATTCACAATCACTGCAAAATTCATAGATGAAGTGGAGCTTGAAATTGTGTTGTTAGATATCTGTGGCATCGTTTTGGGCAGCCCATACCTTTATGACATAAAATTTATTTTCCATCGACATGAAAACAAATATCACATATTCAAAAATAGAGTAGAATATATTGTGAGAGCTCACAACAAGAAAACAAATATTTCGCTTGTTAATGTAGGGCAGATGAAAAGACTGGTGAATTTGAGCAAGAATTTGGTTGACGCTGTTAACCAATCTGATGAAATGTTTCAGGAATAAAAGGGATTACTTCCAAAGAGGGGAATCCAACCTGAGTTACAGTTGCATGAAAAGTGTCTTCTTCCTAACATTGGCATGTACAGGATGTTAGTGATGGAAAGCATAGAAATTAAGATGCAAATCTAGGGATTGTTGAATAAAAGGATCATTCGGCCTGCTCCTTTACCATGTGGTGCACCTCTTGTTTTAGCACCCGAGAAGAATGGTAGGAATTTTATTGAATGGGATTAAAGAAGTGGTTTTCATCAAAGTACACTTGTTGAAGGAGATATAGGGAAGAAAACATTCAAAACTAGACAAGGTTTGTTTGAATGGCTTGCTATGCTTTTCGGTCTTTTCCATACTCCTACTTGTTTTACACATATGAAGAAAGATGTGTTGAAGCCATTTCTAGACAAGATAGTATATTTGGATGACATTTTCATTTTCAGAAAATTTCATTATGAACATGTCATGTGTGAGAAAAAAATACTTGATGTCATATGTCAAGAACATTTGTTTCTGGAGATGCAAATAATGTGTTGGATAAATCTTCTTTGATGTACTTGAGCTATGAAATTGGTTCTTCCAAGCATGTTCAGGTTCCCGAAGTCTTTTTGGTAGTCTGCATGGGATGTGGATAAGGTGATATGAAGTTATACCTCTCCAATATTGATGTCATAACAGTCTAAGGTGGTATTGAGTCCATTCCTGTAGACACATGTGAAAGAATCATACATCCCCATGAAGTCGCAAATACCTTTGCTCTACTCGCAATTTACGTAGGCAAGCTCAAGATATTCTTTTCGATAAGAGGTTTTTTGGGAGCAGCCAAATGTTGCAGGAGACATTTTGTTAATTTTTCTTCTATTGTAGTTCATTTGCATTCATTGGCAGTCGTGAAAAAGGTGTTCCAGTGGGGAGGCAAACAATGAGAGGAAATTGATGCTTTAAAATAAAATATCAGTACAACTCTAGTGCTTTCTTTCCCAAAATTGAGATATTCATTTAAGTTTCAGGTTGATGTATGTAACTATGCCATGGGCGGAGTCTTTTTGCAATTAAGTATGCCCATTTCTTTTCATTAAGAAATTTTCAATGATAAAGTGTTTAAGTTGCAGTGACAAAGGCACTTCCATTGGATGGGTTTTCTTCTACTATTCGACTCGGTCAAAAGTATAATAAATGTATAAGCGATAAGTTTGTTGATGTAATTTCTATGCCTATAGTTTATATACCTACTTTCCTCAAGCATCATTTTGTTTTACATGAAAGTTATGTTCAGGAAAATACATACTTTAAAGATGTATATTCAAGCTTGAGTCAAAGGAATCAAGTGGAGGAATTTGTTTACCATTTTCATCATAATGTATTGTATCATATTGTTAAGAAGGATGTTGCTACTAATAGTAACATGGACAAAGCCATAGAGTTCATTGAACAAATCCAAATGATACATCAAACAATGCAAGAAAAACTTGAAAAAGTTAAAGGCAAGTACACAGGAATGCACGACAAGAATCATGGAGGTCACAAGCTCCAATTCAGTTATCAATTGGCCGAGACTGGAAAGGTGAGGGAATTGTACCCTCACCTACTGAAAAATTAAAAGTGATCCTTTTGGGGTCAAAAAGGCTTCCAATGGAGAGGAGTGATCAGGTTGTTAGGCCCCTATAATACTAGTGATTCCCTCATTACTACTGTCACTGTATCCCTTACTGTTATTATTGTTCCCCTATTGTCCCCATATGTTTATTAGTATGCCCCATAGAAACCCACTATTGTTATTTTTGTGCTCTTATGTTATTATTGTTATGTCGGCTTGATTATATTGTGACCCCTTAAACTCCTATATATAGAAGGGAGGTTTAGTCATTTATATCATCCAAAAATTGTTCATTTGTGTAATGTAAAGGAGGTTTCCTCCTTGAAGAGGCTAAATTCTGAGGTGTTGATCTATCTTTTCTATCCTTTTGTGAGCTGGTTTTCTAACATCTGGTATCAGAGCTTTGGATTCTAGGGCTTCGCTACTCCAAACAGGTCATTGTGGCATTTTCGCTATAACTTTTTTCTGTGACGTTTCAGAAGCTAAAAAAAAACCACTTGAGATGAAATTGTTTTGAACTTCGAGTCTGAATTTTAGAACTTGTCCCGCTATATTTGAGGAGATATGCTCTGAGGAAGTTAGGGTTTTTGTAGACTCCCGAATTATGTTCCAAACAAGTGACGTGGGGAAATCATCATAACTTTTGTTTGGAACATCATATTGAAATTTCGTAAGAAGTTTTAGAAAGAGGATGGCTTGTATTTTTCTATGTATCCATTTCATATACTAAGGTTGAAAGAGTGACACGTGGAATGTCATACAAGTTTGCTCTACTGAACTAGTCTATAATCAGGTCACCGTAGGAGATTTGGCATAACTCTTCCTTGGAGAATCCAATCTTGATCAAAATTGTAGGGTTATAAAGAGGACTCAAGGGGCTACAACAGGATGATATTTCAGATATTCAATATCCATAGTTACAGAGATACAACAAATTCAATATCGAGCTCTTACATAGTGAAAACAATGTGTGTAGTGTTTTCTAAATTTTGCATAAGATTGTTTTGAAAAATTAGTTTGAAGGAATTCAAAGGGAATAGTGAAGAATTATTAGCATTAATTAATTCCCTGAAGAAAGAAAATGGAAACACCTAGTAAGCAACCTGAAAGCTCTAGCATGACTCGTGAAGAAGAGGAAGAAATACAACATGATATATCGAAATTATAGGACCAAGTACATCAAATTTCACTCTCACTAAAGGTAAATGAAATCAAGATGAATGGTGTGGAAGCTAATATGAATGGCATGCAAGTTAAGATGGATAGCATGGAAGCTAAGATGAATGGAATGGACACTAAGATGCATGGCATGGATGATAAGATGGAAGAATTGAAGATAAATTTGACTAACTTGCTACAAGAAATGGTCACTAATGGTGAAAGGGTAGTAAAGGAAACTCATGATGAGAAAAAAAGAAATTTTAATGATGATTTCATAGACTCTAATGTTGGATTGAAGACCCACCATGTTCCAAAAATAGATATGAAGAAGTTTGATGGCAAGGATACCGGAACATGGATACTACAGATGGAGCAAATTTTCGATCTCCAAAATGTGCAAAACACACAAAAGGTACGTATTGAACTTTATATTTGGAACCAAATCAGTTTGTATGGTATCGATGACTCTGCTCTCATAAACAAATTGTCACTTGGGCAATTTTTACGGAAGAAATGATAACACATTATGAGGATACAAAAAGCAACACCTTTTCTAGCCAATTGATAAATCTCAAACAAAAGGGTTCACTCATGGATCACATTGAGGAATTCCAAAAATTGAACATAAGAGTAAAAGATATTCCAGAGGAGCATAGGATTGATGTGTTCATAGGGAGTTTAAAGGATAATATCCAACATGAGGTTCGCCTTTGGGAACCTGATTCATTGGAGAAGGCATTCAGGTTAGCAAGAAAAATGGAAAGCAAAATTATGGCAACCAGGAAGCCTACCACTCACAATTATAAACATGGAAGTGTTGTTTCCCTTAGCCTTCCACAACATACAAGGTTGACACCACAACAATTGGAAGAAAAAATAGCAAAAGGTCTTTGTTGAAGTTGTGATAGCAAATACACTAAAGGTCATAAGTGTGCCGAGAAGAAATTATTCTACATAGATTGTGAAGAGGAGGAAGAAAAGAAACAATAAATGTCAAAAGAAGAGGATATTCTCTAGGAACAAACCCTAGATAAAGAATAAATCAATCCGAACATATCTTGTAATGCATTGGATAGAATTACCACTCCTCAAACTATCAAGATAGAAGGACACATTAAGAAGAAAAAGGTAATAGTGTTGATTGATTCGAGAAGTACCCATAGTTTTATTCATTGTAGGATAGCAAAGGAATTGAATTGCTTCCTATATCCAGCACTAGATTGTTAAGTGAGTGCTGCAAGTGGAGGAACCATAAATTTCTCTGGAAAGTGCCATAATATCAAGCTATCCATGGGAGAAGATGTATTGTATAGCCCAATGCTTTCCATTCCAATGGGTGGTGCTGATGTTGTACTAGGAGTCCAATGGCTACAATCCTTGGGTACAATATATTTTAATTTTTAAGAACTTTTCATGAAATTTTGTGCGGAAGGAAAGGAAGCTGAATTAAGGGGCATTGTAGGGAAACTGAGAAAGATAATCAGCTCTAGTGGTATGACAAAGCTTCTAAAGAAGGAACAACGAGGTGTAATTGCACAATTATGCTCGCTAGAGGTTCCCACATCGAAATCATCTATTTCTCCAAATATCCAAAAAGTCGTGGACAATCACTCCAAGGTATTTGAGACTCTGAAAGGTCTACCACCTATTCGTGATCATGATCATTCTATTCATTTGATTCGAGGAAGTGTTCCTCCAAAAATCAAGCTGTACAGATATCCCTATGCCCTAAAGAGTGAAATTGAACGTATGGTTGTAGAAATGCTATAGGCTGGTATAATTCAACCTAGTCAAAGTTATTTCTCTGCTCCAGTAGTATTGGAGCATAAGAAGGATGGATCCTGGTGCATGTGTCCGGATTATAGGCATCTCAACAAGATCACTATTAAAGATAAATTTCCCATTCCTGTCATTAATGAATTATTGGATGAATTGCATGGATCAATTTACTTCACCAAGTTGGATCTTTGTTCAGGAGATCATCAAATTAGAATGAAGACTGAAGACATTCTAAAAACAGCATTTAGAACTCATGAGGGTCATTATGAATTTTTGGTCATGCCTTTTGGCCTTACCAATGCACCTTCTACATTTCAAGGTTTGATGAATTCCATTTTCAAACCCTTCCTTAGAAAATTTGTGTTAGTATTTTTTTAATGATATACTAATCTACAGCAAGTCTTGGAAGGATCATGTTGAACATATTGATAGGGTGCTCAAACTATTGGAGGAGAAACAATTATATGCAAAAAGATCCAAATGTTTCTTTGGAGTACAAGAGGTGGAATACTTGGGTCATATTGTATCTCATGAAGGTGTTAAGGTAGACCCTAGAAAAATTAAAGCCATTAAGGAATGGAAAATCCCCACATCCATAAAGCATCTGTGAGGATTTCAAGGGTTGACAGGATATTATCGAAAGTTAGTTAAGAATTATGGGAGGATAGCAACACCTCTAACAACATTATTGAAGAAAGATGCATTTTCATGGACTCCAGAAGCAACAAAGGCCTTCAAACATCTTAAAGAGGTAATGTGCCAAGCACCGGTCTTCGCTACGCCGAACTTCACAAAATCCTTTTTTATGGAATGTGATACTTCAGGAAATGGAAATGGTGTTGTTTTAATGCAAGATGAAAGACCCATTACTTTCGAAAGTCATCCAATCAAGGGAAAGAACTTACACAAAGCTATTTATGAGAGGGAAAGCTTGGAAATACTACATGCACTTCAGAAATGGTGACCCTACCTAATGGGAAGACAGTTCAAGGTAAAAACGAATCATGATAGTCTTAAGTACTTTTTAGAACAAAGATTATCCTCTGAAGAGCAACAAAAATGGGTCACAAAGATGTTGGGTTATGACTTTGAATTCATCTAGAAAAAAAGGAAGCAAAATGTTGTGGCAGATGCACTCTCAACAAAGGATAAGGATGTGGAAGCATTGTTGTGCACCATGTCTATTATCCAACCAGATTAGATAAAGGAAGCAAGGGAGGAATGGAAGAGTGACGAAGAAGTGCGGGAACTCATTCGAAAGTTATAGAAAGATCCCAGTACATCTGATACATTTAGCTAGAAAAATGATTTGTTATGGTACAAAGATTGCTTATACCTATGTAAGAACTCCCAAATCAAACATAAGATTGTTATGGAATTGCACACTTCTCCCTTTGGAGGGCACTCAGGATTTTTAAAAACTTACCACAGGGTTAAGAAGCAATTTTTTTGGGATGGCCTTAAATCGGATATTCAAAAGTTTGTGGCAGAATGTTTGGTTTTCAAACAAAATAAAGTTGAAATAATTAAGACCCTAGGTCTATTACATCCTTTATCCATTCTAAGCCAAAACTGGGAGGAGGTTTCAATGGATTTTATCATAGGTTTACCCAAGTCCAAAGGAAAGAGTGTCATCATGGTGGTAGTTGATAGACTTACCAAGTATGCACACTTTTGTGCATTATCACATCCATTTAAAGCCAGTACAATTTATACTGCATTTATGGAAATAATTCAAAAGCTACATGGAAACCCAAAGATTATTGTAAGTGGAAAAGATCCCATTTTCACTAGAAATTTCTAGACAGAATTATTTTCTTGTCTCAGTACTCAGTTAGCTCATAGCTCATCTTATCGTCTTCCATTTGATGGGAAAACTGAGATAGTAAACAAATGTTTGGAAGGATATCTTCGTTGTTTTGTATCTAATAAACATACACAATGGATCAAATGGCTGCCTCTAGCTGAATGGTGGTATAACACTTCCTTCCATACTACAGCAAAAATGACCCCATTTATGGCACTTTATACATATCATCCACGATCCATCACATCATATTTAAGAGAAAATTCTAAGGTTCAAGTAGTGAAACATCACATCGAGCATCAACAACAAGTTCTCCAACTCTTAAAGGATAACCTCACGTTGGCACAGAATTGGGTATTCCTATGGCTACAACCATATAAACAAATGTCCCTCAAGTAAGCTAAAAAGGATAATAAATTATCACCAAATTATTATGGTTCGTACAAGGTGTTGCAAAATATTGGTACTATGGCATACAAATTAGAGCTTCCTGCAGCTTCCTGAGTGCACCAAATTTGCCATGTTTCATGTTTAAAGAAGGTTATAGGTGACAAACTCCCAGTTCAAACAATATTGCCAGAACTTGATGAGGAAGGAAAAATCATATTGGAACTAGAAGCAGTCACAAAAATAAGAACTCGATAGCTACGAAATCAATCAATTTCAGAATATCTCATAAAGTGGTAGAACTTATCCACTGAAGATTCCACATGGGAGTATGAGAACTTTATACAGAAGCATCTAGAACTACTCAACTGTTGAGGACAATGCTTTTTAGAAGGAGAGGGGCATGTTAGGCCCCTATAATACTAGTGATTTCCCCATTACTATTGTCATTGTATTCCTTATTGTTATTATTGTTCCAATATTGTCCCCATATTATTATTAGTATGCCCCATAGAAACCCACTATTGTTATTTTTGTACCCTTATGTTATTATTCTTATGCCAGCTTGATTATATTGCGACACCTTAGACTCCTATATATAGAAAGGAGATTTAGTCATCTGTATCATCCAAGAATTGTTCATTTGTGTAATGTAAAGGAGGTTGCTCCTTCGAAGACGCTGAATTGTAAGGCGTTGATCTATCTTTTCTATCCTTTTGTGCGTTGGTTTCCTAACACAGGTGGTCAAAATTAGGCTCAAAAATCAAAGTGTCAAATCACGTTAAACTTAACTTTAGATCGAAGAGTTCGTCATTCTAATTCCAACAGTGTGAATGACACTCAAATCTGAGCTCGTATGTAGAAGGTAAAGAAAGTCAAAGTTCAGGTTTGACTTGCTCACATGACAGAATTGGATGATGTGGCAAGGTCCTTCAGCGAATGAGGAGGCATCAAGTGCAAGCTGCCATTGGCCCCCGCATCTCATAAATCATAATCATAGGCAGGTCAGCATTAGAAATCAGCCCCCGAGAAGGAAAGGGTCCGATGTGATAAGCCAGGCGGGAATGTTTTCAAGAAATGGCTAGAGGTGTGATGCGATGGATCGCAATCGCAAATCGATGAAGGGTCAGCGATAAAAAATCGTCCCTCAGTAGGTACTTGGTTGCAATGAGATATCACAATTGTAAATCGCAACAGTGCAAAGTTTCACATATATAAAAGCCGGGTTATCCACAGAACTGTGAAGTATGATAAGTCCCCGGATGCGAGATGTTTATCGGTTCTGGTTAATACTCTCGTTAGGTCCACCATCGCAATCATACATCATCCACTGTATTCACAAGACCATAAGCCCACAGAACTCCACCGATTACAGATTATTGCCTACCGTGCGTCAAAATTCTAGCTCGCTTAGTGGATTTTTGGAGTGAAATTATGGGTTCCTGTCGAAAGTGCAGCAATTTTGGAGTGAATAATGAGAAAACAAAGGAAAGTCATAATTTCTTTAGTTTTTCACCAAATTGGATGCAAAAATAGGCTAGATAGCCATTTTTGAATATTCTAAACTGATTGGAGCAGGTTTCAAAAGCATTTGAGCATCGTAAACACAGTTTTTTACACTTCTGATCATAAAAGAGAAACCCAAGCCATTAGGAGCTTGACCAAGGAGATGTAGCCCAGGAGGGGTGAAATCATTTATCATGTTCTTATTGTAATGTGTTTTGATGATGTTCTGTACATGTTTGTGCTGTTGTTAAGTTTCTGGTTTATTTTAAATTATTCATAAATTAACATAAAAATTCTTCATTTCACTTGCAAAAATTAATGAATTCTTAAGCACAATGAAAGCATTTTGTTAATAATATGAGAAAAATATTATCGCTGCAAAATAATATTCTAAATCAGATCAGAGAGGAACCAATATGGTTTGTAAGGTGGGAGTATGGGGGAAGTTCAAGTGATCAAGGCAACAAGTAAGTCATTGGGGGTGAACTAAAGATGTTTTGAGGGGGATTAATGAAGAATTAGGGTTTGGTGTACATTTTATTGTAGAAGAGTTAGTGGCGTTTTGGGAGGCATGGGGTGAGGTGGTGCTTTTGATGGCATGGGATTTCATGGTGTTCTTAGAGGGAGGGAGATGGGATAAGACATAATTAGGAATGTACTTGGCAAGTAAGGTTTTAAGGCTAATAGGCATGGGATTTAAAGCAATCCATTAGAGGTTGTTTGAATGAGAAGTGAGCTATCGAGGTGTGGCTCAAGGAGGGCTAGATCGGATGGATTGCTTAGAGGGATGGTGATGGGATAGAACCAGATGTTGATAACAATATTCATGTTAGGAAGAGAATAATTTTGGATAGGAAGAGGGTTAACAATCCTAGGAATTATTTTGTTCCATTCGGGTGTATTTCAGCTGGTAGTGGGTTGAGAAGAATTGTAGGAGCATTAAGCTGCAAATTGATAAGATAATGGGAAGAGGTTGAATTCACATAAGAGGTTTGTCTCAGGGATCCAATTTAGAAGAGGAGGGGGCTTTGTTGGATGAATAATAGGCTTTTGATGGATGAAAGTAGAGGGGTGAGTAAGGACTTAGTGTAATGTGAGCAGCAATAGGAAGCATTATGGGAGATAATGGAGCCTTGGGGGTAAGAAGAGGCATGACCAGGTCTGGGTGATGGTAGGGTTTGAGGATTTAGAAAGAGGAAAGATGGCTCCAAAGAGTCTAACCTAGATAGGGATGAGTTTTATGGAACATAAGGTGAGATAAGGTTAGAAATGGGGTAGGAGGAGGAGGTGGGACATGTATTAGACCAATGGTAGTGAGAGAAGGGGACTAGCATGAGACCAATGAGTAAAATAGGGGTTATAATAATTAATGGTTCCATACTTACGAATTATATAAGGATTGAGAGCAAGAGGGAAATCCCTAGCATGAAAAAAGGAATTAGAATTAGGAGGGCTAGTGTTGAGGATAAGGATAAGGAAGTGAAAGCAAGTAGAGAAAAGAATTAAGTTCAAGAATATTCAACAAATAAAACTCAATAAGTGAATAAATTTTAGATGTAGTTGAAAAATTTGAGAGATAAACATGCAAGATCACTTATAAACGGGCACTGCTAGTTTTTAATAGAATTTAATTTTAGTAAAGTCAATGGCAGTAATGGTAGAATCTAAGTAAAGTGAAATCAAAGGGAGGAATCATGACATCTGAGGTCCACAACTTTCTTTGATATTTTGGCACGTAACTTCTTGAAAATACTTATCTCTAAGAAAGGTTATGAATATGAGTGTGTAGATTTTCTCAGTTTGGATTTATGTTTTTCCGTTCAATTTTCTAGTGCGAATGGTTTATTTATATGAAATGATTAACATTTTAGGTGAACTGTTCACTTTTTGAAGTCGTTATATATATATATATATATATATATATATATATATATATATATATATATATATATATATATATATAATTTATTTCATTATATAATTTATATAATAAAATAATTATACAATATATTTATAAATATATTAGTCAATATTTTTAAAATATATGAATAATTAATATTTTTTCGAGGAAGAAAAAATAAAAATACAACATCGCCACAAAATTTTTAAATCAAAATATAATCAATGAAAAAAGAATATACCAAAATCATTGAGATTGGAGGAAAAATCTTAAAACAAAGATCAATTTTAAATTAAAATATAGTCATTGATAAAAGAAGGGATCAAAATATGGAGATAATTGAATAACAATATTTTAAAGAAATGGAGGGGTGTTTGGCTGTAAATAAAGTTACTGAATTAAAATAATAATAAAAATGTTAAAATACATAATTTATAAATAAAAAAATATAGTACTATAAAAGTTAAAATATAAAATAAGTAAATTTTAAAAATGTACTCTAAAAAGAATTTATATATATATATATATATATATATATATATATATATATATATATATATATATATATATATTTTCCCATAAGGAAAAAGTCGTAATTTCTATTAATATGGAGAAATTACATTTTGCAGATGCTGATGCATATTCATATTGTGGTCCAGAGGCCTGCCTTGTACAAAAAAACCCTGTATGTCTTGACCTCCACGCAGGGAGTCCTTGTAACTGTAACTAGATATGTCCAAAACTTAGAAGAAACATGATGTAAACACATTACATTTCGGCTCTACGCAGAGAGCACTGCTGTAACTTGTTCATATATAATGATGTATATACATGTAAATACATATGTCAAAATCCACATAAAACAAAAATTGATTATATGAGGGTCTGAGACCCATTCCTAGTGAGGTCATCAAAAGGTCTGTGGTAGTGTTGATGGAAGGTTCCATCAATCTCCTCCTGGATCAGCCAGTCGTCTCGTTGTCTGTGCACTGCTTCTTTGGATAGTTGGTCCGCATCGGTGTTCTGTTCCCTGTAGATATGGCGACAGACAAAGGATTCAAAAGATGTGATCAGTCTTTTTGCCTCATCAAGAATATGTCTCAAAGAGAATGCATAGCAATGAGATGCATCGTTCAGCCAGTTGCAAACAATTTGTGAATCACCAAATAGTTGTAGGTGGCTGCAATGTTTTTGTAATGCAAAGTGTATGATATGTTTTGATTTGCTTAATTCAGCAAAATTGTTGGTGCCTCTGCCAAGCTTAATCTGGATCTTATAACAATGTGCATCGTTGAGGTATAGTATCGCTCCTCCACCGCAGCCTTCTTCTTCAGCAGAGCCATCAAAAAAAGCCCAAGGCTTCGATTTGTCAATACTTATAGGCCTGTTAGTGCGGGGGGGTAATAGAAACTACCTCGGGTAGTAAGTCATAATCAGCAATAGTGTGACTCAGTATTACAGGCCAATGAGGTGCCTTGTTATGAAAAATAATCTGGTTCCGAGCTATCCATATTGCCCAGCAAACAAGCAATGGCATGTTGATGGATTTTCCAGTATGATCTCGGCACCAACAGCTCCAAGCCTCCATTATATTCAGACCCTGCCAGTCTTTGAGGGAAGGATAGTGAGCATAAATATTTTGCCAAAAGTCTTTAGTAACATTGCATTTTAAAAAAAGATGTTCAGAGCTTTCCTCTTCTATACAGTAGAGATGGCATCTGAATGGTCCATGAAATGATCGCTTCATAAGATTGGTTCCAGTAGGGATTTTGTTGAAGAGTATATTCCACATTAAAAGGCGAGTGCATGGGGCAGCTCCAAGCTTCCAGAGATCTTTCCAGATGGGGAGGATATTCGGGGGATTGAATGATTCCATGAGCTTTAAGTATCTCAATCTAGGGGAGTATATACCGTGTTTTGCAATGGCCCAGATAATCTCATCAGGGCCTTCAGTGATTCTGATATGAGCCTATGTGAGAGCATCTATAAAGTCTCGCCATTCTTGCTGCCACTGTTCAGGGATCTCTAAAGTATGAGAAGTTGCCCAAGCCTGTTGAAGAAAGGTTGAATTGTCACTATCTCCAATGTGTTTAATATGCGTAATACCTCTGCTGTGAAGGTGCCTTATCAGCCCTTCAGATAATCTATGAATATTGCCGCACCCCACCCATGGATCCACCCCTATCCGTACGTTATTTCCTTCCTTAATGCGCCAAGTAATGCCTTCCCGCAATAGAGGTAGTGAGTGGAGAACAGCTTTCCAAATATTGGATATATTGTGTCCAGGTTCATGCTATTGACGAAACCAATCCATAAGGTGTGATGGCTTGATGTATTTAACTTGAGCGACATGAGACCATAGGCTGTCTGTAGTCAAGAGATGCCAACCAGGTTTGGCTGCCAAAGCTTTGGCAAAGAAATCAAGTTTCTTAATGCCCCAACCTCCCCAATGTTTGGGTTTAGCAATGGTGTCCCATTTAACCCAGGCAAATAGCTTCCCTGTGTGGTGACCTTTCCATAAAAATCTAGCACAAATACTTTGTAGTATGCACAGGATGCCTCGAGGTATCCCAGCCAAAGTCATCCAGTAAACTGGTGTGGCTTCAATAACAACTTTAATGAGGATCAATCTCCCAGCTCTTGAAAGATATTTATGATACCATACCTGCAATCTTTTCTCCACCTTTGCTATTAACCAAGTCCAATCTGCAATCCTGTAACTGAGGGGTTTTAGTCTGTATCCCAGATATTTGATGTCGTCGGCTAGATTTAATGAGGTGAAGGGGAATCGATGGGATGCATATGTAGATTCATGACGAGTGCAACCAACAGCCGTGATTGTAGATTTGCTTTCGTTTATCATCATGCCTGTGGCCTGTTGGAAGAGTACAAATATATGCTGGAGAGTAGTGGCATCACCTATGCATCCATTTAGAAATATGAGAATATCATCCACAAATAATAGGTGAGTAAGATAAAAATTATCAGAGATATTGATGCCGGTGATCTGATTCCTATCCCAGGCAGATGTGATGAGTCTACTTAAGCCTTCCATAATGAGTAGGAATAGAAGTGGAGATAGGGGGCATCTTTGCCTGAGTCCTCTTTCCGAGGTAAAGAAAGAAGTGGCTTCACCATTGAGTAGAACACTGTATGATACGTCAGTAATGCAGCTCATTATCCATTTAATGTAGCTATAAGGAAAGCCAAGGTGAGTCAGAAGCAACCTGATATAAAGCCAGTTGGCTCTATCGAAGGCTTTGGAAAGATCCACCTTTAGTATCATATCCTTTTGTTTTTTGATATGAAGAGAGTGTAGGAGCTCCTGAGCAGTAGCGATGGCTTCATGTATCTGCCTGTGATTAAGGAAAGCGAATTGTTCAGGGGATATGTGGCGAGATAATATAGGCTTCAGACGATTGGCGATTATCTTGGCAATAATTTTGTATAGGCAATTGCAGAGGGATATGGGTCTGAAGTCATTGAATGAGACCGGATGGTTGGCTTTTGGGATAAGAGCTATGAATTTGGATTTGATAGCACATGATATTCTACAATTTCTTCTACAGTGCTCAATAATATTGAGAAGATCATTGCCCAGGATATCAAGGAAAGCAATGTAAAATTCGATGGTCCATCCATCTAGGCCAGAGCTTTTATCTTTCTTAAACCATTTAATGGTGGCTTCTAGTTCTTCCATGGCCACTTCCTTTATGAGATTGTCAGAATCTTCTTGTAGAACGAATCTGGGGAATTTTTCAGCCACTCTCATTATCTCCAGAATATTAGCCTCTCTGGGGGCTCTATAAATGCCCTTGAAGTGTTATGTGGCTAATCTGGCTAGGTTCCTCAGTGATGTAATATTCTGATTCTGTTCATCCCTCAATTCCCATATAGTGTTGATAGCTTTGCGTCCATTGGCAAATTTGTGGTAGAATTTTGTATTGTCATCCCCCTCTGTAAGCCATATAGCCCTACTCTGAAGCCTCCAGCTTTCTTCTCTTTCCTTCAGAATCTGTGATCGTTTGGCAACGAGGGAGGTGTAATGTTCTTTGCTTTCTTGGTTAGGGAAGATACCATCAGAATAGTCCTCGTATGATGCTATAATCCTCTCAGCCTCCTTCAAAGTATGGTCATCACGGATGCGCTTCTGGTGTGCCCAGTGCTTGGAGATTCTCTTGGGCTTGGTTAGTTTCCTAATAAAACCTTCAGTAAGGTTTTCATTATCCCTAATAGGATTGTTCTGCCAATAATCAGTAACCAGCTGAATGTAGGAGGGGTACTTTAACCATGAGGAATTGAATTTGAAAGGGCTCTTGATCTTGTTATTGATGTCGACCGTCTCCAAGAAAATAGGACGATGGTCAGAGATGCCTCCAGATATGACCCATTGCCTTATGCGTGGAAGTCTGTTATATAGAGTTTCCTTAATAAAAAATCTATCTAATCTTCTGGCCAAGCTCTGATCTCCACTTCGATTGTTAGTCCAAGTATGTTGTAACCTGGTAGTGGGTATGTCTACCCAATGATGCTCCTCCAACATATTGGATATAGTATCCGAAAAAGTGTCCACCTGGCCTGAGTGCCCCCATGATTCACAAAATCCCATGGTGAAGTTTAAGTCTCCTCCGAGTATAATGTTGTCCTCATGTAATAGATCAGATTCTAGTAAGGATCTCCAAAAGGTGGCCCTATCATAACATGGGCCATATACATTGATAACCCAAATGTCCATTTCCATGGAGAGAACATAAACGTCCAAGCCAATGAAACCTCTGCCTCCCCAAATGTTTCTGATCTTTAATGGTCTATTATGGATCCCAATAACTAAGCCACCAGATCTCCCTGATGCATCTAAAGCTTGAAATGTCTAGTTAGGCATCCAGAAATTGAGAGACTGGATTAGGGGGTCTGCTAGACAGAGGGTCTCTTGCAGAAATATGATGTCAGATTGAGAAAGGGTAAGCAGTCTCCTGAGAGCTAGTTTTTTGGGTGAACTAGCAAAACCCCTGCAGTTATATGATAGAACTTTCATGTAGGATGGGGGGCTGGGCCATTCTTTGCTCTAAGGGCCCTGAGGATGGTTTGATGTTTCCCAATGGCGACTTCAGCATCAGCAGTGTGTCTAGCTTTGGTTATGCGAGAGGGACGACCTCGAGAATGTTTATGGGGGACAGGAGCAGATTCAGTATCAAGACCAATAGCATCAGAGCCTCTATCTTTCGATCTGGATCGGAGGGAGTATCGAGGGGATGGGGCAGGGAGGGTGGTGTTAGAGGAGGTGATCAGAGAAGGCATACTTGGGGATAAGGCAGGAGATGGGGTCGGAATGGAGCAAAAAAGAGAGGGAGGGGGAAGGGGGTCAGTGAAGTTGTGGGATGCCACCGAGGGATTAGTATACGAGTGAGATGGCGTGCAAATGCTGTGATGAGGTGCAGTGCCTTCAAAATTTAATAAATCTGGAGGAATATATGAGGAGAAAGAGACAGACATACCCGTAGTAACATCACCCTCCCGTTCAGTATCTTCTTGAGCGGGGGCTGGCGATGAGTGGATAGGGTTCTCGACTGAGGTGCCCGAAGGATCTTGTGGTTCTCATTCGTCCATATTTTGCATCGCCTGAGTCTCCTTCGTCGATGGCCGATGTGGAAGGTGTGGGGGTCGCTCTGAATCCCCTTCTTGATCAAGCTCCTTGCCCTTGCGAAGAAGTGGACAATCTCTGTATAGATGTCCTACTTTGTGACATCTTCGGCATCTATACGGGATTCCTTCATAGTCTATAATCTGCTTGCATGTCATGTCCCTCCATTGTATAGTAATATATTCTTGTAGTCCACCCCTAGTGTCCAGGTTGATGAGAAGGTGGGCGTAAGCCATCATACCGGTGTGAAGATAGGATTTGTCATAATCCATGTAAGTGCCAATTGCATTCCCAATTCTTCTGAAGATGTCTTCAGACCAATACTGTAATGGAAGACCTGGAAGCCGAACCCATACAGGCCCTATACCAATCTACTCAGTTTCGGGGTTGAACATGGGAGTCCAACGCTTAAGGAGAACCGGAGCGTGTTCAAAGTGCCAGTAAGAGGACAAGACCCAATTTGTATGGTCGGCACGAGCGAACCTTAACGCAATCCATCCTCTCACAAAAGTTTGCACGAAGGGGATGTCCACTAGATGATGTCCCCAAACTTCAGTGGCCCAGGTCTTCAAGCGTGCAGCCGAGTAGTTCCATCCCCTGATGCGACCCACCAGGACCCTGTCTGCAAAATCCATGATTTTGCCCCACTGGATGTCCTCCTCAAGTCAGAGAAAGATGTCGTCAGCTTTGGACTTGAAGCATCTGTATTTCTTCTTAGGGCCAGAAGTCGGAGGAGGGTTCCGAGCTCGATTCGAAAGCGGGGCAGTACCAAAATCGGGAGGAGGGTTAGGGTTTGATGATGAGGGTAAATCGCGGCCTCCGGGGAAATTAAGCGGACCAGAGAGTGGGGGAATATGAGTGAAGCTGCCCGAAGGAGTACCAGTAAACGAGGAGGCGGCAAATGGGTTAATGGTTGTCGGTGCAGCTGAAGATGTCCACGGAACAGAATCAGAAAGGGGGACAGAACAAGGGTTAGGGTTAATACAACCCGCCACAAACCCGAGGGTAGCCGGAGAGTGAGGAGGCGTGGAAAGAGCAGGCCAGGTGGGGGGAATATCTGGAAGAATCACGGGATAAGGCCGCGACAGCTCCCCGGTGGAAAACGAAGCCAAATTTTCCAAGAGACCAGAGTTGTACATACCTTGTGATGTGGAATAGGGGGTGTGCCAGATGGAAATCCATTCCAATGGGTCTTCAGAGTAGTCAACAACTTCGTGGTCCTCCATATTGCCAGCAATAATCTCGGAATGGCAGACACCTCGGAATGCAGTTTACCGAAGAGAAACGGACCGAGTAGATACAACCGTGACGGCTAGTAACCGGAAGGTGGCGGCTTGTAAACCCTATCTTGTTAACAGGAGCCTCTCGCGCGGAATAACAGAAACGGCCGACAAACCGAAAGGTGGAAGGGGCGCCCGGTGGATGCAGTTGTCGAAAGTGTCGTGCAGTCACAGAATACTGCAGAGTAAACAGGAAACCCTACCTTAACCAAACCCTTCGCGCTCAAAACCCTCACCTGTGGTCGCCATCCGGTCTTTCCCTCTTTACCATCTATATCTATCATTAAAAATATATATTAAATTAAGGTATAGTTTATTTAACTTATAGACTATGACTTAAATTAAAATCAAGGAAATTAAAATATAATAAAAAAATATGAAATACACAAATTTAAGTTAAACTGTGAATTAAAAATCTTTATTAGTATATCATCCTCAGGTATCTCTTACATAGATAATAAGGAAAACTGAAATAATGATTAAATAAAAAGATATTAAAATGTTAAAGAAAAATGAAGTTTAGTAATAAATAGAGTTAATCAAAACAAAAGAATAATTAAATATATATCTATATATATATATATATATATATATATATATTTATTTGAAAGTAAAATTCAATATAATATAATCTAAAAACAAAATAAAATTATAAATAAATAAATATTTATTAAAATTAAAATATAAATTAAAAAATAATAAATATTTGTTAATTGGAAATCTCAAAGAAATATAATGCAAGTCTAAAATGAAATGAAATGAAATTTAATTAAAATCAATAAAAATGAAATGAAATTAATAAAAAATTTAAAAGAATATATATCTATATATATATATATTCTAATTTACAGATGAAATAATTTTTTTCACTAGAATTTAGTAAAATAATTTGAAAAAATAAAGTAATTTTTGTTATTTAGAATGCATTTTTGAATGTATAAATGGATTCACCACTTTGAGAAAAATCAGTAGAACACTCTAACTTTTCAGATTAAACAACTTAAACTCAAGTTTTTAGATTTTGATTAAAATTAACGAAAAAATATGTTGGAAAAAAAATCATTTAATCTATAAATGATTTCATAAAGTAAATATAAAAAATAAAAAAATTTATTTTTAATTTTAACATTTATATTTTAAATAGTTTTTTTATTAGTTAAATTTCATAAGTTATTAATGACTTATCACTTTCTACAAATAAAATAATATAATAATTATTATATATTATTAGTAATAACATTTTGTAATTCAATTATTTCTTTTTGTCATAATCTTAAAATTAAATTATTATTATTGTGAGTTGAATTATTAAAAGTTTTTATTTTTTTTTACTAAGAATAAATTTCTATACTTAATTTGGAAATTTATTCTTTACATATATTTATTTAACAATAAATAAATTATTCTAGAGGCAGTAGGAGTAGGAGGGGCGATATATTGCCCTGAAAAATATCAAGAGATCAGATATGCATGGAGTTTAAGCACAACCACAAATAATAAGGCTGAATTCCTAGTGATGTGGAAAGGATTGGACATCACCAAGAATAAGGGCATTAGAAAAATAAAAATCCTCTGGGATTCCATGATAGTCATTAGAATGATTATAAAGTCCCAATTGTTCAACAATCCTACATTCCCTCCTGTGGTGAAAAGAATAATTATCCTATTCATTTTTTTTTAAGAAATATCCCTCTTTCATATCTTGAGGCACTTGAATAGAGAGGATGATGGTATGTCTAATCGGCGATTGGAAATGGGAGTTGCAACCCTTGAATTAAATGGAATTGATAAGGGTCTCATTCTTGTTCCCTGATCAAATGAATTTAAGTGTGGTTCAAAGAGCCATCGAATATGATGGCAACACGGAATCTCATTCTTGGGTATTAAGTCCTCGCATGCAGGACAAATTGAGAATGTTGTTTAATTAGAGTCCACATGGAGGATTCAACATCGTGAGTGGTATCTTTCGGAGATTAACTCTATTTCCCAAATGTGAAATGATCGAGATGATGGACATATGAGTGACAGTTATCTTTGGAGTTGTGGGCTCCCAACATGATGTTTTAATCGAGTAGAGTTATTTTGAATTCTCCCCTCACACCTCCATAAATTTTCTATGGTGAATGTTAGATTGGTATCTTGGGAAGGATAAGTTTGTAAATGAAATGAAGATCAATGAAGATCTAATTTTAATGGTGGAAGAGGAGAGTAATAATGGTGATCTAGGGGATCAAAAATATGCTCAAAAGTCAAAGTGCTCAAATTTTCCTATAGCCAGGGCCAAATTGTAGATCTCATCATTCTGATTCCAATGACAATTGAATTGCATCAATTATCGCGTTCTGAAGTTTTTGACAAATGGTTAAAAAGTCAACTTCCAGGGTTGACTGGGTAGCTAACTAGCATATCGTACGATGACATGGTATTGATGTCAGCAGGTGACTATGCAGTATGATTGTTAGGCAATCCAATCAAGATGTGACACGTGGCATGATCAGACAGGGGCAGTTGGCTTGTTTTTATTGGTTGATAGTTTTGGTGTGGAGCGAGTTGGGAGGTGCCACGTGGCCCTCGAAGTTCATGCAAAATTTAGCTATGGATTGACTGACATCGGCAGGTTTCGACCCTATGACCTCTAGCAACACAATCGAATGCCTTACCAATACACCACATTGTCAATTCCTGTTATACATTATGGGCGAGTTATATTTAACATGGTTCAATTGGTAGTTTGAGGGGGTTGGGTCGGCGGGCTCACTTGACCGACCTAGCCTCGAGTTTTATGCAATGAATGTGAACAAAGTTCAAGTGGAGAGGGCGAGGTGTAAGGACCCTTACCCATGCCCCATCCTAAGGACCAATGTTATTACTGTAACCATCAATGAAGGCGTGAGGGGTAGGGCACGTGGACCTAGATTAGGGTTATATTGAAACCATAAAAATGTTGGCGGGAGTTTTCGGAGGGGGAAGGCATGTGGCACCCTATTTGTGCCTACCCTCTAGTCACATTTATTTTCATATGACCTGGGGGCGGAGGAATAGGGGCGTCATCCTATTGGCGCACTTAACCATTCGACATTTTGCACGTTTTTCGAAGAAATTATTGTCGAACCCGCATGAATTTTTCACCTCACATATCTGCCAAATGTATAATTTGTTACTATTTTTCACATAGGGTGAAATTTGCAGAATAATTAGCACAAAAATGGAGGCCTAACTTGACCATTTTTCATCCTTTTTTAGCATAAGAAGTGCCTATACAAGGGGTTTTGGGTGTTCTACACATGATGACAATGTTATTTTTGGAATTTGAGCATTATATGTTGACATAACTTCAAATATGAGCATATAATATAGAAAGCCAACGTTAGAAGTTGGACCCAGAGACGTAGTGCAAGATGGGTGAACTGCGTCATCAAATTCTTGTTTTGTGATGCTGCATGTTATCTATTTTTCACTATTAAAATCTGCAATACTTAACTAAGTTTACTAAGTTTAATTTATTTTGTAAGTTCGATCCATTTTCCACAAGACATAAATTAGCTTGCAAAGTTTTAGAATAAACCTTTACTTTTTAATTTCAAATCAGTTTGGCTTCAGAGCATGGTTGTTTGGAAGGTTTGACAATTTTTTCAAGTGCTTTCTTAAATGATTACAAGGTCTAAATTGAGAAGAGGAGAAGGAGTTCTCAGAGAACTGTCAGGCTGCTGATTTGTCATCATTTCATCATTATTTACAGTCACCCTTTTAACCATTTGTGCCATTTTTTTTCACTTAGTCCTCCCACATTTTCCACAAGATCTCATAAACACCTCACAAATATTTTCAACACTAAAAGTGGTTAATTTTCATACATTTTCTTTGTTTTTAATGAATTAATTAAGATTATGGTTAGTTTTATTAATGAAGGTTTGGCTAGTTCAAGTTTCTGTAGTTCAGTCATGTTTCCATAGTTATCTCCATGGTTGAGGTAGTAGCATCACTCTATAAGTAAATCTAGCACATGGATATTATTTCTAAAGGTTCCAATATGGTTTTTTATTGGTAAAATTCCACCTTTCTCGCACCTATGGATCTCCAGCAAGAAATCAAAGGAAAAATGTAGTTTCTTTGACCAGTCAAATTCAAACACATTTTTTGAGTGAATGAAAATGAATTTTGAAAAACGAAAACAAGGGTGTTTTTTAGCACGAGCCCAATTAGGTTCCTCATGAGAAGTTTCTTCAAATTCATTACCGTTTGAGAGATTTTTCGAGTTCTTTGGAGCCCTACTTTCCAAATTGCATGGGAAAACAATGTACCAATGTGTCAATTAATACCTAGTCAAGAAAATAGAGGTTGGAATGAACCATGCTTTAGTAAATTTGTGGCAATAAGGTGTCCTTTCATTTTTATTCTTAGCCATAAGAATCTCAATGAAATTACACTGTAAACTCTATACAAATGTTTTAGCTAGAAGCAAACGACAGTGTTGGGAAGTCTGATTTATCACTGCAATATTGAAACCTATTTTACAAATTCCAACAATAGAAAATATGTTTATTTCATTCATGTAATTGTTGATTAGAAAATATCTTCTCTTGATCTAAGATTTCAACACCTCCCACTCCTCAGGAGACCCCCCTAGAGATTTGTGAGAATAGTATAGATGTTTTCAATTTCTTTCATTTAATTTCTTTATGCTCTGTGCTTAATATAAAAACTTTGTTTCATTTCAATTTTTTTTTCCCTTTAGCTTGAATTAATTTCACTTTGTTTACTTATTTTCCGTTATTTTCTTATAGATTAAGTGCTCAGAAATAACAAAAAAGTACAAAAATATTTACTTTCTTAAATTAGCTTTAAATAGAGTTTTTATTAGGTTATTCTTATGCATGGTTTGTTTTATACTTAGTGATTGATTTTTCAGAATAGCTCCTTCCACTTAACTTCTCAATAATTTCCATTTCAAGCAGATTAAAGTTAATTCATTTACAATAGAATAGTTTACTTCAGGTGCTCAATTTGATTCATAAATAATTTTGATTTCTACAAGTATTTCATTATTTACATTGGAAAAATGTCTATACTTCTCATAGATTACATACTCATGATTTCCATAGATTAAATGCTTATGATTTCTTATATTAAAATGTTCATGATTCCATATATTAAAATTTGTAAGTTTTAGAACAAAATCTGCTTGCTTTTATAGGGTAAAATCTCATGTTTTCTTAGATCAATAATCTTTATGTTTTTCCAGCTTAACATTAATTGTCTTTAAAATAACATAGGACTTCCATAGTTTATATTAAATAATCTAATTTCTTTTTGAAGTTTCCAATTCATTTCAGTTATGCCTAAATATTGAAAGCCAATCGCCTAGCACATACGGTGTAGTGTACTTCACAAGCTCACGTGCCCGTATTAACATATAAATACAAGTAATTTAAGATTTAATTAAATTACCCAACATTTTGGTGTCGTTCATGGGGAGGTATACATAGGTGTTAGCTTTCAATTGCATCCATTTAGTTGCAAAATATTAATTTCATTTTAGTACATCCTAGAGGTAGATTCATTAAAAAAAATAAAAAATATTTCAATCACATACCACCCCCACTAAATCACATGGTGTAGTAAGAGACACATCATCTTCCACATCATGAATTCATAATTTTTCAAGTAGAAGAGGTGAAAAAAAATAGGTTGATGAAATGGATGGTGATGATGAAAATGAGGAAGATCCTTCTGGATTTCCCATTCAAGAAACTGATATCAACTTTCATATGAACAACATCCCTCCATCTGTACTTCTTGACTTCAAAGCTATGAGATCAAAAGACTCAGAAATCTTTCTTTTCGAATTTGAAATACTTTGTAGATCTTATGGCTACTCATTACACACTCAGAACTTAAATTTGTTTCCAACAACATTGAAGGATAAAGCTCTGAGATGGTTGATGAATTTAGGAACAAATTCTATAAGGACATGGGGTGATATGAAAAGAGTATTTTTAGAAAATATAAATATTATTGCATACACCACCACCTTAGAAATGAAGTCTTTAATATGAACCAAAAAGAGGATGAAAGCCTTAATATTTAGTGGAGATATTTACTTATAATGTCAAAATACCTAAATTGCATCATTTAGGATTAGACACATTAAAAACACTCTTATTAAAAGTTATAAGGGATGAATGGATTGATATTCTTAACCTAATCGGCAAAGGGGATGTCTCTCAATTTTCATTTCAAGAGATTTGTAAATTGTGCAAGAAAAAATCAAGAGGAAAAGAAAAATATGGAAGATCCCCTCAAGATCTAGTTATGACAAGAGTGAGTAAGTCAACATCAGGATTGGTAAGTCAAACTGAACTTAATAATTTTCTGGACATTCTTGGTAATTTAAATGAAAAAATTGATATGTAAAGAATGCAAAACAGGAAAAAGGTTGATAATGCTACTTCATTTATATTTTTCCCTAAATGTAGAAAGAAACATGATTTGCATGAATTTCCACTTGATAACATTAAAATTTGTGAAATCTGTGTAGGATCACATACTACTAAATATTCCCCATCATTACCAGGGTTATAGGAAATTTACGAAGGAGAAAATCAAACACTGGAACAATCATGTTATGTAGCTCCAACAACACCATGCCAGCCTCATCAACCTGGTATGATGCAAGATCTTAATTCTCAATTTCATGGTTATGCACAACAATCTCAAAGTAATTAGCAAGCACCCTTACCTTGGAAAACATGGACATCTCAATCCCAACCTCAAAACGAACATTGGAAACCTTTTTCATCTCAATCCAAACCTCAAAACCAATCTTGGAAAAAAGGTTGGCAAGGGCCTTACAGAGGAAATCAACCATATTATCAATCTTTTCCTCACTATCCTCAATATCAATATCAATGTTATCAATACCATTCACCTCCACCACAACCTTAGTTTCACCCTTAGTTGAACTCAATTCAACCCTTCCAATTATCATCGATATAAGCACCCCAAAGATCCATTCCCACTCCAGTACCTTCACAACCATTTCAGATCCCAAACAATAAAACACCTTAATCCACTTATAATGTTGAGGTATTGCAAAATTATTCTTCAATTGTCATTGAAGAACAACAACCAAAAGAAGAAGATTTAGATAAGGTCTAAGAATCATGGATTCCCGTTGAAGAAGAGAAGTAGTTGGAACCTGGGATTGAAAAGTTTCTTGCATGCCTATCACCAAATTCTAGGAATGGGGATCACATCTCTGAAGACTTGCATGGAATGATAGAAAGAGTCCAAGGAAAACAATACTACATTGAATCTTGGTTCAAGACAGTCATCAGATCCCAATACTCCATTCTTCAGTATCTTTTGACATCATCTCAATGAAGGTAGTTGGTCTCTCATATATTGGCACATATCAAAGCATATCTTTCAAACATGCATATGAGTTTATCTATCATCTTATTACACACATGGTTCCATTGGAAGTATTCATATACTTGAACAAGATTTCCTTTTCAAGTAGAGTAGGTCATATACAAAAAATTAAAAAAAGTAAAGAGAAAAACAAGTCCTATTGTGAAAACTAGCTTGATGATGCAATTAGACATGAGCTTTGCTTGAAAACCAGACAACTGGTGAGCAACATTCACAATAAGTTCTGCAATTTTATGACGGTATCAATATTTTATTATGGTCCTTCAAATCACTTTTGGTTCTATGCTTGAGTTGGTTGATATGAGATTCCTTAAGGCCCACCTTCCAATATATCTTGTCCCATCGACCTGAACACCTTATCTGGGATCAATATCAGAGATTATTTCAAGTGCCTTGGAACTTTCATACATCAATGGCAGGCCTCATTGTTGACAACAATGGGAACACAAAATGTCTCATGATTTCCAAATCTTGTAGGTGACTTGAATTTAGTGCATTCATTCATCCCTGCCAAGATGCACTAAGATACCTTGACACTCATTTACATTATCAATGATTTGTCTCGCATTGATTAACAATTTTCACCTTTTGATTGTTAATCCAATGATTTCTTTCCATGCTCCACTTCGACACATTCATTCACATGGTATGAATTGTACCATGAATTTTGGTTTTGATGAAGACTATATGGTTTTATGGAATCAACAACAACTTGCAACAATATATTTTATTAGTTTCTTGTAGGAGCATGTTCATCTTTTTGTCATTCAACAACAACATGAAGGCACCACTACAACTCTTCTTCATTCATTTCCTTTTTAAGAAAATTAATAAAATTGGGTCTATTTCAGTCAAACATACATTATGTTTCATGATTTCTACTTCAACATGCAACATACAATCCAAATCATTGGTTTAGATTCATAGAAAACAAATTTCAGAAGAAGAATAGAAATAGCCATGAAAATTGACATTTTCTGCAACAGCTATAGAAAGTTGCAGTTTCTGCAGCTATTGCTATAGCAACCTATTTTTTGGCTGTAACAACTTGTTCAAGGGCAGTTTTGGCACAAATATTGCAAGAGATTGGAGTAGAAATATTTTTTTTTGAGATATTGGGTTTTCTTAAAGTATGATAAATTGAGTAAGACGTGGGAAAAAAAGAAGAAAAAAAGAGCAATTTTCCAGGACATTTCAATGGGGTTTTCAATGAATATTTTTAGTTTTCACCATTGTGCACACATCAATACAAAATTTAGTATTTTTGCACAAAAATGTCTTTTCTTAATCAAAATGGGATTCCGAAGGCGGGCAGTGGTAAAAAAGGATAATTTGATTTATCATTTAAGAGAAATTGGAAAAACAATTCTGCTACAAGAACGGGACAAATTCTGTGGGACAAGGTCGAAGTGATCTTCAACGCATCATGCAAAAATAAGGTATTTGAGTCAAATCAACATCAAATAAGTTTTCAAATCATGTTCTTTTCTCCACCAATTCCAAGAGGTAAACTTGAGGTAAAATCACTTATGTAGCTTTTCAATTTATTAAAAGTTTATAAAATTATGATGAGAAACCACTATAAGTATAACATCCTTGAATTGTTCCACCATATCTTTCATTTTGCAGGCCACTCATACCATCAACCATCCCTTTCAATTTTATTCATTTTGATTAGATTTTCCTTTGTTCAAAAAGAAACCTTTATGACAACAATATACACTCAGGATACAAGGTTACAATAGATGAATTCAAAACTTGGTAAATGAAGACAATTTCAAGAAGCAACTTGGAAAGTTTTTCTCACTAAAAGTTTATTATGGAATCAATAAGGCTAGTAAAATCAAGAATATGAAACCATAATACAATCTATTCTTATGGTTTTGTAAGATGCCTGTAAGAGGCTTGGAATTTTTTTTTAATCCAAATTTATGTTAATGAGGCATTAAGGTAGGTTGTCACATCAAAAGTTAGAAGAGATTTCGACATCAAGATACTCTTTATAGCAATTGAAGGCATCCGAGCAAGAAGTCTTTAGGACCAAGATTTAATTACTTTCAAGACTAGAGGTATGACATAATTAGAAGTTGAATGGGTATTTTAATGATGTGCTTCATTAATTATCTTCTATTTTTCAAATGAGGGTTACTAGATCATTTCGTTAGGTTCAATAATTTAGTTATAATACATATTGCATTTACCTTTGAGAATGAAGCATTGGAATGGTTTGAGGTTCTTAGCAAGACACACGTTTATACACTTGAACATTAATTCCAGCATCATATATCAAGTATAAAAAGCTTCAACAACATGATGATCAACAACTTCAAGGCCACTTACATCAAATACCTGTTTTGTAAAGATCTTTTCAAAAGAAATGTAACATTTGACTTTTTCCTTTGAAGTAAACTACAAAACATAGAACATATGGACCTTGAAAGTATATCTCACTTATGTTTTATGGCCTTTACAAATCAATCATAACCCATTAAAACTTATTATATCTCAGATATCCTATTTTTCAAATGATGAGCATGCTGCAAGGGTGAAGAGTTCATTTGTTTTTTTCACCTTGTTGACTTTGTTTTGATCCTTTTTTTGACTCCATAAAGCTACTCCATCCATCCATTCATATCAATAATACTGCCATTTGTGCATACAAATGTTATATGAGAAACAATGTTACAAGAACAAGACTTCTAAGTTAGAGGTCCATAATTCTAAATTTTTTGTATGCTTGTTCATTGAACAAGTTAAACTGTGTTGAGTTGCAAAATTTGACATTTTCTAACAGCCCCCAAATTTTGAAGTGAAATCATAGGTTGATGAACATTGACTAGTGGCCTAGAAAAACTATAAGATGGAGAATGTAGCAAAAGGGTTGAGAAATGATATCCACCATTCAACACAACAAAGAAGCACTCTTGTCACTCTAATAGCTGAGTCAACGCCTTATCTAGTGGGAGAATACACGACAAATTTAAGTGACAAAGCATACTAGACAACTATTCAAGTTTGCTAAGAAATGGCGTAAGAAACCAAGTCATTCCCAAAGATACATTCTGGAACAAATATGTTGATCAAATTTTGTTATTTTCTTTCATTTTCATGAGGACATGCAAATATCTTAGCATGGGGGAGATTTTGGGCCGCTGATTTGTCATCATTTCACCATTATTTATAATCACCCTTTTAACCATTTGTGCCATTGTTTTTCATATCTTGCTTAGCCCATTTCCCACAAGACATCGTAAACACCTCATAAATATTTCCCACACTCAAAGTGGTTAATTTTCATAAATTTTCTTTGCTTTTAATGAATTAATTAGGATTATATTTGGTTTTACTAATGATGGTTTGGTCAGTTCAAGTTTTTGTAGTTTAGTCAAGTTTATGTAGCTATCTCCTTGATTGAGGCAATAGCACCACTCTATAAGTAAATCTGACACATGGAAATTATTTATAAAGTTTCCAATATGGATTTTTATTGGTCAAATTCCACCCATCTTGCACGTGTGGACCTCCAGCAAGAAATCAAAGGAAAAACACAACTGTTTTGACCAGTCAACTTCAACCACATTTTCTTAGCGAAAGAAAACAAATTCTGAAAAAACAAAACATGAGCTTTTTTAAAAACGAGCCCAGTTAGGATCTTCACAAGAAGTGTCCTCAGTTTCATTATCATTTTAAATATTTTTTGGGTTCTTTCGATCCTTATTTTCTAGATTGCATGAGATAACAATGCACCAATGTGTGAATTAATGCCTAGTCAAGCAAACAGAGGTTGGAATGGGTTGTGCTTTAGTAAATTCATGGAAATGAGGTTTCCTTTTAGTTCTTATTCTTAGCGATAATAATGTCAATGAAGTTAGAATGTAAACTCTATATAAATTCTTTATCTAGAAGCAAATGTGAGTGTTGGGAATTCTGATTTATCACTGCAATATTGAAACTCAGTTTTACGAATTCCAGTAATAGAAAATTTGTTTTTTGCAATCATGTAATTGTTTATTAACAAATATATTCTCTTCATCTGAGTTTTCAACACCTCACAGCCCTCAGGAGTATCCCTCAGAATTTGTGAGAATAATATAAATGTTTTCCATTTCTTTTATTTAATTTCTTTATGCTCTATGCTTAAGATAAAAACTTTGTTTCATTTTATTTTTTTGTTCCTTTAGATTGAATTCATTTTATAAGCTTACTTATTTGCCAATATTTTCTTATAGATTAAGCACTTGGAAATAACAAAAAAGAATACAAAAATATTTACTTTCTTAAATTAGCTTTAAATAGAATCTCTATCACGTTATTCTCATGCATGGTTTGTTTTATACTTAGTGATTGATTTTTCAAAATAGTTTCTTCCACTAATTTCTCAATAATTTTCATTTGATTCAAACTAATGTATTAATTCATTTTCAATAGAATAGTTTACTTCACATGTTCAATTTGATTAATAAATAATTGTCATTTCAACAAGTATTTCATGCTTTACATAGATTAATTGATTATTCTTCTCATAGATTAAATACTCATGATTTCCATAGATTAAATGCTTATGCTTTCATAGATTAAAATTTTCATGATTCCATATATTAAAATTTGTAGGTTTTAGAACAAAATCTCCATGCTTTCATAGGGTAAAATCTCATGTTTTCTTAGATCAATAACCTTTATGTTTTTCTAGTTTAACATTAATTGTATTTAAAATAACTTAGTACTTTAATAGTTTATATTAAAGAATATAATTTCCTTTTGAAGTTCCCAATTCATTTCAGTTATGAATAAATATTGAAAGCTAATCTCCTAACACATACAATGTAGTGTGCTTCACAAGATCACATACTCAAATTTACATATAAATGCAAGTAATTTAATATTCAATTAAATTACCCATCAAGAACCAAACCTTGAAATTGGTTCATGGAGGTCACAAACTGCACAAAATCCACCAGTCATGGCACATGAACAAGGACAAGAGATGATATATGAAGATGAGAGAGAGTTTAGAAATGCTTTCTATGATATGTCAGAGGTGGTGAAAGTGTTTTATAATGAGACGACAACAAGGTTGCAAGGAGAAAGTTCAGATCATCCAAAAGGTAATGGTGGTGATGGGAGAAACTCTCCACATCCACCTCCTCCTTCAACTCCATCTACACCTCAATCCTCACCTCCTTCTTCACCTCCTCAATCTTATAGACCTACTCCTCCTCCATCTCCAAAATGGCATGCTAAGTCTCCTTTAATTAAACTTGATGTAAAATTTGAATTGGCTATGTACAATGGGGAAGTAAATCTTGAAAACTTGGATAGTTGAGTTTGTAAAATTAATTTCTATTGCAAGATTCAAAATATTGTTGATGAAGTTGCAAAGATCCAACTTGCTTATCTTTGTTTGGAAAGTGCATCCCTCATCTGGTGGGAGTCTAGAACTCAAGAATATTTGAAGAAAAGTGGTAAAATGATCTCTTCTTGGAATTATGTTATGGTTGGATTAAGAAGGAAGTTTTATCCATGAACTTGTATGCAAAAATAAATTATGGATTGGAAAATTTTTAGACAAGATAAAGGTCAAAGTGTCCAAAGTCACACACACTATTTTAGAGGAAGAGCTTTAATCTTGGGTGTTGATTTGTCTTCACAAGCTACTCTCCTTGAATGCATAGGTGGATTACATAGTTAATTCATACATATTATACTTATGTTTAATCCCACCAATCGAGATGGAGTATGTGTTCAGACAACTCATTTAGAATCAAAAGGAAAGAATGTTCCTCAAGAGACTAGAAAGAAACCTTCAAAAGTTGGATACAAAGGGAAGGGGATGTTTAAAGGCAAAATAAAAAAGTATACTACAGTAAAGAAAGTAGGCGATAAAATTACCTGTAAACATTGTCTAAAAGAACACCATGATGAAGACCATTGTTAGAAATTACATCCATAAATGAGACCAAAGAAGTTCAATAACAAGGGGAAGGAAAATATTGTTGATACAACTCAACAAAATATAGGATTTGATTCAGGTGATGAAACCAAAATCACAGCCATGGGAATGAAAGGTATAGCTTCTAATGCAAGTACTAGCTTTTCTAGTAGGCCTATTGAAACTCAAAATGATAAAGAAAGAAGTGAGTTTTTTCATATTAGGGTCATTACATAACATACAAAAGTTGATACATTGTTTTATAGTGGATCCCAAGTCAATCTTATCTTTGAAGAAATTGTCAAGAAACTAAATCTAGAAACTACACCTCCTAATAAATCTCACCCTTCGGGATGGGTACGTGATGATGCCAAATTACAAGTGACAAGAAAATGGAAACTCAAATTTTCCTTCACGGCTAATTTTATAGATGAGGTAGAGATTAAATGTTGCACCACTTGATATTTGTAGAATTTCTTTAGGGAGTCCATATTTGTATGAACAAAAAGCCATATTCAATCGTTATTAGAAAAAATATCATATTTTTAAAAATTTAGTTGAGTATATTCTTAGATCACATCACAAGAAGATGAACTTATCTCTTGTAAGTGTTGGTCAAATGAAAAGGCTGTGACAATTTTGTGTTGTTGATTATTAAAGCTAAAAATACATTTGAATCTAAAGATTTCACATCATGTGATTCTAAACTAAAGCATGAATTAGTTTAATTTGTTAATTATTATGACAATATGTTTCAGGAACTGAAGGGTTTCCTCCTAAAAGAGGAATCCAACATGAGATTCACTTGTAGTAGGATGCACCACTTCCGCATATTAGCATGTATAGAATGTGAGTTTTAGAGAATGAAGAAAACAAGAAGAAAATTAAAGAGATGCTTGATAAAGGGGTTATCAGGCCTAACATATATCCTTGCGGGCCTCCTATTGTTTTGGTTCAAAAGAAATATGGTACATGGCACATGTGTGTAGATTTTTGAGCTTTAAAGAAGATCACAATAAAGAATCACTATCCTCTTCCTCATATTGATGATTTGCTAGATCAGTTAAAGGAAGGTTTTTACTTTACTAAGTTATACTTGAGAAGTGGTTATCATCAGATAAGGATTGCTGAAGAATACATTTGGAAAATTTCTTTCAAGAAAAAACAAGGTTTGTTTGAATGGCTGGTTATGTTATTTGGGCTTTTCAATACACCCGCAACATTCATGAGAGTTATGAATGACGTGTTGAGACTATTCCCTGATGATTTTTTCATGGTATACTGAGATGATATTCTGATTTTCAGTAAGACTCATGAAAAACATGTCAAGCATGTGAAACAAGTTTTAGATGTCTTGAAAAGGAAAAGTTGTATTTGAAGATGTCTAAGTGTGAATTTGGGAAAACCTCTTTGGTTTATTTGGATCATATTGTAGGAGGGGGTGAATTAAAAATTGATCCCTCAAAAGTTGATGCTATTGTGAACTTTCCTAAACCCAGCAATGTAATAGAATTTTAGAGCTTTTTGGAGGCAACCCAATATTGGAGAAAATTTATAGCTAACTTCTTACTCATTGCAACAACATTACATGCTTTGAAAAGAATGGAACAAGTCTTTTAGTGGAGATTCAAGTAGAAGAAAGTCTTCAACACATTGAAAGAGAAAGTACAACACTAATTCTAGCACTTCCGGATCTTAAGAAGCCATTTGAGATCCAAACCGATGTAAGAAATTATGATATGGCAGTAGTTTTGATGCAGGATGGTAAGTCAACTTTTTATCATTCTAAAACCTTTACCAATGCAATAATTAACTATCCAACTTATCATAAAGAGTTTTATGCTTTAGTACAAAGCATGAGGAAATGGAAGAATTATTTGATGGGTAAACAAATGATTATTCATACTGATCATAAACCTTTGCAATATTTACAATCACAAACCAAGCTATAATATGCTAGACATTTTAGACGGATGGGATTCCTACAAAAATTTCATTTGCTAATCAGGTATAATAAAGGTATATACAAAAAAGTTCCGTATATGTTATCAAGGCCTATTGTTAATGCATCTATTGATCTTAAGCATAACTCAATCATGCATGAAAGGTATATTGAACAATATGTTGAAGATGATGATTTTAAAGATGTTTATGCAACTTTGAGTCAAGGAAATCATGTTGAAGACTTCGATTATCATCTTCATAACAAGTTGTTGTATCATATTAGAAAGTTATGTGTTCCACAGGGTGAAAGAGTCAATGTCACAAGGGAAGCCCACACTTCTCTTATTGATGGTCACTTTGGTGTAGGCAAAACAGTTGCTCAAATTCACAAGTATTGTTATTGGCCTTGCCTGAATGAAACTGTTTCAAGATATTTAAAAGGATGTTCCATGTGTGCTACTAACAAGCCAATCAATAGGAAATCAAGTTGGTATACTCCACTTCCTATTCCTTCTCATCCTTGGGAAAATATTTCTATGGATTTTGTTGGAGGACTTCCAGTGTTTATGAAAGGTCATGATCATATATATGTTGTTGTGTATAGTTTCAAGAAAATGTGTGTGTTCATGCCATGTAAGAAATAGGTACAATAGAACATACTTCAAATATGTTCTTCCAAAATGTATGGGTTCACTTTGGATTACTCGCCTCTAATATTTCTGATCAAGATTCTCAATTTTTCGGGATGTTTTGGTCAACTTTATGGGAACTCATGGACACCAAATTGAAGAAGAGAACCACATTTCATCCATAAATCAACGACAAGACAGAACTAGTCAATAGAAACATAGTGCATATCCTTTGATGATATTGTGGTAAGCATCCTAAAATTTTAGATGAGAATTTTCATTACATCCAACATGCCTATAATCCTGCCAAGCGCTCATCTATGCAAGTATCTCTATTTGAAGCTTATTTGGGTTATTTGTCAAAGTCCCCTTTAGATTTTATATTTGGTAAGGATATTGCAGTAGATGGATATAGTGATGTGGACAAAGCCAATCATTTAGTTGAGCAAATTCAGTTAGTGCATCAAAGGGTACAAGAAAAGATAGAGAAAAGCAAAGAAAAGTACAAACCAAGGCATGAAAAACATCGGGTTGATCATGATTTCCATGTGGGAGATTAAGTTCGGTTATATATTAGCAAGGAAAGACTTCAAGGGGAAGGTAAAAATCTCAGGCAATCAAATATGATCCTTTCAAAATCTTGAAGAAGATTGGTAACAATGCTTTCCAATTAGATTTTTCACCTTACATCCAAATTTATTTGAAAACTTGAGATTATTTGAGCCTACACTGATTGATGAACATGAAGAGAATGTTCAGACTCCATCCATAGAATACTTTTCTTCTCAACATTTAAATGAGTTGCAGGAAGACTTAATTCTTGACAAGAGAATCAGAATTTCCCGTAGAGGCAATGTGGAGTATATTCAAGTGGGTCTCAAAGGCACCAATCCAAGTAAATCAAGGTGGATTGAGATCAGAAAAGTGAGGGAGATATAATCTCACTTACTTTCTGAGTGAAAATAGACTTTTGGTGGTCCAAAAGCTTCGAGTGGGGAGGAATGATCCACGGGATCAAAAATACATTGAAAAATCAAATTACTAAAATTCTCCTAAAACTAGTGCAAAATTGTATATATTGTCCTTCTTATTTTAACGACGTTTGAATGACCTCAATCTGACATCGTATGAGACAGTTATCATGTTTTAAAGTTCTTGAAAAACAAATAAAAAGGAAAATTGCAGGGTTGGCTCCAAAGACCATATGATGACATGGTTCTGATGTCAACAAGTGACTATGCATTATAGTTATCAGGAATTCTAATCAGGATGTAACATGTGGCATGATCATACAGGGGTACTTGCCATGTCTTAATTGGTTCATAGGTTTGATGTGGAGCCAATCAAGAGGCACCACATGGCCCTATGAGAGGGCACCATGTGGCCCTATAATTTCATGAAAAATTTGGTTATTGACCAACCAACCTTGCTGGGGTTCGACCCCATGACCTTTGAAAACACAACTGAATACCTTACCAATGCACCACATGGTTAGTTCTTGTTATATGTTGTCAGCGAGTTATATTTAACGTGGTTTAGTTGGAATTTTTTTTGGGGGGGATGGGTTGGTGGGCTCACATGACTGATCCAACCCTGAGTTCAATGTAGTGAATGTGACCAAGGGTTAAGTAGAGTGGGTGGGGCATAAGGAACCTGGCCCACACCCCAGCCCAAGGTCCCATGTTATGACAGTAACCATCGATGAAGGCGTGAGGGTTAGGGGATGTGGCCCTAGTGCAGGGTTATATTGCAACCATAAAACTATTGGTAGGATGTTTGGGTAGGCATGGACATGTATCACTTTTCCTGCGCCTAGCCCCAAATAACATTAATTTCCATATGACCTAGGAGTGGGGGAATAAGGCAACGACCCTATTGGCGTGCTTAACCATCCCACATTTTGCACCTTTTGTGTGGAATTGTTGCCAAACCTGTGCAAATTTCTTGCCTCACATATCTGCCAAAGGAAAAATTCATTTCTAATTTTGACAAAGGGTTAAATTTGTAGAACAATTAATAGTGCAATGAAGAAGGAGGCCTAATTTGGCCATTTTTCAAGCTTTTGAGCCTAAGAAGAGCCTACATAGGGGTTTTAGGGTGTTTTGGGTACAATGGTAGTGTTATTTTTGTAATTTGAGAATTTATTTGACGTAATTTCAAATTTGAGTATATAATATAAAGGGCCAACATTGGAAGCTAGACTCGGAGACGTTGCCTAGGAGGGTTGCACTCCATCATCAAATTGTTGTTTTTTTATGATGAATATTACCTATTTGCCACTATTTAAATCTACAAAATGTAAATAAGTTTACTAAGTTTATATGCTTTCACAATTTCGATTCATTTTCCACAACACATAGACAAGCTTGTAAAATTTTAGAAGAAACCTTCAATTTTTTATTTTAGATCAAGTGGGATCCTAGATCAAGAGGGCCTTTTAAAGCTGGATTTGCTCGACCTTTGGAAATATTTTTCCATTTACCCTAGTGTTATTCTCACATCCATGTGGTGCTAAATCATTTGGAGATGGTGTCAGAAGCTGACCAGCATTTGGAGCTCGATATGATGCAATGGAAAAAGAAAGTGGAGTTTTTATTTAAGCTGCTAATTTATTGAATTGAACTTCTGACTCTTTGAGTAGAATTGTTGTAGAGTGAGAGAGAGGCAAAGGAATCCCTATCAGAAGCCAAGTTTGAATGATTGAGGAAAAGGTGGAAAGGAAAATCATCAATATGGAAGCCGACTTGATGTCTAGAGGAATAGTGCTTGTCAGTGGTAGTCTATTTGCAGAGGTACATGAACTTCTTTCTGAAAATCAAGTTTCAACCTCAAAGAGTAGTGAGTGTGCTCTTGCGGGGGTGTAGTTGGTGTAGGGACAAGAAAATGTAAAGAGGACTCCAGTGCCGATAATGAGGAAACTGAGCCTTCCAAGCCTGCTTAATCTTCATTTGATATATGTATTGGAAATGTTTTTTGTTGTTGGGTCAATTTTGTAGGATATATGGAAGGTTTCAATGTAGATATCTAGTCCAAAAAATCTGTAGAGGCAAAAAGACTTTTCACTGGTTATATTGAAATGTAAAAGTAGCAGAGATCACAAAATCATGTTTTGTTAAATCTGACGTAAATGGTTCTAGCCCTATAATCCAAACTTTATAATACAAAAGTAACTATTCCATTAAAAAAATAATAAACTTTTTTCTATTTATTTAGTATTAAATTAAAAGGAAATGAGAAAATCATTACTTTTAATATTCAACCAAATATCATATGAAATACACATGTAAAATATTTTTATTCAAAATAAAATTAATTTATTATGTTAAAAGATGTTTTTTTTATAATGGTAAAATGTAATCCTTTCCATATTTATAATATAGTTTGATATATACTATGTAAAGAGAAATAATAAAAAGGGATTTGAGCATTGATTGTAAATAAAATATTTTAGGTAGTTAGTTAAATTGTTTTTGTTCTTTATTTTAAGTTGTATTTTTTTTAAATTGGAAATTATAATCTTAAATTGAAATGTTAAAGTTAGTTTCTTATTAGGGAGATCAGATTATGTTTCATGTGCTAGTAAAGATTAATTGTTTTCATATATTGATTAAATCAACCTCTAGTGTTCCTCGTCTCTGGAGTGCAATCTTCTAAATCAGTAAGAATATATATATCTAAGAGGTAAATCCTATGAGTGGAATATTCTCCCTCAGCATAGGTTATCTCTTCATCAATGGACCCTAGTGTGAGGTCATGAAAGCAAGAGGAAACTTCCTCCAAATGATGATGCATATGTTCACTAATCCTATCGGCCTTCTCTTCATAATAGTTGACGTTCCTACAAAGTCCATCATGTTAGTGAGTCATGGAAGAGGGTGCAAAGGATATAGAAGGGTCGAATAAAAGCTAACAAAAGAACAAGGATTTAGAAAATTGGGAATAGCACCAAATAACTTGAGCATAGGATGGATGGGTACCTTAATAAGATGAACATGCAATAGGTGCCACTTGCTGCATTAACCAAAATGGAGAGGTGAAATTAAAGGTGAGCATTAAAAAAGAAAAGATGATAAGAACCCAAAGTAAGAGCCTACATCGAAAGACCCTAGGTGAAAGAGCATGCGACAAAGTGGAGAAGACAAAGGATTGAAAGTGGGGAAGCACCCTTGGGGTACAAAGGGGTCATGGAATGATGTGGGGGGGGGGGGGGGGGGGGGGGTTTGGTTCAGGGATGAAGAATATCCTAGATAAAGAGAAAGGATACTATGCCCAAAGGATGGGGCCAAGATTTGGGGGGGAGGGGGGGGGGGGGGGGCGCTCATGGGGGAACTAAATAGGACAAGGCCCAAGCATGAAAAAATATGAAGAGCTAACCAACCTGGAGGAGAATAGTGAGTACTGAATGAGAAAAATTCTATAAAAAATACAAATATTAGCAATTTCGTTGTGATGATGCAGATGATAGAGTGGAATCGCTCCATTGAACTTCCATATACCTTATTTAGAATTTAAATTTTTATTAGTCTAGTGCATGACAAGGTAAGACTATATATTGCAACATGCAAAACTATTCCTAGTCACTATAAGTTCAAGTATCAAGTTTCTCTCCTCTCCAACTCCATCAAGAACAAGCTGGAAATGAGGATGTGAGCTTGGATCCATGGGTGAAATTCTTCCCCGAAGTGATACCACATGAGTAGGAGTGTGATTGGCAAATGTAATGTATGGCATACAACTCATATCCAGACAAAGAACTTCCAGAATGTTGCTAGTTGGAGTGACGGTTTTCATATTGGATGAGTAGAATGATAAATTTTATCATAGGGGTGTGTCGACACATCCTCCAGTCCTTTGGCCAAGTGAAACGATGACAATCCACTCAGTCTTCTTTCTTGATAGTCATCCTACCTAGGGAAAATATTTTTGTATTGGAATGAGGAGAAATATTTTTATTTTTAATTTTTTATATAATTTTTTTTTTATTTCATACTTATATATTAAAAAATGGATTTGTAATTATGTCATTACTTAACATTTCAATAATTAGTCATAATAAATTTTATTACAATATTGCTTTCGTTTTAATATCTCTTTTTCCATAATTATAAAATAATTTGGAAAAATAATCTTAATGTTCAATTCATTTTTGTATTTCTTTATATAAGTACATAAAATAATTTAGAATATATCATTTTTCTAATATAATTCATTTTCTGTTTGTGTATGAGGGTAGTTCAATAGATTATTGTTGTGTTATGAACTAGTATGTAAATTATGAAATTCAAGGTTCAAATCCCCATAAATCAAAACAACACTATTTGATTTTATATAAAATATAAAAAAATATAAATCTCATTTATATGAAATATTGAATTAATACATTGTCATATTTAAATAACAAAAAAAGTTATTTTTATTCATCTTAAATATTTTTAGTTATATTTTTAAAATTTTATTTATATATGTATAAATATGTATGAATTAGTATTAAAAAATTATTCCATTAATAAAAAAATGATTTTTCCCCTATTAATTTATATATATATATATATATATATATATATATATATATATATATATATATATATATATATATTTTATTGATAAGAGTGCTTCCATTTTTATTAGCTACTTAAATTAGGATTTTATTTATAATTATTTTTAACTACTTATTATAAATTATTTTCAAAGATAAAAGTCATTACATCCATAATCTTAAAGTTGTCATTAATATGAATTTGAGTTTAAATGAATAGAATAACCATCATTTCACTCAAACCTCTTTAAATAATTGGAATATTTTTTTATTACTCATTAGTAGAATTTATGAATTTCCTTAATATTGATTTTTTATAATTTATAAAATTTTAAAAATATATTTTATATATCAATGATTTTGTTAAATTTTATAAATAATTGTTTATTAATTATTATAAATTTTATTTAACTAATTTTATTATTTTTTTGTAAGTTTTGTAGGACTTTTTCTTCCATTCATAATTAAGGCAGGTTATAATACCTGCTTATTGGGAAACCAGATTTGTTAGCCACCCAAAAGTATTATAAGCCATCCAAAATCTTATAAGTTTAATTTTATCAAACTTAAATAACTACCAAGGTGCATCTATAATAAAATAACTAGAACAATACCTACTATTCGCCATTTACAACATATATATAGATAAAAAAAGTCATCAAACATCCTAAACACTATTCATCTTCATAGGACTCTACATGAGCAGGGTCCTTACACTAGAATCCAGTAACTCTGATTGAAAGAGACACGAGAGCTGCTTCTCAATATGACCCAAGCAAATATTCTCCAAGCAAATATTCTGCTACTGGATCTAAAATTGGATTAGTTGCAATTCCTTCTAGATACCCCGGAGGCTAGGGTCTGACTTAGATGAGTTGGTTGACACAATCATAATAGCTTTAGTCATCAAATTCTTCATGAGCTAATACAAAGGAATTGTCTGCTTGTATTGGGTGGTATGACCACGGGTGTGCCTCAGATCCATAGCTAAGAGATGCCAACCTGTCACTTACATTTTAGTGTTTATGCATTGGTTAAGCTCCCAAGACTCGATCAACTGATGTAGCTGGGCTAGACTACCAACTGTATAAGCTTGCATTGCTTCCTCTATGACTTGTACATCCGACCTTCTGCCCATTTTTTTTGGGGATGAATAACAGAAGGGGAGCCTTTATCACCTTTCATTTCTTTCTTCGTGTTCTTACCCCGACTAACATTTCATGACGAACAGGCATGAGGGGTCGAACACACCATCTTTCTTGTTATAAATTGAACTAAAAATTAGACAAACCCACAGTTAAAAAAATGGCAATTTGATTTTTTATTATTAAATCTGAAAATTTTTCCTTTTTCTTTTTATATTTTATGAAATTTAAGATTTAAAAAATTAATTTCTATATAAGATTATAGAAATATAATTTTACTTTTTATTTACTTATTATTAAATCTGAGAATTTTCTTTCTAATTTTTATATTTTATGAAATTTAAAATTAAAAACAAAAATTATATAAGATTGTAGAAATATAATTTTTTTATTTATTTTAATATAATATTGCTTCTTATTTTCAAAATTATATATATTCTCCCCTATTAAAAATCAAAGAGTTATGCTCACCGTTTTATTTATTTATAACTATTTTCATGATTATCAAAAGAATAATATTTCAAAAAAACCTTATTAGTTTTAATATAAAAATAAAAATAATATTAACATTAAGATGACGTTTTAATAAGAACATTTTATTAAAACACCTTAATACATTGGTCCATCATCATGAACAATATATATAGAAATATCCAACCATTCAAACATGACTTCTAAACTTTTGAGAATTTAAATTAAATTTAAATATTTATATAAAATTCATTTTATATTTAACCGGGTGAACATGAATTTGCTACACAATTTATTAGGACATTATGGTTAAAGTGGGCACAAAAATGAAACTAAATGCAATGTACAATAAATATAAGAGATTTTATTTTTAATTAAGTTGAACTTCGGCCAGGGTTTAGCTCCAATATTGGATGGGAGAAATCTCTGCGTATTAGTGTGATGTTAATCTCAGTCAAGATTGATTGTGGTTTATTTTAATTTTCCCCAAGTAACACCCTACGTATACCAATTGATTAAAAAGCCAATTCAAAAACAAATAATTCAAAATCCCAGTTTTTTTATGGAGGAATGGCTTTAAATTGAAAAAAAATTGGTGGTGACAACAATGCTCTATAGCCAGTGAAGATCGGAGTCCATAACAATTCAATTCAGGTCAATAAAAACTTTCCCTCAGAGCTCTTATAAAAATGTAAAATAGTACAACAAATTAACATAGAACAGTGCACGAGACAACACGACATGAGTTAAAGTTAGCACATTTTGATCGTTACCCAAGCCATACAAGCAGATAGAACAGTGCACAAGACAACACGACATGAGTTAAAGTTAGCACATTTTGATCGTTACCCAAGCCATACGAGCAGTGGGGGAGAAACCGAGTGTCCAGAATTCAATTAAATAATATTTTATTTTTATAATAGCTGATATAAAGTATTTAGTTTTATATTTGATTTGGTATTAATTTATTTTTTACTAAAAATTTATGCTGTTTATCTATAGTTTAATATTTTTTATTATTATTGAAATTTATTTATTAAGTGATTTGTTGGAATTGTTTAGTAACTTTTATTTATATTAATTACTAATTTTTCGTTTTTTTATCTTATTTCATCTTTATTGAATTTTTTATTTTTTATTTTTCTTCTTTTATTGTTATTATTTTCATGAATTATAAATTTTCACAATATTTTTAATTTAAGGTGACTTGTCGTTATACTAAAAACATAAATCTGTATGAAATTTTATTAAACCAAAATTCAATGAAACAATATTTCATCCTCGTTTCATAACCCTAATAGGACTTATATTTTTTATTTTGGAACCGCCTAATGGGACTTATATTTTTGATTTTGGAACACCCTAATAGGACTTATATTTCATTCATAATTTGCCCCATTATGTTTTTGATTTTGGAACACCCTAATAGGACTTATATTTCATTCATAATTTGCCTGAGATGATTGGAAACCGTGGACACCCACATAAATTTCATAATTTAGAATGATTTTGCATAAGATTTACCTAAACTATTTTTTTTTATAAAAATGAGATGCAAATAAAGGCAGGTTGAGACACAATTACTAGTTCCTAGAATAAATGGCAGGTTGAGACACAATTACTAGTTCCTAGAATAAATGGCGAGGGGAAGGGCCCGCTCTCGGTGCATCCGGATGCTGGGATGCGGTGGCAATGGGGACAATGGAATTCTTGATGATTGATTGTCCGGCCGGCCGCCACCGCCATCGCCAATCTTCCCTCCACTTTCCTTCCGTTCATACCACCCCCGATACTGCTATATCTGCATCTCTTTACACAATATCAGTAGCTCTGAGAAGCTCCTCGCAAAGGCGGTGCAAGATGGATGGGGAAGAAGAGGACGACGACGAGGCCCCTCACAGAGCCGGTGCAAGATGGATGGGGAAGAAGAAGACGACGAGGAGGCCATGGTCGACCAATGATTCCCCTCTGCGAGGAGGCCTCGGCTCGCTCTCGATGGGCAGCATTTGATTCGAATTGGATTTGAGAGAAAAGAAAGCACCAATGAGAAATATTGATGGAGAGCACTATATCACGCCACAGCAATCAATATGTATGTCTCTATAGAGCTCCCAGCCTAATTTATTACATTTATCAGCTGTCAGATTTCAACGTTTCAGCGATTATTAAGTCAGTCGCACGCCTACCTGTATGTTTCTATACAGCTCTCATGTTTCAACTTAATTAGTTACAGTTGTCAGATATCACCGTTTAGTGCTATTCAATTGTCTGACACCCATTATCCTTCTCAGTTCTTCGTGCTCTTGTTCATATGATCTGCAACCTCGACCATAGAAACCAAATCATCCCCCTCCCGTCCTCGGCATAGGGGCCTGAGCATTCTGGGGAAATTACCAATTGTAATGCAGAGTGACAATTTTTTAAGATCTATGACCTCAGATCCACAGACTCGATAGGAATTAATAGAGATCACCATTAAAGAAAGCCGCTGCAAAAGAATAAAAGTTGAGAAGTTGGAAGAGAGATAATTACAATGTGGAGTATAGAAGGCATGCGAAGAAGCATAACTTAGATCGCTTTCACCGCCTCGCTGTTTCGAGCTCTCTCTTTTCTTTGACAGGAGCCTGTTCTTGGTAACATGGCAGACTTCGAACACGAGTCAGAAGATTCGAACAAGAATTTTACCAAGGGGAATTAAGCGCAACTGGTCCGATCTAGTCATAGAATATGAGTGCATACATGTATGGTAGATTTTGTTATAGCATTTTAATGTTCGGAATGCTATATTTGATAGAGCTGCACAAGAAAAAGACCAACCAAGAAATGTATTACAGCCGCGTCACTGATCTAATCTGTAATGCAATGGAATTTATCTGGGGTTATGATACTATTTTAGTATTTGTAATATTGTAATAAATCCATTTGTAAATGTCTTTTGTCTTTTGGGTGTGTATATGGGTGTATATGAATGAAAAAAATGAGAAATATTTTATTGTTTATGAGGTTAAAAATAGTTTATGGGACAGATTGTTTCTTCATTTGCTTGATGTATTCTGTTTTTTTCTGTGAATTTTCAAAATAAATACTCTTAGTTTCTAGACAAACTTTTGACTAAATAGATCATCCCAAGGGCTAGCTGCCACCATATCTCCATAACTTTTCCTGTTGTCTTTGAAGGTCTCACATTCTAAAATGAAATGTTTTTTTGTTTCCATTTTTTTGGGAAGAACAAAAAATGCATACTCTTTACTCTCACTTTTTTTGGCATTTTGCATTGCCATGTTTCACAATGGAGTTGATGAGAATTAGTCCTTAATTGAGCAATAAGAATTTTGGCTCTCAAAGAGATATTGGCCTCTATGTATGCTTTTGGTTGATGACTAAGAGTGAGATCAAACACTTCAATACAGTACTTTGACAAACTTTTCCATAACAAAAGCTTCTATCTATTTATGGTTTATGGGACATACTTTCAAGAAAATACCCCATTTACTAAGTCATTCGTTATTTTGCTGCATCCAAGTTTTTTTTCCTGTTGCACAATATGTCATTGAAGACAATCATAGACCATCTACCCTCTTCTATTTGCTAGATTTTTAATGCATTAACTTTTCTGCAACTTTTTTTTCAAATTCGCTCTCACAAATTTAAGATGTTTAAATTGTTTTGTTTTCTTGTCAATATATTTACTTGATTGGTTATGAAAATGAAATTTTAAGTACTTCTCATAAATTTATAGGATTTGTCTAAATTATTGGTTAAAGTTATTGTTTATAATTTTTTATAACAACTTAATCTCTTAGAGTACAAACATGAGCGTTTTGAAATATAGGTATTATGATATTGATATGGATAAATTAGAATAAAAAATATATATTTACAAAAAATAATTTACAAATAAATATTTACCAATTTTAAATTAGTAGGACTAAATTTAAATATATCTATATATATAGATAAATATATATGAATAATTATTTATGTATTTTCCTATATCCTATCAAACTTCTATGTAAATAATTTTATTTTAATTATTATTATATTATTCTACACGCATAATATTAACTTAAATTTATCACACCGTCATAAACTTTAATAATATTTCACATTTATAGTGGGTACACATGTTCGGGAATTGACAATTAAAATGAAATGGGCTAATCAAAATATTAAAATATATACTTTCAATATATATTTTATTTAATTATTTTGATAAATAAACTTAATTTCAATTTTCATACCTTGCAACCATCCTAATGTATATCTATCTTGAACTTTAAACCTCCGACGCTTTTGCTGTTTTTGAACTTTAGATACCATGCCATATGATTATAGCTGTTACAAATGGTGCACATAAGTAAAGCTCCCAGATTGCATATCCTTGCCTTCTTTTGTACAGTCTAAATATTTTTTACTGGATTAGTTCTGTAACAAACTGTTACCGTCAAATTGTTCCCATCAAAACCACTTCTAGATTGTAAATAAACCTCATTATTTTTACTTCTTCTGTGACCTTATGCTAAATTTGCACACTTAGACACTATGTTGCAGATTTTTTTCTGTGGCGATTTGTTTGCATTAAGACATTCCATAGAGGTGGAGTTTTGGGATTTTACCGGCTTAAAATGCATTCAGAAGATATGAACATTTGATCTCAATTTATCTTTTTTATATGAATGTTCCTTTGCCACACAAATAAAACATGATAACAGAAAATTGCAGGTCGAATACCAAGAAAATTTCATAAATTAAAATATATACTATGGATTAGTTCATGATTTGTTCACGAATTTGACTTTCATTCAATAGTATTTTAAAATTGGTATGTTTTACAGCTCTATCTTACCGTAATTCACGTCGACAAGTCTCGGCCTCAAGGCGTTGTAATATGGTTTTGAACTCATAATCTTTGTAAGGCGTAGTCTCCAAGGAGTCCTTCCAAGCATTTTCTAGGTCAACTTTGGGAATGAAAGCTATGATCCGATTGATTACAGGTGAACAACCTCTATCGGGCTGCCTTGTAAATAGGTTAAAAATAAGTGTCCGGCAAAATAAACTCATGTCATCTTTTTGTTTTCCACTGAGATGTTGGCCTCCCATCGTAATAGATTGTAATCTGACCATCGTTAGCAATGTGCTTTGTTATAATTTTGTCGATGAAAATCGCAAGAAAAGATTAATTTTCCTACATTTCAGTGACAAACAAAATTATGATGCTAGCCCCGTATGAAACCTTGTCTTTGTTCTTTTCTCTTTTCAGGACTGATCATTAAAAATCGCATGCTAGTTCTCATGTAAGATTCCGGATTCAAGAAGTTACCATAACATGCATGACGTGAAGCCGAACATTCAAAAATGTGTTTTTGGGCACATATGATATAGTAGAAGTGAAAGAATATAATTAGGATTTAAATGGATAAGGTAATATGAGTCCAAAAATTGTGGGTTTAAATCGATAAAGTTAATTTTTTAGGTTTTTAATGTTTAAATTTTTTTGGAGAAATTACATAGATAAGCATCGTCAAGACCAGGATGAGGAGCAAGACCAATAAAAGACCAATAATATATAAACCCCAGAAATGCAATGATAAATTCCAAGTAAATTCCAATGGTAAATTAATATACAGTTGCATTTCTGAGATTTATATATTATTGGTCTGTTGATCTTACTCCATCCTGGTCTTGATGATGAACTTAAATTTAAGTTCAAAACTCATCAACCCTTTGTTATCTATGTGATTTCTCCAGAAGATATGAACATTATATTATGAATTACAAAAGCATACCATCTGAATTTCTATATTCTTGTTTTTTTGAGTTGATTTAAGTTAAAAGAAGAATAACTATCGATTTAAAAAAAATAATAATAAATAAATAGATTATATATATGTTTTATTTTGACCCGTTAATTCATTCAATCGTAGCATCAGAGATTCTCAGTCCAAGAGACGATTAAGAACTAATATAACTAAGATTTAAAAATAAGCTAAACTAACTATAATATATGTAGTTTATTGCAAAACAAGTTTAACTATAACGTATGTTGTCTATTCCAAAAAAGTATTGAAATGCCTACCGATACATTTTAGGAAAAGTATAGATGATATAAAACAAAAATAGATGCTATACAACAAAACTAACAAAGCTAACAAAGAGTTTTTGTATTTTTGGGGAAATTAACTATAACTTACATTGTCTATTCCAAAAAGTATTGAAATGGCTACCAATACCTATAGCAAAAATATGGTTCATATAAAGCAAAAATATGGATCATATAAAACAAAAATAGATGCTATAAAACAAAACTAACAAAGCTAACAAAGAGTGTTTGTAGTTTTGAACATATATGATATAACATAAGGGAAATAATATAGGCATAAAAATAGTAAATCTAATGGAGGGTGAAGTTAACATTTTCTATTTTTCTGGGTAAGCTAATCAATTTTAATTATTCATATATGTTTTATTATGATTTGATAATATCTATTCTAAGAGATGAGTAAGTTTTAAAAATAATTGAAATTAATTATAAAGTATTCTCACATTTTTTAATAGTATCAAAATAGCTACCAATACATCGTTTTAGTATATTTGTAGTTGACATAAAATAAAATAGATACGGTGTTAAAAAATGATAAAGCTAAGTGGAACTATAATTATTGACCTTGACGGGGATTAGTTCAATGGGGAGCTAAGTGGAACTATAATTATTGATCTCTATGGGGATTAGTTCAATGGGGATGTCAATTCTTGGTCTAGTGTATGGAGCAACTCATACTTCAATTCTAATTATCATGCTTTTGATATCTTTGAGTTATAACAAAATATCATCTAATACTAGCAAAATCTCATCCTTAACATCATTTATTTGAAAAAGAACTTTTCCTAGGACAAATTTCATCCTCTAATATAGATCGATGCTCGATGGTATACATGTATTTATTTTCTTAGCCTTGAGTATGTATAGAGTTAGGATTTTAAGACATAACTTCTACAAAGACTTTGAAATCAAAGAAACATGTACATTAACCAAAAAGTAACTTCTTCTAAAAGCTTTAGCTTAACATTTTTTTTTTTATAGGGCAATCCCCTCTACAAATATCCAAGTTGATAAATCCATGCAGAGGTGTTCTCTTAAGCCTCTAGGAGAGCCATGACAACCCCACCACAGCTACATTGATCCCTTTTCCACACCGTTGTTTCATGCTAGGGATGGGGAAGAAAATCCTATACCAGAGTGTGAGAATAATAATGAGAATGTTGGAGCCAAACCAAATGGATTTGATTGAGGTGCTTAGAGAAATACTTGGCCCAAGAATAACCAAAAAAAATTCTTGTTTGAAAATTAACAAAGATAAAAGAATGAGCTAAAAATTAATACAAGGAAAAGCATAAGAATATGTTAATCTTTAAAGAAAATAAGGAGAGGGGATGTCTTGTTCTTCTATAAACCAGCTCCATCATGAGAATGAATGCATACTACCATACATCAATCAATAGCATGTGACGATGCAAGTTTGAATATAGCTTCACATGAAAGATGAGGAATAAAAATGGATTACCATAAATCCACACGTGGCAAGGATGATGAAACACATCATGTGTTTTACCATAGCATCAAACAATAGAAGCATATCTACATCATTCATTGAATAAAGTGGTGCCGTATATGGAAGTGATGCTTAGGAAAAGTATACTAAGTTTGGTTTTGTAAAGGTTTGTGCATGAAATTTAATGCCAAGGTATCTTAAATGTTCGCTTCTTGAAATTTTGTACAAGAAATTTCTGTGTTTTTTTTAATGGTATTTTTAGAATGTAATTAATTAAAGGTGAATTGTAATGGCGGATAGAACTATTATGGAAATTTTTTTATGGTGAATTAAATGAAGGGTTTTTAAGAATGTATATGTATATGGAGATTTTTTTAGATATATAAAATTTCTTTAATTTGAATAGTGAAGAAAATATTTTTTTGGTTTTTATTTTCCATGAACTTGAAGTTGTTGTTTTTGTTTTTGTTTTTTTCTCAGTAAAAAAAAAACTTAATATATTATATTAAGAAAAGATATACATGTGGCATAATTCATTGGATGTTAAATTGGGTAAAAACAAAAATACAGAACCCATGATTTTAAAGAGTCAACTGTGACCATGAAAAGAGTTGAAGTCCATATACATCATGACAAAACAGATAGCATAATATGCTTGTTACAGTCCCTGTAATGATAATGGTAGAAAATGCATTTTTCAGCAGCAAATATTTATGGTATACAGAAGCATCAATTGGTGTTGTATTATTATATTGTATCCATATTGATATAGATTTTTCCCCCGCTGCAGAAACCTGTAGCATCTGAAAGACTTGTAGAATTTGAAACAAAAAAGAAAGACGAAATTGTTTTATCAATACAATGCAGCTTGATCAGCAGAGAGATAGAGACCTTAGAATACACCATCTAATGAGGAAGCTCAAGAAAGTCCCTCGTAGAGGACACAGTTTTTGCCCAATGGCCAAGCAAACAAGTTCAAAATTAAAAAAAAAAGAGATTTATGTAGTCATGCAATATTGTCACAAAAATTTTAATCACAGTTGTTCAACATTTAAAAGGATCTATCTGAGTGTTAGTTCTCCCAAAGTGATGGCATGGGAAGGATTTATACATTATGAAACTATGTTATGAAATTAATAAGCCTATATATAAAAAATTTACAAAAAACACTGAGAGACACATGCATAGAGGAGATTAACTCGAGTTTGGAAGATCCTCCATATCAAAATTGATCTGGTCCCATGTGATCTGTGGATACCATTTGTCCTTGCTGCCCTATAAACCCTTTTTTGATAATCTGTCAGCTTCCTTGTTAATGCACCTTCCAATGTGTTGGACTGTATAGCTATCTTGATATTTCCATATGAGTTCGATTCTCTCCATCCATCCTTGTAGTCTGGGATTGTTGATGGATGCCCTCCCCAAGACTTGATCAATTATGATCATTGAATCCCCATATATGTGTAGAGTGGGGTTCCTAGGGAAATTGTTGAACCATAGGAGACCCCAGAGAGCTATTGCTTTAGCTTTTGTGTTTGTACCAATACCACAATTCCAGTACATCCTATATGTCAAGTCAACATTTATGGCAATAAAAAATCCATAGGCACAGTTGTTCCCTTGAGCAGCCCCGTCAAAAAAACCCATAGGGTAAGTGAATTGAAAATCATTCTTCATTTTAGGTTCATATTTAGAGCATATTGGTTGTGCAGAAAATAAAGAAATATTTGAGACAATTCTTTCTATTATTTTAGAGAATTCCTCCCTACAGTTTTGGAAGATGCTTCTATTCCTTAGCTTCCAGATTGCCCAGAAGAGGAAAAGAGGGATAATATGCCCGATAGATCTTTTAGTGCTCCACCATTTCAATGAATCTCTAATACAAGTGTGTTGAATATATGGGAAGCCAAAAAGGGAAGAAATCTTTTTCCAAACCTGAGTAGTGAGGAGGTAGTGTAAAAAGATGTGGTCATTGTCTTCTAAATGGTTTTTGCATAAGTAGCATATGTCAGGTCCATACCAATTCCTTTTTTGCAAGTTTTCCCAAACTAGGTTCCTGTTATGATAAACAAGCCAAATGAATATAATAATTTTGATTGGAGCTTTTGTTTTCCAGAAGGCATAATGATGCAGCCATATGGCTGCCACACCCTAAAACCCCTATCGGGACTCATTCACCATTATTAGCCTTTAAGTTTCATGCCCTCATATACATATCGGAAGCATTAATTTAGGTTTTAGTCTTTAAAGACGGACCAAAACACATTATCAGATGTTTCTTTAATAACCGGGTCCAGTTAAACTATTGGGATTCCAAAACACTATCGGGAGCATTAATATGCGCTCTATTTATAAAAAACCCCGGGAAACAATTTGTATCAAAATACACAGGGGTAAAGGGAAAACCCCACTTCGAACATATAACCGGATCTCAAGATTTATAAGCCTGCTTCTATAAATATCGGTGGGTCCACTCTCGGTCCATTGCCTTCCTATTGCGTGATCTGATCACCAATCCCCAATTGACTGATCTCCATCGTTCAATACATCCTTCAATCCAACGGCCCACAATTACTCTGACTATCAAACTGGCACATCAATCCTCCACCGTTGATCTGCACGTAGTGGATCTGACGGCCCAATTATATTTCAAGCGGACAATTAATATGGGGATTAACCGCTCGATCAAGTGGTTTCCCTATTCACCCTCGTGGTACGTGTCGAATGGTGAATGGGATCGGGTGATCACCATTCAATACCGCTTACAATTCTTCAACCACCTGCAATACCATGCATTGTAGCAAACTACCTTTGCAATCCAATGGTCACAGTTCATCACGATCTAACGGCTACAATTTAATCACATATCACAAAGTCGCAATCCTTGAAGCTAGGCTCTGTCCGCTCTAAAGCACCGATCTGACATTCTTATGGACCCGATATCAATATAAGCCACCCTTTATAAAATTTCAAGTCCGAATTTCATATCTGAATATGTTTTGTGCTGATTCTTAGTGTAATTCGGGTTTCTCGCTTGTGGGACCAAAACTATGTAAATATACTTCACCAACCCAGCATCAACAATGATATTTAAAATAAAGCCACGAATTCTATCAATCATACAATTTAGGCATTAAACATAAAAAAACAAAGGAATAATGACCCGACTTGAATACAAAGAATCTGAAAGCATACAAGGGTTTTTGCAGGCTCAATAATCAATCATAAACACAGCAACATTCATTCACAATAAAATAATTACAGAGTGTCGCCTTAGCCTGATTAGACAAATGAAATATCTATGCTTTCAAAATACAATCCAAACGCTATACTTGGTCTTGCTCTACTCAATTGTCTCCTGAATCTTTCCTCTCTGTCCTAATTCTTCAAATTAGTGGCCTCCATTCCTAATCTGCCCATAGGCTTACAAGTCCATCATGAATCCCATCTCTCTGTCCCTCCCCTTTCAGAAAAGAAAGGAAACACATATATGCTCTATCTAACCATCTCCTTCCAAAAATGAAGGACTTCACAATATTTTTAGAAATAACATCCTACTCTAACTAATCAATATAGCTAATTGGCTTGACCTCCACACAGGGAGGATCACTTCCCATTTTATTCCCAATTCTGTTCAGAATTATGCAACAATTAACTACTTACATAATTTGAAACTAATACAAATTAAATAACAAATTCTTCCTCCAAACATTCATTAGCCACAACATGTGACCACACCATCACATTGCTGGCTAGCCCTAGATGCTCCTGAATCAGACTCCCAAGGTTAAAAATAATCATGATCTCCTGATCACGTGCTTCTGGTCTATGTCCTCCTGGATCTCATACTTTGTTCAGTAGTTTTTCCTTGGTTACTTCTGTTGTTGGTTGTCCTTCAGGTCTCCATACTTTATGTTACGTTGTCCCATTAGCTATGCTCTCACTCTTTGTTGGTGTCTTTTTCATATAAATTACTGCTTTTTTCTCATCATCACAATTTATGTCAGGCTTCCACACATTGATTTGCAATTCACCATTACCTTCACCTGTACCATTCTTTCTAGCCAATCTTGCTTTGTTCTTTTGTCCTCTATTTAGTTTATTGGAATGTTGTTGTATGAGTCTCCATAACTCATCAATTTCTTTGTCCACTTCACTTCTCAAATGATGAATACTATTCTTCTGCAACTAATTGTGTTCCTGAATAAGAACATCATAATCCCTGTGCCAATATTTTTCCATATACATTTCTGAAATGTACAAATACCTTCTCCATTGATCCCCTGCAATAATTCCAGTTCCTTCTTCTGGTTTCTCATTCATGGCTTCATCACATCTTACTTCAATTCTCAGTATACCTGCAATTCCACAAATTTCTTGAAAACTAAGAATTCTTCCTGCTTTCTTAGGTACTTGGAATACCTATTCTTCTATTAACTTAATTTATGCACCCTTCAGGATCATGGTATCATATTTGTCTGCTTCTAAAATTTCATTTTTAGCCTCTTCTTCATTAATAACTCTTTGTGGTACAATAGTAATCCTATTACTATTATTTCTTGAACTCATCTCTAGTTCAACAGTTCCATACAGTAAATTCAACATCATTCCATATTTTTGAGACATTCTGATCTCATCCTTCCTTGCTTCGATCTGATCTTCAGAATCAACTCATTGTTTCAAATTCACTTCACCTTGCCTTGTTCTTGCATATAAATCTTCACCAAAATCAATAAATTCATTATAAACAAATGATTTACCCTGTTTCCTCATTATGCCAACATTTCTGACAATTCATTTTCCATATTTGTCATCCATGACAACTCCTTCATTCTTATTCAGTTCTGGTTGTATAGTCTGATCACTTATCCTTTGGTTTCCTTGCTTTTTCTCCAAAAGACTAGACTCATGCCACAAATCTGCCATCTCATTTGGAATTTCTCCCAAGAGCTCTGCACGATCTTTACTAACTTCATTGTCTACAACATTTGTCTTTAGTCCTTCTTTACTTTAGCTTTCTTCAAGGTCAATAATCTTCAATAACTGTTTAATATGAACCTTCAGTAGTTGCTTTCTTTTGGCTTCAGTCCTTAATAGTTGTCCAATATTTGCATAATTCACTACAACTATGTTTAACAACTGCTCTTTCCTCTGCATCACAAGATTATATGAATTTCCTTCCTCTAACTTCTGAAAAATCATATCTTTACTTTTCCTTTCCCTTATTACAACATTAAACAGTTGCCTTACTTCAGTGTATCCTGCATTTACACATAAGATACTAGTTTCAAAACTATGAGACACCAAGGTCTTCATAATATTATCCATTTCATTTGTATTAGCTTCATCAATTTTCCCGAGAAAATTCTTTGTTCCATATTCATATAAATGGATCTCTTCCTTTCCAAACATTCCTTTGATCTCAATAATTCCTTTACCATCCTCCTTTTGACTCATCCTTTGGATGTCATCTGACTGGACATCTTCCTTCACTTGACTGAAACTTTTCTCTTTATTCTTCATATGACTATGGGTAGTCATATTCTCACCTGTTGATATGAAAGTTTCCAACAACTGCTTGTTTTCCCTCAATTTTACATAACTTGCAAACACACAACAACTTTCATTCTTCAAAATACAATACCTTTCATCCTCTTGTGATGTTTCAAGCACCAATCTACCATCATAGATCTTCTAGATTTCAGCAGATCCTTCTTGTTGTGACTCCATTCGTTTGAATCTCTTCTTCTCTAACAAATCAATATGAATTTGTTCGAGTTCCATGAACTCGCTTATCAGCTTGCCTTTCCACCTTTGTTGCAATAGCTTCCACTTGACCCTTTTCTTTGTTCTCCATCTATATCTTCATTCTTCATTTGTATTTCTTTGTACTACCATACTAATCTCTTGTTCTTCATTCTGCTACCAGTTGTTATACTCCTGCAATCTAATGCCTTCCTCAAATTCACTCCCATGTTGCTGATTATATCTTTTAAATTGTTGGTTCCTTCCATCTTTATCTTGCTGGATTAATTCTTCTATCTCCTTCATGTCTCTGAGGACATAACTTCCTTGTTGTTCCTGATATTCCATTTCACCTTCAAATAATCTCTGCTCAATTTCTCTGATTTCAGCATCATATTTATTAATGTTGTCTTCCATACTTACGTTCACATCATTAACTGAAGAGTCTATTTACTTAACTCTATAAATGTTAAAGACATTTCATCCTTATCATGCATAGTAACCATTTCCTTTTCTTTATCAGGTTTTGAAAGCTTCATTTGTCCTTTAGGTTCCTTGAGCAATCTTTCCAAGAATTCTATTTCATGTGAAATCTCTCCAGCAGTTCATCACAACTTCCATTCTTAGCTTCATCATTTTACTAGCAATCCTCCTGAGTTATCTTATTTTCTGCACTATCATATTGCAAAGTTATTTCATCAATTTCATCAGACAAATTCATTTGCTTACCTTCTTGGAATACCACTATGGCATTTTCATTAGACTTCTGGTCCATATAAACTTCATCTGACTATCTTACACGAAATAGAAATTCATCTATGAACTTTTTCTACTGCAATAAATTAGCACCTTCTTCCTCTAAAATGCATTCTCCATCATACTTCACCTCAAGAACTTCATTCATGTAAACATACATAAACTAGGAGAATTAAAATCACAAGGATTCATTGCCTCATCTGTTTCCCTTGTCATCATATCCTTGAATTGTTCTGAACTATGCCAATAGTCCATGAGATCTTTAGCTGATCTCTCATTATCCTCTTCACCCAACATTTCACCCTGTTTTGGTCTACAAATGGAAACTTCCATTTCTGCTTCTACTTCTCTGAGGTTCTTCATCAACCACTTTACCTGTTCTTGTTGCAGCCTTGTCAGCAACTTAGGCCACTTCACTAGCTTCCTTTTCAAGACCAAACCTAGTCTTTGGTTCTCCTCTAGTAGCATTACTAACACATCAAGTTCTTCTCTTATCTCAACTATTTCCTTGTCAATGTTTGCTTGACTCATCTGTTTCCTATCGATTGTTTGAACATCCTTCTCATTCATCTTGTAGACTTCTTCTAAACCTTCCAAATGACTTTCCATAGCCATCTTCTCTTTTGTGTGAGCTCCTACACTTGCAGCTAATCAACTTCCTTCTAAGTTGATCTTCTCACCAAGTTTCTCCTTTTCCTGGTCTCCAGTCCTTTTTCCTTAGAACTTGCAATGAGAAATCTTGCTCTCTCTCTGGTTGCTCCACTCACTACTCTTAAGGACTCCTCTGTCCCTATCTTATTCCAAGCCTCAGCTGGAATGACGTTTTGCTACCATCTCTAAGAACTTCCCAAAAGTTCTTCTACATTCTTACTGTTGTATTCCTATGCCCAACATTACCATTCATTCAACTGCTACTGCTGTCATACCTTTGTAATCATAATCTTCATAATAAAGACATCCTTCTCGCAGGAAATTTTCTTCCCTTTTCCTGCTCTGATACCAAAAATGATGCAACCATATGGCTGCCACACCCTAAACTCCCTATCGGGACTCATTCACCCTTATTAGCCTTTAAGTTTCATGCCCTCATATACATATTGGAAGCATTAATTTAGGCTTTAGTCTTTAAAGACGGACCACAACACATTATCAAATGTTTCTTTAATAACCGGGTCCACTTAAACTATCGGGACTCCACAACACTATCGGGAGCATTAATATGCACTCTAGTTATAAAAACCCCAGGCAACACTTTGTATCAAAATACACAGGGGCAAAGGGAAAACCCCGCTCTGAACATATAACCGGATCTCAAGATTTATAAGCCCGCTTCTATAAATATCAGTGGGTCCACTCTCGGTCCATCGCCTTCCTATTGCGCGCTCCGATCTCCAATCCCCGCTCAGCTGATCTCCACTGTTCAATACATCCTCCAATCCAACGGCACACATTTATTCTTACTATCCAATTGATGCATCAATCCTCCATCGTTGATCTGCACGTAGTGGATCCGACAACCCACATCTATTTCGAGCAGACAGTTAATGCGGGGATTAACCACCCGATAAAGCGGTTTCCCTGTTCACCCTCATGCTACGTGTCAAATGGTGAATGAGATCAGGTGATCAACATTCAATACCACTTACAGTTCTTCAACCGCCCAAAATACCATGCACTGTACCAAACTACCATCGCGATCCAACGGTCATGGTTGATCACGATATAATAGCTATGATTTAATAGCATATCACATAGTCACAATCCTCCAAGCCAGGCTCTGCCCACTCTAAAGCACCGATCTGATATTCTTATGGACCTGATATGGATATAAGCTATCCTTTATAAAATTTCAAGTCGGGATTTCAGATCCGACTATGTTTTGTGCCGATTCTTAGTGTAATTCGAGTTTTTCGCTTGCTGGACTAGAACTATGTAAATAGACTTTGCCGACATGGCACCAACAATGATATTTAAAATAAAGCCACGACTTCTATCAATCATACAATTTAGGAATTAAACATAACAAAACAAAGGAATAATCACTCGGCCTGAATACAAAGAATCTGAAAGCATACAAGGGTTTCCGCATGCTCAAATAATCAATCATAAACACAACACCATTCATTCACAATAAAATAATTACAGAGTCTCGCCTTAGCCCGATTACAAAAATGAAATATCTTTGTTTTCAAAATACAATCCACACATTATACTTGCTCTCGCTCTACTCAATCCTCTCTTCAATCTTTCCTCTCTGGCCTAATTCTTCAAATTAGTGGCCTCGATTCCTAATCTTCCCATAGGCTTACAAGTCCATTGTGAATCCCATCTCTCTGTCCCTCCCCTTTCGGAAAAAAAAGGAAACACATATATGCACTGTCTAACCATCTCCTTCCACAAATGAAGGACTTCACAATATTTTTAGAAATCACATCCTACTCTAACTAATCAATATTGCTAATTGGCTTGATCTCCACGCAAGGAGGATCACTTGCCATTTTATTCCCAATTTTGTTCAGAATTAGGCAACAATTAACTACCTACATAATTTGAAGTTAATACAAATTAAATAACCAATTCTTCCTCCAAAATTTCATTAGCCACAACATGTGACCACAGCATCACATTGTTGGCTAGGTCTAGATGCTCTTGCATCACATAAAGGGTATGGTTCTCCTCTTTCCTGGCAACTTTGTTTGATAATCTCTAGTAGGTGTCTACTACAATTATGTTATCTGAAAACATTTTGCATGACCATATCATTTTATCCTGTGACCCTTATCGACAGATGCCAATTTGTTTCATTATTGTGATGATCTGAAGCCATTCCTCTTGCAAGTGACCGGTTAATCCCAGTTCATTAGCACTTTTCCACCGAGGAGAGTACCCTGCTAGCCTTTTATGACTTGGCCCAAAAAAAATAAATTGTGGTTGTTTAGGAGCTATGTGATATTGTCAGAAATGGAGAAGTTTGGTTCGACACCCAGAATTGGGTCAAAACCAATAAGGATGTTATTTCCGGTTTGGAATTTCCATGCCAGGAGCTAAATGAAGCATTTCTCAATTTTTAGGAAACTTGACCAGATTGTTGAACCATGTTTTTTACCAATTGAACCAAAATGGTACCAAAAATTGTAATCTTTGTTCTTTAGATATTTGTGTTGTATGATCTTACTCCATATACTTGCTCCAAATAAACCCCTCCAAAGTGATTTGATAAGTAATGCCTCACCAAAACAACAAGGTCTAAAATTCTGCATCCACCCATGTCCTTTGGAAGGGTTATATTTGATAGGTTGGTGAGGTGGAATTTTCTTCTACTGTGTGTGCCCGCCCAAATGAAATTTTCCATAAGTTAGTTTATGTCATCAATGATGGAGGCAGGTATATGAAAAAGATGAGCCCAATATACACCCCGCTGTGTTAGAACAACTTGTGTCAAAATGGCCCTACCCCCTATGGAAAGACATGTGAATTCCCATCCATAAATTCTTTTGTAGAACTTTTCAGTGAGCCATTTCCAATAATAAATTCTATAACATGAAGGTTTAAGTGTATAACCAAGATACATCAGTCCATTTTACATAGGTTTAGCCTCAATTCCAAACAAGTCTTTAATATATTTAATAGTTACCAAATCAGATTGATTATAATAAAGATTTGATTTGTTTGAATTCATGCACAGTCCCAAAGCATTTGCAAATCTTCTGAAAATATTAAAAAGATAATACCAAGAGAAACGACAGAGCATACCCATTATGAAGATGTCATCGACAAAGAGGTTATGTGAGATAATGATATTGTTCCCTACCTTCAATGACTTGAATTGGCCCTCTAGTACCGCTCTTTTGATATGCAGACTCAGACAATCCATTACCGAGATGAATAATGAAGGAGATAAAGAGCATCCCTCACAAAGACCTCTGCCAGACCAGAAGAATCTTGTTGGAAGTCCACTGATGATAATAGCATAATTTATGTTGTTCACACATGCCATGATCCAATTAATACATCTAGGTTGTAAACCAATCATCTTGGGAGGAATTTGAATGGGGATTTCTCAAATGTTTATTTCAATAGGTTTCTATTTTTCATGCACATATAAACTCTATATTGAATTTGAATGAATATTTCTGTGAGATAGTGTTTTGATGCAAGCACAGTACTACCAAATATAATGGTTTTGCTTTTCTTAATCTCTGATTGTGAAGTAAAATAAGTTATACTTTGTGAGTCATAAACTAGGTATGTAAGTATCTCTTCTTATTCAGTTTTTATACTTTCAATTATGAACTCTTCATCTTATATTCCAAACCTCATGTTCACAAAGGGAGACCCACAAATGTCACTCTAAATAATTTTTATGATTATATAAAATCATATAAAGAGAAGAGACAAGAAATAGAATAAGAACATCAAATAACATTAGAGGAAATGATCAATAGAAATTTTAGACTGTTATAAGACAATGTATAGAAAAGAATATATATATATATATATATATATATTTTTCCAGGTAAAGACTAATTCTATTAAGAAAAGAGGAAAATATAGTTACAAAGAGGCAAAGGCCTCAGCCCGCAGCATAAGAGTGATGAACCTGAGACACTGAGCCTGAGCTAACCCAAACTTTGGGAAAAAGACACTTACAATATGACAGAAACCTGCCAACTAAGCTTGGCATATACTGATAATATATGGAGCTGAGAAGAGGATAATCTTTTTGATGATTCAAACAAACCCAGCCTATCAGACAAGTCATAGACTTCCGGGTTACAAAAAAATAGGACCAGCTTGCATGACCACCAAAACAGAGACTGAATAATTAAAACTAAGAGGGGCTGAACCTAACCCATGACCTCCAGGAAGAGATATAGCAGAAAGGTGAGCATCCACGTAGCATTACTGGTCCATCTGTTCCTCGAAGATGGGGCACTCATAATCGAACCAATTGAAACCATCCTACTCCATGTCTCCCAAGCAACTGCCACTTGTAAGAACCAACAAGGGATTGATGCCACTGGAGCTCAGAGCAAACACCATTCAAACAACACACGACGGCGTATCATTCTTTGTCGAACCATGGTGAGGCCGCCAGGAGAGCGCACAGAATCGTCTAGACTGAAAGGAGAATGCCGGGAAACAAAGAGCGCATCAGGAATCTGAAAGAGGCTTAAGGAACAAGACTCAATGTGGAAGGAGGGCCCCCCAACAAAAGTATGAAGAATCGCCCAGCGTCTGAGCAGAATTCCAGAAATCGAAGATCTGCAGGGGAGATCAGCAGGAGGTCTGCAACAGAGATGAACCGGAGCACAAACAGTGAGATTGGAATCCAAAATTGCCCTGAATAAAACCTTACGAACTTCATCTTGGTGAATGTGAACAGTAAAATCCATCTTCCGTCGAATCTGCCTTCATATCTGATTGCCTTTGAATTGCTTCATCTTAAGCCAGGTGACGCTGTGGGAGGATGCGCTGGCTGGCAGGTGGTAGAGCCGAGCGCCGTCTCGCATTAAGTTCCTCATTAATAACTTCGTGAATCACCCGCATCTGGGCGGTTTTCTCCTCCCTGCTTTAGATCATTCTTCACCAAATTGTTGAACTCCATTAGTTGGGCTTCTGGGACTAAGCTAGATAATGGACCTGAGCAAAGTTCCAGTTCACAGTTAACCCCAATGTTTGCCAATAGGTCCGCCACTTTATTACCATTCCTTCAGATGTGCTTGAAGGTTACTTCTCTATGAGATGAGAGCCAATCATCAATAAGCTTGAACCTTTTTGCTAATCTCCAACTACTGCTAACTTTTTCTGATGGGGCGCCTTGCATGATTTTGGAAATCATATGTATGATGAGTTGTGAGTCACCCTCTATGATAAGTGGAAAGAATCCGTTAGTGTGAGCAAGAAGAAGTCCTTGCCAAAGATCGTCCAGCTCCGCCCAATTATTGGAGTCCCATCCTCTTGTACCAAAGAAAGTATGAAGCGAAAGGCCTTTGCAATCTCTGAAGATTCCTCTGAACCCCACATCCCCTGGGTTGCCTTTCGAGGCGCCATCGAAGTTGAGCTGAAACATATGCATGGGAGGGGGGGTCCAATTTCCGAGAGGGCATTTGGAAGGTTGAGATGATTCTCTAGCCCTGGGTTCTTGATTCCACTGAAGGTTCCAATTATTCCAAATACTTTGTTGTTGGGGGGACGAGGGAAAGTCTTCCTGAGACTAGTTGTGGAGAAGAAGTGTTTCCTTGATGTTATGGAATATAGTGTTCCACAGTTGTTATAGAGGCGTAGCTTGATCATTAAAGATCCTCCTATTCCTCTCCTTCCAAATAGTCCACACAAGAAAGCCCAGATAAGTTTCCAGAGAGAATTCAGGATTGTACTTTGATAAGGATTCCTGTCCCAATTGCTGATAGTGGTTGTGATTTCCCCCTGTTTGCGACCCTCCTTCTGACACCGAAAGCTGACTTTTTCCCAAAGCTTGCGCGCATTAGGACAGGAGAGCATAAGGTGCGTTGTGTTTTCCTCATCTTGTCTGCAGATTGGGCACATGGAGGGTCCATGATATTTCCTTTTCCTGAGATTTTCCCATGTTAAGATCCTGTTATGACTCAAGAGCCATAGGAAAGTGGATATTTTTGGCCAGTTGTTAGAGTCACAGATTTTGCTCCATATTGGGTTTTTGACCATGTTCTCCTTCATTATTAAATTGTAAGCTTCCTTGGTGGTGAAAGAGCCTTTTTCTTCATAACCCCGTCTAAGGATGTCCTTATCAGTTGAGCATAGAATTTTCCTTTTCATTAACTCTGCGGTTAGAGATTGTTGGGCCTGTTCAGATCCATTCCTTAAAATTTGATTCGCCTAGATCCATTTCCTGTAACCTTGTGAAGAAGAAGGAAGCCAGAACGAGTTAATTTTTTCATGGGCCTGAATATCCTGCTCCAGAATCTGCATGTGAGTGAACAGATCCTTGATCTTGGGTTGCTGCTGCCAGGAGTCTTCCCAAAATCTTGCTATATTGTCGTCCTTGACTTCCTAGAAACTATGCTGCTGGATTAAATTTTTGTGCTGCTTGGGTGAGTTCCATATGAGGGATTGTTATGAAACTAGCTCAAGAAGAGATAGAAAAGATAGATCAACGCCTTAGAATTCAGCCTCTTCAAGGGGGAAACCTCCTTTACATTACATAAATGAACAATTCTTGGATGATTCAAATGACAAAACCTCCTTTCTATATATAGGAGTCTAAGGAGTCGCAATATAATCCAGCCAACCTAAGAATAATAATATAAAGCCACAAAAATAACAATAGAGGGATTCCATGGGGCATAGAAATAACAACATGGGGGTAATAGAGGCACAACAATACAAATAAGGGGTATAACTACAATAGTAATGGGGTAATCACTAGTATTATAAAGACCCAACAAGGATCCTGTACTGTTTTCTGATATTCTGACAAGCTCTTCTGTTGGACAATTATTAGCATATTTTGCCTTCCATAGAGAATCACATGGGGTGAAAGATGCAGTCAGCCATCTCCACCAGATTCGAGCCCCCATAACCATGTTGCTATGATAAGGATCCCAAAGGCCAGTTCCCCCAGCACTCTTAGGAAGGAAAATGGTGTCCCACTTAACAAGGGCCCACTTTTGGCCAAGCCCAGAGCTGCCCCATAAGAAGGATCGTTGCATGATCTTGATAGCTTGAAGAACCCATTTGGGGGCCACTAGGATAGAGAAGAGATAAAGTGGCAAGGATTGAAGAACAACTTTAATAAGAATTAATCTACTTGCCATATTGAGGGTTCGGTGAGTACAAGATGTAAGGCGAGCTTCCATCTTTTCTAGAAGGATCTTCCAAGCGGAGTGCTTCAAGGCCGAGGCTATTAAGGGAGCACCTAGGTAGGTTGAAGGAAAACCAGAAATAGAAAAACCAAGAATTCGAGCAATGGTTGCTTGGGTCACTGGAGGAGTGTGAAAGAAGAATAATTGAGATTTGACTTTGTTAATAGAAGCTCCAGAGGCATTCGAGAAATCTGAAAGGATCATTTTGAATTGACGAGCTTCTTGGACTGAAGGATGACCATACAGCATATTGTCATCCACAAATTGCTGGTGGGTAAAGGTGGAAGAGCTATGGATAGACAGACCTTTAAGGAGGTGAGAGTGCTGAGTGTATTTAATATACCGGCCTAGACCTTCTGCCATAATAACAAAAAGAAAGGGAGACAGAGTGTCTCCCTGTCTAATGCCTCGAGAGGGATGAAAAGGGGAAGAGGGAATGCCATTAATCAGAATCGATAAGAATGATGAAGAGATAAGGCTCATGATCCACCTGACCCAGGGAGGAGCAAAGCCAAAAGCTAGAAGGACTTCTTTGATGTAGTGCCAGCTTAGACTATCAAAATCTTTAGAAAGATCGATTTTTAGCAACATACCTAATTTTTTGAGATGTTTCAAGGAATGTATAATTTCATGAGTCAAGATGATTCCGTCCGTGATTTGCCTGCCTTCGATGTACCCAGATTGCTCCGGAGAGATGATTAGAGGGAGCAGCAATTTGAGTCTAGAAGCTATGACTTTGGAGACAATTTTGTAAATGATGTTGCAAAGGGCAATAGGTCTGAACTTGTCTGGGGTGCTATGATGTGCTTCCTTAGGAATAAGGGCTATGAATGTGGCATTCATTCCTGGAAGCATCCATCGCATGGCTCTTGATTCCTCAACAACTTCCCAAACTTCCATTTTGATTAGGTCCCAGAAAGAATGGAAGAAATTTGAGGTAAAGCCGTCTGGACCAGGCGCTTTCCCATCCTTCAACTGGTGTGCAGCAGCTTCTACTTCCGGTAGGTCAACAGGCCTGAGAAGGAGTTGGTTATGCTCCTCGGAAATAAGTTTTGGTATGTGCCTTGTAATTTTCCTTATGTCCTGCAGTTTGTCTGTGTTGGGCTCCTTGTGCACTTGCTTAAAATAGTTTAGAAGCTCACTCTCAATTTCTTCATGAGACTCCACTCTTCTACCCTGCGCATTCTAGAGATGGGAGATGTTGTTGTTCATTCTGCGCTGGATTGTGGTTCTATGAAAAAATTTGGTGTTTTTCATTCCATCTTTGAGCCATCTGATTCTAGATTCATGCCTCCATAGCGTTTCTTCCTGTCTTGCTCTCTCAGATATTTGTGATTCCAGCAGTTTTTCTTGTTCAGCTAAGTCCTCTGATTGACCTTTGAGTATGATTTTTTGTTGCAGCTATTTCATACTCTTTTCCAGATCATTCTGAGCCTTGAATATATTACCAAAGGAGCTATGATTCCAATGTTTTATTTTGCTTTTGAGATGCTTGAGTTTTTGCTAAAATTGAAGCATTTTCGTGCCTATAGAAGAGAGGAAATTGTTCCATTTGGTTTTAACCAGGTTGTGGAAATCCTGATTAGATAACCAGAAGGCCTCAAAACGAAATGGTTTGCACTTTTCATTGCCTGGACGGGACCAATTAAGGGCGATTGGCCAGTGGTCTGATCCAGCTATGGGTAGAATAGAAGTAGCAAAGTCGCCTCCTATATGATAAGAGGAATCTGTCTAGGCGCGAGGCTATCTGATGTGTCCCAGTTCTTTTGTTATTCCAGGTAAAGAGTCCATTATTGAAGGGAAGGTCGATCAACCAATTGTTTTGAATGAAATCTTTTAGATTGATCCCTTCCTTAATGCTGATGATTCTGCCCCCTCTTTTCTCCTGTAGATTTGTAATCATATTGAAATCACCCCCAGCTATCCAAATAGGGTATATCCTATTCAGGTTGATTTCTGAGAGGGTGCTCAAGATTTCAATTTTGTGTGCGGCCTCTTGAGGAAAATAAACATTTGTTAGAAGTCCATGTGTATTGGTTCCTGTAATGTGGAAAAATGCCTGAATGAAATTCCTTGTGGCATGAAAGTTGTTAAGGCTAATGGAACAGGGGTCCCATATAATTGTTAAGCCACCAGACGCTCCATCAGCATCAACTGCTACAGAGAGACAACCCGAACATGCTTTTATTGCAATCCTTTCCAGTGCTGACGAGTTACACTTAGTCTCTTGCAAGAAAATTATTTGAGGCTTCTCTTGCATAATCAAGTTTTTGAGAAGTCTTCCTTTTCCTGGGCCATTAAGGCCTCTAATATTCCAAGATAATAGCTTCATTGGGAAGTGTTGGGGAGGGTATCATAGTACTTTGTCAGCTTAGAGTATCTGCCTGACTCTATTAACATTTCTCCTATTTGGATAGTGCGCTGGAGGTCTGTTTTCTGCCCTCGCTTTTTGTTATCTTTGGATGTGAGTTTCCCATCCCATACACCTCCTATTTGGATGCCAAGGGATTTGTGTCTTTGTGCCTTTGAGAGGATCACTTCCAAGTTTTCTAATTGTCTGGCTGGAATCTTGTCATAACTGTTTGTTTTGCATGCCATCTCTAGTTCTAGAAGATCCAATTCCCCAATGTCTATATTCTCCTGTTCCTCTTCCATTTGCTGAGGTTCCTCCAAATCTTTAGTGAATTCTGAAAGTGTTGCAGATTCATAGTTAGTATTGTCCACCTCCATTATTTGACTGTTCCATGCAGGGATATCCAGCTTATCAGGTAACAACAGATTTGAGGGCGGAGTAATTTCATGAGGGGATTTGGCTTTGGAAGGAGCAGAGAATTTATCAGTCGAGGTATCCTTCTTAGAGGACTCAGGATTTACCAGGTTGGGATCCGAGTGGCTTGCTAAAGCCTCAAAACTGTTGGAGGTCGAGGGCTGTGAGGTGCTTGCCTGAGGCTGTTTAGGATTAGACATGAGTTTCTTGTGGCCTTTTCTGCGACTAGCTACCTTAATAAAGCTATCAGACTCAGGCTTTTCTGGAACTAAGGGTTTTGAAGGTTTTTGAGTTAGAGGACAGTCCCTGTATAAATGTCCCAAGGCATGACATCTTCTACACCTGAACGGCACATGCTCATAGTCAATCAGCTGAATCCATTCAACATCCTCATGATTAATACTCACCTTATCCGGAAGAGGCTTATCGAGGTGCATGTAAACACAGATTCTTGCAAAGGAGGTGTATCTTTGAAGTTTTGATTCCTCTGCCACTTTAACGAACTCGCCTAGAGCATTTCCTATATCTTGTAAGGAGGATTATTCCCAGTATTCCACAGGTATAGAATACAGTCTTATCCAAACTGGAGCCCAGCTAAGGTCCTCTTTGTCAGGGTTGAAGCGTTCTACCCAACCTTTGAGGTACAGTCTAGCCGCATTAAAGAAATACGACCCTCCATCTAGAACCCTGTTTCGATCCTCAAGATAGTTGAAAATGGCAGTGAAGAATCCTTTAGGTCCCAGTTGCAGAGTGATATGTCCCTTGGGATGCCATTTTGCTGCTATCCACCCACGCAGTGCTTTTTCCATTGGCCAGAGTCCTATAAATTTTCCTATTAAGGCATGATCTCTCATATATTGTATCTTGGCATTGATTTGATGACTCGGGAGATCTACCCTTGGTCGCTCAGTAGCAATTGGCTTACAGGTATCTGAGGTTACTTTGGGACACTCAGAGTCCAAGTTCCTCTCCAGAGGATGCAGATCCGTGTCGTCCTCTCGATTCCGTTCATTTTTGTCGTTTTCCTTGAGTTACTGCTGCTCTGCATCTTTGAATGGGGGGTATCATGGAGACAGCGACTGCGCGATCAGAGACTGGAGGTTATTTTGCTGATAATGTAATCAGGTACACAAAGGATCATAGCAGTCTGTCATTGCAGGCTTTCACCGAAACCCTAGAATGCTGGAATCGCCACAGAGCTATCAACCGGGATTGTAAAATCCACGTTAAAACAATGTTATAGAAAAGAATATTAAGGTTTGAGTCTCACCACAAAAAAATGAGGGTAAATTAGAGAAATGGAAAAACATAACTAGGCAACCCAAGAGGTAGAGGTCTAGGAAAATCACAACCTGAGAGGCATGATTGTAAGAGTTTGAAGAAAAATAACAATTTAGTAATAAGTAGTACAAATAATAAGTTAGATATTAAAGCCATGAAAAATTAAATGTATGAGTTGATTAAATTCAATCAAGAGCATAAAAAAAGATATTTGAAACTCATCATTGTTGATATAAAAGTGTATAAACATGATGGCACACTAACGTTTATAAAAAAAATAAAACACAGCTCATAAATTAGAACAACGCATTTCACAGAAACAAATTGGTTGGGGAAAATAATCCAACACAAAGTTAAATTGATCCATGCCAAGGTAAGTGATGACAACCATAAGTACAATAAGGAGAAGTAGAGTTGATGTGTGAGATGTGATTGCAGATAGAGTTTAAACAGGTTCCCTTTGATAGAGATCATGGAGGCTTCTAGGAGGGGGTTGACTTAATAAAAAATGGAGGGGAGGCCGACCTTATTCTGAATTTAAGTTTTTAATGTTTGAAGCCATAAATAAAATATTTTAGGAGGCTAACACAATTTTGAAATTTAATTTATTTCTGTCTTGTGAAGATGCTTCCTTATGCAAGAAAATTTAACCTCCAAAACATTTTTAATCAAAATTTTCAATAACCCTTCTTAGTTGCCACATCACCTCAGTTTCGGGATTTTCACCACACTCTCATGGCATAGAATTTGATTAATAATATCTCCTCAACATTGACGAGTTATGAGGCTTTCCACCTATGATTGAAATCAACATGATGAAGAGAATGAAGTAATGATGGTCTTGTGATCAAAATCATTGTCTTTTACACTCATTTTTCTCAACAAACTGTAGGGAATATAGCATTTCCCTTCCTCCCTTTAGGGTTTGTTGTTAATTGGAGCTTCCAATAAATCCAAAATAGATGAATATTAAGAGAATTCAAGGACTGGTGTTGGCATAAATGACAACACCATTCAACATGTATGTGCTAACAGTTCAACTTAATGGAAAAAATGAGCATTTTTCTTCTTTTTTCCTGCCTATTCTTGGTAATAACTTATTCCAATGATTTTTTTTAGTTAGAAGTCTAATTTCACATGATAGCTTTTAACATATTTTCAATAATATTAGCACACTAGAAACAATTTCTTCTTTTATTTAGAAATAAATATTTACATTAGTACATCATGTCATTTGTCCCTCTTAACTTTTCATTGACAAGTTTAATATAAAAGTCATGAAATAAAGTCAACTGAGGTATTACACTAAATTAATACCATGAAGTAGTGATTGTGTTGTATGTCATTTGTCCCTCTTAACTTTTCATTGACAAGTTTAATATAAAAGTCATAAAATAAAGTCAGCTGAGGTATTACACTAAACTAATACCATGAAGTAGTGATTGTGTCATTGTACTAGTAATCCGTGTATAGATATATGACTACTCATTGAACAATCACTCAAGTTGTGTGGCTAAGAAAGGCAAGTAGTGTAAGTGATAAAAAATAACATGAGTCTTTGGGTTATTTTGTTTATTGTAGTTAATGCTGAAATTAATAGCCATGCCATTGAATTAGCACTAGAGATACTATGATATCCTACAAAAATAGGTTTGTGGGGTGTCAATAACCTAATAGACTCCCATCAATTTTTCAAATTGATATAAGTGCCTCCAATTGATAAAATTAAGATAATATTTTATTTTGCATAAGAATTTTTCGTGTTGTTTTAAAAATTATTAAAACAAACATAGTTTGATATGTGTTTGTTTAAAAGATAAGGGATATTAATTTTAGTAGTTACCTGTATTTTCACTATTTATATTAAGGATTAGTTTATTTATAATTTTAATTTGTAATTTCATTTACAAATTTAAATTAGACTTTAGTCTCTTAATATTTCCGTAAAAAAAAATTATATTTAATTTCTTTTCAACCAATTATATTATGTTCTAGTATTACTTCTTATCTTGTATATTTCCTATATTATAACACTTCACTATAGTTTTCTTAACATAATTCTATAACATATTTTTCCGTAACAAATTATTGGATAACATTTTCTGAACTATAGTCTTAGTTTCTTAACCATTGTATTAAGCAAAATTAAAAGTTCTAAAGTTTTGAGTAAAAATTTGGTAAAATAAAAATAAATATTGAGCAACAAAGGGTGTTACACTTTTGACTTTCAGTATGTTGTTAAAATCGATTTTTTTGAAAAAGATTTTTATATTCAAACCCATATTTTATAAATTCACATTTATATAATATCATTTGTTATTTTATAATTTACCTAATAATTTTATAATTATATTAGTTAAATATAAGAAATAAAATTTAGATTTAAAAATACAAACTAATTATTATTTTAAAAAACCTATAAAAATATTCCAAACATCTTTTATTTATAACCATAATTAAAAAAAAAATCCATACCAGTAAAATTAAAATCAACTAAACTTTTTAAATATCGAAAATTAACATTATATCGTTAACTATCTCTGGAATATACTATTCGGAACAGATGCACGTACAGAAAAAACTTTTTAAATATCGAAAATTATCGTTAACTATCTCTGCAATATACTATTCGGAAGCAAATGCACGTAAAGAAAATTCAATTATAGAATTATATGCCCCATCCACCTCACGGCTTTTGGCGTTGTTGCAAGTGTGGCATAGCGAATAGTAGTTTCGACTCAATTAATTATGCCAGTGTTTGATAATGCAGGAGCACTACCAGATTCCATCCCCTTTTTTCATCCATTCGACAATTTGTACGCGCTGTTTATAACAAATGGTTTCGGTAGGGATTGTAAGACGAAGGGGCCCACGTCCAGTGCACGGGGATACAGCGATGGGGTGGCAGAGGGACCGAAAGGAAGTATGCATGAATGTCGGCTAGGCAGCCTGCCAACGCGATGGTTGATCTCCCATTTCTTTCTGTTTCAGCATCTACCAGCCTTCGATATGACTTTATCATCCATCTTTTTAGGCCATATCAGTAGCTCTTAGGAGCTCCTACAAGGCGGTGCAAGACTGTCGGGGAATACGAAGACGAGGAGGAGGAGGGGGCTAACTAATGATTCGAATGAGGTTTGAGGGGAATGACAGCAAACAAGTAAAGCTATTGATGCAGAGCACTATAACACACTGCGGCAATCAACATGGAAAATAAACATTATTGAGTCGATCGCACGCCCATCTCTATATGTGTATAGAACTCTGTATCCAATTAATTACAGTTTTGTATTCAGACCATAAAAAAATTTCGGGATTTTTACAAGTTAATCTGTATGGGGTTTTGGATTGATGATGAATGAGTGCACTGTTAAGGCACTCCTTGCAATAGGTCACTGGTTCAAATCCCTCGTTGGTGCTTACCTACCCAAAAGAAATAAAATTTAAGGATGCCAGTATATTCTCGTCGTTGTCACAATATCAATGGATTGAATTCACACTACTAACTTCCCTCCATGTCTAAATCAAATGATTAAACCTTATTTAAATTATTTTTTTACAAAGCTCCATTAAAAATTTACCATGCCATTTGTTAATTGACACCTATGAGGATTAACCATAATGGGAACACTACAAAATGTAAATACACTTGGAATAGTAGTGGGAAGGTGTATTTCCGAATCTGTTCCAAACCATTGGTAAGTGTGTCGAATTCTAAATAACATGTGATAACATGTGTCGGTAATTTCATTAAATTGTATATCAATTTCACCATTTCGTGTTGTTAAGAATAACTCCAAAGAGCATGTGTCTCTATAACTCCAAAAAACAGGTGTCCATCAATTTCACCATTCCACCCATCATTTTATTAATCCCCAATGGAAATAACTCTCCCACTCCATGCCAAATTGTAACCTTGAGCAATAATAGAATAACACTGCCACTCCATCTTAAGTGTTTCAAATTATCGTTAAATATTTATTATACTTATTATTCATTACCATTCCATATATTATAATCAAACCCTCACTGGATGCATGCATTTCTTTGTTAGCACTTGGGTTGTTGGAATTGTTGAAGGATTACTGGAATGCTGGAAAGATTACTCTAAAGATTTGAAAGGCTTGTCTCGCTTTTATCTCATAAAAAAGGTGACATATTTCATAGCCTTCATTTTCTCTACCTATTATTTCTACCTATTATTTTTTCAGGTTTCCCCATTAGAGAAACCCTTTATTAGTTATTGTGTTTTTAACTATTTCCATCCTCTCCCAACTGTCTCTAATAATTTGGTGTAGTTGGTGTCTGATTGAATTATTTCCTAATTTTGATGTTAAATTCCATTACATGAAGGAAAGAAGGAATGCAAGAGTTTGGGAAATGAAGTAGTTGTGGAGATGCATAGAATCAAGTATGATTTAAGGATTCATAATGGATAGACAATAAGAGCCACCATCTCGTCTTACAGGTATCTACACATTTTCCTTTCACAATATTTTTGCACTTTGATTCAAATGAGATGACTAGCCAGTAGAAAAAAGAAAGGAATCGATTGTGTATAATTTTTGCATGATATGACTAGCTCGTAGAAAAAAGAAGGTTTTGGTCCCGTAGAAAAAAGATGGTTCTGATACTTTTTTAAATGCTCTCCCAAAATTTTAGTGGTTTAATAATTTTGTATTTAATTTCTGTGGGTGTAGTTTATGCACAACAGATCTTAAAAGACACTATTTAGTTTTGGTTTTTTTTAAACGCTACGGTCTAATAATTTTATATATACTCTGCATGCGTCGCATTTACACTTTCAAAGTCTCAAAGTTTCTGTTGATTGCAGATGATACTAGATAAATTTCTCGATAATAGATAACTTTCTCTATCGCTCGGGTTTGAGCTTCGAAGATGATCACCATAGTTGGTGGGTGTGAGATTATTGATGTGTCGTTGTAGCACCCAACCTCCAGTCTAGTGTTCCACTATAACAATTTAACATCAGAATTTAGGAAATAATTTAGGAAATAATTTAATTAGACACCAACTACACCAAATTATTAGAGACAGCGGGGAGAGGATAGAAACCATTAAAAATGAAATCATTCTATATTTACTCTCAAAATTATTAATTCAAATTTTTTATTAATATAAATATAATTAACCTAATGTTAAATTATATAAACTCAAATCAAATGGCAAGAAAGCTCGACAAACTCTGTATAAATGAAAATAGATTTCTTCTGGCATTGTCCACCCTCTAAATTGAGAATTCCAAGTGGACATCCATTTCTGGTTAGATTATTCGAGAACATTTCGATAGCGCCTGGTTCGGGTTTCGAATCCCTTGTAGATCATTCTCATTTGTGCAGTTTAATGACCATTAATTTCCCATCAAGGTTTCTTTAAATTCTGTGTACAACATCTTAGTCAGTATCTTGTCACTACACATCTAGCAGATATTTGCGCAACAGGCCAATGAATTGGGGTCTCAGCCGATCTTAAAATAATATTATTTAGGTTTTGGTATTTTATTAAACGCCCTCCCAAAAATTTAAATGGTTTAATAATTTCGTATTTAATTTCTGTGGGTGTAGTTTATGCACTGTAGATCTTAAAAGACACTATTTAGGTTGTGGTTTTTTTTAAATGCTATGGTCTAATAATTTTATATATACTCTGCTTGGCATTTACACTCTCAAAGTCTCAAAGTTTCTGTTGATGGCGGATGATAATAGATAGCTTTCTCGATAATAGATAACCTTCTCTATGGCTCGGGTTCGAGTCTCGAAGATGATCACCATAGTTGGTGGGTGTGAGATTATTGATGTGTAGCTGCAGCACCCGACTTCCCGTCTAGGGTTCCACTATAACAAAGGTTATCGACATTTTTTTTTTTTTAATGAAAATTAATTGTTTAAAATTGTCTGAATTTTACCTAACTTTCTCTCTGTCCCACCTGGAATCGGCTTTATGCCATACATTTTTAGGATTTTCATAGATATTAAAATATTTTATAAAATAAAAATTTAATGAATAAAATGATATATCATATAATTATAATAAATAAATATAAAAAGCATAAATTTATTATAATTTGAAATTTGAAATTTGAAATTAAATAGGAGTGGAACTCATTCACATACCTTTAAATTTAAATAAAACTATCTAGATCTTTGAAAATTCATGTAAATCATAATTATCTCAATCTTGTACATAATTTTCTATATCTACTCTCAAAATTATTAATTCAAAATTTTTATTAATATAAATATAATTAACCTAATATTAAATTATATATTTGGAATGGTTGAAGGATTACTGGGTGCAAGAATTGCTGGAAGTATTTGAAGGGGCTTCTCTCTGCTTCTATCTCCTAAGAAAAGTGCACAATTTGTTACCTATATTTGTTTTCAATGGCCACTGTTAACTAGATTTGTCAATACTCTAATGTGGAATGGCTTTGTTCATTATTACTGAAGTATTATTGAACAATAGATACAAAAAATAAATTATATATATATATATATATATGAAATAATATATAGATTTATGACATCCATTATTCATATTTAAGAAAAGAAATGTGTGTAGAAGTTGCACTTGATATACTTAAATCAATAGCGTAAGATTAGGGAGAGATGGTTTATCAAATGTAATTTTGTAGTTTGTTTTGAGTGTTTTTTGCATATCAATATTGTCTTTATATTCATATTACTTTATGAATAATTTTATATTATTTGTAAATATATTTAAATTACTCATAATTAACCTAATTAATTGTTCACTATAAATTAACTATGTGGCACTATAAATTAACTTTTCCACCCAAACAAGTGGAACATGTTGTTCTATTGAATGTTCATTGTAAAGAATGTCACACCTTTTTCTACTTGTTTAAAAGCTCTTAAACACTATTCTATTCATTTGGATGGATGTCTTACTACTGAAATTCTCACATTGCATCTATTAGCAAGCCATAAATATATTTCAATTTAACCTCCATACACCCCATAATCATAATCAAGTGGATAAAGAAACCCAACTTTCGTGCTCACTGATAATGTCAAATCTTATGTGTGTGTGGTTGCTTGAAAAAGGGTGTGAGGTATAATTATGAATATTTACATGTGTATTTATATGTAATTGGTTGTGATTAATATTGTAGGAATTTCGATGATGTATATCTGTAATATGGATAATGTAATTGGTTGTTATTAATATCATAAGAATTTGTATGATGTATATGTCTTTAGCTCGAATGTATTAATTTTAAATAATTAATTGTACGTAATATGTTATTGAGAATTGTTTAAACAATTTTTTTTTTTGAAAGAAATAGAATAATATAATTATATAAGAGAATAATGAAAAAACTCTTCTCATTATATTACATACATATTACAATATGTTAGAAAAATAAGATATGGATTTTATAAAATTATATTATAAAAAGTTTTATTAAATCTCTTACTGTAACCCTTTTTTTTTCTTTCATAAATTATAATTACAAAAAAAACATTGTATAATAAAAATATGTATAAGAATAGATTAATTCAATAAAACAAATATTTTCAATTTTTTTTAGAGAAACTTTAAATACATTTTTTTTATTCTTTAGTAAATTATAATTATAAAAAAAACATTGTATAATAAAAATATGTATAGGAATAGATTAATTTAATAAAACAAATCTTTTCAATTTTTTTTAAAAGAAACTTTAAACACCTTACTTAATATATGTTTAAATTCACGTGTTTCTAGATTTTCTATTGTTTTTAATTTGGCCAAAATTTTTTGGAATTGCAAGTAAATTTGATTCAACAAAAAAAAAAGTACAAGTAAATTTGAGTAAAGATTGTTTGGAATCACCAGTAAAATGTAGTTAGTTCCAACCAAAAATTCGTTAACATCTACTTGTTAGACAACCCATTAAAAATATTTATAAACACATAAAATAAAAATAATAATTCAGTTTTAAGATTAAGATCAAGTTATATATCATTATTATTTTAAAACAATGGAGACATATAGAATTATTTGTTTTAGAAAACACATTTTCTTAATGATTAAGAACATTTAAATTATAACTATTATGATTAGTGTATCTTTAAAAATTACATTATTAAGTAAGAAATACGATTTTAAATTAAAATAATTAAAAAAAGTTACAAATATATAAAATTATGTTGGAAAATATCACAAACATAGAACATATTACATTTTTTTAATAATAATAATAATAATAATAATAGAAGTAATAGTAATAGCATCAAGGTTAATAAGAATAATGATAATAATAATAATAAGGATGCATTATGTATTAATACAAACAATTATAGTTGTAGGAAAAATAACTTAAAAGGTATTAATATATTTATTAATGATAATAACAATGTTAATAATAATAATCTTCCCCCTACATCTCATATTAAAAACAATGTTGTGAATTTATCTAGTTTTTCCTTTCTCTCGTTGGTTTTTAAAGTTTTGGGTAAAGGCTTAAATTTTGCCTTAGCCCTTAGGAAGATCCCAACAGATGATATTATTTGTGACATTGAGTTTGGGATCAGGGGTTTACCTGATAGGGTTAAGAACACTATTAGGAAGGATTGTGCCGTTGTCTTGAGAAGGGCGAAACCCCCTAAGAGCAACTTGAGCAAGGAGGAATCTGTTGCCCTCAGATCCTTAAACCAGAACAAAGATATCATTGTTCTAAAAGCTGACAAAGGTGGAGCGACCATCATTCTTAACAGGGTGGATTACCACAATAAGATGTTGTATCATCTTCATCATAGTGGAAGGTATAAGAAGCTTCCCAAAAACTCATTAAAAAAGATTTCTAGGAATGTGGTTCTTGCCATTAAATCCAGTAGCTCAGTGAGTTCCCTGCACCATAAACTCATTGAGAGCAACCCCATTACTCCTAGAATCTATGGGCTCCCTAAAATTCACAAAGAAGGAGCTCCCCTAAGACCCATTGTCAACACCATTGGAGGTCCTACCTACCTTCTTGCAAAATTCATTGCGTTAAGGCTTAAACTCTTAGTTGGCTATATAGAGTCCTTCGTAAAAGACTCTGCTTCCTTTATTGATGAGCTCAAGGACATTAGAATTGACTCTGAAGACATTCTTGTTAGTTTTGATGTAGTTTCCCTGTACACTTGCATCCCTATAAATGAGGCCATGGAGGTAATTAACCACCTAACAGATCCTGACACCACTCGGTTAGTTGAGATCTGCCTCACTTCCACCTTTTTCAGTTTTGAGGGGGAGTTCTTTGAGCAAACCTATGGGGTTGCCATGGGCTCACCCCTTTCCCCTGTCGTTGCAAATCTTTTTATGGAAGATTTCAAATCCAAGGCTCTAAACTCAGCCTACCTCCTGCCCAAGCTTTGGAAAAGGTATGTTGATGACACCAATGTCATCTGGTCTCATGGCCAAGAGGAGTTAGATCTCTTCTTCGATGATCTCAACAATCAATCCTCAGCCATTAAGTTCACTAAGGAACAAGAAGTTGATGGCTACCTCCCTTTCCTTGATATTCTTATTTCTAATAATAGTGATGGTTCTCTCTCCCACTAGGTTTTTTGGAAGAAAACACATACGAAGCAGTATCTTCATGCTAGTTCCCCACATTTCCCAGCTCAGAAGATGGGTGTTCTCAACACCCTTGCTACTCATGCCCTAAGAATCTCTATGGAAAATAGCTTTGAAAGGGAGAAATCCCATCTCCTCGATGTCTTTGTCAAGAATGGTTATAGTAGATTCTTGGGTCAGAAAGCTTTCCTCAAAGCTTCCAAGAATTCACTAACTGAAAGAGAACTGAAGGAGCAGATTCCAGGTGTCCATATTCTATATGTTCAGGGGACCAGTGTTAAGATTGCAAGGATTCTTAAAAAGCATAATGTCCTCGCAACCTTTAGGCCCCTTAACACCATTCGTAAGTCCCTTAGATCAGTGAGGGATCCTATCGACCCTAAGGATATGGAAGGGGTATATATTATCCCTTGTTCATGTGGGACCCCCTATATTGGTGAGATTGGTCACTCCATTAATCAAAGGATTAGTGAGCATACAGCTGACCTTAAACACAGGTGAACCAAGTCTTTCGCTTTAGCTGAACATGTGGAATGAACCAAGCATCATGTGTGTATTGAGGAGTCTAGTGTGATTGCTAGAGTTACCCAATTCCATCATTAGAAATTTAGGGAAGCCCTTGAGATTTAAAAAAGACCGAGAAATCTCAACAGAGAAGATGGCTGGAAGATTAGTAGTTGCTGGGTCCCAACACTCTCTTCCTAGTCGTTTTCTTCCCTTCCTCCCCTCCCTCGTTTTTTGGCTTGTTCGTTTCCTTTTTTTCCATTTAATCATATGTTAATTTTAACAATTAAGATAAACGATTAATTATACTATTTTCTTTCCAACACTTGACTTAGTCTATCATTATATTTTTGTTTATACTAACTATTATCTTAATAAATTTATTTATATGTATGATAAAAAAATAATATAAATAAATTATATATATATATGTGTGTGTGTGTGTATATGTGTGTGTGTGTGTGTGTATCTATATATATATATCAATATATATATATATATATATATATATATATATATATATATATATATATATAAATTTCATAAAATAGTAAAGACCTTTAGGTAAATTCATATAAACAATTAAATTAGTTAAATACCTCTAGGTTAATGTGACAATTAATTAAATATGAATATTTAAAATCTTATTTTTTCTAACACTTGACTTATTCTAATATTTATATTATATATTTTTATTAATTAGTTAATACTTTTTATAACTAACTATCTACTTAATAATCTTTTAAAATTAATTTATATATATATATATATATATATATATATATATATATATATAAAACCCCTAGGATAATTATTTGTCCCTTTGACTTTTAGTTTAATAATAATATAACTAACTAGCTATGAAATTAACTTATTTTTATACCCCTGGTCCGTCTAACTGTCCCCGAGTCATATATAGCCGTTAGTCAATATAGTCGTTGCCTGGTCTAGGATTATAGCCGTTGGAGGTTCTGCTGGGACTATTTAACATGCAATGCTGGATTTGATTCTTCAACTTGTCCTGACGATGAACCACACTAGTTGGTTCGAAATGTGTCGACAAATGAAATATCATGTGATTTATGCCGAAAAATCTCACATAAATTTGATATGGATCACACGGGCCTCAATTCAACACATTTTTTATTATTTAAATTTCCTAATATTTATTAATTTAACCTCCATATACCACATAATCATAATCATATATTTTTTTATTCTTTCATAAATTATAATTACAAAAAAGACATTGTATAATAAAAATATGTTTAGGAATAGCTTAATTCAATAAAACAAATCTTTTCAATTTTTTTAAAAGAAACTTTAAACACCTTACTTAGTATATGTTTAAATTGATGTGATTTTACATTTTCTATTGTTTTTAATTTCACAAAAATTCTTTGGAATTACAAGTAAATTTGATTCAACAAAAAAAAAAATTGCAAGAAAAATTGAGTAAAGATTTTTTGGAATCACAAGTAAAATGTAGTTAGTTCCAACCAAACATTTGTTACCATCTATTTGTTAGAAAACCCTTTAAAAATATTTATAAACACATAAAATAAAAATAATAATTAAGTTTTAAGATTAAGATAAGTTATATATCATTATTTTTTTTAAATAATGGAGACATATAGAATTAATTGTTTTAGAAAACACATTTTATTAATAGTTAACAACATTTAAATTATAACTATTATGATTAGTGTATCGTTAGAAATTACATTATTAAGTAAGAAATACTATTTTAATAAATATTAAGAAATTCAAATAATCAAAAAAGGTTATAAATATATAAAATTATGTTGAAAAATCTCACAAACATAAAACATATTACATTTTTTATTATTTAAATTTCTTAATATTTATTAATTTAACCTCCATATACCACATAATCATACTCATGTAGATATTAATGTAGTCCATTATATTGCTTAGGTTGTGATATTAATGCAATCCATTACAATGATTATCTTATCATATTAACAATCTATTGTTTTATTAATAAATAAGTAAAATGATTTTAGATTAATTCTAAATATGAAAAAAATTAATATATACTAATATTTTGTTTTAGAAATTTAGTAATATAATTTTAATTTGATATTTTTTGATTGATTATGATTCAGTCATTTTTTTTTGTCAAATTCCAACCAGAAAATTATTTAGGTCATTCACATTACATACATAATTAAAACATATAACTAAAATAAATTCACTACTATACAAAACAGGTAGCCATGTGATCTTGAATCTAGAAAAAAAACCAAGTTATTCACTGACTTTGTTTTATTAGTTCACACTTCACTCTTACACAGCCATTAACATTTCTTATCCTTAACAAAATGGAAAATTGTGTATGGTAAATTATGTATTTATGTTACTTTTAATTTCATTCAACATTAAATTGTTTTGTTGATATCAAATGCCTTTGTTTTATTAGTTCACACTTCACGCTTACACAGCCATTAACATTTCTTATCCTTAACAAAATGGAAAATTGTGTATGGTAAATTATGTATTTATGTTACTTTTAATTTCATTCAACATTAAATTGTTTTGTTGATATCAAATGCCTTTTGTTTTTTACTGTTTGGTGATTTCACTGTTTCATCATGGATCTAGCTATTTGGAGTTGTCTTCCATTTGAAGTTCTTGAACTTGTCTTCCTGTGGCTCCCTTTATTAGTTGTGATAAAGTTTGGCATTGTTTGTAAAAAATGGAAGAATGCTTTGCAAAAACCTTATTTCTTTCTACGTTGCAAGAATGCCTCTACGAACGAATCTGTATTTCTTGTTCCTTTCCTCAATAGTGAAGACAATTGTTTTGTTGCTCGATACCTTAATCAAAATGGTCACATATATCAATTTCATTTGGGATTCATAGATTCAAGATACAGAGTAGAGTGTATTGTTGGACCAATGATGGTTTTATCCTTACCAATAGAATGCTCCCAAACACACAACTATTTTGTAATGAATCCATTTACAAAGGCATTTAAAAACATAGGGCCAATACGAATTGGAGACTCAGGATTCTTTTCATTATTGGAAAATGTAAGCAACAAAAAATATGACTGGGTTGTTCTAAAACATATCTATGATAGAATGCAGTCTGAATTTTATGTTTGTAGTAGTCTTGATAGGGTATGGCAAAGGGCTGTTGTTCCATTTGGTGGCACTTCACCCCCTAAGAATGTAGTGTTTTATAAAAGTAAATTGTTTTGGTTGTACCTCGACAAGGAGCATGAAGATTATCCTCAATATGGGTATACAATCTTCTGGTTTTACGTAATAAAAAATGAGTGGGGTTTTTCATTAGTTCCACTTAGTGACATACGGTGTATGTTGTTAGCAATATACATGAATCAGTTGATATCCCTTGTCAATGATGGCTCCACTTCTGTATGGTTAGTTGAAGAATTAAATCATTTCCAATTTGGTCAACCATGTGTTGAACGAAGAATTGACTACTTTGAAGATGATTAGGGTTTCATATGGAAGTTGTTGGAAGAAATTTCTACAGATATAAATAGCAAATGTCCTAGCTATCTTCTGTTCCGGACAGTCCATGGTTTGGTTCTTATGTGCAACTATAGTGAAGTTCCTTTCCTATTATATGACATGGTAACTCGCATCTATTTTCCAATAGATATTGATAATTCAACTAATGAGGAGATGTCTCAGTTTTGGTACCCAACATTGGAGGATTGCAATGATTTGATTGAGTATGGAGATGTTTTTGCAATTGCTCCCCGTATGGATTCCATTGATGAGATTCCACCATCGGATATGGCTATGGATTCTTAGGATATTTGTATTCTTAGGAGTTCTTATAAATATTTCCATTTTATATACTCTCTATGGTTGTGGAAAATATTTCCATTTTTGTCTCTATACATACTATGTGTCTTTATGGTAATACTTTAAAATTATGTTTGTATCGATCTTTGTGATGTAAAATATTTAATATTGTTTCCCCTAAAGATTTCTTATTTACATGTAAACGTTTCTTGATGCTATGCATTTTCCTTTGTTTGTATAATTATAATTTCTATGATTAATGTTATACATATTATTTGTATTGGTTTTTTTCATTGATTCTGAAACATTGTTATATGTTTATGTTCATTTTAATATTTATATTTATATTTTGATAGTGTATATAATTCTAAATTTTTAGATATACTTCCAACTCATATGATTCTTAGATTATTGTGTCCCAATAGTATGGGTTTCATTTTGATTATAATAATATACATGGAAATTTAGACTTTTTTGTTTAAGCCATTTGGAAGAATTCATTTCTTTTTTTTGCCATTTTGAAATTTTTTGTTTTTGTTTTTAGTCATTTCGAAAAAGCCTTATACATTTTGATAAGTTTATATGGTTGGAAAAAAATAACATATACACTTTTTATGTTCCATGTTTATAATTCCATAATGAATATTTTATTATTCATTGTAGACATGTCATCTGAAGGCACAAGAAAGCGTACAAGAAAAAGAAATTTGTCGCCAAAATCATGTGAGAGGTCTAATGAAAATCATTGTTTATGGTATCAACAAAATAAGGACGCCATAAATGAGAATAGGGGAGCTACATATAATAGAAAAATAAGTGAAGCCACTCTTCAAAATGATTTTATAATTTCCCATAAGTATCGTACTATGGACGATATAATGGAAAGAACATTTCCTGTTGATAGTTCATTATCAAGATATACTCCTCCTCAGCATAATCTTGCTGTTTGATGATCTTCTGAAAATATTCATAACATTGGGGAAACATCTTGCAATCAGGAAGAATGCCATATCGATATCATGGATGCAAATGTCCACCCTAACCCTTCCATGTGTCCAATTGCATGTTTTGATGGCCAAAGGTTGCAAAACATCCATGGTGGAGGTAATGATGACATTTTGTGTGATGATTTGGATGATAGTTTACTCGGCCACTTGTTTGATAATTTGGAACCAATTGCTCGAAACATCATATCTTCAAATCCCGCTTCTTAAAGTAATGTGGTCCCACCAAGAGAATCAGTCATCCCTGATAGCATTTCGCGTGGAACAATGGAGGTAACACAATTATATTTTGATTTTTGCTGCAATAGTGGTTGTTCTATTACATTCCTATATTTACAAAGTTTTGTTTACTAAACTTATGTTATTTTATTCTCTTCGAATAGGATACAACTTGTTTTAATAGAGGTCTAGAAATTAACTCCCAAAGTGTTCCATCTACTAATCTGAGAAGTGAAGATGAAGCATGTCATAATCTTCCTATTCATTCTCCTCGATGATCAAATTGCCAGACTAACCTAAATTTTCAATTTTTTTTATTTTCTTTTCATTTTTTAAATTTCTAGTTGCTTAGACATTGAACTTTATGGTGTATTTTATTTTCTTTGAACAAGACACAAATAATTTCAATAGAGGCATACAAATTAACTTCGTAGATGTTCCATCTATTGATGTTAGAAGTGAAGAGGAACCATCTCATAACGTTCATCCACATTTCCAAACAAATTTAAATGTTCAGTGCATTTGATATTTTTCTCATTTATTCATTTACAGTTGCCTGGAAATTGTGTTTTGTAATCTTTCATGGAGAAACCATGACCTCATCTCATTGGGTTGGAGAATTGGAATCCAAAACATCAAATTGTAAAACTGATGTAGATGTTCAATGTATTTGATTTATTTTCAATTTTTGAATCTTTCTTTTTTGGACATTTAGTTTTATAATGTATTTTATTTTTTTGAAACAGGAAACAACTCATTTGAATAGAGGCAAAGAAACCACATCCAAAAAATGTTCCATTTAGAATCCAAGAGAAACCATCTCATAACCCTTATCCACATGAAGACACAAATGTAAATTGTTAATGCATTTGATGATTTTTCATTTTCTTCATTTATAATTAGTTGGAAATTAGATTTTAAAGTCTTCTATGACAAAGATACTTTTACATCCTCTCAGGCTCGTGAAATGCACACCATAAATTTGGAAAGACATTCTCATAGATCCATTCCAGATGCTTCAAATTTGCGAAGGGAATCGTAAATGTTAGAAGATATTTTACTCATCCAAATGGTTTTCAACATGGTTCGGCGAGTAGAGATCATATTCATTTTGATGAAAAGATTATTGCAGTGCATAAAAGGTTTCGAGCAAAGATATATAGCTTGTCAGTTGTCCAAATGTGCCACATTTGCCAAGAATCATATCCCGGAATCCATGTTGTGAGACATTCTGAAGGACCTAGTTGCAGACGATGTAAGAATGAAAGAGGAGGCCATTGTTTTTGTCAATATAATAACATGGATCCTGGTGAGAAACCTCATATTTTAAGAGTTCTTACTCAAGTTGAAGAAATGATAATAGAATGTGTGAATCCTAATTTGCAAGTGACACATGCTTGAGGTGGGCAATATAAGTATAGTGGTCATACAATTAGCGTTCCTCAAGATTTTTCTACAATTGTACAAAGCCTTCCCCGACATGTTGAAGATATTGACTTTCTAATTGTGAGGATACATGGCGCTCAGTTTAAATATTATGAATGTTATGTCAAAAGATCTCGAGTGATGTCTGCATTGCTTTTCAAAATCCAACATGATCAATATTATCGAGATGTTATAATTCGTTATGATTCAGTGAATGCTCTACCTGAAAGATCAACAGATGTCTCCTATAGGCTTAAATATGTTAATTGTGATATTGAAGAATCTGAGATCAATGAAACTAATAATGAAGGGTTTCATGTTGAGCATTTGCCCTCTCATCCTTCTTCTTTTGTTGCTCTCCTACTAAACAAACGAAGAGAAGTGGAAGAAATTAGAGCATTTCTTGATAATGTTGATTCTTCACATGTTCAAGACATGGATTGGCCCAGTATTGGAACCTCTCCAGTGAATGAATATAATATAGAGGGGTTATTAGATATGGCATTCCCAACATTGTTCCCCACTAGTGATGCTAATTGGTTGCAACCACGTATTTGTAGTGTTGAACTTCATGAGTATGCATTGCATCTTCTTAGGTACTATGATCAGAGATTTGGAAGCCATCCTCGCTTTTGATATTGTCTATTAAACATGATATTGTGGCATCGGAGCCAAGAAACAACTGCAGTTTTTGCAAAGAAACATTTACATGATAACTCACCTACAATAGTTGAGGAGTTGTGTCACCAACTATTTAATTTACTAGATAATAAGTTGGTTGAGCATCTTATGTGGTTTGGTTCTTCTCTGAGAGCTACAAGGGCATACTAGACTAAGTGTCGATCTAAATTGATGGACATGATTACTCAGTTAGGATGTCCATCTTTATTTTTTAATTAAGTGTAGCTCACACAAAGTTGCCAGAGTTGCATAACCTCATGCCCATACATTCACATTCTCGTTCTTCAAATGAGCATCGTATGAAAATTGAGAATGTTATCCAGTAACCTCATATTCTTGCGACATTTATGCACCAAAGATTCAATATTTTTCAAGAGGAAGTTATCCAAAAATATCTTAAAGCTAAAGAATTTTGATACAGGTTTGTGTTCAATTTTTTTCTATACTTCTTCAACTTTTGTTATGATTCTATTTATATTGTTTGTAGTAACTATATCTTCATTTATTTCAGATATGAGTGGCAACATAGAGGTCCAACACATATCCATGGTTTCCTATGGTTAGAAAGTGCTCCTGACATGGAAATACTTGATTTGTCAAATAGTTCTAATGTACAACTTGCAAAGATATTCTTCGACACATATGTAACTGCATGGAATCCACGTGACATACATCATCGCAACATAATGGTTCCACGAAGCCTCAATGATGACCCCTGGCTATTGAATACTGGTTAGATTTTCTCTTCTAATCCTCATAATGATTACGAAGAATTGTTAAACAGTGTCCAAAGGCACACAAAGTGTACTGTAGATTCTTGTTTGCACAAAAAGGGCACTATTCTAACACGTCGGTACAATGGTCCATGGGATCTTTGTGATGAATCAAGATTGTTCATAGATGATCAAGGAAGAAAACAATATGAGCCAGCAAGAAATGATGATAGGCTTAATGTACATAACATTGAGCTTCTAACAATGTGGCATGAAAATGTTGATTGCCAGCCAATCCACTATGATGTGTTGAAATACATTGCTAAGTATGCATCGAAAGCAGAAAAAAGGTCTGAAAGTTATCATCATATGTTGACCAGAATTTCAAATTCTATTAGCTCTAAGGATCATGCTTCATGTGCATATAGAAAGTTTATTGCAGAAATGATTGTTGACTGTGACATTGGAGCACAAGAAACATGCCATATGTTGCTTAAGCTACCTCTTGTTGTTTGTAGTCGGAAATTAATTTCTTTATATGTTGGAAGAAAGGTTTTTAGGAAAATATCAAGGGATGGCTTGCAATATTCATTTGAGAATACTTTTGTTCAACATTATCAGAAGAGACGTTTTTCCCTGAACATCTACCTTTGATAGAAACAACAAGATCTTGGACATTTGATAGCAAGCGTAAACAAGATCCATGGAAGCCTAGATATGTTCATGCTATTGTTCAGGTTTTGCCATGGTTTTATTCTATTTCTGGTGAGGCTTCAGAGGAATTTGAAACCTATTGTTGGACATAATTGCTATTATACAAGCCATTTCATGACATTCCTACTGAAATTGGCCTCTCAGCTTAAATTATTATTGAAAGTTGGAGGAATTTTCGATATCGAGCATGGCATGTTAATCTACATCCATCAATTATAGACAATATTGAAGATGAAGAAGATGGTGATTTTTCTAACCAGGAAATGAATCTTGAAGATGATTTTCAAGAATGGAAGATTTTCTCTTGCTTGGTTCCACCAAATGATGTGAATGTTTATGATCTTCACACCCTTGGTCGAAGGGACTTTGATATATCCTTTGACTAGGAAAGTACAACTATTTCTGATGATGTTGCAGAAGAAGCTATTAATTTTATAAGGAATGAAAAATCAATGGGTGATATTGTTGACCTTTCAAACAGAACATTTGCATCTCCAGATTCTTTGTCGGAAAAACAACGACTTGCTTTTGAAATTGTCTTAAGGCACTTTGCTGAATATGAGATTCGTGAAGCTCTTCTTATGATTATTCAGGGCACTGCGGGCACTGGGAAGTCTTTCCTTATCCATTGTATTTTTGAAGCTCTTTCTAATTCGTCAAGTGATGGAAGAAGCCCTTTGCTTCTTCTTGCCCCAATAGGAATAGCTACTTTTAATATACATGCAAAAATAATACACTCAGCTCTAAAAATTCCAATTAAAGATATGCAGCCACTACAGGGGTAGTCACTTGCAGTATTCCAAGAAGAAATGTGACATGCTAGATATATATTGATTGATGAAATGATCTTTGTAGGATCAAGGTTGTTTATGCAAATAGATACTCGATTACAAGAAGCATTTCCAGCGAAAAAGAATTGTCCTTTTGGTGGCAGATCCATCATCCTTGTGGGTGACCTTGGCTAACTGCCTCCTGTTAGAGATAAGCCTTTGTATTCAGGTAATACAATAGGGAATGTCTTGTGGAACAAATTCAACATTGTTGTCACTCTTGACACAATATTTTGCCAAGAAGGGAATAATGAGAAACAATCTTGTTTTCATAGAGTCCTCAAAAACATAAGAAATGCAGACCCTGTTCTTGAAGATTGGTAGTTTCTTATGTCACGGGCTGATATGAGGTTGCATCCTAGAGAAAGAGATTTATTCAATGCAGCAGTTCACATGTTTCCAACAAATAATCTAGTCTCCTTCCATAATAGGCATATGTTAATATCATTAAATTCTCCAATTGCACGATGTGTTGCTGAGCATTCAAGGAATTCAAAAATAAGTGGTGTTATTGATGATCAATTGGACTGTGAAGCCTTGTTGTGTCATGGTCAGCGTGTTATGTTGACGTGTAATTTATGGGTTGAAGCTGGCTTGGTGAATGATGCACTTGGTTTTGTTAAGGATATATTCTATCCGCCTACCTCTAAGCCACCTCAACTTCCAATGTTCACAACTGTTATTTTTTATAAGTATGTTGGTGTTCCATTTGATGCAAGCAATCCAAACATTGTCTCTATCACCCTAGTGATAAGAGGAAATCCAAAACAAATTCCTTTGAAGATGGCATGGGCTCTTACAATTGACAAGTCAAAGGGATTGACTTTAGAATGAGCGTTAGTTGATGTCGGGAATAAAGAGCAGCAAGGCCTTACCTTAACAGCCATATCAAGAGTGAAATCAATAGATGGTTTACGCATTGCATCGCCTTTTTCTTTCCAATGTTATGCCAATATGAAAGATAGCACATATGTTACAATTAGGAAGAAGGAAGAGGAGCGATTGAAGTCCATATCACTATGAAATACAACTAATAACATTGTGACCTTCTTTATAGTATGTTTTTTGAATTTCTTTTATTATAATCTTGATTTATTTTAATATAATAATCATTTTCATATATTTATTAGATTAATAAATTCATCGTATTCATAGTAATATTTTAGAAAGTTGTTTACAGCATTTTTCATGTTGTTCATTTTACTTATTTATTTTTTAAGTGATTATTGCTCTTTTCTTTGCAACAAACCATTCAAACATAAACATTGAGTTATGTGAACTAATCATTCCAAATCATTTCTACAACTGGTTCGTATTGATATTAATATTGTGGATTCATATTACATCATGAAATGAAAAAATGGAGGTTTTGAATACTGGCCATCCCCATGTCCAATATTCATTTTTTGAATATTGGCCATGGTTTTATTCTATTTCTACAGTTATTTCTATTGCTTTTTGAAATGAGGCTTATATTTGTAGAAATTTTTATATCATTTGGTTCATGTAACACTGGATTGTTTTTTTTCATGTAACACTATAACATTAATTTTTTTAACATAAATAAAAATGGGGTGTTAATGTTTATGTACACACACACACACACATATATGTCTCTGCTTATTTATTTGTGAATGTCTTTATTGATTTTGCTTTTGTTTTTGTGTCTTTCAAATGCAGATATGGACAATAACGATGTCATATATTATTCCAAAACAATACAGGATATTGTTGGAGCTATAAGCTTTCTTTCTTATCTTAGTAACAAGTTTGATAGAAAACATGGGTTCCACCCTGCATTTCTTGATGATCATATTCGTGAGCTAGAACAAACAAAAACACACGTAAAATACTTGAAACATGTGCACCAAAGGGAGTCCGGGAGGAGAACAAGAAGGAATTGGTTGGAAAGTGTTAAGTATCGTGATCATTATCCTGTTGATTTCAATTGGTGTTGCTTTTTTCATCATTCTGGTTGTGTTTTGGAAGAGGCTGCTCCATAGATGACTTTTGAAACATTGTTTGAACTTCAATTTTGTAGTGGAATTATTTGATGTAAAGAAAACAAAAAATATATGTTAAGACTCAATGTTCTTTCTATGGTTGCAATGTTGGTTAAATTGATTATTTTAAACACTAATGTTGTTTTTATGTACAAAATTGTATATCTCTCGTCTTAATATGTCCTATTATGTTGTTGTTCTTTAAATCCAATGTGTGCAATTTAGATGTGTTTTTTTCATTTATGTTTCTTTGCTCCAATGGCAGTGTTACTATTTTATATCTTTATCTTGCATTTCTAATTGTTGTGGTCTTTTGTGTGGATCCCTTCACTTTGTTCACATCTTCCATAAAGGAAAATATTGTTTACATTTATAACATTATTGTTGGGATTTCATGTTCTAGGTGTTTATATCAATATTCTTGAGATTTATACTATTAATACATTCATGTAATGATATCAATGTATTTATGGCTTAAATTCTATTTATTGTTTATAATGTAGTGATATAAATGTGTTATTATTAATGTAATGATGATTTATCATGTTTTAATGCTTTATGGTTTGCAATGTGGTTCATATATTGGTTTTGGTTTATGTTTTTTATTATTTTTTTGTGTTAAAGCATTATTTATGTTTATATATTGATGCCATGGATTTAGGGCTTAGGTTCGGTTTACTATTTCCTTGGTTTACAATATTAAATTATTAGGTTTATTTGTTCCTTAAGTTTGTAACATTAATAATTCCTTCAGTTTATCATTTATTCCCTTTGTTTTATTAATCTCCAAAATTAAGGTTTAAATAATAGACCTAAGGTTTAATATTAGTCCCTTACATTTACAATGTATATTCCTTCAATTTATTGACGTGCTACTTTCATAATATTAACAATCCCTAGGGTTTATTGATCCATTAGGTTTATAATATTCATAGTCACGTGGGTTGATCAATCCATTGGGTTTAAAAAATTAATTCCTATTTATCCCTTGCCATTTCTGATCCCTTTGGTTTCTAATATTTTTCCCTTGGGTTTATTAATTCCCAATGGTTTATAATATCAAATTATTGTGTTTCTTCGTTCTTCAACTTTTTAATATTAATAATTCCTTGGGTTCATAATCCCTTGAGGTTTCAGTATTAATCCCTTGCGTTTATTATTCCTTTGGGTTTATTATATCCATCCCTTGGGTTCATTATTCCCTTGGGTTTATATTATTAATCCCTTTTGTTTAATAATATTCCTTAGGCTCATAAATCTTTGGGGTTTTAGTATTAATCCCTTGGGTTTATAATATCAATCTCTTGGGTTTATTATTCACGAGTCAAACATGGTTTATTATAATGTCAACCATGGTCCAACATGGAATTGTGATAGGAATTGTCTCAATATTTAAATCAATGATGGCCGATCATGTTTATTTTAATGTTTGTAATATTTGTCTTAGGGTTTATATATGTTGGGTTTATAATATTAGTCCCTTGGATTTATTATTATTCCCTTGGGGTATTAGTATTAATCCCTTGGGTTTATTATTCCCTTAGGTTTATAATATCGATCATGGTAAACCATTGTCAATCATAGCAAACCATGCTTGAATGTCACATTGTGACAAGGATTGTCTCACCATGAAAATAAATAATAATCCCTTGGGTTTATTATTCCTTTGGGTTTATTATATCAATCCCTTGGGTATATTATTCCCTTGGGTTTATATTATTAGTCCCTTTTGTTTAATACTATTCCCTTTGGTTCATAATCCCTTGGGGTTTTAGTATTAATCCCTTGGTTTATAATATCAATCTATTGGGTTTATTATTCCTAAGTCAAACATGGTTTATTATGATGTCAACCATTTTCCAACATAGAATTGTGATAAAGATTGTCTCAATATGAAAATCAATGATGATCCATCATGTTTATTTCAATGTTTATAATATCTGTCATAGGGTTTATATATGTTGGGTTTATAATATTAGTCCCTTGGGGTTTTAGTATTGTTCACTTGGGTTTATTATTCATTTGGGTTTATAATATCAATCCCTTGGGCTTATTATTACCTCACATTTACAATATCAATCATGTTCAACCATGGTTGAATGTCACATTGTCACAAGGATTGTCTCACCATAAATAAATCATGTTTATTTTAGTCTTTGTAATATTTATATTTGGGTTTACAAATGTTGGGTTTATAATATTAGTCCCTTAGGCTTAATATTATTCCCTTGGGTTCATAATCCCTTGGGGTTTTAGTATTAATCCCTTGGGCTTAATATCATTCCCTTGGGTTCATAATCCCTTGGGGTTTTAGTATTAATCCTTTGGTTTTATAATGTAAATAAGTTGGGTTTACTATTCCCTTAGGTTTATAATATCAATCATGGTCAACCATTGTCAATCATAGCCAACCATGGTCAACCATGATTGAATGTTGCATTGTGACAAGGATTGTCTCACCATCAAAATAAACAATGTTTATTTTAGTGTTTGTAGTATTTATATTTGGGTTTATCAATATTGGGTTTATAATATTAGTCCCTTTGGCTTAATATTATTCCCTTGGGTTCATAATCCCTTGGGGTTATAGTATTAATCCATTGGGCTTAATATTATTCCCTTGGGTTTATAATCCCTAGGCGTTTAGTATTAATCCCTTGGGATTTTATTATTAATGTAAATAAGTTGGCTTTACTATTCCCTTAGGTTTATAATATCAAAATCAATGATGATCGATCATGTTTATTTTAATGTTTATAATATTTGTCTTAGGGTTTATATACATTGGGTTTTTTTAGTATTAGTCCCTTGGATTTAATATTATTCCCTTGGGTTCATAATCCCTTGGGGTCTTAGTATTATTCCCTTCGTTTTATTATTCCTTTTAGTTTCTCATATTAATCCCTTGGGTTTATTATTCCCTTAGATTTATAATATCAATCATGGTAAGCCATTTTCAATCATAGCCAACCAAGGTCAACCATGCTTGAATGTCACATTATGACAAGGATTGTCTCACCATGAAAATAAGTAATAATCCCTTGGGTTTATTATTCCTTTGGGTTTATTATTTCAATCCTTTGGGTTCATTATTCCCTTGGTTTTATATTATTAGTCCCTTTTGTTTAATAGTATTGCCTTTGGTTCATAATCCCTTGGGGTTTAGTATTAATCCCTTGGGTTTATAATTCAATCACTTGAGTTTATTAAACCTGAGCCAAACATGGTTTATTATGATGTCCACCATGGTCCAACATGGAATTGTGATAAGGATTGTCTCAATATGAAAATCAATGATGTTCCATCATGTTTATTTCAGTGTTTATAATATTTGTCTTAGGGTTTATATACGTTGGGTTTATAATATTAGTCCCTTGGGTTTAATATTATTCCCTTGGGTTCATAATCCCTTCGTTTTAGTATTCCTTTACGTTTCTCATATTAATCCCTTGGGCTTATTATTCCCTTAGGTTTATAATATCGATCATGGTAAACCATTGACAATCATAGCCAACCATGGTCAACCATGCTCGAATGTCACATTGTCACAAGGATTGTCTCACCATGAAAATAAATGACATTTATTTTAGTGTTTGTAATATTTATATTTGGGTTTACGAATGTTGGGTTTATAATATTAATCCCTTTGGTTTAATATTATTCCCTTGAGTTCATAATCCCTTGGGGAATTAGTATTAATCCCTTGGGTTTATTATTCATTTGGGTTTATAATATCAATCCCTTGGGTTTATTATTACCTCATGTTTATAATATCAATCATGGTCAACCATGGTTGAATGTCACATTGTCACAAGGATTGTCTCACCATGAATAAATCATGTTTATTTCAGTCTTTGTAATATTTATATTTGGGTTTACAAATGTTGGGTTGTATTTATATTTGGGTTTATCTATATTGGTTTTATAATATTAGTCCCATGGGTTTAATATTATTCCCTTCGGTTCATAATCCCTCGGTGTTTTAGTAGTAATCTCTTAGTTTTATTATTCCTTTGGGTTTATAATATCAATCCATTGGGTTTATTATTCCCTTAGGTTTATAATATCAATCATGGTCAACCATGGTTGAATCTTGCATTGTGACAAGGATTGTCTCATTGTCAAAATAAATCATGTTTATTTTAGTATTTGTAGTATCTATATTGGGGTTTACCAAATTTGGGTTTATAATATTAGTCCCATGGTTGAATGTCACATTTTGACAAAGATTGTCTCACCATGAAATTAAACCATGTTTATTTTAGTGTTTGTAATATTTATATTTGGGTTAACCAGATTAGTCCCATGGTTGAATGTCCCATTTTGACAAATATTGTCTCCCCATGAAAATAAATCATGTCTATTTTGGTCTTTGTAATATTTACATTTGGTTTTATGATTGTTGGGTCTATAATATTAGGCCATTGGGTTTAATATTATTCCATTGGATTCATAATCCCTTGGGGTTTTAGTATTAATCCCTTGGGTTTATTGTTCATTTGGGTTTTAATATCAATCCCTTGGGTTTATTATTCCAACAAGGTTTATAATATCAAACATGGTCAACCATGGTTGAATGTCACATTGTAACAAGGATTGTCTCACCATGAAAATAAATCATGTTTATTATAGACATTGTAATATTTATATTTGGTTTTACGAATGTTGGGTTTATAATTTTTTTTTTCTACATAAGAATATTTCTATTAACAAGGTAAAGGTACATTTAGAGCATGACCAGAGTCAAGAACTCTGCATTGGCAAGAGGCAGAACTATCCAAAAAAGCATATGTAAAAACTGTCTATTTTTAGGACCCATGCAGGGGACCGAGCTGAGATTCATATGACAATACAAAATTACCCAAAAAACTAAGAAACACCAGAGAACCCATAAGATATTTGCCTTACAATCATGCCCAGTGGTGAAGGGCTCACTGCAAGAAGAAGAGGCTTGGGTGGACGAGCTAGTCATCAGGAGGCTCTTCTATGATACGACACCATCCAAAATCTAGAAAATCCCCTTCTTGTGCCACGTTCTAAACAGAGGGACCTAGGTCAGCCATCATCACATCTTGAGCTCTGCGTGCCTATTTATTTGCTTCCTGCCGAGGAGCATTTTCGACATTCAGCTGGAGGGAAGAAGAAGGAGCCGAGATTGCCCCCAAGCCCCCAGGATGAGTACTTGTATCTTCGGCTTGGCTTTCTTCATGGAAGACCACCGTGAAATAAGCAGTTATCCTGGGTCTATTCAAAGTGTTATCAAAGGTGAATATGGTAGAACCAAAAGTGGGGACAAGCCTGTGGCGGGAACTAGTGGCGCGGGACCGCCCTCTCCTGCTTCCGGTAAATGGGCAACATCTAACTGAGAATTCACTAGAAGACGAACTGGTGGGTGCTCGCCTCGACTGGCCTCTACGGCAGTCCATCCTTGGTCGTAAACATGGCATCTGGAGTATAGCAATCGTAAGGGTCCAAGAATGCGGCACAGCAGCACGAACCGGCGGGTGGTAGCAGCTTTTCCTGCTGATCGAACAACCTTTGCTAAGGTTAAACCCTTTCTCCAGGAGAGCCAAACTTAGCTCAGAGAAATCCCTGCCTGTACCAGAAACCAGCAACCAGAAAAGGAGATGAATCACTGAGATAAGGACATGAAAGCAACAACACAAAATGCCGAAAAGAAACGCGAAGAGGAACAGAATTTTCTCCGCCAAGAGGGTCGAGCCAAGCGACAGAGGAACCTGAATCCCCTTAGGCGACCTGAAGTCCGAAGTGAGACCAGAGGTGAGAGAGAAGAGCAAATAAAACAGTAATGTTGCCACCTCCCCAGGACCTCCCTTGACCTTATCCTTCTTTGTCATGCCTCGGGAGGCTCCTCCCATTACTTTTGCATTGATGGATCTCGCCTTCTGATGCAGGCTGGTGCATGCGGAGGTAGAAACCATAACGCTGAACCTAATGTGTGAGCCGAAACGTCTGGATTGAAGTCCTATATTCCGATCTCTGTGCTCATGCCGTGCGCCAGATGCCATACCACTCTTTAACATCTTGTACTGATTGGGCAGGTGGCGATCTGCCTCGCCCCAACCCTGTCCCGTCGTATTAATTTCCATCACAAGCACCCGCATCCGGGAGGGCAACATCCTTTTGAACCAGAAGTTTGCATTCCTGTCCATGATCATGATTTTGGATTATGTCTAGAGTCCCTATGATTAGAGTGTGCTCAGATTCCACACCCAAGTTGGCCAGAAGGTCCGCGACCTTGTTTCCTTCCCTCTTAACATGATTGAAGATGATGGCTCGATTATTGTGAAGCCATTGTTCTATGGCCTCCAATCTAGCTTCAAGTCTCCAGCTATTGGCAATTTTTCTAGCATGAGTCCCATTAAGGAGTTGTTTAGCCATGTTGATGAGGATTAGGGAGTCACCTTCGATTTCCAGGGGATGAAAGTTGTGTTTCCGGGAAAGGAGGAGTCCTTGCCATAGTCCCTCCAATTCAGCCGAGTTGTTGGTGTCCCATCCTATGTTGCCAAAGTAAATAAGGAGGGGCGAGCCTTCATGATTTCTGAAAATTCCCCCGTATCCAGCTTTTCCAGGGTTGCCCTTTGATGCTCCATCAAAGTTGAGCTTGAAAGTGTGCTTTGGAGGGGAGATCCAGGATTCCTTCTTTGTGTTGATGCTTTCTGAGGGGGCTTGAGTAGGAGTTCCCTGTGGGAGAGGCATGTTCCAATTAGCCCAGATGGCCTTCTCATTTGCAAGAGTGGGAAAGTCATCCGGCATCCACGTGCGAAGCACCAAGGTCTCTTTGAGATTCAGAGAGAAGTTGCCCCAGATGATCTCTAGTGGAGTAATTTGATCTTTGAATATGCACTTGTTCCTTTCCTTCCAGATACACCAAGTGAGGAGCCCAGGAATCAATCTCCATAATTGGTTGAGAACTTCACTTTTGTAGGGATTCTGATGCCATTGGCGAATGGAGTTGGTGATATCGTCTGACACCCTGCATCTTCTTTGGCATCGAAAACTGGCCTTCTCCCACAGTTGGTTGGCAAGGGTGCAGGAATCCAGAAGGTGCTGGAGTGTTTCCTCCTGAGAGTTACAATTAACACAGATTGAGGGACCATGATAGTTTCTTCGCCTGAGTTTGTCCCAAGTGAGTATTTTCCGGTGCCCCACCAACCAAAGGAAGAGTGAGACTTTGGGCCAGGTGCCTGTTGACCATATTCTTCCCCAGATGGGATCCAGGGGCGAGGGATTTGTACATATGATTTTATAAGCCTCTGTGGTGGAGAAGGTTCCTCTTGGCAAGTAGCCCCATCGAAGGATGTCTCTGCCTTCGGAGTATCTGATTCAGCATTTTTGGAGCTCCCTTTCCAGATCCCTCATAGTTTGGTGATCCGCGCTTCTGATTATCCTGTCACTTTGCTGCCATTGCCTATACCCTTGATCTGTCTCCTGAGTCCAATAATGCCATATCTCTTCCTGATGCTGCTCTTCCCCGGAGTGGCCTGGAAGCTGGTGGAGAATGCCATTGAGCTTTGGCAATTGGTTCCATGCGTCCATCCAAAAACAAGTTGTTCTACCATTTCTTACTTCCCAAAAACTATGTTGCTGTATCAACAAGAAGTGTTGTTTGGCTGCGTTCCATATGAGTGAACCTTTTGCATTGGGCGTTAATCTGATGAGCTCCTCCTGTGGCCTGTGGTTGGCATATTTGGCAGTCCAGATGGCTGCCCATGGTTTGTTGGGGGTGGATAGCCATTGCCACCAGATTTTTGCGCACATAATAGCATTACTGTGACTGGGGTCTCTCAGACCAATACCCCCTTGTTCTTTAGGCTTGCACACAGTGGTCCATTTTACCAATGCCCATTTGCGATTTGTACCTGTAGCCCCCCAAAGAAAGTTGCACTATAGATCCTTTATTCTTTTAATTACCCATTTAGGTGCTGCAAGGATTGAGAATAGGTAAAGCGACATTGCCTGTAGCACAGCCTTAATTAGCACCAATCTACTAGCTATATTCAGAGATCTGTGAGTCCATAAGTTGAGGCGGGATTCAAGCTTCTCGAGGAGCATACGCCAAGAGGCATGCTTGATGGCCGAATCAATAAGGGGGGCTCCAAGATATTTAGAAGGGAGAGTGTCTATGGAGAATCCCAAGATACGAGCTATGGCGCACTGAATAACAGGTGGAGTATGGAAGAAAAAAATCTGCGATTTGGCCTTATTGATGCTTGTTCCTGAAGCCTCAGAGAAGTCGTTCAGCAAGGATTTGAACATAGAGGCTTCCTATACTGACGGGTAACCAAAAAGCATGTTGTCATCGACAAACTGCTGATGGGTTATTGCAGGGGAGTTGTGAATGGATAGACCTTTGATCTGCTGGGAGAGGAGGGCTTGTTTGATGTGGCGGCCCAAGCCTTCTGCCATGAGAACAAAAAGGAATGGAGAGAGAGGGTCGCCTTGCCTTATTCCTCTTGAGGGACTAAAGGGACGGGATGGGATGCCATTTACAAGGATGGAGAAGAAATTTGAAGATATGAGGCTCAGAATCCATCGAACCCACATTGGAGAAAAACCAAAAGCTGTTAACATTTTTTGTATGTATGCCCAACTTAGCTTATCAAAAGCTTTTGAAAGATCAAGCTTGAGAATCATACCTGCCTATTTGGAGTGCTTGAGAGAATGAATGATTTCGTGCATGAGGATGATGCCGTCCAAGATCTGTCTTCCTTCCACATAGCCAGATTGTTCAGGCGAAATGAGCAGGGGCAGCAACGACTTTAATCTGTTGGCTATGACTTTAGATATCACTTTGTAGATTACATTGCATAGAGCGATTGGACGAAATTTATCCAGAGTATTGGTGCTTTCTTCTTTAGGAATGAGCGCAATGAAAGTAGAATTGAGAGAGGGCAGAAGCCAGTGAAGAGTGCGTGATTCCTCCACCACAAGCCAGACCTCATCTTTTATCAGCTCCCAGAAGGTGTGGAAGAAAGTGGTAGTAAAGCCATCCAGGCCAGGGGCTTTGCCCTCCTTGAGCTGATGCATTGCAGTGTCCACCTCCTGAGGCAGAATTGGGCGTAGAAGGAGCTTGTTGTGTTCTTCAGTGATGATTTTCGGCACATTTTGGGTGATTTTTTCAATAGCAGGCCGTCTATCTGTTTGGGGCTCTTGATGAACTTGCCAGAAGTGTCTTATGAATTCCTACTCGATCTCATCATGCTTTTCTACTCTTTCCCCATCCTGCTTCTGAATGAAAGAGATAGTGTTGTGCATTCTTCGCTGAACAGTGGTTCTGTGGAAGAACTTAGTGTTTCTTTCTCCTTCTTTCAGCCATCTTATCCTGGATTTCTGCTTCCATAATATTTCCTCCTGCTTTCTCCTCTCCTCCAGTTGATTGTGAATGCGTTGCTCCTGTTCCAAAGTTCCTTCATTGTGTCCCCCCGTGATTATTTGTTGCTGGAGCTCTTTCATTTCCTTGTTTAAGTCTTGTTGCGCCTGAAAAATGTTTCCAAAAGTTTCTTGATTCCAAAGCTTGATTCGGGATTTGAGATATTTGAGTTTCTGTTGAAACTGGAACATTTTAGATCCCTCTGGTGGTTGGAAGTTGTTCCAAGTATACCTGATGAAGTCTTTGAATGCGGGATGGGTGAGCCAAAATGCTTCAAAGCGAAATGGTCTCCTGTTGGCGTTGCCCGGTCTTTGCCACTGGAGGGATATGGGCCAATGGTCAGAGCCTGCGTAAGGGAGAATTGTTGCCGCTATATCACCTCCCAAATGCACCGCATTATCAGATATGAGGAATCTGTCCAGTTTGGATGTGATTTGTTGCCTTCTAGTCCGGCGATTGCTCCATGTATGCGTACCATTGCAGAACTGCAGATCGATTAAAGCATTGTTTTGGATGAATTCTTTGAAGTGTCCATTTTCCTGCTCCATCTTAGCTCGACCCCCTTGCTTTTCCTCTAACTTAGTGATCATGTTGAAGTCTCCTCCAATGATCCAAAGAGGATGGACTCTGTGGAGATTCAGTACTTCTATAGTATTTAGTAAAGCTATTTTATTACCTGCCTCCTGTGGGAAATAGACGTTGGTAAGATGGCCATGGATGTTAGTGCCTATTATGTGAAAAGTGGCCTAAATAATGTGGTGAGATGCATGAAAATCTGAGAGCATTATCGCTTGCGAGTTCCAGGCAATAGCCAGCCCGCCTGAAGCCCCTGAAGCGTCCACTGCTACTGAACAACTGCCTGGCCATGCTCTGGAAAGAATGTTTCCTAGAGTGATACTATTACACTTCGTTTCTTGAAGGAAGCAAATCTGTGGCTGCTCCTGCTTTATCATGTTCTTTATCATTCTTAGTTTCCCTGGGCTGTTGAGCCCTCTTAAATTCCATGAAGTGAGCTTCATGATTCACTACTAGCGGTGGGCTTGTAGTACTTTGTCAACTTCGCATACCTGCCTGAGTCAACCAGGATTTTCCCTATTGCGATTGTTCATTGGAGGTCTGTTCTTCTCCCTCTCTTTTTGGAATCTTTTGGGAGGAGACCGCCATCCCAATGACTGCCCGGTTGAATGCCTAGCTGTTGTTGCTGGTATGCCCTGGAAATGATGACTTCCAGTGTGCTGAGCTGATGCTCTGGAATCTTGTCATAATCCTTCTTTTTGCAAGCTAGTTCGAGCTCCAGAATGTCAAGTCCTCCCAAGTCGAAGCTTTCTGGTTCTTCGTCCATCAGTTGTGGCTAGCTCGTGTCTTCTGAAGCGATTGCTACGCTCAAGGATTGGTTGGGAATGCCGTCCACATCCATATCCTTTGCTTTCCAGTCCGAGTTCTTCCTAGCCTCCCTAGGGGATCCATGGTCAACTTCAGGAGGGCGAGGAGTGGGAGAGGATCCAGAGGGTGGAGGGATTGTAGGAGCGGAGATGGGCGAGGGGTTGGGCCTCGAATTCAGGGGCTGATCTTCAGAGGTATTGGTGAGAATCTCAAAGCTGTTACTAGTAGAAGGAAAGGATGCGACGTCCTACTGGGGCTTTTTCCCATTAGAGGATTTTTTGTGCGATCTTTTGCAATTTTCTACTTTGGTGAAGCCATCTTGGGTCTGCTTGTCAGAGGGATCTGGGGATTGGGGCTTGGCATTCAGCGGGCAGTCCCGAAAAAGATGCCCATGAGCATGGCACTTGCGACAACGAAAGGGTACATGTTCATAATCCAAGGGTTGAATCCATTCATAGTCATCATGGAAGAGACTTACCAAGTCCGGCAGGGCCTTGTCCATGCGCATGAAGACGCAAATGCGGGCATAGGATGTATATCTGCACAACTTCATTTCTTCTGCCGATTTTATATATTCCCCCAGCCCGTTTCCAATATCTTTGAGCGAATCCTCATCCCAATATTCCTCTGGTAGCGAGTACATCCTGATCCACACTGGTGCCCAGCTGAGGTCCTCCTTGTCCGGGTTGAATCTTTCTACCCATTCCCTTAAATACAATCCTGCAGAGTTGAAAAAATAGGGCCCTTCATCCATTATTCTATTCCTGTCTTCAATGCAGAAGAAAATCACCGTGAAGAACCCTTTTGGTCCCAGCTGCAGGGTGACATGACCCTTGGGTTTCCATTTGGCAGAGATCCATCCATGCAATGCTTTTTCTGTCGGCCAGAATCCAATAAATTTTCCAATGAGTGCATGGTCCTTCATATACTGGATTTGCCCATTGATTCTATGACTGGGTAGTTCTATCTTGGGCCTTTCAGCTGCTATGGGTTTGCATGTCTTCGAGGTGACCTTAGGCGCTTCTTCGTGCTCTGTTTTCCTTTCTGGTATCTCGTTGCATCTTTCTGACTGACTGGGGAATGCGTTTGTCTTATCTTGCAGAGGGGGCTCTCTATTATCCGCCTCTTCATGCTCCGGCCCTGAAGGTAAAGACCAAGTTTGCGCTGAAGGCTCTCGATTAGAGGTGGGGGAGGGCTTTGAAACCCCCCCTTGGGGGTTACCCATTTCCGCGCTGGTTAATCCAATGGCATACTGTCGTGCTCAGGTAGGCGTCTGCTTTGAGGTGACAGAGGAGATACACTCTGCGTCGTTACAGTGGTTTGCATAAACCCTAGTTGTAGAGCTCCCATTCAATACCCTTGGGTTTATAATATTAGTCCCTTGGGTTTAATATTATTCCCTTGGGTTCATAATCCCTTAGATTTTAGTATTAATCCCTTGGGTTTATAATATCAATCCCTTGGATTTATTATTCCCTTTGGCTGATAATATAAATCATGGTAAGCCATTGTTAATCATAGCCAAGCATCATCAACCATGGTTGAATGTCGCATTGTGACAAGAATTGTCTCCCCGTCAAAATAAACCATGTTTATTTTAGTGTTTGTAGTGTTTATATTTGGGTTTAACAATGTTGGGTTTATAATATTAGTCCCATGGGTTTAATATTATTCCCTTAGGGTTTTTGTATTAATCCCTTAGTTTTATTATTCCTTGGGGTTTATAATACCAATGCCTTGGGTTTATTATTGCCTTAGGTTTATAATATCGGTCATGGTCAACCATTGTCAATCATAGTTATTTATCTAGTTATTAATAATAGAATTCAAAGTTGTAGCCATTCGTCGAGAGTTCCAGTGCATCGACAATTGCAAACAGAGATGAAGTAAAACCGACTACAGTCAGTGGTGCCACAACGACATTGGTTCATGATTGGGAGAAGAGGGAAAATAAAGCCAAGGTGATGTTGAAGATGTTAGTAAAAGACAGTATAATCCCTCACATTTCAGAATGAAAAATCACTAATGGCATTTGGGTGACGCTAAATATTTGTAAGAGACTAAAAATACAAATCCCTTGTTTTTTCTAAAGAGCAAGATTCTCTCCGTCAGAATGGAGGAGAATCAATTCCTTGTTGTGTTCATATCACAGATCAAAGAGCTAAGAAACAAGTTGAGCAACATAGGGGTGAAAGTGTCCAATACAGATCTAATCACCTGATCCAGGTGGCTCCAAAGAGACACACAGGACAAAGAGGGTTTATGAACGCTCAAAAATCAAAGTGTTTATATTGGGCTAGAACTAGAACCAGAGTGTAGTCCTCATCATTCTGATCACAACGGTGTGAACGGTTCGTCTAACCGAGTCTGTATGCGAAAGTTAGAGCTCTTCAAAGTTTTATAAGAAAGGGGAAAGTGGGGCCAAAGCATGCCACATGGCACCCTAGTAAACTAGTGGGAACCACGTAGCAGCTCACAAACCAATGACACATGTCATTTCCTCATTGGCCTATTTAATCTTGAAAAGACAAGAAGAAAATATCATTGAAAAGAAATAACAAAAAAATCTTTTTTAAATATGAAAAGAAATGGTTATTAACAACCATATAACAAAAACAGAGAACAATGCATGAAATAGTGCACGAAACAACATGACATGAGTTAAAAGTTACCACATTTTGATCGTTAGCCAAGCCATACAAGCAACGGGGGAGAAACCGAGCATCGAGAATTCAATTAAATAATATTTTATTTTTATTATAGCCAATATAAAGTATTTAGTTTTACATTTGATGTGCTATTAATTTGTTTTTTACCAAAAATTTATTTGTTTTTACCAAAAATTTATAATGTTTATCTATAGTTTGAACTTTTCTTATTATTATTGAATTTTATTTATTTGTAAGGTGATTTGTTGAAATTTTATTACGGATTGTTTAGTAACTTCTATTTATATTATTGGAAGGTGAATATATGATCAGAAGAGGAGCTAATGTTTGCAACTATAGAATATTATTGGGATGAAGAAACGGTCAGAAAAGTGACAATTGTTCTACATGAATACCAAGAGTTCTTTCCCACTAAGTTTTCAGATATGAAGGGCATAGTAGGAGATTTAGGAGTTATGAAGATTCCTATAAGTCCTGATGTGAAGCTAGTTAAGCAAAGTCCTTATAGACCGAATCCAAAGTATAAAGAAGAAGTGAAGAAAGAACTTGACAAAATGATAACAGTTTGAATCATTGAATCTATGGAAGACTCGGAGTGGGTAAGTCTAATGGTGGTACAAGAAAAGAAAACACAAGGAGAAATAAGGATTTTTGTTGATTTAAGGAAGCTAAATGATGTATGCCTACATGACCCATTCCCGACTCCTTTCACTAATGAAGTATTGGAAATGTAGGAGGTCAAGAAGCCTATTCATTTAGAGATGGATTTCTAGGATACCATTAGACTAGAATTGCACCTCAAGATCGACATGAGACCAACTTCGCTACAGAATTGGGTTCATATTAGTATATAGTGATGCCCTTTGGACTGAAGAATGCCCCTGCCGTATTTTCAATAGTTGTGGTTGCAACTTTCAAAGAATATATTCACATGTTTTTAAAAGTATACTTTGATGATTGGACTGTATTTGGGTTATTGAAGACACATAATATGAGGTTAAGGTCAATGCTCAAAAACTGCCGACAGTATCAGATTTCTCTAAATATTAAAAACTGCATATTCTATGTACCATTTGGTATATTACTAGGACATATTTTCTGCAAGCAAGGATTGATGGTGGATCCTGCGAAGATTGCTATTATTATGAATTTACCTCCACCAAATACAGTGAGACAGCTTGACACCACATTAGGACATATAGGATACTATAGAAAATTTATGAAAGGACATGCACAAATCACTGTGCCTATGGAAAAGTGCTTAAAAAAGATGTAACATTCCTATGGAATGAAGAATGTCAAGAGAGCCTCGACACACTAAAATAAGAGATAGTAACTACTCCTATACTAGTATTCCCAGATTGGAATAAGGAATTTCATTTTCATGTGGATGCTTCACTCATAGGTTTAGGAGTGTTATTGGCACAACTTGGTGCAGGAGAAATCAATCACCCTATAGCTTTTGCAAGTAGGAAACTGTCTAAAGCAGATAAGAACTATACAACTATAGATAGGGAAGGATTGGCTATGGTATATGATTTACAAAAGTTTAGACATTTTTTGTTGGGATCACATTTCAAGATGTTCAAAGACCAGTCTGCACTAAAGTATTTGGTCAATAATCTTGTTTTAGGAGGAAAGATTTGTAGATGGATATTATTGTTTAGGGAGTATGATTTTGAAGTTGTTGTTAAGCCAAGAAGAATAAATGTTCAATATAATCATTTGTCAAGGTTGGAAACAGGATAAGAGCCAACAAATATAGAGGATAATGTTCTTGATGCGTAGTTATTTGCGATCAGGGTTGCAGATGATCAGTTCATTTATTTTATTTAGTTCTTAACCACATGAATGACCCCTTAAGAATACACAATGCAGTAGAAGAAAGAACTCGTGGTTAAGGAAACATATTTTTAACTAATAGTAGGACATTTATATAAGATGGGACCAAATGAAGTAATGCAATGATATGTCTTTAAGCATGAAAGACATAAAATTTTAATAGAATCTCATAGCCGCACAACTACTGGACATTATACATGAAAAGCCACTACGAAGAAAATTTTAAGAGTAGTATTATGGTGGCCTACACTATACAAATATGCAAAGGAGTACTGTCGAGCTTGTGACATCTACGAAGAATAGGAAAACCTTCAGGAAGAGATGAAATTCTACTAGTGGCACAAGTAACATTGCAGGCTTTTGATAAATGGGTTATTGATTTTGTTGGACCTATCAATCCACTAGGAAAAAGGATTGGTGTGAGGTATATAATCATTGCGAGTGATTATTTGACAAAGTGGGCTAAAGAATAACAAGCGAAGGATTGCATGACAGAAATTTCTATGAAGTTTATCTTTGAATACGTATTGTCTAGACTTTGGTGTCCAAAGATATTGATGAGTGATCAAGGATCACATTTCTTGAATAAGACCATTAAAGCATTAACTGTGGAATTTCAAGTTTACCACCAAAAGAGAACTCCTTATCACCCTTAGGCAAATGGAACTGTGGAAGAATTCAATATAATTTTGGAGAATTCATTGTCCAAGGTATGTAATGTAAATAGGGATGATTGGGATCTTAAGATTCCATCAGTATTATGGGCTTATATGACTACATGCAAAAAGTTGATAGGTCAGACACCCTTTACATTAGATTATGTGAAAGAAGCTATGATTCCCATGGAATATATTGTCCCTAGCCTAAGAATTGCAACTTTTACAAATATGATAGACTCTGAAATAATGGAAGAAATGATGTCGAAGTTACTTGCACTAGAAGAAGACACGTTTATAGCAGGATTTCATCAACAAGTACAAAAAACAAGAGAAAAGGATTAACATGACAAGCACATTAAGCAAAAGAAATTCCAGATAGGAGGCCTTTTTATCCTCTACGATAGTAAGTTTTTGAAATTCTTAGGGAAATTCAAAACACATTTGTTGGGCCTATATGTTATTAAATATATTACCGATGGAGGTGCAGTGTAATTAGTGAAGTTAAATGGAGATTTAATTTAGGGAAAAGTAAATGGAAGTAGATTGAAGTTGTACAGGGAAAATCTTGACCCTATAGCTTCACCTTAAAGAAGAAAGAAGGAAAGTCTTAGTGTCACATGCAGTTGAAAGTGGACAATGGACTATAAACTACGCTGCAGAAAGAGCTTCGACCAAGAAATTACTTCGCTACAGTAGAGAATATGTTGAAGTTCGAAAGAAACCGTGACGTAAAACAAAGGTGTGCTACAATTGAGGGTGTGTCAAAGTTCGTCGGAAAAGTAGAAATATGACCGTTAAAATGGAAAAGACAGGTGTAAAGTTTCATTTAAGATGACCGCTGGCAGAACTTAATGATAGATACACTTTTAATGATGAAATCTAAACATAATCAGGAAAAAATAAAATCTAATGATGTGGCCCGAAAGCCAAAATTGCTATAAATAGCCGACTCTCTCCCAGATTAAGAAATTTGTTGAATTGAGAGCTCGAGTGATTAATTATGCGAAGAGGTTCCAAGAGACTTTGATGTGTATGTCGACTGAGCGATCTTGGGAGGATATTATGCAAACTTTTTGTGAGCAGGGATTGTCAAGAGTCATGGAACTTGTAGATACATCCGTGCCAGTAGTTGAAACACCCACATTAGTAGCACCACTACCACAAAAGTTATGGACATCACCAAGGAATAAGTAACCCAAGGAAGTTAAGAACTAAGAAAAAGTAGGAAAAGAAGCATGTCAAACTTGTGAAACCTCAAAAGAAACTGGAGGAGGTCAAAATTGAAGAATATGTGGAGGAAATTCAGGCTAAGGAAGGTGGCACAATGTTCATCTCACCTCTTCCCTCATATATTCTGCCAAGGAAACCAAATGCCAAGCCACTAAAGTATTCCAAGGACACAAAGTATGAGACATTCACACCATTACTACAGGAAGATGTGCAGTCTCAAACGAGATTTTAGGAAAAATCTTGCAACTAAAATTCATAGATAATTATTTTAATGACCAGACAAAGTACCCGTAGTTCACACCAGACCGGTACTTGCAGCAGGTTCACTACCCAGATAGTGGAGTGATGAGATTAGAGCCTTAACATTGGGAAAATAGGTTTGCACAGTCAGAACTACTCAACATGTTGAATGTGCCCCACTTTGGCAGAAGTTCATCAAACAAAGCGTGTGTTTAGCAAGTATTGGTATTGATTCATGATGGACACCTATGGATGGGGAATAAAATCCCCATAGAACAAATGTTTATCTACAGGATCACTAGATTACCATACCAAAGGCGGAACTCCACGGTAGAGTTCATGGGAAAGGATCAGGACCGTGCTGTGGCAGAAGAATATGAAGAAGAAATATGGGTTGGTCAAAGGAAACAGGGGCTATGAAAAACTCGATTAACGACCAAGAGTACACTTCAGCACACATATTTGGCCAACATAATTATGAGCAAGTGCCAAACAAATGAAGTTCCTGTGTCAGTGGTGTATTTAGCTGTGTAGTGCACAAATGGAGTCTAGATAACTAGGCTACTTATTTATGCAAGGAATTCCTAGATGACTACCGCGAGGTCCAGGAAAAAGGTACATCTTTCCACTACGCCTGGATAATATTAATCATTATTATGTTGGCATTGAAGGAACTAGAGGATACATAGGTTCCTCTGATAGAAGAAGATGTATGTGAGGCCGCGCAGTATGCTTCGTTGTGGCATATAACTCAACCATCAGACGCACAGGAAAATAAAATATTTTTTATGTTATATCAAATGGATCTACACATGTTGGTAAACCAGCATCCATGCCTTTCACCAAGTTTTCACAAATAGTAAAACCTTGTGGCGAGGTTCAAGATGAAATTTCATATATTGTACATACAGACGCACAAATATGTGAAGACGGAATGGCATGAATTTCCATATATAGGTCAAAGAGGATGATCTACTAGAAGCAGTGAAAAAATAGCCCATAGATTAGACGACTTCACTAGAGGAGGCAAGATACATCGCAACAGAAGTAGAAGAGCTAGACACTTTACACCATGGCGAAGGTAGTGGAAAAGACAAGGAGAAGGAAGCAGAGGTAGAGGAAGAGGAAGAAGAACACCATGAGAAGAACATCATGATGAAGAGGATCCTCAAGGAGCCGAGGATACAACTAAGGAGAAAGAAAAGGTAGAAATAGAGAAATTTGTCATAGAGAAAAGGAAGATCCAAGGTGAATCTTCCATCAAGCCTAGAACAAAGCATAAGGTGGATAAATCAAAGGAGATCATGCCAATTTTTCTCACTGAGGGATACATGGACCAAATTGGAGACAAGGTTTAGGAGATCATAGTGGAATCTTAGAATAGGGTGGAAGATCACTATGGTGAGCTTATCACAGGTGTGCATGAGAGGATTGTGGAGTTGATGCTTTTGGCATTATCAGTTAGACAACTTGCACAAACAAAGGGATGGATAAAAAAAGGAAGATCGATCATGCCTACCTTTGTCGTGAGGCTGACACATATACTTGCAAGGGCTCTACTGTTTGAATCAGTAGAAATACAGTAGTAGGCCAAGGAGTGGACACATATAAACATCAACATCGTAGCAGTGTCACTACCAATGATACATAAGCTACATGAAGAAATTATAGAGGAATTAAAGCTAAGGGAAGAGTGCACATCGCAGCTCAACATACAGGTGGAAAAGGAGTGGGTTGCGCTGTCATAGAAGCTTGACCAAACAATACAAGAGAGAGATTAGATAGAAAAAGAATATCAGTAGCTGAAGGACGTAGTAGAAACAACATGTAAGGGAATTCCAGACATGGAGGTCCGCGAAGAGGAATCGACAGAACAAAAGGTCATAAAGCTTGGCCTTGCAATCAAGGAGTAGAAAGACAAATTTGAAGCAGTACAGTTTGAGTATGAGGTAAAGATCAATGAGTTTCAGTTAAAGTTGCAACCAACTACACCAATGGAAGGAAGATGTCAAATGGAGGGTAACCTGAAGTTAGTCATGGTTAGATTCTCTGCAACATTAGTAAACTACAAAAAACTACTGGGTGAAAGCTTGTAAATTTAGAATTTGTTGCAAGAAGATCCAAATATTTAGAGGAAATGATGGAGAGGCAACAAGAGTTAGAGGAGAGTCAAGCAGTTGCGAAGACATTGCCTATATCATAGAATATCACAAATATTAATGAATCGAAGGTGTTGTAGAAGAGGATCGAAGAGATGAAGAGGGAAGATCAGACATTGATAGAAAGAACTCAGCCTTGGAAAGATGAGGCCCTTCAGCTCTCACAGAGAGTAGATGAGAAGCTTCAGGAGCTTCAGCAAAAGGAGGCAACTTTGCTACAAAAACCTGCAGATCATGTATCAGAAGCATTGTTGTTGGAAGCACGCAACGACGATAAAAAATGAAAAAAGTATGAGTCATAGGCAAGAATGCGTATAATATAATTGTAGAATAAATCAGAGGCAAAGAAGCTAAGTGATTCGGGACGAGTCACATGTCAGTGTTGGGTGGTCAGCAGCTCAAAATTTGCCAAAAATTCAAAGTTCTCAGAATGATGTGGAACATCAACGACCGCATATGTCTTGTCATCCTGATTCTAGTACAACTCGTTTCACGGAAAAATGATATCATATGCTCAATATATCATGTTCTAATTGTTTTGCCAAATAGGCGAATTTAACAAAAAAGGACATCCCATTCAATAGTCTGAACTGCTGGTAGGGTGCTGACAAAGCAGGTGATATGGAAAGTTGACTTGGTCAAAATTATTCTCTGGCTAATTGGGTGGTGGCAAGTTGCACCTTGTTAGTGGTCCAAGTGGAAAGTTTTGTGTGGTCGACGTGTTTTTGTGGTGGCCAATATCAGGCTGCCACGTGGTAGCCTAAGGACCACCAAAATCATGCAAGGGTCTGACCGTAGGTAGCAAGGGTCGAACCCATGATCTCCCAAACACTAACGTAAAGGCTTAACTATTACACCATACCAATGTTTCTTAACCATATATGTTTTTGTTTATATTTAAATAGGCATGTGTGCATAGTTTGGGAAGTGGTGCCAGCCGGCATGATTTATAGACAGACCATGTGAACGCGACCACGTCTAACCTCCAACATTTAATGTGACTACTAGAGGGAGGCGGCCAGTGCTGGGGGCTAGCCCCTAGGTGTAAGGCCCCTCCATATGACCATTATTTTGGTTTTTAGGTCTCAACAACAAAATTAACTGTCTCACAAATCCACCCGGATTTCGGCAGACTTGGTGGCCTCTTAATGGAAAATGGGGCGAATTTGTAGGAATATGCTAGATTTTGTGTAATTTGTAGAGGGAATGGTGGAGAAACTAGGAGAGGTCATAACTTCTCTAGTTTTTGACCAAATTGGGTACAAAAAGAGGATAGATAACCATTTTGGACATTTTGGACTCAATGAAGCATGTTTCAGAATCAAAGCAACACTTCTAGATAGGCTTTTTGCAAATTGAAGTCTATGGGTGCCATGGTCAACCAGAGTGTTGAATCAATTTATGGAGGAGTTTGAAGATGGGGATGACCTTGTAGGGGTTTTCCAGCCTCCATGTGCTTTTTGCAACAACTATTACATCGGTGTTGTAGCTTTTATTCCTCTTTTATCTATGTGTTTTGGAGAAGAGACTTGTTTATGTACTTCAAGTGGATTGTGGTACTGTTGATACTCTAAGAAGTTGGAGTATGGGGGTCTTGTTGTAATATGTCTTTTTTTACTTAAATTGTACATGTTTGATTGTAGGTTTACATGCATATGGAGTGATAACTCTTGCAAAAGTTGTTTCTTAAAGGAGAAACTAACCATTCCATTTCTAATCACTTTATGTACTCTTATTTTTCTATAGATTGAGCATAATGAAAATGGGTCATTCCATTAGAGATGATCCAAGGAGATATAGCCTAAGAGGGGTGAACTCCTTTAACAATGGCTGGTGTATTACTGATTGATGAGTGCTTCCATTCAGTGTTTTGATTTCATGTTTAAATTTTTGCATGAAATTAACTTAAGAAAACACACATAAAAACTCATGTTTTTACTTGCTATTTTGGAGTACAAATCTCAAGCACATTTTTGTATTCTGATTAGGATCTTAGCCTAGAAAAATAATATTCAACATTCATATCAAGTTGGTCTCAGAGCACTAGTTTTCTTTGTGCAAGGAGGAATTGACTGTTGTTTGCAAGTGAATTTGTTTTGAAGCTCAAGTGAGGAGAATTTTTTGGAAAGGAGAGAAATATTGTTACAATCTCTACCACCAGTTCTCCCTCAAGTTGCAGTAGAAGTTTCAGGAAAAGCATGTCCCAAGGAGGAGAGCCTGTAACAATGTAATAGGATGTGAAATTTTTTAGATACACTTTCTTAGACATGGCAGAAATGGTGAAATTCCTCTACGAAGAGAGGAATACCAAATTACAAGGTTAAAGCTCTAGACCTCCAAGAGGACAATGTTCTCTAAGGGAAGAAGGTAACAATAATGGTGATAAATCACCATATTCTCCACAATCTTCATGTTTTTCTACAACTCGTATGCAAGATGTTAGTGTATAAAGTCCCTCGGAGAAGTAACATGGACAAGTTTGTACCTTTTTTCCACATGATGTGGAGGATGAGCTTCTATCAGCATCCAAATTCAAGGCGCTGAAAGAAGAGAGCCAAATAGTCCAAGAGGACACATATAGAATCAAAATAGAGTTTAAAAACATCTTTTTATGTCAATCAAAAAATGGCGCAAATGGTAAGCATTTACATGCTTCTTATTTACATGAAAGTGTTGATGTAGATTCATTTGTAGCGTTTGAAAAACATAGAAAAGGCATTGGTTCCAAGCTCTTGACCAAGATGGGTTACAAGGGAGGAGGCCTTGGAGTAAACCATCAAGGCATTAAAATTCCAATTGAGGCAAAGGAGAGGTCTAAATATGAAGGATTAGGCTATGTTGCAAAAGAATATTGGTCTTATAGTGACAACTCATGGGTATCGTGTTCCTTTTTCTATAAAAGAGGACATGAGGAGGCAAGATGTTTGGATTTGCATCCAGAATTGGTACGTGCTTGGTTCCTAAAGTATAAGGAGGACTTGAACTACAAAACATATCCAAAGAGAGAAGAACAAGTTTAAGAAGAAACTAACCCAAGTTCTTATTGCCATGCAAGTTCCTCACACAAGAAGCATAAGCCAAAGGACAACAAAAGGAGGTATAATCATCATTTTAATACAATTGCTTTTCATAATGGAAAACAATATGCTCATGTGAACAACATGTTGAAAAATATTTTTCCATGCACCTTTTTCCTTTCATATAACCATTGTGTAGATAAGTGCTATAAAAGGAATGAAATCATCAAGAATATGTTTATGGCTAATGGAATTGAGATCAAAAAGAGAAATCTGATCCAAGGTTAAAGACATGCGATCCAAGAGAAGCTCAAAAGAATTTTTTCACTCACTTCATATCAGTGGGGATTGGGTCAAGAAGTGTTGGAAATTGTTTCCATAACTTCATCCTGGAAAGGGAAAGCAAATTATGCAAGCACCAGAAGAGGAAGTGACAAAGGAAAAAGTGGCGCAATATGCGACCATCTCTCAAGTAGCTCCAGAAGAAGAAAAAGTTCAAATACAAGGTTCATTTACTTGGTTGGGTAAGAAATGGGTGGACAATTTGTCCAGCTGAAGTTTGTAAATATTTGTTTTGCACTAGTTGCATATCCCCATAGTTGGGCAATTTGTAAAAGTGATGTTCATAAAGAAATCACTTATATGCAACAACATTTTCTTTGGCATGGTTATGCTAGTTTTATTTGTTGATAGTCGATTTGAATGGAAAATTTTGGAATGAAGTTTATTCCATCTTGTAAAATTAATTTCTATTTGTAGTTTAAGAAAGAATTTTAAAATTGTTGTATGAGTAGTTGCATCACATTCAGTATATTACAAATGTGTTAAGCACTCAAGTTATACAAGTATTAACTATGTGAAACTTGTTTTGGTTCATTTTTCAAAGTCTTTTTGGGATCTTATCCTTGATAAGGATTTTTCATAAGAGTGCCATGGGAATTCTTCTTGGGAGGGGTGTTGTTGTGGATGGTCATAGCTACATGGACAAGCTGAGAAGAACATTGAACTTGAATTCTTTGGTTAGGTTATATTTCAAGTTCAACTTGAGAAAGAGACAAGAAAAGTATAGGTCAAGGCACTACAATCATCAATTGGATCGAGTTTGAAAAAGTGAAGGAATTTTACCTTCAAATGCTGAACAATTGAAAGTGAACTTTTGGGGACCAAAATTTTTCAGTGGGGAAGAGTGATCAGGAGCTCAAAATTTGCCAAAAAATGAAAATTGTTAAAATGATGTGGAACCTAAATGATTGTGTAGATCACATTGTCCTGATTCTGACAAAGCTCATTTCACAGAAAACCGATATCATATGCTCAAGATATCGTGTTCTGGTCATTTTGACAAACAAACGAATTTAAAAAAGGACAACCTAGTCCAGAATCCATACTATTGACGTGGCACTGATTGGGTAGGTGATATGGTAGGTTGACTTGGTCAAAAGAATTCTTTGAGGAATTGGGTGGTGCCAAGTGGCAAGTTTTGTGTGGTCCACGTGTTTTTGTGGTGGAAAACCTCAGGTTGCCACATGGCAACCTGAGGACCACCAAAATGGTGCAAGGGTCTGGATGAAGGCAACAAGGGTTGAAACTGTGACCTCCCAAACACTAATGCAAAGGGTTCACCATCACACCATATGAGCATTTCTCAACCATATATGTTTTTTTTATATATTTAAATAGACATGTGCATGTAATTTGGGAAGTGGGGCCAGTCCACACGGTTTATAGACCACCCATGTGAACACGACCATGTCTAATTGCGAACAATTAATGTGATTGTCGGAGGGAGGGAGCCAACGTCAAGGGATAGCCCCAAGGCACATGGCCCCCCCATATGGCCATTATTTTGGTTTTTAGTCCTCATCGAAAAATTTAACCATTCGACAAATCCTGCTGGATTTTAGCAGATTTGGTGGCCTATTACCGGAAAATGGGGCGAATTTGTAGGATGATGCCGAATTTTGTGAAATTTTTAGATAAAATAGTGGAGAAATTTGTGAACTTTGTAGATGATGCATGCTTCCATTCAGTGTTTTTATTTCATGTTTAAAGCTTTTCATGAAATTAAATTAAGAAAACACACATAAAAACTCATGTTTTTACTTGTAATTTTGGAGTACAAACCTCAAGCACATTTTTGTATTCTGATGAGTATCTTAGCATAGAAAACTAATATTCCACATTAAGATCATGGGAGCCTATTGGGTGTAATCGAACTCGGCCAAATTTTGGGCAAGAAACCCCAGTTTTGTGCAACGCTAAGTAGAAAAGATGTTGTGGAGTACGAAGTGGACTGCGTAGTAGAGCAGTGGAGCACAACAAAGACCTTGCAATAAAGTAACTATGCAACATAAGGGGATTTGAGACAAAGCCCCTTCCTTTCTTGTAAAAAGCATAAAATATTGTAAAAGTTGACGGTTTTGGACCATAGTCCCTTGCATTATGAAAACCATGGTATCAGGTCCGTGGTAATGTAGCGATGTAATCCCTCATGTAATAGTATATATAGGGATCAATAATAAAGAAGAGGATCATCTTAGGATCATATCATGTATTGAATGGTTGAATCTTTGTGACTGGATTTTGTGGTGAAGGAAAGGCTTTTTAGTTGAGTGCGCAGAGGCCTAAGTTTGCAGCTGAGTGTGTAGATGACCTGCAGCTAAGTGTGAAGGTCAATAACTATTTTTTGTACAAATTCTATATTATAAGAAACAGTTCTTGTGGACGTAGTCTCACATTGGGATGAACCACGGTAAAATTTGTCTCTCATGTGTTGATTTACTTATTATCTGCACTTTATTTTAGTATTGTGAAGTTTATGTATGTTTATGTTATGTTTAAGTGAAGAATGTAATTCTATGAAGTAATATATAATTGCGAAGTAGTTTATGTATTTGATGTAATTTGTAAGCATTAAATCATAATACAAAAGGTGTCACATCGCAACATCCCTCAAGCTGCAAAAATCTGGTTCTGCAACCTCCCATAGTCACTTCGGGTGAGACTGCGACTTGCTTGGAGGTCATTACTGAAAGGGCCAGTGACTGAGGGTTTTGCTGCTGCACAATAAATTCCAAACCTGGGTCATCCCAACTAGGCCAACACCTACACTTGACGTACAACATATACACCTACACCCGACATACAAACACAACACATACACCTATATTCAGTGTACAATACAACACATATACCTACACCTAGTGTATAACACAATATATATACATACGCGAAGTACAATAAAATGAATACACCTATCACAATACCACAACTACACACTACACATACACTGTACCACATGTACACAAAACAACATGTACAACATGCACACAATACCACATGTGCACAACGCATGTATGACATTCACAAAATACATGTACATAGTACCACCTGTAAACAACACCACCTGAACAATAGGAACACAACACCACATGTACACAACACCACTCGCATAATGTGTACACCGCACCACATGTACAAAACATCACCTGCACAGTGTGTACACAACACCACATCTACAACATGTACACAAAACCACATCCACAACATGTACACAACACTACATGCACGACATGTACAGAACACCACATGTACATAGCACCACATGCACGACATGTAAACACCACCACCTACACAGTATCCCATGTATAACATGTACACAACACCACATGTACACTCCTACACACAACACCACATATACATAACACTGCATATACAACATGTGCATAGTACCATATGTGCATAACACCACATATCCAACATTCTCACAACACCATATGCACACAACGCAACATATCCATCATGTGTGCAGTACAATATGTACACAACACCACATATCTAACATGTACATAGCACCATCTATACCCAACACTGCATATGCAATATGCACACAACACCATATATAAAATAGGAAGACAACACCATAGGTACAATCACTAAATATACAATATGCACAACATATACACAATAGTTACCTTACCTTGTTGTGCCAAGCATGTTACCTTGCAATTTGACACATCCACACCATCTCGCAAGGGACTCAAATCCTTTCAAAGATCTAGACATAACTGAAAACTACCTTAATATATCTATTAAATACATGTTTAGGAATAACATATATCCACATAATATCAGACAAAATCTAGGTTAAAAAGACTTCCTGTATTCAATGCATTCATTCATTTGGAATTTTGGTTTCCAAACACAGCGAAAGGAATTCTCACCCAATTCCTTTCTTTTACCTTTAACTTGTTGCAACTGAGTCTTATTATGTACTGCTACATCACCCAACAAATAGTTATATAAATAAATAAACTATTACTTTGTCATGCTAATAGCATGCATGTTACCATGCAATTGTTTACACATGTCAACCACATGTTCCAAGGATCAAAACATCATGTCTGTTAATTGAAATCAATATTTTCCAATACTAACAACCATGTCATAATCAACAATCAACTGATAGTCTCTAGTCATAATACTACAACTATCAGTGTCTATCACCCACTTACACTCAAGTGCATATCAATTATCTCATAACATATTATGTTAGTACAAGCATCTTAAAACAAGATCATTCATTCATGCAATCTGATAGACACATACTCATATCATGCAATTAATCAAACATTCAAACAAATAATAGACAACATAATAGACACCAAGCTCTCAATCACCAAATAGATGACATAATCAAACTCATACCTTAATGTATCTTAGGGGAGGCTATCACATCTACACAAATCAATCCAAATTAATATGACATAATATCACAATATATTAACTCATACCTTAATTTCATAACCATAATCATCTACATAGGTCAATCCATATTAGCACAAAACATAATAACATCAAAACCTCAGCGTCAATGAATGTAATCATCAGGCATATGACCACAATGCATACAATAACAAGTTACTATCATTCATTACTATCCAACACATGTGCATATGATTACACTAATCAAATTGCATCTAGCATGCATGTAACCACAACATCAATAGAATGAAAGACATGTATATAACCATAATGCATATAATAATCCATTAACTAACATACCTTCATGCCAAACATACAATACCTATATGATGATCTTCTCTTATCATAAAGTCTAGTACCGCAACCTAATTTTGATGGTTTGCATCTCCTGCTCTATCTCAACCAACACATAATCATCATCATGAGATAAGTTGCAACAATGAATCTCACAATGATTCTCTGACCTACTATTCATGCATAACCATAACTATAACAATATATGAATAAAAAACATACAGACACTGACATGCATAATGAACACATATATGACCAACATTTATGCATGACAAACACATCCTAACAAAAATTTCATCAAATTATATATGACAATGGAAATGTAACAATGACCACCACCATGCATACACAAGAAGCACATAGACTACAAGAAAAAGAACACATATGCAATTGACATGTATACATGAAAAAAACATTTTGCCCATCTAGTCCAAGTGTTGAACCATAATCTAATACCACCCTGTAACTCCCTCCTCCCACATTTACCCGTTACCGACCTACCAGAGTAAACATGTGACGAAGAGTTAGTATGATATGATTCAACCTCTTAGTCTGAGGTATTCATGGAAAGAGTAGCATTTTTCATATTGGATTTTAACATAATAATGTCTCAATTACTATTAAGGGCATGGATTCCATGGAATTCTTGCTTGGTGAGGTTAGGTTTGCATAAAATAGAACAAGGAAGAATTCAACCAATTTCTTGGCTAATTTATTCTATATGGTGTGAGGGGATAAGTGGGGTTATTAATTCGATGGCATAGAGGATATCCTCATGGAGAATGCACTTGGGCATGAGGACATAATTAAATCCTTTCTCTAGGAGGATTAGGGTTGATGGTTGATGGTTGGGGAAAGAAAGATGAATGACAATAGGAGGGGAGGAGTTATAGACATTTTTGTGCCTGACATCATTGAGCATAAAATGTCCATAATCTAAGGGATCCAAAGTCCCTAAACATGTTGTTCCTACCCCTAGAGAAACAAGGCTAACAAACCACAGCAATTCACAGAAGTTCTCCACCAGAAACTGCTCAAAAACAAGTCAATTCAGGATCAATTCAATGGCTCCACTAGCTGTCTGCGCTGAATGTCAAAGCCAACACTGGCTACCTGCACTGCAACGCAGGTAGAAGCACTACCAGGGTGCGTTGAGCGAGAATTTCCAAATGGAAAGTTCATTCCAAGAGGTGTCAAGGCCCAGGAAGCTTCCAGAATCTTCCTCAATGATAGTTGCCTCAGTGAATTCGACTAGTGATGAGTAAGAGGTTCCAAATCTCCAAGTGGAATCAAGAACTGACAGAGGGAGAGGACACTAGTCAGATCTCAAGCTGACTCATCCTCTCTCCAAACATCTATATATGGATCTGTCCTCCATGAGATCTAGAGGCTGGAATTTTGTTATTGCAAAGAATTGTTGTTGGTTTGAGATTGGAATCATTGGGTGCTTAATGCTTTGAAGGGGGTGAAGATAGGAATTCCATTTTCTGGGAAGGAGATGCTGGATTGGAGCCATCTGGGTTGTATCTTTTCTTGAACCTTGTTATTCATCAATAAAGCTATCTTGGTTTCTCCTATATATTGGTGTATCTTTGATGTATGATTGCATTAGTGTATTTAGTTTATTTCTAATCCTGAACTAGTTATGAATATGAATCCATGTCTTGTGTAGTGTTCTCTTCTTGTGATCTTGCAGAAACCTCTTGATGCTGGGCGAGCGAGAAGGCAAGTAGCTGGGAACTCTCAAAGAGAAGAGAAACCGGATCGAGGGACAAACGGAAGACACCGGTTAGTCCATCCATCTCTCTTCATTCTTAATTCATAAAGGAAGAATACTAGAATAGCTGTCTCTATTTGTTGCTAAGGCACTGTCACACCTTAGGTGGATAGGATCGTCCTGTATAGGAATTTTTCCCCACAACAAATTGGCGACTCTGCTGGGGAGATCTGTTTAGTCATTTTATTTGTGTTTCCATCATTGTTTGTTTCATAGACTCAACAGCAACAATCGAACTGCATCTGCTATTCTCAGATGCAAAGTAGACAGTTGCTGCTTTGGTCCAATCACTGGATTTGTCTATGATCTGAACAATGGACTCACAAATGATTTGATGATCCTTTGTGATAGATCTTAGTACTCCCTCAAAGCATCCCTTTGATTGTACCTTGTTTGTTGCTTTGATTTGGCCTGAAACCGTAGATTAATTAGCAATCTGTGACCCAGAACCCAGTGAGAAACTCTCGTTTCTCCTTCAGCGCAGACCCTGTGAAGAGGTTCTGCATTTCAACGCAGGTCCCGTGAAGGCTACCTGCGCTGAATTTCAAAACCCCTGTGTTGAGGTTGCGCTGATCCAGTTAGGCCTTGTGCAGCTGGGGTTCTCTGCTCTGTTTTGCCTTGTTTTGATCTCTGATTTTTGCAGCCTTTAACCAGCATAGGTACTAGTCTGATAACTCCTTTCCTCTAATTAAATTCCGCCTCCTTTTGTACAAAAAGACTGTGAGTGTTTTTATGTGTTTGTGGCATCATTCGCAGTTTTCCTTTGCAAGAGTGAAATAGTCATCCTGTAGCCCTTGATTCAGATCTGTTGATTGTGATCTTAGGAGAGAGTTCATTGGCTGTTTGCAGTTGATTATACATTTACTTTTGCTTTTGGTTTGAGTTTGTCTCTTTTAAGTGTCGAAACAAGTATTCATTTCGAAAATCATTAAGTGTTGTAATCTCTTCTACCCTTTCTGATTTCGAAAAAGCAAACTTGTTTGTATTTGTCATTTAAAAGCAAATTCAAAGTTGTACAAAAAGCTTTCTTTGTAGGCATCAATACTAAGAAAGCGGAAAACAAACAACTGCATTGTGCATTTGCATGTTGATAGTTTGCATGTTTGATTTAGGAAAAGTGCATTAGAGTGTGCTGATTGCTCTTTGAGAAAAGATGGTGTCTTTCTTTTCCCTTTGTAGCTAGGATTTTCATAAGTTGAAAAGATATAAAGCTTGCTTATCATCTTTAGACTGCATTTAGGAATTTGTATCATACATCTCGTGGTGAACCTCAAAAGGAAAACTTCTAAAAAGATCAACCTAAAATAAATTGAATGAACTTAACAACGCTTTGCAACATAACGCACAACATAGAGGTCTAGGCTAGAGGCGTGTTCCGGCGTCGTAAAGCCTGGTGACTGTCGATCTCGTTGATGGTGGGTGATTCCTCCTGAGGGACGATAGCGCCAGTATGGATTTTGCTCCCACGTACCGTCGCATATATATTGGGAGACCCCTATAGGCATAAAACCTTTATCCTTAGGAAGCCGTGTCGGCCGCCCTACTGATCGCAATGCACTGAACACAGCATTCAGGAAGATCGACCGCCCGTACCCTAAAAAGTATTCTGCGGTTTTGCGAAACGTTTGGCACACCCTCTACCTAGAACTCCAGAGCAGTTCCTTTTGGCCTTTTTCAGACTCTATAACAGAAAAATCCCATCCGAGCATTAGTCACTTCAGGCTCGTTAAAACATCAAAGGAGACTAGAGTCATCTTTAGCTTTTTCTCGACTCTTTAAAATTGAAAAAGCAAGTTGTGTCTAAAAGTGTCTAAAAAATTCATTTAATTCGGAAACACACTTTCCCCTTTTGTATTTTGGTTGATCGAGTAATCCGCAATCGTGGAAGAAAGTCAATTGAAACCCCGTCATTCCCGGAGGCTTACGAGTCAACCGTCTTTGTCTCCGGAATCGAAAACAGTACAGACAAAGCGAACTCGTTTAACCGGTTCGAAATCTCCTATCAAAGTTAGAACAAGTGTTCCAACGACATCTGAGATTCCGGTTACTCCAAACATTTCTGGGAACCCTGCCTCTATAGAAGAAGTTCAACAGCCACAGAGGGACAGTAACACTGATCCTAGTCTGGGTGCAAATACTTGCGTTACTGAACCAGTTCCATCTGTAACCGGTTCAGAGAGTCTTGCTCCTCAAACAACTGTCGCTGTCGATTCAACCCCTTCTTCGGCACCAGAAATATTTTACGGACCTGACGGTCTTCCTCTTCCACCTGGTTTGATTGCGATAGAGGAAATTGTAGAAGATCCGCAAGCAAGCACTCCAACACATTTTGGAGTCGGGGTCACTCTATTTCCTTCGACATCAGAAGTTAGTCTACCACTAGTGGAAGTTCCTGTAGAATCGCTAGGTAATCTCTTGGATAGACTCAAAATGTCTGAACAACCGTCAACATCTAGGACTGTGTCGAATGACACAGCGACAGCAGAACTCCCTGCCGTCACTCCGACAATGTTTGCCGGCATACCATCTGTCCCGACTAGCTCACAACCGCTAGAAGGAGTCCACCCAGGGACTATTTCGACAGTGTGGTCCATTCCAGTTTGTTCCTCCGGAGTAATATCCAGAAACTCTTATGTTGAAACTCGCCAGATTGATCCATTTGGAGGTCAATTTGGGCAATCCAGTCCCCAAGGACAAACAATCCCCTTGAGTTCCGGATTGCCACCGTATGGGGGGCAGTATGCCCTTTCATTACCCCCTCCGGGAGGGTATCCATACGGGAGTTCACAACAGTATTCAGGTTATACTGGAGTTACATCAAGTGGTTGGGTACGTATGCTACCTCAACAACCAAGGGTTGTGTATTCTATTCAACAATGTGTACCTATGTCGAACATCCCGACCACACCGGCTATTGTGACAGTGTCGCAAGTTCAAACGTTGCCTGTTGTATGTCAACCTCAGATTTCTCAGGTTGTGATGCAACAGCCCCTTGACCCTGTGACTCAACCACAATCGCCTACTGGTGGGACGACACAGGTCCAAACGGGTACAATTACCCCACACCTTGGTCCAATGGTTAGTATAGCGCAACAGAACATGGCTTCGCAACCATGGTTGGTGCAATACCAACAACCACAATTCCAACAAGTATACCAAGGTTCTGAGCAGCAGATCTTTGCGAACAGTGGACAACCGTACATTCAAAACGGTCAAAATCAACCGCTTTACAGTGGTCAAGTCCACCAACCGTGTCAGTCATACCAACATCAATTACATTATGTTGGTATGCAAAGGCCAACCGCTCAGGCAATTCCATCATACCCTGGGTATGCTTCACCTAACCTGAATCAACAGTTACCATTTGTGGCAACTTTAGAGTTACCCGATTTACACCGATTAACAAACGATCCAATTGCTTACGCCCCTTGGTGGCTAGTGATTCCTCACAAACTTCCTTCGGACATTCCTAAATTTAATGGAAATCTGGGTGAAGACCCATCGAATCACGTGATGACCTTTCATCTATGGTGTTCGTCAAACACCTTAAACGATGATTCGATAAGACTTCGCCTCTTTCAGAGGACGTTAACGGGTCCAGCGGCTAAATGGTATATTGAATTGCCTAGAGCTTCGTTCGACAATTTCAGCACCCTAGCCACGGCTTTCTTAACCCATTTTCAATTACCGATAAGGTATGAAACGGGAACGGAAATCTTAACCAACTTCAAGCAGACAACAGCCACTCACATATCTGATCATATACATGAGTGGCGACGTCGTCATAGGATGGTAAAAACGTATGTTCCCGATCAGCTGTTAGCTGAATGGTTTATCAAGTCATTACTTCCTGCCATAACGGAAGATGTGGCAAAGGGGGGAGTCATAACAGAAGAGCAAGTTCTCGCTCGTGCGCAGTATCTAGACTTAGTCTACACTCAGTCTGGCATGCTCTACGACAAAATACCTGACGCCCCTAGACCAGAATTCTCAATTCCTCCTCCTCCTAAATCAAACAATGAATCTCATGCCGGCGATGGCGTGATTGGCACGACAAACGCGAAATCGACAAAGGCCAACTCCAAGAAGGCCCGTAAGGTTTCAGATCAAAATGCGAAAGAAGAAATTCTTGCTTCGGAAGTAAATGCCGTATCAGCAGATAAAGGCAAAGAAACCAATCAACCAGGAAGCAAGAAGAAGCAAAACAAAGGGAAGAAGAAGAAACAAGGTGAGTCATCTCCCGGAAAAACTTCTTCAAACCCTCTTGGGAAAGGGAAACCAAAAAATCCATGTCAAATATGTGATGAGGATCATTGGACACGCAATTGTCCATACAAAGCTGAGCTTAAAAGGTTCTTCAAAATTTCGCAAACCTCAGCTGTGTTAACTGATCCGTTCCCAAATCCAGGTCAAAATCTGGTTGATAATGGAAATGCTTCCCCGTCGCAAGTGCTTATGTTGTCGGTTTCAAAACAACAGAATGATTCTTTGATTTCGACAAGGAACAAAGATTACGGGAATCTGCAGCTGTCGAACAACAAAGGTAAAGATCAACCAAGTAGTTCGACAACAACTTCGACAGAAGTTGTACCGCCCATCATTCCTGAATTAACAATAAAACCGCCGAAGGGAGTAGTACACAAGTCGACATTTAATCCTCGCGCCAGAGCGGCGCAGCATTATAACATAGTGGAAGATTTGGCCCAAACGCCATCCGCTATGTCGACTCTTGAAGTACTACAAAATTGTCCATCCCAAAGGCAGGCTTTGTTATCGGCTATTGGTGGGGTTGATCCTAAGGATTCCAATCTTGTATCCTTCGACCACAAAGGATACGATCCTCAGTTACCAGCTCAACTAGCTTTCCTTATTCAAGTGAAAGCCCTGAACAAAACTATTCACCGAACAATCATTGATGAGGGGGCATCTACATGTATTATGTCGATGAGTTGCTGGAAAAATTTAGGGTCTCTGACCTTGTCGCGATCGTCGACGACATTGAAAGCATTTGACGGAAGGACCTATACCCCGTGCGGTATCCTAAATAACTTGAAGATTGAACTGGGGGGAAAAACAGTAGAAATAGATGTTGAAGTCATCGATGGGAATCTTGACTACAACATCCTACTAGGAAGACCGTGGATATATGCCATGGCAGCTGTAGTGTCGACTTATTTTAGGAAGATCGCATTCCCTTTTCAAGGAGGGATTACGATCGTTGACCAACAAGACTTCCTCCCTAATGGTTCACAAGTTATGGGAAGCATTCCCATGATTCATGGAAGCAACCGTTCGCTTCAAGATATCGGAGTAGGCCTACTGAAAGACCCCACATTAATGGGAACTTTCGCACTTCCACCTCCAATCTATATAGGAGAAGTAGCGTTGGTAGGAGCCTGCAATATGATATCTTCCACAAAGATCTCAGAAGACGATATCAACATGGATCATGAAATGGTTTTGCCCCCAAGCCCTATAGAAATATTGTAGCAATCAATGTTTCGGGCATGGGAGGCGAACGCAAATCAACGCTCATCAAGCGTTTGGGTAGATAGGTCTAGAGAATATGGTACCCCATTAGATCCTTGGTCGAAAGTGCATGGGACTGACGAAGGAATCCTACAACCAATGTTGATTGAGGGGGCACCATGGAATGATTGCCACCATCATTCCCTTCTTCCAGATTATGAAGAAGATACTCAACATGACCTTTATCACCCTTCAGTTTTTGAATTCCTATCAAACACTGTAAATACGGTGGATTCTGAACGAAACTTATCCAATATTGAAGAGACTATAGCCATAAATATCTCGACTAAAACAAATGTTGTAGAGAATATTTATGTCGGCAAAGATTGTTCTCCTTCAGAACTGGAAATATATAATGCTCTTTTTCGCGAATTCAGAGATGTCTTTGCTTGGTCATATGATGAAATGCCAGGCATTGACTCGAGTATCGTTGAACATGAAATTAAGATGTATCCTGATGTCAAACCAGTAAGACAACGGCTTCGGCAGGTACACCCCAAGAAAGCCGCTGCCATTAAAGGAGAAGTTGAAAAGCTCCTCCATGCTGGTTTCGTCTACCCGGTTCCTCTAACCGAATGGGTATCGAATATTGTCCCTATTATGAAGAAACAAGGGACAATCAGAGTGTGTGTCGATTATAGAGATGTAAACCAAGCTTGTCCGAAAGAAAACTACCCTACATCCTTCATCGACCAGATAATTGATGAATGCGCCGGATGTGAAATCTTTTCATTCATGGATGGATTTTCCGGGTATAATCAAATAAATATCCGCCCACAGGACCAGTCAAAGACTGCATTCATTTGTCCGTGGGGCACATTCGCTTATCGAAAATTACCCTTTGGTTTAAAGAACGCAGGGGCGACGTTTCAGAGGGCAATGAATTATGCCTTCCATGACATCAAGAACATCGTTCAACCATACCTCGACGACCTTCCGGCTCATTCGCGAAAGCGGACTGATCATCCGCAGCATTTAAGAGCGATATTTCTACGTTGCCGACACTACAAGATAAGACTCAATCCGCACAAATGTGTATTTTGCATCGGTTCTGGTCGTTTACTTGGCTTTGTGGTCTCTAAGGATGGGATTCGTCTCGACCCTTGCAAGGTTCAGGCAATCATTAATTTGCCTCCACCTTCAAATTTGCTTCAGATTCAGAAACTCCAAGGGAAAGCAAACTTTCTGAGGAGGTTCATTCCAAATTACGCAGAACTTGCTAAAGGTTATACTCGTCTTTTGAAAAAGGATGTACCTTTTGTCTGGGATCAGGTGGCGCAAGCTTCCTTTGATGCTCTGAAAGATTCTCTAGTAAAAGCATCATTAATGTATGCCCCAGACTATCAAAGAGATTTTAACCTATATCTGGCTGCAGCGGATACGACCATTGCGATGGTTTTAGTTCAAGAAGTCGATGGAATTGAACATCCTATATATTATTTAAGCAAAAACTTGAATGATACAGAAAGCAAATATTCTTACGTTGAAAAGCTAGCACTCGCTGCTGTTCAAGCGATACAAAGATTTCGACATTATGTCCTCTTTCGGAAAACTACCATTCTATCAGATTGCAACCCCATGACTTATATATTGTCGCGATAGTTGCTGGGGGGCAAATATTAAAAATGGATAGCGATCCTTCAAGAGTTTGATCTGGAATTTGTAAAATCCAAATCAAAGAAAGCTTTAGTTTTCGCAGAATTATTGTGCGATCTCCCATCGTCGTCCAACGATGAAACATCCGAAGAATCAATCGTGGATGAAAGTTTGTTTCTGATATCTACAAGCAATGAGTGGTATGGAGATATAATAATTTATCTCCAAACCCAAAAATTCAGGCCTCTCACTCAGAACAGAAACGTATACGATACCAAGCAAAAGACTACATGATCGTCGGTGATACGCTTTACCGTCGTCGTATCGATATAGTTCTAAGGAGGTGCCTCACCCATGAGGAGGCCGAAAAAGCCCTGAATGAGTGTCATTCAGGCGCGTGTGGGGGGCATCAATCTGGATATGCTACAGCACAGAAAATCTTACGAGCAGGATACTTCTGGCCAACCATGTTCAAAGATTGCATAACCGCAGTCAGAAGTTGCCATGCTTGTCAAATTTTTGATAGAAAAACCAGAGGACCACCCGCACCTTTACAGCCAATAGTTGCTGTTGGGCCTTTCGCCAAATGGGGCATCGATTTCATGACATGTAACCCCACCTCGACCGGGGGGCATGGGTATATTATAGTCGCCGTTGACTATTTTACCAAATGGGCCGAGGCGATGCCTACATTAGATAACACTGGTGAAACAGCTGCCCTTTTCTTTTTTTTTTTCAATCATGTAGTCGCCAGGTTCGGCTTACCACAGGCTATAGTTACAGACCATGGATCACATTTTCGCAATCACATGATGGTTGAATTAGCTGCCAAGCTAGGGCTATCTCACGACAGCTCTACCCCGTATTATCCACAAGCCAACGGACAAGTTGAAGCGATCAACAAGGTCCTGAAGCGTGTGTTGCAAAGGATGATCAGAGTTCACAAAAGAAGGTGGCACCGAACATCGGTAAAGAATGCAACTGGGTTCACACCTTTCCAATTGGTGTATGGCCTGGAAGCAGTCCTACCAATCCAGTGTGAAATCTCGTCTCTTAAACTCGCAATTGATCTCCTCCCCGGAACTTCAGAAGAAGAGGCCCGTTTCTTGGAATTAATCCAATTGGATGAAACCCGTCGTGATGCCACTTTGGCTAACGAAGCCCATAAGAAACGAGTCAAGGTGCAGTTCGACAAAAATGTCAAACCTCGTGTCTTCTCAGAAGGTGATTTGGTCTTGCTTTATGACCAAGAATCCGATAAATTGGGAGCAGGTAAATTTAATTCTTTATGGATGGGCCCCTATATTGTTAAACGAGTGTTAGCAAAAGGAGCCTACGAGTTAATGGATTATGATGGAATTCCACTGGCGCAACCCCGTAATGGGTTGTACCTCAAGCGGTACTATGCTTAAATAGTAACCTGTATGCTTTTGTTGTATTTTGTTTTCGCTAAAGTGTTTGTTTTGGTCGAGTAATCCACCTTTTTACATTTATTGCAGATGTCAAACCTTCTGGAGACATGTGTTGGATATGTCGACGGAGCGAGTCGTAGTTCGCGGAACCTGTCCTCCGCAGCCTGGGCCATTTTTGATCCAAGCGGCGAGTTAGTAAGTTTCAGAGGCGTATGTATCGGGAAATCAACGAATAACATCGCTGAATATAGCGCATTGATAGAACTACTCCCTGATGCCATCACCCATGGTATACACCGACTAATCATCAGGCTAGACTCACAACTCGTAATACTACAACTCAATGGTATATATTCCGTCCGCAACCCAGCTATTTATCGCATGTTCCTAAGGGTTAAGATTTTGGAAAGACAGTTTGATTTAATTCAATACCAGCATATTTCCAGAAACTTAAACACATTAACCGACTCATTAGCAAACTATGTGTTAGATAGACATTTGCGACATTTATAAAAAGAGACACATCATCAATGTTGTACATATGGATCATATAACTCAACCAGAATAAACCCCGAAAATCAAAATATATATATAAGCTGTTTATCGTTTATACATGATGTTCTGTAACCAAGACAAAAATCGGTCGCATGACCCAAAAACTCAAAATGCTAGGGGGCACCCTAGCCTAGTGATGCTCATGATAGCACGTCACGGCCTGTGCAATCATGCGTAAGAGACGAGTCCATCGTCTAGGCACACCAGTAGTATGCCGCTGCAACTGTAAAGGTAACTCGTCGATCCTCACATCGGGAATGCCGAGAGTAAGGCTCTCAACCTGCTCCTGCACAGCTGTAAGGGTCTCGGCCACATCAAGGTCACGAAGAATAACCCTCCCAGCAGTCTCCCCTACTGGGGTAGCAACTGGCACTCTTGGGCGAACTGCTGGATGAACAGGACCAACATCTGCATGCACACATGAGTTTGATTAAAGTCTTGATAGAATAAAGCACAAGGACACTATAAATAAAAATAGTAAACAGTGATATGGTCAAAGATTTTACCAATAGTGCCCCACTATTCGCCATCCGGCAGTACCAAGTCCGGATCACCTCGGAAATCCATACCAACATATGGATACTCGGAATAGACCATCTCCTGATGCTCGAACCACCTGAAGAAGGTATCAGTGAAAGAAATCTGAGATTGACCAGCATGCCTAGACATGTGATCAACCTATCTCTGCATGCGTGGCTCGGTAGGAGAAGGCAAGTCGAGTGCGATATACTGAGGCTGCATCAGTGGTATCTTCTCCAAGGCAAAGGCAGTCAAAATAGAACCAAATCCAAAGTTCTTCAGCTTCCCATCCTTTAGCTTGGTCAACTGACTTTTCATCTGAAGAAGTACTGCATCACACCAGTTGAATATTTTCGGTTGGAGGCACTCCAAGGCATGCTGCACATAGGATCTGTTGGCAACATGAAGAGATGCACTACCGGCCATCCTACCAATAGTATACAGAATGGACCTGAGAGACCTGTCAGTAATCTCACAGATAACGACCTTGCCATCTCTACTCGGCAGAGATCCTTCCCTGCAATACTGGTGGACATAATCTCTCACGGAGTCATTCCCTTGGGCCGAACCTGACAAAGAAATGGGGGCACCCCGCCTCGATAAACCAGTCAAGAAGTAAATGTCTACCACGGTCAAAGGGATGGATTTGCTCCTGATCTTGATAGGATCCCAAGCATCAAGCATATACTGCAGTACGAAGATCTGTGCTCTCATACTAGAGATACGGAAGAACTTCAGCAGACCACAGTTCCGCAGCGCGTTCACCGTGACAGGATCATGGAGGGAAATCTTGTCCTCTTCTTCATGTTCTCGTTCTCGCCATGTAAGGGTCATTTTTCTCCAATAATCTCTGAAAACAAAACATGAGAGGAGTTAGATCCTGGATTTGATGAGAAACTGGAAAAATTTTCATCAAAAACTATGCAACAAAACAATTTTTCTGTGATCAACACAACTAGCCAGTGTTCCACCTGCGTTGAAGGTCAAACTGCCTTCATGCAGCTTGACATTCAGCGTAGTTTTTGGGTGAACCAGCTGCGCTGATGGCTGAGCGCCCTAACAAAACCCCAGGGGCTCAGGGAAGCAGGAAAACAGGCACAGAATGGAAAAAGGAAACCATGAAAAGAAAGAGCTAGGGTTTAGCTCCTACCTGGTCCAGACGGCGCCGAAAATCGTCCGCAGAATCTCCCGGAATCAGCTGATGAAAATCAAGGGGGAAGAGGCACCTCCAAAGCTCCAACAAACCAAGTTCAAATGAAATGGTAAAATGAGAGGTAAAAACACTTTTTAATTGCTTTTTACGTAGTTCAAAGCGAAATATTAGGGTTTTAATCTCGTTTTCAAGCAAATGTTATTCATTTCTAACTAGTTTGATGCAGCAATTGAGGATACAGTACTATCTTTGAAAAGGGCAAAGCTAGTTATGGTAAAAAATCAAAATTTGACCATAAAAATCGAGCAGTTTTAGCACACAGTTCATGCTCGTTAAAAAATAAACGCAAGATCCGAGCAGTTTTAGCACATAGTTCATGCTCGTTAAAAAATAAACATAAGATTGAGCAAATGTTTCCACCCACATTTAAGCTCGTTAAAAAATGAACTATCCCGGTAAATAACCATAGTGAATGTAATATTATCAGCCATTAAAGCCTTGGTCGTGTTTGCACCGTCACCTCCACTTTTCCATTGGCCGATCGTTCACCTCCATATGTTTGTTTACCCATTTTGAGGAACAGCTGCTAAGAGTGATTTCACTAGCCATCCTTGTGACACTGCCGTGATTGGAAAATTCCAACCTGTACCTGGAATCAGCTGCTAACCCGTTTTATCACTCGTTCCTCGAAAGACGAGTCTTCTTTAAGCTCTTTTCATCTGACTCGTAAAATATGAAAAGATTGCCGAGTCCTTGGCCTTCCAGCTCGTTAAAGGGACAGGAAGTGCTATCCCTCCTCTAGATTTTAATCTTTTTGGACCTGAGGGATTATTGCACAAAAAGATCGAGCGCTTGTTTTATTCGGCTCGTTAAAACTATCGAAAACTCATCCCTTCTATATTGTTTTATACTTTTTCGGACCTAAGGGATTAGATGACGAAAAAGGACTTTTGGAGTTAACTTTATGTACCTTTTCAGACTGTCTAAAAATGAAAAGGACCGAGTTATCCTTGTCGTTAGACTCGTTAAATACATTAAATAGCGACAAACTTGTCTTTAGACGAGAACGAGTTTCACTATCGCTAGGCTCGTTAAAACATAGCGATGGGCTTGCCCGAAGGGCAGGTTATAGAACAAGCATATGTTATCCTCCTCAAGCTTGACAAAAATAAAGAGGTACTGGTCAGCAATGACTAGGGAAAAATTGGGAGAAACTCAAGAAAACTTTGATGGTAGCAAGTCGCTCTTGAACATGACACTTTTCCTCCGTACCACAATCGGGTTGGGTTGTTTCATTCACCGGTCACATCCATGGTCTCGCCATACCATCCATATTTGGGGTAATGCTACCGATCCATCGCATCAGTGTCGCCATATGTTCAAGATAAGTCGTTCAGAAAAGTCAACCGTGTCCCATCCACTGTCGTACATTATCCTTCATCCTTTCATGACTGCCACCCTGAATCATATGTCACAAATCGTTTTCACCTCGATCAAAATCATTAGCTCCGTTCCGTGTCATTGATGTGGGATTCATTAAGGCCATCCTTTGACGGATCGCTTCTTGTCGACGTCAGCTCATTATCCAAGAAGTTGATCTAGGGACAATCCCTTCAGTACTTTGAAGCTTGCATGCCTCAATGGCAAGTTTCTCACTTCCGGCGACAGGTATACATCAATGACCTTCGACCGAAAGATTTTGCGTGGTGTTCGATGCCAAGTCCTTTATTCACACCACGTGAATTGTACTGCAGTACCTTGAGGGTCATTATCATTATCAGTGATTCCTCTCGCGCTTGTTAACGGTTTACCTCATTGACCGGTAATCAAGCGATGTCTTTCCATGTTCGACTTCAGAACTTTTCTCACATGGATCGACTTGTACTTAGAGTGAAGATCGAACGAGTTTGAAGACCCCAGATCTAGTTTCATCCATCCGGGCTGCGATATATATTCAGGAAAGATAAAGACATTGACATGTACATCATTGCAGCAGATAATCATCCTACCCAAAGGATGATAATTTCATCAAAATTATCAGTCTACCACCAGACGATTGTCTGTTCTATGTACAGAAAAATGAATTTATAAAGCTGAGCATGGGAATGCCCGCCTCAGCTAGATCATGAAAGCAGTATGAAAAATAATGTATTGTATTGTATCTTGTTACAGGTCTCCTCCCAGCATTGGATGAACTTCGGATCCCCCTGATAAAGCATTTCACCCGATAAACGGCCTCGTACTTTAGGGGGCAACTGTTATAGACATTTTTGTGCCTGACAGCATTGAGCATAAAATTTCCATAATCTAAGGGATCCAAAGTCCCTAAACATGTTGTTCCTACCCCTAGAGGAACAAGGCTAACAAACCACAACGATTCACAAAAGTTCTCCACCAGAAACTGCTCAAAAACAAGTCAATTCAGGATCAATTCAATGGCTCCACTAGCTGTTTGCGCTGAATGTCAAAGCAAACACTGGCTACCTGCACTGCAACGCAGGTAGAAGCACTACCAGGGTGCGTTGAGCGAGAATTTCCAAATGGCAAGTTCATTCCAAGAGGTGTCAAGGCCCAGGAAGCTTCCAGAATCTTCCTCAATGACACTTGCCTCAGTGAATTCGACTAGTGATGAGTAAGAGGTTCCAAATCTCCAAGTGGAAGCAAGAACCTCCAAGTGGAATCAAGAACTGACAGAGGGAGAGGACACTAGTCAGATCTCAAGCTGACTCATCCTCTCTCCAAACATCTACATATGGATCTCTCCTCCATGAGATCTAGAGGCTGGAATTTTGTTATTGCAAAGAATTGTTGTTGGTTTGAGATTGGAATCATTGGGTGCTTAATGCTTTGAAGGGGGTGAAGATAGGAATTCCATTTGCTGGGAAGGAGATGTTGGATTGGAGCCCTCTGGGTTGTATCTTTTCCTGAACCTTGTTATTCATCAATAAAGCTATCTTGGTTTCTCCTATATACTGGTGTATCTTTGATGTATGATTGCATTAGTGTATTTAGTTTATTTCTAATCCTGAACTAGTTATGAATATGAATCCATGTCTTGTGTAGTGTTCTCTTCTTGTGATCTTGCAGAAACCTCTTGATGCTGGGCGAGCGAGAAGGCAAGTAGCTGGGAACTCTCAAAGAGAAGAGAAACCGGATCGAGGGACAAACGGAAGACACTGGTTAGTCCATCCATCTCTCTTCATTCTTAATTCATAAAGGAAGAATACTAGAATAGTTGTCTCTGTTTGTTGCTAAGGCACTGTCACACCTTAGGTGGATAGGATCGTCCTGTATAGGCATTTTTCCCCACAACAGGAGGTGGAAGAAAAACATTGTAGAGTGGAAGAGCAAGGGTGAGAGTGATCATGCGCTCAAAATTAGGCTCAAAAATCAAAGTGTCAAAATAATGTTAAAATTCACTTCAGATAGAAGAGCTCATCATTCTGATTACATCAATGTGAACACTCAAATACAAGATCGTATGGAAAAGTTAGAGAAAGTCAAATGCAGAAGTTAGGGCAAGTCAAAGTTCAGGTTTGATTTGCTCACATGGTAGGATTGAATGATGTGGCAAGGTCCTTCAGCGAATGAGGAGGCGTTAAGTGGCAAGCTTCCAATTGCCCCCGCATGTCATAAATCATAATCCAAGGCATGTTGGCATTAGAAATCAGTCCCCGAGCTGGGAAGGGTGTGATGTGATAAGGCAGGAAGGAAAGGTTTGAAGAAATGACCATATGAGCGTTGACATGGATCACAATCGTATATCGGTGAAGGGTTGTGCTACATAATCGGCCCCCAGCAGGTACCAGGTTGCGGTTCGATATCGCAATCACAAATCAAAATGGTGCAAAGTTCCACATATACAAAACCTCGGTTATCCGCTGAATTGCGAAATGTGATAAGTCCTTGGATGTGAGATGTTTATTAGTTCTGGTTAATACTCCCGTCAGGTCCACCACATCCTAATCACATATCACCCATCATGTTCACAAGACCATAAGCCCGCATAAGTCAGTCAATTGCAATTTGCGATGGACAATTGGTTCTGACAGATTATGATCTGCAGAACTCAGCTGATTGTGATTTGTGATCGACAGTGGCTGCTGATGGAATATGGTCCCCCACATGGAGGGAAATTGTGGGTTCCTATAGGATGTGGAGCAATTTGTGGAGTGAATAATGCAAAAACAAGGGAAAGTCATAACTTCTATAGTTTTTCACCAAATTGGATGCGAAAGGAGGCTAGAGAGTCATTTTTGGACATTATGAAATGATTGGAGCAGGTTTCAGAAGCATTTGAGCATTGTAGACACAAATTTTTATAGAGGGTGAACTCCTTTATCATGTCCTTGCTGAAATGTGCTTTTGATGATGTTCTATACATGTTTATGTTGTTGTTCAGTTTCTGGTTTATGTTAAATTTCTCATAAAATTAACATAAAAACTCTTCATTTCACTTGCAAAAATTGATGAATCCTTAAGCACAATGAAAGAATTTTGTTAATAATCTAAGGTAGATCTTAGCACTACAAACTAATATTCTAAATCAGATCAAATTTGGTATCAAAGCACTAGGTTTTCTTTGTGAAGGAATGATTTAATTGTTTGCAAGTTTATGTCATGCTTACAAGGTCAAAACTCAAATGAGGTGAAGGAAATCTGGTTGGAAGCCCTGAATTTGGTTTAAGGGGAAGAAGAGAAAGGTTTCCACAATCTTCAACACTCGTTCAACGTCAAGTTGTAGTTTATACTCTAGAGATCATGTCTCATGGAGAACCTACAAACATGACAGAAGATGAAAAGACCTTCAGAAAGGCTTCATTTGATATGACAGAGATGGTGAAGGTCCTCTATGAAGAGAGGAATAACAGGTTGCAAGGAGAAAGTTCCAAACCTCCCAACTAAAAATTCTTGTTGAAAATAGCAACAAGAAATGCTAAAAATAGCATTGTCATAAATAGCATTTCAGGACATACTCCAACTCTCTTGGAAATAGAAAAAAATAGAAATGCTAAAAATATCATTGCTATAAATAGAATTTCGGGATAGATTCCAATTTTAATTATTCTTTGAATTAAAATTGAGAATTAAAATTTGAATTTGGTCTCAGCAGCTATTTGAAAAATAATTAACTAATTCATCCTGAGTTAATTAGTTGGAGAAAATCAAACATGATGTCTTTGTGAAGACATGTAACAATTATCCCTTTGATTGAGGAAGTTATCCTTAATTAAGGAGATAAGGAAGAGTTGTATTTGAGTTGTACTTAGTGAGCTCAGTTAACTAAGTTAACTCCAGTTAAATTAGTTCCAAATAGTTGGAGGAACTAATTGTGAGTTCAGTCGGTTAATGCATGCATGCATGCAACTAGTGTTCTCCATATAACTAAATATTCTCTCATAAACAACGCATGCATGTCAGTTCAGAGAAAGACCGAGTTGAGATTAAAGGAAGAGACAGTGTACTATCAGTTGGAGAAATTTTCCTATAAAGGAAACTCATCCATGCAGAAGGAATTATCTCCTTGAGGTTTGTACAGTTATTTCTGAGCCAAGTGAGTAGTGTGAGGTGGGAATTGACACAAGTGGAAGCACTGGAACCCAGGAAAAACTACGCAAGGAAATAGGAGGCTTTTAGGGTAGAGGATAATGTTTGTGAGAAGCCTTTGACTATCTATGAGCAGCACAGGCATTGTACTAAGAGTGGGATAAATTCCGAGCTAAGGCTTTGTGTAATCCTAACATATTTCCACTTGTATGATAATACATATAGCGATTTGTTTAGCTGAGGCTTTCCCTAGAGTATTCTTCTGTGTTTCATGTCCATGATTTCTTCTTCTCTGTTATATGTGTTCCGATTGATCTTGCTCAAATTGACTAAGCTTCCGCAATGTTTGATAGTAGAAGTAGATCAAGTATTTTTCTTTAGTTACATTGCATTATCAGGTGACCTATAGTGAGAATTTCTACATGGTATTAGAGATATCTGATCCATAGAGAAATTTCTACATGGTATCAGAGCCAAGTTTATCAGAACAAAGGTGATCATATCAGTGAACAATATACGAAGAAGAGAATTCAAAGTAAGAAAAAAATTGGTCCACGATTTTGTAGAGAAAATCTTAAAAGTTTTGTGCAAAATTTTCAGAAACAAATAGCAGATATGGATTCCTTGCGAAAAAATACCCAAATTAAAAAAAAAATTGGCTGAATCAGAGTTCGGATGAGGGAGATATCGCTAATTTAAAATAAGCTCTTTTTTCCAGAAAATTTCATGACAACGGGAAATATGAAACACATTGGTGTGCTATCCAAGAACCTGTATGCACTTGAAGTAAAAAATGCATGCAAAGCCTTGAGGAGCAAGCCGAAGGTTAGATACTTGGTGGTTGAGAGGGAGAGTAAATTACCTGTCAACATGTAGCACCAAAAGAAGTCTCCGACAATTGTGGAGGAGCCACAATTGGTGAAGCAACTTTAGGAGGTTGTGGAGCAACCACAACTGGAGAAGCCAAGAGGAGACTTAGTGGAGGCATCCACTCATGCAGAGACCTCTAGTAGGGGGAAATTTTGAGCCAAGTGGGCAAAGGGATCACATGAATCCATACCTCCAAGTGTGAGGTGGGGCGATGTGAAGTGATTGTCCTAAGAAGGCTGAAATAGGGGTAGGATGCTTGAGGTACCCAGCCTCTTTGATTAGACCTTGCTACAGAAGCCCCGATGAGGAGTAGTAGGACTCACTGAGTGGGTAGAGACGGATGTGGCTGGAGCGACAGAGAGAGCTACAGTGGAGGAGTCTCAAGACAGCGCAGAGCTAGGAAGCTGCAACAATGCGAGAGGCACAAGAGTGTTGCACCAATGCAGGATGAAACAGAGAGGTGTGCAATGGTGCGAGATGCAGGGAGTTGTTGCAGCATCACAGAGGTCAGAGAGGGAGCACTTGTCAGCGACAAAGGGAGCTTCAACATCAAAAGGTGTTTCTAGCCCAACATGGATGTCAGTTGGGAGATCAGTTACTTACTTCTCAGTAACTAAGTTGCAGTGCAGCAGTGGGCAGCACGATGCAACATGATGAGAGGAGGTGCACTGCGGATGCATTCCTGGGAGATAGGGACAACAACAACACAGATGTAACAGTAAGAATCAATGTGATTGATGTAGTCAGAGATCAATGTGACAGAGGCTAGAGCAGTCAGATACTGAAGGGCATAGAGGTGTAGAGTTTTCAGTCGATAAAGGAAATAGTAGTCAGAGAATTTGATGATAGAGGCATCATTCCAATTCAGGTTGTATATTTTTTGTTTTTGGAGTTGCTGGAGCAACAAAACTTGGGAGAAGTGTTGCATACAGAACATTCCAAACGTTCAGGATCAGGTTCAAGTTGAATGCCTTTCTTGTTGAGAGGAAGTGTTGAAAATAGCAACAAGAAATGCTAAAAATAACATTGCTATAAATACTATTTCAGGATATACTTCAACTCTATTGGAAATAGAAAAAAATAGAAATGCTAAAAATAGCATTGCTATAAATAGCATTTCAGGATAGATTCCAATTTTAATTAGTCTCTGAATTAAAATTCAAATTTGGTCTCGGCAACTGTTTAAAAAATAATCAATTAATTCATATTGAGTTAATTAGTTGGAGAAAATCAAACATGAAGTCTTTGTGAAGACATGCAAAAGTTATCCCTTTGATTGAGTAAGTTATCTCTTAATTAAGGAGATAAGGATGAGTTGTACTTGAGTTGTAATTACTTAGCACAGTTAACTGAGTTAATTCCAGTTAAATTAGTTCCAAATAGTTGGAGGAACTAATTGTGAGTTCAATCAGTTAATGCATGCATGCATGCAACTAGTGTTCTCTAGATAACTGAATATTCTCTCATAAATAACTCATGCATGTTAGTTCAGAGAAAGACCGAGTTGAGATTAAAGGAAGGGAAATTGTACGATCAATTGGATGAATTTTCCTATAAAGGAAACTCATCCATGCAGAAGGAATTATCTCCTTCATGTTTTTGCAGTTATTTATGAGCCAAGTGAGCAGTGTGAGGTGGGAATTCACACAAGTGGAAGCACTCGACCCCAGGAAAAATTGTGCAAGGAAATAGGAGGCTTGGAGGGTAGAGGAGAAAGTTTATGAGAATCCTTTGACTGCCTATGAGCAGCAGAGGGATTGTATTGAGAACTGGATAGCTTCTGAGCTAAGGCTTTGTGTAATCCGAACATATTTCCACTTGTATCATAATATAGATAGCGGGGTTTTTAGCTGAGGCTTTCTCTGGAGTATTCTTCTGTGTTTCATGTGTATGATTTCTTCTTCTCTGTTATATGTGTTCCGATTGATCTTGCTCAAATTGATTAAGCTTCCGCAAAGTTTGATTGTAGAAGTAGATCAAGTATTTTTCTTTATTTACATTGCATTATCAGGTGATCTAGAGTGAGAATTTCTACATGGTATCAAAGGTAGCTGATCCATAGAGAAATTTCTATAAGTATCTTCAAGATGATGTAATGGAAAAGGAGGTATTGGGAATGGAGACAAACCTCCACCCTCTCCACCATCTTCTTCATCTTCTTATTCACAAGAATATTCACCCTCTTCCATTAACACAACCCTTACTCATACTCATCATCATTCTTCAAAAGGGACTGGTAAATTACCATTTTTAAAACTTGATGTTAAATTCAAGTTGCCCATGTATAATGGTGAAGTGAATGCATAGAAGCTTGATAATTGGATTCATTAGTTGGAGTTCTATTTCAGGATTCAAAACCTTCAAGAGGATGACATAAATATTCAGTTAGCTTCCTTGAGAATGGAGGGTGCAACACTAATATGGTGGGAATCAAAGACCCAAGAGGATATTAGAAAACATGGTAAGATCTCAATTTCTTGGAATGATGTCATTGCTGCAATTAAAAGACAATTCTACTCTATAGTTTATATTGAGAAAGGCATCATGAATTGGTATAAATTTAAACATATTAAAGGTCAAAATGTGCAAGATTACACCGAAGAATTTAGAAAAAGGTCTCTGATGTTAGGTGTATATCCGCAATCACATGACACATTGTTGAAGTACATAGGGGGTTTACACAGTTACCTTAGCCATACTATCTTAATGTTTAATCCAAGTAATCTAGATGATGTCTGTGTGCAGGCCACTCATCTTGAGGCAAGAGGAAAAAACACCCCAGAAGAAAGTAGCAAAAAGTCGTTTAAGAGTAAAGAGAAAAAAAAAGGTTTCAAATGAAAGAAAAATCATCCATTAAAAAGGAAGGAGAGAAAACAATATGTAAACATTGTTCCAGAGAGGGCCATGATGAAGCTCAATGTTGGAAACTTCATCCCTAAATAGAACCAAAGAAATTCAACAACAAAGGAAAAGAAAAGACAACCAAAATCACTCAAGAAGAGGATTTGGTATCTGAATTGGGTGATGAAACAAAAATCATAGTCATGGGGTTTCAAGGAAATGAATCCATTGTTAGCACTAGTTCTTCAAACTCACATAATGAAACTCCAAATGAAAAGAGTAGAATATAATTGTTTCACATAAGGGTGATCTCAAAACATAACAAGATTGATATGTTGTTTGATAGCAGCTCTCAATCCAATCTTATCTCATAAAAAATTATCAAGAGTTTAAATATAAAAACTATTCCACATCATAAACCATATCCACTTAGATGGGTGTGTGACAATGCACAATTACAACTTACGAGAAAGTGTAAGTTGAAATTCACAATCACTGCAAAATTCATTGATGAAGTGGAGCTTGACATTGTGTTGTTAGATATTCGTGGCATCATTTTGGTCGGCCCATACCTTTATGACATAAAAGCTATTTTCCATCAGCATGAAAACAAATATCACACATTCAAAAATAGAGTAGATTATATTATGAGAGCGCACAACAAGAAAACAAATCTTTCACTTGTTAATGCAGGGCAGATGAAAAGACTCGTGAATTCAAGCAAGAATTTTATGCTTCTCATGATCAAACCTGAGAATGATATTGATTATGAAGAATTTGATGATTGTAATTCGAATTTGAAAACTGATTTGGTTGACACTAGTAACCAATCTGATGAAATGATTTAGGAATAAAAAGGATTACTTCCCAAGAGGGGAATCCAACTTGAGTTACAGTTGCATCAAAAGTGTCTTCCTAACATTGGCATGTACAAGATGTCAGTGATGGAAAGTGTAGAAATTAAGATGCAAATCTAGGGATTGTTGAATAAAAGGATCATTTGGCCTACTCCTTTACCATGTGGTGCACCTCTTGTTTTGGCACCCGAGAAGAATGGTAAGCATTTCCTTGAATGGGATTCAAGAAGTGGTTTTCATCAAAGTAAATTCGTTGAAGGAGATATAGGGAAGCTGACATTCAAAACTAGACAAGGTTTGTTTAAATAGCTTGTTATGACTTTCGGTCTTTTCCATACTCCTACTACTTTTACGCATATGAAGAAAGACGTGTTGAAGCCATTTCTAGACAAGATAGTATATTTGGATGACATTTTCATTTTTAGAAAATTTCATTATGAACATGTCATGTGTGAAAAAAAATACTTGATGTCGTATGTCAAGAACATTTGTTTCTAGAGATGCAAATAATGTGTTGGATAAAACTTCTTTGATGTACTTGAGCTATGAAATTGGTTCTTCCAAGCATGTTCAAGTTCACAAAGGCTTTTTGGCAGTCTGAATGGGATGTGGATAAGGTGATATGAAGTTAGACTTCTCCAATATTGATGCCGTAACAGTCTGTGGTGGTATTGACTCCATTCCTGTAGAACATGTGAAAGAATCATACATCCCCTTGAAGTCTCATATGCCTTTGCTCTACTCACAATTTACACATGCAAGTTCAAGATATTCTTTTGGATAAGAGGTTTTTTGGGAGCAACCCAATGTTGCAGAAGAAATTTTGTTAATTTTTCTTCTATTGTAGTTCATTTTCATTCGTTGGAAGTCGTGAAAAAGGTCTTCTACTGGGGAGGCAAACAATGAGAGCCATTTGATGCTCTAAAACAAAATATCAATACAACTCCAGTGCTCGCTTTTCCAAACTTGAGACAGTCATTTAAGTTTCAGGTTGATATATGTGACTATGCCACAGGCGCAGTCTTTTTGCAATGTAGTATGCCCATTTCTTTTCATTTAGAAATTTTCAATGATAAAGTGTTTAAGTTGCAGTGACAAAGACACTTCCATTTGATGGGTTTTCTTCTACTATTCCACTCGGTCAAAAGGTATAAGAAAGGTATAAGTAACAAGTTTGTTGATGTACTTTCTATGCCTATAGTTTGTATACCTACTTTCCTCAAGCATCATTTTGTTTTACATGAAAGTTATGTTCAGGAAAATAAATACTTTAAAGATGTATATTCAAGCTTGAGCCAAAGGAATCATAATTTATTGTATCATCTTGGTAAGAAGGATGTTGTTATTGATAGTAACATGGACAAGGCCAAAGAGTTCATTGAACAAATCCAAATGGTACATAAAATAGTGCAAGAACAAGTTGAAAAGGTTAAAGACAAGTACACAGAAATGCACGACAAGAATCATGGAGATTACAAGCTCCAATTCAGTTATCAATGGATCGAGGTTGGAAAGGTGAGGGATTTGTACCCTCACCTATTGAAAAGCTGAAAGTGATCCTTTTAGGGTCCAATAGGCTTCTAATGAGGACGAGTGATCAGGTTGTTAGGCCCGTATAATACTAGTGATTCCCCCATTACTATTGTCATTGTATCCCTTATTGTTATTATTGTGCCCCTATTATCCCTATATTGTTATTAATATGCCCCATAGAAACCTACTATTGTTATTTTTGTGCCCTTATGTTATTACTGTTATGTCGCCTTGATTATATTGTGACCCCTTAGACTCCTATATATAGAAGGGAGGTTTAGTCATTTGTATCATCCAAGAATTGTTCAATTGTGTAATTTAAAGGATCTTTCCCCCTCGAAGAGGCTGAATTCTAAGGCATTGATCTATCTTTTCTATCTTTTTGTGAGTTGGTTTCTTAACATTTGGATTTAGATATTTGGATTCTAGGGTTTCACTGCTCCAAACAGGTCATCGTGGCATTTTCACTATAAAGTTTTTCTGTGATGTTTCAGAATCTAAAGAAAAAACCCTTTTGAGCCCAAATCGTTCTAAGCTTCAGGTCCAAATTTCAGAGCTTGTATCGCTATATTTGCAGAGATATGATCCGAGGAAGTTAGGGTTTTTGCATACTCCCAAATTACATTCCAAACAGGGGACCTGGGAAAAATCGTCATAACTTTTGTTTTGAGAATTAGATTGAACTTTCATAAGAAGTTTCAGAAAGAGGACATCCAATATTTTTCTGTGTATCAGTTTTAGGTAGTAAGGTCGAAACAGTGACACGTGGCACATCGTACAAGTTCGCTCTACTGAACTAGTTTATAATTAGGTCACCGTGGGAGATTTGGCATAAATATTCCTTAGAGAATCCAATCTTGATCAGACTCATGGGGTTAGAAAGGGGACTCAATGGGATACCACAGGACAAGCTTTCATATATTCAAGATCCACAGTTACAGAGATACAACAGATTCAATATTGAGCTCTTAAAAAGTGAAAAAAATGTGTGTAGTTATTTTTAAATTTTGCATAAGATTGTTTTGAAATATTATTTTGAAGGAATTCAATGGGAATAGTGAGGAATTATTAGCATTAATTAATACCCTGAAGAAAGAAAATGGAAACACCTAGTAAGCAACCTGAAAGCTCTAGCATGACTCGTGAAGAAGAGGAAGAAATGCAACATGATATATCAAAATTACAAGACCAAGTACAACAAATTTCACTCTCACTAAAGGTAAATGAAGGCAAGATGAATGCCATGGAAGCTAATATGAATGGCATGCAAGTTAATATGGATGGCATGGAAGCTAATATGAATGGCATGGATGCTAATATGCATGGCATGGACGATAAGATGGAAGAATTGAAGATAAATTTGAATAAGTTGATACAAGAAATGGTTGCTAATGGTGAATGGTTAGGAAAGGAAACTCATGATGAGAACAAAAGAAATATTAATCATGATTTCATAGACTCTAATGTTGGATTGAAGAACCACCATGTTCCAAAAATTGATATGAGGAAGTTTTATGGAAAGGATCCTGGAACATGGATACTACAGATGGAGAAATTTTTCGATCTCCATAATGTGAAAAACACACAAAAGGTACCTATTAAAACTTTATATTTGGAACCAAATCAGTTTGTATCGTATCGATGGCTTTTCTCTTGTAAACAAATTCTCACTTGGGCAATTTTTATGGAAGAAATGATAGCACATTATGAGGATACAAAAAGCAATACCTTTTTTAGCCAATTGATAAATCTCAAACAAACGGGTTTAATGATGGAGCACATTGAGGACTTCCAAAAATTGAACATAAGGGTAAAAGATATTCCAGAGGAGCATAGGATTGATGTGTTCATAAGGACTTTAAAGTATAATATCAAACATGAGGTTCACCTTTGGGAACCTGATTCATTGGAGAAGGCATTCAAGTTAGCAAGAAAAATGGAAAGAAAAATTATGGCAACCAGGAAGCCTACCACTCACAACTATAAAGATGGAAGTGTTGTTGCCCCTAACCTTCCACAACCTACAAGGTTGACACCACAATAGTTGGAAGAAAAAGGAGCAAAAGGGCTTTGTTATAGTTGTGATAGAAAATACACTAAAGGTCATAAGTGTGCTGAGAAGAAATTATTCTACATAGATTATGAAGAGGAGGAAGAAAAGTAACAAGAAATGTCGAAAGAAGAGGATATACTCTAGGAACAAACCCTAGATAAAGAAGAAATGAATTCGACCATATCTTGTAATGCATTGCCTGGAATTACCACTCCTGAAACTATGAAGATAGAAGAACATATAAATAAGAAAAAGGTAATAGTGTCAATTGATTTTGGAAGTACACATAATTTTATTCATTGTAAGATAGTAAAGGAATTGAATTGCTTCCTATATCCAGCACCAGAGTGTCAAGTGATGGTTGCAAGTGGAGGAACCATAAATTGATCTGGAAAGTTTTATAATATCAAGCTATCCATGGGAGAATATGTATTGAATAGCCAAATGCTTTCCATTCCAATGGGTGGTGCTGATGTTGTACTAGGAGTCCAATGGCTACAATCATTGGGTACAATAGCTTTTAATTTTCAAGAACTTTTCATGAAATTTTTAGCGGAAGGAAATGAAGTTGAATTAAGGGGTATTTCAGGGAAACTAGGAAAGATAATGAGCTCTAAAGATATAACAAAGCTTCTAAAGAAGGAACAATGAGGTGTAATTGCACAATTATGTTCGCTAGAGGTTCGCACATCAAAATCATCTATTTCTCCAGATCTCCAAAAGTTCTTGGACAATAATTCCAAGGTATTTGAGACTCCCAAAGGTCTCCCACCTATTAGTGATCATGATCATGCTATTCATCTGATTCCAGAAAGTGTTCCTCCAAACATCAGGCCGTACAGATATCCCTATGCCCAAAAGAGTGATACTGAACGTATGGTTGCAAATATGCTAGAGACTGGTATAATTCAACCTATTCAAATTTATTTCTCTGCTCTAGTAGTATTGGTGCACAAGAAGGATGGATCATGGCACATGTGTCTGGATAATAGGGAACTCAACAAGCTCACTATTAAAGATAAATTTCCCATTCGTGTCATTGATGAGTTATTGGATGAATTGCATGGATCAATTTACTTCACCAAGTTGGATCTTTGTTCAGGAGATCGTCAAATCAGAATGAAGACTGAAGACATTCCAAAAACAACATTTAGAACTCATGAGGGTCATTATGAATTTTTGGTCATGCCTTTTGGCCTTACCATTGAACCTTCTACATTTCAAGGTTTGATTAATTCCATTTTCAAACCATTCCTTAGAAAATTTGTGTTTGTATTTTTTTATGATATAATAATCTACAACAAGTCTTGGAAGGATCATGTTGAACATGTTGACAGGGTGCTCAAACTATTGGAGGGGAAACAATTATATGCAAAAAGCTCCAAATGTTTCTTTGGAGTACAAGAGGTGGAATATTTGGGTCATATTGTATCTCATGAAGGTGTTCAGGTATACCCTAGCAAAATTAAAGCCATTAAGGAATGGAAAATCACCACATCCATAAAGCATATGCGAGGATTTATTTGGTTGACAGGGTATTATCGCAAGTTTGTTAGGAATTTTGGAAGAGTAGCAGCACCACTAACAAAATTATTGAAGAAAGATGCATTTTCATGGACTCCAGAAGCAACAAAGGCCTTCGAACATCTTAAAGAGGAAATGTGCCAAGCACCAGCCTTAGCTATGCCGAACTTCACAAAATCCTTTATTGTGGAATATGATGCCTCAGGAAATGGAATTGGTGTTGTTTTAATGCAAGATGAAAGAACCATTGCTTTTTAAAGTCATCCAATCAAGGGAAAGTATTTACACAAAGCTATTTATGAGAATGAAATGTTGGCAATACAACATGCACTTAAGAAATGGTGATCGTACCTGATGGGAAGACACTTCAAGGTAAAAACAGATCATGATAGTCTTAAATACATTTTAGAACAAAGATTATCCTCTGAAGAGAAACAAAAATGGGTCACAAAGATGTTGGGTTACGACTTTGAAATCATCTACAAAAAAGGGAAGAAAAATGTTGCGGCAGATGCACTCTTAAGAAAGGATGAGGATGTGGAAGCATTGTTGTGCAACATTTCTATTATCCAACCATAATGGATAAAGGAAGCAAGGGAGGAATGGAAGAATGATGAAGAAGTGTGAGCACTCATTTGAAAGTTACAACAAGATCCCAGTGCATCTGATACATTTAGCTGGAAAAGTGATTCATTATGGTACAAAGATTGCTTATACCTATCTAAGAATTCCCAACTCAAACAAAATATTCTTATGGAATTTCACACTTCTCCCTTAGGAGGGTACTTCGGATTTTTTAAAAACTTACCACAAGGTTCAGAAGCAATTTTTTTGGGATGGCCTTAAATCAAATATTCAAAAGTTTGTGGTGGAATGTTTGGTTTTCCAACAAAATAAAGTTCAAACAATTAAGACCCCAGGTCTATTACAACCTTTATCCATTCCAAGCCAATGTTGGGAGGAGGTTTAAATGGATTTTCTCATAGGTTTACCCAATTCTGAAGGAAAGAGTGTCATCATGGTGGTAGTTGATAGACTTACCAAGCATGCACACTTTTGTGCATTATCACATCCATTTAAAGCCAGTATAGTTTACACTACATTTATGGAAATAATTCAAAAGGTACATGGAAACCCAAAGATTATTGTAAGCGAGAGAGATCCCATTTTCACTGGAAATTGTTTGACATAATTATTTTCTTGTCTTGGTATCTAGTTAGCTCATAGCTCATCTTATCATCCTCAATTTGATGGGAAAACTGAGATAGTAAACAAATGTTTGGAAGGATATCTTCGTTGCTTTGTATCTGATAAATAGACATAATGGGTCAAATGGTTGCCTCTAGCTGGATGGTGGTATAACACTTCCTTCCATACTACAGAAAATGACCCCATTTATGGCACTTTATGGATATCATCCACCATCCATCACATCATATTTAAGAGAAAATTCTAAGGTTCAAGTAGTGGAACATCACATCGAGCATCAACAAAAAGTTCTCCAACTCTTAAAGGATAACCTCACGTTGGCGCAAAATAGAATGAAACAACAGGTAGATCAACATCGCAGTGAAAGAAGTTTTGATGTAGGTTACTTGGTATTCCTACGGCTACAACCATATAAACAAATGTCCCTTAGGAAAGCTAATAAGGATAATAAATTATCACCAAAGTATTATGGTTAGTACAAGGTGTTGTAAAAGATTGGTATTATGGCATACAAATTGGAGCTTCCTGCAAATTCCTGAGTGCACCAAGTTTTCCATGTTTCATGTTTAAAGAAGGTTATAGGTGACAAGCTCCCATTTCAAACAATATTGCCATAACTTAACGAGGAATAAAAAATCATATTGAACCGAAAGCAGTCACAGAAACAAGAACTCAATAGCTACGAAATCGATCAATTTCAGAGTATCTCATCAAGTGGAAGAACTTATCCACTGAAGATTCCACATGGGAGGATGAGAATTTTATACAGAAGCATTCAAAACTACTCAAGCATTGAGGACAATGCTTTTCGGAAGGAGATGGGCATGTTAGGCCCCTATAATACTAATCATTCCCCCATTTCTATTGTCATTATATCCCTTATTGTTATTATTGTGTCCCTATTGTCCCCATATTGTTATTAGTATGCCCAATAGAAACTCACTATTGTAATTTTTGTGCCCTTATATCATTACTATTATGTCAGCTTGATTATATTGTGACACCTTAGACTCCTATATATAGAAGGGAGCTTTAGTCATTTGTGTCATCCAAGAATTATTTATTTGTGTAATGTAAAGGAGGTTTCCCCATTAAAGAGGTTGAATTCTAAGGCGTTGATATATCTTCTCAATCCTTTTGGGAGCTAGTTTCCTAACACAGGTGCTCAAAATTAGGCTCAAAAATCAAAGTTTCAAATGATGTTAAACTTAACTTCAGATCGAAGAGCTCGTCATTTTGATTCCAACAGTGTGAATGACACTCAAATCCGAGCTCGTATGCATAAGGTAGAGCATGTCCAAGTTCAGGTTTGACTTGCTCACATGACAAGATTGGATGATGTGGCAAGGTCCTTCAACGAATGAGGAGGCACTAAGTGCAAGCTGCCATTGGCCCTTGCATGTTGTAAATCATAATCATAGGCAGGTCGACATTAGAAATTGGGCCCCAAGTAGGAAAGGGTACGATGCGATAAGGCAGGTGGGAAGGTTTTCAAGAAATGGCTAGGGGCGCGATGTGATGGATCGCGATCGCAGATTGGTGAAGGGTTGGCATTACATAATTGACCCTCAGTAGGTACCAGGTTGCGATGTGATATTGTAATCACAAATTGCAATAGTGCAAATTTTCGCATATATAGAACCCTAGTTATCCATCGAATTGTGAAATGCAATAAGTCCCCGGATGCGAGATGTTTATCGGTTTTGGTTAATACTCTCATCGGGCCCACCACGTCGCAATCACACATCGCCCACCATATTCATAGGACCATAAGCCCACAAAACTCCGTCAATTGTGATTTTTGATGGACAGTTGGTGCCGACAGATTATAGCCTATCGCACGGCGAAATTCACACTCGGTTAGTGGATTTTTGGAGCGAAATTATGGGTTCCTGTCGGATGTGGAGCAATTTTGGGAGTGAATAATGAGCAAACAAGGCAAAGTCATAACTTCTTTAGGTTTTCACCAAACCGGATGCAAAAATAGAATAGATATCCATTTTTGGATATTCTAAACTGATTGGAGCAGGTTTCAGAAGCGTTTGAGCATTGTAAACACAATTTTTTTACACTTTTGAGCATAAAAGAAAGACCCAAGCCATTAAAAGCTTGACCAAGGAGACATAGCCTAGGAGGGGTGAACTCCTTTATCATGTTCTTATTATAATGTGTTTTTGATGATGTTATGTACATGTTTGTGTTGTTTTTCAGTTTCTGGTTTATGTTAAATTGCTCATAAAATTAACATAAAAAGTATTCATTTCAGTTGCAAAAATTGATGAATCCTTAAGCACAATGAAAGCATTTTGTTAATAATCCGAGGAAGATATTAGCACTACAAACTAATATTCTAAATCATATCAGAGAGGAACCAATATGGTTTGTAAGGTGGGAGTATGGGGGAAATTCGAGTGATGGTGGGAGCAAAGCAAGTCATTGGGGGTGAACTAAAAATGTTTTGAGGGGGATTAATGAACAATTAGGGTTTGGTGTACATTTTGTTGTAGAAGAGTTAGTGGGGTTTTGGGAGCCATGGGGTGAGGTGGTGCTTTCGATGGCATGGGATCTCATGGTGTTCTTAGAGGGCAGGAGATGGGATATGACATAATTGGGAATCTACTTGGCAAGTGATGATTTAAGGCTAATAGGCACGGGATTTAAAGCAATCCATTGGAGATTGTTTGAATGAGAAGTGAGCTATGCGGGTGTGGTTCAAGGAGGGCTAGACAGGAGTGATTTCTTAGAGCGATGGTGATGGGATAGAACCGGTTGCTGATAACAAAATTCATGTTAGGAAGAGAATAATTTTGGATAGGAAGAGGGCTAACAATCCCTGGAATTAGTTTGTTCCATTCAGGTGTATTTTAGCTAGTAGTGGGATGAGAAGAATTGTAGGAGCATTAAGGTGAGAATTGGCAAGATAGTGGGAAGAGGTTGAACTTGCATAAGAGGTTTGTCTCGGGGATCCAATTCAGGAGAGGAGGGGGCTTTGTTGGATCAATAATAGGCTTTGGATGGATGAAAGTAGAGAGGTGAGTAAGGACTTAGTGTAATGTGAGCAGCAATAGGAAGCATTATGAGAGATAATGAAGCCTAGGGGCCAAGAAGAGGCATAACCAAGTTTAGGTGATGGTAGGGTTTGAAGATTCAGAGGCAGGAAAGATGGCTCCAAAGAGTCAAACCTAAACAAGGATGAGTTTTAGGGAACATAAGGGGAGATAAAGTTAGAAATGGGGTAGGAGGAGGAGGTGGGACATGTATTTGACCAATGTTAGTGAGAGAAAGGGACTAGTATGAGACCAGTGAGCAAAATAGGGGTTATAATAGTTAATGGTTCCATACTTATGAATTATATAAGGATTGAGAGCAAGGGGGAAATCCAACATGGGAAAAGGAATTAGAATTAGAGGGGCTAGTGTCAAGGATAAGGAAGTGAAAGCAAGTAGAGAAAAGAATTAAGTTCAAGAATATTCAACAAATAAAACTCAATAAGTGAATAAATTTTAGATGCAGATGAAAAAATTGAGAGATAAACATGCAAGATCACTTATAGCTAGGCACTACTAGTTTTTAATAGAATTTGATTTTAATCAAGTCAATGGCGGTAATGGTAGAATCGAGTAAAGTGAAATCAAAGGTAGCAATCGTGACATCTGAGGTCTGCAACTTTCTTTGATATTTTAGCACACAACTTCTTGAAAATCCTTATCTCTATGAAAGATTATGAATATGAGTGTGTAGATTTTCTGAGTTTGGAATTATGTTTTTCCGTTCAATTTTCTGGTGAGAATGGTTTATTTATATGAAATTATTAACCTTTTAGATGAACCGTTCACTTTTTCAAGTTGTTTTAAAAATATATTAAAATATGTATATTAATATTGAATAATATTTATAATTAAAAAAAATAATTATTTTAATTATATAATTTATAAAATAAAATAACTATTTATTTTATTAGTCAATTTTTTTAAAATAATATTTTTAAAATATATGAATACTTAATATTCTTTCGAGGAAGAAAAAATAAAAATACAACATCGCCCGAAATGTTTAAATCAAAATATAATCAATGTAAAAAGAATATACGGAATGATTAAGATTTGGAGGAAGAAAATTCTTAAAACAAAGATGAGATAAATTTTAAATTAAAATATACTCACTGATAAAAGCAGGGATTAAAATATGGAGATAATTGAATAACAATATTTTAAAGAAAAGGAGGGGTGTTTGGCAATAAATAAAGTTACTGAATTAAAATAATAATAAAAATGTTAAAATACATAATTTATAAATTAAAAAAAAATAGAGTACAATAAAAGTTAAAATATAAAATGAATAAATTTAAAAATTTCGCTCTAAAAAGAACTGAGAAAGGTATAGTCTATTCAACTTATACACTACGACTTAAATTAAAATTAAGGAAATTAAAATATAATAAAAAAATATAAAATACACAAATTTAAGTTAGACTGTGAATTAAAAATCTTTATTAGTATATCATCCTTGGGTATCTCTTACATAGATAATTAGGAAAATCGAAATAATTATTAAATAAAAAGATATTAAGATGTTAAAGAAAAATGTAGTTTAGTAATAAATAGAGTTAATCAAAATAAAAGAATAATTAAATATTTTTTATTTGAAAGTAAAAATTAATATGATATAAACTAAAAATAAAGAAAATTATAAATGAATAAATATTTATTTAAATTAAATTATACATTTAAAAATAATAAATATTTGTTAATTGGAAATCTTAAAGAAATATAATGCAAGTCTAAAATGAAATCAAATAAAATGTAATTAAAATCAATATAAATAAAATGAAATTAATAAAAAATTAAAAATATATATATATATATATATATATATATATATTCTAATTTATAGATGAAATAGTTTTTTTTCAGTAGAATTTGGTAAACTAATTTGAAGAAAGAAAGTAAATCTTATTATTTAAAATGTATTTTTGAATGCATAAATGGATTCACCACTCTCAGAAAAATCTGTAGAACACTCTAATTCTGCGTATTAAACAACTTCAACTCAAGTTTTTAGATTTTGATTAAAATTAACAAAAAAATATGTTCGAAAAAAATTCATTCAATATATAAATGAAACTATATATATATATATATATATATATATATATATATATATAACCAATAGAATTGTTAAGAGTCACATAAAATGGTACCAAAGAAATTGAATCAAATGCTGACTAAGCTATTTTTTTTTCAGACTCCAAAGATTATGATTTTACAATTTTATCTACTAAATTTTTCATAAAGTAAACATAAAAAATAAAAAAGTTATTTTTAATTTTTAACATTTATATTTTAAATAGTTTTTTTATTAGCTACATTTCATAAGTTATTAATGACTTATCACTTTGTACACATAAAATAATGTAGTAGTTATTATATAATAATGTAGTAGTTATTATATATTATTAGTAATAACATTTTATAATTCAATTAATTTTTTTTTGTCATAATTTTAAAATTAAATTATTATTATTATTATTATTATGAGTTAAATTATTAGAAGTTTTTATTTTTTTTACTAAGAATAAATTTCTATACTTAATTTGGAAATTTATTCTTTACATATTTTTTTTTGCTTAAGCAAGAGTCGTGCCTTCTAATTCATTAAATCAAGCAAAATTTACAATATATACACCAAGCCACCAAGCAGAGTGGTCCTAGGCTTGCTAAGAGCGAGCTCAACAGAAACTGAGCCTTCTCCAAAAAGAGAAAAAATACTCTCCCAAACCAAAAGAGTACATACAAAAAATAACCCACCAGAAACTCCAGGACCGAGAACCCTCCCCGCAAAAAGCCGTGCCAACCCAAGCCAAACATGCCTCTAAATCACCACCGTCCAAACTTCATAAGTAAATCAATGCCAGAGATCCATATCGCACAAAGAAGAAGCATGGAGGATAACCCCCATACCCCACCAAACCGCACGTTTAATCCCGAATGTTGATCTGCCTACTCCCATCGAACGGCAGAACTGCAAATCACGCGACCGAAAAGATCAGACAATAGTGTGTGATGAGGGTGGTTTTTAGGACCCACCCTCATCCACGTGTCACAATATGTATGGAATCGCTGCCCAAAAAAGAAAACCGTCGTTAGCTTGAAAGTGGTGCGATCACACCAAAACCATTCAAGAAGCTGTTTTGTCTCCCGCCACTGGAAGTTGAGAAAAGGAACCTCCATTACAGGTGCTGTTAGTTGTTTACTTTCCACCCCCCATCTGACCAAGATAACATTGCAACCGACTCCAGAGATATACAGGGAAGTGATTCCCATATTAGTAGAGGCTACCCCTGAACTGACTCCCGCCGTAGGCTTGTCAGACCAAGAAAGGGAATCAAGCAGTAATCTACTCATTACGAGTTGGCTTCCTTAATTTTGTTCTTATACACTTCTCTGTCTTCTTTCTCCTGGTTTTGGCAAAGTACTTTTAGGTTTCTTGGCAACATTGCGAGCCAATCCATACATTGCGAGCCAATCCATCGAAATTCTACTGTCTTTACAGCTGACACCTTGGTTGGCCAGGATATCAGCCAACTTGTTAGCCTTACGATGCACAGGGATAAATCTAAGTGTGCGAAGTCCCTGGAGATGTTCCTGAATTTTTTGGAGAACCCATAATAATCTCCAATGTTTATTTACCTTTTCTAGCCCTATTCCATGACTAATTCTCTTGACCGCGTTTACGACTAACTCTGAATTAGCTTCCATTATTACATTTTGGCAATTGTTCTATTTCAGAAATTCCAAACCTTGTTCTAAAGCCATTAATTCTGCCATATTGTTGGTGGCTTTTCCTAGATGACCATAGAAGAGGGAGATGATGTCTCCATTATCATTCCTGAGAACCCATCAAAAGCCCGCCATGCATGGGTTTCCCTTTGAAGCCCCATTGATATTATACTTTAAAAAGCCTTCCGGGGGAGGATTCTAGAAATCTTTCACTGGTTCCCTTAAGTTTACTTTCCTATCTATACCTTGTGGAATAATTTATTGCATTCCTAACTACCTGAGAATTGATAACTCAGCTTTCCCTTACTGTGGTGCTGACTGTCTCCTTACGCTGTTTTCAGATTTGTTCCAACAAACGAAGAGAGGAATTCTTTTCTTCTTTGAAGATTCTTCTGTTTCTCTCTTTCCACACATTCCAAATGATGAAACTTGGCAACAGAGCCCATGCCGAGTTAAGAACCTCATAATTCGAAAAATTATTCCTCCAATTTTTCAGGGTTTTAGTGATGCTTCCTTTGTCTCTATTAGATTGTTTGAAGATGGAGGAAAAAAAATCCGATAACCTAGAGGTGAAAATGTAGCTATTGAGTAGATGTTCGATGGTCTCCTCTTGCACTTCACAGAGCTGGCATCTGGAGGGTCCCATCATACCTCTTTTCCTGATATTATCCCAGGTTAAGATTTTCCTGTGGTGAACCAGCCACATAAAGAGTTTGATCTTCATCCAGCCCTTGTGCCTCCATAGCTTCTGCCAAGATCTATCCGTAGCTTGGGAATCTAGCCTAAGGAGAATACATTTTGCTTCCTTAATGTTAAATTTTCTCTCTTTTTTGCTGCCCCATCTTAGTTGATCCTGCCCTTAAGTAACTAAAATCATCCTCTGCTCCAACAACCTATTAAGGGTTTTTTCTCTACTGTTTAGGGTCCTGTTCTCTCTGCCATCTATTTTTTTCCATGTTCTCCATTTTTCTGTATTGTGAGATTGCTCCCAAAAGTCCTTTACCTTCATGAATCCTTGGTTGTCTGTCTGCTGTTTGAGGCCCAAAAATTCCTCTCTCAAAAGAGTTGGTTCTTGTTGCCATTTGTCCTCCCAAAAAAGAGCCAAATCTCCATTTCTGATTTCCTAGAAACTGTTTTTTTGAACCACCTCTCTATTTTCCCAGGCCTTGTTCCAAATGGGAGATCCCTTTATGTTTCTAGACATTCTTATGATATCATGAGAAATCCAGACACTTGCATATTTTTCCTTCCTGATGCTTGCCCATTGTGCCTTAGGATCCTTAACCCACCTCCACCATAGTTTGGCCCTTAGAATCTTACTTAGAATCTCTTTATCATCCAATCCTAGGCCTTCTTGTTTCTTGGGTTTACAAATCTTTTCCCATGAGACTAAAGCCCATTTTTTCCTTGTTTCCTCTTTGCCCCAGAGAAAATCTCTTTAAATATTTCTAAATTGCTGTAAAACTCCTTTTGGAGTTGGGAGAGCTGAAAACATGAAGACAGGGATAGCTTGGAGCATTGCCTTTGTGAGAAATAGTTTACCCGCCAGATTTAGAGACTTGATTGTCCATTTCCTGACTTTATCTTGCATCTTAATGATTAGCAGTTCCCATATGCTTTTGAGCATAGGTTTAGCCATTAGATGAACTCCCAAATACGTAGAGGGGAGAGAGTCTCTTTGAAATCCAAGGATTATGGAGACATTTCTTTGGATGGCAATATGGGTATTAAAGAAAAATATTTTTGATTTGGAAAGATTAAAGTTATTCCATCCCTGATGCCAAAGCAAAGTCCTTCAAAATCTGTTTGTATGCAAGCGCTTCCTTGACCGTGGGAATGCCTTGTAGCATGGTATCATCTGCAAATTGTTGATGAGTCAGAACTCGACCATTATCCGAAAGTTGGAGTCCTTGAATTTTTCCAGTTGCTCTAGCATGCTTAATAGACCGCTCCAGCCCTTTATCACGAGGATGAAGAGACAAGGAGAGAGTGGATCACCCTGTCTGAGACCTCTAGAAGGAATAAAAATTTCAGAGGGAGAGCCATTAATCAAAATAGAAAAGCTAGAGGAAGTCACCAGGGCCATGACCCATCTGATCCAATTATGATCAAAACCAAATGCTGCAAGCACTTTTTTGATATATGTCCAATTCACTTTATCATATGCTTTGGCTATATCCAATTGCATGATCATACCTGATTTCTTTTCACTAGTTAACGAGTGGACCACCTCATGAGCTTGAATTATGTTATCTAGAATTTGTCTACCTTCCACATAACCAGATTGTTCCCCTAAAACCAGTGAAGCAGCAAAGGTTTGAGTCTATTGGCAACAACCTTGGAAATTATCTTATAAACTACATTGCATAAAGCAATGGGCCTATACCTCTCTGGAGTTTGGGCATTATCCTGCTTTGGAATTAGGGAGATAAAGGAGGTATTGAGAGCTATTAAAATAGTTATGTTCAGCGTGGAGTCTTCCACCACCTTTATAATATCCTCTTTGACAATATTCCAATAGGCTTTGAAGAAATCAACAATGAATCCGTCCGGACCTAGAGCCTTACCTTTGTGCATTTCGTTGAGGACTTCACTGACCTCCTTTTCGGTTATAGGTCTATTGAGATTACAGTTATCCTCTCTGGATACCAACTTGGGGATATGCTTAAGGAGGTCCTTGATGAAGGGAACCCTGTCAAAGGTATTTTCCTGAGCTATACCTCAGAAGTGCTTAACTAACACTGCTTCTATTTCTTCATGAGATTGATGTATCTGCCCATCCTCATCCTTGATCGAAGAGATCCTGTTGTGAGTCCTATTTGTTATAGTGGATTTATGGAAAAATTTAGTATTACGCTCTCCTTATTTTAGCCATTCAACTCTTGACTTTTGTTTCCAAAAAATTTCCTCTTGGTTGCACAGCTTTTCCAATTCTTGGTGATGCTTTTATACCCGGTAATTTTTCTCCTTATCAAATCCATCCTCTATCAAAGGCTGGTTGAGCTCCATAATTTTATTTTCCACTACTTTATTTCCTGCAAAAATATTTCCAAATTCATTCTTGTTCCAGTCTTTAAGCCTTAGCTTGATGTGCTTTAATCTTTTGTGAAGCAGGAACATAGTTGATCATGGAGTTTGCAAATCCTCTGCCCACCATTCTTCAATGTTGCTGAAGGATTCTGGGTGTGGAAGCCACATATTTTCAAATCTGAAAGGTCTATTTCTAGGGGTATCTATGCCTTTGATTTCCATTTGAACCTTCCAGTGATCTGAACCTCCAAAGGGAAGAATTCCTTCTATTATTTCCTTGTCTAGAAGCATGAGATCCTCAGAGATCATGAATCTATATAACTTGGAGGGTACCTGTGAGACACCTCCTCATTTATTGTTCCATGTATAGAGGCCATTGTTTGTGTCAATATCAACGAGCTTCATGCTTTCTGAGAAGATTTGGAAGGCTAGGGAATCTTTATTTAGAGCTCTTGTACCCCCTTTTTTCCGAGAGAGATATAATCATATTGAAGTCACCTCCTAGGACCCAAGATAGCCCTGCATGTCTAGCTCATAGATCCAATAAGGAATCTATGAACCTAATTTTTTCATCTAATCTTTGAGGGCCATAAACATTCGTAACTAGGTAAGTTTCCCTATCTCCTACTGGCTATATAACAACTAATAAATAATTCCTTGATGCCTCAACATCAATTATTCCAATGTTTTGGGTATTCCAGAGAGTGAGGATACCCCCTGCTGTATTTTCTGCTTTAACTTCTAAAAAATAAAATCTACTGAGCCATTTACTGTGGATTTGCCTTAATTTCTGAATGGAGCATTTTGTCTCTTCGACAAAAATTATATCTAGAGCTGCTCGTTTCATTCTATTATTCATCATTCTCTATTTTCTATTGCTACGAAGACCTCTAATATTCCAAGTTGTGAACTTCATAATTAAAGACTGGTAAAGGAGTAACTGGTTAGGTCTTTCATCTTACCTAAGTTGACCATAAGCTTGCCACATTCCATCAGTAGCTTGTTTTGTTTCTTCCTGCCTCCTTTTTCCCCCTGGATTTCTTGGTGCTAACCCTGGAGTCATTTTTACTACTTTCACCCCTTCATTGCTCTACATTTCAATGTTGTTTACTCGCTCCAAACCTTTTTCCTGGTTTTTCCATAAGAATAACTGTTGTATTCGATTCAGCTCTTCTGGTGGTAGTGAATCTACCCCGTCTGATGTTCCCTGAGCCAAGAATCCTTCTAGATCCATGTTTTCTCTGTCAAGGATCTCCTGTAGCTCGTTATCCTCCATATCCATTTCACTCTGGGTCATTTCTTGATCCATTTCTAGCTCTTATTCATTCAGCGTGATCCCCTTCTGCTTTACGTTTTCCTGTGTTTGATCTCTTTCTTTTTCCTTTTCCTTCTTCTCGTAATCTTCATCCATTGCTTGATCTTATACTAATATTTCTTCATCCTCTTCAAGAACTTGGAACTGGTTCTAACTAACCTTTTGTCCTTCAGATTGGTGTTTCTTTGCCCCTTTTTGGCCCGTTTTCCCTTTGTGAACTACTTTATGAAATCTGTCCCAGTCTTTCACTGTGTTTATTTTGCTTTTGTGCTCTGCTTTACTAGGGGATAGTCTCTTAGAAGGTGCCCATGTTCATGAAATATGTGACATCTAAATGGAATATCTTCGTAGTCGACTGTTTGCACCCATTCCTCATCAAAAACCTCCAAGATGACTTCGTCCGGAAGAGCTCCAGATAGGTCCATCTCCACACAGATCCAAGCAAAGGAGGTGTATTTTCCCCTCCTTGTGGCTTCAAAAGCTTTGATAAACCATCCCAATTTATTGCCTATGGCTACAAGGGATTCAATTTTCCAATAGCTAAGAGGTAGGGAATAAAGTCTTACCCAAACCAGAACCGAAGAAAAAGTTTCCCACTCTAGAATGAAGTTCATCATCCATGGCCTCATATAGAGCCCTGCTACTGCATAGAAGTAGGGCCCTCCTTCAAACACTTTGTCTTTATCTTCAATGTTAGTGAACACCATCGTAAAGAATCCTTTGGACCCCAGATGTAGATCAATGCTTCCTTTGGGTTTCTAGTGGTGTCTTATCCAAGTTAGTAAAGCCTTTTCTGTGGGCCATAGCCCCATAAATTTGCATATTATTGCATACGTTCACATGTGATCTATGTGCTCCTGTAGCATTGGATCATTTAAAACTACTCTAGGAGTAATTTCAGCTCTGGGTTTGCACTGACCCTTTTGATTCTTGTCTTTTGTTCCCTGTATTTCGTCCTTTTCTTCCTTGTTTTTTGTGCCATCCTTTTCCTTCGATTCGGTACTGTCTGATACCTCCTTCCTATTTTCTCTTCCTTCCTCCTTGTCACTTCTTCCTTTTTCCGGAGGCTTCTTACCCTTGTTGGCCACTGCTTCCTAGTAGGAGGGAGTGGATCTCCCTCCTCTGCGCCGATCCATGGAGAGAAACCTTCTGCAGACACTGTAACCCTAGTCGCCTTTGCTACCCGCTCCCGCCCTCTTTTCCAAGGTTTTATCAATTAGCGCAAAAAATTATTCTTTACATATACTTATTTAAGAATAAATAAATTATTCTAGGGGTGGTAGGAGCAGGAGGGGTGATATAGTTCCCTGAAAAATATGAAGAGATTATATGTGCATGGGGTTTAAGAACAACCACAAATAACAAGGTTATTCCTAGTGATGTGGAAACGATTGGACATCACTAGGAATAAAGGAATTAGAAAAATAAAAATCCTCGGGGATTCCATGATAGTCATTAGAATGATTATAAAGTCCCAATTGTGCAACAATCCTACATTCTCCCCTGTGGTGAAAATAATAATTATCCTATTGATTTTTTTTTAAGAAATATCCCTCTTTCATATCCAGAGGGACTTAAACAGAGAGGATGATGGTATGTCTAATCAGGGATTGGAAATGGGAGTTGGAGCCCTTGATTTAAATGGAATTGATAAGGGTCTCATTCTTGTTCCATGATCAAATGAATTTAAGTGTGGTTCAAAGGGCCATCAAATATGATGGCAACATGAAATCTCATTCCTGGGTATTAAGTCCTCGCATGCAGGACAAATTGGGAATGTTGTTTAATAAGAGTCCACTTAGAGGATTCAACATTGTGAGTGGTATCTTTGGGAGATTAGCTCTATTTCCCAAATGTGAAATGATCGAGATGATAGATAGATGAATGAAAATTATATCTGGAGTTGTGGGCTCCCAACATGATGTTTTAATGGAGTAGAGTTGTTTTGAATTCTCCCCTCAAACCTCCATAAATTTGCTACAGGGAATGTTAGATTGGTATCTTGGGAAGGATAAGTTTGCAAATGAAATGAAGATCTAATTTTAATGGTGGAAGAGGAGAGTAATAATGGTGATGTATGGGATCAAAAATATGCTCAAAAGTCAAAGTGCTAAAATTCTCCTAAAGCCAGGGCAAAATTGTAGATCTCATCATTCTAATTCCAATGAAGCTTGAATCGCCTCAATTATTAGGTTCTGAAGTTTTTGACAAATGGTTAAAATGTCAATTTCCACAGTTAACTGGGTAGCTAACTGGCATACCGTATGATGACATGTTGTTGATGTCAGCAGGTGACTATGCAGTATGATTGTTAAGTGATCCAATCAAGATGCGATACGTGGCATGATCAGACAGGGGTAGTTGGCTTGTTTTTATTGGTTGACAGGTTTGGTGTGGAGCCAATTGGGAGGTGCCACATGGCCCTTTAAGTTTGTGAAAGGTTTTGCTATGGATAGACCGACATTGGCAGGTTTTAACCCTATGACCTTTAGCAACACAATTGAATGCCTTACCAATACACAACACTATCACTTCCTATTATACATTATGGGTGAGTTATATTTAATGTGGTTTAGTTGGCAGTTTGAGGGGGTTGGGCTGGCGGGTTCACTCGACCGACTTAGCCTCGAGTTCTATGCAATGAATGTGAACAAGGTTTAAGTGGAGAGGGTGAGGCATAAGGCCCTTGACCCATGGCCCAACCTAAGGACCGATGTTATTACTATAACCATTAGCGAAGGCGTGAGGGGTAGGGCACATTGACCTAGACTAGGGTTATATTGAAAACATAAAAATCTTGGCAGGAGTTTTGGGAGGGGGAAGGCATGTGGCACCCTATCCATCCCTACCCTCCAGTGACATTAATTTTCATATGACTTGGGGGTAGAGGAATAGGGGCATCACTCTACTGGCACACTCAACCAATCGACATTTTGCACCTTTTTCGAAGAAATTATTGTCGAACCTGCGTGGATTTTTCACCTCACATATCTGCCAAATGTAGAATTTGTTGCCATTTTTCACAGAGGGTGAAATTTGCAGAACAATTAGCACAAAAATCAAGGAGGCCTAACTTGGCCATTTTTCATCCTTTTTGAGCCTAAGAAGAGCCTATACAAGGATTTTTGGGTGTTTTTCACATGATTACTGTTTTATTTTTGGAATTTGAGCATTATATGTTGATGTAATTTCAAATGTGAGCATAAAATATAAAGGCCAATATTAGAAGTTGGACCAGAGACGTAGTGCAAGACGGGTGAACTCCGTCATCAAATTGTTGTTTTGTGATGCTACATGTTGTCTATTTTTCACTATTTAAATCTACAATACTTAAGTAAGTTTACTAAGTTTAAGTTATTTTGTAATTTCGATCCATTTTCCGCAAGACATAAATTAACTTGCAAAATTGTATAATAAACCTTTAGTTTTTAATTTCAAATTAGTTTGGCTTCAGAGCATGGTTGTTTGGAACATTTGACAATTTTTGTAAATGTTTTCTTGAATTATTACAAGGTCTAAATTGAGAAGAGGAGAAGGTGTGCTTGAAGAATTGTCAGGCTGCTGATTTGTCATCAATTCACCATTATTTACAGTCACCCTTTTAACCATTTGTGCCATTTTTTTTACGTGTTCCTTACCCCATTTTCCACAAGATCTCGTAAACACCTGAAAAATATTTCTAACACTCGAAGTGGTTAATTTTCATACATTTTCTTTGTTTTTAATGAATTGATTAGGATTATGTTTGGTTTTATTAATAACAGTTTGGCTAGTTCAAGTTTCTGTAGTTCAGTTATGTTTCCATAGTTATATCCATGGTTGAGGTAGTAGCACCACTCTATAAGTAAATCCAGCACATGGAAATTATTTCTAAAGGTTCCATTATGGATTTGTATTGGAAAAATTATACCCTTCTCACACGTGTGGACCTCCAGCAAGAAATCAAAGGAAAAACGCAATTTCTTTAACCAGTAAAATTCAAACACATTTTTTGAGCAAATGAAAATGAATTTTGAAAACTGAAAACAAGGTTGTTTTTTAGCATGAGCCCAATTAGGTTCCTCATGAGAATTTTCCTTAAATTCGTTACCGTTTGAGAGATTTTTTAGGTTCTTTGGAGCCTTATTTTCCAAATTGCATGAGAAAACAATGCACCAATGTGTCAATTAATGCCCAATCAAGAAAACAGAGGTTGGAGTGGACCATACTTTATTAAATTTGTTGAAATGAGGTGTCCTTTCATTTTTATTCTTAGCCATAAGAATCTCAATGAAATTACAATGTAAAGTCTATATAAATGATTTAGCTAGAAGCAAATGACAATGTCGGGAAGTCTGATTTATCACTGCAATATTGAAACTCTATTTTACAAATTCCAACTATAGAAAATATGTTCATTTCATTCATGTAATTGTTGATTAGAAAATATCATCTCTTGATCTGAGATTTCAACACCTCCCACTCCTCAAGAGACCACCCTGGAGATTTGTGAGAATAGTATAGATGTTTTCAATTTCTTTCATTTAATTTCTTTATGCTCTGTTCTTAAGATAAAAACTTTGTTTCATTTCAATGTTTTTTTCCTTTAGCTTGAATTCTTCACTTTGTTTACTTATTTGCCTCTATTTTCTTACATATTAAGCACTCGGAAATAACAAAAAAATACAAAAATATTTACTTTCTTAAATTAGCTTTAAATCGAATCTTTATTAGGTTATTCTTATGCATGGTTTGTTTTATAGTTAGTGATTGATTTTTCAAAATAGTTCCTTCCACTTAATTTCTCAATAATTGTCATTTCATTCAAACTAAAGTAGTAATTCATTTACAGTAGAATAGTTTACTTCACATGCTCAATTTTATTCATAAATAATTTTTATTTCACCAAGTATTTCACTCTTTTCATAGATTAATTGTTTATGCTTCTCATAGATTAAATACTCATGATTTCCATAGATTAAATGCTTATGATTTCTTAGATTGAAATGTTCATGATTCTATAGATTAAACTTTGTAAGTTTTAGAACAAAATTTGCTTTCTTTCATAGGGTAAAATCTCATGTTTTCTTAGATCAATAATCTTTATGTTTTTCTAGCTTAACATTGATTGTCTTTAAAATAACTTAGAACTTTCATAGTTTATATTAAATAATCTAATTTCCTTTTGAAGTTTCCATTTCATTTCAGTTATGCATAAATATTGAAATGTAATCTCCTAGCATATACGGTGTAGTGTACTTCACAAGCTCATGTGCCCATATTGACATATAAATGCAAGTAATTTAAGATTTAATTAAATTGCCCAACATTTTGGTGTCATTGACGGGGAAGTATACATAGGTTTTAGCTTTCAATTGCATCTCATTCTTAGTTGCATCCTTTTAGTTGCATAATATTAATCTCATTTTAGTGCATCCTAGAGGTAGATTCATTAAAAAAAATAAAAAATACTTCAATCGCATACCACCCCCACTAAATCACATGGTATAGTAAGAGCCACATCATCTTCCACATCATGAATTCATAATTTTTCAAGTAGAAGAAGAGGTGAAGAAAAAAACAGGTTGATGGAATGGATGGTGATGATGACAATGAGGAAGATCCTTTTGGATTTCCCATTCAGGAAACTGATATCAAATTTCATATGAAGAACACCCCTCGATTCGTACTTCTTGCCTTCAAAGGTATGAGATCAAAAGGCTCAGAAATATTTCTTTTCAAATTTGAAATACTTTGTGGATATTATGGATACTCATTACGCACTCAAAAATTAAATTTGTTTCTAGCAACACTGAAGGATAAAGCTCTTAAATGGTTGATGAATTTAGGAACAAATTATATAAGGACATGCAATGATATGAAAAGAGTATTTTTGGAAAAATATAAATATTATTGCATACACCATCACCTTAGAAATGAAGTCTTTAAGATGAACCAAAAAGAGGATGAAAGCCTTAATATTTATTGGAGATATTTACTTATAATCTCAAAATACCTGAATTGCATGATTTAGGATTAAACACATTACAAAAACTCTTATTAAAAGTTATAAGGGATGAATGGACTGATCTTCTTAACCTAATGGGAAATGGGGATGTCTCTCAATTTTCATTTCAAGAGATTTGTGAATTTTGAAATAACAAATCAAGAGGAAAAGCAAAGTATGGAAGATCCCCTCAAGATCCAGTTATGACAAGAGTGAGTAAGTCAAACTGAACTTAACAATTTTTTAGACATTCTTGGTAATTTAAATGAAAAAATTGAGATGCTAAGAATGCAAAATAGGAAAAAGGTTGATAATGCTACTTCATTTATATTTTTCCAGTTTTGTCTTTCCATTTTTACGTGGATAGGTGTCCCTCCTATTGGAGTTGGGCACTTTAATGATTTTAATAATAAAAAAAATTGATCGTACGGTTTGAATTTAAGGATGCAGCCCATGGGGCTTTGGATTGATGGTGAATGGGTGCACTGTTAAGGCACTCCTTGCAATAGGTCACTGGTTCAAATCCCCCATGGGTGCTTACCTACCCAAAAAAAAAAGAATTTAACGATTCTTGTATATTCTCGTCGTTGCCACAATATCAGTGGATTGAATTCACACTACTAACTTCCCTCCATGTCTAAATCAAATGATTAAACCTTGTTTAAATTAGTTTTTTACAAAGCTCCATTAAAAATTTACCATGCCACTTGTTAATTGACACCTATGAGGATTAACCATAATGGGAACACTACAAAATGTAACAGATGCATTACACATACACTTGGAATAGTAGTGGGAAGGTGTATTTCCGAATCTGTTCCAAACCATTGGTAACATGTTTCAAATTCTAAATAACAGGTGTTGGTAATTTCATTAAATTGTATATCAATTTCACCATTTCATGTTGTTAATAATAACTCCAAAGAACATGTGTCTCTATAACTCCAGAAAACAACAGGTGTCTCTATAACTCCAAAAAATAGGTGTCCATCAATTTCACCATTCCACCCATCGTTCCATTAATCTGCAATGGAAATAACTCTCCCACTCCATGCCGGATTGTAACCTTGAGCAATAATATAATAACATTGCCACTCCATCTTGAGCGTTTCAAATTGTCATTAAATATTTATTGTACTTATTATTCATTACCATTCCATATATTATAATCAAACGCTCCGTGGATGCATGCATTTCTTTGTTAGCACTTGGGTTGTTGGAATTGTTGAAGGATTACTAGAATGCTGGAAGGATTACTCTAAATATTTGAAGGGCTTGTCTCAGCTTCTATCTCGTAAAAAAGGTGACAAATCTTTCATAGCCTTCCTTTTCTCTACCTATTATTTTTTCAGGTTTCCGCATTGGAGAAACCCTTTATTAGTGATTGCATTTTTAATTGTTTCCATCCTCTCCCAGTTGTCTCTGATAATTTGGTGTAGTTGGTGTCTGATTGAATTATTTCCTAAATTCTGATGTTAAATTTCATTACATGAAGGAAAGAAGGAATGCAAGAGTTTGGGAAATGAAGTAGTTGTGGAGGTGCAAAGAATCAAGTATGAATTAAGGATTCATAATGGATAGACAATAAGAGAAACCATCTCATCTTACAGGTATCTACACATTTTCCTTCCGTGATATTTTTCCACTTTGATTCAAATGAGATGTCTAGCCCGTAGAAAAAAGAAGGGAATCAATTGTGTATAAATTCTCCATGATATGACTAGCCCGTAGAAAAAAGAAGGTTCTAGTCCCGTAGAAAAAAGAAGGTTATGTTCCTTTTTTTTAAACTCTCTCCCAAAATTTTTAATGGTTTAATAATTTTGTATTAAATTTTCGTGGGTGTAGTTTATGCACAACGGATCTTAAAACACACTATCTAGGTTGTGGTTTTTTTTTTTAAATGCTACAGTCTAATAATTTTATATATACTCTGCCTGCGTCGCATTTACACTCTCAAAGTCTCAAACTTTCTGTTGATGGCAGATGATAATAGATAAATTTCTCGATAATAGATAACTTTCTCTATGGCTTGGGTTTGAGTCTCAAAGATGATCAGCATAGTTGGTGGGTGTGAGATTATTGATGTGTAGCTGTAGCATCCAACATCCCGTCTAGGGTTCCACTATAACAATTTAACATCAGAATTTAGGAAATAATTCGATCAGACACCAACTACACCAAATTATTAGAGACAACTAGGAGAGGATATAAACAATTAAAAACACAATCACTCTATATTTACTCTCAAAATTATTAATTCACATTTTTTATTAATATAAATCTAATTAACCTAATATTAAATTATATAAACTCAGATCAAAGAGGAAGAAAACGTGACAAACTCTATATAAATTAAAATAGATTTCTTCTGGTATCGTCCACCCTCTAAATTGAGAATTTCGAGTGGACATCCATTTCTAGTAAGATTATTCGCGAACATTTCGATAGCGCCTGGTTCAGGTTTCGAATCCCTCATAGATCATTCTCATTTGTGCAGTTTAATGACCATTAAGTTCCCATCAAGGTTTCTTTAAATTCTTTGCACAAAATCTTAGTCAGTATCTTGTCACTATACATCTAGCAGATATTTGTGCAACAGGCCAGCGAATTGGGGTCTCAGCCGATCTTAAAATAATATTGTTTAGGTTTTGGTCTTTTTTTAAATGCTCTCCCAAAAATTTAAATGGTTTAATAATTTTGTATTTAATTTCTGTGGGTGTAGTTTATGCACTACAGATCTTTAAAGACACTATTTAGGTTGTGTTTTTTTTAAATTCTATGGTCTAATAATTTTATATATACTCTTCTCGGCATTTGCACTCTCAAAAGTCTCAAAATTTCTGTTGATGGCGGATGATAATAGATAGCTTTCTCGATAATAGATAACTTTCTCTATGGCTCGGGTTTGAGCCTCGAAGATGATCACCATAGTTGGTGGGTGTGAGATTATTGATGTGTAGTTGTAGCACCCAACCTCCCATCTAGGGTTCAACTATAACAAAGGTTATTGACATTTATTTTTTTTAATGAAAATTAATTGTTTAAAATTGTCTGAATTTTACCTAACCTTCTGTCTGTCCCACGTGGATTCGGCTTTATGTCATACATTTTTAGGATTTTCATAGTTATTAAAATATTTTATAAAATAAAAATTTAATTAATAAAATGATATATCATATAATTATAATAAATAAATAAATATAAAAAGCATAAATTTATTATAATTTGAAATTTGAAATTTGAAATTAAATAGGAGTGGAACTCATCCACATACCTTTAAATTTAAACAAAACTATCTAGATCTTCGAAAATTCATGTAAATCATAATTATCTCAATCTTGTACATAATTTTATATATCTACTCTCAAAATTATTAATTCAAAATTTTTATTAATATAAATATAATTAAGCTAATATTAAATTATATATTTGGAATTGCTGAAGGATTACTGGGTGCAAGGATTACTCGAACTATTTGAAGGGGCTTCCCTCTGCTTCTATCTCCTAAGAAAGGTGCACAATTTGTTACCTATATTTGTTTTCAATGGCCACTATTAACTAGATTTGTCAATACTCTAATGTGGAATGGCTTTGTTCATTATTGCTGAAGTATTGTTGAACAATCCATACAAAAAATAAATAACATATATATATATATATATATATATATATATATATATATATATATATATATATATATATATATATATATATATATATATATATATATATATGAAATAATATATAGATTTATGACATCCATTGTTCATATTTAAAAAAAAAAAGGTGTGTGGAAGTTGCACTTGATCTACTTAAATCAATAGCATAAGATTAGGGAGAGATGGTTTATCAAATGTAATTTTGTAGTTTGTTTTGAGTGTTTTTTGCATATCAATATTGTCTTTATATTCATATTACTTTATGAATAATTTTATATTATTTGTAAATATATTTAAATTACTCATAATTAACCTAATTAATTGTTCACTATAAATTAACTATGTGGCACTATAAATTAACTTTTCCACCCAAACAAGTGGAACATGTTGTTTTATTAAATGTTCATTGTAAAGAATGTCACGCCTTCTTCTACTCATTTAAAATCCTTGTAAAATATTTTTTTGAAAAAATTAGATATAGCTCTTAAACACTATTCTATTCAATTGGATGGATGTCTTACTCCTGAAATTCTCACATTGCATCTATTAGCAAGCCATCAATATATTTCAATTTAACCTCCATATACCCCATAATCATAATCAAGTGGATAAAGAAACCCAACTTTCCTGCTAATTGATAATGTCAAATCTTATGTGTGTGTGGTTGCTTGAAAAAGGGTGTGAGGTATAATTATGAATATTTACATGTGTATTTAAATGTAATTGGTTGTGATTAATATTGTAGGAATTTGGATGATGTATATATGTAATATGGGTAATGTAATTGGCTGTTATTAATATTATAGGAATTTTTATAATGTATATGTATTTAACTCGAATGTATTAATTTAAATAATTAATTGTATTTAATATGTTATTGAGAATTGTTTAAACACATTTTTTTTTTCGAAAGAAAAAGAATAATATAATTATATAAGAGAACAATGAAAAAAATCTTCTCATTATATTACATACATATTACAATATGTTAGGAAAATAAGATATGGATTTGAAAACTAGGATGAATGTGTTTCTGGGCTCTGACATGGCCGCAAGCAGGCAAGTGGCGAGCGCGGCTTCCTGCACTTGCCTAGAAGCAGTTCTGAATTAATCCGCAGTTAAACAGGGACTAATGCGATCATGGTCACCCTATTTTTTCAACCGGACGACATCCGTCCCACCTTTCTTGGGAAACTAGCTCCTGTCTGGTGGTTTCAAAGGTGGTATAGGTCAATGGAAGACATGGAGTATGAAGAGGAAGCGATCGACTATTCACAGGACCCGTATGAAGGTCAGTCTATTTTCTGTGGCCGCGGTGTTAACCCTAGCTCTATTGAATCTGCACCTCCTCAACTGGCTAACTCTCTGGCTACTGCGCTCCCTGGATCCTCTTCGACGCCGCTGCATTTCAGTTCTCTCTCCCTGGAGTCCCCGGGTCTAGACATTCCCCCTCTATCCCCTGGTACGCTCAATCTTCTCTCCACTATCACACCTCCCTCCACTAATTTCGATCCGCTCCCCTCTTTCAACCCAGTGCCTCCCTTGAGAGTGCCTCATCTGGACTCGGAAAACCCTAACTTCCTCCCTTCGGGATGCTTTGACTCTCTTGTTATTAACCCTAAAGTGGTGGCTCACCTGAAGGATTTGGGATCAGATCCATTAGCGGAGCACCCATCGGCACCGAGAACTAGAAAGTGAAAGATCAAGTGCGTGAAGAAGTACTCAAAGGATCTCACCATCACCTTCATCGAAGATATTCCTATGGGTGAGGTGGTGGAAAGGGCCAATGGAGTACTCATTGGGCATGTGAGAGGAAGGGCTTACTCAGCAACCAGGCTCACGAATTGGGTACAGGAGATATGGGGTGGCATTCTACAGGAGCTGCCGGAGGTTCAAAGTTTGGCATGAGGATGGTTTTCCCTGCATTTTTTGAGAGCAGAATACACAGATATGATCTTGGCCAAATATTGGCACATAGAGATGGCCCCAGTTCTCCTCAAGCACTGGTCTCCATTATTCAACCCGGAGAGGGAACAAATTGGGGCGGGACCTATCTGGGTACATTTACCCAGCCTACCTCTACAATTTTGGTCTGAAGTGGTGTTTATCAGGATTGGTAACGCCCTCGGAACATATTTGGAATATGATAAGACCTATGTACAGTCAAAGAACCAGGCACTGGCAAGAATTTTGGTGCATTTAGACACAAGGGAGGGCTTGGAAGAAAAGATCACTTTGAAGTGGAGGCATTACACCAGGATTCAGATATTGGATTATGAGGGGGTACCATTTCATTGTAGAAGGTGTCATAAGGTAGGGCATGTATTCAAAGAATGCCCTCTACTCTTGAAATCATCGGATTCCACAGGCCCGCCCTTAGCTCATAAAGGAAATTCTCTAGTGATGGCTTCACAAGCCCCTGTTTCAGCTTCGCAAACTAGACCGTTGACTCCCAAGGATCTCAGTGTGGGAGGGACGTCGAAGGAGGCTAGAGAAGCAATCAGGATGCCCTCGCCACCTTTGATCCAGGCTCGGGTTGCTGCAGCTGCGCAGGTAGCTCAAAATTCAGGTACATCTTCTTCTTCCACTTTGATATCTCCTTCAATAACTAATTCCATTGTTGCTCCTTTGGTAGCTTTTACTTCTCTGGTTACTTGTTCCATTTCTCCCCCCCACCCATCAATGCTCCATCCTCTCCTTCGATCCATTCCACTTCACTTCCTTCTGAGGTAGAGGCCTCGTCATGCCAGATACTGCCTCACCCTTACAACCTGTGGTCAAGGCCCTCACAGGGTTTTGACTCTCAATCTGGGCCGTGGGTGGTCTACCTGGGACCCCTTACCCTTACAACCCGCGGTTGCAAATCTAATCTATCCAAAGCTACTCAGAAAGCTGGATTTGAGGTAGTAACTAGCAAACAATCCACTATGGAAGGGGTCCTTAGAGCACTGAAAGCCCCAGAAGGGGTTCCACCATGAAGTGCCTTTCCTTTAACTGAAGAGGTTTGGCTAGTACCTCCAAGAAACTAGCCATGCAGAGGTTGATTGAAAATGAACCTATTGATATCCTTATGTTTCAAGGGACCTTGGGTAGTGCTGAAGCCATTGAGCACTCCCTCGTCGACCTGCAACCTAGATGGCATCACCATGCGCTAGATGCCATTGGAAGGGATGGAGGATTAGCCATCGGATACAATCCTCGGACAATAAATGTATCTGCCACCTGGGGTGGAGTGGGATGCATAGGCGTGGATTTCTTCTCAATAGAGTTAGGGGAGACCCTGAGGATCATCAATGTATATGGTCCATGCCAGAGGAGGGAGGAATTATGGAAGAATTTTCTTGGTACAAACTTGACATCTATTGACTAGCTAATCATCGGGGTTGATCTCAACTTCTCAATAGGATTCGGGGAATCCTGGGGATCGCTCGCATAGATAGACCCCTTTTCCAATTTCTTTAAAGACATCCTGGAACAACATCATTTCACTGATATTCCCATGAACAAGCCGATGCCTACTTGGAGGAACTGGAGGATAGGAGAGGCTGCCCTGGCTAGGAGACTTGACAGATTCATGATCAAGATCCCCCTTCTCCAGAGATTGTCTAGATACAGACAATGGGTTGGGGTAGGGGGCAAATCTGACCACTCCCCTATATATTTGGAAATTATGGGACCTGAAGCCAAGCCAAGGGCTCCATTTAAATTCAATCATATCTGGCTTCAAGATGAAGAATATATTAAGCTGATCAAAGACTACTGGGTGTCCCACCCTATAACAAACCACAGGACGGCAACAGAGGGTTTCTGTCATAATCTCTCAAAGCTCAAACAACTAACCATGACTTGGGCCAAAGAGAAGAAGGTCAAAGATGATCGGAAGATTCTGGACATAGAATCAGAGCTGGAAACCCTGATGGATGACAGGAATCTTGGATTTTCCTCAGCTGAAGGAAAAAATAGATTGATAGAGCTTGAGATGCAGAAAGACAAGATCCTCAAGGAAAGGGAGGAGGCATGGAGATTGAAGAGCAGGGCTGTATGGTTGAAGGCAGGAGATGACAATACCAGATTTTTCCAGAATTATGCCAAAGGGAGCAAGGTCACAAATACGATATGGAAGCTGCCCCTTCCCAATGGTGAATCGGCCGATAATTTCCAAAAACTCTCCAGACTGGGTACTTCTCATTTTCGGAATTTATTCAAAGCTCCCCAAGAAGCCAACCTGGCAGATATTATTCATGTGGCTGGTCTCTTTCCCCGGTTTGTAGGTGAAGAAGAAGCAATTGAACTAAGTGTGTCGGTTACCCTGGAGGAATTGGAGGGGGTATTGAAGTGGTTCAAGAAGGATAAAAGCTCGGGACCAGATGGGTGGTCTATTGAATTCTATTTGGCTTTCTATGACACAACGGCTGCCTCCAGGTCATGGAGGAATTCCACTCATCAGGATGGATGTACAATGCTATCAATACCACCTTCATAGCCCTTATTCCTAAGAATGATTCCCCTAGCTCTTTTGACGAGTTCCGTCCCATATCTCTCTGTAATTGCCTCTATAAGATTATTTAAAAAATCATTTCCAAACGTATTGGACCTATTCTTTCTCAGCACATACTCCCTGAACAATTTTCTTTTCTCGAAGACCGCCAAATTCATGAAGCGATTGGTACTGCTCATGAAGCCATACATTCCATCCGAGCTCGTCGTCTAAAAGGTATCATTCTCAAGATTGACTTAGCGAAGGCTTTTGATCGGGTGGACTGGACTTATATTAAAATGTTGCTTATCCATCTGGGCTTTCCTCTGCCTTTCACAAACTGGATAATGGCATGTATAACCTCTCCCACTTACAGTCTACTCATTAATGGTTCCGCCTCCCCTTTTTTCCATGCAGAGAGGGGTCTCAGACAGGGATGCCCTCTCTCTCCGCTTCTTTTCCTTCTTGTAATGGAAGGGCTGAGTAGACTCATCTATTATGAAAAGCAGAATGGAAGATTATCAGGATTGAAGATTACTGATCAGTGTTTCTTAACACACCTACTATTCGTAGATGATGTTATCATATTTTTGGATGGAAGCGTTTGGGATTCGACTGCCTTTGACAAGATTCTTGCCTCTTTCTTCAAGGCAACAGGCATGATGGCCAACCACACAAAATCAACTATCTCCCAGGTCTTTACATCTGCTCAAGAATCTGAAATGGCCTTGTAGCGTTTCCCGTATAATCCTCGACAGTTGGATCAGGGGTTCAAATATTTGGGTTATTGGATCAAACCGTCAGGTCACAAGATTGAGGATTGGACATGGTTGATCACAAAATTAGAAAATCGAATATCGCACTAGAGCCATCGCTTCCTATCAAGAATAGGGAGGTTAGTTCTCATTAAATCAGTCTTGGAGGCCACACCTATTTTCTGGATGGCCTTAGCCTGGATACCCAGAGGTATTCTCGCTCGTCCCAGGCAAATTTACTGTAGATATCTCTGGAATGGGAAACAGGACAAAAGAGTTTTTTCTTGGATCAGTTGGGATAACATCTCTCTGCCAAAAAAGTGGAGATGATGGGGCCTAAAGGACCTTACACACTTTGCTCACGCTTTGGCTGCGAAATTGGGATGGACTTAACTTACGAAGCAAAATATTTGGACAACAATCTCGTACCACAAGTACATTTGGCCACTACATCTCATGGATTGGATCCGATTACCTGGGTGGAACAAAACAGGTATATCTACAGTATGGAAAGCTTTATTGCACTCGTTGCCTCTCATTCGATGCCATCTAACTTGGAGAATAAATGACGGATCCAGGGCTCGTATTGGTATGGATCCATGGACAGGAGGTGGCAGGAGGTGTTATCTCCCACGCAAGCTTGTTCAAATACTTGAGCAGCAAAATACTAGAGTTATAGCCCACATAGCGGATCAGGAGAACACTTCCATATTTACACAGGCATGGAAATCAGCAGTGCAGCTAAATCTATTTTATGCTCTTAACCTGCAAAGTAATACTGAACATAGAATATGCGAAGAAAAGATACCCAGAACACAGAATATGCGAAGAAAATATACCCAGAACACAGAATAGCAATGATTTTATTACTCAGAGAGAAATGTTCACAGGCCTCTTCGAGGGGGCAACCTCCAATAGAGCAGAGCTCGATTACAAAACAAGACACGATACTCCTCGCAGGGAGTCTCTATCCTTTATATATGACTCATACATGCGATACCACGGGCCAATACCGTGGGTTTTATTAATACCATCTATCTAATACTACCGCCCATTTGCAACTAACTGTGGTCCCGTCATTAATTGCGGGTTAACCACTTACAAATATTAATATGGGCTTTATTGACTCTTGACTATGACGTGATCCCATGACATAAATAAGGGGGTTAGGGTGGGACCCTAACATGCCCTCCCCCTTAAGACTAGACTTGTCCTCAAGGCTGAAGCTGCGGAAACTGCTGAAGAATAGTGGCTGGTTCCCAAGTTGCATCTTCCGGAGAGCTGTCTTTCCATTTGACGAGGACCTCCTTAATCATGCGGCCGCGCAGGTGCTTGTCTCGTCTGTCTAGAACCTGTTCAGGTTGAAGCCAGATTGACCCTTCTTCGTCCAATTTAGGTAGACTGGTTTGAACTCGGCAATTGTTCCCAATCACTTTCTTGAGGCACGATACATGGAAAACTGGGTGGATTTTTGCTGTAGGTGGCAAAGCCAACTTGTAAGCCACTTCTCCAATGCGCTGAAGTACTTGGTATGGTCCGTAGAATTTTGGAGAGAGCTTTTGACAACCCTTGTCTTTGAGTGATGTTTGCTTATATGGTTGCAGCCTCAAAAAGACCTGATCCCCTTCTTGAAATTGGCACTCTGAGCGATGTTGGTCAGCCTGTTTCTTCATACGGTTCTGAGCTTGATGAAGATTCTCGCGCAGATGGGTGAGCATGGTTGCGCGGTGTTGTAGGAGTTGATCCACGGCTTGTACTTTGGAGCACCCCGTGAGATAAGAAGTAGGGGAAGGCGGAAGTTGACCATAGACTGCTTCATAGGGAGTCATTTTGGTGGTGGCATGATAGTTGGTGTTATACCACCATTCCGCCAAAGGTAACCACTGTACCCAAAGGTGTTGCTTTTCTGAAGTGAAACACCTAAGGTAGGTTTCTAGACATTTGTTGACGGCTTCGGTTTGACCATCTGTTTGCGGATGATATGAAGTACTGAGTTTGAGTTGAGTGCCTTGTATTCTGAAGAGCTCCTGCCAAAAATTACTGGTGAAGATTGGGTCGCGGTCGGACACAATAGAAGTGGGCATGCCATGCAATTTGAAGATCTGATCCATGAAAGTTTGAGCAACCAAAGTTGGTGTAAATGGTTGGGGTAGGGCGCAGAAATGAGCATACTTCGACAGTCGGTCCACAACCACCATGATGACTTACTTGTTCCCAGACTTTGGAAGACCTGTAATGAAATCCATGGACACCTATGTCCAAATTGACGCCGGAATGGGCAATGGTTGTAATGTGCCTGGTGTGTTGACAGTTTCCCCTTTGTGGCATTGACAGACGTCACATTCTGCTACGAAAGTAAGGATGTCCTGTTTCATGCCGGTCCAAAAAAATGATCTTCTGGTGCGAGCATACGTCTTCTGAAAGCCCGAATGTCCTGCAATGGGAGATGAGTGCAATTCTGCCAAAATGTGACTTTTTAGGGTGGATGTTGGTGATATTACGACTTTGTCCTTGTAGCGAAGAATATCATTCTGCCACGAGTAACCCTTGTTGGAATTAGGATCTACCTGCAATTGAGAAATGAGTTGGGAGAGCCAGGGATGTGAAAACCATTCCCTGCGAGCCTCTTCAATCCAGTCTGGAATGGGGAGGGAAATTGCGAGCAGAGTACTTTCCTCCTCAAATTGGCGCGACAATGCATCTGCTACACGGTTGTTTTTCCCTTTCTTGTAAATGCTCTCATAATCATATCCCAACATTTTGGCTAACCATTTATTTTGTTGTGGGGAAGATAGGCATTGCTCCAAAAAATATTTAAGACTGTGATGATCTGTGCGGATTTGGAAACGTCGCCCCAACAAGTAAGGTCGCCAGGTCTCGACTGCATGTAAGATGGCCATCATTTCCTTCTCGTAGGTAGATTGGCCCAGATTCCTCCCACTTAGTTGTTGGCTGGTGAAGGCCAATGGTCGCCCTTCCTGCATTAAGATCGCTCCAATACCTGTTCCCGAAGCATCACATTCAATGACAAATGATTTGGTGAAGTCCGGTAGTGCTAAGACGGGAGTGGAACACATGGCGGTTTTGAGAGCGGTAAATGCCTGTTGTGCTTCCTCGTTCCAGAAGAAGGAATTTTTCTTTAGGAGTTGCGTTAGGGGCTTCGCTATGCGGCCATAGTTGCGGACAAATTTACGATAATAGCCTGTGAGACCCAAAAATCCTCTCAAGCTTTTCAAGGTCTTAGGTTGAGGCCATTCTTGCATTGCCTCGATCTTTTTGGGGTCCACCTTGACACCTTCACGCCCCACAATGTGGCCCAAATACTCAACTTCTTCCATGCCAAATGAACGCTTAGACATCTTGACAAATAATTTATGCGTGCGGAGCAGTTGCAAGAGTAGATCTACATGATGAAGATGTGCCGCCCAAGTGCCACTATAGATGAGGATGTCATCGAAGAAGACAAGGACAAATTTTCTGAGATATGGTTTGAGGAGGTGATTCATAAGGCTCTGAAAAGTAGAGGGGGCATTACAGAGACCAAATGGCATGACCAGGAACTCATAATGGCCTTCATGAGTTCTGAAAGCCGTCTTGGGAATGTCGACTTCCTTCATGCGAATTTGGTGGTAGCCTGAGCGAAGATCCAACTTAGTGAAGAATTGAGCCCCATTGAGTTCGTCCAGCAAATCGTCAACCACCGGGATGGGAAATTTATCTTTGACTGTTAACTTATTGAGGGCCCTGAAGTCGGGACACATCCGCCACTCCCCATCTTTCTTGAGGACCATGACCACTGGGGATGAATAAGAACTAATGTTGGGACGAATGACACCTGCTTCCAACAATTCCTTGATGATTTTTTCTGTTTCTTTCTTTTGGGTGAACGGATATCTGTATGGCCACACATTTGGGGGTTGGGCCCCTGGAACCAATGTGATGCTATGATCATGTTCCCCTCGCGAGGGTGGAAGCTCATGAGGCTTGTCAAAGACCATCCGATGTTTATTTAAAATCTGTTGCATCTCAGGATGAATTGGCAGAGACATGGTGTCGACTACCTGGATGGCATTAAATTGAGCTACCACTCCATGATGGCCCTTTTTCAACAATTTTTCCATCCTATGGGAGCTGATGATAGAGGGGGCTCCCGCCTGTAGTCCACGGAGGGTATGTGTGGGGTTGTTCTGCTTAAAACTCATAAATAACTCCTGGAAATCCATTGTGATTGGCCCAAGAGTGCGGAGCCATTCCGCGCCTAGGACAATGTCGCAACCCCCCATGTGTATTGCAAACATGTGGGTTTTCAATTGATAATCCCCCATTTGAAGTTTGATATTTTCACAGTGGCCTTCACATTTCATTGTGCCCCCATCTGCAATCTGGACTTGGAAGTTAGAAACTGCCCGGACGAAACAATGTGCTGCTTCAGCGATCTTTTGATGGATGAAATTATGGGTACTTCCACTATCAATCAAGACTACTACTGGGCGATGTTTAAGAAAACCCCTGATTTTGAGAGTTTGAGGGGAAGAAATTCTTGCCAATGCATTTAGCGAAATAATTGGTTCATCAGACATAATCTCCTTTTGGTTATCTTCTTCGATCGCCTCCGGTTCCTCAAGTGGTGGATCTTCCTTGGTGGAGTTGTAGTCAGTGGCATCTATTTGAAAAAACTTGGGCTCTTTGCATTTATGACTCGGGGAATATTTTTCATCACAGTAGTAACATAGTCCTTGCTTCCTTCTTTCCGTAGGTGACACCTTTTGAATCTTAAGTGTCTGAGTCGTATTGGGAGCCTGTGAGGGACGACCTTTAGCAGTGAAGTTGGGGCGGCTGGATTGGGCTGTTAATGCACGTTCCACCTTATGAGCTACCTGGCAAGCCTCTGTCCATGTGGGAGGGTGGTGGAGTAGAACCTGAGCTTTGATGGCTTCTTTAAGACCGCTGATAAAGCATTCCATGTAGAACTCATCTGTGAGACCCCTAGTGTGGAAGGCTAAGGCTTCAAAAGCAGTAATATATTCCTCCACTGTACCCGTCTGTCGGAGCTTAGTGAGACGCCCCAAAAACGAGTCTTCCTGTTCAAAGCGACTTCGAAGAGCTTTGGCAAATTGGGCCCAATTCTGAAAATTTCCATTGCAATGCTGATGCCATTCCTTCCATTGCCATCGTTCATTGTCCAAGTACATGGTGCCCACCATAAGCTTAGTCCCCTCATCTATGATATGATTCAATTGGAAATACTGCTCCATTTGTGCTAGCCATGCGGACGTGTGAGAACCGTCAAATTTATGCATATCCAACTTGGGAGGTCGCTGACTGGGTGGTGGATGGGTGTGCCAGACGTGATGAGAGTGGCTAGACTCACCCTCATGGTATTCATGGCCATTATACGCCTCCTCGTGGGCTGGCTCCTTGCCCTTTGGGAGTGCATCATGTATCTGGAGACTTATTCCTTTAAGCTCAAGTTCAATATTCTTCACCGCAGTTTGGAGGGAGTTCACATGGTCTTCAATTTTGTCTATCCTTTCATTGGCCATCTCTTGAGTGCGAGTTTCTACCATACACCAACTTGATGAAAAATTGGGACCGCCTAAAAAATTTTTACTAAGAAATTGAATGGTACCACCTTGCTCAGCTCGTCGTCCTGATTCTGATGGGCTAGGTCACCAATAAGCGCCCCGGAAGATCTCAGACTATTTTTTTTTTTTTTGGAAAACTCCCAACGGAGTTTTACTCCTTCCTGATCAATACTGCAGTTGCCAAATCCTCAGAATGTCAATGCCGCCAAAAGTCCTGCGAAAATTATATCCAGGGACAGGAACCCTTCACAACTACTCCGATCTGGTGGATCTGAGAGATCTAAATGGTGGAACAACTGCTGCTGCTGATCTGATGGAGCTACGGGACTGATGTCGGCTGCTGCTGCACTTGCTAATCTGGAATAGGTGATGTGTGATCCCCTGATAGAAAGGGAACTATGGTCTTGAGGAGTGTCAGGTGCTACAGATCGCAATATACATAAGGGTCTGACAGTAGTACTCGGCCCAATGTTTCAGGGCTCTAAGTAAGGAGGATCGACCGTACCCTTAGCCGTACAACCCGACTACCCTATCGTACGGGTGAGTAATCTCTCTGAGTGTTGTTCTCCGTGTACTGTAGCCACAAGATGGCCGAAGGTTTATCTATGGCGAGGTTTCAAGGGAGCTAGGGGGCTTCCTATATACCCAGAGGGTACGTGGAAGACAGTTCGTGCGCGGTTCTGTCTAATGCGCTACTACTCGAAGGGGTACCCACATGGGTTACAAGGGAGTCCAACAGACGTGACCACCTCTTGTATTTCCTGCGTGCATGCCTCCCCAAATTCGCAGGTTTATGCGCTTAACGACAGATCCCGTGGTTTAAAGACGCCGGAACACGTCTCTAGCCAAAAAAAAAATTTGCTAAAATTTGGAGATCCCACCGAGCCTTGGAAAGTGCTCTGATACCACTTGTTATGCTCTTAACCTGCAAAGTAATACCGAACATAGAATATGCGAAGAAAAGATACCCAGAACACAGAATATGCGAAGAAAATATACCCAGAACACAGAATAGCAATGATTTTATTACTCAGAGAGAAATGTTCACAGGCCTCTTCGAGGGGGCAACCTCCAATAGAGCAGAGCTCGATTACAAAACAAGACACGATACTCCTCGCAGGGAGTCTCTATCCTTTATATATGACTCATACATGCGATACCACGGACCAATACCGTGTGTTTTATTAATACCATCTATCTAATACTACCGCCCATTTACCATCTATCTAATACTACCGCCCATTTGCAACTAACTGTGGTCCCGTCATTAATTGTGGGTTAACCACTTACAAATGTTAATATGGGCTTTATTGACTCTTGACTATGACGTGATCCCATGACATAAATAAGGGGGTTAGGGTGGGACCCTAACAATCTGCCTCTGGAATGGCATCAAGATTGGGAGGATTACACTAATGCATTAAGTGAGTGTCATATTCACATTAAAGAAGGACCAGATGAGCCCATGTGGGATAAGGCAGAATCTGGATTATATACCCCTAAGGAAGGGTACCTGGTTTTGATTGGGAACAAAAAGCCAGAAATAGTGCAGAGCTGGTGGAAGATCATCTGGCAATTAAAGACCCCTCCCAGAACTAAACTCTTTTTCTAGTGCTTACTCCAGAACAAGATCCCCACTAGGGAAGCACTCATGCGCAGATCTGTGCATGGCCCCACTTGGTCCATTCTTTGTAAGTAGCAATCAGAATCAACCACTCATCTTTTTCTTGCATGTGAAATTACTAAACAGATATGGAAGATGGTGATAGAGGAGCTCGGTATTGTGAGTAACTGGGAGAGTGAAAACATCACTATAGCATGGGAGAATTGGTATCAGGCACACTCCGGAACAAACCGTGCGTGTCTTCCCCTTATCATTAGTTGGGCAAATTGGTTGGCGAGGAACAAAATGATATTCGATAGTGGCTTGATTTTCTTGCAAACTGTCACCGCCAAATTCATCGCAACATACCATGAATTTCCAGCAATTACCCCTCCTCACACCCACAGACCAGCCGCCCCGGACCCCATTGACCAATCTATACCATGGGCCTTTTTCGATGGAGTTGCTCAACAGCATGGATGTGGCGTGGGGTTCATTCTAAATTCAATAGAGAATCATCATTACAAAGTGAAGATGGGCTTAGGCATGGAAACAAACAATTTCGCTGAACTCATAACCATCAGACACCTTATGCATTTTGCATTAAATCATGACTGCAGTGATTTACATATTTTTTGGGATTCAAACATTATCATTAATTGGATCAATCTGAAATCTAGATGCCATGCACACACACTCTTAAATATATTGGATGAAGTCATGCACCTCAAAGCACAATTCAACTCCATCATTGTTCGTCATATTTACAGGGAACACAATCACTGTGCCAAGGGATTATCCAAGGAAGCCATGCACATTCCAGGAGGACAGTGGATAATCAGCGAACATAGGGGAAACACTCAGTATCAGCACTACTACAGGCCCTACATATATCAAGTCTACCCTCGGGTGGATGACCATTGATTTTTGTCATGTATATAAGCTGATAAATAGAAATCTAGTAACTTATGAGCAGCATCCTGCGAGATGCAAGTATATATTTTGCTTTCTATACATACATCCTGCGTGGTGTTTATTTTTGACATTTTGATACAGTATCATCCTGCGTGATGATTTTTTGATTATGACATAGACATGTACAGGAAAGACCATAGACTTTTAAGTCATGAAGGAATCCGCATATGCTGAATAGCATTTACTACATGTAATTTTTCACCATATAATGAAAGATTACGATTTTTCCTTGTGAAAAAAAGATATGGATTTTATAAAATTATATTATAAAAAGTTTTATTAAATCTCTTAATGTAACCTTTTTTTATCTTTCATAAATTATAATTGCAAAAAAAAACATTGTATAATAAAAATATGTATAAGAATAGATTAATTCAATAAAACAAATATTTTCAATTTTTTTTAGAGAAAGTTTAAATACATTTTTTTTTAATTCTTTCATAAATTATAATTATAAAGAAAACATTGTATAATAAAAATATTTATAAGAATAGATTAATTCAATAAAACAAATCTTTTCAATTTTTTTAAAAAGAAACTTTAAACACCTTACTTAATATATGTTTAAATTCATGTGTTTTTAGATTTTGTATTGTTTTTAATTTGGCCAAAATTCTTTTGAATTGCAAGTAAATTTGATTCAAAAAAAAAATTACAAGTAAATTTGAGTAAAGATTGTTTGGAATCACAAGTAAAATGTAGTTAGTTCCAACCAAAAATTCGTTAACATCTACTTGTTAGACAACCCATCAAAAATATTCATAAACACATAACATAAAAATAAGAATTTAGTTTTAAGATTAAGATCAAGTTATATATCATTATTTTTTTAAAACAATGGAGATAGATAGAATTAGTTGTTTTAGAAAACACATTTTCTTAATGGTTAAGAACATTTAAATTATAATTATTATGATTGGTGTATCTTTAAAGATTACGTTATTCAGTAAGAAATACTATTTTAAATTAAAATAATTTAGAAAAGTTACAAATATATAAAATTATGTTGGAAAATATCACAAACATAACACATATTACATTTTTTATTATTTAAATTTCCTAATATTTATTAATTTAACCTCCATATACCACATAATCATAATCGTGTAGTTTTTTATTCTTTCATAACTTATAATTACAAAAAAAACATTGTATAATAAAAATATATATAGGAATAGATTAATTCAATAAAACAAATCTTTTCAATTTTTTTTAAAAGAAATTTTAAAAACCTTACTTAATATATGTTTAAATTGATGTGATTTTAGATTTTCTATTGTTTTTAATTTCATGAAAATTCTTTCGAATTACAAGTAAATTTGATTCAACAAAAAAAAAAAAAAAAAAAAAAAAAAAAAAAAAGCAAGAAAATTTGAGTAAAGATTGATTGGAATTGCAAGTAAAATGTAATTAGTTCCAACCAAAAATTTGTTAACATCTACTTGTTAGAAAACCCTTTGAAAATAGTTATAAACACATAAAATAAAAATAATAATTCAGTTTTAAGATTAAGATCTAGTTATATATCATTATTTTTTTAAAACAATGGAGACATATGGAATTAATTTTCTTAGAAAACAAGTTTTCTTAATGGTTAAGAACATTTAAATTATAACTATTATGATTAGTGTATAGTTAAAAATTACATTATCAAGCAAGAAATACTATTTTAATAAATATTAAGAAATTCAAATAATTAAAAAAGTTATAAATATATAAAATTATGTTGAAAAATATCACAAAAGTAAAACATATTACATTTTTTATTATTTAAGTTTCCTAATATTTATTAATTTAACCTCCATATACCACATAATCATACTCATGTAGATATTAATGTAGTCCTTTAGAATGCTTAGGTTGTGATATTAATGGAGTCCATTACAAGGATTATCTTATCATATTAACAATCTATTGTTTTATTAATAAATAAGTAAAATTATTTTAGATTAATTCTAAATATGAAAAAAAGTAATATATACTATTATGTTGTTTTAGAAATTTAGTAATATAATTTTAATCTGATATTTTTGGATTCATTATGATTGAGTCAATTTTTTTTTTTGTAAAATTCCAGCCAGAAAATTATTTAGGTCATTCACATTACATACATAATTAAAACATATAACTAAAATAAATTCACTACTATACAAAATAGATAGCCATGTGATCTTGAATCTAGAAAAAAACCAAGTTATTCACCAACTATTTTTTATTAGTTCACATTTCACTCTTACACAACCATTAACATTTCTTATCCTTAACAAAATGGAAAATTGTGTATGGTAAATTATGTGTTTATGTTACTTTTAATTTTATTCAACATTAAATTTTTTTGTTGATATCAAATGCATTTTGTTTTTTACTGTTTGGTGATTTCACTATTTCATCATGGATCCAGCTATTTGGAGTTGTTTTCCATTCGAAGTTCTTGAAATTTTATTCCTATGGCTCCGTTTATTAGTTTTGATAAAGTTTGGCACTGTTTGTAAAAAAAGGAAGAATGCTTTGAAAAAACCTTATTTCTTTTTACGTTGCAAGAATGTCTCTATGAACGAATCTAGATTTCTCGTTCCTTTCCTAAATAGTGAAGACAATTGTTTTGTTGCTCAATACCTTAATTAGAATGGCCACATATATCAATTTCATTTGGGATTCATAGATTCAAGATATAGAGTAGAGTGTATTGTTGGACCAATGATGGTTCTATCCTTACCAACAGAATGCTCCCAAACACACAACTATTTTGTAAAGAATCCATTTACAAAGGCATTTGAAAACATAGGGCCAATATGAATTGGAGACTCAGGATTATTTTCATTATTGGAAAATGTAAGCAGCAAAAAATATGACTGGGTTGTTCTAAAACATATCTATGACAGAATGCACTCTGAATTTTATGTTTGTAGTAGTCTTGATAGGGTATGGCAAAGGGTTGTTGTTCCATTTGGTGGCACTTCACCCCCTAAGAATGTAGTGTTTATAAAAGTAAATTGTTTTGGTTGTATCTCGATAAGGAGTATGAACATTATCCTTAGTACGGGTATAGAATCTATTGGTTTTACGTAATAAAAAATGAGTGGGGTTTTTCATTTGTTCCAATCAGTGACATACATTATATGTTGTTAGCAATATACATGAATCAGTTGATATGCCTTGTCAATGATGGCTCCACTTCTGTATGGTTAGTTGATGAATTAAATCATTTCCAATTTGGTCAACCATGTGTTGAACGAAGAATTGACTACTTTGAACATGATTAGGTTTCAGATGGAAGTTGTTGGAAGAAATTTCTACAGATATAAATATAAAAATGTCCTAGCTATCTTCTGTTCCGAATAGTCCATGGTCTGGTTCTTATGTGCAACTATAGTGAAGTTCCTTTCCTATTATATGACATGGTAACTCGCATCTGTTTTCCAATAGATATTGATAATTCAACTAATGAGCAGTTGTCTCGGTTTGGTACCCAACATTGGAGGATTGCAATGATTTGATTGAGTATGAAAATGTTTTTGCAATTGCTCCCCGTATGGATTCTCTTGATGAGATTCCACCATTGGATATGACTATGGATTCTTAGGATATTTGTATTCTTAGGAGTTCTTATAAATATTTCCATTTTATATACTCTCTATGGTTGTGGAAAATATTTCCATTTTTGTCTCTATACATATTATGTGTCTTTATGGTAATACTTTAAAATTATGTTTGTCTCGATCTTTGTGATGTAAAATATTTAATATTGTTTCCCCTAAAGTTATTTACATGTAAATGTTTCTCGATGTTATGCATTTTTTCTTTGTTTTTATAATTATAATTACTATGATTTATGTTATACATATTATTTGTATTGGATTTTGTCATTGATTCTCAAACAATGTTATATGTTTATGTTCATTTTAATATTTCTATTTATATTTTGATAGTGTATATAGTTCTAAATTTTTAGATATACTTCCAACTCATATAATTCTTAGATTATTGTATCCCAATAGTAAGGGTTTCATTTTGATTATAATATGATACATGGAAATTTAGACTTTTTTGTTTAAGCCATTTGGAAGGATTCATTTCTTTTTTTTTCCATTTTGAAATTTTTTGTTTTTGTTTTTAGCCATTTCGAAAAAGCCTTATACATTTTGATAAGTTTATATGGTTGGAAAAAAATAACATATACACTTTTTATGTTCCATGTTTATGATTCCATAATAAATATTTTATTATTCATTGTAGACATGTCATCTGAAGGCACAAGCAAGCGTACAAGAAAAAGAAATTTGTCACCAAAATCACATGAGAGGTCTATTGAAAGTCGTCGTTTATGGTATCAACAAAATAAGGATGCAATAAATGAGCATAGGAGAGTTACATATAATAGAAAAACAAGTGAAGCTACTCTTCAAAATGATTTTATAATTCCTCGTAAGTATCATACTATGGACGATATAATGGAAATAAAATTTCCTGTTGATGGTTCATTATCAAGATATGCTCCTCCTCAGCATAATCTTGTTGTTCGATGCTCTTCTGAAAATGTTCATAACATTGGGGAAACATCTTGCAATTGGGAAGAACGTCGTATCAATATTATGGATGAAAATTTCCAACCTAACCCTTCCGTGTGTCCAATTGCATGTTTTGATGACCAAAGGTTCCAAAACATCCATGGTGGAGGTAATGAGGACATTTCGTGTGATGATTTGGATGATAGTTTACTTGGCCATTTGTTTGATAATTTTGATCCAATTGCTCGAAACATCAGATCCTCAAATCCCGCTTCTCAAATTAATGTCGTCCCACCAAGAGAATCAATCATCCCTGATAGCATTTCATGTGGAACAATGGAGGTAACACAATTATATTTTGATTTTCGCTGCAATAGTGGCTGTTCTATTACATTTCTATATTTACAAAGTTTTGTTTACTAAACTTATGTTATTTTATTCTCTTCTAATAGGATACAACTTGTTTTAATAGAGGTCTAAAATTAACTCCCAAAGTTTTCCATCTACTAATCTGAGAAGTGAAGATGAAGCATGTCATAATCTTCCTGTTCATTCTCCCCGATTATCAAATTTCCAGACTACTGTAAATTTTCAATGTTTTTTATTTTCTCTTTAATTTTTTAAATTTTTAGTTGCTTAGATATTGAGTTTTATGGCGTATTTTATTTTCTTTGAATAGGACACAAGTAATTTCAATAGAGGCATACAAATTAACTTCACAGATGTTCCATCTACTGATGTTAGAAGTGAAGAAGAACCATCTCATAACTTTCATCCACATCACCAAACAAATGTAAATGTTGAGTGCATTTGATATTTTTCTCATTTTTTCATTTACAATTGCCTGGAAATTGTGTTTTGTAATATTTCATGGAGAAACCATGATCTCATCTCATTGGGTTAGAGAATTGGAATCCAAAACCTCAAATTGTAAAACTGATGTAGATGTTCAATGTATTTGATTTATTTTCAATTTTTGAATCTTTCTTTTTTGGACATTTAGTTTTATAACATATTTTATTTTTTTGAAATAGGAAACAAATCATTTGAATAGAGGCAAAAAAACTACATCCAAAAATGTTCCATCCACTGATCTTAGAATCCAAGAGCAACCATCTCATAACCCTTATCCACATGAAGACACAAATGTAAATTTTGAATGCATTTGAATATTTTTCATTTTCTTCATTTATAATTAGTTGGAAATTAAATTTTAAAGTCTTTTATGACAAGGAGACCTTTACATCCTCTCAAGTTTGTGAAATGCATACCATAAATTTGGAAAGACATTCTCATAGATCCATTCCACACGCTTCAAATTTGCGAAGGGAATCTCATGTTCTTGAAGATGAAGTAAATGTTAGAAGATATTTTACTCATCCAAATTGTTTTCAACATGGTTTGGCGAGTAGAGATCATATTCATTTTGATGAAAATATTATTGTAGTGCATAAAAGGTTTCGACCAAAGATATATGGCTTGTCAGTTGTCCAAATGTGCCACATTTGGCAAGACTCATATCTCGGAATCCGTGTTGTGAGATATTCTGAAGGACCTATTTGCAGACAATGTAAGAGTGAAAGAGGAGCCCATCATTTTTGTCAATATAATAACATGGATCCTGGTGAGAAACCTCATATTTTAAGAGTTCTTACTCAAGTTGAAGAAATGATAATAGCACGTGTGAATCCTATTTTCAAGTGGCACATGCTCGAGGTGGGCAATATAAGTATAGTGGTCATACAATTAGCATTCCTCAAGATATTTCTAAAATTGTACAAAGCCTTCGCCGACATGTTGAAGATATTGACTTTCTAATTGTGAGGAGACATGGCGCTCAGTCTAAATATTTTGAATGTTATGTCAAAAGACTGAAGTGATGTCTGAATTTCTTTTCAAAATCCAACATGATCAATATTATCAAGATGTTGTAATTGATTATGATTCAGTGAATGCTCTACCTGAAAGATCAACAGATGTCTTCTCCAGGCTTAAATTTGTTAATTGTGATATTGAAGAATCTGAGATCAATGAAACTAATAATGAAGGGTTTCATGCTGAGCATTTGCCCTCTCATCCTTCTTCTTTTTTTGCTCTCCTACCAAACAAATGAAGAGAAGCGGAAGAAATTAGACCATTTCTTGATAATATTGATTCTTCACATGTTCAAGACATGGATTGGCCCAGTATTGGAACCTCTCTAGTGAATGAATATAATACATAGGGGTTATTAGATATGGAATTCCCAACATTGTTCCACACTGGTGATGCTAATTGGTTGCAACCACATATTCGTAGTGTTGAACTTCAAGAGTATGCATTGCATCTTCTTAGGTACTATGATCAGAGATTTGGAAGCCATTCTTGTTGTCGATATTACCTATTAAACATGATAATGCAACATCGGAGCCAAGAAACTGCTGCAGTTTTTGCAAAGAAACATTTAAATGATAACTCACCTACAATAGTTGAGGAGTTGCATCACCAACTATTTAATTTACCATATAATAAGTTGGTTGAGCATCTTATGTGGTTTGGTTCTTCTCCGAGAGGTACAAGGGCATACTGTACTAAGTGTCGATCTGAATTGATGGAAATGATTACTTAGTTAGGATGTCCATATTTATTTTTTACTTTAAGTGTAGCTGACACAAAGTGGCCAGAGTTGCATAACTTCATGCCCATACATTCACATTCTTGTTCTTCAAATGAGAATCGTATGAAAATTGAGAATGTTATCTAGTACCCTCATATTGTTGTGACATTTATGCACCAAAGATTCAATATTTTTTGAGAGGAAGTTATCCAAAAATATCTTAAAGCTAAAGAATTTTGGTACAGGTTTGTGTTCAAACTTTTTCTATACTTTTTCAACTTTTATTATGATTCTATTTATATTGTTTGTAGTAACTATATCTTCATTTATTTCATATATGAGTGACAACATAGAGGTTCAACACATCTCCATGGTTTCTTATGGTTAAAAGGTGCTCCTGACATGGAAATACTTGATTGGTCAAATAGTTCTGATGTACAACTTGCAAAGATATTCTTCGACAAATATGTAACTACATGGAATCCGCGTGACATACATCGTCGCAACATAATGGTTCCACGAAGCCCCAATGATGACCCTTGGCTATTGAATACTGGTTATATTTTCTCTTCTAATCCTCATAATGATTACAAATAATTGTTAAACCGTGTCCAAAGTCACACAAAGTGTATTGTAGATTGTTGTTTTCACAAAAAGGGCACTATTCTAACACGTCAGTGCAATGGCCCATGGGATCTTTGTGATGAATCAAGATTATTCATAGATGATCAAGGAAGAAAACCATATGAGCCAGCAAGAACTGATGACAGGCTTAATGTACATAACATTGACCTTCTAACAATGTGGCGTGCAAATGTTGATTTCCAGCCAGTGCTTTCCCGCTATGCTGTGTTGAAATACATTGCTAAGTATGCATGCAGAAAAAAGGTCTGAAAATTGTCATCATATGTTAACTAGAATTTCAAATTCTATTGGCTCTGAGGATCATGCTTTATGTGAATATAGAAAGTTTCTTACAGAAACGATTGTTGACCGTGACATTGGAGCACAAGAAATATGCCATATGTTGCTTAAGCTACCTGTTGTTGTTTGTAGTTGGAAATTTGTTTCCTTAAATGTTGGAAGAAAGGCTTTTAGGAAAGTGTCAAGGGATGGCTTGCAATATTCATCTGAGAATACTTTTGTTCAACATTATCAAAAGAGACATTTTTTCCCTAAACATCTATCTTTGATAGAAACAGCAATATCTTGGACATTTGCTAGCAAGCGTAAATAAGATCCATGGAAGCCTAGATATGTTCATGCTATTGTTCGGGTTTGGACACGGTTTTATTATATTCCTGGTGAGGCTTCAGAGGAATTTGAAACCTTTTGTTGGACATAATTGCTATTGTACAAGCCATTTTGTGACATTCCTGCAAAAATTGGCCTTTCAGCTGAAATTATTATTGAAAGTTGGAGGAATTTTCGATATCGAGCATGGCATGTTGATCGACATCCATCAATTATAGACAATATTGAAGATGAAGAAGATGGTGATTTTTCTAACCAAGAAATGAATTATGAAGATGATTTTCAAGAATGGAAGATTTTCTCTCATTTGGTTCCACCAAATGATGTGAATGTTTACGATCTTCACACCCTTGGTCGAAGGGACTTTGATATATCTTTTGACTGGGAAAGTACAACTATTTCTGATGACGTTACAGAATAAGCCATTAATTTTATAAGGAATGCAAAATCAACGGGTGATATTGTTGACCTTTCAAACATAACATTTACATCTCCAGATTCTTTGTTGGAAAAATAACGACTTGCTTTTGAAATTGTCTTAAGTCACTTTGCTGAATATGAGATTCATGAAACTTTTCTTATGATTATTCAGGGCACTGCAGGCACTGGGAAGTCTTTCCTTATCCATTGTATTTTTGAAGATCTTTCTAATTATTCAAGTAATGGAAGAAGCCCTTTTCTTCTTCTTGCCCCAACAGGAATAGTTGCTTTTAATATACATGCAAAAACGATACACTCGGCTCTAAAAATTCCAATTAAAGATATGCAGCCACTATAGGATAGTCACTTGCAGTATTCCAAGAAGAAATGTGACATGCTAGATATATATTGATTGATAAAATGATCTTTCTAGGATCAAGTTTGTTTATGCAAATAGATGCCTAATTACAAGAAGCATTTCCAGAGAAAAAGAGTTGTCCTTTTGGTGGCAGATCCATCATCCTTATGGGTGACCTTGGCCAAGTGCCTCCAGTAAGAGATAATCCTTTGTATGTAGGTAATACAGCAGGGAAAGTCTTGTGGAACAAATTCAACATTGTTGTCACTCTTGACACAATATTTCGCCCTGATGGGAATAATGAGAAACAATATTGTTTTCGTAGAGTCCTCAATAACATAAGAAATGTAGAACCTGTTCTTGAATATTGGTAGTTTCTTATTTCACAAGTTGATATGAGGTTGCATCCTAGAGAAAGAGATTTATTTAATGCAGTAGTTCACATGTTTCCAACAAATAATTTGGTCTCCTTCCATAATAGGCATATGTTAAAATCATTAAATTCTCCAATTGCACAATGTGTTGTTGAGCATTCAAGGCATTCAGAAATAATTGGTGTTAATGATGATCAATTGGACCGTGAAGTTTTGTTGTGTCATGGTCAGTGTGTTATGTTGACATGTAATTCATGGGTTGAAGTTGTCTTGGTGAATGGTGCACTTGGTTTTTTTAAGGATATATTCTATCCGCCTACCTCTAAGCCACCTCAACTTCCAATGTTCACTACTGTTGTTTTTTATAAGTATGTTGGTGTTCCATTTGATGCAAGTAATCCAAACATTGTCCCTATCAACCCAGTGATAAGAGGAAATAGAAAACAAATTCCTTTGAAGATGGCATGGGCTCTTATAATCCACAAGTCAGAGGGATTAAGTTTGGAATGAGCATTAGTTGATATCGGGAATAAAGAGCAGCAAGGCCTTACCTTAATAGCCATATCAAGAGTGAAATCAATAGATGGTTTACGCATTGCACCACCTTTTTATTTCCAATGTTATGCAAAGATGAAAGATAGTGCATATGTTACAATTAGGAAGAAGAAGAGGAGCGATTGAAGTGCATATCACTATGAAATACAGCTAATAACATTGTGACCTTCTTTATAGTATGTTTTTTGAATTGCTTTTATTATTCTCTTGATTTATTTTAATATAATAATCATTTTTATATATTTATTAGATTAATAAATTCATCATATTCATAGTAATATTTGAGAAAGTTGTTTACATCATTTTTCATGTTCTTCATTTTACTTATTTATTTTTTTAAGTGCTTATTGTTCTTTTCTTTGCAACATACCATTCAAACATAAACATTGAGTTATGTGAACCAATCATTCCAAATCATTTCTATAACGGGTTCGTATTGATATTAATATTGTGGATTCATATTACATCATGAAATGAAAAAATGGAGGTTTTGAATACTGGCCATCCCCATGGCTAATATTCATTTTTTAAATATTGGCCATAGTTTTATTCTATTTCTACAGGTTTTTCTATTGCATTTTGAAATGAGGCTTATATTTGTAGAAATTTTTATATCGTTTGGTTCATGTAGCACTAGATTGTTTTTTTTTCATGTAACACTATAACATTAATTTTTTTTAACATAAATAAAAATGGGGTGTTAATGTTTATGTATATACATACATACATACATACATACATACAATACACACACACACACACACACACACACACACACAGATATATATATATATATATATATATATATATATATCTGCTAATTTATTTGTGAATGTCTTTATTGATTTTTCTTTTGCTTTTGTCCTTCAAGCGCAAATATGGACAATAAAGATGTCATATATTATTCCAAAAAAATACGGGATATCGCTGGGGATATAAGCTTTCTTTCCTATCTTTTAACAAGTTTGATAGAAAACATGGGTTCCACCCTGCATTTCTTGATGATCATATTCGTGAGCTAGAACAAACAAAAACACACATAAAATACTTGAAACATGTGCACCAAAGGGAGTATGGGAGGAGGACAAGAAGGAATTGGTTAGAAAGTGTTAAGTATCGTGATCATTATCCTGTTGATTTGAATTGGTGTTGCTTTTGTCATCGTTCTGGTTGTGTTTTGGAAGAGGCTGCTCCATAGATGACTTTTGAAACATTGTTTGAAATTCAATTTTGTAGTGGAATTATTTGATGTAAAGAAAACAAAACATATATGTTAAGACTCAATGTTCTTTCTGTGGTTGCAATGATGGTTAAATTGATTATTTTAAACACTAGTGTTGCTTTTATGTAAAAAATTGTTTATCTCTCGTCTTAATATGTCCTATTATGTTGTTATTCATTAAATCCAATGTGTGCAATTTAGATGTGTTTTTTTCATTTATGTTGCTTTGCTCAAATGGCAGTGTTACTATTTGATATCTTTCTCTTGCATTTCTGATTGTTGTGGTCTTTTGTGTGGATCTCTTCACTTTGTTCACATCTTCCATAAATGAAAATATTGTTTAAATTTATAATATTATTGTTGGGATTTCATGTTCTAGGTGTTTATATCAACATTCTTGAGATTTATACTATTAATACATTCATGTAATGATATCAATGTATTTATGGCTTAAATTCTATTTATTGTTTATAATGTAGTGATATAAATGTGTTATTATTAATGTAATGATGATTTATCATGTTTTAATGCTTTATAGTTTGCAATGTGGTTCTTATATTGGTTTTGGTTTATGTTTTTTATTATTTTTTGTGTTAAAGCATTATTTATGTTTATATATTGATGCCATGAATTTAGGGCTTAGGTTCGGTTTACTATTTCCTTGGTTTAAAATATTAAATGATTAGGTTTATTTGTCCTTTAAGTTCATAATATTAATAATTCCTTCAGTTTATCATTTATTCCCTTTGTTTTATTAATCTCCAATATTAAGGTTTAAATAATATAGGTCTAAGGTTTAATATTAATCCCTTACATTTACAATGTATATTCCTTCAATTTATTGACGTGCTACTTTCATAATATTAACAATCCCTAGGGTTTATTGATCCATTAGGTTTATAATATTCATAGTCACGTGGGTTGGTCAATCCATTGGGTTTAAAAAATTAATTCCTATTAATCCCTTGTCATTTGTGATCGATTTGGTTTCTAATATTTTTCCCTTGGGTTTATTAATTGACAATGGTTTATAATATCAAATTATTGGGCTTCTTCGTTCTTCAACATTTTAATATTAATAATTCCTTGGGTTCATAATCCCTTGAGGTTTCAGTATTAATCCCTTGGTTTATTATTCCTTTGGGTTTATTATATCAATCCCTTGGGTTCATTATTCCCTTGGGTTTACATTATTATTCCCTTTTGTTTTGATAATATTGCCTTAGGTTCACAATCCCTTGGGGTTTTAGTATTAATTCCTTGGGTTTATAATATCAATTGCTTGGGTTTATTATTCCCAAGTCAAACATGGTTTATTATAATGTCGACCATGGTCCAACATGGAATTGTGATAGGAATTGTCTCAACATTTAAATCAATGATGACCCATCATGTTTCTTTTAATGTTTGTAATATTTGTCTTAGGGTTTATACATGTGGGGTTTATAATTTTAGTCCCTTGGATTTAATATTATTCCCTTGGGTTCATAATCCCTTGGGGTATTAGTATTAATCCATTTGTTTTATTATTCCTTTGGGTTTCTCATATTAATCCCTTGGGTTTATTATTCCCTTAGGTTTATAATATCGATCATGGTAAACCATTGTCAATCATAGCCAACCATGCTTGAACGTCACATTGTGACAAGGATTATCTCACCATGAAAATAAATAATAATCCAATGGGTTTATTATTCCTTTGGGTTTATTATATCAATCCCTTGGGTTTATATTATTAGTCCCTTTTGTTTAATAGTATTCCCTTTGGTTCATAATCCCTTGGGGTTTTAGTATTAATCCTTTGGTTTATAATATCAATCTCTTGGGTTTATTATCCCTAAGTCAAACATGGTTTATTATGATGTCAACCATGGTCCAACATGGAATTGTGATAAGGATTGCCTCAATATGAAAATCAATGATGGTCCATCATGTTTATTTCAATGTCTATAATATTTGTCATAGGGTTTATATACATTGGGTTTATAATATTAGTCCCTTGGGTTTAATGTTATTCCATTGAGTTCATAATCCCTCGGGGTTTTAGTATTAATCGCTTGGGTTTATTATTCATTTCAGTTTATAATATCAATCCCTTGGGCTTATTATTACCTCACATTTATAATATCAATCATGCTCAACCATGGTTGAATGGCACATTGTCACAAGGATCGTCTCACCATAAATAAATCATGTTTATTTTAGTCTTTGTAATATTTATATTTGGGTTAAAAAATGTTGGGTTTATAATATTAGTCGCTTAGGCTTAATATTATTCCCTTGGGTTCATAATCCCTTGGGGTTTTATTATTAATCCCTTGGGCTTCATATTGTTCCCTTGGGTTCATAACCCCTTGGGGTTTTAGTATTAATCCCTTGGGTTTATTATGTAAATAAGTTGGGTTTACTATTCCCTTAGGTTTATAGTATTAATCATGGTCAACCATTTTCAATATTTGCCAACCATGGTCAACCATGATTGAATGTTGCATTGTGACAAGGATTGTCTCACCATCAAAATAAACAATGTTTATTTTAGTGTTTGTAGTATTTATATTTGGGTTTATCAATATTAGGTTTATAATATTAGTCCCTTGGGCTTAATATTATTCCCTTGGGTTCATAATCCCTTGGGGTTTTAGTATTAATCCCTTGGGTTCATAATCCCTAGGGGTTTTAGTATTAATCCCTTGGGGTTTTAGTATCAATGTAAATAAGTTGGGTTTACTATTCCCTTAGGTTTATAATATGAAAATCAATGATGATCGATCATGTTTATTTTAATGTTTATAATATTTCTCATAGGGTTTATATACATTGGGTTTTTAATATTAGTCCCTTGGATTTAATATTATTCCCTTGTATTCATATCCCTTGGGGTCTTAGTATTAATCGTTTCGTTTTATTATTCCTTTCAGTTTCTCATATTAATCCCTTGGGATTATTATTCCCTTAGGTTTATAATATCGATCATGGTAAACCATTTTCAATCATAGCCAACCATGGTCCACCATGCTTGAATGTCACATTATGAAAAGGATTGTCTCACCATGAAAATAAATAATAATCCCTTGGGTTTATTATTCCTTTGGGTTTACTATATCAATCCCTTGGGTTTACTATTCCCTTGGTTTTATATTATTAGTCCCTTTTGTTTAATAGTATTCCCTTTGGTTCATAATCCCTTGGGGTTTAGTATTAATCCCTTGGGTTTATAATATGAATCACTTGGGTTTATTATTCCTGAGCCAAACATGGTTTATTATTATGTCGACCATGGTCCAACATGGAATTGTGATAAGGATTTTCTCAATATGAAAATCAATGATGGTCCATCATGTTTATTTCAATGTTTATAATATTTGTCTTAAGGTTTATATACGTTGGGTTTATAATATTAGTCCCTTGGGTTTAATATTATTCCCTTCGGTTCATAATCCCTTGGGGTTTTAGTACTAATCCCTTCGTTTTATTAATCCTTTGCATTTCTCATATTAATCCATTCGGTTTATTATTCCCTTAGGTTTATAATATCGATCATGGAAAAACATTGTCAATCATAGCCAACCATCATCAACCATGCTTGAATGTCACATTTTCACAAGGATTGTCTCACCATGAAAATAAATGATGTTTATTTTAGTGTTTGTAATATTTATATTTGGGTTTACGAATGTTGGGTTTATAATATTAGTCCCTTAGGTTTAATATTATTCCCTTGGGTTCATAATCCATTGGGGTTTTAGTATTAAACCCTTGGGTTTATTATTCATTTGGGTTTATAATATCAATCCCTTGGGTTTATTATTACCTCATGTTTATAATATCGATCATGGTCAACCATGGTTGAATGTCACATTGTCACAAGGATTGTCTCACCATGAATAAATCATGTTTATTTTAGTCTTTCTAATATTTATATTTGGGTTTACAAATGTTGGGTTTATAATATTAGACCCTTGGGCCTAATATTATTCCCTTGGGTTCACAATCCCTTGGGGTTTTAGTATTAATCCCTTTGGTTTATTATTCATTTGGGTTTATAAAGTAAATAAGTTGGGTTTAGTATTCCCTTAGGTTTATAATATCAATCATGGTCAACCATTGTCAACCATAGCCAACCATGGTCAACCATGTTTGAATGTTGCATTGCAACAAGGATTGTCTCACAATCAAAATAAACCATGTTTATTTTAGTGTTGGTAGTATTTATATTTGGGTTTATCTATATTGCATTTATAATATTAGTCCCATGGGTTTAATATTATTCCGTTCGGTTCATAATCCCTCGGTGTTTTAGTATTAATCCCTTATTTTTATTATTCCTTTGGGTTTATAATATCAATCCCTTGCTTTTATTATTCCCTTAGTTTTATAATATCAATCATGGTCAATCATGGTTGAATCTCGCATTGTGACAAGGATTGTCTCACCGTAAAAATAAATCATGTTTATTTTAGTGTTTGTAGTATTTATATTTGGGTTTACCAAATTTGGGTTTATAATATTAGTCCCATGGTTGAATGTCGCATTTTGACAAGATTGTCGCACCATGAAAATAAACCATGTTTATTTTAGTGTTTGTAATGTTTAAATTTGGGTTTACCATATTAGTCCCATGGTTGAATGTCCCATTTTGACAAATATTGTCTCACCATGAAAATAAATCATGTTTATTTTGGTCTTTGTAATATTTACATTTCGGTTTACAATTGTTGGGTCTATAATATTAGGCCCTTGGGTTTAATATTATTCCATTGGGTTCATAATCCCTTGGGATTTTAGTATTAATCCCTTGGGTTTATTGTTCATTTGGGTTTTAATATCAATCCCCTGGGTTTATTATTCCAACAAGGTTTATGATATCAAACATGGTCAACCATGGTTGAATGTCACATTGTGACAAGGATTGTCTCACCATGAAAATAAAGCATGTTTATTTTAGACATTGTAATATTTATATTTGGTTTTATGAATGTTGGGTTTATAATATTAGTCCCTTGTGTTCATAGTCCCTTGGGTTTTAGTATTAATCCCTTGGGTTTATTATTCATTTGGGTTTATAATATCAGTCCCTTGGGTTTATTATTCCCTTTCGCTGATAATATAAATCATGGTAAACCATTGTAAATCATAGCCAAACATTGTCAAGCATGGTTGAATGTCGCATTGTGACAAGAATTGTCTCCCCATAAAAATAAACCATGTTTATTTTAATATTTGTAGTATTTTTATTTGGTTTTACCAATGTTGGTTTTATAATATTAGTCCCTTGGTTGAATGTTGCATTTTGACAAAGATTTACTCACCAAGAAAATAATCCATGTTTATTTTAGTGTTTGTAGTGTTTATATTTGGGTTTAACAATGTTGGATTTATAATATTAGTCCCATGGGTTTAATATTATTCCCTTATGGTTTTCGTATTAATCCCTTAGTTTTATTATTCCTTGGGGTTTATAATATCAATGCCTTGGGTTTATTATTCCCTTAGGTTTTTAATATCGATCATGGTCAACCATTGTCAATCATAGTTATTTGTATATTTATTAATAATAAAAGTCAAAGTTGCAGACATTCCTCGAGGGTTCCAGTGCCTGGACAATTGCAAACAGAGATGAAGTAAAATTGACTACAGCCAGTGGTGCCACAGCGACATCGGTTCACAATTGGGAGAGGAGGGAAAATAAAGCCAAGGTGATGTTGAAGATGTTAGTAAAAGACAGTATAATCCCTCACATTTGACAATGCAAAATCGCTAATGGAATTTGGGTGACACTAAAGATTTGTACAAGACTAAAAATACAAATTGATTGTTCTTTCTGAAGAGCAAGATTCTCTCCATCAAAATGGAGGAGAATCAATTGGTTGTTGTGTTCATCTCACGGATCGAAGAGTTAGGAAACAAGTTGAGCAACATAGGGGAGAAAGTGTCCAATACAGATCTCCTCACATGATCTAGGTGGCTCCAGAGAGACACACAGGACAAAGAGGGTTTATGAATGCTCAAAAATCAAAGTGTTTGGATTAGACTCAAAGTAGAACCAGAGCATAGTCCTCATCGTTCTGATCGTGGAGGTGCAAACGGTTCATCTAACTAAGTCTGTATGAAAAAGTTAGAGCTCTTCAAAGTTTGATAAGACAGGGGAAAGTGGGGCCTAGAGCATGCCACATGGCACCCCAGTAAGCAAGTGGGACCCACGTAGCAGCCGACAAACCAATGACACATGGCATTTTCTCATTGGCCTCTTTAATCCTGAAAAAGACAAGAAAAGAATATCATAAAAAAGAATATAACAAAAAAATCATTTTTTAAATATGAAAAGAAATGGTTATTAACAGCCATATAACAAAAATCATATATATTGATATTGTCCCATATTAATCAAACCAAATATCTTAAAGTTAAAACTAATAAATTGAATGTATTAAAAGCTTTTTATGGTTGTTATAACCATATTCCTATGGTTATTAAATGACGCAAATAACATATGACAAATGTTAACATATGGTTATGTCGTAAGTAATGCGGGACTGGCAGGGATTGAACCCATGCAGCCCACGTGGGCCGACCCCCACTAGGCGGCCCCATTTAATGTGCCATACAAAGCATTACCAACATAATAAATGGTAGGGAGAAGGGGTGTGGTCACCCAAATGGTGGACCCGCCGCCCCATACAACAAACAATCAATGCAAAAATAGGAGGGGCAGGAATTGATCACTCGACCCCTCTTCAACCATTTTTTTAATACAACCAACTCGGCCAACCACCTTGTTGGGTAATCCACCAGGTATTTTAATATAAATGCAGTATTTATTTAGTGCACAGGAGGAGATGGAGGAACCAGGAGTGGACACGAAAAGTGAGACACTGTAAATTTTTTTAGTTAGATTTTAATGCACGTGGAACCATGAATTTCGCGGGAGGGTAAAATTTTCACTTTGTCAGATTTTGACAAATTTTATATCGATTCAACACCTCTCATTGCCACAAACGCAATGATGTTGTCCATTTCTCCATCATAGTTCTTAATTTTTTGGCCATTTTTAAGTATAGACGTGGAACCATGATTGTTGTAAAAATAGGGAGCAGAACCATGATACTTGCAATTTTCCTGAGGAGGTAATTTTTCTCCATGATGGAATATAGTCAAGTTTATACTTGTTTTTCATGATTTTCCATAGGGATCACAATGGCAAAGTCAGATTCACCTTTGGAGTTGCAGATTTCTAGTCCACCCATGGAGTAGAAACTTTGAGGAATCTTGGGGGAATCTAAAAGATTCCTTGAGTGCCAGATTCTCAACTTCTCAGAATTCAGATTTTGGACAGTCGATTTTGCACTATTTGACATCAAAAATCTGATTGTGCATTCAGATTTCTCATTCTCTCATTCTATTCTTCAGCCACTTTTCTAAGTGGAATACAGGTGTTAGCATTCATGTGCGAGCAACCATTTTTGTGCGATTGATGCCGTGAGATTGATGGTTTGAGCAGCTTCAGCAATTTGACGTCCACTTCTTTAGATGGCTCTTGGTTACGATGTATATTCTATGTTCATGTACTTCTTCTTTATGCATTGTGATGCACAGATCCTTGTTGATGCTTGATGTGGAATGTTGTTTATTACTCACTTTTATGATTCATGCTTGATGTGACGCGGAATCGCCTATGTGATGTACTTGTTGCCATGCCTCATCATGTTGTGTTTTGATATCCCTTTGTTGTATGTTGATGGGATACTCATGTGTCGCCATGCATGTTTGTTTTGACATCACTTTTATGCCATGTTGGTGGGATGTTCATCGTGCATGAGTTTTTGTGTCATACTGATAGGAGTCTTTTGACTAAGATTTCCTGTAGAGGAACATCTCGTGGCACCACTCCTATGTGAGGGCATTTTCCTTGAATGATCACGACATCATCTCTTGTGTATATCATCACTATTCACAACACTTAATGTAGCGGCCTACACCATCTTGACATCGGGGCTCAAAGATGTAGTGCCTCCTAGACGAACTCCATTATTAGTGTCTTTTGTTTTTATGTTGCTGATGATTGACATGTTCCTCTTCTTTACAACATGTAGATGTATTCGTCAATGTTATTTTAAAAATGAAATTTAACACATGACGAAAGTAAAAGGTCTTGGGAGGGTCCTTCATCACACCCAGACTTGGATCATCACCATTACCTTAAATGGTATGACAGAGGATTATTAAATGTTCATTATAGGGCTTGTAGCGAGGGAGAAAGCTCCCACCTTTGAAGAACTGATAGATATATTGATGCAGGAAGAAGAGAGGTTTATGAATATAAAGCCTCGAAATGCAGATCTGACATTGGTAGTGAAGAAAAAGTTCTTCAAAGGGAAATGAGGAGGAGGATAGAAAAGCGATGGTCCGTCCTAGAAAAATCCATTTCGAGGTATGTCATCTACTAGAAATGATTCAGGAATTAAATGTTTTTACTGTGGAAAAACTAATCATATTTCTAGACGTTGTTATAAAAAGAAGATAGATGAAACTTGGCATAGACACAAGAGGCATACAGGGCATTTTGCTGGTGAAGATTAGAATCGGGATCTTAAATTATTTGTGTATGATGCTACTCATTTTGCTGAGACTGATGAGGCTAAAACTTGGTTTGTGTATTTTGGAGCATCCAATCATATGATAGGTAATAAACACTGGTACGAAAATTTCAAGTAGACTAGCAATGGTGCGAACATCTACCTGGGAGATAAAAGAGCATATCAAATTAGAGGGTATGGAGATATTCGTGTTATATTTCCTAATAGTAATATCAGGAGCATCCAGAATGTCATACATGTACCTGGTATTAAAAAGAATTTGATGTTTGTCTCCATGGTTGCAGATCAGAATTTAAAGGTAGAATTTTTCAAAACTTACTGTGTTATAAAGGATTTGTTGGATCATCAGAAGTCGGTCGCATCAGCAGTACAAGTTGAAGGCCTTTATAAGTTCAATGTTACAAGCGTGCCACATCTAGCTTTAACTTCAACGACTATGACAACAGAGAATCTTTGGCATCAAAGGTTTGGTCACATCAACATTCATGACTTACTGCTGCTATAGAAACAAGGTATGGTTGATGGAATTCATGTTTTAAATAATGAACATATTGGTTTTGAAGGTTATGCACTTGGGAAAATGCATAGGGATGAATTTTTGTGTAACTTAAATAGGTGAAAGAAAGATATACTCGAACTTGTGAATACTGATATATGTGGACCCATCCAGACATGGTCCTTGGGTGGAGATTATTATTTTTTGCTATTTGTTGATGACTACACAAGATATTCTTGGGTATACTTTCTTAGAAGGAAAAATCGTGCTTTCTAGTATTTTAAAGAGTTTAGAAATATGGTTGAAAAATAGACAAAGAAAGTCATCAAAATACCCCACTCGGATAAAGGGGGAGAATACAAGCTTGGAAACTTCATCAAATATTGTAGAGATTATGGGATAACACAACAGTTTGTAGTACCCCACACTCCACAGTAGAATGAGGTTGTAGAGAGGAAGAACATAACTCTGGTGGAGTGTGTACACAGTATGATAAAAGGTAAGAACCTATCCAATGGTTTTTTGGGTAGAAGCAATTAACATTGTAGTTTATTTAAAGAACAAAAGTCCAACTAGGTGGCTTGATATCAAGACTCCAGTTGAGGATTTGTATGGTTTCAAACCTTAAATCCACCAGTTGAGAGTATTTGGCTCTAAATATTTTGCACACATTCCTAAGGAAGATAGGAAGAAATTGGATGCTAAATCTATAAAGGTCATACTTGTAGGGTATTGTTCCAATTTCAAAGAGTATATGATGTTTAATCCATCTACTCACAAGGTGTTTGAGAGTAGAGATATTATCTTTCATGAACAAGAAGATGAACAGAATAAGGAGAAAATTTATGAGGAGTGGCACATGTCTTTATTGATTGATGACAGTAAGGATGAAGCCAAAGATGGTCCTTTACAGTAGCAGCAAAAAATGGAAATTAGTGATGTGGATACATTGAGGAGTCAAAGTCCATTCAAAGGTGAGCAGGAAATTTCACATGACATAATTGAGGAAAGTCTGTTACTAAGGAGATCAGGTAGGAAGACTCACTCACCTACAAGGTACAAATATTATGCTCTTATGACGAGTATTTTAAATGTTGTTCAGCCCATGAACTATAATGAAGAAAATTAGTATGATGAATGGAGGCCAGCTATGAAAGAAGAGTATGAGTCCATAATTAAAAATGAAACTTGGGAATTAGTTGAACTGCCAAAAGGAAAGGAACTTGTTAGAACTCCTCAGTGTCCTAAGGCTGAGAAAGGAAGCCAAGGAGGTAATCTCAAACCAGTCTCTAGATTTGGCAGCTAGCCCTGCCAAATCAGAGAGGGCTCTCTCAAGGATCTCACAACAAATGAAGTGACTAGAGAGGGAATCAGATGTTAGCATAGATATTAAGATCAATGGTGTGTGATTTTACGGTTTTATTGATGAAACTCATAGATCTAGGACTAGGCTAAGGTTTCTAATGATCAATTGCAGAGATATAATGGGGCAAGATAGGCATGATCAGTGATAAAAATAGGTTGTCAAGGTGGTGCAAAGATGAAAAGGTAAAGGGTCAGAATGAGCATGTAACCATGAATTCATTCATCAAGAAGAAATAACACTTGCATGAAGATCTCATCAAAGCAAAGCATATAACTTAAGAATGTTGTTTAGAACTCATGAGATGATCATAAGAAAGCATAGAGATGGTATGAAAAAGAAATATCAGAGAAAAATGATATCACAGAAAGCATACCACAAAAATCCCAAGATAATAACTACAACTTCCTGTTATATTACTACAAAATGTGTGCTAGCTCCAAGTTATGATTATCAAACATCCAACCCACAATACTTCGAAATCTGAAGTATTTATACAATTATTTAAGAAATAGATATCTTGAAATAGAATTCAAGATTTGTTAAAAAAATTATAAAAATAGATCAATACTGCTATTAATATCAATCGATTGAGTTTTTGGTATTGTTCTGGGCACTCTAGTATTAACTGAGCCTCAAATAGATAGTGTTGTTAGTCATGCTGGCAAATGAGCTGCGATGTTACTTTGTTGTCTTTTATGTCATGTTGTCCCTATTTTTCTCCATTTTGTTTGATGATTATGCTAATGGATATGTGTCAGAAATGTCCTAACTTTCCTCTGAGTGGAGGCCGTGGTCATTCAATTGGGAAAATATGAGAAATTACATGAAAAAAGTGATGAGGAGCACGAAAAAATGAACTAATTTTTACCATCCAAGAGAATTATGAACTATTGATCTGGGTTAATTAAATATGGGTCATTGTATTATCACAATTACAATAGGGAGAGGGATCTTTACCATGTTCCATAGTGTTTTGCCGATGGGCTGGACCCAAAAAAAAATTGAAGCAAAAATTATAAAATATCACATCCGCTGGCTTTATCGCATCGCAATCAAAGAGGGGCATGTGTATTACATGGGGGCATAGGATGGGTAGACGCAAAATACTTTAAAATATAGCATAAAATACTTTCGGATTTGTCGCCATTGCAATATGGAGGGGGCTTAGCAGAGGAGGGACTTAAGACTTATGTAATCCCTGATTAGGATATTCTAATCTATGGGGGAGGACTTATCGCAATCAGCAAGGGAGGACTTATCACAATTAGCGAGGGAGGAGTTATCACAATTCGTGAGTGGGAGGGAACTTTGCGATATCAATAACGAGATCATGTGATGTGTGATTGCGATAACCATGGTTGGTGGGTACTAGGTCTATTACATTGAGAGTGGAACTATAAACCCGGACCCAAAAGCCTTTTGAATTAAAAGATATATATCGCTAGGTCCATCGGGGCTTTGGTATGATCGCAATCGCATTGCGAAGGGCAACCATCAGAGGATTTTCTCTACAGAAGCTATGATTACGTTCACAATTGGTGAGGGCAACAATGGTTAGTGGGGTGATTCTAGCTTGTGTTTGTGCGTATTGCGATTTTGATTTCCCATGAGGCTTGGTGACACGCGGCTTGCGGGCCTGGTTCATGTTATAATATATGGAGCGGGTTTATATAAATGAAATATATGGTTGGGGCTTTGAATAAACATGCGATATATAATGTTGTGCCATATAATAAAAGGGATTTTGGCATGGTTTGTGATATATGGAGGGAAATGGGGAACACAACTAGAGTTATACAAATAGAATGGACATGCAGCTAGAGTTGGACTATGAGATGGATTTTGGCTAGAGTTTGAGAATGAGATTTTTCCAAGGAAAAAATGGGTTTTGGAGGGAATGAGGGGATTTATGAGGGAGGTTGATGGAGGTATATGATATATGAATGAGGATGTTGAAGCAAGTTGAAATCTCTTTGAACATTTTTTCCCTAATTACTACTCCCATCATGAAGACATAACTTTAGGTTATGTCTTCATTAATGGACCCTTGTGTGAGGTCATGAAATAAAGAGGCGAATTCCTCCAAATGATGATGCATATGTTCACTAATCCTATCGGCCTTCTCTTAGTAATAGCTGACGTTCCTACAAAGTCGATCATGTTAGTGAGTCATAGCAGAGGGTGCAAAGGATATAGAAGGGTCGAATAAAAGCTACCAAAAGAAAAAGGATTTAGAAAATTGGGAATAGCACCAAGTAACTTGAGCATAGGGTGGATGGGTACCTTAAAAAGATGAACATGCAATAGGTGCCACTAGTTGCATTAACCAAAAGGGAGAGGTAAAATTAAAGATGAGCATCAAAGAAGAAAAGATGATAAGAACCCAAAGTAAGAGCTTGCATCGAAAGACCCTAGGTGAAAGAGCATGTGACAAAGTGGAGAAGACAAAGGATTGAAAGTGGGGAAGCACCCTGGGGGTACAAAGGGGTCATGGAATGGTGTGGGGGGGGGGGGGGCAGGGGTTTCAGGGATGAAGAATATCCTAGACAAAGAGAAAGGATACTACACCTGAAGTATGGGGCCAAGAATCGGGGGTGGGGGGTGAACTAAATAGGACAAGGCCCAAGCATGAAAAGATATGAAGAGCTAACCAACCTGGAGGAGGACAGTGAGTACTGAATGAGAAAAATTCTATAGAAAATACAAATATTAGAAATTTCGTTGTGATGTTGCAGATGAGAGAGTGGAGTCGCTCCATTGAACTTCCATATACCTTATTTAGAATTTAAATTTTTATTAGTCTAGTGCATGACAAGGTAAGACTGTATATTGCAACATGCACAACTATTCCTAGTCACTATAAGTTCAAGTATCAAAGTTTCTATCCTATCCAACTCCATCAAGAACAAGCTAGAAATGAGGATGTGAGCTTGGATCCATGGGTGAAATTCTTCCCTGAAGTGATACCACATGAGTAAGAGTGTGATTGGCGAATGTAATGTATGGTACACAACTCATATCCAGATAAATAACTTCCAGAATGTCGCTACTTCGAGTGATGGTTTTCATGTTGGATGAGTAGAATGATGAATTTTATCATAGGGGTGTGTCGACACATCCTCTGGTCCTTTGGCCAAGTGAAACAGTGACAATCCACTCTGTCTTCTTTCTGGATAGTCATCCTATCTAGGGAGAATATTTTTGTATTAGAATGATGAGAAATATGTTTATTTTTAATTTTTTATATAAATATTTTTTATTTCATACTTATATATTAAAAAATGGATTTGTAATTATGTCATTATTTAACATTTCAATAATTAATCATAATAAATTTTATTTCTATAATTAGAAAATAATTTGGAAAAATAATATTAATGTTCAATTCATTTTTGTATTTCTTTATATAAGTACATAAAATAATTAAGAATATATCATTTTTATAATATAATTCATTTTTCGTTTGTGTATGAGGGTAGCTCAAAAGATTATTATTGTATTATGAACTAGTATGCAAATTATGAAATTCAAGGTTCAAATCCCCATAAATCAAAACAACACTATTTGATTTTATATAAAATATTAAAAAATATAAATCTCATTTTATATGAAATGTTGAATTAATACGTTGTCACATTTAAATAACAAAAAAATTATTTTTATTCATCTTAAATATTTTTAGTTATATTTTTAAAATTTTATTTATACATGTAAAAATATGTATAAATTAATATTAAAAATTATTCAATTAATAAAAAATGATTTTTTCCCTAATAATTTAAATAAGTTTTATATATATATATATATATATATATATATATATATATATATATATATATATATATATATATATATATATATATATATATATATCTGTGTGTGTGTGTGATTTACATATTAATTAAAAAAAATTATTGATAAGAGTGTTTCCATTTTTATTAGCTACTAACTATTTCTATAGTTTGACATTTTTTTATTATTATTGAAATTTATTTTATTTCTAACGTGATTTGTTGAGATCCTATTATGGATTGTTTAGTAACTTCTATTTCTATTAATTACGAATTTTTTGTTTTTTGTTTTATTTCATTTTTTTTCTTTTTCTTTTTCTATTATTATTATTTTCATGAATTATAATCGTTCACAATATTTTTAATTGAAGGTGACTTGTTATTATACTAAAAACATATTTTAATAAATTAAATTATAAACAATTATATATATTGATAAAAATAAAATACACACACAGATATATGTATTTTCTTATAAACAATATTAATATTAATAAAAATTAAACACACATAAATATATGTATTTTAATATAAACAATATTAATTAATCATATTTCTTAATTTGGTAATGGCATTCAATAATATAATATTTTATTAGTTATTTTATTTTTGAGATAAAATATTTATCGTTTTTATTTTTTTATTTTATTAAACTATATTTAAAATAACCCATAAATAATAGCTATTGTTTCATAACACAAAAAATCTATATTGAATTTTATTAAATCAAAATTCAACGAAACAATATTTCATCCTCGTTTCATAACCCAAAATTTGGATATTGGAACACCCTAATGGGACTTATATTTCATTCATAATTTCCATGAGATGATTGTAAACTGTGGACACCCACATAACTATCATAGTTTAGAATGATTTTGCATAAAATCTACCTAAATTTTTTTATAAAAATGAGATGCAAATAAAGGCAGGTTGAGACACAATTACTAGTTCCTAGAATAAATGGCGAGGGGAAGGTCCTATGCTCGGTGCATCTAGATGCTGGGATGCGGTGGAGATGGGGATGATGGAATTCTCGATGATTAATTGTCTGGGCCAGATACCACCACCATCGCCAATCTTCCCTTTACTTTCCTTCCATTCATACCCGTCCCCGATATTGCTATATCTGGATCTTGACCGTTCATACCTACCCCCGATATCTGGATCAGATCATTTGCAGACAACAAAACATTGTTGGTAAAAGAATTTAAGAAGTCAAAGTCAAATTTGAATTGCATCATAGAGCTTAAATAAGTTAAACAAAAGCCTACTATGTCTGTGTGGGAATTTGACCAAAGATTCAAGATATTATTAGATCAATTCGGCTTCGAAATAGCTTCGCAACAACATAAAAAATGTTTTATAGTTGCGCTTCTCCCGCATATAACATTGCCTTTGTCACAACATAAGATAGAAACTCAAGCCAAAGCTTTAGAAATTGAGGTGAAATTAGAAGCTTCGCCTATAGGGGATACCAATGTAGGTATGCAACAGATCAAGTGTTAGCTGGAAAATTTGACTCTGCAGATACAAGATATGAAGAAAAGTAAGAAAGTTTGCAAAGAAGTATGGTGTACAAAGTGAAAATCATAAGGCCACTCTAAGGAAGAAATCCCTCTTTTCGGGAACTACATGGCAAGTGGAGCACCGAATCCTTTGAATCCCGAATTAAACTTATGTCATGAGATATGTAAAAATAGAGGTGAAAATCATGCAAAAAGATTGCTACCTATTGCAGAAGTATGTCCAGACTCCAAGAAACATATATTGAAAATTATGAAAATCAATAGGGCTTGACGAGAACAAATGTTGAGCTTATGAATGAATGATGGAGTGAAGTGCTGGTGATTATAGAATGCAAGTTGAAGAACATGGACATGAGGAACATGGAAAGTATAGTGGTCGAGGTGGTTATCAAGGTTGAGGTCGAGCTATTGGTTGAGGTGGTGGAGTTGGTTGAGGTCATGGATAGATTATTTGTTACAACTGCGGCCATACAGGTCACTTTGTAAGAGATTGTTAGAATCCTACTATGACATGTAAGTATTGCAAAGCATTTGATCATCTAATTCAGGAGTGCCTGTACTTATGGAAAAAATGAAAGAAAATGAAATGAACAGCCGACATAGAACATTCAGAGGATGACTGTGGAACCAAGGACCGATGAACCTCACATTAATATTGTAACAAGGAGTGGAGCTATGACTAGAAATGATAAAATAAATGCAAGAAAGGAAGCTGAAGCTGCATCAGTTAGAAAGATTATTGAAAAAGCTACTGTGTTTGATATTCAAAACAAAAAATAAGTCTTTATGGAAGAAAATTGAAACTTTATGGATGTAGGAACTTCGATATATAACGAACAATAAAATCAAAAGAATAGTTGCAGTGTATCATCTTCGACACAAAAGCAAGCTCTAACAATATTGGAACTAGATGCATCATATAATCTAGATACTTTAAAATCTTTTCTTCAAACTTGTATGAAATTGTTGCGAGATAAAAGAGTTGTAGAAGGACTTAAGGAATTTATAAACTCCTATGCATCTAAAGAAGTACCATAGAGTGAGATGCGTAAAGTTGACAGTTTACATAGACATGAGAGAACTGGGAAGGAAATGAGGCTTAGTGCACAAATAGGATAATATGACACGGACCAAGTTATTTTAGATTTGGGGTCTCAAGCTAATGTCCTGAAAAAGGAAACATGGGATTTAATAGGTAAATTGAAGTTGCAATGATCACCTATTCAGCTAAGAATGGTGAATCAACAAAAGATTGTTCCTCTAGGAAGATTGTCAAGCATTACAGTGGACATTGAAGGGGTGCGCACTACTACTGATTTTGAAATGATAGAAATTGTGGATGACAGTAACCCCTACCCTGCATTACTTGGACTAGATTGGGAATTTTCCAACATGGCTATAATTAACTTAAAGAAGAGGAAAATGATATTTGAAAGAAAAAATATGAGAATGACTGTTCCCTTCGATCTATCAGAAGAAGAAAGGTATAGTGAAGCAATTAAAGAGGAGTACAACGTAGTTGATATAGCTAACATCTATCAAATGACAAAAAAAGAACCAAAACATGCTAACCCTACTAAAGGTAAGTTGATTTGGGAGCTTGGTAGTTCATGTGCTTCAGATTCAGAAGAAGAAATGGAAAACTGGCAAAACATGTTGCATGAAGTGTCTACAAGGTGATGTGCAAGAGTTACTAAAGTAGTTCGTTGTATGACAGCTGAGGTATGTGACTTGCCTTTTTATGATGGTTTGGGTGATATAAATACTTTTATCGAAGAATATGAAGAACAAGTACCAGAGTGTAAAATATTGTTAGCTCTGGATATAGCCCTAAGAGCTACTCCTACTAAATGGTGGGGTACACATAAGAAGAATATAGGAACTTGGAAATAATGTCGAAGGTTGATATGGATAAGTTTCAGTCAGGTAGAAAGAGAGTTGGCACATAAGTATGATGGTCAAACTAATATTAGAGGGCACATCCAACTATACATGACAACATGGAGGGAGATTCCACAAAAAGAATGGGTGCATGTGTTCATCCATACATTAGAGACAATTCCTCAAATTTGGTACTTGGAAACATAACCTTGACATGGTATTGCAAAATGGACAAAGATGGTTGATGGGTTTATATTTATATTTAGCCTTGAAGATGACTTTCCATGCATAGATTTAGCCATTCAGATTGTTAAAAATAAGATTTTTGAGAATGAAATTCCACTCACTTGGCAACTTGATTGGGCTGTGCAACTACATAATGTAGTGGAATTCTACAACATCATTGCAGAAGAAGATGAATACGCTCGCAATATTGACATATCAAAATTTGAAGGCTACTGTGAAGTGAATGGACTTGAGCTAGAAATATCTGATATAACAAAGCCATTAAAGACAAAGAAGGTGAATATATGATCAGAAGAGGAGCCGAAGTTTGCAACTATAGAATATTATTGGGATGAATAAACAATCAGAAAATTGACAATTCTTTTGCATGAATACCAGGAGTTATTTCTGACTAAGTTTTTAGATATGAAGGGCATAGTAGGAGATTTAGGAGTTATGAAGATTCCTCTAAATCTTGATGTGAAGCTAGTTAAGCAAAGGCCTTATAGACCGAATCTAAAGTATAAAGAAGAAGTGAAGAAAGAACTTGAGAAAATGATGACAGTTGGAATCATTCAATCTGTGGAAGAATTAGAGTGGGTAAGTCCAATGATGGTACAAGAAAAGAAAACACAAGGAGAAATAAGGATTTTTGTTGACTTAAGGAAGCTAAATGATGCATGCCTACATGACCCATTCCCGACTCCTTTCACTAATGAAGTATTGGAAATGTAGGAGGTCAAGAAGCATATTCATTTACAGATGGATTTCTAGGATACCATTAGACTAGAATTGCACCTCAAGATCGACATGGGACCAGATTCACTACAGAATTGGGTTCATATCAGTATATAGTGATGCCTTTTGGACTGAAGAATGCCCTTGCCATATTTTCAAGAGTGGTGATTGCAACTTTCAAAGAATATATTCACATTTTTTTAAAAGTATACTTTGATGATTGGACTGTATTTGGGTTATTGAAGACACATAATATGAGGTTAAGGTTGATGCTTGACACATGCAGACAATATCAGATTTCTCTAAATATTAAGAATTTCATATTCTATGTACCTTTTGGTACATTACTAGGACATATTGTTTGCAAGCAAGGATTGATGATGGATCCCGTGAAGATTGCTATTATTGTGAATTTACCTCCACCAAAGACAGTGAGATAGCTTGACACCACATTAGGACATATAAGATACTACAAAATATTTATCAAAGGATATGCACAAATCACTGCACCTATGGAAAAAGTGCTTAAAAAAGATGTAACATTCCTATGGAATGAAGAATATCAAGAGAACCTTGACACACTAAAATAAGAGATGGTAACTACTGCTATACTAGTATTCCCAGATTGGAATAAGGAATTTCATGTTCATGTGGATGCGTCACTCATAGGCTTAGGAGTGTTATTGGCACAACTTGGTGCAGGAGAAATCAATCACCCTATAGCTTTTGCAAGTAGGAAACTATCTAAAGCAGAGAAGAACTATACAACAAAAAAGAGGGAAGGATTGGGTATGGTATATGATTTACAAAAGTTTAGACATTGTTTGTTGGGATCACATTTCAAGATGTTCAAAGACCAGTTTGCACTAAAGTATTTGGTCAATAATCTTATTTTAGGAGGAAATATTTGCATATGGATATTATTGTTTCGGGAGTATGATTTTGAAGTTGTTGTTAAGCCAGGAAGACTAAATGTTCAATCTGATCATTTGCCAAGGTTGGAAACAGGAGAAGAGCCAACAAATATAGAGGATAATGTTCTTGATGTGTAGTTATTTGCAATCAGGGCTGCAGATGATCAGTTCATTGATTTTATTTAGTTCTTAACCACATGAATGACCCCTTAAGAATACACAATGCATCAGAAGAAAGAACTCGTGCTTAAGGCAACATATTTTTAATTAATAGCGTGACATTCATACAAGATGGGACCAGATGAAGTAACGCAATGATATGTCTCTATGCATGAAAGACATATATTTTTAATAGAAGCTCATAGTGGCACAACTACTAGACATTATGCATGAAAAGCCACTATGAAGAAAATTTTAAGAGTAGTATTATGGTGGCCTACACTACACAAATATGCAAAGGAGTACTGTCGAGCTTGTGACATCTACCAAAGAATAGGAAAACCTTCAAGAAGGGATGAAATTTTAGTAGTGCCACAAGTAACATTGCAGGCTTTTGATAAATGGGTTATTGATTTTGTTGGACCTATCAATCCACTTGGAAAAAGGATTGGTGCAAGGTATATAATCATTGCAAGTGATTATTTGACAAAGTGGGATAAAGAACAACAAGCGAAGGATTGCATCATGGAAACTATTGTGAAGTTCATCTTTGAATACATATTATCCAGAATTTGGTGTCCAAAGATATTGATGAGTGATCAGGGATCACATTTCTTGAATAAGACCATTAAAGCATTAACTGTGGAATTTCAAGTTTACCACCAAAAGAGCACTCCTTATCACCCTTAGGCAAATGGAACTGTGGAAGCATTCAATATAATTTTGGAGAATTCATTGACCAAGCTATGTAATGTAAATAGCGATGATTGGGATCTTAAGATTCCAGCAGTATTATGGGCTTATAGGACTACATGCAAAAAGTTGACAGGTCAAACACCCTTTAGGTTAGATTATGTGAAAGAAGTTGTGATTCCCATGGAATGTATTGTCCCTAGCCTAAGAATTGCAACTTTTACAAATATGGTAGACCCTGACATAATGGAAGAAAGGAAATCATAATTACTGGCATTCAAAGAAGACACATTTATAGCAGGATTTCATCAACAAGTAAGAAAAACAAGAGAAAAGACTTAACATGACAAGCACATTAAGCAAAAGAAGTTCCAGATAGGGGGCCTTGTTATCCTCTACAATAGTAAGTTTTTGAAATTCCTGGGAAAATTTAAAACGCATTTGTTGGTCTTGTATGTTATTAAATATATTATCGATGGAGATGGAGTGCAGTTAGAGAAGTTAAATGGATATTTAATTTAGGGAAAAGTAAATGGAAGTAGATTGAAGTTGTACAGGGAAAATCTTGACCCTATAGCTTCACCCTAAAGAATAAAGAAGGAAAGTCTTAGTTTCACATGTAGTTGAAAGTGGACACTGGACTATAAACTATGCTGTAGAAAGAGCTTCGACAAAGAAAGTACTTCGCTATAGTCGAGAATATGTTGAAGTTCGAAGGAAACCGTGATGTAAAACAAAGGTGTGCTACAATAAAGGATGTGTCGAACTTCGTCAGAAAAGTAGAAATATGACCGTTAAAAGGGAAAAGACAGGTGTAAAGTTTCATTTAAGATGACAGCTGGCATAATTTAATGATAGATACGCATTTAGTGATGAAATTTGAACATAATCAGGACAAAATAAAATCTAATGATGTGGTCTGAAGGCCAGAATCGTTATAAATAGCTGACTCTCTCCCAGATCAAGAAATTTTCTGAATCGAGAGCTCGAGTGATTAATTATGTGAAGAGGTTATAGGAGACTTTGATGTGTATGTCGACTAAGCTATAGGGAAAATTTTAAGAACCTCCCCCTAAATTTACATGTATAATAAATGGGCGAATCTCCATGGTATATAGGAAAAATGGAAGGCAATTTTATCAATAATATGATATGTATATATAATTTTTTGGCGAATCTCTCACCAGGAATGGCGAATATTTTACTCAATTATAGAATCTTGTGTTTATTGAATACACAAATGAAATCATTGCATTTCTTTAAAATATCGTTTGAAATCAAAATTACCGAAATTACATATTGATAACCTAGTGGGTGTAGGATAAAATTCACCCGTGCCATTCATAGAAAGCATGAGAAAAAACATAATACTATATATAAAACCAAGAAAAATTCAAATTCATCACTTCTAGGGACCTCGTAACCATCTTGCCAATACACAAGTATGTTCCTGTTTGCAATTAGAAAAATTACCCAAATTACAATCTGTTTACTCCAGCATATGTTGGAAAGTTATAGAAGGATGACTAGTGCAATCAATCCATTCCTTTTAGCCCTGGATTTGTTTCAGTTTAAAACAGAAGTATACAAATATACTTGTCCAATGTATATGCTTTAACCATTCACCTTAAGATGTTTTTACAATATAATTTCCTAAGTCTATCTAATATCTTCATTATCATAAAAACCAACCTATATCCATCTTAACTCCACATCTACCACTCAGGGGGATGAAATCTATTTATCCCTCTGAGCACTTGGTAGACCCAGAATTAAGATGGATCTAAGATGATAAAATTTCCCCCTTAAATAGTTTATGCTCACATTAATACCATGGTATTACCATGGGTCAATACCATGGGTTATCATAAACCTGGAGCTTAAAAATTACTATTAGTAATTTATAAAAATTAATAAAATTAAAAGTTGATTTTTATTTTATTTTTTATTTTAACCAAGCTAAAATGTTTAACATGCATTAAATTACAACATCCATTTTTAATCTTGATCGGATCAAATATTTTTTCACTCTATGCTAGTTTGCATATCACGATATTTGATACCTCTCGAGGTTAGTATATCCAGAGTAAAGATGGATCTATGCTGGTTTAATTCCCCCATTTAAATAGGCTACATTCGAGGTGAATACGATGGGTCAATACCATGTGCCATTTTGGTGAATACCATGGGTCAATACCATGTGCCATTTTATTTTTATTAATACTAATATTAGGGTTAATAATGTTTTTTTGCATGGTATTAATAACAATCTAGTCCATGGTATTTGTCCCATAGTATTTTTCCCATAGGTTTCACCTAGATATAACGCATTTTTTGAATGTCCTTAAATATAAGGTGACTTATGGAGTAAATATAAAAAAATGTTTTATTTGTTTACCATACCTCTCGTTTATTTATATTTTTATTAATTTACCATACCTCTTTTACAAATATGGTATTTGGCCCATAGGATTCACTTAAATAAGACCTCTTTCTTGAGCCTTCATAAATAGAATGAGGGTTATGGACTAAATATAAAAAGAGGTTTTATTTATTTACCATACCTTTTGAATAAGTATAAAAGGACATTTTATTTATTTACCATACCTCCACTTTACTTATATTTTTATTTGTTTACACCCTTGCATGTATATAAGGTGACTTATGGAGTAAATATAAAATATGTTTTATTTATTTACCATACCTCTCATTTATTTATATTTTTATTAATTTACCATACCTCTTTTATAAATATGGTATTTGTGCCTTTGTCCCATAGGATTCACTTAAATAAAACCTATTCTTGAAAATGGGCGAATGGAAGGTTGTAACTCCTAATTTCAAGGGCTAAATTTACCTTTTTTACCCTCTCCCTTAAAATAAGGTGGTCTATTTCAGGTGATTTGTAAAAATGTACTATGATACAAAATATTCGCCCACTAAAAATTTAAAACCCCTTAATTTCGCCAAAGGGCGAACATTCGCCCCTAAAATTTTCTATGCTAAGTGATCTTGGGAGGATATTATGCAATTTTTTTGTGAGTGGGGATTGTCTAGAGTCATGGAAGTCACAGATACATCCATGCTAGTAGTTGAAACATCCACAGTAGTAGCACCACTGCCACAAAATTTGTGGACATCAGCAAGGAATAAGTAACCAAAGGAAGTTAAGAACTAAGAAAAAGCAGGACAAGAAGCATGCCAAACTTGTTAAACCTCAAAAGAAATTGGAGGAGGTCAAAATTGAAGAATATGTGGAGGAAATTCAGGCTAAGGAAGGTGGTGCAATGTTCATCTCACCTCTTCCCTCACATATTCTGCTAAGGAAGCCAAATGCCAAACCACTAAAGTATTCCAAGGACACAAAGTATGAGACATTCACACCATTACTACAGGAAGATGTGTGGTTTGAAAACGAGATTTTAGGAAAAATCTTGCAGCTAAAATTCATATATAATTATTTTAATGACCGGACAAAGTACCTGCAGTTCACACCAAACCGGTACTTGCAGCAGGTTCACTACCTAGATAGCGGAGTGATGAGATTGGAGCCATAACATTCGAAAAATGGGTTTGCACAGTCAGAACTGCTCAACATGTTGAATGTGCCCCACTTCAGCAGAAGCTCATCAAACAAAGAGTTTGTTTAACAATTATTGGTATTGATACATGATGGACACCTATGGATGGGGAATAAAATCCCCATAGAACGAATGCTGATCTAGACGATCACTAGATTACCATATCAAAGGCAGAACTCCATAGAAGAGTTTGTGGGAAAGGATTAGGACCGCGCTATGGCAGAAGAATATGAAGAATAAATATGGGTTGGTCAAAGGCAACAGGGGCTATGACAAACTCGATCAATGACCAAGAGTCCACTTCACCACACATATTTAGCCAACAAAATTATGAGCAAGTGCCATGCAAATGATGTTCCTGTGTCGGTGGTGTCTTTAGCTACGTAGTGTGCAAATGGAGTCTAGATAACTAGGCTGCCTATTTATGCAAGGAATTCCTAGATGACTGTCACGAGGTCCAGGAAAAAGGTGCATCTTTCCACTACGCCTGAATAATATTAATCATTTTTATGTTGGCATTGAAGGAACTGGAGAATATGCAGTTTCCTCTAATAGAAGAAGACGTATGTGAGGCTGCGCGGTATGCTTCGCTATGGCATATACCTCAATCATAAGATGCACTGGAAAATAAAATATTTTTTATGTTATATCAAATGGATCTACACATGTTGGTAAACTAGCATCCATGCCTTTCACCAAGTTTTCACAAATAGTAAGACCCTCTGGCGAGGTTCAAGGTGAAATTTCATATATTGTACATACAGGCAAGCAAATATGCGAAGAAGGAATGGCATGAATTTCCATATATGGTCAAAGAGGATGATCTGGTAGAAGCAGTGAAAAAATAGCCCACAGATTAGATGACTTCACTAGAGGAGGCCAGATACACTGCAACAGAGGAAGAAGAGTTGGACACTTCCTACCATGGCGTAGGTAGTGGAAAAGACAAGGAGAAGGAAGTAGAGGAAGAGGAAGAGGAAGAAGAGCACCATGAGAAGAACATCATGACAAAGAGGATCCTCAAGGAGCCGAGGATACGACTAAGGAGAAAGAAAAGGCAGAAATAGAGAAATTTGTCATAGAGAAAAGGGAGATCCAAGGTGAAGCTTCCATTAAAACAAAGCATAAGGTGGATAAATCAAAAGAGATCACGCTAATTGTTCTCACTGAGGGATACTTGGACCGAATTGGAGACAAGGTTCAGGAGGTCATAGTGGAATCTTGGAATAGGGTGGAAGATCGGTACGGTGAGCTTATCACAGGTGTGCATCAAAGGATTGTGGAGTTGAAGCTTTTGGCATTATCAGTTAGACAACTTGTACAAATAAAGGGAAGGATAAAAAAAGGAAGACCGATCATGCATACCTTTGTAGTGAGGCTGACACATATACCTGCAGGGGCTCTACTGTTTGAATCGTTACAAATTCAGCAGTAACCCAAGGAGTGGACACATATAAACATCAACATTGTAGCAGTGTCACTACCATGGATACATAAGCTACATGAGGAAATTATAGAGGAATTAAAGCTAAGGGAAGAGTGCACATCGCAGATCAACATATAGGTGGAAAGGGAGTGTCTTGCGCTGTCATAGAAGCTTGACCAAACAATACAAGAGAGAGATTAGATAGCAAAAGAATATCAGTAGCTGAAGGACATAGTAGAAACAACATGTAAGGGAATTCCAAACATGGAGGTTCGCGAAGAGGAATAGAAAAAACAAAAGGTCGTAAAGATTGGCCTTGCAATCAAGAAGTAGAAAGACAAATTTGAAGCGGTACAGTTTGAGTATGAGGTAAAGATCAGTGAGCTACAATTAAAGTTGCAGCCAACTACACCACTAGAAGTAAGACATCAAAGGGAGGCTAACTTGAAGTTAGTCATGGTTAGATTCTCTGCAACATTAATATACTACAAAGAACTACTGGGTGAAAGTTTGTAAATTTAGAATTTTTTGCATGAAGATCCAAATATTCAGAAACTGTAGGAGGAAATGATGCAGAGGCAGCAAGAGTTAGAGGAGAGTCAAGCAGTTGTGAAGACATTCCCTATATCATAGAATATTGCAAATATTAATGAATCGAAGGTGTTGTAGAAGAGGATCGAAGAGATGAAGAGGGAAGATCATACATTGATAGAAAGAACTCAGCCTTTGCAAGATGAGGCCCTTCATCTCTCACAGACAGTAGATGAGAAGCTTCAGGAGCTTCAGAAAAAGGAGGCAACTTTGCCACAAAAACCTGCAGATCATGTAACAGAAGAATTGTTGTTGGAAGCACGCAATGAGGATAAAAGATGAAAAACGTATGAGTCATAGGCAAGAAGGCGTACAACAAAATTGTAGAATAAATCATAGGCAAAGAAGCTAATTGATTCGGGATGAGTCACATGTGAGTGTTGGGTGGTCAGGAGCTCAAAATTTGCGAAAAATTCAAAGTTGTCAGAATGATGTGGAACCTCAACGACCGCTTAGATCTTGTTGTCTTGATTCTGGTGCAACTCGTTTCATGGAAAAATGATATCATATCGTCAATATATCATGTTCTGATTGTTTTGCCAAATAGGTGAATTTAAGAAAAAAGGACAGACCAGTCAACAGTCTAAACTGCTAGCATGGTGCCGACAAGGTAGGTGATATGGAAAGTTGACTTGGTCAAAGTTATTCTTTGGCTAGTTGGGTGGTGGCAAGTGGCACATTGTTAGTGGTCCAAGTGGAAAGTTTTGTGTGGTCCACATGTTTTTGTGCAGGCCAATCTCAGGCCGCCACATGGTAGCCCGAGGACCACCAAAATCATGCAAGGGTCTGGCCGTAGGTATCAAGGGTCGAACCTGTGATCTCCCAAACACTAGCGCAAAGGCTTCACTATTACACCATACCAACGTTTCTTAACCATATATGTTTTTGTTTATATTTAAATAGGCATGTGTGCGCAATTTGGGAAGTGGGGCCAGCCAACACAGTTTATAGACTGCCCATGTGAATGCGACCATGTCTAACCTCCAACATTTAATGTGACCGCTGGAGGGGGGCGACCAGCGCCAGGGGCTATCCCCTAGGTGGAAGGCCCCTCCATATGACCATTGTTTTGGTTTTTAGGTCTCGACAGCAAAATTAACCGTCTCACAAATCCACCTAGATTTCAGTGGATTTGGTGGCCACTTAGTGGAAAATGGGGCAAATTTGTAGGAAGATCCCAGATTTTGTGTAATTTGTAAAGGGAATGGTGGAGAAACTAGGAGAGGTCATAACTTCTCTAGTTTTCGAAAAAATTGGGTTCAAAAAGAGGTTAGATAGCCATTTTTGTACATTCTGGACTCAATGGAGCATGTTTTAGAATCAAAGCAACACTTCTAGATAGGCTTTCGCAGATTGAAGTCTATGGGTGCCATGGTCAACCAGAGTGTTGAATCAATTTATGGAGGAGTTTGAAGATGGAGATGACCTTGTAGGGGTTTTCCAGCCTCCATGTGCTTTCTGCAACAACTATTACATCGGTGTTGTAGCTTTTATTCCTCTTTTATCTATGTGTTTTGGAGAAGAGACTTATTTATGTACTTCAAATGGATTGTGGTACTGTTGATGCTCTATGAAGTTGAAGTATGGGGTCTTGTTGTAAGATGCCTTTGTTTCCTTAAATTTTACATGTTTGATTGTAGGTTTACATGTATATGGAGTGATAACCCTTGCAAAAGTTGTTTCTTAAAGGAGAAATTAACCATCACATTTCTCAGCACTTTATGTACTCTTATTTTTCTACACATTAAGCATAATGAAAATGGGTCATTCCATTAGAGATGATCCAAGGAGATATAGCCTAAGATGGGTGAATTCCTTTAATAATGGCTGGTGTATTACTGATTGATGAGTGCTTCCATTCAGTGTTTTGATTTCATGTTTAAATTTTTTCATGAAATTAACTTAAGAAAACACATAAAAACTCATGTTTTTACTTGCTATTTTAGAGTACAAATCTCAAGAAAATTTTTGTATTCTGATGAGGATCTTAGCATAGAAAACTAATATTCAACATTTAGATCAAGTTGGTATCAAAGAATTGGTTTGTTTTGTGAAAGGAGGAATTGACTGTTGTTTGCAAGTGAATTTATTTTGAAGCTCAAGTGAAGAGAATTTTTTGGAAAAGAAATGTTACAATCTCTACCACCATTTTTCCCTCAAGTTGTAGTAGAAGTTTCGAGAAAAACATGTCCCAAGGAGGAGAGCCTGCCAGAATGTCATCGGATGTGAAATTTTTTAGATACACTTTCTTAGACATGGCAGAAATGGTGAAATTCCTCTATGAAGAGAGGGATACCAAATTACAAGGTTAAATCTCTAGACCTCCAAGAGGAGAATGTTCTCTAAGGGAAGACGGTAACAATAATGGTGATAAATCACCATATTCTCCACAATCTTCATGTTTTTCTACAACTCGTATGCAAGATGCTAGTGTAGAAAGTCCCTCAGAGAAGTAACATGGACAAGTTTGTACCTTTTTTCGACAAGATGTGGAGGATGAGCTTCTATCAGCATCCAAATTCAAGGAGCTAAAAGAAGAGAGCCAAAGAGTCCAAGAGGACACATCTAAAATCAAAAGGGAGTTTAAAAACATCTTTTTATGTCAATTAAAAGACGACGCAAATGGTAAGAATTTACATGCTTCTTATTTACATGAAAGTGTTGATGTAAATTCATTTGCAGCGTTTGAAAAACACATAAAGGGCATTGGGTCCAAGCTCTTGACCAAGATGGGTTACAAGGGAGGAGGCCTTGGAGTAAACCATCAAGGCATTAAAATTCCAATTGAGGCAAAGGAGAGGTCTAAATATGAATGATTAGGCTATGTTGCAAAAGAATTTTGGTCTTATAGTGACAATTCATGGGTATCGTGTTCCTTTTTCTATAAAAGAGGACATGAGGAGGCAAGATGTTGGGATTTGCATCCATAATTGGTATGTGCTTGGTTCCTAAAGTATAAGGAGGACTTGAAGTGCAAAACATATCCAAAGAGAGATAAACAAGTTGAAGAAGATACTAAGTCAAGTTCTTATTGCCATGCAAGTTCCTCACACAAGAACCGTAAGCCAAAGGAAAACAAAAAGAGGTATAATTGTCCTATTAATACAAATGCTTTTAATAATGGAAAACAACATGCTCATTTGAATAACATGTTGAAAAATGTGTTTCCATGCACCTTTTTCCTTTCATATAACCATTGTGTAGATAAGTGCTATAAAAGGAATGAAATCATCAAGGAGATGTTTATGGCTAATGGAATTGAGATCGAAAAGAGAAATCTCATCCAACATTAAAGACATGTGATCCAAGAGAAGCTCAAAAGAATTTTTTCGCTCACTTCATATCAGTGGGCATTGGGTCGAGAAGTGTTGGAAATTGTTTCCACAACTTCATCTTGGAAAGGGCAAGAAAATTATGCAAGCACTAGAAGAGTAAGCGACAAAGGAAAAAGTGGCGCAATATGCGACCATCTCTGAAGTAGCTCCAGAAGAAGAAAAAGTTCAAATACAAGGTTCATTTACTTGGTTGGGTAAGAAATGGGTGAACAATTTGTCGAGCTGAAGTTTGTAAATATTCATTTTTCACTAGTTGCATATCCCCATAGTTGGGCAATTTGTAAAAGTGATGTTCATAAACAAATCACTTACATGCAACAACGTTTTCTTTGGTATTGTTATGCTAGTTTGATTTGTTGATAGTCGATTTGAATGGAAAATTTCGGAATCAAGTTTATTCCATCTTGTAAAATGAATTTCTATTTGTAGTTTAAGAAATAATTTTAAAATTGTTGTATGAGTAGTTGCATCACATTCAGTATATTACAAATGTGTTAAGCACTGAAGTTATAAAAGTATTCACTATGTGAAACTTGTTTTGGTTCATTTGTCAAAGTCTTTTTGGGATCTTATACTTGATAAGGATTTTTCATAAGACTGCCATGGGAATTCTTCTTGGGAGGGGTGTTGTTGTGGATGGTCATAGCTACATGGACAAGCCGAGAAGAACATTGAACTTGAATTCTTTGGTCAGGTTATATTTCAAGTTCAACTTGAGAAAGAGCCAAGAAAAGTATAGGTCAAGGCACGAAAATAATCAATTGGATTGAGTTTGGAAAAGTGAAGGAATTGTACCTTCAAATGCTGAACAATTGAAAGTGAACTTTTGGGGACCAAAATTTTTCAGCGGGGAAGAGTGATCAGGGGCTCAAAATTTGCCAAAAAATGAAAATTCTTAGAATGATGTGGAACCTAAATGACCGTGTAGATCACATCGTCCTGAATCTAAAAAAACTCGTTTCACAGAAAATCGATATCATATGCTCAAGATATCGCATTCTGATCATTTTGCCAAATAAACAAATTTAAAAAAAAAGGACAACCTAGTCCACAATCCATACTATTGACATGGCACTGACGGGGTAGGTGATATGGTAGGTTGACTTGCTCAAAAGAATTCTTCAATGAATTGGGTGGTGCCAAGTGGCAAGTTTTGTGTGGTCCACGTGTTTTTGTGGTGGCAAATCTCAAGCCGCCAAGTGGCAACCCGAGGACCACCAAAATGGTGCAAGGGTTTGGATGAAGGCAACAAGGGTTGAAACCGTGACCTCCCAAACACTAATGCAAAGGGTTCACCATCACACCATACAAGCATTTCTAAACCATATATGTTTTTTTTATATTTAAATAGACATGCGCGTGCAATTTGGGAAGTGGGGCCAGTCCACGTAGTTTATAGACCGCCCATGTGAACGCGACCATGTCTAACTGCAAACAATTAATGTGACTATTGGAGGGAGGAAGCCAGCGTCAGGGGATAGCCCCAAGGCGCATGGCCCCCCCCATATGACCATTATTTTGGTTTTTAAGCCTCTTCGAAAAAATTAACCGTCCCACACATCCACTTGGATTTTAGCATATTTGGTGGCCTATTAGCGGAAAATGGGGTGAATTTGTAGGATGATGCCGAATTTTGTGATCTTTATTGAGAAAATAGTGGAGAAACTAGTAGAGGTTATAAATTCTCCAGTTTTCAACCTAATTGGGTGCAAAAAGAGGCTAGATAACCATTTTTGGACATTCTGGACTCATTGGAGTAGGTTTCAGAATCAAAGGAAAACCTCTAGATATGATTTTTGCAGATTGAAGTCTATGAATGCCATGGTCAAACATTGTGTTGAATCAGTTTATGGAGGAGTTTGAAAATGGAGATGACCTTGCAGGGGTTTTCCAGCCTCCATGTGTTGTATATTTTATTCATATTTTCTCTATGTGTTTTGGAGAAGAGACTTGTTTGTGTACTTCAAGTGGATTGTGGTACTGTTGATGCTCTATGAAGTTGGAGTATGGGGTCATGGCGTAAGGTTCCTTTGTTTGCTAAAATTTTACATGTTTGAATGTAGGTTTACATGTATATGGAGTGATAACTCTTCCAGAAGTTGTTTCTTTGAAGGAGAAACTAACCATTCCATTTCTCAACACTTTATGTACTCTTGTTTTTCTAAACATTAACCATAATGAGAATGGGTCATGCCATTAGAGCTGATCCAAGGAGATGTAGCCCAGAAGGGTGAATTCCTCTAGCAATGGATGGTTTATTACTCATTGATGCATGCTTCCATTCAATGTTTTTATTTCATGTTTAAAGCTTTTCATGAAATTAACTTAAGAAAACACACATAAAACTCATGTTTTTACTTGTAATTTTGGAGTACAAAGCTCAAGCAAATTTTTTTATTCTGATGAGGATCTTAGCATAGAAAACTAATATTCCACATTAAGATCATGGAAGCCTATTGGGAGCAATCAAACTTGGCCAAATTTTGGGCAAGAAACTCGATTTTTGTATAGCGCTTAGTAGAAAAGATGTTGTGGAGTACGAAGTGGACTGCATAGTAGAGCAGTGGAGCACAACAAAGACCATGCAATAAAGTCACTATGCAACATAAGGGGCTTTGAGACGAATCCCCTTCCTTTCTTGTAAAAGGCATAAAATATTGTAAAAGTTGACGGTTTTGGACCATAGTTTCTTGTATTATGAAAACCATGGTGTCGGGTCCATGGTAATGTAGCGATGTAATCCCTCATGTAATAGTATATATAGGGATCAATAATAAAGAAGAGGATCATCTTAGGATCATATCATGTATTGAATGGTTGAATCTTTGTGACTGGATTTTGTGGCGAAGGAAAGCCTCTGCAGCTAAGTGCGTAGAGGCCTAAGTTTGCAACTAAGTACGTAGACGACCTGCAGCTAAGTGTGAAGGTCAATAACTATTTTTTGTACAAATTCTATATTATAAGAAATAGTTCTTGTGGATGTAGTCTCACATTGGGATGAACCATGGTAAAATTTGTGTCTCATGTGTTGATTTATTTATTATCTGTACTTTATTTTAATACTGTGAAGTTTATGTATGTTTATGTCATGTTTAAGTGAAGAATGTAATTCTATGAAGTAATATATAAGTGTGAAGTATTTTATGTATGTGAAGTAATTTGTAAGCATTAAATCATAATACAAAAAGTGTCACATCACAGCATCCCTCAAGCTGCAAAAATCTAGTTCTGCAACCTCCCATAGTCACTTCGGGTGAGACTACAACTTGCTTGGAGGTCATTGCCGAAAGGGCTAGTGACTGAGGGTTTCGTTGGTGCACAATAAAGTCCAAACCTAGGTCATCCCAACTAAGCCAACACCTACACTTGATGTACAACATATACACCTACCCGACATACAAACACAACACATACACTAGTATTCAGTGTACAATACAACATATATACCTACACCTGGTGTATAACACAATACATATATATACATGAAGTACAAAAAAATGAATACACATGTCACAATACCACGACTACACACTACACATACACAGTACCACATGTATACAAAACAATATGTACAACATGCACACAATACCACATGTGCACAATGCATGTATGACATGCACAAAATACATCTACATAGTACCACCTGTACACAACACCACCTGAACAACATGTACACAACACCACCTGCGTAATGTGTACACTGCACCACATGTACAAAACATCATATGCATAATGTGTACACAACACCACATGTACACAGCACCGCATCTGCAACATGTACACAAAACCACATCCGCAACATGTACACAACACTACATGCACGACATGTACACAACACCACATGTACATAGAACCACATGCATGATATGTAAAAACCACCACCTACACAGTACCCCATGTATAACATGTACACGACACTACATGTACACTCCTACACACAACACCACATATACATAACACTGCATATACAACATGTACATAGTACCATATGTGCATAACACCACATATCCATCATGCACGTAGTACAATATGTACACAACACCACATATCTAACATGTACATAGCACCATCTATACCCAACACTGCATATGCAATATGCACACAACACCATATATAAAATAGGAAGACAATGCCATAGGTACAATCACTAAATATACAATATGCACAACATATACACAATAGTACCACTGCACATCCAAAACTGCATTGTCTCTACCAAACAACCTTTCTTCCATTGTCTCTCTTCCATCCACGTTTATCCTCACATGCCATGGATTATGTTGTTTTGGTTCCACTGATGTATCTCTCAACATTACCTGCCCATAATGTAAACATAGGCATATTATAAGCACATAATATCAACTCATATCCACATGATACCGACCTCATAAGTTTGTTGAGGCTACTCTTCCCACTTGATTCCCCATAAGACCAAGAACCTCTTTCATGCCATTCACCTGCATAAGCGGTCATTCCTCCACAAGAATGATCCATGACAACCCTGTCATATAGTGACATAGATACATACATATATGCATATATATAAACATTAGCATAAAACAATCATGATCCTACCAGACAATGACATACATACATAAATATATACATATAAACATTATCATTAAACAATCGTGATTTATGACAACCTTGTCAAACAATGACATACATGCATACATGTATACATATATAAACATCAACATAATCATGATCACAACATAATTAACAAATAGAATAAGGTCAAGGTTAAGAGAACTCTCTTTACCCATGCACAATGTGCACAACATAAGAACAACAATTCCCAACTTAGCCAAGGCATCTAGCACGTCAAATCCATTTACTTTATCTTTCCTGATTACTTTTCTCATGATTGTCCTACCACAATCCATTTATATCAATGGACCCAACCAATCGAACTGACTGTCATATTCTTGCCTTCACCTACCATTATACATACACTGAGCTTCATTCGGGTCTTACATTACCTTTTAGGTTTCATTGAGCTCTCCCCGAGCTCCACTAAATTCCCTCTTCCCCCAACCAATTCCAAAGACCCTCAAAACATAAAAGAGAATAAAAATAAACACATAGGAAGACAATCATGAAAAACCAATAGCTATATGACACCAAAAACAAAGTGGCAAAGCCTTGCACTAGAAACAATCAAAACCCATAATCAAGTTCAAGAAAATAACAAAATACCAAAGGCACAAAAATAGCAACAAACACCATGACTCAATCCCCATGGGTTCCCAATTCTTCTAAAGGAAAGCTGAACTTGAACATTCTTTAAGATTTCATGGCAGTCTCCTTTTCCAGGCAATCCCCTACATCATACTACCATAAACACATAATTGTCAATGCATAAATAAACATAACAATATATTGGTTATCTTACCTTGTTGTGCCAAGCACGTTTCCTTGCAATTTGACACATCCACACCATCTCTCAAGGGACTCAAATCCTTTGACAAATCTAGACATAACTGAAAACTAGCTTAATATATATATTAAATACATGTTTAGGAATATAACATATATCCACATAATATCAGATAAAATCTAGGTTAAGAAGACTTCCTGTATTCAATGCATTCAGTCATTTGGAATTTTGGTTTCCAAACATAGCAAAAGGAATTCTCACCCAATTCCTTTCTTTTACCTTTAACTTGTTGCAACTAAGTCTTATTATATACTGCTACATCACCCAACATATAGTTATATAAATAAATAAACTATTACTTTGTCATGTTAATAGCATGCATGTTTCCTTGCAATTGTTTACACATGTCAACAACATGTTCCAAGGATCAAAGCATCATGTCTATTAATTGAAATCAACATTTTCCAAGACTAACAACCATGTCATAATCAACAATCAACTGATAGTCTCTAGTCATAATACTACAACTATCAGTGTCTACCACCCACTTACACTCAAGTACATATCAGTTATCTCATAACATATTGTGTTAGTACAAGCATCTTAAAACAAGATCATTCATTCATGCAATATGATAGACACATACTCATATCATGCAATTAATCAAACATTCAAACAAAAAAAAGACAACATAATAGACACCAAACTCTCAATCACCACATAGATGACATAATTGAACTCATACCTTAATGTATCTTAGGGGAGGCTATCACATCTACACAAATCAATCTGAATTAGTATGACATAATATCACAATATATTGACTTGTACCTTAATTTCATAACCATAATCATCTACATAGGTCATTCCATATTAGCACAAAACATAATAACATCAAAACCTCAGCGTCAATGAACATAATCATCAAGCATCTGACCACAATGCATACAATAACAAGTTACTATCATTCATTACTATCCAACAAATGTGCATATGATTATACTAATCAACTCACATCTAGCATGCATGTAACCACAACATCAATAGAATGAAAGACATGTATATAACCATAATGCATATAACAATCCATTAACTAACATACCTTCATGCCAAACATACAATACCTATATGATGATCTTCTCTTATCACAAAGTCTAGTACCACAACCTCATTATGACGGTTTGCATCTCCTGCTCTATCTCATCCAACACATCATCATCATGATGAGATAAGTTTCAACAATGAATCTCACAATGGCTCTCTGACCTACTATGCATGCATAGCCATAACTATAACAATACATGCATAAAAAACATACAGAAACTGACATGCATAATGAACACATATATGACCGACATTTATGCATGACAAACACATCCTAACAAAAACATCATCAAATTATACATGACAATGGAACTGTAACAATGACCACCACCATGCATACACAACAAGGACATAGACTACAAGAAAAAGAACACATATGCAATTGGCATGTATACATGAAAAAAACATTCCGCCCATCTAGTCCAAGTGTTGAACCATAATCTAATACCACTCTATAACTCCCTCCTCCCACATTTACCCGTTACCGACCTACCAGAGTAAACATGTGACGAAGAGTTAGTATGATATGATTCAACCTCTTAGTCTGAGGTATTCATGAAAATAGTAGCATTTTTCTTATTGGATTTTAAAACAATAATGTCTCAATTACTATTAAGGGCATGGATTCCATGGAATTCTTTCTTGGTGAGGTTAGGTTTGCATAAAACAGACCAAGGAAGAATTCAACCAATTTCTTGGCTAATTTATTCTATATGGTGTGAGGGGATAAGTGGGGTTATTAATTCGATGGCATAGAGGATATCCTCATGGAGAATGCACTTAGGCACGAGGACATAATTAAATCCTTTCTCTAGGAGGATTAGGGTTGATGATTCATGGTTGGGGAAAGAAAGATGAATGACAATAGGAGGGGAGGTGGAAGAAAATCATTGTAGAGTGGAAGAGCAAGGGTGAGAGTGATCATGTGCTCAAAATTAGGCTCAAAAATCAAAGTTTCAGAATAATGTTAAACTTAACTTCAGATCGAAGAGCTTGTAATTCTGATTCCAACAGTGCGAACATTCAAATACAAGATCGTATGCAGAAGTTAGAGAAACTCAAATGTAGAAGTTAGAGAAAGTCAAAGTTTAGGTTTGACTTGCTCACATGGTAGGATTGGATGATGTGGCAAGGTCCTTCAGTGAATGAGGAGGCGTTAAGTGGCAAGCTTCCATTGGCCCCCGCATGTCGTAAATCGCAATCAAAGGCAAGTTGGCATTAGAAATTGGCCCCCGAGCTGGGAAGGGTGTGTGTGATAAGGCAGGCGGCAAAGTTTTGAAGAAACAATAGGAGGAGTGTTGACATGGATCACAATCGTAGATCAGTGAAGGGTTGCATTACATAATCGGCCCCTAACAAGTACCAGGTTATGATTCGATATCGCAATCACAAATCACAATGGTGCAAAGTTCCACATATACAAATCCTTGGTTATTTGCTAAATTGTGAAATGTGAGAAGTCCCCAGATGCGAGATGTTTATTAGTTCCAGTTAATACTCCTTTCAGGTCCACCACATCCTAATCACCTATCAACTATCGTGTTCGCAAGACCATAAGCCTGCATAAGTCAGTCAATTGCGATTTGCAATGGACAATCGGTTCTCACAGATTATGATCTGCAGAACTCAGCCAATAGTGATTTGTGATGGACAGTGGCTGCTGATAGATTATGGTCCCCCGCATGGCAAAATTCTTTCTCGGTTAGCGGATTTTTGGAGCAAAATTGTGTGTTTCTATAGGATGTGGAGCAATTTGTGGAGTGAATAATGGTAAAACAAGGGAAAGTCATAACTTCTTTAGTTTTTCACTAAATTGGATGTGAAAAGAGGCTAGAGAGTCATTTTTGGACATTCTGAAATGATTGGAGCAAGTTTCAAAAGCATTTGAGCATTGTAGACACAAATTTTTACAGAGGGTGAACTCCTTTATCATGTGCTTGCTGAAATGTGTTTTTGATGATGTTCTGTAAATGTTTATGTTGTTGTTCAATTTCTGGTTTATGTTAAATTTCTCATAAAATTAACATAAAAACTCTTCATTTCACTTGCAAAAATTGATGAATCCTTAAGCACAATGGAAGAATTTTGTTAATAATCTAAGGTAGATCTTAGCACTACAAACTAATATTCTAAATTAGATCAAATTTGGTATCAAAGCACTAGGTTTTCTTTGTGAAAGAATGATTTAATTGTTTGCAAGTTTATGTCATGCTTACAAGGTTAAAACTCAAATGAGGTGAAGGAAATCTAGTTGGAAGCCCTGGAGTTGATTTAAGGGGAAGAAGAGAAAGGTTTCCACAATCTTCAACACCCATTTAGCCTCAAGTTGCAGTTTATACTCCAGAGATCATGTCTCATGGAGAACCTACAAACATGATAGAAGATGAAAAGAGCTTCAGAAAGGCTTTCTTTGATATGACAGAGATGGTGAAAGTTGTCTATGAAGAGAGGAATAGCAGGTTGCAAGGAGAAAGTTCCAAACCTCCCAACTGAAAATTCTTGTTGAAAATAGCAACAAGAAATGCTAAAAATAGAAATGCTAAAAATAGCATTGCTATAAATAGCATTTCAGAATATACTCCAACTCTGTTCAAAATAGAAAAAAATAGAAATGCTAAAAATATCATTGCTATAAATAGAATATCGAGATAGATTCCAATATTAATTAGTCTCTGAATTGAATTTAAGAATTAAAATTTGAATTTGGTCTCAGCAGCTATTTGAAAAATAATTAATTAATTCATCTTGAGTTAATTGGTTGGAGAAAATCAAACATGAGGTCTTTGTGAAGACATGCAACAATTATCCCTTTGATTGAGGAAGTTATCCCTTAATTAAGGAGATAAGGATGAGTTGTATTTGAGTTGTAATTAGTTAGCTCAGTTAACTAAGTTATGTCCACTTAAATTAGTTCCAAATAGTTGGAGGAACTAATTGTCAGTTCAGTGAGTTAATGCATGCATGCATGCAACTAGTGTTCTCCAGATAACTAAATATTCTCTCATAAATAACTCATGCATGTCAGTTCAGAGAAAGACCTAGTTAAGATTAAAGCAAGGGACAATGTACCATCAGTTGGAAAAATTTTCCTATAAAGGAAACTCATCCATGCAGAAGGAATTATCTCCTTCAGGTTTGTGTAGTTATTTTTGAGCCAAGTGACCAGTGTGAGGTGGGAATTCACACAAGTGGAAGCACTAGAACCCAGGAAAAATTGCGCAAGGAAATAGGAGGCTTGGACGGCAGAGGATAATGTTTGTGAGAAGCCTTTGACTGTCTATGAGCAGCAGAGGGATTGTACTAAGAGTTGGATAACTTCTGAGCTAAGGCTTTGTGTAATATTAACATATTTCCACTTGTATGATAATACATATAGCGGGTTTTTTAGCTGAGGCTTTCACCAGAGTATTCTTCTATGTTTCATGTGCATGATTTCTTCTTCTCTGTTATATGTGTTCCAATTGATCTTGCTCAAATTAATTAATCTTCCGTAATGTTTGATAGTAGAAGTAGATCAAGTATTTTTCTTTAGCTACATTGCATTATCAGGTGATCTACAGTGAGAATTTCTACATGGTATTAGAGGTAGCTGATCCATAGAGAAATTTCTACATGGTATCAGAGCCAAGTTTATCAGAAAAAAGGTGATCATAGCACTGAACAATATACGAAGAAGAGAATTCAAGGTAAGAAAAAAAAGTGGGCCACGATTTTGCAAACCATATCTGAAAATTTTTGTGCAAAATTTTCAGAAATAAATAAAAAATTTGGATTTCTTGCAAAAAAATACCCAAATTAAAAAAACAAATTGGCTGAATCGGAGTTTAGATGAGGGAGATATCACTGATTTAAAATCAGTTCTTTTTCCAGAAAATTTCATGACGGTGGGAAAGATTAAACAGGTTGGTGTGCTAACCAAGAACCTGTATGCACTTGAAGCACAAAATGCATGCAAAGCCTTGAGGAGCAAGGCAAAGGTTAGATACTTGGTGGTTGAGAGGGAGAGTAAATTACCTGTCAACATGCAGCACCACAAGAAGTCCCAGACAATTGTGGAGGAGCCACAATTGGTGAAGCAGCTTCAGGAGGTTGTGGAGCAGCCACAACTAGAGAAGCTAAGAGGAGGCCAAGTGGAGGCATCCACTCATGCAGAGACCTCCAGTAGGGGGAAAGTTTGAGCCAAGTGGGCAGAGGGATCACATTCATCCATACCTCCAGTTGTGAGGTGGGGTGATGTGAAGTGATTGTCCCAAGAAGGCTGAAATATGGGTAGGATCCTTGAGGTACCTAGCCTCTTTGATTAGACCTTGCTATGGGAGCCTCGACGAAGAGTAGTATGACCGACTTAGTGGGTAGAGACAGATGTGGATGGAGCGATAGAGAGAGCTATAGTGTAGGAGTCCCATGACAGCGCAGAGCTAGCAAGCTGCAACAATGCGAGAGGTACAGGAGTGTTGCACCAGTGTAGGATGAAACAAAGAGGTGTGCAACAGTGTGAGATACATGGATTTTTTGTAGCATCGCAGAGGTCAGAGAGGGAGCGCTTGTCAGTGACAGAGGGAGCTTCAGCATCAAAGGGTGTTTCTAGCCCAACAGGGATGTCAGTTGGGAGATCAGTTAATTACTTCAGTAACTGAGTTGTAGTGTAGTAGTGGGTAGCACGATGCAACATGATGAGAGGAGGTGCACTGCGGATGCATTTCTGGGAGATATGAACAACAACAACACAGATGCAACAGGAAGAGTCAGTGTGATTGATGCAGACAGAGATCAAAGTGACAGAGGCTAGAGCAGTAAGATACTGAAGGGAACATAGGTGCAGAGTTTTCAGTTGACAGAGGCAATAGTAGTCAGCGAATTTTATGACAGAGGCATCATTCTGATTCAGGTTGTATATTTTTTGTTTTTGGAGTTGCTGGAGCAGCAACACTTGAGAGAAGTGTTGCATGCAGAACATTCCAAATGTTTAGGATTGGGTTCGAGTTGAATGCCTTTCTTGTTGAGAGGGAGTGTTGAAAATAGCAACAAGAAATGCTAAAAATAACATTGCTATAAATACAATTTTAAGATATACTCCAACTCTGTTGGAAATAGCAAAAAATAGAAATGCTAAAAATAGCATTCCTATAAATAGCATTTCAAGATAGATTCCAATTTTAATTACTCTTTGAATTAAAATTGTGAATTAAAATTCGAATTTGGTCTCAGCAGTTGTTTGAAAAATAATTAATTAATTCATCTTGAGTTAATTATTTGGAGAAAATCGAACATGAAGTCTTTGTGAAGACATGCAAAATTTATGCCTTTGATTGAGTAAGTTATCTCTTAATCAAGGAGATAAGGATGAGTTGTATTTGAGTTGTAATTAGTTAGCTCAGTTAAATAAGTTAAGTCCAGTTAACTTAGTTCCAAACAGCTGGAGGAACTAATTGTGAGTTCAATCAATTAATGCATCCATGCATGCAGCTAGTGTTCTCCAGATAACTAAATATTCTCTCATAAATAACTCATGCATGTCAGTTCAGAGAAAGACCCAATTGACATTAAAGGAAGGGACAGTGTACTACCAATTGGAGGAATTTACCTATAAAGGAAACTCATCCACACAAAAGGAATTATATCCTTCAGGTTTGTGTAGTTATTTATGAGCCAAGTGAGCAGTGTGAGGTGGGAATTCACACAAGTGGAAGCACTGGACCCTAGGAAAAACTGCGCAAGGAAATAGGAGGCTTGGAGGGTAGAGGAGAAAGTTTGTGAGAAGCCTTTGACTATGTATGAGCAACAGAGGGATTGTACTGAGAGATGGATAGCTTCTGAGCTAAGGCTTTGTGTAATCTGAACATATTTGCACTTGTATGATAATACAGATAGTGAGGTTTTTAGTTGAGGCTTTCTCTGGAGTATTCTTCTGTGTTTCATGTGTATGATTTCTTCTTCTTTGTTATATGTGTTCTGATTGATCTCGCTCAAATTGATTAAGCTTCTGCAAAGTTTGATTGTAGAAGTAGATCAAGTATTTTTCTTTAGTTACATTGAATTATTAGGTGATCTACAGTGAGAATTTCTACATGGTATCAAAGGTAGCTAATCCATAGAGAAATTTCTACAATTCTCTTCAAGAGGATGTAATGGAAAAGGAGGTATTGGGAATGAAGACAACCCTCCACCCTCTCCACCATCTTCTTCATCTTCTTATTCACAATAATATTCACCTTGTTCCATTAACACAACCCTTACTCATACTCATCATCATTCTTCAAAAGGGACTGGTAAATTACCTTTTTTAAAACTTGATGTTAAATTCAAGTTGCCCATGTATAATGGTGAAGTGAATGCATAGAAGCTTGATAATTGGATTCATTAGTTGGAGGTCTATTCTATGATTGAAAACCTTCAAGAGGATGACATAAAGATTCAGTTAGCTTCCTTGAGAATGGACGGTGCAACACTAGTATGGTGGGAATCAAAGACCCAATAGGATATTAAAAAACATCGAAAGATTTCAATTGCTTGGAATGATTTCATTGCTGCAATTAAAAGACAATTCTACCCTATAGTTTATATTGAGAAAGGCATCATGAATTGGTATAAATTTAAACATATTAAAGTTCAAAATGTGCAAGATTACACCCAAGAATTTAGAAAAAGGTCTCAGATGTTAGGTGTATATTTGCAATCACATGACACATTGTTGAAGTACATAGGGGATTTACACAGTTATCTTAGCCATACTATATTAATGTTTAATCCAAGTAATCTAGATGATATTTGTGTGCAAGCCACTCATCTTGAGTCAAGAGTAAAAAACACCCCAGAAGAAAGTAGTAAAAAGCCATTTAAGAGTAAAGAGAATGAAAAGGGTTTCAAATGAAAGAAAAATGCATCCATTAAAAAGGAAGGAGAGAAAACAATATGTAAGTATTGTTCCAGAGAGGGCCATGATGAAGCTCAATGTTGGAAGCTTCATCCCGAAATCAAACTAAAGAAATTCAACAACAAAGAAAAAGAAAAGACAATTGCAATCACTCAAGAAGAGGATTTGGGATCTGAATCGGGTGATGAAACAAAAATCACAGTCATGGGGTTTCAACGAAATGAATCCATTTCCAGCACTAGTTCTTCAAACTCACATAATGAAAATCCAAATGAAAAGAGTAGAATATAATTGTTTCACATAAGGGTGATCTCAAAACATAACAAGATTGATATGTTGTTTGATAGCAACTCTCAATCCAATCTTATCTCAGAAAACATTATCAAGAGTTTAAATCTGAAAACTATTCCACATCATAAACCATATCCACTTGGATGAGTGTGTGACAATGCATATTTGCAGGTTATGAGAAAGTGTAAGCTGAAATTCACAATCACTGCAAAATTCATAGATGAAGTGGAGCTTGACATTGTGTCGTTAGATATTCATGGCATCATTTTGGGTAGCCCATACCTTTATGACATAAAAGCTATTTTCCATCGGCATGAAAACAAATATCACATATTCAAAAATAGAGTAGAATATATTGTGAGAGCTCACAACAAGAAAACAAATCTTTCGCTTGTTAATGCAAGGCAGATGAAAAGACTGGTGAATTCGAGCAAGAATTTTATGCTTCTCATGATCAAACCTGAGAATGATATTGATTATGAAGCATTTGATGTTTGTAATTCGAATTTGAAAACTAATTTGGTTGACGTTGTTAACCAATCTGATGAAATGATATAGGAATGAAAGGGATTACTTCCCAAGAGGGGAATCCAACTTGAGTTACAGTTGCAACAAAAGTGTCTTCTTCCTAACATTGGCATGTACAGGATGTCAGTGATGGAAAGCGCAGAAATTAAGATGCAAATCCAGGGATTGTTGAATAAAAGGATCATTTGGCCTACTCCTTTACTGTGTGGTGCACCTCTTGTTTTGGCACCCGAGAAAAATGGTAAGAATTTCCTTGAATGGGATTCAAGAAGTGGTTTTCATCAAAGTAGATTTTTTGAAGGAGATATAGGGAAGCTAACATTCAAAACTAGACAAGGTTTGTTTGAATGGCTTGTTATGATTTTCGGTCTTTTCCATACTCCTACTAGTTTTATGCATATGACGAAAGATGTGTTGAAGCCATTTCTAGACAAGATAGTATATTTCGATGACATTTTCATTTTCAGAAAATTTCATTATGAACATTTCATGTGTGAAAAAAAAATACTTGATGCCGTATGTCAAGAATATTTGTTTTTGGAGATGCAAATAATGTGTTGGATAAAACTTCTTTGATGTACTTGAGCTATGAAATTGGTTCTTCCAAGCATGTTCAGGTTCGCAAAGGCTTTTGGCAGTTTGCATGGGATGTGGATAAGGTGATATGAAGTTAGACTTCTCCAATATTGATGTCGTAACAGTCTGTGGTGGTATTGACTCCATTCCTGTAGACACATGTGAAAGAATCATACATCCCCATGAAGTCGCATAAGCCTTTGCTCTACTCGCAATTTACAGAGGAAAGTTCAAGATATTCTTTTGGATAAGAGGTTGTTTGGGAGCAACCCAATGTTGCAGGAGAAATTTTGTTAACTTCTCTTCTATTGTAGTTCATTTTCATTCGTTGGCAGTCGTGAAAAAGGTCTTCTAGTGGGGAGGCAAACAATGAGAGGCATTTGATGCTCTAAAACAAAAGATCAATACAACTCCAATGCTTGCCTTTCCAAACTTGAGACAATCATTTAAGTTTCAGGTAGATGTATGTGGCTATGCCATGGGCGCAGTCTTTTTGCAATGTGGTATGCCCATTTCTTTTCATTCAGAAATTTTCAATGATAAAGTGTTTAAGTTGCAGTGACAAAGGCGGTTCCTTTGGATGGGTTTTCTTCAACTATTCCACTCAGTCAAAAGGTATAAGAAAGGTATAAGTGACAAGTTTGTTGATGTACTTTCTATGCCTATAGTTTGTATACCTACTTTCCTCAAGCATCATTTTGTTTTACATGAAAGTTATGTTCAGGAAAATACGTACTTTAAAGATGTATATTCAAGCTTGATTCAAAGGAATCAAGTGGAGGATTTTTTTTTACTATTTTCATCATAATTTATTGTATCATCTTGGTAAGAATGATGTTGTTACTGATAGTAACATGGACAAGGCCAAAGAGTTCATTGAACGAATCCAAATGGTACATAAAACAATGCAAGAATAAGTTGAAAAGGTTAAAGACAAGTACAAAGAAATGCACAACAAGAATCATGGAGATTATAAGCTCCAATTCAGTGATCAATGGATCAAGATTGGAAAGGTGAGGGAACTATACCCTCACCTACTGAAAAATTGAAAGTGATCCTTTTAGGGTCCAAAAGGCTTCCAATGAGAAGGAGTGATCAGGTTGTTAGGCCCCTATAATACTAGTGATTCCCCCATTACTATTGTCATTGTATCCCTTATTGTTATTATTGTGCCCCTATTATCCCTATATTGTTATTAGTATGCCCCATAGAAACCCACTGTTGTTATTTTTGTGCCCTTACGTTATTGTTGTTATGTCACCTTGATTATATTGTGACCCCTTAGACTCCTATATATAGAAGGGAGGTTTAGTCATTTGTATCATCCAAGAATTGTTCATTTGTGTAATTTAAAGGAGGATTCCCCCTCGAAGTGTTTGAATTCTAAGGCGTTGATCTATCTTTTCTATCTTTTTGTGAGCTGGTTTCCTAACATTTGGAGTTAGACCTTTGGATTCTAGGGTTTCGCTGCTCCAAACAGGTCATGTGGCATTTTCACTATAACTTTTTTCTTCGACGTTTCAAAAGCTAAAAACAAAACACATTTGAGCCCAAATTGTTCTAAACTTTAGGTACAAATTTCAGATCTTGTCTCGCTATATTTTTGGAGATATGATCTGAGGAAGTTAGGGTTTTTGCATAATACCAAATTACATTCCAAACAGGGGACCTGGGAAAAATCATCATAACTTTTGCTTTGAGAATTAGATTTAACTTTCATAAGAAGTTTCAGAAAGAGGACGTCCTGTATTTTCCTTTGTATCAGTTTTAGGTACTAAGATCGAAACAGTGACACGTGGCACATCATACACATTTGGTCTACTAAACTAGTCTATAATCAGGTTACCGTGGGAGATTTGGCTTAAATCTTCCTTGGAGAATCCAATATTGATCAGACTCGTGGGGCTAGAAAGGGGACACAAAGGGATACCACAGGATGAGCTTTCATATATTCAAGATCTGCAGTTACAGAGATACAACAGATTCAATATCGAGCTCTTACAAAGTGAAAAAAAAGGTGTGTAGTTCTTTTTAAATTTTGCATAAGATTGTTTCGAAATATTAGTTTGAAGGAATTCAATGGGAATAGTGAGGAATTATTAGCACTAATTAATGCCCTGAAGAAATAAAATGAAAACACTTAGTAAGCAACCTGAAAGCTCTAGCATGACTCGTGAAAAAGAGGAAGAAATGCAACATGATATATCAAAATTACAAGACCAAGTACAACAAATTTCACTCTCACTAAAGTTAAATGAAGCCAAGATGAATGGCTTGGAAGCTAATATGACTAGCATGCAGGTTAAGATGGATGGCATGGAAGCTAAGATGAATGGAATGGACACTAAGATGCATGGCATGGATGATAAGATGAAAGAATTGAAGATAAAGTTGAATAGGTTGCTACAAGAAATGGTCACTAATGGTGAAAGGGTAGGAAAGGAAGCTCATGATGAGAACAAAAGAAATATTAATCATGATTTCATAGACTTTAATGTTGGATTTAAGACCCACCATGTTCCAAAAATTGATATGAGGAAGTTTGATGGAAAGGATCCCAGAACATGGATACTACAGATGGAGCAATTTTTTGATCTCCATAATGTGGAAAACACACAAAAGGTACCTATTTAAACTTTATATTTGGAACCAAATCAGTTTTTATGGTATCGATGGCTTTGCTCTTGTAAACAAATTCTCACTTGGGCAATTTTTACGGAAGAAATGATAGCACATTATGAGGATACAAAAAGAAGCACCTTTTTTAACCAATTGATAAATCTGAAACAAAAGGGTTTAATGATGGAGCACATTGAGGAATTCCAAAAATTGAACGTAAGGGTAAAATATATTCCAGAGGAGCATAGGATTGATGTGTTCATAGGGACCTTAAAGTATAATATCAAACATGAGGTTCACCTTTGGGAACCTGATTCATTGGAGAAGGCATTCAGGTTAGCAAGAAAAATGGAAAGCAAAATTATGGCAACCAGGAAGCCTACCACTCACAACTATAAAGATGGAAGTGTTGTTGCCCCTAGCCTTCCACAACCTACAAGGTTGACACCACAATAGTTGGAAGAATAAAGAGCAAAAGGGCTTTGTTATAGTTGTGATAGCAAATACACTAAAGGTCATAAGTATGCTGAGAAGAAATTATTGTACATAGATTATGAAGAGGAGGAAGAAAAGGAACAAGAAATGTCAAAAGAAGAGGATATACTCTAGGAAAAAACCCTAGATAAAGAAGAAATGAATCTGACCGTATCGTGTAATGCATTGTCTACAATTACCACTCCTCAAACTATCAAGATAGAGGGACATATCAAGAAGAAAAAGGTAATAGTGTTAATTGATTTTGGAAGTACCCATAATTTTATTCATTGTAAGATAGCAAAGGAATTGAAGTGCTTCCTATATCTAGCATGAAAGTTTCAAGTGATGGTTGCAAGTGGAGTAACCATAAATTGCTCTGGAAAGTTCCATAATATCAAGCTATCCGTGGGAGAATATGTATTGAATAGCCCAATGCTTTACATTCCAATGGGTGGTGCTAATGTTGTACTAGGAGTCCAATGGCTAAAATCCTTGGGTACAATAGCTTTTAATTTTCAAGAACTTTTCATGAAATTTTGTGTGGAAGGAAAGGAAGTTGAATTAAGGGGTATTTCAGGGAAACCCGGAAAGATAATCAGCTATAACGGTATGACAAAGCTTCTAAAGAAGGAACAACGAGGTGTAATTGCACAATTATGTTTGCTACAGGTTCCCACATCAAAATCATCTATTTCTCCAGATCTTCAAAAAGTATTGGACAATCATTCCAAGGTATTTAAGACTCCCAAAAGTCTCCCACCTATTCGTGATCATGATCATGCTATTCATTTGATTCCGGGAAGTGTTCCTCCAAACATCAGGCTGTACAGATATCCCTATGCCCAAAAGAGTGATATTGAACATATGGTTGCAAATATGCTAGAGGCTGGTACAATTCAACCTAGTCAAAGTTATTTCTCTCCTCCAGTAGTATTGGTGCACAAGAAGGATGGATTGTGGCGCATGTGTCTCGATAATAGGGAGCTCAACAAGCTCACTATTAAAGATAAATTTCCCATTCCTGTCATTGATGAATTATTGGATGAATTACATGGATCAATTTACTTCACCAAGTTGGATCTTCGTTTAGGAGATCATCAAATCAGAATGAAGAATGAAGACATTCTGAAAACAACATTTAGAACTCATGAGGGTCATTATGAATTTTTAGTCATACCTTTTGGCCTTACCAATGCACCTTCTACATTTCAAGGTTTGATGAATTCCATTTTCAAACTCTTCCTTAGAAAATTTGTGTTAGTATTTTTTTATGATATACTAATCTACAACAATTCTTGGAAGGATCATGTTGAACATGTTGACAGGATGCTCAAATTATTCGAGGAGAAACAATTATATGAAAAAAGCTCCAAATGTTTCTTTGGAGTACAAGAGGTTGAATATTTGGGTCATATTGTATCTCATGAAGGTGTTAAGGTATACCCTAGCAAAATTAAAGCCATTAAGGAGTGGAAAAATCCCCACATCCATAAAGTATCTGCGAGGATTTGTCGGGTTGACAGGGAATTATCGCAAGTTTGTTAAGAATTATGGGATCGAGTAGCAGCACCTATAACAACATTATTGAAGAAAGATGCATTTTCATGGACTCCAGAAGCAACATAGGTCTTCAAACATCTTAAAGAGGCAATGTGCCAAGAACCAGTCTTAGCTAAGCCGAACTTCACAAAATACTTTATTGTGGAATATGATGCTTTAGGAAATGGTATTGGTGTTGTTCTAATGCAAGATGAAAGACCCATTGCTTTCGAAAGTCATCCAATCAAGAGAAAGTATTTACACAAATTTATTTATAAGGAAATGTTGGCAATACCACATGCACTTAAGAAATGGCAACCCTATCTTATGGGAAGACACTTCAAGGTAAAAATGGATCATGATAGTCTTAAATACATCTTAGAACAAATATTATCCTTTGAAGAGAAAAAAAAATGGGTCACAAAGATCTTGGGTTATGACTTTGAAATTATCTACAAAAAATGGAAGAAAAATGTGGTGGCAGATGCACTCTCAAGAAAGGATGAGGATGTGGAAGTGTTGTTGTGCACCATTTCTATTATCCAACCAGATCGGATAAAGGAAGCAAGGGAGGAATGGAAGAATGACGAAAAAGTGTGGGCACTCATTTGAAAGTTACAACAAGATCCTAGTACATCTTATACATTTAGCTGGAAAAGTGATTCATTATGGTACAAAGATTGCTTATACCTATCTAAAAATTCCCAACTCAAACAAAAGATTCTTATGGAATTTCTCACTTCTCCCTTAGGAGGGCACTTAGGATTTTTTAAAAACTTACCACAAGGTTAAGAAGGAATTTTTTTGGGATGGCGTTAAATTAGATATTCCAAAGTTTTTGGTGGAATTTTTGGTTTTCCAACAAAACAAAGTTCAAACAATTAAGACCCCAGGTCTATTACAACCTTTATCCATTCCAAGCCAACGTTGGGAAGAGGTTTCAATGGATTTTCTCATAGGTTTACCCAAGTCCAAAGGAAAGAGTGTCATCATGGTGGTAGTTGATAGACTTACCGAGCATGCACACTTTTGTGCATTATCACATCCATTTAAAGCCAGTACAATTTATACTACATTTATGGAAATAATTCAAAAGCTACATGGAAACCCAAAGATTATTGTAAGCGACAGAGATCCCATTTTCACTGGAAATTGTTGGACATAACTATTTTCTTGTCTCGGTATCTAGTTAGCTCATAGATCATCTTATCATCCTCAATCTGATGGGCAAACTGAGATAGTAAACAAATGTTTCGAAGGACATCTTCATTGCTTTGTATTGATAAACAGACACAATGGGTCAAATGGTTGCCTTTGGCTGAATGGTGGTATAACACTTCCTTCCATACAGCAGCAAATGACCGCATTTATGGCACTTTATGGATATCATCCTTCATCCATCACATCATATTTAAGAGAAAATTCTAAGGTTCAAGCAGTGGAACATCACATCAAGCATCAACAACAAGTTCTCCAACTCTTAAAGGATAACCTCACGTTGGCGCAAAATAGAATGAAACAACAGGCAGATCAACATCGCAGCGAAAGAATTTTTGATGTAGGTGACTTGGTATTCCTGCGGCTACAGCCATATAAACAAATGTCCCTTAGGCAAGCTAATAAGGATAATAAATTATCACCAAAGTATTATGGTTTGTACAAGGTGTTGCAAAAGATTGGTACTATGGCATACAAATTGGAGCTTCCTGCAGCTTCCTGAGTGCTCCAAGTTTTCCTTGTTCATGTTTAAAGAAGGTTATAGGTGACAAGCTCCCATTTCAAACAATATTGCCATAACTTAACGAGGAAGGAAAAATCATATTGGAACCGAAAGCAATCACAGAAACAAGAACTCGACAGCGATGAAATCGATCAATTTCGGAGTATCTCATCAAGTGGAAGAACTTATCCACTGAAGATTCCACATGGGAGGATGAGAATTTTATACGGAAGCATCTAGAGCTACTCAACCATTGAGGACAATGCTTTTCGGAAGGAGATGGGCATGTTAGGCTACTATAATACTAACCATTCCCCCATTACTATTGTCATTATAGCCCTTATTATTATTTTTGTGCCCCTATTGTCCCCATATTGTTATTAGTATGCCCAATAGAAACTCACTATTGTTATTTTTGTGCCCTTATGTCATTACTGTTATGTTGGCTTGATTATATTGTGACACCTTAGACTCTTATATATAGAAGGGAGCTTTAGTCATTTGTATCATCCAAGAATTATTCATTTGTGTAATGTAAAGGGGGTTTCCCCCTTAAAGAGGTTGAATTCTAAGGCGTTGATCTATCTTTTCTATCCTTTTGGGAGCTGGTTTCCTAACACAGGTGCTAAAAATTAGGCTCAAAAATCAAAGTGTCAAATCACGTTATACTTAACTTCAAATCGAAGAGCTCGTCATTCTGATTCCAACAGTGTGAATGACACTCAAATCCGAGCTCGTATGCAGAAGTTAAAGCATGTCAAAGTTCACGTTTGACTTGCTCACATGATAGGATTGGATGATGTGGCAAGGTCCTTCAGCGAATGAGGAGGCACCAAGTGCAAGCTGCCATTGGCCCCCGCATGTTGTAAATAACAATCATAGGTAGGTCAAAATTAGAAATTGGCCCCAAAGCAGGAAAGGGTGCGATGCAATAAGGTAGGTGGGGAGGTTTTCAAGAAATGGCTAGAGGCATGATGCGATGGGTCGCAATCGCAGATTGGTGAAGGGTCGGCATTACAAAATCGGCCCTTAGCAAGTACCAGGTTGTGATGTGATATCGCAATCACGAATTGCAACAGTGCAAAGTTTTACATATATAAAACCCCGGTTATCTGTCAAATTATGAAATGCAATAAGTCCTCGTATGCGAGATGTTTATCGGTTCTGGTTAATACTCTCGTCGAGCCTGCCACATCGCAATCACACATCGCCCACCATATTCATAGGACCATAAGCCCACAAAACTCCATCGTTTGTGATTTGTGATGGACAGTCGGTGCTGACAGATTATGGCCTGCCACGTGGCAAAATTCTCATTCGGTTAGCGGATTTTTGGAGTGAAATTATGGGTTCCTGTCGGATGTGGAGAAATTTGTGGAGCGAATAATGAGAAAAAAAGGGAAAGTCATAACTTCTTTAGGTTTTCACCAAACCAGATGCAAAAATAGGCTAGATATCCATTTTTGGATATTCTAAACTGAATGGAGCAGGTTTCAGAAGCATTTGAGCGTTGTAAACACATTTTTTTACACTTTTGAGCATAAAAGAGAGACCCAAGCCATTAGAAGCTTGACCAAGGAGATGTAGCCCAGGAGAGGTGAACTCCTTTATCATGTTCTTGTTGTAATGTGTTTTTGATGATGTTCTGTACATGTTTGTGTTGTTTTTCAGTTTTTGGTTTATGTTAAATTTCTCATAAAATTAACATAAAAAGTATTCATTTCACTTGCAAAAATTGATGAATCCTTAAGCACAATGAAAGCGTTTTGTTAATAATCTAAGGAAGATATTAGCGCTACAAACTAATATTCTAAATCAGATCAGAAAGGAACAAATATGGTTTGTAAGGTGGGAGTATGGGGGAAATTCGAATGATGGAGGGAGCAAAGAAAGTCATTGGGGGTGAACTAAAAATGTTTTGAGGGGGATTAATGAACAATTAGGGTTTGGTGTACATTTTGTTGTAGAAGAGTTAGTGGGGTTTTGGGAGGCATGGGGTGAGGTGGTGCTTTTGATGGCATGGGATTTCATGGTGTTCTTAGAGGGAGGGAGATGGGATAAGACATCATTGGAAATCTACTTGGCAAGTGACGATTTAAGGCTAATAGGCATGGGATTTAAAGCAATCCATTGGAGGTTGTTTGAATGAGAAGTGAGCTACGCGAGTGTGGCTCAAGGAGGGCTAGACAGGATGGATTTCTTAGAGAAATGGTGATGGGATAGAACCAGTTGCTGATAACAAAATTCATGTTAGGAAGAGAATAATTTTGGATAGGAAGAGGGCTAACAATCCTAGGAATTAGTTTGTTCCATTCAGGTGTATTTTAGCTGGTAGTGGGATGAGAAGAATTGTAGGAGCATTAAGGTGAGAAGTGGAAAGATAATGGGAAGAGGTTGAATTCGCATAAGGGGTTTGTCTCAGGGATCCAATTCAGGAGAGGAGGGGGCTTTGTTAGATCAATAATAGGCTTTGGATGGATGAAAGTAGAGGGTTGAGTAAGGACTTAGTGTAATGTGAGCAGCAATAGGAAGCATTATGGGAGATAGTGAACCCTGGGGGGCAAGAATAGGCATAACCAAGTTTAGGTGATGGTAGGGTTTGAGGATTCAGAGGCAGGAAAGATGGCTCCAAAGAGTCAAACCTAAACAAGGATGAGTTTTAGTGAACATAAGGGGAGATAAAGTTAGAAATGGGGTAGGAGGAGGAGGTGGGACATGTATTTAACCAATGGTAGTGAGAAAAAGGGACTAGTATGAGACCAATGAGCAAAATAGGGGTTATAATAGTTTTTTTTTTTTTTTTTTCTGAATAAGACTAAGCTATTATATTACAAAAAAGCAAAAATTACATCAGCAGTATTACAACAGAGCCGAAGCCCTGTGATTCCTGTCGTAGGACTGACAGTAAGCTCAGGAATAATCATCTCCAGAATTACAAAAGACTGACACTTGAACCAAATCGACATTCATGAGACCGACATACATATTTGGCCGAGACTGAAACACATGGAGTCTGACACAGCTATAGATAGCCGACACTATAACAGAGAAGGACAGAATTATATAATGACATAGAACAGACACATATAAGATAGCGGTGAGAGCAGACAGTGATAAAATTCCTTGCTTAGAAAGCTGTAGCGAAATGCTGGGCGAACTATTCATCATCTGTGGTGTGTGGGTCGTCCTCCATTTTGCATCTGGGAGGCTGGTGGATGTCCGGTTCGGTGGGAACGTTGCGCAGCACAAGTTCACTTGGGCCTGCCCCAGGATTTGGGGAGAAGCTATATTGAACAGGGTGCAGCATGTCAATGACGGGAAGTTGCATATCAACTATGGGAGCCAACCCAGGAATCCGCGGAGGGCTGGCATGAGGAGCCTCTTCTTGACCCCGAGGGTTGCTGCAGTGCTCCACCGAAACCGTTACAAAGAAAGTGGAATTTGACAGTGTACATGGAATGCGGTATCTTACCATTGGATGCTCAGAGTGCCCACATTCCATCCGCTCTTGGTGTTCCACTGCTCTTCCTCTGCCCACAACCCTTCCCCTGGTTCATCCGCGTTCAGAAGAAACCTCGATTGAAGAGGAGGGGGAGGGGGTTTGCCTCTGAGACGAGGCCCTGCCTCTATAACTCCCGCGCCTACTGATCCCTCGTTGGCGCTCTCGCTGCATCCTTGAATTGGGCGGGTAGCAGGTGTATTCTTGCGTAACCTCCCTCAGAACCAGACTCCCAATCCTTATACCAGGCTGCGGATAGCAGGTATACACCACCACCGAGTTCCCAGTCCTTATACAAGACTGCGGGTGAATGACAGGGATGTCATACTTCTCTGAATTGCTCAAATTGAAGGAATACCCCCTCGCTGCCTCAGAACCTCCACAACCACTCTCAGAACCTGAACAGGAGCCCACATAGTGAGCCACCACCACCTCCCTCAGGACCAGAGCATGAGCAAATGCAAATTGTGGGAGAATGTCCGAGAAGCTGTGGCTTTGAAGCGCCATGTTCCAGTTACCAAGACGTGCAGTTAATGCCGAAGGGACTCGTCTGCCTTGAGCCATTACCTGCGTTCTTAAATGCTGCATGCTGCTACAACTAATGTGAATCCTTCTGGTATACGTGGCTCGTCTGGGCAGACACATGCCCTTATGACGAGCCACAAACCTCCTATGCCGTATAACCACCCGCATCCGGGAAGGGGTTATAATAGTTAATGGTTCCATACTTATGAATTATATAAGGATTGAGAGCAAGGGGGAAATCCAACATGGGAAAAGGAATTAGAATTAGAGGGGCTAGTGTCAAGAATAAGAAAGTGAAAGCAAGTAGAGAAAAGAATTAAGTTCAAGAATATTCAACAAATAAAACTCAATAAGTTAATAAATTTTAGATGCAGTTGAAAAAGTTGAGAGATAAACATGCAAGACCACTTATAGCTGGACATTGCTAGTTTTTACTAGAATTTGATTTTAATCATGTCAATGGTGGTAATGGTAGAATCAAGTAAAGTGAAATCAAAGGCAGCAATTGTGACATCTGAGATCCGCAACTTTCTTTGATATTTTGGCACACAACTTCTTGAAAATCCTTATTTCTATGAAAGGTTATGACTATAAGTGTGTAGATTTTCTGAGTTTGGAATTATGTTTTTCCATTCAATTTTCTAGTGAGAATGGTTTATTTATATGAAATGATTAACATTTTAGATGAACCGTTCACTTTTTCAAGTTGTTTTAAAAATATACTAAAATATATATATTAATATTGAATAATATTTACAGTTTAAAAAATAATTATTTTTATTATACAATTTATATAATCAAATAATTATTTATTTTATTAGTGTTTTTTTCTAAATAATATTTTTAAAAGCAGTTGTCTAACGAGGCGAAGGAATTGCCCGGAACACCAAAAGTGGCCGGAATCTGGATAAAAAGATTTCAAAAAATCTTGTAGAAGCAGTGTTTGAATCATGTTTTTGATGGTGGAAATAGATTTAGCACCATCAAAAACATTTAGGACACCTAAAATTCTGAATTTTAACAACTATAACTTGGATTTACAAAAATCCTTGCTAGATTTTATCAAAAAATGATTAGAATTTCCATAACTTTCCGGGAAACTTTTCCGTATCGTTAGACTACGCGTTTTTAAAACATATGAATACTTAATATTGTTTCGAGGAAGAAAAAATAAAAATACAACATCGCCCGAAATGTTTAAATCAAAATATAATCAATGAAAAAAAAATATACCAAACGATTGAGATTTGGAGGAAGACATTTCTTAAAACAAAAATGAGATAAATTTTAAATTGAAATATAGTCATTGATAAAAGAAGGGATTAAAATATGGAGAGAATTGAATAACAATATTTTAAAGAAAAGGAAGGGTGTTTGGCAATAAATAAAGTTCCTAAATTAAAATAATAACAAAAATGTTAAAATACGTAATTTATAAATTAAAAAAAAAACGAGTACAATAACAGTTAAAATATAAAATAAATAAATTTAAAAATTTCACTATAGAAAGAATTTAAAAATATATTAAATTAAATTAGAGTCTTAGACTACGACTTAAATTAAAATTAAGGAAATTAAAATATAATAAAATTTATAAAATACACAAATTTAAGTTAGACTGTGAATTAAAAATCTTTTTAGTATATCATCCTTAGGTATCTCTTACATAGATAATAAGGAAAATCGAAATAATTATTAAATAAAAAGATATTAAGATGTTAAAGAAGATAATAAGGAAAATCGAAATAATTATTAAATAGAAAGATGTTAAGATGCGAAAGAAAAATGAAGTTTAGTAATAAATAGAGTTAATCAAAATAAAAGAATAATTAAATATTTTTTATTTGAAAGTAAAAATTAATATAATATAATTTAGAAATAGAATAAAATCATAAATAAATATTTATTTATTTAAATTAAATTATAAATTTAAAAATAATAAATATTTGTTAATTGGAAATCTTATAGAAATATAATGCAGGTCTAAAATGAAATCATATAAAATGTGATTAAAATCAATAGAAATAAAATGAAATTAATATTATATATATATATATATATATATATATATTCTAATTTATAGATGAAATAGTTTTTTTCACTAGAATTTGGTAAACTAATTTGATGAAAGTAATTTTTGTTATTTAAAATGTATTTTTGAATGCATAAATGGATTCCCCACTCTCAAATAAAACCGTAGAACACTCTAATTCTGCAGATTAAACAACTTAAACTCAAGTTTTTAGATTTTGATTAAAATTAACAAAAAAATATGTTGGAAAAAAATTCATTTAATCTATAAATGAAACTATATATATATATGAATGAATTTAACCAATAGAATTAAGAAACTAATGTTAAGAGTAGTATAAAATGAAACCAAGGAAATTGAATCAAATGGTGACTAAGCTATTTTTTTCAAGGATTTGAAAGATTATCATTTTACAATTTTATCTACTAAATTTTTCATAAAGTAAACATAAAAAATAAGAAGTTATTTTTAATTTTAACATTTATATTTTAAATAGTTTTTTTTATTAGCTAAATTTCATAAGTTATTAATGACTTATCACTTTCTACATATAAAATAATATAGTAACTATTATATATTATTAGTAATAACATTTTATAATTCATTTAATTTTTTTTTGCCATAATCTTAAAAGTAAATTATTATTATTATGAGTTGAATTATTAGAAGTTTTTATTTTTTTTACTAAGAATAAATTTGTATATTTAATTTGGAAATTTATTCTTTCCATATACTTATTTAAGAATAAATAAATTATTCAAGGGATGGTAGGAGTAGGAGGGGTGATATATTGCCTGAAAAATATGAACAGATTAGATATGCATGGGGTTTAAGCACAACCACAAATGATAAGGCTATTCCTAGTGACGTGGAAAGGATTGGACATCACCAAGAATAAGGGCATCAGAAAAATAAAAATCCTTGGGGATTCCATGATAGTCATTAGAATGATTACAAAGTCCCAATGGTGCAACAATCCTACATTCCCCCCTGTGGTGAAAAGAATAATTATCCTATTATTTTTTTTAATAAATATCCCTCTTTCATATCCCGAGGCACTTAAAAAGAGAGGATGATGGAATGTCTAATCGGGGATTGGAAATGGGAGTTGGGGCCGTTGAATTAAATGGAATTGATAAGGGTCTCATTCTTGTTCCCCGTGGTTCAAAGGGCCATCAAATATGACAGAAACATGAAATCTCGTTCTTGGGTATTAACTCCTCGCATGCAGGACAAATTGGGAATGTTGTTTAATAAGAGTCCACTTAGAGGATTCAACATTGTGAGTTGTATCTTTGGGAGATTAGCTCTATTTCCCAAATGCGAAATGATTGGGATGATAGATAGATGAGTGACAATTATATCTGGAGTTGTGGGCTCCCAACATGATTTTTTAATGGAGTAGAGGTTTTTTGAATTCTCCCCTCACACCTCCATAAATTTGCTACAAGGAATGTTAGATTGGTATCTTAGGAAGAATATGTTTTCAAATGAAATGAAGATCAACGAAGATCTAATTTTAATGGTGGAAGAGGAGAGTAATAATGGTGATCTAGGGGATCAAAAATATGCTCAAAAGTCAAAGTGCTCAAATTCTCCTAAAGCCAGGGCCAAATTGTAGATCTCGTCATTCTAATTCCAATGAAACTTGAATCGCCTCAATTATCGGGTTCTAAATTTTTTGACAAATGGTTAAAATGTCAATTTCCATGGTTGACTGGGTAGCTAACTAGCATATTGTACGATGACATGGTGTTGATGTCAGCAGGTGACTATGTAGTACGGTTGTTAGGCGATCCAATCAAGATGTGACACATGGCATGATCAGACAAGGGCAGTTGGCTTGTTTTTATTGGTTGACAAGTTTGGTGTCGCATTTGGTCAAGGTAGAGGTAGAGGGAGATCATATCCTAGAGGAAGAGGAAGAAGCGGACATAGAGATGGAGGAAGCAGCCCTTCAAGCTCAAGTGGAAGGGTTAGTAATCAAAATCCAAGTCAAGGCCCAAGGAAAAATCAATCACAAGGTCAGAAGTATGATAAATCTCAAGTTTAATGTCATTATTGTAAGAAGTATGGTCATTATGCAAATGAATGTAAAAAGAAGCAATATGACATTAGTAACAAAACAAGTGTAAATTTCTAAAAAGAAAATGAGAACCATGATAGCATGTTTTTAGCTTGTAATGTAGCACAAGAAAAACAAAGTGATATATGGTATCTAGATTCGGGGTGTAGCAACCACATGTCAGGGAACATAGAAATGTTTTCTAATCTAGATGAAAGTGTGAAATTTGAAGTGACATTAGGGACTGATAGCAAAGTCTCTGTCATGGGAAAAGGAAGAATTAGAAGTACATCTCAGATGTTTACTTTGTGTTGGGTCTGAAGCATAACCTCATAAGCATTGGACAAATCATGCAAAAGGGCTACAATGTCTTCTTTAATAATGATGTATACACAATTTTGGATGGGCCTCCAAGCAGACAACTGATAGCAAAGGTTCAGATGACAAACAATAGAATGTTTCCCTTAAAGATAATACCAGATTTGAAAGAAGAAGCTGCACAAGCACAACTATAAATTAACTCACAAGAGGATGGAAGAAAAGATGAAAATGTCACGCAAGTAAACTTTCAAGCAGAAGATAGAGATGAAAATTGGTTATGGCATTTGATATTTGGTCATTTCAACTTTGGAGGTTTGAATTTTCTACATAAGGCATGGTGAATGGATTACCACTCATATAAAAACTCGATAGCCTATGTGAAAGGTGTACCTTGGGCAAGCAACATAGAGGGACATTTCCAATAGGAAAGTCAATAAGGGCAAAGGTGCCTTTCGAGATTGTCCACTCAGATTTATGTCAAGCAATGAAAAAACCATCAATTGGTGGCAACCACTATTTATTGACCTTCATAGATGAATACACAAGGAAGACATGGGTCTATCTCCTAAAACATAAAATTGAAGAGTTTGAGCACTTTAGCCAATACAAAGCTCTTGTTGAGTAGCAAAGTGGACACTACATCAAAGTCTTTAGGACTAAAAGAGGTAGCGCATACATATCAAATGATTTCCTTCTATTTTGTAGGGAGCATGGAATTCACAAGAAATTGACAACAATATATACACCTCAACAAAATGGTGTGGTGGAATGGAAGAATAGGATCATTATGGAAATGGAAAGGAGTATGTTGAAGGCAAAGCATTTTCCAAATGATTATTGGGCTGAAGTTGTCGCTTGTGTAGCATATATCCAATGAATAGATGTCCAACCAAAAGCATCCAAAACATGGTTCCTGAAGAGGCATGGAGTGGAAGAAAGCATAGTGTGACTTTTTAGTGCCTAAACCTACCTCAGGCTGAGAAAGGTAGGATCCAGGGTAACATCAAACCAAGCTTAACCTGGTAGCTAGCCCTACCAGGTCGGGAGAGGGCTCTCTCCTGTCAATCTCAGCAAAAATGATCAATGAGGTTTGAGATGAATTGAATGAAGATAGATTTTAGGCTAGGTATTTGTGTAGAAGAGATTGATTGAATTTGAATATGATTTTTTGGCTCAAATGGAAAGGTAGTTTTTGGGTCTTAGGAATGAGGCTAAGTTTTGCAGAGGTCTCAATGGGGCAAGATAGGCAAGTGATTTGATACTTCAAATTGAATGAAATGGAGAGATTTAGACAGGTGAGGAGTTGAAGAGGGCAATAAATCCTCAAGGATCCTCTTCAAACAGCTCACAACATCAATAACTAAGCAAACCATAGCTAGAGCACCGCAACTTCAATGGATTCTACCTTTATCCTTGTTTGTTATAGTTAAGAAGAAGCAAGAGAGATAATGGCATACATAAAACACATATAAACTTACATTTACAGAAGGAAACACAATATCAAAGCAACATGCCACATGAATCCCATAGAGTACTGCAAACCACTGGTCTATTCCTTAGCCAATACTGCTGCAATGAGTATACAATAAGCTCCAAGCTTTCCCAAAAGTCCAACCATGCTAATGACTTAAAAAACATAAGATATAGGCAAAAAACAACTCATCCTAGCCTTTAAGGGTCGAGCTAATGAGTTTAGGATATGTTCCAACTAACTCTAAATTGAGAACTACAAATTAGGCAGTGGAACAACATGCCTCTAAAAACTAGGGAACTGATTCATTCAGTTGCAAACTAACTTTTCATGGATGAATCTACCTTCATGAGTGAAAAATTGACATAATTACATCAAGATCCATCAATTTACATTAAATTACATCATAAGTTTGACATTAAGAAAGAGAAAATTCAAACTGTCAAGGAACTAGGCGAAAAACAGAGTATACTTGGTCAAACTGAGCAAAATTTCCCCAATGCGTCGCGCTGATTTCTCTATGAGTAGCACCTGTTTGAAACCACTTTTGGAAGCCTTCGTGGTGTCCAAATTTTCTCCAAGTGTGCTTGTTGGATATTTTTTCTTGCCTACTTTCCAAAACAAGTAGAATTTTTTAATTTTTCCTCCATTTTCCCATCCAAAACTAAGTTCTCCCAACACTCCTTCCTATGTGTCAAGATAAGGGCAGTAAGGTCATTTGTTAGGTGTTTTTGACCTTTCTAGAGTCTCAAAACCTGTCAAAATTTCTTTGCCATTGGTAGAAATGCATATTTTACCAAGAAAAATCCAAATATCCTGATTTATTTTCATTTGGAGGCCTCCATCAAAAGCGAGCGCCAGGTGGCGTGGCGCATTGGGCAGAAAACCCTGTGTTAAAAATTGCGTGGCACCTTTTTGCAGACCCATTTTGAGGGCCTTACTGGTGTAAACATTTGGTGCAAAATATCTCGTTCAAAATATTGCTGAGTCTATGTTACAACCCAACTTGAATTTTTCAATTTGGAGTTCATTTGCCCTATCAAAAGTCAAATCTCCCAAGACTGGTCAAAATGTACAAAATGAGGCTCCCTAAAGGCAGAGTGCTATTGTAGTCAACTGTTGAAGGTTTAACTCAACCCAAAATTGAACTCATGATAGCTCATTGGAAATATCTTTGCGTCTAATTATGATTAGACTCATCAAGAAAGTCATTTGGCCAACCAAGATAGGAGAAATCTTGATTTTCCCAAAGTCACTTCAAAGGTGCATCGATTCTCCTGAGGCAACTGTATTTTTGACATTTCTCTAAGACCATGACACCTGTGTAAAAAGTTAAGGAGGTTTTTCTTCCCTGGACTATTTTGGACAAAATCCTCTCTCCATTTTTCGAAATTCATATTTCTTTTCTTAGAAACATCATTTGAGTAAAACCTACCCCGATGTGTGGAACAAGGGATTTGTCGAAATGAAGGGAAATGAAGGAGATAAGGGGCTTCTAAATTCTTGAGGAAATTTTGGGAAGTAGGAAGGGATGTTAGAAAACAGGGGAAAGTGGAATTCCAAATATTGAGTGAGGGGAAGGGGTCCAAAAGGGCAAAACACAGGCCTAGCCTAGAAAATTGCCAAATTGTAGCAAGAAACTAGGGTTTGTGGGAAAATGAGGAATTTAAGGGATATCAGTGATGGGAAGTGTTTAATAAGGTACATTAAGGATAGGGGAAGGTGTATGAACATCAGGATATAATTTTTGCTGATGATTTGACCATCCAAGATAAATTACCTTCAAAACCCTAGGAGAGGGAAACGAACCTTACTTAGGCACAACTGAAGCATGAATAAGGTGTAAAATGACCCATTGGAACCTGACATGATGATGAAAACCATCTGAATGATGGTACACTCAGCTGAATGGTGAGACGAATCTCTTGGGAAGAATCACTAACAGTTTCATCATCCCTCTCATAGGAAGGATCAAACTCCATGCTTGCTAATGTGTGAGTTTTCTTGATGAGTATGAAGAGATTTATGGTGATTTTAGTTTTCTGCCACCAAGGGTAAGAATGCATGAGGGACTATGGAGGGAGAGGGTATGAGGGGTTTGGGAATATTATGACAATTTTTTTGGGAAATAGGGGGTTTAGGGAATAGTGTGTAAGCTTAGAGACAACAATTAGGGTTTAGGGATTTTGGAATTAGTGTTATAGACATTTTTGGGCACTACAACCCCAAGCATGAAATGTCCATAAACCAAGGGCTCCTAAGTCCCTAAAAGTGTTGTTTAACCCCTAAAGGAACAAGGTCAGCTGATTACAGCTTCTCCCAGAAGTTCTCCATGAAAAACTGCTCAGAATTGGTCAAAACAGGATCATTTCAGCTGCTCCACAGGCCAAGTGCGTTGCATCTCACCTAAATGCACTGTGTGGGTGCATTGCATTTCAAAAAGCCCTTCTATAGGGTGCGATGGGTGAGAAATGACAAATGGCAGTGTCTTTCCGCGAGGTGGAGAGGCAATGGAAGCTTCCAGAAACTTCTCCTGTGACACTTGCCTCTCTGAATTCGACCAAGGATGAGTAAGAGATCATCAATCTCCAAGTGGAAGTAAGAACTATAAGAGGGAAGACACTAGTCAAATCATAAGCTGACTCATCTCCCTTACAGATATCTAGATATGGATCCCTCATCCCAGAGATCCGGAGGCTGGAATTTTGCATATTGTAAGGAATTGTTGTTGGTTTCTTGAGACAAACATCAGATTGTTGGGTGATCTAAGCTTTGTATGAGGTGAAGAGGGGCTTCCTTGCTGAGAGGTTGATGCTGGGTCAGAACAACTGGTTGTAACTCCTCTTGGCTTTTTCTTGTTTATCAATAAAAGCTATTCAAGTTTTCCTCCATACTCGTGTGTCATTTATGTTTGCTGCATTTGTATGGTCAATTTACATCTGATCCTAGATTGTTTATGATTATAGATTCATGTCTTTGTATAGTGCTATGCTACTGTGATCTTACAGGTACTCTGTGAAGCTGGGCGTGCAAGGGAACAAGTAGCGAAAGACTATCAAGAAGAGAGGAATCAAACCAGGAGATTAGCGCAAAACAGAGGTTGGTCTTCTTTGTTCCTCTCTATCTATACTTTATAAAGGAAAAACGAAAGTAGCTTTACTTTGTTTGTTTCTAAGGTAGCTATCACACCTTAGTGGGATAAGCAGTTCTGAGTAGACACTTTTCCCTGTAACAAAATGGCGACTCCGCTGGGGAAGAATTAGTTTGTTTGTTTATCTTCCTTGTTGTCTATTTCATAAACTTACAGACGAAGTCTGAAGTCGTGCCAGGTAGCATTCAAATTGCATTTGCCATATCAAATGCAAAGTAGATAAATGCCACTTCAGTCCATCTCTGGGATCTGTTTATGATTTAAACAACTAATTCACAAACTCTCTGATTGCCCTTGTGATAGCTCTTAGATCCTCCTTAGATCTACCCCTGATTGTTGAATTACTGATTACCTTTTGCTCAGCCGAAACCCATGAACTGAACTGCAAACTGTGACCCGGAACCCAAGCAAAGTCTCGTTTCTGGCCCAGTGCAGGTATTGTTCTGAGAATCTGAAATTCAGCGCACTTCTCGAGTGTAGAAGGTGCACTGCATTTCAAATTCCCTGTTTTACAGGTGCGCTGATCACGCTAGGCTTTGTGCAGTTTTGCTTTCTGTGATTCATTCTTTCCAGTTCTACTCATGAATTTTGCTGCCTGTGATCAGTATATCTCTGTTTGAAACCCCTTTTCCTTGCTGTTATTCCGCCTCCTTTGTACAAAATAACTGTAAATGTTCTTGTGTGTTTGTTGAGTCATTTTCAGTTCTCCTTTGGAAAAGTAGCGTAATCGTACTGTCGTCCTTTGATTTGAAAGTGTCACAAGTGTCGATTTCAATCATAGGAAAGGGTTTGATTGTTGTTGATAGATGATTCCTGTTACTATTGTTTTTGGTCTGAATTTGTAATTTTTCTAGTGTCAAAAACAAGTATTCATTTCAGAATCGTAAGGTGTTGTGATCGTCTCCATTTTTTATTTCAAAAAGAAACTTGTTGATATTTGTCGCTTTAAAAGAAATTCAGATTTGTGCATCAACTTTTTTCTTATCATTCATATACTAAGAAAGTCGAAAACAAATACATGCATGTGCATTTGCATTTAGACAGTCTGAATGGTTTGATTTAGGAAAGTGCATTTAGAGTGTGCTCTTTGTTCTTTGTGAAAGAATTATGCCTTTCTTTCCTTAGTAGCTAGGATTTTCATTGCACAAAGAAGATAAAAAGATTGTTTATCATCTTAGATTGCATTTTAGGAATTACATCTACATCTCACGGTGAACCTGAAAGGCAAACTTCATTAACAAGATCAACTATAAAATAAATTCAATGAATCTAACAACGCTTTGGAACCTAACGCACAACATTTAGAAGTCTAGGCTAGAGACGTATTTCGGCGTCGTAAAGCCTAGTAACTGTTGTTCTCACTGATGGTTGGGTGATTCCTCCACTTTGAGACGACAAGTGCCAGTACGGACTTGTGCTCCCACGTACCGTCGAGTATATTTTGGGAGACCACAATAGGCTTAATCCTTTATCCATAGGAAGCCGTGTCTGCCGCCCTATCGATCTCAATGCACTGAACACAACATTCGGGAAGATTGACTGTCGTACCGTAAAAAGTATTTTGCAGTTTTGCGATTGGTTTTGGTAATCCCTCTACCTAGATTTCCAGAGTAGTCCCTTTCGTTCCTTTTCAGACTCTTTAACAGAAAAGGTCCATCTAAGCACTTGTCACTTCAGGCTCATTAAAAATCGAAGGCGACTAGAGTCATCTTTTGTTTTTTCTCGACTCTTAAAAATTGAAAAAACAAGTTGTGTCAAAGCGTCTAAAATTTATTTTAAATGGAATATTCATTACCCTTTCCTACGTTGATCTTGGGTTGAGAAAATGGAATCCACCAACCATGGAATTCCCCTTGGAGGAAATCCTAGTCCCTTCTCCTTTTGGGGAGATGTTGGTGCACCCCATATGGCCACATTGTCGCTTCTAGGACTGAAAATCGGCTTGCCTGTATGGCTCTTATCAACCTCTATCGTTCAGAACACCGCAATTCCTGAACAATTGAGTCAGCAACTAGACGATTCCAGAGTTACCCACCAACCTTCTACTTCCTCCAATTCTTCCTCTCCTCCTTCCTCTTCTCTTGATGGGGCTGGTAAAGCCAAAAGTCAAGTACTTGAGAAGAAGAAGGAAAAGAAGAAGAAAGAGAAGAAGAAGAAGGAGCCAAAAGCGAAAGGGGGCAACCAAGCGTCGTCTAGCGAAAATCCACACAATGCACCGACTAGGCCTAAATTGCCATGTGTCATTTGCAAAGGAGACCACTATCATAGAGATTGTCCTTGCATCCCTCGGATCTTAAGGGACTGGTCTCCTCGTTTGCACAACCCGGTGTCGTCAACCTCTGATGATCATGTTGAAAACACACCGTCGACTAGTGAAAGTGAAGCCCCAGGACAAAAAGGAAAATATAGATTTCCTTGTAAACTGTGCGAAGGCGATCATGCCGTCCACTGTTGTCCCTTCTTAGACGAGGCTAAAAGAGTTTTGGACGATCATCCGGTTTCACCGTTACGACTTCCTCCTGGATACAAAAAACTCTTGCCGAGTCCGTCACTAGTTGAAAATCTGGCTGGCCCGCTGAATTCGTCGACTGAAGCATCTATCATTGAAGACAAACCATATGAACCCATACCAGATGAAAGTCAAAAGGTCGAGGCAGCAGTTGACCCGGTCTTGCCTTCATAGGTTCCATCTTCAGATGATACAGTCACCAAAGAGAACAAGGATGACACCGTCCAAATTCTTTTCGTAAGCACAGACTCCAATGAACATGTGGGCAATTTACCCGTTCCTTTACTGCAGAAAGGAAGTTCGTCAGAGTCATACCCGGCCGTCTATTCGGTCCCACCTCCAAGCAACCTAGTTGTCTCCTTTGATTGGAATCAACTAGGCAGACCCCATTTACCAGCTAGTGTACCATTCCGAATCATTGTTCAAATATATAAAATGGTTATGGCTGGTACCATTATAGATGAAGGGGCTTCTGTGAGTATCCTTTCCTCGACTGCTTGGAAAGCGCTTGGTTCGCCATTGCTTTTGCTTGAGATGAGAAATATAATAGGCATTGATAAAGTAACCAGTCGACCGTTAGGGATCCTTCCCAATGTACCCATAACATTGAGAGGAAAAACCGTTCAAATGAACGTAATGGTAGTTCAAGGACCCCTGGATTATAATCTACTCCTTGGATGAGACTATATTTATTGCATGGGAGTGATTGTCTCCTCACTCTTTAGAGTAATGTGTTTTCCGCATGAAGGAAGAGTGGTCAAGCTCGTAGACCATCTTTCATTTCCCGGATCACACAGATCAAATAGTCATATACCATCCCTGAATGGTCTTTTCATGCAAGAAATGTCTCAACCTCCAGTCCGTCCGCCTGATAAGCGGAGTGATTCGGGGGACATGACTGAAACCCAGGGGGCATGCACCCTGGCCTGCTTCGGCAAGAAAACTTCGGGTATAGGGTAGGTTTCCACGAGAAAATATGACTAGTCTGTACTCCCGTCCGTGATTGGAAGAGGGGGTTATTCTGGAATAAGATTCTCTTGTCAAAGTTATGTGGGTTGGCAAGCATCGCCACTCACCTTTGTTTATTTCGATAAACATCGCCGAAGAAGTGTTTTGTTTACACCGTAAATAGAACAATATTTGGTAACCTATAAGAGGTAGACCTCTCCTAGTAAAACAAATGTTTTAACGGAAGGAAGAAGGGGTAACCTTGAAACTCTGTTTTATACCTGGGGGCATGCAAACCTTTTGGCATGCAAGCGAAGAGCGACTATTTATTTTTTAAATTTGTAGGTCCTCTAACCCTTTAAACTCGTAGGATTGGTCGTTTCCTAACTCGCATAAACAAAGGATGTGGGGCAAAACTCTAAAAGTTTCCGTTTTTATATATGAGACATTCTTATCACACGACTGGATTAATCGAGCAGTTTTAGCGCGAACTTCATGCTCATTAAAAAATAAACATAAGAAATGAGCACATGTTCCTCCAGAGTTTAAGCTCATTAAAAAATGAACCAATTTCCAGTAAATAACCATCGTGAATGTAATACTTCAACCTTTAAAGCCCTGGTCGTGTTTGCACCGTCACTTCCAGTTTTGCATTCGCCGACCATTCACCTCCATTTGATTGTTTACCCATTTTGAGGAACAGCTGCGAAGAGTGATCTCACTAGCCATCCTTGTAACACTACCATGATTGGAAAATTCCAAACCTTACCTGGAATCGGTTGCTACACATTTTATCACTCGTTCCTCAAAAGACGAGTCTCCTTTAAGCTCTTTTCAATTGACTCGTAAAATATGAAAAGATTGCCGAGCCATTGGCCTCTCCAGCTCGTTAAAGGGACCGAAAGTGATATCCCTCCTCTAAATTTTAATCTTTTCAAACCTGAGGGATTATTACACAAAAATATCGAGCGCTTGTTTTGTTCGGCTCGTTAAAAGTATCGAACATTCATCCCTTCTGTATTGTTTTATACTTTTTCAAACTTAAGGGATTAGATGATGAAAAGGAATTTTGGGGTTTCCTTTACGTTCCTTTTTAGACTCTCTAAAATTGAAAAGGACCGAGTTATCTTTGTCGTTAAACTCGTTAAAATTTTAATAGCGACAAACTTGTCTATAGATGAGAACGAGTTTCACTATCGCTAGGCTCGTTAAAACATAGCGATGGGTTTGCCCGAAGGGCAAATTATAGAACAAGCATATGTTATCCTCCTCAAGCTTGATAAAAATAAAGAGGTACTGGTCAGCAATGACTGGGGAAAAATTGGGAAGAAAACTTCAAGAAACTTTATTGGTAGCAAGTCGCTCTTGAACATGACACTTTCACTCCGCATCCAAGTCGGGTTGGGTTGTTTCATTCACCAGTCACATCACCATGGTCCCATCATACCATCCACATTCGGGGTTAATGCTACCAATCCATCACGTCAGTGACGCTGATATGTTCAAGAGAAGTCATTCAAAGAATTCACCTGTGTCTCACCCACTACAATACATTTATACTCCATTATTTTATGAGCGCCACCCTGAACCTTATATCACCAGATCATTTTCACCTCCATTAAAATCATTTTCTCCCTTCCGTGTCATTGATGTGGGATTCATTAAGGCCCTCCTATGATGGATCACTTCTTGTCGACATCAGCTCATTATCCAAGAATTTGATCTAGGAACACCCCATTCAGTACTTTGAAGCTTGCATGCCTCAATGGCAAGTTTCTCACTTCCGGCGACAGGTTTACATCAATGACCTTCGACCGAAAGATTTTGCGTGGTGTTTAATGCCAAGTCCTTTATTCACACCACGTGAATTGTACTACAGTACCTTGAGGGTCATTATCATTATCGGTGATTCCTCTCGCGCTTGTTAACAGCTTATATCATTAGCTGGTAATCAAGCGATGTCTTTCCATGTTCGACTCCAGAACATCTCTCACATGGATAGACTTGTACTTCGAGTGAAGATCAAATGAGATTGAAGACCCCAGAGCTAGTTTCATCCATCCGGGCTGCGATATATATTCAGGGAAATAAAGACATCAAATGTACATCATTGCTGCACAGATAATCATCCAATCAAAGGGATGATGGCTCTATCTGAATCATCAGTCTACACTCAGACGATTGTCTGTCCTATGTACATGAAAATGAATTTATAAATTTGAGCATGGGAATGCCCGCCTCAGCTACATCATGAAAATATTATGAAGATAATGTATTGTATTGTATCTTATTACAGGTCTCCTCCAAGCTTGAAAGAACTTCGGATCCTCATAATAAAGCATTTCACCCGACATCAAAAGATTAACGACCTCATGCTTTAAGGGGTAACTGTTATAGACATTTTTGGGCACTACAACCCCAAGCATGAAATGTCCATAAACCAAGGGCTCCTAAGTCCCTAAAATTGTTGTTCTAACCCCTAAAGGAACAAGGTCAGCTGATTACAGCTTCTCCCAGAAGTTCTCCATGAAAAACTGCTCAGAATTGGTCAAAACAGGAACATTTCAGCTGCTCCACAGGCCAAGTGCGTTGCATCTCACCTAAATGCACTGTGTGGGTGTGTTGCATTTCAAAAATCCCTTCTATGGGGTGCGATGGGCAAGAAATGACAAATGGCAGTGTCATTCCGCGAGGTGGAGAGGCAATGGAAGCTTCCAGAAACTTCTCCTGTGACACTTGCCTCTCTGAATTCGACCAAGGATGAGTAAGAGATCATCAATCTCCAAGTGGAAGCAAGAACTATCAGAGGGAAGACACTAATCAAATCATAAGCTGAATCATCTCCCTTACAGATATCTATATATGGATCCCACATCCCAGAGATCCGGAGGCTGGAATTTTGCATATTGTAAGGAATTGCTATTGGTTTCTTGAGACAAACATCAGATTGTTGGGTGATCTAAGCTTTGTATGAGGTGAAGAGGGGCTTCCTTGCTGAGAGGTTGATGCTGGGTCAGAACAACTGGTTGTAACTCCTCTTGGCTTTTTCTTGTTTATCAATAAAAGCTATTCAAGTTTTCCTCCATACTCTTGTGTCATTTATGTTTGCTGCATTTGTATGGTCAATTTACATCTGATTCTAGATTTTTTATGATTATAGATCCATGTCTTTGTATAGTGCTATGCTACTGTGATCTTACAGGTACTCTATGAAGCTAGGCGTGCAAGGGAACAAGTAGCGAAAGACTATCAAAGAAGAGAGGAATCAAACCAGGAGATTAGTGCAAGACAGAGGTTGGTCTTCTTTGTTCCTCTCTATCTATACTTTATAAAGGAAAAACGTAAGTAGCTTTACTTTGTTTGTTTCTAAGATAGCTATCACACCTTAGTGGGATAAGCAGTTCTGAGTAGACACTTTTCCCTGTAACAATTAGGATTTGGGAAAATGAGATTTGGGGATAGGGGTGAATGATTTATTAGGAATATGGGAGTTAGGGAGTAAGTTGATGAACTGGAAAATAAATGGAGGAGTCAAAGAGTAAGATGGTGGAGTGAACTTGGCAGCAAAATCACAAATGCAAACCCTAAGCAATTATGTTTTGAGAAAAAATTGCAAAGATGTAGGGTTTGAGTTTTTTCACACTAAACCACCATAAATTTTAAGAAGAACTCTTTCACTAGCAAGGGAAAAGGCTTGAATTACTTGCACACTAGAAGATTTGAACAATTTTGGCAATTTGGGGGAGTTTATGATGAAATGAGGCTTGGGAGCTCTATGTGCCATGCCACAAACCCAATCCAGTGCGCCTCCTGTATGCGCCGTACCAATATAAATTTAACACTGTCGAGGGCGGCCCAATGCGCCGCACCTCTCACCCAATGAGTTGCGCCCCCGAAACTAAAAATCTTTGCTATGATTTTACTTCCTTTCTCCAACAGAAACTTCACTTTGCTCAATCTTTCTTCTTTGAATGCCAATGAGCTTTTTGAATTGTGAAAAATGATTTCTATACAAGAGATTTTGATTTTTCCTTCATAAAACCCACTTTTATAATGTTTGCAATGTCACTTACTTTTTCAACTCTGTTTTTGGGAAGTTTACTTTATTTCTACCTTTGATGAACTGAATGACTTGATTTTTTGTTTGCCTTGCAGGGGATGGAGCCGTTGAAGCTTGGGAAGGTGACCAGGGTTGCCACTGAAGTGATTTACATATAAGAGAACTGAAATTACATGAATTTATACAACAAAAACCTAAAATACTCTGTTTTTCCTCAAAACATGGTTTCGAGGAAAAATACATTTATAAGCATGAGATTATGAAATTTGTTGGTATTGGAACTTTATTCAACCTCCTCATGCACCTGTTGACCGTTATTGGACATTTCAAAGACCTTTTTGATGAAACTGTAGACTTAATGAAACTGAAACCCTAGAAATGACTCTTGCAAATTTAAAGACAAAAGGTGACTGTAGATAATCTTGATGAATGGAAATGGGCCAGCAGGTAAAGGACATGAGGGAAAATGTACAACAAGCCACTACCATCAGATGATCCATGCTCCTAATGGAATGCATGACCGAGTGAAACACCTAATATGCAATGCAACAACAGAATTTGATCTCTGACGGAGGAATGAAGATACCGACACTAACATTGGCTCCAATGGGGATGGTAGCTCCTTGGAGGTGCCAAGAACTACAGATCTATGGGAAAGCAGGCAGTGCCTTCGCCCATTGGGCTATGGAGTCAATAACTTCGAAACACCCAAAAACCAATTACTATGAAACTTTGACTCAAGACTCATAGTTGAACTGACTTAATTCAAAACTGAAACAAGACTCTCAAAAGCTGAAACTGGACACTCAGTTGAAACTATCTTTAAACTGAACTGACTAAAACAAAAAATGACTCAAGACTGACTTAACTAAAACAATTACTTACAAATCTTTTAAATGGCAGCAGACCATCGAGATTTGAGGGCTTCAAATCATGATGACAACCACCTGCTTACTGATGAAATATGTACAATCATGTGAAGTGGGCCTTTCAATGTAACCAATCCAGCAAATGGCTACTCAATGAAATTCTTCTCTCTCTTTCCTCGAGCAGGTAGAACGATGTAGATGTAGGAAACTCACAATAACAATTGAAACCAAGGCTTATGCTAAAAAACCAGCCAACATTCATCTTCTCTGGTGCTTGCAAAAGAATGCCGAAAGGATCTTGAAAATCTTGAAGCACTAGCTTGTCTTGAGATCCAGCAGCAAAAATACAAGTACTCCCTTCATTCTGATCTGAAAGAAAAACTAGTTGCTGAGTGACAGGAAGGCACAAAGAGGTATAAGCTTCCGCCATCTGAGTGTTAGCTACAAATTCCTTGACCATGAGAAATTCTGGCATATTGTCTCTCTCAAGCTCATATCCCTCAACTTCATGGTCTAGGTCATTCTTAAACAGAAAAAAATCTTCAAGATTATCAAACATGACAGTCTTATCATTTTCATGAAGGAAAACATTATCTTTTCGCTGATCAATAAAGCTAATTTCAAGACTATCATTAATTTCAAAAGAAGAAAAAGTTTCACCAACACCTTCTTGACCATGTGCACACTGCAGATCTACATTAGCTTGGGCTGTAATATGACCTTTCAGAAGTTGATCTATCTCATCTTCAGACAAAGGAGATAAGACTTTTTGTTTCCTTTTGCTCAAGCGATTATTTTCTTCGTGAAATAACATTTCAAAACATGAAAAACCTGAATGACAATCCTCATTTCCCTGATCTTCTGAAATTTGAAAACATTGTCGATCATCTTCATATGACATGGCAATCAAATTATGATTTACCACTGGGTTATTAAAAGAAGATTTTTCGCTTACTTGAACCAAGATCTCATCTTGTTTTTCATGAAATGATTGGATAACCTCCTCATGAAGTCTTGGGTTAGTAACTTTGTCTTCTCCATTCTAAATGATCTCAACAACAGAGCTCTCCTTCATGGGATTCAGACCAAGGTACTCTTGATCATCATGATCTGAATCTAGATATGAAATAGCCTACTTGACTTTATCACATTCTGAAATTGAAACTTGACTTTCCTGCATACTATTTTCTTTTATGGACAGATCTGAAATAAAACCTTCTCTTTCATCATTTTCCATTGTACTAATATCTTGATGAGTATCCTTTAAGTTCTCTTTATGCTACTGAAATGGAATTTTGTACAAAGCCTCCATGATCTCATCGTCCATGAAGTCATCATCTTCATAAACTTTTTCAATATTTTCAATAAAAATGTAAACATGTTTACAACAGTCCTGAACTAAGGTTAAGGATGGATAACATTCTTTATACCTTTCAAATAACATGGCATGAAAATCCTTTAAATGGTAAATACAAGCAGGTGGCAAAATTTCATACCAGGATCGGGCTTCACCTTCCAAAGTGGCCATGAATATCTTCATCAAGCAATCTTTAGGAAAATCAACCTTCAACTTGCGAATATGTATGTGAAATCTAACCAGATGTAAAGCAGCATCATTCCTATCATCATCTTTAAACATAGGCAAATTCCTTTGCCAATTTACCTTTGGAATTTTATTTCGAAAAGTTGGAATGTGATCGTGGCTCATGGGAGCATATCTTCGATCCAACGAAACCATTTTGATAACGATGAATTCACCAAGATATTCTTCAAGCTACTGGTTCTTGAAGAGTGGAGTTGCCATAAAAATTCCGAAGCTTGGGATTCTTCCACACTGGAGGCGCCAGGTGAATGATTTCAGCCTTCATATGTTTCTGACTGTTGTCCACCATCAACAATCAGATCTAACTTGATTCATGTACTGGAGAAATTTGCAAGTCAAATGTTCAGTTCATAAACTAGACCGAGATTGACTGAAGCTTCTTTTATCTACTTATGCACTCGCAAAGCAATGTGCAGTTCGAAGGCTTCCTGGCATAACTTCAGGCTCTGTCTATAGTTTACAAAGCAAGAACACTAACAAACAAATAAGCTTTTCTTCCCCAGTATTGTCACCACTATGTTAGTGCCTAAATCTACCTCAGGCTGAGGAAGGTAGGATCTAGGGTAACATCAAACCAAGCTTAACTTGGTAGCTAGCCCTACCAGGTCGGGAGAGGGCTCTCTCCTGTTAATCTTAGCAAAAATGATCAATGAGGGTTGAGATTACTTGAATGAAGACTGATTTTAGGCTAGGTATTTGTGCAGAAGAGTTTTATTGAATTTGAAGATGATTTGTTGGCTCAAATGGAAAGGAAGTTTTTGGGTCTTGGGAATGAGGCTCAGTTTTGCAGAGGTATCAATGGGGCAAGGTAGGAAAGTGATTTGATACTTAAAATTGAATGAAATTCAGAGATTTAGACAATTGAGGAGTTGGAGAGGGCAAGAAGACCTCAAGGATCCTCCTCAAGCAGCTGACAATATCAATAACTAAGCAAACCCTAGGTAGAGCATTGCAATTTCAATGGATTCTACCTTTATCCTTGTTTGTTTTAGTTAAGAAGAAGCAAGAGAGATAATGGCATACATAAAACACATATAAACTTACATTTACAAAAGGAAACACAATATCAAAGCAACATGCCACATGAATCCCATAGAGTGTTGCAAACCACTGGTCTATTCCTTAGCCAAAACTGCTGAAATGAGTATACAATAAGCTCCAAGCTTTCCCAAAAGTCCAACCATGCTAATGACTGAAAAAACATAAGATATAGGCAAAAAAAAACTCATCCTAGCCTCTAGGGGTCGAGGTCATGATTTTAGGAGCTGTTCCAACTAATTCTAAACTGAGAACTAAAAATTAGGCAGTGGAACAGAATGCCTCTAAAAACTAGGGAACTGATTCATTCAGTTGCAAACTAACTTTTCATGGATGAATCTACCTTCATGAGTGAAAATTTGACATAATTACATCAAGATCCATCAATTTACATTAAATTACATCATAATTTTGACATTAAGAAAGAGAAAATTCAAATTTTCAAGGAACTGGGCGAAAAACAGAGTATACTTGGTCAAATTGAGCAAAATTTCCCCAATGCGCTGCGCTGATTTCTCTATGCGTAGCGCCTATTTGCAGCCACTTTTGGAAGCCTTATTGGTGTCCAAAGTTTCTCCAAGTGTGCTTGTTGGAAATTTATACTTTTCTACTTTCTAGAACAAGTGGAATTTTTGAATTTGGCCTCCATTTGCCCCTACAAAACTGAGTTCTCCCAACACTGCTTCCTGTGTGTCAAAATAGGGGCAATAAGGTCATTTTTTGGGTGTTTTTGACCTTTTTGGGGGCCCAAAACCTATCAAAATTTCTTGGCCATTGGTAGAAATGCATATTTTTCCAATAAAAATCCAAATATGCTGATTTTTTGTCATTTGGAGGCCTCCATCAAAAGCGAGTTCCAGGTGGCACGGCGCATTGGGCAAAAAACCCTGTGTTAAAAATTTCTATGCATAGCGCCTTTTTGCAGACCCGTTTTGAGGGCCTTCCCAGTGTCCACATTTGGTGCAAAATAGCTCGTTGGAAATATTATTCAGTCTAGTTTACAACCCAACTTGGATTTTTCAATTTGGAGTTCATTTTCCCTGTCAAAAGTCAAATCTCCCAAGACTGGTCAAAATGTACAAAATGAGGCTGCCAAAAGGCAGAGTGATGTTGCAGTCAACTTTTGAAGGTCTTCCTCAACCCCAAATTGAGCTCATGATAGTTCATTAGAAATCTCCTCGTGTCTAGTCATCATTTGACTCATCAAGAAAGTCATTTGGCCAACCAAGCTGGGAGAGATCTTGATTTTCCCAAAGTCACTGCAGAGGTGCATCAATTCTACTGAGGCAACTATATTTTTTTCATTTCTCTAAAACCATGACACCTGTATAAAAAGTGAAGGAGTTTTCTCTTTCTTGGAATATTATAGAAACAAACCTCTCTCAATCTTTCCAAATTCATATTTCCTTGCTCAAAAACATCATTTGAGTAAAACGTACCCCGATGTGTGGAACAAGGGATTTGTCGAAATGAAGGGAAATGAAGGAGATAAGGGGCTTCTAAATTCTTGAGGAAATTTTGGGAAGTAGGAAGGGATGTCAAGAAACAGGGGAAAGTGACATTTCAAATATTGAGTGAGGGGAAGGGGTCCAAAAGGGAAAAACACAGTCCTAGCCTAGAAAATTGCCAATTTATAGCAAGAAACTAAGTTTGTGGGAAAATGAGGAATTTAAGGGATATCAGTGATGGGAAGTGTTTAATGAGGTACATTAAGGATAGGGGAAGGTGTATGAACATCAAGATACAATTTTTGCTGATTATTTGACCATCCAGGAGAAATTACCTTCAAAACCCTAGGAGAGGGAAACGAACCTTACTTAGGCACAACTAAAGCATGAACAAGGTGTAAAATGACCCATTGGAACCTGTCATGATGATGAAAACCCTCTAAATGTTGGTACAGTTAGCTAAATGGTGACATGAAGCTCTTGGGAAGAATCACTAATAGTTTCATCATCCCTCTCATAGGAAGGATCAGACTCCATTCTTGCTAATGTGTGAGTTTTCTTGATGAGTATGAAGAGATTTATGGTGATTTTATTTTTCTTCGACCAAGGGTAAGAATGTATGAGGGACTGTGGAGGGAGAGAGTATGAGGGGTTTTGGGAATATTATGACAAATTTTTTGGGAAATAGGGGGTTTAAGGAATAATGTGTAAGCTTAGAGACAGCAATTAGGGTTTAGGGATTTTGGAATTAGGATTTGGGAAAATGAGATTTGGGGATAGGGGTGAATGATTTTTTAGGAATATGGGAGTAAGGGAGTGAGTGGATGAACTGGAAAATAAATGGAGGAGTCAAAGAGTAAGATGGTCGAGTGAACTTGGCAGCAAAATCGCAAATGCAAACCCTAAGCAATTGTATTTTGAGCAAAAATTGCAAAGAGGTAGGGTTTGATTTTTTTCACACTAAACCACCATAAATTTTAAGAAGAAATCTTTCACTAGCAACGGAAAAGGCTTGAATTACTTGCACACTAGAAGATTTGAACAATTTTGGCAATTTGAGGGAGTTTATGATGAAATCGAGCTTAGCAGCTCTATGCACCACGCCACAAACCCAATGTGATGCACCTCATGTATGTGCTGCGCCAATATAAATTTAACACTGTGGAGGGTGGCCCAATGTGCCACGCCTCTCATCTAATGCGCCGCACCCCCGAAACTGAAACTCTTTGCTGCGATTTTGCTTCCTTTCTCCAACACGACCTTCACTTTGCTCAATCTTTCTTCTTTGAATGCCAATGAGCTTTTTGAATTGTAAAAAATGATTTATATACAAGAGCTTTTGATTTTTCCTTCATAAAACCCACTTTTATAATGTTTGCAATGTGACTTACTTTTCAACTCTGTTTTTGGGCAGTTTACTTTATTTGTGCCTTTGATGAACTGAATGACTTGATTTTTTGTTTGCCTTGCAGGGGATGGAGCTGCTGAAGCTTGGCAAGGTGACCAGGGTTGCCACTGAAGTGATTTACATATAAGAGAACTGAAATTACATGAATTTATACAACAAAAACCTAAAATACTTTGTTTTTCCTCAAAACAGGGTTTGGAGGAAAAATACATTTCCAAGCATGGGATTATGAAATTTATTGGTACTGGAACTTTATTCAACCTCCTCATGCGCCTACTGACCATTATTGGACATTTTGAAGACGTTTTTGATGAAACCCTAGACTTAATGAAACTGAAACCCTAGAAATGACTCTTGCAAATTTAAAGACAAAAGGTGACTGTAGATAATCTTGATGAATGGAAATGGGCTAGCAGGTAATGGACATGAGGGAAAATGTACAACATGCCACTACCGTCAAATGATCCATGCTCCTAATGGAATGCATGACCGAGTGAAACACCTAATATGCAATGCAACAAGAGAATTTGATGGCTGATGGAGGGATGAAGATACCGACACTAACATGACTCACATGAGAGTTTTTGGTTGTGTCACATATGCACATGTCCCAGACGAGTTGAGGAAGAAGTTGGACATCATGGGGGAGAAATGTATATTTTTTGGATACAGTGATGAATCCAAGGCATACAAAGTCTACAATCCATTAACCAAGAAGATCATAATCAGCAGAGATGTGCAGTTCATAGAAGAGGAAGCATGGGATGGAATTTTAGGGAATACTGTCAATGTCAAAGCATTCACATGAGGAAAAAGAGGAACTGACGGCAACAAACAATTCCTCAGTGGTGACTCCCTCTACTCCTATTCAAGTGCAACAAAGCAGGAAGCAAGGAACACCATCAACAAATAATAAGACAGCATAACGCAGTCAAGAAAGTGCTTCTCCAAGCATTTCGCAAAGTGCAACACCAAGTGACATATCAAGCACATCTTCAGCAAGCATAAGAAGACCAAAATTCATAAACTTAAATGAAATTTATGAGAAATATGAAGTTGATAGTAGCGTTGGTCTGAATTCCTTATTTGCATTGTTTTGTCATGTGAATGACCCAATCCATTTTGAAGATGCAATCAAAGAAGAAAAATGGGTTGCGGCAATGGAGGAAGAAATAGAAGCAATAGAAAAGAATGACATATGGGAGTTAGTGAACCTTCTGCAAGGAAAAGAAGTCATTGGAGTGAAGTGGATCTATAAGACTAAGAGCAATGTCAACGATAAGATTGAAAGGCATAAAGCAAGGCTAGTTGTCAAAAGATACAAGTTGCAAAATGGAAGATATTATGTGGAGACGTTTGCACGAGTCGTGAAGATGGAGAAAGTGCATAAAGTTGTGTCAATTGTTGTGCAACATAAATGGAAAGTGTATCAAATGGATGTAAAATTATCATTCATGGATGGAGTGCTGAAAGAGGAAGTGTATGTTGCACAACCGTTGGGTGTGGTTTTTCACCCATTTTATACACCTTCCTTCCCTTGTTTTGACCTTTTTGTCCTCCAGACTTGTGCCCTTATATCACAAAACTCCCTGTTTTTTTACCTTTGTAATGCATTTTACTATCATGATATTTTGTTGTATTTTACCGAATAAATACGAAGCTTTATTCCCTTTTTGTGGCTAACTAGATGAGCATTGAAGGAGAATGTTGGGAAGTTTATCTTTTTTAGGTGTTGGCTCGCGGAAGCAGACAGACAACATGATTTAACTGTAGGAAAGGGTAGAAAAGTTCATTGTTAAACCTTGAGTGTTGTTACATATCGCTGCTACATACTAGGTGTTGTTACAGACCGCTATTGTTACAGGTGGCTACTATTACATATTACTGCTACACATCGGTGCTATTACAGGTTGCTGTCACACATCGGTTGTTGTTACACTTCATGTGGATCCATCGTTACACCAACAGTGCTATCATCAGTTATGCTTTGTCATCCCGAACCATCATTTGCTCAATACTGTTGCACCAAAGCTGGAAATGTGGGTACTATTCCACATAACAACTGTCAGCAGTAGGATTGTTTATTTTTTTAGGCAACAAGACTTAAGCAGTTGTAACTATTGTATATTTATTTAGCAGTAGGTTGCAGCTTCTTTATTTTTGGATCAGCATGAGAATCAAAGATTCTCATGACTGATCTTTTTTCTAATTTTCAGGATGTAATAGTTATAAAAGACTTGACTTTTTATGTATCAAACATGGCATATAGAGGAGTATCGTTACTCTATTTCTGTCTTTCCAACTTATTCGTTAATCACTTTTTGTGTTCTTCCTACACCCTACTAAGGAGGAAGGGCCCTCCTCTTTGGCAGGGATTGCAGTGATTTAGGTAGTGTACATTCCAATTTAGTTCATTGATTTATGGTTTCTCGTTGTTACTGTACAAATTGTGGATTGCATTCGCTGCTATTCCTATTTATTTTATGTGTTAGCCAGAGTTAATCAACAAAGGAATAGTAACCAGCTGGAGTAGATGTTAGTTCTTGTGTGGCATGTCTTTACTTCAATAGCTACGAGTTGTATTATGTGGACTGTTTTTATATCTACTTGCATGGTTTGATTCAGCAATTTAGATCAGCGACATCTTTTACATTTTTTCTACACTTTCTTATGCTTGGCTAGAGTGTATCGGCACAAATAGTGCGAACCTCATTGAAACAGAAAGACCTACCCTAGGTTGATAATTAATGTTTCATTCTGAGTCAATTAAGGTTGATTAAAACAACACTACATTTTGGTGGTGTTGCCAGGGATGACAAGTTGACAATACAGTCATTCAATTTGTTTGTTTAATATAAAGTGCTCCTAGTCCACAGTTGCTGGGCGGTAAGATGAGAGGTAAGAACCTACAGATCGTTCTAACATACCTGGGTGGGCCCACCATTGTGATCACTATGACACTTAAGATATTTTGATGCTTTGATTAGTGTGTCTTCAGCTCTTCAGTTGTTGGGCGGTAAGACGAGAGGTAAGAACTTGCACATCACTCTAACATACCTGGGCGGGCTCACCACTATCGAAGGCTGAGATAATTGGAGTTTGATTTGATACACACAGGGTCCATGTGTGCACTTTTTAGGACATACAGAGATACTGAATTCACCCCCACTCTAATAAGTCACAGGAATGACGGGTCATAAAAAGGAAATGAAGGGCGAAGATTTGGGAAGGAAGACATTTATCCAGGAATTAATCTTCAAGGGGGAAAAATAATAGTCCAACTCTCAAAGGAATGCAAAGAGGACAGGGCCACAGAAGGTTGTTACTCCCATAGTGAAAGCAGAAACTTCCAATCCCTCCATCTTGGGACCATATCATTCTAAGGCCAGCACTCATACCTCCAAGATCAAGGATTTTATTTATGAGTAGGAAGGGGAAGTTAGTAGTCAGAATTTCAGGATCGATGGCCAAGAGGAAATCGAGGGGGAACATCGGACACCTGAGATGGAGAAGCACTTAGTGACTTATCAATATCTGGATACAGGTAGTGTGGTGAAACAACCAACCCCAGGAGTATATGAGGCATTAATTGCATCTACAGGGCCATCACAAACGCAACTGGGAGAAGTTTCTTCTACAAAAATGGTTACAAGAATTAATCATGGGGGACAACAATGATAACAATGCTTAAACAGACACCACTACCACCACCTTTGAGTTCCCAATTGCGAATCTCAGGGGTGAAGCTCCTATGAAGAATATTCCTCTATCATCCTTACCATCCTTTCAGGGGATGACTGTGGAAGATCTAGATACATTTCTATTTGAGTTTGATGTCTTGTGTAGAAGTTATGATTATACAATAGATGCTCAGAAGGTAAAGCTATTCCCTACTACGTTAAAAGGAGAAACCTTGAGATGGTTCATGGGATTAGGTCCCGCTTCCATTTCAACATGGAATGCTATGAAGGAGGTGTTCTTGTCAAAGTACCAAGACTATTATAGGACTAAGGAATTAAGGGAAGAGATATTTAGAATGACACGAAAGCAGGAAGAAAGTCTATAAGATTATGTGGAATGGTTCCATTATAATTTGCAGAGGTCTAAACACAATGATTTAGACCCGAAAATCTTGAATACTATATTCATCAGAGGAATGAGGGATGACTGTCTTGACACCCTGAACCTATTAGGAAAGGGGGATATATCACAAGAGAAATTCGCTGAAATTATAAATCTCTGCCTATGATGCTCTCGAGGACAATCTAAAGGAAGAAGTACAATTTGAGATGCCTCTGTTTGCATACAAAAATCTGCAGGAGAAGGAGTAACTAGAGCGGAGATCAAAAATTTGTTCGAAAATTTTAAGACTGATATCCTCAGTACTCTCTCAGCCCAGATAACAACAGCACAGATAAAAAAGACACAACCAGAACCTGATACACCCTTGGCTGTGTTTTGCCTGACTTGTCAGAAGAAACATCCTTACAGGGAATGGAAACTAAATAGCATCAGCCTCTGCAACATCTATGAGCTAAAACATTTGACAGAGAAGTGTCCAAAGCTTTCTAGACTAAATGGAGTACTTAGAGAATCAAGAAAAGAGGTTCTGTCCTCTTACTTCATTGCACCATGGAGGCCATTGCAACCGCGACCTTGAGGTATGTCTCAAGAATTTTCCTCTTTTGATTCGTGGAACAATGCATATAATAATCAACCATATCCATGGAAATATTTTGCCCCTCCTTCAGCTCATTTCCCTTTACCTTGGAACCAATGGTCTCCATCTCCTCCTGTCGAATATCCTCAATCCCAACCATACCCGTGGAACTAGAACTAGAGAAGAAATGCCTAGAATTTAGCTCTTCCTGCACCACCCATGCAGCAATAGTTGTAGTTACCTCCTTTTCAAGCTTCTTCTCCTCCACCACGTGTGCAACCTCAACTATCTGTGCAACCTAACCCAAACCCAGAAAAAAAGCAGTTCAGGGCATAGAGACTACTACGACCTTCCAGACCTACCTTATTACCCGCATGGAATTTAATGAAATACAGTTACGACCGGTCATGGTAATTAATCCTAGTAACGCCCCTATCATTATGGAGCAATATTGTGAACCATCCAAAGGAGAAGCTCGAGTCTTTAAGGCAGCTAATGCGTCTACAACAACTGATATAGAGGAAGTTGTTACATCTATAACAGTCGGGCCATGAAGAAATGGTACATCTGTAATAGCCAATACAGGGAAGGATAATATGCCTGTAATAGCAGATTCAACTGCTATTACGCAAGACCCCCTGTATCCTTAGAGACTGGCTGAACCTAGGATGACTTCCCAGCTGGAATCTAATTTCCTTAGGGAGTTGCAAAATATGTATGTATGAATTCCTTTGTTGCAAGCCCTTAAAGAAGTACCCATCTATGCCAAGACAGTGAGATATTTGTGCATCAAGAATCCTGGAAGAAAGCCTAAATACCCTGCCACCATACATGTGATGGGAAAGTTATTTGAATTAATGTCTCCTCAGCCTCTCCTTACTAATCACAATGACCCAGGCAATCCTAAAATCATCGTCTATATTAATGATCAACCCATATCCTATAGATTGATCTTGGGGCTGCCATTAATGTAATGATGAAAGATCTCTTCATCACTCTCAGGCTACAAGGACTTAGACACACTCCCACTATGGTGGAATTGGCACACAGGTCTCATGTTAAACCTGAAGGGATGCTAGAAGATATAGTGATTACCATAGCTTCCTGGAGATACCCGACTAATTTCCTTATTCTACAGTGCAAATCCAATTTGGTGGGGCATCCTTTGGTCCTACGGAGACATTGGCTAGCCACTGTGAATGCATTTATATGTTGTAGGATGGGATCCATGGTGATCTCGAATGGCCAGGAAACCCATAACCTTAATCTTTATCCCCCAAAATCAAATGTGGATGTGTACAACCCTTGGTGGGATGAGTTTCAGCCTGAGTCAGATCTTTCCCTACCACTCCTCACTCCGGGGAAAGCCCGGTATTTTAAAGATGAAACAGAAGATAATGTTATTAACAGTTTTATTAATAATTCACTATATGTTGCTGCTTTTGTTAAAAATGAAAATGAGGAGGAAGAGGTGCAAGATATAGATTTTGAGAAAATGAGAACAACTCTGAATATTGCTAGCAGTCCAATTGAGATTGAGGCTAGAAGGTTTTTTAATGTTAACCCCAATTTGACTATTGAACGAAATCAATGGCTATTACCACTGTTGTAGAAGTATAAAAAGGAATTTGCATGGCATTATATGGATATGAAAGGGATCCACCCTGACCTATGCATTCACCATATTTATTTGAAGAATGGCTACAAACCAGTCAGACAACCATAACACCACATGAACCCTACACTAAAGGAAGTGGTGAAAGAGGAACTACAAAAACTCCTAAGTGCTAGTTTTATTTATCCAATATCTGACAGTCAGTGGTTTTCACCTCTTATCATTGTTCTTAAAAAGAATGGCAAGTGGACGGTCTGTGTTGATTATATAGAACTCAACAAGACCACTCAGAAGGACCATTTTCCATTGCCATTTATAGATCAGGTCCTTGATACTCTCTATAGAAAGAAATTATTTTCATTTTTGGATGGATTCAGTGGCTACAATTAGATACAGATCACCCCGAAAGACTAGGATAAAACAACCTTTACTTGTCCTTAGGGAACCTACGCATACAGAGTGCTAACCTTTGGGCTCTGTAATGCACCATCAACCTTTCAAAGGGAAATTCTAGGAATTTTTTCTGACTTATTGAATGACTGTCTGCAAATCTTCATGGACAATTTCACACCTTATGGAGATTCTTTTGAAGCAGCATTAGTCAATCTAGAAAAAGTGTTAGAATGATGTGTACAGACCAATGTTGCATTGAGCACTGAGAAATGTCACATGATGATGACTGAAGGGATCATGCTTGTACATTACATTTTTGCTGACAAAATTAAGGTAGACCCTGCAAAGATAGAGGCAATCCTAAAAATTCCAACCCCCAAAACGCAGAAAGAGGTACGTAGTTTCTTGGGGCATGCAGGGTATTACAAAATATTTATAGAAAAATTTTCAAGAATTGCATCGCCATTATTTTCCTTGCTCATGAAGGATGTTGATTTCTTGTGAACAGGGAAGCATGATCAGGCCTTCTTAAAGCTCAAATGTTGTGTATCAGTAGCCTGGGTCTTGTGAGGACCTAATTGGGAACTGTCATTTCACATAGCTACAAATGCATAAGATATTTTTGTAGGTGTTATTCTAGGCCAGCTAGAGGATAAGAAACCTTACGCTATTTAATACATAAGTAAAAGTCTAACTCCAGCTAATCTCAACTACACAGTGACCGCGAAGGAGTTCTTAGCAATCGTGCATGCCATCAATAAATTCTGACATTACATCACCGGATATCGAGTATTTGTACACACCCACCATTCTACCATTTGTTTCTTAATGAATAAGCCAATTACAAATGGTAGGATTACACGTTGGTTATTGTTGTTACAAGGATTTGATATCACTATTGTAGATAAGCCTAGAAAATACAATGTAGTAGCTGACTTTCTTTCTAGGCTAACTGTTGATGACATTTTCACTCCCACTGAACATTCTTTCCTTGAAGAATATCTCTTTGCTATTTATACTTACTCACCTTGTTATGTAGATATAGCCAATTATCTTGCTACGGGGATGTTTCCCTAGTATTTGTCCTCCAAGGAGAAAAGGAAACTCATAAAAAAAAGTGCTACATATACTTGGATAGATGGGAAACTCTACTACACTGGATCTGATTTCCAGATCAGACGATGTGTTAGGGAGGATGAGGTCTTTGATATCCTCAAAGTCTACCATGAGGAACCTTGCAGAGGGCACTTCACAGACAAACGAATAGGATATAAAGTCCTTTCAACAGGGTACTGTTATCACTCCAGGAAACTCTCCTAGGTTGTAGCTCTGAGATGCCTGGTAACATATAAATCTTCAATATTGTTCTCTAAACTATTGGAATGGATGATGGTTTGGATCAAGTCAGATGATTGTTTCAACACTTTTTTCACTCAAGACATGCATGAACACCCTCATCTTTACAAGGCTTTAAACCACTAATGCTCAATAGTTTATAGATTCAATGGATAGATGGAGAATACTGACTGTACCAGCATATGCATACATAAACACATATGAATGGCCAGCTACAGGAAGTGAATGAAGCTTACAAATCTAATTTATCAATGCAAAGATAAGATGACAATTATCTGGCATTAGACACAAAATAAAACATGAATAATCTATTCAAATGCAAGCTTAGAACAGAAGAGAAAATGGGAATTGAACATGTAACAGCAAAAGAAGCTTATATTGCTGGAATGAAGATGAGAAGCTAGAGTAGTAGAGTATCCACAGTCTCCAAAATTCGAACCCCTGTTACTCTGAACTTTCAACTATTTATAGGCCTTTTGCAATGCTCTAAACCCTTCTGAGGCTCAATAGGTCTTAATCTATCCCCTCTTTCTATTTAACTGTTTGATGCCATGACTAGACACGCATGAGCTCGGAGGTTTCTTTTTCTAACAACATAGTAACCAAATTTTGGTAAATGTGCTACGCTGTCAGGTGGCTTGCTCATGCTAATGATGTTCCATGATCATTAGTTGGCTTGGTTGTATTGCGTTGTTGCCTTTCCCCTTTTGACATCTTGTCTCCTGGTCTTTGTCCTGTGATGGAATGGGTCTTCATTCCTTTGAAATCCTTTCAAATGCTAACAATGATTGTTTTCTATTTTACACAGAAAAATGTTGCAACACTATGAAATCCCACCAAGCTTTGTTTATTTTGGACTTCAAAAGTCCTTAAACACCGTCTATTCCTCTATCGGGTCCATCCTTATCGCTATCACAATTCGAAAATGGCCTATTCCTAGTCTTCCCTTTGTATTTTGAAGTACGTTAAAAACACTGGAAATACATTGAAAATGGCTCATGATGGACTTCAAAATTCATATATTTCCCTTCACGAACCCTTTCGGGTCCGGTTCTTATTGCATATCGCAAGTCTCTTTGTATTTCGTTAAATAACAAAAATATGCAAAATACATAGGAAAATGCTTTTAGGCGGATCTCAAATCTTATATAATAGCTTTAAGGAACCCTTTCGGGTTTGGTTTATCGCATCAGACATCCATATAGGTATAAGCCCCGCTCCCCTGTGAAGCTCCGATGTGATATTGCGATGTGATTGATCGCAATCGCATATCACTATAACCCTGGGCCATTTGGTGAGCACTCTATTGTGTTGGCCAATTTCGATCCTACAATGCAACATTGGTCGTCGATCTGCGTGCTTGATCGACAGTCCACGTTGACTTCGCCAATCGCCATCACTAGTTCCACATAGTCTATGCCAATATCTGCCGATTTCCATAGCCGATTGCGATATGCCGACTGGATCTCAACCGTTGATCGGCCGGATCTGACAGCTGCTGTGCATTTCACTGTTTATGCCTCCAATACTCTATTTTTCACTATTTTTATGTGCTTTTGGCCTCTCGATAGTGCTTTTCAACCATTCTAATGGCTCTCCTATGCGATTGTTTTGATATTTGGCCTAATTTTACTAACTTTTGAAGACTTAAAGATCATATTTGGACCCATTTGGATCAGGATCTGATGTATTTGTAGATGCGAGAGTAATATTTTGAAGTCTGGCTTGTGGCTAAAGAGGAGCAAGAGGAGATGTAGTCGTCAAAACTGAAACAGGGGATGTTTTCGCTAAAAATAGTAGAACTGCACCTCAGGGGCTAACAGATACTATTGGCCAACAATATTTCAGGATGCCAAGAAGTTTGTGAAGGGATGTGATAGTTTTCAAAGGTTGGGCGAACCACTGCAATCAGACGAGATTCCGTTACAGCCCCAGATTCTCATAGAACCTTTTGAGAAGTGGGCTCTAGATTTTATAGGACCAATCAATCCTTCATCCAGATAGAGATCCTACATCTTGGTTTGTAATGACTATGTCATGAAATGGGTTGATGCAAAGGCACTAAACAGAGCCATGGAGTAGGTTGTCTCTTACTTTCTGTTCGAAGACATATTCATCTCGCTTGGCATACCCAGGGAGATAGTCATAGATGGAGGGCCATAGCTCACATCTCAAAAGATCTGGGAATTGGTCGAGAAATATAAAATCCATCATAGAATCACAAAAAATTACATCCACAGGCAAATGTCCAAGTGGAAAGCACTAACAAATTCATTGAGGGAATCCTTACTAAGACTATGGCCAATCATCAATGAAATTGGGCTGACAAACTTCTGGAAGTGTTATGGGCATACAGGACTACATGGAGGAACACCATTGGATTCTCACCATATGAACTTGTGTATGGAAAAAACCCTTTATTCCCCATTGAATTTTAAATCAAGAAACTAAGGACAACATTGCAAGTCAATTTGGATTTGACTACAGCACAAAGGAAGAGATTGAACCAACTCAATGAACTGGAGGAGAAACAGTTGGCTACTATCCAGCAAACAGATATTATCCAGTAGTAAAGAGCTAAGTGGCATGATAGATTTATAAAGAATAAAAAATTCCAGAAAGGATATTGGGCTCTCTTATACGACTCAACATTTAAGGACTTCAAGGGTAAGCTCTGCACAAGATGGCTAGGTCCTTATGAGGTAGATGTAGTCTTTGACAATGGGACTGTAAATTTGGTAACCATTAACAGTGCAAAGACACCATTACTTGCAAATGGGCACCCTCTCCGGTTGTATCACAAACCTACCTCGAAGGGTTCATTTATCAAAATTGTAACAAATTTGGATCTACAGGTTACGGGAATAGGGGAAAGCCCCCCTGTGCTGCAAAAATTTTAACCTTTCCAATAAGTGTAATAGCTGAAAACCACCCGATGGCGGCTGTTACACCATTTAAAAAAAAATTATATATATATATATATATATATATATATATATATATATATATATATATATATATATATATATATATATATATATATATATATATATATATATATATATATATATATATATATATATATATGATAATAATAATAATCTGGCTGTGAAAACCTTTTTCAGGCACAAACAAACTCTTTTTGTAGGAGTTGAAAACCACCTGGTGGCAGCTATTACACCCTCTGCAACAACATTTGCTATTTCAAAGTGTATCATATGATAAGTGTTGTTTCACGATATTTTGTTCTTTATCCTTTTGTAGAAATTAAATTAATATATACCAGTGGTCTTGGTTATTACACCTGGAACAGCCAACGACTTTTTAGGAATTAAATGAGATATTTTATTGTAATAAACAACAAATAAAACATCACCATGAGCCTCATTAGCAGATCTAAGTTCATGTGTCTCACTGCCCGAGTATGATTCGACGTCGCGCCACCCATTACTCTGCCCCACGTCACCTAGGTACATCATCAAAAAGGTAATATTGCATTCGATTTATTTTGTAATTATTGAAATTTAACATGACTATTGACGGCCAAGGACAGTTGTCATAGTTAAGTTAGGGGGGGAACGAATCACATTGTGACATGACCGTCGCATGATTTGTAATTATTGAAAAAATTCAGCAGTTAAGGCACGCGACCTAGGAGTTATTGTTACTTAATACCGAATCATACCAAAAAGGTTATGGGCACTATTGATGATACCTCCCCACGACTCACCATTAAAGAAAAATTCATTAAGTAGTACAAACCATGCATTTCAAATCTTAATACAAATCTGCACCTACGCCACCCTACCACCCTATCATTTACCCCTTCTAGAAGCACTAAATCCCTATTCAGAGTGTTCAGAGAGGAGGAAGGTAGCAATGCAGGCTGAAATACCTAGAGTGTGTGCTGGAGGGAAGATAAGAGGTGAAACAACATTGAATTGCAGAAGCAATGGGAGGAGCAGCGATACGGCACGAACATGGAATTACAGAAGCCTTGGAAGATTGTCCTAAGGCATGCCAGGTTTTCAAAGATGCAGGCTGGTTCGAATTCTTCCAGAGATTGGAAGCCTCGAACAATGGTGTGGCCATGGAATTCGCAAAGAACCTGGAAAGAAACCAAATGAAAGTCAGAGGACTAAAATTGGAGGTCATGGAAGAAGTTATTGCCAAAGTAATAGGATTGCCAGTAGAAGGGAAGAGATGGTTTACCAGGAAGGTTAATGATCCCTCTCTAAAAGGGGATTTTCTTCAAGAAAGTGAGTCATTGGTTAAGAAGGGCAGGGGAATTTATAGGCCGTCACTCCCCCAGCCATGGGCGGATGTTGCTCTATTCCTCATTAAGTACATTACTTGTGAGGGAAGAGCAACAATTGTGTTTAATTACCATTTCCCAGTGATGAACCATATCTGCCATTAGCAGCAGATTAACCTGCCGTATTTCTTATTGGGCAATATTATACACATGGTTGCGGCTGTGAAAACGACTGCACATCCATAAATATGCGTTACAATCCACGATCTTATTAAAATCATCGTGCTAGATGCCTTGAGCCAATAGGTCAAGAATTGGGAAGATTTCATGTGGAAAAGGTCCAGGACTACTTGTAGAAGGAAAAAAGAGATGGATGGGGAAACTTCAAATATAACAAAGGATCAATTGTAGTTCACGATAGTGAGTATCACCAAGACGTCGGTTGATAAACAAATTGGCGATAGAAGGCCAAAGCAGAGGATGAGGGTCAGTGGGCACCCATAGTCCCCATAGACATCAAGAAAGAACAAGGAAGCAATCGAATAGAAGGAACAGGAGCAAGCTTAGCCAGAAAAACCTCCTTCACCTGGTAGGAGTGAAACCTAGTCCTTTCTTTTGAAAATTGAAATTTTAGAAAAATAGATTAAGGAATTAAGGGAAAAGCTAGCAGTAGGAAAGGTAGAGCCAAGAGGCCCAGGGCTGGATACTTTGGTAGAGGCTTTGGACAGGGCTAGAAGGGGAGCAATCCTGGGAACTCTATGTGTAGCATGTGCTGAGAAGTTGGTGGAAGCCGGATTCAAAGTCTGTTCAACATATACTACCTCAAGGGGGACTCAAACAGAAAACTGGGAAGCTATTACACCAAATGCTGTCGAGGATGTTGTTGATACACAAGAACAAACAACCGAGATAGCAAAATCCACATAGATTGATCAAGCAATGGATACACAAGAACCCTTTATTGACAATGTTGTTTCACTAGGAACAACAGTGGAGGAGGAAATCAACCAAGTAGAGGAAGAGAAAGATAATATCCATGAGCCGATGGTCACTATTGTTGTTACACAAGAACCAGCAGGAGAGACCGAAGCTGGTCCGAAGGAAAACAATGAGAAAAAACCTGTGGACATTACTGTTGCCACACAAGAACCAACAGTAAGAATGGAGGCTGACCAAGAAAATAAAGAAACTATAGTAAAACCCATTGATGAAGCTGTTGTTACATAAGAACCAGTAGCCAAGGTGGGACAGTTTCTCCCTCAAGAGGCTGCTACACCCTTAGTTGATGATGCATGTGGGACAACATCGGGTCCTGTTGAAGGATGGAATTCTAAAAAATTGTTGTTGTTGGGAAAGTTGCAAAAGTGGAAGTAGCTAACACTCTCTCTATAGGAGGGAGTGATTCCACTCAATGTGTATAAGAAAATGATGGATTCCCTAAGAGAGAAATGGTTGAAGGAAGAATGGGAAAGAGAAGAGGAGGCACGGAGGCATAAAGAAATGATGAAGAAAAAGGATGAACAACTGTATCAGCTGCATTGGGAGGTATCTCACCTAACGTTTGATAATACCAAACTCCGTGACCTCACTCTAAACCTGCTAGCATGCAGGCAGACATCCCCGTCATACCCTGTGTTCTTGTGGGAATATTATTATTTATTTCAGTTGAGGGAAGTTTATGAGAACAGGTATTGTTTGGGTTCTTTTACCCACACCATTTTGGAATTTTCTCAGTTCTGTGATTTTGAAGATCAGAATTTGTTGTGTGAGTTGTTCATGCACAACATGATGTGTGAATACGTGAGCACAAAGATGGTGGTGATTGTCCTTTCATTCATGGGATATTTGTAATTGCGTGCATTCCTCTCATTTATGATGAATCAGATTGAGTGGCAACTGGCTAAGAAGACAATAGAGGCTAACGAGGAAAGGACAACACTGTGGGTCTGAGCTAAACCAGGAATGGCTTATGAACTCCGACGAGATTTCAGGCAATTCCTAAGCACCTTAGAAAGGAGAGATCAATCATCCATATACAAAAGAAAGAACACGAGGGTCTGCCTCAACTTGTTTGCAAACATCAGGAGCCAAGCGCTAGTCAGATGTCTTAAGCACACTGAGCCTTACAGTGCAGAATTGCAGGAAGTGGACCCATTTGAGTATAAGAACTTTGTGGCTACTATTTCATGGGTGTCGGAATATGCCCAGATTTTGCTGACACTGGGGGCATTCTAGAGTTGCGTCATGTTCAAATTGCCTTTGATATGGTTGCCATTGGAGGAGTATCAACCCGATTATCAGTTATGTGATTATCAAGAGGAATCCTGGCCATGTGAATGAATGGATGATCAAGGATTCAGATCTCCAGGCAATGATACTGTTGCTGCATACAATTTTATAGATTTCCAGCAAGGGAATAGTATAAGGGTCTGAGATTCTGCATGGGAACATGCAATGGCTTCAGTCGAGGGGAGATGTTAGGTGTGGCTTTTCACCCATTTTATGCACCTTCTTTCCCTTGTTTTGACCTTTCTGTCCTCCAAAATTGTGTCCTTATATGACCAAACTGCCTTTTTTCTTACCTTTTTAATCCATTTTACTTTCATGTTACTTTGCTATATTTTACCGAATAAATATGAGACTTTATTCCTTTTGTTATGGCTAACTGGACGTGCATTGAAGGAGCATTTTGGGAAGTTTATCCTTTTTAGGTGTTGGATCACGGAAGCAGATAGGCAGCAAGAGTTAACTGCAGAAAAGGGTAGAACATTTTGCTGTTACACCCTGAGTGTTGTTACATATCTCTGCTACATACTAGGTGTTGTTACAGATCGCTTCTGTTACAAGTGGCTACTGTTACAGATTGTTGCTACACATCGGTGCTCTTACAGGGTGCTGTCACACATCAGGTGTTGTTACACCTCGTGTGGATCCACCGTTACACCAATAGTGCTATCATCAGTTATGACGCATCATCCGGAACCATAATTTGCTCAATATTGTTGCACTGAAGCTGGAAATGTGGGTAATATTCCACATAATAGTTTTCGGTAGTAAGATTGTTTTTTTTTTAGGCAACAAGACTCAAGAAGTTGTAACTAATGTATATTTATTCAGCAATAGGTTGCAACTTCTTTATTTTTGGATCAGCATGAGAATCAGAGATTCTCATGATTGATATATTTTATAATTTTCAGGATGTAATAGTTATAAAAGACTCAACTTTTGATGTATCAAAAGCGGCATATCTAGTGGAGTACCATTACTCTGTTTCTGTAATTTCTGAACTTATTTTAATATCAATTGGCATGGTGATGCTGTTATTTCTTTCTAATCACCTTTTTTGTTCTTCCTATGCCCTACTGAGGAGGAAGGGCCCTCCTCTTTGGCAGGGATTGCAGTGATTTAGGTAGTGTACATTCCAATTTAGTTCATTGATTTATGGTTTCTCATTGTTGTTGTACAAATCATGGATTACATTTGTTGTTGTTTCTATTTATTTTATGTTGTTACACAGAGTTAATCAACAGAGGAATAGTAACCAGCTGGAATAGATGTTAGTTCTTGTGTGGCGCGCCTTTACTTCAATAGGTGTGAGTTGTGATTTAATTCTATGGAGTGTTTTTATATCTGCATGCATGGTTTGATTCAACAATTTGGATCAATGACATCTTTTATAGTTTTTCTGCACTTTCTTATCCTTGGCTGGAGTGTATCGGCACAAATAGTGAAAACTCCATTGAAACAACATGACCTACCCTTGGTTGACAATTAATGTTGTAGTCTGAGTCAATTAAGGTTGATTAAAATAGCACTATGGAAACCACCTAGTTATGAGGTAGAAAGCAAATAAGAAAAAGTGTATCGGTTGATGAAAGCTCTTTATGGGATGAAGCAAGCACTGCGTTCATGGTATAACAGGATAGATGCTTACTTTTTGGATAATGGTTTCGAGAAAATGTGACGAAGAGCGTACCCTTTAAATCAAAGAGAGCAATGGTAAGATTCTTATTGTCATATTATATGTAGATGATTTGATTTTTACGGGTAGTGATGATTTCCTCATCATTGATTTCAAGCATGCCATGAAGACTGAATTTGGACTGATAGACTTGGGATTGTTTAGATATTTTTTTGGGCATAGAAGTAAAGAAAACAGAAAATGGCATTTTTATCTCTCAAGCAAAGTATGTGGCGGACATTTTGGAGAGGTTTAAAATGCAGAATGACAACCCGCGTCAACTCCAACTGTCATAGGGTTGAATTTGAGCAAAGGAGATTGCAGCAGCAATGTCAATCTGACATTATACAAAGGCATGATAAGCAGCTTGATGTATTTGACCGCCACTAGGAGGGCTATAATGTATCCAGTGAGTCTCGTGTTGAGGTTCTTGGAGACACCTAATGAAACACATTGGCAAGGAGCAAAAAGGATTCTAAGGTATGTGAATTGGACAAAACAGTATGGAATTTCATACAACGCAAAAGATGATTTCAGGCTGGTTGGTTACAGTGACAATGATTGGGCAGGAAGTGTTGATGACAAAAAGAGCATGTCGTGATATGTTTTTCATTTGGGTTCTGGAGCCATTTCTTCGGCCTCCAAGAAGCAGCCAATAGTGTCATTGTCAACAACAGAAGATGAATATGCCGCCGCAATAGCAACAATGTGTCAGGCAATTTGGATGAGAAGGATGTTGAGGGATCTTCGCCACGACCAAGAGGGAATGGCAACTATTTTTTGCGACAACACATCCACAATTGCATTACCAAAGAATTATGTCTTTCACAATATGACCAAGCATATTGATGACAAATATCATTTTATTATAGAGTTGATTACCAATGATGAAATTATGTTACAACACTGCAGGTCACAAGATCAATTTGCTGAGATTTTCACAAAGCCATTAGCACATGAAAGTTTTTTTTATCTCAGAGACTATTTGTGAATTGTTAATGGCGACAGTTTTCAATAAGGGGGAGTGTTGGAAAAATTAATCCCAACCACTGCCTTAAACACAATGACAAACACCATACTTGCCCAGTCAACTACTGCACGGTTGTGATTTTGTTTGCAGGCGAAAGGACTGAAGTCAGAGCAGAAGTACAACGCTAACCATTCCACAACACAGCAGAGATTTTAAGGCATTTAATAAATTTTGGTAAATAGATATGGGCAAACATTTACTCTGCAACTGTTGCCCACACTCCACAACACCTACAAGATCAGAAAACCAATTACTAAGTAAAATCGCCCATGTTGTGTATTAATTATTTGTTGTTTCATGTATTAATGTCAAATTTGTACGTTAAGATAAATAGGGATGAAAACTTCATTTGTAATGTTGGGCAATTTAGAGAGCAAGAGTGTGTGAGGTAGTGAGGAGAAAATTGTGGAGGAAATATTGGTGGGTGCGTGAAAACTAGTTTTACAGAGTTTTACAGACATTTACTCCACAACCCAGTGATGCGTAAATCACAGTAAGTTGTTCTTATTTTCACTTGGAACTGTAGCCTCCATTTATCACATGAATGTATTTTCCTATGTCTTATATTATAATCAAGAGTATGTTATGTTGTGATGTGGCCTTAAACGTTAATGAGGATATTTAGCACAACTCTTTTGCTTTTACTCTTTTTTATGGTGAGTTATTTCTTATGTTTTATCAAGCCTCTTTGTGCAACATAAGGCATACCTCAATGCAGCTGAATTCTCATAAGAAGTACCTTGTTGCAACTGAATTCTGAGTGAGCAACTAAATTCTCATAAGACTTACTTTACCACAACCGAATTCGGGGTGATTCTCCTCTCCTCTGCCTCGTAAAATTTTTCTAACATAAAGCATCCTGAATAATCTAATTCGACTCTGCATCTAGACCACTCGTGGCCTCGTGTAGAAGAAGTATTAGAGAAGTAGACGACGATCCTTTAGCATAACTCCTGCAATAGCTATATGTTTGTTTTACCCTTCGGACATCTGGACTCCGTGCTCACCCACCTATATTACCAAGTGATAGGAAATTCAAATCGACTGCACTTGCCAGAAATGGAAGATGAGAAATAAGAGATAATGTTTACATGTGTGCGATAACCATATGGTAGTTGACTGATGAAATTGTGAGCATTGGAAGATTTGGCACCAACAATAACCTGAACCATGGCTCCATTGTTCTCGAATAGAATGTTCTCCTTGATTGATGTAGAAAAGGGTGCAGGTTCTTGACTTACTAGTCCAATTTGAGAACAGAACCATTTCAATTGTAGCGTTTTAGTGTTCACTCCATCCAACAAATTCTCTCCAACGAGCGGATCATAGAACCTCTCTATCAATGCCACAGCTATAGACTTGCCTGACCTGCTTCCTCCCACCAATGCAATGGTCTTGCTTGATGGAATAATGAGACAGAAATTGTGAAATATCTTGGACTTTGGTCGAGATGGATATGTGAACTCAATGTTTGAATTCAATTTCTCTAATGACCTCCTGCAATATTTCTCCTTTTGGATTTTCCCAATCAATGAATGGTTCTTGTAGATCATCTCAAAGATGAATTTATCAAAAGCAGGTGCCTCTGAGAAGTATCTTATATTATGAAGCATTGTCCCGAGACATCTGCAAACACATCAGTGATTCCAGAAATTGTGATTGAACTTATCAAAATGGGTTAAATTTTCCGTTCTCTATCAATTATAGAAATAACTGAGAATGAAAGAAATGGATAGGGAGAAAGCTTACAAGCCACCCATAAGTATGAGGGCTGAAGTGATGAAAATCCTTCCTCCACTAGCCACATGATACATAACCAATGTGCTACCATACCAAGTGTTGAATGTCCGGATACCAAAGGTCACTGCTACGCTACCTACTACCAAGCCTTTGACAAGACCTTGTTTAACGCCAAGCTTTACAATTAAGTTAAGTGCATCAGAGAACTTAGTCATTTTCCTGTCCTCTCCAATGAAAGCAAAGACTATCCTAATGGATGAAAGAGCTTGCTCTGCAATATTGTCGGCTATATTATAGGCATCATTCAACTTGCGAGAAGTCTCCACTAGAATCCATCCATACACTACCTTAGGAATTATCAGAAAGCTTACAAATGGAAATGACATTATTGTGAGTCTCCATGTCAATTAGAATGCCACAAAATAACTACCAACAAACAAAGACATATTCATGATGAAGTTGGGTATCTGAGAATGGACAATATTCAGCAAATTAGATGATAGGATAATGTAATTAAGATCATACCTTTTCAGCTATAACGAGAGTATCATTAATAACACTTGTAATCACTTCCGATGTGGTGGTGCCTTCGGTGTCGATGAATCCCTCGTCCTGCCTCAGTATGACTTTCAAATATTTCAAGCGCATCCGAGATGCCTGCCTTTCGCCTATCCTCGCCCAACAGAACACCTCCGATGAGACAATTATATTAACGTGTTGACAGTATGAAGGAAATCTTCGGTTAATGCAGAACTAAATTTTCCTATTTTGTCTATCAAACTACTTAATACAAACATCGTGATAGGCTTTGTCAGTCCATCTCTAATAGTTCCAACAGTGCCAAATGCCACAAGGCATAGATCAAATAAATCAACATATTTAAAGAGTTTCAATATTGAGATATCTGTATCATTTGCACGAATAGATGTGTTGTCAGTGTTGCTTTCCTCGACAGCATGTGGTTTAGGAAAATCTGCCTTCAATTTCTACCTCTTTTCTTCTTCTCGTTTTTGGAGATCTGACATCTCTATTACTTCCACCACCATATGCTTCAAGTGCAGGAAGAACACAAGACTTCACACTTCAATATCTTCTAGAAAAACAATATATTTATATATAATTATTACAACCTGCAAACAAAAGCCTCTCACTATACAGGTAAATGGTCAATGCCTTCGTATTCTAGAATCAAATGACATTATTCACATCACATATTAATAAGAACAGGTGCCATAAGGAAATTGTGAACATATTGTATCAGGCAGGTTACTTACAAACATCACAATAATATTGTATAAAAGAATGGAGTCGTTTATGTAGGAGGAGGAATTTCTTGGACAGCCAAAAGTGGCCGGAATCCAGGTATTTTTTTCTTTTAATTTGTAGATGCAGTGTTTGAATCATGTATTTGATGGTGTAAATGTTGAAGATAATTCTTCAGTTGAGTTATGTAATTACTGACAAATTAGCTAGCAAATTTTCTGTTCTGAGTTATTAGAATTAGGACAACAAACTAATAGATGTAGTCACTTATCATTCAACAAATTATTAGGGACAATAGAACAGTGAGATAATGGATAATCAAATTAGAAATATGTCGGCTATATAATAATGTATTCATTGCTCCTATGGAGATATGAGATTCCAATGAGAGTTTAGCTCATCGATTGAGAATCAGACTTCTCTTATTTTGTTCATTAGTTTTGTTTATGTTTTCATATGTATTCTCTTCATAGATTTCACATGGTATAAGAGCTAGGTTAAGAGAGTTGATCTATATGTAAAGTCTGTGTTGTTGGCAGGAGGTTTCAAATGTTTTTGAAATCCATTCAGAAGAGTTTTCATAATTTTGTGAAGCCTGTGAAGATTTATGTTATTAGTGGCAGTGCTCAGCAGTTAGCAGTAATGGCCAAAAATATGAATATTTCTTAGCCATAAATACCAGTGTTTAAATTTGAGAACTTTGGTTTTTTGAGCATCAAGATGAAAACATTATTTCTCTCACACGATTTGTGGGATTTCATAGAGAATGGATATACAGAACCAGATGCTCAGACAATTGCCCGCTGGACTCGAGACCAAAGAAACTAGCTAAAGGAAAATCGTAAGAAAGATTCAAAGGCTCTCTTCCTAATCCAACAAGTAGTGCATGATTCTACTTTTCCAAGAGTAGTTGGAGAAACAAAATCAAATAAGGCATGGGATTATTTGCAGCAAGCATATCAAGAAACTGATATGATAAAAACGTTAAGTTACAATCATTAAGAAGAGAATTTGAAACACTGTGCATGCAAAACTATGAATCTATTCATGATTTTCTCACTAGAGTTATGGGTATAGTGAATGAAATTAGGTCTTATGGAGAATATTTAAAAGATAAAAAAATTGTTGAGAATATTTTAAGAAGTTTTCCTGCAAAATTTGATGGGATTGTTATTGCTATTGAGGAGTCTAAGGATCTAACTCAGTTGTCTGTGAATGAGCTAATGGGGTCTCTTCAATATCATGAGAAAAGAATCAATAGATCTTCTAAAAAATCTTTTGATCAAGATTTTCAAGCAAGAGGAAATATTTTCAAAGAAAAAGTGGTTCCTCTCATGAGGAAATCCATAACACTTTTGGAAGAGGAAGAGGAAGAGGACAAACATATAGAGGAGGCAGAGCTTGAGGAAGAGTTTTTTCTACATACAACAAAGGATGAGGTAATGATGACAGTGATGGAGGTAAAAGATTTAATAAATCCCAAGTTTAGTTTTTTTATTGTAAAATATTTTACCATTATGAAAGAAATTGTTGGAAAAAACAAAAACAACAAGCTAATTTTTCTGAAGAAAAAGAAGAGGTTGGCACTTTATTCTTCGCTTCTGATTCAACTAATAATGTTTCCAAAGAGGTTTGGATTATGGATAGTGGTTGCAACAATCACATGGCAGGAAACAAAGATGGATTTTTAGGATTTTTATAGATAGATGAATCTACAAAATCTGATGTACTATTTGGAGATGACAAGCTAGTTGAAGCCAAAGGTAAGGGAATAATTCATGTGAAGACAAAACAAGGAAAACCAAAGCACATTAATGATGTTTTATATGTTCTTGGTCTAGCACATAATTTTTTGAGTGTGGGGCATCTCCTTGAAAAGGGATATTTGATTTTTTTCAAGGACAAGCAATGCATAATCTATGATAAAAATGATCGCAATAAAATTATTGCTAAGACTAATATGCTGCAAAACAAAATTTTTGAATTCAATCTCCCTTGTGAAGCAAGTACAACATTAAATGTTACTTACAATGATAGTTCCTAGCTATAGCAGATAAGGTATGGACATTTGAATATGAAAGGATTGAAATTGTTATATAACAAGGAAATGGTAAAAGCGTTACCAGTTATTGGTTCTAGTGATAAAATCTGTGAAGGGTGTATTCTTGGTAAGCAACATAGAGATTCATTTCCTGCAGGAAAATCATGGAGAGAAAGCAAACCATTGGAACTAGTGCATGCAAATATATGTGGTCCTATGCAAACTTTGTCTCTTAACAAAAATAAGTATTTCATTATTTTTGTGGATAATTTTAGTAGAAGAAAATGGGTATATTTCATTAAAGAAAAATATGATGTGTTTGTCATATTTCAACAATTTAGAGCTCTTGTGGAAAAGCAAAGTGGTTATTGTCTAAAAAAATTATGCACAGATAGAGGGGGATAATTCACTTCTAATAATTTTGATTCTTATTGTAAAATGAATGGCATTCAAAGGAAATTGACAGCTACTTATACTCCCCAACATAATGGCATTGATGAACGTAAGAATAGAACAATTGTTGAGATGGCTAGGAGCATGATGAAAAGTAAAAACCTTCCAAATATTTTTTGGGCTGAAGCTATAGCTATATTGGTTTATTTGCTTAATAGATGCCCAACAAGAAGTGTGCAAAATATTACCCCTTATGAAGCTTGTTGTGGAAGAAAACCCAATATTTCTCGTTTGCATTGCCCATGCTCATGTTACTACTGAAAAAAGAAGAAAGCTTGATGATAAAAGTGTGAAATGCATTTTTATTGGATATTGTGAGGAAACCAGAGGTTATAGATTGTACAATCCAGAAATTGAAAAATTAATGATTAGTCGTGATGTGTTATTTGATGAGAAAAAAGAATCGCAGTGGGATTGTGATGTACAACAACAAACTCCAAGTATTTTTGTACAAGAAGATGAATCTTTTGTTTTTGTAAATCCATCCAGTAATCAAAATACTTCAAAGGCCACTTCCACTCCATCATCTTCTACTACTTCAAGTCTTGTTTCAAGTCCAAGTCCTCCTTCGAAAAAAGAAAAAATATTTAAATAAAATTTATGGTTATATTAGTTTAGCTTTGATGTCTCATATTGAAGTGGAGCCAAGATGTTTTGAAGATGTAGTAAAAGAGTTAGTTTGGTGCAAAGAAATGGATGAAGAGATGGCGACAATTAAAAAGAACAAAACATGGGATCTTGTCGATCCTCCTACTGAAAAAGAAGTTATTGGGGTGAAATGGTTGTATAAAACCGAGTATGAAGCCAATGGATCAATACAAAGGCACAAAGAAAGGTTGGTAGAAAATTGATAAGCTCAACAACCAGGTATTGACTACAGTGAAACATATGCTCCTGTTGCAAGATTTGATACAATCAAAACTATTTTGGCATTGGCAACACAATATAAATGGTTAGTTTATCAATTTGATATTAAATCAGCCTTTCTAAATGGTGAGTTGAAAGAAGATGTATATGTTCACCAACCCCAAGGATATGAAGAAGCATGAAATGATTGCAAAGTCTAAATATTGAAAAAGGCTCTTTATGGGCTTAAACAAGCTCCAAGAGCATGGTAGAGTAGAATTGACACCCTTTTTTGAAAAAGGGATTTAATAGAAATTTAAATGAACACACATTATCTATCAAGTCAAATTGTAATGATATAATTATTATGTGCTTATATGTAGATTACTTGATATACACATCTTCAAGTAATTTGCTAGTGGAAGAGTTCAGGGAAGCTATGATGACTGAATTTGAAATGACTGATTTGGGTTTGCTCATTATTTCTTGGCATAGAAGTGAGAGAGATGAATGATGGAATTTTTATTTCACAAGAAAAATATGTTTCAAATCTTGTTAAAAAATGGAAAATGGGACATTGTAAACCCACGAGCACACCCATGAATACAAATGAAAATTTTTCTGTAGAAGATGGAGGGGGAACGGTGGATGCTCAATCCTATAGGAGTGTGGTAGGAAGCATTTTGTATCTTACTACCATTAGGCCTGATATTATGCATGCAGTAGGGTTGATATCCAGATTCATGCAAAGTCCAAGTAAGATTCATTTTGGAGCAGCAAAAAGAATTTTGAGGTATGTCTATGGAACAAGAAATTATGGAATTTGGTATACTTCATCAAATAATTTTGGGTTGGTTGGTTATACATATAGTGATTGGGTTGGATCTTTTGATGATAGAAAACGAACTTCAGGTTATGTATTTAGCCTTGGATCAGGTGCAGTATTATGGTGTTCAAAGAAGAAACCAACTATTTCATTGTATTCTACAGAGGCAGTGTTGAAATGTGGCAACAAGAATATTCCAATTTTAATTTTTCCTTGAATTAAGTTGAGAATTAAAAATTGAATTTAGTCTCACTAGCTGTTTGAAAAGTAATTAATTAATTCATCTTGTATTAATGAGTTGGAGAAATTCAAACATGAAGTCTTTGTGAAGTCATGCAACAGTTATCCCTTTGATTGAGGAAGTTATCCCTTAATTAAGGAGATAAGGATGAGTTGTATTTGAGTTTTAATTAGTTAGCTCAGTTAACTGAGTTAAGTCCAGTTAAATTAGTTCCAAACAATTTGAGGAACTAATTGTGAGTTCAGTCAGTTAATGCATGCATGCATGAAACTAGTGTACTCCATATAACTGAATATTCTCTCATAAATAACTCATGCATGTCAGTTCAGACAAAGGCCCAGTTGAGATTAAAGGCAGGGATAGTGGACTATCAGTTGCTAGAATTTTCATATAAGAAAATCTCTTGCATGAAAAAGGAATTCATTCCTTGACATCTTCGCAATTTACAGTGTGTTGGAGTAGTGTGTAAGATCAATGTCGCACAAGGTTACAACAGGAACACCCATGGAAAACAACACGAGGAAATAGGAGGCTTGGAGGATAAAGGAAAAGGCATATGAGTTGTCTAGTCTGTCTATGAGCAGTGAGAGGGATTGTAGTGAGAGCTAGATAGTTGTGAGAGCTAAAGCTTTGTGTAATCCTGAGATATTTCCACTTGTATGATAATACAGATAACGAGTTTTTTAGCTAAGTCTTTCCCCAGAGTATTCTTCTGTGTTTCATGTGTGATTGATTCTTCTTCTCTGTTATATGTGTTCTGTTTGATCATGCTCAAAATCTATTAAGATTCTGCAAGTTTGATTGTAGAAGTATATTACGTATTTTTATTTAGTACATTGTATAATTAGATTAATCTGAAGTGAGAATTTCTATAGGCAGAGTATATTGCAGCAGCAACAGCAACATGTGAAGCAATTTGGTTGAAGAAAGTATTGTTAGATCTAAAATAATAACCAAAATATGCCACAACTATTTACTGTGAGAACTTGTCTACCATTACCATAACTAAAAATATATTGTTTCATAATCGTAACAAACACATTGATATCAAATATCATTTCATAAGAGACTATGTGGCAAAAGGATAAATTGAAATAAAGTTTTGTACAACAAATGAACAGCTTGCAGATATATTTACCAAAGCACTACCTAAAGGGAAGTTCAAATACATGAGGGATATGCTTGGAATCACCTCATTAAGCATTAAGGGGGAGTGTTGAGGATAATGCTTAAACTGAGTTATGTAATTGCTGACAAATTAGCCAACAAATTTTTGTTTTGAGTTATCAGAATTAGGACAACAAATTAATAGATGTAGTGAGTTATCATTCAACAAATTATTACGGATAGTAAAATAGTCAGATAATGGATAATCAAATTAGAAATATGTCAACTATATAATAATGTATTCATTGCTCCTATGGAGATATGAGATTCCAATGAGATTTCAGCTCATGGATTGAGAATCAAACTTCTCTTATTTTTGTTCATTAGTTTTGTTTATGTTTTCGTATGTATTGTATTCATAGATTTAACAATAAATGGATTCAAAAACATCAAAAACCTTTAGGGCACCTAAAATTATGAAGTTTAATAACTTTTACTTAGATTTACAAAAATCCCTACCATATTTTTTCAGAATATGACCAGAATTTCCTTAAATTTCAGAACAAAAAAGCATAATCGTTAGACTACAGCTAAAAGAATATATTCCATGTAAGAAATCAGGTATTTAAATATTTAGGTTTCACTGGCCATGCATGGGATCTTCTAGAACCTTTAAATAGTGAAACAGAAAGTCTTCGGATAGTAACTAGTATTGCCTCACTAGGTCAAACATACATTCTAGATTGGCGTTTTCAAAAACATACATACTTAATAATATATCGTTCATATGTCATTATGTGTGGCTATCATTACTATAGAATAATTTAGTTAATAACTAATATGACTAAGGATAAAAGAGAAAGTGTTTCTATTTTTGCACCATCCCAAGTAATGAATTCTAACGAGAGAAAACAAAATGAGGTGCCAAGAATGACTCCTAACGAAAGAAAACAAAATGAGTAGCCAAAATATGAATAGATAGATAAAGTATAAATATTCTATGGATAAATAATTTAATTGATTATATTAGTACTATAAAGATTAAGTATTGAAAAAAAGGTTTGGGTTGATATGATAAAGTCTATTCATTCATTGACAAGAATCATGAATCAATTTATGTAATAGAGTTGATCTACTATTATACTGAGTAGGAGTGTATTGTCAATCCTAAAGATGTGAAGTACTCTAGGTAAAAATTACTCGAAATTTTTTATATAAATTGCGATAGTTACTAATATAAAGTATATTTCTTTCTATAATTCATATTTTCAAGGGTAGGAGAAAATATAAAAATCGGTCATGAAATTGATTGGTAGTGAAATAAAAAACTAATGTCATTGAGTTTTACTAGTCCATTCTAAAATTTGAACTCCCAAATAATCATCTCTAAGTTGACGACTAAAGAATAGTTGATTGAGCCTTATGAGATAACTCTTAAGTATGGTTATGAGAGAAGAAAAATATTTGACCTATCCCAACCAAGGAGCGCATGACATTCAATAGGGAGATCTTGAAATTATGTAGGATTGATTCAATCAAGCTATTGAGTATTGGAAGCAAGTTATAGCACCTATTGAAATTGCCTCTAAGCAAAACATTAGTTAAATATAATAGGTCACTATGGAGAATGATAATTTCTATTATCAATAAATCATTTTAATAATGGAATATATGATTTTAATCAATAGAATTCTTCAAAATATTCCATAAAATTATATTCTATTCCATTGAAACCTTATAGGGGTATATTGGAAATATAACAAATAATAGCTTCTCTAATTATGGATTATTAATGGATCTTATTAATAGCGATAAAATCCATCCACATGTATTTCATTAATGACCTATGAATGATGATTTATAATGGATCGATGAACTTTGATATGGAACATGCCAAGGAGTATCAATCGATGGATAAATATCTATACCATATATAAAGATATATATTTATCCATCTAGAAACAAAGTAATAGTCAAAGAGAAATGCATTTTACATCACAATAGAAAGACTTTTTTGGAATGATAACTATCCACAATCCATTGAGAACCTCATGGATAAGTCATAATAAAATTCAACACCTCCCTCATCAACTCTCCTATCATAGTTTGTCTACTCATAAACTAAAAAGTAATGGGAGAAGCAAGTTGAGTTATATCTATCGATGGATCACTAATTCCTATTGATAGGATTCTTCTTATTTATTCCCCATCCAGAAAATGGAGAAATCAATGATCATTCATTCACTATAACTAGAAGTAAAGATCATAGTGGGGAGGGATTCTATAAAAACCTATTTTAAGAGGTGGGATGAACTTGAACTTTTCTCAAATATGTTAAGTAAAGGCCTTGATACTGCCACTTAGATTTGAAACTTGCATGTTGACGTTCATAATTTTGATAGCCATATTGATGATTCAAAAAATATTTCTCACAAAGTATTTAGAGTTTATTTTCTTCAAATAGAGATCATCTTTATTTGATTGAGTGGGATGTACTTTCATGGTGTTCATTTCCCCATTTATGAAGCATGGCTAGGCAATACCACTCACAGTAGACCTAGTGCACAACAAACATTGAATGGGGATATAGATGGAGGTTTTCGAGGGATAAAAATAACATGTAGGTTCTTCCATATTTTGTGAGAATATGAAATAATTAGTGAATTATAACTTTATTTCACTATAATTGTCGAATTGATCTTTTTAGTGTTAATTTCATTTCTAGTTGGTTCCATTATGACAAATTTACCCCAAATTTGGCTCTTGTTTCTAGGATGTAGAATCCATGTTGAACCATCATTTAGTAGGTTGGTGAGGACATGGTTCTTTATGTTGAACCAGACACGAAGTACAAGTCTCTTTACCCATTAACCAACTTCTAGATGCTAGAGTGGATCCTAAAGAGGTACCACTTCCTTTAGAATTTATTTTGAATTGTGATCTTTTGGCTCACCTTTATCCCATTTTTGTGGGGGGTTGGCCCATTTTTTACGCTGATATGGTCATAATATTTAGAATTTTAGACTTTTTCTTAGAGGATTAAAACCAGTAATGGGAATTTGTGGTTGAAAAATGTCTTGCATGATCATTTGGTTATTGTACTTATTTTCCTCATAGTTAGTGTTGAGGGACTAAGTCCCCTAGGCCTTTGGGTCAACACCCTAGTAGAGCGAGCGGTTATCCACAGTAAAAGACAAGCATTCCACACAGACATGATACTTAAATAAGAAAACTATGCCAAGAGATGTGTACCTGGGGGTTCTTCGTTTCAGTAGATCCAGCCAGGGTCCAAACCCTGTTGGAGTTCCTCTTGATCCCTGAACCTGCAAAACAACCAATTCAAAGAAGCATAGAAATATATGCACAAAGTATCATATAGAAATCAACTTTAAAACATATTGAAAGATGGTTAATTATACATTGAAACAATTATTCATATGTAAACCATAATAATAACATCATATGCATAAAGAAAATTGATTTCGAGAACAAGACAAATGTTTCTTTATTACAGATAACTAAAACAAAGCAAGGAAGGATATCACCTGAATCTTCCTCTTGCTCACTCCAAGCAGAACTATCCTCCGGGTCCGTCCAATCCCAAGTCTTCAAAAGGCTCCTTCCATGACTCACACTTGAGGGTATCTCAACTAGTGAAACAACATCAAACTCAAGGAAACAAGAGTTTCCTGTAGTGGGGGAAGTGCTGGAAGCACAGTGATCTTCAGACTTGATCAGGGATAATCTCGGTAGAGTAATTCTCTCTCTTCTCTCCTACTTAAGGCCTTCCCATTGAATCCTTTTTATACTTCTCCCAAAGTATTTTTTCTAGTTAGGAATTCATTGGGAACAGTCGCGACCATGGTCACTAATAGGTAATCAACAGGTAAAACCTGTAATCCCCACCAGAAATTAAGGAGATTTATTTTTTTTAAGTGTTTTAAGACATATACGTGGGTTGGGTATACACTAACCTGCATAGACATGCGTTTAGCTCAGGGCAATGTCACGTATAGTGAATAAAACACTGTTTTTTAAGTATTTTGACCAAGTCTGGAAGGAGGGTTTGCCCTAGGCCATAAATATAGCATCACAAATATCAAGGGTGAGATTTGGAGCTATAACAGATGCCCCCTAATATATGAGGTTAGAAGGGGTGTATGGTGGTCGAAATGTATTACGTACATGGAAACGAAACCTATCAAAAACTGAGAAGGACTTCACCAGATTTTAGCCTGCCAAGCCAAAAAAGGAGATCAGAAAGAAACATTGTCTAAAGAAGGAATACCAATTCTCAAAGAAAGTAAAGCATGTCCGCATATCCAGCACAAGCGGATCCACTAAGTATACAAGTATAGGAGACTGGAAATACATAATGCACCATCTGATCACAATCAAACAAGTACAAATCTGAATATCATATATAGGGAGATCAATGAAGATGAAGCTGATCACTAATGTCAAAAAATGATCCCAATAGTACCAAATGAACATGATGGAATAAGATGATACTGCAGTGCAAACTCGGGTGCCAACATATAAAATGTCACCATGAATGACTACAACATATAAGGTGGAATGGTATCAACTAGTAGCAACAGGAGAAACTGTTAGGTTAACCAATGAATGCTTATGCAACCCGAGGTCTTCACCGACTGTTGTGGTACATTTCTACACAATGGGAATGAATGAGCTGAAGTCAACCATGTGAGAAATCATTTGATTACCGGTCATTGATGTATACCATTAAAAAACGTGAGACTACTCACCAATAATGACAATGAGAGTCAAGGTACCCCAGTACAATCTAACAAGTGTGAATAAATGATCTGAAGTCAAACACCTGGAAGAATATATCAATCAGGAGACAATGATGGTTTCCCATTGTCGATAGTGAAGGATCTGCCACTAATGACTACAAACCCCAAGGTACTGCCAAATGGACTCTAGACCTTTGCCCCAAAGCAATGAGTCATAATCGATGGGGAAAGATCCGCTAGAAGGAAGGCATTAAGCAATCCTTCATCAATCTAGCACGAGTGTAACCCATAGACCAATAATGTGGAAGGAATTGGGTGAGAAAGATGTAGTAACCCAACTAAAGCACATTTCCGGCGTACAAAAGATGTAGCTAGTGCACGACAGAAACCCTCTGAACCAACCAATAATGAAAGCTGACACAGAGGCGAGGTATCCACCAATAGGGTCAAATGTAAACCAAGGTACTGCACGAATCCCAATGTGTGATAATGTAAGTTGATGTCGAACACAAGGGAAACCACTCAGTCCAAGACCCATGATACTGATCGATGCTGAGCATAAGGTTACCTATCAATAATGAAAATATGGCCGGGGTGCGGCTCTAGGCTATCCTCAGAGCAAGGTGTTGCCGTCGATAAGGACAAGACCTACCAGCAAGAAGTCAATGGGGACCTTCTCAAACCAGGATGAGTAAAGGACCAATATAACTGATGTGATATGAAAAAATGTGCTGACAACCAGGAATGGCTGACTGAAAAATGAGTCAAGAGACACCGTAGAGAGGCTGACTCAGGCTTACCTCCCTTGAACAAAAGCACGACTTCAAATAATGACTTTGTGGCATCATATGATAACTTTGTATAAGCTCGTCACGCGGGAGGCATGAACGAACTCTCCATATGATTGGAAGAGATAACCAATCAGAGGAGGACTGACTCAATAACAAGGTTAAGGCATACCTAAGTCAAGCTAAATCCCACCCAAATGGAGGAGACACTTTGTTTGAGTGCTTTGTTCAAGGGTGACATGACTCTAGCTGCTAACAATAAATGGAAATATTGTCTCGTTCCTGCTCTTTTTGGAATATATAATTTTTTTGTCTTTTTCATTAAGCTTGAAAAAGAATAAAATAATGTTATAATACAGTGCAAAGAACGAGTGTCAGTGAAGCAAATGATCTAGTTCCTAGGATTGGAACAATCGTATGCTCAATGCAAGGAGGCGAAAACTGGTCAAAGACATTCAAGGTATGTTCCTTCCACGGGTCATAGTGTGTCAAGTTGCAGAAGTTAAGGGATTTCAAGTTTGATTTTGCAGATTACTTGGTCAAAATTTGGCTTAAACACGAGTCCAAGTGAAGCCGGCTAAAGGCCAAAAGGTGCAAATAGTCAATATGCAATGCAGTAGTACAATTCAACACAAAGGTGCCTCTAGGGTATAAGGCTAGAACAAAGCAAAGAAGCAAAGAGGAATGGATCTTTAGTGCATAAGTCATGGTGGGACTAAAGAGGACTCCTGAACCTACTCAAATGAAGTAGCATGGGCAACAAATGTCAATTAGGTGCTAACTATGATGCCCATGAAAAGGATGGCTCTACCATCGTGTCAAGGATTAAAAAGTCGGCGAGTGAAGTTGGTTTACTAACGAGGACACAATGGGATCGACCCTATGGCAAGTATATCGGCAGATGGAGACTAGTTATGTAAAATGCAACAAAAGAATGGCTTCCCTAACCTATATGCCAGTAAGTAACTGGTACCTGCCAAAAAGTCTTGAAAAAACAACATATTCTCAAAAATTCAAGCTCCCAAGTTAAAAGATACATGAGACAGAAAAAATCAAATTTTGAAAAAATTTTGACATTTTCAAAGTCTATAAAATGACTTTTTGACTCACCATTGTTACCATCAAATCCGACCATTCAAATCTTCTCAAAATCATGAGGTAACCCCCAAATTTGGCTTGCATCAATTTGTGATTGTTTTTAAGAATTTAAATTAAGGTTTCACCGTTGAATTTATGTCAAAAAAAAATTTTACAACATCTACGCGGGTTGGCTATATGCAACCCACATATACGCAGGCCCTAGATGCAACTAAGTATAAAATAGACCTGCGTATATGCCATTTTGATTTCAAAACAAAAAACTAACAGTCTAAACTTGATTTTTTCTCAGGATGATAGTCACCTGGATGGAAAGGGAGCATTCCACTATTGATGATGAGGTTATGAATGATCCACAGGCCTTAGATGCACTGATGGGATGCGATTTGTTAAAAAAATTTAAAATGTAAAATATGAATGCAAATACCCGCTTGCTCGAAATGCCCATTCACTATTAGAGTGTCGAGGACGATTCATTCATGATTGATCAGATGCCACTGAGGATAGAGATTAAGGATATCTACTTTATCACAGGCCTTTCCCAGAGGGGAGAGGTAGTACATTCTATGGGCCATTCACGAGGTAGAGTTTCTATAGAGGACTATGTGCATATATACTGCCCGGGCCATCTACAAAAGATTGGAAGCTAAATTCCAATCAAGCACGTAGAGAGTTTTTCATTGAGGATTATCCTGTTCACTATAGCTAGAGTGAATGGATCAGCCTCCTTACACCAGGCTTCATGACTTGCCATGAGCTTGGCTATAGACTGTCTCGCCACAATATTTGATTGGTGTACACATCTCCTCACCAACTTGAAGAATCAGCTATCATCTATCAAAAAGGACCAAACCAAAAACTTTGGTTATGGGACTATTCTATGCTCTTTCTTTTTTGAGAAGGTCCTAGCACTACACCCTAGAGTACCAATTCCGATTAGTAGCCCACGAGATCCACGGATGGGGAGGTAGGCCGATCTAATGAAACATCTAGGAGGTGGGGACGTACCACGAACAGCTTTTGACAATGATTTCTTCTCTTGGTGGGAGCATCAAATCATCACAGTGGATGATTACCCTTGCACCAGCTTGGACTTCTGGGGAGATCCTAATCTGGCATTACCACAAGGCATGGCATGGGGAGATATAGGTAACAAATATTTTATTGATTTTATGATTTTTATGATTTTTCAAATATGAAAATGAACTTAAAATATTTTTGATGGGATTCAAATGACTAATGTAATGATCATATTCAAGATATTGGGCCAATACGACCAGATGGATTCCCATGGCATGGATGTCGTGGTCGAGGTGCCGAAGAGGCGGCTGCTGATATAGAGCGGGTCCTATATGCAGTTCAACGGAACTTGGTGAGATTGACTCACCGAGTACCGATGGTGGTGATAGAGGATCTCCCTGAGGATATGCAGCGTCACGTGGTTGGAGTGCCACGGGACTGGGTTCGGACTCTTAGGCGTGTGGCTGATGCTATAGTCACATACTTGGCCGCTCATCCTGAGCCAGGTCATACATAGTCTGGACATGATTATGGGAATTTTAGTCCCAATTTCTGTATATTGTTTTGGACACACTTATGTACATTCGGGATGTTTTATGATATATATATATAGTTTCGACTTTTTGATGTTTATTTTTATGTTGATGAATGAATGATATGCCAATCTAAAGCTTGATTAGCAATAGAATCTACTAACAAATTATGAGATCTTGGAATGTGCAAATAAGTAATATAAACAAATGACCTTTGCAACAACCTCACTCTTAAATATTGGCGATATAAACATGGATCCCTAACCTGATAAATGTTATTTAATTGAGACATTATCAACTGTGAATCAAGATACACTACTAACGAGTCAATTCCATAAGAAATAGCTTCAGATAGTAGATTAATAATGGCAGTATACTCAGCCATATTATTTGATGAAGGACCAATGCATACTCCCCTTGACACCATCAACTGACCAGTTGGATAGTAGATCACCCAAGCTGCAGAAGCGAGGTTCCGAGTGTGCTAACTAGCACCATCAGCGAATCCAAAATAGACCAAATCATCCATCAACACCTACCATAGCAGATCAAAAAGTTTTGATATCAAAAACTCCCAATGAGATATGTACAAAAATACAAAATATACAAAGAAGCCATTGCTCAGCCGTAACCTAAGCAAAGTACTTCTTGAGGTAAAGCCCATGGGGGGGATCCGCCAGCTTGCTCCTAGAGATGTTTATAGGTATAGTCATTGAGCCAATCCATATATTACCTTCAGTAGACAACTTCGTTGGAGCCAAAGGAACCGTACAAACATCGCTAGTAGGCAGATTGGAGGACCTAGATTTGACTTCACGCAAAGGAGGGCGAAAATATGAATGATATGTAAATCTTCCAATGGTTGATCTACAATTATCATGGATTCAAATACTGCTTTGTCAGATGGAGAGACTGTACCTAAGCAATCCAAAGCAGAAGTGGAATCAAGGGTCCATGTAGGGCCCACATCACCATCTAACTCCTTTTCCGAGGAAAGAGTAGGAAGGTCGTTTGTAGAGTTATTGATAGATTCATATCTAAGCTCTACTGCAGACATAGGAGATTCTATTCCACCCATTTTCCCTTCATCTGATGTCCTCGCAGATGAAGGTAAGGTCCTAGGATCTGAAAAATACTGAGTTCAAACAAACTCTTTCCGTAAAGGCTCTTTGGAGGATGAAATTATATCTATTATAGTTGTAGGAGGGGGAAGATCAAACACACCCATCAAGGAAGTGTACATCCCAACTCCTCTATTCTAGATAGGTTGACGAGGATTATCTACCAAGGGAATGTTAGAATCCAAAGTTGCCTGAGGATCATTTGGAGAATAATCCAATTGATCAACTTTAACAATTATCCCCTCGTGAGGAAAAAGAAGGACGCGAAACAGAGCCGAAACTATCGCTTCCATTTCATAAATCCAATTCTGCCATAATAGGAGATTGTAATCGAGGTTAGCATCAGGGACTTCTACTTCAATATTAATGACCTTTCCCCCAACACATATGGGAAAGTTTGGGATAATCCCATGCGGCCTATGAGAATGCCCATCAAATGCTGTCAGGAGGGTAGGTGAAGGAACAGCCAAAGGGGATCCAATGGCCTTCCAACATGACATAGATATGACACACGTGGAAGTTCCCTCATATATAACCATTCGAAAAATATTATTTTTTTGGTAAGTGTACTTTATTTGGAAAGCCATATGATGAGAAAGTCTCTTTTTGACATTGTGCATATCAAAAGTGAGATAAAGAACTATTTGGATCCACTGCCCCCATTGCCAAAAGCAAAGCACTTATTTGAGTAGGACACAACTGGAGTACCTCTAAAGAAGACATCGCGCAAGGACTTTCAGCTAGATCTTTTACAATGGGTTATTTCTGGGCTGCCCTAACATTAGGGTTAATAGTAGCGGGCTTAGCGGAACCTTTCGGTATCCGAGGTATAGACTCAACAGAGGGTCGCTCAATATGATGTGGGTCCATAGCTCCAGGAACGGATTTCTCCTTGGATGTTTCTGCTTCGCTATAATCTCATGACTGTGTGGCCACACTGACGTGAGAACCCATCATGAAAACATTTGAGGAATTGTCCCCCTCCTAGTTGCCCCCTGCAGAGGTACCAGGGTTTGAATTCGCGCCAGCAAGAAAATGCTGCCCTTTGGGGAAATGGTTAGTTAAGATAGCCTAGGAGCTAGAAGACCCTTGCTGCACTAACAAGCACTGAGCATCTTCAATTTTCGGGCAGAGATGAGTCAAATGATCTCCACTACACAACTTGCATTGAAATTTAGCTTTCTTCTTAGACTCATTTCCACCCTCACCAGCACCATTGCTCGGATTGTTCGCATCAACCTTCCCATTTTGATTTTTCTTCTTACCTCGTCCTTTCTTCTTCTCATTTGAATTTTGATTTCCTTTGGGGTTATAAGATTGGATGATGTTAATGGAAGAGGGTTGAGGAGGCGAAGGGTTAGACAATGTGACCTGATTGGTAGAAGAAGTTTGTAAAGACAACTATTGCAATTGGCTCAACAGGTTCACTGCATTGGTCTCAATTTATACAACAATACCCTCTGCATGAGGACCTGGCTTTGATTTGGCTATATCAACCGTAGTCCTAGGAGCATCAGGCAAGATTTTCTGAAGAATCCTAGACTGAGAATAAATCAATTCTAACGGCTCGGCCCAAAAAATAGCTTGCTCTTCAAAATAGACTCTGGACAGAGAGACATCCTTGGAGATATCAGGTTGCAACGATTTCAAGAACCATTCTAGACGGTATTCAGGAGGAATTTCAGCTTTAATGAGCCTCTTTCTTCGTCTCCATTCTTGGATATGATTAGAGATGTGAGTTGTCGTATCCATATAGAAATTGCCTAGAAGTTTAGTTCCAGCATCATAACGGATGAGAAACTGGAAATGGTTTAGGAAAATGTTAGCCAAATCAGTGAAAGATGTAAAGTTGGCCCCTGGCAACTCTATATACCACTTAGCCGCATTACCAGTTAAGCTGCATTGAAAAGGTCTCAACCTAATCAATTCATCGATGAGGGAGTTTGATGAGCACCATAAATAGAATGTGATTACATGGTCGCCTAGGTCTTCACCACCATTCCCCTTGAACTTTGGGATATCCTCTGGGATTTTGGTTAGGACCGGAGGCCAGGTTGGATTGTATCTGATTGGATCATTTGTCAATTTTGTGAGATGTGGCAAATTCAACATTGCCAGAAAAGGAAGTCTGGGAGGACCTTGGGGATTCCTCCCAGATTGGGCAGAGTTCCCAAAGTTCTGAAAAGATTGGCCTGGATTTTGAAAGGCACCAGGCTGCCCAAAGTAACTAGTAGAACCCGCTGAACCAAAAGGTGATCCTTGTGGTCCAGCAAAATTCGAAGTTTGACCAACTCTAGCCGAAAAACCTCCATAACCATCAAAGTTCCCTCCGAAAGAATTATAAGGAGCCAATAACCCCTGATAAAGATTCCAAGCAGTAGCTAAGGGAGGAATACTTTGAAACGAACTAACTATGGAGTACGGCCTATTCCCTTGTTGGCCAAAAAACAGATTCCCAGTTCCTATGCCACTAACCATAGGGTTAGTCCAACCTTGAAAGGGATTACTGCCTTGACCTGTAGAAGAGAAAGGCATAGATCCTATCATCGGGTTGGAATATGGTATATGACCACTTCCAAAAGGAAAACCCTGAAACGAAGCCGATCCATTCATCATGGATGTGGAGGCATTAAACAGAGCTGACAGAATACCCTGAGAATGGGTGCCAAACAGGAAAAATCCAGAACTAGATGCATTGGCTTGGGAATTTCCACTGGTAGACGGAATGGGAGTAGAACCAACTAAGGATGTGCTAGAAATAGACCCAAATAAGGATTCAAATGGGGATGGAAATAGTTCCTCCCCCTTGTATTGATGTTTGAGTCTACATGGTTGTAGCACCTATGGTAGATGCCATGCTTCTAGCCGTGGTCATCGAAGGTAAGTGCATGAAATAACCTAGACTTGACAGTATATGCATCGGAGTCCCAACATATAATAATAAGTCTAGATGATCAGAAGGTATAGGAGAATTCAGAGTCGCTAACGACTCTGGGAGTTCTTCTACCTCAATTTTATTTTCCGATTGGAAGAGAATTCGACAAAGAACTAGGGTGTTCCTCTCTAGCTCTGCGGAAGTACCAGGCCTATGTTGAACACTAATTCCCCCAAGCGGAGGATCAATCTCCGGTGTGTTGGCTGCAATGGGGTGAAAACCACTAGCAGTATTTCCCCTACGCCTTCTAGGAGAAGGCTCTGAACTTGGTGGAGAAATACCATGAAGCCTACGAGACCGTCTAGGAAATCGGTCGGCCACTTTGATTTTTTTATTAAGATCTAATTAAAGACTCAAGAAAAATGAAAGCTAGGCCAACTAGGAGCACAGAGCACACCCTAAAAATGTCCCTACAAGAAGTCAGCTAGTTAAACAAATTTCAAGTATTTCCACTCTGGGTGATGAGGACCGGACACCAAATATATAAGAAAGTGAAGTAGGGGCCTTCTGAAGATGGTTTGGGATAATGATGGCCCAGGCCTACACACAAAGGTATCAGAGGAAGTTACGCTAACCTCCAACCAACATCATGTGCCAGTGCAAGTCCCCGAGCTTCGCAAGGGTGCCCTCCAGAGGTACTGCTGAGAGTGATACAATGTTGACCTCAGGTGCCATGGGATTCCCCTCCGCAGCCACCTGTGTAGATCCCTAGGATAAGCAACTAAGGTTACCAACTCATGCCAGAAGCCAGGCGGAACAGTCTTGAGGTAAGATCCGACAAGTAGGAGAGGGGGTATCTCTCTTCGTTAACTTCAAAAAGCCTCGTGCTTAACTCCGAGATCCGGAGCTTTCCTGGTCTTCCTAATGCTTTTCGATTTGCACTCTTTATTCAGAATTCCATGTTTGACAGTTTAAAGTAGCCTTGGAGAGTTTTCTCTCCACTCACCTAATCCAAGGCCCTAAATATCCTAAAACTTGTTGGTTTGTCTAAATTTACAATATAAAAATGATCTAGTATATTTTATTTAGCGCTTGTTTTTAAATTCGTTGTTCTTAAGTCAAAGGGAAATGGAAGTGAAACTTATGGTATTTTTCCACGTAAAAGAAATTAATAAAACCCAAACTATATGCAAATGCACTTGTTTCGTTCTTCGATGAAAAGAAATTTCTACCAGGTTCTAAGGAACTTCAAATAAAGCAATAAATTTCTCTTTTCCTTTTTTCAACAAGCTTCACACTAAAAAAAACTAACAAAAACTATCGGATGCCCTGAAAGATGCACAAACTACCCTAATGCAATGAGTATATGCTGATGAAAAAATGTTAAGATTACTCTAAAGCAAAGAATGAAAGAAAATTGTTTATCGCTTCTAATTAACCACCTTAGATTTTCAGATAGAATATAAGTTCCTAATGCTAATTTTCATCCAAACACTAACAACAAACCTTAAGACAAACAAACTGCACTCTCACTCACAAAAAAACCAGATCAAAACAAGGAAAAAGAAAGAAAAAACCAACTTTTTAAGAAGTTTTCTTTTTCACAAAAGAAAACAAAAACACAATTTTTCAAAAGCGCTCCAAATACTATTGAAGAATTTAAGACTGAAAAAATAGGCAACAAAAACACTTTGCAAGTTATCAACTCAATATGGGTGAAAACTCAACAAAATAGGTGTTTCAAGATGCCCTGAATGACCAAAAAGTAGCAAAAAGAGCTTGGTGACAATGATCAAAAGACCAAGAAAGACAACTTTCAAAATCATCAATCAACAACTTTCAAAAAGCGAGAAAATCAAATGGCCACAAGATGTAGTTTTGACACAAAGCAAGAAGATCACAAAGATAAAGTTTGTCACAAAGATTGAAACCAATCTTTCTGCTCTGGAAGACTAGAACAGCCAAGATTCTCAGAAAGAAATCTCGTGTGCTCAAACACAAATGATGACACTTGCAACAAAACAAAACAAGACCAAAACTTTCCACCACGGGAGAGAATTTGAAACCGTAAACTTGCTGCAAAACCAAAGGCTAACAGTAAAAATTGACTGCTCAGGAAATACTTAGACCAGCAAACAAATCTTCTGAGACAGAAAGACTTGAAAAAATCTTGGAAAATTAGGGTATACGCGACTGTGTCAATACATAGTTGCATGTATATGTGATGCTACCCAAAGAAACGTGCATATACGCGGGTTCATATGGGGAAAGTTGCGTACATACGCTACTGTAACCTGACAAAACTGCATATATGACAGTTCACAAGAAAAGAAAAAAGAGGTTTGAAGAAACTACTCAGACTTAAAGTCTCAGTTCCTATAGGAATAGACAAATCAGTTACAGCAAAAAAACAAATAGTTGAGCCCTGATTGGCTTAAATTAACCCAAACTAGGAACAACAATATTGTTGTCCCCAGTGCAGTCACCAATTTTGTTGAGGGACTAAGTCCCCTAGGGCTTTGGGTCAACATCCTAGTAGAGAGAAGGGTTATCTACAGTAAAAGACAAGCATTCCACACAGACATGATACTTAAATAAGGAAACTATGCCAAGAGATGTGTACCTAGGGGTCCTTTGTTCAAGTAGATCCAGCTAGGGTCCAAACCCTCTTGGAGTTCCTCTTGATCCTTGAACCTGTAAAACAACCAATTCAAAGAAGCATACAAATATATGGACAAATTATCATATAGAAATCAACTTTACAACATATTGAAAGATGGTTAATTATACATTGAAACAATTATTCATATTTAAACCATAACAATAATATCATATGCATAAAGAAGATTGATTTCAGGAACAAGACAAATGTTTCTTTATTATAGATAACTAAAACAAAGAAAGGAAGGATATCACCTGAATCTTCCTCTTGCTGGCTACAAGCAAAACCTTCCTCCGGGTCTGTCCAATCCCAAGTCTTCAAAAGGCTCCTTCCATGACTCACACAAGGATATCTCAACTAGTGAAATAACATCAAAACTCAAGGAAACAAGGGTTTCCTATAGTGGGGGAAATGCTGGAACCACAAGGATCTTCAAACTTGATCAGGGACAATCTAAGAAAAGTAATTCTCTCTCTTCTCTCCTCCTTAAGGCCTTCCCATTGAAGCCTTTTTATACTTCTCCCAAAGTAGTTTTTTAGTTGGGAATTCATTGGGAACAGTTGGGGCCACAGGAACTAATATGTAATCAATAGGTAAAACCCGTGATCTCCACCCGAAATTAAGGAGATTTAATCTTTTTAAGTGTTTTAAGACATATACGCAGGTTGGGTATACACTGACCCGCGTACACACACATTTAGCTTAGGGCAATGTCGCGTACAAGGAATAAAACATTGTTTTTTAAGTATTTGGACCAAGTCTGGAAGGAGGGGTTTCCCTAGGCCATAAATACAACATCACAATTATCAAGGGTGAGATTTGGAGCTCTAACAGATGCCCCCTAATATTTGAGGTTAGAAGGGGTATATGATGGCCGAAATGTATTAAGTACATGGAAAGGAAACCTGTCAAAAACTGAGAAGGACTTCACCAGATTTCAGCTTTCCAAGCTAGAAAAGGAGATCAGAAAGAAACATTGTCTGAGGCAGGCATACCCATGCTCAGAGAAAGTGAATCATGTCTGCATATCAAGCACAAGCGGATCCACTAAGTATATAAGTATAGGAGACTAGAAATACATAATGGATCATCTGATCACAATCGAACAAGTACATATCTGAATATCACATATAAGGAGATCAATGAAGATGAAGCTACTCATTGATGTCAAAAGTTGATCCCAATAGTACCAATGAACATGATGGAATAATATGATACTACACTGCAAACTCAGGTGCTAGCATATAAAATATCGCCATGAATGACTACAACATATAAGGTGGAATGGTATCAACTAGCAGCAACAAGAGAAACTGTCAAGTGAATGAGTGAATGCTGATGCAACCCAAGGTCTTCACCGATCGCTATGGAACATTTCTACACAATGGGAATGAATGATCTGAGGTCGACCATGTCAGAAATCATTTGATTACTGGTCATTGATGTATATTGTTAACAAACGTGAGACTACTCACCAATAATGACAATGAGTGTCAAGGTACCCTAGTACAATCTAACAAGTGATAATAAATGGTCTGAAGCCGAACACCCCAAAGAATCTATTGATTAGGAGACAATGATGGTTTGCCACTATCGATAACGAAGGATCTACCACTATTGACAACAAACCCCAAGGTACTGCCAAATGGACCCTAGACCTTTGCCCCAAAGCAATGAGTCATAGTCGATGGGGAAAGATCCACTAGAAGGAAGGCATTAAGGCATCCTTCATTAGTCTAGCATGAGTGTAAACCACAAGCCAATAATGTGGAAGGAATTGGACGAGAAAGATGTAGTAACCCAACCAAAGCACGTTTCTGGCTTACACAAGATGTAGCTAGCGCATGATAGAAACCCTCTGAACCAACCAATAATGAAATCTGACACAAAGGTGAGGTATCCACCAATAGGGTCAAATGGAAACCAAGGTATTGCACGAATCCCAATGTGTGATAATGTAAGCTGACATCAAACATAAGGGAAACCACTCAGTTAAAGACCCATGATACTGATCGATGCTGAGCATAAGGTGACTATCAATAATGAAAATATGGCCAAGGTGTAGCTATAGACCTATCCTCAGAGCAAGGTGTCAGCGTCGATAAGGACATGACCCGCCAGCAAGAAGTCAATGGGGACCTTCTCACACTGGCACGAGTAAAGGACCAATATAACTAATGTGATACGAAATAATGTACTAACAACAAGGAATGGCTGACTAAAAACTGAGTCAAGAGACACCGCTGAGATTCCGACTCAGGCTTACTTCCCTTGAACAAAAGCACGACTTCAAATGATGACTTTGTGGCAGCATATGATAAGTTTGTATAAGCTCATCACGCAGGAGGCATGAACGAACTCTCCATATGATTGGAAGAGATAACCAATCGGAGGAGGACTGACCCAATAACAAGGTTAAGGCATACCTAAGTCAAGCTAAATCCCACCCAAACAGAGGAGACACTTTGTTTGAGTGCTTTGTTCAAGGGCAACATGACTCTACCTACCAATAATAAATGGAAATATTGTCCCGTTCCCGCTCTTTTTGGAATATATAATTTTTTTGTCTTTTTCATTAAGCTTGAAAAAGAATAAAAGAATGCTATAATACAGTGGAAATAACAAGTGTCAGTGAAGCAGATGATCTAGTTCCTAGGATTGGAACAATCCTATGCTCAATGTAGGGAGGCGAAAACTGGTTAAAGACACTCAATGGTATGTTCCTTCCATGGGTCATAGTGTGTCAAGTTGTAGAAGTTAAGGGATTGCAAGTTTGATTTTGTAGATGGCTTGGTCAAAAGTTGGCTTAAACATGAGTCCAAGTGAAGCTGGCTAAAGGCCAAAAGGTGAAAATATTCAATATGCAATGCAGTAGTACAACTCAACACGAAGGCGCCTCTAGGGTATCAGGCCAAAACGAAGAGAAGAAGCAAAGAGGAATGGGTCTTCAGCGCATAAGTCATGGCAGAACTAAAGAGGACTCCCGAGCCTACTCAAATTAAGCAACATGGGCAACAAATGTCAGTGAGGCACTAACTACGATTCCCATGAAAAGGATGGCTCTACCATCGTGTCAAGGTTTAAAAATTCAGTGAGTGAAGTTGATTTACTAATGATGACACGATGGGATCGACCCTATGGCAAGTATATCCACAGATGGAGGCTAGTTATGCAAAATGCAACGAAATAATGGCTTCCCTAACCTATATGTCAGTAAGTAAATGGTACCTACCGTGACAGGTCACAGTCATGGAACCAACTTGAAATATTCAAAGAAGCGTCCAAAAAGTCCTGAAAAACAACCTATTCTTGACAATTCAAGCTCCTAAGTTAAAAGATAAATGAGACAAAAAAAATCAAATTTTGAAATTTTTTTGACATTTTCAAAGTCTATAAAATGACTTTTTGACTCAACGTTGTTATCGTTTGAGTTGAGAGCAAAAGGAGAGGAGAAAAAGAAGCAAGCTTGCCCCTCGCCGAATCGGACCGTTCAAATCTTCTCAAAATCATCAAGTAACCCCCAAACTTGGCTTGCATCAATTTGTGATTGTTTTTAAAAATTTTAATTAAGGTTTCACCGTTGAATTTATGTCAAAAAAAATTCTGCGGTGTATACGTGGGTTGGTTATATGCAACCTGCATATACGCAGGCCCTAGACACGACTGAGTATAAAAAAGACCCACGTATATGCCATTTCGATTTCAAAACTAACGGTCCAAACATGATTTTTTCTCACTGTGACAATCACCTGGAGGGAAAGGGAGCATGCCACTATTGTTGATGAGGTTATGAATGATCCACAGGCCCTAGATGCATTGAGAGGATGCGGTTTGTTAAAAAATTTAAAATGCCAAATATGAAGGCAAATACCCGCTTGCTCGAAATGCCCATTCACTACTAGAGTGTCAAGGACGATTCATTCATGATTGAACAGATGCCACTGAGGATAGAGATTGAGGATATCTACTTTATCATAGACCTTTCCCCATGGGGAGAGGTAGTACATTCTACAGGCCGTTCACGAAGTAGCCTTTCTATAGAGGACTGTGTGCATATATACTAATCGGGCAATCCAAAAAAGATTGGAAGCCAGATTCCAATCAAGCATGTAGAGAGTTTTTCATTGAGGATCATCCTATTCACTATAGCTAAAGTGAATGGATTATCCTCCTTACACCAAGATTCATGACTTGCCATGAGCTTGGCTCTAGATTGTCTTGCCACAGTATTTGATTGTTGTACACCTCTCCTCACCAACTTGAACATCCAACTATCATCTATGAAAAAGGGCCAAACCAAAAACATTGGGTATGGAACTATTTTGTGCTCCTTCTTTTTTGAGAAGGTCCTAGTGCTATGCCCTAGAGTACTAGTTCTGACAAGCAACCTGCGAGATCCATGGACGGGTAGGTGGGATGATCTAATGAAACATCTAGGAGGTGGGGACATACCACGGACAACTTTTGATGATGATTTCTTCTCCTGGTGGGAGCAGCAAATCATCATAGTGGATGGCTACCCCTATGCTGGCTTGGACTTCCAGGGAGACCCCAATCTGGAAATACCACCAGGTGCGACATGGGGAGATATAGGTAAGAAATATGTTATTGATTTTATGGTTTTTATGATTTTTCAAATATGAAAATGAACTTAAAATAATTTTGATGGGATTCAAATGACTAATGTAATGATCATATTCCAGATATTGGGCCAGTATAACCAGATGGATTCTCACGGCATGGACATGGCGACTGAAGTGCCGAAGAAGCGGCTACAGATACAGAGCAGGTCCTATATGCAGTTCAGTGGAACTTGGTGAGATTTACTCACCTAGTACCGATGGTGGAGATAGAGGATCTTCCTGAGGATATGCAGCGTTGTGTGGTTGGAGTGCCACGGGACTGGGTTTGGACTCTTAGGTGTGCGGCTAACGTTGTAGTAACGTACTTGGTTGCTCATCCTGAGCCGGGTCATAGATAGTGTGGACATGATTATGGACATTTTAGTCCCACTTTTTGTATATTATTTTGGAGAGACTTATGTAAATTCAGGATGTTTTATGATATATATATATATATATATATATATATATATATATATATATATATATATATATATATATATATATATATATATAGATATACAGTTTCGACTTTTCGATGTTTATTTTTATGTTGATGAATGAATGATATGCCAATCTAAAGCTTGATTAACAATAGAATCTGCTAACAAATTATGAGATCTTGGAATGAGAAAATAAGTAATATAAATAAATGATCTTTGCAACAACCTCACTCTTAAATATTGTCGATATAAACATGGATCCCTAACCCGATAAATGTTATTTAATTGAGACACTATCAGTTGTGAATCAAGATACACTACTAATGATTCAATTCCATAAGAAATAGCTTTGGAAATTAGACTAATAATTGAAGTATGAAGGACCAATGCATACTCCCCTTGACACCATCAACTGACCAGTTGGATAGTAGATCACCCAAGCCGCAGAAGCGAGGTTCCGAGTGTGCGGACTAGCACCATCGGCAAATCCAAAATAGACAAAATCATCCATCAACACCTGCCACAGCAGATCAAAAGGAGTTGATATCAAAAACTCCCAATAAGATATGTACAAAAAGATAAAATATACAAAGAAGCCATTGCTCAGCCATAACCTAAGAAAAGTACTTCTTGAGGTAGAGCCCATTGGGGGGCTCCGCCAGCTTGCTCCTAGAGATGTTTATAGGTACATTCATTGAGCCAATCAATATATTACCTTCGGCAGAAAACTGTGTTGGAGCCAAAGGAACCGTAAAAACATCGCTAGTAGGCAGACTGGAGGACCTAGATTCGACTTCATGCAAAGGAGGACGAAAATATGAAAGATGATGTAAATCTTCCAATGGTTGATCTACAATCATCACGACCTCAAATACTACTTCGTCAAATGGAAAAATTATATCTAAGAAATCCAAAGCAGGAGTGGAATCAAGGGTCCAAGTAGGGGCCACATCACCATTTAACTCCTTTTCTGAAGAAGGAGTAGGAAGGTCATATGTAGAGTTATTGATAGATTCATATCTAAGCTCTACTGCAGACATAGGAGATTCTATTCCACCCATCTTCCCTTCATCTGATGTGATCGCAGATGAAGGTAATGTCCCAGGATCCAAAAAATAGTGAGTTCAAACAAACTCTTTCTGTAAAGGCTCCTTGGAGGATGAAATTGTATCTATTCTAGCTATAGGAGGGGGGAGACCAAATACACCCATCAAGGAAGAGTACATCCTGACTCCTAGATTCTTGATAGGTTGACAAGGATTATCTACCAAGGGAATGGTAGAATCTGAAGCTGCCCAAGGATCACCTGGAGAATAATCCAATTGATCAACTTTAACAATTATCCCCTCTTGGGGAAAACAAAGGACGTGAAACAGAGTCGAAACTACAACTTCCATTTCATAAATCCAATTCCGCCCTAAAAGGAGATTGTAATCGAGGTTAGCATCAACGATTTCTACTTTGATATTAACGACCTTTCGCCCAACACATATAAGAAAGGTTGGGATAATCCCATTCGGCCTATGAGAATGCCCATCCAATGCTGTGAAGATGGTAGGTGAAGGAACAACCGAAGGGGATCTAATGGCCTTCCAACATGACATAGACATGACACACGTGGAAGTTCCCTCATCTATAACTGTCTGAAAAATATTAGTTTTTCAGTAAGTAGACTTTATCTGGAAAGTCATATGATGCGAAATTCTCTTTTTGACATTGTGCATATCAAAAGTGAGAGCGAAAGAATTATTTGGATCCACTGCCCCCATTGCCGAAAGAAAAGCACTTCTTTGAGCAGGACACTACTGGAGTACCTCTAAAGTAAACATCGCGCAAGGACTCTGAGCCAGATCTTCTACAATGGAGTAGTTCTGGGCTACCCTAACATTAGGGTTAATAGTAGCGCGCTTAGCAGAACCTTTTGGTATCTGAGGTATAGACTTGACAGAGGGTCGCTCAATATGAAGTGGGTCCATAGTTCTGGGAACGGATTTATCCTTGGATGTTTCTGCTTTGCCGTAATCCCATGACTGTGTGGCCACATTTATGTGAGAAACCATCATGAAAACATTTGAGGAATTGTCCCCCTCCTGGTTGCCCCCTACAAAGATACCAGGGTTTGAATTCACGCCAACAAGCAACTGCTGCCCTTGGGGGAAAGGGTTAGTTAAGATATCCTGGGAGCTAGAAGACCCTTGCTGCACTAACAAGCGCTGAGCATCTTGACTTTTCAGGTAGAGATGAGTCAAATGATCTTCACTGCACAACTTGCATGGAAATTTAACTTTCTTCTTAGACTCATTTCCACCCTCACTAGCACCATTGCCAGGATTGTTTGCATCAGCATTCCCAACTTGATTCTTCTTCTTACCTCGTCCTTTCTTCTTCTCATTGGAATTTTGATTACCTTTGGGGTTAGAATATTGCATGGCATTAATGGAAGAGGGTTGGGGAGGCGAAGTGTTAGACGGTGTGACCTGATTGGTAGAAGCAGTTTGTAAAGACAACTGCTGCAATTGGCTCAACAGGTTCACCGCATTAGTGTCAATTGATCCAAAAATATCGTCCTCATATGTCCTAGCTTCGATTTGGCTATATCAACCGTAGTCCTAGGAGCATCAAGCAAGATTTTTTAAAGAATCCCAGACTGAGAATAAATCAATTCTAACTACTGGGCCCGAAAAATAGCTTGCTCTTCAGAATAGACTCCAGACAGAGAGACATCCTTGGAGATCTCAGGTTGTAATGATTTCAAGAACCATTCCAGACAGTATTCATGAGGAATTCCGGCTTTAATGAGCCTCTTTCTTCGTCTTTATTCTTGAATATGATCAGAGATTTGAGTTGCCATATCCTGACGGAAATTGGCCAGAGGTTCAGTTCTGACATCATAATGGATGGAAAACTAGAAATGATAAAGGAAAATGTTAGCCAAATCGGCTAAAGATGTAAAGCTGCACCCTGGCAACTATATATACCACTTAGCCGCATTGTCAGTTAAGGTGCATTGAAAATTTTTCAACCTAATCGATTCATCGATGAGGGAGTTTGATGAGCACCACAAATGGAATGTGGTTACATGGTCTCATGGGTCGTCACCGCCCTTCCCCTCGAACTTTGGAATATCCAATGGGAGTTTGGTAGGGACTAGAGGCCAGGTTAGATTGTATATGATTGGATCATTTGTCAATTTTGTGAGATTTGGCAAATTCAACGTTGCCAAAAAAGGAAGTCTGGGAGGACCTTGGGGATTCCACCTAGATTGGGCGGAGTTCCCAAAGTTCTGAAAAGATTGGCCTAGATTTTGAAAGGCACCAGGGTTCCCAAAGTAACTAGTAGAACCCGTTGAACGAAAATGTGATCATTGTGGTCCAGCGAAATTCAGAGTTTGACCAACTCCAGCCGAAAAACCTCCATAACCAACAAAGTTCCCTCCTAAAGAATTATAAGGAGCCAATAACCCCTAATAAGTATTCCAAGCAATAACTAAGGGAGGAATACTTCGAAACAAACTAACTCTGGTGTACGACCTATTCCCTTATTGGCCGAAAAATAGATTCCCACTTCCTATGCCACTAACTGTAGGGTTAGTCCAACCTTGAAAGGGATTACTACCTTGACTTGTAGAAGAGAAAGGCATAGATCCTATTTTCGGGTTGGAATTTGGTATATGACGACTTCCAAAAGGAAAACCCTGAAACGAAGCTGATCCATTCATCATGGATGTGGAGGCATTAAACAAAGCTGACGGAATACCCTAAAAATGGGTGCCAAACGGGAAAAATCCAGAACTAGATGCATTGGCTTGGGAATTTCCACTCGTAGACGGAATGGGGGTAGACCCAACTAAGGATGTGCTAGCAACAGACCCAAATAAGGATGCAGAGGGGATGGAAATAGTTCCTCCCCCTTGCACTGATGTTGGAGTCTGCATGGTTGTAGCACTCGTGGTAGATGCCATGCTTCCAGCCGTGGTCATCGAAGATAAATGCGTCAAAGAACCTAGACTTGACAGTCTATGCGTCAGAGTCCCAAAGTATAATAATAGGTCTACATGATCAGAAGGTAGAGGAGAATTCAGAGCCGCTAACGACTCTGGGAGTTATTCTACCTCAACGTTATTTTCCGACTAGAAGAGAATTCAAGAAAGAACTGGGGTGTTCCTCTCTAGCTCTGCGGAAGTACCAAACCTATCCGGGACACTAATGCCCCTGAGTAGAGGATCAATCTCCGATGTGATGGCTGCCATGGGGTGAAAACCACTGGCAATATTTCCCCTACGCCTTCTAGGAGAAGGCTCTAAACTTGGTTGTGAAATACCACGAAGCCTACGAGACCGTCTAGGCGATCGATCAGCCAATTTGAATTTTTTATTAAGATCTAATTAAATACTCAAGAAAAATGAAAGTTAGGCCAACTAGGAGCACAAAGCACACACTAAAAATGTCCCTAAAAGAGGTAAGCCAGTTAAACAACTTTCAAGTATTTCTGCTCCGGGTGATGAGGACCGGACACCAAAATACAAGAAATTGAAGTAGGGGCCTTCCGAAGATAGACTGGGATAATGAAGGCCGAGGCCTACTAGCGAAGGTATCAGAGGAAGTTATGCTGACCTCCAAACAATAGCATATGTCAGTGCAAGCCCCTGAGCTTTGGAAGGGTGCCCTCCAGAAGTACTGTTGAGAGTGATACAACGTCGACCTCAGGTGCCATGGGATTCCCCTCCGCAGCCACCTGTGTAAATCCCTAGGATAAGCAACTAAGGTTACCAACTCGTGTCAGAAGCCAGGCAGAACAGTCTTGAGGTAAGATCCAACAAGTAGGAGAGGGGGTATCTCTCTTCCTTATCTTCGAAAACCCTCGTGCTTAAATCCCAGATCTGGAGCTTTGCTGGTCTCCCTAATGCTATTGGATTTGCACTCTTTATTCAGACTTCTTGTTTGACAATTTAAAGTGGCCTTGGAGAGTTTTTTATCCACTCGTCTAATCCAAGGCCCTAAATATCCTAAAACTTGTTGGTGTGTCTAAATTGACAATATAAAAAAGTTCTAGTATATTTTCTTTAGCGCTTGTTTTTAAATTGGCTATTCTTAAGTCAAAGGGATAAACGGAAGTGAAACTTATGGTGTTTGTCGACACAAAAGAAATTAATAAAAACCAAACTATATGCAAATGCACTTATTTCGTTCTTCGATGAAAAGAAATTTCTACCAGGTTCTAAGGAACTTCTAATAAAGCAATAAATTTCTCTTTTCTTTTCTTTCAACAAGATTCACACTCACAAAAACTAACAAAAACTATCGGATGCCCTAAAAGATGCACAAACTACCCTAATGCAATGAGTATATGCTGATGTAAATAATTTAAGATTACTCTAAAGCAAAGAATGAAAGCAAATTGTTTATCACTTCTAATTAGCCACCTTAGATGTTGAGATAGAATATAAGTTCCTAATTCTAATTTTCATTCAAACACTAAAAGCAAATCTTAAGACAAACAAAATGCACTCTCACTCACAAAAAAAAAACCAAATCAAAACAAGGCAAAAGAAATAAAAGAAAAAGTTTTTAAGAAGTTTTCTTTTTCACAAAAGCAAACGAAAACACAATTTTTCAAAAGTACTCCAAATACTATTGAAGACTTTAAGACTGAAAAATAGGCAACAAAAACACTTTGCAATTTATCAACTCAATATGGGCGAAAACTCAACAAAATAGGTGTTTCAAAATGCCCTGAATGACCAAAAAGTAGTAAAAAGAGCTTGGTGACAATGATCAAAAGACCAAGAAAGACAAATTTCAAAATCATCAATCAACAACTTTCGAAAAGCGAGAAAAGCAAATGGCCACAAGATGCAGTTTTGACACAAAGCAAGAAGATCACAAAGATAAAGTTTGTCACAAAGGTTGAAACCAATCTTTCTGCTCTGGAAGACCAGAACAACCAAGATTATTAGAAAGAAATCTTGTGTGCTCAAAGAAAAATGGTGACACTTGCAACAAAACAAAACAAGAGCAAAACTTTCCACCACAAGAGAGAATTCGAAACCGTAAACTTGCTGCAAAACCAAAGACTAACAACAAAAATTGACTGCACAGGAAATACTTAGACTAGCAAACAAATCTTCTGAGACAGAAAGACTTAATAAAATCTTGGAAAATTAGGGTATACACGACTTTGTTAATACATAGTTGCATGTATATGTGATGCAACCCATAGAAACCTGCGTATACGCAGGTTCATATGGGGAAAGTTGCGTACATACACTACAAAACTACGTATATGACAGTTCACAAGAAGAAAACAAAAAAGTGGTCTGAAGAAACTGCTCAAACTTAAAGTTTGAGTTCCTATAGGAACATACAAATCAGTTACAGCAAAAAAACAAATAGCTGAGCCCTAATTGGCTTAAATTAACCCAACCTAGGAACAACAATACTATTGTCACCAGTGGAGTTGCTAATTCTATTGAGGGACTAAGTCCCCTAGGGCTTTGCGTCAACACCCTAGCAGAGTGAGGGGTTATCTACAGTAAAAGACAAGCATTCGACACAGACATGATACTTAAATAAGCAAACTATGCCAAGATGTGTACTTGGGGATCCTTCGTTCAAGTAGATCCAGCGAGGGCCCAAACCCTCTTGGAGTTCCTCTTGATCCTTGAACCTGCAAAACAACCAATTCAAAGAAGCATAGAAATATATGGACAAAGTATCATAAAGAAATCAACTTTACAACATATTGAAAGATGGTTAATTATACATTGAAACAATTATTCATATGTAAACCATAACAATAAAATCATATGCATAAAGAAGATTAATTTCGAGAACAAGACAAATGTTTCTTTATTGTAGATAACTAAAACAAAGCAAGGAAGGATATCACCTGAATCTTCCTCTTGTTGGCTCCAAGTGGAACCGTCCTCCAAGTCCGTCCAATCCCAAGTCTTCAAAAGGCTCCTTCCATGACTCACACAAGGATATCTCAACTAGTGAAATAACATCAAAACTCAAGGAAACAAGGGTTTCCTGCAGTGGGGGAAGTGTTGGAATCACAGGGATCTTCAGACTTGATCAGGGATAATCTCAACAAAGTAATTCTCTCTCTTCTCTCCTCCTTAAGGCCTTCCCATTGAAGCCTTTTTATACTTCTCCCAAAGTAGTTTTTTAGTTAGGAATTCGTTCGGAACAGTTGAGGCCATGAGCACTAATAGGTAATCAACAGGTAAAACTCGTGATCTCTGCCCGAAATTAAGGAGACTTAATTTGTATAAGTGTTTTAAGACATATACGCGGGTTGGGTATACATTGACCCATGTACACATGCATTTAGCTCAGGGCAATGTCATGTATAGGGAATAAAACACTGTTTTTTAGGTATTTGGACCAAGTCTGGAAGGAGGGGTTAACCTAGGCCATAAATACAGTATCACAAATATGATGGGCGAGATTTGGAGCTATAACAGTTAACCATATGTATAAGACTAATTTGATCATTGGCCACAACCTCAAGGACATTTAGAAGCTCATAAATATATGTTCAATTAAATAGCGTATTCCAAATAAGATGAACATATTTAGTAAAAATTTGCACTAATAGATCAAAGATCACAATTTTGGTGTTTTTATATGGTTAAAACCTTATGAGAGAGAAAAAAATCAACAACCCCAACCAACATGACCACCTGAGTAAAATTTATTAATGCAAAAGAAAATATTTTACATAAGAGAGTCCTTAGAATCAATAATCATTCATGACCCTCCATGCCCTTTAAATAGAGATCATGGACTAATTGAGTGTGAATCCATGGACCAATAGTTATTAATATCAAGGAGAATATAATCCATTGGATCATTCTATGTCTAGAACATATCACGATCTTCAAATTACAATGCAACTAATGCATCCTAAAGAAACACGCTAAGAAGCACACTTTTACCTAATAGAAACATTAGATCAAGTAGAACTTAAATAACACCTAAGTTTCTAAGTATCTTAACAATGTATTTATGAGATCCTAACTACCTCATGGCATGCTCAATTATATATTAACCTAGCAATTTTAGGATCTTTAGCTATTGACATAACTCACCACATGTATTCGATGCCCCCTATCTATGCCTCACTATCAACTATGGTACCCAACTCTCTTTATTCACATGTCATGTGTGGATTGGTGGGTTTATCATAGTTCCTTGATTGCACATCTACTGATTTTTATGGTAAGGGACTATTACCCAACAACTTAATACAACAATTTATTAAATCATGTTCTTACACATTGTGATGCAATTATATCACACCTTAACTAGGTATTGATATTCTTAGCCCTCCATACTTTTGGTTGGAATATTCATGATGGTATTGTGAGTGCCCAAGGGCATCCTCAAGATATGTTCTCAAATATTGTTATACAATTACAACCTATCTTTTTCCAACATAAACAAAACACTCATGCTTTAGAACCTAGTTCAATATATCCTAGTGCAATAGTAAGTACTATGTCAAGCAAGGGAGGTGGTGATTTGGTGATCATAAGTTCCATAATTTCTCTTTTACTAATTCCATTACGAACTATGAATTTCTTGGTGCATCACATTCATGCATTAAATATCCATGCGACTATTCTGATCATACCTAAAGGTGTCCTATTGATCATAGTTCTGATTTAATATCTAATTGTGATGGACCTGGAAGAGGAGAAACATGTCAAGTATCTACATGTTTTCCTTGCTTTGTTTAGAGGTACAATGTGATTTATATAGTAATATATAATTTTAGTTGGAGATTTCTGTTTGATGTTTGGCGTAGTATAAGAGATTAAGGACTGGTAACTCATATTATATGAGAGAATATGCATATAGTTCAATTATGATTAATAGGTGGCTCCATGCTTGTCTATTGGCACAATCCTCTCAAGTGATCCAATATTATGGTTCTTCATTATCTTCATATGGAGTTTCATTTGTAGGTGCTCACTTTGTTTAGGCCTTTACTTTCATTTGTAGGTGCTCACTTTGTTTAGGCCTTTACTTTAATGTTTTTAGTGATCATCAATTGATATTAAAAATAACTCATTGAACCTATTATTTTGGCCCAGGAAATATTGAAGGTTGCTCCTATTATCCATCCCTGAGCCTTGTGTATTATATAGGGATGTGTTGTAGAAGGAGCTCATTTAGGCTCTTCGATGCAAACATCCCAAAATAGGAATTATTCCTAGGAAGAATTATTACAGTAGGTTAATGGCTACGGGGATTTGAAAGGCCTTATGCAATCAATATTTCCAAAGTTCATTGAAGGCTTGATCCACGATCCAAATACTCATCATATTTTTTTTGGTATTGTAATGAAACATGACCTTGAGAGCCATGATCACATTATCAAGAAACATGTTTATCATTAGATTTTTGTTTCACTTTGATAAGTTGACATTAGTATTTTTGTGGACCTCTATTAAATTGTTCCATGTGGCTTGGAAAGAAATTTATGAAGCATGGGTATGTGTTCCCTTACATGTAGGATCCATTGCTCATGAAATTCAAGATCCACATTTTAATCAATTGGCTATAGAAGCATTTACCCAATGATGTTCTTTTGATTTACTCAATATTTCTTATTTTAATGCTTATCAATGATGGTGTACAATTGGATTATATGCTAATAAATATTTTTATCTTGGTGCTTTTTCCTTACTATTGTTTTTGCGATATTTTCAATACACAATAGTTTACATCTACCACCTAAATCCATGCCAAATATTTCATGGCTAAAAAATGTCAAATCTCGTCTCAATCAACATTTTTTAAGACACTTTGGAGTTAGTTCTCTAGATTGGATGGGGACTTCATTTCATTTGTATATTCCCAAATAAAGGGTAGTGCATGTGAGATGGGATAATTTTTTAAACTTATTATCACATCCCTAAGGTTTCTGACTACTTTTCATAAGTAAATGGAATCCTTATGCTGAAAATATTGATTCGAATCTTCAAGTTTTTGGTACCTCCTAAGGGGTGGTAATTTTTATTCTAAATCTTCTCAGAGTATTCCATCCACAAATCCAAAGTTTATGGTTGACTGTTATTTCTCATCACCATTTAGTTATTTCCTTTTTCAATTCTTGCTCATATGTATAGAATTGATTTTGTGCTTGGTCACATTATATATGATATTTTGGAGGAACATGTTCCTCTAGGAGGAATATTAGGATGCATACATAAGGGTTTCTATAAAATAATAAATAATTCTCTTTCATTTTAATTAGGTGTTACTTAAGATTCTTTGGGGTTATCACTTCCTTGGTAGCTCAACAGATGTATTTTTTACCCAACTTTGAATTCATAACACATAAATTCACCACCAAAATTGAATTATATAATTTTAATCAACATATTGATGACTTCATTATGATAGGTTCCTTTACTTATGAAGCTATATTCCTCATTCGTGATAATAATATAGAACAAAATAAGAATAATTTATTGCTAAGAGTGTTGGAGAAGAAGGCAACTATAATATGTCATCTTATATGTGTTAGTTCAATACTATGTTTCCATACCTTGGGATTTTATGTTCATAATGATGTTATTCTTCCTTTTCGCTCTCTAGGAAAAAAATCTTTATCGATCCATATTTCCTCAATGGATACAATATTCTCATCACAATGAATTATATGGTTTTAATATACTCTTATCTTCAGCATGTGTTTAAACATTCAATGTAGGTAAGAGTATATGCTTACCTGATTGGTTAAATTCTATTAATGATAATAATTAATTAATTTTCCTTAACAATCAATCTTGGATATTTTTTTATTCATCATGCTATTGCACTAGGTTTACATACAATTACATTGATCCTAGTTAAAAGTGATTCAAATGTGCAAATGCCAAATAAGAATGATTTTGGTTATAATTTTTCCTCGGATGGTCTAGGATAGGTGGAACATAATGCAATATATAAGTCTAGCATGCTTTTCTTTTTATCTATTTCATATATGTTGAATAATATTGGACGGGTTACTTTCTATTGGCATTGCAAGCATATAAAGTTATGGCAAGGTCATGTAGTGGAATTTAATAAGTATTCCACTTCTTTAATGGGATGGTAAATAAATTGTATATGGTTAAATTATTCACAACTTATTAATGGATACAATCCTTTCAATATGAACACTTATCTATTTGGGCATGGATGTTTTTATTCAAGCATATTGTTTGGGGTATTGAATTTATGTTCCTAATTTCATAGTGTGGATATTGGCAGGAACTAATAAAAAATATCATATGGGTCCATCAAGACAAAACTTTAGGTAATTTAGTTCTATGGAGTGACATGCTAGTAGCTCTTTCCATTATTCAAAAACAATTAGTTGGATTAGTTCATCTTTTTGTAGGTTATATATTCACACTTGCAACCTTTTTTATTTCTTCTACATCAGGTAAATTTGGCTAATTCTTCTTCACCAATTTCATTAGTGAATGGGATATCATTATATATAGAAAAATTAAAAACAAATTAAAATTAGTTAACATAATATTTTTCCATCTAAAATCTAATCTATATTTTAATTATTGGTAGGTAACAATAAAGAATGAACTATTATGGTGAGAAGGAACCTCATTTAGAGAGTGAAGAAGAGACAAGCATTGAATAAAAATATCATTTTATTTTCAATATTTGGAGGAAGAAAGCAAATCATCATTATATGACAAATTGAAAAATCATAAAAACTTGCAATCTCCACCATACATTAGTGCACCTAAACATCTCCATTGACATTTATTTTCAAATAGAATATGTAGATCCAACTCTCAAGACTTTATATTCCCAAAATAGATACTCCATGAGATGGCCCATGCATGTTTATTTCCCAAGGTAACAACATTGAGTTTTATAAAAAGAAAAAATACAGTTATTGAAGTGTATTCAATAATGGAAGAGCACCCCTATTCCTATATAAGGATAGGAATAATATATTCCCTGATTATTTGGTGTACACATTTTGACTATGATATCAATAAATATTGTAAAGTAGAGTATTTTGTTGGCTTGCAAGGCTCATATCCTTTAGGTCATGAGTTCAAATCTTATCCTCTAGATAAAAAAATAAGAAACATTTTGTTATGCAAAGGATTGTTATCTCAATTATTGTTTCATAATTGAATGATAAGGGAGGAAAATATACCGTCAATGCATGAAATATTCATTTTCATATTGCATGTGATGGGTAGGTAGCATGGATTGAGCCCACATCTCCCCCTTGGCAAAGAGAAAGTTTACCATTTAGAGTACTAGCATTACATACATACATATGTTTATACATATATAACATAATATGAAAAATACATATATGTTAAATCCTATTGGTAATTAGATACCATTTATTGATGGTCCAATTATTCATTCGAATATGGATATAGAAAATCCCTACTCCTTGGTCCTAAAGGAAAAGGCCCTTTAGAATAACTATAAAGCCCTTTGGGAAGGGGTGGGGATTTTGAGCCTAAAACATCTATAAAAAAATTAATATATGAAAGAATTAACACTACTTACAAAAATGATTGATCTCATCCAAAATGAAGCTCTCAAAACTACAATATATTTGCTACTTTACTAATCATCGGGAGAGGCAAATGCAACAAGTACATTAATCACCAATCACTAGTAAAAATTAAATAGAAATTAATGCAAACATAGCCAATTGAAAATAAATAATTATTATTGTGATCTTATAAGCTACCAACATTAAATTCTAATCAAATGGAGCATGGAAATGATTTTGAAAGACTAGGTCAACGTATGGATCAACAAATACTAAGATGTAGTGAGAGAGTGGTCATATGGAAAAGAAAACAGAAATGGAGTCAATGGTTTGAGGATAGTGAAGGAGATAGTGAACCTACGATCCATAGTGGTGTGTAACACCATTTTTCTATGAAAAGGCAAAGGGTTTTGGTCCAAGGAAAATGTGCTTTCCCATAAATTTGTAAGACCTACTGTTCGAGCATGCATGTTGTGGAGGAGTATGGATTGTTGTAAGACCTTAAGACTTTGATCAAACATACATGCAGTGCGGTGGAAAATGGAGTAATCAAGCTATGGAATGGACCACTTAGATAGGTAACAGGGTGGAAGGTGTATTAGTATCCTAAATTGAAGGGGGGGATGTGAGATCTCAAGGGAGATGGTTGATGAATGATTGGGACCAAGTTAATCTCCTTGAGTCAAGTTTAAGGAGTGGATTGCTAGGGTGCTTGGAGTAAACTTGACTCAGTCAATTTATTAATGGTTTTCTAGCTTGAGGTTTGTGAGAATCCATGGTTTCGACCATGGTATTCATGTGGAATATAGCCTATTTAAAGGCGAGAAGACTTCAAATAATTTTTTCCTGCTTACTAGGGGAATACAAGGCAACAATGTTTTTAGACCCCACCACTTCTATCAGTGTTTCATCATCCTACTTGTTTAATTATATTACCAAAAGGGTAAAATATATAATACAACCATTCTTAATTCATATATTACAATCAATTTCTTTTTACTAGCCCTCATTGTTTAGTAATTGACTTTGGGAGATCCATGATTCTCATGTTCGGGAGTGAAATTCGGGAATCCAATTTTCCTACTACACTTTTTCAAGGGTTAAGAGACAACTTGATGGAGCTAGTAGCCTAGAAGATTTCGAATTCATAATGATGGGGAGTTATAATGTTATAATGGTTGACAGAACCATGTATGCTAAGGACATCCTAGTAGACTAGCGGTCGCCACGGTTGCAGCTGTTGGGCACCCATGCATTCTGGTTGTTCCTTTATATCGATGTGGACATATTCTTTTGTCATGTTTGACAACAACTAGAATTTGTTGGTTGAGATTGTGACAAGTAGTCATTAAGAGGGGGACTTGGAAAATATAATTCCTACCTGTCTTGGTTTCTAAGTAAAAGAGCGTGTTGTTCTTTAAGATTTGTTTAGATGATCCCTAGTTTAGTGTTTAGTTGAGAGATTTACTCAACTAAGTGATTGTGTGGTTAAGATAGAATTTCTATCTTTAACGAATGATTGATGTATTTATATGTTTGTTTCATCTAATATAAATGGTAAGTTTTAGTGTTAAATTAGATTTTCAAATCTTTATAATTTAAGAAAAAAGATAATTATCATTTTTCATATTATATTTTAAATCATTTGAATTAATCTAGGTCCCAAAACTTTAACTTAAATATTACATTTATGTAAAAATATTTCTTATATTCAACTATACATATTTACAATTCCATATAAAATTTAAAAATATAAAACCACATATTTAAACTTCCATATAAACTTTTACCTAAAAAACCTAATATCGTCGATATATTGGTTGACTAATTTGAAATTACTCATTATATCTAAATATATATATGATTTGATTAATTAAAATGTAAAATGTTTAATTATTGTATCTAGAGCTACTTTAATCTAGTATGGAAGAGATGTTGTCATGTCTTGTCTTGTCCTATCTTATTCTGTAAACATTTTGACTAGATCAAATTACACAAAAACAAAAATAAAAATAAGATAAAATAAAATTAATAATGTGCAAACATTTTTACTCAGTCATAATAAAATAAAAATAATGTTTAAAACAAATCATGATATGTGCCCTTGATATTGACTCATGGTATGAGAACCTATGGTATTTACCCATAGTATGGAATATAGCCTAGTTAAAGGGGGGAATTAAGGACTTGCATAAATTTTGATGGGTAATACCCATTAGTAAGTTTGCACATTTACATTTACCCATTAGTATGTTATTTATGTGAGTATGACTATTTCCAACAATTTAAATTTTAAATTGGTTTACAATTAATAATGAAAAGTCATGACACAAATATCTTGAAATCATGGTATAAATATAACAACTACATCCATAATTTGATGAATGACATTCTCATAAGTATAGCAATTACATCAGTAATTTGAGGAATAATATTTTATTATATACTTATTAAATTTATTTTTTCAACTATAATTTTTTTTTTTAATTAAATAAGATTTTTAAAGACATTTTTGTGATTAATTTTAATCGAAATTTAGCTTAAATTTAAACTATAAAATATTCTTTAAAATGCTGAATCTATATTCATAAATTCAAAAAAAAATCACATTCTCTCTTGAATTAAATTTGTTTGGCCGCTCACAATATTTTACGGGCTCTTTAAAAAAGGGAGTCCTATTCAAATTTTCATTGGATAAACAGAGTTACATTAAAATTCCAACCCTACTTTTACGTTTGACAATCCATCTTCGATATTTAGGGGAAGGCGCAAAGAAAGATTTACGACGTGGATCACGGAGGATTCTTCTGTTTATGAGGCAGAAGAGGATCTAGTGATGGCGTCGCTGCAGGTTGACGAGAGAGTAATATGGGTTGCCTTCTCCTTTGCCCAACAGATATGAATGACTCCCCTGTTCAATCACTTTCCCATCTTGAATCACAGCAATCGAATCTGCATTCTGGATGGTTGTCAGTCGATGAGCTATCACAATGCTTGTTCTCCCCACCATTATTCTGTCCAGCGCCTCTTGAACGATCTTCTCCGACTGGCTGTCCAATGCGCTTGTTGCCTCGTCCAGCAGTAATATGCTCGGATTCTTTATTATCGCCCTCGCTATCGCAATCCGCTGCTTTTGCCCTCCCGATAATTGAACTCCTCTGTCTCCGCAGTTTGTTTCGTATCCCTCCTCCAAAGAGCTGCACAGATCCAAGTTAATTTCACTGATCTGGTTCAATAAATCATAATCTATTCCACAAATAATTATTTCAATTGTAGTTGATTATAAACATTCTGTTTCAATTGAACAATTGCAGTATTACCTGATGAAGTCATGAGCATTTGCAGCCTTTGCAGCTTCGATCATCTCCGCCTCGCTTGCTTTCTCTTTTCCATAGAGAATGTTGTCTCTAATGCTTCCTCCGAACAGTGTGGGCTCTTGACCTACTAGAGCTACGTGATTCCTCAAACTCTTCAAATTGAAGCTCCTGATGTCACTGCCATCGATTTTCACCGATCCTTTTAGGGGATCGTAAAACCTTTCAATTAATCCAATGATGGTCGATTTACCGGATCCGCTTTGTCCTACAAGTGCCATGCTTTTGCCAGCTTTTATCCTTAAGCAGAAGTTCTTGAAGATCATAACATCTGGACGAGCTGGGTAAGCAAAGTCCACGTTTCTCAGGTCCACGCTTCCTTCTATCTTATCCGTTTTCTCACCCTTCTCATCGTCCGGGTTTATCTGGCTCTCTCTGTCCAGGATGCCAAAGACGGATTTGACTGCATCAGAGCCTTTAGCGATGTCGGTGCTCATACTTCCTGCTTCTCCTATCGCTCTTCCAGTGCTCATCAGAATGAAGAAAACTTGGAAAAGAGCTTTGGAGGTGATTTGTCGTTTCGCTACAAGGTGTCCCCCATACCAGAAGTCCAGAGCCATATTAGCTATAGTGATGCATTGTGATGCTCCCAGGGCACATCCTGCAAACAAAGATTGTTTGATACTGTCTCTGCGAGGTCCTTCTTGAGTCTTTTCGAAGAGACGGAGAATCTTGTCCTGTGAAGAGAATGCACTAATAGTACGATGGTTAGCAACAGCTTCTGCTGCTAGTTGACTGCCTTTATCTTGAGCTTTGAGAGACTTTTGAGACATGGCCTTAAGCAGAACCTTTTTGGTGTAGAAACATAATACTATGACGGGTTGCACTGCAATTATTACAAGTGCAAGGCGCCATGATAAAATCAAAGCCATCGTGAAGGCTACTAGCACGGCGGAAGAGGTTTGTACAAGTAACGATATACGATCTCCAACCAGGGATCTCACCTATAATAGAACATTCTAATCATCAGAAAACTGTGACACAGATCCCAACATTATTATAAATACTAAAGCATTTAGGTCAGGTACTTGCCACATTAGCCTCTGTTGCGAGTCTGGAGCAAATAGCTCCGCTAGAATTCTCGTCCTTGTCGAACCACCCAACCTCGAATGTAAAGATCTTGGATAGCATTCGCTCTCGAATTCTTTTTGTAAGATATTCCCCCATAGCTGCAAAATTGTAATGCTGCAGCACGTTCACTGAGAGCGATATTACTCCCAAGGCCACAAAAATGGAGGCGTATACTTTGATTTTGGATTTGATTTGGTGATGGTCTTGAAGAAAAAATACAGATATAACTTCCCCAAGGAAAAAGGAATAGACAGGTTGAACTGCTCCAAAAGCTAAGGCTCCTGCACAGCCTAATAGAGCATGCTTCCATTCCGGAGTATTTAAAAGAAGCAGTCGACGGAATGAAGGGGCGGACGGAGGCTTCTGTTCAACTATCAGTTCTCGCTGGACTGATGCAGACATGTTCGAACTCGATCTGCTATAGATGCTAGAGCTCCTTGCTCTCAAAGACTGGTCTAGCACAGTGGAGCCTTCGAATCGCTCATCTGGCTTATCTGCCGCGGCCTGTTGCAGCTGAACCAAAGTAGCATATGCTCCGTGGGGTTTATAGATCAGATCTTCATGCGTACCTGTCTCGATCACATGACCATTTTGAACCACCGCAATCATGTCCGCGTTGCGGATTGTGGAGAGGCGATGAGCGACTATAATTGTTGTGCGTCCGACTGAAGCTTGCTCTAGAGCATCCTGAACAATCTTCTCCGACTCTGCATCTAGAGCACTCGTGGCCTCGTCTAGAAGAAGTAGACGAGGATCCTTGAGCATAACTCTTGCAATAGCTATACGTTGCTTTTGCCCTCCGGACATCTGGACTCCGCGCTCACCCACCTGTATTACCAAATGAAAGGAAATTCAAATCGACTGCTCTTGCCAGAAATGGAAGATGAGAAAGAAAAGGTAAATTTTACCTGTGTGTCATAACCATCTGGTAGTTGACTGATGAAATTGTGAGCATTGGAAGCTTTGGCAGCAGCAATAACCTGATCCGTGCTGGCTCCATCCTTCCCGAATAGAATGTTCTCCTTGATTGATGTAGCAAAGAGTGCAGGTTCTTGACTTACTAGTCCAATCTGGGAACGGAACCATTTCAATTGTAGCGTTTTAGTGTTCACTCCATCCAACAAAATCTCTCCAGTGAGCGGATCATAGAACCTCTCTATCAACGCCACAACCGTAGACTTGCCTGACCCGCTTCCTCCCACCAACGCAACGGTCTTGCTTGATGGAATAGTGAGACAGAAATTGTGAAATATCTTGGACTCTGGTCGAGATGGATATGCAAACTCAACGTTTCTAAATTCAATTTCGCCGCTGACCTCCTGCAATATTTCTCCTTTTGGATTTTCCCAATCAATGATCGGTTCTCTGTCGATCATCTCAAAGATGCGTTTACCAGCAGCACGTGCCTCTGAGAAGTATCTTATATTAGGAAGCGCAGTCCCGAGAGCTCTGCAAACACATCAGTGATTCCAGAAATTGTGATTGAACTTAACAAAATGGATTAAATTTTCCGTTCTTGTATCAATTATAGAAATAACTGAGAAGGAGAGAAATGGATAGGGAGAAAACTTACAAGCCACCCATAAGTATGAGAGATGAAGTGACGAAAATCCTTCCTCCGCTAGCCCCATGATACATAACCAATGTGCTACCATACCAAGCGTTGAAGGCCCAGATACCGAAGGTCACTGCTACGCTACCTATTGCCAACCCTTTGACAAGACCTTGTTTAAGGCCAAGCTTTACAGTTAAGTTAAGCGCATCGGAGAACTTGGTCATTGTCCTGTCCTCTCCAACGAAAGAAAAGACTGTCCTGTTGGATATTTTTAATGGGGAAAATACCAAAAACCAAATATTCAAACACACAGAGGCAATGCTCTGTTTCTTTTGCTCCAGGATCTTTTGTGCACACAGAATTCACTGAGGAACAGAGGATTTCACCATAAAATATTTCTATTCATTAAAACAAAAAAAACATTCACTGTGTCTCCATATGAGAATTTACACTGCTGGAAAAATTCCCATTAACATTTACTGCTGTAAAACCTCCATTCACATTTACTGGTGTAAAACAATTTTACATACTGCTGTAAAAGCAAAACTTACACAGGCTTACAAAAACTTACTTCGTGCAAAACCACACATGGTTTTCGCTACTTAAAAAAACTTCACAAAACATTACTGAATGTATTCATGCACTGCTGTGCATACATCCTCTGGTTCTTCTTCTTCTTTTACCGCACCATCAACATTTTTCACTGCTGTGAATACCCATACATACCTCCCGTGTGCAATGCATAACATTTTAAAAATCAATACAAAAAACATTAAACTTATTACATACGATTTCCTATTTAATACATGCCGTATATAAATATATATAAAAACATATATTATAACATGCCCATGCTCATATTAAAAGAGCCTCACCAAAATCTTGTACCAATCATTAAATTCTTTTACCTAGGGCGGTCAACCATAAACCTTTTACTCCACGCAAAACATTGAATTGATGTGGGTTCGTATGCAGCTCCAGGTGATCAACGGCGGAGAACACGGGAGCAAATCCAACGGTGGAGAACAATATCGGAAGACCAACAAGTGCTGAAAGTTAACCTCCGAGATTCTTACGTTGCGTTACGTCAGGGGTCAACCACGCGTCAGCTCCATATTTTCTCGGAGCTCCTTCCCGGATTATTCCTTCGTCGGCAAATAGCTCCGAGAAAATCCGGTGAACGGTTTCTGGCTTGGTTCACGGTTTTTCTTGGTCTGCGTTGAAATTAGATTTCAACACTCCCCTTTAATTTCAACAGCTGGGCATTCAGTCATACCCAGACACTTTCTCAAAAATTCAAAGCTCTTCTGATCAAGTGGCTTTGTCAAGATGTCTGCTACCTGTTCTTGAGTCCTGCAATGTTCTAGGACAATTTCTCCATTGTTCACCAATTCTCTGATGTAGTGAAACCTGGTATCAATGTGTTTCGTTCTCTTATGAAACACTGAATTCTTTGACAATGCAATAGCTGAGCTATTGTCACAAAAGATCACTGTCGCTTTTGCCTGCTCTTGGCCTAAGCTTCTCAACATTCTTCTCATCCACACTGCTTGACATGCTGCTGCTGTAGCTGCCACATATTCAGCCTCTGCTGTAGACAATGCTACAATGGACTGCTTCTTAGAAGCCCATGAAATGGCTCCTGAACCCATATTAAAAACATAACCGGAAGTGCTCTTCCGATCATCTACACTTCCAGCCCAATCGCTGTCTGTGTATCCAACCAAATCTGAATGTTCTGAGGCATGATATAAAATTCCAAACATTTTGGTGCCTTTGACATACCTCAAAATTCTCTTTGCTGCCTGCCAATGTGCCTCCTTTGGCCTCTCCATGAACCTGGAAATTAAACTAACAACATACATTAAATCAGGCCTAGTTGCTGTTAAATACATAAGGCTGCCTACAATACTTTTGTACAAGCTAGGATCAAAATCCTTGCTGCTGTCCTCTCTGCTGAGCTTTAATCCCATCACTGTGGGAGTGATTGCTGCCTTGCATTCTTCCATCTTAAATCTGCTCAAAACTTGATTTACATATCTTGCTTGAGATATAAAAATTCCTTTTTCATTTTGATCTACTTCTATGCCTAAGAAGTATCTCAAGAAACCCATGTCAGTCATTTCAAATTCATCCTTCATGACTGATTTAAAATTCTCAATGAGCTGATCATCATTACCTGTGAAAATCACATCATCAACATACAAAACAACAATTAAAATCTTACCATCCTTTTCCTTGATGTAGACTGTGGGTTCTCCTTCACACTTGTCAAATTCATTATCTAATAGATATGAATCTATCCGGCTGTACCATGCTATTGGCGCTTGCTTCAGCCCATAAAGAGCTTTCTTCAATTTGCACACTTTGTGCTCTTCACCTTTCTTCTCATATCCGAGAGGCTGTTCCACATAGACCTCTTCCATTAACACTCCATTTAGGAATGCTGATTTCACATCCATTTGGTAGACTTTCCATTTGTTTTGTGCTGCTATGGACAACACTGCTCTCACGGTTTCCATTCTTGCAACCGGGGCGAAAGTCTCATCATAATCTCTCCCATACTGCTGCTTGTACCCTTTGACAACCAGCCTTGCCTTGTGCCTTTCTATCTTGCCTTCAGCATTGCTCTTGGTCTTATAGACCCATTTCACACCAATGACTTCTTTGCCTTTTGGTAACTCAACCAAATCCCATGTTTTGTTTCTCTCTATGGCATTCATCTCCTCATCCATAGCTTCTATCCATTTCCTATCTTTGATTGCATCTTCGAAATGAATAGGATCATCAACATGACAATACAAGGCAAATAAGGAATTCATTCCTTCTTCATAAATTTCACTTAGATTTCTAAACTTCTTACCTCGTTCACTTGGTGTGCAAGTGCTTGAAGATGCACTTGAATTTCCTCCTTGTGGTGTGCTTGGAGAAGCACTCTCATTGATCCTCAATGGTGTACCTTGCTGTCCTTGTGTTGGCGCTGTTGTTTGGGGATTCATTTCAGCCACCTCCTCTTCATCTTCATCATGAGACAAACAGTTCTTGACATTGACTGTTTTCTCTATGCTTCCATCCCAAGCTTCCTCTTCTATGAATTGAACATCCCTGCTGACAAAGAACTTCTTGGTAGATGGAATGTACAGCCTGTAGGCTTTGGATTCATCACTGTATCCAATGAAGATGCATTTCTCCCCTTTGCTGTCCAACTTCCTCCTTAGCTGATCTGGTATGTGTGCATAGGCCACACACCCAAAAACTCTCATGTGGGTGACTCCTTGCTTTCTCCCACTCCATGCCTCTTCTGGCACCTTGTTCATCACTGCTTTTGTAGGACACCTGTTCAATATATAAACTGCACAATGTACAGCTTCAGCCCAATACTCATTTGGCAAATGCTTTGCCTTCAACATACTCCTCGCCATATCCATGATGGTCCTGTTCTTCCTTTCAGCAACTCCATTTTGCTGCGGAGTGTACCTTGTTGTAAACTGTTTGTGAATTCCATTTTCTCTACAAAATCTTAGGAATTCCTTGGAGATATACTCACCTCCTCTATCAGTTCTCAAAACTTTTATATGCAGCCCGCTTTGGTTCTCCACAAGTGCTTTGAAGTTTTGAAATTTCTCAAACACTTCACTTTTGTTTTTAAGGAAGTATATCCAAGTCTTTCTTGTACAGTCATCAATGAATGTTAGGAAATATTGGCTGCCAGCTAATGATGGAGCTTGCATTGGTCCACACAAATCTGAGTGGATAATCTCTAAGGGTGCCTTTGCCCTTATACTTTTCCCTGATGGAAAACTCTCTCTATGTTGTTTTCCCAAAATGCAGCCTTCACATAGGCTGTCCGGTTTCTCTATCAATGGTAATCCTCTTACCATTCCTTTCCTGCTCAACAAGTTTAGACCTCCAAAATTTAGATGCCCAAATCTCAAGTGCCATAACCAGTTCTCATCCTTTGGCACGCTTTGGAAGGCCTCTTGGGTGACTGCTGCAATTTCACCTTTGTTCTTCAAGTCTGCCCTGATCCGGAGAGGGAACATCCTGTTCCTTGTCATCTTCACTTCAGCAATGCATCTCTTGCTGGGTGGTATATCCATGATGGTGCACACATCATTTACAAAGTAAACATTGTAACCCTTTTGGATAAGCTGTCCAACACTCAATAGGTTACATCTCATTCCGGGGACATAGTAGACATCTGCTATGGTTTTCCTTTCTCCTTGTTTTGTAAATATTTTTACCTCCCCTTTTCCCATAACAGACACTTTACTATCAGTTCCTAGTGTGACCTCTGATTTCAAATTCTGATTTAAGGCTGAGAAGAGGGCAATGTTTCCTGTCATATGGTTGCTGCAACCTGAGTCTAAAAACCATATGTCTTCACTATGTGTTTCAGCCATGTTACAAGCTAACAGGACATTATTTTGACTGCTATTTTCTCTTGTAACATTTGCATTTTGTCTGTTGTTCATATCATGCTGTTTCTTTCTACAATCACTAGCATAATGTCCATACTTTTTGCAATAATAGCATTGAACATTAGATTTATCATACCTTTGTCCTTGAGCATGATGTTGTCCTCCTTGTTGGCTGCTGCCTTGGCCTTGGTTCTGATTTGGATTGTTGCCTCTTCCTTGTGCATTTGATGAGTTGTTCCTTCCACCTCTATTCTGGCTTCTGCCTCTTCCTCTTTTGTTTCCTCTGCCTTGACCTCTGCCTCTTCCAAAGGACATCTGGGTTTTGAAGGCTTGCTCAAGAGATGAGTTTTCATTCCTACTCAACCTCTGCTCATGTGTTATCAGTGATGCATGCAGCTCATCAACTGAATAGCTTGAGAGATCCTTTGTCTCTTCAATGGTGGTGACTATGGCATCAAACCTTGAGGGTAAGACCCTCAATATTTTCTCCACAATTCTTCTGTCTTCAATGGTTTCTCCATGAGTTCTCATTTGTGTGATTACACCAATCACATGAGTGAAGAATGAGTCAATGTTATCTGACTCCTTCATGTTCAAGTTCTCAAAATCCTTTCTCAGCAATTGTAGCTTTGCTGTCTTCACTCTCTCCATGCCTTGATAGGCTGTCTTGAGGGTTTGCCATGCTTCATTGGCTGTCTTAGCTGCTGCTAACCTTGGAAACATACTCTGGTCTACTGCTAGATACAACAACACACGGGCTTTTAAATCTTTCTTCCTATTGTTCTTCAGCAGATCCTTCTCTCCTTGAGTTAATGCATTGAACTCAGTTTCATCTGCTGGTTCTTCAAAGCCTTCTTCAACTATTTCCCATAAATCTTGGGAAGCAAGCAGAGCTGTCATAGTTATTGACCAGTAGTCATAGTTCTTCCCATTAAACTGTGGAAGCTGGGTGTTAAACAAACCCATACCAGTGCTTGTGCTGGCCATTCCTTGACTGTGTATTTAAAACACTGACTGTCTCTTCAATAACAAACAAGATAGCTATGAAGAATACCTGAATCCTTTGTTGTCTGAGTCTTCTGTCTGCCTGAGAGGTTTTGCTGCAGCAACAACCTTCTCTCTTCAGCTTCTTTGTCTCCTTCAAAGAGCCTAAGCCTGCTCTGATACCACTGTTGGATATTTTTAATGGGGAAAATACCAAAAACCAAATATTCAAACACACAGAGGCAATGCTCTGTTTCTTTTGCTCCAGGATCTTTTGTGCACACAGAATTCACTGAGGAACAGAGGATTTCACCATAAAATATTTCTATTCATTAAAACAAAAAAAACATTCACTGTGTCTCCATATGAGAATTTACACTGCTGGAAAAATTCCCATTAACATTTACTGCTGTAAAACCTCCATTCACATTTACTGGTGTAAAACAATTTTACATACTGCTGTAAAAGCAAAACTTACACAGGCTTACAAAAAACTTACTTCGTGCAAAACCACACATGGTTTTCGCTACTTAAAAAAACTTCACAAAACATTACTGAATGTATTCATGCACTGCTGTGCATACATCCTCTGGTTCTTCTTCTTCTTTTACCGCACCATCAACATTTTTCACTGCTGTGAATACCCATACATACCTCCCGTGTGCAATGCATAACATTTTAAAAATCAATACAAAAAACATTAAACTTATTACATACGATTTCCTATTTAATACATGCCGTATATAAATATATATAAAAACATATATTATAACATGCCCATGCTCATATTAAAAGAACCTCACCAAAATCTTGTACCAATCATTAAATTCTTTTACCTACGGCGGTCAACCATAAACCTTTTACTCCACGCAAAACATTGAATTGATGTGGGTTCGTATGCAGCTCCAGGTGATCAACGGCGGAGAACACGGGAGCAAATCCAACGGTGGAGAACAATATCGGAAGACCAACAAGTGCTGAAAGTTAACCTCCGAGATTCTTACGTTGCGTTACGTCAGGGGTCAACCACGCGTCAGCTCCATATTTTCTCGGAGCTCCTTCCCGGATTATTCCTTCGTCGGCAAATAGCTCCGAGAAAATCCGGTGAACGGTTTCTGGCTTGGTTCACGGTTTTTCTTGGTCTGCGTTGAAATTAGATTTCAACATGTCCTAATGGATGAAAGAGCTTGCTCTGCAATATTGCCGGCTATATTATAGGCTTCATTCAACTTGCGAGAAGTCTCCACCAGAATCCGTCCATACATTACCCCGGGAATTATCAAAAAGATTACGAATGGAAATGACACGATTGCGAGTCTCCATGTCAAGTAGAACGCCACAAAATAAGCGCCGACGAACAAAGACATATTCATGACGAAGTTAGGTATCTGAGAATGGACAATATTAGCATCAGAATTAGAAAACTCAACGAATTAGATGAGAGGATAAAGTAATTAAGATCATACCTTTTCAGCGAAAACATCCTGTATAACGAGAGTATCATTAATAACGCTCGTAACCACTTCCGATGTGGTGGTGCCTTGGATGTCGAAGAATCCCTCGTCCTGCCTCAGTACGGCTTTCAAATATTTCAAGCGCATCCGAGACGCCTGCCTTTCGCCTGTCCTCGCCCAACAGAACGCCTCTGATGAGACAAAGGGAAGCAAAGCATCAGTCATAGGTACGATCATAAAAAAACGGTTCTCATAAACATTGCAAAGTGGGAAAGGAGGAGGAAGATATGATACCAACCTAAAAACGCAGCAAAAAACACACCGATCGATAAATACATCAGACGTAAAGCATACTGCACAATTAACCAACACCGAGACATTACTCAATATGCGGGATGGGAATTGCGCCAAGTTTTGCTGTGTAAAGGAAATGATTATTACCGTGTTGACAGTATGACCGAAATCTCCGGTGAATGCGGAACTAAATTTTCCTATTTTGTCTATCAAACTGCTTAATATAAACATCGTGATAGGCATGGTCAGTCCATCTGCAATAGTTCCAACAGTGCCCAATGCCACAAGGCAGAGATCAAATAAATCAGCATATTTAAAGAGTTTCAATATTGAGATATTTGTATCATTTGCACGAACAGACGTGCTGTCAGTGTTGCTTTCCTCGACAGCATGCTGTTTAGGCAAATCTGCCTTTAATTTCTGCCTCTTTTCTTCTTCTCGTTCTTCGAGACCTGACATCTCTATTACTTCCGTCGCCATATTCTTCAAGTGCAGGAAGAACACAGGACTTCACGCTTCAATATCTTCTGGCAAAACCATATATTTATATATAATTATTACAGCCTGCAAACAGAAGCCTCTCACTATCCGGGTAAATGGTCACCGCTTTCATATTCACGTCATATATTAATAATAAGAACAGGTGTCATAAGGAAATCGTGAACATATTGAACATCACGATCAGATTGTATAAAAGAATATATTCCGTGTAATATTAGAATATTAGAATATTAGGTTGCACTGGCCATACATAGGCTCTTCTAGAACCTTTAAATAGTGAAACGGAAAGTCTTCGGACAGTAACCTAGAAGCGCAGCACTGGGTCAAACATACATTCTAGATTGGCGTTTTAAAAAACAATCGTAATCAGTGGAGTTCTTAATGAGTGAAACCGTCGTTGAGGCGATCCACTGTTCTCTTCTATTCCTATCTGTTGATGCTCAAAATTTAGAGGTTCTGTACCATTTAGAATGGCCCAATTTAATTTAGTTCGGTTGATTGATTTTTTTGGATAACGATGTGTGTTAATATTTATTTAAATTAAAATTTGTCTCTTTTTAATTTAAAATTGTAGGGAAGGGAAATCTATCTTAGAGTACTGTGTATTTGGGAGAAGAAATATTAAGGTATTTTCGATTGGTTTTTACATTTGCACGGGATATTTTAGTGTGAATAAGTGTAATGGTGATTCAGGTCAGAAAGAAGCATGGTGTGATTTGATATTTTTTTATTTTTATTTTTTAGGAAAGAAAATATTTTTAAAATAAAAATTGGGTAAAATAAAATTTAAAATGTACAAGCAAAAGGAATTTATTGTAGGTTGTATTTTTATGAATGCATTTTCATATTTTCTCATTTCTTGAAAATTTTAGTACCAAGTGAAAAGTTACACCTATGAAATAGGTCTTGTTTTTATAGTTAAACCAATGTGACAAGTGGGGATGACAGAAGAAATCACTATACATGGAAATTGAAGCACAAAAGCTTCAATGTTATCCTATATGCATTACACTTTTCTAAAGGGAACTATCAAAGATTGCGAAAATGATTAATCCACCTTATATTACTTAGTGTAAAGAAAAGAGTGTTGGTCTTATTTTTATAGTTAAAGCAATGTGACAAGTGTGGATGACAAAATAAATCACTATGTATGGAAATTGAAGCACAAATGCTTCAATATTATCCCATATGCATTACACTTTTCTAAAGGGAACTATCAAAGATTGCGAAATCTTACTGTGTAAAGAAAAGAGAGTTGTGTGAGGTTTGAAAGGAAATTAAATCCTGTAGCTCAAATGAAAGGAAAATATATGAAATCTTTACACAATTATTATGAAACTATAAGTTATATACTATACTATATAATATATATAGGAAATGGGGAATAGGGAATAAATGAAGGCTTTGGAATATTATTATGGAACCCATCCTTATTACAAGAACTTAATAATATATCTATATAATATAGGTCTTATTATATAGGTCTTACCCATATAGGAAATGGGGAATAGGGAATAAATGAAGGCTTTGGAATATTATTATGGAACCCATCCTTATTACAAAAACTTAATAGTAAATATATATATATATATATATAATATAATATAATATAATCCTTATTACAAGAACTTAATAATATATATATATATATATATATATATATATAATATAATATAATATAATATAGGTCTTACCCATATAGGAAATGGGGAATAGGGAATAAATGAAGGCTTTGGAATATTATTATGGAACCCATCCTTATTACAAGAACTTAATAATATATCTTTGATATGTCATTATGTGTGGCTATCATTATCATTAATTAATAACTACTATGATTAAGGATAAAAGAGAAAGGCTTTCTATTTATGTACCATTCCAAGTAATGACTTTTAGCGAGGGAAAACAAAAAGTGGAGCCAAAATATGAATAGATAGATAAACTATAAATATTCCATGGATAAATAATTTAATTGATTATATCAGCACTATAAAGATCAAGTATTTAAAAAAAAGGTTTGGGTTGATATGATGAAGTCTACTTATTGACAAGAATCATGAATCAACTTATGTAATAGAGTTGATCTACTATTATAGTGAGTAGGAGTGTAGTGTCAAATCCTAAGATGTGAAGTACTCTAGGTAGAAATTACTCGAAAAATTCTATACAAAATTGTGATAGTTACCAATATAAAGTATATCTCTTTCTATAATTCATATTTTCAAGGGTAGGAGAAAATATACAAATCAGTCATGAAATTGATTGGAAGTGAAATGAAAAACTGATGTCATTGAGTTTTACTAGTCCATTCTAAAATTTGAACTCCCAAATAGTCATCTCTAATTCAAGAAGCTTTTGGAAATATAAGTTGAGGACTAAAGAATAGTTGATTGAGCCTTATGAGCTAACTCTTAAGTATGGTTATGAGAGAAGAAAACTATTTGACCTATCCCAACCAAGGAGAGCATGACATTCAATAGGGAGATCTTGAAATTATGTAGGATTGATTCAATCAAGCTATTGAGTATTGGAAGCAAGTTATACCACCTATTGAAATTACATCTAAGAAAAAAATAGTTAAATATAGTTGGTCACTATGGAGAATGATAATTTCTATTATCAATAAATCATTTTAATTATTGAATATATGATTTTAATCAATAGAATTCTTCAAAAATATTCCATAAAATTATATTCTATTCCATTGAAACCTTATAGGTATACATTGGCAATATAACAAATAATAGCTTCTCTAATTATGGATTGTTAATGGATCTTCTTAATAGGGATAAAATCCATCCACATGTATTTAATTAATGATCTATGACTGATGATTTATAATGGATGGATGAACTTTGATATGGAACATACCAAGGAGTATCAATGGATATATATATATATATATATATATATATATATATATATATATATATATATATATATATATATATATATATATATATATATATATATATATATTTATCCATCTAGAAATAATGTAATAGTCACCGAGAAATGCATTTTACATCACACTAGAAAGACCTTTTCGGAATGACAACTGTCCACAATCCATTGAGAACCTCATGGATATGTCATAATAAAATTGAACACCTCCCTCATCAACTCTCCTATCATAGTTGGTCTACTCATAAACTAGAAAATAATGGGAGAAACAAGTTGAGTTATATCTATCGACAATTCAATAATTCCTATTTGTAGGCTTCTTCTTATTTATGCCCCATTTAGAAAATGGAGAAATCAATGATCATTCATTCATTATACCTAAAAGTAAAGATCATAGCGGAGAGCGATTATATAAAAACCTCTTTTGAGAGGTGGGATGAACCTAAGATTTTCTCAAAGATGTTAAGTAAAGGCCTTAATACTACCACTTAGATTTGAAACTTGCATGTTGACGTTCATAATTTTGATAGCCATATTGATGATTTAGAAAATATTTCTCACAAAGTATATAGATTTCATTTTGTTCAAATAGCCATCATATTTATTTGGTTGAGTGGGATGTACTTTCATGGTGTTTATTTCTCCATTTATGAAGCATGGCTAGACAATACCAATCACATTAGACCTAGTGCACAAGAAACATTGAATGGGGATATAGATGGAGGTTTTGGAGGGATAAAAATAACGTGTAGGTTCTTCCATATTTTGTGAGAATATGAAATAATTAGTGAATTATAACTTTATTTCACTATAATTGTTGAATTGATCTTTTTAGTGTTAATTTCTTTTCTAGTTGGTTCCATTATGACAAAGTTACCCCAAATTTGGCTCTTGCTTGTAGGATGTAGAATCCATGTTGAACCATCATTTAGTAGGTTGGTGAGGACAGGGTTCTTTATGTTGGACTGGACACCAAATACAAGTCTCTTTACCCATTAACCAACTTCTAGATGCTAGAGTGCATCCTAAAGAGGTATCACTTCCTCTAGAAGTTATTTTGAATTGTGATCTTTTGGCTCAACTTTATCCCATTTTGTGGGGGGTTGGCCCTTTTTTTACCCTGATATGGTCATAATATTTAGAATTTTAGATTTTCTCTTGGAGGATTAAAACCGGTAATGGGGATTTGTGGTTGAAAAATGTTTTGCATCATCATTTGGTTATTGTACTTATTTTCCTGATAGTTAGCCATATGTATAAGACTAATTTTATCATTGGCCATAACATCAAGGATATTTAGAAGCTCATAAAGATATGTTCAAGTAAATAGGGTATTCCAAATAGGATGAACACATTTAGCAAACATTTGCACAACTAGATCAAAAATCACAATGTTGGTATTTTTAAATGGTTAAAACCTTATGAGAGAGGAAAAATCAACAACCCCAACCAAGACGACCACTTGAGTAAAATTTATTAATGCAAAAGAAAATATTTTACATAAGAGAGTTCTTACAATCAATAATCAGCCATGACCCTCCATGCCATTTAAATAGAGATCATGGACCAATTGAGTGTGAATCCATGGATCAATAGTTATTAATATCAAGGATAATATAATCCATTGGATCATACTATTTCTAGAACATATCACTATCTTCAAATTACAATGCAACTAATGCATCCTAAAGAAACATGCTAAGAAGCACACTTTTACCTAATAGACACATTAGATCAAGTGAAACTTAAATAACACCTAAGTTTCTAAATATCCTAACAATGTATTTACGAGATCCTAACTACCTCATGGCATGCTCAATTGTATATAACCTAAAAATTTTAGGATCTTTAGCTATTGACATAACTCACCACATGTATTTGATGCCCCTTATCTATGCCTCACTATTAACTATGGTACCCAACTCTCTTTATTCACACATCATATGTGGATTTGTGGGTTTATCATAGTTCATTCATTGCACATCTAGTGATTTTTATGGTAGGAGACTATGACTCAACAACTTAATACAACAATTTATTAAATCATGTTCTTACACATTGTGATGCAATTGTATTGCACCTCAACTAGATATTTATATTTCTAGGCCTCCATACTTTTGGTTGGAATATTCATGATGATATTGTGAGTGCCCAAGGGCATCCTCAAGATATGTTCTCAAATATTGTTATACAATTACAACCTATCTTTTTCCAGTGGATACAAAACACTCATGCTTTAACACCTAGTTCAATATATCCTAGTGGAATAGCAAGTACCATGTCAACCAAGGGAGATGGTGATTTTGTGATCGTAAGTTCCATAGTTTCTTTTCTACTAATTCCATTACGAACTATGAATTTCTTGGTGTGTCAAATTCATGCATTTACTATCCATGCGACTATTTTGATCATACCTAAAGGTGTCCTATTGATCATAGTTCCCATTTAATATCTAATTGTGGTGGACCTGGAAGAGGAGAAACATGTCAAGTATCTACATGTTTTCCTTGTTGTGTTTTAGAGGTACAATGTAATTTATGTAGTAATATATAATTTTAGTTGGATATTTATGTTTGATGTTTGGGGTAGTATAAGTGATTAAGGAGTGCTAACTCATATTATATGAGAGAATATCTATAGAGTTCCATTATTATTAATAGGTGGCTCCATGCTTGTCTATTGGCATAATCCTCGCAAGTGATCCAATCTTATGGTTGTTCATTAGCTGCACATGGCCTTTCATTTGTAGGTGCTCACTTTGTTTAGGCCTTTACTTTAATGTTTTTATTGATCATCCATCGATATTAAAAAGAACTCATTGAACCTATTATTTTGGCCCAGTAAATATTGAAGGTTTCTCCTATTATCCATCCCTGACCCTTGGGAATTATATAGGGATGTGCTATAGAAGGATCTCATTTAGGCTTTTCGATGGAAACATCCCAAAATAGGAATTCTTCCTAGGAAGAATTGTTACAGTAGGTTAATGGCTACGGGGATTTGAAAAGCCTTATGACATCAATATTTCCAAAGTTCATTGCAGGCTTGATCCAAGATCTAAATACTCATCATATTGTGTTTGGTATTGAGATGAAACATGACCTTGAGAGCCATGATGACATTATTAAAAAACATGTTTATCATGACATTTTTGTTTCACTTTGATAAGTTGACATTAGTATTTTTGTGGACCTCTATTAAATTGTTCCATGTGGCTTCGAAAGAAAATTGTGAAGCATGGGTATGTGATCCCTTACATGTAGGATCCATTGCTCATGAAATTCAAGATCCTCATTTTAATCAATTGGCTATATAAGCATTTAACCAATGAGGTGCTTTTGATATACTCAATATTGCTTATTTTAATGCTTATCAATGGTGGTGTACAATTGGATTATATGTTAATAAATATTTTTATGTTGGTGCTCTTTCCTTACTATTGTTTCTTCCATATTTTTAATAGTCACAGTAGTTTACATCTACCACCTAAATCCATGCCAAATATTTCATGGCTATAAAATGTCAAATCTCATCTCAATCAACATTTTTAAAGACTCTTTGGAGTTAGTTCTCTAGATTGGATGGGGGGTTTAGTTCATTTCTATATTCCCAAATCAAAGGTAGTGCATGTGAGATGGGAGAAATTTTTAAACTTATTACCACATCCTAAGGTTTCTGACCACTTTTCATAAGTAAATGGAATCTTTATGTTGGAAATATTGATTCCAATCTTCAAGTGTTTGTCAGCTCCTAAGGAGTGTTAATTTTTATTCTAAATATTCTCAGAGGATTCCATCCACAAATCCAAAGTTTATAGTTGATTGTTATTTCTCATCACCATTTAGTTATTTCCTTCTTTTTTCAATTCTTGGTCATATGTATAGAATTGATTTTGTGCTTGGTCACATTATATATGATATTTTGGAGGAACATGTTCCTCTAGGAGGCATATTAGGATGCATACATAAGGGTTTGTGTAACATAATAAATAATTCTCTTTCATTTTAATTAGGTGTAAATGAATATTCTTTGGGGTTATCACTTCCTTGGTAGCTCAATAGATGTATTTTTTACCCAACATTGAATTCATAACACATAAATTCATCACCAAAGTTGAATTATATACTTTTCATCAACACATTGATGACTTCATTATGATAGGTTCCTTTACTTATGAAGCTATATTCCTCATTCGTGATAATAATATAGAATAAAATAAGAATAATTTATTGCTAAGAGTGTTGGAGCAGAACGCAACTATAATATCTCATCTTATATGTGTTAGTTCAATACTAAGTTTCCATACCTTGGGATTTTAAGTTCATAATGATGTTATTCTTTCTTTTAGTTCTCTAGAAAAAAATCTTTATCAATCCATATTTCCTCAATGGATACAATATTCTCATCATAAGGAATTATATGGTTTTAATATACTCTTATCTTCAACATGTGTTTAAACATTCAATGTAGGTAAGAGTATATGCTTACCTGATTGGTTAAATTCTATTAATGATAATAATTAATTAATTTTCCTTAACAATCAATCTTGGAGAATTTTTTATTCATCATGCTATTGCACTAGGTTTACATACAATTACATTGATCCTAGTTAAAAGTGATTCAAATGTGCGTGGTTCTAAGAAAATGCCAAATAAGAACGATTTTGGTTATAATTTTCATTGGGATGGTCTAGGATAGGTGGAACATGCAATATATAAGTCTAGGATTCTTTTCTTTTTATCTATTTCATATATGTTGAATAATATTGGATGGGTTACTTTCTATTGGCATTGCAAGCATATAAAGTTATGGAAAGGTCATGTAGTGCAATTTAATAAGTATTCCACTTCTTAATGGGATGGTCAATAAATTATATATGGTTAAATTATTCACAACTTATTAATGGATACAATCCTTTCAATATGAACACTTATCTATTTGGGCATGGATGTTTTTATTTAAGCATATTGTTTGGGATATTGAATTTATGTTCCTAATTTCATAGTGTGGCTATTAGCAGGAACTAATAAAAAATATCATATGGGTCCATCAACACAAACCTTTAGCTAATTTAGTTCTATGGAGTGACATGCTAGTAGCTCTTTCCATTATTCAAAAATAATTAGTTGGATTAGTTAACCTTTTTGTAGGTTATATATTCACGCTTGCAACTTTTTTTTATTTCTTCTATATCAGGTAAATTTGGCTAATTATTCTTCACCAATTTCATTACTGAATGGGATATCATTATATAAATGAAAATTAACAACAAATATAAATTAGTGAACATAATATTTTTCCATCTAAAATCTAATCTATATTTTAATTATTGGTAGGTAATAATAAAGAATGAACTATTATGGTGAGAAAGAGCCTCATTTAGAGAGTGAAGAAGAGACAAGCATTGAATAAAAATATCATTTTATCTTCAATATTTGGAGGAAGAAAGCAAATAATCATTATATGACAAATCAAAAAATCATAAAAACTTGCAATCTTCACCATACATTAGTGCACCTAAACATACCCATTGACATTTCTTTTCAAATAGAAGATGTAGATCCAACTCTCAAGACTTTAGATTGCTGAAATAGATACTCCATGAGATGGCCCATGCATGTTTATTTCCCAAGGTAACAACATTGAGTTTTATAAAAAGAAAAAATAAAGTTATTGAAATGTATTCAATAATGGAAGAGTACCCCTATTCCTATATAAGGATAGGAATAATATATTCCATGATTATTTGGTGTACACATTTTGACTATGATATCAATAAATATTGTAAAGTAGAGTATTTTTGTGGCTTGCAAGGCTCATATCCTTTAGGTCATGAGTTCAAATCTTATCTCCTCTAGAAAAAAACATAAGAAACATTTTGTTATGGAAATGATTGTTATCTCAATTATTGTTTCATAATTGAATGATAAGTGAGGAAAATATATCATCAATGCATGAAATATTCATTTTCATATTGCATGTGATGGGTAGGTAACATGGATTGAGCCCACATCTCCTCCTTGGCAAAGAGAAATTTTACCATTTAGAGTACTAGCATTACATACATACATACATACATACATACATACATATGTTTATACATATATAACATAATATGAAAATTACATATACATTAAATCCTATTGGTAAGTAGATACTATTTATTGATGGTCCAATTATTCATTCGACTATGGATATAGAAAATCCCTACTCCTTGGTCCTAAAGGAAAAGGCCCTTTAGAATAACTATAAATCCCTTTGGGAAGGGGTGGTGATTTTGAGCCTAAAACATCTATAAAAAATTTAATATATGAAATAATTAACACTACTTACAAAAATGATTGATCTCATCCATAATGAAGCTCTCAAAACTACAATATATTTTCTACTTTACTAATCATTGGGAGAGGAAAATGCAACAAGTACACCAATCACCAATCCCTAGTAAAAATTAAATAGAAATTAATGCAAACATAGCCAATTGGAAAGAAATATTTATTATTGTGATCTTATAAGCTCCCAACATATTTGATAGATTATACCATCTTAACCCCAATTTTAAATTCTAATCAAATGGACCATGGAAATGATTTTACCATAACTTGATCAATTTTTTCAAACATTTCAATTATATATGAGTGTGAGAGGAGAGGGAAGTTCATTTATTTTCTCCATTCCAAATAATGATAAAAATAATCATATGTGATATGTATGGTTGGTATCAACCCTACTTTATTCTTATAGTTAGGAATTATCTAAAGGGGTAGAATAGAAAGTGTCCTTGGAAGTGATGGCTGAGTGGTTGATGGATCCAATATTGAATCGTCGTAGAGTAAAAACAAATATCAAATATTTGAATCCATCTCTCTCCTATTTTTTTTCAACAACATCATTTATTATTCCAATCCAATACAAAGAATGAGAATAGCTCAAATTTATACAGCCAATCTACAAGGATCTCATTGGAAAGAGAGTATTTTCAAATACTCTTATATTTTACATATGGGACATGGATGTAATGAAATTAAATCAATTTGTATTCCATTTTGTTTGATATGTTTTTTATTACATAGCCATCACTAGGTTCCCATGTATCATCTACACCTCCAGAACACAAATACTTCAGCACTAAAAGAAAATAACCAACACTTACGAAGATTAGGTGAATAGCCAAAAATTGTGGTCATTTTATTTCTATATTTCCATACATAGCCAAATAATGGAAAATATTGTTATAAATTTTTGGGTTATATGAGTACATGAAAAATACCTCCAAGACCTAAAACTATACAATCAACTGTGTGAATTACCCAAAATACAAAATATGGCAATGTGTCCATGGTTTCCCCACAAGGAAAAACTCCACATCCTAGAGTTCTTAGACAGAGAAGCATAATCAATCCTTGTTCATACATAGAATTTTTTGGTACAAAATGAGCCACTTCAAATAAATTCATGTCTTTGACCTAATCCAATTAATTTGGCGCAAGCCATGTGAGCCCCATGTAGTTTTTCATACAAATAGAAGAGTCAAGAATTACTAACCCACTAAGTGAAGCCAATGGTTTCTTGATCACAACCACCTGAAGAAATAGTTCCATGAAAGAGTGTTTCCATGGGGCAGGACCTCCTCAAGGAATGTAAGATTTTCATTAGGCTTATCTTGAGACACCATCCAAGCATGAATACCATCATTTAGGAGAACATTTTTTATGTGTGGGGAGTATTAGATTCAGGATATTCTACTGCACATATCTTGTAGGAAATAAAATCATAGGCATGTAAGTTTATAACTAGACAAACTACCCCAGTTGTAACCATTGACGATTTCAGAATTGTCACAAATAACATGAACACATGTAAACAATATTTATTGGAAAAACAAACCCCAAAAATTTGGGATTAGAAAAGGTTATCAGTGACCATGGAATAATTCTCTTTCACTTGAGTTAGGATAAAATGAGTGAAAATATGTGCACCATCAAAATCTTTGACTAATGTATCTTCCATGCTAGAATCATGAAGAGAACATAGAAGAGAACCACCCAATACCTCAACAACTTGTTGAATGTTGTTTTCATTAATGCCAATGTATGTCCATGAATACTCTTAATATTTTTCTAGATTGCATCAATTGGAACGTCTAAATGAGAAGAATCATAGAAGAAAGGATGTATATCCTTATATTTCCCATACTGGTTGAGGAAAATAGATGTAGAGGACAATAATTATGATTGTAAGACCATCACCATTTGATAGTCCTAGTCATGTTGATTCTAAAAGTATGTGGCATGCCACAAGGATCCTCGCAGTTTGAAAGATATACCTCTTAGAAGGTTAAATCCCCCTTCCTGTGGTACTTTGATGTTGGCTAGAAAATTGATAAAATCACGAGGGAAAAAAGGACCTTCATTGGAGGAATTGATTAAATATTTTTGAGGTCAAACAAGGTTTATCAAAGTGAAAAAATGATCCAAATTTAAGTTGAGGTTGACCTCACATTTTGGCTCCAAACTTTAAATTTTCTTTTGAATTTTCACATCTAAGGTCAACACCCTCCGAGAGTTTAGATCGGCTATAGGGATAATTGACCCCTCCAATAGCCATCTCATCAAGTATAAATATAGGGCATGAACTCTCCACAAAGGTAATGGATAACTTACATATCTCTGTAATTTTTCTAAGGCTAGAAGTAGGTTGAATCTAATCAATGGTTTTCTTGGGATTATTGTTTTCCTTTTAGTTGATGGTTTTTTTTAATACAACACTTTTTTAGGCTAGAAGGAAGTTTATCTGAAGTCATATAAGTGGTTCATTAACTTCTCTTTATGTGGAAATTCCTCATTGTTTAAAGGCCACTCTTATGAGGCTACTACGACCATGTTCTGAGATAATTTTTTGACCTATGTCTAAGGCCATTCAGGCCCTCAATCTTAAGGCTCGCTCTAAAGAAAATTCACATGACTTGAGGCCATTCGACCCCTATTCCTGAGACTCTCTCTAAGGTTAAATGTGTAGTCTTTAGGCCTCATTTCGTTCTTAAATAAAAAGAAAAATGGGCCAATTCTTGGTTATGGATCTAACTATCATTTGGGTGAATTAAGGGACTCTATCTAGCAACACAAAAGGTTGATTTTTGGGGCCTAAAATTTTTATTTATTTTTGGAGGTTCTTCACTAGAATTTGTGCCCTAAATTGTGACTATCACATTTGTGCTTCAACTCTTAACCTATTTCCATCACAAGTATTTGTGACTTATTGCAATCTAAGAGACTAATCTAAGTGTAATATGTGTATGAAAATTCAAACAACAATGATCATGTGGTTGAGGCTTATCTTTGCAGTGGATCAAAACAATACATATCTATTCCATGAAGTGGGATATTATGATTTGGATCTATTGCCTAGAATATTCAATTGTTAGGTAATCCTTGTGCGTGTAGCTATGGAGCATTCTGAGTGCAACACCTATCAAAGAGGTTTTCTTTCATAAAGAGGAATACCTTCTGTCACATACATGTGTATGGAGTACACATCTAAAGCTAATTGATAATATGACAAAAGAATATTCAGTGTTGTCATGAGAAGAGATCTGGTATGCTAATTTGAGTTGAATATATCTTTCTTGTGTTTTTGCTAGCTTGATGTGTTGACGAAGGGTAAAAATGTTGTAACACAAAGTGATGCTTCTACAGTAGGGTTGAGAAAACATTTACTTAAATGCTTCTATTTAAGAATTGTGAGTATATTACCATTTTGTAGTATGATTGTAATATTGGTATAATGGTATTATACTACTGTTTGGATTATGATATTGCACTATAGTAGCCATGTATTGTTAGAAGCACTTATATTGTTATAGTATTCCTACATATTAAAGTGACAATGCACATGATTTTTCTGATTGAGTATATCATTATATTAGTCTTGTGAGTCAAAGTTTGCCACTATGATGAACTAGAATGATTTGAAGTTGTGTTTGGATTTTGATGTATATATTGAGAAAACAGAGATTTGGAGATCATATTGATGTTAAAACATCCTAGGGTTTGGCAGCTTGATGTAATGATGTTGCTATGGTTTTGATTGAGAAGAATTATTACTTCAGTGTTTGATGCTGATAGAATTGATTGAGATGCTAACAAGTGGTATTGTAGAAATATTGTTGATGCTATGAGGCTTATAGTGATGTTTCTATATGTTTCCACTGCTAGGGTTTGTACATTCTAGGGAATCTTCACTTTGATGTATGTTACTATAGGTGAATGACAAGGTGTGTACCAGTAAGTGATTGTTGGAATGAAGAAAATGTTGATAGTGGTTTGACATGTGTAAGGGAATATTTTTTGAGTGAGTGATATGGTAGAAGAATATTATCATGTATCAAGGGTTTGTTGAGTAGTACTAGGGTTTCACAATATTGCAGAGATCATATTGGTTACCGATTATTAATATTACAAAGATGTTGAGCAGTGAAATTATTATTGACATCATTTGGTATTGATGTTGAGAAGAAGTATATTTTATTATGACAATGGACTTGACATACTTTATGCTACTAGGATTTTATGTTTTATCATTTCTAATGACCTTATCCTAGTATGTAGATTAAGAAATCCAATAGATTGTTTTTTATGTTATTTATTGAGCACATGTGGATCGAGTCTGAAAATTATGAAATGTGGTTTTCTTATTGATTAGGGTGGCAGGGTGGTGCAAGTCAGGAGAGTGGAGTCTCCTTTAGGTTGGATCCTAAGAACACTTTAGGGTGACAGGGTGGTTCTAGGGAAGGTTGGAGCATACGCAGGGTGTTGCAGCCTCCTTCCAGTTCGAGATGGTGAATTAGGGAGTTAGATCTTCCTTTAGGTTGGAGCTTGTAAATTAGGGCATTAGAGCATCTTTCCAGTTAGAGCTGGTAAACTAGAGCATTGGAGTGTCCTTCAAGCTAGAGCCTGTAAAGAAGGGAGTTGGAGCCTCCTTCAGTTGATGATGAAAATCTTAGAAGTTGGAGCTTCCTAATTGATGTAAAATTTTGAAGACTTATATTAAGAAGCATTCGATGGTTTTTATCCAGGAAGGGTTTCTACCTAAAAATACCTTATGTATTATCTTTATGTCATGCATTATTGAATGGTGTTTCTTTTTTGCATGTGATATGATGTTGATTCATGTTTTATATAATGCTAATGTGAATTTAATTCTCTAAAGACTAAAAATTAACTAATTGGAAGGAAATACTAATTCACCCGCCTCTCAACATTTCCAACACAACTCCCATCATATGAAATAGATTTAAGGTCCAATTATGGAAACCATGAAACAAGAGGATAAAATGAAAATAACTACTACACTAATACTAGGTGTGAAAATTCAACTAGATTTGCCAAATGGATTAATAAAAAAACAGAAACAAAGACAACAATTGGAGTAGAGAATTCAAATGCATTATAAGGTCACAATTCTAGATATTTAGAAAGTTCAAATTGACATAGCTTGAATCCTATTACATTGAAATAACCATGAAGAAAAATCAAGGTGATACCAATGAGTAAAATATGATTGTGATTTGAGACACCATAATAGCAATAGAAAATGTGCTAAACTACTAGTAGATGTAGAAACTATGACATATAGGAAATTACAACCTTATAGATAGGAATTGGGCAATATGTGAGTATATCATGAAGTCACAAATGTTTTACTTGTGAACCATCCACCTAAAGAAAAATAGTCATAATGAAAGACAAATATTCTGAACCAACCCATAAAAATGAAATTCTATATGTGTAGTTAGGTCATCCATAACATCAAAAGAAATATTTTTTTTATTAGAATTTCCAAGGGACGTAGTAATAGAGATCCTCATATATCACGACTCTAAACATTTTTTATCACCCTATATGATCAAATATATATGTTGAGTTGGGGACAAATCTTCATCCATCATCCTTTCAAAAAAGAATTGGATTTCAAATATTTTTTTTTGGAACAAGTATTTGAAACTAGAAAAAATCAAATCAATATAGGTAAATGCATGATATCTCGATCCTATGTTTTCAAAGTTCCTTTATGATCCTCAAAGCACCTATTGAATAAGATCGATGGAACAATTTTAGGAAAAAAAGTGCCCTTTCTCCCCTCCCATTGACAAGAGTATATTCACAATATCTATTCCATTCAATACTTTTTATTCATTCTCATATTGAACCTTATGTAATACAAAATAAAATAAAAATGGAGTATATTTATTCTCTCTCATCTATCTCTCTGTGTATTCTTACTGCTACATCATGGTCTAATACAAATGAGTCTATGACCAAGGACAATTAAATGTTTTCATAACTCATAGAGCTAAAGAAAATAATTGTATATTCATTCTCCTTGTATAGCAAGAAGTTATGTATCTCACCATTGGGATCAAAATGTTAATACCTTCTTTTTGTTTCCCCTTCCTTTTCTCTTAAAACATATTAGTTCCAATCCCTTTCTCACTAGTTTAATCACCAAAGTAAAATGTCTACTACACTCATATGATAATGTTTAGTACAACCTAACAAAACCATGTATTTTATTTATGTATCATTTTTTTTCTGAACAAAGACAAAAAGAATGTTGTTCATAATTTATATTAGAATGGATTTAATTCAATATCTATATCCCTTTCTATCTAGAGATGGAAGAAGAGACCATAAAAATTGATCCAACAAAAGATTTAATGAGTTCACTCAACTCAATAAGATGTATTAATTTTTCATAGGAGAGGTCCCCTTTCCAAATATCCTTCAAATTTCAATACTAGAGTAGTTGGTATATTCATAACCCAATGGGTAATGTTCACTTATTTATTCTACATTTTTTCCACTTCTTTTGAATATTGGTATTTTCAAGTTACTAGGTATCTATAATACATTTCATATGCCCAAAATTGATGAAGATGGAGTAGACCATGTACTGATCCTATAGTAGTAAGATGGAGAAGACTATTATTGAGAAACAAATGGCGGTGTTCCCCCCATATTAGGTGTGTTACACTATCATAACGAATCTTCTTCCTGAAACATATCATGCCAAATAGTTATCATCCCTTGAAAAAGGGTTTTTTCCTTCAGCAGATGTGGATCATATGATGAGAATGGACTTTGAGATTTTTTCTTCATAGGAAATATGAGTCCTTTATTGCACTTGAACTAGTGAATTACACCTTACCATAGTGTTACTCTACCACTAATTTAAAAGAGCCCTACATCATACATTAAAGAGTGGGTATACTATGGCACATGGACAACAAATTAGATGTGCATGATCCATATATATTTACATATATCAACTTTAGAACATATACTAGTATCTCTTAGGTTTACATGAGAGAAGGGTAAGGATGGCTATACTGGAAACTATGAGCTAATATGATATGATTCCGATGGAGACAAGTCATTCTTGGGAACAACATTGAATTTATTTTGAGTATTTCCATCTATTTTATATCTCTCTAACTATATTAGGCTTGTGGGATTGGCATGAGAGGATAGGGATGGTGATATTGGAAGTGAATTCTAGGATGAGATTATATGAAGAAAATGGATATAGGTTATGCCTAAATATGATTTTGAATTAGCTTTGTTCACAAGTGTTATAGCTTATTTTACCAACCTTGAGTAAATAAGAGAGACCTTTGAATTGTTGAACCTGATGCAAAGATTTTCCTCTTGGTTTTTCCTCTATAGCAGAATAAATCCTCCCAAGACATTGCCATCTTGCATGTAGACTCTGTCATGCAATATACAACCAACAACTCAAACTCTTGTTGACCTTTTACTAGATGCATCTTTGGTGAAACTTTTATATTATTTCATGCCCTATGAGATCAACTCAACCTACTTGTCCATGAGTTAGATAGGGGTCAATTATTGTGGGAATTTCCTAAATTCTTGATCCCTTAGATGTGTAGATGCATCCTCCTAGAGAGTGAAAAATGGTTATGTAATATAACCCTGTCAAGAGGAGAAGAGTTAGTCGGAATTAGAGAGAGATATTTTCTATGTTTTTGTGTTGCTAGATACTATCCTTGATCTAGGAGGAGACCGAGATTGCAAGTTGAGGAGGAGTGCTCATATGCTAATGGTATATCATATTTATTTTGGCTTGTTAATGAAAAGTTGATTCCTTTACCATCATATTGATTTATCTTTTCTAATTCATGTTATACATTATATTTCAATCAAGTTCATTCTAATGGATTTTGCAGGGTATTTGGTTTGATAGATATGTTGTTTAGATGTGTGCAGGTTCTTGGCATTTAAATGTAAGGAGGGAGCTGTTCTAGTAGACCTTTCAAGCTAGAAGCACCAAATAACATCCTCTTAAGTTATAAGGTACACTATATTTCCACACTTTGTAATTTCCCTGTTTGTGTGCATGCATTTGGGATTGGTCTAATTGCACGTTCTTCCACACCATCTAGTGAATTCTAGGAAAAATCCATGGAGCAATATCACCTTGTATCATATTTATTTTTAATACAAGAAAAAGAGAGGTATAAATAATGAAAGTATGAATCTCATGGAGACTTTGATCCTAGTTCAGGATGAACAATGGTAGCATGCTTAACACATTAATGTTAGATGGGGAAGTGGTGTTTCCAGTGGGAGATGGTTGAGTAACATGTGAGAAATTACCCTTGGGAAGCGAACAATAGCTAGAAATGGTTTTAATCACTTTTTAATACCCCATATGATGAGGAAAAGGAAAAATCCACCTAAAGAGGGGCTCACATCTAATTATTTAGTTGGTGAGGTAATGACTTATGAAAGTGATGATTAGTAGCTTTTCTGTGAGGATGATTTGCCAAACTAAGATTGAGAGACAACCCAGACTCCTTTTAGAGGCAACAATAGAGAATTTTTTGCAATGGGTGAAATCTTGATGGACCAATGCCACATGAAGGAAAAAGTACCATGGGTCATGGACTTCTTTTCTCAAAGAAGAATCAATGATGATATCTAAGGAATAATCATTAGATAAATCTATGCTAGTAGCCACAGTAAGACAAAGGATGCAGGAATTATCTAGAATGATTGGTCATAAAGCATATATATGTGGATTTTCAAGTCTATCATCAAATCTCAGGGCTCAACCTTAGATAAGTAGTGGAAACTACTAATATGGATTATAATAGGGGTATAGAGAATTTATAAAGGATTGATGGAATGCATTGATACTAGAAAGGACACCAACAATGATAGCACTCTATTGGGTAAACACTAACACTGATAAATGTAACATAACAGATAAAATGGGATTAGATTCCCTAGTAGTAATGAATATTAGGTGCTACACATGTAAAATCATGGAGTTTTGTAGCTAATGCATTAAGTATCCTACCTATGGAGGATGTTCACAATAATTAAGCTCAAAGGAATTGATAGGTTCCTGCACAAGTAGTGGAGCATGTGGTTCAACTTAATGTAAAGTGAAGATCCTTAAAACAATCTAACATCTCATGAAACCTCCAAAAATAGTGGAATTCCTTTGGATCAGAGACACAGGTTGTTCATGAAAGTTTCCATTTCATTCCATAAGGTGGTGGATAAATACCTATAATGAACACAATCCTCATTCAAGCATTTATTTTAAAGCCCTAAGTAGATTGCAAGTGATAAGCCATAGGAAGTTGAGGATGGCATCAAGTCACCATGCTCCTTGTGCTCTAGGTGACACATGTGCTATAATGACTGGGATAAAGGGTAGGGAACCACAAGGTCAATATAACCTAAAATATGTGGCTTAAGTTTGAATTGCATGCTATAACTCATCTACATGGAGTTAAATTTTCCAGTAATTATTGGTCAACCATAAGGTTAATCCATCCTCACATCTTTTACATATCACCCATCACACTATGGGAGTTGGACATGCCCCAAATCCTTACCTTATCTCCAAAGAGGGGGATCCCAAAGGCAAGGCTAGTGGTTGTAGTGAATTCATAATAACATAGTCATACTGGAAGGTGTATTTGGATCACCTCCTTTTTAAGGAGAGCTAATGGTTTTTGGACATCTTCGTTTGACACTATATTCGGTAGGAAGAACATATGAGCCAAGCTCATAAATGGAAGTATTTTTTGGGGCCTCAAACAAGATGTGAGACCATGAGTGTATCATCCTAGGTTAGAAAATTTTGATAGAATCTCATCCCTAATTTTCCTCACCATGTTGTTACCAAGGCAAGGACATAGGGTGGAAAAATAAAGGTAGGGTATATCTTTTTCTATTTTGGATATATTGAGGCCTTGATCACCAATAGGCCTATGCAATGGGTTATTAAATTATTTGATATATTTTTTTCTTTAAATATATTAGTGATTGTGCAAGGGTATGCCTCCATTCCCAAGAGGCCTGTGCGATGGGATATTATCTCAATGATCGAGCACAACCATAATAATCATGCCATTGTGCCTAGGAGTTGAATACTCTCAACCACATGGGTAGTTCAATGTGCTCACCAATGCTTGAGCCAGGTATGTGGATCATCCAAGGAACATTATCATGTTGTACTCCTCCTATTTATTCAAACCATAATTTGGATTTGAACTTATCGTCAAGAGGATAAATGGGAAAATTCAAGTGTGATTGAATGTATATAGAATTTTTTATTCATTTGTGTATTTGGGTGGCTCAGGGGGGTTGATTTTTATTGATCGTGGATCTTATCTTCTCAAGAATCCATACATCACTTATTAGTATATGGATGGCTATATCTCAAGCACAAGTTGAAGTTCAACCTAGATGTACACAAATTGAGCACCTAATAACACATATTTATAGAACAAGAACTACAAGAGAACATTTTTCATTGTAGGTAGGAAAATTGATGGAACATACCATTTGATTTGTTTCATGCTTTTCGTGGAGGTCTATAGGAAGCGACAATCAATATGATATCCTCATTATTCCTTAGAGGAATAGTCTAAAATGAAATTATATCAATTCATTTTCTTCTAGGCCTAGTATATTGAATCTAGTCATAAGAATAGAATAATGCTTGGTGTAAATAAAAATAACTCCTTAGTATTTAACCCCCACTACAAATGAACCTTCAATTACTACAACAAATGGGATGTCTTTATCCATATCCTAGCAATGAGAGTATATAAGGTTCAAAAGAGTATCTCAGAGTGTCTTGGGGTTGGGATAAGAGGATATTTAAATGCCTCATTTTCTCATAAAAGGTTATCTCCACTAACTCACCATTGGCTTGGTGGGGAAATAAAAAGAAAAGGAAATGGAACAAGCAGAAATGGAGAGTGCAACATAATGGAGAGGATGTTGTACAATGTATTCAAAATGGATGAATTACTCATAAAAAATAATCTATTTATTCTCTTCAAGATAGTTGAGTACATATTATCATAGGTACAAGGATTTACTTCACAAGAAAGGCCTTGGTTCTAGTCTAGGATAGCCTAACTACACCAATGAATATTATAGAGAAAAAAATCAAAAGCATATTATTTGTTCATATATGCTCCACTTTGTCAAAATATGGGGGATATAACTCAGTTGATAGACCTCCACTCTTCCAAATGGGTCATTGGAATTATGAACTGGATATTTGATCATCTAGGTGGTAATGATAATACCCTTTAAAAATAATAAATTATTTGATTTATTTTAAAATTTTAATTTTTAGATAAATTGTTTTAAGAAAAGCATTTTTAAATAAATTTTGATTAGTAAAACGATTTAAAGGATCAATGTTGTATTTATGGATTTTTTACAACAATTTATTATTATGTTAACAAAGTTGATTTTCTACATACTTAAAACAAAGATATAATATAATAGACTAGCGGTTGTTTGCATCCTTAAGTATCTTAATTTCATCTTATCCTTTAATTATTTATTTCAAAACAATTTCTCATAAAATTTAAATGTGGTATTGTATTTATTTGTATACTAAATACTTGGTCATATGCATGCTATTAATATGGAAAATGATTGTTTTTATGAGGAGGATAGGATATCATGTATTGCAATTAATTTTAATATTTCATGTTGTAAAATGTGTTTTTTTCCTTTATTTTTCTCCATGATTCTCTAAAGACATTGCAACCCTATACCTAACAACCATACAACATAACAATTATTATAAGAGTTTCAAAGAGGACTTTCTTCCTATCCCAAATCCAAAGATCCATTAATTTTCAACTATTTTCAAGTATATAATAATTTTTCCACCGTCCATTTATCCTATTCTCAATGTTATAGTTCTAGTTAACCTTGTGCACAAAATAAATATTAAGGTGTTTGTACAAGGTCACTTCCTTCAAACTATTATCATCATACATGAAATTAACATAAGCCATCCTTTCAGATTTGATTATCGTAATATCTTTCTTTTGCAATAATACTGATACTAGAGGAAAATTCCTTGAGAACCTTTAGTAGCTTATTGAGACCAAATATTATCCTCACCATGAGAACAATATCATCAACATAAAAGAGAAGCATGATTTGTCACATTACCAACAATTTTCCAGCTCCAGGTTTGTGAGAACCCATGGTTTGAAGAATGTTATTCATGTGGAAAATAGCCTATTTAAAGGTGGAAATACTCCATATAAATTTATCCTAGCGACCAAGGGGGCCTCAAGCAATGGTGTCTTTAGACACCATCACTTCTCTCGGTGTATCGTGATGCAAATAACTAGTAACAAGGCATATTATAAAAAAACTAATATGGTGCCCAAAGCCCTAAAATGTAGATAGAATCCATAAAATGTAACCTTATAAGAGGCAATGGTCATATGGATAGATATTTCTTCCTCAATGGCCATATGATATTGGAAAACGTATATCAATGGTTGCAAGGCCGCAAAGTGTTGAATAAAATTGAAAGTGAAAAATGATATATTATAGTTGGGCCTTATGATATGGTTAAGATGGCTATGGGCCTTGATAGATTCCACTAGCTAGTGTTCAAAATTGATGGGACTACCAAATGATGGAGGTATCTATGAGAAATGCATAGATCTTGTGAGTGAAAATAATTTTGAAAGACTAGGTCAAGGTATGGATCAACAAATACTAAGATGTAGTGAGAGAGTGGTCATATGGAAAAGAAAACAGAAATGGAGTCAATGGTTTGAGGATAGTGAAGGAGCTAGTGAGCCTACGATCCACAGTGGTGTGTAACACCATTTTTATATGAAAAGGCAAAGGGTTTTGGTCCAAGGACAATGTGTTTTCCCATAAATTTGTAAGACCTATTGTTCGAGCATGCATGTTGTGTAGGAGTATGGATTGTTGTAAGACCTTAAGACTTTGATCAAACATACATGCAGTGCGGTGGAAAATGGAGCAATCAAGCTATGGAATGGACCACTTAGATAGGTACCAGGGTGGAAGGTGTATTAGTATCCTAAATTGAGGGGGGGAATGTGAGATCTCAAGGGAGATGGTTGATGAATGATTGGGACCAAGTTGATCTCCTTGAGTCAAGTTTAAGGAGCAGATTGCTAGGGTGCTTGGAGTAAACTTGACTCAGTCAATTTATCAATGGTTTTCTAGCTCGAGGTTTGTGAGAATCCATGGTTTCAGCCATGGTATTCATGTGGAGTATAGCCTATTTAAAGGCAGGAAGACTTCAAATAATTTTTTCCTGCTTACTAGTGGGATACAAGGCAACAATGTTTTTAGACACCATCACTTATGTTAGTGTTTCATTATCTTACTTGTTTAATTATATTCCCAAAATGGTAAAATATATAATACAACCATGCAGGGAAAATTTTAAGAACTCCCCCTAAATTTACATGTATAATAAATGGGCGAATCTCGATGGTATATAGGAAAAATGGAAGGTGATTTTATCAATAATATGATATGTATATATAATTTTTTGGTGAATCTCTCACGAGGCATGGCGGATATTTTACTCAATTATAAAATCTTGTGTTTATTGAATACACAAATGAAATCATTGCATTTCTTTAAAATATCTTTTGAAATCAAAATTACCAAAATTACATATCGATAACCTAGTGGGTGTAGGATAAAATTCACCCGTTCCATTCACAGAAAGCATGAGAGAAAACCTAATACTATATATAAAACCAAGAAAAATTCAAATTCATCACTTCTAGGGACCTCGTAACCACCCTACCAATACACAAGTATGTTCCTGTTTGCAATTAGAAAAATTACCCAAATTACAATCTGTTTACTCCAGCATATGTTGGAAAGTTATAGAAGGATGACTAGTGCAATCAATCTATTCCTTTTAGCCCTAGATTTGTTTCAGTTTAAAACAGAAGTATACAAGTATACTTGTCCAATGTCCATGCTTTAACCATACACCTTAAGATGTTTTTACAATATAATTTCCTAAGTCTATTTAATATCTTCATTATCATAAAAACCAACCTATATCCATCTTAACTCCACATCTACCACTCTTAGGGGGATGAAATCTATTTATCCCTCTGAGCACTTGGTAGACCTAGAATTAAGATGGATCTAAGATGATAGAATTTCCCTTTTAAATAGTCTATGCTACATGAATACAATGGTATTACCATGGGTCAATACCATGGGTTATCATAGACCTGGAGCTTAAAAATTACTATTAGTAATTTATAAAAATTAATAAAATTAATAGTTGATTTTTATTTTATTTTTTATTTTAAACAAGCTAAAATGTTTAACATACATTAAATTACAACATCCATTTTTACTCTTGATCGAATCAAATATTTTTTCACTCTATGCTAGTTTTCATATTAAAGATGGATCTATCCTGGTTTAATTCCCCCATTTAAATAGGCTACATTCTAGGTGAATACCATGGGTCAATACGATCTGCCATTTTGGTGAATACCATGGGTCAATACCATGTGCCATTTTCATTTTTATTAATACTAATATTAGGGTTAATAATGCTTTTTTGCATGGTATTGATAACAATCTAGTCCATGGTATTTGTCCCATAGGTTTCACCTAAATATAACACATTTTTTGAATATTGGTAAATATAAGGTGACTTATGGAGTAAATATAAAAAAAATGTTTTATTTGTTTACCATACCTCTCGTTTATTTATATTTTTATTAATTTACCATACCTCTTTTACAAATATGGTATTTGGCCCATAGGATTCACTTAAATAAAACCTCTTTCTTGAGCCTTCATAAATAGGAGGGTTATGGACTAAATATAAAAAGAGGTTTTATTTATTTACGATGCGTCTAGTTTATTTATATTTTTATTTATTTACCATACCTTTTGAGTAAGTATAAAAAGACGTTTTATTTATTTACCATACTTCCACTTTACTTATATTTTTATTTGTTTGCACCCTTGCATGTATATAAGGTGACTTATGGAGTAAATATAAAAAATGTTTTATTTATTTACCGTACCTCTCATTTATTTATATATTTATTAGTTTACCATACCTCTTTTATAAATATGGTATTTTGACCTTTGGCCCATAGGATTCACTTAAATAAAACCTATTTTTGGAAATGGGCTAATGGATTCACTTAAATAAAACCTATTCTTGAAAATGGGCGAATGGAAGGTTGTAACTCCTAATTTCAAGGGTTAACTTTACCTTTTTTACCCTCTCCCTTAAAATAAGGTGGGCTATTTGAGGTGATTTGTAAAAATGTACTATGATACAAAATATTCGCCCACTAAAAATTTAAAACCCCTTAATTTTGCCAAAGGGCGAACATTCGCCCCTCAAATTTTCTATGCAACCATGCTTAATTCATATATTACAATCAATTTCTTTTGACTAGCCCTTGCTGTTCCTAGAATTAGAAATATTTGTGTTGTACAATGTTAACAAAAAAGATATCAACTTGAAATCAACTTTTACCTCATTTAATCTATTCTAGAGGTTAACTTTGAGCACTTTAGTAAATGTTGGGTGCTTGGAGTAAACTTGACTCAGTCAATTTATCACTGGTCTTCTAACTCGAGGTTTGTGAGAATCCATGGTTTCGGCCATGGTATTCATGTGGAGTATAGCCTATTTAAAGGCGGGAAGATTTCAAACAATTTTTTCCTGCTTATTAGTGGGATACAAGGCAACAATGTTTTTAGACACCATCACTTCTATCAGTGTTTCATGATCCTACTTGTTTAATTATATTCCCAAAAGGGTAAAATATATAATACAACCATGCTTAATTCATATATTACAATCAATTTCTTTTGACTAGCCCTCATTGTTCCTAGAATTAGAAATATTTGTGTTGTACAATGTTAACAAAAAAGATATCAACTTGAAATGAACTTTTACCTCATTTAATCTATTCTAGAGGTTAACTTTGAGCACTTTAGTAAATGTTTTTCTAAAGTCAATAAAGAAATATAGAATATTATTTTTATCATTTTGGCACTTCTTCAAATGAGGCTAATCGTAAAAAGGTGGCCCACACATGAATGCTAACTCCTAAATCTAGTTAGGCCTTCTGTTCCATTTCCTTGGTATTTTAGCAATACACTAATGTTATTTTCTAAAAGAATTCCATATGGAATGGCTAAAATAGAGCTAATCATAATGATCCTATAATTAGAAAAATTATTTTTATCTTCCCTTTTATTAATAGGAACAATGAGACTTATATTTATAATGGAAACCCTACTTAATTTCTAAATTCAAGAGCTTGTGAATGTAAGGGATGATGGTAGGCCCTTCAACTTTCAGAAGTTCTTCTTAGTAATCTTTGATGTCGTCAACTTCAATTTTTTTGAGTTGCTTAGCATCAAATTCTATACCATTTAGAGAAAAAAATTCTTATTTTTTCTAAAGGATTTGAATGTCTTCCATGAAATTAGGGGATTTGTAAGCCTTATAAACTACATATCCCAATCTCTCAAATGATTCATATCATTCTCTTTAATTTTGAGAGTTAGAATTTGCCACTAGAATTGAGAGTTGGGTTGGTGAAAGCTAATGATGATCTCTCATGATGCATTAGTGGCAATGCAATCATGAAAATGCATCAATCTATTAAATTGGAGGGATAATTAGAGTTAAAAATGATGAAATGTAGAAAATGAAATAACTTTATGAATATATAACTTTTATTTATAGAAACTATGTAAGACTATGTGAAAATCAAGTTTTCTTATTGGTTGTATGTTATCTTTCATGCATAAATAGTGCATAGGTTTTGCTAGTGCTAACTTTGAGAACCTAAAAAATGGAATTCCTCTTAAAAAAATATTGAAATTGTTGATAAAAATTTATGTTTTTGCATGATTGTTTTCAAAATTTAAAATTATATATATATATATATATATATATATATATATATATATATATATATATATATATATATATATATATATATATATATCATTGAAACTATAAGACCTTTTTTTAGTGCTTAGTAAGGGTCCTAACATTATCAAACATGTCTTTTAGATTGCATGTCTTAGTTTGAACTAGTGTAATATATAACATATTTCAAAAATGGTTTAGGCCAAAAAAATATTGTAGTGGAAATAAAAGAGTTATGCATTGTATAATTATGACATATCTTAAGACAAAAATATATTAAAAATAGTAAAGTCTCTCTCTCTCTCTCTCTCTCTCTCTCTCTCTCTCTCTCTCTATATATATATATATATATATATATATATATATATACAGATAATCAATTTTATATGTGTATATAGTTTCCTCCACAATAGTTTTGTGTACATTGAAAATAAGGGTAAAAAATAGAGATATTAAGAGATATTTAGAGAAAAATGGATGTTTCAATATATTTGTAATCCAAACCACTAATTTTTCATCCTAATCTTGTATCCAAGGAAAATTTCACACGTACTTGGGAGTTATCACCTTTCCTTGAAAATTGAAATAAAAATAACATGTGCATGCTTTAGGAACACATGCATGTTCCTAGAGCATGTGCATGTTATTGGTAATATGCACACATTCCTAGATTGTGTGTGCATTATTAGGAGCATATATGTTCCTAATAATTATTAAACATCTAAATACCCTCTCAAAAAAATTGTTTGGGGTATTTCCCACAAACCTTGTAAAAAAGGTGCTAGCTTCCTCCCTCTTTCTGAACCCTCTATCAAAATTTGTATAGTGTTTCCATGACCCTATGGTACATACCTACTGCTAAAACAACCTAGTGTCATTAACATCCATAACCATAGGCTAATTCATTGACATCCTTAACCACATGTCAAGACAACAAATAACACATTGAACACATATTGGCTAAATCCATGAACAACACCTTGAGCACACATTAGATAAGGCCACGAACACACATGAAAACTTGAACCACAAACAATACCTTGAATGTGCACACATGACCTCTTATTTGTATCATTTATCTCTTGGTGGGAACAATGACACTACTTTGGTTTTTGGAGAAGTAGGAATCAATCTTAAGACTTGAAGAAGGTAGGTTAGGTACTAAAATTTGTTCATTAAGACCCAAAAGTTGTGGAAAAAACAAAAGAGGTATGTATATTAAGATTATAAAATATGTCAAGACAAAAATATATTTAAAATACTAAATAATATTAATAATTTAAAAATGACCCATTAGACCTAAAATAGTGGGCTATAGGGTGTTTTCTCAAAGCACTCCTTATTTGAAAGCGAGTACAAAAAAATTCAACCATGTTAAGAGTTGATAGGAACTTAGAAGTGAAATCTTTTTGTGATTTTAAGAACTTAGATGCTCTTTAGTCACTTCCTAAAACTAATTCCACAACTCATTAAAAATATATATATATATATTCAAAAATATCTAATCAATTTTATAATTATTTATAACTTTATTTTCAAAAATTATATAACACATCAATAAATTACATCAAAATTAAAAATATTAAAACTTTATTTATTATAATTTATAATAAATAAATTATAATAAATTAAAATAAAAAAATATATTAAAACAATTTATATCATTATGAAAATAAAGGAGCGGCTTTCCCACATTATATTATCATCGTTAAAACGAGAGAGTATTACGTGCTTTCTCGTCACAGGTTCAAAAATTAAATAAAATAAAAGGACGCTGGAACATTGTTTAAATAAAATAAAAGGAGGTTGTTTATCGAGGTTATTAAATAAAATAAAAAGGTGTTGTTTATCGAGGTTATAAATTTGTTCAGAAAGTGATTTATTTTGTTAGAATTTGTTGGTTTTGTTTTCAAAAATATTAATCATAAGAGTGTTTGTATTGTTTAAATGAATTCGGTACCATTCAAAATTTAAACTAGACAAATGTAACATAAATTTTATAAAAATTCTGTAAAATTTTAACAAAAATTATTTAGAAATTTAAACTATTTTCTAAACAAAACTATAACTTCATTAAACTATTATAAATAAAAATATATAAAACTATATAAATTAAAAATAATTGAATAATTGATAGACCACTTTTCATCTTCGAAGTGATGAAAGGAAATGATATTCATCTTAAATTTAAATTCAAAATTGATCAGCATTTGTGAAGGCAAAAAATTAAATTGAAATAAATTAGTTGCATGTTTTATTATCTATTTTTTTAACGTCAATGTTTTGTTAAAAGTCCTTTTGTATATCGTTAAATCAAATTATTATTTTTTTTAAATTTATTATTTCTTTTCAAATTTATTGAAAAAAAGTCTAGTTTTAAAATTATTTTTTAAGTAAAAAAATTATTTAAGTTATAATTAATATAAAAATATTAATAAAGTTATTAATATATCTGATTCACACATTAATAATAATGATCAGTACATGTCAATCCATGTCATTTTCCATCGCTAAAATTTAATATAAGAATGTTTATTATCTTTAAACGTGGGCACCTTTCCTTTGAATTCGTCTTCGCCCTTTCCATTTGATTTTAAAGAGCCGCCCCACTTGCGGAACCGCCCTAAATCGCATAAAATAAGGAAAACGGAATTTAGTTTATACAATAAATAAACTCATCAATCAGTTATCAACCTTTGTTCATAGAGGCGTCGGCTGCTGACGAAGAATTGTTGCGAAGGTTAAAAGTGGTTAGAATTTCGTAAAAAAATTTCAAAAATTTTGCAATAGCAGTGTTTGAATCGTGTTTTGTATGGTGGAAATATATTCAGCATCATTAGAAACTTATAGGACATCTAAAATCTTAAAGTTTGACAGCTGTAACCTGGATTTATAAAAATCCCCACAAGATATTATCAAAATCTTACTAGAATTTCCTTAATTTTCAAGGCAATTTTACAACCCAATTAGACCATGGCTTTCATAGAAAGATAACACTCCCTTTTCTTAGAGGTGATGCACACAACATGGTTGTTGATGCTTTATCTAAGCTTGGACTCCTAGACCCATTGGAGGGCTTTTATATTTCACTGAGGGAAGATGGAGACTTGTTGGATGCTGGTCACATGTCACTATCTTTTTTTTGCTTTTCATCACTATGGTGGTTTTTACATCTAGGATTTTTGGGAACATGTTTTTCTCTTGCTGCTTGGTCACTTTCATGAACTGTTATTGATAATGAGCTCTACCTATATCTCTGTTTTGGATTATGTTTTCCTCTAATATTGACATGGACCAGATCCCATCACAGCCCCTTATATTTCTGATATCTTTCCTCAAATTTATGTTGCATCTTCATGGTCTAAATGTACTAATTTTACTACATAAATAAAATCAACCTTTTTCTCTTCTAAAAATAATTCTACTCTCAATACAATAATGACCTTTTTCCTAATTTATTAATACGATATTCTAAATGTGGCAAGTTAATTTCAAACCTTCAATTTAATTAATAAATAATAAAAGGATAATGTTCCAACTAATCCATTCAATTTAAAACTCTCCATCGAATTTCAATATATACCCACCTATTCCTAATTAAGAAAAGCTAGAGTATTAAATCGAAAGTATAGAATAATAAAATATAGCAGAGCAATGACGAGTACCTCAAATCGTTCATAATTTTGTGGGAAGCCAATATGACAAACCATTATGCCTCATCACTGACGTATTTGTATTTGTATGATGACTAACGCACGTTAAGTTGACATTTTATTATTTATTATTTAATTAATAAATAATAAAAGGATAATGTTCCAACTAATCCATTCAATATATACCCACCTATCCCTAATTAAGAAGAGCTAGAGTATTAAATCGAAAGTATAGAATAATAAAATATAGCAAAGCAATGACGAGTACCTCAAATCGTTCATAATTTTGTGGGAAGCCAATATGACAAACCGTTATGCCTCATCACTGACGTATTTGTATTTGTATGATGACTAACGCACGTTAAGTTCACATTTTATATTAATTATTTATATAAGCTAAATATATAAAGATTTACTCCATTTTATTATTAATATTGCTAATTTATAATACATTAACAATAAATTATAAAAAATAATTAAATTATAATTTTATTTTAAATTATTATTATATTAATTAAAAAAATTAGTATAAGTTAGTTATATATATATATATATATATATATCATAGAGATTTAACTCATTTTTTATGAACATTACTAACTTATAATAGATTATGTTACAATACTATGGTTTATTAATACCACATGCTAAAAAAAACCATAATATTTTATACATTTTATTTTAATTTAATTTAATGACATTTTTTAATTAAATTGAAAAATAAAAAAATGTAACTTTGTTTAAGATAATCTACATCTTAAATGGCAATCTATCAAGTGTAGTTCATGATGCAAGACTCTTTTTTGAATGCAAAACTTGAAAAAATGTTTGAACCTCAAGAGATTTGATCAAAATTAATAAATCCAAATTAAGGCTAATCTACGATATATATATATATATATATATATATATATATATATATATATATTATTCAAACCATTTTATTTAAGTGATTATAATATTTATATTATAATATACTATAATTTATTATATTAATAGATTAATTCTATTTTCATAATATATTAAATATAATTTTAAATTTTACTAACATTTGTAAAATTAAAAAGTTATATTTCTTGAATAATTATAATATATAAAGTATTAAGTTTATGAAAATTCATTAGGAAAAACATATATTGTCTAAGCCTAGAGTTTGAAATTCATTGTGAGTTAAAATTTTTACATAGGATCACAACATCTCATGATACATCTCACATTAGCAAAATTTATAAAAAATATACACAAATTAGTTAACTTTTAGCTTCATTTTAAAATATGGTTATTATTGAATCAACATGGTGACCGCAGCGACACGAAGACACCCCACACTGGTAGTAATTCGCAGAATCTTGGCTCTTGGAGAGGTGGTGGGCGCAGGAGGGCTCAGGCAGCTACAAACAATGGCCGTTGTGATGCCCCGGACCCACAGGGATTGCAGTACTGCTACTTGGAAGACTGTCGAGACCTAATCCAATCATTGGTGTACCAGGTATATGCAACATAGCCAATTAATTGGGAAAAGCATGATGAGATGATGGCTACACTAGAACACATGCATTATTTCCAGTGCCAGGTCAGGGAGTGAGTGGTGGTAGTCTGGTGGGGACAAAACCATCTAGCGGAGAAAGTGGAATAGCTGGAGAATTGGATGACACACTTCGAAGGGCACGTTCAGTGCACCTTCCTTCCTCCACCTCCTCCAAGAACTGCTCCACACAACCCAACTTCAGTCACCTCAGACGACTAGTATGTCCTCCGGTGAGACCACATGCTTTTTGATGTCTCGAATGTATATATTTTTTTGTGAATGAATAGAATGTTGACTATATATATATATATATATATATATATATATATATATATATATATATATATATATATATATATATATATGGTTATTATTATCATTATTATTAATAAAGAAATATTATATGAGTCAAATATATATACATTTCAAAAAATATGTAACTAGATTCTTAACCATGAAGATTTAACTCCTTTTACTGTGAAGGTTCTTAACCTATATCCAGGCCTTATTACAATACTATGGGTCAATACTATGGCTTACTAATATGAGATGACCAAAAATACTTTTGAAATAAATCTTAGAATTTGATTTCTGACTACTAATAAGAATATTCTAAAATATTTTATGGAGGTTAATTGCTTACCATCCCACTAATAATTATTGATAACTAAACACTTATTTCATAATACATCTCATAAAAATAATATATAAGTTAAATATATATACATTTAAAAAACATGTAACAAGATTTTTAACCATGGAGATTCACCATCAGTTTACTATGGAGATTCTTAATTTGTAAATAGACTTTGTTACAATACTATGGGTCAATACTACATGCTTAAAAAACCATAACTCTTCATATCCATCATATGGTTTTTTTTTTTTAATTCATCAATTTAATTAAAAAATACTATGGAGATAAATTTTAATATTTGATTTATCAATACTAATAAGAATATTTTAAATTTTAACAATTGATTTGTCAATACTAATAAAAATATTTTAAAATATTCCATGGAGATTAAATCTTACCACCCACATATTAATTATTTATAATTAAATTAAAATGTTAGAAAACCTATTCCAAAAAACACACAAAATAAAATAATAAAAATAACCAAAATTCTTACCAATTATATAATATTAACAAAGAAATTGTTTTTGGATAATATTTATTAACTCCTATAAAAATAATACTTTTATTTTGAAATATGTTAATTTATTTTGTATTTTAAAAATAAATAAGTTTGAAAATCTTATTGCTAACTCACAAAACCTAAGAACATCTCAACGTCTATAAAGCATGGGTCGATAGATAATTGACTACATAGTGATATTTGTCAAGCGGTCTAACAATAACATATGTTTACACTATCTCTGTAAACATTAATTTATATTACATAATTTTAAATTTTAAATTATAATAAATGATATTTAATATTAAATAATAATAATAATTATTAGTTATAATGATATTAAATAATATTTTTATTGTAATATTTTTTTAATATTATACAAATAAAAAATCCTTCAGTATATATCAACTACATTGAAAATAGTGATCATGCTAGTTGACTACACCATGATATTTATACAATGATGTTTGTTAAGGTATTGAATTATAACCTATGTTTACACCATTTATGCACTCCGTGTATGAATTATCATTCATAACGGATCAACTAGCAATTTGGTTCATAGATAACTATGACATCCGTTAAATTATTGAATAAACAAAGTATTGGTGAGTGATATCCATTAACAATTTCATAGACATTTAGGAAAGTTTAGTTAACAAGAACATTGTTTTCTTGCACGTAGGTATTATAATTTACATCGAGTCCGGTGCTATACAAGATCATGTCAAAGTGTTGTGCATGTGAGCTTTCACTATTAGAATAGCTTGCTGGGGTCGATGATTGAGTTCGAGTTCCAGATCCCCTCCCATGAGTTTTCAGTGATAAATTTTTGGACAACTCAATAGGAAAACCTATGTACGAGCTATTTCTGGTATATATAGGTTCCATTATTCATTGTTAAAGAAGTCTCATAAATGTATGTTTTATTCATTTAAAAGTGGTACAAATTCTAGTTAAAATTAAGAGTTTTCAGTGATAAATTTTTGGACAACTCAATTGGAAAACCTATGTACGAGCTATTTCTGATATATATAGGTTTCATTAAATGTATGTTTTATTCATTTAAAAGTGGTACAAATTTTAGTTAAAATTAAGAGTTTTTATATATGGTTCATATTCAATTGCAAATAATATCTAAATAGGTATTAAAATGTTTGAAAATGTATTGTTGTGGATTTTATTTGATCAATACTATTAGTTCCAATTAATCTCTTAGATCATCTCCATTAATGTTGCATTTGGCTCTTTTGGCTCTTACGTTAGTTATTTTTCTGAACAAACATTGCCTCATTTAGTATGGAAATGGTGTGGATTATTGTTCTCCTCATGTGTATCATTACAATTGATGTTTCACAAATGCAATGGAACATGGGGTTTTATTGATGATTTATGGTGAAAGTATAAATTTTAAGTGATTAGGGGATAAAGCCAATAAAGTTTGAGAGTATGTTGCACTACATTTATAGAGATATCCTTCCTAAAAAAATCATCCTCGTCACTAGCTGCAAAAAATTAATGAGACATTAAATGGGACATTTCTCATTGCAACACATATAAATTATTTTCTTCAATCAAGGTTACTTTGTGAGTCAATATTATACAAATGCATTTCTATAAGTATAGTTCCTCCATTGTTCCTTATTGAGAGTTACTACACTACTAATTTGAAAGTCGTAGGTCTCAATATTTTGGTCCAAAATATTGTGAGGGGTCATACGTTCAAAGGGTTTTCAATATTCAAAGAAGAAATCCCATTTACTTCAGTTAGAACACCTAAAGATAGTTGTTAGCTCTGAGGTTGGATATTTCAGTGTGAAAGTTTTTTTGACACACCAATACATCAAAAGCTATAATTAGTGTTGCATGTACATTGATGGTGTGAAGCAATTATTTGTGATTGGTTGTTGGAGAATGTTGTTAAGGATGTAAATAGCTATGGTATTTTCTTCACATATAAAAATTCTTCATAAGTTTCATACCAGTTGGGGAATACCTCATTGAGGTAGTGATAGACATTTCTAAACTCAAGGGTGTTAAACTTTCAACTAGATATAGAATGAAAACCAATTGGGAACTCATGGGACATTGCTCTACCTTCTCACTATTAAATATAATTTACAATATACTATTTCTCTTATTTCTCTCGGAGTTTGTTGACATTTACTAGAAGAAGAACTAACTTCTTATATTTGCTCTTGCAAACTTGGAAGTCTTAACGAAGGAACTTACTATCTCGAATTTTCCACTTGTTCATTTACTGGGAGAGATGGAATAATACTATCTATTACTTCATTCTCTTTATCTCCATAAGTAAAGGAGATAAAGAGAATATATCTCTATAGGTAAAGGACCCTATCATAATGAAGTCATCAATGTGTTGATGAAAAGTATATAATTCAGCTTCGGTGGTGAATTTATGTGTTACGAACTTAAATTTGGGTAAAAAATACATCTGTTGAGCTACCAAGGAAGTCATAACCCCAAAGAATCTTAAGTAACACCTAATTAAAATTAAAGAGAATTATTTATTATGTTATATAAACCCTTATGTATGCATCCTAATATGCCTCCTAGAGGAACATGTTCCTCCAAAATATCATATATAATGTGACCAGGCACAAAATCAATTCTATACATACGACCAAGAATTGAAAAAAAGAAGGAAATAACTAAATGGTAATGAGAAATAACAGTCAACTATAAAATTTGGATTTGTGGATGGAATCCTCTGAGAAGATTTAGAATAAAAATTACCACTCCTTAGGATCTAACAAACACTTGAAGATTGGAATCAATATTTTCAGCATAAAGATTCCATTTACTTATGAAAAGTGGTCAGAAACCTTAGGATGTGGTAATAAGTTTAAAAATTTATCCCATCTCACATGCACTACCCTTGATTTGGGAATATAGAAATGAACTAAACCCCCCATCCAATCTAGAGAACTAACTCCAAAGAGTCATGAAAAATGTTGATTGAGACGAGATTTGACATTTTTTAGCCATGAAATATTTGGCATGGATTTAGGTAGTAGATGTAAACTACTGCGACTATTTAAAATATGGAAGAAACAATAGTTAGGAAAGAGCACCAACATAAAAATATTTATTAGCATATAATCCAATTGTACACCACCATTGATAAGCATTAAAATAAGCAATATTGAGTATACCAAAAGAACCTCATTGGGTAAATGCTTCTATATCCAATTGATTAAAATGAGGATCTTGAATTTCATGAGCAATGGATCCTACATGTAAGGGATCACATACCCATGCTTCATAATTTTCTTGCCAAGCCACATGGAACAATTTAATATAGGTCCACAAAAATACTAATGTCAACTTATCAAAGTGAAACAAAAATGTCATGATAAACATGTTTTTTAATAATGTCATCGTGGCTCTCAAGGTCATGTTTCATCACAATACCAAACACAATATGATGAGTATTTGGATCTTGGATCAAGCCTTCAATGAACTTTGGAAATATTGATGTCATAAGGCTTTTAAAATCCCCATAGCCATTAACCTACTGTAATAATTCTTCCTAGGAAGAATTCCTATTTTGGGATGTTTCCATCAAAAATCCTAAATGAGCTCCTTCTACAACACATCCCTATATAATGCCCAAGGCTCAAGGATGGATAATAGTGTTGGACACAGATTGTCATTGATGTCAATATGGCAATATTCAAGAGGAGGAGACAGAGCATATCGGAGCCAAGAGGAGCAAAAGGAGCCAAGAGGAGCAGACTAAATCGGAGGAGCTATTGGAGCACATCGGAGGAGCTATTGGAGCATATCGGAGCAAGAGGAGCCATCAGAGGAGCTATTGGAGCATATCGGAGCAAGAGGAGTCATCGGAGGAGCTATCAGAGCTATCGGAGCATATAGAAGTTCATTTGATGGCGATCAAGTGAACTACTAATATATACATGCCCAGACTTTTCATCAGAACGACGAGAGCATATATAGGAGCCAATTGACCTTCCAGATCAATGGTCCAGATGAAGCCGCAGAGGAGCGGAGAATTTTTTTTGCACCGACGAGATTGGATGTTATCGGAACTAACCAAGGAGAAATTGACATGGGAATAGTGTGATGAGTTCTGAGTCGTCCGATCACTAATCCGGATCGACGGTCCCGATCTAATCGGCAATCGTGCGATCAGAGGAGTGGAGCCTTTCGGGACTGTGAAGTGTAAGCTCCAACAGCCGGAGCCGAAAAGATCATAAAGCCAAGCTGAAGGGTTCGTCGGGTCCGCGGGATAGATCATTACTTAATAAGTTTCCAAAAGAACTCGCCAAAACCATTCCGGATCTGAAATCCATATAGGGAGGAGTGGTGAAAGGTGTCGGGTCCGCACCTCGTCGGAGGTCAGGGCTTAAGGGTTTATTGAGACCGCCGAAATCCGGACCCACCGAAATTTATAAAGGCGGAGTTATAAAGATTTGGAATCCGAGCATTGGAAGTAGAGCAGGGATTATATGGTTTTCGTGTATTGATATATTATATGATATATGGCTGCAGGGGTTAAGGCTTGCGGTCTTTAAAGTGCTCGGGTGGTGGCTTCTGATGGTTGATAAAAACGCTCGGGTGGTGGCTTCCGATGGGTGGTTATAAAGTGCCAATAAAAGGTCGCTTCGATTCCTAGTAAGTCCATGGTTATAATAGGCTCTTGGCCTAAAGATCGCTTTCGATAAAGCTTGTAAGACAGAAGAAGCAAAGGAATGGAAGCCGAAGTGTCAAGCGATCAAGTGAGGAGGAAGCCAAAGAGCTAGCACGTAAGAGGAAACGAATGGACAAGGGCATGGAGCATATATATATAAAAAAAAAATCAGAAAAGGGTGATAGTTGTTGTTGTTGTTCGGGGACGGGATAACATGAGCATGAGATAGTGGAAGCAGTAGAAGAAAAGGGGGCAGCAGAAGCAGTGGAAGCTAAAAAGAGCGCAGCAGCACACCAGTGTATACCAAAGAGGTTGGAGCCTTAGAATTGAACAGGATTGAAGTCCTTGGGAGTTGGTGCTCCTAAGTCCAAGATTGGTGTCTTGGAAAAATAGAGTTGGTGCTCAGGAGGTTGGAGCCTCACCTAAGTCCAAGTTGGATCTTGGCAACCAATTGTGACAATCTATTTATTGTATTTATTTTTACTGCACAATTATATTAATAAAAGCATTTATTCCTGCTGTTCATTTTGTGTTTCTGAACATATATGTTTTAACTAGTAAAACAATAGTGAGAAAAAGAAATACTGATTCACCCCCCTCTTAGTATTTCCAATAATTAGTATCAGAGCCAAGTTTCTTCATACTAGCCTAACAACTTGAAGAATGATCAGTAGCCATGATGAGAAATCATGAAGCATCAGGAAAACCTCCTCTGTTCGATGGCACTAACTTTGCGTTCTGGAAGAAAAGAATGACTTACTACTTAATGTCCCTTGGACCTGAAGTCTGGCATTTTTGTCAAACTGACTACCAAGCGACTTCCACTCTTCCAACAGACCAAGACGAGAGGAAAGCCTACATTGCAAATTCAAATGCCATGAACTCCATCACTAGTGGAATCATTGATTCCGACTATACAAAAATCATGCACTGTAACTCTGCCAAAGAAATGTGGGAGAAGCTAGTTGGCTTGTACGATGGAGACTCAAAAGTCAAAAAGGCAAAGCTTCAAACTCACAGAAGACAATTTAAAAGCTTGAAGATGGAAGATGAAGAAGACATTGCAACATACCTCCTCCAAGTAGCTGAAGTGGTAAAGTCCCTGAAAGGATTGGACGAAAAAGTTGAAGAAAGTACCATTGTTCAAAAGGTATTAAGGTCTCTTCCAAAATAAGTGCTATAGAAGAATCAAAGGATCTTGACACCCTCAAAATGGATGAACTTCATGGAATTCTTACCGCCTATGAAATGAGGAAAGGTGGCCCAAGCTCCAAATATGCAGCATTCAAGGCCTCAAAGTCAAAGAAAGGGAAGGAAAGGAATGACTGTAGTGATGAGTCAGATGTGGAATCTGAATTGGCTCAATATGTATGAAAGCTGAAGAGAGGATCTAAGCTTAAAGGCAAGTATCCTCTTATCTGTTTCAAATGTGGTAAAATAGGTCATTATGCAGCAAAATGTCCTCATAAACATGACAGTGATGATGAAGGAAATTCTAAAAGAATAGCACATAAAAAGAAATGGTTCAATAAGAAAAATTTCTTCTCCAAGCAAGATGAGTCTAACGAGGATGAGTTTATGGTCATCAAAAAGAAATCAGATAAGGAAAGTGATCTGGATGAAAGCCAAGAAGCATTATTCATGGCACTCACAGATGATGATGATGACTCGGGGCTAGAAGGAAATGTAGATGAACTGTTAATAAGCGCCATTGAAGAAAACGAGAAACTACGGAACAAAATCATTTCTCTCAAATTGGAAAGTGAGGAAATAAGAAGGAGAGAGGATCTCTTGGAAGAAAAACTTAAAGAAAAAGAAGAGACTTTTGAAGAACGTGAGGCCGAAATAGTATCTTTGAGAAAGGAGTTGGAGCAAGTTAAAAAGGGTTGTAAGAGTTCTCAAATACTTGAGACTATTATGAAAAATCAAAAACCTCAACATGATAAGTCAGGAATAGGTTTCAAAGGAGAATCCTCAAGCACTAAGAAAAGTTTGAAAAGCTATGCCGATGCACTTTCCTGCAATCCAAAATATGAAAAAGTATGTTATCAAAAGTGCATCCCAGATTCCAAGAATGAAGGAAGAATTTCTCCAAAGAAGAATGTGGAGTCGAATCATGGACACTACATCAAATACAAACCTATACTCCACCAAGGGCCCATCAAAAATCCAAAGGACGAGGGAGGAGTAATTCTTAGGAAGGAAATCGACTTAAACCGTGGTTGCTTCAAAACCATCTTTCTTGGACACTGTTTTCACTGTAAAAACTTCGGTCACCAAGCTAGACACTGTATGGCTCGCAGAAGTGAAAAGACCACACAAAAGAACCAAGTAATCAACTCATACGCCCCCAAAAGGCAGGGACAAATCAAAACCTTCAATTCATTTGATCCCTTGACCAAATTTGATCTGACTTGCTCTTTTTGCTACCATAATGGACATTATGAACAAGACTGCCCACTTAAAGGAAGAAAGACGAGTAGCAAGAACTCTGGCATGGACAAATGCAGCCTGGGTCTTTTTTCCCGAAATAATGGAAACCAATGGTTTGTGGATAGTGGGTGTTCCAAACACATGACAAGAGACAGAAGGAAGTTTATCTCACTGAGCAAAAAGGAAGGGAATGTGTCCTTCGGAAGTGGAACTGGCAAAATTGCAGGAAAAGGAACAGTTACTCTGATAAATGGAAAAGGAAAAGCTCAAGATGCTCTGCTAGTTGACGGACTCAAACACAACCTTCTGAGTGTCAGCCAAATCTGTGATCAAGGACATAAGGTTGTTTTCAGCACCAAAGACTGTGAGATAAGGAACTCTGCCTTAGGGAAACTTGTGGCAAAAGGGGTGAGAACACCAGACAATATTTACGTTCTGAACAAGATCTAGGAAAATAAATGCTACTTGAGCTAGACAGAGGAGAGTTGGCTGTGGCACAAGAGACTTGGACATACCAGCTTCGAAAATCTGATCAATATCAGCAAGATCAAAGCTATACAAGACATCCCAAGGCTGTTCAAACCAAAGAAAGTAGTGTGTGGTCCATGTCAACATGGAAAACAGACCAGAACCAGCCACAAGACAAAGGAACACTATACATCAAAGCCCTTGGAGATCATCCATGCTGATGTGTGTGGGCCAACTAGAAATCAAGCACTCCAAGGAGAAAGGTACTTTGTGTTATTTGTTGGTGATTATACTAGAATGATGTGGATATATTTCATAAAGTATAAGTCTAAAACTTTTGAGTGTTTTAAGAATCTAAAAGCCCTAATAGAAAACGAAAAAGATTCAAAAATTAAGTGTCTCAGAACAGACAGAGGAGGAGAATTCACATCAAACGAGTTCAGTGAGTTCTGCAATATTCATGGAATTAAAAGGGAATTCTCGTCTACCAAAACACCTCAGCAAAATGGGGTAGTTGAAAGACGAAACTGAACTGTCCAAGAAATGGCAAGAACCATGCTGTTAGCAGCAGACCTCCAGCCAAAATTCTGGAAGGAAGCAGTAGGGACAGCTGTCTATACACTGAATCAGACTCAATTAAGACCAAATTGTGACAAAACTCCTTATGAGCTATGGAAAGGGAGACCTTCTTCGGTGAAGTACTTCAAAATATTTGGAAGCAAGTGCTTCATAAAAGTAAATGATGGTTCACCTGGAAAATTTGATTCTTGGGTTGATGAGGGGATATTTCTTGGATACTCTCCACAGAGCAAGGCTTACAAGTGCTACAATTTTCGACTGAAGAAAATAGTGGAAAGCATCGATGTAAATGTTGATGAAGATCTTCCAGAAAAGGAAATTGAAGAACAAGAAGATGACTTTCTCATTGAAGAAGAAGAACCTAAAGAAGAAGAGATAGATGATGAAGAAGAAGAAGAGGAAAGAGAACCACCTCATACCCCTTCAAAGATGAAGTATGTAGAAAGATACCATCCAGAAGAACAGATCATTGGTGATAGAGATGAAGGTGTGCAGACCAGAAGAAGGATAACAACCTCACCCAAGAGAAAAGCCGTTGCCCCCTATCTATGATAGAACCAGAAACATTCACAGAAGCAAGTAAGGATCCTCATTGGGTAAAAGCAATGGAAGAAGAAATGTCCCAAATTGAGAAGAACAAGACATGGAAGCTGGTACCTCGTCCAAAGGAAAAAAAAATAATAGGAACCAAATGGGTGTTCAAAAATAAAATGAATGAGGAAGGACAGGTTATCAGAAACAAGGCAAGACTTGTCTGCAAAGGCTATTCACAAATTGAAGGAGTTGACTTTGAAGAGACATTTGCACCAGTGGCCCGTATGGAAGCTATCAGGATGTTCTTAGCATTTGCTTGCTCGAAAGGATTCAAAATCTATCAAATAGATGTGAAATCAACATTTCTAAATGGGGAACTCAAGGAGGAAGTCTACATGGAGCAGCCAGAAGGTTTTGATCTGAAAACAGGAAAGGACCTAGTTTGTAGGTTGAAAAAGGCTTTGTATGGGTTGAAACAAGCTCCTAGAGCTTGGTATGCAAGACTAGATAACTATCTCCAACAACAAGGCTTCAAAAAGGGAGTGGCTGGAAGCAATCTATACATAAAGACAGATCAAGGTAAGTTACTAGTTGCTCTTGTTTATGACGATGATCTTATTTTTGCTAGTAATAATGATGAAATGAGCCTTGAATTTTCTCAAAGCATGGCAAAAGAATTCGAGATGTCAATGATAGGTGAGCTGTCCCACTTCCTTGGACTTCAAGTATCTCAAACCAGAGCAGGATTGTGTATATCTCCAGTCAAATATCTAAAAGACATGCTCAAAAAATATGGAATGGAGGACTGTGCACCCATGAGCACTCCCATGACCACAAACTACAAACTGAGCAAAGATGATGACTCCCCTCTAGTAGATGCAACTCATTACAGGTCAATGATTGGAGCCCTTCTATACTTAATAGCTACACGACCAGACATAATGCAAGCAGTAGGAATGGTGGGAAGATTTCAATTGGCTCCCAAACAATCCCATTTATTAGCTGTAAAAAGAATCCTCAGATATCTGAAGGGAACTTCAGATCTCGGTCTTTGGTACCCAAGGAGCTCAACACTGACTGTAACTACATACACCGATGCTGATTGGGCTGGAAATATAGATGATCAGAAAAGCACTAGTGGAAATGCATTCTTCCTAGGAGACTGTTTGGTATCCTGGCTCAGCAAAAAACAGTCATCGATATCATTATCCACAACCGAAGCCGAGTATATTGCTGCAGCAGACTGTTGTACTCAGATACTATGGACGAACGAAGCGCTAAAAGATGTCGACATATATACAGATCAACCAATTACCGTTTATTGTGACAACACTAGTGCTATCAGTCTCAACAAAAATCCAGTGATGCACTGAAGAACCAAACACATACCAATCAAGTATCATTTCCTCCGTGAGCAAGTAGCTGAACAAAACATCGCTCTGGAATATATCAGTACTAAGGAGCAGATAGATGATATTTTCACAAAACCTCTTCCTCGGCTGATAGTACATCTGATGCGCTGCCAGCGCGGAAGCGCACGGGTTTTCCGCACTGGTCGAATTTCATGAGCCAGCGCACCACATATTTGTATTAAGCCGCGCTGACACAGCCTGCCCCGTTATCCAGATGCGCTGTCAGCGCTCCAGTCCAGTTATACACCCGCGCTGATCCAGTTTGGGCAAATTTGTTCCAACAGCCAGCCTTCCAGATGACTCCAGACTTGGTTGTTGGCCTTGTGAGTATCGCCCTCCCTTCTATGGCATGTCTGTCCGTCATTTGAAACCACCTTCCTTGAAGATAAGCTCATCTTCCCACCATTCATGGAGACTCCTTCTCCTATTTAAACCTCTACCATTACCATGAGCAGCTAGTTTGGATTGTGTGGAGTTTATAGTGCTCAGATTGCTGCTATTAGGGAAGATTTCAATTGGCTCCCAAACAATCCCATTTATTAGCTGTAAAAAGAATCCTCAGATATCTGAAGGGAACTTCAGATCTCGGTCTTTGGTACCCAAGGAGCTCAACACTGACTGTAACTACATACACCGATGCTGATTGGGCTGGAAATATAGATGATCAGAAAAGTACTAGTGGAAATGCATTCTTCCTAGGAGACTGTTTGGTATCCTGGCTCAGCAAAAAACAGTCATCCATATCATTATCCACAACCGAAGCCGAGTATATTGCTGCAGCAGACTGTTGTACTCAGATACTATGGATGAAGGAAGCGCTAAAAGATGTCGACATATATACAGATCAACCAATTACCGTTTATTGTGACAACACTAGTGCTATCAGTCTCAGCAAAAATCCAGTGATGCACTGAAGAACCAAACACATACCAATCAAGTATCATTTCCTCCGTGAGCAAGTAGCTGAACAAAACATCGCTCTGGAATATATCAGTACTAAGGAGCAGATAGATGATATTTTCACAAAACCTCTTCCTCGGGAAGCATTCGAACATCTGCGACAAAAGATGGGGGTTATTTCTTTATCATCACTCATGTTCATTCATAAAGATGCAGCAGCACAGGGGGAGCAGTTTGACAGGGGGAGTTCATCTGCATTCCTTTGCCATTGATGTCAAAGGGGGAGAAGGCAAAAGAATATTGCCACCAATAACAAAGGGGGAGATTGTTGGACACAGATTGTCATTGATGTCAATATGGCAATATTCAAGAGGAGGAGACATAGCATATCGGAGCCAAGAGGAGCAAAAGGAGCCAAGAGGAGTAGACCAAATCAGAGGAGCTATTGGAGCATATCAGAGGAGCTATTGGAGCATATCGGAGCAAGAGGAGCCATCAGAGGAGCTATTGGAGAATATCGGAGCAAGAGGAGTCATCGGAGGAGCTATCAGAGCTATCGGAGCATATAGAAGTTCATTTGATGGCGATCAAGTGAACTACTAATATATACATGCCCAGACTTTCCATCAGAATGACGAGAGCATACACAGGAGCCAATTGACCTTCCAGATCAATGGTCCAGATGAAGCTGCAGAGGAGCGGAGAATTTTTGTTGCACCGACGAGATTGGATGTTATCAGAACTAACCAAGGAGAAATTGACATGGGAATAGTGTGATGAGTTGTGAGCCGTCCGATCACTAATCCGGATCGACGGTCCCGATCTAATCGGTAATCGGGCGATCGGAGGAGTGGAGCCTTTCGGGACTGCGAAGTGTAAGCTCCGACAGCCGGAGCCGAAAAGATCATAAAGCCAAGCTGAAGGGTTCGTCGGGTCCGTGGGATAGATCATTACTTAATAAGTCGCCGACAGAACTCGCCGAAACCATTCCGGATCCGAAATCCATATAGGGAGGAGTGGTGAAAGGTGTCATGTCCACACCTCATCAGAGGTCAAGGCTTAAGGGTTTATTGAGACCGCCGAAATCTGGACCCACCGAAATTTATAAAGGCAGAGTTATAAAGATTTGGAATCCGAGCATTGGAAGTAGAGCGGGGATTATATGGTTTCCTTGTATTGATATATTATATGATATATGGCCGCAGGGTTTAAGGATTGCGGGCTTTAAAGCACTCGGGTGGTGGCTTCTGATGGTTGATAAAAACGCTCGGGTGGTGGCTTCCGATGGGTGGTTATAAAGCTCCAATAAAAGGTCGCTTCGATTCCTAGTAAGTCCATGGTTATTGTTACACAATAATTTATCACTGTCTCCCTGTCAATCTCCCTACTGTGTCATGAACTTCATTTGATCATGCTCCTGCTCCCTAATCTGGCCAAATGACCCACTTTGCCAAAGTTTATTTGATCAGCGCGACTGTTATTAAAATAACCGCGCTGACTGGCGGCTGATAGTACAACTGATGCGCTGCCAGCGCGGAAGCACACGGGTTTTCCGCGCTGGTCGAATTTCATGAGCCAGCGCACCACATATTTGTATTAAGCCGCGCTGACACAGCCTGCCTCGTTATCCAGATGCGCTGTCAGCGCTCCAGTCCAGTTATACACCCGCGCTGATCCAGTTTGGGCGAATTTGTTCCAACAGCCAGCCTTCCAGATGACTCCAGACTTGGTTGTTGGCCTTGTGAGTATCGCCCTCCCTTCTATGGCATGTCTGTTCGTCATTTGAAACCACCTTCCTTGAAGATAAGCTCATCCTCCCACCATTCATGGAGACTCCTTCTCCTATTTAAACCTCTACCATTACCATGAGCAGCTAGTTTGGATTGTGTGGAGTTTATAGTGCTCAGATTGCTGCTATTAGGTAGTTGGTGTGATAAGTGTGGAATTGCTAGATAGCTTAAGGAAGGTTGTGAAGTGTTGCTTGTGTGAGAGAGAGTTCTTGTCTTGGGAGATCTATCTCTAAAGGTGAATGCTTAAGAGACTTGTTGGCTGGACCCTCTTGAGAAGGATTCGACGTCAGAACATTTGGTTGTACTCTTCTCTGTTATTGATTAATAATAGATGACTACTATTATGGTTCCATTCTCATTTGTCTCTGTAATGGCTAATGTGAATTACGTCCTTTCTGACTGATGTATAATTGCTTTTATTAGATTTCACACTTGTGTTTGTCTTTCTCTTCGTGTGTGCAGGTATCTATTCGCGGAGATCGTGGAGGATCGTGACCTGCCAGAGCGAAGGAGCGAGAGTGGCATCTCTTCATCAAACAATAGCGTTGGAATCCAAGTAGGTGTTCATTGCCTACCTTTTATTTGCAATTAGGAACTTGCATAGTAGCATTGACTGATTGTTGCTAGACCCGTTCTGGGCTAGTAGGGATCGTCTCTATCCGTAGAGGAGATTTACCTCTCCAACAATTTGGCGACTCCGCTGGGGAGGTGGCCTTCGTCTCTTTTTGTTCATTCTTGTTTTGAGTTTGATTTGTTCCTCTATTTTCAAAGATCAGGGGTTAGTCCTATGCTTTTAACCTTCCTGGTTCAATCTGGGAGGTGATTGAATTGTTTAAAGAGTTCCTGCCTTGGTTTGGGAGTTTTTTGCTTGTTTGTGCTTGTTTTTTAGCCTTAGCGCGGTTTATATCAAAACAGTCGCGCTGACAGCGCATAGCTGTCTCTTTGACTCCGTGGTCATCACGCTTGTACACGAAACAGTCATGACGATTCTGAAAAACAAACCAGCATGACTAAGCTGTGTGCTTCTGCGCTGACAGCGCTTTGTTGCTACGCGTGACCTCTGGTCAGCGCATTGTTGCTGAGTTCTACCCGCGCTGATCCTGTAGAATTCAATTTGTTTCAAATTTGCCTCCTGAGCCTGTTGGTTTGACTGCCCCTTACTCTTTCCACTTGGTTTATGGCTTGTTTTTCATTGTTTGAACTGTGAAGCACTTGCTTGCGAAGTCTTGTCGGGCGGATTTTGTTTTGTGTCCAGTGACCTAGTGTTATCATCCCGTTTTCGCTGGATTGATTTTGTTTTATCACTCGTTCACAAAGATCCGTTGCTACTTGCCTTTGCTTTTGCGAAAACCTTCCTCTTTTGCTTTCTTTGCTTGGTTGTTTAGGTGATTGTCCTCGAACCAGTCCTTGGATTGTCTCGATTACTTCTCACCACCCAGACATAGATTACAATTGCTTGGGTTCAACCGGCTCTTTTCACGCTTGTTGTGTTTTTCATTGAGTGATTTTGTTTCTCTTTACTCGGTGTTGCTGTCTCTCAAAATTCATTTTAAGTGCATTGTGCCATTGAAAAAGAAATCGAACTAATATCTTTTGCATTCAATAGTTAATGAAAAGAAGAGCATTTCATTGATTTGTGTTCTCAAAAGAAAAGTCTCGTTTCTTTGCCATTAGCTGCACTAGATTGTTTGATTTTTTGAGTTCATTTTGTTTGATTGAAAACTCTTAACCCTCTCATAGTTAGAATTCATCGAACGAAATGGTGTTCTGTGGCATATAGTTTGCATCTAGGTAATTGTGAGAGATCACACGATAAGGCCTGAAATCGAAACTTAAATTCAAGATCAACCATAAAATAAACTGAATAAACCTAAAAACACATTGGAACTTAATGCAAAACATCTAGAGGTCTAGGTTAGAGACGTGTTCCAGCGTCTTTAAACATAGTCACTATTGTTTCACATTACGGTTGGGTGATTCCTCCTTCTGTGACTCGATAGTGGTCTAACACGGACTGTGCTCCCACGTACCGTCGTGTATATAGGGAGACCCCACTAGGCTTTTATCCTTGATCCATAGGAAGCCGAGTCTGCCGCCTTGTGAACCGTAACACACCAAACACAGCATTCGGGAAGATTGACTGCAGTACGGAAAGTCCTTGGTTTTCATACGATTGTCGAGGTGTATAAGCAGTTTTACGGATTGCTTGGTAAACCCTTTACCTAGAGTCTCCAGAGCAGTCACTTTTGATCCTTTTTGGACTCCCTAAAAGAAAAGGTGCCAGTGAGCGTCTTGTCACTTCGTGCTCATTAAACATTCGAAGGAGACTAGAGTCATCTTTTCGTCCTTTTCTCGACTCTTGAAACATGAAAAGGTCAAGTTTGGTTCCTGTGTCTTAAAAATTTATTCGGCCACGATAACACTACCTGGTTAGATCTTGTGTGCGTTAGCTTGAGTAGGGTCTTTATCATTAGTTTCCTTTAGGTTTTGTGTGGGGTCTTGTCATCCTGGCTGACCCGTCAACTCCCGGTCCAAGTGATCAAGGTTCTCCATCTTCTGTTGCTCCTGAGGTACCAGTTGTAAGCGATACTCTTCCTGTTATCCCGAGTATCCAGCCTATCAACGTACGTGCCCCGGGCGACGAGGATTACGAAGAAGATTGGAACCCTATCTGGGAGCCCGACGAGGACGATATTCCTGTTACCCCTCCCGGTATGTCGTCTCCGATGTCCACTTCCCACATGGATGAGACATCTCCCAGCGCAGGTGAGACACCCGTGGTGTCGAATATTGACACTCCCATTCCAGCTACTTCTCCACTCCCTCCACGATATCAGTCGATGAGGGATAGAATAGCTGCCAGGAGTCCTTCTACGACTATATGGGATCCTAGTGTCATTGCCACCATGGAACCCTTTGTTTCACAACCCCATAATACACATGTTACCTCAGTTCCCATGAATCCAACTGTTTGTGTAGCGTACTTGACTCTGGTCGTTAGTGCCATGACAACGTCTTCATCTACAAACAATGGTGCTGGTCCTTCTCACAGTCAAGTGAGTAATGGCCAGCCGGAACTTTCATCTGGAGTCGTCGATCCTGCACAGAGTGCTCAACCCTCTTCTGGTCCTGTTCCAGGAGGGGGGCCGTATGATGCCCAGGGGCAACCCATTGTGGACCCGAATTATCAAGGTCCACTCTTTTATTATGATTCTACTGGTCAGTACCTCCAGTTCGCTCAATCCGCGCCTCTTCAACATTTCGTTGAAGTCTCGGTACCGTTATCCATCACCTGGGACGCCAGTACTCATTCTTTTCATGGGGGCCAGGCAATCCCTGGGCAGCCTCAAGGACCACCGAATCAAGGCCAGCCACCTTATGTGTAAGCCCCTCATGGGCAAACACTTTATGGCCAGTCTTACCCAGGACAATCTGGGGGCCTGCAAGGACAATCCTATCCGGGACAACCTTCGGCCATTGGTGGTCCGTCGTTTTCCTATCAGAGTCAACCTTCTGGCTATCCAGGGCAACCTGGCACCCAGCAAGGTTACCCGTCTGGACAACCAGGGCAGCCTTATCTCCAACAAGGCCAACCTGGTCTCCAGCAGAGTTACCCCTCTGGGCAAGCTGGGCAAGCTTATACTCCTCAAGGTCAACCGGCAGTCCAACAGGGGTATCCTCTTGGGCAGGGGGGGCAACCCTACATATAGCAGGGCCAACCTACTGCTCAGTATGGTCATCTTTTTGGGCAAGGGGGGCAACCCTACGTACAACAGGGCTAACCCACTGCTCAATCCATGCATCCTCCTGGGCAAGGGGGGCAACCTTCTATACAGCAAGGCCAACCCACTGCTCAGCCTGTACACCCTTCCAGGCAGGTGGGCCAGCCTTCTATGTAGCAAGGCCAACCCACTGTCCACCCTAATCATCCGTCTGGACAGGCTGGCCAACCTCAAGGTCAACCAGCCGTCCAGCCTGCTCGGCCATCTGTTCCGCAAGGACAACCCTTGGTGGTTCATGGACAACCTGGCACCCAGCAAGTACGTCCGTCTGGGCAAGCAGGTCCATCCCAAACCCAACCAGGTCAACCTTCCAGCCAGTTGATCCAAGCCCAACCAGTTCAAGGACATTATTCTGGGCCCCAAACTCAAATGGGTTATCAAATGCAAGGCAGGCCATGGCCCCAACCTTCTTACCAAGCGCAGCCTTCTTATCAGGCTCAGTATGGAGCTCAGCAAATGTATGGCTACCAGCAACCCCAGGGGCAAACTCAGTTTACCCCTTATCAAAATTATCAATAGATGCAGGTCACTCCTTACCAAAATTATCAGTATGCTGCACCTGCAGGTCAAGTTGCTAATACATGGGGTGCTGGGGGGCAGACCCAGGGACAACTGTCCACATATGGCCAGAATCCGTATGGACAGAACCCCTACGGGCAAGGTCCCTATGGGCCAGGCCCTTTTGGGCCGGGTCCATCTGGACAGAGTCCATGGGGGCAACCACCATCTGGTTGGAACCCTAGTACTGCCTCGAATCCGCAGCCACAAATGTCCTTTAACCCTCAGTTGCCTTTCTTAGCGACGTTGGAACTTCCGGATGTGTCCAAGTTGACGAATGATCCTATTTTTCATAATCCGTATTGGCCACCAGTTCCAACTAAAATACCCGGTGATTGTCCAAAATTTGATGGCAAAGCTGGTGAAGATCCTCAAGCCCATGTCATGACCTATCACCTTTGGTGTTCATCGAACTCATGGCTTGATGACTCTATCCGGCTCCGCCTCTTTCAGAGAACTCTCACCGGTTCAGCCGCTAAGTGGTATATTGAGCTGAATCGCGGCACGTTTCAAGATTTCAACTCGCTGGCTATGGCGTTCTTAACTCATTTTCAGTTACCCATTCGGTACGAGACGGGGACACATCTCCTCACGTCTCTCAAACAGGACACGGCTACGCACATATCTGATCATATACATGAATGGAGAAGGCGTCGTCGCTTGATCAAATTCTGGATTCCTGATCAACTCCTGACCGATTGGTTCACGACTTCCTTTGTCCCCGCAATTGCACGGGACATCGCCATGGGAGCTTGTGTAACTGAAGAGCAAGCGATCGCGCGTGCTCAGTACCTTGACTTAGTGTACTCTCAGTCGGGTACTTTATATGATTATTTGCCAGATGCCCCGAGGCCTGGACAGTCTAAGGCTCCGCCAAAACCATCTGTTGATGGAGTCATTGGCTCTGTAAACTCGTCATCGAAGAAATCGGCCGCGAACCCTGGGAAGCAAAAACAGAACGCTTCTAATGGAAATGCTTCTCAGGGCCAATCTAATTCTGGGAGTACCTCCGAGGTAAACGCCGTTCAGTCCACCGCGGCGGATAAATCCTCAAAAGGGAAAAAGAAAGGGAAAGCTAAAGATAAATCTGGACAGCCCAAGCAGGATCCCCCTAAGCCTCCCTCCGAGGAAGGAGCTAAACGAAAACCTAAGTATCCTTGTCTCATCTGTGATGAGGATCACTACACTAAGGACTGCCCGAGGCGGTCCAAAGTTAGTCGACTTTTGAAAGGTGCTCCTGGGCCTCCTGCTGTGCTTAAAGAGCCTTTCCCTTCCCAGCAGACTCAAATGGTGGCAGACCCGTCTCAACCCTCTTCCTCGTTCGGTTCTCAAGTGTTCATGGCTGGAACGATTCCCATCCATGTTTCAACTCGAGCAAAAGACTATCCATCTCATGCCGGGAAAGAGCCGGAGGTTCCCTCCAGCGCTCCTCCGTCCAGTTCTGGCCCTCTCCACATTGAACGGCCCAGCACTGAGACGATCCCCCGACCCCCTCCAAAAGGTGTACTCAGGAAGTCGTCTTATAACCCTAATGCTCGTGCTGCCCAGCATTATAGCATTGTTGAGGACTTAGCTCAGGCTCCGTCTGCTATGTCCGCGTTAGAAGTCCTCCAGAGCTGCCCCTCCCAGAGGAAGTCCTTGCTATCAGCTATTGGTGGCATCGACCCGGCAGATTCAGATTTGATTTCTTTTGATCTCGAGGGTTTTACACAGAGACTGCCTCACCAAGTCGCTTTCCTTATACAGGTCATCATCAATAGCAAAACGATTCATCGTACAGTTATTGATGAAGGTGCCTCAACCTGCATCATGTCTGTTGCTTGCTGGAAGGCTATTGGTTCTCCTACTTTGAGTCAGTCTCCTACGATGTTAGAAGCCTTCGATGGAAGAGAATCTCGTCCCTATGGTATCCTCCAATGCTTGCCCATCTCTTTAGAAGGGAAGACGGTAGAGGTGGAGGTCGAAGTTGTTGACGCCAATCTCACCTACAACCTCCTCCTCGGACGTAGCTGGACATACGCCATGCAAGCCGTGGCTTCCTCCCTGTTCCGTGTCATTCGTTTCCCTCACCAGGGGAAGATTGTCACGGTGGACCAACTCTCCTTTTTCGCTTCTTCTTCTGAGGGTAATGTGCCATTTGTGGAGCATACCTCCAAGTCATTAGAGAGTGTGGGTGCTAGACTTTTCAAAGATCCCACTTTAATGGGAGTCTTTCCCCTCCCACCTCCAAATCTCGCCCCTATCAACATGATCTCTGTACGTTCTGATCCGTGGGTTCTTCCTCCCGCTAATCAGGAAGACTCTTGGGGTGATATGATGCCGTTGAGTCCTGCCGAGCTCAACTACGTCGAGATTGTCGCTGCATCGGCTCCCCCTGCTGAACCTGCTCTTCCGAGCAGTGTTCCCGATTCATATGATCATTTCCCTTGGCTAGGAGATGAGGCTACTTCAGATCCATTGAAGGAAATATTTCCTTCCGATGAAGCCATCATAGAGACCATGTCTCTCGAAGAGCTCCCTTGGTCAGATCACCACCATCGCTCTTCGTTTCTCCCTCCACATTCGGAAATGGTCGCATGTCTCGAGCGGTTTGCTTCGTGTGTCCCATCCCCGCCCCTCCAAACACCTATTCAGCTGTATCAAGTGTCTTCTGAGGGCAATATGGGCAACATCACGCAAACCCAACCCATCGACATCTCTGTCAAACCAGGGATTGTCGAATACATTTACATTGGAGTCACGTGTACTCCTGAGGAGGTTCAACTCTATACTGCTCTATTTCGCGAATTCCGTGATGTCTTTGCATGGTCCTACGAGGAAATGCCTGGCATCGACCCTAGTATCGTGGTGCACGAAATACTGACGTACCCAGGGGCTAAGCCTGTCCGTCAGCGCCTATGCCCAGTGCACCCTCGAAAGGCTGCAGCCATCAAGGCCGAAGTCGAAAAGCTTCTTAAAGCCGGTTTCATTTACCCCATTCCCCTTACGGATTGGGTGTCTAATATAGTCCCTGTGAATAAAAAGCAGGGCACTATCCGGGTCTGTGTTGACTACCGCGATATCAATCGTGCCTATCCGAAGGATAACTTCCCTACGCCCTTCATCGATCAGCTTATTGATGAGTGCGCAGGAAGTGAAATTTACTCGTTTATGGACGGCTTCTCTGGCTATAACCAGATCAACATAGCCCCTACAGACCAGCATAAGACAGCTTTTATTTGTCCTTGGGGCACCTTTGCCTATAAAAAGCTCCCTTTCGGTCTCAAGAATGCCAGCGCCACTTTCCAACGTGCAATGTCTTACGCCTTTCATGATATTCGTCACATTGTACAACCATACCTGGATGACCTTCTGGCTCATTCAGTCAAGCGTCAGGACCATCCCTCTCATCTTCGTGAAATTTTTCTCCGCTGTCGACACTACCGTATTCGACTCAATCCTCATAAGTGTGTCTTCTACGTAGAATCGGGCCGACTTCTCGGGTTCATCGTCTCTCGAGAAGGCATCCGTTTGGATCCCCTCAAAGTAGAGGCCATCCTGAATCTTCCTCCCCCTGCCTCTTTGCAGCAATTGCAGAGCTTGCAGGGAAAAGCCAATTTCCTTAGACAATTCATTCCGAATTATGCCGATGTGGCTAAGGGTTTCACACGGTTATTAAAGCGAGACACACCCTTTTGCTGGGATGCTATCGGTCAGGATTCTTTCGAGTGACTCAAAGACCTCCTTGTCTCGGCTCCGCTCTTAAGACCTCCGAACTACCACCATGATTATACTCTCTATCTAGCTGCCGCTGACACCACCATCGGCATGGTTCTGGTGCAGGATGATGATGACGGCAATGAGCACGTTATCTATTACCTTAGTCGCAACCTTCTGGATACGGAAACTCGCTACGCGTATGTCGAGAAGTTGGCATTGGCAGCTGTTTGCGCCATCCAATGTTTCCGGCACTATATCTTGTTGCGCACCACGACCGTGATTTCTGACTGCAACCCAATGACCTACATTTTGTCGCGTCAACTACTGGGGGGCAAATACTTGAAATGGATCGTAATCCTCCAAGAGTTCGACTTGGAATTTACTGCGGCCAAGTCTAAGAAGTCTCTGGTCTTTGCTGAATTGCTTTGTTCCTTGCCATCTCATTCTGCAGCATCTCGTTCAGAGGAGCATATTTCGGATGAAACATTGTTTCTCATCAGCACCCTCGACCCGTGGTATGGGGACATCATAGTATATTTGCAGACGTCTTCCTTCCGTCCCAATGTATCGAAAGATGCTCGACGGTGGATTCGTCACCAATCTCAACCCTATCGCATTCTGGGCGATACCCTGTACCACCTCGGCGCTGATTCTGTTCTCCGCCAATGTTTGACTCTCGAGGAGGCTGAGCAGGTGTTGAATGACTGCCACTCCGGTGCTTGTGGCGGCCACATGTCCGGATATGCTACCACCCAGAAAATTCTCCGTGCTGGTTATTTCTGGCCTTCTATCTTCAAGGATTGCATCCTTGCCGTCCGTGCATGCCATGAATGCCAGGTTTACCACCAGAAAATGCGTGCACCTCCTACACCACTGCACCCTGTTGTTACCGTAGGTCCATTTGCCAAATGGGGCATCGATTATACGTCCTGTAACCCTCGTTCGGCTTGGGTATATTATCGTTGCCGTGGATTATTTCACCAAGTGGGCCGAAGCGATGCCTACACTGAACGAAGATGGTTACACAGCGGCGCAGTTTTTGTTTAATCATGTCATTACTCGGTTCGGAGTCCCTTAGGCTATCGTCACGGATCACGGAAAACATTTCCGTAATCACATGATGACGGAACTAACGACCCAACTAGGCTTGCGTCAAGATAGTTTGACGCCGTACTACCCTCAATCCAACGGTCAAGTTGAAGCTGTGAACAAAGTTTTGATCACAATGCTCCAACGCACCATTGGTGCACACAAGTCTAATTGGCATCTGATGTTGTTCCCTGCCTTGTGGGCCTATCGGACCTCTGTGAAGGACGCCACCAGTTCCACTCCTTTTCAGCTCGTTTATGGACTGGAGGCCACCCTTCCTATTGAATGTGAGATTCCTTCGTTAAAATTAGCTGTCGAGTTGCTTCCCAACACCACTTCGGTGGAGGAACGACTTCTTTACCTAGAGCGGCTAGACGAGACCCGTCGCTTAGCTTCTCTAGCTATTGAAGCGCAGAAGAAAAGGGTTAAGGCTCATTTTGACAATACCATTCAACCTCGTTCCTTTGTTGAGGGAGATCTAGTACTGCTCTACGATCAGGCTAAGGATAAGCTAGGGGCAGGCAAACTCGAATCCATGTGGCTAGGCCCCTATATCGTGAAGAGAGTTTTGCAGAAGGGCGCATATGAGTTGATTGATTACGAAGGAAACCCTCTTGACAAGCCCTGCAACGGGCTTTATTTGAAAAAATACTATGCATGATTTCGTGCACCTAGCTTGTACATACGCGTGTCTTAGTATGTTATGTGTGCATGATTTCACGTTTTGCTTTGGTGTGAAGGCGTGTTTGCCTCTTATTGTGTTTTCTGCTTCTTGTGCAGATGTCTAGTGCACCTTATGTTGGTTTCGCTGATGGCGCCTGCCGTAGTACTTGCAATTTGTCTTCTGCGGCGTGGGCGATCTATGATCCTCACGGAGAGTTGCTAGACCTTCAAGGCGTGTGCTTGGGTCGTACCACTAACAATGTTGCCGAATACAGTGCTGTAATTGAGTTACTAGCCGAAGCAGTTGATCTCGGCATTCATGCAATGGTGGTGAACCTGGACTCTCAGCTTGTCGTCCATCAACTCAACGGGCGATATTCCGTCAGGGACCAACGCATTCTAAGGTTGTATCTACGTGTCAGATTGTTAGAAAGGAATTTTGATTATATCACATATCAACATATTCCGAGACGATTAAACACGTTAACTGATGCATTGGCGAATCATGTGTTAGACAGGCATTTGCGAAACAGATAAACATCATACAAGAAGATATAGAAAGCATAATAAGACCATAGAGTAAGCATATGTATATAAATCAATCTTTTTCCAAGCATAGTTTGCATGTGTGTCTGCATATGTGCTTTTAAGCTTGCATAAAAATTAAAATACATGGGTCGTGTGTTGTGCAACTGATACATTAGATCACATTTGTATTAGACATTTGCATAGCATATAAAAACATCATCACATGTGAAAAGATCCATCCAAAAATAGTATATATATATATATATATCGCGGCGCACCAAGGCGCTCAAAAAATAAGTGTATATGTCTAAAGTAAAGCCGGTGTCCTCAGTACATCTGAGACATATGTCTCTCAAAAAACATCAGTGGAAATAAAACCTAGATGACTACTGAGCTGGGTTATGCTCTCTATAGCATGCAACTGCCCGTGCCACCCGCCTCAAAAGGCGGTGCATCCTGGGTTCCACCCCCACTGTGTGGATCTGAGAAGCTATGGGGACCTCCTCGATCCCCTGGTAATCTGGCACCCCCGCCAGTAAACCCTCGAGGTTGTGTGCCACAGTCTCCGTCGTATCGACTCCCGGAGGAGCCAGGGCCAGGACTCCAGCACCTTGCCCCTCTCTCCGTGCCTCTGGGGCTAAACCAATGGGTCTCACGGGTCCCACATCTGCACACCATAACATTTATCAAGACATGTACATGAAAAATCAAAAACATTAAAAAACATTAAAAAGAGATCAAGTGTCATACCTCCATCGTCCCAATGCTCTCCCGCGGGTAGTGGCATGTTGGGATCGCCGCGGAAGTCCATACCAGCATATCGCCAGTCCTCTATGAAAATGACCTGCCGATCCAGCCACTCTCGAAAATACACGCCCCAAGCCACTAGGCGGCCACCACCTCCGCGCGGCATGACATGGCCCCATCGACTGGCCCTCGTCTCCCGGGGACCTCTGGGTGGATCCACAACCATGTCCTGTAGCTGTAGGGCCGGCACCCGCTCCAGCATGAGCGGAAGTAAGAGCGACCCATAAGCAAACTGCTTCGACTCTCCGCGTCGACAGTTGCTCAGTTGCCTCTTCATGCTGGTCGTCACTGCTGCTGCCCAGTTAAAAATGGTGGGCTGTAAGCACTCGAGAGCCAGTAGTAGATGGGTCTTTGAGGCCTCATGATTGGCCAAAGAGCCCGCTGCCCGGGTCACCATGAAGAGTATGGTGCGAAGGACGATGTCGTCCACCGTCGGAATGCCCACCTTCCCGCTCCGTGTTTTACGTGCCTGTGGGCACACTCGAGCCATAAGCATGTCAAGGGTCTCGCCACTGGGCCGTTGCCCCTCCAGGATGGGCATCTCGCCCCGGCGTGACAATCCAGTCAAAAAATAAATATCCGTGGAATCAAACTCAATGTCTCGGCCACGGATTGTGAATTTTCCATCAACTGGGTTCCAAGCTCTGATTAAGAGCTCGAGGAGATCAGGTTGCGCCCTCAGGCGCGGAGTGAGGAAGAATTTAAGGAACCCGCATGCCCGCATTGCATTTCGGCACTCCGCATTGGCATAAGCGGCTATATCTTCGTTATCGTGAGCTCTCTCTTGCCAAACAAATGCCATTGTGTCCTGCAAGACCATAGAAAAATATTAGGACCCTGACCGTTGAAGTTTGTACGTTCAATTTTTTAAAAATCAAATTTCACGGCGTCAGCGCGACTGTTTTTAAAACAGTCGCGCTGATAATGGCACCCCGGTGTTTTTTTCCCTAGGTTAGTGCAGAAACACACGTGTTTTCCGCACTGACCCGGGTGGTGGTCTGTGTAAAATAAATCGATCAGCGCGGACCCGATGAGGAAATCTGCACTGACCGAGAGCACATTAGAGCTCAAAGAATTTGCCCAAAGGGCCACTTCCCACCGTGGAATTGCTCCAAAAAAGACTCAAAATAAAGCGCAGGGGGAGGAGAACCTACCTGGAACAAGCTGCCGGATGAATGGTGCCCGCACGGGATGGAATTCGCTCCGTCAACCTCGCAGCTCCACAACGTTCTCCACGGCTCAAAATGGTAACAATGGTAAAAAATTTCTTTTACCCCCCTATTTATGGTAAAAAATTCATAATTCATTATAATTTCTCATAAATGTGGGTTTTTTGTCATGTTTACCATGTATTTTATGCCAATGTCGCTTTGCTATGTGTTTTATGCATGTTTTAATATGTTTTTAACGTATCGAACAGGTTTATGTGGGTAGTTTCCTTGTGCAGGTCTTCGTAACCAGCAGGGTCGTGACGGTTCTATATATACTTGGTCCCAAAAAATGTTGTCTTCAAGCTCTTTTCCGACATAAACCAAGAAAATATTGCCGGGTTCCCTCTCGACTCGTTAAAAGGAACGAGGGGCGGTCACGTTTTAAGCTCTTTTTTCAACCGTTTAGCTTAAAACAATTGCCGGGTCTTTGTCGTTTCGCACTCGTTATTGGCTCCAAAACGACGTGCTTCTGACCGCTTTTTTACTTTTTCGGGTCAAAGTCACTACTTACGAAAAGTACTCCTCGATCATACTGGTCAGGCGGCTTTTTCGAGCATCGTTTTATACTTTTTCGGGCTCAGGAGACACAACTTTACAAAAAAGGACCCCCCTGGAGTTTTCTTTTTCGCTGTCTTTTCAGACTCTCTAAACAGGAAAAGACGCCGAGCTCCTCCTTTGTCAGGCTCGTTAAAACCTCATGACATCGAACACCGTCGAAATGACAATCTCCAAGCATATGATATCCCCGTCAAGCTTGTCATCCAAAAATAATCGGGGTACTTGCCAGAAATGGTGGGGAAAATGGAACTATAATAATGGTCGTGTCGGCAGTATGTCGCTCTTGAACATGGCACTCGTCTGCATTCGTGTCTGGGTGGGGATTTCTCATCTTGTTTCACACTAGCCTCCGTGGGTTTGGGTTATCCTGTTTTGACCTCTCATCTGCTCATTGCCTTGTCACCATGACCTCTACTCATTTGATGTCAAATACTGCCAAATCCGCTGTCGTGCCGCCGATATGTTCAAGAGAAGTTGACCTCTGCAAGCTTACAACCTCCCTCTGATGTCTCACACAAAATATTTTCCTTTGTCTCGTGTCGATGATGTGGGAAACATTATGGCCCACCTTCGGTCAAGGTTACTTCCTGTCGACTTCAACTCATTATCCAGGAAAGTGACCTAGAGACTCCCTTCAGGTGCCTTAGAGCCTGCATGCCTCAATGGCAGGTTCTTCGTGTTCGACGCGAGGTTTTCATCATTGGCCTCCGATCAAATGATTCTGTGGGTGTTTGACACTAGCTCATCGATTCACACGCCACGGATTGTACCTATAAGTACCTTGAGGACCATTGTCATTATTGGTGGTACCTCTCGCGTCTGTTAACAGTTTTCATCACTGGCTGGTAATCAGACGATGTTCATGCATGTTCGACTTCAGCTCATGTATTCACATGCTTGAACTTGTACTTTGTTTGAATTGGGATGGAGCGCAAGACCCTGGTTTTTGTCTGCTGCACACCAGGTTGTAATTTTGTGGATTGTTATTGCATGACTCATTGATGGATGGCTGCACCCATTCCTGAGTCTTTTAGGATGGCTGCGACCATACCTTATTATCATCATGGTCTCTTCAGCTGGGTGTCTTCGTCCATACCACAGACCTTCTTCGTATGTCTTTTGGATGGCTGCGCCCATGCCTAGACTACATGTAATAGAGATATTAGTTGTACATATGTGCAGATTCTTCCTGGTGGTGTTCCAGTTCAGCGAGTTTTGTAAAGCATTTCACCCCTCCCACTCTCTCGGGCTTCATGCTTTAGGGGGCATCTGTTACACAGTAATTTGTCACTGTCTCCCTGTCAGTCTCCCTACTATGTCATGAAATTCATTTGATCATGCTCCTGCTCCCTAATCTGGCCAAATGACCCACTTTGCCAAAGTTTGTTTGATCAGCACGACTGTTATTAAAATAACCGCGTTGACTGCCGGCTGATAGTACAACTGATGCGCTGCCAGCGCGAAAGCACACGGGTTTTCCGCGCTGGTCGAATTTCATGAGCCAGCGCACCACATATTTGTATTAAGCCGCGCTGACACAACCTTCCCCGTTATCCAGATGCACTGTCAGCGCTCCAGTCCAGTTATACACCCGCGCTGATCCAGTTTGGGCGAATTTGTTCCAACAGCCAGCCTTCCAGATGACTCCAGGCTTGGTTGTTGGCCTTGTGAGTATCGCCCTCCCTTCTATGGCATGTCTTTCCGTCATTTGAAACCACCTTCCTTGAAGATAAGCTCATCTTCCCACCATTCATGGAGACTCCTTCTCCTATTTAAACCTCTACCATTACCATGAGCAGCGAGTTTGGATTGTGTGGAGTTTATAGTGCTCAAATTGCTGCTATTAGGTAGTTGGTGTGATAAGTGTGGAATTGCTAGATAGCTTAAGGAAGGTTGTGAAGTGTTGCTTGTGTGAGAGAGAGTTCTTGTCTTGGGAGATCTATCTCTAAAGGTGAATGCTTAAGAGACTTGCTGGCTGGACCCTCTTGAGAAGAATTCGACGTCAGAACATTTGGTTGTACTCTTCTCTGTTATTGATTAATAATAGATGACTACTATTATGGTTCCATTCTCATTTGTCTCTATAATGGCTAATGTGAATTACGTTCTTTCTGACTGATGTATAATTGCTTTTATTAGATTTCACGCTTGTGTTTGTCTTTCTCTTCGTGTGTGCAGGTATCTATTCGCGGAGATCGTGGAGGATCGTGACCCGCCAGAGCGAAGGAGCGAGAGCAGCATCTCTTCATCAAACAATAGCATTGGAATCCAAGTAGGTGTTCATTGCCTACCTTTTATTTGCAATTAGGAACTTGCATAGTAGCATTGACTGATTGTTGCTAGACCCGTTCTGGGCTAGTAGGGATCGCCTCTATCCGTAGAGGGGATTTACCTCTCCAACAGTTATAATAGGCTCTTGGCCTAAAGAACGCTTTCGATAAAGCCTGTAAGACAGAAGAAGCAAAGGAATGGAAGTCGAAGTTTCAAGCGATCAAGTGAGGAGGAAGCCAAAGAGCCAGCACGTAAGAGGAAGCGAATGGATAGGGGCATGGAGCATATATAAAAAAAAAAAGCAGAAAAGGGTGATAGTTGTTGTTGTTGTTCGGGGACGGGATAACCTGAGCATGAGATAGTGGAAGCAGTAGAAGAAAAGGGGGCAGCAGAAGCAGTGGAAGCTGAAAAGAGCGCAGCAGCACACCAGTGTATACCAAAGAGGTTGGAGCCTCAGAATTGAACATGATTGAAGTCCTTGGGAGTTGGTGCTCTTAAGTCCAAGATTGGTGTCTTGGCAAAATAGAGTTGGTGCTCAGGAGGTTGGAGCCTCACCTAAGTCCAAGTTGGAGCTTGGCAACCAATTGTGACAATCTATTTATTGTATTTATTTTTACTGCACAGTTATATTAATAAAAGCATTTGTTCCTGCTGTTAATTTTGTGTTTCTGAACATATATGTTTTAACTAGTAAAACAATAGTGAGAAAAAGAAATATTGATTCGCCCCCCTCTCAGTATTTCCAATAAATAGGAGAAACCTTCAATATTTCTTGGGCCAAAATAATAGGTTCAATGATTTCTTTTTAATATCGATGGATGATCAATAAAAACATTAAAGTAAAGGCCTAAACAAAGTGAGAACCTACAAATGAAAGGCCATATGTAGATAATGAAGAACCACATGATTGGATCACTTGTGAGGATTGTGTCAATAGACAAGCATGGAGCCACCTATTAATCATAATTGAACTCTATGCATATTCTCTCATATAATATGAGTTACCACTCCTTAATCACTTATACTACCCCAAACATCAAACATAAATCTCTAACTAAAATTATGTATTACTACATAAATAACATTGTACCTCTAAAACAAAGCAAGGAAAACATGTAGATACTTGACATGTTTCTCCTCTTCCAGGTCCACCACAATTAGATATTAAATGGGAAATATGATCAATAGCGCACCTTTAGGTATGATCAAAATAGTCGCATGGATAGTAAATGCATGAATTTGATGCACCAAGAAATTTATAGTTCGTAATGGAATTAGTAAAAAAGAAACTATGGAACTTATGATCACCAAATCACCACCTCCCTTGGTTGACATGGTACTTTCTATTGCACTAGGATATATTGAACTAGGTACTAAAGCATGAGCATTTTGTATCCATTGGCAAAAGATAGGTTGTAATTGTATAACAATATTTGAGAACATATCTTGAGGATTCCCTTGGGCACTCACAGTATCATCATGAATATTCCAACCAAAAGTATGGAGGCCTAGGCATATAAATACCTAGTTGAGGTGTGATACAATTGCATCACAATGTTTAAGAACATGATTTAATAAATTGTTGTATTAAGTTGTTGATTCATAGTCTCTTACCATAAAAATCACTATATGTGCAATGAATGAACTATGATAAACCCACCAATCCACATATGATCTGTGAATAAAGAGAGTTGGGTACCATAGTTAATAGTGAGGCATAGATAGAGTTGGGTACATGTGGTGAGTTATGTCAATAACTAAAGATCCTAAAATTTCTAAGTTAATATATAATTGAGCATGTCATGAGGTAGTTAGGATCTCGTACATACCTCGTTAGGATATTTAGAAACTTAGGTGTTATTTAAGTTCAAATTTATCTTTAGGATGCATTAGTTGCATTGTAATTTGAAGATCATGATATGTTATAGACATAGAATGATCCAATGGTTTATATTCTCTGTGATATTAATAACTATTGATCCATGGATTCACACTCAATTGCATGCTCTCTATTTAAATGGCATGGAGGGTCATGGCTGATTATTGATAGTAAGAACTCTCTTATGTAAAATATTTTCTTTTGCATTAATAACTTTTACTCAAGTGGTTGTGTTGGTTGGGGTTGTTGATTTTTTCTCTCCCATAAGGTTTTAACCATTTAAAAGTACCAAAGTTTTAACCATTTAAAAATACCAACATTGTGATCTTTGATCTAGTTGTGCAAATATTTACTAAATGCATTCATCCTATTTGGAATACCCTATTTACTTGAACATATCTTTATGAGCTTCTAAATATCCTTGAGGTTATGGCCATTTATCAAATTAGTCTTATACATATGACTAACTATCAGGAAAATAAGTACAATAACCAAATGATGATGCAAAACATTTTTCAACCAAAAATTACCATTACTAGTTTTAATCCTCCAAGAAAAAGTCTAGAATTCTAAATATTGTGACCATATTAGGGTAAAAAAAGGGCCAACCGCCCAAAAAATGGGATAAAGTTGAGCCAAAAGATCACAATTCAAAATAAATTCCAGAGGAAGTGGTACCTCTTTAGGATCCACTCTAGCATCTAGAAGTTGGTTAATGGGTAAAGAGACTTGCACTTGGTGTCTGTTCCAACATAAAGAACCATGTCCTCACCAACCTACTGAATGATGGTTCAACATGGATTCTACATCTTAGAAACAAGAACGAAATTTGGGGTAACTTTGTCATAATGGAACCAACTAGAAAATAAATTAACACTAAAAATACCAATGCAACAATTATAGTGAAATAAAGTTATAATTCACTAATTATTTCATATTCTCACAAAATATGGAAGAACCTACAGGTTATTTTTATCCCTCCAAAACCTCCATCTATATCCCCATTCAATGTTTCTTGTGCACTAGGGCTAATGTGAGTGGTATTGCCTAGCCATGCTTCATAAATGGAGAAATAAACACCATGAAAGTACATCACACTCAACCAAATAAAGATGATGGCTATTTGAACAAAATGAACTCTAAATACTTTGTGAGAAATATTTTCTAAATCATCAATATGGCTATCAACATTATGAACGTCAACATGCAAGTTTCAAATCTAAGTGGTAGTATCAAGGCCTTTACTTAACATCTTTGAGAAAAGCTCAGGTTGAGAGGTTTTTATATAATCACTCTACACCACACTACAACAAAACAGGCAATTTATGCCAGATTTAGCACCAGATTTTAGTGTATTTTTCTCTCCATTGGGATGATCAGTCTGGCGTTAAATCTATCTCTATTGTACAATTTTTAAATCGTCCTTCTTTGCGCCAAATTTTGCATCATTTTTTATGCTAAATTTTGCATCATATTTTACACCAAGATTTGCATTTGGTTTTACAACAGGTTTTGCTTCTAGTTTTGTGCCATTTTTTGCATCTATTTTTGCATCATTTTTTTCTTCTTGTTTTGTGTCATTCTTTGCTTCTATTTTTGTGTCATAATTTGCATAGAGTTTTACACCATCTTTGCATATGATTTAGTGCCCTTTTTTTGCATCGAGTTTGTGCCAGTTTTTGCATCTAGTCTTATGCCATTTTTCTTCTAATTTTGTACTTATTTTTACATCTATTTTTGCATCAATTTTTCTGCCTTTTTTTACACCGTTTTTTGCATATAATTGTGCACCACATGTTGAATCTAATTCAGTGCCAAATTTTCATCCATTTTTGCACCATTTTTTTCATCCACTTTTTCGTTTCATTTGTCTCCCTTTTTCGCATCCTATTTTGCACCTAATTTTGCATCATTTGTTGCATCCAATTTAACATCATTTTTAACAAGATTTCTTGCATCCAATTTTTCATCCTTTTGAGCATCTAAATTTTCACCCTATGTTGGACCATGTGTTGTGTCCACCTTTGAATCCCATTTTGTGTCTAATGTTACGTTCAATTTTGAGCCATTTTTTTCGTCTACGTTTGCATTTGTTTTTGCACCAAGTTTTGAATCATTTGTTGCACCTCATTTTGCATCCAATGTTGCATCCAAATTTGAGCCATTTTTATGCCCATTTTCGCACCATTTTTTCTACTTTTATGTCCAAATTTTCACCATTTTTTATGTCCAATTTTGCATCCTTTTTGGTGTCTAATTTTGCATCCTTTTTGGCATCCAAATTTGCATCCTTTTTTCTGCCACATTTTGTGTTCACATTTGCATCTCATTTTGCACCTAGATTTTAGTCTGAATTTTCATCTAGTTATGCATCATTTTTGGCATCCTTAGCTTCACCCTTTTTAGTCCCATTTTGCTTCTTGTTTTGTGTCTTTTCTTACATCTTTTTTGCACCCAAATTTTCATCCTAATTTTACACCATTATTTGCATCCTCATTTTGGTGTCCATTTTTACATCCTTGTTTGCACCCAATTTGGTATCTTTTTGTATGCCCTATTTTTTCCCTTCTTTGTGTCTAGTTTTACACCATTTTTTTATTCTACTTTAAAACCCTTTTTGTCTCATTGTTTGCTTCTTGTTTTGATGGCTAGTTTAACATCCAATTCTACTCCCAGTTTTTCATCAATGGTTACATCCACTTTTGGCTTTTTGTTTAGAGTTTTACTGTTACTTCCATTTTACTAATTTTATTACATATTGAAATATATTACAGTTTTTAAATATCATTTTGCTGTAGGATTTAATGCACAGTTAGATGAACATAAACCCCTCTCAGTTTATCCTAGAAACCTAAGATAGACTGATCAAGAGAAAGGCGCTTAGGATTCTTAGTAGATCAAGATGTAGAGTATAGATTAAGAAAATAAGAATGAATTCATGTGAGTCCTCACATGCAGGTATTGTTGGAGTTCTTAGTGTAGCAAGGAAGTGCTCTTAGATAGCTCCAAATCTTAGTCGTACACACAAGAGAGAGAACAAAGAAAACTTCACAACATAATATCTTGATAATTGAAACTATCATAAACATATAAATGTTACTAAATAAATAAATATAAACCAAAATCCCATACATTCATTAGTTAAATAGGATAAGTAAAGAATTAATAGTAGCATATGGAAGGAAGAATGACTAATCTATATTAATAAAGGAGTTGGAGGAAAGTTACAATCATCAGATACAGTTGCAACAACACCTCCCCCAACTCCTAGCTCCAAAACTCTCCCTCTTAAGATAGATATTAGTAGCATGACAATACATGAATTCCCATCATTTCCTCAATGGCCAAGCCTCCAATATAGGAAAGTGAAGGCTATGAAGATTTCCCAAATTCCTCATTAGTTCAATTTTGGCAAAAGCTTTTGGGTAAATAATATTTCCTCATATAAAAATGGCATTTTCCACTTTTTAGATGCGTTTGTGCTTAGGAAAAATCTTCCCCATGCTTTATGGCTCTTTCCCACTTTTGTATGCTTTTATTTTTTACGAAAAATCTAAATATGAGGATAAAGAGATTACATTCCACCATATGAGTTTCCGAAAGTGAACAAGAGTGTCAAACTCTAGTTAACTCGAGCTTCCATGTCATAATGTGTAAGCCAATCAAAATCCTTTAAAATTTAAAAGACATATAGGTGTGACTAGGCAGTGGATTTTTTTTTAATAATATAACTTACCTAATTTAATTGTGAATGTTGCCCAAGTGACCCAAAACTATATTAAATACTAAAAATAAATTTAATATCTTAGTCTATAAAATTTAGAATATCTAGAATATTTTTAATGAAGCATAAATCATGGTGTGTTAAATAAATAAATTTAAATATAAAATCCTAAATCCTAAATTTAATTTAAATTTTAAATTTACTTTCTTAATTTAAATTTGATTAAATCTTGTATTGATAAATTAATTTAAATATAAAATATAAATATATGGTTATTTTGATAAAAGTGTATTTATTTGAGTAACTTAAATTTAAATTTAACTTAAATTTATATTTTAAATTTTCCTTTTAAATTTAAATTTTCTTAAATTTTGTGTTAATAAATTAATTTCAATATAAAATACATGTAGACGGTTATTTTTTTTATAAAATTGATGTTTATTTGGGTAATTTAAATTTCCATTAAATTTTGAATTTGTTTTTTAATTTAAATTTGATTAAATCTTGTGCTAATATATTAATTTAAATATAAAATACATATACAGTTATTTTGATAAATGTGACATTTATTTGGATAATTTTGGTAAAAGAATAATAAAGATGATATATTAAAAAATTGTCTACATGGCATTATTTTATTAGTTTCTTAATTTTTTCTTAGGTGGTTTTAGATGAAGGGGACAACTTGTCATAGACTAGGATATCGTGGTCCTCATGGTACATAAATTGTATTATAGGCTTATATAGTTTAGGAGAAAGGGTATTTCAACCAACAACATAATATTCTGCTCCAAGATTATGAGGAGGTATTTTCATGTATAACACATTTAAGAATATATCACAATTCAAATTCATAACTTAGTATTTGTAAACAAATTTAAGGGTAATTGACAACATTCATAAAAAATATAGCAGTATCCTCATATATAACAATTCTCCATCAAAAAATCATTTACAATTTTCAATAGACATATATTACTACTAAATCAACATTTATCACAGATATCATTATTCCAAAGTAAATTCACAACATTACATCCAAAAAATAGTAATGCCATCATACATAATCATTCTCCATAAAAAAGCATTGATAGGTTTCAACACATACATAAAGTAACAAGATAATACTAATAATATCCTCATCGTCCTTAATTAAATCAACTAAGATTCAAATGTGTGATTATCATATCAAAATATTTCATGAACACCATTATTCTAAGGTAAATTCACAACATCCATCAAAAGATAGTAATATCATCATACATAATAATTCTCCATCAAAATAATGTTGATAATTTTCAATATATACATAAAAGAACAGGATAAAAATGATAATATCATCATCATATTTAATCAAATCAACTAAAAGTCAATGTAAGATTACCAAATAGAAATGTTTCATAGATATCATTATGCTAAGGTAAATTCACAACATCCATAAAAAAATAGGAATCTTATCATACACAATAATTCTTCATAAAAAAATTGTAAACAATTTTCAACATATTCACAAGGTAACAAGATAGTACCAATAGTATCATCATCATTATTCAAATAAACTAAAATTCAAATGTATGATTACCATATTAAGACATCCAACTAAATATAAAAAATAACGCATGGCTAGCTAGCACCACAAAAATCATAGCCAAGCTCATCCTCATGATCATTTCCATGATCATCATCCTAACCATCCTGATAATATCATCCACATAATCATCACCAATGCCATCACCATCCTCATCATCATCATCTCTGATATACGATGTAATCTAAACATAGTCTATATCATCATATTCGTGCTCATTACCTATAGTGTTCTGGAAAAAAAACAATATTACATGTTAGTACTAATTTTATAAAAAAATGCATATTTTTATTACATTGCTAACAATAAAATGAGGTAGGACATAATAACATTTAATAGTACTAAAAATAAAATGAAAATATGGCTTAAGATATGTTGGAGATCCAACTAAGATTACACTTGTAATTCACATTAAGTAGTAGATTCATTTTTTAATCCATATGAAGTAGGTACCCATTTGTTCTTCATATTATATTGTGAATGTTTCTTATGATTTCCATGTAGAATTGGTAAAGTAATATTTACTAGAAGCTTTATTTCAAATTACAATTGTAATTTAGATTAGAAATAAAAGAAATTTTAACAAAAAAAGAATGTCACATGAAAAAGTAAATTGTTTTTAATGAAAAATAAGTCGCATACAATATGAATGTCACATGAAATATTGAGTTGTTTTTAATGCATGTACTTTTCTCTATAATAAGATGGATCCTAATGTTCTTTCAAGAACAAATGCTCACAAATAATTATTTCATTTTATCCATTATCACACTTAATCCATTATACCTAGTGACGACAATGATTCCATTCAAATTTCTTTGAACTCTCTAAATATAATGTAAAATAGAAAACTCCATGACCACGACCATGACCACAACCCCCTCCCTTACCTCATCCACCATCAGAGACAATGAACTTGGAGTTATGACCACGATAGCAACCCCTCCCTTGCCTTGTGTCCACCATTAGAGGCATTGAACTAGGAATTAAGAGTACTCATGTTTTCTTTGCTCTAATTAATCTCCAAGGAACCAAAACTTGATCAATATATTAAGGACTCCATCAAGGAATAGATATATCATTAGAGAATCTCAATAGGCTTTGCCAAAAGAGTGTGAAATAAAACTTATCTCTATTTTATGAAATAACTCAAGTGAGTGGAATGAATGGTGGGAAACACTTACTAAGGAAAGGAATATTTTTGTTCCGTCCTTATTTCTTTTATTATTTTCGCTTCTTAGAATGGAGGGAAATGTTTAAAAAAATTCAAAAGAATATTTTAAATTAGAAAACAAAAATATTTGCTTAAGTTTAGTTTTTTTTAATATATATTCAGTTTAGTATTTTTTTATTTTCTAAAAAAATATATTTAGTTATTGGTTTTTTTTATAACAAAAATTATATTTTCTTTTTATAAAAATGGATTTTAAACATCCATTCATGCTAAATTTGTGATTTTAAGATATAAGTTTAAATTATATATAAAAAAGTAACTTAATGCCATGTGTTGTGTCACTGAGATGGGTATTATACATCTCTTCCTTGCTAAGTTATAGAATGTTCTTGGGTTTTCTTAATGCAATAAAATTAATACTTCTCTTCATTATATCTTGAGATGTTCAACTTGCACCTAATAAAACAATAAGGTTAAAATAGGTTTGCCTTTGTCCTTTGTAGATTTCTTTCCCCATTAATCCTTGTATTAATAGATTAATTGTCTTATGGTGGCCTTGGGTGGCCACTCCCATTAGTTGCATGATTTTTACTTTTATGTTAATGACATTTCTTAGGATTGATAACATGTTATTTAATTTATGAAAATGTGTTATTTTCCATATCATTGTTAAATATTAATATTAAATATGTTGGTTTTGAACATGGTTTAGCAAAAAGTTCCCAAAATGTTTATAAATTGTAATTTATAATGTAATGCTTCACTACTTGATGAAATCGTTTTGGATATTTTTTTAAAGATTAATTGATTGATGAAATTTTTATGGATGTTTTTTTAGTATATTAACTTGTATGTGATAAAGTCAAAAGTCACCTCTTTTTGAGATTTTCATTGGTTAATTTCCCTTAAGGCTATCAAGTTCACCATTCAGTCCCAAGTTAAGGAAATATATGAGTCATGAAGTGGCATTGTCCAATAACTTAAATCTTGGAACATGTTTTTTTTAGTCACATTATACTTCCTTTCTGTGTAAATTCTTCATGAAAATAGTCTCATGGAACATGAGGGACCTCAATAGCAAAGGAAAACAAATACTCCTAAAACAAAAATGGTACGCAAAGCACCCATCAATAATGTTGATATAATCCCGAATGTGGGTGATCGACAAGTACAGGGAGGTGGCAATCCACTGGGTTGGCGTGTGGCTAGACCACATGGCCTTCCATAGATTGGCACAGTGGTCCAAAATTGGCATTCAAAACAGCCATAAATGCACTTTACGTAGGTACTGTCTCCAACCTGTTAACCATCACCCACCTCAGCTCTGTGCAAACATGAATCGTCGGGAGCATTTCACTTCTGCATCTGTCCATCAACCTCTGCCTCTGCAATGCCTCTGCCCTCAAGCCGCGGCAGCACCCAGCTCCCGCACAACCACCAGGAGATGTTGCCACCTCCTTTGCTACATTGATTTCAGCTTCGGCATTCACTTCACCCAGAGCCTGAATTGCCATTTTATTTTCCATTCAGCCCTTGCTGTTAATCCCTCTACTAAGCAGCCCGCAAATTCAATAGTGTATCTGCACCACACTGTGCTTAATTCCAGAAGGAATTCTCATACTCCTGCAGACAACATGCCAAGATTACGACACCGTATGCACAACTGTAGGGGAGGGAGCCAAGGGAGCCTGAGTTTCCCCCAGCACTCTCCCGCTTCGGACACCACTTCCTCCCTGGCAGAGTAGGCCCCCAAGCGTTACCCAAATACTCAGAGTGGAAGAGGATGCCTCCATTCAGTGCCCCCTTCCTCGTCTCCTAGTAGCTTTCCTTCCATTTTAGCTTCGTCTCCAAGAGGCACTCCACCCCATCCTCAACTGTAATCCCAGAATGCCCAATTCACCTTCCGCTCTACCCTGAACAGGCCCATCATGATAGCCACAATATCCATTCTGTTTCATGAAGTGGAGAAGATCACAGAGGAATAGGCCACAGAGGTTGCCGGACGCGCCAGAGGAATTGCGGAGTAGGGCACTATGAGTGGTGGTAGCACCAGAGTCATTGGGGTATGGGACTTTGCGGGTGGTGGACGCACCACAAACGGATGTAGCCACACCAAAGTAGAACTAGATATGGCTCAGACAAGCATCCAAGAGGCACTGGAGCAGAATAATGAGCAGAAGATGAGACGTGTAGGGAAGGAGGTACTGGACGAAGTAATGGACCCTTACTGTTGTTTCGTCGATGAAAAACACCTGGTGTTATAGACATTTTTAGGCACTGCAACCCCAAGCATAAATGTCCATAAACCATGGGCTCCTAAGTCCCTAAAGGTGTTGTTCCAACCCCTAAAAGAACAAGGTCAGCTAATTACAGCATCTCCTAGAAGTTCTCCATGAAAAACTACTTACAACTGGTCAAAACTGGACCATTTCACCTGCTCCATGGTCAAAGTGCGATGCATCCCACCCAATACACACGGGAAGTGCGATGCATGTTGAAAATCCCTTCTATGGGGTGCAATGGATGAGAGAAGACAAGTGGCGGAGACAGTTTGCGAGGTGGATGATCATGGAATCTTCCATAAACTTCTCCTGTGACACTTGCCTCTCAAAATCACCCAAGAATGAGTAAGAGATCAATGAGATCTCCAAGTGGAATCAACAACTATAAGAGAGAAGACACTAATCAAAAACCCAGAGCTGACTCACACCTCTAAAAATATCTATATATAGATCTCTCATCCTAGAGATCCAGGAGGTTGGGGGCTGGAATTTTGTATCTTGTAAGGAAGTGTTGTTGGTTTCTTGGTGCAACATCATAGTGTTGGGTGATCTAAGCTTTTCATGAGGTGAAGAAAGGCTTTCTTGCTGAGAGGATGATGTTGGGTTAGAACAATTGGTAGTAATCCTCTTTGTTCTTTCTTGATTATCAATAAAGCTATTCAAGTTTTCCTCCACATTCTTGTATGATTGATGATTTATGAATTTGTGTGGTCAATGTACATCTAATCCTATATTTTTTATGATAATATATCTATGTTCTTGGATAGTGTTATGCTTCTTTGATTCTACAAGTACTCCTTGAAGCTGGGTAGACAAGGAAGCGAGTGGCAAAGACCTACCAGAAGAGAGAGGAATCGAGCAAGGAATCAAGCGCAAGACAGACGTTGGTCTCCTTATTCTTTTCTTATCTATTTCACATAAAGGAAAACGGAAGTAGTTTTAGTGTGTTTGTTTCTAGGGTAGCTACCAACCTTAGTGGGACTAGCAGCTCTGTATAGACACTAGTTTTCCCGATAACAAAATGGCGACCATACTGGGGAGCGAGTAGATTGTTTGTTCATCTACATTTGTTTACTTTATAAACTTACTGACGGAGTCTGAAGTCAAGCCAGCTAGCCTTCGAACTGCATTTGCTATGCAAGTGCAAAGTAGATCAACACTGCTTCAGTCTATATCTAGGTTTTGTTTATGAATTAAACGATTGATTTATAATCTCTCTAACTGCCCTCATGGTGGCTCTAGTAACCTCCTTAGATCTACCCCTGTGATTGATTTACTGATTACCACTTGCTCGGCCTAAATCCCTAAACTGAACTACAAACTGTGACCCAGAACCCAATCAAAGTCTCGTTCCTGGTCCAACGCACTGTTTGTTCTGTGAACTTCGAATGAGTCACACTTCCCGAGTGTAGTAGGTGCGTTGCATTTCAGTTTCACTATGTTATAGGTGCATTGATCAGACAAGGCCTTGTTCCTAAATTTTGGTTTCTGTGTTCACTCTTTTCAGCTCTATTCAGGAGTTTTGCTGCCTGTAGTCAATACACCTCTATTGAAACCCCTTTCCTTGCTGTTATTCCACCTCCATTGTGCAAAGAAATGTAAATGTTTTTATGTATTTTTGAGTCATTTTCAGTTCTCCTTTACAAAGAAGTAGCGTAATTGTACTATCGTTTCTTGATTTGAAAGTGTCGCAAGTGTCGTTTTCAGTCATAGAAGAGAATCTGATTGTTCTTGATAGTCGATTACACTGTTACTCTTGTATTTGATTTGAGTTAGTAGTTTTTCAAGTGTCGAAAGCAAGTTTTCAATTCCAAATAACAAAGTGTCATCATTGTCCTCATTTTGTTTTGAAAAGAAACTTGTTAGTAATTGTCGCTTTGGAAAATAATTCAGATTTGTGCTTAGCTTTCTTTTTATCATTCACACATTAAGAAGGCTAAAAACAAATACATGCATGTGCATTTTCATTTAGACTATTTGTTGGCTTGATTTAGGACAGTGCATATAGTGTGTGCTCTGTGCTCTTTGTTGAAAGAATGCCATCTCTCTTTCCTTAGGAGCTAGGATTTTCATTTCAAAAAGAAGATTAAATGATTGTTTATCATCTTAGATTGCATTTTAGGAATTGTACATCTACATCATGCGGTGAACCTGAAAGGAAAATTTCTTAAGCAAGATCAACCATAAAATAAATTTAATGAATCGAAAAACGCTTTGGAACCTAATGTGCAACATCTAGAAGTCTAGGCTAGAGACGTATTCTGGCGTCGTAAAGCCTGGTAACTATTGTTTTCACTATTGGTTGGGTGATTCCTCCACTTTGAGATGATAAGTGCCAGTACGGACTTGTGCTCCCACATACCATCAAGTATATTTTGGGAGACCACAATAGGCTTTATCCTTTATCCATAGGAAGCCGTGTTTGCCGCCCTATCAATTGCAATGCACTGAACAGAGCATTCGGGAAGATTGACTGCCGTACTGTAAAAAGTATTCTGCAGTTTTGCGATTGGTTTGGTAATCCCTCTGTCTAGATTTCCAGAGTAGTCTCTTTTGTTCCTTTTCAGACTCCTTAAAAGAAAAGGTCCACCTGAGCACTTGTCACTTCAGGCTCATTAAAAATCGAAGGCAACGAGAGTCATCTTTTGTTTTTTCTCGACTCTTAAAAATTGAAAGAACAAGTTGTGTCAAAGCGTCTAAAATTTATTTTAAACGGAATAATCATCACCTTTCCTACATTGATCTTAAGTTGAGAAAAATGGAGTCCACCAACCAAGGAGTTCCCCTTGGAGGAAATCCTAGTCCCTTCTCCTCTTGGGGAGATGTTGGTGAACCCCATATGGCCACATTGTCTCTTCCAGGATTGACAATCGGCTTGCCCATATGGCTCTTCTCAACTTCTTTTGTTCAGAACACCGTGATTCCTGAACAATCAATTCAACAACTAAACGATATTAGAGTTACGCCCCAATCCTCTACTTCATCCAATTCTTCCTCTCCTCCTTCCTCTTCGCTTGATGAAGCTGGTAAAGCCCAAAATCAAGTAACTAAGAAGAAGAAGGAGAAGAAGAAGAAAGAGAAGAAGAAGAAGGAGCCAAAGGTGAAAAGGGGCAACCAAGCATCGTCTAGCGAAAATCCACACACTGCACCGACCATGCCTAAAACGCCATGTGTCATTTGCAAAGGAGACCACTATCATCGAGATTGTCCTTGCATCCATTGGATCTTAAGGGACTGGTCTCCTCGTTTGCACAATCCAGTGTCATCAACCTCTGACGCTCATGTTGAGCATACACCGTCAACTAGTGAAGGTGAAGCCCCAGGACAAAAAGGAAAATATAAATTTCCTTGTAAATTGTGTGAAGGCGATGACGCCATCCACCGTTGTCCCTTCTTAGACGAAGCTAAAAGAGTTTTGGACGACCGTCCGGTTTCACCATTATGGCTTCCTTCTGGATATAAAAACCTCTTGCCGAGCCCGTCACTAGTTGAAAATCCGGCTGACACGCCCTTGTGGTCGGCCGAAGTGTCTATCATTGAAGATAAACCATCTGAATCGATACCAGACGAAAGCCAAAAGGTCAAGGCGACAGTTGACCCGGTCTTGCCTTCAGAAGGTCCATCTTCAGATGATATAGTCACCGAAGAGAACAAGAACGACACTGTTCAAATTCTCTTCGTAAGCATAGACTCCGATGAACATGGGGGCAGTCTACCCATTCCTTTACCGCAGGAAGGAAGTTTGTCAGAGTCGTATCCAGTCGTCTATTCGGTCCCACCTCCAAGAAACCTGGTTGTTTCGTTTGACTGGAATCTACTAGGCAGACCCCGTTTACTGGCTAGTGTACCGCTCTGAATCATTGCTCAAATATATAGAATGGTCATGGTTGGTACCATCATAGATGAAGGGGCTTCTATGAGTATCCTTTCCTCAACTTCTTGGAAAGCACTTGGTTCGCCATCGCTTTTGCCTGAGATGAGAAATCTAACGGGCTTTGACAAAGGAACCAGTCGACCATTAGGGATACTTCCCGATGTGCCAATAACATTGAGAAGGAAAACTGTTCACATGAACGTAATGGTAGTCCAAGGACCCCTAGATTATAATATACTCCTTGGATGAGAATATATTTATTGCATGGGAGCCATTGTCTCCTCACTCTTTAGAGTAATGTGTTTTCCGCACGAAGGAAGAGTGGTCAAGCTCATAGACCAGCTTTCATTCCCAAGTTCACACATAGCAAATAGTCATATACCAACCCTAAATGGTGTTTTCACGCAAGGAATGTCTCATCAATCCCCAGCCCGTCCTCCTGATGAGCGCGAGTGATTCATAGGGCATGACTGATACCCAGGGGGCATGCACCCTGACCTGTCTCGACAGGAAAACATTGGGTATAGGGTGGGTTTCCGCAGAGAGTATATGACTAGCCTGACACACTCGTCCATTTTGGAAAATGGGATTAGACCAGAATAAGATACCTCTGTTGAGGTAGGCATTTCCCGATAAAACAAATGTTTTGTCTCCAAATTGAGGGGTAACCTGAAAAGGTAGGCCTTTCCTGATAAAAGGAAATGTTTTATCTCCAAATTGATGGGTAACTTGGAAACTCTACTTCGCTATACCTGGGGGCATGCAAACCTTTTGGCATGCAAGCAAAGAGCGACCATTGATTTTTTAAATTTATAGGTCCTCTAACCCTTTCTACTCGTAAGATTCGTCGTTTCCTAACTTGCATAAAGAAAAGATGCGGGGCAAAGCTTTGAAATAATGTCATTTTTATATATGAGACATCCTTATTATGCGATTGGATTAATCGAGCAGTTTTAACGCTGAATTCAACTCGTTAAAAAATAAACATAAGCAATGATCAAGTGTTTCCCCCAGCATTTAAGCTCATTAAAAAATGAACCAATTTCTGGTAAATAACCATCGTGAATGTATTACTTCAACCTTTGAAGCCATGTTCGTGTTCTCATCATCACCTCCACTTTGTATTGGTCGATCATTCACCTCCACTTGATTGTTTACCCCTTTTGAGGAACAGCTGCGAAGATTGATCCTATTAGCCATCCTTGTGACACTGCCATGATTGGAAAATTCCAAACTTTACCTGGAATCAGCTGCTACCCGAATCTATCACTTGTTCCTCAAAAAACGAGTCTCCTTTAAGCTCTTTTCAAATGACTTGTAAAATATGAAAAGATTGCAGAGCCATTGGCCTCTCCAGCTCTTTAAAGTGAACGAAAGTACTATCCCTCCTTTAGATTTTAATCTTTCTGGACCTGAGGGATTATTACACAAAAAGATTGAGTGCTTGTTTTGTTTGGCTCATTAAAATTACCGAAAATTCATCCCTTTTCTATTATTTTATACCTTTTCGGACTTAAGGGATTAGATGATGAAAAATGATTTTTGGAGTTTACTTTACGTCCCTTTTCAAACTCTCTAAAATTGAAAAGGACCGAGTTATCTTTGTTGTTAAACTCGTTAAAACCTAATAGCGACAAACTTGTCCATAACAGACAAGAACGAGTTTCACTATCGCTAGGCTCGTTAAAACATAGCGATGGGTTTGCTCGAAGGGAAAATTATAGAACAAGCATATGTTATCCTCCTCAAGCTTGACAAAAATAAAGAGGTACTGGTCAGCAATGACTGGGGAAAAATTGGGAAGAAAACTTGAAGAAAATTTGTTACTAGCAAGTCGCTCTTGAACATGACACTTTCACTCTGCATCCGAGTCGGGTTGGGTTGTTCCATTCATTGGTCACATCACCATGGTTCCATCACACCATCCACATTTGGGGTTAATGCTACCAATCCATCAGGTCAGTGTCGCCGATATGTTCAAGAGAAGTCACTCAGAGAATTCACCTGTGTCTCACCCACTATAATACATTTTCGCTCCATTCTTTCATGACCGCCACCCTGAACCGTATATCACCAGGTTGTTTTCACCTCCATTAAAATCATTTTCTATGTTCCATGTCATTGATGTGGGGTTCACTAAGGCCCTCCTATGACAAATCGCTCCTTGTCAACATCAGCTCATTATCCAAGAAGTCGATCTAGGAACAACCCTTTCAGTACTTTGAAGCTTGCATGCCTCAATGGCAAGTTTCTCACTTTCGGCGACAGGTTTACATCAATGGCCTTCGACTGAAATATTTTGCATGGTGTTTGACGCCAAGTCCCTTATTCACACCACGTGAATTGTACTGTAGTACCTTGAGGGTCATTATCATTATCGGTGATTCCTCTCGCACCTGTTAACAACTTACATCATTGGCTGGTAATCAGGCGATGTCTTTCCATGTTCGACTCCAGAATATCTCTCACATGAATCGACTTGTACTTTGAGTGAGGATCAAACGAGATTGAAGACCCCATATCTAGTTTCATCCATCTGGGCTGCGATATATATTCAGGAAAATAAAGACATCAAATGTACATCATTGCTGCATAGATAATCATCCAATCTAAGGGATGATGGCTCTACCAGAATCATCAGTATACACTCAAACGATTGTCTGTCCTATGTACATGAAAATGAATTTATAAAGCTAAGCATGGGAATGCCCGCCTCAGCTAGATCATGAAAATAATATGAAGATGATGTATTGTATTGTATCTTATTACATGTCACCTTCCAGCTCGAAAAAAATTTGGATCCTCATGATAAAGCATTTCACCCGACATCAAAAGATTAACGACCTCATGATTTAGGGGGAAACTGTTATAGAAATTTTTGGGCAATGCAACCCCAAGCATAAATGTCCATAAACCAAGGGCTCCTAAGTCCCTAAAGGTGTTGTTCCAACCCCTAAAAGAACAAGGTCAACTGATTACAGCATCTCCCAGAAGTTCTCCATGAAAAACTACTTAGAACTGGTCAAAACTGGACCATTTCACCTGCTCCATGGTCAAAGTGCGATGCATCCCACCTAATACACACGGGAAGTGCGATGCATGTTGAAAATCCCTTCTATGGGGTGCGATGGACAAGAAAAGACAAGTGGCGGAGATAGTTTGCGAGGTGGATGATCATGGAGTCTTTCAGAAACTTCTCCTGTGACACTTGCCTCTCAAAATCGCCCAAGAATGAGTAAGAGATCAATGAGATCTCCAAGTGGAATCAAGAACTATCAGAGAGAAGACACTAATAAAAAACCCAGAGCTAAATCACACCTCTAAAAATATCTATATATAGATCTCTCATCCTAGAGATCCAGGAGGTTGGGGGCTGGAATTTTGTATCTTGTAAGGAAGTGTTGTTGGTTTCTTGGTGCAACATCATAGTGTTGGGTGATCTAAGCTTTTCATGAGGTGAAGAAGGGCTTTCTTACTGAGAGGATGGTGTTGGGTTAGAACAATTGGTTGTAATCCTCTTTGCTCTTTCTTGATTATCAATAAAGCTATTCAAGTTTTCCTCCACATTCTTGTATGATTGATGATTTATGCATTTGTGTGGTCAATGTACATTTGATCCTATATTGTTTATGATAATATATCTATGTTCTTAGATAGTATTATGCTGCTTTGATTCTACAGGTACTCCTTGAAGCTGGGTAGACAAGGAAACGAGTGGCAAAGACCTACCAGAAGAGAGAGGAATCGAGCAAGGAACCAAGCGCAAGACAGAGGTTGGTCTCCTTATTCTTCTCTTATCTATTTCTCATAAAGGAAAACGGAAGTAGTTTTTAGTGTGTTTGTTTCTAAGGTAGCTACCAGCCTTAGTGGGACTAGCAGCTCTGTATAGACACTAGTTTTCCTGATAAAACCTGGCAATGTAGGAAGGCAACACGGGGATCTTGCAATAGGCAGGTGGCGACATGGAGTATAGGTGTTTCATCGTGGACGAACACCCACCATCTCTGCCTTGCTCCTAGTTAGCCACTTTGCTTGCCGTGTGTCCACCACATAGTATGCCACCTATCTGCCACTTAGATTGCCATGCGTCCACCACACGGCCACATAGCATGCTATGTGTCTCTTTTCTCAGGTTTTTGGAACTTTGATTCCTAGGTTTTTGTTTTAATAGTTTTGTGGTTCCGGGGAAAAATATGGGTTTTAGGCTCTTCAGTTAGTTTTTTGTCTCATTATGAACAATGATAACAAACTGTGTGCTTTGTTGGTTTCCCCTAAGTGGGTAGCAAGCTAATTTTTTGAACTCTTTGTTGCTAAGGACTGGTTTCCCTTCTTGGGCAGTCCAGATCTAGACTTTCCTGGTTTTTGCCATTCCTCAGGCATGGTTAAGTACAAGCTAAGGCCTCAGTGTACGATATCCTTTTTTTCAGTAATAGAATTAGCATAACTTAGAAAATAAATAAATAAATAATGTTGATATAAGAAGTAAAAATATTAAGTGAGGTTTTACCTCATATAATTAGAAAATAGGGGGGGAATTTCCAAGTAGTAGTGATTTATGATTAGATATACTTGGGTGGAATGGCTATTATTTGGAATGTTCAAGACATCAAGATTACCAATATGTTTACCTCCTTTTGAATTATGACAACATAATTTTAGTTAATTGACATCGAGGACTACTACCATGTATCCAATGTCTATGACTCCAATATCGTAAATGGAAAATCTCTATTTCTCAATTCTATTTCGAGCACAAGTAATTTATACTCCCCATCTCCGTGGATTATTGGGAGTGACTTCAATATTAACAAGTGTCTTGAGGAACAGAAAGGATGAATGACAATGTTTACCAAGAGATTTTGTAAGATATACCATCAAGGCCCTAAAGTAGTATCCATTAAATTTCTCAAGCAATGAGTCTCCAACCCACACATGTGGATCAATGACATGTAATACATGTGTGTGTGGTGACTAACTTAATACAATATTCTAATAACTCCACAAACTTAAGCATTTCACTCTGTCACATGATTGACTGTAGTGTGACATAAGTAAACCAAGAGTAGACATGAAACCCTTAGGCAAGAAAAACTCCCTATATCCTCAATTAGGTGCTTAAAGGATGAAGTGAAATGAAAGGGGAAAAGAGGACTTCATGATTTAACTATCACAAACATGTGATCAAGTGTGACTAGGAGTGTATATATTCATATGTTTTCCAAAGAGGGTGTGAATACATGAGTTACCGTTCATTGGGCCTTATTTTTCTTTCTTTTGATTTTTCTTATATATAGGACTTAGGGAATAAGGTTTTCATAAGTTTTGAACAACTCATAGATATAATATTTACATAAATTTTCACTTTAACCTTAGAGTTTAGACATAGATGAATCATTATAGTGTATATTTAATGATTTTGGCTTTCACTTTTTGATTTTCTTTCATCACAAATGACAAAAAGGGGAAATATTTTGCCAAAAATCTATGAATTCTTAATCATAAAGGCATCATGCAATGAAAAAACATTAATGATGTTATTCCCTATGAAAATGATGGGTATTCTTGAGAAACGCTTATGCTTGTGGATGTCTCCTCCCTGGTTGAGAGGGAGTGAGCATTGACACCATATTATCCATTTGTCATGTACTATGGTTGTGACTAATAGTTGTAACCCTACTAAAGACACCAATAGGGAGGATGGTGGATTAGATAAACATATTGGACCAATATTCTTTGAGAATTTGTGCTTTGACTAAGACTAACCACCATAAGTCAAGTAAATTAATCCAAGATAAGAATAGTCATGAGGATCAAGTTTTCCTAGTGTCAAATATTATGATAGTGGATTAGGAAATGATCATGTGAGGACATGCCTAATGAACATCCTAGTGCGGTAAGTGCCTAAAGAGGCAGTGGTGTCCAAATTTATGCCTCCCAACATTGTGCTATGATCTAATGGAGATATATAACTTTTTAGTCAAGGCCTTTCTATTTTGACAATGTTGGCTGTGATGATTTAAATCATTGTTGATGCTTATCAATCCCAATCCCTTCTTATATGAATATTTCAACTTGATAGTACTTTTTTTTCTCATTATGAGTATCTCCCTAGTTTAGAGGGAGTGTCATCATCTTCACTACCATCATCACCACCACCATCAATCTCATCATTGCATTATCATCATAATCACCATTCATGTCATCATTCTCATCATCATGATTATGGAAATTATTGTCAATTGTTCATAATTATAAGTGTCGTAGGAAATATCATCAACCCAAAAAATATTACGAATGCTCAAAAAGGGTTGTTAGGACAGATGATATATGCAAGAGAAATGACAACTTTATTTTTTAGAGATGATCGATGATCATCATCACCACTACCATTATCATGATCATTATAATTTTAATCATCCCCATCATCATAATTAGTGTAATTTCTATCATCATTGTTGTCAACTTCGTCATGAACATCATAATCATCATTCATGCCATTATTGTTGTTGATGATGACCAAGATGAAAATAATGATAATGATGATGAAATTATGATGACTTGGAAGATGACTCTAAAGATAATGATTATTATTATGACCATGACAACATTTAAAAATTTGGATGATTGTCCAAGGTCATTAGCATCGCCATCATCAACGTCATCATCATCATTTTCATTATAACCCCCATCATCTTTATCATCATTTTGATGATCATAATAATCACAATTCATGTCATCATCACCACCTTCATTATCATCATCATCATAATTATTGACATTGTCATCAGTTGATCATAATTGTTAATGTCATAGGAAATATCATCAATGCAAAAATTATATGAGTGTTGGAAAATGGATGCAAAAGTCAAAAGAAACGGGGGGCAACAATAGATGTAAAATTGGATGAAGAGTGGACACAAAATAAGTAGATGCAAAACAAGACAGAAAATTGACACAAAAGTGGATGAAAAAGTAGATGCAATAGTTGATGCAAACTTGGACACAAAATAGGGTGAAAACATGGATGGAAAAGTGGAAGAAAACATGGGTGTAATAGTAGGCATAAAACTTAGCATGAATTGTTGTGAAATAAATGTGGATACAACAATGAACAAAAAAAAAGACACAAACTTGGATGCAAAAAGGAGGCAAAATTGGATTAAAAAATGGACGTAAACATGGACCAAACATGGGTGCAATAGTGGACACAAAATTAGATTCAAAATTGGACACATCAGAAGTGGATGTAAAAGTAGATGCAAAATGGGATGCAAAAAATAGAAAAATTATTTGATGCAAACTTGGAGACAAAAGAGGATGCAAATGTGGATGAAAAATTGGAAGAAAATGTGGGTTTCAATGATAGGCACAAGATACGGCACAACAAAAGTGGATGAGAAAGTGGATGTAATAAAAAAACACAAAAAATATGCAAACTTGGATGCAAGACAAGATGCAATAACGGATGAAAAAGTGGATGAAAAAATGGGTGTAACAACAGAAACAAAATTGGATTTAAAATATGGATGAAATGGAAGTAGATGCAAAAGATGTTACAAAATGAGATGCAAGACCCAACACAAAAGTGGATGCAAAAATAGATGCAATATTTTGATGCAAAAGTGGATGTGAAGATGGACGCAAAATTGGAAGCAAACGTGGGTACAATAGTAAGTACAAAACATGGTACAAATACTATCACAACAAAAGTGGATGTAATGATAAATGCAAAAAAACAAGCAAATGAAGATGAAAAATAAGATGCAAAAAGGGATGCAAAAGTGGACATAAACGTGGGTGCAACAATGGATAAAAAATATGATGCAAAATTTGATGCAACAAAATTAGATGCAGAAGTAGATGCAATATGAGACACAAAACCTAATGCAAATCTTGATGCAAAGGGGATGCAAAAAATGATGTAAAAATGGATGCAGAAAGTAATTTAAAAAATGATCCAATAGAGGATGCAAGAGATGATGAAAACGTTGATGCAAGTGTAGGCGCAAAAAGTGGATGCAATAAATGATACAAAAGTTGGTGAAACAAAATTAGGTGCCAAAATTGATGCAAAACATGATGCAAAGGATGGCACAAAACTTGGCATAAAACCTGGTGTAAAACCTTATGTAAAACCTATTGCAATACCTGGTGCTAAACTTTGTGTAAGACTTGGTGAAAAACTCGATGCAAACTTTGCATCAATTTTTGCACCATATTTTATAAATGGACACAAATAGCACCAAAAATGGGCTCTAGACACAAAAAAGGAAGAAAAAAAGGATGCTAATCACATGGTTTTGTTGTAGTGACTATCATCTTTACTTCTAGTTATAATGAATGAATGATCATTGATTTCTCCATTTTCTAGATGGGGCATAAATAAGAAGCCCACCAATAGGAATTAGTGAATTGTTAGTAGATATAACTCAACTCGTTTCTCCCGTTATTTTCTAGTTTAGGAGTAGACTAACTATGATAGGAGAGTTGATGAGGGAGGTGTTCAATTTTATTATGATATATCCATGAGGTTCTCAATGGACTGTGGATAGTTGTCATTCTGATAAAAGTCTTTCTAGTGTGATGTAAAATGCATTTCTCAGTGACTATTACATTGTTTTTAGATGGATAAATATATATCTTTATATATGGTATAGATATTTATCCATCCATTGATACTCCTTGTTATGTTCCATATCAAAGTTCATCCATCCATTATAAATCATCATTCATATATCATTAATGAAATACATGTGGATGGATTTTATCCCTACTAAGAAGATCCATTAACAATCCATAATTAGAGAAGCTATTATTTGTTATATTGCCAGTGTATCCCTATAAGTTTTCAATGGAATAGAATATAATTTTATGGAATATTTTTGAAAATGTTTATTGGTTAAAATCATATATTTAATAATTAAAATGATTTATTGATAATAGAAATTATCATTCTCCATAGTGACCTATTATATTTAACTAATTTTTTTCTTAGAAGTAATTTCAATAGGTGGCTTCCCATACTCAATAGCTTGATTGAAGCAATCCTACATAATTTCAAGATCTCCCTATTGAATGTCATGCTCTCCTTCGTTGGGATAGGTCAAATAGTTTTCTTCTCTCATAACCATACTTAAGAGTTAGCTCGTAAGGCTCAATCAACTCTTCTTTAGTCCTCAACTTATATTCAAGTTAATCATAGTAGTTATTAACTAAATTATTCTAGGATAATGATAATGATCGCCACACATAATGATATATCAAGGATATATTAATTTTTTTTTGTAAAGCTTGCAGGTCCATCCATTTTCTATTATATATTAGGAAAATTTACACCATACAGATTTACCGGGTGGCCTCAACTTGCCCCGAGGGGAAACCAAGTCTGTTGGCCACTGGTCAGCATTATATGCCATCCAAAAGCAAAATTTATTTTGTCTTTCTAGCAAATCTAGGTAAGTCTCAGTCTCGTGTCCAAATACTATATAACTATAACAACTGACATATGCAACAAGAAATTTAAAAGATACCCACATAAACAAAAACTAAGCATGATGAATCTAGTCTTTCTGGTCATTTTTCTCATCAGAGACAGAGGGTACAGGAGCAGGATCTTCAACAATTTCCCCTAGCATTCCATTTAGCTCCAAGATGCAAGGGATGTGATGGTCAATACGATCCATCCTGATGTCATGTTTGTTCAGCTGAAATAGGATTTTCTCCATGTCCTTTTTATAACTGGGTAGGCCCTACATTATGACTACCATCCCCACAAAGATTTGTTCCATCAATTTGCCAAGCAGACTTTTCATCAAGATGTACAAGTACAGGGTGTGTTTGAACTACGTAATTCTACCTCGTGTATTCCCTGGATCAGGAACCATCATCCTCCAGTCTTCTATCTCCTCATCTGGTTCACTTTCATGTTTTATCTTTGCTTCCCAGTCGTCAATCAACTTCTGGATTCCTTCATTCATTTCATCCTGGTATGTCGTTGATGCTTCTGATATGAGGTGCTCAACAGGCTTACGGCCCCTGCGGCCTTCTGTTGTGCTCGGTCTCCTAGATGCCTGGTGGGCTTGGCCCCTACTGCCATGACCACACCCTCTCTTTGTTGGAGCCATACCCTATTCAATGATGCCCTGTAGACAATCAAACAACGTTAGTTCCATTAACCCATTCACATCATCCCGACGCAAATTCTCATACCATGCCTCTCTGCCATGCTTTGCCTTCTGCGGATTAAGGTGTCCCAGTGCCCACAAGTGGCTAGGTGAATTGGGTTTTGATCACGTTCCTCGGGCTCGTCACAGTGCCCCTCCCCCTTGCCATGGTGCAATTTCCTGTCATCCCCCTGTAGCTAGAGCCAAGCCTTCAGGCCCGTCCGGAGCCTAGCTCTGCGATTTCTATCATACTCGCATGCAACTCCCTCAGCTAGTAGCTTCCCGCCATGGTTATGCTTGCCCCTCTGTCCCATATACCACCCATGGTCCGTATTTGCGCTCTTACTAACATGCAGATGCAGATGACAAGGTTTTCTCAGTGAATTACTGACATAGCTAATATCCCAACCCCCTGCCCGTGACTATTTCCTACCTCTCCCTTCACCACTCAGTCCCCTAGACATGGCACGCCTGTTATTCCCTATACCCCTGGTCTGAGAAGCTAAGTAGGGGCCTGTGTCTCAGCTCAACCCAGCATTACCAATGCCACTGCCGAGACTCTGACTTAAATGCGATAAAAATAAAACACAGAGCCAGGCCATGGCCCTCCCTTTCCTCCCCCTATTTCTCCCATACAGTGCTAAGCCCCATTGGGATGACCTCTTGCCCCTCCCTTCCCCTAGTGAAACCCCCACTAGCTCATGTAATTGATGTAGGAATCCAACCAAATCATAGAAATGAAGTAGGAACGAGACTGAATTACATACCATAGAACCGTTGCTAGCCCGCAGCAAAGGTGCCTTCACCCCTCTTCAACTTTGAGACACCTTCCTTCTCCACTACAATTTTCTCCTGCCCGGCATGTCGAATGCCATTCCCACCTCCGCCACCCTGCCTCATTCCTCCCTCTTCCACCTTGCCAGCCAACTGACCATGCCTTCACGGCTAAGGACACCGCACCCCCTACCTTAAGCATGTGGGGGACGACAGTAGTTATTTTCCTTGTACCAACCCTATCAAATCAAAGCTTGTCACCTCTGACACCCTCTCTCATCCCGATCGGGAGCTTGGATTGCTTGGCTCTGGTTCTCCTGGCTCTGCCTAAGGTCTTGTTCTAGAATTGCCTCCAAGGTTTCAAAGGCTATGTCACTTCGTCGAACTGGCCAATGTTTTTCTATCTGATCCTGCTGATCGTTACACCCCCAGTTAGCCAAGAAATCGTCCCCCTTGTTTCCATCTCTCCGGACATGTTTGACCTGAATGTAATCAAATTTGGGAATGATTTCTCCTATCTCCTGGATCAGTCTTGTAGTCCTCCAACTCTGGCTAAGTTTGTCCCACTTAGTGCCATTTTTTAATTTTTCCACTGTGTTGATTACCAAGCTTGAGTCCCCTTCCACTTCCAAGTTTCTGTACCCCATTCTGACAGCTATTAGGAGGCCCTATCAAACTACAACAAACTTCACCTCATTGTTACTGGCGATCCCATAGCTTTCTGCATAGATGAGATGGGTGTTAGCCTAGGAGTCTCTAAAGAGGCCCCTGAGGCCTGCCTCTCCTGGGTTACCTTTGGAGGCCCCATCGAAGTTGATTTTTATGAACCCTTCTTCCGGAGGGGTAAAATGGGACCCAAAGCTCATGCCCATGTTGATTGTCTTCCATGCTTTGTTGTCAAACATCCTCAGTGCTAGGTTTAGCTTTTGTAATATTTGGGCTTCTAGGGGCGACATTTGCCTTATGTTCTAGGCAATACCTTCCCATACTTTTCCTGTGAGGTTGTTTTGTTCTTGAAAATTCTATGGTTTCTCTCCTTCCATATGGCCCATAGGGTGAATCCAAGGCCTAGGTTCCAAGCCCTATTTACTACCTGGCTTGAATAGATATGGGTTCACCATAATAGGATTGTTCCTTTGATATAGTTTTGGTCTCTCTCCATCCTCTCAAAAACTCCTTGCATTTGTCTCCATCTCTGCTCCGCAAATGGGCAGTTGTTGAGGATATGTTCCATTTCTACCCTATTTTGGTGGCATAACCAATAGAAGGAGGGCCCCTGGAAGCCTCTTTTTTGTAACTAATCCTAGGTCAATATGTGTCCTTTGCTGACCATCTAGAGGAAGTGGGTTACCTTTGGCCAACACCCCCCTTTCTAGACCTTTTTCCATATGATGTCCTATCCTTCCTATTCTTGTCGGGCTTGGATATCATAGGCTTCACTTATGGTGAAGGTTCCTTTGGTAGTGTAGCCCCATCTCAAAATGTTTGGGTCTTGACGGATCATTATCTGCCTTGTCCTTAGTTCTTTATCTAAGTTGTCCCATTGATCTATGTCAGCCGCTTGTTCCCAATCCTCTCTTATCTTCCATATTCTCCAACTTTACTCACCTTGCTCTTCCTTCCAATACTGTTTCACCACCTGCATATTGTTATCCCAGGTCTGCTGATATATTTCCTTGATTTCCTATTTTTCCACCAGTTTCCCTCTTTGCTACCATGATTCCATCCAGAATCGAGTTGTTTTATCATTACAGACCTCCCAGAAGGCATGTTGTTGGATAAGGTGTCTATTCCGGGCCGCCAAATTCCAAATCACAGAACCCTTAGGAGGGTCTTGATATCTAAGGATATCCTCAGTTCTCACAGGCATGTTATACTTACGAGTCCATATTTGTTTCCATAGATCAACTCCCCCACCCATCCATCGCCACCATAGTTTGGCTCTCATGGTTTGGTTCAGGAGGTATGGATCTCTGAGACCTAATCTGCCTTCCTCTTTCCTCTTAACTAGACCCTGCCACGACACCAATGGCCATTTCCTGGTCTGTTGGGCTCCTCCCCATAGGATTTTTTTTAAATGTCTACCATCTTGGCGCATGCTCCTTTTGGGGCCACCATTCTAGATAGTTGGTATATAGGAATCAACTAGAGAACTGCTTTGAGGAGAACTATTCTAACCGCAATATTTAGAGATCTAAAGGTCCAACACTTGAGTTTTCCTTGTAACTTTTGGAGTATATTTTGCCAGCAGTTATTTCTTAGAGGGTTATCTGAGAGTGAAATACCCAAGTATTTGGATGGAAAGTTGCCAGTGCTAAAACCAGGGATTCTAGTGAGGTAGGCCTTAACATTTCCTTGAGTGTTGAAAAAGAAAATGTAGGATTTGTCATTATTGATCTTGGTTCCCGAGGCTTCCATGAAGGTGTTAAGGATATCTCTTATGCTTCGGGCTTCCCTCAGGGTGGCTTGACAGAAGAGCATAATGTCATCCATGAATTGCTGGTGGGTGATAGGCATGTCATTTCCCCATATTCTTAGCCCTTGAATTTTGGAGGTGTGGACCTTCTGCTTTATATACCGGCCAAGCCCGTCTACTACTAGGATGAACAAGAAGGGTGAGATCGAGTCCCCCTGTCTCAACCCTTGGGATGGGTTGAAGGTCATAGTGGGGGTTCCATTTTGCAAGATGGAAAAGACCAAATAGGATATCATGGCTAAGATCGAGTTGATCCATCTTTGGGCAAAGCCATAGGCTTTGAGAGTGCTCGAAAGGTAGCCCCAACTAAGTCTGTCATAAGCTTTGGATAGATCTAGTTTTATCATCATGCCCGAGAGCTTCTGGGACTTAAGGGAGTGGACTACCTCTTGGGATGAAATGAAGCCATCGAGGATTTGACAACCTTCTACAAAGCATGTTTGTTTTGAGACTCAGAACAAGGGGTTTCAGGCGTTTGACAATTAGATTGGCGATAATCTTGTAGATGACATTACACATGGCAATTGGTTGAAACCCTTGAGGATCATCAAACTTAGTAGACTTAGGAATCAAGGCAATAAAAGTAGAGTTGAGGCTTGGACATACCTTTTGATTACATATTTATTCCTCCACGACCTCCAAGATGTCTTGTCCCATGAATGGGCACGTGGCTTGGTAGAACTCAGCAGTGAATCTATCTGGGCGAGGGGCTTTATTCTTCTGCATTCCTTTTACTATTTCTTCTACTTCTTCTTTGGAAATAGCTCTCATTAGGGCCATATTCTGGTCATTCATTATCTACTTGGGGATGTACTACTTGATTCTTTAGATGGCTTCTCGACGTTCTCTGTGAGCAGGTATTTGAAATGGTTGGCCAAAAGTTCTTCCATTTCAGCATGTTGTATTTTACGTTGTCCTTCTACATCTTTAATAGAGTAAATGCGGTTATGCTATCAGTGATGCACCATAGCTTTATGGAAGAATCTCATGTTTCATTCTCCTTCCCTCAACCACTGAACCCATGATTTTTGCTTCCATAGGATTTCCTCTTGTTATCTTCTTTCCTCTATCTGATTGATCAGTAATCCTTCCTCTCGCACCAGGTCTTCCGACCTTCCATCTTGTATCATTTTTTGTTGGACGACTGCCATATGCTTACTGAGTTCAATTTTATCTTTGAGAATATGTCTGAACTCCTCCTTATTCCAATTTATAAACCTCTTTTTTAGTTCTTTTAGGTTCAGTTGGAAGGTATGCATCCTATTTCTCCCCTGTTAGACACTTTGTGTCCACCATTCCTCCATTTGTTTTAGGATATCAGGGTCCTTGAGCCAAAAATATTCGAACCTAAAGGGCATGTTCTTGGGCTGATCTTTTAGATCCACTTCCAGGTGGACCGGCCAGTGGTCCGACCCCATACATGGGAGTATTGATGCTTCTATGAAGATGTCTTTTCTCATTAGTTGTTTTGAGATTAGGAATCTGTCTAGGCGGCATGCTATTTGGTGCACCCCTCCTCTTCTGTTATTCCAGGTATGAATCCCATTGATTGTGTCTATATCCACTAGATGTAAATTTGTAATGGTTTCACTAAAGGCTTCCATATCTGCATCTTCTCTTCTCATTCCTCCCTTCTTTTCCCCTAGGGTGGTGATCATATTGAAGCCCCCCCTACTACCCATAAATCATCTGGGTATAAATTTCTCAGGTCACTCAACTTTTGAAGGAAGGCTCCTCTTTCCTTTAGGAGATGCGGTCCATACACCCTTGACAGTAGATCCCATTCACTAGATCCTAGATTCTGAAATTTTCCTGTGAGAATTTGTGGTATACTTACCCAGTTTTTGAACAGAACTTCTGTCACATTCTAGAGGATTGCCAATCCTCCTACACTCCCATTTGCATCCTGGGCCATGACTTGGTATTCCAGCTTGAAGTGTTCCATTATTTCTTTTAGCTTTCTTTCACTGATTTTAGTTTCCCATATTGTTACACTAAAAAATGTCACCATGGCTATTTACAGTTAGTATGGCCCTATCAACAGTCATGATATCCTCCTGGGCAAGTCTCATGCCTCTGCTCTCCATGTCAAACTTCAAGAAAGAGAGAAAGTCTTTGTAAATTTATTTATCTCTGGGTACGCAGGTTCTCTCAACCTTACCTGCGGATACGCACCTAATGTTCACAAAAGCTGCGTACTTGTACGCTCTGTATGTAAAGGGGCAGGTGCGTACCCCTGTAAAGGTCAAAATGCACAAGTTTCATCTTTAAAAAGTTACTTGTGGTCACTTCTAGAGCATTCTAGAAGGTTGTTCGACGTGTATTGAGTGCCTCCAGATGGTTCATGTACCCCTACTAAAGAGGAACTTATCCCATCAATAAGGGAGCTATCCCATCCAAAGAGGATATTATCCCATTGATGGTGGACCTGATTAAATTCCTCTTGAGCACTATAAATACAGGCATTGGGCCAGAAGGAGGAGAGGTTGAAAGCTAAAAAATTCTAAGGGTAGATGCTGCTGGAATTAGGACTCCCATTTAGAAGCTTGTGAGGAGAGATTACCATCTTTGCTTGTTCTATTTGGAAGTGGGTGAGCTTTGTCAAAGTAAAGGAGAACTCTTGATGGACCCTGGGAGGGACTTGCACAACACCAAGGCTCAGGTTGTAATTGTTCCTTTTGTTTCCTATTAATGCAAATGAGTCCATTCTTCTCAATAACTTGTTATTTATGAGTTGTTTCATATACTCCTTGGTCTATGTGTTAAATATGTTTTATTTTATGAGATTATCAAGTGATATTTAATCGTTTGATTGTTAGTGAATGCAGGTTTCGAAGTGAAGGAGGAGCTCATCCGGATCAGCGAGGCTGGACAGCTACAACAGCGTTGGACTACAGGTAGGATCTAAACACTTGATTTCTTATATAGTAAATGCATGTTTAGAGAAGGATTGCTCTTATTTGTCTTGTTTGTCACTAGAGAGTCTTAGGCTCCTAGGGAGGTTGGTTGTGTCCGCACTATCGACTCTTTCTGCCTGACAAAATGGCGAATCCACTGGGGAATCCATTGATGTGAAAGTCTTTTCCTTTGTATGCAACTTTGATATGAGAAAAGTCATTTATTTTCTGATTTTTGGCTCTGTGACTTTGTATTTGGGTGGGTTAGCTTAGGGTTAGATTGAATTTAGTTTTTCTTGGCTTTTTCAGTGGTACGCACCCTCTGAGTATTTCACAGTGCGTACCTGTGCGCACTGTTGCTGTGTGCACAGAGCGGGCCCGCACCTGTCTTAACAGGTTGCCTGCGTACCCTGCTAAAAATTAAGAAATTTCCATTTTTTACATTTGTCCTCTTAGATTTTGCTTTTTCTTAGTTTTTACTACCCAGATCCATTAGTCTCTTGTCAAAGATCTTCACCTGCACTTGTTTCAATAGCATTGAGTGTTTTAGTGGATTTCATAGAAGTTTAAGCCCTAGGGTTTGATTTTTGAATAGGTCCTGTAGTGACTTTGGCGGTAGAAGTTGTCAAGCCTTAGATCTCTCTGGTTTTGTTAGCCTTCTTAGAAGTCGGACCTGTCATAAAGTCTACCTGTGAGAGAAACTTACCTTTGAGTGGTCTCTTTGGCAAATTTCGAAGTGCTTGTTGATTGAGTATTGAATTCCATTTTACAAAAAGAACAAAAAGATTTGAGTTTTGTTTTGACTGGTCTTTTGATTCTACATTAGCTGGTCCTTGGCTTGATTGTGGTCAAGTAAAACAACCTAGAATCATCTTTGTAGGCTTTTGCCTCGTTAGGTTTGCTTTAGAGTAAATTTCTTTTTGATTTACTTGTGAGTCAATTTTTCATAGATTTTATAGATTTTGAGATTGATTTTCGTTACAATAGATTTATATGCTTTATTAAATAAGAAAAATACAAAAACATCTCCTTTGAAAAGTTTTGTTTCAAGTAGCTTTGAGGGATTTTGAAAGAAAAAGAATTTTTCATGCACGTAAAGAGTGGTCATGTTTGTATGCTTGGAAAGATAAAGAGAATTGTTTCTTTGATTGTCTTTACTAAGAAAGTTGTTTTCTATAAAAATTTGCATTTTCCAACTCTCTTAGTTAGGAATTTCATCAAAAGAGAAAAGTAGCGTAAATCATCTTAGGTGCATCTTTGTAGTGGTTTGAGTCGAGTCTACACACCATTGGTTTCATTTACGCTACCTTTTGTCTTTAAGAAAAACCATAAAATTAACGCTTAAAGTAAAATCAACTTAGTAACTTTTATTTACTAGGGCTCTGAAACACCAATTTAGATCAGGCTAGTGTCTTGGAGTAGGAGAGTAATTAACTCTCCAAGACAACAAAACCAAACGAGTAGCTTATCTTGTGATAGAATAAATCCAATTGTCTCATTTGTACTCTGGGAAAGCTCCTCTTAAAGGAGAAGCACGAGCTCGTGTCCGAACCAGTGAGGGGATCAATCCTCCCTCATTGGGAACGACGCCAGACACGCACGTATTACAAACGGTAAACCTCGGATTAACCATTGTCGAGGAGCCAGGGGTCACTTGTTGGTAAACCTTGGATTATTGTCAAAGAACCGGCAAGGGGATTGAGCTTGATACTCTGCCCTTGCGTGCTGTCGGAGTGTAGACTGTTCCCCCAGGTGCATTTGTTGCGATTGGTAGCCTTAGTGACCATTATCTTTAGGGTTCTACCGAGGTGACGGTGGAGGGAAGATCCCACTGTACCTGGAGCAGACGTCGGCTAGACTCACTTGGATTTTCCGGGGGGTTCACTTCACTCGAGACGGTTAAAGTGGAGGAACTTGTGCCGGTCTATTCATTAAGCAGGTTGCCGGGGTAACTGTTCCACCCGCCACTTCTGTACTGAATTCGGCGATGTTGGGTTTCATCTCCAACTAGCGTTTTCGGTCTGGAAGGCTACTGTTTGTGCTTGGTTTGACGCCCTAGATTCTTTAGGCGTGTGATTCAAATTTGTTTGGTTCTTTAGCAACTTTAGGTGGTTTGATTTGAGATTTTACTTTGTTTTCGTGTGTAGTAGTTAAAAGTTTTTAGCTGTGGCAGAATTACCGAGACAGTCCCGTAGACTTCGGGGCAAGTCACCTGAGATTGTTACCGAAACTGATTTGTTGAGAAAACTCCGTAGATCACGGGGTGGATCTCCTGAAGACGTCCCGGGTCAGTACGAAGGATTGAAGGTCCTTGTAACTCCTCCTAGTGGTAGTAGAGTAGGTTCACTTGAAGAAGGAGAATCTTCCTTGGTAGTCCATCCAGATTACCAAAGTCTAGAGACAGGTTATAATCCCGAAGCTGTTACAGTTTTTGAGCTTGCTGGTAGTTTTTCATCTACTAGTGATACAGGCGAAGAACCTGAAATATCTGAACCTGTTACTCTGACTTCTAGTGTTCCAGATTCACCAAGAGTAGAACGAGTTATCACCGAAAATCTTCCTACTGGTTTGATTGCTATTGAAGAACTTGCTCCAGAGGAAGAAATAGGCATCTCTAACCTTGAAGATCAACTTACTATTGAGCTCAGGGAGCGTGAATCTATCTTTTACAGTCCTCCTAGAAGTACTACTTGGTACCTTTCGTTAACCAATTATTTAGACAACTCAGGGATAGGTTTTTCTACACCTCGTACTCCTTTTCCACCTGGAGGTATTTATACTCCTGTAAATATGTCTGGTCAGTCGTCCGTGTTTACTCAAACTCCTGAATCTTTCTTACACGGCGGTCCTTCTGTTCCCACTGGGTATCAGTCACTTTCTGGTATCTTTGCGGGGGCATCTCCTCAACCCGTCGATCATGGGTTATTAGCTGGAAACAATGGTAATAAACCATTGGGTGTAGGGGACATTTACATGATGTCAGGTTAGTTCCCGTTTCTCAACCTCAAGGTGGCCAATTACCGCCTGGGGGGCAGCCTCAATTAACGCCTGGGGGGCAACCTCAAGGTACACAAATTGTGTCTGGGGGCAGCCTCAAGGTCAGTATGTACCTATGGTGCAATACATGCCTCAAGGTCAACCCCAGCCTCAATATGTACCCCAGGGTCAACCTCAGTATCAATATTTACCTCAAGGGTATCAACCCCAAGGGTATCAACCTCAAGGGTATCAACCTCAAGGTCAAGGTCAACCCCAGTATCAGTATTTACCCCAAGGTTATCAACCTCAAGGTCAATACTCGAGTCAAGGTTATCAACCACCTCAAGGTCAGTCATATGTTCAAGGTATGGGAACTGTACCTTTCAGTTATCAATCCTATCCTCAATCCGGTTATGGATCTCAGTATCCTCAACCTGTCATGGGTCAAATGGGTCAATACCCCGGAATGATAGTGTGGGATCCATCACAAGGTCAACAGGTGTTGCAGCCAAGTATACAGTTGTTACCTCAAACTGGACAACCCGTAGTTTCTGGTTCACCCCAGCAACCGCAACCTGTCCAGTCAAATGTTCAAACTTCTGTAACTTCGGTAGTTACTCAGCCGCCAATTGCACCTAGTACTCCATCTCAAACGGCTGCTGCAACTACCGCAACATCTGCCACACTTACTTCTGGAGTATCGACAGCTCCTGTTTCTACTGTCTCTGTAACCACTCCTCAGACATCTTTACCGTTGTCTGGATCTACGATTCAAACCACGGTCCAGATGCCTGTAGGTCAGCCTGGTATAAGTACGGTTGTCACTACTCAACCTCAATTTGTTCATCAACCGTACCAGGGACAGTACCAATATGGGCAAGCTGTCCAGCAGTCGGTTTACCAGTATCAACCGTATCCTGGGTACACTTATCAACAACCTCAACAACCCCAGTACGGTCCGGTTAATCCTGGTTTTCCAGGAGGATATAATATCCCGAATGCAACGCCTATTCCAAGTTATCCTGGATATCCTCCTCCTGGGGCTGGTGTCATGACTCAGAGTTTTAGAGATCCTAACCGGCAATTACCGTTTATCGCAACTTTGGATTTACCAGACTTGACGTGCCTAACGAACGATCCAATTCAATATCTTCCGTTCTGGCCGCCAATGCCAAATAAGTTGCCCAGTGATATACCCAAGTTCGAAGGTAAGTCTGGAGAGGATCCGTCCAATCATGTGATGACTTACCACCTCTGGTGTGCTTCAAATTCTATCTCGGATGATTCGATCCGCTTACGTCTTTTCCAGCGTACACTCATTGGTCTCGCGGCCAAGTGGTACATTGAGTTACCACGGGCCTCTTTTTACAATTTTAGCCAGTTAGCTACCTCGTTCTTAACTCACTTTCAGTTGCCGGTCAGATACGATAACGGCACGGAGTTATTAACTTCACTAAAACAATCGACGTCCACGTATATTTCCGATCACATTCATGAGTGGAGACGTCGAAGAAGGTTAGTGAAAGTTTTTATCCCAGACCAAATCTTAGCTGAATGGTTTGTTAAATCATTGTTACAGAAGATTACTGAAGATGTAGCTAAGGCCGGAGTAGTTACTGAGGAGCAAGTCATTGCTCAGGCGCAGTACCTTGACTTAGTTTATACTCAGTCGGGTACGTTACACGAGAAGATCCCAGATCTTCCAAAATCGAATCAAATCGCTGCTGCTCCTTCGGGATCTCATGCCGCTGATGGTATGATTGGTACGGTGAACACAAAGAGCAAGAAGAAGTCTCCCAAGAGTTCTACTACTCCTATAATCACCTTGCCTGATTCCCCGACAGGAGAGTCTTCTCCTGAACTTTCCGCCGATATTCACGTTGTAGAGTCATCTACGGCCAAATCAAAAAACGGTGGAAAGAAGAAAGGAAAGAAGAAGGCTAAAGCAGACAAGGCTCCGAAGGAGAAAACAGAAAAGTCGGAAACCAATGACGAAAAGCGCAAACCTCGATATCCTTGTCTTATTTGTGAAGAGGATCATTTTACAAGAGATTGCCCTCATCGGGCCGAGGTTGTGAAAATAGTCAAAGGTTCTCCCACTCCTGCTGTGTTAAAAGATCCATTTCCAAAGCAGGAAAGTAAGATGATAGGTTCTTCCTCGACTGCCAGTGAAGAACCCATTTTGATGATGTCTCATGTGAGGATTGCGACTCGGTCGCAAGATTATGGTAGTAAGAATCCTGTTGATGGTAAGGAAGCAGAATCTTCTCATTCTAATCCATCAACCTCAGCTCCTGGTTCCGATCCACTACAGATCGAAAAACCTAACCCGGACTTAGTAATTAAACCGCCCGCCAAGGGTGTACTTCGAAGGTCTGCTTTCAATCCACATGCGAGAGCGGCCCAGAATTACAACATTGTTGAGGACTTAGCTGTTTCACCCTCAGCAATGTCGGCTTTAGAAGTGCTGCAATCATGCCCAGCACAACGAAAATTACTTTTGTCGGCTATCGGAGCTGTTGATGTTCAGGACCCGAATCTGATAATCTTCGATCTAGAAAATAGTACACCGCGTCTACCCCATCAAATGGCTTTCCAAATTCCAGTGATAGTCAAAAACAGGCCTATTCATCGGACTGTAATTGATGAGGGAGCTTCTACGTGTATTATGTCGATTCAATGTTGGAGATCGCTTGGTTCTCCTTCGCTGAACCAATCCCCGACCATCCTTAAGGCCTTTGATGGCCGTGGGTTCCGTCCGTTTGGTATTCTACAGGAATTGCCTATAGGGGTAGAAGGGAAAACCGTTAGTCTGGATGTGGAGGTGGTTGATGCCCCTCTAGACTACAACCTTCTTTTGGGTCGAAGTTGGTCATATGCTATGACAGCGGTCGTTTCATCGGTCTTCAGAGTAATAAAGTTTCCACATAACGGTAAGATCGTGACCATTGATCAGCTGACATACTTTTCATCCGACCCAGCCTCTTCAGAGAGTATCCAGCATGTCGGTAAGACGACAATCCCTTATAGGGACGTTGGCGTAGGTTTAGTTAAAGATTCCGGTTTACTGGGAACTTTTCCTTTCCCTCCAATCAACGCAGACCCTTCATTTGCATCAATTCATATGATTACATCAGACACCATTATTTACGATGATCCTTGGATTGTCCCATCTGAATCTGAGATAGACTCATTCGGTGATGCTATGCCTTTGAGTCCATATGAAATTGCTTATGAAGCCGTCATGTCTTTTACCGACTCGCGTTCAACCCAAATCGACCAAATGAATGTGGTCAGTGAAGAATCACTTTTCACATCAACCTTAGAACGGATAGCGTTTCCCGAAGTCGTGTCATCTGACGAGCAACTTCGCGAAATCCTAAGTGTAGACGATCTACCATGGGAAGATCTTCATCATAGATCTTCGTTTTTACCTGAGGATGATGCTTTTGAAAATGATTTTTCATCTATCTTTACCGCCGAATATGTCAAAGACGCTCAGAATCCAACGAAACATTCTGATTCAGAGTTGAATTTAGGGAATATTTCTCGCACTATTCCCATTGACATTTCAGTGAAGCCCGGAATTGAGGAAAACATTCATATAGGTGCCTCATGTACAGCAGATGAAATTCAAACTTACAAGGCCCTATTCCAAGAATTCCGCGATGTGTTTGCCTGGTCTTACGAGGAAATGCCAGGAATCGACCCTGCCATTGTTGTTCATGAAATAAAGACCTACCCGGACGCTAAACCCGTCCGACAACGGTTGCGTCAGATTCACCCTCGGAAAGCGGCTGCGATTAAAGCAGAAGTCGAGAAGCTGTTGAAAGCAGGTTTCATTTATCCAATCCCGTTAACGGATTGGGTATCGAATATTGTTCCGGTCAACAAGAAACAAGGAACAATAAGAATCTGTATCGATTATAGGGATATAAATCGAGCTTGTCCAAAAGACAACTATCCAACGCCTTATATCGATCAAATAATTGATGATTGTGCCGGAAGTGAAATGTTTTCCTTTATGGATGGTTTTTCGGGCTATAATCAAATCAATATTCTACCTGCCGATCAACAAAAAACGGCATTCATTTGTCCATGGGGGACATTTGCTTACTGCAAATTACCTTTTGGGCTTAAGAATGCCGGAGCCACTTTTCAACGGGCGATGTCTTACGCATTTCATGACATCAAGCACATTGTGCAACCGTACCTCGATGATTTGCCTGCTCATTCTTTACATCGAGCTGATCACCTTGTCCACTTACGAGCAATCTTTATGAGGTGTAGGCATTATCGATTTCGGTTGAATCCCCACAAGTGTGTATTCTGTATAGAGATGGGTCGATTGCTGGGATTTGTTGTTTCAAAAGCCGGCATTCGCGTCGATCCCTCGAAGGTTGAAGCTATCATCAAATTGCCTCCTCCTTCGAGTTTGCGCCAACTCCAAAGTTTGCAAGGGAAAGCAAACTTTTTACGCCGATTCATTCCAAACTACGCCGAGGTCACTAAAGGTTTTACACGGTTGTTGAAACAGAACGCTCAATTCTTTTGGGACGAGATTGCCCAACAATCTTTTGATGCACTTAAACACGCGTTGACCCATGCACCGTTGTTGCATCCTCCCAACTACAACCAAGACTACTTCTTATACCTCGCAGCTTCGCATTCCACTATTGGAATGGTGTTAGTTCAAGAAGATGAATTCGGAGCGGAACATGTGATATATTATCTTAGTAGGACCTTAAACCCCACTGAGCTAAAATATTCGCATGTGGAGAAATTGGCCCTGGCAGCCGTTCAAGCTGTCCAGCGTTTTCGTCACTACATTCTTCTCGTAAAACTACAGTTATTTCGGATTGCAACCCTATGATTTATATTTTGACAAAACAACTGCTAGGGGGCAAGTACTCTAAATGGATCGTTATCCTGCAAGAGTTCGACTTGGAGTTTGAGAAGTCCAAGTCTAAGAAATCCTTAGTTTTTGCGGAATTGATGTGTGATTTCCCGCGTGCTGACACAGAAACTGTGGCAGAGGAGTCCATTGCGGACGAATCTTTGTTTCTTATCAGTACTTTAGATCCGTGGTATGGGGATATAATCATCTATCTCCAAACCCAAACCTTTCGGCCTGAAGCTTCAAAGTCGGAACGTCGAAAAATTCGGTTTCAATCCCAGCAATACAAGATTATTGGAGATACACTTTATCGCCGGGGGGCAGACTTAGTTTTTCGACGTTGTTTAACTCACGAAGAGGCTGAGAGGGTTTTGAATGATTGTCACTCTGGAGCATGTGGCGGTCATATGTCTGGGTATGCCACAGCTCAGAAGGTGTTGCGCGCTGGCTATTTCTGGCCGTCTATGTTTAAAGATTGTATCATTGCGGTCCGGAAGTGCCACAACTGTCAAGTGTTTGATCGCAAGATGCGCGCACCACCTGCTCCTCTCCATCCTATAATTGCCGTTGGTCCTTTCGCCAAATGGGGTATCGATTTTATTACTTGTAACCCTCACTCGGCCGGGGGGCATGCGTATATCATCCTCGCGGTTGATTATTTTACTAAATGGGCCGAGGCGATGCCTACATTCGACGCAAGCGGCAAAACAGCTGCAGTTTTCGTATTCAATCATATTATAACTAGGTTTGGTGTCCCACAAGCAATCATCACTGACCATGGGAGCCATTTTCGAAACATCATGATGACTGAGCTTACAAGCCAGCTTGGTTTGCGCCACGATAGCTCTACTCCTTATTATCCGCAAGCCAACGGTTTGGTTGAGTCTATCAACAAAGTTCTGGTTATCATGATCCGACGAACCATTGGTATTCATCGGTCGAATTGGCACAACATGTTATTTTCAGCGCTATGGGCATACCGAACCTTAGTGAAAACTTCAACAGGGTTCACTCCTTTCCAGCTAGTTTATGGCTTGGAAGCTGTGTTACCCATTGAATGCGAAATCCCATCACTTCAAATGGCTGTCGAATTACTCCCAGCTACTTCCGAAGAGGAGAAACGTTTATTATACTTAGCTCAGTTAGATGAGACTCGACGTGACGCTGCATTGGCAATCGAGACTCACGCGAAGCGAATGAAAGCTCAGTATGATAGAAATGTGACCCCTCGAAGTTTTTCGGAGGGAGACCTAGTGCTATTATATGATCAAGCTAACGATAAGCTAGGTGCTGGAAAATTCGTTCCTATGTGGCATGGACCCTACATTGTAAAGCGAAAGCTAGCAAAAGGGGCCTATGAGCTGGTAGATTTTGATGGGGACTCTTTGGGTAAACCCAGAAATGGACTTTACCTTAAGAGGTATTATGCTTAAATGATGGGTATGGAGAATTTTAGTTAGGTTAGGTTTTCTTTCTAGCTAGTATGTTTGTTAGTTTAGATAGTGTGCTTAGCTTAGAAAGTGTGTTTTTCGTCGTTATTCTGGCTTATCTTGGTTTTACTCTTGATATTGCAGATGTCGACGCCTCTCCAAACATACATTGGATTTGCTGATGGTGCTTGTCGTAGTACACGGAATATCTCTTCCGCAGCTTGGGTTATCTATTCGCCCTCTGACGAGTTAGTTTCTATGCATGGGGTGAGCCTCGGTCAAACGACGAACAACATTGCAGAATACAGTGCAGTGGTTGAATTATTGTCTGAATCTATTTCATTTGGAATTCGACGTTTGATAGTGAGGTTAGATTCTGAACTCGTTGTATTACAGCTTAATAGAGTATATGCCATTAGAAATCCTGTGTTATTAAGGTTGTTTTTGAGAGTGCGTCTCTTGGAACGTGAATTTGATTACATTGAATATCAGCATATTCCAAGGTCTTTAAATACATTAGCAGATGCAATTGCTTCTCGAATGTTGGACAGACATTTACGATAATCATGCAAGTAAATTTAAAAACATTTCATCACATATGTTAAAAAAAATGAGCCGGTAATAATGATATATATATAGATAGGAGTGTGTCAAAAAATATACATCGTCTTCGATCATAGGTTGAAAAACACCTTATGATCGGCAAAAATGATAAGTACAAAAAACCAAAAATGTCATGTGTGTCTACAAAAGTGACTAGCCAATCACTGGTGGTGCTCTCTATACGAGACCACTGCCCGCGCTACCCTACACAAGAACCTCCTAAAAGGTCCTGGGACTGCGACCACATAGCGCTGAAGTCGAATGGGAATGTCATCTATGGTGGTCTCTGGTATATCCGCCGTCAGACGCTCTAGATCCTGTTCCAGCTCGGCTAAGGTCTCTGCGGCCGCATCCTGTGGGGCTGGTGCTGGTACAGCTGGTACTCTCCTCTCAAAAGCCCGGAGGTTGGCTGGACGCCGTGGACCTACATCTGCATTTTGAAAATTTGTGCTGTCAGTTTTGAGGTGATATATAAAAACAAAAAAATATATGCATAATTTGAAAACTCGTGAAAAATGAAATACCTCTGTCGTCCCACTGTTCTCCCTGTGGAAGAACCATGTCCGGATCATTCCGAAAATCCATTCCGGCATAAGGAAAGTCCTGAATAGCAAAGACCTGGCTCTCTAGCCAGTGAAAGTAACCATCAGGAAATCGAACAACTGTTGCGCCCTCATCAGGATGCCGGGCCATTACCGCAACCTATCTCGTCAACTTAGGCTCCCGAGGCGCCCCAACTGGAACTGTAAGATGTTGGGGGACCAGCATTGGAACTCTCTCTAGGGCAAAGCTCACAACTATAGGCCCATATCCAAAGGTCTTCAGTTGTCCTCTCTTTGCCCTGGTTAGTTGGCCCTTCAAATTAGCCAACACAGCATCGCACCAGTTGAAAATGGTGCCGTGGAAGCAGTCTATAGCCATCCGCATTTGGGACCCGGTGGCTTGGTGCAAAGTGGCCGCGCCGCAAAGTCTGGTAATAGTAAAGGCTATCACCATAAGTTCAGGTCGGGATATGTACTTGATTTCTATCCCCTTCTCATGGTTTTGGTTGTTGCACCACTCTAGCCGGAGACTAGCAAGGGATTGGCCACCCGGCCTAGTCCCGAATAGAGAAAGTTGCTCGCCCCTGTTAGGCAAGCCAGTGAAGAAATATATGTCGGAGGGCTCTATCTCGAGCTGGTGCTCTCTGATGTAGAAACATTGCTCCTGAATGTTCCACCTTTCAACCAACCACTCAAGGAAAGGCACTTGTCCCCTCATGCCAAGTATCGCCCAGTATTTGTATAGTCCGCATGCTTTTAATGCATCAATGGAAGGTTGATGACCTATCGCGGCCAAATCAACGTCCTCGTGCTCTCTTTCACGCCAATCAAGCATGGTGTGCTCCCTGCACATCATAAAACATCAGTTAGGATCCATAAAATTTAAAAAATTTGGTCTATTTTGGAGGTATGAGGGTTTCAATTTGTGTTTTGTGGGGTATGCACCCCGGCCTTTAGGGACAGAGTGCCTGGACGCAGCTTCCCTTAAGGCCAGGTGCGTACACCCCGTAATTTTCCCATTGGGAAAATATCGGGGTACGCAGGTCAGCAGTGCATGACCTGCGTACCCCGAAGTGCGCATCTTGAAACCCCAAGACCCCCAAAAAATCAAATAAAAGCTTAAAAATGAATTCTAAACGGATGAAAAACAAGAGAGGGGTGTTGTAGAATACCTGGTGAAACGACGTTCGATTCTGACGGTCGGATTCTCCGCAATCTCCACAGGAAGTTTCTTGTCAAAAGCCCTTTTTTCAACCTCAACAGTAAAGTGGTAAAAATGACATGGTAAAAAGTCTTTTTATAGGTTTTTTGGATGAATGAATGCTAAGTTTGTTTATTTTTCACCATGAAAGGACATTTTTCAATGTATTTTTACCCATCTTAAACAGGTATGAGTAATGTGTCGTTTTTGTGCAGGACAAAAGGACTTTAGAGTAAAATCATCATTTTTCATGAACCAAAACATCAGAGTCATCTTTTAAGCTCTTTTCTGACTCCTAAAACATGAAAAGATTGCCGAGCGTTTCTTTTACACTCGTTAAAAGGGAATTAAAAGACGGTCCCCTTATAGCTCTTTTCTGACCGTAAAAACAGGAAAAGATTGCCGGGTTTTTGTCGTTTCAAACTCGATATGGAAATAAAACGACGTGTCCTTGATCGCTTTTTACTTTTCAGGTCAGAGACTCTAATCATGAAAGTACTCTTTGGTCGCAAGATCAAGCGGTTCTCCTAGGTATTATTTTATACTTTTTCGGGCTTAGGGGACACAAATTTACGAAAAAGTTCAACCTGGAGTCTTCTTAAGTTTTTCAGACTCTCTAAAATTGAAAAACGCCGAGTTTCTCCTATACTAGGCTCGTTAAAATTTCACAGTAAAGGACCTGTTCAATTACAAACAGGAACGAACCACTCCTTCCTAGGGTGCGAATCAAAACTAGGTTGGACTCATCCAAAGGATGAGCTTATAATCAAGCATATGTTATCCTCCTCAAGCTTGTTAAAAATAAAGAGGTACTTGCCAGAAATGGTGGGGGAAAAGAGAGAAGAATGAGCCTATTTGTTATCTTTTGTCTCAGAAGAAACTTTATTACCACTCTTGGACACGACACTTTTCATTCACCTGGGTTGGGAAATCCTTTGCCTCATAGTTGATCAAACCACATTGAAAGTCTTCAGCCGGGTTCCGGGGATTAACTTTGAGTCATTTGTCACCAAGCCATCTGTTGTGTCGTTATGTGTTCAAGAGGTCTGCAAGCAAAACTTTCATCTGCAAAATACTTGTCATCCATTTGACCATCCCTGAGTCAGTCCTTACAGCAACATTTCTTCAACTTCAACAATGATTTCGTGTTGTAGGCTTGCCTGCAACGGGTCGCTTTCTATCGACATCAGCACATTATCTAGAGAGATGACTTAGAAATCGTCAGTACCTTGAAGTCTGCATGCATCAATGGCAGGTTTCTCGCCTTTGACGTCAGTTTACATCATTGACTTTCGATCGAAGGATTCCGTGAAATGTTCGACATCAACTCATTCATTCACATCTCATGGATTGTACTGGGTACTTTGAGAACCATTGATATTACTGGTGGTCTCTCTCACACTTGTTAACAGTTTACATCATCGACTGGTAATCAAGTGGTTTCTACCATGTTCGACATCAACTCATTTATTTGCATGACTAGAATCGTACCAATTCGGGAAGTAGAAATGAAGACCCTGGATCTAGTGTCCACCATCCAGGCTGCGAGGAGTTTTGTATTCATTATATAAGTAGACTAATCATAAACAGATGGCTGCGCCCATACTGTGTCTACAAAAGTCTATGATTATGATGTACTGCAAGATCATTCATGTATCAGAGTAGTTAGTCTGTTAGTTAAGGTTTTGATCTGAGTATGGGAATGCCTACCTCAGCGATGATATAATCTTATACATGTATTTTGTGTTGAAAATTGCAGGTTCTGACCAGGCTCTCCATGAGATAATCCTTGAAATGATAAAGCGCTTCACCCTTCCTAGTTAATACAAAACCCTAATCTACTACAGGCTTTGCACTTTAGGGGGCAATCTGTTACACTAAAAGATGTCACCATGGCTATTTACAGTTAGTATGGCCCTATCAACAGTCATGCTATCCTCCTGGGCAAGTCTCATGCCTCTGCTCTCCATGTCAAACTTCAAGAAAGAGAGAAAGTCTTTGTAAATGTATTTATCTCTGGGTACGCAGGTTCTCTCAACCTTACCTGCGGATACGCACCTAATGTTCACAAAAGCTACGTACTTGTACGCTCTGTATGTAAAGGGGCAGGTGCGTACCCCTGTAAAGGTCAAAATGCGCAAGTTTCATCTTTAAAAAGTTACTTGTGGTCACTTCTAGAGCATTCTAGAAGGTTGTTCGATGTGTATTGAGCGCCTCCAGATGGTTCATGTACCCCTACTAAAGAGGAACTTATCCCATCAATAAGGGAGCTATCCCATCCAAAGAGGGGATTATCCCATTGATGGTGGACCTGACTAACTTCCTCTTGAGCACTATAAATACAGGCATTGGGCCAGAAGGAGGAGAGGTTGAAAGCTAAACATTTCTAAGGGTAGATGCTGCTGGAATTAGGACTCCCATTTAGAAGCTTGTGAGGAGAGATTACCATCTTTGCTTGTTGTATTTGGAAGTGGGTGAGCTTTGTCAAAGTAAAGGAGAACTCTTGATGGACCCTGGGAGGGACTTGCACAACACCAAGGCTCAGGTTGTAATTGTTCCTTTTGTTTCCTATTAATGCAAATGAGTCCATTCTTCTCAATAACTTGTTATTTATGAGTTGTTTCATATACTCCTTGGTCTATGTGTTAAATATGTTTTATTTTATGAGATTATCAAGTGCTATTTAATCGTTTGATTGTTAGTGAATGCAGGTTTCGAAGTGAAGGAGGAGCTCATCCGGATCAGCGAGGCTGGGCTGCTACAACAGCGTTGGACTACAGGTAGAATCTAAACACTTGATTTCTTATATAGTAAATGCATGTTTAGAGAAGGATTGCTCTTATTTGTCTTGTTTGTCACTAGAGAGTCTTAGGCTCCTAGGGAGGTTGGTTGTGTCCACACTATCAACTCTTTCCGCCTGACACATATTATCATAATGCTTGGCTTGTCCTTTTTCAGCCTCTCCTTAAGGTACCTCAATTTGCCTCTGTTATTGAGGCCTCTAATGTTCCAAGTTGTAATAATCATTTTAACAGTTTTATTGGTTGGTGGAAAACCTCTGACAATGGCACTACTCTTCCTGAGTTCACCAGTAATTCCCCTACCATTTGTATGGATTCATTCATCATTCTCCTGCCTTTGCCCCCCCCCCTTTTCCTTGTGTTCCTATCTCTTTTCCTTGGCTGGCTTGGGCCCCTAAATGTTCAGGTTGGCTTATGATCGTTGAGCCCTACTTGTCTCTATATCGCTGGAAGGTTTCTTTATAGAGTTGTTTCTAATCTTCCGGGATGAATATTTCATCCAAATGTCTCCATTCCTACAATAGTCACTTCATGACTTGTTCCTTTGCACTCAGGTCATCTTTCTAGTTGTCAATCTCCATTAGGGTTTCCACCATTTGCATGTTGTCCTCTGGTCCTTCCTCGACCTCAATCACCATTTCCTCCTTTTTTCCCCTCTATTCCTTTATCTTCTTGACTTTCTTTTTCTTGTGAATTGTTGCTCATCTCCTTCCCTATATTTCCTGTAAGACCAAAAATCGGTTTTGCTACCTTTGATATTTCTCTGCTTGGTTTTCTTTGTGATTCCCAACCTATCTCAGGGTTCTTTTCCTCCTTTTCACCTCTTTATACCCATCTCCTTCTGCTTTCACCATTGGGTCCCCATCGCTTTCCTCCACCGACTGATTGACAATCTGGTTAAGGAGCCAAGCCCAGAACAAGTGGCCATATTCGTGGCATCTGCGGCACCGGAATGGGATGTGCTCATAGTCAATCAGTTGTGGCCATACCTCATTGTGGTACTCTAGATCTATGTAATCTGGGAGTGGTTCCGTTATATTCATGTAGACACAAAGTCTGGCGTAGGAGGTGTATCGGCCTTTCCTTGTCGAGTCTACTACCTTTACAAAAGTGTTGATCGAGTTTCCAATGCCTTCTAGTATCTCTGGATCCCAAAAGTCCATTGGTAAGCCAAATAGCCGAACCCATATTGGGGCAACCAGAAGTTTCTCTTGGTTAGGGTTGTAGCATTCTTCCCAATGCCTGATGAAGAGGCCGACATTGTTAAAGAAGTATGGTCCATCTTCAAAAATCCTCTCTTTGCCTTCTAGGTTTGAGAAGATCACTGTGAAGAATCCTTTCACTCCCAGCTTGAGATCTACATGCCCTTTTGGCTACCATCATTGTTGGATCCATTCAATTCTTTCTCTGTCAGCCATGCTCCTCTAAATTTGCAGATGAGGGCATGGTCCTTCATGTACCTGTTGTGCTAATCAACAACCCTCCCCATTTCTTTAAAAATCTTCACATTAAATTTGAATAAGAAATGAGTCCCTTTAATTCAACTTAGATAAGATTTATGTGTCCATAAATAAAATTGGTATTAACCCATCATAAGAAAAAACCCTTATCAAAAGGCTTAAGGTAAATGAATCATTTTAAAAGCCTTTTGAACGGAAATAAAAGCGTGACTTTAAAATAATATAAAACTCTTCATTATTGCGATAAAGCGATCGGAAGATCACATATCACAATAACAAAGGAAACATACGCAAAGCCGCAACAAACCCTATCCATTCTCTTTGATCTGAAAAAGCAACTGCAATTGGATATTGGAGAAACCAAACGCCAAGCATAATATAAAGGAGCCCCTTAATTTCTTTGATGCGATAAAGCATATCACAATCGGCAAATCGATGATGAAAATAATGAGCCAATACATAAACAAAGGCATGCTCAAATCCTCCGATGTGATAAAGCATATCACAATCGGCAATCGGCGAAATCACATTAACAAAACAATAAAGCCCGAGTTCATTCCTGATTGCGATATATTTATTAGGCGCGCATTTTGAAGATATATTTAAATTGGTTTGCATGCATTGAATCACCTTTAGGAGATTGGAGATGTTTAAAGCAAGTGTTAAAGCCTTTCCCTTGATGTTCCTGATCGTCGATTTATGATCTATCACTAATCATCCATCAAAAAGAAATCTAAGGCACACTTCAATTAATCATTCGACATATAAGCGACATGACGGGCATTTAAAACTTCTTTAGCACAATTGACAGGTTAACAGCTATTAAATGACGCAGTTAAGGGTAGATCTTTTCCTTAGATTTCATCCGAAACAACCTTTAACTATATCACCTGTTGATCGACATAAATCTTTTTTATTATCATATTGGTCTGTTGCAACATTTCTCTGTATCACTGTTTTTCAATCGTTTGTGCAGAATTCTGCTGAAACTAGAAATCTCAAGAAAAATGCAAAGGAAATCAAAGAAATCCATAGCAGCAGCTCAGCCAACCAAAGATCCTGGACCAAGTAAAAAGGGATTAATATTAGACACGACATGTCTCGGACTAGGAAATACTAGCTGGGAAGGTATCTATAATCTAATTGAAATTAAAGAGACCAAAGAACTATCAGAAGAGGCCATGACTAATTCAAATGATAAGTCTAAAGGAACTCTTAAAGAGTTGGCATGCTCCTTTCTTCACAACATAGTTGCATGAGCTAAAGTTTTCCCATATACTAACGTCGTGAGATGGGTGGTAGAAAAAATTTGAGTTATAAACAGAACCTTTTGCACAACTGACGGGAGGATATTCGGCTCATTTCAGCCGGATGATCTAAGGAAAATGTATCACTTACCAGAGCCTGAAAAGAAGTATAACAAAGCCTTCCTTGAAGCATTTGCAAAAGAGAATTAGCCAGAATCAGCCTCGATTAAGCAATGGAGACATTTTCCCGAGAAGCACAAGAACGAATCATCGGGTAAGTAATCTGTAGACTCATTGGCTTCTCCTTACTGTTATGCTGGAGCTATGATGTGTAGAATGTGGGGAATACATGACTCTACTAAGTTTACTATAGAAATGCTCCCTCTGAAGGTGGCGGCAATCAATAGCTATGTGATGGATTGGGCGAATATTTTATCTGATAAACTAGCCACAGCAATCCTAGAATATAGGGCAAATGCATATCAAACTACTAGGACCATTCCCCCATTCTATTACAGTGCATTCATTATGGATACTATTTGTTTCAATTCTGAATTTCCATTGCTCGGGTGGAGATGGACCCCCGTGGACCCTAAACCAATCCATATCTATCATGATCAGTTATGGAAGGCTAATTACAAAAACCATCTGTATAAAATCTGCAATGGTTTTATTGTGCCTCTTTATTACTCCATTTTTAATAAGCCTGCTCCCAGGATATCCCCGGAAGCGGAAACAGATTTGACAGCAGTCGGAAGTTGGTTTGGGGAAGAAAAATTCACTTATATAAGGCTTTTTGGTAGCCTTACAAAACCCCATGTCCTTCCCCTGTATGTGCCTGATAAACTATTAGCTCGGGAATTGGCCTATCAAATAACAGTAGATGGGACATCCAAAACCCTTAGAAATTCCAAGAAGTAGGCATGGCATACATTCCCTTTAAGATGTGGTGTTTTCGCTCTTCATAATTACAAACATGTAGAAAAGGAGGCAGAAAAATTGCAAATGTTGAATCTTGCTACAATTCCCAACAGGCAATATGATCTAAGAAAAGTTGCCTATAATGTTCTTGAACAAGCCAAACTTGCAAAGTTTGATCATGAAAAGGATGACTTCAATGATCTATTTTCCTCAGTCGAATCTTTATTTCAAGTTAAATCATTAGCTAGAATCAAATATCAAGATGAAGGATTAGAAGTGTTTAATAGGCTTAGAGAATAGAGGTTGCAAACTCTACCTTTAGACCTCTTAGTCACAGCTCCTACAGTCTAGTCATCTGGTCAGACTGAACAAATAGTTACTGATAAGACTTCTGATGTGGAAAAGATCTCTGAACAGGAACAACAACAAGAATAGGAACAGGGAAAAGATAGCCAACTCATGGATATAGATACTCATATTGATCCCAAGCTTCTTAAAGAATGGCAATAGTTCAATTCAATTATAAGCAATATTGAATCCTTACAGTGATTCAACATGCCTGAAGTGACAATTGGTCACAAAACAACAACTAATATGGCTCCAATCAAAGGAACAAGTGGCCCACCCATCACTCCGAAAGATATGGAGATAATTCCAAAAAATCCATCTGATGAAATCATCCTACAAGTAGAAGAAATACCACCTTTAGATGTCTCCTACAGCCCTAAGCATAAGGCTGTAGTAAAAAGACAAAGGAAAAAGAGAAAGTTTGATCAATTTTCTCTTTTACCTACACAAACGGAGATGGCTAATGTGGTATGGAGAGAAGAAATTAATCCTTCCGAAGACCTTACAAAACTCTCTCAATATGCCGGGGTGTACTCGGCAGCTACTATGGATAAAGCATCAGAAGTTAGAAATTTACTCAAAGAAATAGATCAGACAATTGTTTCACTCGAAGCACAGGTATCCGAAAGGTAGCAGAGAATAGAGAAATTAGAACAACAGTTAGCAGCGCAACAACAATCAAATAACCAACTAAATGAGCAATTGCTCAAGGAGAAGTAGAGGATAGACCAAAGTGCAGTGCAGAAACAAAATGAGTTATTCTTAGCATTGGCCAAGATGGAGTCAATAAACAAGCAATTGAGCAAAACAAAAGATGAGCAAATTGCTCAGCTATCACAACAAATAGAAAAGTTCAAAAGTTTTCCTCAAGCAGTAGAGTTCAGATCCAAAGCTCTCCAAATCAATAAGGCATTGATTAAACAGTTAAAATTACTATGTCATAATATTTATCTTGCTGAACGCCTCTGTGAAAGTTCTTCATCAATGATCGACAAATCAGTTGACGCAAGGCAGAATTTGGAACAAGACGATGAGACATTAACAAACTTTCTTGCTAGGCAAGAAACTAATGAAGGATAAGCTGCAAATCTGCCTAGAATTCTATAATCACACAAGGAAATTCTTTTCCTAGAATGGCAATCCCAATTGATGAAAGCAGAAAGGGCAACTCCAAGATGTAGATCAGCAACTGGTAATTAATGATACTCTTTATCTGTCTAATTTGATTTCAGAATGCACTCCAGGTAAATTTCCATCAGCTAAAGCATTAGAATAGACATGCAAACAGGAATTAGAGAAGAAGGAGAGATTAATCGCGGGCATCCAAAGTTTAACTTGGGACACCTTTTGGTTTTTCCTGGTTAAACCACATAGTCAAAAGGCAGCATTGAAATGTTTAACTGATGTAATCGGTTACATGATTCCCGAAGTTCATGATGCTACGTATTCAGCCCAACTGCATTCACGTCTGAGTCACCCTCCAGAATTGCAACCAATGCTTGATATATGCCACCTCAAGCCAAAGGATGATCGGCCAAAACAGTGAATCATTCTACTGACTACAAGCATGCCTATTTCAAGGAGATTTTCATGATTTGGTTATACCACCTCTTAGCATTTTTATTTCATAATCAGTTAGCTTAGATAGTATTTATAGACCCTTTCATGTCTTTATAAAGGGTTCTCAATTTTTGCATCAAAACTTGGATCGGGAGTCACACTATTGTGCTTCTGATATATATTTTTTTATGAAGATTAGTCCTATATTCTGAATTTTAATGAAGAATACTTTGATGAGATATGCACTATTGATTTTTGTGAGAGTATTTCTAAGTTGGAAGACGGAATCTAAATGTGATTGATATTGGAAGGAATTCAAATTACATATGGTACTATTATCTATGCCTTTTCTCCATTCTTTTATATGAATCAACATTTATTCAATCTTGCTATCATTTGATATATATATATGTGTTTTAACAACATTCTTTCTACTTATCGCTATTGAATGTTTAAGGAATGTTATTATTTCAATCGTATTTATGTCAATGATATATGAAGAATAGTGTAGTAATGGTTTAATGATTACTTTGTTCAACTACTTGAACAAATTAATTATCATATGAATGAATGTCTTTATTTATCAATGGACTCATCTATATACCTATTTGTAGATAAGGATCATCAAACATTACACTAAAGTGGAAATTTCCCGGGATAGATTAGTTGTTTATAATTTTACATTCTAGAATAAATTATCCATCATTATCATTAGATAATAGAAGATCAACCACTTATCCATCCTATTTACAAATCGTTGGGAAACGGGTCCCATTATATCCAGTCAGAGCCACCACACCAAATGGAAAAGGAGCTGCCTCTAAGGTCTGGACCGGGTGGTTTTCCCCGATGTTGATGTAGTGATTTTCGAGGCATCAACATTTTTGGTGCTAGAAGGAGGGCATGAGCTATGAATGGTGAGAAAATCCAAACCTACAACCCATTCTGAGAGTAAATCTCCCTCCACCTCACCTCCGACTTCCGCTTTGCATGCTGGAACTCTAGTCTTCAAACGAGAAGAGGAGGAGACAACAACCGCTACTCAATTCCAAAATATCCCAGAATGATTAACTCTAGAGTCTCCTGAAGTTTAGTCTGTCATCCATAAACTTCAAGGCTTCTCAATATCACCACAGAAATCTGAGGTATCTCAAGGCAGTGTGACTTCGCAATTCATTCCTTCTCACCCCCTCACCAGACATCAGAGCGGAAAGCTTGGTATTGAACCTACTGAGTTACCTTTACCTAAAAGGAAAAGGGCAAGGAAAACAACTGAAGGATATGATATTGAAACTATCTCATCATCATCCTCCATTTCATCTTCTCTAGTGCGAAGTCAACCATCCACTCCTCCATTATAGATTGTTGTTCAACAGGGAACTGGAACTTCAACATCTGCTTCTCAACCTCCTCAAACTTCAATATCTGCTCCTTCCCAATCATCTGGAACTTCATCGGCACTGTCATCTAGTAGTAGTTTGACAATGGCACAGAATCCATAGAATAATCTTGGTGCAGTCATGATGCCTGCACCATTACACCCATTACCTGCACATCCTGAAAAATGGTTGCCAAAATTTAATCCAGATGCAAGCATACAAGCCAATGAGCATATTAAAAACTTCATGTTGCAGTTAACTTAAAAGGAGTTACAGAAGAAGATGTCATTGTTAGACTTTTCCCTTATACCTTACAAGGATCAGCTAGGTCTTGGTATTTTTCCTTTCCATCAGGATCCATTGCTAGTTGCAACATTTTTCAAGAACAGTTCTTGACTAAATACAATGATGACAGATCTCTAGTGACGTTAATCAATGATCTTTCAAATCCTAGGATAGAGTCTAAAGAACCCATAAAAGAGTTCAATTCACGATTTAATAAACTCTTGAATAAGATTCCAACTGCCTCTAAACCTAGTGAGAAAATCAGAAGCGAATGGTATATAACAACTTTACCTTCAAATATAGCTATCTTTGTAGATAGAGCTACAAAACCAACTCTAGCAGAAAATATGAAAGAGGCACTTGCTGTGGAAAAACACATTATTTCTTTAGAAAAGAAGGCTGCTCTTGAAGAGAAAAAATCCAAAAAAGTCTCTTTCAAAGATGATTCAAAGAAGAAAATGGCTAAAGATCCATATGATATGGATGGTCTCCAAAAAGTTCTCAAGACTATGTCAAACGAAATGGTAGAAATCAAGAAGCAAATAGCTGAGACTTCAACAAAAAGACCATTTAGAAACTTTAAGAAACCTGAATCAAAGCCACCAAACGCTATATCCAACGCAGACTCAGATCCCGAAGAGGAAGAAGAAGAAGAAACAGTCTTATCATCTGAAGAACCTGAAGAAGAGGTAATTGTAGAATGTCATGGAATGTGGGACTTTATTTTTCCTAATTCTGATACAGAAAATGAACAGGAAGCTTTCCCTGTAACTACCAGGAGTAAGGGTACTCCTGAACCTGTTCAAATAACTCAGAAGAAAAGGAATACAGGTACTCCTACAAAAGAGAAAACTCCCACAAAGAAATCCACAGTGATACCTTCTCAAAATCAGCCATCAGCTTCAAATCCACCTCCAACATCTAAAACATTAGTAGTTACAGATTCTATGGACTACAACATTATTGAAGACATGAAGAAAACAAAGGAAAATATCACTATGTTTGAGCTTAGTAAACTCAAACATCAACAAAAATTGCTGCTTAAGGAGTTAGATGTTGTACCTTCTTCTCCTCTTACAAATGTTGTATTGTCTAAAGATGCTAATGGGACAGGTAAACCCCCTCATAGTAGAGTAGAAGCTACTGATGATGTCTTAATCAGAGATAGATTGAATTCCCATACTCCTCCTTTTCTCTTAACCTACGATATTTATAATAGAAATCTACACAACTGTTTGATTGACTCAGGGGCTTCCTCAAATATAATGCCAGCTTCATTTTGTTCTAAACTAAACATTGAACTCCAAAGGTCTGCAATTCATATTGTCTAGTTAGACAGAACTAAGGTCCAGGTTTTAGTAGAACTCAACTCAGTTACTATTAGGTTATCAGCTGATCCAAGAGTGGTTCAGAGAATTGACATTTTAATAGCAGATATACCTGAATTTTATGGTTTGATTTTGAGTAGAGACTGGTCCGAGAAACTTCATGGTTATATTTCTACCGATTGGTCTCATATGTGGCTACCTTATAAGGGAAATCCAAATCAAATAACGATTGATCGAAAGAAACATATGACCCATACGGTTACTGAGTTCGAACAAGAAAATAAACCAATAGCATTCAATAACAATATTTTGGGGAATTACTCATCTGAATCATTCTATGGTAATTTTACTGCTCAACCATCACCCTTCTCAATGAATAATTTCACATCTCAAATCAAAAAAAATTCTCAAATAGATACATCAAGGTGTGTTAAAATTGCTGAGGAAACTGTAAATAATACTGTAGATAAATCCATGTTTTTGTCATTATATTTTGATGGGTCTATATCTAGTGAAGGTGCAGGAGCATGATGTATTCTAGTTAGTCCTGAGGGAGAAAAGACCATGTTATCATGCAAGTTGGAATTTGAATGGACAAACAATATTGTTGAATATGAAGCCTTGATTCAAGGACTTTACAAAGCAATTTGTCTTAAAGTTCAATATTTAAAAGTGTTGGGTGATTCAAAAATTGTTATAAAACAAGTCATAAATACTATTCATTGCCTTTCTAGTCACCTTAAACACTATTTGTCCTTGGTATAGGACCTTATATCTCAATTTTTAGCATTCAATATTTCTCCCATCCCTAGGTCCCAGAATGCAGCAACAGATTTACTAGCTAATGTTGCATCTAAACTCCTTCCATCTGAAGATTACAATCCCGATAGATTTTCAGTAGAGTTAATTTTTAGACCATCGATTCCTGATAATGTCACTAACTGGTGAGTGTTCAATCATGATGATGACATTTTAAATTTCTTAACTTCTGACAAGTCCTATGATGATCAAATTATTGATGAAAGTGACCATGACCTTCAAATGAAGGAAAAGGTTGAAGAAAACTTAATACCTAAACTAGTGGTCAATCTTGAAGATCTTTATGACATCATAAACAGGTTTAAACAGGTTACTAATTCAAAACTCCAAAGTTCTACTTTGAGATTTGAATTGATAAACCTTGGTACTGAGGAGAATCCAAAAAACATAAATTTGTGATTAGGACTTTCTTCAGAAGAAAGAATTACATTCATTAGATTATTGCATAAATATAAAAATGTCTTTGTTTGGAAATATGATGATCTGAAAACATACGATACATCTATCATACAACATACGATTCCAATGCTTTCTAAACAAAAACCAATACAGTAGAAATTAAGGAAGATTCATCATAACTTAGAGAGTCAAATAAAAGCTGAATTAAACAAACTCTTGAAAGCTAATAATTTTTACTGTTAAACATTCAAACTGGGTGTTCAATATGGTGCCAGTAAGGAAGAAAAATGGTGACATTAGAATTTGTATCGATTTCAGAAATCTTAACAAAGCAAGTCAAAAGGATAACTTCCCTTTACCAACCATGGAGAAAACTCTGCATTCAGTAGCTAGTTGTGAATTAATGTCCTTCTTAGACGGTTTTTCAGGGTATAACCAAATTTTGGTACACCCTGATGATAGACTTAAAACTACTTTCAGAACTAAGTGGGGAACTTATGCCTACCAAAAAATGCCTTTCGGGTTAATCAATGCTAGAGCTATGTTCCAAAGAGCCATGGACATAGAATTCAAAGGATTGATCAACAAATCAGTAGTTGTCTATTTAGATGACATTACTATGTTCTCTAAGAAAAGATCAAATCATTTGCATGATTTGAAACAAATCTTTGAACGCTGCAAAAGGTATGATATTTCACTCAATCCTAAGAAATCATTTTTTGCTCTTGACCAAGGTAAACTCTTGGGCTTCATTGTTTCAAAGGATGGTATTTATATTGACCCAGATAGAATCAAAGAGATTTTTGATATTCCATTCCCTCATAATAAAAAATCCATGCAATCATTTTTAGGTCAAATTAACTTTGTAAAAAGATTTGTTCTAGATTTCTCACAGATTGTTCTGCCATTACAAACCATGATCAAGAAAAATTCAGTGTTTAAATGGGGGCATATAGAGAAAGAGGCATATGATTCCATCAAACAATCAATCATAAATGCCCCTGCTTTAAGCACCCCTAATTTTTCAAATCATTTCATGTTATATACTCTTGCATCTGATTCATCTTACGCAGCAGTGTTGACGCAAATTAACGATCAAAACTTGGAAACACCAATCTCATTTTATAGTTCAAACCTTCAAGGTGTTGAACTTAATTACTTGGAAGTTGAAAAACAGGCCTTTGTTGTATACAAAGCCATCAAACACTACAGACCATTTCTCTTAAAAGCTCACACAAAATTTATAGTCCCTTTTTCAGCAGTAAGACAATTACTAGTTCAAAGGGAATTAGGAGAAAAGAGAGAAAATTGGGTCATAGCATTACAAGAATATGACTTGGAAATAAAACCAGCAAAGATTTTGAAGGGCCAAGGTTTTTGCGCGTTGTTAGCAAGAGCTTCTAATATTCAGGAACCTGAAGGTACAAAAGATACTGAAGAAATCAATCAGATAAGTACCACTAATCCTAAATCCCAATACGCAGATATGATTTTCTATTTGAAAAATGGATATGCTCCTTCTAACCTTTCCTATAAAAAAAAATGTGCCATACGAATGAAAGCAAAAAACTTCATAATGATAGATGATGTATTGTTTAAATGAAATTATGATTCAGTTTTGTTAAGATGCTTATAAAAACATGAAGTCCAAAAGGTCTTGCAGGAGCTACATGACGGACCAGCAGGAGGACATTTTGGAGCTGATGCAACAGTTCAAAAAATCATTCATGCTGGGTATTACTAGCCTACCTTGTTCAGAGATACTCATGAATATGTAAGGAAATGCCAAAGTTTTCAAACTACTAGTGGAAGACAAAGGAAGCCAGCTTTCCCATTGCAACCAGTCAACATTGAACAACCTTTTGAACAATGGGGATTGGATATTATTCGAGAAATCATGCCACATTCATCAAAACAACATAGATATATCCTCACAGCCACTGATTACTTTACTAAGTGGGTCGAAGGAATTCCTTTGAAGACAGCAAACTCTGAGGCAATCATCGAATTTATAGATTAGTTTATAGTTACCAGGTTTGGTGTCCCAAACGCTCTTATTTTTTATAATGCATCTTACTTCTCTGGAACTTCTATATTTGAATTTGGTATCAAAAGGGGATTTAAGTTGAAATATTCTACAAACTAATACCCTCAGGGTAATGGTTTAGCAGAATCTACCAATAAAAATCTCATAAAAATCATTAAGAGAACTATAGAACAGAATCATAAAAACTGGCATAAGTTGTTGATATTTGCACTATGGGCTGACCGAATAACATAGAAGGCCTCCATAGGAACTTCTCCATTTAACCTAGTGTATGGAAAGGAAGTTGTCATACCATCAAACTTAGTACTTCCATCACTAGCTTTAGTGCAGTTTATTGAAGAAACTCCCTCATCTTCCATTCAAGTGAGACATGATCAGATCCTGAAACTAGAAGAAGAAAGGGAGAAAGCCTGAATTATACATGCAAAACATCAGCAGATTATTAAGTCATATTTTGATGCAACTTCAACCGGTTCAAAACATTTACAAGTTGGTGATCTAGTTTTGAAGTGGGACAAAGCCCATGAGGATGAAGGAAAACACACTAAGTTCTAGAAAATGTGGCTTGGACCATTCCAAATCAGCGAGAAGATAGGCCCTTCTACATTCATATTGCAAGATCTATCAGGAAAGAGAGATTCTCTTCCTGTCAATGGCCTTATCTTGAAAAAATTCTTCAATTGAGGAGGTAACCCCTTCTCCCTTTGTAAATATTCAATTTTCAGTAAGATTTGTATGCATAACTTAGTTTGTTTAAAATCCTAGGAAAATAAAGTTGTGAAAAGCCTTCATTTGGTCTTTGCTGTGATGAAAAAGTTACTCAAAAGAAAATAGTTTTAATATTTACTTTTAAGAAATGAAAGCCTTAAGGGAAAAAGGAAAATTCTAGGAAATTAGGTATAATTAGATTCTGAAAACCCCATTTTATTTTTGTGAAATCTTCTCAAAACTTAGAAATACTGTAAATCATTTTAAAGTTTTAGAAGTCTGAAAACGATTATCAATACAAAACAAAAACTGATTCAATCTTAGCATCTTCAACTCTCACCCTGTCATCCATATTCTCTTAAGGAGAAAATTTTTCATCCCATCCATCAAAGTTTATAATTACTCAGAGTGTAATTCTAAAATATATTTGATATAAAAGATAAGGGGTCTTATTACAAGCCTGCTTACCATGATCATAGGGGAATAGTTCAACTGACATTACCAACACTTCATACCAAAATAGGGTAATGGCTTATAATTATAAGACAAGGGATCTCATCACGAGCCAACTTCTTCAATTAAATTACAACCAGTGAATGGCATTGTCAACAACTGGCCACCAAACTAGGACAATGGCTTTTTATCTTTCAAAATAAGGAAAAAAGGAAACTGAAATACAAAAAATATGGAAACGTATCTTTTGGATTCATTCTTTTTAATTATACTCTGAAATGGATGGAATAATGAATGATCAAATGGTTAAAAGGTAACCCTATTGAGACTATAGACGTTTGCTGGCAGCAGAGGCTCTACCTATGACAAAGGAATCATTATAAAAGCTAAGATGGAAAAGTCTTTTGTTTTATCATTATCAACCAATTAAGGTTTATTTAAAGCTTAGAATGTATGTAATTTTAAGAAGAGAACGAAATAACAAAAATAGTTATCATTACATTCAGAATCTATGATTATCTAGATTATACTAGATTTTCTCTATCAATTAAGATTTTCAGATTAAGAAAGTTAAAGTATTATATTACTTTCTTTGAGATAACTGTTTCTCCCAGTGAATCGCCAATTGTTGTGCTAATCAACAACCCCCCCATTTCTTTAAAAATCTTCACATTAAATTTGAATAAGAAATGAATCCCTTTAATTCAACTTAGATAAGATTTATGTGTCCATAAATAAAATTGGTATTAACCCGTCATAAGAAAAAACCCTTATAAAAAAGCTTAAGGTAAATGAATAATTTTAAAAGCCTTTTGAATAGAAATAAAACTGTGACTTTAAAATACTATAAAACTCTTTGTTATTGCGATAAAGAGATCAGAAGATCACATATCGCAATAACAAAGGAAACATACGCAAAGCCGCAACAAACCCTATCCATTCTCTCTGATCCGAAAAAGCAATCGCAATCGGATATCGGAGAAGCCAAACACCAAGCATAATATAAAGGAGCCCCTTAATTTCTCCGATGCGATAAAGCATATCGCAATCGGAAAATCGGCGATGACAATAACAAGCCAATACATAAACAAAGGCATGCTCAAATCCTCCGATGCGATAAAGCATATTGCAATCGGCAATCGGTGAAATCACATTAACAAAACAATAAAGCCTGAGTTCATTCCCGATTGCGATATATTTATTAGGTGCGCATTTCGAAGATATATTTAAATTGGTTTGCATGCATTGAATCACCTTTCGGAGATCGGAGATGTTTAAAGCGAGTGTTAAAGCCTTTCCCTTGATGTTCCCGATCGCCAATTTATGATCTATCACTGATCATCCATCAAAAAGAAATCTAAGGCATGCTTCAATTAATCATTCGGCATATAAGTGACATGATGGGCATTTAAAACTTCTTTACCATGATTGACAGGTTAACAGCTATTCAATGAAGCAGTTAAGGGTAGATCTTTTCCTTAGATTTCATCCGTGACAACCTTTAACTATATCACCCACTGTTTGACGTAACTCTTTTTTATTATCATATTGGTCTGTTGCAACATTTCTCTGTATCATGGTTTTTCAATCGTTTGTGCAGAATTCTGCTGAAACTAGAAATCTCAAGCAAAATGGGAAGGAAATCAAAGAAATTTGTACTAGCAGCTCCTGTAGCACCAGCTCACCCAACCAAAGATCCCAGACCAAGTAAAAAGGGATTAATATTAAACACGACATATCTCAGACTAGGAAACACTAGCTAGGAAGGTATCTATAATCTAATTGAAATTAAAGAGCCTGAAGAACTATCAGAAGAGGCCACCGCTGATTCAACGGATAAGTCTGAAGGAACTCTTAAAGAGTTGGCATGCTCCTTTCTTCATAGAATAGCCATGCGAGCTAGGGTTCTCCCATATACTGACGTCGTGAGATGGGTGGTATAAACAATTCCAGTTACAAACAGAACCTTTTACACAACTGACAGGAGGATATTCGGCTCATTTCAGCTGGATGATCTAAGGAAAATGTATCACTTATCGGAGCCTAAAATGTGGTACAAGAAATCCTTCCTTGAAGCATTTGCAAAAGAAAACAAGTCAGAATCAGCCCCGATTAAGCAGTGGAGACATTTTCCTGAGAAGCACAAGCACGAATCATCAGGTAAGTACTCTGTAGACTCATTGGCTTCTCCTTACTATTATGCTAGAGCTATGATGTGTAGAATGTGGGGAATACATGACTTTGCTAAGTTTACTATAGAAATGGTCCCTCTGATGGAGGCGGCAATCAATGGTTATGTGATGGATTGGGCCAATATTTTATCTGATAAACTAGCCACAAAAATCCTAGAATACAAGGAAAATGCATATCAAACTACTAGGACCATTCCCCATTCTATTACAGTGCATTCATTATGGATATTGTTTGTTTCAATTCTGAATTTCCATTGCTCAGGTGGAGATGGACCCCCATGGACCCTAAACCAATCCATATCTATCATGATCAGTTATGGAAGGCTAATTACAAAAACCATCTGTATAAAATCTGCAATGGTTTTATTGTGCCTATTTATTACTCCATTTTTAATAAGCCTGCTCCCATGATATCTCCAGAAGCGGAAGAAGATTTGACAGTAGTCGAAAGTTGGTTTGGAAAATAAAAATTCACTTATATAAGGCCTTTTGGTAGCCTTACAAAACCCCATGTCCTTCCCCCTGTATGTTCCCGACAAACTATTAGCTCAGGAATTAGCCTATCAAATAATAGTAGATGGGACATCCAAAACCCTTAGAAATTCCAAGAAACAGGCATGGCCTACATTCCCTTTAAGATGTGGTGTTTTCACTCTTCATGATTACAAACATGCAGAAAAGGAGGCAGAAAAATTGCAAATGCTGAATCTTGCTACAATTCCCAACAAGCAATATGATCCAAGAAAAGTTGCCTATAATGTTCTTGAACAAGCCAAACTTGCAAAGTTTGATCATGAAAAGGATGACTTTGATGATCTATTTTCCTCAGCCGAATCTTTATTTCAAGTTAAATCATTAGCTAGAATCAAATATCAAGATGAAGGATTAGAAGTGTTTAATAGGCTTAGAGAACAGAGGTTGCAAACTCTGCCTTTAGACCTCTTAGTCACAGCTCCTACACTCCAGTCATCTGGTCAGACTGAACAAATAGTTACTAATAAGACTTCTGATGTGGAAAATATGTCCGAATAGGAACAACAATAGGAACAAAAACAACAATAGGAACAAAAACAACAATAGGAACATGAATCGGGAAAATATAGCCAACTCATGGATATAGATACTTCTTAAATAATCCCAAGCTTCTTAAATAATGGCAACAGTTTGATTCAATTATAAGCAATACTGAAACCTTACAAGGATTCAACACGCCTGAAGTGACAACTGGTCACAAAACAACAACTAATACGGTTCCAACTGAAGGAACCAGTGGCCCACCCATCACTCAGAAAGATATGGAGATAATCCCAGAAAATCCATCAGATTAAATCATCCTACAAGTAGAAGAAATACCACCTTTAGATGTCTCCTACAACCCTAAGCATAAGGCTGTAGTAAAAAGACAAAGGAAAAAGAGAAAGTTTGATCAATCTTCTCTTTTACCTGCACAAATGGAGATGGCTAATGTGGTATGGAGAGAAGAAATTAATCCTTCTGAAGACCTTACAAAACTCTCTCAATATGCCCAGGCATACTCGGCAGCTACTATGGATAAAGCATCAGAGGTTAGCAATTTACTCAAAGAAAAAGATCAGACAATTGTTTCACTGGAAGCACAAGTATCCGAAAGGCAACAAAGAATAGAGCAATTAGAATAGCAGTTAGCAGTGCAACAACAATCAAATGACCAACTAAATGAGCAATTTCTCAAGGAGAAGCAGAGGATAGACCAAAGTGCAATGCAAAAACAAAAAGAATTATCCTTAGCATTGGCCAAGCTGATGTCAATGAACGAGCAATTGAGCAAAACAAAAGATGAGAAAATTGCTCAACTATCATAACAAATAGAAAAGTTCAAAAGTTTTCCTCAAGTAGCAGAGTTCAGATCTGAAGCTCTCCAGATCAATAAGGCATTGATTAAACAGTTAAAATTACTATGTCATAATATTTCTCTTGCTGAGCCCCTCTATGAAATTTCTTCATCAATGATCGACAAATTAGTTGACGCAAGGCAAAATTTGGAACAAGCCGATGAGACATTAACAAACTTTCTTGCTTGGCAAGAAAATAATGAAGGACAAGCTGTAAATCTGCCTAGAATTCTAAAACCACACAAGGAAATTATTTTCCTAGAATGGCAATCCAAATTGATGAATGTAGAAAGGGCAACTTCAAGATGTAGATCAATAAATGGTAATTAATGATACTCTTTATCTATCTAATTCAATTTCAGAATGCACTCCAGGTAAATTGCCATCAACTAAAGCATTAGCAGACATGCAAACAGGAATTAGAGAAGAAGGAGAGATTAATCGCGGGCATCAAAAGTTTAACTTGGGACACCTTCTTTGGTTTTTCCTGGTTAAACCACATAGTCAAAAGGCAACACTGAAATGCTTAACTGATGCAATTGGTTACATGATTCGCAAAATTCATGATGCTACATATTCAGCCCAACCGCATTTACATCTGAGTCACCCTCCAGAATTGCAACCTGCTTGCTATATGCCAGCTCAAGCCAAAGGATGATCGGCCGAAACAGTGAATCATTCTACCAACTGCAAGCATGCCCATTTCAAGGAGATTTTGATGATTTGGTTATACCACCCCTTAGAATTTTTATTTCATAATCAGTTAACTTAGATAGTATTTATAGACCCTTTCATGTCTTTAGAAAGGTTCCTCAATTTTTGTATCAAAACTTGGATCAGGAGTCACACTATTGTGCTTCCGTTATATATATTTTTATTAAGACTCATCCTATATTCTGAATTTTAATGAAGAATACTTTGATGAGATATGCAATATTGCCTTTTGTGAGATTATTTCTAAGTTGGAAGACAGAATCTGAATGCGATTGATATTGGAAGGAATTCAAATTACATATGGTACTATTATCTATGTCTTTGCCCCATTCTTTTATATGAATCAACGTTTATTCAATCTTGCTATCATTTGATATATATATATATGTGTGTGTGTGTGTGTGTGTTTTAACAACATTCTTTGTACTTATCACTATTGAATGTTTAAGGAATGTTATTCTTTCAATCGTATTTATGTCAATGATATATGAAGAATAGTGTAATAATGTTTTAATGATTACTTTGTTCAACTACTTGAAAAAAATAATTATCATATGAATGAATGTCTTTATTTATCAATGGAGTCATCTATATGCCTGTTTGTAGATAAAGATCATCAAACGTTACACTAAAGTGGAAATTTCCCGGGATAGATTAGTTGTTTATAATTTTACATTTTAGAATAAATTATCCATCATTATCATTAGATAATAGAAAATCAACCACCTATCCATCCTATTTATAAATCATTGGGAAACTGATCCCATTATATCTAGTTGGAGCCACCACATCAAATGGAAAAGGAGCTGCCTCTATGGTCCGAACCAGGTGGTTTTCCCCGATGTTGATGCAGTGATTTTCGAGGCATCAACAAGTGGCCAAGCCCAGAACAAGTGGCCATATTTGTGGCATCTGTGGCACTGGAACAAGGGGCCAACCCCGGAACAAGTGGCCATATTCATGGCATCTGTAGCACTGGAATGGGATGTGCTCATAGTCAATCAGTTGTGACCATACCTCATCGTGGTACTCCAGATCTATGTAATCTGGGAGTGGTTCTGTTATATTCATGTAGACACAAATTCTGGAGTAGGAGGTGTATCAGCCTTTCCTTGTTGAGTCTGCTACCTTTACAAAAGTGCCGATCAAGTTTCCAATGCCTTCTATTATCTCTGGATCCCAGAAGTCCATTGGTAAGCCAAATAGTCGAACCCATATTGGGGCAACCAGAAGTTTCTCTTGGTTAGGGTTGTAGCATTCTTCCCAATTCCTGATGAAGAGGCCGACATTGTTAAAGAAGTATGGTCCATCTTCAAAAATCCTCTCTTTGTCTTCCAGGTTTGAGAAGATCACTGTGAAGAATCCTTTCACTCCCAGCTTGAGATCTGTGTGCCCTTTTGGCTGCCATCGTTGTTGGATCCATTCAATTCTTTCTCTGTCAGCCATGCTCCTCTAAATTTGTAGATGAGGGCATGGTCCTTCATGTACCTTCGATACTCTTCCATCTTATTGTTCGGGATGACGAATCTTGGTTTTTTTGCAGCTCTTGGTAGACACCTTCCACCCAAGCCTACCTGTCATTTGGCTCCCAAAACCGGGATCCCTTTACCTTTTCCCCCATTCCCACCTGTGGCACCGTATTGGCTTGATTCACCCGCTACAACATTCCTGTAGGAGGGGATCTCTCCCCCCTATTGTACCATTCATCACTATCTCAGCCACTGTCTAAGTCAAGTTGCAGGTCTCCATTTGGTTTTTGCTACAACATTTTTGTCAGGGCTAGGCAGTGGAACCCTACAACCCTCACCTATCGCGCTCCTAGCTCTCTCTGCAATCATCTTCTTCATGCATTTATTTCGATGTATATCAAGGAAATATTATTAAGTTCATATCAAATATATATTATTAATTTCTTGTAATAAGAATAGGTTCCAAAATAATATTCCAAAGCATTCATTTATTCCCTATTCCCCATATTCCTATATGGGTAAGACCTATATTATATAGTATAATACATATATTATATAGTATAATATATAACTTGTAGTTTCATAATAATTGTGTAAATATTTCATATATTTTCTTTTCATTTAAGCTACAAGATTTAGTTTCCTTTCACACTTCACACAACTCTCTTTTCTTTACACTAAGTAATATAAGGTAGATTAATCATTTTCGCAATCTTTGATAGTTCCCTTTAGAAAAGTGTAATGCATATGGGATAATATTGAAACTATTATGACTCCAAAATTTATCTAGAATTTATTGAAGAAAGGAATGTTTAGAGGTAACCACAAACCAACTTTGGAGATCATGATCTAGCCTTCCTAATCTCAGAGAGGGCTCTCTCTTTTTTATTTAACTTTGTTTAGTTATTTGACTTTAGGCTAGTTATTGTTGTACCTGGGTTTTGATTTGAATTTGGGTGGTGGGATCACTTACTTAGATGAATAAAGGTTTTATTTTACCATTAGGATATGGGGTCAAATACCAGACAAACAAGACTAGATCAAGTTCTAAAAATAGTGTCTACACGGCAAGATAGAGGAGTTACTACAAATCTCAAAGGCTTGATGGTGAAATGGTTTCCAATCGTATCCAGTGACAAATTAAGGGTTCCTTAGACTGGATTATGAAGAGAAATGAAAGAGGTCAACTGGGATGGGAGAGAAATTAAGGGTTCTCAAATCTGAATATAAGAGGAAAACATATAAATGATTCACTGTGAAAAATAGAGTGTACTTAAACAAATTCTGAGTTAACTTTCTAGTTAATTCATTCAAATTTAGATAACATTTAAGTTTATGAAACACATAAGAAATTAACAAAATTAGACAAAGAATATACTTCACTGCAATAGCTCATCTCATGAATCCTATAATGTAATCTTTTTATTACTTGCTCCAGTCTGTTGAATTGAAAATTGGTACAATAACCCTTAGGTTTAAGATCAAAATAACTCTACAAATGTATAGCAATCCACACTCAATACTTTGAATTATGAAGTATTTATACAAAAAGAATTTACAAAATATCCCAAACTGTCTTGGGAACTAATCTAGGAGAAAGAAATATCTTCATGTAAGAAGATAGAGATAGTTATTGAACTGCTGCTTACTGTCCCTATTATTTAGGTTCTACTGGCTTTGATATTTTGCCTTTTAATCTACTTAGATGTTTGGTTTTCGTGTTGGATGCTCTATTCACTCTGATCCTTCAACTGATACACTTTGACATGACTGACCTATCAATATCCTTTTACTCTGCCCTTTTACTTTTTATTGTACCTTTTATATCTTTACTATGTATTTCTACAGTAAATCATTTAGTTTTTCCCATGTCTCGGCATTTGGTAATTGGATATTGAGCATCTTCCTGTAGATCTCATCTGCCTCTATATATTTGGAAAAAGTAGGTTTATTGATAAAAAGGCATTTTACCTCATGCTTGAGGTAAAACAAATTCTCAAAAGTTTGATATAATACTTGGCCAGTAGGTATGCCCTTCATGGATGAAGTATTCACCTAATATCTGGCCACTTCTTGGATTTTTCTGTTATAGTCCTCCTATGTCATCAGCTTATCATTTATAACCAAGGGATTTGGTAAACCCTTTTGCCTCAAAATTTCGAACTTCACCATGAATCTGTCAATGTCCAATTGCATGGTTTGGCACTTATCCTCTAGGTTCAACATCAAATTCCTCTTGGTGAGGACTCTTTTAACTTCCAAAATTGTACCTGTTCTATCAGGTATCTCTAATTCCTACAGCTCATACTTGTTCTTAGAGTTGAGGAAGTGAATGATCCTTGTAGCTTCCTCTAGCATGTCTCCAAGTTCTGCTTTGAATCTTTGAATGGTTTCCATAGCCTGCTTTATTAAATCAATCTATTCAAAAATAACTTGGATAGATGGCCAAATATCATTGATAGAGTAAATGATATTGTCCCATAGTTTCTCCTTAGCCTGACCTTGAGGTTCATTCAATGTCAGTTCCTTCTACAGGCTTTTGATTTGTTCATTCATCCTTGTAGACTTCTGTTGTTCTTATTTGTGCATGATTTGGGCAAGTTTGTAATCTGTTTCCAGGATGGTCACTTTTTCCTTAAGCTTGTTCATCTCAGTGGTCTAAATGGACATTTCTTCCATTGCTTTGACCAGCTTGTTTGCCTCATCACCTATAAACCCTATTGTTGTTGACCCTGTTGCTGATGTAGTTGGTGTAGATGATGGCATTGTTGTGGCCATTGGAGCTATGGGAGCCAAGGATGCTGAAAAAGTAGAAGGTACAACAGTGGTAACTATTGGCATAACAGTTGCAAGGGCATCATCAAGACTAGCTTGCTTTAGTTGAATCAAGCTATCCAATTCTTTCTCCATCTCCTTTAATTGATCATTCAGTTGTAGCACTAGGTCCATCATCTCTTAATGACTGGTTTAGCTCTCTAGGACCTCCTTTGTTTGTGGGTGTTGTAAATGAGGCAACTTAAGTTGTTTCTTGAGGGCTACTATATCCTCATTCTTCTTTTCGATCAATTTCTCAATATCCTTAATATCACTTGGATCATGACCCAGTTCAATGACCAAGTCCTCCAGTGACTTGATCCTATTGTCTTTGGCCTGTGAAGAGACCTTCTCCAATTTATATTAGGCTATTACATTATCTAGTGAATCCTGCAACCTGTGTGCAGCAATGGATTTTCCTATAAGGGTGCAATAAATCATCTCCCCAGCCTGCTTGTGGAACTCTATCTGATCAATGGGATGAACATCCCTGGCCAACACCTCAAAATCAATCTTCCTATAGTCAGCCGAGGTCTTTGGTTGCTGAACAGTGGGCTGCAAAAATGATACCTCCATCTTTCCTGCTTTGATGTCAAAGGCTGACATCAACCTACTCTGGTTGGTTGGTGTATGTTTGAAGTATTGGGTGTATTTCTTTGCCTTCAACTTCTCATTCCTCATATTTATTTCTTTGTACCTTTCCTTGATGTCCTTTTCTCTATTAGTTGGCCTAACAAAGGAAGAAACCTCAACACTTTGTTGTCTCTCAATCATTTGAGTGTTGGAGGTGGATGGCTGTTGTGTTTCACCTAAAGTAGTTGTGTCTTTTCTCCTTTGCCCTATTGTTTCAGTGTAAACTATTTCCACTGATTAAATATTCTCCTCTTGTTCAGACACAGGATTGAATTTGGGCCCTTTTATGAGTTCAAACAACTCATTTGTAGTCTCCATGGCAGAACTGGATGCCTCTTCCCTATTCCTCTTTGGATTCTTCTCCACATTTGTTGGGGTCTATAATACATGGTGAATATTCATTGGTTCCCCTAGCTTAAGAACTTGTGGGAAAGAACTCTGGTCAAACTGCTTTTCTAGATCAATGAGTGCATTCTCCACATCCACAATTGTGCTATCCATATCATCAATGTATTTTCCAACCACTCAGATTGGTTGGCAAACTATTCAATGTCAGGTCTTGGGTGATGGATGTAAGGTCCCAATTTGACCCTGAGTCTTAGCTTGTTTATGACCCCATGAGGGTCATATTGCCACATGAAGCTATTGCTGAATTTCATCTGTTGTAGTATCTTGTCAGCCTCTAGTCCAGCCTCTCTATTATTGCAAATGAATGGGCCCAATTGGTTTTTCATCTTAAATTGGGTCTTCTTCCTAACAAATAGGAAGTGGACCTCATCAAAGTTGATGATTTGTCTAAAATACTCAAGTGAAAATATTCTCATAGAGAGGTATTTGGGCAGCTTATAAGGGGCTAATTGGTAGCCATAAACCATGATTTCAGTGTGGTTCTGGTACAAGTACCAGTCTCCCACCTTGATGTTCTTACCCAACTGTAACACCCTCTTGATTTCTTGGCTTATTCTAGTTTGAGTGTTACTGGTCATGACCAGGTAGACAAATGAATCTATGAAGTCTTTGTATGTAAATGTTGTGGAGCATTTATGGATCAAGGGTGTCTAGAAGACAATTGATATCTATTTTCCCTTGGTATCCAACTTCTGGATTCTTACAGGGAACTTGTCTTCTTGGTAATATAAAAACATGTGAAACAACACTGAAGAGTACTTGAAAACTCTTTCAGTGGGCAGTCTTGTGAATTGTTCATGCATCCTGTCTACAATGAACTGAGAAAAATGGACAAGCATGCCAGGTTGACCTCATCCAGTTTCTGAAACAATAGTGGCAGCATAGGGTGGGGTATCTGTGGAAGTATGTCGGCCTTCAATGATGAAAGTCTAGAAGATTTGCCTTATATTAACCAGGTCTAGGGTGATATACAGGTCCAATAGGTCTCCAATGGATAGAGGGGTCTGATTAGGGCTAGGTTGGACTTGAAGTGTTTGGTTGATGGACTCTGGTGTAAGGGTGAATAAGTGCTGCTGGTTTGGGGAAACAATAGCTCTTTGGCTAGGGATATAGCAGGCATGACAAAAATGTATGATATCAGGGAATGGGTGGACTCTGGGAATAGATATTTGGGTAAATTGGATTCCCAAAGGTGGATGTCATCTGCATGGTTCAGGAATCTGTCCTTACTCCAGCAGTGGAGCTTCAGAAGGTAGGCTACAGTAGTAGTGTCTTTTATTTGGAAACCCCTGTCTACTAGTGCGAAATGGTCGATATCCAGGTGAGGGGTTGACACAAGTCTCACGTTGAGAGAGGTCTGGGAAGCCATTTTTAGGGGGAAAGGTGTGAATTAGGCTTGTATAGGTTGTAGCAGTGAGGCTTTGAAAACTCTGGTGCAGTGAGAGGGTAATTTGTAGTTTGAAAAAGAGGGGTTTGGGTATTCAGGTGGAAATACTCTTCAATTTAGGGGAAAATTAATTAAATTCAATTAATTAATCTTTGAATTAACTATACATTTTCAAATTGAGAGGGTTGTTCTAGTTTTTTCTCAAAATATAAAGAAATTGGTGGTTCAAGCTGCAAACTGGTTTTAATGGTGACTGTATATGGTACAGTGGCTTCAGCTATGCACTGGATGCTTGAATTGGGCGTCTAGAGCTTGCTTGGGAGATAAACGACAGTCAATTTTGGTTGCAGAGGCTCAGGGTGGCATAGGAAGGCTTGGGAAACATTCACAGTGCAAACGAGCAAAAAGAGTCGAAATGGGCTTCTCTGGCCTTTTAATCGGCAACGATTAGAATTTGGTGCTGAATTCATAAATGAACAGTGGATGGTTTTGGCTTTTGGCGGGGAGGCAGTTTCAGGGGCCATCGCATTGCTTTTGGCAGGTAGACGACATTTCCTTGAGAGCACGTGATTTCACTTGGAGCTGCAATGTAACAGAATAGGGCCCAGGCAAAACCGTGAATCTCACGTGCTCTTGGGCTGGTAAAGGTCGGAGAGGGAATGAGCACAATATGGATGCGTGTCGTTAGATCTGGGGGTGGGAGATCTAACGGCTGTCGCGTAGTCAAGATGCACGGAGGGGAATCAGGGTTAGGATTTGCGGGGCCCAAGTGGTTAATTACAATAAATTGTAATTAATTAATGAATAAAGTGGGGATTAGAAATATAATGAGTGGCAGGGAAAATTTTAAGAACCCCCCCTAAATTTACATGTATAATAAATGGGCGAATCTCCATGGTATATAGGAAAAATGAAAGGCGATTTTATCAATAATATGATATGTATATATAATTTTTTGGCGAATCTCTCACCAGACATGGTGAATATTTTACTCAATTATAAAATCTTGTGTTTATTGAATACACAAATGAAATGATTGCATTTCTTTAAAATATCTTTTGAAATCAAAATTACCGAAATTACATATCGATAACCTAGTGGATGTAGGATAAAATTCACCCATGCCATTCACAGAAAGCATGAGAAAAAACCTAATACTATATATAAAACCAAGAAAAGTAACCACCCTGCCAATACACAAGTATGTTCCTGTTTGCAATTAGAAAAATTACACAAATTACAATCTTTTTATTCCAGCATATGTTGGAAAGTTATAGAAAGATGACTAGTGCAATCAATCCATTCCTTTTAGCCCTGGATTTGTTTCAGTTTAAAACAGAAGTATACAAATACACTTTTCCAATGTCTATGCTTTAACCATTCACCTTAAGATGTTTTTACAATATAATTTCCTAAGTCTATTTAATATCTTCATTATCATAAAAACCAACCTATATCCATCTTAACTCCACATCTACCACTCTTAGGGGGATGAAATCTATTTATCCCTCGGAGCACTTGGTAGACCTAGAATTAAGATGGACCTAAGATGATAGAATTTACCCTTTAAATAGTCTATGCTCACATGAATACCATGGTATTACCATGGGTCAATACCATGGGTTATCATAAACCTGGAGCTTAAAAATTACTATTAGTAATTTATAAAAATTAATAGTTGATTTTTATTTTATTTTTTATTTTAACCAAGTTAAAATGTTTAACATACATTAAATTACAACATCCATTTTTACTCTTGATCAGATCAAATATTTTTTCACTCTATGCTAGTTTGCATATCACGATATTTGATACCTCTCGGGGTTAGTATATCCAGAGTAAAGATGGATCTATGCTGGTTTAATTCCCCCATTTAAATAGGCTACATTCTAGGTGAATACTAGGGTCAATACCATGTGCCATTTTGGTGAATACCATGGGTCAATACCATGTGCCATTTTGGTGAATACCATGGGTCAATACCATGTGCCATTTTTAGTTTTATTAATACTAATATTAGGGTTAATAATGTTCTTTTTGCATGGTATTAATAACAGTCTAGTCCATGGTATTTGTCCCATAGTATTTTGCCCATAGGTTTCACCTAATTATAACACATTTTTTGAGTGTTCGTAAATATAAGGTGACTTTTGGAGTAAATATAAAAAAATGTTTTATTTGTTTACCATACCTCTCGTTTATTTATATTTTTATTAACTTACCATACCTCTTTTACAAATATGGTATTTGGCCCATAGGATTCACTTAAATAAAACCTCTTTCTTGAGCCTTCATAAATAGAATGAGGGTTATGGACTAAATATAAAAAGAGGTTTTATTTATTTACCATCCTTCTAGTTTATTTATATTTTTATTTATTTACCATACCTTTTAAGTAAGTATAAAAAGACGTTTTATTTATTTACCATACCTCCACTTTACTTATATTCTTACTTGTTTACACCCTTGCATGTATATAAGGTGACTTATGGAGTAAATATAAAAAATGTTTTATTTATTTACCATACCTCTCATTTATTTATATTTTTATTAATTTACCATACTTCTTTTATAAATATGGTATTTGGGCCTTTGGCCCATAGGATTCACTTAAATAAAACCTATTCTTGAAAATGGGCGAATGGAAGGTTGTAACTCCTAATTTCAAGGGCTAAATTTATCTTTTTTACCCTCTCCCTTAAAATAAGGTGGGCTATTTGAAGTGATTCGTAAAAATGTACTATGATACAAAATATTTGCCCGCTAAAAATTTAAAACCCCTTAATTTTGCCAAAGGGCGAACATTCGCCCATAAAATTTTCTATGATGAGTGGGTTTAATGGAGTGGGAACAGGGGTCAATGTAGTTGGGTTTATTTAACTACACCTGGGTTGGTGGGTTAAGAAGTTTATGTCGCGGAAATATAACTGAAGAAGTTAATTAAATAATGTTGGGGTGGATAAAAACTTAGGATAAGGGGTTTTATGGGTTTTTGAGGTATAATAGAGAAATTAATAAGGGGGAAGATGATTTTTCCATGGGGAATGGGTTTCACACTAGGGAAAGGGGTTTTTAGGGAGGGAGATGACATTTTGAGGGTAATTACTAGGAAAATGTGTGAAACCAAGGGGTAAGGGTCAAAATGAGGGGAAAATGATATTTTAATAAGAAATGAGGGGACAATGGGGAAATTAGTAAATAAGTATGTGGGGGGTGGAATGAAATGAGGGGAAGTTAATCAAGTAAGCTAGTGAACATCCTTTCACTCTCATAAATGCTCCTGCACATTGAGACATAGGATTTAAGCATGATAAATGTGCTTATGATTTAACAACCTTGTACATCTGCAACCTTTCTTCTACCTACCCTTTATTTACCCTAACATTTTTTATTCACTTTATTGGGTGCATTTGAGCTAGCAGACCCTTTATTTCCTTTTATTTTGACAAACAAACTATCAAATTCTAACCTTCTAACTTCCAATGGCTCAGGTTAAGCTTATGAGCACATTTTTGTTCTCTACCTAACTACTGATATGCCAAGGTTAAACGGTTTGGCTAGATCTTTATTCTCTATCTATAAATATGAAATTTAAAGCATGAATTAGTCAAAATTAAGCTATTTGACTATCATGGGTTGTGGCATTTATGACAAGTTGCACACAACCATTATTTTTCACATAAAAGTAAAAGTAGTGGCAATTGAATTTGCACACTTTCATGATCTGTTTTTTGTTTGGGGTTCATATTTTTCACTTTTTTTAACTTTTCTTTTTCTTTTTTGTCCTTTGATTATTATTTTAGGACATACCCTCTTTAAATTTTTTAATTTTTAATATGGAAAACATTTTGCAAAAAGAAAAGGTATGTACAATATTACAAGACTAACCATAGCCAATTCAAAATTATGAATCCTATTATTATAGGACCTTAACAGTGGCTCCACATGGGGATGGCATTTCCTAGTGAAATACCAAGAAATTTGAGACTGGTAGCCTCTGAAAATGGGACTGAAGTTACATAAACTGTTCTTCTTTGATTCTTCTTAATTCATACTTATGATGGTGAAACCTTCAAAGCTCAGGGCCTTCTCTCCGGGCTTCAACTTCAAAATATCACCATCCAATCCAATCTTATCTCTGCAATGTTATGTACAATGATCAAATTAAAGTGAACTATTGTTAATCTATGGATAAGTAATGCTTCAACATTCTACCATTGACAGGTCCTCCTGGTAGATCTAATCCATCTATCTCTCTCAAGAAAAATGCATTGTTACCCCTATAACCATAAATGACATAAGGGCCTTTCCATAAGAAGTAAAATTTGCCATGTTTGCCCTTATCTTCTCTTCTTGAATCCCACTTAAGAACTTTATCACCTATGTAAAAGTCATCAGCTTTGGTCTTTTTATCAAAAATCTTTTTGATTTTGTCCTAGATTACTTGTTATTTAATATAGACTTCTTCTCTGGTTTGCTACAAGTGTACGATCTGAATTATCCTTCTCTGGATATCATTTGGTTCTACCTGCAACTCCCGGATTATCTTCATCACTGGCACTCCCAAAGAGGATGGAAAAATAGCATCCATTCAATATACATGTTGATGAGGAGATGTACCAATAGACTTTTTAGTAGTTAGTCTATCCACCTGTAAGGCATTGACCCACTTTTTGTTCCATGTCTTTTTGTTATCTTTCAATAATTTCTTAATGATATTGACAAGGCTTTTGTTAGAGGATTCTTCAAGTCCTTTACCTTGAAGGTAATAGGTAGTGGAGTGGCCAAGGGCGATGTGGTATTTGTTAAAAAAGTCTACCATTTTCTTGGATTTAAAAGTAGCTACATTATCAGTAATGAGCTTTTGGAGGCATCCAAATCTTGACAGGATATTGTTTTCTAAGAATGAGATAATGACAAATTTTGTGGCTTGTCTAGAAGGGATGGCTTCTATCCATTTGGTGAAGTAATCAGTGGCGGTCAAAATCCATTTATGCTGAGCTGAGGAGGCTGGGTGTATTTCTCCAATGAAGTCTAAACCCCATTGTTGAAATGGCATTTCTGTGGATATTGGTTTGAGAGGTAAAGGTAAAATCTTTCTCTTTCCCTCAAATATCTGACACTTGTGACAGGAGGTCACATGTTTCTTAACATCTGCAAAAAGGGTGGGCTAGAAAAAACAGCCCTCAAGACTTTGTCAGCAGTAGTTTTCCAATACAAGCGTCATCCACAATCTCCTGCATGAAATTCTTGCATAATTTTATCAGCTTCATCTTTCAGTAAGCAATTTAATAGAATACCACCATTGTATTTCCAAAACAAAGCATTATCTATGATACAATATTTCAATGACTTCATTTTCAAAAATCTAGCTTTAGTTCTTGTTAAACCAAGAGGAGCTTGTAAGTTCAGTAATACAAATATGATATCTGCATACCAAGGTGAATCAGTAAAAGGTTCACTAATTTGTGGATTTTCCATCTCTTCCTGATCATCAAGGGCACCAACGAAATTTATATCTAGGGCCTGACAATTTGATTCAGCCATGAGTTTGGCTAAACCTTGGCCTTTGATAAGTTTAGCAGGATTTATTTATGTCATATTCCAAAATAGTGGCAATCCATTTGCCTCTTTTTCCTTCAGTCCCATTTTGTGTCAAAATGTCCTTAACTACTGAATTTGGAACATAAGAAATGATGTGAGAATACAAAATGTACACTCTGAAGTCTTTAATAGCCTTTACTAAAGCTAATTCTTGTTTTTCCATAATATTGTATTTGAGTGTGGCATCTCTTAAGGATTTAATGAAAAATGCAAATGGTTGTTCATATCCCTCGTCATTCTTTTGCAACAAGACTTCTGCATTAGTGTGTTCTGAAGCAAAACAAAAATTATAAAATCTTTCTGAAAATCAGGATTTATAAGGACTAGAGTTTTGGTAAGGGCTTCCTTGATGGCTTCAAAGGACTGTTTTACCTCCCTGTCCATTTAAGTGCTGAATATTTTCTTAACATGTTATTTAGCTCTCTAATTAGTTCTGCTAAATTTGAAATTCTTTGATGTTTCTAGGATGGGTGATGGTCAAGATTGCCTCTATTCTAGTAGGATCTATTCTAATTCCGTCTTTGGATATTATATGTCCCAACAGTTTACCTTCTTCTAGACCAAAGAGTGTCTTTTTGGGATTTAAGGAAATACCAAATTTCCTGCATTTAATGAAAACTCTTCTCAGGTGATCTAGGTGTTCATTATTAGATTTAGAAAAGACTGTGATGTCATCTTGGTAAACCACTAAGAAGTCTTGGATCTCCTTGGAAAAAGCTATATCTATAGCTCTTTTAAATGTTGCTCCTGCATTCATTAATCCAAAGGCATTTTAAAATACATGAAGGTACCCCAAGGAGTAGTAAACACAGTTTTGGCTTGGTCCTCCGGTTGAACTAAGATCTCATTATATCTAGAAAATCCATCAAGCAATGAAATTATGGATGAGATGAATACACTCTGAAGGATATGGTGTATTTTTGGTAAAGGATAGTTGTCTTTTAATGAGACCTTGTTTAAATTTCTGAAATCAGCACAAAGTTTGATTTCTCCATTTTTCTTCTTAGTAGTGAGTAAGTTTGAAACCCAATCTGAATATCTAATGAGAGCTATAATTTGGGCATCATACATTCTTTTAACTTCTTTCTCAATAGATGGAATAAGAACTGGATTAATCCTCCTAAGTTTCTGTTTAAAAGGTTTATGATCCTCTTTGATAGGTATCTTATGTTGAATTATGCTAGTGTCATAAGACTTCAAGTCTTCATAACTCCACGCAAAAACATCTTGAAAATCTTTAAACAGATTTATGTATTTAACCTTTTCCTCTGGAGGTAAGGCTTTTGATATTTTAATGAGCTTTGGTTTTTCCTCAGTTCCTATGTTACATTCTTCTATATCTTCTCTTAAAGGCTCCATTTTTGGTTTCCTAGCTACATCGTTTGAGTCAAACAAATCTTCTAATGGGACTAAACCCTTAGGCAAAAAATTATTTTTAAGATTAAGAATTTCAGGATCATCATTCATTATTTCTTCTATTTCTACATTTTCTAAGTTATCTACTTCTAATTTAGTGAAATTAGTGGGTTTAGGTATATCTAAAATATTTACATCTATCCCACTATCTATGTCATTATCTACTCTACAGTTTGTATCTATATTACAATTCTAAAACTCACCTTCAGCATTCATGAAGTCATAAATTTGGGAATCCTGTGAGAAAATCTGCCAATACTCCAAATTGTTTGGTATGACAGGCCTATGTCTCACTTCTGCAACGTTCTGATGGTTGGGATGAAAGGGAAATTTGCAGGTGTTGGAAATAATACTGAGAGGGGGGAGTGAATCAGTATTAGCAAGTCAGTAATATTTCATTTCCATATTCTGATTCATATACGCTACTTCAGTTAATTAAACTTTCGTGTATATGCAACTGTATATAAAGAAACTAGCGTATACCATGTAAACTTAAAATTTAGTTAATTCTTCATAAGTTGATCATTAATCTATGTATTAGAACCATATAAACAGTAACCAAGAGCAGTAAAAACAGATCAGACAGTCACACACATGAACACAAGATATAAGGTGGAAACCCAATGTGAGTGAAAACCACCTGCTGCAATCGTCTCTATCTTTCTTTTAATAAGAAACTTATTTTACAATATTTTGTACTGGTGTAGTCTTATACCAATACGCAAGCTTCTACCTGCAGAAGGCTACAACCTTCTCTCATTCTCCAGCTTCTCCTGGAAGGGAGCTACAACCCCTTAGCTCTTGCCTTAGCTAATGTACTAGTATGTAGGTGATGACCTACAAAAGGCTACAACCTTCTCTTTTCTTCCAAAGACCACATTTCATTAATGTTCAGACTTGATCCATCAATAACATCAATCAAACATCAAATATATCTACATCAACCAATCTCCTTTGCACCAACCAAAACTGAATCAAACAATCACTTTTCTGAATGTTGTAACCAGAACATAGTAATAGTAACCAGAACCCAATCCAGAACCCAGAACACTGCAACAGTAAACAGAAGTAGCTAAAACATATTTTATGAGGTGTACACTACTTCAATGTGTCGAACCTACGTGCATACACACTTTTCTCAAGGCGGACCTGCATATACACAGTTTTGAAATACTGAACCAGCGTGTATACACACCTTTACTATACAGAACCTACGTACATATCTGTAAAAGATGATTTCACCTTTACGGCTGTTTAGACATTAGTTATACCCAGACCATTAGATTTACAGATTATGACATGTGTCAATTATTTATATAAAAGGTCAAAAACCACACATAGATACTTCTCTTCAAGCCTTAAGATCTTGACCCATCAATAGAACTTATCCTTCTTCAAGCGCTCAAGTTCCTCCTTGATTCAGATCCAGCTATGCATCATTACCCAATGACTAGTATTCTAGATCTTTCTCTTCATTAGATATTCAATGCATGAGTACCTTTGCCTAATGATCTTCTCCTCCTTTTATAGTCTTAGGCCTTACTCAATACCATGGTCCAAAACCACTTAGAACCAATACCTTGGACCAAATACCTAGGGTCAACATGTCAGACAAGATACCTTGGACCAATACCATGGATCACAATACCATGGTCCAAATACCATGGACCAAAACCAAATTCTCCAACATGTATGTGCCTTTCCTTACATGAAAGTGCTTGTATATGCATACGCGCCTTTTGGTTGTCGAACCCGTGTGTATATGTAGCTTGGTCAAAGGGAACCTACGTATATCTCTTTTTATTTCATTTTGTTAGCCTAAACTGCGATCTGTCATCTGAGTGAGTTGCCATCAGGGACAACACTTGTGCGATAGTGCCAAACCTGTTTCATAATGCCAACAATCTCCCCCTTTGGACTTGATGGCAACCCCAAGTCACTCTCCCCCTTTGTCATCAAGGGAAAAGGGTTATGCTCCCCCTGAGTACATGCTGAAATCTCTGATGTGCTGAAGTGCACTGATCATGCTCCCCCTGACTGTAAGCAAGGTCTGCAAAAAGATGTTATTCATCATAAATGACCTTCCTATCACCAAAGACTCATACATACATCCATTTCCCAACCAAGTGGGGATATACCAAGATTGACTCATCCACCCAAGCAAGTGGGGATACAAAAAAAGTTTATACATTACATCATCCATCCCAAGCATAGTGGGGAAACAAAATAGGTCATTACATGACCTTGATAAAAAGAGATATACATGACATAGAGACAAAATATCTAAAACAAGACTACGATAATCATCAGCAATTATCATCAACAACATCTATCAATCACCATCCAGACTAGTAACCATGATGTCCCTTTGCACCTATTCCACCTGAATCAGAAAAAACTATGAAATTGTACCAAGATAATGCCAACAATTAGAAGTATATGCTCCCCCTGAACCTGTGCCAGATGATCACTGTCAGACCCATATCAAACTCTTTTCATCCTGAGTCTGGCCCATTGATATTCTTCAACCAACATATACGCGGTTGTATATACAGAAACCTGCGTATGTACGTGGATACGCTTCATGAAACTCGCGTACAACCACTGTTATCTGAAATAGATAAGATTCAACAGCAAGATGATGCATCAAGTACTCCTAGCTTCTGTCTGAGATATTCAAATGTTTCTCCGGGCAGTCGTTTGGTGAATATATCAGCAACCTGTTCTTTGGAGGGAACATACTCCAATTTGACCTTTTGTTCAAGCACCTATTCACGTAGAAAATGGTATTTGATGGGTATGTGATTCGTTTTGGAATGCATGAATAGATTCTTTGAAATATTGATTGTACTTATATTATCACATAGAATGGAGATGGGTGGAGTACAGGTGATTTGAATGTCTTGCAATGTTTACATCATCCAAAGGAGTTGAGTGCAACAAGATGCAATAGCCACATATTCTGCTTCAGCTGTAGATAATGCAATGGGACTTTATTTCTTGCTGAACCAAGACACTAATCTAGAACCCATATACAATGCACCACAACTAGTTCTTTTCTGTCATCCATGCTTCCTACCCAATCTGCATTTGTATACGCATGAAGTGTAAGATCTATATCCCTAGGATACCATAAACCAAAATTCTGAGTTCCTTGAAGATATTTGAAGATCCTTTTGACTGCCTAAGGGTGCGATTCCTTTGGATTTGCTTGGAATCTTCCAACTATTCCCACTGCATGCATGATGTCTGGTTGGGTACCTGTTAGATAAAGCAAACTGCCAATCATGGATCTATAGGTTGGTTGGTGTACTGTTGTTGATTCATCATTTGAGCTGAGACTGCATCTGGTTACCATGGGGGTACATACAGGTTTAGAGTCTTCCATGTCGTATTTTTTCAAGATCTGCTTGAGATACTTGGTTTGTGACAAAAAGATGCCATCTTTCTTTTGTTGAACTTGTAGACCAATAAAATATGTGAGCTCACTTAGCATGGACATTTCAATTTTTTTCTGCATTACAAAGGAAAAGCTTTAACTCATGGCTTCTTCATTGCTACCAAAAATGATATCATCAACATACACAACAAGTATTAGCAATTTATCATTATCAATCTTTATATATAGATTGCTATCAGCTGATACTTTTGAAAACCCTTGTTGATGGAGATATTTGTCAAGACGGTAATACCATGCCCTTGGAGCTTGTTTTAGACCATAGAGAGCCTTTCTGAGTCTTCATACAAGTTTTGGATCATTTCTAAGGATGAATCCATCTAGTTGCTCAATATATACTTCTTCTTCTAAGTCCCCATTAAGAAAAGCAAATTTTACATCCATTTGGTATACTTTGAAATTCTGAAAACTAGAAAGAGCAAGAAACATTCTTATGGATTTCAGTCTAGCAACAGGTGCAAAAGTTTCTTCAAAGTCTATACCTTCTTATTGAGCATACCCTTTACAAACAAGTTTGGCCTTGTTTCTAATAACTTCTCCATTTTCATTCAGCTTGTTTTTGAATATCCATTTGGTTCCTATGACATTCTTATCATTAGGTCTAGGAACCAATTCCTAAGTATTATTCCTTTCAATCTGCTCAAGCTCTTCATTCATGGCCTTGACCCAACATTCATATTTGCATGCTTCATTCACATTTTGTTGTTCAATGGAGGAAAGCAATGCAAGATAGCTTGAGGATTCTGTAATAATTCTTCTTGTTTGCACACTTGCCTCTTTCTGTCCCAAAATTTGAGCCTCTAGATGATTTTTCTGGACATACCTGGATGGAGTCTTTTCTTCTGTCATTATCTGTTCTTCTGGTGCTTCATTAGTTTCTTCTTCTTCAGAATTAGTCTGATTTGATGTGGAAGGATAATCACCATCTTCTTCACAATCTTTGGTTTTTACCTTCTTTGAATTTTTGCCTGCTCCATCAATCACAACATCAATACTTTCAACAATTTTTCCAAGTCTTTTATTATAACATTTATATCCTTTACTTTGGGAAGAGTAACCAAGGAGAATGCCTTCATCTGCTCTAGGTTCAAACTTGCGAAGGTTTTCATCAGTCCTTTTGATGTAACATTTTCTTCCAAAAACTTTGAAGTATTTTATAATAGGCGTCTTACCATACCAAAGTCCATGAGGAGATTGAGTGTTGTTTACCCAAACATTTGTTTTGTTGAGAATAGTGATGTCAGCGAATGCAGCTTCACCCTAGAAGGTTGCAAAAGTTCTAGATTCATCTAGCATAGCATGAGCCATTTGTTGAACAGTTTTGTTCATCCTTTCTACTACTCGATTTTGCTAAGGTGTTCTTGCGGTGGACAATTATCTTTTTATTCCATGTTCTTCACAAAAGTCGAAGAATTCATCTGAGGTAAATTCCCCTACTCGATCAGATCTGAGACATTTGATTTTGTGATCTGATTCATTTTCAACCAGGGCTTTGAAGGCTTTGAACTTTTCGAAAGCTTCGTCTTTGAGCTTTAGAAGTCCTATCCAACATATTCTTGAAAAATCGTCAATGAACAATATAAAATATTCTTCCCCACGAGGTGAATTTTTCCTTGATGGTCCACATAAGTCAGTGTGAACAAGTTCAAGAGGCTTACTAGCTGATCCTTCCTTTTCAGGGAAATGAGTTCTGGTTTGCTTACCAAATTGACATGATTTGCATATTTTATTTTCTGGAATGCGGATATCCGAAAGATCACGAACCGCCTGGTATTTGCATGCTTTTCTTATTTGAGGGAAGCTTAGATGACCCAGTCTTCTGTGCCATAGCTAGTGTTCATCATTTTTTCTTAGATAGCGTTGTTGTTGTCCTCCTTTGAGTATGTACAAGTTGTTTGGAGTTCTTACACCTTTGATCACTATTTCTCCTGTATCAAGCTCATGAAAAACACATCCATTTGATCGAAATATTACTTCATTTCCTTGATCACACATTTGACTGACACTCAATAGGTTATGCTTTAGACCATAAACATACATAACATTCCTAGCTTTAACCTTTTCTTTTAAGAGAACAGAGCCTTTACCTTTTATGACTGCAAGAGTGTCATTACCAAATGAGACCTTCTTTTCCTTTTCGAAGGCGTTATATGACTGAAGTTTTTCTTTATCACCTGTCATGTGTTTCGAGCATCCACTGTCGATATACCATTGATTTTCTTGTCCTTCTACATACAAGGCTATTCCACATCTTTATATTTGTAGTTCTTTCTTTCTCCATGTTTTGGGGTCCAATGAAGCTTGCTCCTTTTAAGATGTTTTCTGAAATTTACTCCTTCATTCAAAATCTTCATGACCGAAGTTGTTACAGATAGAGCATTCTATTTCATTTTCAAGAGAAGAAAAGTTATTGTAGGTTCTTTTCATGATCCTAGTCACATTCCTTTGATTTCGTGCTTCTCTGGTCATGATGGTCTTGTAAGCAACACATTGAGCAGCTTTGTGTCCAAACTTATGACATGAAAAACATTGGCCATTAAAGAAATTCCTGTGATTATCAAATCTACTTACCTGATGGTTTTAGTTTCCATTGAAATTCATTATTGAAGCGAATTGAGAGTAATTTACCTATGGTTGGTTATAGCTTCTATTCATCCTTGAAGTAGATTGAGCCTGATTTACCTGATGATATTCTTTATGCCTTTGCTGACGATTGTCAACCTATTTACTTCTCCTTGCTGCATCAAGATATATTTTGGAGGTTGATGGCTTCTGCGCTTGAGATGTTTCTTTAGTATATCCAAGACCTGCCTTTATCAGAGGAGAATGCTGCACTTTGATAATTTCATCTAAATTTTCTGATCCTTTCACAAATCTAAGATTGAGTGCTTTTGTTTTCTCAATATCTTTTCTTAGACCCACAATTTCACATTCTAACTTTTCATTTTGTTTTTCCCTTTCAGCGAGTTGGAATGTCAGAGTACCTATAATCATACTCTTTTCTTCTAAACAAATTTTAAGTTTAGAAATTTCTTCATATATACCATCTTCATCTAAAGCATCCAATAAATTATCGTCTTCAAAATCCATCAGAAGTCTATAGTCATTATCATCTTCATCTTCATCACTATTTTATAAACCATCACTATCTTCATGCGTATAATAGCTCTTCTTACTTACATTCTGTTTTCTATTCAAATTTTCTAGTTCCTTACCTTTATCAAGCTTTTCTTTATGAGGACATTTGGCCACATAATGACCTACTCTTCCACATGCAAAGCATTTAAAAGGTAGCTTAACTCTGAATCTTCCAATACCCTGTTGAAGGTTCTTGACAAAGTTTGCTTCTTCCTCTCCTTCTGAATTATGTCCTAATTCATTGACTTCTTGTCTTCCTGGAGCTTTGAATGCAGCTTCTCTCATATCTGATGGACCCCCTTTTCTCCTTTCGAAAGCAGTTAGGATTCCGCGCAGCTGTGTCATAGTAATACTTTGAAGATTCTACTTTTCTTCTATGGCAGAAACTTTTGATTCAAATTTAGAAGACAAGGATCTTAAAACCTTTTCAACTATAATAACTTCTTTTATCTCTTCACCCAATTTTTTCATGCGATTAACAATCTCATCTATACTTAAGAAGTAATTAGATATACTTTCATCATTTTTCATTTTGAGAGTTTCATATTGAATTCTGAGAGATTATAGTTTTGCACGTTTTACCTAGTCATCTCCTTCATAGCTTAGAATGAGCTTGTCCCATATTTCTTTGGTGGTTTTGAGCTGCATAACCTTGACAAATTCTGATTGTGACAGACTCCCCAATAATGTATTGAGAGCCTTGGCATTTGTTTCATACTACTTTTTACCTGTCGTATCTGTAGGAATTTCTCATGGAAATGTGTATCCTCCTTCCATGATTTCCCAAACATTTGTTCCAAGAGATTGAAGACAAGTTGTGGTTCTTACCTTCTAATAGATGAAGTTGCTCCCATCAAAGATCGGTGGTCTAATGGATCGCTCTCTTTCGTAGTGACTCATGATGATGGATCTTTCTTCAAGCGATCAAGATTCTTCTGAAGAACCTGCTCTGATACCAATTGTTGGAAATAACACTGAGAAGGGGGGGTGAATCAGTATTAGCAAGTCAGTAATATTTCATTTCCATATTCTGATTCATATACGCTACTTCAGTTAATTAAACTTGCATGTATACGCAACTGTATATAAAGAAACTAGTGTATACCCTGTAAACTTATAATTTAGTTAATTCTTCATAAGTTGATCATTAATCTATGTATCAGAACCATATAAACAGTAACCAGGAGCAGTAAAAATAGATCAGATATTCACACACATGAACACAAGATATAAGGTGGAAACCCAATGTGGGTGAAAACCACCTGTTGTAATCATCTCTATATTTCTTTTAATAAGAAACTTCTTTTACAGTATTTTGTACTGGTGCAATCTATACCAGTACGCAGGCTTCTATCTACAAAAGGCTACAACCTACAACCCCCTAGATCTTGTACTAGCTGATGCACTAGTACGTAGGTGCTAACCTACAGAAGGCTACAACCTTCTCTTTTCTTCCAGGGACCATGTTTCATTAATTTTCAGACTGGATCCATCAATAAAATCAATCAAACATGAAATATATCTGTATCAACCAATCTCCTTTGCGCCAACCAAAACTGAATCAAACAATCACTTTTTTGAATGTTGTAACCAGAACACAGTAATAGTAACCAGAACCCAATCCAGAACCCAAAACACTACAACAGTAAACAGAAGTAGCTAAAACATATTTTATGAGGTGTACGCTACTTCAATGTGTCGAACCTGTGTGCATACACACTTTTCTCAAGGCGGACCTGCAGATACGCAGTTTTGAAATACTGAACCAGCGTGTATATGCATCTTTACTATATGGAACCTACATACAGATCTCTAAAAGATGATTTAACCTTTACCACTGTTAAGACATTAGTTATACCTAGATTATCAGATTTTCAGATTAAGACATGTGCCAATTATTTAGATAAAAGGTCAAAAACCACACAAAGATACTTCTCTTGAAGCCTTAAGATCTTGACCCATCAATAGAACTTATCCTTCTTCAAGTGCTGAGGTTCCTCATTGATTCAAATCCAGCTATGCATCATTACCCAATGACGTGTATTCTAGATCTTGCTCTTCATTACATATTCAATGCTTGAGTACCTTGGCCTAATGATCTTCTCCTCCTTTATAGTCTTAGGCCTTACTCAATACCATGGTCCAAAACCACTTAGAACCAATACCTTGGACCAAATACTTGGAGTCAACACGTCGGACAAGATACCTTAGTCCAATACCATGGATCACAATACCATGGTCCAAATACCAGGGACCAAAACCAAATTCTCCAACATATACGCATCTTTCCTTGCATGAAATTGTGTGTATATGCATATGTGCCTTTTGGTCGTCGAACCCGCGTGTATACGCAGCTTGGTCAAAGGGAACCTGCATATATCTCTTTTTCTTTCATTCTGTGAGCCTGAACTGTGATCTGTCATCTGAGTGAGTTGCCATCAAGGACAACACTTGTGCCATAGCACCAAACCTGTGTCATAATTCCAACAACAGGTACTAGCAAAAGTGGTCGTATTGTAGGCCTACATATTCTGTTTTCTAGGAATGGCAGCAAAATTTGTTTCTAGAAGGTCTTTGATCAAATCTAGGATAGTCTCTCTATATTGACTCAGTCTGGGATTGTTTACAAAGTATTCACCATTAATTTGTATAATAATCAATTCTGAGTCTCCCATTATAAAAACTCTCTTGGCTCCAAGTTTTCTAACCATTTCTAATCCTAAGATTATAGCTTCATATTCTGCCATGTTATTTGTGCATTTAAAATTTAACCTAAATGCATGATCTTCAGAATGATTATTCTCCATGTTGTGGATCCACACTCCTGCACCTGCCCCTAACCTATTCACAGATCCATCAAAATCTAGATTCCATAGGGACTGATGAAAAATGTTTTCACTGTCAGCTATTTTGTATTTCTGTTCTACAGTTGTGACTTCCTTTTTGTCATGGTCTGAATTGTACAAGATGAAAGAGTCCATATCAAAATGCATGGAGTATATAGGGAAATTCTGTGGTTTTTCTGCACTCCTCACCATGTATTTCATCAAGGTCTCTCTATACAGTTTCCTTTGTTGACCAAAAACAGATATGGTGGCATATGACATATCTAATTGCAAGGATCCTTTCAATTTTTCTCCCCAAGAGCAAGATAACAACATTCCATATTTGGGTGGGATGTCTGCAACTACTATGTCCATTACAATACTCTTTGTTGGGCATTGGAATAGAGTTACACATAAATCCTTAATCAAACCAAGTCATTTAACTTGGCTAGAGTCAAAGGAAAACAGGTCCTTATATGGTCGAGTGATATCTAAGTTTAGTCTCTCCATGATTTCTTTTGGCATCAAGTTATGGGATGCCCCTGAGTCTAGCATTACATTATGTAATATTTTTTCATGAATGTTTAGGCTAATGTAGAAAGGAGGAATTCCCCCTTGCTGATGAGTACCATTCACCTTAGGGCCAAACAATAATTCAGGTTGATCATCATTCAAATTGACAGTATCTTCTCCCTCTCCTATATTTAAATTTTTAGTTATATGTGATCTATAGGATTCAGTTTTTACTAGTTCGGTCAAAGGAACTGATATCTTTAATTTTTCTATTTCAGTCTTGAGGTTGAAAGGGAGTTGAGCTTTGTTTGTTTGGATGAGATCTTCCTTAACAAATGCAGTTTGTGTGTTTTTATCTTGTTTTTCAGTACTAGGTAATTCAGTCTGTGTTTCAGCAGTTTTGTGTTGATTACTCCTATTTGGAATGTTTTGAGTGACTATTTCAGTTTGAGTTTCGGATGAAGTTATATCTACAATTTTTGGGCTAGAAGTCTCTTGTGTTCCCCTAGGAAGGATTTGTAAAATTTTAGTAACAGGAGCTTCTGTTATCTTTTTATTTTGGGTTTGGATTGATCTTTTAGTGGGAGCTTCATTGTTATTTTTAATTCTTAAGCTATATTGTTTGTGAACCTCATATATGGCAGATTCATAGCCCTGTTTAAAGTCAAAGGATTCACCAGATTATAATTGCAATTGTTGCAGCATATACAATTCATGTTCTTCTTCAGTAAGAAAAACAACATCTTCATTTTTTATTCCTAATAAGTTTATATGGGTCTCATGTTCTCCTTCATGGATTTTTGAACCCTCAGCATAGTTTTCCTAGAAGGGAGGTCTAATTTGTTGATCTGGTATTGCATTCTTTCCAGTGTTAGGATTCTTCCTGAAGTTGGGGTTTCTTATTGGGGGTGGCTATTGATTCTCCCACTAAGTTTCTCTTTCCGTGTTTTCTAATACATTCACTATTCTCTCTACACTCTTTTCCAAACTATCTATTTTACCATCAGAAGTGGAAGTTTCCTCTTTAATGGCAACTCTCTTTTTGTTTCTCATTCCAGATTTCTTGCCTCATATTTTAGCCTCTACAATAACAACATTACTTTGCATTTGTTCCAATGTTTCAAGATTTCTTTCCCTTAACTGGTATGACATGTCAATGTCAAAACCATCAGGGAATTTGTTTACTGCTAAGTCAGGTGGAGGCTTAATATTAGTAGGGATTGCATTATAGATGTTACTGAACCTAGTACAATAATCCTGAACAGAATCATTAGAATATCTTCTAACTCAGAAAGTATTTGTAGAGGGTTTTCCTTTCTCTCTCATCTATCAATGAATAATCTATGAAAAGAAGCTAAATCTGTAGTATGATTGGCTGGTAAAGCCTTGAACCATTTCTTAACATCCCCAGTTAATGTTTGGGCAAACAACCTAATTTGGACATCAGATTCATCTATCTCATGCAACTCAAAATAGTCAGTCATTTTGTTCACATGTTCTTGGGAAATACATTGACTAGTAGCATCAAACAAAAAGATTTTTCTTTGATAATCTGGGTCATGGCATGGAGTTGTGCAGGTAAAACTAGAGGTGCATATCAGTCTGCCATGGCTTGGATTCTAGCTTGACTAGGGGATAAAGTGCTGGTACTTGAGGAAGGGCTTGAAATGGATGGAGATGAACTAGATGTGGATGAGGTGTTTGGCTGATGAATAACTGGTTTAGGGGAATGGACTGTGGTGGATATTATTGGTGAGGTGGTAGTAAATGTAGGTGTATTTACAGTATTTGAAGATTGTGCAAAAATTTAAGAGGTAGCAGCAGTAAGGGCAGTTAGTTCAACAGATTGTTGAAGGTAAGCATCATCTATATGGCTTATCAATGTAGAGGTTAAAGCTTCTAACTTGTCACAAGTGTCCAAGACAAGTTTATTTAAATCCGGATGGATAGGCACCTTTTTTGATTCAATGAGTTGAATAAAATTAGGGTCTAACACAGTTTCGTGACCTGCGTTCTCCGATTTAGTTCTAAACAATGAGAGGTCAAATGACAAATCAAATGGAATTTCCTCTAAAGTTGACAACTCCTCACGGAGTGAATTTCCTTTAACTAACTGGCTACTACCTGCTTGAGTTTCTACCTTTTTTGGTTTTCTTAAAATTCTATCTGGGTCATCAACTATTGTAAAAGGGTTTGGATCTGGATTTGCCTTGGTATAGTGAGTCTTCTTGGGAGCCAGAATTTTAACTTTTTAATTTTTTTTTACAAAACTTTTCAAGAACAACTTCTAAAAATGACCTTAAGGGGCTCAAGATGAAAGTTAAGGTTTCCTTAAAGTTTTATTTTATTGAGGATCGAAGTCCCTAGTATGGTCGCCAATTATGTTATCACTCCAAAATTTCTCTAGAAGTTATTGAAGAAAGAAATGTTTAGAGGTAAATACAAATCAACTTTGGAGATCAGGATCTAGCCTTCCTAATCTCAGAGAGGGCTCTCTCTTTTTTATTTAACTTTGTTTGGTTATTTGATTTTAGGCTAGTTATTGTTGTACTTGGGTTTTGATTTGAATTTTGGTGGTGGGATCACTTAGATGAACATAGGTTTGATTTTACCATTAGGCTATGGGGTCAAATGCCAAACAAGAAAGACTGAATCAAGTTCTAAAAACAGTGTCTGTAGGGCAAGATAGAGGAGTTAGTACAGATCTCAAAGGCTTGATGGTGAAATGGTTTCCAGTCAGTTCCAAGGAGCAATTAAGGGTTCCTTAGACCAGATTATGAAGAGAAATGAAAGAGGTCAACCAGGATGGGAGAGAAATTAAGGGTTCTCAAATCTGGATATCAGAGGAAAACATATAAATGATTAACTGTGAAAAAAAGAGTGTACTTGAACAAATTAAGAGTTAAATTTATGGTTAATTCATTCAAATTTATACAACATTTAAGTTTATGAAACACATAAGAAAGTAAGAAAATCATACAAAGAAGATACTTCACTGTAATAGCTCATCTCATGAATCATGTAATGCAATCTTTTTATTACTTGCTCTAGTCTGTTGACTTGAAAATTGGTACAATAACCCTTAGGTTTAAGATCAAAATAACTCTACAAATGTATAGCAATCCACACTCACTACTTTGAATTATGAAGTATTTATACAAAAATTAATTTACAAAATATCCCAAACTGCCTTGGGAACTAATCTAGGAGAAAGAAATATCTTCATGTAAGAAGATAGAGACAGCTGTTGAACTGCTGCTTGTTGTCCCTGTTATTTAGGTTCTGTTGGCTTTGATCTTTTGCCTTTTAATATGCTTAGCTATTTGGTTTTCATGTTGGATGCTCTATTCACTCTAATATTTCAACTAATACACTTTCACCTGATACACTTTGACCTCCGACAATGGCACTACTCTTCCTGAGTTCACCAGTAATTCCCCTACCATTTTTATGGATTCATTCATTGTTCTCTTGCCTCTTTTCCCCACCTTTTCCTTGTGTTCCTGTCTCTTTTCCTTCACTAGCCCTAGCCCTAAATGTTCAGGTTGGCTTATGATTACTGAGCCCCACTTGTCTCTATATCACTGGAAGGTTTCTTTATAGAGTTGTTTCTGATCTTTCGAGATGAATATTTCATCCAAATGTCTCCATTCCTGCAATAACCACTTCATGACTTATTCTTCTGCACTTAGGTCATCTTTCTAGTTGTCAATCTCCATTAGGGTTTCCACCATTTGCATGTTGTCCTCTGGTCCTTCCTCAACCTCAATCACCATTTCCTTCTTTCTTTTTTTCCCTCTGTTCCTTTATCTTCCTGACTTTCTTTTGCCTGTGAATTGTCGCTCGTCTCTGTCCCTAGATCTTCTTCCTGTAAGACCGAAAATCGGTTTTGCGACCTTTGCTCCTTCTCTTCTTGGTTTTCTTTGTGGTTCCTAGCCTATCTCAAGGTTCTTTTCCTCCTTTTCAGCTCTTTATACCCATCTCCTTCCACTTTCGCCATCAGGTCCCCATCCCTTTCCTCCACCGAGTGATTGACTGTCTGGTTAAGGGGGCAAGCCCGGAACAAGTGGCCATATTCGTGGCATCTGTGGCACCAGAACCGAATGTGCTCATAGTCAATCGGTTGTGGCCATACCTCATCGTGGTACTCTAGATCTATGTAATCTGGGAGTGGTTCCGTTATGTTCATGTAGACTCAAAGTCTGGTGTAGGAGGTGTATCAGCCTTTCCTTGTTGAGTCTGCTACCTTTACAAAAGTTTTGATTGAGTTTCCAATGCCTTCTAGTATCTCTGGATCCTAGAAGTCCATTGGTAAGCCAAATAGCCGAACACATATTGGCGCAGCCAGAAGTTTCATCTGGTCAGGGTTGTAGCATTCTTCCCAATGCCTGATGAAGAGGCCAACATTGTTAAAGAAGTATGGTCCGTCTTCAAAAATCCTCTCTTTTTCTTCAATGTTTGAGAACATCACTGTGAAGAATCCTTTCACTCCCAGCTTCAGATCTATGTGCCCTTTTGGCTGCTATCGTTGTTGGATCCATTGAATTCTTTCTCTGTCAGCCATGCTCCTATAAATTTCCAGATGAGGGCATGGTCCTTCATGTACCTTCAATACTCTTCCATCTTATTGTTGTTGGAAATAATACTGAGAGGGCGGGGGTGAATCATTATTAGCAAGTCAATAATATTTCATTTCCATAATCAAATTCATATGCCCTACTTTAGTTAATGGAACTTGCATGTATATGCAATTGTATTTAAGGTAACTGGCGTATATCCTGCAAACTTATGATTCAGTTAATTTATCATATGTTGATCTTTACTCAGTGCATCAGAACCATATAAATAGTAACTAGGTGCAGTAAAACAGAATAGACAATCACATACACATGAACACAAGATATAAGGTGGAAACCCAACGTGGGTGAAAACCACCTGCTGCAATCGTCTCTATCTTCTTTTTAATAAGAAACTTCTTTTTACAATTTTTGTACTGGTGCAGTCTTATACCAGTATGCAGGTTTCTACCTGCAGAAGGGTATAACCTTCTCTCATTCTCTAGCTTCTCCTAGAAGGGAGCTACAACCCCCTAGCTCTTGTACTAGCTGATATGTTTACTAGTACATAGGTTCCAGCCTACAGAAGGCTACAACCTTCTCCTTTCTTCCAGGGACCACGTTTCATGAATTTTCAGACTGGATCCATCAATAACATCATTCAAACATCAATTACATCTGCATCAATCAATCTCCTTCGCACCAACCACAACTGAATCAATCAATCACTTTTCAGAATGTTGTGACCAGAATACAGTAACTAGAACCCAGAACACTGTAACGACAACCAGAAGTAGCTAAAGCATATTTTATGAGGTATACACTGCAATGTGTCGAACCTACATGCATATGCACTTTTCTCAGGGCAAACCTGCATACAAATATGCAAATCAATTTTAAGATGTATACATTGTTTTGATATGCAGAACCAGTGTATATACGTGCCTTTTCTAAGGTGAACCTGCGTACAGATCTATGAATGATGATTTAATCTTTACAACAGTTCTAGACTTAAATTATACCCAGATCATCATATTTATAGTCTACAACATGCGCCAGTTATTCAGATAAAAGATCAAAACACACAAAGATACTTCACTTCAATCTTTAAGATCTTGGTCCATCATTAGACCTTATCCTTCCTCAAGCGCTAAGGTTCATCCTTGATTCAGATCCACCTATGCACCATAAGTCAATAACCTGTATTCTAGATCTTTCTCTTCATTAGATATTCAATACCTAAATGCCTTTGCCTAATGATCTTCTCCTCCTTTGATAGTCTTATGCCTTACTCAATACCATGGACCAAAACCACTTAGAACTAATATCTTAGACCAAACACATGGGGTTAACACTTTGGATAGGATACCTTGGACTAACACCATGGATCAAAATACCATTGACCAAATACCAGGGACCAAAACTAAGTTTTCCAACATGTGCGCGCCTTTCCTTCCATGAAAGTATGTGTGTACGCCATACATGCCTTTTGGTCTGCGAACCCGCATGTACATGCACCTTGGTCAATGAGGAACCTGAGTATACCTCTCTTTCTTCATTTTGAGAGTCTGAACTATGATCTATCTTTTGAGTGAGTTTCCATCAAGGACAACACCTGTGTCACAGTGTCAAATCTATGTCATAATTCCAACAATCTCCCCCTTTGGACTTGATGGCAACCCCAAGTCACTATCACTCTCCCCCTTTGTCAACAAGGGAAAAGGGTTATGCTCCCCTTGAGTACATGTTGAATGTTTGATCCCGATTTAAATAGGAATGCAATAAAATATAGAGATAACCATAAGGACAGATATGCAACAGAAATAATACTTCATTTCATTAATGGAAAACACTGAAATATGCTTACAAATAGAAATAGAAATAACCCAGCTAGGGCGATGGTAGCTTATCTCTGAGAAGAGATGTGTCGGCTACATGCCTCTGAACTGTTCCCAACCGTGTTTACAATGAGGCTCGAAGGCCTATTTATTATTGAGAAACAATGGAAAACCCTTCACATTCCAAAACCTAATCCTAGAAGATGAAATGCCAAATTGTGGGCCCCGTTTTGGGGTGAGTTGGACAGCCAACTTCCCGGGGTCGCGAATTGGTCGTATTATCTCCGTTTGACGCGTGATAGCTTGTTGGAAAGATATCTCTGAGGAATACAATGGAAAAGACCATTTTTATCAAAAAATTTACTGGCGGTAGATCTCCCAAAAAACGTCGTTTAGGGCCCCAAAACGGCTCCAGAAGTTCAGGACCCGAAAAACTGCTAAAAATAGTAAGTTGTGCTACAATTAAGGAAACTGAAAATGTTGAGAGAAACAATGGTGGGGGTCTAGGTGGACTTGGCAGGTGGCCACCAAGGTCCACCTGGATCATTCCTCCCCCCTTAGGAAGCAATGGTCCCCATTGCGTTGAGTTCCTCCATGAGATGAGGAAACTTTTGCTGAACTTGGTCCCTGGTGAACCACTTGCCCTAGTGAAGGAGTTGGCCTGCTTTGACAACTCGATACAGTTGGATATTCTCTTGGCAAGTGTTCTTGACCTGTTTGTCCATGATCTGACTAGTTGCAGCTTGTTCCATGCAATCTTCATTTAATTCTGTGGGTGTGAGCTGTTCTGCAATGTCGGATGTGTCTAGCAATGGTGGAAAGTAAGGCCGAAGGTGGTCCACATTGAACACTGGGTGTAGACCAAGGAATGTGGGAATGCTGAGCTCAAATGCATTGTCTCCCATGGCCTTAATAATGGTGTAAGGACCATATCAGAGTGGTCTCAGTTTCCTATAGGCTCCAGTAAGGCGTTCCTTTTGCAAATGCAACCAGACTTTGTTGCCCACTTGAAACTTGTGTGGCACCCGATGTTGATCATGTCGCTGCTTGTACTTGGCATTTGATTTTTCCAGAATGTCATGGACCTACTGGCGAATATGTTGGATGTGCTCAATGAAGCTGGTTGCCTTATCTGTTTCGGACTGGACATGAGCTGAATCTATGTGAGTAGCTGCAAGTGGCATGGCCACATCAATGGGGAATAGTGGCTGGAATCCTAGGCCCACCTGAAAAGGGCTGTGGCCCGTCGAGCTATGAAGAGCTCGGTTGTAGCTGTGCTGAACATAGGGGAGGCTCTTGTCCCATGTGCGTGGATGCTTTGAGTTGTACATGTGCAGAATGTGTACAATCATCCGATTGACAACCTCTGTCTGGCCATCAGTTTGAGGATGGAAGGCTGTGGACTTAGTGAGTTTGGTGTCCAGCATTGACTAGAGACTGGACAAAAATGTACTGAGGAACCGACTGTCCCAATCTGAGAGGATAGACTGTGGGATCCCAAAGTGCACCGAAACTCGTTCAAAGAAGAGTTTAGTAGTGGCTTCTGTTGTGATATTCTTCTTGCAGGCCGCCATAATGGCCATCTTCGATAACCTGTCGATGACCACAAAAACACAATCATTTCCATGCTTAGTGGAAGGAAGGCCTGACATGTAATCCATGGAGATGGATTCCCAAGGTCGACTATGGGTAGGCAGCGGGGTATAGAGGCCTTGCTTCTTGATGGTTGGTTTGGCAATGGCACAGGCAGTACATGATCTGATGTATTTCCCGACATCTTGTCGAAGATTTGGCCAATAGAAATACTTTTGCAGTACTACCACCATTTTCTCGACCCTGAAATGCCCAGCAGCCTGACTGTAGTGTGCTTCCCAAATCATCTTGGCACGCTCGCTTGAAGGAACAAAAAGGTGACCCAGGTGGCATAACAGGGCATCTTGGAGATGAAAATCTGGAACATGCCAACCCCCCAAGAGTGTCTGGTATGTGTGGCCAAATTCTAGGTCGCTTTTGTAGAAAAGTGGCCAATCAGAAGTCTCGTGCCCACAAGAGTTGAGCACGGTGGTTAACGCCATGATTGGTGGTCGACTGAGGCAATCTGCAACATTATTGGTGCTGCCCTTCTTATACTTGATATTCAAGTGGAATTGTTGCAGATATGTAGACCACTTCTGATGGCGATCATTGTGCAATTTCCCTTGGGTCTGTATGAACTACAGGGGGCAGTGGTCTGTGTGGATGACCGTTTCCTTCCCCAAAATGTAATGCTTCCATTGTCGGCAAGCCTGCACAATGGAATACATCTCTTTATCATAAGTGGGATACTTCCGGACTGTGTCTGAAAGTGTTTCACTGTGATATGCCACTGGATGCCCGTGTTGAGTAAGGACTGCCCCAATAGCATAGTCAGAGGCATCTGTCTCGACCTAAAATGGTTGTTGTAAATCTGGTAACGCGAGCATCGGTGCCGTGCAGAGGCAATCTTTCAACTCTTTGAATGCCTTCTATTGAGATGCAGACCAGAAGAATTTCACTTTCACTCCTCCCTTGGTGACTTGACTCAAGGGCCAAGTGATATGAGAAAACCCCAACACGAACTTGCGGTAGAAGTTGGCAAGACCTAGAAAGCTGCGAAGCTCCGTCAGAGTCGTTGGAAATGGCCAATCCCGAATGACTTGGATCTTGGCCGGATCTACATGCACCCCCTGTTCATCAATAATGTATCCCAGATACTGAACCTGGGTCATGCCAAAAGTGCATTTCTCCAAATTGGCACATAGCTTGTGTTGCCGCAGTGTTTGAAGAACCTGTCGGATGTGGTGGAGGTGCTCTTCCCAACTCTGGCTAAAGATCAGAATGTCATCCAAGTATACCACTACAAATGAGTTGGTGAATGGCCGCAAGATGTCATCCATTAGCCTCATGAAGGTTGCAAGAGCATTCGTCAATCCGAAAGGCATAACCAACCATTCGAAGAGGCCCTCCTTGGCTTTGAAGGCAGTCTTCCACACATCAGAGGGTTCAATTGGTACTTGGTGATATCCTGACTTCAGATCGATCTTGCTGAGATATTTTGCCCCCTTTAGTTGGTCCAAGAGGTCATCAATCCGCAGGATCGGGTACCTATTACGAACAATGATCTTGTTCAGTGCCCGATAGTCAATACAGAGTCTCCAAGTCCCAGCCTTCTTCTGTACCAACACGATCGGGCTCCCACAAGGTGATGAACTCGGACGGATGTGACGTTTCTGCAACAGCTCCTGAATCTACCTCTTGATTTCATCATTCTCCAGAATGGAGCACCGATAAATTGGTCCATTGGGTAGCAGCACACCTAGGGTCAGATCGATGGAGTGCTTGACTTGACAGTGCAGAGGAAACCCTGCGGGGGAGGTGAAGAGGTCCTCGTACTCCTTCACGACCTTATCCATCTGTAGTTGTTGTGCAGAGGGGTCTTGTCTGGAGGTCATGGCTACTGTCTTATTCTTTCCTTGCGGGCGTATCATCAGGAAAACAAATTTCCCAGTCTTGAAAATTAGCTTACTGCATTGTTTTGCAGTAATCAAAGAGACGGCGGTAGGCGGTGCTACCTCTGGTATCCTGTACAACTTATTTCCCAATGTAACAATAACAACACGGGGCCTTGGTTCATACACAGCATGTCGCTTCCACAAGTATGGTTGTCCTAATAATACATCACAAACTTCAAGGGGAGCAATGTCACACAATACCTCATCTGTGAAGGGCTTGATGTTGTACGGAAGGTGACATTTCTGGCTCATGCGAAGATCCCGTCCTTGGTGAAGCCACCCGACGGTGTATGGTTGTGGATGTGTTGTGGTCGGCAAGCCCAACCGCTTCACAACCTCTGCCGAAATGAGGTTCTTTTGGCTCCCGCTATCGACAATGAACTGTAGCGGGAAGCCCTTTACCCACATCTGGGAGTGGAAGAGACGCTCCTCGTCGTCTGGATCTTTAGGTTCATTTTTCTGGATCTTTGCGGTAGTAACAATGGCGTTGGGATCCGCATCAATGATCTGCTTCCCTTTGTCATCCCCCTTGTCGGGTTCTGACTCAGAGTCGGAACATGCATCTGATTCTGGAACCTTTAGTTCAGCCGCCAGTGACTGCTTGGCTCGACACTCACTGGTGTTGTGAGTGGAGCTCTTATGGAACTCACACCATTTTCCCATGTCCTTTTTCGTCTTTGCGGCACTGTTCTTTGCCTGCAGCTTTGGCGGGTTGTCTTGGGCTGCCCCGCCTTAGCTTTGTCCTTTGTTCTGTGTTTTAGGGGCACCTTTCCCTTGCTTAAGATTCGCAGATCCAAAGTCTCGCTTCTTTTGTTTAAACTTCTGCTCGACCTTGACGACATATCGATACGCTGTGCCGAGTGAGGAGATGTTCAGGAATTGTATTTCTTCCTGGATGTACTTGTACAGGCAGCCGCGGTATTTGAGTATCAAATGCTGCTCCATATCCTTGATACCTAGCTTTGTACGAAGGGTATGAAAAAGATTGGTGAACTCCGACACATCTTGGTCCCTTCCCTGCCGCAACGTGGTCCATTTTATGTATTCATCCTCATAGCTTCCGACAGGGTAGTACTGCTCCTTGATGGCATCCCGGAATGAATTCCAGGTGGGTGTAGTTGAAAATAGTGAGCCAGTATTTTCATCCTTCTGCTCGCAGTAGGTTTCCCACCAGTCCTTGACGTGGGGGGCTGCTTTGAGAAGAGCAAAAACAATCTTTTCCCGACTTGAAAATTCATGAACATAAAAATAACCCTAGAAGATGAAACGCCAAATTGTGGGCCCCGTTTTGGGGTGAGTTGGACATCCAACTTCCCGGGGTCGCGAATTGGTCGTATTATCTCCATTTGACGTGCATGATAGCCCATTGGAAAGATCTCTCCGAGGACTACGACAGAAAAGAGAATTTTTATCAGAGAAATCGCTGGCAGTAGATTTCCCAAAAAACGTCATTTAGGGCCTCAAAACGGCTCCAGAAGTTTAGGACCCGAACAACTGCTAAAAATAGTAAGTTGTGCTACAATTAAGAAAACTGAAAATGCTGAGAGAAACAATGGTGGGGGTCTAGGTGGACTTGGCAGGTGGCCACCAAGATCCACCTGGATCAATGTTCTGATATGGTGAAGAGTGTTGATTGAGCTCCATGCTCAAGTCCATGCTCCCCCTGAAAATAAGCAATGTCTGCAAAAAGATGTTCTAAAAGAATAACATGACTCTATACATCATAAATGACCTTCCTATCACCAATGAATCATACATACATCCATCTCCCAACCATGTGGGTATATACCAAATGTTTATACATGTCAAAACAAGAACATTACATCATCCATCGCATGGATAGTGGGGAACCAAAATAGGTCATTTCATGACCTTGACATTAAAAGATATACCAAATATCTAAAACAAGACCATGATAGTTATCAGCAACTATCATCAGCAGCATCTGTCAATCACCATCTAAACCAGCAACCATGATCTCCCCCTGACCATGTTCCACCTGCATCAAAAACAATTGTGAATTTGTACCAAGATCTTCTAAGATAATGCCAACAATGCATTATTAGAATTATATGCTACCCCTGTGCTAGATGATCACTGTCAAACCCATATCAGACTCCTTTCATCCTGAGTCTAGCCCACTATTTTTATTCAAACCAACATATACGCGACTGTATCCATAGAAACTGGCGTATGTACGTGGATACGCTTCATGGAACTCACGTATAACCACTTTTCTCTGAAACAGATAAGTTTTAACCGTAAGATGATACATCAACTACTCCCAACTTCTGTCTGAGATATTCAAATGTCTCTCTAGGTAGTGGTTTGGTGAATGTATCAGCAACCTGTTCTTTGGAGGGAACATACTCTAATTTTACCTTTTGTTCAAGCACTTGTTTGCATAGAAAATGATATTTCATGGGTATGTGCTTGGTCTTGGAATGCATCACTAGATTCTTTGAAATACTGAGTGCACTTGTATTATCACATAGAATGGAGATGGGTGGAGTACATGTGATCTAAATGTCTTGCAATGTTTGCATCATCCAAAGGAGTTATGTGTAGGAAAATGCAGCAACCACATATTTTGCTTCAACTGTAGATAATGCAATTGAACTTTGTTTCTTGCTGAACCAAGACACTAATCTAGAACCCATATAGAATGCACCACCACTAGTGTTTTTCTATCATCAATGCTTCCTGCCCAATCTGCATCTGTATATGCATGAAGTGTAAGATCTGTATCTCTAGGATACCATAGACCAAAATTCGGTGTTCCTTGAAGATATTTGAAAATCCTTCTGACTGCTTGAAGGTGTGATTCCTTTGGATTGGCTTGGAATCTTCCAACTATTCCCATTGCATGCATGATGTCTAGTCGGGTACCTGTTAGATAAAGCAGACTGCCAATCATGGATCTGTAGGTTAGTTGATGTACTTCTATTGATTCATCATTTGAGCTGAGACTGCATCCTATTACATTTGGGGTACATACTGGTTTAGAATCTTCCATGCCATATTTTTTCAAGATCTACTTGAGATACTTCGTTTGTGACAAAAATATACCATCTTTCTTTTGTTGAACTTGTAGACCAAGAAAATATGTGAGCTTACCAAGCAAGGAAATTTCAAATTCTTGCTGCATTACCGAAGCAGAGTTTTGACTCATGGCTTCTTCATTGCTACCAAAAATGATATCATCAACATACACAACAAGTATTAGCAATTTATTATTGTCAATCTTTGTATATAGATTGCTATCAGTTGATCCTTTTGTAAAACCTTGTTGATGGATATATTTGTCAAGATGATAATACCAGGCCCTTGGAGCTTGTTTTAGACCATAGAGAGCCTTTCTAAGTCAACATACAAGTTTTGGATCATTTCCAAAGATGAATCAATCTGGTTGCTCAATATATACATATTCTTCTAAGTCCCCATTAAGAAAAGGTAGATTTTACATCCATTTGGTATACTTTGAATTTTTGGAAACTAGAAAGAGCAAGGAACATTCTTATGGATTCAAGTCTAGCAACAGGTGCAAAAGTTTCTTCAAAATCTATACCTTCTTGTTGAGCATATCCTTTACAAACAAGTCTATCCTTGTTTCTAATAACTTCACCATTTTCATTCAACTTCTTTTTGAATATCCATTTGGTGCTTATGATATTCTTATGATGAGGTCTAGGAACTAATTCCCAAGTATTATTCTTTTCAAATTTCTCAAGTTCTTCATCATGGCCTTGACCCAACTTTCATATTTGCATGCTTCATTTACATTTTGAGTTTTGAAGGAGGAAAGCAATGCTAGATAGCTTGAAGCTTCTGAAATAGTTCTTCTTGTCTGCACACCTGCATCTTTCTGTCCCAATATTTGAGTCTCTGGATGATTTGTCTGAACATACCTAGATGGTGTCTTTTCTTCTGCCATTATCTATTCTTCTGGTGCTTCATTGGTTTCTTCTTCAGAATTAGATTGATTTGATGTGGAAGGATAATCCTCATCTTCTCCACAAACTTTGGTTTTTACCTGCTTTGGATTTTTGCATGCTTCATCAACCACAACATCAATACTTTCAATAATTTTCCCAAGTCTTTTATTATAATACTTATATCCTTTACCTCAAGAAGAGTAACCAAGGAGAATGCCTTCATCTGCTCTGGGTTCAAACTTGCCAAGTTTTTCATCAGTCCTTTTGATGTAACATTTTCTTCCAAAAAATTTGAAGTATTTTACGGTAGGAGTCTTACCATACCAAAGTTCATGTGGATTTTGAGTGTTGTTTACTCGAGCATTTGCTTTGTTGAGAATAGTGATGACAACGAATGCAACTTCACCCTAGAAGGTTGCATGAGTTCCACATTCATCTAGCATAGCACGAGCCATTTGTTGAACAATTCTGTTCATCCTTTCTACCACTCCATTTTGCTGAGGAGTCCTTGCAGTGGAGAATTGGCTTTTTATTCCATGTTCTTCACAAAAGTCAAAGAATTCATCCGAGGTAAATTCCCCTCCTCGATTAGATCTGAGACATTTGATTTTGTGATCTGATTCATTTTCAACCAGGGCTTTGAAGGCTTTGAATTTTTCAGATGCTTCATCTTTATGCTTTAGAAGCCCTATCCAACACATTCTGGAGAAATCATCAATGAACAATATAAAGTATTCCTCTCCACGAGGTGAATTTTTCCTTGATGGACCACATAAATTAGTATGAAAAAGTTCAAGAGGCTTACTAGTTGATCCTTCCTTTTTAGGGAATTGTGACCTGTTTTTCTTACCAAATTGAAATGATTTGCATACTGTGTTTTCTGGAATGCTGATATTAGGAAGATCATGTACAACTTGGAATTTGCTTGCTTTTCCTATTTGAGAGAAGCTTAGATGCCCCAATCTTCTGTGCCATAGCCACTATTCATCATTTTTTCTTAGATAGCACTGTTGTTGTCCTCCCTTGAGTATATATAAGTTGTTTGGAGTTCTTCTACCTTTGATCACGGTTTCTCCTATATCAAGCTCACGAACAACACATCCATTTGATCAAAATACTACTTCATTTCCTTGATCACACATTTGAATGACACTCAACAGGTTATGCTTTAGACCATCAACATACATAACATTCCCAGCTTTAACTTTTTCTTTTAAAAGAACATATCCTTTCCCTTTTATGACAACAAGAGTGTCATTTCCAAATGAGACCTTCTTTTCCTTTTCTAAGGCATTATATGACTGAAGTTTTTCTTTATCACCTGTCATGTGTTTCGAGCATCCACTATCGATGTACCACTAATTTTCTTGTCCTTCTGCATATAGGGCTATACCACATCTTTCTATTTGTGGTTCTTTCTTTCTCCATATTTTTGGATTTAATGCAATTTTCTCCTTCTTAGATGTTTGCTCAAATTTACTCCTGCATTTAGATTCTTTGTGACCAATGTTGTTGCAGATAGGGCATTCTATTTCATTTTAAAGAAGAGAAAAGTTATTGTAGGTATGTTTCATGATCGCCATCACATTCCTTTGATTTTTTGCTTCTCTAGTCATGATGGTCTTTTAAGCAACACATTGAGCAGCTTTGTGTCCAAAGTTATGACATGAAAAACTTTGGCCATTAAAGAAGTTCCTATGATTATCGAATCTAGTGACCTAGTGACTGTAGTTGCTATTGATATTCATTCTTGAAGCAGATTGAGTATGATTTACCTGAGGTTTGTAGATTTTGTTCATCCTTGAAGTAAATTGAGCCTGATTTACCTGGTGATCTGCTTTATGCCTTTGTTGTCGATTGTCAAATTGTTCACTGCTCTTTGTTGCATCAAGATAACTTTTAGTGGAGGTTGATGGCTTCTGTGCTTGGGATACTTCTTCAATATATCCAAGACTTGTCTTTATCAGAGGAGAATGATGCACTTTGATAATTTCATTTAAGGTTTCTAATCCTTTAGTAAATCTAATATTGAGAGCTTTTCTTTCTGAATATCCTTTCTTAGAGCCACAATTTCACATTTTAGTTTTTCATTGTGTTTTTCTGTTTCAGCAAGTTGGAATGTCAGAGCATCTATAATCATATTATTTTCTTCTAAATAGACTTTTAGTTTAGATATTTCTTCATAAAGGTCATGTTCATCTAAAGCATCCAAGAAATCATCATCTTCAAAATCCATTAAAAGTCTATAGTCATTACTATTTCCATCTTCATCATTATTTGATAAACCATCACTATCTTCATGAGTATAGTAGCTCTTCTTACTTACACTTTGTTTTCTATTCCATTTTGTTGATTCCTTACCTTTATTAAGCTTATCTTTATGAGGAAATTTGGTAGCATAATGACCGACTCTTCCATAAGCAAAACATTTTAAAGGTAGTTTACTTGTGAATCTCCCGGAACCCCATTGAAGGTTATTGACAAAGTTTGATTCTTCTTCTCCTTCTGAAATATGTCCTGATTGATGGAATTCTTCTCTTGTTGAAGCTTTGAATGTGACTTCTCTCATATCTGATGGACCTCCTTTTCTCATTTCAAAAGCAGTTAAGATTCCGTGCAGTTGTGTCATAGTAATATTCTGAAGATCCTGCTTTTTTTCTATGGCAGATAATTTTGATTCAAACTTAGTAGACAAGGATATTAAAACGTTTTCAACTAAAGTAACTTATTTTATCTCTTCACCCAAGTTCTTCATGCAATTAACAATCTCATCTATATGTAAGAAGTAACTAGCGATACTTTCATCATTGTGCATTTTGAGAGTTTCATATTGAATTCTGAGAGATTGTAGTTTTGTACGTTTTCCCTGATTGTCTCCTTCATATCTTAGAACGATCTTGTCCCATATTTCTTTGGCAGTTTTGAGCTGCATAACTTTGACAAATTCGGATTGTGACAGACTCCCTAATAATGTATTGACAGCCTTGGCATTGGTTTCATATTGCTTCTCACCTATCGTATCTGTAGGAATTGTTGATGGAAATGTATATCCTCCTTCCATGATTTCCTAGACATCTGTTCGAAGAGATTGAAGATAGGCTGTGGTCCTTACCTTCCAATAAATGAAGTTTCTCCCATCAAAGATTGGTGGTCTAATGGATCCCTCTCTTTCGTAGTTACTCATGATGATAGATCTTCCTTCAAGTGATCAAGCTTCTTCTGAAGGACTTGCTCTGATACCAATTGTTGGAAATAATACTGAGAGGGGAGGGATGAATCAATATTAGAAAGTCAATAATATTTCATTTCCATAATCAGATTCATATACGCTACTTCAGTTAATGGAACTTGCATGTATACGCAACTGTATTTAAGGCAACTAGCGTATATCCTGGAAACTTATGATTCAGTTAATTTATCATATGTTGATCTTTACTCAGTGCATCAGAACCATATAAATAGTAACCAGGTGCAGTAAAACATAACAGAAAATCACAAACACATGAACACAAGATATAAGGTGGAAACCCAATGTGGGTGAAAACCACCTGTTGTAATCGTCTCTATCTTCTTTTTAATAAGAAACTTCTTTTTACAATTTTTGTACTAGTGTAGTCTTATACCAGTACGCAAGCTTCTACCTACAGAAGGCTACAACCTTCTCTCATTCTCCAACTTCTCCTGGAAGGGAGCTACAACCCCCTAGCTCTTGTACTAGCTGATATGTTTACTAGTACATATGTGCCGCCCTACATAAGGCTACAACCCTATCTTTTCTTCCAGGGACCACATTTCATAAATTTTCAGACTTGATTCATCAATAACATCATTCAAACATCAAATACATCTACACAATCAATCTCCTCTGCACCAACCACAACTGAATCAATTAATCACTTTTCAGAATGTTGTAACCAAAACCTAGAACACTGTAACAGCAACCAGAAGTAAATAAAGCATATTTTATGAGGTATACACTGCTTCAATGTGTTAAACCTGTGTGCATATGCACTTTTCTCAAGGTGAACTTGCGTACAGATCTATAAATCAATTTTAAGATGTATACGCTATTTTGATATGCAAAACTAGCATATATATGTGCCTTTTCTAAGGTGAACCTACATACGGATCTATAAATGATGATTTAATATTTACAACAGTTCTAGACTTTAGTTATACCCAGATCATCATATTTATAATCTACAACATGCGCCAGTTCTTCAGATAAAAGATCAAAACACACAAAGATACTTCACGTCAAGCTTTAAGATCTTGGCCCATCATTAGATCTTATCCTTCCTCAAGCGTTAAGGTTCATCCATGATTCAGATCCAGTTGTGCACCATAACCCAATAACCTTTATTCTAGACCTTGCTCTTCATTAGATATTCAATACCTGAGTGCCTTTGCCTAATGATCTTCTCCTCCTTTTATAGTCTTATGCCTTACTCAATACCATGGACCAAAACCACTTAGAACCAATACCTTGGACCAAATACCTAGGGTCAACACTTCGGATAGGATACCTTGGACCAATACCATGGATCAAAATACCATGGACCAAAACTAAGTTTTCCAACATGTACATGCATTTCTTTCGTGAAAGTGCGTGTGTACGCCATATGTGCCTTTTGGTCTACGAACCCATGTGTACATGCACCTTGGTCAATGAGGAACCTGTGTATACCTCTCTTTCTTCATTATGAGAGTCTCAACTATGATCTGTCATCTGAGTGAGTTGCCATCAAGGACAACACCTGTGTCATAGTGCCAAATCTATGTCATAATGCCAACAATTGTTCGGGATGACGAACATCAGTTTTTTTGCAACTCTTTGTAGACACCTTCCACCCAAGCCTGCTTGTCATTTGGCTCCAAAAATCGAGATCCATTTACCTTTTCCCCCATTTCGACCTATGGTGCCATATTGGCTTGATTCGCCTGCTGCAGAATTCTTGTAGGAGGGGATCTCCCCCCCCGCCCTTGTTGTACCACTCATCACTATCTCAGCCACCATCTCAGTCAAGTTGCAGGTCTCCGTTTGGTTTTTGCTATAGCATTTTTGTCAGGGCTAGGCCGTGGAACCCTGAAACCCTAACCTACCGCGCTCGTAGCTCTCTCCGCAATCATCTTCTTCATGCATTTCTTTTGATGTATATCAAGGAAATATTATTAAGTTCATATCAAAGATATATTATTAATTTCTTGTAATAAGAATGGGTTCCAAAATAATATTCCAAAGAATTCATTTATTCCCTATTCCCCATATTCCTATATGGGTAAGACCTATATTATATAGTATAATATATAACTTGTAGTTTCATAATAATTGTGTAAATATTTCATATATTTTCTTTTCATTTAAGCTATAGGATTTAGTTTCCTTTCACACTTCACATAACTCTCTTTTCTTTACACTAAGTAATATAAGGTGGATTAATCATTTTTGCAATCTTTGATAGTTCCCTTTAGAAAAGTGTAATGCATATGGGATAATGTTGAAACTGTTATGACTCCAAAATTTCTCTAGAAGTTATTGAAGAAAGGAATGTTTAGAGGTAACCACAAACCAACTTTGGAGATCATGATCTAGCCTTCCTAATCTAAGAGAGGGCTCTCTCTTTTTTATTTAACTTTGTTTAGTTATTTGATTTTAGGCTAGTTATTGTTGTACTTGGGTTTTGATTTGAATTTGGGTGGTGGGATCACTTACTTAGATGAACATAGGTTTGATTTTACCATTGGGCTATGGGGTCAAATGTCAGACAAACAGGATTGGATCAAGTTCTAAAAACAGTGTCTACAGAGCAAGATAGAGGAGTTTCTATAGATCTCAAAGGCTTGATGGTGAAATGGTTTCCAATCGGATCCATTGAGAAATTAAGGGTTCCTTAGACCGGATTATGAAGAGAAATGAAAGAGGTCAACCGGGATGGGAGATCAATTAAGGGTTCTCAAATCTGAATATCAGTGGAAAGCATATACATGATTAACTATGCCAAATAGAGTGTACTTAAACAAATTCTGAGTTAAGTTTCTAGTTAATTCATTCAAATTTAGATAACATTTAAGTTTATGAAACACATAATAAATTAACAAAATCAAACAAAGAATATACTTCACTACAATAGCTCATTTCATGAATCCTGTAATGCAATCTTTTTATTACTTGCTCCTGTCTGTTGAATTGAAAATTGGTACAAATTAAGCAATCTTGGGAGGATGTTATGCAATTTTTTTGTGAGTGGGGATTGTCTAGAGTCATGGAAGTCGCAAATACATCCATGCCATTAGTTGAAACATCCATAGTAGTAGCACCACTGCCACAAAATTTGTGGACATCAGCAAGGAATAAGTAACCAAAGGAAGTTAAGAACTAAGAAAAAGCAGGACAAGAAGCATGCCAAACTTGTGAAACCTCAAAAGAAATTGGAGGAGGTCAAAATTGAAGAATATGTGGAGGAAATTCAGAATAAGGAAGGTGGTGCAACGTTCATCTCACCTCTTCCCTCACATATTCTACTAAGGAAGCCAAATTCCAAACCACTAAAGTATTCCAAAGACACAAAGTATGAGACATTCACACCATTACTATAGGAAGATGTGTGGTTTGAAAACGAGATTTTAGGAAAAATCTTGCAGCTAAAATTCATATATAATTATTTTAATGACCGGACAAAGTACCTGCAGTTCACACCAAACCGGTACTTGCAGCAGGTTCACTACCTAGATAGCAGAGTGATGAGATTGGAGCCATAACATTCAAAAAATGGGTTTGCACAATCAGAACTGCTCAACATGTTGAATGTGCCCCACTTCAGCAGAGGCTCATCAAACAAAGAGTTTGTTTAACAATTATTGGTATTGATACATGATGGACACCTATGGATGGGGAATAAAATCCCGATAGACCGAATGCTGATCTAGATGATCACTAGATTACCATACCAAAGGCAGAACTCCACAGAAGAGTTTGTGTGAAAGGATTAGGACCGCGCTGTGGCAGAAAAATATGAAGAAGAAATATGGGTTGGTCAAAGGCAATAGGGGCTATGACAAACTCGATCAATGACCAAGAGTCCACTTCACCACACATATTTAGCCAACAAAATTATGAGCAAGTGCCATGCAAATGAAGTTCCTGTGTCGGTGATGTCTTTAGTTACATAGTGTGCAAATGGAGTCTAGATAACTGGGTTGCCTATTTATGCAAGGAATTCCTAGATGACTGTCACGAGGTCTAGGAAAAAGGTGCATCTTTCCACTACGCCTAGATAATATTAATCATTTTTATGTTGGCATTGAAGGAACTAGAGGATATGCAATTTCCTCTAATAGAAGAAGACGTATGTGAGGTTTCGCGGTATGCTTCGCTATGGCATATACCTCAATCATAAGATGTAGTGGAAAATAAAATATTTTTTATGTTATATCAAATGGATCTACACATGTTGGTAAACTAGCATCCATGCCTTTCACCAAGTTTTCACAAATAGTAAGACCCTGTGGCGAGGTTCAAGGTGAAATTTCATATATTGTACATACAGGCGAGAAAATATGCGAAGAAGGAATGGCATGCATTTCCATATATGGTCAAAGTGGATGATCTGGTAGAAGCAGTGAAAAAATAGGCCACAGATTAGATGACTTCACTGGAGGAGGCCAGATACACTACAACAGAGGAAGAAGAGTTGGACACTTCCCACCATGGCGTAGGTAGTGGAAAAGACAAGGAGAAGAAAGTAGAGGAAGAGGAAGAGGAAGAAGAACACCATGAGAAGAACATCATGACAAAGAGGATCCTCAAGGAGCCGAGGATACGACTAAGGAGAAAGAAAAGGCAGAAATAGAGAAATTTGTCATAGAGAAAAGGGAGATCCAAGATGAAGCTTCCATTAAAACAAAGCATAAGGTGGATAAATCAAAAGAGATCACGCTAATTGTTCTCACTGAGGGATACTTGGACCGAATTGGAGACAAGGTTCAGGAGGTCATAGTGGAATCTTGGAATAGGGTGGAAGATTGCTACGGTGAGCTTATCACAGGTGTGCATCAAAGGATTGTGGATTTGAAGCTTTTGGCATTATCAGTTAGACAACTTGCACAAATAAAGGGAAGGATAAAAAAAGGAAGACTGATCATGCATACCTTTGTAGCGAGGCTGACACATATACCTGCGGGGGCTCTACTGTTTGAATCGGTAGAAATTTAGCAGTAAGCCAAGGAGTGGACACATATAAACATCAACATTGTAGCAGTGTCACTACCAAGGATACATAAGCTACATGAGGAAATTATAGAGGAATTAAAGCTAAGGGAAGAGTGCACATCGCAGATCAACATACAGGTGGAAAGGGAGTGGGCTGCGCTGTCATAGAAGCTTGACCAAACAATACAAGAGAGAGATTAGATAGCAAAGGAATATCAGTAGCTGAAGGATGTAGTAGAAACAACATGTAAGGGAATTCCAAACATGGAGGTCCGCGAAGAGGAATAGACAAAACAAAAGGTCGTAAAGATTGGCCTTGCAATCAAGGAGTAGAAAGACAAATTTGAAGCAGTACAGTTTGAGTATGAGGTAAAGATCAGTGAGCTACAATTAAAGTTGCAGCCAACTACACCACTGGAGGTAAGACGTCAAAGGGATGCTAACCTGAAGTTAGTCATGGTTAGATTCTCTGCAACATTAATATACTACAAAAAACTACTGGGCGAAAGTTTGTAAATTTAGAATTTTTTGCATGAAGATCCAAATATTCAGGAACTGCAGGAGGAAATGATGCAGAGGCAGCAAGAGTTAGAGGATATTCGAGCAGTTGTGAAGACATTCCCTCTATCATAGAATATCGCAAATATTAATGAATCGAAGGTGTTGTAGAAGAGGATCGAAGAGATGAAGAGGGAAGATCATACATTGATAGAAAGAACTCAGCCTTGCAAGATGAGGCCCTTCATCTCTCACAGACAGTAGATGAGAAGCTTCAGGAGCTTTGGCAAAAGGAGGCAACTTTGCCACAAAAAACTGCAGATCATGTAACAGAAGAATTGTTGTTGGAAGCACGCAATGAGGATAAAAGATGAATAAAGTATGAGTCATAGGCAAGAAGGAGTACAACAAAATTGTAGAATAAATCATAGGCAAAGAAGCTAATTGATTTGGGATGAGTCACATGTGAGTGTTGGGTGGTCACGAGCTCAAAATTTGCCAAAAATTCAAAGTTGTCAGAATGATGTGGAACCTCAACGACCGCTTAGATCTTTTCGTCCTGATTCTAGTGCAACTCGTTTCATAGAAAAATGATATCATATCCTCAATATATCATGTTGTGATTGTTTTGCCAAATAGGCGAATTTAAAAAAAAAGGACAGACCAGTCAACAGTCTGAACTGCTAGCATGGTGCTGACAAGGTAGGTGATATGGCAAGTTGACTTGGTCAAAGTTATTCTTTGGCTAGTTGGGTGGTGGCAAGTGGCACCTTGTTAGTGGTCCAAGTGGAAAGTTTTGTGTGGTCCACATGTTTTTGTGCTAGCCAATCCCAGGCCGCCACATGGTAGCCCGAGGACCACCAAAATTGTGCAAGGGTCTGGCCATAGGTATCAAGGGTCGAACCTGTGATCTCCCAAACACTAGCGCAAAGGCTTCACTATTACACCATACCAATGTTTCTTAACCATATATGTTTTTGTTTATATTTAAATAGGAATGTGTGCGCAATTTGGGAAGTGGGGCCAACCAACATAGTTTATAGACTGCCCATGTGAATGCGACCATGTCTAACCTCCAACATTTAATGTGATCGCTGGAGGGAGGCAACCAGCACCAGGGGCTAGCCCCTAGGTGGAAGGCCCCTCCATATGACCATTGTTTTGGTTTTTGGGTCTCGACAGCAAAATTAACCATCTCACAAATCCACCTGGATTTCGGTGGATTTGGTGGCCACTTAGTGGAAAATGGGGCAAATTTGTAGGAAGATCCCAGATTTTGTGTAATTTGTAAAGGGAATGGTGGAGAAACTAGGAGAGGTCATAACTTCTCTAGTTTTTGAAAAAATTGGGTTCAAAAAGAGGTTAGATAGCCATTTTTGGACATTTTGGACTCAATGGAGCATGTTTTAGAATCCAAGCAACACTTCTAGATAGGCTTTCGCAGATTGAAGTCTATGGGTGCCATGGTCAACCAGAGTGTTGAATCAATTTATGGAGGAGTTTGAAGATGGAGATGACCTTGTAGGGGTTTTCCAGCCTCCATGTGCTTTCTACAACAACTATTACATCAGTGTTGTAGCTTTTATTCCTCTTTTATCTATGTGTTTTGGAGAAGAGACTTATTTATCTACTTCAAATGGATTGTGGTACTGTTGATGCTCTATGAAGTTGGAGTATGGGTTCTTGTTGTAATATGCCTTTGTTTCCTTAAAGTTTACATGTTTGATTGTAGGTTTACATGTATATGGAGTGATAACCCTTGCAAAAGTTGTTTCTTAAAGGAGAAATTAACCATCCCATTTCTCAGCACTTTATGTACTCTTATTTTTCTACGCGTTAAGCATAATGAAAATGGGTCATTCCATTAGAGATGATCCAAGGCGATATAGCCTAAGATGGGTGAATTCCTTCAATAATGGCTGGTGTATTACTGATTGATGAGTGCTTCCATTCAGTGTTTTGATTTCATGTTTAAATTTTTTCATGAAATTAACTTAAGAAAACACACATAAAAACTCATGTTTTTACTTGCTATTTTAGAGTACAAATCTCAAGAATGTTTTTCTATTCTGATGAGGATCTTAGCATAGAAAACTAATATTCAACATTTAGATCAAGTTGGTATCAAAGAATTGGTTTGTTTTGCGAAAGGAGGAATTGACTGTTGTTTGCAAGTGAATTGATTTTGAAGCTCAAGTGAGGAGAATTTTTTGGAAAAGAAATGTTACAATCTCTACCACCAGTTTTCCCTCAAGTTGTAGTAGAAGTTTCGAGAAAAGCATGTCCCAAGGAGGAGAGCCTGCCAGAATGTCATCGGATGTGAAATTTTTTAGATACACTTTCTTAGACATGGCAGAAATGGTGAAATTCCTCTATGAAGAGAGGGATACCAAATTACAAGGTTAAAGCTCTAGACCTCCAAGAGGAGAATGTTCTCTAAGGGAAGATGGTAACAATAATGGTGATCACCATATTCTCCACATTCTTCATGTTTTTCTACAACTCGTATGCAAGATGCTAGTATAGAAAGTCGCTCGGAGAAGTAACATGGACAAGTTTGTACCTTTTTTCCACATGATGTGGAGGATGAGCTTCTATCAGCATCCAATTTCAAGGAGCTGAAAGAAGAGAGCCAAAGAGTCCAAGAGGACAAATCTAAAATCAAAAGAGAGTTTAAAAACATCTTTTTATCTCAATCAAAAGACGACGCAAATGGTAAGAATTTACATGCTTATTATTTACATGAAAGTGTTGATGTAAATTCATTTGCAGCGTTTGAAAAACACATAAAGGGCATTGGGTCCAAGCTCTTGACCAAGATGGGTTACAAGGGAGGAGGCCTTGGAGTAAACCATCAAGGCATTAAAATTCCAATTGACGAAAAGGAGAGGTCTAAATATGAATGATTAGGCTATGTTGTAAAAGAATTTTGGTCTTATAGTGACAAGTCATGGGTATCGTGTTCCTTTTTCTATAAAAGAGGACATGAGGAGGCAAGATGTTGGGAATTGCATCTAGAATTGGGATGTGCTTGGTTCCTAAAGTATAAGGAGGACTTGAAGTGCAAAACATATCCAAAGAGAGATAAACAAGTTGAAGAAGATACTAAGTCAAGTTCTTATTGCCATGCAAGTTCCTCACACAAGAACCATAAGCCAAAGGAAAACAAAAAGAGGTATAATTGTCCTATTAATACAAATGCTTTTCATAATGGAAAACAACATGCTCATTTGAATAACATGTTGAAAAAAGTGTTTCCATGCACCTTTTTCCTTTCATATAACCATTGTGTAGATAAGTGCTATAAAAGGAATGGAATCATCAAGAAGATGTTTATGGCTAATGGAATTGAGATCGAAAAGAGAAATCTCATCCAATGTTAAAGACATGTGATCCAAGAGAAGCTCAAAAGAATTTTTTCGCTCACTTCATATCAGTGTGCATTGGGTCAAGAAGTGTTGGAAATTGTTTCCACAACTTCATCTTGGAAAGGGCAGGCAAGTTATGCAAGCACTAGAAGAGGAAGCGACAAAGGAAAAAGTGGCCCAATATGCGACCATCTTTGAAGTAGCTCCAGAAGAAGAAAAAGTTCAAATACAAGGTTCATTTACTTGGCTGGGTAAGAAATGGGTGAACAATTTGTCGAGCTGAAGTTTGTAAATATTCATTTTTCACTAGTTGCATATCCCCATAGTTGGGCAATTTGTAAAAGTGATGTTCATAAACAAATCACTTACATGCAACAACATTTTCTTTGGCATTGTTATGCTAGTTTTATTTGTTGATAGTCGATTTGAATGGAAAATTTCGGAATCAAGTTTATTCCATCTTGTAAAATGAATTTCTATTTGTAGTTTAAGAAATAAGTTTTAAAATTGTTGTATGAGTAGTTGCATCACATTTAGTATATTACAAATGTGTTAAGCACTCAAGTTATAAAAGTATTCACTATGTGAAACTTGTTTTGGTTCATTTATCAAAGTCTTTTTGGGATCTTATCCTTGATAAGGATTTTTCATAAGAGTGCCATGGGAATTCTTCTTGGGAGGGGTGTTGTTGTGGATGGTCATAGCTACATGGACAAGCCGAGAAGAACATTGAACTTGAATTCTTTGGTCAGGTTATATTTCAAGTTCAACTTGAGAAAGAGCCAAGAAAAGTATAGGTCAAGGCATGACAATCATCAATTGGATCGAGTTTGGAAAAGTGAAGGAATTGTACCTTCAAATGCTGAACAATTGAAAGTGAACTTTTGGGGACCAAAATTTTTCAGCGGGGAAGAGTGATCAGGGGCTCAAAATTAGCCAAAAAATGAAAATTCTTAGAATGATGTGGAACCTGAATGATCGTGTAGATCACATCGTCCTAATTCTAAAAAAACTCGTTTCACGGAAAATCGATATCATATGCTCAAGATATCACATTCTGATCATTTTGCCAAATAAACAAATTTAAAAAAAGGACAACCTAGTCCACAATCCATACTATTGACGTGGCATTGACGGGGTAGGTGATATGGTAGGTTGACTTTCTCAAAAGAATTCTTCGATGAATTGGGTGGTGCCAAGTGGCAAGTTTTGTGTGGTCCATGTGTTTTTGTGGTGGCAAATCTTAGGCCGCCAAGTGGCAACCCGAGGACCACCAAAATGGTGCAAGGGTTTGGATGAAGGCAACAAGGGTTGAAACCGTGACCTCCCAAACACTAATGCAAAGGGTTCACCATCACACCATACAAGCATTTCTCAACCATATATGTTTTTTTTATATTTAAATAGACATGCGCGTGCAATTTGGGAAGTGGGGCCAGTCCACGTAGTTTATAGACCGCCCATGTGAACGCAACCACGTCTAACTACAAACAATTAATGTGACTATTGGATGGAGGAAGCCAGCGTTAGGGGATAGCCCCAAGGTGCATGGCCCCCCCATATGACCATTATTTTGGTTTTTAAGCCTCTTCGAAAAAATTAACCGTCCAACACATCCACTTGGATTTTAGCATATTTGGTGGCCTATTAGCGGAAAATGGGGTGAATTTGTAGGATGATGCCGAATTTTGTGATCTTTATTGAGAAAATAGTGGAGAAACTAGGAGAGGTTATAACTTCTCCAGTTTTCAACCTAATTGGGTGCAAAAAGAGGCTAGATAACCATTTTTGGACATTCTGGACTCATTGGAGTAGGTTTCAGAATCAAAGGAAAACCTCTAGATATGATTTTTGCAGATTTAAGTCTATGAATGGCATGGTCAAACATAGTGTTGAATCAGTTTATGCAGGAGTTTGAAAATGGAGATGACCTTGCAGGGGTTTTCCAGCCTCCATGTGTTGTATATTTTATTCATATTTTCTCTATGTGTTTTGGAGAAGAGACTTGTTTGTGTACTTCAAGTGGATTGTGGTACTGTTGATGCTCTATGAAGTTGGAGTATGGGGTCATGGCACAAGGTTCCTTTGTTTGCTAAAATTTTACATGTTTGAATGTAGGTTTACATGTATATGGAGTGATAACTCTTGCAGAAGTTGTTTCTTTGAAGGAGAAACTAACCATTCCATTTCTCAACACTTTATGTACTCTTCTTTTTCTAAACATTAAGCATAATGAGAATGGGTCATGCCATTAGAGCTGATCCAAGGAGATGTAGCCCAGAAGGGTGAATTCCTCTAACAATGGATGGTTTATTACTCATTGATGCATGCTTCCATTCAATGTTTTTATTTCATGTTTAAATCTTTTCATGAAATTAACTTAAGAAAACACACATAAAACTCATGTTTTTACTTGTAATTTTGGAGTACAAAGCTCAAGCACATTTTTTTATTCTGATGAGGATCTTAGCATAGAAAACTAATATTCCACATTAACATCATGGGAGCCTGTTGGGCGCAACCGAACTTGGCCAAATTTTGGGCAAGAAACTTGATTTTTGTATAGCGCTTAGTAGAAAAGATGTTGTGGAGTACGAAGTGGACTGCATAGTAGAGCAGCGAAGCACAACAAAGACCATGCAATAAAGTCACTGTGCAACATAAGGGGCTTTGAGACGAAGCCCCTTCCTTTCTTGTAAAAAGCATAAAATATTGTAAAAGTTGACGGTTTTGGACCATAGTTTCTTGTATTATGAAAACCATGGTGTCGGGTCCATGGTAATGTAGCGATGTAATCCCTCATGTAATAGTATATATAGGGATCAATAATAAAGAAGAGGATCATCTTAGGATCATATCATGTATTGAATGGTTGAATCTTTGTGACTGGATTTTGTGGCGAAGGAAAGCCTTTGCAGCTAAGTGCGTAGAGGCCTAAGTTTGCAACTAAGTTTGTAGATGACCTGCAGCTAAGTGTGAAGGTCAATAACTAATTTTTGTACAAATTCTATATTATAAGAAATAGTTCTTGTGGATGTAGTCTCACATTGGGATGAACCATGGTAAAATTTGTGTCTCATGTGTTGATTTATTTATTATCTGTACTTTATTTTAGTACTGTGAAGTTTATGTATGTTTATGTTATGTTTAAGTGAAGAATGTAATTCTATGAAGTAATATATAAGTGTGAAGTAGTTTATGTATGTGAAGTAATTTGTAAGCATTAAATCATAATACAAAAAGTGTCACATCACAACATCCCTCAAGCTACAAAAATCTGGTTCTGCAACCTCCCATAGTCACTTCGAGTGAGACTACAACTTGCTTGGAGGTGATTGATGAAAGGGCTAGTGACTGAGGGTTTTGTTGGTGCACAATAAATTCCAAACCTAGGTCATCCCAGCTAAGCCAACACCTACACTTGATGTACAACATATACACCTACCCGACATACAAACACAACACATACACTAGTATTCAGTGTACAATACAACATATATACCTACACCTAGTGTATAACAAAATACATATATATACACGAAGTACAACAAAATGAATACACATGTCACAATACCACGACTACACACTACACATACACAGTACCACATGTATACAAAACAACATGTACAACATGCACACAATACCACATGTGCACAACGCATGTATGACATGCACAAAATACATCTACATAGTACCACCTGTACACAACACCACCTGAACAACATGTACACAACACCACCTGCATAATGTGTACACTGCACCACATGTACAAAACATCATATGCATAATGTGTACACAACACCACATGTACACAACACCGCATCTGCAACATGTACACAAAACCACATCCGCAACATGTACACAACACTACGTGCACGACATGTACAGAACACCACATGTACATAGCACCACATGCATGACATGTAAAATCCACCACCTACACAGTACCCCATGTATAACATGTACACGACACTACATGTACACTCCTACACACAACACCACATATACATAACACTGCATATACAACATGTACATAGTACCATATGTGCATAACACCACATATCCAACATTCTCACAACACCATATGCACACAACACCACATATCCATCATGCACGTAGTACAATATATACACAACACCACATATCTAACATGTACATAGCACCATCTATACCCAACATTGCATATGCAATATGCACACAACACCATATATAAAATAGGAAGACAACGCCATAGGTACAATCACTAAATATACAATATGCACAACATATACACAATAGTACCACTGCACATCCAAAACTGCATTGTCTCTACCAAACAACCTTTCTTCCACTGTCTCTCTACCATCCACGTTTATCCTCACATGCCATGGATTATGTTGTTTTGGTTCCACTGATGTATCTCTCAACATTACCTGCCCATAATGTAAACATAGGCATATTATAAGCACATAATATCAACTCATATCCACATGATACCGACCTCATAAGTTTTTTGAGGCTACTCTTCCCACTTGATTCCCCATAAGACCAAGAACCTCTTTCATGCCGTTCACCTGCATAAGCGTTCATTCCTCCACAAGAATGATCCATGACAACCCTGTCATATAGTGACATAGATACATACATATATGCATATATATAAACATTAGCATAAAACAATCATGATCCTATCAGACAATGACATACATATATAAATATATACATATAAACATTATCATTAAACAATCGTGATTTATGACAACCTTGTCAAAAAATGACATACATGCATACATGTATACATATATAAACAACATAATCATGATCACAACATAATTAACAAATAGAATAAGGTCAAGGTTAAGAGAACTCTCTTTACCCATGCATAATGTGCACAACATAAGAACAACAATTCCCAACTTAGCCAAGGCATCTGGCACGTCAAATCCATTTACTTTATCTTTCCTTATTACTTTTCTCATGATTGTCCTACCACAATCCATTTATATCAATGGACCCAACCAATCCAACTAACTGTCATATTCTTGCCTTCAACTACCATTACACATACACTGAGCTTCGTTCGGGTCTTACATTACCTTTTAGGTTTCATTGAGCTCTCCCCGAGCTCCACTAAACTCCCTCTTCCCCCAACCAATTCCAAAGACCCTCAAAACATAAAAGATAATAAAAATAAACACATAGGAAGACAATCATGAAAAACCAATAGCTATATGACACCAAAAACAAAGTGGCAAGGCCTTGCACTAGAAACAATCAAGACCCATAATCAAGTTCAAGAAAATAACAAAATACCAAAGGCACAAAAATAGAAACAAACACCATGACTCAATCCCCATGGGTTCCCAATTCTTCTAAAGTAAAGCTGAACTTGAACCTTCTTTAAGATTTCATGGCAGTCTCCTTTTCTAGGCAATCCCCTACATCATACTACCATAAACACATAATTGTCAATGCATAAATAAACATAACAATATATTGGTTACCTTACCTTGTTGTGCCAAGCACGTTGCCTTGCAATTTGACACATCCACACCATCTCTCAAGGGACTCAAATCCTTTGACAAATCTAGACATAACTGAAAACTAGCTTAATATATATATTAAATACATGTTTAGGAATATAACATATATCCACATAATATTAGACAAAATCTAGGTTAAGAAGACTTCATGTATTCAATGCATTCAGTCATTTGGAATTTTGGTTTCCAAACATAGCAAAAGGAATTCTCATCCAATTCCTTTCTTTTACCTTTAACTTGTTGCAACTGAGTCTTATTATATACTGCTACATCACCCAACAGATAGTTATATAAATAAATAAACTATTACTTTGTCATGTTAATAGCATGCATGTTGCCTTGCAATTGTTTACACATGTCAACAACATGTTCCAAGGATCACAACATCATGTCTATTAATTGAAATCAACATTTTCCAAGACTAACAACCATGTCATAATCAACAATCAACTGATAGTCTCTAGTCATAATACTACAACTATCAGTGTCTATCACCCACTTACACTCAAGTACATATCATTTATCTCATAACATATTGTGTTAGTACAAGCATCTTAAAACAAGATCATTCATTCATGCAATATGATAGACACATAATCATATCATGCAATTAATCAAACATTCAAACAAAAAATAGACAACATAATAGACACCAAACTCTCAATCACCACATAGACGACATAATTGAAATCATACCTTAATGTATCTTAGGGGAGGCTATCACATCTACACAAATCAATCCGAATTAGTATGACATAATATCACAATATATTGACTCGTACCATAATTTCATAACCATAATCATCTGCATAGGTCAATCCATATTAGCACAAAACATAATAACATCAAAACCTCGGCGTCAATGAACATAATCATCAAGCATCTGACCACAATGCATACAATAACAAGTTACTATCATTCATTACTATCCAACAAATGTGCATATGATTATACTAATCAACTCACATCTAGCATGCATGTAACCACAACATCAATAGAATGAAAGACATGTATATAACTAACCATAATGCATATAACAATCCATTAACTAACATACCTTCATGCCAAACATACAATACCTATATGATGATCTTCTCTTATCACAAAGTATAGTACCACAACCTCATTATGACGGTTTGCATCTCCTACTCTATCTCATCCAACACATCATCATCATCATGAGATAAGTTTCAACAATGAATCTCACAATGGCTCTCTGACCTACTATGCATGCATAACCATAACTATAACAATACATGCATAAAAAACATACAGACACTGACATGCATAATGAACACATATATGACCGACATTTATGCATGACAAACACATCCTAACGAAAACATCATCAAATTATACATGACAATGGAACTGTAACAATGACCACCACCATGCATACACAACAAGGACATAGACTACAAGAAAAAGAAGACATATGCAATTGACATGTATACATGAAAAAAGCCATTCCACCCATCTAGTCCAAGTGTTGAACCATAATCTAATACCACTCTATAACTCCCTCCTCCCACATTTACCCGTTACCGACCTACCAGAGTAAACATGTGACGAAGAGTTAGTATGATATGATTCAACCTCTTAGTCTGAGGTATTCATGAAAATAGTAGCATTTTTATTATTGGATTTTAAAACAATAATTTCTCAATTACTATTAAGGGCGTGGATTCCATGGAATTCTTTCTTGGTGAGGTTAGGTTTGCATAAAACAGACCAAGGAAGAATTCAACCAATTTCTTGGCTAATTTATTCTATATGGTGTGAGGGGGATAAGTGGGGTTATTAATTCAATGGCATAGAGGATATCCTCATAGAGAATGCACTTAGGCACGAGGACATAATTAAATCCTTTCTCTAGGAGGATTAGGGTTGATGGTTGATGGTTGGGGAAAGAAAGATGAATGACAATAGGAGGGGAGGTTGAAGAAAATCATTGTAGAGTGGAAGAGCAAGGGTGAGAGTGATCATGCGCTCAAAATTAGGCTCAAAAATCAAAATGTCAGAATAATGTTAAACTTAACTTCAGATCGAAGAGCTTGTCATTCTGATTCCAACAGTGCGAACATTCAAATACAAGATCGTATGCAGAAGTTAGAGAAACTCAAATGTACAAGTTAGAGAAAGTCAAAGTTCAGGTTTGACTTGCTCACATGGTAGGATTGGATGATGTGGCAAGGTCCTTCAGTGAATGAGGAGGCGTTAAGTGGCAAGCTTCCATTGTCCCCCGCATGTCGTAAATCGCAATCGGAGGCAAGTCGGCATTAGAAATTGGCCCCCGAGCTAGGAAGGGTGCGTGTGATAAGGCAGGCGGCAAAGTTTTGAAGAAACAATAGGAGGAGTGTTGACATGGATCACAATCATAGGTCGATGAAGGGTTGCACTACATAACCGGCCCTTAACAAGTACCAGGTTATGATTCGATATCGCAATCACAAATCACAATGGTGCAAAGTTCCACATATACAAATCCTCGATTATCTGCTAAATTTTGAAATGTGATAAGTCCCCAGATGTGAGATGTTTATTAGTTCTGGTTAATACTCCTTTCAGGTCCACCACATCCTAATCACATATCACCTGTCGTGTTCGCAAGACCATAAGCCTGCATAAGTCAGTCAATTGCGATTTGCATTGGACAATCGGTTCTCACAGATTATGATCTGCAGAACTCAACCAATAGTGATTTGTGATGGACAGTGGGTGCTAACAGATTATGGTCCCCCGCATGGCAAAATTCTTTCTCGGTTAGCGGATTTTTGGAGCGAAATTGTGGGTTTCTATAGGATGTGGAGCAATTTGTGGAGTGAATAATGGTAAAACAAGGGAAAGTCATAACTTCTTTAGTTTTTCACTAAATTGGATAATAAAAGAGGCTAGAGAGTCATTTTTGGACATTCTGAAATGATTGGAGCAAGTTTCAAAAGCATTTGAGCATTGCAGACACAAATTTTTACAAAGGGTGAACTCCTTTATCATGTGCTTGCTGAAATGTGTTTTTGATGATGTTCTGTAAATGTTTATGTTTCTGTTCAATTTCTGGTTTATGTTAAATTTCTCATAAAATTAACATAAAAACTCTTCATTTCACTTGCAAAAATTGATGAATCCTTAACCACAATGGAAGAATTTTGTTAATAATCTAAGCTAGATCTTAGCACTGCAAACTAATATTCTAAATCAGATCAAATTTGGTATCAAAGCACTAGGTTTTCTTTGTGAAAGAATGATTTAATTGTTTGCAAGTTTATGTCATGCTTACAAGGTTAAAACTCAAATGAGGTGAAGGAAATCTAGTTGGAAGCCTTGGAGTTGATTTAAGGGGAAGAAGAGAAAGGTTGCCACAATCTTCAACACCCATTTAGCCTCAAGTTGCAGTTTATACTCCAGAGATCATGTCTCATGGAGAACCTACAAACATGACAGAAGATGAAAAGACCTTCAGAAAGGATTTCTTTGATATGACAGAGATTGTGAAAGTCCTCTATGAAGAGAGGAATAGCAGGTTGCAAGGAGAAAGTTCCAAACCTCCCAACTGAAAATTCCTGTTGAAAATAACAACAAGAAATGCTAAAAATAGAAATGCTAAAAATAGCATTGCTATAAATAGCATTTCAGGATATACTCCAACTCTGTTCAAAATAGAAAAAAATAGAAATGCTAAAAATATCATTGCTATAAATAGAATATCGAGATAGATTCCAATTTTAATTAGTCTCTGAATTGAATTTAAGAATTAAAATTTGAATTTGGTCTCAGCAACTATTTGAAAAATAATTAATTAATTCATCTTGAGTTAATTAGTTGGAGAAAATCAAACATGAGGTCTTTGTGAAGACATGCAATAATTATCCCTTTGATTGAGGAAGTTATCCCTTAATTAAGGAGATAAGGATAAGTTGTATTTGAGTTGTACTTATTTAGCTCAGTTAACTGAGTTATGTCCACTTAAATTAGTTCCAAATAGTTGGAGGAACTAATTGTCAGTTCAGTGAGTTAATGCATGCATGCATGCAACTAGTGTTCTCCATATAGCTAAATATTCTCTCATAAATAACTCATGCATGTCAGTTCAGAGAAAGACCTAGTTAAGATTAAAGCAAGGGACAATGTACTATCAGTTGGAAAAATTTTCCTATAAAGGAAACTCATCCATGTAGAAGGAATTATCTCCTTCAGGTTTGTGTAGTTATTTTTTAGCCAAGTGAGCAGTGTGAGGTGGGAATTCACACAAGTGGAAGCAGTAGAACCCAGGAAAAACTGTGCAAGGAAATAGGAGGCTTGGAGGGCAGAGGATAATGTTTGTGAGAAGCCTTTGACTGTCTATGAGCAGTAGAGGGATTGTACTGAGAGTTGGATAACTTCTAAGCTAAGGCTTTGTGTAATATGAACATATTTCCACTTTTATGATAATACATATAGCGGGTTTTTTAGCTGAGGCTTTCACCAGAGTATTCTTCTATGTTTCATGTGCATGATTTCTTCTTCTCTGTTATATGTGTTCCGATTGATCTTGCTCAAATTGATTAATCTTCCGTAATGTTTGATAGTAGAAGTAGATCAAGTATTTTTCTTTAGCTACAATGCATTATCAGGTGATGTACAGTGAGAATTTCTACATGGTATTAGAGGTAGCAGATCCATAGAGAAATTTCTACATGGTATCAGAGCCAAGTTTATCAGAAAAAAGGTGATCATAGCATTGAACAATATACGAAGAAGAGAATTCGAGGTAAGAAGAAAAAGTGGGCCACGATTTTGCAAAGCATATCTGAAATTTTTTGTGCAAAATTTTCAGAAATAAATAAAAAATTTGGATTTCTTGCAAAAAAATGCCCAAATTCAAAAAAAAAATGGCTGAATCAGAGTTTGGATGAGGGAGATATCACTGATTTAAAATCAGTTCTTTTTCCAGAAAATTTCATGACGGTGGGAAAGATTAAACAGGTTGGTGTGCTAACTAAGAACCTGTATGCACTTGAAGCACAAAATGCATGCAAAGCCTTGAGGAGCAAGGCAAAGGTTAGATACTTGGTGGTTGAGAGGGAGAGTAAATTACCTGTAAACATGCAACACCACAAGAAGTCTCAGACAATTGTGGAGGAGCCACAATTGGTGAAGCAACTTCATGAGGTTGTGGAGTAACCACAACTAGAGAAGCTAAGAGGAGGCCAAGTGAAAGCATCCACTCATGCAGAGACCTCCAGTAGGGGGAAATTTTCAGCCAAGTGGGCAGAGGGATCACATTCATCCATACCTCCAGTTGTGAGGTGGGGTGATGTAAAGTGATTGTCCCAAGAAGGCTGAAATATGGGTAGGATCCTTGAGGTACCTAGCCTCTTTGATTAGACCCTGCTATGGGAGCCCCGACGAGGAGTAGTAGGACTGGCTTAGTGGGTAGAGACAGATGTGGATGGAGCGACATAGAGAGCTATAGTGTAGGAATCCCAAGACAACGCAGAGCTAGCAAGCTGCAACAATGTGAGAGGTATATCAGTGTTGCACCAGTGTAGGATGAAACAAAGAGGTGTGCAACGGTGCGAGATACATGGATTTTTTGTAGCATCGCAAAGGTCAGAGAGGGAGCGCTTGTCAGTGACAGAGGGAGCTTCAGCATCAAAGGGTGTTTGTAGCCCAACAGGGATGTCAGTTGGGAGATCAGTTAAATACTTCAGTAACTGAGTTGTAGTGCAGTAGTGGGTAGCACAATGCAACATGATGAGAGGAGGTGCACTGCGGATGCATTGCTGGGAGATATGAACAACAACAACACAGATGCAACAGGAAGAATCAGTGTGATTGATGCAGATAGAGATCAAAGTGATAGAGGCTAGAGCAGTAAGATACTGAAGGGAACAGAGGTGCAGAGTTTTCAATTGACAGAGGCAATAGTAGTCAGAGAATTTTATGACAGAAGCATCATTCTGATTCAGGTTGTATAGTTTTTGTTTTTGGAGTTGCTGGAGCAACAACACTTGAGAGAAGTGTTGCATGCAGAACATTCCAAAGGTTCAAGATTGGGTTCGAGTTGAATGCCTTTCTTGTTGAGAGGGAGTGTTGAAAATAGAAACAAGAAATGCTAAAAATAACATTGCTATAAATAGAATTTTAGGATATACTCCAACTCTGTTGGAAATAGCAAAAAATAGAAATGCTAAAAATAGCATTCGTATAAATAGCATTTCAAGATAGATTCCAATTTTAATTACTCTTTGAATTAAAATTCGAATTTGGTCTCAGTAGTTGTTTGAAAAATAACTAATTAATTCATCTTGAGTCAATTATTTGGAGAAAATCAAACATGAAGTCTTTGTGAAGACATGCAAAAGTTATCCCTTTGATTGAGTAAGTTATCTCTTAATTAAGGAGATAAGGATGAGTTATATTTGAGTTGTAATTAGTTAGCTCAGTTAACTAAGTTAAGTCCAGTTAAATTAGTTCCAAACAGCTGGAGGAACTAATTGTGAGTTCAATCAATTAATGCATCCATGCATGCAACTAGTGTTCTCTAGATAACTGAATATTCTCTCATAAATAACTCATGCATGTCAGTTCAGAGAAAGACCCAATTGACATTAAAGGAAGGGACATTATACTACCAATTGGAGGAATTTACCTATAAAGGAAACTCATCCACACAGAAGGAATTATATCCTTCAGGTTTTCGTAGTTATTTATGAGCCAAGTGAGCAGTGTGAGGTGGGAATTCACACAAGTGGAAGCACTGGACCCTCGGAAAAACTGCGCAAGGAAATAGGAGGCTTGGAGGGTAGAGGAGAAAGTTTGTGAGAAGCCTTTGACTATGTATTAGCAGCAGAGGGATTGTACTGAGAGATGGATAGCTTCTGAGCTAAGGCTTTGTGTAATCTGAACATATTTGCACTTGTATGATAATATAGATAGTGAGGTTTTTAGTTGAGGCTTTCTCTGGAGTATTCTTCTGTGTTTCATGTGTATGATTTCTTCTCCTTTGTTATATGTGTTCTGATTGATCTTGCTCAAATTGATTAAGCTTCCGCAAAGTTTGATTGTAGAAGTAGATCAAGTATTTTTCTTTAGTTACATTGCATTATTAGGTGATCTATAGTGAGAATTTGTACATGGTATCAAAGGTAGCTAATCCATAGAGAAATCTCTACGATTCTCTTCAAGAGGATGTAATGGAAAAGGAGGTATTAGGAATGGAGACAACCCTCCACCCTCTCCACCATCTTCTTCATTTTCTTATTCACAAGAATATTCACCCTGTTCCATTAACACAACCCTTACTCATACTCATCATCATTCTTCAAAAGGGATTGGTAAATTACCTTTTTTAAAATTTGATGTTAAATTCAAGTTGCCCATGTATAATGGTGAAGTGAATGCATAGAAGCTTGATAATTGGATTCATTAGTTGGAGGTATATTGCAGGATTCAAAACCTTCGAGAGAATGACATAAAGATTTAGTTAGCTTCCTTGAGAATGGATGGTGCAACACTAGTATGGTGGGAATCAAAGACCCAATAGGATATTAAAAAACATCGTAAGATTTCAATTGCTTGGAATGATTTCTTTGCTGCAATTAAAAGACAATTCTACCCTATAGTTTATATTGATAAAGGCATCATGAATTGGTATAAATTTAAACATATTAAAGGTCAAAATGTGCAAGATTACACCCAAGAATTCACAAAAAGGTCTCTAATGTTAGGTGTATATTTGCAATCACATGATACATTGTTGAAGTACATAGGGGATTTACAAAGTTACCTTACCCATACTATATTAATGTTTAATCCAAGTAATCTAGATGATATTTTGGTGCAAGCCACTCATCTTGAATCAAGAGGAAAAAACACCCCAGAAGAAAGTAGTAAAAAGCCATTTAAGAGTAAAGAGAATGAAAAAGGTTTCAAATGAAAGAAAACTGCATCCATTAAAAAGGAAGGAGAGAAAACAATATGTAAATGTTGTTCTAGAGAGGGCCATGATGAAGCTCAATGTTGGAAGCTTCATCCCAAAATCAAAACAAAGAAATTCAACAAAAAAGGAAAAGAAAAGACAATTGCAATCACTCAAGAAGAGGATTTGGGATCTGAATCGGGTGATGAAACAAAAATCACAGTCATGGGGTTTCAAGGAAATGAATCCATTGCCAGCACTAGTTCTTCAAACTCACATAATGAAAATCCAAATGAAAAGAGTAGAATATAATTGTTTCACATAAGGGTGATCTCAAAACATAACAAGATTGATATGTTGTTGATAGCAACTCTCAATCCAATCTTATCTCAGAAAACATTATCAAGAGTTTAAATCTGAAAACTATTCAACATCATAAACCATATCCACTTGGATGGGTGTGTGACAATGCATAATTGCAGGTTACGAGAAAGTGTAAGCTGAAATTCACAATCACTGCAAAATTCATAGATGAAGTGGAGCTTGAAATTGTGTCATTAGATATTCATGGCATCGTTTTGGGTAGCCCATACCTTTATGACATAAAAGCTATTTTCCCTCAGCTTGAAAACAAATATCACATATTCAAAAATAGATTAGAATATATTGTGAGAGCTCACAACAAGAAAACAAATCTTTCGCTTGTTAATGCAAGGCAGATGAAAAGACTAGTGAATTCGAGCAAGAATTTTATGCTTCTCATGATCAAACCTGAGAATGATATTGATTATGAAGCATTTGATGTTCGTAATTCGAATTTGAAAACTAATTTGGTTGACGTTGTTAACCAATCTGATGAAATGATATAGGAATGAAAGGGATTACTTCCCAAGAGGGGAATCCAACTTGAGTTACAGTTGCATCAAAAGTGTCTTCTTCCTAACATTGGCATGTACAATATGTCAGTGATGGAAAGCGCAAAAATTAAGATGCAAATCTAGGGATTGTTGAATAAAAGGATCATTTGGCCTACTCCTTTACTGTGTGGTGCACCTCTTGTTTTGGCACCCGAGAAAAATGGTAAGAATTTCCTTGAGTGGGATTCAAGAAGTGGTTTTCATCAAAGTAGATTTGTTGAAGGAGATATAGGGAAGCTAACATTCAAAACTAGACAAGGTTTTTTTGAATGGCTTGTTATGATTTTCGGTCTTTTCCATACTCCTACTAGTTTTATGCATATGACGAAAGATGTGTTGAAGCCATTTCTAGACAAGATAGTATATTTCGATGACGTTTTCATTTTTAGAAAATTTCATTATGAAAATTTCATGTGTGAAAAAAAAAATACTTGATGCCGTATGTCAAGACTATTTGTCTTAGGAGATGCAAATAATGTGTTGGATAAAACTTCTTTGATGTACTTGAGCTATGAAATTGGTTCTTCCAAGCATGTTCAGGTTCGCAAAGGCATTTGGCAGTTTGCATGGGATGTGGATAAGGTGATATGAAGTTAGACTTCTCCAATATTGATGTCGTAACAGTCTGTGGTGGTATTGACTCCATTCCTGTAGACACATGTGAAAGAATCATACATCCCCATGAAGTTGCATAAGCCTTTTCTCTACTCGCAATTTACACAGGCAAGTTCAAGATATTCTTTTAGATAAGAGGTTTTTTGGGAGCAACCCAATGTTGCAGGAGAAATTTTGTTAATTTCTATTCTATTGTAGTTCATTTTCATTTGTTGGCAGTCGTGAAAAAGGTCTTCTAGTGGGGAGGCAAACAATTGGAGGCATTTGATGCTCTAAAACAAAAGATCAATACAACTCTAATGCTTGCTTTTCCAAACTTGAGACAATCATTTAAGTTTTAGGTTGATGTATGTGGCTATGCCATGGGTGCAGTCTTTTTGCAATGTGGTATGCCCATTTCTTTTCATTCAGAAATTTTCAATGATAAAGTGTTTAAGTTGTAGTGACAAAGGCAGTTCCTTTGGATGAGTTTTCTTCTACTATTCCACTCAGTCAAAAGGTATAAGAAAGGTATAAGTGACAAGTTTGTTGATGTACTTTCTATGGCTATAGTTTGTATACCTACTTTCCTCAAGCATCATTTTGTTTTACATGAAAGTTGTGTTCAGGAAAATACATACTTTAAAGATGTATATTCAAGCTTGATTCAAAGGAATCAAGTGGAGGATTTTTTTTACTATTTTCATCATAATTTATTGTATCATCTTGGTAAGAATGATGCTATTACTGATAGTAACATGGACAAGGCCAAAGAGTTCATTGAACGAATCCAAATGGTACATAAAACAATGCAAGAACAAGTTGAAAAGGTTAAAGACAAGTACAAAGAAATGCACAACAAGAATCATGGAGATTATAAGCTCCAATTCAGTGATCAATGGATCAAGATTGGAAAGGTGAGGGAACTATACCCTCACCTACTGAAAAATTGAAAGTGATCCTTTTAGGGTCCAAAAGGCTTCCAATGAGGAGTGATCAGGTTGTTAGGCCCCTATAATACTAGTTATTCCCCCATTACTATTGTTATTGTATCCCTTATTGTTATTATTGTGCCCCTATTATCCCTATATTGTTATTAGTATGCCCCATAGAAACCCACTGTTGTTATTTTTGTGCCCTTACATTATTGCTGTTATGTCACCTTGATTATATTGTGACCCCTTAGACTCCTATATATAGAAGGGAGGTTTAGTCATTTGTATCATCCAAGAATTGTTCATTTGTGTAATTTAAAGGAGGATTCCCCCTCTAAGTGTCTGAATTCTAAGGCATTGATTTGTCTTTTCTACCTTTTTGTGAGATGGTTTCCTAACATTTGGAGTTAGATCTTTGGATTCTAGGGTTTCGCTGCTCCAAACAGGTCATGTGGCATTTTCACTATAACTTTTTCCTTCGATGTTTCAAAAGCTAAAAACAAAACCCATTTGAGCCCAAATTGTTCTAAACTTCAGGTACAATTTTCAAATCTTGTCTCGCTATATTTTTGGAGATATGATCTGAGGAAGTTAGGGTTTTTGCATACTACCAAATTACATTCCAAGCAGGGGACCTCAGAAAAATCATCATAACTTTTGCTTTGAGAATTAGATTGAACTTTCATAAGAAGTTTCAGAAAGAGGACGTCCTGTATTTTCCTGTGTATCAGTTTTAGGTACTAAGGTCGAAACTAGTTTCAAGTTTGGTCTACTTCAAGTTTGGTCTACTAAACTAGTCTATAATCAGGTCACCGTGGGAGATTTGGCATAAATCTTCCTTGGAGAATCCAATATTGATCAGACTCGTGGGGTTAGAAAGGGGACACAAAGGGATACCACAGGATGAACTTTCATATATTCAAGATTTGCAGTTACAGAGATACAACAGATTCAATATCGAGCTCTTACAAAGTGAAAAAAAGGTGTGTAGTTCTTTTTAAATTTTGCATAAGATTGTTTCAAAATATTAGTTTGAAGGAATTCAATGGAAATAGTGAGGAATTATTACCATTAATTAATGCCCTGAAGAAATAAAATGAAAACACTTAGTAAGCAACCTGAAAGCTCTAGCATGACTCGTGAAAAAGAGGAAGAAATGCAACATGATATATCAAAATTACAAGACCAAGTACAACAAATTTCACTCTCACTAAAGTTAAATGAAGCCAAGATGAATGGCTTGGAAGCTAATATGACTGGCATGCAAGTGAAGATGGATGGCATGGAAGCTAAGATGAATGGCATGGACACTAAGATGCATGGCATGGATGATAAGATGGAAGAATTGAAGATAATTTTGAATAGGTTGCTACAAGAAATGGTCACTAATGGTGAAAGGGTAAAGGAAGCTCATGATGAGAACAAAATAAATGTTAATCATGATTTAAGACCCACCATGTTCCAAAAATTGATATGAGGAAGTTTGATGGAAAGGATCCCAGAACATGGATACTACAAATGGAGCAATTTTTTATCTCCACAATGTGGAAAACACACAAAAGGTACCTATTTAAACTTTATATTTGGAACCAAATCAGTTTTTATGGTATCAATGGCTTTGCTCTTGTAAACAAATTCTCACTTGGGCAATTTTTACGGAAGAAATGATAGCACATTATGAGGATACAAAAAGAAACACCTTTTTTAACCAATTGATAAATCTAAAACAAAAGGGTTTAATGATGGAGCACATTGAGGAATTCCAAAAATTGAACATAAGGGTAAAATATATTCCAGAGGAGCATAGGATTGATGTGTTCATAGGAACCTTAAAGTATAATATCAAACATGAGGTTCGCCTTTGGGAACCTGATTCATTGGAGAAGGCATTCAGGTTAGCAAGAAAAATGGAAAGCAAAATTATGGCAACCAGGAAGCCTACCACTCACAACTATAAAGATGGAAGTGTTGTTGCCCCTAGCCTTCCACAACCTACAAGGTTGACACCACAACAGTTGGAAGAAAAAAGAGCAAAAGGGCTTTGTTATAGTTGTGATAGCAAATACACTAAAGGTCATAAGTATGCTGAGAAGAAAATATTGTACATAGATTATGAAGAGGAGGAAGAAAAGGAACAAGAAATGTCAAAAGAAGAGGATATACTCTAGGAAAAAACCCTAGAGAAAGAAGAAATGAATCCGACCATATTGTGTAATGCATTGTCTGCAATTACCACTCCTCAAAATATCAAGATAGAGGGACATATCAAGAAGAAAAAGGTAATAGTGTTAATTGATTTTGGAAGTACCCATAATTTTATTCATTGTAAGATAGCAAAGGAATTGAAGTGCTTCCTATATCTAGCATGAAAGTTTCAAGTGATGGTTGCAAGTGGAGTAACCATAAATTGCTCTGGAAAGTTCCATAATATCAAGCTATCCATGGGAGAATATGTATTGAATAGCCCAATGCTTTACATTCCAATGGGTGGTGCTAATGTTGTACTAAGAGTCCAATGGCTAAAATCCTTTGGTACAATAGCTTTTAATTTTCAAGAACTTTTCATGAAATTTTGTGTGGAAGGAAAGGAAGTTGAATTAAGGGGTATTTCAGGGAAACCCAGAAATATAATCAGCTCTAACGGTATGACAAAGGTTCTAAAGAAGGAACAACAAGGTGTAATTGCACAATTATGTTTGCTACAGGTTCCCACATCAAAATCATCTATTTCTCCAGATCTCCAAAAAGTATTGGACAATCATTCCAAGGTATTTGAGACTCTCAAAAGTCTCCCACCTATTCGTGATCATGATCATGCTATTCATTTTATTCCGGGAAGTGTTCCTCCAAACATCAGTCTGTACAGATATCCCTATGCCCATGTTACACTAAAAAATGTCACCATGACTATTTACAGTTAGTATGGCTCCATCAACTGTCATACTATCCCCCTTGGCAAGTCTCATGCCTCTGCTTTCCATGTCAAACTCCAAGAAAGAGAGAAAAGTCATTTAAAGTCAATTATCTTTGGGTACGCAGTTTCTCTCAGCCTTACCTGCGTGTACGCATCCCAAGTTCACAATACCTGCGTACTTGTACGCTCTGTCTGTAAAGCAATGGGTGCGTACTCCTGTAAAGGTCAAAAGGCGCAAGTTTCACTCCAAAAAAGTTACTTGTGGTCATTTCTAGAGCATTCTAGAAGCTTGTTTGACGTGTATGGAGCGCCTCCAGATGGTTCATGTATCCCTATGGAAGAGGAACTTATCCCATCAAGAGGGGAGCTAACCCACCCAAAGAGGGGCTTATCCCATTGATGGTGGACCTGATTAACTTCCTCTACAGCACTATAAATATAGGCATTGGGCCAGAGGGAGGGGAGGTTAAAAGCTGATCATTCCTAAGGGTATATGCTGCTGAGATTAGGACTTCCTTGTAGAAGCTTGTGAGGAGAGATTCCCATCCTTTCTTGTTTTATTTGGAAGTGGGTGAGCTGATCAAAGTAAAGGAAAACTCTTGCCGGACCCTGGGAGGAACTTGCACAACACCAAGGCTCAGGTTGTAATGGTTTCTTTTGTTTCCTATTAATACAAATAAGTCCATTTTTCTCAACAATTTGTTATTTATGAGTTGTTTCATATACCCCTTGGTCTGTATGTTAAATATGTTTTATTTTATGAGATATTCAGGTGCTATTTAATCGTTTGATTGTTAGTGAATGCAGGTTTCGAAGAGAAGGAGGAGCTCATCCGGATCGATGAGGCTGGACTACTACAACAGCGTTGGACTACATGTAGGATCTAAACACTTGATTTCTCATATGGTAAATGCATATTTAGAGAAGGATTGTTCTTAATTGTCTTGTTTGTCACTAGAAAGCCTTAAGCTTCTAGGGAGGTTGGTTTTGTCCGCAAAATTGACTCCTTCCACATGACAAAATGGCGACTCTGCTGGGGAACTCCATTGATGTGAATGATTTTTCCTTTGTCTGAAAATTTGATCTGAGAAAAGTCTTTTTCTTTCTGGTTTTTGGTTGTCTGACTGTGTGTTTGGGTGGGCTAGCTTAGGGTTAAATTAGATTTTAGTTTTTCTTAGTTTTGCTAGAAGTACGCAGCCTCTGAGTTCAGCACAGTGCGTACCTGTACGCACTGCAGCTTTGTGCACAGAGCGTACCCGCACCTGTGTAAATAGGTTGCCTGCGTACCCTGTCAAAATTGAGAAAATTTCAATTTTCTCCTTTTTGCCCCTTAGATTTTGCTTTTAATTTGTTTTTTCCACCCAGATCCACTGGTTGCCTACCAGAGATCTTCATCTGAACTTGTTTCATCAGTGTCAAGTGTTTTAGTGGAATTCGTAGAGGTTCTAGCCTTAGGGTTTGATTTTTGCACTGGTCCTGTAGTGATTTTGGCTTTAGAAGTCGTAAAACCTTGGATCTCCCTGGTATTTGCAGTCTTCTTAGGAGTCGGACCTTTCATAGAATCTACCCTTGTGAGACATCTACCTTTGTTTTGTCTCTTTGCCGAATCTCGGAAGAGTTTGTTGATTGAACTGTGAATTTCATTTTACAAAAAGAACAAAAGATTTTATGTTTGTTTTTGACTAGTTTTTTATTTTGCATTGACTAGTCCTTAGTTAAATCACGACTGAGTAAAACATCCTGGGATCATACTTTGTAGGTTTTGGCCTCATTAGATTTGCTTATTAGGTGAATTTATTTTAATTTGCTTTTAAGTAGCTTTGATTTGATAGATTTGTAAAGGTTTGCTTTTTTATTTTTAAATGCTTTGTTAAGTAGGAGAAAATCCAAAAATCTCTTTTGAAAGAAAAGTTTGCTTAGTGGAATTTGAGTCTTTGAATGAAAAGGGCATTTTCGCAAAATAATTAGTGGTCATGTGTTGCATGTTTTGGAAAAGATAAAGAGATTGTTTCTTTGATTTTCATTGTCAAGAAAGTTGTCTTTATATAAATCTTGCATTCTCCAACTCTCTTAGCTAAGGAATTCATTGAAAAAGAAAATTAGTATAAATCATCCTAAGTGCATCTTTTTAGTGGTTTGAGTCGAGTCTACACACCATCAGTTTCATCTCCGCTACCTTTTGTCTTAAAGAAAATCTATAAAAATTAATGCTTAAAGTAAAATCAACTTAGTAACTTTTTATTTACTAGGGCTCTGAAACACCAATATAGATCAGGCTAGTGTCTTGGAGTAGGAGAGTAATTAACTCTCCAAGACAGCAAAACCAAACAAGTAGCTTATCTTGTGGTAGGATAAATCCAACTATTTCATTTGTACTCTGGGAAAGCTCCTCTTAAAGGAGAAGCACGAGACCGTGTCCGAACCAGTGAGGGGATCAATCCTCCTTCATTGGGAAAGACGCCAGATACGCACGTATTACAAACGGTAAACCTCGGATTATTGCCGAGGAGCCTGGGGTCACTTGTCGGTAAACCTTGGATTATTGTCAAGGAGCGGCAAGGGGATTGAGCTTGTTACTCTTCCCTTGCGTGCTATCGGGTCGTAGACTGTTCCCCCAGGTATATTTGTTGTTGTTGGTAACCTTAGTGACCATTATCTTTAGGATTCTACCCGAGGTGACGGTGGAGGGAAGATCCCACTGTACCTGGAGCAGACGTCGGCTAGACTCACTTGGATTTTCCGGGGGGTTCACTTCACTCGAGACGGTTAAAGTGGAGGAACTTGTGCCGGTCTATTCATTAAGCAGGTTGCCGGGGTAACTGTTCCACCCACCACTTTTGTACTGAATCCGGCGATGTTGGGCTTCATCACCAACTAGTGTTTTCGGTCCGGAAGGCTACTGTTTGTGCATGGTTTGACGCCCTAGATTCTTTAGGCGTGTGACTCAAATTTGTTTGGTTCTTTAGAGACTTTAGGTGGTTTGCTTTGATATTTTACTTTGTTTGTGTGTGCGGTAGTTAAAAGTTTTTAACTGTGGCGGAATTATCGAGACAGTCCCGTAGATTTCGGGGCCAGTCTCCCGAGATTGTTACTGTGGCCGATTTGTTGACGAAGTCCGGTAGACTTCGAGGTGAGCCTCCTCAAGATGTCCCGAGTCATTACGAAGGTTTGAAAGTCCTTGTAACTCCTCCTGGTGGCAGTAGAGTAGGTTCACCTGAAGAAGGAGAGTCTTCGTTGGTTGTCCATCCAGATTACCAAAGTCTAGAAACAGGTTATAATCCTGAAGCTGTTGCAGTTTCCGAGCTTGCTGGTAGTTTTTCATCTACTAGTGATATAGGTGAAGAACCTGAAATATCTGAATCTGTTACTCCAACTTCTAGTGTTCCTGATTCACCTAGGGTAGAAAGAGTCATCACCGAAAATCTTCCTTCTGGTTTGATAGCTATTGAAGAACTTGCTCCAGAAGAAGAAGTAGGCGGCCCTATTCTTGAAGATCAACCAACTATTGATCTAAGAGAGCGTGAATCTATCTTTTACAGTCCACCTAGAAGTACTACTTGGTATCTTTCATTAACTAATTACTTAGACAACTCAGGGATATGTTTTTCTCCACCTCGTACTCCTTATCCACCCGGAGGTATTTATACTCCTGTAAATATGTCTAGTCAGTCGTCCGTGTTTACTCAACCTCCTGAATCTTTCTTGTATGGTGGTCCTTTTGTTCCTGCTGGGTATCAGTCACTTTTTGGTACTTTTGCAGGAGCATCTCCTCAACCCATTAGACATGGGTCATTAGCTAGAAACAATGGTAATAAACCGTTGGGTGTAGGAGACATTTATATGATTTCAGGTTCAATTCCCGGTTCTCAACCTTAAGGTGGTCAATTACCGCCTGGGGGGTAGCCTCAATTAACGCCTGGGGGGCAACCTCAAGGTACACAACTTGCGTCTGGGGGGCAACCTCAAGGACAGTATGTACCCATGGTACAATACATTCCTCAAGGTCAACTCCAGCCTCAATATGTACCCCAGGGTCAACCTCAATACCAATATATGCCTTAAGGTCAACCCCAGTATCAGTACTTACCTCAAGGGTATCTACCCCAAGGTCAGTACTCGAGTCAAGGTTATCAACCACCTCAAGGTCAATCTTATGTTCAAGGTACGGGAAATGTACCTTTCAATTATCAATCCTACCCTCAATCCGGTTATGGGTCTCAATATCCTCAACCTGTCATGGGTCAATACCCCGGAATGAACGTAGTGTGGGATCCATCACAAGTTCAACAAGTGTTGCAGCCAAGCGTACAGTTGTCATCCCAAACTGGACAACCTGTGGTTTCTGGTCAACCCCAGCAACCAGTCCAGTCTAATGTTCAAACTTCTGTACCTTCGGTAGTTACTCAGTCGCCAATTGCACCTAGTACTCCATCTCAAACGACTGCTGCAACTACCGCAACATCTGTTCCTTCCACCACACCTACTTCTGGAGTATCGACAGCTCCAGTTTCTACTGTCTCTGCCACTACTCCACAGACATCTTTACCATTGTCTGGATCCACGATTCAAACTACGGTTCAGATGCCTGTGGGGCAGCCAGGTCAAAGTACGGTTGTTACTACTCAACCACAATTTGTTTATCAACCGTACCAGGGACAGTACCAATACGGGCCTGCTGTCCAACAACCGGTTTACCAGTATCAACCGTATCCTGGGTACACTTATCAACAACCACAACAACCCCAGTACTGTCCGGTTAATCCTGGTTTTTCGGGAGGATACAATATCCCGAATGCGATTCCTGTTCCAAGTTATCCCGGATATCCGCCTCTTGGGACTGGTCTTGTGACTCAGAGTTTTAGGGATCCTAATCGGCAATTGTCGTTTATCGCAACTTTAGATTTACCAGACTTGACGCGCCTAACGAACGATCCAATAAATTATCTTCCGTTCTGGCCGCCAATGACAAATAAGTTGCCCAGTGACATACCCAAGTTCGAAGGTAAGTCTGGAGAGGATCCATCAAATCACGTGATGACTTACCACCTCTGGTGTGCTTCAAATTCTATCTCGGATGATTCGATCCATTTACGTCTTTTTCAGCGTACGCTCATTGGTCTCGCGGCCAAGTGATACATTGAGTTACCACGGGCCTCTTTTTATAATTTTAGTCAGTTAGCTACCTCGTTCTTAACACATTTTCAGTTGCCGGTCAGATATGATAATGGCACCAAGTTATTAACTTCATTAGAATAGTCGACGTCCACTTATATTTCCGACCATATTCATGAATGGAGACGTCGAAGGCGTTTAGTGAAAGTTTTTATCCCGGACCAAATCTTAGTTGAATGGTTTGTTAAATCATTATTACCGAATATTACTGAAGACGTAGCTAAGGTCGAATTAGTTACTGAAGAGAAAGTCATTTCTCGAGTGTAGTACCTTGACTTAGTTTATACTCAGTCGGGTACGTTACACGAAAAGATCCCAGATCTTCCAAAGTCGAATCAAATCACTGCTGCTCCTTCGGGATCTCATGCTGCTGATGGCATGATTGGTACGGTGAATACTAAAAGCAAGAAGAAGTCTTCAAATAATTCTTCGCCCATTATCACTTTACCAGAATCCCCGACAGGAGAGTCTTTTGCTGAATTTTCCCCTGATATACACGCTGTAGAGACATCTACGGCTAAATCAAAAAACGGTGGGAAGAAGAAAGGCAAGAAGAAGAATAAAGCAGACAAAGCTCCAAAGGAGAAAACAGAAAAGTCGGAAACCAATGACGAAAAGCGCAAGCCCCATTATCCTTGTCTTATTTGTGAAGAAGATCATTTTACAAGAGATTTCCCTCATTGGGCCGAGGTTGCGAAACTAGTCAAAGGTTCCCAAATTCCTGCTGTCTTAAAGGATCCATTTCCGAAAGATAGCAAAATGATAGGTTCTTCCTCGAGTGCCGTTGAAGAACCCATATTGATGATGTCTCATGTAAGGATTATGACTCGGTCACACGATTATGGTAGTAAAAGTCCTCTTGATGGATCGAAAGAAGCAGAATCTTCTCAGTCTAATCCATCAACCTCAGCTCCCGGTTCCGATCCACTACATATCGAGAAACCTAACCCTGACTTAGTAATTAAACCGCCCGCCAAGGGTGTACTTTGAAGGTCTGCTTTCAATCCACATGCGAGAGCGGCCCAGAATTACAACATTGTTGAGGATTTAGCTGTTTCACCCTCCGCAATGTTGGCTTTAGAGGTGCTGCAATCATGTCCAGCACAACGGAAATTACTTTTTTCGGCTATAGGAGCTGTTGACGTTCAGGACCCGAACCTGATAATCTTTGATCTAGAAAATAATACACCGCGTTTACCTCATCAGATGGCTTTCCAGATTCCAGTGATAGTAAAAAACAGGCCTATTCATCGGACTGTAATTGATGAGGGAGCTTCCACGTGTATTATGTCGATTCAGTGTTGGAGATCGCTTGGTTCTCCTTCACTTAATCAATCCTCGACAATTCTTAAAGCCTTTGATGGCCGTGGGTTCCATTCGTTTGGCATTCTACAGGATTTTCCTATAGGGGTTGAAGGAAAAACCGTTAGTCTGGATGTGGAGGTGGTTGATGCCCCTCTAGACTACAACCTTCTCTTGGGTCGAAGTTGGTCTTACGCTATGACAGCGGTCGTCTCATCGGTCTTCAGAGTAATAAAATTTCCACATAATGGCAAGATCGTGACCATAGACCAGCTGGCTTATTTTTCATCTGACCCAGCCTCTTCAGAGAGTATCGTGCATGTCGGTAAAATGACTATCCCTTATAAGGATGTTGGTGTAGGATTAGTTAAAGATGCCGGTTTACTGGGAACTTTTCCTTTTCCTCCAATCAACACCGTGTCCTCGTTCGCATCCATTCATATGATTACATCAGATACCATTGTTTACAACGATCCTTGGATCGTTCCTTCCGAATCTGAAATAGACTCATTTGGTGATGCTATGCCTTTGAGTCCGTATGAAATTGCTTACGAAGCCGTGCAGTCTTTTACTGACTCGCATTCAACCAAAATCGACCAAATGAATGTGGTCCGTGAGGAATCACTTTTCACTTCAACCTCGGAGTTAATAGCGTTTCTCGAAGTTGTGTCATCTGACGAACAACTTTTTGAAATCCTGTGTGTGGACGATTTACCATGGGAAGATCTCCATCATAGATCTTCGTTTTTACCTGAGGTTGATCACTTTGAAAATGATTTCTCATCAGTTTTTACAGCTGAATATGTCAAAGAAGCTCAGAGTCCAATGAAACATCCTGATTCAGAGCTGAATTTTGGAAACATCTCTCGCACTGTTCCCATTGACATTTCAGTCAAGCCCGGAATTATTGAAAACATTCATATAGGTGCCTCATGTTCAGATGACGATATTCAAACATATAAGGCCATATTTCAAGAATTCCGCGATGTGTTTGCCTGGTCCTATGAGGAAATGCTAGGAATTGATCCCGCAATTGTTGTCCATGAGATTAAGACTTACTCGGATGCTAAACCCGTTTGGCAACGTTTGCGTCATATTCATCCTCGAAAAGTGGCTGCAATTAAAGCAGAAGTCGAGAAGCTGTTGAAAGCAGGTTTCATTTATCCGATCCCCTTAACGGATTGGGTATCGAATATTGTTCCGGTTAACAAAAAACAAGGAACAATAAGAATATGTATCAACTATAGGGATATCAATCGTGCTTGTCCCAAAGACAACTATCCAACACCCTATATCGATCAAATAATTGACGATTGTGCCGGCAGTGAAATATTTTCCTTTATGGACGGTTTTTCCGGTTACAATCAAATCAATATTCTACCTGCCGATCAACCAAAAACGGCTTTCATTTGTCCATGGGGGACATTTGCTTATTGCAAATTACCTTTCGGGCTTAAGAATGTCGGAGCCACTTTTCAAAGGGCGATGACTTATGCGTTTCATGACATCAAACACAATGTGCAACCGTACCTCGATGATTTGCCTGCTCATTCATTACATCGAGCTGATCACCTTGTCCATTTATGAGCAATTTTCATGAGGTGTAGGCATTATCGTATACATTTGAACCCACACAAATGTGTCTTCTGTATAGAAGTGGGACGATTGCTGGGATTTGTAGTTTCAAAAGCCGGCATTCGCGTCGATCCCTCGAAGGTAGAAGCTATCATCAAATTTCCTCCCCCTTCGAGTCTTCGCCAACTCCAAAGTTTGCAGGGGAAAGTAAACTTTATACGCCGATTCATTCCTAACTACGCCGAGGTTACAAAAGGTTTTACACGGTTGTTGAAACAGAACGCTCAATTCTCTTGGGATGAGATTGCTCAGCAATCTTTTGATGCACTTAAACACGCGTTGACCCATGCACCGTTGTTGCATCCTCCCAACTACAACCAAGACTACTTTTTGTACCTCGCTACCTCTCATTCCACTATTGGGATGGTGTTAGTTTAGGAAGACGAATTCGCAACGGAACATGTGATATATTATCTTAGTAGGACGTTAAATCCCACTGAGCTAAAATATTCGCATGTGGAGAAATTGGCCCTGGCAGCCGTTCAGGCTGTCCAACGTTTTCGTCATTACATTCTTCTCCGTAAAACTACAGTCATTTCGGATTGCAACCCTATGATCTACATTTTGACTAAACAATTGCTAGGGGGCAAGTACTCTAAATGGATCGTTATCCTACAAGAGTTCGACTTAGAGTTTGAAAAATCTAAGTCTAAGAAATCTTTAGTCTTTGCAGAGTTGATGTGTGACTTCCTGCGTGCTGACACAGAAATTGTGGCAGAGGAGCCCATTGCGGACGAATCTTTGTTTCTCATCAGCACTTTAGATCCGTGGTATGGGGATATAATCATCTATCTCCAAACCCAATCCTTTCGGCCCGAAGCTTCAAAGTCAGAACGTCGAAAAATTCGATTCCAGTCCCAACAGTATAAAATTATTGGAGATACTCTTTATCGCCGTGCGGCGGACTTGCTTTTCCGACGTTTCTTAACTCACGAAGAGGCAGAAAGGGTTTTGAATGACTGTCACTCTGGGGCGTGTGGCGGTCATATGTCTGGGTATGCCACAGCTCAGAAGGTGTTGCGTGCTGGCTATTTCTGGCCGTCCATGTTTAAAGATTGTATCATTGCGGTCCGAAAATGCCACAACTATCAAGTGTTTGATCGCAAGATGAGCGCACCACCAGCTCCTCTCCACCCTATAATTTCCGTTGGTCCTTTTGCCAAATGGGGTATCGACTTTATTACATGTAACCCTCACTCGGCCGGGGGGCATGCATATATCATCCTTGCGGTTGATTATTTTACTAAGTGGGCCGAGGCGATGCCTACATTCGAGGCAGACGGCAAGACCGCTGCAATTTTCGTATTCAATCACATTATTGCTAGGTTTGGTGTCCCACAAGTGATAATCACTGACCATCGGCGCCATTTTCGAAACATTATGATGACAGAACTTACAGGCCAGCTTGGTTTGCGTCACGATAGCTCAACTCCTTATTATCCACAAGCCTACAGTCTGGTTGAGTCCATAAACAAAGTTTTGGTCATCATGATCCGACGAATCATTGGGATTCATCGGTCGAATTGGTACAACATGTTATTTTCCGCGCTTTGGGCATATCGAACTTCAGTAAAAACATCAACAGGGTTCACTCCTTTCCAACTAGTTTATGGTTTGGAAGTCGTGCTGCCCATTGAATGCGAAATCCCATCACTTGAAATGGCTGTCGAATTACTTCCAGCTACTTCCGAAGAGGAGAGGCGTTTGTTATACTTAGCTCAATTAGATGAGACTCGACGTGATGCTGCACTGGCAATCAAGACTCATGCAAAACGAATGAAAGCTCAGTATGATCGAAATGAGACCCCTCGAAATTTTTCGGAAGGAGACCTAGTGCTATTGTATGATCAAGCTAATGATAAATTAGGTGTTGGAAAATTCGTTCCTATGTGGCATGGATCCTACATTGTTAAGCGAAAGCTAGCAAAAGGGGCCTATGAGTTGGTTGACTTTGATGGGGACTCTTTGGGTAAACCAAGAAATGGACTTTACCTAAAGAGGTACTATGCTTAAATGGTGGGCGTGAAGATTTTCGTTAGGTTAGTTAGGTTAATTTTTCTTTCTAGCTAGTGTGTTTGTTAGTATAGACAGTGTGCTTAGCTTAGAAAGTGTGTTTTTCGTCGTTATTCTGCTTATCCTGGTTTTACCCTTGATGATTGTAGATGTCGATGCCTCTCCAAACGTATATTGGATTTGTTGATGGTGCTTGTCGTAGTACACAGAATATCTCTTCCGCAACTTGGGTTATCTATTCGCCCTCTGACGAGTTAGTTTCTATGCATGGGGTGAGCCTCGGTCAAACAACAAACAACATTGCAGAATACAGTTCAGTGATTGAGTTATTATCTGAATCCATTTCATTCGGGATTCGGAGTTTGATAGTGAGGTTAGATTCTGAACTCGTTGTATTACAACTTAATAGAGTTTATGCCATTAGAAATCCAGTGTTATTAAGGTTATTTTTGAGAGTGCATCTTTTGGAACGTGAATTTGATTACATCGAATATCAACATATTCCAAGGTCTTTTAATACATTAGCAGATGCAATTGCTTCTCGAATGTTAGACAGACATTTGCGATAACCGTACATGTAAATTTAAAAACATTAACATTTAATCACACATGTTTAACAAGATAAGCCGGTAATAATGATATATATATAGATAGGAGTGTGTCAAAAATACATCGTCTTCGATCATAGGTTGCAAAACACCTTATGATCGGCAAAAATGATAAGTACAAATAACCAAAATGTCACATGTGTCTACAAAAGTGACCATCCAATCACTGGTGGTGCTCCCTATACGACACCACTGCACGGGCTACCCTACATAAGAACCTCCTAAAAGGTCTTGGGACTGCGACTACATAGCACTGAAGTCTGATAGGAATTTCATCTATAGTAGTCTCTGGTATATCTGCCGTCAGACGCTCTAGATCCTGCTCCAACTCAGCTAAGGTCTCTGCAGCCGCATCCTGTGGGACCGGTGCCGGTGCAACTGGTTCTCTCCTCTCGAAAGGCCAGAGATTGGCTAGACGCCGTGGACCCACATCTGCATTTTGAAAATTTTTACTGTCAGTTTTGAGACGATATATAAAAACAAAAAAAATAGATAATTTAAAAACTTGTGAAAAATGAAGTACCTCTGTCGTCCCATTGTTCTCCCTGTGGAAGAACCATGTCCAGATCACCGCGAAAATCCACTCCGGCATACGGAAAATCCTAGATCGCAAAGACCTGGTCCTCCAACCAGTGAAAGTAACCCGCAGGAAATCGGACAACTCCCGCTCCCTCATCAGGATGCCGGGCCATCACCACAACCCATCGCATCAACTTTGGCTCCCGAGGTGGCCCAACCGCAGCAGTGAGATGCTGGGGGATCAGCATCGGAACTCTCTCTAGGGAAAAGCTCACAACTAAAGGCCCATACCCAAAGGTCTTTAATTGCCCGTTCTTTGCCCTAGTCAGTTGGCCCTTCATATTGGCCAACACAACGTCACACCAGTTGAAGATGGTGCCTCGGAAGCAATCAATCGCCATCCGCATTTGAGACCCGGTGGCAATGTACAAAGCGGCTGCACCGCAGAGTCTGGTAACTGTAAAGGCAATTACCATAAGTTCAGGTCGGGATATGTATTTGATCTCTATCCCCGTCTCCTGGTTTTGATTGTTGCACCACTCTAGCCGGAGACTAGCAAGGGATTGGCCACCTGGCCTAGTCCCGAACAGAGACAGTTGCTCGCCCCTATTAGGCAAACTAGTGAGAAAATATATGTCCGAGGGCTCAATCTTGAGCTGGTGCCCTCCGATGTAAAAACATTGTTCTTGGACGTTCCAGCTTTCAACCAGCCACTCTAAGAATGGCACCTGGGCCCTCATGCCAGGTATGGCCCAGTATTTGTAGAGACCGAATGCCTTCAAAGCATCAATGGAGGGTTGATGATCTATTGTGGCCAAATCGACATCTTCGTGTTCTCTTTCACACCAATCAAGCATGGTGGGCAATCTACACACCAGAAAACACCCATTAGAATTCATTAAATCAAAAAATAATGGTTTAGTTTTGAGATTTGGGGTTTTAAATTTGCTTTGCGCGAGGTACGCACCCCGCGTTCAGAAATAGAGCGTCGGTACACAGCTGTTCTGAAGGTAGGCTGCGTACTCCTGCCATTTTCCCATTAACGAAAATGTCGGGGTAAGCAGGTCGCCCATGGGGCACCTGCGTACCCCGAAAGGCGGATCTTGAAACCCCAAAGCCCCCAAAAAATCAAACTAGGGCTTAAAATGAAATTCAAACGGATGAAAACAAAGAGGAGGATGTTGTGGAATACCTAAAAGAGATGGCGCTCGATTCCGATGGTCGGATTCTCCGCAAAGTCCATGGGAAGTTTCTTGCCAAAAGCCCTTTTCTCTCCCTCAACAGTAAAATGGTAAAAATGACATGGTAAAAGGTCGTTTTATAGGTTTTTTGGATAAATGAATGCTAGGTTTGTTTATTTTTCACCATGGAAGGATATTTTTCAATGTATTTTTGCCTATCTTAAACAGGTATGAGTAATGTGTTGTTTTTGTGCAGGACAAAAGGACTTTCACGGAAAGTTATCATTTTTCACGAACCAAAATATCAGAGTCATCTTTTAAGCCCTTTTTTGACTCCTAAAACATGAAAAGATTGCCGAGCATTTCTTTTACACTCGTTAAAACGGAATTAAAAGACGGTCCCCTTATAGCCCTTTTCTGACCGTAAAAATAGGAAAATGTTGCCGGGTTTTTGTCGTTTCAAACTCGATACTAGAAATAAAACGACGTGTCCTTGATCGCTTTTTACTTTTCAGGTCAGAGGCACTAATCATGAAAGTACTCCTTGGTCGCAAGATCAAGCGGTTCTCTCAAGTATCATTTTGTACTTTTTCGGGCTTGGGAGACACAAATTTACAAAAAAGTTCAACCCTGGAGTCTTCTTTAGTTTTTTCAGACTCTCTAAAATTGAAAAACGCCGAGTTTCTCCTATACTGGACTCGTTAAAATTTCAGAGTAGAGGACCTGTTCGATTACAAACAGGAACGGACCACTCCTTCTTAGGGTTCGAATCTAAACTAAGTTGGACTCATTTGAAGGATGTGCTTATAATCAAGCATATGTTATCCTCCTCAAGCTTGTTAAAAATAAAGAGGTACTTGCCATAAATGGTGGGGGAAAAGAGAGAAGAATGAGCCTATTTGTTATCCTTTGTCACAGAAAAACCTTACTACCACTCTTGAACACGACACTTTTCATTCACCTGGGTTGGGAAATCCTTTGTCTTAAAGTTGATTAAACCACTTTGAAAGTCTTCAACCGTTTCTGGATATTAACTTTGGGTCAATCGTCGCCAAGCCATCTGTCGTGTCGTTATGTGTTCAAGAGGTCTCTGCAAATAAACCATTCATATGAAAAATACTTGTCATCCATCTTTGACCATCCCTGAGTCAGTCCTTACAGCAACATTTCTTCAACTTGAATTATGATTTCGTATTGTGGGCTTGCCCTGCAACAGGTCACTTTCTATCGACATCAGCACATTATCTAGAGAGATGACTTAGAAATCGTCAGTACCTTGAAGTCTGCATGCATCAATGGCAGGTTTCTCGCCTTTGACGACAGTTTACATCATTGACTTTCGATCGAAGGATTCCATGACATGTTCGACGTCAACCCATTCATTCACATCTCATGGATTGTACTGGGTACTTTGAGAACCATTGACATCACTGGTGGTCTCTCTCACACTTGTTAACAGTTTACATCATTGACTGGTAATCAAGTGGTTTCTACCATGTTCGACATCAACTCATTTATTCGCATAGATAGAATCGTACCAATTCTAGAAGTAGAAATCAAGACCCTGGATCTAGTTTCTACCATCCAGGCTGCGAGGAGTTTTGTATTCATTATATAGTAGACTAATCATAAACAGATGGTTGTGTCCATACTGTGTCTACATGTGTCTATGATTGTGATGTACTGCAAAATCATTCCTGTATCAGAGCAGTAGTTAGATTGTTAGTTAAAGTTTTCAATCTGAGTATGGGAATGCCTACCTCAGCGATGATATCATCTTATATATGTATTTTGTGTTGAATATTTGCAGGTTCTGACCGGGCTCTCCACAAGATAATCCTTGAAATGATAAAGTACTTCACCCTTCCTAGATAATATGAAACCCTAAATCTACTTCAGGCTTCGCACTTTAGGGGGCAATCTGTTACACTAAAAATGTCACCATGACTATTTACAGTTAGTATGGCTCCATCAACTGTCATACTATCCTCCTTGGCAAGTCTCATGCCTCTGCTTTCCATGTCAAACTCCAAGAAAGAGAGAAAAGTCATTTAAAGTCAATTATCTTTGGGTACGCAGTTTCTCTCAGCCTTACCTGCATGTACACATCCCAAGTTCACAATACCTGCGTACTTGTACGCTCTGTCTGTAAAGAAATGGGTGCGTACTCCTGTAAAGGTCAAAAGGCGCAAGTTTCACTCCAAAAAAGTTACTTGTGGTCATTTCTAGATCATTCTAGAAGCTTGTTTGATGTGTATGGAGCACCTCCAGATGGTTCATGTATCCCTATGGAAGAGGAACTTATCCCATCAAGAGGGGAGCTAACCCACCCAAAGAGGGGCTTATCCCATTGATGGTGGACCTGCTTAACTTCCTCTACAGCACTATAAATACAGGCATTGGGCCAGAGGGAGGGGAGGTTGAAAGATGAACATTCCTAAGGGTAGATGCTGCTGAGATTAGGACTTCCTTGTAGAAGCTTGTGAGGAGAGATTCCCATCCTTTCTTGTTTTATTTGGAAGTGGGTGAGCTGATCAAAGTAAAGGAAAACTCTTGCTGGACCCTGGGAGGAACTTGCACAACACCATGGCTCAGGTTGTAATGGTTTCTTTTGTTTCCTATTAATACAAATAAGTCCATTCTTCTCAACAATTTGTTATTTATGAGTTGTTTCATATACTCCTTGGTCTATATGTTAAATATGTTTTATTTTATGAGATATTCAGGTGCTATTTAATCGTTTGATTGTTAGTGAATGCAGGTTTCGAAGAGAAGGAGGAGCTCATCTGGATCGACGAGGCTGGACTACTACAACAGCGTTGGACTACAAGTAGGATCTAAACACTTGATTTCTCATATGGTAAATGCATATTTAGAGAAGGATTGTTCTTAATTGTCTTGTTTGTCACTAGAAAGCCTTAAGCTTCTAGGGAGGTTGGTTTTGTCCGCAAAATTGACTCTTTCTGCATGACAGCCCAAAAGAGTGATATTGAACATATGGTTGCAGATATGCTAGAGGTTGGTATAATTCAACCTAGTCAAAGTTATTTCTCTCCTCCAATAGTATTGGTGCACAAGAAGGATGGATCATGGCGCATGTGTCTGGATAATAGGGAGCTCAACAAGCTCACTATTAAAGATAAATTTCCCATTCCTGTCATTGATGAATTATTGGATGAATTACATGGATCAATTTACTTCACCAAGTTGGATCTTCATTCAGGGGATCATCAAATCAGAATGAAGAATGAAGACATTCTAAAAACAACATTTAGAACTCATGAGGGTCATTATGAATTTTCAGTCATGCCTTTTGGCCTTACCAATGCACCTTCTACATTTCAAGGTTTGATGAGTTCCATTTTCAAACTCTTCCTTAGAAAAATTTTGTTAGTATTTTTTTATGATATACTAATCTACAACAATTCTTGGAAGGATCATGTTGAACATGTTGGCAGGATCCTCAAATTATTCAAGGAGAAACAATTATATGCAAAAAGCTCCAAATGTTTCTTTGGAGTACAAGAGGTTGAATATTTGGGTCATATTGTATCTCATGAAGGTGTTAAGGTATACCTTAGCAAAATTAAAGCCATTAAGGAGTGGAAAATCCCCACATCCATAAAGCATCTGCGAGCATTTGTCGGGTTGACAGGGAATTATCGCAAGTTTGTTAAGAATTATGGAAGAGTAGCAGCACCTCTAACAACATTATTGAAGAAAGATGCATTTTCATGGACTTCAGAAGCAACATAGGTCTTCGAACATCTTAAAGAGGCAATGTGCCAAGCACCAGTCTTAGCTAAGCCGAACTTCACAAAATCCTTTATTGTGGAATATGATGCTTTAGGAAATGGTATTGGTGTTGTTTTAATGCAAGATGAAAGACCCATTTCTTTCGAAAGTCATCCAATCAAGAGAAAGTATTTACACAAATTTATTAATGAGAAGGAAATGTTGGCAATACCACATGCACTTAAGAAATGGCAACCCTATCTAATGGGAAGACACTTCAAGGTAAAAATGGATCATGATAGTCTTAAATACATCTTACAACAAATATTATCCTTTGAAGAGCAAAAAAAATGGGTCACAAAGATCTTGGGTTATGACTTTGAAATTATCTACAAAAAATGGAAGAAAAATGTGGTGGCAGATGCACTCTCAAGAAAGGATGAGGATGTGGAAGCGTTGTTGTGCACCATTTCTATTATCCAACTAGATTGGATAAAGGAAGCAATGGAAGAATGACGAAGAAGTGTGGGCACTCATTTGAAAGTTACAACAAGATCCTAGTACATCTTATACATTTAGGTGGAAAAGTGATTCATTATGGTACAAAGATTGCTTACACCTATCTAAAAATTCCCAACTGAAACAAAAGATTCTTATGGAATTTTACACTTCTCCCTTAGGAGGTCACTCAGTATTTTTTAAAAACTTACCACAAGGTTAAGAAGGAATTTTTTTGGGATGGCGTTAAATTAGATATTCAAAAGTTTGTGGTGGAATGTTTGGTTTTCCAACAAAACAAAGTTCAAACAATTAAGACCCCAGGTCTATTACAACCTTTATCCATTCCAAGCCAACGTTGGGAGGAGGTTTCAATGGATTTTCTCATAGGTTTACCCAAGTCCAAAGGAAAGAGTGTCATCATGGTGGTAATTGATAGACTTACCAAGCATGCACACTTTTGTGCATTATCACATCCATTTAAAGCCAGTACAATTTATACTACATTTATGGAAATAATTCAAAAGCTACATGGAAACCCAAAGATTATTGTAAGCGACAGAGATCCCATTTTCACTGGAAATTGTTGGACATAACTATTTTCTTGTCTCGGTATCTAGTTAGCTCATAGATCATCTTATCATCCTCACTCTGATGGGAAAACTAAGATAGTAAACAAATGTTTGGAAGGATATCTTCATTGCTTTGTATTGATAAACAGACACAATGGGTCAAATGGTTACCTTTGGCTGAATGGTGGTATAACATTTCTTTCCATACTATAGCGAATGACCGCATTTATGGAACTTTATGGATATCATCCTTCATGCATCACATCATATTTAAGAGAAAATTCTAAGGTTCAAGCAGTGGAACATCACATCAAGCATCAAAAACAAGTTCTCCAACTCTTAAAGGATAACCTCACGTTGGCGCAAAATAGAATGAAACAATGGGCAGATCAACATCGCAACAAAAGAATTTTTGATGTAGGTGACTTGGTATTCCTACGGCTACAATCATATAAACAAATTTCCCTTAGGCAGGCTAATAAGGATAATAAATTATCACCAAAGTATTATGGTTTGTACAAGGTGTTGCAAAAGATTGGTACTATGGCATACAAATTGGAGCTTCCTACAGCTTCTTGAGTGCTCCAAGTTTTCCTTGTTCATGTTTAAAGAAGGTTATAGGTGACAAGTTCCCATTTCAAACAATATTTCCATAACTTAACGAGGAAGGAAAAATCATATTGGAACCGAAATCAGTCACAGAAACAAGAACTCGACAGCAATGAAATCGATCAATTTTGGAGTATCTCATCAAGTGGAAGAACTTATCCACTGAAGATTCCACATGGGAGGATGAGAATTTTATACAGAAGCATCTAGAACTACTCAAGCATTGAGGACAATGCTTTTCGGAAGGAGATGGGCATGTTAGGCCGCTATAATACTAACCATTCCGCCATTACTATTGTCATTATATCCCTTATTATTATTATTGTACCCCTATTGTCCCCATATTGTTATTAGTATGCCCAATAGAAACTCACTATTGTTATTTTTGTGCCCTTATGTCATTACCATTATGTTGGCTTGATTATATTGTGACACCTTAGACTCCTATATATAGAACGGAGCTTTAGTCATTTGTATCATCCAAGAATTATTCATTTCTGTAATGTAAAGGGGGTTTCCCCCTTAAAGAGATTGAATTCTAATGCGTTGATCTATCTTTTCTATCCTTTTGGGAGCTAGTTTCCTAACACAGGTGCTAAAAATTAGGCTCAAAAATCAAAGTGTCAAATCACGTTATACTTAACTTCAAATCGAAGAGCTCGTCATTCTGATTCCAACAGTGTGAATGACACTCAAATCCGAGCTCATATGCAGAAGGTAGAGCATGTCAAAGTTCACGTTTGACTTGCTCACATGACAGGATTGGATGATGTGGCAAGGTCCTTCAACGAATGAGGAGGCACTAACTGCAAGCTGCCATTGGCCCCCACATGTTGTAAATCACAATCATAGGTAGGTCGGCATTAGAAATTGGCCGCCAAGCAGGAAAGGGTGCGATGCAATAAGGTAGGTGGGAAGGTTTTCAACAAATGGCTAGAGGCATGATGCGATGGATCACAATCGCAGATTGGTGAAGGGTCGGCATTACAAAATCGGCCCTCAGCAGGTACCAGGTTGTGATGTGATATCGCAATCACAAATTGCAACAGTACAAAGTTTTACATATATAAAACCCTAGTTATCCGTCGAATTACGAAATGCGATAAGTCCTCGTATGCGAGATGTTTATCGGTTTTGGTTAATACTCTCGTCGGGCCTGCCACAACGCAATCACACATCGCCCACCATATTCACAGGACCATAAGCCCAAAAAACTCCATCGTTTGTGATTTGTGATGGACAGTCGGTGCCGACAGATTATGGCCTGCCACGTGGAAAAATTCTCATTCGATTAGTGGATTTTTGGAGTGAAATTATGGGTTCCTGTTGGATGTGGAGAAATTTGTGGAGCAAATAATGAGAAAACAAGGGAAAGTCATAACTTCTTTAGGTTTTCACCAAACTAGATGCAAAAATAGGCTAGATATCCATTTTTGGATATTCTAAACTGAATGGAGCAGGTTTCAAAAGCATTTGAGCATTGTAAACACATTTTTTTACACTTTTGAGCATAAAAGAGAGACCCAAGCCATTAGAAGCTTGACCAAGGAGATGTAGCCCAAGAGAGGTGAACTCCTTTATCATGTTCTTGTTGTAATGTGTTTTTGATGATGTTCTGTACATGTTTGTGTTGTTTTTCAGTTTCTGGTTTATGTTAAATTTCTCATAAAATTAACATAAAATGTATTCATTTCACTTGCAAAAATTGATGAATCCTTAACCACAATGAAAGCGTTTTTTTAATAATCTAAGGAAGATATTAGCGCTACAAACTAATATTCTAAATCAGATCAGAAAGGAACAAATATGGTTTGTAAGGTGGGAGTATGGGGGAAATTCGAATGATGGAGGGAGCAAACAAAGTCATTAGGGGTGAACTAAAAATGTTTTGAGGGGGATTAATGAACAATTAGGGTTTGGTGTACATTTTGTTGTAGAAGAGTTAGTGGGGTTTTGGGAGGCATGGGGTGAGGTGGTGCTTTTGATGGCATGGGATTTCATGGTGTTCTTAGAGGGAGGGAGATGGGATAAGACATAATTGGGAATCTACTTGGTAAGTGACGATTTAAGGCTAATAGGCATGGGATTTAAAGCAATCCATTGGAGGTTGTTTGAATGAGAAGTGAGCTATGCGGGTGTGGCTCAAGGAGGGCTAGACAGGATGGATTTCTTAGAGAAATGGTGATGGGATAGAACCAGTTGCTGATAACAAAATTCATGTTAGGAAGAGAATAATTTTGGATAGGAAGAGGGCTAACAATCCCAGGAATTAGTTTGTTCCATTCAGGTGTATTTTAACTGGTAGTGGGATGAGAAGAATTGTAGGAGCATTAAGGTGAGAAGTGGAAAGATAATGGGAAGAGGTTGAATTCACATAAGGGGTTTTTCTCAGGGATCCAATTCAGGAGAGGAGGGGTCTTTGTTGGATCAATAATAGGCTTTGGATGGATGAAAGTAGAGGGGTGAGTAAGGACTTAGTGTAATGTGAGAAGCAATAGGAAGCATTATGGGAGATAGCAAACCCTGGGGGGCAAGAATAGGCATAACCAAGTTTAGGTGATGGTAGGGTTTGAGGATTCAGAGGCAGGAAAGATGGCTCCAAAGAGTCAAACCTAAACAAGGATGAGTTTTAGTGAACATAAGGGGAGATAAAGTTAGAAATGGGGTAGGAGGAGGAGGTGGGACATGTATTTAACCAATGGTAGTGAGAAAAAGGGACTAGTATGAGACCAACGAGCAAAATAGGGGTTATAATAGTTAATGGTTCCATACTTATGAATTATATAAGGATTGAGAGCAAGGGGGAAATCCAGCATGGGAAAAGGAATTAGAGTTAGAGGGGCTAGTGTCAAGGATAAGAAAGTGAAAGCAAGTAGAGAAAAGAATTAAGTTCAAGAATATTCAACAAATAAAACTCAATAAGTTAATAAATTTTAGATGCAGTTGAAAAAGTTGACAGATAAACATGCAAGACCACCTATAGCTGGACATTGCTAGTTTTTACTAGAATTTGATTTTAATCATGTCAATGGTGGCAATGGTAGAATCAAGTAAAGTGAAATCAAAGGCAGCAATTGTGACATCTGAGATCCGCAACTTTCTTTGATATTTTGGCACACAACTTCTTGAAAATCCTTATCTCTATGAAAGGTTATGACTATGAGTGTGTAGATTTTCTGAGTTTGGAATTATGTTTTTCCATTCAATTTTCTAGTGAGAATGGTTTATTTATATGAAATGATTAACATTTTAGATGAACCGTTCACTTTTTCAAGTTGTTTTAAAAATATACTAAAATATATATATTAATATCGAATAATATTTATAGCTAAAAAAATAATTATTTTTATTATACAATTTATATAATAAAATAATTATTTATTTTATTAGTGTTTTTTTTTAAATAATATTTTTAAAAGGAGTTGTCTAACGAGGCGAAGGAATTGCCCAGACAGCCAAAAGGTGGTCGGAATCTGGATAAAAAAATTTCAAAAAATCTTGTAGAAGCAGTGTTTGAATCGTGTTTTTGATGGTGGAAATATATTTAGCACCATCAAAAACATTTAAGACACCTAAAATTATGAATTTTAACAATTATAACTCAAAATCCTTGCTAGATTTTATCAAAATATGATTAGAATTTCCATAACTTTCCTGGAAACTTTTCCGTCTCGTTAGACTACACGTTTTTAAAACATATGAATACTTAATATTCTTTCGAGGAAGGAAAAATAAAAATACAACATCGCCCGAAATGTTTAAATCAAAATATAATCAATGAAAAAAGAATATACCAAACGATTGAGATTTGGAGGAAGACATTTCTTAAAACAAAAACGAGATAAATTTTAAATTAAAATATAGTCATTGATAAAAGAAGGGATTAAAATATGGAAATAATTGAATAACAATATTTTAAAGAAAAGGAGGGGTGTTTGGCAATAAATAAAGTTACTAAATTAAAATAATAACAAAAATGTTAAAATACCTAATTTATAAATTAAAAAAAAAAATAGAGTACAATAACAGTTAAAATATAAAATAAATAAATTTAAAAATTTCACTATGGAAAGAATTTAAAAATATATTAAATTAAATTATAGTCTATTTAACTTATAGACTACGACTTAAATTAAAATTAAGGAAATTAAAATATAATAAAATTTATAAAATACACAAATTTAAGTTAGACTGTCAATTAAAAATCTTTTTTAGTATATCATCCTTAGGTATCTCTTACATAGATAATAAGGAAAATCCAAATAATTATTAAATAAAAAGATATTAAGATGTTAAAGAAGATAATAAGGAAAATCGAAATAATTATTAAATAGAAAGATGTTAAGATGTGAAAGAAAAATGAAGTTTAGTAATAAATAGAGTTAATCAAAATAAAATAATAATTAAATATTTTTTATTTGAAAGTAAAAATTAATATAATATAACTTAAAAATAGAATAAAATTATAAATAAATATATATATATTTAAATTAAATTATAAATTTAAAAATAATAAATATTTGTTAATTGGAAATCTTACAGATATATAATGCAGGTCTAAAATGAAATCATATAAAATGTGATTAAAATCAATAGAAATAAAATGAAATTAATAATATATATATATATATATATATATATATATTCTAATTTATAGATGAAATAGTTTTTTTCACTAGAATTTGGTAAACTAATTTGATGAAAGAAAGTAATTTTTGTTATTTAAAATGTATTTTTGAATGTATAAATGGATTCCCCACTCTCAAAAAAACCGTAGAAGACTCTAATTCTGCAGATTAAACAACTTAAACTCAAGTTTTTAGATTTTGATTAAAATTAACAAAAAGATATGTTGGAAAAAAATTCATTTAATCTATAAATGAAACTATATATATATGAATGAATTTAACCAATAGAATTAAGAAACTAATGTTAAGAGAAATGAAACCAAGGAAATTGAATCAAATGGTGACTAAGCTATTTTTTTCAAGGATTTGAAAGATTATCATTTTACAATTTTATCTACTAAATTTTTCATAAAGTAAACATAAAAAAGAAGAAGTTATTTTTAATTTTAACATTTATATTTTAAATAGTTTTTTTTATTAGCTAAATTTCATAAGTTATTAATGACTTATCACTTTGTACATATAAAATAATATAGTAATTATTATATATTATTAGTAATAACATTTTATAATTCAATTAATTTTTTTTTTGCCATAATCTTAAAATTAAATTATTATTATTATGAGTTGAATTATTAGAAGTTTTTATTTTTTTTACTAAGAATAAATTTGTATATTTAATTTGGAAATTTATTCTTTACATATACTTATTTAAGAATAAATAAATTATTCAAGGGATGGTAGGAGTAGGAGGGGTGATATATTGCCTGAAAAATATGAAGAGATTAGATATGCATGGGGTTTAAGCACAACCACAAATGATAAGGCTATTCCTAGTGACGTGGAAAGGATTGGACATCACCAAGAATAAGGGCATCAGAAAAATAAAAATCCTCGGGGATTCCATGATAGTCATTAGAATGATTACAAAGTCCCAATTGTGCAACAATTCTACATTCCCCCCTGTGGTGAAAAGAATAATTATCCTATTATTTTTTTTAAGAAATATCCCTCTTTCATATCCCGAGGCACTTAAAAAGAGAGGATGATGGAATGTCTAATTAGGGATTGGAAATGGGAGTTGGGGCCATTGAATTAAATGGAATTGATAAGGGTCTCATTCTTGTTCCCTGATCAAATGAATTTAAGCGTGGTTCAAAGGGCCATCAAATATGACGGCAACATGAAATCTCGTTCTTGGGTATTAACTCCTCGCATGCAGGACAAATTGGGAATGTTGTTTAATAAGAGTCCACTTAGAGGATTCAACATTGTGAGTTGTATCTTTGGGAGGTTAGCTCTATTTCCCAAATGTGAAATGATTGGGATGATAGATAGATGAGTGACAATTATATCTGGAGTTGTGGGCTCCCAACATGATTTTTTAATGGAGTAGAGGTTTTTTGAATTCTCCCCTCACACCTCCATAAATTTTCTACAAGGAATGTTAGATTGGTATCTTAGGAAGGATATGTTTTCAAATGAAATGAAGATCAACGAAGATCTAATTTTAATGGTGGAAGAGGAGAGTAATAGTGGTGATCTAGGGGATCAAAAATATGCTCAAAAATCAAAGTGCTAAAATTCTCCTAAACCCAGGGCCAAATTGTAGATCTCGTCGTTCTAATCCCAATGAAGCTTGAATCGCCTCAATTATCGGGTTCTAAAGTTTTTGACAAATGTTTAAAATGTCAATTTCCATGGTTGACTGGGTAGCTAACTAGCATATTGTACGACATGGTGTTGATGTCAGCACGTGACTATGTAGTACGGTTGTTAGGCAATCCAATCAAGATGCAACACATGGCATGATCAGACAAGGGCAGTTGGCTTGTTTTTATTGGTTGACAGGTTTGGTGTGGAGCCAATTGGGAGGCGCCACATGGCCCTTGATGTTTATGCAAAATTTGGCTATGGATAGACCGACATCAGTGTGTTTTGACCCTATGACCTTTAGCAACACAACTGAATGCTTTACCAATACACCACACTGTCACTTCTTATTATACATTATGGGTGAGTTATATTTAATGTGGTTTAGTTGGCAGTTTGAGGGGGTTGGGCCAGCGGGTTCACTTGACTGACCTAGCCTCGAGTTCTATGCAATGAATGTGAAGAAGGTTTAAGTGGAGAGGGCGAGGCATAAGGCCCTTGACACATGGCCCGACCTAAGGACCGATGTTATTATTGTAACCATCGGTGAAGGCGTGAGGGGTAGGGCATGTTGACCTAGACTAGGGTTATACTGAAACCATAAAAATATTGGCAGGAGTTTTGGGAGGGGGAAGGCATGTGGCACCCTATCCGTCCCTACCCTCTAGTCACATTAATTTTCATATGACTCGGAAGCGGAGGAATAGGGGCGTCACTCTATTGGCACGCTCAACCATTCGACATTTTGGACCTTTTTTGAAGAAATTATTATCGAATCTGCGTGAATTTTTCACCTACATATTCACCAAATGTAGAAATTGTTGCCAGTTTTCACAGACGGTGAAATTTGCAGAACAATCAGTACAAAAATCAAGGAGGCCTAACTTGGCCATTTTTCATCCTTTTTGAGCCTGAGAAGAGCCTATACAAGGAGTTTTGGGTGTTTTTCACATGATGATAGTGTTATTTTTGGAATTTGAGCATTATATGTTGATATAATTTCAAATATGAGCATATAATATAAAGGGCCAACATTAGAAGCTGGATCCAAAGATGTAGTGCAAGAGGGGTGAACTCCATCATCAAATTGTTGTTTTGTGATGCTGCATGTTGTCTATTTTACACTATTTAAATCTGCAATACTTAATTAAGTTTAATAAGTTTAAGTTCTTTTGTAATTTCGATCCATTTTCCGTAAGACATAGATTAACTTGCAAAATTTTATAATAAACCTTTAGTTGTTAATTTCAAATTAGTTTGGCTTTAGAGCATGGTTGTTTGGAACATTTGACAATTTTTACAAGTGTTTTCTTGAATTATTACAAAGTCTCAATTGAGAAGAGGAGGAGTGCTTGAACTGTCAGGCTGCTGATTTGTCATCAATTAACCATTATTTACAGTCACCGTTTTAACCATTTGTGCCATTTTTTTTCACCTGTTACTTACCCCATTTTCCACAAGATCTCGTAAACACCTCACAAATATTTCTAACACTCGAAGTGGTTAATTTTCATACATTTTCTTTTTTTTAATGAATTAATTAGGATTATGTTTGGTTTTATTAATGACGGTTTGGCTAGTTCAAGTTTCTGTAGTTCAGTTATGTTTCCATAGTTATATCCATGGTTGAGGTAGTAGCACCACTCTATAAGTAAATCGTTCCAATATGGATTTGTATTGGAAAAATTCCACCCTGCTCACACGTGTGGACCTCCAACAAGAAATCAAAGGAAAAATGCAGTTGCTTTGACCAGTCGAATTCAAACACATTTTTTGAGCAAATGAAAATGAACTTTGAAAACCAAAAACAAGGGTGTTTTTTAGCACGAGCCCAATTAGGTTCCTCATGAGAAGTTTCCTCAAATTCGTTACTGTTTGAGAGATTTTTTGGGTTCTTTGGAGCCCTATTTTCCAAATTTCATGAGAAAACAATGCACCAATGTGTCAATTAATGCCCAATCAAGAAAACAGAGGTTTGAGTGGACTATGCTTTAGTAAATTTGTGGAAATGAGGTGTCCTTTCATTTTTATTCTTAGCCATAAGAATCTCAATGAACTTACAATGTAAAGTCTATATAAATGATTTAGCTAGAAGCAAATGACAGTGTTGGGAAGTCTGATTTATCACTGCAATATTGAAACTCTATTTCACAAATTCCAACTATAGAAAATATGTTCATTTCATTCATGTAATTGTTGATTAGAAAATATCTTCTCTTGATCTGAGATTTCAACACCTCCCACTCCTCAAGAGACCCCCTTAGAGATTTGTGAGAATAGTATAGATGTTTTCAATTTCTTTCATTTAATTTCTTTATGCTCTATGCTTAAGATAAAAACTTTGTTTCATTTCAATTTTTTTTCATTTAGCTTGAATTCATTTCATGTTGTTTACATATTTGCCTCTATATACTTATAGATTTAGAACTCAGAAATAACAAAAAAATACAAAAATATTTACTTTCTTAAATTATCTTTAAATAGAATATTTATTAGGTTATTCTTATGCATGGTTTGTTTTATACTTAGTGATTGATTTTTTAGAATAGTTCCTTCCACTTAATTTCTCAATATTTTTCATTTCATTCAAATTAAGGTAGTAATTCATTTACAGTAGAATATTTTACTTCACATGCTCAATTTGATTCATAAATAATTTTGATTTCAGCAAGTATTTCACTCTTTGCATAGATTAATTGTTTATGCTTCTCATAGATTAAATACTCATGATTTCCATAGATTAAATGCCTATGGTTTCTTAGATTAAAATGTTCATGATTCTATAGATTAAAATTTGTAAGTTTTAGAACAAAATATGCTTGCTTTCATAGGGTAAAATCTCATGTTTTCTTAGATAAATAATCTTTATGTTTTTCTAGCTTAACATTAATTGTCTTTAAAATAACTTAGGACTTTCATAGTTTATATTAAATAATCTAATTTCCTTTTGAAGTTTCCAATTCATTTCAGTTATGCATAACTATTGAAATCTAATCTCCTAGCATATACGATGTAGTGTACTTCACAAGCTCACGTGCCTGTATTGACATATAAATGCAAGTAATTTAAGATTTAATTAAATTACCCAACATTTTGGTGTCATTGCTAGGGAAGTATACATAGGTTTTAACTTTCAATTGCATCTCATTCCTAGTTTCATCCATTTAGTTGCATAATATTAATCTCATTTTAGTACATCCTAGAGGTATATTCATTAAAAAAATAAAAAAATACTTCAATCACATACCACCTCCCCTAAATCACATGGTGTAGTGAGAGCCACATCATCTTCCACATCATGAATTCATAATTTTTCAAGTAAAAGAAGAGGTGGAGAAAAACAGGTTGATGAAATGGATGGTGATGATGACAATGAGGAAGATCCTTTTGGATCTCCCATTCAAGAAACTGATATCAACTTTCATATGAAGAACATCCCTCCATTCGTACTTCTTGACTTTAAAGGTATGAGATCAAAAGGCTCAGAAATCTTTCTTTTCGAATTTTAAATGCTTTGTGGATATTATGGCTACTCATTACACACTCAAAAATTAAATTTGTTTCCGTCAACATTGAAGGACAAAGCTCTTAAATGGTTGATGAATTTATGAACAAATTATATAAGGACATGGAATGATATGAAAAGAGTATTTTTGGAAAAATATAAAGATTATTGCATACACCATCACCTTAGAAATCAAGTCTTTAAGATGAAACAAAAAGAGGATGAAAGCCTTAATATTTAGTGGAGATATTTACTTATAATGTCAAAATACCTAAATTTCATGATTTAGGATTAAACACATTAAAAACACTCTTATTAAAAGTTATAAGGGATGAATGGATTGATCTTCTTAACCTAATGGGCAAAGGGGATGTCTCTCAATTTTCATTTCAAGAGATTTGTGAATTGTGAAAGAAAAAATCAAGAGGAAGAGCAAAGTATGGAATATCCCCTCAAGATCCAGTTATGACAAGAGTGAGTAAGTCAACGTCAGGATTGGTAAGTCAAACTGAACTTAACAATTTTTTAGACATTATTGGTAATTTAAAGGAAAAAATTCAGATGCTAAGAATGCAAAACAGGAAAAAGGTTGATAATGCTACTTCATTTATATTTTTCCCTAAATGTAGAAAGAAACATGATTTGCATGAATTTCCACTTGATTACATTAAAATTTGTGAAATCTGGGTAGGATCACATACTACTAAAGATTCCCCATCATTACGAGGGTTAAAGGTAGTTTTCCAAGGAGAAAATAAAACACTAGAACAATCATGTTATGTAGCTCCAACAACATGATGCCAGCCTCATCAACCTGGTATGGTGCAAGATATCAATTCTCAATTTCATGGTTATGCACAACAATCTCAAACTAATTGGAAAACACCCTTACCTTGGAAAACTTGGACATATCAATCCCAACCTCAAAACCAACCTTGGAAACCTTTTCCATCTCAATCCAAACCTCAAAACCAATCTTGGAAAAAAGGTTGGCAAGGGCCTTACAAAGGAAAACAACCATATCATCAATCTTTTCCTCACTATCCTCAATACCAATATCAATGTTATTAATACCATTCACCTCCACCACAACATTAGTTTCGCCCTTAGTTGACCTCAATTCAACCTTTACAATTACCACACACACGAGCACCCCAAAGATCCATTCCTGCTCCAGTACCTTCACAACCATTTCACATCCCAAACAATAAAACACCTCAATCCACTTATAATGTCGAGGTATTGCAAAATGATTCTCCAAATGTCATTGAAAAACAACAACCAAAAGAAGAAGATTTAGATAAGGTCTAAGAATCATGGATTCCCATTGAAGAAGGGAAGTAGTTGGAACATGGGATTGAAAAGTTTCTTGCATGCCTATCATTGAATTCTATGAACGGGGATTACATCTCTAAAGCCTTGCATGGAATGATAGAAAGAAGCCAAGGAAAACAAGATTACATTGAATTGTGGTTCCAGAAAATCATCAGATCCTAGTACTCCATTCTTCAGTATCTTTTGACATCATCTCAATCAAGGTAGTTGGTCTCTCATATATTGGCACATACCAAAGCATATCTTTCAAACCTACATATGAGTTTATCTATCATCTTATTACACATGTTATCACAAAATCAAGCAGTGGAAGGCTGCTGACCAGGTAGACTCTGTGTAACTGTTTCAGACCAATCTTTTGACTAAGGCTTAGCCTCCTTAGCCTGAGAGGGCTCTCTCAAAAGGTTATTGATTTTGACTATTGATGAGATGGCTAACTCTTGCAAAGTGAATTTAACAAATATATTGGCTAGACTGACATTACAAAGACATCCATTGGGCTTATGGAGTTAATCATCCTTCAGTAAACTATAACACTACTCATTCATAGAAGTCAGGGCATGTGATGTTTAAATACTCAAAACACATCTCATAGAAACCTCAGCTTACAAATACACACAGGAAATCAGAGCAGCAAAGTGAATTCTGAGTGATTGTGTATTTATACAACTGTAAAAACATAAAGGATAAAGCAAAACCACATATCTTGAGCATTGAAACACTGTATGAATCCTGAGAAGAAAAGCAGCAAATTGTATTACTGAAACTGAGTTTTTACACAAGCCAAAACAATACTCTGTTTTCTCAAATATCCAACCCTCATTACATAGATGATTCAGCTATATATAGAAACATAATTCTAACTACTTGGAGCTTCCTCCTCCAGCATGAGCGGAGCTCGATGACTGCCACTAATGACACCTATCTGCTTTGCAACAAACTATTTAATACAATAACCACTAACTGAAGTTCTAAAGAGTTCTAATTTAATTATAACTCTAACTCTATCTCCTTCGTAGAATGATTCCTCCTTGCAGCTTTGACACCTGGTTTCCTTTTCGTTTGGCTGAGATGGCATGAGATGAGCAGTTAATGCCCCATATTGGCTTTGGATACTGAAGGCTTTAATCTGCTCCGTGTTGGCTGAGAATATCCCTTACTTTTCGGTTCTGGTCCCCCATCACTTCGAATATGCAGCAGCATGTACTTTAAGTCTCTTTAATAACCCAAAAACAATAGAATACCACCATGTTTCCTTTTAAAAGGTACAGCTGTCTTGATCTGAATGGTTGTGAAGGCTTCATCTGGTCTCTTTGATATCCTGTAGGTGTCTCCTTTTGAAAATTCCCGCACATATCACCAAACTGCCTTTTTGCGTTGAAAACACCACCTACAGCAGTTTCGTAGCGCGCTACGAAACTGCTGAACTGTTTAAACAACTTGTTCTCTTGCAGTGATTATTTGAGGAAAGGATCTTATCCAAAAACTAGTTCAAGTAGATTGAAAAGGTCCTTATCATACTTGTTGAACCAGCATCTAAACAAGAAACTCCAGAACTTCTTCCTCACTAAACCCATAGTTCATATTGATTTACTTGCAAACATGCCTTCTGAGGTAGAGGTTTTTATTACTTCTTGATGGTACCCAAAACCTGCAAACTAAAGACGATCTGGTTTAGTTAAAAACAAGTCATAATCAAGCCAGAAATCAATGCATCCGACTGAGAAAAGCTGCTGGATGAAATAAACAAACCGCCTAGTAGCAAGTTATCAGAATAGTTCCTCAAGGGCAGCTTCTCCTCAACCAACACTGATATTCTTGACTACAAGAAAGCTGCTCCTTATACAGCACCATAGGTGAACCTTGGCACCACTGATTTTCTTTTGTTTCCTCTTATCTAAATCTCTGAACTGCAATGATTCCCGGTAATCACTGTCTGCTGTCACAAACACAACTATAAAAATGCTGATAAGGCCAGCCTTCAGTACTAATTCCAACACCTAAGAATACCACTGCACAGACTGCAAGAATTATGAGTGTCAAATCTTGAGATGCTTCCCACACAAAGACCAAAAAGCCTCGAGGTGGCTTTTCATCAAATTTGTTCGAACCATAAACCTTCATTCTTAGCATTAAAGTATCTTCATTAGCAATAATACCATCTGTGATTGAGGTGGAAAGTTTAGCAGCTGTTCCATCAACTCCATTGCGCCATTTTAACTTTTTAATGTCATGCCCTTCTACTATCGATGCTAATTCATCAGTCATCAATGTCAAACCCAGCTGCTCTAACATCCTCCGGTGTATTGTAAACAATGGTGCTTGAAGGGGCAGATACACCATCGATAAAGTGGAGAGCTGCAGTTGACACCAAAGAGCCACCCTTAGTTTCTCCTCAGTCCCAGCTATGCCCATAGCAAGCCCAATGTCAGCTTCATGCAAAGCTGGTGCATCATTTGTGCCATCACACATGTTGAACATCAATACCTCGAGCCAGGAGGTCAGTTGTGATCAACACTCTGGAGGATCCAGAGCTGAATTCCCTCATAATGATGTCGCTTGTGTTCTGATCCATGTCACCATGGATTGCAGACACTGTATGATCTCGAGCTCGCATTTGATCTGTGAACAAATCTACCTTCCGCCTAGTATTGATGAAAATCACACTCTGTGTGATTGCCAAAGTTTCATACAGGTCACACAGTGTATCATGTTTCCAATCTTCTCGTTCAACATTGACATCAAACTGTTTGATACCCTCCAGAGTAGGCTCATCTCTTTTCACAAGAATTATACCTGGATTCTGATGAAGTTTAAAAAGCATGTATCTCATCATTTCAGCAACAAGCTTATCTCGTTGCTCAATGGAGATATCGGCTTGCGAAAGGTTCTCTGTATCAAAATCTCCCCTCGCCATTATAGCAGTCTTTCCGTCTTGGTGCTTTTGAGCTTTCTGTATACGGAGAAACGCAATAAAATCTTGATTGTACCAATTGTAGAGTTGACTAGTTGAGCTCCTGAGACAGAAAACTACCGTGATGCGAAAACTTTTTAGCGGACTTCAGAGTTACCATCGTCCATTCTCAAAGTTATGTAATCAGCTTTTGTAACAGTTTCACCAAACTGCCGAAGAAAACATACCGCCCAAACGAAGAATCTGTTTCTGCTCCAAGTTGTTGCCGAGCTTCTTTATGACACAAAGCACAGTAATGATCCATCATTGAATCTAATGTCTTCTGCAACAGCAAGGATTTCCATCTTTCAAATGCCTCACCCGCAAGAAGTTTCTTCAGTAGGTTAGGTGGAATAGAAAATTCACACTTAGGTTCTGGACAATTGAGCTTGTTGACGGCAACAACCTTCGCATGAACATGTGAATATGTTTCCATACACTTCCAGCAGAAGATATGTTGGCATCGTAATTTGACAAACTCAGTCCCTGGATATTCCTTGATTTTTTTTATCAATGTATTGCATCAGCCGAGGAATATCAACATCTGGAGATGAAAACACAGAAATCGCTCGCCAATCTGTTTTGCTCTGTTCTTTGGACATGTATTTCCCCTTCAACTTCTTGTCATGGACATCTGTTTCACCATCAGTATCCGCATTACTTGACTTCCCTTGAAGACTACTAAAACCGAGGCCAGCACCAATTGTCAATCTGTGTAGATCAACAAGAGAATTGTAGTGGTTTCCACGATGATAGCTAAGCCGGATAGGAGGAGAATCGGTACCATAACTACCATGAAATATGTTGATAGGCTCTGTACTGTATGAATAAATATGAATGGGACGATTATATATCTCCGACATTGCCTGGATTTCCAAATTATTACCATAGACCTTGTCTCTCCTTTTTCTCTTGGAAAAAGCTGTGAAGCTTTCTGTGACAAATTGAGAGAGGTGATCTCTCTCTTTCTCCATATAGTCAATGCACATCTGTCTTGTGACATCATACACCTCTGGGTCACCATAAACCTGATCAGCAACTGCACGAAAAAGGCAATTACCATCTGCTATCATGCGCCTCACTTCAAGCCCCTTTGACCGTCGAATTTCAATTTCAAACTGCCGTTCTCCTTCAGCATCACCATAAGAGCCGAAACAGGAACTTTGTTCATCTGCACTATTATAACCTTCTCCATCTCCATGTGCAATAACAGCCACTGCCAAGGCATTTATAAATTTCCTGTAAATTTCCAACTTGGCTAGCCGCCTCCTGACCAGGATACTGAAATTTCAGAGTAGCCTTATGCAATTGGGCAATACTGCCAGAAGCAACGGGCTTCTCTTCAAAGTTCTCAAAAACTTCATCAATTCTACGACCAAAAGCCCTTTCAATAGTTTCCTGTGTGTATGAAAATTTATGTGCCGGTGCCTTTGTGTGCAGTTTTGCGAGCTCCTTACACAAGTCTCTGGGGAAAAGATATCTATTTGCGCCATGATGAACCAACTTTAGTGCTTCCTTCAGCAGTGAACCGAGCAATCTCGTTCCTCCATTGAATAACAGCTACCATGGGACAAACAACAAGGGTGCCTTTAACCTGAGGTAGTACCTTGCAATCACTAAAACTGTCACCTTCAGATTCAGAACTGATGACAAGCATACACGCAGGAGCTTGAGAGCATGCCTCCTGTAAAGTGCATCCACCCCAGAGCTATTTTGCATGACAGCTGCTATGGATTCGAACAAATCCCCAATTTTGTAGCGCAGCCTAAAACATGTTGCGCTGCGAAACTACGAAAAGGATTTGTGCGCTGCGGAAACACTTAAAAATTATTACATGAGCTACGAAATAACCTAAAGAGCTTTGTGAGTGATTTTGAAATTTTGGCATTAGAATTTTCAGTGATAACAGTGGCTCCACTTGGGATAGTGTGCTCCTGTAGTATACTAAGAACTCGCAGGTCCAGTGCTTTATCCATTTATGACAAACTGAAATTTGCTCGACAATCATCCCCTTCAAGCTTCTGGGGCCTTCACCTCGGGCTTAAGCTTGATGATCACTGAAGGAGAAAGAAATCTACATCTACAAAAAAAAAATGCTCAGTCAACCTTGAGCTTATTTGCCTTTTCCTACCTACCTACCCTAACAATTCAAATTTCTTTCAGCTCAATCAATGTGAAATTTCCAATGTAGCCAATCATTTGTCTTATCTGATGTTTGATTTCTTTGACTGCATCGGAGTTCAGAGCCACTATGATATGGCGATGACCACTGCCACTGAACTTGCCTCTGACCTTCATAGAAGAACTGAAACACTGGAGAGTAGAACTCTTCCATGTAGTCAGCTATAGGATCCCAGAATACATGATCAGCTTGATGATTCTTGTAACTTTCTGGTTGTGCAAACTGATCTTCAACAACAGTGTACAGTCCCTCAATCGTGAAAGAGAAAGGAAGCAACACTCTCTCCTTGTGTTCTGCCATTGAAAGCTTCTGAAAATAATGATCATGATTATGAAAACTATATGCCTGAATTTGACCTTCTAAACCTTCAATGTCTTTCTCAATGTCCTCAGCAACTTCATCCAAAAATTTCATCTTATCTTCTGTCTGGCAGTCAAATGATTTTAGATACGATGACAAGGACAAAGAAAAACTTTCATTTGTATCTCCATTACTATGATCATTATTCCATTGTTTGAAACCTTGAATTGAAGGAGAGTTTGCCACCACATCTGATCTATCTATCCATTCATCCAAAAACATAAGCCAAAAGTCTTCAAATGACTTAATGGATTTGGCAGGAAAGCTTTCAATCCACTGTTTACATTTCCCTTGAAATGAATCATAGAACAACATAATGCAAACATCCTCATGTTTAACTCTAAGAAGCACTGTAAAATCACAAAAATCTGATATATGCTTCAAAGTTAAACTCGAATCTTCTCCATTGAATTTTGGACCATTCCTTAGAAAATATGCATCCTTGGGAAAATGATTTGGGAAACCATGAATTCCTGAAAAATCTATGCATGCATACCTTGAACTAAGAATGGTAGCATCTGGGTCCTTCATAACGCCAGTGGAATCACCATGAATCTATGAATTTCGAATTCTTCAACAATGGAGTCGCCAAGGTAGATTTGCAGCCTCAAAAACCTTCTGAGCTCCTGCTACCTTCAGAAGTTCAGCTTCATACTTACGGGGATGAGTAATCTTCAGTCTCCCGGCAGACGCACCAAAATGTTATCACAAAATCAAGCACTGGAAGGCTGCTGACCAGGTAGACTCTGTGTAACTGTTTCAGACCAATCTTTTGACTAAGGCTTAGCCTCCTTAGCTTGAGAGGGCTCTCTCAAAAGGTTATTGATTTAGACTATTGATGAGATGGCTAACTCTTGCAAAGTGAATTTAACAAATATATTGGCTGGACTGACATTACAAAGACTTCCATTGGGCTTATGGAGTTAATCATCCTTCAATAAACTATAACACTACTCATTCATAGAAGTCAGGGCATGTGATGTTTAAATACTCAAAACACATCTCATAGAAACCTCAGCTTACAAATACACACAGGAAATCAGAGCAGCAAAGTGAATTCTGAGTGATTGTGTATTTATACAACTGTAAAAACATAAAGGATAAAGCAAAACCACATATCTTGAGCATTGAAACATTGTATGAATCCTGAGAAGAAAAGCAGCAAATTGTATTACTGAAACTGAGTTTTTACACAAGCCAAAACAATACTTTGTTTTCTCAAATATCCAACCCTCATTACATAGATGATTCAGCTATATATAGAAACATAATTCTAACTACTTGGAGCTTCCTCCTCCAGCATGAGCGGAGCTCGATGACTGCCACTAATGACACCTATCTGCTTTGCAACAAACTATTTAATACAATAACCACTAACTGAAGTTCTAAAGAGTTCTAATTTAATTATAACTCTAACTTTATCTCCTTCGTAGAATGATTCCTCCTTGCAGCTTTGACACCTGGTTTCCTTTTCGTTTGGCTAAGATGGCATGAGATGAGAAGTTAATGCCCCATATTGGCTTTGGATACTGAAGGCTTTAATCTGTTCCATGTTGGCTGAGAATATCCCTTACTTTTCGGTTCTGGTCCCCCATCACTTCGAATATGCAGCAGCATGTACTTTAAGTCTCTTTAATAACCCAAAAACAATAGAATACCACCATGTTTCCTTTTAAAAGGTACAGCTGTCTTGATCTGAATGGTTGTGAAGGCTTCATCTAGTCTCTTTGATATCCTGTAGGTGTCTCCTTTTGAAAATTCCTGCACATATCACCAAACTGCCTTTTTGCGTTGAAAACACCACCTACAGCAGTTTCGTAGCGCGCTACGAAACTGCTGAACTGTTTAAACAGCTTGTTCTCTTGCAGTGATTATTTGAGGAAAGGATCTTATCCAAAAACCAGTTCAAGTAGATTGAAAAGGTCCTTATCATGCTTGTTGAACCAGCATCTAAACAAGAAACTCCAGAACTTCTTCCTCACTAAACCCATAGTTCATATTGATTTACTTGCAAACATGCCTTCTGAGGTAGAGGTTTTTATTACTTCTTGATGGTACCAAAAACCTGCAAACTAAAGACGATCTGGTTTAGTTAAAAACGAGTCATAATTAAGCCAGAAATCAATGCATCTGACTGAGAAAAGCTACTGGATGAAATAAACAAACCGCCTAGTAGCAAGTTATCAGAATAGTTCCTCAAGGGCAGCTTCTCCTCAACCAACACTGATATTCTTGACTACAAGAAAGTTGCTCCTTATACAACACCATAGGTGAACCTTGGCACCACTGATTTTCTTTTGTTTCCTCTTATCTAAATCTCTGAACTGCAATGATTCCCGGTAATCACTGTCTGTTGTCACAAACACAACTATAAAAATGCTGATAAGGCCAGCCTTCATTACTAATTCCAACACCTAAGAATACCACTGCACAGACTGCAAGAATTATGAGTGTCAAATCTTGAGATGCTTCCCACACAAAGACCAAAAAGCCTCGAGGTGGCTTTTCATCAAATTTGTTCGAACCATAAACCTTCATTCTTAGCATTAAAGTATCTTCATTAGCAATAATACCATCTGTGATTGAGGTGGAAAGTTTAGCAGCTGTTCCATCAACTCCATTGCACCATTTTAACTTTTTAATGTCATGCCCTTCTACTATCGATGCCAATTCATCAGTCATCAATGTCAAACCCAGCTGCTCTAACATCCTCCGGTGTATTGTAAACAATGGTGCTTGAAGGGGCAGATACACCATCGATAAAGTGGAGAGCTGCAGTTGACACTAAAGAGCCACGCTTAGTTTCTCCTCAGTCCCAGCTATGCCCATAGCAAGCCCAATGTCAGCTTCATGCAAAGCTGGTGCATCATTTGTGCCATCACACCTGTTGAACATCAATACCTCGAGCCAGGAGGTCAGTTGTGATCAACACTCTGGAGGATCCAGAGCTGAATTCCCTCATAATGATGTCGCTTGTGTTCTGATCCATGTCACCATGGATTGCAGACACTGTATGATCTCGAGCTCGCATTTGATCTGTGAACAAATCTACCTTCCGCCTAGTATTGATGAAAATCACACTCTGTGTGATTGCCAAAGTTTCATACAGGTCACACAGTGTATCATGTTTCCAATCTTCTCGTTCAACATTGACATCAAACTGTTTGATACCCTCCAGAGTACGCTCATCTCTTTTCACAAGAATTATACCTGGATTCTGCTGAAGTTTAAAAAGCATTTATCTCATCATTTCAGCAACAAGCTTATCTCGTTGCTCAATGGAGATATCGGCTTGCGAAAGGTTCTCTGTATCAAAATCTCCCCTCGCCATTATAGCAGTCTTTCCGTCTTGGTGCTTTTGAGCTTTCTGTATACGGAGAAACGCAATAAAATCTTGATTGTACCAATTGTAGAGTTGACTAGTTGAGCTCCTGAGACAGAAAACTACCGTGATGCGAAAACTTTTTAGCGGACTTCAGAGTTACCATCGTCCATTCTCAAAGTTATGTAATCAGCTTTTGTAACAGTTTCACCAAACTGCCGAAGAAAACATACCGCCCAAACGAAGAATCTGTTTCTGCTCCAAGTTGTTGCCGAGCTTCTTTATGACACAAAGCGCAGTAATGATCCATCATTGAATCTAATGTCTTCTGCAACAGCAAGGATTTCCATCTTTCAAATGCCTCATCCGCAAGAAGTTTCTTCAGTAGGTTAGGTGGAATAGAAACTTCACACTTAGGTTCTGGACAATTGAGCTTGTTGACGGTAACAACCTTCGCATGAACATGTGAATATGTTTCCATACACTTCCAGCAGAAGATATGTTGGCATCGTAATTTGACAAACTCAGTCCCTGGATATTACTTGATCTTTTTTATCAATGTATTGCATCAGCCGAGGAATATCAACATCTGGAGATGAAAACACAGAAATCGCTCACCAATCTGTTTTGCTCTGTTCTTTGGACATGTATTTCCCCTTCAACTTCTTGTCATGGACATCTGTTTCACCATCAGTATCCGCATTACTTGACTTCCCTTGAAGACTACTAAAACCGAGGCCAGCACCAATTGTCAATCTGTGTAGATCAGCAAGAGAATTGTAGTGGTTTCCACGATGATAGCTAAGCCGGATAGGAGGAGAATCGGTACCATAACTACCATGAAATATGTTGATAGGCTCTGTACTGTATGAATAAATATGAATGGGACGATTATATATCTCCGACATTGCCTGGATTTCCAAATTATTACCATAGACCTTGTCTCTCCTTTTTCTCTTGGAAAACGCTGTGAAGCTTTCTGTGACAAATTGAGAGAGGTGATCTCTCTCTTTCTCCATATAGTCAATGCACATCTGTCTTGTGACATCATACACCTCTGGGTCACCATAAACCTGATCAGCAACTGCAGGAAAAAGGAAATTACCATCTGCTATCATGCACCTCACTTCAAGCCCCTTTGACCGTCGAATTTCAATTTCAAACTGCCGTTCTCCTTCAGCATCACCATAAGAGCCGAAACAGGAACTTTGTTCATCTGCACTATTATAACCTTCTCCATCTCCATGTGCAATAACAGCCACTGCCAAGGCATTTATAAATTTCCTGTAAATTTCCAACTTGGCTAGCCGCCTCCTGACCAGGATACTGAAATTTCAGAGTAGCCTTATGCAATTGGGCAATACTTCCAGAAGCAACGGGCTTCTCTTCAAAGTTCTCAAAAACTTCATCAATTCTACGACCAAAAGCCCTTTCAATAGTTTCCTGTGTGTATGAAAATTTATGTGCCGGTGCCTTTGTGTGCAGTTTTGCGAGCTCCTTACACAAGTCTCTGGGGAAAAGATATCTATTTCGCCATGATGAACCAACTTTAGTGCTTCCTTCAGCAGTGAACCCAGCAATCTCATTCCTCCATTGAATAACAGCTACCATGGGACAAACAACAAGGGTGCCTTTAACCTGAGGTAGTACCTTGCAATCACTAAAACTGTCACCTTCAGATTCATAACTGATGACAAGCATACACACAGGAGCTTGAGAGCATGCCTCCTGTAAAGTGCATCCACCCCAGAGCTATTTGGCATGACAGCTGCTATGGATTCAAACAAATCCCCAATTTTGTAGCGCAGCCTAAAACATGTTGCGCTGCGAAACTACGAAAAGGATTTGTGCGCTGCGGAAACACTTAAAAATTATTACATGAGCTACAAAATAACCTAAAGAGCTTTGTGAGCGATTTTGAAATTTTGGCATTAGAATTTTCAGTGATAACAACACACATGGTTCCATTGGAAGTATTCATATACTTGAACAAGATTTATTTTTCAAGTAGAGTAGGACATATACAAAAAATTAAAAAAAGTAAAGAGAAAAATAAGTCCTATTGTGAAAACTAGCTTGATGGCACAATTAGACATGAGCTTTGCTTGAAAACCAGGAAACTCGTGAGCAACATTCACAATAAGCTATGTAGTTTTATGACGGTATCAATATTTTGTTATGGTCCTTAAAATCACTTTCGGTTCTTTTCTCGAGTTGGTTGATGTGGGATTTCTTAAGGCCCACCTTCCAATAGATCTTGTTCCATCGACCCCAACACCTTATCTGGGATCAATATCAGAGATTATTTCGAGTGCCTTGGAACTTTCATACATCAATGGAAAGCCTCATCGTTGACAACAATGGGAACACAAAATTTCTCTTGATTGTTACATCTTGTAGGTGACTTGAATTCAACACATTCATTCATCCCTGTCAAGATGCACTAAGATACCTTGACACTCATTTACATTATCATTGATTTGTCTCACATTGGTTAACAATGTTCATTATTGATTGTTAATCCAATGATTTCTTTCCATGCTCAACTTCGGCACATTCATTCGCATGGTAAGAATTGTACCATGAATTTTGGTTTTGATGAAGACTATATGGTTTTATGGAATCAACAACAACTTGCAACAATATATTTTATTAGTTTCTGGTAGTAGCATGTTCATACTTTTCTTGTTCAACAAAAACATGATGGCATCACTACAACTCTTCTTCATTCATTTCCTTTTCAAGAAAATTAATAAAGTTGGCTCCATTTCAGTCAAACATACATCATGTTTCATGATTTCTACTTCAACATGCAACACACAATCCAAATAATTGGTTCAGACTCAGAGAAAACAAATTTCAAAAGAAGAATACAAATAGCCATGAAAATTGACATTTTTTGCAACAGCTACAAAAGGATGCAGGTTTTGCATCTATTACTGTAGCAACCTATTTTTTGGTTGTAGCAACTTGTTCTAGGGTAGTTTTGGCACAAATATTGCACGAGATTGGAGCAGAATTATTTTTTTTAGATATTGGGTTTTCTCAAAGTATGATAAACTGAGTAAGATGTGGGAAAAAAAAAGAGAAACTTTCCAGTACATTTCAATGGGGTTTTCAATGAATATTTTTAGTTTTCACCATTGTGCACACATCAATACAAAATTTAGTATTTTTTCACAACAACATCTTTTCTTGATTAAAATGGGATTCTAAAGGCTAGTGGCAGTAGAAAAGGAGAATTTGATTTATCATTTAAGAGATATTGGAAAAACTGCTACAAGAAGGGGACAAATTCTGTGGAACAAGGTCAAAGTGATGGTCAACACATCATGCAACAACAAAGTACCTGAGTCAAATCAACATCAAATAAGTGTTCAAATCATGTTCTCTTCTCCACCAATTCCAAGAGGTAAACTTGAGGTAAAATCACTTATGAAACTTTTTAATTTATTAAAAGTTTAGAAAATTATGATGAGAAACCACTATAAGTATAACATCCTTTCATTTTTCCACCATATCTTTCATTTTGCAGACCACTCATACCATCAACCATCCCTTTCACTTTTACTCATTTTGATTAAATTTTCCTTTGTTCAAAAATAAATCTTTATGACAACAATATACACTTAGGATACAAGGCTGCAATAGATGAATTCAAAACTTGGTAAATGAAGACAATTTCAAGAAGCAACATGGAAAGTTTTTCTCACTAAAAGTTTATTATGGAATCAATAAGGCTAGTAAAACCAATAATATGGAACCATAATACAGTCTATTCTTATGGTTTTGTAATATGCCAGTAAGAGGCTTGGAAATTATTTTTTTGAATCCAAATTTCTGTTAATGAGGCATTAAGGAAGTTTGTCACATCAAAAGTTAGAAGAGATGTTGAAATCAAGATACTCTTTCTATCAATGGAAGGCAATCGAGCAACAAGTCTTGAGGACCAAGATTTAATTACTTCCAAGACTAGAGGTATGACATAATTAGAAGTTGAATGGGTATTTTAATGATGTGTTTCATTAACTATCTTCTAATTTTAAAATGAGGGCTACTGGATCATTTCATGGGTATTATAAATTAGTTATAATACATATTGCATTTACATTTGAGAATGAAGTATTGGAGTGGTTTGACGTTCTTAGCAAGAGACACATTTATACACTTGAACATTGATTCCAGCATCATATATCAAGTATAAAAAAGCTTCAACAACATGATGATCAACAACATCAAGGCCACTTACATCAAATACTGGTTTTGTAAATATCTTTTCAAAAGAAATGTAACATTTTATTTGTTTCTTTGAAGTAAACTACAAAACATAGAACATATGGACATTGAAAATATATCTCATGTTTATTGTATGGCCTTTCCAAATCGATCATAACCCATTAAAACTTATTATATCTTAGATATCCTGTTTTTCAAATGATGAGCATGCTGCAAGGGTGAAGAATTCATTTTCTTTTTTCACCTTGTTGACTTTGTTTTGATCCTTTTTTTGACTTCATAAAGCCACTCCATCCATCCATTCATATCAATAATACAGTCATTTATGCATACAAATGTTATATGAGAAACAATGTTACAAGAACAACACTTCTAAGTTAGAAGTCCATAATTCTATTGTTTTTGTATGTTTGTTGATTGAATAAGTTAAACTGTGTTAAGTTGCAAAATTTCACATTTTCTAATAGCCCCCAAATTCTGAAGTGAAATCAAAGGTTGATGAACTTTGAGTAGTGGCCTAGAAAAACTATAAGATGGAGAATGTAGAAAAAGGATTGAGAAATGATATCCACCATTCATCACAACAAAGAAGCATTATTGTCACTCTAATAGCTGAGTCAATGCCTTATCGAGTGGAAGAATACATGACAAATTTAAGTGAAAAAGCATACTAGAAAACTATTCAAGTTTGGTAAGAAATGGCGTAAGAAAGCCAATTCATTCCCAAAGATACATTCTGGAACAAATACGTTGATCCAATTTTGTTATTTTCTTTCAACTTCATGAGGATATGCAAATATCTTAGCATGGGGTAGATTTTGGGCCACTGATTTGTCATCATTTCACCATTATTTAACAATCACCCTTTTAACCATTTGTGCCAATTTCTTTTCATATGTCACTTACCCCAATTCCCACAAGATGTCGTAAACACCTCATAAATATTTCCCACACTCAAACTGGTTAATTTTCATAATTTTTCTTTGCTTTTAATGAATTAATTAGGATTATATTTGGTTTTACTAATGACAGTTTGGTCAGTTCAAGTTTCTGTAGTTCAGTCAAGTTTATGTGGCTATCTCCATGGCTGAGGTAGTAGCACCACTCTATAAGTAAATCTGGCACATGGAAATTATTTCTAAAGTTTCCAATATGGATTTTTATTGGTCAAATTCCACCCATCTCACACATGTGGACCTCCAGCAAGAAATCAAAAGAAAAACACAACCGTTTTGACCAGTCAACTTCACCTGCATTTTCTTAGTGAACGAATTTAAAAAAAAAAAAAAATGAGTTTTTTTCAAAACAAACCCAATTAGGATCTTGAAAAGAAGTGTCCTCAAATTCATTATCATTTTAAATACATTTTGGGTTCCTTGGATCCTTATTTTCTAGATTGCGTAAGATAACAATGCACCAATGTGTGAATTAATGCCTAGTAAAGCAAACAGAGGTTGGAATGGGTTGTGCTTAAGTAAATTCATGGAAATGAGGTTTCTTTTTAGTTCTTATTCTTAGCCATAATAATATCAATGAAAAAAGAATGTAAAGTCTATATAAATTCTTTAGCTAGAAGCATATGCCAATGTTGGGAATTTTGATTTATCACTGCAATATTGAAACTCTGTTTTACAAATTCCAATAATAAAAAAATTGTTTGTTGCATTAATGTAATTGTTTATTAACAAATATCTTCTCTTCATCTGAGTTTTCAACACCTCGCAGTCCTCAGGAGTACCCCTTGGAGATCTGTGAGAATAGCATAAATGTTTTCCATTTCTTTCATCTAATTTCTTTATGCTTTGTGCTTAGGATAAAAAAATTGTTCATTTTAATGTTTTTTTCCTTTAGATTGAATTAATTTTTATATTCTTACTTATTTGCCTCTATTTTCTGACAAATTAAGCACTTGCAAATAACAAAAAAATACAAAAATATTTACTTTCTTAAATTAGTTTTAAATAGAATCTCTATCAAGTTATTCTCATTCATGGTTTGTTTTATACTTAGTGATTGATTTTTCAAAATAGTTTCTTCCACTTATTTCTAAATAATTTGCATTTCATTCAAACTAAAGTAGTAATTCATTTGCAAGATAATACTTTACTTCACATGTTCAATTTTATTATGTTGTAGCCTCTGCAACAACCCCTCCAAAATTTTCAAACTCTTCTAAATTTTGGAGCCCCTCCACCTTTTCCATAGCTACTACCCATCCTTAGAGTCTATTCGGAAGTCGGGAAACCCTAGAAAGGTCCAGAAGAGACTCACGTCTCTTTCATAAGCCAAACCAAGTCGCACAAATCGCAAAGTCACACAAGTTCCAAAGGTCTCACAGGTCGCATAGGTCGCAGGTCGCATAGATTGTAGGTCGCATAGGTTGCATAGGTCATAGGTCGCATAGGTCACAAGTCACATAGGTTGCAGGACACATAGGTCGCATACGTCGCAGGTCGAATAGGTCACAAGTTGCATAGGTCGTAGGTCGCATAGGTCACAGGTCGCATAGGTCGCAGGTCGCATACATCGCAAATATCGCATAGGTCACACAGGTCACAAGGTCGCATAAGTCACAGGTTGCATAGGTCGCAGGTCGCATAGGTCGCAGGCCACATAGGTTGTAGGTCGTATAGGTCATAGGTTTCATAGGTCGCATGTCACATAGGTCATAGGTTGCATAGGTCGCAAAGACTGCACAGGTCGCATAGGTCGCACAGGTCGCAAGGTCGAATAAGTCACAGGTCGCATAGGTCGCAGGTCACAGGTCGCATAGGTCATAAGTTTGTGTAGTCGCACCTCCAACCGCTCAACTATCATGTGACCCCAGGACCCCGCAACCTTCAGAGTCGCAAAGTTGCAAAGTTGCCTTCATTATTGTTAGTCCCCCATGTGACTATGCGACTCCGTGACTCGCAAAGGTTGCATAGGTCACATAGGTCGCACAAGTCGCAAGGTCGCATGGGTCACAAAGGTCACACACTAACCTATATCAGGCCCTGCGACCCATGCAACCCCACATGTGTGACCTAAGACTATAAATATAGGCCTCAACCAACCATTTACTTAGTACCTTTGCAAATGTTTAAGAACAACACAATTCAACAATGCCTAGCATGTATGACGAGGATGAAAAGGAGTGTGAAAGGTGATATAACAATGATAATCTAACCACTCAAGGAAAGAAATGATTGATGCCATGACATGGAACGTATCAAAGCATAGATTTGTGACCATGAAATTACAAGAGATGTGAAGGCCACAAATTTTGGCTCGTATTAATTGTGATATTTATATCTTATATTTCATCAAAGTACATTTTTTCTTGATGATTAATTTATGATTTTGTGTGCGTGTAGGATTGAAGTGGTGAAGGCATGTCCCTATAATTTATGCAAACACTTGAACCTATTTGTTACTAAAATGACCCAAAGGATTGTTGTTACGAAAATACATGATATTGGTCAACAATAGATATTGAAGTCAAGCTAGCTCCAAGGCAGAAGGAAGGTAGAGAGATATCGCCATCTTCTACAGTAGCATAAAACATGTTTGTGAAATGAAAGGTCATGTGGAATACCAAAAGTCACCAGGTAGATGAAAATTCATGACGAAGTTCAAGTGTCAAGGGTAGGCCAAGAGTCACTTTCACCCTATAAATATACCCTCATGCCTCATTTGTAAAGGAGAGGGTCTTTTGAGAAGGACACTTTTGGAGATATATATACATTACTTAAGAGAATTTATGTCCTTCTAATTCGTACAAGGAGTATTTGTAAGTTTTCACCATTGGATTCTTCAGATCTTTTATGTTCTAATGCCATGAGTATTTTCTTCACTTGATGGATTGGATGTTCCTAAAAGCTCTTTGATGTGTGGTTTCCTCATATGCTGTCTCATACTCCAAACTTTGTGTTGCTTCATATGAATGGTATTTGATTCACTAATTCTATGCTCATGCTGATGAACTATATCTGTGGTATTGGTATAATCTATTTGACTGCACCTTTGTTTATGCTCATAAATGTTTGATCATTGTGAACTAATTTACAATTACCAAGCATTTTATCTGGGCCAACATGAGTCTTATTTGAAGCCTACTAACAGTAAATTTACATAAGATTTATTTTGTTTATAGTCTGACTATTCATGGTTTATGTGGCATAAAATATTTGTCAATTATTTCCTTGTATTTATTGAGGTATGTGCTGTCAATTGAGCTTATATTTCGCCTCCTTCCAAAGCAAGCTTAACAAAATTGAACGACAACCGGGCCTACATACCAGAAGTGACCCCTATCACAAATGTTGTTGGCTCTAGTTGGGAACTTACATTGGGGAGGTCCCCCTTGCTGTTGGTAGAGAATTCCAGTCTGTCAACAGATTTGGCACTAGAAGGAGGGCTAGTTGACAAGCTAAGCCCTTGGAGCCTACAGTTTAGTCACGTATCTGTTAATCGCTTTGACCAAAATCTTCCTCCCAGAGTACTTATCTGGTTTGTCTATTTTTTTATTTTCCATCCCCCAGGAGCAGCTCCATTACTTGTCTCAGTTAAAGTTTGATGGTGAGGATGGAACAACCTTAAACGAGCACATTTCTGATTTTCTGAAGTTTTGTGAATCTTTTGAGATTGACAATGAAGAGTTTGCTTATGCATTTCTCTCCCTCACCCTTGAAGATCGTTCGAAGCAATGGTGCCACACATTTCCAAAAACGTCCATTCATTCATTCGAGCAACTTTTCGGTAAGCTCCAACAAGAATTTGACATGTATGACTTTCAAGATGTTTTGAAGAGGATAAATGAGCTTAGGATGAAACCTGAGGAATCTTTATATGGTTTTACTTTTAGATTTGTGCATCTTTGTTTTGAATTTCCTGAAAGTGATATTGACTGGGTGTATTTGTATATTAATTTTCAGCGATTGGTTCTCGTTTCTTTACAACATTTTCAATTAGAAACAAGTCTTATTCTACATGAGTACCATCATAATTTGCATATTACAAAGTGTCCAGATTCTTCCCGTAATTTTGTTTGGCCTATCTCTTTGAATATGGAAAAATCTCAAACCCTCGTGGAAGATATTATTATTTGTGGGATTTCTCATCCTCCTCTTGACTTGTTAAATAATAATATTGTGGCCATAAATGGTTCAAATGATGAACAATGCTTTCTAGGAAACGAGTATGATGGTCTCGTCTCTAAATCCCTCATACATTCTTTTGGTTTGGAATCTGAAAATCACATAACATCTGTTCTGATCAAGTCCATTCAACATATGTCACACTATATCCTGGGATCTCATTCAACTATGCATGATGGTGTTGGTCTTGTCTCAGGTAATGTTAACTGTCTGATCAAATCCACGGAGGATATCAGGCCTTTAAATTCGTCTTTCTCTTTGTCAAATGTAAATGGGTAGGATGTGAGTTTAGCTCTGATCGGTGTTCCTTCATCTAACCCTATACATCCATCCTACCCTGATTTATTCTATGGGTCTACTGCATTAGTGATTCCTTCAGATCATTCATATCCTTATCTCGCTTGCACTGATTGCAATCATGTGCATGGGGGCGAGGTTTCGCAGTCAAGGGATGTAGAGTCTAAATCCATTATGCCAGATATTTGCCACTTGCAGCCTTTAACAAGTGAGGAAGAGGGCCCTGCATCTCACCCAACTCAAGCTGGGTCTCTCATTGATCCCTTTTTCAGCAATCCCAATTTTTCTGGAAATATATTCACTCACGCCTTTAGTGATTTTCCTACTTATCTAGCTGTTGATCCTATGGAGCCCCTAGAATTTGATGACCCAACTTTCAAATGTTTAGGGACTCATCAGGAATTTTAGGCACTTCATCTTTCACTGATGATTATGTCAAGTTTCCACGTCCCCAACGAGACCCTTGAACCTAGTCAAATTAGGGTTTCTGCACATCACACTCCTCACAATAGTTTCTCGCTGGATGCAAGCTCATCTTGGAATCCCTCTAATTCGAGCAATGTCTCTTTGTGAGATATTTCCATCACCTTTCAACTGAGGCACATCAACCTCTTTATCCTATTTTGTTTGCTAAGGGGAGTGCTCTGGCCATTGTCTCGAATATTTTTTATTGTCTCCCAACCAATACAGTCTGTCAACATACGCAATCAAATGATACCTTACAATTTCCTAGATGGTAGGGTGCCAATCACCTGATCTCGTCTTCATTTGATACTCTTGCAGTTGATTCAGTTCATTCTTTGGAATCTAAAGAATCTCATTTTTCGAGCTACCATTCTATCAATGTTTAGTTAATGGATCCAATCCAAAATATTTTCAGTGGTAGTTGTCTGGTCACGACCAACGATAACCATATGCACTCACATGTTAATCTTGCGAAGATACCAATATTGGACAGCGTGTCATTTGAAGGTTTAAAAGTTGGCTAGGACAATCAGGCACTTCAGCGCCTGTTGATGGTTATATCAGGTCCTCACATCCTTGACGAAGTCCATGAACAATTTCAAACTAGGGTTTCTAAAATTGGGGTTTCTGTGTTTGAATCCTCAGGGATCTCAGTTACACATGACATGGGCCCCTCTTTTCAAGGTTATCAAGTTGGTCATCCTCTACATCATGATAGGGTCGTTGATCGGATCAATCTGGTAGATGCCTTTACTAGCCAGCAACATCTTGCATTGGATTTAGGGTTATGCATAAACGAATGTATGTTATGTCTGGATGACTATAAATTTCGTGCTTGTGGTTCGGTTTATCAGGACTGGGTGGTATTTCGCCTTGAAAGGTCTTCTCTAACACATTTCCCTGTAGGTGGATGAGATTTTCTTGCTGTTGTGCATGTTTTACAGGTAAACATGTTATGTTTTGTACAACTCTTTCCACAAATTCTAATTATTGTCATCTTTGTTTTTACAGGTTGGGAACTACTGCGATGATTGCATTGGAAGTTTGATTTCACATAACCCGACCTATACTTTGGTTAAATTAGGATTTAGGGTTTTAGACTAGCTAGGTTTTATTTGTTCTTATTAGTTTTCTGATTGGAATTTTCTTTATGATTGAAATTTGTCATGCTTCATTTTCTTTACAGTAGGTATTTAGTTCCTTGCATGTTTATTTTGCACTCATCTCCTTGAATTTTCTTATTATTACATGGAATCCATGAAACCTCTGCATATGCATTGCATTGGTATTTTTAATTGCAATTAGCTTATCTCTTCTGTACATATCATTACCTTGCATCATAAACCCTGTTCACCGCATTACATCATACATCTTTTCTTACTTAACAAACACTTGCCTTCGACCTAACCTAGAAATTCCCTCTATTTCGCATACTACTTGATTGAGCCTCCATGAGCCTGAAGCTTTTGAACCTTTGGTACTGTGAATATATTTCTCACGCCTTTTTTTTGCACTTTCTCAAACCTTAAACTATGTTACTTTGACTTCTTCGCACATGTTGAAACCCTAGGAGAGTTTCCATAGTCATCAAAAATCCTAGAATTAAAACCTGAGCCCTAATGATTGTGTGAAGTTGTGATGGTCATGCCAATGGGTAGCTTCTCTTAGAACTAGCCATCAAAGTTGCCTCATGGATATATTTCCTACGAGTCTAATTTACTTACAAGGAAGATAAGAATAGATTTCTCATGGGGAACCCTAATCAGTTTGAATGGCCTATACCCTTAACCTGAACCTTGTGCTCACCATGGTCATCACTATTTCAATGACATGTTTTGTTTGTTCACTTGTTAGCTAGAGATGACATGAGAAAGCTTGACATGAAGGCAAACCTAAATCAGGATATCTTTTAGTTTCTATCAAACAAGAAACAACCTCTCTTTCTCGTAAATAAGTCAGGATCCCTCATCCACCCTAGCGCAATGAATTCCCAGTAATATGTGTAAATTTACACATAAAATAAAATGAACTTAAATAAAGGGTAAAGGATTGAGAAAGGCTTCCTGCACAGAGAGGTAATGGAACGAATCTGTCGGGGTACTGTCTAGGCTCACTGGCAGCAGAGAAAAGTTTGTGATTTATTGGAGTGACTTCACTAGGGTACTATCCAGGCCTGCTGGTAGTGGAGCAACACAAGAAACTTATTTTAAAATTCTAAATATAATAAGCCCTCTGCCTCATTCTTTGCATCATCATCGACTATTGGCACGTGTGAAATCCTAATTGGATGTTTACTGACTAACAACACCTGGATGAGACACAAAGAGAAGGCATATGTATAAAGCTCAAGGTAATAGGTACCCATAGTAACTGTTCAATATTCCCTTGCATCGTTATCTAGACTAGAGCTATTGTATGTATTTGGGCCGAGATGTTGAATTCTACTAGTGAATTTCCAATTGTTGTAGCCTCTGCAACAACCCCTCCAAAATTTTGAAACTCTTCTAAGGTTTGGAGCCCCTCCCCCTTTTTCGTAGCTACTGCCCATCCTTAGAGTCTATTCGGATGTTGGGAAACCCTAGAAAGGTCTAGAAAGGACTCACGTCTCTTTCATAAGCCAAACCAAGTCACATAAGTCACAAAGTCACATAGGTCCCAAAGGTCACACAAGTCACATAAGTCACAGGTCGCATAGGTCACATGTCACATAGTTCGCAGGTCGCAGGTCACATAGGTCGCAGGTCGCATAGCTCGTAGGTCACATAGGTTAAAGGTTGCATAGGTTGCATAGGTCACAGGTCGCATAGGTCACATGTTGCATAGGTTGTAGGTTGCATAGTTCATAGGTCGCATAGGTTGCAGGTCAAATAGGTCGCAACAATCGCACAGATCGCACAAGTCAAAAGGTCGCATAGGTTGCAGGTCGCATAGGTCGCAGGTCACATAGGTCGCAGGTCACATAGGTTGCAGGTCGCATAGGTTTCAAGGTCGCACAGTCGCACCTCCAACCGCTCAACAATCGTGCGACCCCATGACCCCACGACATTCCATGTTGGAAAGTTGAAAAATTGCAAAGTCGCAAAGTCGCCTTCATTACCGTGAGTCCCCATGCGACTATGCGACTCTGCGACTCGAAAAGGTCACATAGGTCGCATAGGTAATAGAAGTTGCAAGGTCGAACAAGTCACAAAGGTCGCAAACTAACCTATATCAAGCCCTGCAACCCATGTGACCGCACATGCATGACCTAAGACTATATATATATAGGCCTCAACTGACCATCTAGTTAGTAGCTCTGAAAATGTTTAAAAACAACACAATGCAACAATGCCCAGCATGTACGATGAGGATGAAAATGAGTGCGAAAGGTAATATAACAAAGATCATCTATTCACTCAAGGAAAAAAACGATTGATGCTAAGACATGGAATGTATCAAAGCATAGATTTGTGACCATGAAATTGCAAGAGATGTCAAGGCCACAAATTCTAGCTCATATTAATTGTGATATTTATATCTTATATTTCATCAAAGTACATTTTTTCTTGATGATTAATTTATAATTTTGTACATGTGTAGGATTGAAGTGACGAAGGCAAGTCCCTATCATTTATGCAGACACTTGAGCCTATTTGTTGCTAAAATGACCCAAAGGATCGTTGTTGCAGAAATACATGATTTTGGTCAACAACAGATATTAATGTCAAGCTAGCTCCAAGGCAGAAGGAAGGTAGAGAGATATCACCATATTTTACAGTAGCATAAAACATGTTTGTAAATATGAAAGGTCATGTGGAATACCAAAAGTGACCAGGTAGATGAAAAGTCATGAGGAAGTTCAAGTGTCAAGGGCAGGACAAGAGTCACTCTCACCCTATAAATATACCCTCATGTCTCATTTGTAAAGGAAGGGGGCTTTTGAGAAGGACTCTTTTGGAGATATATATACATTACTTAAGAACATTTATGTCCTTCTAATTGATACAATGAGTATTTGTACGTTTCCACTATTGTATTCTTTAGATCCTTTATGTTCTAATGCCATGAGTATTTTCTTCACTTTATGGATCAAATGTTCCTGAAAGCTCTTTGTTGTGCGGTTTCCTCATATGCTGTCTCATACTCCAAACATTATGTTTCTTCGTATTAATGGTATTTGATTCACTAACTCTATGCTCATGCTGGTGAACTATTTAAGTGGTATTGGTATAATCTGTTTGACTGCACCTTTGTTTATGCTCATAAATGCTTGATCATTATGAACTAATTTACAGTTACTAAGCATTTTATCTAGGCAAACATGAGTCTTATTTGAAGCCTGATAATAGTAACTTTACATGGGATTTATTTTGTTTATAGTCTGGCTATTCATGGTTTATGTGGCATAAAATATTTGTCAATTATTTCCTTGTATTTATTGAGATACATGCGTTCAATTGAGTTTATATTTTGCCTCCTTCCGAAGCAAGCTCAACAAAATTGAACGACAGCCGGGCCTACATACCGAAAGGGACACCTATCACAAATGGTGTAGGCTCTAGGTAGGAATTTACACCAGGGATGTCCCCCTTTCTGCTGGCGGAGAATTCCATCCCATCAACAGATTCATAAATAATTATCATTTCAACAAGTATTTCATGCTTTACATAGATTAATTGATTATGCTTCTCATAGATTAAATACTCATGATTTCCATAGATTAAATGCTTATGGTTTCTTAGATTAATATTTTCATGATTCCATAGATTAAAATTTGTAAGTTTTAGAACAAAATATCCATGCTTTCATAGGGTAAAATCGCATGTTTTCTTATATCAATAACCTTTATGTTTTTCTAGTTTAACATTAATTGTATTTAAAAGAACTTAGTACATTAATAGTTTATATTAAAGAATATCATTTCCTTTTTAAGTTTCCAATTCATTTTAGTTATGCATACATATTGAAAGCTAACCTCCTAACACATAAAATGTAGTGTGCTTCACAAGCTCACGTACTCGGATTGACATATAAATGCAAGTAATTTAAGATTCAATTAAATTACCCAACAAGAACCAAACCTTGAAATTGGTTCATGGAGGTCACAAAATCCACAAAATCAACCAGTCATGGCACATGAAGAACGACAAGAGATGATATATGAGGATGAGAGAGAGTTTAGAAAATATTTCTATGATATGTTAGAGGTGGTGAAAGTGTTTTATAATGAGAGGAGAACAAGGTTGCAAGGAGAAAGTTCAGATCAGCCAAAAGGTAATGGTGGTGATGAGAGAAACTCTCCGCATCCACCTCCTCCTTCAACTCAATCTACACCTCAATCCTCACCTCCTTCTTCACCTCCTTCATCTTATAGACCTACTCCTCCTCCATCTCCAAAATGGCATGCTAAGTCTCCTTCGATTAAGCTTGATGTAAAGTTTGAATTGGCTAGGTACAATGGGGAAGTAAATCTTGAAAACTTGGATAATTGAGTTTGTAAAAATAATTTCTATTGCAAGATTCGAAATATTGTTGATGAAGTTACAAAGATCTAGCTTGCTTATCTTGTTTTGGAAAGTGCATCCCTCATTCGGTGGGAGTCTAGAACTCAAGAATATTTGAAGAAAAGTGGTAAAATGATCTATTCTTGGAATTATTTTATGGTTGGATTAAGAAGGAAATTTTATCCATGAACTTGTATGAAAAAATAAATTATGGATTGGAAAATGTTTAGACAAGATAAAGGTCAAAGTGTCCAAAGTCACACACAATAATCTAGAGGAAGATCTTTAATCTTGGGTGTTGATTTGTCTTCACAAGATACTTTCCTTGAATACATAGGTGGATTACATAGTTATTTCATACATACTATAATTATGTTTAATCCCACCAATCTAGATGGAGTATGTGTTCAAAAAACTCATTTAGAATCAAAAGGCAAGAATGTTCCTCAAGAGACTAGAAAGAAACCTTCCAAATTTGGAAACAAAGGAAAGGGGATGTTTAAAGGAAAAAGAAAAAAAAATTCTATAGTAAAGAAAGTAGGAGATAAAATTACCTGTAAAAATTGTCTAAAGGAAGACCATTATTAGAAATTACATCCATAAATGAGACCAAAGAAGTTCAATAACAAGGGGAAGCAAAAGATTGTTGATAAGACTCAACAAAATCTAGGATTTGATGCAGGTGATGAAACCAAAATCATAACCATGGGAATGAAAGGTATAGCTTCTAATGAAAGTACTAGTTTTTTTTAGTAAGCCTATTGAAACTCAAAATGATAAAGAAAGAAGTGAGTTTTTTCATATTAGGGTCATTAGATAACATACAAACGTTGATACATTGTTTTATAGTGGATCCCAAGTCAATCTTACCTTTGAAGAAATTGTCAAGAAACTAAATCTAGAAACTACACCTAATAATAAACCTTACCCTTTGGGATGGGTACATGATGATGCAAAATTACAAGTGACAAGAAAATGTAAACTCAAGTTTTCCATCATGACTAATTTTATAGATGAGGTAGAGATTAAATGTTGCACCACTTGATATTTGTAGAATTCCTTTAGGGAGTCCATATTTGTATGAACAAAAAGCCATATTCTATCGTTATTAGAAAAAATATCATACTTTTAAAAATTTAGTTGAGTATATTATTAGATCACATCACAAGAAGATGAACTTATCTCTTGTAAGTGTTGGTCAAATGAAAAGGCTTGTAAATGCTAGTGGAAATTTTGTGTTGTTGATGATTAAAGCTAAAAATACTATTGAATTTGAAGCTTTCACAGCATTTGATTCTAAAATAAAGCATGAATTAGTTGAATTTGTTAATGATTATAAAAATATGTTTCAAGAACTGAAGGGTTTCCTCATAAGAGAGGAATCCAACATGAGATTTACTTGCAGCAGGATGCACCACTTCTGAATATTGGCATGTATAGAATGTGAGTTTTAGAGAATGAAGGAAATAAGAAGATAGTTAAAGATGCTTGATAAAGGAGTCATTGGGCCTAACATATATCCTTGTGGGCCTCTTATTGTTCTGGTTCCAAAGAAATATGGTACATGGCGCATGTGTGTAGATTTTAGAGCTTTAAACAAGATCACGATAAAGAATCGCTATCCTCTTCCTCACATTGATGATTTGTTAGATCAGTTAAAGGAAGGTTTTTACTCTACTAAGTTAGATTTGAGAAGTGGTTATCATCAAATAAGGATTACTGAAGAATATATTTGGAAAATTTCTTTCAAGACAAAACAAGGTTTGTTTGAATAGCTAGTTATGTTGTTTGGGATTTGCAACACACCCGCAACATTCATGAGAGTTATGAATGATGTGTTGTGACTATTCCTTGAAAATCTTTTCATGGTATACTTAGATGATATTCTAATTTTCAGTAAGACTCGTGAAGAACATGTCAAGCATGTGAAACAAGTTCTAGATGTCTTGAAAAGGAAAAGTTTTATTTGAAGATGTCTAAGTGTGAATTTGGGGAAACCTCTTTGGTTTATTTGGATCATATTGTAGGAGGTGGTGAATTAAATATTGATCCCTCAAAATTTGATGCTATTGTGAATTTGCCTAAACCCAACAATGTAATAGAATTTCAGAGCTTTTTGGGGGCAAACTAATATTGGAGAAAATTTATAGCTAACTTCTCACTCATTGCAACACCATTACATGCTTTGAAAAGCGTGAAACAAGTCTTTTAGTGGAGATGCAAGTAGCAGAAAGTCCTCGACACATTGAAAGAGAAAGTACAACACTAATTCTAGCACTTCCGGATCTTAAGAAGCCATTTGAGATCCAAACCGATGTAGGGAATTATGATATGGCAGTAGTTTTGATGCAGGATGGTAAGTCAATTTTTTTTATCATTCTAAAACCTTTTCCAATGCAATAATTAATTATCCAACTTATCATAAAGAGTTGTATGCTTTAATATAAAGCGTGAAGAAATGGAAGAATTATTTGATGGGTAAAGAAATGATTATTCATACTGACAATCAACCTTTGCAATATTTACAATCACAAACCAAGCTATAATAAGCTAGACATTTTAGATGGATGGGATTCCTACAAAAATTCCATTTAGTAATCAAGTATAATAAAGGTATATACAACAAGGTTTCATATATGTTATCAAGGCCTATTGTTAATTCATCTATTTTTCTTAAGCATAACTCAATAATGCATGAAAGGTATATTGAACAATATGCTCAAGATAACGATTTTAAAGATGTTTATGCAACTTTGAGTCAAGAAAATCATTTTGAAGACTTGGATTATCATCTTCATAACAAGTTGTTGTATCATCTTAGAAAGTTATGTGTTCCATAGGGTGAAAGAGTTAATGTCATAAGGGAATCCCACACTTCTCTTATTTTTGGTCACTTTGGTGTAGGAAAAACAATTGCTCAAATTCATAGATATTGTTATTGGCCTTGCCTGAATGAAATTGTTTCAAGATATTTAAAAGGATGTTCCATGTGTGCTACTAGCAAGCCAATCAATAGGAAATTAGGTTTGTATACTCCACTTCCTATTCCTTCTCGTCCTTGGGAAAGTATTTCTATAGATTTTGTTGGAGGACTACCAATGTCTATGAAAGGTCATGATCATCTATATGTTGTTGTGGATAGTTTCAAGAAAATGTGCGTGTTCATGCCATGTAAGAAACAAGTACAATAGAACATACTTCAAATATGTTCTTCCAATTTGTATGGATTCACTTTGGATTACTCGCTTCTACCATTTCTGATCAAGATTGTCAATTTGTTAGGATGTTTTGGTCAACTTCATGGGAACTCATGGACACCAAGTTGAGGAAGAGAACCACATTTTGTCCACAAAATGACGACAAGACAGAACTAGTCAACAGAAACGTAGTGCATATCCTTTGAGGATATTGTGGTAAGCATCCTAAACTTTTGGATAAGCATTTTCATTACATCCAGTATGCCTATAATCGTGCCAAGCACTCATAAATGAAAGTATCTCTATTTGAAGCTTATTTGGGTTATTTGTCAAAGTCTCCTTTTGGATTTTATCTTTGGTAAGGATATTGTAGTAGATGGATATAGTGATATGGACAAAGCCATACATTTAATTGAAGAAATTCAGCTAGTGCATCAAAGGGTATAAGAAAAGATAGAGAAAAGCAAAGAAAAGTACAAACCAAGATATGAAAAATGTTGGGTTGATCATGATTTCCATGTGGGAGATTAAGTTTGGTTGTGTATTAGCAAGGAAAGACTTCAAGGGGAAGGTAAAAATCTCAGGCCAATCAAATGTGATCCTTTCAAAATCTTGGAGAAGATTGGTAACAATGCTTTCCAATTATATTTTTCACCTTACATCAAAATTTATTTGTTGTGAATATTGAAAACTTGAGACTGTTTGAGCCTCCAATGATCGATGAACATGAAGAGAATGTTCAGATTCCATCTATAGAATATTTTTCTTCTCAATATTTAAATGAGTTGTAGGGAGACTTAATTCTTCACAACAGAATTAGAATTTCCCATAGAGGCAATGTGGAGTATCTTCAAGTGGGTCTCAAAGGCACCAATCCAAGTAAATCAAGGTGGATTGAGATCAGAAAAGTGAGGGAGCTATACTCTCACTTACTTTCTGAGTAAAAATAGACTTTTGGCTATCCAAAAGCTTCCAGCAGTGAGGAATGATCCAAGGGATCAAAAATATGTTGTAAAATCAAATTACTAAACTTCTCCTGAAACCGGTGCAAAATTGTAGATATATTCCTTCTAATTTTAACGACGCTTGAATCACCTCAATCTAACATCGTATGAGATAGTTATCACATTTTAAAGTTCTTTAAAAGCAAATAAAAAAGGAAACTTGTAGGGTTCACTCCAAAGACCGTATAATGACATGGCGCTGATGTTAGCAAGTGACTATGCATTATAGTTATCAGGAATTCCAATTAGGGTGCAACATGTGGCATGATCATCCAGGGGCAGTTGGTGTGTTTTAATTGGTTCATAGGTTTGATGTGGAGCCAACCGAGAGGTGCCACATGGCCCTATGAGAGGACACCATGTGGCTCTCGAATTTCATGCGAAATTTGGTTATGGACCAGCCAACCTCGTTGGGGTTCGACCCCTTGACGTCCGAAAACACAATTGAATGCCTTACCAATACACCACATGGTTAGTTCTTGTTATACGTTGTGGGTGATTTATATTTAACGTGGGTTAGTTTGCAGTTTGGGGGGGGGGATGGGTCGGTGGGCTCACCCGACTAACCCAGCCCCGAGTTCAATGTAGTGAATGTGACAAAGGGTTAAGTAGATTGGGTGGGGCATAAGAAACCTGGCCCATGCCCCAACCCAAGGTCCTATGTTATGACAATAACAATCGACGAAGGGGTGAGGGGTAGGGGATATGGCCCTAGCCGAGGGTTATCTTGCAACTATAAAACTATTGGCGGGAGGTTTGGGAAGGGGTGGGCATGTAGCAATTTTTCTATGCCTAGCCCCAAGTCACATTAATTTCTATATGACCTAGGGGTGGAGGAATAAGGGCACGACCCTATTGGCATGCTTAACCATCCCACATTTTTCACTTTTTTTATGGAATTTTTGCCAAAATCGTGAAAATTTGTTGCCTCACATATCCACCAAAGACAAAATTCATTGCTAATTTTGACAAAGGGTCAAATCGGTAGAACAATTAATAGTAAAATGCAGAAAGATGCCTAATTTGGCCATTTTTTTAGGCTTTTTGAGCCCAATAAGAGCCTATACAGGGGTTTTAGGGTGTTTCAGATACAATGGCAATGTTATTTTTGTAATTTGAGCATTTTCTTTGATATAATTTCAAATTTGAGTATATAATATAAAGGGCCAACATTGGAAGCTAAACTCGAAGACGTTTCCTAGGAGGGTTGAACTCCATCAACAAATTGTTGTTTTTCGATGCTACATATTATCTATTTGCCACTATTTAAATCTACAAAACTTAGCTAAGTTTACTAATTTTATATGCTTTTGCTATTTCGATTCATTTCCCACAAGACATAAACAAGCTTGTAAAATTTTATAAGAAAGCTTCAATTTTTAATTTTAGATCAAGTTGGATCCTAGATGAAGAGGGCCTTTTTAAGTTGGATTTGCCTGAACTTTGGAAATATTTTTCCATTTTCCCTAGTGTTATTCTCACATCCGTGTGGTGCTAAATCATTTGTTGATGGCGTCAAAAGGTGACCAACATTTGGAGCCCGATATGATGCAATGGAAGGAGCTTTTATTGAAGCTGCTAATGTATTGAATTGATCTTTTGGCTCATTGAATGAAATTTTTGTAGAGTGAGAGAGAGGCAAAGGAATCCCTATCAGAAGCCAAGTTTGAATGATTGAGGAAAAGGTGGAAAGAAAAATCATCAAGATGGAAGCAGACTTGATGTTTAGAGGAATAGTGCTCATCAGTGGTAGCTTATTTGTAGAGGTACATCAAATTATTTATGGAAAATCAAGTTACAACCTCAAAGAGTAGTGAGTGTGCTCTTGCAGGGGTGTAGCTAGTGTAGGGACAAGAAAATCTAAAGAGGACTCTAGTGCCAATAATGAGGAAACTAGGCCTTCCAAGCCTGCTTAATCTTTAGTTAATATATGTATTGGAAATGTGTTTTGTTGTTGGGTCAATTTCGTAGGATCTATGGAAGGTTTCAATGTAGAATTCTAGTCCAAAATGTCTGTAGAGGCAAAAATACTCTGCTCTGGTTATATTGAAATGTAAAGGTAACAGAGATCATAAAATCATGTTTTGTTAAATCTGATGTAAATTGTTCTCGCCCTATAATCCAAACTTTATAATACAAAAGTAACTATTCTATTCAAAAAAATAATAAATAGATTAATTATGTATATATATATATATATAACTTTTATCTACTTATTTAGTATTAAATTTAAAAAAATGAGAAAATCATTACTTTTAATACTCAACCAATTATAATATGAAATACACATGTAAAATATTTTTATTTAAATTATGTTAAAGGATGTTCTTTTATAATGGTAAAAAGTAATCCTTTCCATATTTATAATATAGTTTGCAATATATTATGTAAAAGACAAATAATAAAAAGGTATTTGAGTATTGATTGTAAATAAAATATTTTAGTTAGTTAGATTGCTTTTGTCTTTTTTTTTTGTTTAAGTTGTATTTTTTTGAAATCGGAAATTGTAAGTTTAAATTGAAATGTTAAAGTTAGTTTCTTACTAGGGAGACCCAATTATGTTTCATGCGCTAGTAAAGATCAATTGTTTACATATATTGATTAAATCAACCTCTAGTGTTCCTCGTCTTTGGAACCAAATCTTCTAAATCAGTAAGAATATATATATCTAAGAGGTAAATCCTATGAGTGGAAGCTTCTCTCTCAGTATAGGTTATCTCTTCATCAATGGACCCTAGTGTGAGGTCATGAAAGAAAGAGGTGACTTCCTCCAAATGATGATGCATATGTTCATCAATCCTATCAGCCTTCTCTTCGTAATAGTTGATGTTCCTACAAATTAGATCATGTTAGTGAGCCATGGAAGAGGGTGCAAAGGATATAGAAAGGCCGAATAAAAGCCAACAAAAGAAGAAGGATTTAGAAAATTGGGAATAACACGAAATAACTTGAGCATAGGGTTGATGGGTACCTTAACAAGATGAACATGCAATATGTGCCACTGACTGCATTAAACAAAAGGGAGAGGTAAAATTAAAGGTGAGCATCAAAAAAGAAAAGATGATAAGAACACAAAGTAAGAGACTACATCGAAAGACCCTAGGTGAAAGAGCATGTGAAAAAATGGAGTAGACAAAGGATTGAAATTGGTAAGCACCCTGGGGGTACAAAGGGGCCATGGAATGGTATGGGGGGGAGGGGGTGGTTCAGGGATGAAGAATATCATAGAAAAAGAGAAAGGATACTATGCCCAAAGGATGGGGCCAAGAATTTGGGGGGGTGGGGGTTGGGGAACTAAATAGGACAAGGGCCAAGCATGAAAAAATATAAAGAGCTAACCAACCCAGAGGAGGACAGTGAGTATTGAATGACAAGAATTCTATAGAAAATACAAATATTAGCAATTTCGTTGTGATGTTGCAAATGAGAGAGTGGAGTTGCTCCATTGAACCTACGTATCCCTTATTTAGAATTTAAATTTTTATTAGTCTAGTGCATGATAAGGTAAGACTGTATATTGCAACATGCAAAATTGTTCCTAGTCACTATAAGTTCAAGTATCAAGTTTCTCTCCTCTCCAACTACATCAAGAACAAGCTGGAAATGAGGATGTGAGTTTGGATCCATGGGTGAAATTCTTCCCCGAAGTGATACCACATGAATAGGAGTGTGATTGGCGAATGTAATGTATGGTATACAACTCATATCCAGATAAATATCTTCCAGAATATCGCTAGTTGGAGTGACAGTTTACATGCTGGATCAGTAGAATGATAAATTTTATCATAGGGGTGTGTCGAAACATCCTCCAGTCCTTTGGCCAAGTGCAACATTGAAAATCCACTCTGTCTTCTTTCTTGATAGTCATCGTATCTAGGGAAAATATTTTTGTATTGGAATGATGAGAAATATGTTTATTTTTAAATTTTTGTTTCATACTTATATATTAAAAAATGGATTTGTAATTATGTCGTTAGTTAACGTTTAAATAATTAATCATAATAAATTTTATTTCAATATTGCTTTACTTTTAATATCTCTTTTTCCATAATTATAAAATAATTTGGAAAAATAATTTTAATGTTCAATTCATTTTTGTATTTCTTTATATAAGTACATAAAATAATTAAGAATATATCATTTTTCTAATATAATTCATTTTTCATTTGTGTATGAGGGTAGTTCAATCGATTATTGTTATGTTATCAAATAGTATGCAAATTATGAAATTCAAGGTTCAAATCCCCATATATCAAAACAACACTATTTCATTTTATATAAAATATTAAAAAATATGTCTCATTTTATATGAAATATTGAATTAATACATTGTCACATTTAAATAACAACTTATTTTTTTTATTCACCTTAAATATTTTTAGTTATATTTTTTAAATTTTATTTATACATATAAAAATATGTATAAATTAGTATTAAAAATTATTTAATTAATATTTCTTTTCCCTAATAATTTGAATATATATATATATATATATATATATATATATATAAAATAGAAGTGATCAGCTACTTAAATTAAGATTTTATATAATTATTTTTTACTAATTATTTTTAAAGATAAAAGTCATTACATACATAATCTTAAAGTTGTCATTAATATGAATTTGAGTTTAAATGAATAGAGTAACCATCATTTCACTCAAACGTCTTTAAATAATTCGAATATTTTTTTTTTACTCATCATTAAAATTGATGAATTTCTTTAATATTGATTTTTTTATAATTTATAAAATTTTAAAAATATATTTTATATATTAATGATTTGGTTAAATTTCATAAATACTTTTTTATTAATTATTATGAATTTTATTTAACTAATTTTATTATTTTTTTTTAAAGTTTTGTAGGATTTTTTCTTTCATTTATGATTACAGTTGTTTATAATACCTTCTCATGGAGAAACTATATCTGTTGGCTACCCATACATATTATAAATCATCGAAAATCTTATAAGTTTACTTTTATCAAACTTAAATAACTACCAAGGTGCATCTACAATAAAATAACTAAAACAATACCTTCTATTCCCCATTTACAACATATATATAGATTAAAAAAAGTCATCAAACATCTTAAACACTATTCATCTTCCAAAGACTCTACATAAGCAGGGTCCTTACACTCGAATCAAGTAACTTTGATTGAAAGAGTCTCAATATGACCGAAGCCAACATTCTGTTGTTGGATCTGGAATTGGATCAGTTACAAATCCTTCTAGATATCCTGGAGGCTAGGGTCTGACTTAGCTACGTTGGTTGACACAGTCATAATGGCTTTAATCATCAGATTCTTCATGAGCTAATACAAAGGAATTGTATGCTTGTAGTGGTTGGTATGAACACAGGTATGCCTCAGATCCATAGCTAAAAGATGCCAATCCGTAACTTGCATTTCAGTATTTATCCGTTGGTTAAGCTCTAACTCCTAAGACATGATCAACTGATGCACCTGGGTTGGAGTACGTATAACCTGTACATCTGACAATTTATTAGGAAATTGTGGTTAAAGTTGGCACAAAAATGAAACTAAATGCAATGTAAAATACATATAAGAGAAATTTTATTTTTAATTAAGTTGAACTTAGGCCAGGGTTTAGCTCCAATATTGGATGGGAGAAAGCTCTGCGTATTAGTGTGATCTTAAGCTCGGTCACGATTCAAGGCTTTGTGGTTTATTTTAATTTTCCCAAAAGTAACTCCCTACGTATACCAATCGATTAAAAACCCAATTCAATTGATTAAAAAACCAATTCAAAACCGAATAATTTAAACCTAACCAGAGTGGCTAGAGATAATCCGAAATCTTTTTTGGAGGAATGGCTTTAAATTGAAAAAAAATTGGTGGTGACAACATGATGCAGGAGCATCATTTCCGAAAAACACCTTGTATTTTACTTAAGCTAGGGGTTCCATGTTTTGAAGAAATAATAAAATTTCATGTACATATTAATATTATTTTGAGTGATTAATTAATTATTTGTGAGAAATTGTAAATGTGAGAGAAATTAGTTTCTAGATTATTTAGAAGTAATGAGGGAGCCTAAGTTGGAATTAGTTTCTAAGTTTTAGGGATGAGAATCTATCTTTTAGGGATGTTGAGAGATTTAGGGATTTGTTGAGATATTAAGGGGATTGAGCATTTAATTAGACCATTTTTTAAAATTGTATAAATAGGAAGGGTTTTGAGATAACAAGACATTGAGATTGTGAGATAGAGAGCTGATTTGGAACAACCAAGGCTGTAAGCCTTCAGAAAATTTTAAGGGCCACAGAATTGAAATATCTGGCCAGCAAAAGTTGTAAGTTATTGTTTTGTTTCAGTTTATATACATTTGTTGATTGAGAAATTGTATATTTTTTTCCTGAAGTTCATGGTATTGTTGAGTTAACGACGATCAATGGGCTTGAAATCACATTTATGTGTAAAATCTACCATACAAATCATTAAGGGTAAAGTGGCATTAAAATTTATGTTTGCAAATTAATAGGGCGCCATTCTAAGTGAAAATTTCTGTTGGAAGTCGATTTTAAATTCAGATTGGTTAATATGTGGTTCAGTGGAAATTGGGAGTTGAATGTAGGAGGGCGCAGAACTATGTTTTAAAACCGTGTTGGAATTCAATTGAAAATTGTTATGTTTCAAATGGCATTGGCATAGTTTGAATTGCGTGTCAAATGAGTGGCTCCGGCATATCCAGTTGAAGAATCGACTTTATAGAAGGCGCGAGCTGGGCATGAATATGTGTGAATGTCTTAATAAAAAGTGTTGAAATTGTGCGTTGAATTCTAACTGAAAGAATGAACGCTGAATACGAGGGTTTTAAATTCAGTGGATGGGAAATCTATAACGCAGACCCAGTGGAGTAGAAGAATTTGATTTCAGAATTGGTGTTTAGGTATGGCAGTATTATTTTCTAAATGAACACGTTGAATGTATTGAACTGCGGTTAATGATGCGTTTGTGTTGTAATTAAAAACGCTGTTGGTTGAAAACGCATAGCACTGATATGAAGATTTCAAGGACACAAATTAATGAATTTTGATTGTGGAATTCATTAAACTGCTGAACCAGTTCTGTTGAATGAAATCGATCGCAGTAATTGCTCTTCGTTTAGTGTGTTGAAGCCACAGGTGTCATAGATAGCTGAAAGCATGTTCTGGACAGAACTATGGAAAGAATTATTGGACGTTGGCTCTTTGTAAATCAATAACGATTTATTATAAAACCTGAAACGTGGTAATGTCAAAGCTAGCGTTGTGAATTTAAAGGGCTGCGTTTGAATGTTTCTAAATTGCAGGATGGATCGATCGATTGGAAGATCGAGTGTTGCAACGTGAATTAATGCAGAACCAATGACTTACAGACCGTCGTTGACGGTGTGTACATTAAATGGAGATAGCAAATTATCAATTGGAATTGCAGAGAAAGAACAAGCCTGACAGAGTTATTGAACGTAAAGCTAGGGCACTGTAAAACCGTGAGGTAAGGAAACCTAGGGTTGAATGTTTTGGGATGTCAATTGGGCAGTTTAATAAACAGAATTATGCTGGAAAGGTTGATGCACAATGTTCTGAGTTTAAGAGAAAGTTTTAGATTGAGATTTCCACATGTACTAACACATATGAAATCTTCATAAGTCAGTTGGATGTTGAGATTTAAATCAAATATGTTTTAAGTCAATGGTCAAACCTATGATAATTAAGCACGTAATTAAATGAAAAACATTGAAGTGAGCTGGATTGTGAATGTGTTGATTTAGTGAACCAATACCAAAACTAATGGAATGAGGCACATCATGGATTTGTATTAAGCGCTCCTAGAGTTAACCCAGTGATTTGTGTGGGTTGACGTGCTTTGAGAAAAGGATGAATGGTATTATAATTGCTATTGGGTAAAAAATGTTAAGATTGTTAAAAAGGAACAAGTGTATATTTCTTTCATTGACTTATGATTGTATCCAAAGTCATGTGAATTTGTGGTGGTAGAATGGAATTGAGGAACTAATGAAGTATGGAATATGGATTGTGGAAACATTTGGATAATGAGTTGTTTGACAATTTGATGCTTATAAAATGGTTGTGATGAAAAGTTTTGAAAATGCCAGGAATTGGTGTTTTTGATTTGGGCAAAAACTGAACAACATGATTTGATATGGGTTATATTAAAGATCCTGGTTATTGCAGGCTTAGCCTGCGTCATTTTGGTATCAGAGCTGGAATGCTCTGTTGAAATATTTATTTTCTGAATAATGACAAGAAGATTTTGTTGAATTGAAATGTATTTTGTTGAATGACTGAAAGGAAGATCAGATTTCTAAATCTGATATGCAAACTACACAAGTGAACAGGATTGCAGGGAGGAAAAGATCATGCAAGATCTTAAGAGGTGAGATGATTTTTCTGATTTGAAATTTGTAAATGCAGTTTATGGTTGCAGAGAAGATGGCATTGAACCCGACATTCAGCTAAAGGCTGGATAAGGAGGACAATTGCAGTGTCTTGAAGAAGAAGGTGAGTTGAAGAGACAGCCTAGAGAGTGAGCAGAGGAGAGTGCTCAAAGAGGTTCCAGAGGCAGTGAACCAGTACTTACCAAAAGACTGAGTGAGGAGGGCTTGGTGAGGTAAGTGGCAGCAGAAGAGATTGCTGTCGTAGAGGCTAGTACAACTCATAGTGAGTGAACAACTCATGGAGAAAGTGATCATGGAGGATCAGAGAAAAGGTTCAGAGGGATGCCACAGAGGTGAGATGACTGATGAAGTCAGAGAAAGAGAGATTGCAGTAATAAAGGTACAATTGCAGGTACTGGAAGAATGGCTGCAAGAGCAGGAAAATCAGAATAGAGGTTGGATCTTTCCACTGAAGGGAAAGAAAGTGATTTGGCGACAATTGCAGAGGAGGTTGAGGCAAATTGTGATTGCCTTGTTGAAAAAGGAACTTAGAGTTCTTGAGCCAGAGTTGGAATTTGAAGATTCCACATGCAGATTTGTTCAGAGGGGAGTGCTTGAGGAAGCAGTCAAGACTGAAAAGTCTTGTGGTTTTAAAACTGATGAATTGTGTGTGTTTGCAGGTACAGTACAGGGAGATGGGCAAGCTTTAGAGTTTGTTCAGGAGAGAGAAGAGTTGAATCTGAAGGCTGTTCAGATTGATGCTGAGATAGCAAGATCTCAGAAGGGAATAAAGACAGAGGAAGCAGAAAATGATAAGTATTCTGAAAAAGAAAGCAGTGATGCTTTTGCTGTTACAGTACAAGAGAAAATTCTTGTGGATGCTGAAGAAGAGAAGCAGTCTGAAGCGCAGATAAGGGAAGTAACAGCTGATACTGTTGAACATTCTATGCAAACTGAAAGTTTATGTATGAATGCAGGTGATGATGATATGCTTCAGCAATGCTACAGAGAAATTGCATTGCTAGAATATTTGTTGAAGAATTCGGAGTATGACAAGGAGATGGCAGACGAAAGAGTTCAGTACAGTGAACGAGTGCAGAAAGATATCATGGAAGCAGATGATGTGAGAGAAAGACTGGTTGACAGTCTTGAGAATTCTTCAGAGGATTCTTTGGGCAGAGAGAATCAGCATACTGATGTGCTGATTGAGATGGAAATTTCAGGACAACATACTGAAATGCTGGCAAAGGAAGACAAGGCACTGATGCCTTATGATTTTTGTTCTAACAAGTGTTTTGTGAATGCAGGTATTGTTGTAGAACATTTGACTCAGTTGAGCAGTCAAATGAAGGAAGAAGAAGTTTTCTGTTCCAGAAGACAAGAGGGTATGGATGATGGGGTGGCAGTCAGAACAGAAACAAGCAAAAAAGTAAGATGTCAGCAAGTGACAGTAGAGATAGAGAAAGTAAAAACTGAGCAAGTCGTCTTAGCTCAGCAGGCAACAAGAAATCAACAGCCGGGAGATTTATTAGACCAAGAGATTGAAAGTATCAGAAGACTGATGACGAAAGAATCCCGAAAGAGACCAGCAGTAGCAAGACAAAAGAGAAGCAACAAAAGAAAGACTGCAGTAGACTTGGACGGCAGAGCAAGTGGAGCATTACAAAATAAAATTTGGGATCCAGGAGGAAATATCCAGACTTATGACCAGGTGGTCATGAATTTTCTTACATGGAGAGTCTGATGCAGGAGCATCATCTCCGAAAAACACCTTGTATTTTACCTAAGCTAGGGGGTTTCATGTTTTGAAGAAATATTAAAATTTCATGTAAATATTAATATTATTTTGAGTGATTAATTAATTATTTGTGAGAAATTGTAAATGTGAGAGAAATTAGTTTTTAGATTATTTAGAATTAATGAGGGAGCCTAAGTTGGAAGAAGTTTCTAAGTTTTAGGGATGAGAATCTATCTTTTAGGGATGTTGAGAGATTTAGAGATTTGTTGAGATATTAAGGGGATTGAGCATTTAATTAGACCATTTTTTAAAATTGTATAAATGGGAAGGGGTTTTGAGAGAACAAGACATTGAGATTGTGAGATAGAGAGCTGATTTGGAACAACCAAGGCTGTAAGCCTTCAGAAAATTGTAAGGGCCACAAAATTGAAATATCTGGCCAGCAAAAGTTGTAAGTTATTGTTTTGTTTCAGTTTATATACATTTGTTGATTGAGAAATTGTATATTTGTTTCCTGAAGTTCATGGTATTGTTGAGTTAACGACGATCGATGGGCTTGAAATCACATTTATGTGTAAAATCTACCATACAAATCATTAAGGGTAAAGTGGCGTTAAAATCTCTGTTTGCAAATTAATAGGGCGCCATTCTAAGTGAAAATTTCTGTTGGAAGTCGATTTTAAATTCAGATTGGTTAATATGTGGTTCAGTGGAAATTGGGAGTTGAATGTAGGAGGGCGCAGAACTATGTTTTAAAACCCTGTTGGAATTCAATTGAAAATTGTTATGTTTCAAATGGCATTGACATAGTTTGAATTGCGTGTCAAATGAGTGGCTCCGGCATATCCAGTTGAAGAATCGACTTTATAGAAGGCGTGAGCTGGGCATGAATATGTGTGAATGCGTTAATAAAAAGTGTTGAAATTGTGCGTTGAATTCTAACTGGAAGAATGAATGCTGAATACGAGGGTTTTAAATTCAGTGGATGGGAAATCTATAACGCAGACCCAGTGGAGTAGAAGAATTCGATTTCAGAATTGGTGCACAGGTATGGTAGTATTATTTTCTAAATGAACACGTTGAATGTATTGAACTGCGGTTAATGATGCGTTTGTATTGTAATTAAAAACACTATTGGTTGAAAATGAATAGCACTGATATGAAGATTTCAAGGACACAAATTAATGAATTTCGATTGTGGAATTCATTAAACTGTTGAACCAGTTTTGTTGAATGAAATCGATGGCAGTAATTGCTCTTCGTTTAGTGTGTTGAAGCCACAGGTGTCATAGATTGCTGAAAGCATGTTCTGGACAGAACTATGGAAAGAATTATTGGACGTTGGCTCTTTGTAAATCAATAACGATTTATTATAAAACCTGAAACGTGGTAATGTCAAAGCCAGCATTGTGAATTTAAAGGGCTGCGTTTGAATGTTTCTAAATTGCAGGATCGATCGATCGATTGGAAGATCGAGCGCTGCAACGTGAATTAATGCAGAACCAATGACTTGCAGACCTTCATTGATGGTGTGTACATTAAATGGAGACAGCAAATTGTCAATTGGAATTGCAGAGAAAGAACGAGCCTGACAGAGTTATTGAACGTAAAGCTAGGGCACTGTAAAACCGTGAGGTAAGGAAACCTGGGGTTGAATGTTTTGGGATGTCAATTGGGTAGTTTAATAAACAGAATTACGCTGGAAAGGTTGATGCACAGTGTTCTGAGTTTAAGAGAAAGTTTTAGATTGAGATTTCCACATGTACTAACACATATGAAATCTTCATAAGTCAGTTGGATGTTGAGATTTAAATCAAATATGTTTTAAGTCAATGGTCAAACCTATGAGAATTAACCACGTAATTAAATGAAAAACATTGAAGTGAGCTAGATTTTGAATGTGTTGATTTAGTGAACCAATACCAAAACTAATGGAATGAGGCACATCATGGATTTGTATAAAGCGCTCCTAGAGTTAATCCAGTGATTTGTGTGGGTTGATGTGCTTTGAGAAAAGGATGAATGGTATTATAATTGCTATTGGGTAAACAATGTTAAGATTGTTAAAAAGGAACAAGTGTATATTTCTTTCATTGACTTATGATTGTATCCAAAGTCATGTGAATTTGTGGTGGTAGAATGGAATTGAGGAACTAATGAAGTATGGAATATGGATTGTGGAAACATATGGATAATGAGTTGTTTGACAATTTGATGCTTATAAAATGGTTGTGATGAAAAGTTTTGAAAATGCCAGGAATTGGTGTTTTTGATTTGGGCAAAAACTGAACAACATGATTTGATATGGGTTATATTAAAGATCTTGGTTATTGTAGGCTTGGCCTGCGTCACAACAATGCTCTATAAAAGGGTTTTATTCCAATGAATATCGGAGTCCATAACAATTCAATTCAGGTCAATAAAAATTTTCCCTCAGAGCTCTTACAAAAATGTAAAATAGCACAACAAATTAACATAGAACAGTGCACGAGACAACACGACATGAGTTAAAGTGGGGGAGAAACCGAGTGTCCAGAATTCAATTAAATAATATTTTATTTTTATTATAGCGGATACAAAGTATTTAGATTTACATTTGATTGGGTATTAATTTGTTTTTTACCAAAAATTTATAATGTTTATCTATAGTTTAACATTTTTGTTATTATTGAAATTTATTTATTAAGTGATTTGTTGAGATTTTATTATGGATTGTTTAGTAACTTTTATTTATATTAATTACTAGTTTTTCGTTTTTTATTTTGTTTCATCTTTATTTTATTTTTTATTTTTATTTTGTTAGTGTTACTATTTTCATGAATTATAAATTTTCACAATATTTTTAATTTAAGGTGACTTTTTATTATACTAAAAACATATTTTTCATAAATTAAATTATGAACAATTTTATATTTTAATAAAAATAAAATACACACATAAATATATATATATTTTAATATAAACAATATTAATATTAATAAAAATAAAACACACATAAATATATGTATTTTAATATAAACAATATTGATTAATCATCTTTCTCAATTTGATAATGACATTCAATAATACGATATTTTGTTAGTTATTTTAGTTTTAAAATAAAATATTTATCATAATTATTTTTCTATTTTATTAAACTATATTTAAACTAACCCATAAATAATAACTACTATATAACATTTGTTTCATAACACAAAAAAAAAAAAAAATCTATATGAAATTTTACTAAACCAAAATTCAATGAAACAATATTTCATCCTCGTTTCATAACCCAAAATTTCGATATTGGAACACCCTAATGGGGCTTATATTTTTTATTTTGGAACACCCTAATACGACTTATATCTCATTCATAATTTGCATGAGATGATTGTAAACCGTGGACACCCATAGAAATTTCATATTTTAGAATGATTTTGCATAAGATTTACCTATTTTTATTTATTTTTTTAATAAAAATGAGATGCAAATAAAGACAGGTGGAGACACAATTACTAGTTCCTAGAATAAATGGCAGGTTGAGACACAATTACTAGTTCCTAGAATAAATGGCGAGGGGAAGGGCCCGCTCTCGGTGCATCCGGACGCTGGGATGCGGTGGCAATGGGAACAATGGAATTCTTGATGATTGATTGTCCGGCCGGCCGCCACCGCCATCGCCAATCTTCCCTTCACTTTCCTTCCGTTCATACCACCCCCGATACTGCTATATCTGCATCTCTTTACACAATATCAGTAGCTCTGAGAAGCTCCTCGCAAAGGCGGTGCAAGATGGATGGGGAAGAAGAGGACGACGACGAGGCCGCTCACAAAGCCGGTGGAAGATGGATGGGAAAGAAGAAGACGACGAGGAGGCCATGGCCGACCAATGATTCCCCTCTGCAAGGAGGCCTCAGCTCGCTCTGGATGGGCAGCATTTGATTCGAATTGGATTTGAGAGAAAAGAAAGCACCAATGAGAAATATTGATGGAGAGCACTATATCACGCCACAGCAATCAATATGAGAAAGAAACCATTATTGAGTCGGTCGCACGCCTATCTGTATGTCTCTATAGAGCTCCCAGCCTAATTTATTACATTTATCAGCTATCAGATTTCAACGCTTCAGCGATTATTAAGTCAGTCGCACGCCTACCTGTATGTTTCTATACAGCTCTCATGTTTCAATTTAATTAGTTACAGTTGTCAGATATCACCGTTTATTGCTATTCAATTATCTGACACCCATTATCCTTCTCAGTTCTTCGTGCTCTTGATCATATGATCTGCAACCTCGACCATAGAAGCCAAATCATCCCCCTCCCGTACTCGGCATAGGGGCCTGAGCATTCTGGGGAAATTACCAATTGTAATGCAGAGTGACAATTGCAGTGTGGAGTATAGAAGGCATGCGAAGAAGCATAACTTAGATCGCTTTCACCGCCTCGCTGTTTCGAGCTCTCTTTTCTTTGACAGGAGCCTGTTCTTGGTAACATGGCAGACTTCGAACACAAGTCAGAAGATTCGAACAAGAATTTTACCAATGGGAATTAAGCGCAACTGGTCCGATCTAGTCATAGAATATAAGTGTATACATGTATGGTAGATTTTGCTATAGCATTTTAATGTTCGGAATGCTATATTTGATATAGCTGCACATTCATCCCAGAGAAGCTCAGTGACCGTACATAAAGAAAAAGACCAACCAAGAAATGTATTACAGCTGCTGTCGCTGATCTAATCTGTAATGAAATGGAATTTATCTGGGGTTATGATACTATTCTAGAACCTGTAATATTGTAATAAATCCATTTGTATGTGTGTTATTTGTATGTCTGTTTTTGTTGTGTATGAATGGAAAAAAATAAATTTATTTTAACATTTATGAGGCTAAAAATAGTTTATGGGACAGATTGTTTCTTCATCTACTTAATGTATGAAGTGTTTTTTTCGTCTGATCTTTCAAAATAAATGCTCTTAGTTTCTAGACAAATCGGCTAAATAGATTATTCCAAGAGCTAGCTGCCACCATATCTGCATAACTTTACTTGTTGCCTTTGAAAGCCTCACATTCTAAAATGAAATGTTTTTTTGTTTCCATTTTATGGACAAGAACAAAAAATGCCTACTCTTTCTTTTCACACATTTTTTGGCATTTTCCAGCACCATGTTTCATAATGGAGTTGATGAGAATTAATAACTAAGTAATAAGAATTTTGGCTCTCAAAGAGATAGTGGCCTCTACTTAAGCTTTTGGTTAATGACTATGAGTGAAATTAAACACTTCAATATAATACCTTGATGAACTTTTCCATAACAAAAGCTTTTATTTATTTATGGTTTATGAGACACACTTTAAAGCAAATACCCCATTTATTAAACCTTTTGTTATTTTTCTGCATCCAAGTTCTTTTTTCTATTGCACAATATGTCATTAAAGACAACCTTAGGTCATCTACCCTCTTCCATTTGCTATTGTTCAACAAATAAATTCATAATGCATTAACTTTTCTGCAGCTTTTATTTTTCAGGTTGGCTCTCACAAATTTAAGATGTTTGAATTGGTTTGCTTTCTTGTAAATATATTTACTTGATTGGTCATGAAAATGAAAATTTAAGAAATTTACATAAATTTATTGGATTTGTTTAAGTTATTGCTTAGAGTCATTTAAATAGGTGGTTGTTTAAGTTATTGTTTATAATTTTTTATAGTAACTTAATCTATTAGGGTACACATATTAGTGTTTTGAAATATAGCTATTATGATATTGATATAGATATATTAAGGTAAAATTTATATATTTACCTAACATAGTTTACAACTTTTTAAATTAATATATATATATATATAAATAATTATAATTATTTATGTATTTTCCTATATCCTAGGAAACCTTCCCTGTAAACAAAATTTATTTTAGTTATTATTATATTATTCTCCACGCATAATATTAACTTAAATTTATCGCACCCTCATAAACTTTAATAATATTTCACATTTATCGCACCCTCATAAACTTTAATAATATTTCACATTTATATTGGGTACACATGTTCGGGAATTGACAATAAAAATGAAATTGGCTAGTCAAAATATTAAAATATATACTTTCAAATATATATTTTACTTAATTATTTTGATAAATTGATAAATAAAATTAATTTCAATTTTCATACCTTGCAACCCTCCCAATGTATATCCATTTTGAACTTTAAACCTCCGACGCTTTTGCTGTTTTTGAACATTAGATACCATGTCATACGAGTATAGCTGTTACAAATGGTGCAGATAAGAAAAGCTCCTAGATTTTATATAGACCTCGTTGCCTGCTTTTGTACCTTATGCTTTGCAAGCCTACATATTTTTTACTGGATTATTTCGGTAGCAAATAGTTCCCGTCAAATTCTTCCCATTTAAACCACTTCTAGGCTGTAAATAAACCTCATTAATTTTGCTTCTTCTGTAACCTTATGCTAAATTTGCAGGCTTAGACACTATGTTGCAGAATTTTTTATGTGGCGATTTGTTTGCATTAAGACATTCCAGAGAGGCGGGGTTTTGGTTTTTTCTCACGTTGTACAACCTGTTCTCCGTTGTATATGTATTTAACCTATGGGAGAAGTTCGTTTCAATAATGGTACTTGCGATGTTTTTAGCAGCTTAAACTGTATGTTTCAGAAGATAGGAATATTTGATCTCAATTTATCTTTTTTATATGAATGTTCTTTTGCCCTGCACATAAAATGTTAGATCAGAGCATGTATGACACACAGCGGATTTATACTCAGAGACTTAGACGGCAATAGCAAAGAATAATTCACATAGACGGATAAATGGAGGAACAACAAGATTACTTAGTCAGAAACAATGAAATAGATAAAACAATCACTAGAGAACAAAAATCACTTTGCATTACATAACAGGCTTGGACCTTGGCTTGCTTTCCTTGGCCAGAGAAATTACAAATTTATAGAGGAAGAAGAAGGATCTAGAATCCTGTGTGTGATTCAGATGGAGATCTGAAATGATCTAGAAACCACTGGCGGTGTAGGAGGATCTAGAATCTTGCATGTGATTCTAGAAACTAATGGCAGTGTAGAAAGATCTAGAATCGTGGAGATCTAGATAGATCTGATCTAGAATTCTTCGTGAATTTGGCTTCACACTTAACATTCTCCCACTTGAAGCGAAATAAGAGTCATCAAGTCACACTGAATCCTACCATGCCTCTACATAACTCATGTTTATTTCATGGTAGAATCTTAGTGAGCATATCAGCAGGGTTCCTATCTGTATGGATCTTTTCCAAGGATAACTCTTCTTCCTCCAACACATGCCGGATCCAATGGGATCTTAAGTCAATGTGCTTGATTTTTTAATGAAATGCTGGATTTTTCGCCAAGTGAATGGCACTCTGACTATCACAATATAACACATACTTCTCCTGCTTTATTCCTATCTCTCCTAAGAATCGCTGGATCCTCAACATCTCTTTACAAGCTTCTGTTGCAGCTATGTATTCTATTTATGTTGTAGAGAGGGCTACTATTCTTTGTAGCCTTGACACCCAAGATACTGTTGCACCTGCAAATGTATACAAATAACCTGTAGTGGACTTTTTGGTATCCATATCTCTAGCCATATCTGCATCTGTAAATCCTTCAAGCACAGTCTCATCATGACCAAAACATAAACAATAATGACTAGTACCCTTGAGATACCCTAAAATCCATTTTATTACTTGCCAATGTTGTTTGCCTGGATTGGCAAGGGACTTGCTCACTACTCCCACTGAATATGCAATGTCTAGTCGTGGGCATACCATGGCATACATTAAGATGTCAACTACTGAAGCATAAGGAATTCTACTCATCTCTTCTTTCTCTTTGTCATTACTAGGACATAACTCAGTACTCAGCTTGAAGTAGGCTGCAAGGGGTGTACCAACTAGCATGGCATCCTTCATATTAAACCTATCAAGCACCTTCTTGATATATTTTTATTATAACAGTGACAACCTTTTGTTTTTCCTGTCACGCGTAATCTGCATGCCCAATATCTGTTGTGCTCGTCCCAAATCCTTCATTGCAAATTTGCTACCCAAATCTTTCTTAAACCTATTGACCTTATTCTTATCATGCCCAACAATCAACATGTCATCCACATATAACAATAATATGATATACTTTCTTTGATCATACCTCTTGATATAGACACAATGGTTAGCTTCCAACCTCTGAAAACCATGTTCCAACATGAATGAATCAAATTTCTTGTACCATTGTCGAGGTGCCTATTTCAATCCATAGAGACTCTTCTTCAACCTACAAACAAAGCCTTCTTTGCCCTTTTCTATGAAACCTTCTGGCTACTCCATATAAATTTCTTCCTCCAATTCACCATGAAGGAAAGCAATTTTTACATCTAACTGTTCACATTCTAGGTATAAAGCAACAACTAGACCAAGAATGACTCTAATGGATGACATTTTAACAACAGGTGAAATTTCAGTGAAGTCAATACCTTCTTTTTGTGCAAAACCTTTCACCACCAGCCTTGCTTTATACCTCTTCTTCTTTTTGTCACCTTCATGCTTAGTCCTGTAAACCCATTTGTTTTGTAGAGCCTTTCTACCTTTTGGGAGGTTTACCAACTCCCAAGTTTTATTTTCCTGCAAAGAGTTCATTTCTTCTTCCATTGCTTTCTTCCATTCTTTACTGTGCTCGACTTTACAAGCTTCTTGAAAATAATTAGGTTCGCCTTCATCAATCAACAAAATATAGTTTGAAGGAGGATACCTTTGTGAAGGCTTATGAGGCTAGAAGATCTGCGAACCAACTGTGGTGGTGCATTATCAGGTTGAATCTTCTGTAAAGGTTCCTGCAAGATTCCTTCTTCTTCTTATTCATTATTTTCCACTTGTTGTTCTTCATACTCCTGAATTTGTTGTTCATTTACTTGTATTGGTGGTATGTTTTCCTGCTGCTTCTCAAACCTGTTAATAACCTTCTAAACCTCCAACTCACCTATAGTCCTCTTGATCATTTCTGACTCATTAAATATAACATCTCTACTTCTAATAATGTTATGTTTGACTGGATCCCATAGACGATAACCAAGATCTTCATCCACATATCCCAAAAAAATGCATTTCATATATTTATAATCTAGCTCAGCTCTATTTTCTTTGGGAATATGTATGAATGCTTCACATCCAAAGATTTTCAAATGAGAATAATTCAAATTCTTACCAGTCAAAACTTCTTCAGGGATACCGCCATCCAAGGCTATAGTTGGAGATCTATTCATGAGGTAGCAAGCGGTCTTGACTGCGTCAGCCCAAAAATTCTTCTCCAAACTGGAATTGGACAACATACTTCGCACCCTTTCCACAGTGGTGTGATTCATCCTTTATGCGACACCATTTTGTTGAGGAGTACCAGGCATAGTCTTCTCATGATTTATGCCAAACCTGTTACAATATTCCTTAAATGCATTTGAGCAATATTCTCCACCATTATCTGTTCTTAAACGCTTCAATAATTTGTTAGTCTCTCTTTCAACAACAACATGGAATTTTTGAAATATTCCAAACACTCCATTTTTATTTTTCATAGGATATGCCCAAACCTTCATGGATGCATCATCTATAAATGTTACAAAATATGATGCTCCTCCTAATGATTTGATGTTAACAGGCCCAAACACATCCGAGTGTACCAATTCTAACGCATTTTTCTTTCTGTCATGGCCACCTCTAAGGAATGAAACCTTTCTTTGTCTACCATATATATAATGCTCACAAAGATCAAGATTGTAGGATTTCAAACCTGGCAATAAATTTTTACCAACAAGGATTTTTAAGCCCTTCTCGCTCATGTGACCCAAACGCTTATGCCACAGATCTGTTAAATTTCCTTCTTTTGTGACAGTTGCCAAATCTGATTTTGTTATTGTTAGGTAAACTTGACTCAGGATAGAGTCAAAGTTGACCAGGGTAAACAGTGATGGTTTTGGGGCACATGGTATTGTGCACCCATAGTATTCTGACCGTGGTATTATATGTAATAGAGCTTATAAAAGGCTAGAAAGACTTGATTGTAATGCAAGACCTAGAGGTGAGCGACGAAGGCTCACTTGGTCGGATTGACCAAGGTTTTGGCCAATGCTAATGAGATCTTATTAGGTTGGGTTTTTCCTTGGATTTGAGGTTTTGCTATATAAACATTTGTGTTTATGTGTTTATGGTTGTTGCTGGTTATATTTATATTTATTCTTCTTAGTAATTATTTATGTTATGCAGTAAATTTCTTAACACCTATCAATGTCTTCAATGTGTATAATGTTCCTGTCTTGGGTCTTCTGGCCACGACCAATGCACCTTTGCTAATTTTCTAGCCTCCTTTTCCAAAGCTTGTCGAATAGCCTTCATCATCTAGTCGTCCCATAGAGATTAAAATCACGCACATTTCTGGTACATGCCTAACCTGTTTCAACAATATATCTTGTCCATTTTTCATCTTGATCTGGACATCTCCCACTCCAACAATACTGCAAAAATGATTATTCCCCAGATGCACTCTACCATAATCACTGAGATTATATGAAACAAAAATATCTTTGCATGGGGTTACATGGTGAGATACCCCAGAGTGAAGGATCCAATCAAAGCTACTGTTAGATGTATATACACATGCATCCTCTACTGAAACAGTAAACACCAAATCACCATCTGTGGCTACAGTAGTAGTCTCACCTTTATGTGTGTTGTATGACTTGTGATTTGCACTAGACGGCCTTTGATCCTTTTGTACTTTCTTCCAAAATCGACATTCTTTCTTCATGTGCCTGGGTTTGCCACAATGAAAGCAGATGATCCTTCTTCTCCTTCATTTTGATCAGCCTCACAATCTTGATCGCCCTTGCCGGACTCAATCCATTCTCCTACCATGATCATCTAGATCTAGAGCCTCTCCTCCTTGGTTTTCTGCAATTGACTTGCGTCGCAGCTCCTCATTCATTAAACTGCTGTTGACATCATCAAAATTCAAGGTCCCTGTGGTTGTTAAAGTGCTAATAGCTACAATTAAATTTTCCCCGCTGTCTGGCATAAAACACATTAGAAAAATAGCTCTAATTTCATCATCTAAAATGATTTTAACAGAGGCAAGTTGATTAGTAATAATATTAAATGCATTCAAGTGCTCAGCAACTGAAGCACCCTCCTTCATTTTGAGATTATAAATCTTCATCATCAAGAACACTTTGTTTGATGTCGTGTTCTTCTCATATAGATCATGGAGCTTCTTCCATAATCCTTCTCTCGTCTTTTCTCCAGACACATTGAAATAAACTTTCTTTGCTACATATTGGAGGATTGTTGCAATCGCCTTTCTATATAACTTATTACACTCTTTATTTGTCATTGATGAGGGTTTCTTTGTTGTGCCCTCAGTCGAAAAATACAGATCTTTTAAAGTCAGTATATCCTCCATTTGTGATTTCCATAGGGAAAAATTAGCCCCACTAAACTTCTCCATATCTGTAATTGTTATCTCTATTTTCAATTAAATTCACGCCCCAAAACACAAAAACTCCACTTAAAGATGAAACTTTAAGTATTACTCTTTTAAAATTTAGTAATAATGATCTTCCTTCTTTTAAAATACCGTTTTCAAAATTCCTGCTCCTTTTTAAAATATACTTTTCAAAATTCCAACATATAATTATATATGTTTCATAATAAATTTAAAAACATATATAATGTTTTAACCTTTTTGACATTTCACATTTCACAGATACATATGTTGGTTTGTGAAAAAAACTTGACGTATAGGTGCAAGCATGATGTAAAAAAACTTACAAACACCACGTTTCAACTCCAGTGTCCACGGATCTCCACTTTTCAAACTCCAGAAACACGTTCTTTTCAAACTCCAGAAACACGTTTAAACATAGATCCACGACCTTGCTTTTCTTGCAGCAACTGTCTTTTACTGCCATCATTCCTCAGCTATTTCCTGGAAAGATCCTTCAACAGCTCCAGGGGTAACAACCAACGTTTTAACGAAGTTTGCAAGAGCAAGGTGATGGCACTAAACGGCTTGCACAATGGATATTCGACCCTAGCTCTGATACCAGTTGTTAGATCAGAGCATACATAACACACAGACGATTTATACTCAAAGACTTAGATGGCAATAGCAGAGAATAATTCACAGAGACACACAAATGGAAAAACAACAAGATTACTAGATAAAACAATCACTGGAGAACAGAAATCACTTTGCATCACATAACAGGTTTGGGCCTTGGCTTGCTTCCTTGGCCACATAAATTACAAATTTATAGAGGCAGAAGAAAGATATAGAGTCCTGTGTGTGATTCAGATGGAGATCTAAAATGATCTAGAAACCATTAGAGGATCTAGAATCTTGCATGTGATTCGAGAAACTAATGGCAATGTAGAAGGATTTAGAATCTTGGAGATCTAAAAAGTTCTAATCTAGAATCCTCCGTAAATTTGGCTCAACATTTATCATAAAACAAGTAACACAGAATTTCATAAATATATACTATGGATTAATTCATAATTTGTTCACAAATTTGAATTTCATTCACTAGTATTTTTGAAGCTATGTTTTACAGCTCTATCTTACCATAATTCACGTCCACCATTCTCGGCCTCAAGGCGTTGTAATATGGTTTTGAACTCATAATCGTTCTAAGGCGTAGTCTCCAAGGAGTCCTTCCAAGCATTTTCCAGGTCAACTTTGCGAATGAAAGCTATTATCTGGTTGATTACCGCTGAACAACCTTTATCGGGCTGCATTGGAAATAGTTAGAAATAAGGGAGTTGTTTTTAGTGTGATTTTTTTGAGAGTACAAAAAAATTGAAGCGAAATTTTAATTTGCCTTATTTAAATTAGTTTAGTTTATTTTCAGGTATTTTGTAAATTTCTACAAAATTTTAAAAAATTAAACTAAAAACTAAAAAAAACTTTTAAAAATTCACGAAAAATAAGTTTCCTGCCTAAATAAACCCATGTCATCTTTTTGTTTTACACTTTGATGCTCACCTCCAATCGTAATAGATTGTAATCCGACCATCGTCAGCAATGTTCTTTGTATAATTTTGTTGATGATAATCGCCAGAAAAGATTATTTTTCCTACATTTCAGTGACTGATGCTAGCCCCCTATGAAACCTTGTCTTTGTTCTTTTCTTTTTTCAAGACTGATCACTAAAAATCGCATGCTAGGTCTCATGTAAGATTCCGGATTCAAGAAGTTACCATAACATGGATGACGTGAAGCCGAACATTCAAAATGTGTTTTTGGGCACATATGATATAGGAGAAGTGAAAGAATATAAGTAGGATTTAAATGGATAAAGGTAATATAAGAAAGAAAAATTGTGGATTTAAATGGATAAAGTTAATTTTTTATGTTTTTAATGTTTAGAATTTTTCGAGAAATTATATAGATAACAAAAGGTCCACGCGTTTCGGATCTAGATCTACGTTCATCATCAGAATCAAGATGAGGAGCAAGATCAACAAATCTAATATATAAAAATCCTAGAAATGCAACGGTAAATTCCAAGTAAATTCCAACCGTATAATTCCAAGTAAATTCTAATCGTCAATTAACGTACAGTTGCATTTCTGGGTTTATATATTATTGATCTGTTGATCTTGCTCCTCATCCTTGTCTTGATAAAAAAACCTAGATCTAGGTTCCAAACTCGTCAACCCCTTTGTTATGTATGTGATTTCTCTAGAAAATCTAAACATTATATCATGAAGTACAAAAGCATACAATCTGAATTGCTTTGTTCTTAGTTTTGTTTTTTTAAATTGATTTGAGTTATAAAATTTGATTATCTATTAAAAATAATAACAATAATAAATAAATAAATAAATTATATATATAGCTCCGTTAATTCATTCAATCGGATGGATGTTTCCTATAACATAAGGCAAATAATATAATTCATAAGGCAAATAATATAAGCATAAAAATGGTGAGTCTAATGGATGGTGAAGTTACCTTTTTCTATTTTTTTTGGGGTAAGCCAATGAATTTTAGTTATCCATATGTGGTTTATTATGATTTGATAATATCTATTTCAAAAGATGAGTAAGTTTTATAAAAAACTAAAATTATTTATAAAGTGCTTTCACATTTTCTAATAGTATTGAAATGGCTACCAATATATCACATAGTGTTTTAAGCTTGTTTCAGACAAGGTGTTGAAACATGATAAAGCTGAGTGAAACTACAAGTATTGACCTCGACCTAAACTAGGATTATTTCAATGGGGATGTCACTTTTTGGTCTAGGGTATGGAGCCACTCCTACTTCAATTTCGATATTTTGAGCTATACCAAAATATTCTTTAATATTAACAAAATCTCATCCTTAGCATTAGCATTATTTATTTGAGAAATAACATTTCCTGGGAGAGATTTTATCCTCCAATATAGCTAGCCTGATGGCATACATGTATTTCTTTTCTTAGCCTTGAGCAGGTATAGAGTTAGGCTTCTCAGCCATAACTTCTACAAAGATTTTTAAATCAAAAAAACATGTACATTAACCAAAAAGTAACTTCCTCTAAAAAAAATTTAGCTCAACATTTTTTTCTGGGGCAATAGGCTCTACAAATATCCAAGTTGATAACTCCATATAGGCGTGTTCTTTTAAGCCTCTGGGGGAACCATCACAACCCCCACCACACCTACATTGATCCCTTTTCCAGACGGTTTTTTCATGCTAGGGATGAGGAAGAAAATCCTATACAAGAGTGAGAATAATAGTGAGAATGTTGAAGCCAAACCAAATGGATTTGACTGAGGTGCTTGGAGAAATAGTTGGCCTAAGAATAACGAAAAAATCTTGTGTGAAAATTAACAAAGATAAAAGAATGAGCTAAAAATTAATGCAAGGAAAAGCATAAGAATAGGTTAATGCTTAAAGAAAACAAGGAAAGGGGATGTCGTGTTCTTTGAAAACTAGCTTCATCATGAGAATGAATGCACACTATTATGCATAATAGCATGTGATGATCGAAGTTTGAATATAGCGTCATATGAAAGATGAGGAATAAAAATGGATTACCATAAGATGAAACACATCATGTGTTTTAACATTGCATCAAACAATAGAAGCATATCTACCTCATTCATTGAATAAAGTGGTGTCGTATATGGAAGTGATGCTTAGGAAAATTATATTTTGGTTTTGTAAAGGTTTGTGCATGAGATTTAATGCCAAGGCATACTAAGTGTTTGCTTCTTGAAATTTTGTACAAGAAATTTCTTTGTTTTTTTGTGGTATTTTTAGACTGTTTTTAATTAAAGGTGAATTGTAATGGTATGGAAATTTTTTTATGATGTACTAAATGAGGGGTTTTTAAGAATTTATTTGTATATGCAGATGTTTTTATTTTTCATAGATATATAAATTTTCTTTAATTTGAATGGTGAAGGAAATATCTTTTTGGTTTTTATTTTCCATGAACTTAAGTTTATTAGTGTAAAGTTGAGATGAATTGAATGGGGATTTTTCAAATGTTTATTTGAATAGGTTTCTATTTTTCATGCACATATAAAAGCTATATTGAATTTGAATGAAATTTTTGGGGAGATAGTATTTTTATGCAAGCATAGTATAATGATTTTGTTTTCTTAATTTTTGATTGTGAAGTAAAATAGGGTATACTTTGTGAGTCATAAACTAGGTGTGTAAGTATTTTTTTTTATTCAGTTTTTATACTTTAAATTATGAACTCTTCATCTTATATTCCAAACCTCCAGTTCACAAAGGGATACCCACAAATGTCACCCTAAATAATCTTTATGATTATATAGAATCATATAAAGATGAGACAAGGAATAGAAGAAGAACATCAAATAACATTAGAGGTAATGATCAATAGTAACTTTAGATTGTTATAAGACAATGTAGAGAAAAGAATATTAAGGTTTGAGTCCCTCTTCAAAAAAATAGGGTAAATTAGAGAAATGGAAAAACATAAGTAGGCAACCCAAGAGGTAGAGGTCCAGGAAAATCACAGCCTAAGAGGCATGATTGAAGAGTTAGAAGAAAATAACTATTTAGTAATAAGTAGTATAAATAATAAGTTAGATATTAAACCCATGAAAAATTAAATCAAGAGCATAAAAAAGATATTTGAAACTCAATTGTTGGTATAAAAGAGTAGAAAAATGATGACACACTAATGTTACTAGAAAAATAAAACACAAATCATAAATTAAAACAATGGATTTCACAGAAACAAATTGGTTGGGAAAATAATCTAACACAAAGTTAAATTGATCCATGCCAAGGTAAGTGATGACAACCATAAGTACAACAAGGAGAAGCACAGTTGATGTGTGAGATGTGATTGCAAATAGAGTTTAGATGGGTTCCCTTTGATAGAGATCATGGAGGCTTCTAGGAGGGGGCTGACTTAATAAAAAATGGAGGGGAAGCCGACCTTAGTCTGAATTTAAATTTTTAATGTTTGGAGCCATAAATAAATTATTTTAGGAGGCTAACAAAATTTTGAAATTTAATTTATTTTTGTCTTGTCAAGATGCTTCCTTATGAAAGAAAATTTAACCTCCAAAACATTTTTAATCAAAATTTTCACTAACCCTTCTTAGTTTCCACATCATCTCAATTTGGGGACTTCGACCACACTCTCATGGCATAGAATTCAATTAATAATATCTCCTCAGCATTGAGGAGTTATGATGAGGAGTTATGAGGCTTCCCACCTATTGTTGAAATCAACATGATGAAGAGAATGAAGTAATGATGGTCTTGCGATTAAAATAATTGTTTTTTACACTCATTTTTCTCAACAAAGTGTTGGGCATCTAGCATTTCCCTTCCCCCTTTAGGGCTTTTTGTTAATTGGAGCTTCCAGTCAACCCAAAATAGATGAATATTAAGAGAATTCAAGGACTACTGTTGGCATAAGTGACAACACCATTCAACATGTATGTGCTAACAATTCAACTTAATGGAAAAAAAATTAGCATTTTTTCTTCTTTTTTTCTTGCCTATTCTTGGGAATAACTTATTCCAACTATTTTTTTGGTAGTTAGAAGTCTAACTTGACATGATAGCCTTGAACATATTTTCAATATGATTAGCATCTAACTTGACATGATAGCCTTGAACATATTTTCAATATGATTAGCACACCAGAAACGATAATAAATATTTACGTCAATACATCATGTCATTGGTCCCTCTTAACTTTTCATTGATAGGTTTAATATAAAAGTCATAAAATAGAGTCAACTGAGGTAAAATAGAGTCAACTGAGGTATTACACTAAATTAATACCATGAAGTAGTGATTGTGTTGTTGTACTAGTAATGTATATAGTGATCCCTATATAGATATATGACTACTTATTGAAAAGTCACTCAATTTGTATGGTTAAGAGAGGCAAGTAGTATAAGTGATAAAAAAATAACATAAGTCTTTGGGTTATTTTTTTATTGTAGTCAATGATGAAATTAATAGCCATGCCATTGAATTAGCATGAAAGATACTATGATAGCCTGTGGGGTGTGGGTAACCCAATAAACTCCCATCTATTTTTCAAATTGATATAAGCCCCTAAATTGATAAAACTAAGATAATGTTTTATTTTGCATAAGAATTGAAATAATGTTTATGTTGTAGAAATTTTTAAATTTATATACTCATTTCTTTCTTATTGGTTTGATTTATAAACAAGTAATTGAATGATTATCCTTTTTAGATTTTCCTTTATATGCACCTCAGTCGAGAAGTAGAAATTTTAGTGCATTAGTTAGTTGTTGCATTTATTCTTCGGGTTAATTATTAAAACAAACATAGTTTGATATGAGCTTTTTTAAAGGATAGAGGATTTTAATTTTAGTAGTTATTTGTATTTTCACTATTTATATTAAGGATTAGTTTATTTATAATTTCAATTTGTAATTTTATCTACAAATTTAAATTAGATTATATTTTCCTAATATTTCTGTGGAAACAATTATATTTAATTTCTTTTCAACCAATTATATTGTGTTTTGGTATTACTTATTATATCATAGTCTTGTATATTTCCTATATTATAACACTTCACTATAGTTTTTGTAATATAATTCTATAACATATTTTTTCTAAACAAATTATTAATAGTATTTTCTTAACAATAGTTTTAGTTTCTTAACCATTGTGTTAAGCAAGATTAAAAGTTCTAAAGTTTTGAGTAAAAAATTGATAAAAATAAAAGTAAATATTGAGCAAAAGGGGTGTTATAGTTAATCACTTTGTATGTTGTTAAAATGGATTTTTATAGTCAACCCTATTTTTTTTGAGAGAGTTAATCGCTCTTTGTATGTTGTTAAAATTGATTTTTATAATCAAACCCGCATTTTTTGGATAGATTTGATCATTTGGTATGCTGTTAATTTTATTTTTTTATAGTGAAACCCATATTTTATAAATTCACATTTTACCTGATATCATTTGTTATTTAATAATTTACATAATAATTTTATAATTATGTTAGTTAAATATAAAAAATAAAACTTAGATTTAAAAATACAAACTAATTACCATTTTAAAAAACCTATAAAAATATTCCAAACATCTTTTATTTACAATCATAATTAAAAAAAAAAAGTCCATCCCAGTAAAATTAAAATCAACTGAACTTATTAAATATCGAAAATTAACATTGTATCGTTAACTATATCTGCAATATGCTAATTCGGAAGCAGGTGCACGTAAAGAAAATTCAATTATAGAATTATGTCCCCCATCCACCCCACCGCTTTTGGGGTTGTTGCAAGTATGGCATAGCGAATAGTAGTTTCGACCCAATTAATTATGCCAGCGTTTGATAATGCAGGAGCACAGCCAGATTCCTTCTTCTTTTTTCATCCATTCGACTATTTTAAATAGTCGACGTGCAGTTTACAACAAATGGTTTCGGTAGGGATTGTGAGAGGAAGGGACCCACGTTCAGTGCACGGGGATACAGCAGTGGGGTGGCAAAGGGACCGAAAGGAAGTAAGCATGAATGTCGGCTAGGCAGTCTGCCACCGCAATGGTTGATCTTCCATTTCTTTCTGTTTCAGCATCTACCAACCTTCGATACGACTTCATCATCCATCTTTTTAGGCCATATCGGTAGCAAGGCGGTGCAAGACGGTCGGGGAATACGAAGACGAGGAGGAGGGGGCTAACTAATGATTCCCCTCTGCAAAGATCGGCAGGATTGGATTCGAATGAGGTTTGAGGGGAATGACAGCAACAGGTAAAGCTATTGATGCAGAGCACTATAACACACTGCGGCAATCAACATGGAAAATAAACATTATTGACTCGATCGCACGCCTATCTCTATGTGTGTATAGAACTCTCTATCCAATTAATTACAGTTTTGTATTCGAGAAATTCGATACTTTTAACGGGGATTCTTACAAGTTAATCTGTATGTGTGCATAGAACTTTCAAACCAATTAATTACTGCGTTTTATTCCGCACTATAACTCGTGGTGTACCCAAAATCTTCAAGTCAAGATTTTCTAAAAGTTATGCTAAAAATTTTCAAAATCATACCTAAATACTTATTATTATCTTAGTGAAATTGCGACGAGTTTACCTACCCAATTAATTACAGAGTTGTCCGATACCCTCTCAGTTTTTTGTGTTTTTGAACACATAATCTGCAGTCTCTGCCGAGGCAACCCCGTTATCCCCCTTCCCGCCTCGGCATAGCTGCCATAACATTTCGTTGTGCAATTTCTAAACATTGCTGCAAGGAAATGAACGGTTGTGATGCAGCATAAACACATTTTTCAGACCGTTGGCTTCCGATCCAATACGAATGGACGCCATCACTAGATCGCTTCCTCCATAAATCCAGAGACTCGATCATTCGAGAATGCAGCCCAAGACAAGACGTTCATGATAACACCAGGTTGAATGTTGGATGAGAGATAATTGTAATTGGAAGTTAATAGACATCGGAACAAGCATAACTTGATCGCATTCACCGCCTAGTTGTTTCGAGCTCTTTCTCTCTTCGAAGAGAGGCTGTTCATGGTATGCCGGGAGTCTTGAAACATAAGTGGGAAGATCCAACAAAGAGTTTCAGCAAAGGGAATTAAGTTCATGTGGTCCGATTTATTTACAGAATATTGCTGCACACAGAGGTATGGTAGATTTAGTTGAAAATTAATGTAGAAAGTTTGTTTCAAGGTATGGTAGATTTAGTTGAAAATTAATGAAGAAAGTTTGTTTCAAGGTATAGTAGATTTAGTTGAAAATTAATGTAGAAAGTTTGTTTCACTATGTGTGTTTTAGATTATAGTTAGTTCTTATTATGTTCTTGATTTAATGATTAATAAGATAGAGGGTTTTTCTTGGGCAGTCTCTAGGTGTAGCTTGTTCACATTCACGTGCTAGTTCAGTGTCTAAGTTTCATTCTAGGTTTGTCTTTCCATTTTTTAACATGCTAACGGAGAATAGAGAATTGGAAGAGGATTTGATCTGTGGTGAGTGTGCCTTGGTGCCGAGATTGAGTGCCTTGGTCACTATTTCAATCGCCTTTGTGACAAAGCGCTGAAATTTTGACGAAGCATGATCAACGCTGGTTTTAGGAGTCAAACCCATGCTAATCAACGTTGTCTCTGCACTATGAAAAAGCGCTGAAATTTTGACGAAGCATGATCAACGCTGGTTTTAGGAGTCAAACCCATGCTAATCAACGTTGTCTCTGCACTATGAAATAGCATTGATCATCACTGGTTTTAGGTGTCAAACCCGCGCTGATCCAGAAAACTTACAAAAAATTTCGTGAAGTGCTTGAGTTGGTGGTCCTATCCAAATTTTTTTGAAGGCAATCTGTGGAGTTGGATCTATACTACTCGGATCTAGAACTGTTGAAGGATCTTGAGTTCGATCCACATATTGGCTATTGGAGGATCGAGAGTTCGATCTGCAGATCGATTACTGTAGGATCTGGAGTTAGATCTGTAGATCGATTGTTGGAGGATTTGGAGCTCGATTCGAAGATCAACTTTTGGAGGATGTGGTGTTGGATACATAGATCAGGTGCCAGATTACTAGATTTGTAGATTGGACCAGTGGATCAGTTAGTGAAGTTGTGGTTTTGTCACAATGAATAACCACATTGCACAGACATACCTTAATGACAGTAATAACCTCGATGGCTGAAATTACACCAACTAGAAGTTCAAGTTGCAGACATTGCTCGAGGGTTCTAGTGCATGGAAAATTGCAAATGGAGATGGAGTAAAGCTGACTACAATTGGTGGTGCAAGATCCACATCGGTTCAGGCTTGGGAGAAGAGGGAAAATAAAGTGAAGGTGATGTTGAAGATGTTCGTAAAAGACAGTATAATCTCTCATCGAGAATGAAAAATTGCTAATGACATTTGGGTGATGCTAAGGATTTGTATGAGACTAAAAATACAAATCACCTTTTTTTCTGAAGAGAAAGATTCTCTCCATGAGAATGGAGGAGAATGAATCTGTTGCGTTCATCTCATGGATCAAAGAACTAAGAGATAAGTTGAGAAACATAGGGGAGAAAGTGTCCAATATAGATCTCGGTACAATTACCTTAAATGGTATGACACAGGATTATCAAATGTTCATTATAGGGCTTGCGGTGAGGGAGAAATCTCCCACCTTTAAAGAGTTGATAGAGATCTTGATGCAAGAAGAAGAGAGGTGTATGAATCTGAAGCCTCAGAATGCAGATTTGACATTGGTACCGAAGAAAAAGTTCTTCAAAGGGAAACTAGGAGGAGGACAGAAAAGCGGTGGTCCGTCCCAGAAAAATCCATTTCAAGGTATGTTATCTGCTAGAAATGATTCAGGTATTGAGTGTTTTTACTGTGGCAGAACTAATCATATTGCTACACATTGTTATAAAAAGAAGACAGATGAAACCAGAGATAGACACAAGAGGCATATAGGGCATTTTACTGGCGAAGATTTGAATCATGATCTTAAATTATTTGTGTATGGTGTTGCTCTTTCTACTAAGACTGATGAGGCTGAAACTTAGTTTATGGATTCTGGAGCATCCACTCATATGACAGGTAATAAACACTAGTATGAAAATTTGAAGGAGACTAGCAATGGTGCGAACATCTACCTAGGAGATGATAGAGCATATTCATGTTAGGGTATGGATATATTCCTTGGATATTTCCTAATGGTAATATCAGGCATATCCAGAATGTCATGTATGTATCTAGTATTAAAAATAATTTGATCTTTGTCTCCATGGTTGGAGATTAGAATTCTTCAAAACTTACTATGTTATAAAGGATTTATTGGATCATCAAAAGTCGGTCACATCAGGAGTAGAAGTTGAAGGCCTTTATAATTTGAATGTTACAAGTGTGCCACATCAATCTTTAACTTCAACAACTATGAAAAAAAAGAATCTTTCGCATCAAAGGTTTGGTCACATCAACCTTCATGACTTATTGTTGCTACAGAAACAAGGTATGGTTGATGGAATTCATTTCTTAAAGAATGAACATATTGATTGTGAAGGTTGTGCGCTTGGGAAAATGCATAGGGATGAATTTCTCTCTAGGTTATATGTGGACCCATGGAGACAGGGTCCTTGGGTGGAGATTATTATTTTTTGCTATTTGTTGATAATTTCACAATATATTCTTGGGTATACTTTCTTAGAAGGAAAAGTCATTCTTTCGAGCACTTTAAAGAGCTTAGAAATATGGTTGAAAAACAAACAAGGAAAGTCATCAAAATTCTCTGCTCAGATCAAGGGGGACAATACAGGTTTGGAAACTTCATCAAACATTGCAGAGATTATGGAATAACACAATAGTTTACAATACCTCACACTCCACAGTGGAATGAGGTTACAGAGAGGAAGAACATAACTCTAGTGGAGTGTGTACACAACATGATAAAAGGTAAGAACCTATCCAATGGTTTTTGGGTAGAAGCAATTAGCACTGCAGTTTACTTAAAGAACAAAAGTCCAACTATGTGGCTTGATCTCAAGACTCCATTTGAGGCTTTGTATGGTTTCAAACCTTTAATCCAATAGTTGAGAGTATTTGGCTCTAAATATTTTGCACACATTCCTAAGGAAGGTAGGAAGAAATTGGATGCTAAAGCTATAAAGGGTATATTTGTAGGGTATTTTTTTGATTTCAAGGAATATAAGATGTTTAATCCATCTACTCACAAGGTGTTTGCGAGTAGAGATGTTATATTTCATGAACATTATGATGAAGGGAATAGGGAGAAAAGTAATGAGTTGTGCCTCATGTCTTTATTGATTGATGACAATAATGATGAAGCCAAAGACGGTCCTTTAGAATAGCAACAACAACAACAAAAAGTGGAAACTATTGATGTGGATACGTTTAGCAGCCAAAGTCCATTAAGAGGTGAGTAGGAAATCACATAGTACATAATTGAGGAGTGTCTGTTACCAAGGATATTAGTAGGCATACTCATATATCTACAAGGTACAAATATTATGCTCTTATGACTAGTATTTTAAATGTCGTTGAGCCCATGACTTATAATGAAGCAAATCAGTATGATGAATGGAGGCCAACTATGAAAGAAGAGTATCAGTCCATAATTACAAATGAAACTTGGGAATTAGTTGAATTGCCAAAAGGAAAAGAACCTATTAGCACTCCTTAGTATCCCAAGGCTGAGAAAGGAAGCCAAGGAGGTAACCTCAAACCAATCTTTAGATCTGGTAGCTAGCCCTGCAAAATCAGAGAGGGCTTTCTCAAGGATCTCATAGCCAATGAAGTGACTAGAGAGGGGATTAGATGTTAGGATAGAGATTAAGCTGAATGGTGTTTGATTTTATGGCTTGCTGGATGAAGCTCATAGATCTAGGACTAGGTTATGGTTTATAATGATCAATTGTAGAGATATAATGGGGTAAGATAGGCATGGTCAGTAATAGAAATAGGTTGTCAGGGTGCTACAAAGATGAAAAGGTGAAGGCTCAAAATGAGCATGTAACCAAGAATTCATTCATCAAGAATAAAGAACACTTGCATGAAGATCTCATCAAAAGAGAGCATATAACCTATGAATTCTATTTAAAAGTAATGAGGTTGTCACAAGAAGGCATACAGATGGTAGGAAAAAGAAATATCAAAGAAAAACACTGTCACAAAAGCATACCACAAGAATCCCAAAATAAAAACTGCAACTACCTATTATATTACTGAAAAATGTACACTAGATCCAAGTTATGATTATCAAACATCCAACCCACAATACATCAAAATCTGAAGTATTTATACAATTATTTACGAAATAAATATCCTGAAAAAAAATTCAAGATTTGTTACAAAAATTATAAAAATAGATCAATACTGCTAATAATATCAGTCGGCTAAGTTTATGGTGTTGTTCTAGGTACTCTGGTAGTAACTAAGCCTCGAATAGATAATTTTGTTAATCCTGCTAGAAGATGAGTTGCGATGTTGCTTTGTTGTATTTTATGTCATTATTTCCCTATTTTTTTTCATTTTGTTTGATGACTATGCTAATGGATATGTGTATAAAATTTCCTCATTCTCCTCCGAGTGGAGGCCGTGATCATTCAATTGGGAAAATATGAGAAATTACATGAAAAACAGTGACTAGGAGCATGAAAAAATGAACTGATTTTGACCATCCAAGAGGATTATGAACGGATGATCTAGGCCTGCTGATCCAAGCCGATTAAAGCTAGGTCGTTTTATTATCACAATCACAATAGGGAGAGGGACCTTTACCATGTTCCACAGTGTGTTTCTAATGGGATGGATCCGAAATTTTGTCAAGCAAAACTTATAAAATATCGCATCTGCTAGCTTTATTGCATTGCAATCGAAGATGGACATGTGTATTACATGGGGGCATAGGATGGACAGATGCAAAATACTTTAAAATATAGTGTAAAATTCTTTCATATTTGTCGCAATCGCAATATGGAGGGGGCTTGGTAGAGGAGGGACTTAAGACTTGTGTGATCCTCGATTGTGATATCACAATCGATAGGGGAGGACTTATCGCAATCAGTGAGGGAGGAGTTATCACAATTAGCGAGCGGGATGGAAATTTGCGATATCGATAGCAAGATCATGCGATATGCGATTGCGATAACACATGACTGGTGGGTGCCAGTTCTATTGCATTGTTAGTGGAACCATAAACTCGGACCTGAAAACCTTTTGAATTAAAACATATATATCGTCGAGTCCATCAGGGCTTTAGTATGATAGCAATCACATTGCAGAGGGGGGTTTTCGGAGGATTTTCTTTGTGGAAGCTGTGATTGTGATCACAATCGGCGAAGGAAGCAATGGTTAGTGGGGTGATTCTGGTTTCTGTCTACACGTATTGCGATTGTGATTACCCATGAGGCTTGGTGACACATGGCCTGTAGGTCCAGTTCATGTTATAATATATGGAGTGGGTTTATATCTAATGCAATACATGGTTGGGAATTTTAATAAACATGCGATATATAATGTGATGCAATGTAATAAAAGGGATTTTGGCATGGTTTATGATATATGGTGGGAAATAGGGAACACATCTAGAGTTATACGAATAGAATGGAAATGCGGCTAGAGTTTGACTATGAGATGGATTTCGGCTAGAGTTTGAGAATGAGTTTTTTCCAAGGAAAAAATGGGTTTTGGAGGGAATGAGGACATTTATGAGGGAGGTTGAGGGAGGTATATGAAATATGAATGAGAATGTTGAAACAAGTAGAAATCTCTTTGAACATTTTTCCCCTAATTACTACTCCCATGATGATGACTTAAAGTGATGACATGACCCCTATATAACTCACTGATGATGTGACCAAGACACTCTTTATTGACAATGAGTGATAGCAAGGCCATGATGGCATTAATTAACCTTGAGAATGGAGAGAGTAGTAATGACCTAGAACTGACCAATGATCAAATTTTATTTGAAATTTCATTTGAAATATCACAATTTGACCTAATAACCCTATCAACCACATGGAAAGAGTACATTTGATTAGTGGTGACTGACAGCACTGACAGACACTAACATTGGATCCAGCTGGGTGGCATCTCCCTTAGGAGTTGTCAACAACATAATAGACCAGGTAGCCTCATCCATTGCGCGATGGAGTTTAAAAAAGTAAATGTTAGGCCCCTATACTACTAGTGTAACCCCTTATTGTTATTAGTATAACCCACTTATTATATTGATGTACCCATGTAGTGCCCATATTGTTACTATTATGCCACATAGAAGCCCACCATTGTTAATGTTGTGCCCTACAATATTATTGTTATGTAGGCTTTGATTGTATTGGGACCACTTAGACTCCTATATATAGAAAGGAGGTATTTTCATTTGTATCATCCAAGAATTGTTCATTTATGTAATGTAAAGGAGGTTGCCCCCTCGAAGAGGCTGAATTCTAAGGCGTGGATCTCTCTTTTCTATCTTTTTGTGAGCTGGTTTCATAACATTTGCGCAGCGGAAGCATGTTAGGCCCCTATACTACTAGTGTAACCCCTTATTGTTATTAGTATAACCCACTTATTATATTGATGTACCCATGTAGTGCCCATATTGTTACTATTATGCCACATAGAAGCCCACCATTGTTACTGTTGTGCCCTACAATATTATTGTTATGTAGGCTTTGATTGTATTGGGACCACTTAGACTCCTATATATAGAAAGGAGGTATTTTCATTTGTATCATCCAAGAATTGTTCATTTATGTAATGTAAAGGAGGTTGCCCCCTCGAAGAGGCTTAATTCTAAGAAGTCGCAAAAAAAACCCATTTGAGAAGAATTGGCGCTGAACCTTGGGTCCGAATTTTAGATCTTTTCGCGCGATATTTTCGGAGATTTGATCTGCGGAAGTTGGTATTTTTGCAGACTCCTGAATTACACTCGAAACAGGTGACCTGGGGAAAATCGTCATAACTTTCTTTCTGAGGATCGGATTGAAATTTCGTAAGAAGGTACAGAAAGAGGACGGACTGTAGTTTCGGTTTATATATTTTTCAGAGTCAAAGGTTAAAACAGTGACACGTGGCACTTCATACAAGTTTGCTCTACTGAACTAGTCTATAATCAGGTCACTGCGGGAGATTGTGCATAACTTTTTCTTGGAGAATCAAATTTGGATCAGACTGGTGGTATTGGAAAGAGGACACAGAGGGCTACTACAGGTCACAAGTTCAGAACTTAAAGATCCGAAAGTACAGAGTTGCAGTAGTTTCAAGGTAGAGCTCCTAAAATCAAGAAAAAGCAAGATGAGGAAGTTTGATGGCAAGGATCCGGTAAATTGGATACTTCAGATGGAGCAATATTTTGATATACATGGTGTACAACTGTTACAAAAGGTATGTATTGCATCTTCATATTTAGAACCAGATCAATTTTTATGGTACAAAGGGCTTTGTTCTCGTAAAAAACTTGTTACGTGGTCAATTTTCACGGAGGAAATGATAGCACATTATGAGGATATAAAGAGCAACACCTTCTTTAGAGCAACACCACAACAATTGGAAAGAGTAAAAGGGCTTTGTGACATAATGGAAAGCAAAATTATGGAAACCAGGAAGCATACCCCTCACAACTATAAAGATGGAAGTGTTGTTTCTCCCAGCCTTCCACAACCTACAAGGGTTACACCACAACAATTGGAAGAAAAAAGAGAAAAAGGGCTTTGTTACAATTGTGATAGCAAATGCACTAAAGGTCATAGGTGTGCTGAGAAGAAATTATTTTACATAGAATATGAAGAGGAGGAAGAAAAGGATCAAGAAACATCAAAAGAAGAGGATATACGTCAGGACACCACCCCAGAGAAAGAAGAAATGAATCAGACCATATGTTGTAAAGCATTGGCAAGAATTACCACTCCTCAAACTCTCAAGATAGAAGGACATATCAAGAAGAAAAAGGTGCAAGAAGTGAAAGATCACATCGAGAAAGAAGAAATGAATCCAACCATATCTTGTAATTCAATGGATGAAATTACCACTCCTCAAACTATCAAGATAGAAGGACACATCAAGAAGAAAAATGTTCAAGAAGTGAAAGATCACATCGAGCATCAAGAAATGAATCCGACCATATCTTGTAAAGGACTGGAAGAAATTACCGCTCCTCAAAAGATAGAAGGACATATCAAGAAGAAAAAGGTTCAAGTAGAGAAAGACCATATCGAGCATCAACAACAAGTTCTCCAACTTGTAAAGGATAACGCCACTTCGGTGCAAAATCAAATGAAACAACAGGTAGATCAACATCGTAGTGAAAAATGTTTTGATGTGAGTGATTGGGTATTTTTACTGCTACATCTCAAGCAAGCTATTTATGAGAAGGAAATGTTGGCAATACTACATGCACTTAAAAAATGGCGACCTTACCGAATGGGAAGATGCTTCAAGGATGAGGATGTGGAAGCATTATTTTGTGCTATTTATATTATCCAACCAAATTGGATAAACGAAGCAACGGATGAATGGAAGAAGAATGAAGAAGTATGGCCACTTATTCAAAAGTTGCAAAAGATCCCAATTCAAGCAATATTGCCAGAAATTGAAGAGGAAGGAAAAATCATATTGGAACCTGGAGCAGTCACAGAAACAAGAACCCGACAGCTACGAAATCGATCAATTTCAGAGTATCTCATCAAGTGGAAGAACTTACCCGCTGAATATTCCACATGGGAGGACAAGAATTTTATATAGAAGCATCAAGAACTACTCAAGCGTTGAGGACAACGCTTTTTGAAGGAGAGGGGCATGTTAGGCCCCTATACTACTAGTGTAACCCCTTATTGTTATTAGTATAACCCACTTATTATATTGATGTACCCATGTAGTGCCCATATTGTTACTATTATGCCACATAGAAGCCCACCATTGTTAATGTTGTGCCCTACAATATTATTGTTATGTAGGCTTTGATTGTATTGGGACCACTTAGACTCCTATATATAGAAAGGAGGTATTTTCATTTGTATCATCCAAGAATTGTTCATTTATGTAATGTAAAGGAGGTTGCCCCCTCGAAGAGGCTGAATTCTAAGGCGTGGATCTCTCTTTTCTATCTTTTTGTGAGCTGGTTTCATAACAGTAAACAACCTGAAAACACAACACTAAAATGACTAACTGACAAAACATAGGACAAACTAAAACTGACTTAACTTAACTGAAAAGTTAGCTTTACTTACACATGGCAATAGACCATCAGGATCTTAGGGCCTTCACCTTGGGCTTCAAATCCTGATGATAACCACCACTTGCTAAAGATATATATATACAATCATGTGATATGATCCCTCAAGTGTAACCAATCCAGCAAATGGCTACTTAATTGAATTCTGCTCACACTTTCCTTGAGCAAGCAGAAAAAGCAAAAAGTTCTAGGCAACTCCAAGTTTCCACTAAACATGTGCTCATGATCCATAAATATAATAAAAATCATCTCCCTTGATGACTGCAAAAAATTAGCAAAAGGATCTTCAAAAAAAGGGCACTGAGGTTTAACTCATCCAACAAATTGTAGTTCTTCTCTAGTTATTCTTCATACCATGAATATAAATTTTCTTTTTCATCCTTACTCTCGTGCAATTCTAACTTGTAATTATCATGATATGACTGCACATTTTCAAATGAGCTTTATAATTAGACCCCTCCTGAAAAAGACAATGAAGTCAGTTGTTTGATCAAGTTTTTATCATCTCTATTTTTAAGCTCATGGTTACCTACACAGGGGCTTCAGTGGGGGAAAAATACCATACCACGTGGGTTCATATTGGGGGATATATACTAAGGAAAAATTGACTTCATATATTGGGGGATATATAGGGGGTAAAGGGTTTTTATATTGATGGGTATAAAAAATGGAGTACAAAGTTAATGAAAAATTATAAAGGGGTATAAAAAATGTTAATGAAAAAATGGATACCTACAATATCTAGTGAAAGTAGGGGTTTTTTAAATTGGGGAGGTGCATTGGGTTCATATGGGTAGGGGGTTAAATAATGTGTTTTTTAGAGGTATTTTCCAATATGTAGTCAAATTAGGGGTATTTTTTAGTATGCCATGAATGCAAGTGATAAGTCATATGTTCATTGAGTGAAGCCCCCATGGTTAGCTAATAGAGAGGGGTTTCAACTAGAAATATCATCCAAAACATCAGCTATTGGATCATGGAGAACCTAAGAAGACTGATGAAACTTGTTATACATGGGTTCCAATGAGGCTTTTCATTCTTTTCTTCAGACGTATTATCAAAATGTTTCTTCAAAAACTGAAATGAATCAAAACTTAATGGTACAGAATTATCCTACATCAATTGGTAATATGTTTTTAGGTTCTAAGCTTTCTCTGTGGTTTTAAAGTCAATGTAACTCAGTGCTTGTGATTATGGAGTGAAAGAAGCTTCCATATCACAAATGACACCATCAACCGATTCATGAGAAGATTTCCTGTTTATGCTGTTGACCACTCGCTTATCTGCTTGCTTATAGTTCACTCGTATTTTTTGAAAATGAGGAGAAACACAAGGGTAAGGTTCTGAGAAAGGAAGGACCTCAAAATAATGTCATTTAGGGCCTCAAAACGACTCTGGAAATTCAGGACCCGAAAAACTTTCAAAAATAGTAAACTTTGCTATAATTGAGGAAACTGAAAAAAAAAAAAAAAAAAAAAAAAAAAAAAAAAAAAAAAAAAAAAAAAACCAATGGTGAGGGACCAAGTGGAATAGTTGAGTGGCCACCAATATCTACTTGGATCAATACCACAACTAGTGATATGGATTTTTTGTGTGCAGGAAATATGTTGTTAACATTTGTAATCATCTAATGAAAGGAAAGTATCAGTTACATAAGAAGGATGAAATGAGTGTGAAACTTTGGTATGAAAAATGCCATGATGTTTTTTTCTTTTATAAAAATCCCAATGGTAGAGAGTTCCATTTTGTAGTTGGAATTCAGATGAAGTAGAGGTTGATACCATGGTCAATCTATCAAATAATAGTTTAATAACCACGCATTCAACATTCAACACAAATAAATATGGGGTGAGTGTATTAAGAATGATTCATATAGTACAATAATTTTATTTGTAATGATTGATCATGGCTAAGGAACCGAAGTTAACTTCATATTTTGTTTTAATGTGATAGTATCAGTTGTACACATTCTTGGTATTTGATGAGCAACAAAGTGGGGTGTCAGTTGCATGGTGGTGGCATCATCTAATTCATTACAAGACATTTCACTATGGTTGGAGTACCTCATGTATAGGTTTCACAAATTTCATAATGATTGGAAAGTTAATGCCTTCATGGTTGATGATGCATTGGTTGAAATTAGTGCTTCGAGGTAACTTCAATATTCTTATTTTACAATACATCTTGTATTCATTCTAAAAAAAATTCACAATTGAAATGAATTGAATGTGGCAGGAGAATCACAAGGTGCAATTTTATCTTCTGTGCTTGGCACATATGTAGGGCATGGCTAAATAAACTCAATCGATTGTTCAGTAGTCTAGAAATAGCAAAAGATATGTTTAGTCATCTAGGTTAAATTATGTGAGATTGTTCCAATGATGAAGTGACCACTGTAATAATGCATTCTTCAACAATTTTTCTAATGAGGACAAGTTCTTAAACTATTTCCATAAAAATTGAGTTGTGAGTGACAAGATTTATAAGTTCACATACACTTTCTTACATTTCTCTTTTCATTTTTCATACGGATGATATATCTTCATTAACCCAACTTTTCTACAATTAGGGATGTGGGTAAAAGGCTATTGAGATTTTTCCCATGCAAATCAAGAGAAAAATAATGTTGTGGAGTCATATCACTATTATCTAAAGACAAAATTTCTATATGGTAAAAGAAAGAAATGTTCTCTCAGGATGGATTGGTTGATATATATTATTCTAACTAATGTTGAACATTATTATCAGTTTAAGGAAATTTTGAAAAATGAAGGATATTTGATTAATTACAAGAAAAAAAAACAATTTGTATCATCAATGAAAAACAAAAAATAATTCTAGATAGTGATTACATCTCTCATGAGAGAATATCTCATGATTATTTGGTGAGGAGTCAATCTAAACCTAATAAGCAATATCACATCACTTGGCATTGCACAAATTTCATAACTTATGATTGCCTATGGTGTATTTGTGTTAGCATTCACAAGCATGGCATAAAGGTGGGTTGGTTGTATTCCCATTCAATGGATTCAAACCCAATACTAAATCATGAGATTAGAACTGATTCATACAATGACAATCTTGATATAAATATAGAGGCACCAAATCTTAATGAAGATGCCATCACAATTACCATTGTTAGTCACAATGTCAATGTAAAAGTTGAATGACTTGAGTTGGCAAGAGGATTTATTTTTCTACTTAGACCTACTTCAAAATAATACTTCTATTACTTTGACCAAGACTAAATAGTTGATTAGTTTGGTTTAAAAAGCATTCGACGATGCCAAAGTTATTTATATTATGGATTATGAATTCATGTGTGAGTTGGGTGCTTTTGAGTCATCTTTGAAGAGGAAGAAGAGTTTCTTGAACCCAAAAAAGAGAAGAGAATGAAGAAAATAAAATGAAAGATTGGAAATTGATTTGAATATCATTATAGATGAAGATTAACAATTTTATTTTGAACAAATCAACATCGAGGTCACCTTCAACCCAATAATGCATGATTTTCTAGGTTTTTTGTAATATATTTTTTTTCATTTTGTTTTCAATATTTATTAGTGTATTGCATTTATTTAATGTATTAGTGTTGTGTTGAATATGTTCATGCGAGGTAATAATAGTACGATGGCATCTTCTTCTACTATACATGAGGGTTGAAGCTCTAAGTGGAAGATGTTGAGAAAAATACTTGGCGGGGTGTGTATCAGTATTTTAAAACTCACTCAAACCTTTCAATTTATTATTCATATTCATGTATGATCATTTCATTAAGTTAACCAGTGTATGTACTCAGACTATGATGAAGGAAAACAATGTATATCCAGTTAACTAGGTTTTCATATTTCATCATATGTTCTACTTTATCCATTGTGTCCTTACTTCATTAGCCATTAATTAAATAGTGACCATCAGCAGTAAGAACAAAATAAACCATCACACATAAGAAACACATCAACACATGAGGAGACTAGGATTTTTAGGTGGAAACTGAATGTGGGAGAAAACCACCATTGTCGTCATATCTATCTTCGTCTTTTATTATAAAGGAAAACATCTTATAATATTGAAATGGCATAGACTTATACCAGTATGCAGGTACCCACCTGCAAAAGGGTACAACACTCTCTCATTCTCCCACACTTACTGGAAGGGAGCTCCAACCCAATGATCTCATTTACAGATGTCCAATGGAAGGGAGATCTAACCACATGATCACATTTACCAGCTATCACGGGAAGGAAGCTTTGACTCCCTCATTGAAGGCTCTAACCCTCAGCATCTATGTGGACCACATTTCATAATATTTCATATTGGATCCACCTGAATGATAAAATCAAACCTGTAGGCCACTTTTCATCATATTTTCAAAGTGTATTCGCTTCCATAATTTCAGTCCAAAATCAAATAACAATTTTGATACAAATCACTGTATCAAATCACTCAATCGATCGCTTAGTCTCAATCACCTATTGCAACCAAATAAAACTTAACAAGAACATATCATATCAATGCACAATTGCTTATCAATATACCGAGCCAAACATTGTTACCCATCACATAAACCAATTGTTGTCACTACAAACCCTGATCAATCATACATCAGATTATATATGCTATTGTTTTGAGTCATAGCCGTGTATGCACACACCCCTGAAGAATACCTGCATACGTATATCAACGCACTTATAACTAAATCTTCATTACTGTACCACTGAATCAATCACTGAATCACAGATTGAACACATCAAAGATCACTGAACCAAATATAGATCACCAAATCGTAGCATCATCCCTAGGGAACATATCATTCCATAAACAATTCAACCCAACCAGAATTGTCAAACATGGATTATCATAAGAGAGACTTCATCGATAGACAACAAAAAACATAACATAACTAATCAAACATCATTAACAACTCATATTATGAAACCCTAGAAAATTTACATGACTCTTATAAATCACTTCTGTGTATGTACGCTCTTTTCATACTTGACACATGTGTATAGATTCTAAACTTTTTGTAGAATATACAAGTGACTACCCAGAGGTAGATCCATGTATGTACGTGACTTCCCAATGTAAAACCAACATACATACAAATATGTAGTCACTGAGTCATATAATGAACCACACTTGCTGATTCAAAACATGTCGACAAATGAATTTTGATGTGATTATCTCCAAAATCTATTCTTATAAACACAACATTTGTCAAATCCAAATCTCAACATATAAACTGTTATAGACACACATCATAATATCATCATCACAATTCTATCTAGCCATAAACAGATTATCCAATATATATTCATTTTAGATCTAACAGATCTTATCCATCTCCATGCTCCTTGGTGAACATCTATTTCAAATCAAGTCGTTTATAAATAATTCATCATATGAACACCCTAACAATTGATCTCCATCTCCTTATATAGTATTAGGCCTTAGTCAATACCTTAGGACAATCCCTTAGTAATGTTGATTGTATTCATTGATGGGATCAAATATCCATTTTCGCGCTCATTACTATGGGCCAATACGATGGTTAAGACTCTTGGTATTCATTATACCATGGTGAAAAAACTGTATGCGACTTATCTTCATCATACCTGCATATGTATACTGATTTTCTTCACTGGACCCGTGTATACTTTCCTAAACTTTATAATCCTTTTGTCTCTAAACTGATATTCCTTTGTCCATTCTTGTTGTCACATCTATACCAACCTATATAAACATCATGCTACCATCATGTTGAAATCTTTATCAATTAGGTTTCCATCAAGGAAAACATATTAGTCATATTGCCAACATAAGATTTTGATTGCCTATACTTTCCTATATTTTACAATATTTTGTCTATATGTTTCCTTATTTTGCCTATATTTTGCCTTATAGTGCCATGTTGGTGGGGCTATTTGCATTAAAACGTTATGGTACATAGGGTTGTTTTTTTGTTTGCACCTATTGTGATATCTTGGCTCATTTGTATCAATGGTGATGGTATTTACATTAATATACATTGGAATCAAAAAGTGTTCCAAGCATTTTCTCCCTACTATATCTATAGTTTCATCAACAAGACAAACATAGAAGGTTGTGTTTCACTTGGTGGCATAGTCCTTTGTATCATAGGTTTGTGTCCATATTTTAATTGAGCTTAAAAAGAGTTCTTGTGGTCCTTTTTGTCTTTTGTGATTATGAATATTGAGGTCAAGTGGGGTGAAAATACACAACTTAGTTGATTAATTTTTGTTTTTCATGTATGCTTGATAGGTTTTGAGGCTATGTTTGTTGATTTGGGAAATTTTTCTCAATTGTCAATTAAGGTTAGTAAATGTATAACTCCATGAATTTGCATTTAGTCTTTCAATACATTGATTTTTTAGTATGTTAGGGAAGATAAATTCCATAGGGTTGTTCTATATTTGTTTTACGCTTTCATGCATTAGTGTCTAATCATGAATCTGATATCTAAATTTAAATGAAATCAATGCAAATGTAACAAAATTTGTAGCAATAGAATTTAACCAAATAACAACAAAAATGAAAACATATAAAACATGAATTTACCACTATTTGGTAGCTAATAATTGATAATGATGATATATTTTTTTTCCCGTAGAAAAAGTCGTAACTTCTATTAGATAAAAGAAATTACATTTTGTAGATGCCAAGGCATATGCATGATGAGGTTGGTCGCCTCCACCGGATAATAGCAAAATAAAAGAAGTTGTCTGCATCCCTGTACAGATGATGTTAAACAGTTTTCCTCCACGCAGGGAGTTCAGTTTTGTGTCATTTACCAAAATTAATACTGAAGTAACAAAAAGTGCTCCACGCAGGGAGACATGCTGTTTGAAAAGCACAAAAATAAGAATAATCATCTGCAGTTCATCCAAATAAGTCTGATGTACTGTAGTGAGATCAAAATATTTCCTCTAGTTACAGCAGCCATTGTCTTCTAGTTTTGTCCGTGTACCAAAAAAGCATCATAAAAAATACAGTTTGTTTATAGTTTTGTAAAACATAGAAAAAAAGGAGCGTCCTCATGACTATGTCCTCCAGAGAGAGCATGGGTCAACAAAAGGTCTATGATAGTGTTGATGGAAAAGTCCATCCAACTCTTCCTGTATCAGCGAGTCTTCTTCTTGCCTTTGCGCTGCCTGTTTTGATAAGAGGTCCGCCCTTGAGTTGCGCTCCCTGTAAATATGGTGACAAGAAAAATGTTCAAATAAGTCTATGAGCCTGTGAGTCTCATCCGGAATGTGTCTCAACAAAAAAGCAGAGCATTGCGAAGTTATATTTATCCAGTTGCAGACAAGTTTTGAGTCTCCAAATAGTTGTAGCTTTGTGCAGCCTTTCTCAAGAGCAAAATGTATAAGATGTTTGGCGGTGGTCAATTCGGCATAGTTATTTGTGCCCCTTCCCAGGTGCATCTGAATATGGAAGCAGTGGCCCTCCCTGAGGTAGAGGAGGGCTCCTCCTCCGCAGCCTTCAGCTTGGGCCGAGCCATCAAAGTAGGCCCATGGGTAGGATTTGTCAATGAGCTCAGGGATAATGGTTCTGTGGGAGGGCTGTGAGAGGTCTTCCGGGAGTAATTCATAATCGGCAAGGACCTGGGATCTGATGGTAGGCCAGATGGGGTCTCTGTGGTAAAAAATAGCTCGGTTCCTAGTCATCCATATGGCCCAGCACATGAGGAGAGGTAGGTTCCTTTCTCTACCTTTTTGTTTCTCTAGCCAAGACAACCAGGCTTGTGATGTGTTATGACCTTGCCAATTGTTGAAGGATGGAGAGGATGTGGTTATGAGGGACCATTGAGCAGAGACAATAGGGCAAATTAGGAATAGATGATCTATGTCTTCCTCATTGCACCTGCAAAGATGACACCAAAAGGGTCCATGGAAAGATCGTCTCATTAAGTTGGTGCTAGTGGAAATTTTATTGAACAGTATGGTCCACATTAGCATACGCATTCTGGGGACCGCTTTGAGTTTCCATAGCACATTCAACCAGGGCTGGACGATTACAGGCTGTACAAAATGTATGAGCTTTACGTATCCTTCCTTGGGGGTATAGATTCCATTTTTTTTTAGTGCCCATACAATCTCATCTTCGCCTTCAGTTATCCTTATGTGGGCTTGAGTGAGGGCTTCAATGTACATCTCCCAGTCATGCCTCCACTGTCCAGGAATGTGTAGATCGTTGGCCGTCTTCCAGGCTTGCTAGAAAGGGGTGGAGCTTGCATGGTCTGCAATGTGGCCTATGTGGGAGACACCCATATCCTGGAGATAGGCAATTAATGGTGCAGGGAGGCGGTGGGCATTCCCACACCCGATCCAGGGATCCGATCCTAAGTGTACAGCTTGTCCCTGGGGGATACTCCATGTTAGACCTTCCCAGATGAGTGGGAGTGAATTGAGGACAGCTTTCCATATATTGGAATGCCTTCCGCTCCCTCTGTGTTCCCTACGAATCTAGCTGAATATGTTTTCCAAAGTGATGTATTTTTCATATACCACTTTTGTCCAGAGGCTGTGTGTGGTGATGAGCTGCCATCGCAATTTTGCTGCCAAATCTTTTGCAAAGAACTCTAATCTTTTTATTCCCCAACCTCCCCATTTCTTTGGTCTAGCAATAGTATCCCATTTAACCCATGCAAAGAGGTTTCCCTGTTTTTTCCCTTTCCATAAGAATCTAGATAATGACGATATATTAATAGAGAATAATCGAAATTACAACAACAAATTTTATCACGTGTCTTCCAATTAGGAGTTACTACAACAGTGGGAACGATTATTAGTAATGGTGAGTTAGTGAATATCAACACCAATGAGCTCGTGAATGTTAGCAACAACACATCGACCAGTCTGAATCTGAGCTATGGGCAGAAGGGCAGAATTCGTGAAGATTTCTAAAACTATAATCACTCTACCCCGCTTCAACAACATGAAGGTACCCTTCTTTTTCCTAAATTTCATTCTAGTATGTAGGCTCTCTATTTTTTCTTAGGTTATATGAATTTTTATATTGCCCTCTTGGAAGCCAAATTATTGGAAAATGAAATTTAATACCAATCCATTTATTCCCACGTTCTATTATGCAAGAAATATATTTATGAACCCTTATTAAGGCTATCATTAAATTCTTACGGTTAAAGGGATCTCTATCTTGGGTTTATTTTTGTGAGTTATCCCATCTTGCTTTACATTCTTCTTCTGCTGCGATTTGCAATGTTTCAATTTGCTCTCTATAATATGCAATGGCTTGCTTCCTATTCCTAGCCATAAACTTTGCATGCTTTAAGGAATCAACCTAATTTTAGTGTTCTTGTATCACCTATAGAGGGATTTAAAATTCTCCTCTAAACTATAGATTTCTATTGAATTTTTTTTATTATTAAGTTCAATAGATGACAACTAATTGGCCCAATTTCTAAAATAAGATATGAAAGTTCTCAACTAGATATTCCTTACATAAGGGTCAGGATACCATAAACTTTTATTAAACAACCGAATATTGTGTTGGTACAACTCACAGAGTAAGAAATTTTTTTCATTTGTACAATCATTGTATGCTTTTAAAAATGTAATTGGGGAAGTAATCTTGAAAGGTTTACCGGTCATGATAACATTCCTTTGAAACATCATGAAATTTTCTTGCAAGTACATGTTGTAATTGGATGAATTGACCCTGGAACTATGTCTATATTCCATTACAAATCTGAGTTGCATCCTCTCAATCTCCAACCTACTCACCTTCTTTTCTTCTATTTTTTAATCGCTTTCTCTCTTCTTTCCAACAAATTTTGTGAGTCTCGAAATATTTTGTCCATCTCTCCCTAAGGTCATGGATTATCTTTTGGTGATCTCACAAGGGTATTACTTCTTCCTCATATGAGGTTATCAAGTGGTCCAAAATATCCTCTTTTTCTTTTATCAAAGGATCTGGTATCTCCACCCAAGCAAACTTTTCCTTTACCATCCTTCCTAGTGTACAAGAAAGACTGTGGGCGATGTCAGGTTCCTCATCCTCAATTTACACAACAATGTCTTGGGTTAGTTTCTTTCACTCTTCCTCTTTTAATGATATAAACTAGGCCAATTTGTCCTCGTTTTCCTTTACCAAAGGATGTGGTATCTCAACCTGAACATAGTTTTTGTCTATCATCCTTCCTTCTCTACAACCAGAACTGTGGGCTATGTTTGATTCATCATCCTCTATTTGCACAACATTGTCTTGGATTAGTTTCTTGCCTTCTTCCTCATACGAGGCTGTCAACTGGGCCAATTTACCCTCTTTCTCCTTTATCAAAGGATGTGGTATCTCAACCTAAATATATTGTTCCTCTATCATCCTTCCTTTTGTACAAACAAAACTATGGGTTATGTCTTATTTCTCATCCTCTATCTAGATAGCAGTGCCTTGGGTATGTTTTTTCCCAAGTGGTATAATTTATTTGACCCTAAGATAAGGTATATCTATGACACCCTGTAGCTCACTCCTCCCACATTTACCCAAGTTACTGACCTACTGGGGTACACATGTGACGAAGAGTTACTATGATACAATTCAACTTCCTATATCACCTTAAGGACATGGAATGATAAACCAAAACCCTTAATGACTTCCCTATTAGGTGTTATAGCACCCCCAAGAGCTAAACCACCCTTCTAGGTGCCCATACCCTGAATTAAACCTCTTTCTTCAGTGCCATGATCTCATGTAAGATGGTAAAACACTACCTGATTTGAACTGAAGCCCTCCAGTCACATGCATGATTCTTACAAGGGAGTGACTACAATTTTTTTCACCTAGTTTTGTGTGTGCGACCACGCGATTTAAGCCACTTTTTCAGGCTAGGATCCAAAATTCTACCCAGAACTTAATGACACTTTCTAGAACCATGAATGATAGAAGGAAAAATCCTTCCATACAAATATTAGACAAGAAATTGACCTAACAAGGGCTAGTGATAATAGGAATTTTGTTAAACATATCAAGAACATGTAATGTACAGGTCATCAATACACATATGAACATAGGGACCTCATATTTATTTGAGTTTTGTAAAGAAAGTCTAATGACCTCTCATACTAGCTGAATTATCATCTATTAGGTCATACATTCATTATTCATTCATTTTCTAATCAAAATATGATAAGATCCATATATCAGTTCTATCATAAAACATCCTCATAACTACCATATAACCAACAAAAATAATAATGATATAACTATTGTAAGAACCACATATGAACCGATACATTTACACATGAAATACCAAGGAGAAGGAGCTCTTATAACATATGAAAAATGAAGCCAAGTGTAGGACTTCCACATACCACCTGACCATAGATTGGGCTAAACCAAATCTTTCTTTCAACCAATCACCCTTGTGGTATATTCCAAGCATGAATGTGAGGCTCACAGCAAAACCAACTAGGGCTTCTTTAGGATTTACTGTATATCGCACCAAGCAATTCTTAGGCTTGAACCCTCATTAATACAACGAAGATTTACCGCAATACTGGCCAGGTCATCAAGCCCTAAAAAAGCATGGATGGCTTCAGATTTCTCCACCTAAGCTGTGATTAATTTGTCTGTCTTGACCTCTCAGCTTTATCGAGTATCCTTCTATTATCGGTCAAGAGATTCCTAAGCCTACAAGGTCACCACCCTCTGAGATTTACCGTGTATCCCATCTCAAGATTCCTAGGCCAAAACATGGGTAATACCCTCTAAGATTTACCATGTATACCACCATTAAACAGTCGTGGATTCCTAGGCTCAATCAAGGTTATTCACCTCTGAGCTTTACTATGAATTTGGCCATTCACTGATTGAGGATTCCTAGGCTCAATCGAGGTGTTGAAAACCAAGATTTAACATGTATCCCATCCTAAGATTCCTAGGCCTTGTGAATAATACTGAGACCACCCCACTTAGCTTCAATTCCATCTGGAAATCCAACTCGTCAATATACAAGAGAACCCACCACACCATGGCTATTCGAAAATGGAAAGGCAAGGCGAAAAAACATTGTCACACCTAGAAAAACCCATTCCAGTGATAGAAAGAGAACCAAAAATACACATGCATGTACGATGCATGCCAAATATAGCAAGGATATCAAACATGCAATTTGATACCTGCAAGTAATAGCATTGTAGCCACTTGATCCTTCTCTTCCTTGCTTGATCTTTACTTTCACTTGCCCTCTTTTTCCTTCCTTCTCTTTCCTTATTCCAATGCTAGAGTCCTCCAAGAATGCTATAAGTGTGTGTGAGAGAGAGAGAATAAAGAGAGAGCTCCAAAAATGAACCAACAAAAAGCTTGTGAACTGATCCTCAAAAGCCTTTTTATAAATGAGGCCTTTAGTTTCTTCATTTTCCATTATTTTCCTTCAATTTCCTCCTCACTTGGATCCTGTGACCTTTCACCATTGTTTTCTCCTAATTTCCTTTATTTTCAAATAAAATGAAAATTAATGCCTCTCACCTTTTCAAATCCTTTTCCATTGCCTTTTCTAATTTCCTTAACCATAATAATTGAAATGAACACCCACACTAAATTGTTTTCCCTAACATTCAGCTTGGAATATGTGTCCTATAACCATGGTCTTATTTTACCTTTATTAACTTTATTACATGGATTTTTGACCATGGCTATGACAGAACTGTCCCCCTTAGGGGAACACCATCTTTGGTGTTCAATGAAACCCACTACCAACAAGACCATTGAAAAAAAGAACATACTGCCTATCGAGCTTTATAACACAACTTGTTGCAGTATTTATAATGATCACTGATGAAACATGACAATCATATTGTTTATTGGAGCTTTATAAAAAATCTCATTAGGATATTTACAATAACGACCACAAGTACACATGCACATTTTCTCAACCAACTAATAAAAGGATACACTACCTACATCCAATGTCCAGCACTACAATCTTGCACCACTTTTCCTCTGAGTGAACAGTTACTATCTCATTGTTCCAAGGCACACTCCCAATGTGAATTTGATTCTATATAGAAATGATAATGACCAAAACAAATGTACTCCCCAGCCTTCCCTTCTCTGCTACACAATCCCTCGGGAAATCTAGTCATCCCCTTCCATGCAGTCACTCACCTTCTGAGTTCCCTAACATCTCCTATCCTGGCTAAACCATCCCTTGGAAATGTTTCCTTGCATTGGAAGGTCAAAAATCCAATGCATATACCATCCTGGAACCATCACACCAGTCACATCATGCTCATGGAAATCTGGACAATATTGGGTACCACTGTCCCACAATGGCCCTACTCCTGAAGTGGTTTGCCAGCATATTGCACAATTAAGACTATGTTGCAAAGTCGCTTCACAACATAAGGGGATTTGCGGCGAAGCCCCTTCCTTTTTTGTAAAAATCATAAAATATTGTAAAAGTTGATGGTTTTGGACCATAGTCGCTTTTATTTTGTAAACCATGGTATCAGGTCCATGGAAACGTAGTGATCTAATGCCTCATGTAATAATATATATAGGGATCAATAATAAATAAGAGGATCATCTTAGGATCATATCATGTATTGAATGGTTGAATCCTTATGACTCGGTTTTGTGGTGAAGGAAAGGCTCTGCAGCTGAGTGCGCAGAGGCATAAGTCTACATTTGTGCATGCAGATGACCTGTAGCTGAGTGTGTAGGTCAAGAACTATTTGTTATACAAATTCTATATTATAATAAATAGTTCTTGTGGATGTAGTGTTATGAAACCAACTCACAAAAAGATAGAAAAGAAAGATAAATGCATTAGAATTCAGCCTCTTGAAGGGGGAAACCTCCTTTACATTACACAAATGAATAATTCTTGGATGATACAAATGACTAAACCTCCCTTCTATATATAGGAGTATAAGGGGTCATAATATAATCAAGCTGACATAACAGTAATAACATAAGGGCACAACAATAACAATCGTGGGTTTCTATGGGGCACACTAATAACAATATGGGGACAATAGGGGCACACTAATAACAATAAGGGCTATAATGACAATAATAATGGGGGAATTACTATTATTATAGGGACCTAACATGCCCCTCTCCTTCTAAAAAACATTGTCCTCAACACTTGATTAGTTATGGATGCTTTTGTATAAAAATTATCATCCTCCCATGTGGAATATTTAGCGGATAAGTTCTTCCACTTGATGAGATACTCCAAAATTGATCAATTTTGTAGCTGTCGAGTTCTTGTTCCTATGACCGCTTCAGGTTCCAATATGATTTTTCCTTCCTCATCAAGTTTTGGAAATATTGTTTGAACTAGCAGCTTGTCACCTATAAACTTATTTAAACATGAAACATGGAAAATTAGGTGCACTCAGGAAGCTGCATGAAGCTCCAATTTGTATGTCATAGTAACAATCTTTTGCAACACCTTGTATAGACCATAATAATCTGGTGATAATTTATTATCCTTCTTATCTTGCTTGGGGGACATTTGCTTATATGTTTGTAGCCGTAGGAATACCCAGTCACCTACATCAAAACTTCTTTCACTGCGATGTTGATCTGTCATTATTTCATTCTATTTTGTGCCAACATGAGGTTATCCTTTAAGAGTTGGCAAACTTGTTGTTGATGCTCGATGTGATGTTCCACTACTTGAACCTTAGAATTTTCTCTTAAATATGATGTGATGGATGGTGGATGATATCCATAAAGTGCCATAAATGTGGTCATTTTTGTTGCAGTATGGAAGGAAGTGTTATACCACCATTCATCCCGAGTCAACCATTCGACCCATTGTGTCTATTTATCAGATACAAAGAAGCGAAGATATCCTTCCAAAAATTTGTTTAGTATCTCAGTTTTCATATCAGATTGAGGATGATAAGATGAGTTATGAGCTAACTGAGTACCGAGACAAGAAAATAATTCTGTCCAAAAATTTCCAGTGAAAATGGGATCTCTGACACTTACAATAATGTTTTTGTTTCCATGTAGCTTTTGAATTGTTTCCATAAATATAGTACAAACTGTACTGGCTTTGAATGGATGCGATAATGCACAAAAGTGTGCATACTTCAACTACCACCATGATGACACTCTTTCCTTCGGACATTGGTAAACCTATGATAAAATCCATTGAAACCTCCTCCCAACATTGGCTTGGAATGGATAAAGGTTGTAATAGACCTGGAGTCTTAATTGTTTCAACTTTATTTTGTTGGAAAACCAAAAATTCCACCACAAACTTTTGAATATCCGATTTAAGGTCATTGCAAAAAAAATCGTTCTTAACCATGTGGTAAGTTTTTAAAAATCTTGAGTGCCCTCCTAAGGGATAAGTGTGCAATTCCATAAGAATATTTTGTTTGAGTTGGGAATTCTTACAGAGGTATATGTGATATTTGTACCATAACGAACCATTTTTCCAGCTAAATGTATCAGATGTACTGGGATCCTGTTGTAACTTTTGAATGAGTGCCCACACTTCTTTGTCATTTTTCCATTCATCCCTCGCGTCGTTTATCCAATTTGTTTGGATAATAGAAATGGCACACAACAATGCTTCCACATCCTCATCCTTTCTTGAAAGTGCATCTTCCACAACATTTTGCTTCCCTTTTTGTAGATGATTTCAAAGTCATAACGCAACATCTTTGTGACCCATTTTTGTTGCTCTTCAGAGGATAATCTTTGTTCTAAAAAATATTTAAGACTATCATGATCCGTTTTTACCTTGAAGTTTATTCCCATTAGGTATGGTCGCCATTTCTTAAGTGCATGTAGTATTGCCGACATTTACTTCTCATAAATATCTTTGTGTAAATACTTTCCTTTGATTGGACAACTTTTGAAAGCAATGGGCCTTTCATCTTGCATTAAAACAACACCAATTCCATTTATTGAAGCATCACCTTCCACAATAAATGTTTTGGTGAAGTCTGATGTAGCTAAGACCATTGCTTGGCACATTGTCTCTTTAAGATGTTTGAAGGCCTTTGTTGCTTCTGGAGTCCATGAAAATGCATCTTTCTTCAATAATGTTGTTAGAGGTGCTACTATTCTCCCATAATTCTTAGAATACTTGTGATAATACCCTGTCAACCTGAGAAATCCTCGCATACGCATTATGGATGTGGGGATTTTCCATTCCTTAATGGCTTTAATTTTGCTAGGTCTACCTTAACACCTTCATGAGATACAATATGACCCAAATATTGCACGTCTTGTACTCCAAAGAAACATTTGGAGCTTCTTTCATATAATTGTTTCTCCTCCAACAGTTTTAGCACCCTTTCAACATGTTGAACATGATCCTTCTAAGAATTGTTGTAGATTAGTAAGTCATCATAAAATACTAACACAAATTTTCTAAGGAAGGGTTTGAAAATGGAATTCATCAAACCTTGAAATGTAGAAGGTGCACTGGTAAGGCCAAAAGGTATGACCAAAAATTCATAATGACCCTCATGAGTTCTAATGTTGTTTTCAGAATGTCTTCAGTCTTCATTCTGATTTGATGATATCCTAAATGAAGATCCAACTTGGTGAAGTAAATTTCTCAATGCAATTCATCCAATAATTCATCAATGATAGGAATGGGAAGTTTATCTTTAATAGTGAGCTTGTTGAGCTCCCTATAATCTAGACACATGCACCATGATCCATCCTTCTTGTGCACTAATGCTACTAGAGTAGAGAAAGAACTTTGATTAGGTTGAATTATACTAACCTCTAGCATTTATGCAAGCATATGTTCAATTTCACTCTTTTGGGCATAGGGATATCTGCACAGCCTAATGTTTGGAGGAAAACTTCCTGGAATCCAATGAATAGCATGATCATGATCATGAATAGGTGGGAGGCCTATGGGAGGCTCAAATACCTTGGAATGATTGTCAAATACTTTTTGGAGATATGGAGAAATAGATGATTTTGATGTGGGAACCTCTAGCGAACATAATTGTTCAATTACGCCTCACTATTCCCTCTTTAGAAGCTCTATCTTATAGTTAGAGCTAATTATCATTCCCGATTTCCCTGCAATACCCCTTAATTCAATTTCCTTTCCTTCCGCACAAAACTTCATGAAAAGTTCTTGAAAATGAAAAGCTATTGTACCCAAGGATTGTAGCCATTGGAGTCCTAGTACAACATCAACACCACCCATTAGAATGGAAATCATTAGGCTATTCAATACATATTCTCCCATGGATAGCTTGATATTATGGCACTTTCCAGAGCAATTTATGGTTCCTCCACTTGCAACCATCACTTGAAACTCTGGTGCTTGATATAGGAAGCAATTCAATTCCTTGGCTATATTACAATGAATAAAATTATGGCAACTTCCTGAATCAATCGACACTATTACCTTTTTCTTCTTGATATGTCCTTCTATCTTGATAGTTTGAGGGGCGGTAATTCTGGCCAATGCATTACAAGATATGATTGGATTCATTTCTTTATCTAGGGTTTGTTCCTGGAGTATATCCTCTTATTTAGAAATTTCTTGTTCCTTTTCTTCCTCCTCTTCACAATCTATGTAGAATAATTTCTTCTCAGCACACTTATGGTCTTTAGTGTATTTTCTATCACAACTGTAACAAAGCCCTTTTTCTCTTTTTTCTTCCAATTGTTGTGGTGTTAACCTTGTGGGTTGTGGAAGGCTAGGGGAAAAAACGCTTCCATCTTTATAGTTGTGAGTGGTAGGATTCTTGGTTGCCATAATTTTTCTTTCCATTTTTCTTGCTAACCTGAATGCCTTCTCCAATGAATCAGGTTCCCAAAGGTGAATGTCATGTTGGATGTTATCCTTTAAAGTCCATATGAGCACATCAATCCTATGCTCCTCTAGAATATCTTTTACCCTTATGTTCAATTTTCGTAAGTCCTCAGTGTGCTCCATCATTGAACCCTTTTGTTTGAGATTTATCAATTGGCTAAAAAAGGTGTTTCTTTTTGTATCTTCATAATGTGCTATCATTTATTCTTTAAAAATTGCCCAAGTGACAATTTGTTTACGAGAACAATGCCATCGATACCATACAAACTGATTTGGTTCCAAATATAAAGTTGCAATACGTACCTTTTGTGTGTTTTGCACATTATGGAGATCAAACAATTTCTCCATTTGTAGTATCCATGTTCGAGGATCCTTGCCATCAAACTTCCTGATATTGATTTTTGGAACATGGTGGGTCTTCAATCCAACATTAGAGTCTATGAAATCATGATTAACATTTCTTTTGTTCTCATCATGAGTTTCCTTTACTACCCTTTCACCATTAGTAACCATTTCTTGTAGCAACTTATTCAAATTTATCTTCAATTCTTCCATATTAGCATCTGTGCCATTCATCTTAGCGTTCATGCCATCCATCTTAGCTTCCATGCCATCCATCTTAACTTACACGCCATTTATATTAGCTTCCACGCCCTTCATCTTGACTTCAGTTACCTTTTTTGAGAGTGAAATTTGTTGTACTTGGTCTTGTAATTTTGATATATCATGTTCCATTTCTTCCTCTTCTTCACAAGTCATGCTAGAGATTTCATGTTGCTTACTAAGTGTTTCCATTTTCTTTCTTGAGCGCATCAATTAATATTTTTTTTTACCTTGTAAGAGCTCGATATTGAATCTGTTGTATCTCCCTAACTGCAGACCTTGAAGATATGAAATCATGTCCTGCAGTAGCCCTTTGAGTCCCCTTTCTGACCCCACAAGCCTAATCAATATTGGATTCTCCAAGGAAGAGTTATGCCAAATCTCCCATGGTGACTTCATTATATACAAGTTCAGTAGAGTGAACTTGTAAGAGGTGCCACGTGTTACTATTTTGACCTTAGTACCTGAAACTGATATACGGAAACCTACAGGCTGTCCTTTTTCTGAAACGTCTTATGAAATTTCAATCTGATTCTCAGAAGAAACGTTATGACGATTTTCCCTAGTTCACCTATTTGGAATGTAATTCGGAAGTTTGCAAGAACCCCAACTTCCTCAGATCATATCTCCCACAATATAGTGAGACAAGCTTTGAAATTTGGACCTTCAGTTGAGAACGATTTCAGCTGAAATGGGTTTTTTTTAAGCTTCTAAAACATTGCAGAAAAACGTTATAGAGAAAATTCCTCAATAACATGTTTGGAGCAGTGAAACCCTAGAATCCAAATCTTTGATACCAAATGTTATGAAAGCATCTCACAAAAGGATAGAAAATAAAGATAAACTCCTTAGAATTCAACCTCTTCGAGGGGGCAACCTCCTTTACATTACACAAATGAACAATTCTTGGATGATACAAATGACTAAACCTCCCTTCTATAAATAAGAGTCTAAGGGATCATAATATAATCAAGCCAACATAATAGTAATAACATAAGGGCACAACAATAACAATAGTGGGTTTCTATAGGGCACACTAATAACAATATGGGGACAATAGGGGCACAATAATAACAATAAGAGCTACAATGACAATAGTAATGGGGGAATCACTAGTATTATAGGGACCTAACACGTAGTCCCACATTGGGATGAACCATGGTAAAATATGTGTCTCATGTGTTGATTTGCTTATTATTTGCAGTTTATTTCAGTACTATGAAGTTTATGGATGTTTATGTTACTTTTAAGTGAAGAATGTAATTTGGCAAAGTAATATATAAGTGTGAAGTAGTTGATGTATGTGAAGTAAGTTGTTAATTTGTAAGCATTGAAGCATAAATAAAATACAAAATGTGCCACATCACATCATCCCTCAGGCTACAGAAACATAGTTCTATAACCTCCCATAGACACTTTGGGTGAGACTGCAACTTGCTTCCAGGTCGTTGCCGAAAGGGCTAGTGATTGAGGGTTTTGTTGGTGTGCAATAAAGTCTGAAACTGGGTGAGCCCAACGTAAGCCAACAAATGGTTCTATTGCTGGGACCGTGATATGTTTGAGGGATGTTTATGTGGCATTCTTCGAAGAAAGAATTTCAAGGCTGGTAGAATAAAAGGAATGAGAATTTGTAGAAAAAGAAAATAGAAGCCCTTGTTTGTCAACTAGGAGGTGGTTGGAGAAGTATATTTTAGAATATTAATGTGAAATCTTCTTTGGCTCATTCCATATGGAGCTATAGGATTGGATATCAAGCTTAACTGAGAGAAAAGATTGTTTTGAAGGAGATGAACCTAATGAGTTGACTCATGAACTAATACAATGACTCAAGAACAATGACAACAATATCTTAAGAGTTTTTGACTTGTGGATTGACAGTATCTTGGACGGATTCACTACTGAGTTCACCGTAGACTTGATTGTGTCCCAAGTGAAGAAGAATGGAAAGCTTACAAAGGACAGTGAGGAAAGGGCTTGAAATCTCAAAAACTTTGGATTAAGATGCTTTTGTAAGAAAAGGGAATTTTATGAATGCAGTCATATGATTAGTTACTTATGTTTGGGAGAAGATCTGAAGAATAAACTGGAACAATGCAAAGTAGAAAAAGATATAGAAAAGATACTAGGAAGAGATCCCGCGACCAACATCCAAAGACTTTTATAGAAAATGGCTATAGCCCCCTGTTGAGTGAGTCTAAAATTGAAGAAAATCAGTTTGAGAACCCTGAAGGAACTCCACAATATTCACCCTTCTAGCCTGAAAGTTCACTGAAGCCAGAATCAAGTAGTAATTAGGGTGCTTTCTCTTTTCCCCGCCCCCTACCACCCCTACCCCCCATCCCCCTCCCCCACTAATTTGAAATGGAGTAGATTAGTAATGTTGTGCTAATTCCCCATTCACAATAAAACCTAATATTCTTATCATTTTCTTATCAAGTGATTAAATATTTACCATTTTTCCATAATTAACTAATTCCCATGAGAGTTTCTTATGTAAATGTTATAAACAATTTAACATAAAAAAATATGCTGAACAAAAGCAAAATAACAACAGAGAACATCAAAATACAACACATAACATAGAGATTTGATGAGGATTTCACCTCTCCTGGCTACGTATCCTTGGTCCAGCTTCCAATGCTTGGGCCTCTCTATTATGCTCAAAATTACAACAAAATTGTGTTTACAATGCTCAAATTACTCTGAAACTTGTCTCAATGAGTTGAATATGCTCAAAAATGGCACTCTAGCCTCTTTTTTCATCCAATTTGGATAAGAACTAAAGAATTTATGAATTCTCCAAGTTTTCCCACTATTCGTTCCACAAAATGCTCTAAAACCGACATAATCCCACAAATTTGCTCCAAAATTCGCTAACTAAGCGAGAATTTGGCCTCACCGTGGGCCTTGACCTATCGTCTATATCACAAATCACAATTTCCAAGTGTTGCAGGCTCTTATGATATGTGAATAGAAACAGGCAATTTGTGGTTGGGATATTGCATACCCGACAGGATATTAAATCGCAGCCTATAGTGTATCGCATCTGAAAACTTATCGCCCATTGAAATTGGTGGAGAACTGGGGTCTTAAAGTTTGTGGCCTTGTTTTTCTTGCGATATTCGATTGCGCCATCGCATCACAACCAAACCTGTTGAGGGTCGATTTTCGTAATATCTTCCTTTCCTGCGATTCTAATATGCGATATTGCAAATCCCAATTGGCATCTCTTGGGGGCCGATTCTTACCCTAATCCACCTGCGACCTATGATATGTGATATATAAGGGCCAATGGCGGATTTCCACTTGGCACCTCGTCATTTGCTCAGAACGTTTCCACGTCATTTAATCCTACCATGTAGAAAGGTGAAACTTGAACTTTCACTTCCTCTAACTTTTGCATACGAGCTCATATTTGAGTGTCATTCACAACGTTGTATTCATAATGATGAGATCCTCGATCTGAAGTGGATTTTGAAATAATTATGACACTTTGATTTTTGAGCATAAACCTGAGCACTTGAGCACTCCTCCCCACTAGAAGCCTTTTGGACCCCAAAAGATTATATTCAGTTATTCAACAGATGAGGGTATTGTTCCCTCACCTTCCCCTCTTCAATCCATTTGGCCTTCGATGGATTTTTACCTTTGAGATCCACTCGAACATAATCAAAATTTCCCCTCTTTGATGACCTTGTTCTTTTGTCAAGTATGGTGTCTTGCTGAAGCTCATCAAGAAATTTTGGAGAAAGATATTCAATTGATGGAATCTGTACACTTTCTCTTCAATCTTCAATCAAAGGAGGCCCATACAATCTCCCATTTTCAACATTAACAACAGAGTAAATTTTCAGATATGAAGGCAAATCAATCTTGAAAGCATTATTACCAATCTTTTCTAGAATTTTAAATGGACCATAATGGATTGGTTTCAATTTTTTACCTTCACCTGGAACCCTTTCCTTGCTAATGTAAATCCAAGCTTCATCACCTACTTGAAACTAATGATCCACATGATGCTTATCATGCCTTGCCTTATACTTGCCTTAACTCTTTTCTAGTTGTTCTTGAAATGTTTGGTGAATCAACTGAATTTTCTCAGTTAATTACTTTTCTCTGTCTATGTCGCTATGTCCATCTATAGCTACATCTTTCTAAAAGATTAAATCCAAGGGATATTTAGGCAAATAACAAAGAAATGCCTCAAAAGGCGAAGTTAGAGTAGAAGAGTGTTTTGCTTGGTTGTAAGCATGTTGAATATAATGCAACTATTCATTCCACAACTTAGGATGTTTGCGAATGGAAGGATGTACTTTTCTTCAACTTGGTGTCCATCAAGTTCCATAAACTTGACCAAAAATTCCCAACAAATCGAGAATCACGATCACTTACAATAGAAGTAGGTAGTCCAAAATGAATCCATACATTTTGAAAGAAAAGTTGAGTTGTTTGTTCAGCTGTAATTTGTTTTTTACAATGCATTAATATGCACATCTTGTTGAACCTATCCACAACTACATACAAATAATCATGACCTTTTCTTGATAATGGAATACATCCTAAAAAATCCATAGAAACACTTTCCCATGGACGTGAATGCACTGGAAATGGTATATACAATCCTAGTTTCCTATTACTAGGCTTACTGACTATACATAATGAACAACCTCTAATCAAACCTAACATACTTTCAAGCATATGAGACCAGTAAAAATACCTCCAAAGATTTTCCACGGTTTTACTTACACCAGAATGTCTCGCAATAAGAGAAGTATGTGCTTTCCTTGTGACATTTACTCTCTCTCCCTGTGGAACACAAAGTTTTCCCAAATGATACAACAAATTATCATGTACATGGTAGTCTAATTCCTCCACTTGGTGGCCTATACTCAAGTTTGAACATACCTCTTGAAAGTCAGCATCATATGCGTATTGTTCAACATAACTTTTAGGCAGAACGGAATTATTCTTGAGTAAAATGGCTAAAATAGTAACTAGTCTATAAAGCATATGAGAAACTCTATTATGAATAGCTTTCTTTTACTTGATTACCAGGTAGAATTTTTGTAATAATCCCATCCAATGAAAGTGCCTTGATTTCTGCAATTATTTTGCGATTGTAGATATTGCAAAGGTTGATGATCATTGTGAATAATGGTTTCTTTTCCCATCAAGTAATGCTTCCATTTCTTCATACTTTCTACCAATGCATAAATATCTTTATCATATGTAGGATAATTAATAACAACACCATTAAAAATCTCAAAATGAAATGAAATGGGCTTACCTTGTTGTAAAATAACTCCACCCATGGCGTAGTCACTTGCATCTATTTGTATTTCAAATGGTTGTTTCAAATTTGGCAATGCTAAAACTGGGGCTGAACTAATCTTTTGTTTTAATGAATCAAATGCTTTTTTTTGTTTTCCTCCCCGCTAGAAGACGGAATTCACTCTGGTCAAAGCATGTAGTGTAGTTTCTATGGAAGATAAATTGGCAATGAACTTCCTCCAATACTAGGCTGCTCCCAAAAAACTCCTTCCTTTTGTGACTGAATTGGGTATTGGCCAATTCAGAATAATCGAAATTTTAGAGGGGTCAATCTTCGACTCACCTCCTCCAACTATGTGGCCGAAATACACTAAGGAAGTTTTCCCAAATTCATATTTAGACATCTTCAGATACAACTATTCTTTTCTCAAGACATGCAACAGTTTCCTCGCATGCTTGACATGATCTTCTCTTGATTTGTTGAATATCAAAATATCATCTAAATAGAAAATTACAAACTCATCAAGGAAGGATCTTAAAACATCATTCATAACTCACATGAATGTAGTTGGAGTGTTTCAAGGATTGAAAGGCATAACCAGCCACTCAATCAATGTCTGTTTGGTTTTCAAAGTAGTCTTCCAAATATCCTCCTTAGCTATTCTAACTTGATGATATCTACTTCTCAACTCTAATTTAGTGAAATATTTTGTATTCTTCAACTGATCTAGAAAATCATCTATTTTGGACAGTATGTATCAATTCTTTATGGTAATTTTATTTAAAGCTTGATAATATACACTCATGCGCCAAGTTCCATCTTTCTTGGGTACCAAAACAATTGAACCACGTAGAGAATTACACCTTTATCTAACAATTTGAGGATTTGTTTGTTAATTTTTAAAATTTCTAGAATTGACATTTGATACATACTGATGTTTGGGATTGGAAAGTCTTGTTGTAGCTGAATTTTGTGCTTAATTCCCATTTTTGGAGGCAATCCATTTTTCTTGAAACATATCTCCATATTGATTGACCACATCAACCAATTTAGCTTTCAGCTTCATGTCACAACTTGCAAAGGGTTCATGCTCGATGGCATTCTTCTGCTTGATCATAAGGAGCACGAGACTCATGCTGGAATTGACCAATCGTTTCATTTGGCTTGTGCTTACCAAAGACAGATTAAGCTTCCTATGATGGGATCTCACAATATACTCCACTTCGTCTTTGAAAAAATGATATTTTTTCTTAAATCTATGGAAAAATGAATTTTTGGTCATACATATATGGGCTTCCCAACACAATTCCAGAAATATCCAACGACACTACATCTAATTCGACTTCATTAACAAAATTGGCAGTAATTGAAAACCTGAAAACACATTTCCTTGTGACCTAAAGATTGGAATCCTTGGTTATCCAACCTAATGGATATGTTTTATGATGAGGCACGATTCCGAGATTCAATTTCTTTTCCAAGCCTATAGAAATTAAATTTTCCTGAGATCCACTGTCAAACAATGTATCAATCTTGTGTGTTTGGAAATAACTCAGATGTGGAACAACTCAATTTTGTTTTCCTCATTTGAAGCATAATTGGAGTTATTTATTACGCTGGTGCTTGCCACATCTTCCTCTTTTCTTGTTTTTTCCATGGCTTTTCCCTTAGTGACTGTGGCTGCAATCTTTGATTCATCACCTAATTCAAAATGCAAGTCTTGTTGTATAGCAGTGTTTGTCTTTTGTTTCCCTTTATTGTTAGATTTCTTTAGTCTTAATTTAGGGTGAAGCTTCCAACAATGCACTTCATCATGGCCATGTTTGGAACAATTCATGCATGCAGATTTCTCCCCTTCTTTCTTAACAGAAGCATTTTTCTTCTACTTTCCTTTGAAAGTCTTTCATTTTCCACCACTCTGGAATGGCTTCTTCTTACCTTCTTCTTGTACATTTTTCCCTCTTTCTTCGAGGTGTGTAGATTGAACACTGACCTCATCAAGATTCGTGGCATTAAACATAAGAATGGTGCATCAAAGATATCTATGTAAACCTCCTTATATATTTCAGCAAAGTATCTTGTGATGGTAAGTCTACTCCTAGCATAAGAGCTCTTCTCCTAAACTCTTGAGTGTACTTTTGCACATTTTGACCTTTTAATTGCCTGGAATTTTTCCAATTCATAATAGCTTTTTGCATATGAGATAAAGTGTGGAATTGTCTTTTTATAGCAGCAATGAAATCAGACCAAGTAATAAAGATCTTACCATGTTTTTTGATCTTGTCTTGAGTCCATGATTCCCACCATACAAGTGCTACACTGTCTATTCTCAATGAAGTCAACTAAATTTTGATATCATCCTCTTGAAGGTTCTAAATTCTACAATACACCTTCAACTGACAAATCCTGTTATCCAGCCTTTCTGCATTAACTTCTCCATTGTACATAGGCAACTCGAATTTAACATCAAGCTTTAGAAAAGATGATTTACCAGTTCCTTTTGTAGAATGATGATGAGTATGAGTAAGTGTTGTAGTAGTGGAAGAGTGTAAAGATGCTTGTGAAGTAGAAGATGAAGAATACGGTGGAGAGGGTGGAGGCTTGCCTCCATTCCCATTACCTCCTTTTCCATTACCTCCTCCTGAAGAGTTGTCTCCTTTGGGAGGTTTGGAACTTTCTCCTTGCAATATGTTATTCCTTTCATCATAGAGGACCTTCAACATCTCTGTCACATTAAAGAAAGCCTTTCTAAAGGTCTTCTCATCTTCTATTATGGTAGGTTCTCCTTCATGAGACATGGTCTCTGAAGGCTCAGTTGCAACTTCGATAAATTAAGGATGTACTAGTGTAGAGGACTTTTGAAACCTAGCTCTTCTTACCCTTGAGCCAACTATAGGGCTTTTAACCAGCTTCCCTTCACCTCTTTTGAGCTTTAACCTTGTTAGCATGACACAAACTTACAAACAATTAAATCCTTCTTTCACAAAGAAAATCTAGTAGGAAAAAACCAGCGCTCGAATACCAACTTGATCTGAAATGGAGAAGGTTAGTAATTATATGCTAATTTCCCATTCAAAATAAAACCCAAGATTCTTATCATTTGCTTATCAAGTTCTTAAGGATTTACCATTTTTTATTAATTAATTGATTCCTATGATATTTTCTTATGTAAATGTTATAAACAATTTAACATAAAAATATATGCTAAACAATAGAAAAATAACAGCAAAAAACATCAAAATACAACACACAACACAAATATTTGATGAGGAGTTCACCCCTCCTGGGCTATGTCTCCTTGGTCCAGATTCTAATTCTTGGGCCTCTCTATTATGCTCAAAATTACAACAAAAGTGTGTTTACAATGTTCAAATTCCTCTGAAACCTTTCTCAATGTGTTCAACATCCTCAAAAATGGCCATCTAAGCCTCATTTTGCATCCAATTTGGATAAGAACTGAAGAATTTATGACTTCTCCTAGTTTTCCCACTATTTGTTCCACAAAATGCTCCAAAACCGACATAATCCCACAAGTTCACTCCAAAAACCGCTAACTAAGTGAGAATTTGGCTGCACCGCGGGCCATAACATATAAGTTGTATTGCAAATCACAATCAGCAAGTGATGCGGGCTCTTATGGTGTGTCGATAGAAACAGGTGATTTGCGATTGCAATATTGCAGACCTGACATGATATTAAATCACAGCCTATAGTATATCACATCCGGGAACTTATTGCTCATCATAATCGGTGAAGAACCAGGGTCTTAAAGTTTGCGATCTTGTTTCTCTTGGGATATGCGATTGTGATATCACATCATAACCCAACCTGTCAGGGGCTGATTTCTATAATATCTTCCCTTCTTACGATTACGATATGTGATATCTCAAATTGCAATTGGCATTGCCTGGGGGTTGATTCTTAACCTAATCCACCTGCGACTTGTGATATGCGACATGCGAGGGCTAATGGCGGCCTGCCACTTGGCACCTCCTCATTCACTGAGACCTTTGCCACATCATCCAATCCTACCCTGTAGACAAGTCAAACTTGAACTTTGACTTGCTCTAAATTTTTCATATGAGCTCGGATTTGAGTGTCATTGGATTCAGAATGATGAGCTCCTCAATTTGAAGTTGAGTTTGACAAAAGCACTTTGATTTTTGAGCATAAACTTGAGCACCTTATCACCCATCCCCTCCCCCTCCAAGAAGAGTTATGGCTGATGATATTAAGCTACCTATCTTTAAAGGGACTGGATCAGAGGATCCATAATAGTTCTAATTTTTATCCAAATAAGTAAGGACAACGAAGTAGGTCCATAATGAAGCTTTAAAGAAAGTGCAGTTTGTCAACACATTTTTAGAGAGAGCACTGACATGGTACAGGAAGTATTCGGGCAATCAGATCAGATCATTTGTAGACATCAAAATATTGCTGGTAAGAGAATTTAAGAAGTCGAAGTTTTATTTGAAGTGTATCGTAGAGCTTAAATAAATTAAACAAAATCCTACTAAGTCTGTGTGGGAATTTGACCAAAGATTCAAGATATTATTAGATCAATTCAGCTTCGAAATAGCTCCACAACAACATAAAAGATGGTTTATAGCTACGCTACTCCCACATATAATATTTCCTTTGTCACAACATAAGATAGAAACTCAAGCCAAAGCTTTAGAACTTGAGATGAAATTAGAAGCTTCACCTATAGGGGATACCAATGCATGTATGCAACACATCTAGTGTTAGATGGAAAATTTGACTCTGCAGATACAATTTATAAATAAAAGTAAGGAAGTTTGTGAAGAAGTATGGTGTACAAAGTCAAAATTAGAAGGCCACTCTAAGGAAGAAATCCCTCTCTTCGGGAACTACATGGCAAGTGGAGCATCGAATCCTTTGAATCCTGAATTAAACTTATGGCACGAGATATGTAAAACTAGAGGTGAAAATCACTCAAAAATATTGCTACCTATTGTAGAAGTATGTCCAGACTCCAAGAAACATATATTGCAAATTATGAAAATCTGTAGGGCATGATGAGAACAAATGTCGATCTTATGAACGAATGATGGAGTGAAGTACTTATGCCTATAGAATGAAAGCTGAAGAATATGGACATGAAGAACATGGAAAGTATAGTGGTTGAGGTGGTTATCAAGGAAGAGGTTGAGCTATTGGTCGAGGTGGTGGAGTTGGTCAAGGTCATGGACAGATTATTTGTTGCAACTGCAGCTAGATAGGTCACTTTGCAAGAGATTGTCAGAATCCTAGTATGACATGTAATTATTCCAAAGAAATTGATCATGTAATTGAGGAGTGCCTATACTTATGGAAAAAATGAAAGAAAATAAAATCAACATATGACATAAAACATTCAGAGGATGACAGTGGAACCAAGGATCGATGAACCTCACATTAATATTGTAACAAGGAGTGGAGCTATGACTAGAAATAATAAAATAAATTGAAGAAAGGAAGCTAAAGCTACATCTGTTAGAAACACTACTGAAAAAAGCTATTATGTCTGATATTCAAAAGGAAAAATAAGTCTTTATGGAAGAAAAGTGAAACTTTATGGATGCGGGAGGTTCGATATCTAGCGTGCAACAGAATCAGAAGAATATCTACAGTGTATTATCTTCGACACAAACGCAAGCTCTGACAATAATGGAACTAGATGCAGCATATGATGTAGATACTTTAAAATATTTTCTTCAAACTTGTATGAAATTATTGCAATATCAAAGAGTTGTAGAAGGACATAAGGAATTGATAGACTCCTACGTATGTAAAGAAGTACCGTGGAGTGAGATGTGAAAGAGTTAACAGTTTACATAGACATGAGAGAACTAGAAAGGAAATGAGGCTTAGTGCATAAATAGGATAATATGACATGGACCAAGTTATTTTACATTTGGGGTCTGAAGCTAATGTCCTAGAAAAAATAAAACATGGGATTTAATAGGTAAACCGAAGTTGCAATGGTCACCTATTCAGCTAAGAATGGCGAATGAACCAAATATTATTCCTCTAGGAAGACTATCAATCATTATAGCCGACATTGAAGGGGTGCGCACTAATATTGATTTTGAAGTGATAGAAATTGTGGATGACAATAACCCCTACCCTGCATTACTTGGACTAGATTGGGCATTTTCCAACATGGCTATAATCATCTTAAAGAAGAGGAAAATGATATTTGAAATAAAAAATATGAGAATGATTGTTCCCTTCGATCCATCAAAAGGAGCAAGGTATACTAAACCAATTAAAGAGGAATACAATGTAGTTGAAATAGCTAACATCTATCAAATGACAACAGAAGAACAAGACCATGTTAACCCTAATCAAGGCAAGTTGAGTTGGGAGCATGACAGTTCACGTGCTTCAGATTCAGAAGAAGAAATGGAAAATTGGCAGAACATGTTGCATGAAGTGTCTACAAGGTGATGTGCAAGAGTTACTAAAGCAGTTCATTGTATGACAGCTGAGGTATGTCACTTACCTTTTTATAATGGTTTGGGTGATATAAATAATTTTATTGAAGAATATGAAGAATAGGTACCAGAGTGTAAAATATTGTTAGCTCTAGATATAGCCCTAAGAGCTACTCCTGGTAAATGGTGGGGTACACATAAGAAGAATATAGGAACTTGGAAAGAATGTCGAAGGCTGATATGGATAATTTTCAATTAGGTAGAAAGAGAGTTGGCACATAAGTATGATGGTCAAACTAATCCTAGAGAGCACATCCAACTATGCATGATAGCATGGAGGGAGATTCCACAAGAAGAATTGGTGCATGGGTTCATCCATACATTAGAGACAATTCCTCAAATCTGGTACTTGAAAACAGAACTTCGACATGGTATTGCGAAATGGGTAGAGATGGTTGATGGGTTTATATTGATATTCAGCTTTGAATATGATTGTCCATGCATAGCTTTAGCCATTCAGATAGTTAAAAATAAGATTTTGAGAATGAAATTCCACTCACTTGGCAACCTGATTGGGTTGTGCAACTACATAATGTACTAGAATTCTACAACATCACTCCAGAAGAAGATGAAGACCCTCACAATATTGACATAGTAGAATCTAAAGGCTACCATGAAGTGAATGAACCTGAGCTATAAATTCCTAATATAAAAAATCCATTAAAGACAAAGAAGGTGAATATAGGATCAGAAGAGGAGTCGAAGTTTGCAACTATAGGAGATTATTGGGATGAAGAAACAGTCAAAAAAGTGACATATCTTTTACATGAATACCAGGAGTTATTTCCCACTAAGTTTTCAGATATGAAGGGCATAGTAGGAGATTTAGGAGTTATGAAGATTCCTCTAAATCCTGATGTGAAGCTAGTTAAGAAAAGGCCTTATAGACTGAATCCAAAGTACAAAGAAAAAGTGAAGAAAGAACTTGACAAAATGATAGCAGTTGGAATCATTGAATATGTGGAAGAATCAGAGTGGGTAAGTCCAATGGTGGTACAAGAAAAGAAAACACAAGGAGAAATAAGGATTTTTGTTGATTTAAGGAAGCTAAATGATGCATGCCTACATGACCCATTCCATACTCCTTTCACGAATGAAGTATTGGAAAATGTAGGAGGTCAAGAAGCCTATTCATTTACAGATGGATTTTAATGATACCATTAGATTAGAATTGCACCTCAAGATCGACATGAGACCAACTTTGCTATAGAATGGGGTTCAGATCAGTATATAGTGATGCCTTTTGGACTGAAGAATGCCCCTGCGATATTTTCAAGAGTGGTGGTTGCAGATTTCAAAGAATATATTCACATGTTTTTAAAAGTATACTTCAATGATTGGACTGTATTTGGGTTATTGAAGAAACATAATACGAGTTTAAGGTTGATGCTCGACACATCTAGGCAGTATCAGATTTCTCTAAATATTAAGAAGTGCATATTATATGTACCTTTTGGTATATTACAAGGACATATTGTTTGCAAGCAAGGATTGATGGTGGATCCTCGAAGATTGCTATTATTGTGAATTTACCTCTACCAAAGATAGTGAGACAGCTTGACACCAAATTAGGAAATATAGGATACTACAGAAAATTTATCAAAGGATATGCACAAATCACTGTGCCTATGGAAAAAATGCTGAAAAAACATGTAACATTCCTATGGAATGAAGAATGTCAAGAGAGCCACGACACACTAAAAGGAAATATGGTAACTACTCCTATACTGGTATTCCTAGATTGGAATAAGGAATTTCATGTTCATGTGGATGCTTCATTCATAGGTTTAGGAGTGTTATTGGAACAACTTGCTGCAGGAGAAATCGATCACCCTATAGCTTTTGCAAGTAGGAAATTGTCTAAGGCAGAGAAGAACTATAAAACTACAGAGAGGGAAGGATTGGCTATGGTATATGATTTACAAAAGTTTAGAAATTATTTATTGGGATCACATTTCAATATGTTCAAAGATCACTCTGCACTAAAGTATTTGGTCAATAAGCCTGTTTTAGGAGGAAAGATTTGTAGATGGATATTATTGTTTCAGGAGTATGATTTTGTTGTTGTTAAGCTAGGAAGACTAAATGTTCAGTCTGATCATTTTTCAAGGTTGGAAACAGGAGAAGAACCAACAAATATAGAGGATAATGTTCTTGATGCACAGCTATTTGCAATGAGGGTTGCAAATGATCAATTCATTGATATTATCTAGTTCTTAACCACATGAATGACACCTTAAGAATACATAATGCAGCAGAAGAAAGAACTCGTGGTTAAGGAAAAATATTTTTAACTAATAGCAGGACATTTATACAAGATGGGACCAGATTATCTATTGCAATGATATTTCCCTAAGCATGAAAGACATATAATTTTAATAGAAGCTCATAGTGGCACAACTACTGGACATTATGCAGGAAAAGCCACCACGAAGAAAATTTTAAGAGTAGTATTATGGTGGCCTACACTACACAAGTACGAAAAGGAGTATTTTCGAGCTTGTGACATCTACCAAAGAATAGGAAAACCTTCAAGAAGAGATGAAATTCCACTAGTGCCACAAGTAACATTGTAGGCTTTTGATAAATGGGCTATTGATTTTCTTGGACATATCAATCCACTAGGAAAAATATTGGTGCGAGGTGTATAATCATTGCGAGTGATTATTTGACAAAGTGGGCTAAAGCACGATAAGCAAAGGATTGCAGCATGGAAATTGTTGTGAAGTCCATCTTTGAATACATATTGTCTAGACTTTGGTGTCCAAAGTTATTGATGAGTGATCAAGGATCAGATTTCTTGAACAAGACCATTAAAGCATTAACTGGGGAATTTCAAGTTTACCACCAAAAGAGAAATCCTTATCACCCTTAGGGAAATGGAACTACGAGAGAATTCAATGTAATTTTGAAGAATTCGTTGACCAAGGTATGTAATGTAAATAGGGACGATTAGGATCTTAGGATTCCATCAATATTATGGGCTTATAGGACTACATGCAAAAATTTGACAGTTCAGACACTGTTTAGGTTAGATTATGGGAAAGAAGCTATGATTCCCATGGAATATATTGTCCCTAGCCTAAGAATTGCAACTTTTACAAATATGGTATACCCCGACATAATGGAAGAAAGGATGTCGCAGTTACTTGCTCTGGAAGAAGACATGTTTATAGAAGGATTTCATCAATGAGTACAAAAAAACAAGAGAAAATGCTTAGCATGACAAGCACATTAAGAAAAAGAAGTTCCAAATAGGAGACTTTGTTCTCCTCTATGACAGTAAGTTTTTGAAATTCCCGAGCAAATTCAAAACACATTTGTTGGGCCTATATGTTATTAAATATATTACCGATGGAGGTGCAGCGTAGTTAGCGAAGTTAAATGGAGATTTAATTCGGGGAAAAGTAGATTGAAGTAGATTGAATTTGTACAAGGAAAATCCTGACCCTATAGCTTCTCCTTAAAGAACAAAGAAGGAAAGTCTTAGTGTCACATGCAGTAGAAAGTGGACACTAGACTATAAACTACGCTGCAAAACGAGCTTCGCAAAGACAGTACTTCTGTATAGTTGGAAATATGTCCAAGCTCACAGGAACTGTGATGTAAGACAAAGGTGCACTACAATAGAGGACGTGTCAAAGTTCGTTGGAAAAGTAGAAATATGACTGTTAAAAGGGAAAAGACAGGCATAAAGTTTCATTTAAGATGACAACTGGCAAAATTTAATGATAGATATGCATTTAATGGTGAAATCTAAACATAATCACGACAAAATAAAATCTAATGATGTGGTTCGAAGACCGGAATTGTTATAAATGGCTAAATCTCTCTCAGATTAAGAAATTTTCTAAATTGAGAGCTCGAGTGATTAATTATGCGAAGAAGTTGCAGGAGACTTCACTGTGTATGTGGACTAAGCGATATTGGGAGGACATTATGCAAGCATTTTATGAGCAGGGATTGTCTGGAGTCATAGAAGTCACAGATACATCCATGCCAGTAGCTGAAACACCCACAGTGGTAGAATCGTTGCCACAAAAGTTGTGGACATCACCAAGGCATAAGTAACCAAAGGAAGTAAGAACTAAGAAAAAGCAGGACAAGAAGCATGCCAAACTTGTGAAACCTCAAAAGAAACCGGAGGAGGTCAAAATTGAAGAATATGTGGAGGAAATTCAGGCTAAGGAAGGTGACACAATGTTCATCTCACCTTTTCCCTCATATATTCCGTCGAGGAAGCTAAATGCCAAACCACTAAAGGATTCCAAGCACGCAAAGTATGAGACATCCACACCATTATTATTGGAAGATGTGCAATTTGACAAAGAGATTTTAGTAAAAATCCTGCAGCTAAGATTCACATATAATTATTTTAATGACCAGACAAAGTACACACAGTTCACACCAGACCGGTAGTTGCAGCAGGTTCACTACCCAGATAGCGGAGTGATGACATTGGATCCATAGCAATGGGAAAATGGGTTTGCGCAGTCAAAACTGCTCAACATGTTGAATGTGCCCCACTTCGGCAGAATTTCATCAAGCAAAGCATGTGTTTGATAACTATTGGCATTGATACATGATGGACACCTGTGGATGGGGAATAAAATCCCCATAGACTGAATGTTGATATAGAGGATCATTAGATTACCATACCAAAGGCAGAACTCCATGGAAGAATTTGTGGGAAAGGATCAGGACCGCACTGTGGAAGAGAATGTGAAGAAGAAATATGGGTTGGTCAAAGGAAACAAGAGCTATGACATAAACGTGATCATCGACCAAGAGTCTACTTCGCCACACATATTTGGCCAATAAAATTATGAGCAAGTGCCACGCAAATGAAGTTCCTTTTTCGGTGGTTTCTTTAGCTACGCAGTCTGCAGATGGAGTCTAGTATAACTGGGCTGCCTATTTATGCAAGGAATTCCTAGATGACTTCCGTGAGGTCCAGGAAAAAGGTACATCTTTCCACTATGCCTGGATAACATTAATCATTGTTATGTTGGCATAGAAGGAGCTAGAGGATACACAATTTCCTCCAATAGAAGAAGATGTATGTGAGGTGACACAGTATGCTTCGTTGTGGCATATAACTCAACCATTGTGCACACAAGAAAATAAAATCTTTTTTATATTATATCAAATGGATCTATACATGTTGGTAAACTAGCATCCATGGCTTTCACCAAGTTTTCACATATAATAAAACCCTGTGGTGAGGTTCAAGGTGAAATTTCATATATTGTACATACAGGCGCGCAAAGATTCGGAGAAGGAATGTCATGCGTTTCCATATATGGTCAAAGGGAATGATCTGGTAGAAGTAGTGCAAAAATAGCCCATAAATTGGATGACTTCACTGGAGGAGGCTAGATGCACAACAACAAAAGAAGAAGAGCTAGACACTTCGCACCATTGTGAAGGTAGTGGAAAAGACAAGGAGAAGGAGGAAGAAGAAGAGGAAGAGGAAGAAGAACACCATGAAGAAGAACATTATGAAAGAGAGGATCCTCAAGGAGCCAAGGAGACGACTAAGGAGAAAGAAAAGGCAGGAACAAAGAAATTTGTCGTAGATAAAAGGAAGAGCAAAGGTGAAGCTTCCATCAAGCCCAAAAGGAAGCATAAGGTGGATAAATCAAAAGAGATGACACCAATTGTTCTCACTAAGGGATACTTGGATCAAATTGGAGATAAGGTTTAGGAGATCATAATGGAATCTTGGAATAGGGTGGAAGATCACTACGGTGAACTTATTGTAGGTGTGCATGAGAGGATTGTGAAGTTCAAGATTTTGGCATTATCAGTTAGACAGTCTGCACAAATACAGGGAAGGATAAAAAAGGAATACCAATCTTGCCTACCTTTGTAGCGAGGCTAACACAGATACCTGCAAGGGCTCTACTATTTGAATCAATAGAAATTCAGCACTAGGCCAAGGAGTGGACACATATAAACATGAAAATTGTAGCAGTGTCACTGCCAAGGTTACATAAGCTATATGAGGAAATTATAGAGGAATTAAAGCTAAGGGAAGAGTGCACATCACATATCAACATGAAGTAGCAGGCTACGCTGTCATATAAGCTTGAACAAATAATACAAGAGAGAGATTAGATAGAAAAATAATATCAGCAACTGAAGGACATAGTAGAAACAACATGTAAGGGAATTCTGGACATAGAGGTTTGCGAAGAGGAATCAACAAAAGAAAAGGTCGCAAAGATCAGCCTTACAATCAAGGAGTAGAAAGACAAATTTTAAGTGGTACAGTTTGAGTATGGGGTAAAGATCAGTGAACTATAGTTAAATTTGTAGCCAGCTACGCCAGTGGAATTAAGACATCAAAGGGAGGTTGACCTGAAGTTAGTCATGGTTAGATTCTTCGCAACATTGGCAAACTACAAAAAACTACAGGGTGAATGTTTGTAAATTTAGACATTACTGTAGGAATATCCAAATATTCAAAAATTACAAGAGGAAATGATGTAGAGGCAGCAAGAGTTAGAGGAGAGTCAAGCAATTGTGAAGACATTCCCTATATCATAGAATATCGTAAAGATTAATGAATCGAAGGTGTTGTAGAAGATGATCTAAGAGATGAAGAGGGAAGATCAAACATTGATAGAAAAAATTCAGCCTTGGCAAGATGCCTACCTTTAGCTGTCATAGACAGTAGATGAGAAGCTTCAGGAGCTTCGGCAAAAGGAGGCAACTTTGCTACAAAAACCTACATATCATGTAATAGAAGCATTGTTGTTGGAAGCATGCAACGAGGATAAAAAAATGAAAAAATTACGAGTCATAGGCAAGAAGGCATATAATAGAATTGTAGAATAAATCAGAGGCAAAGCAGCTAAGTGATTTGGGACGAGTCACATGTGAGTGTTGGGGTGATCAGGAGCTTAAAATTTTCCAAAAAATCAAAATTGTTAGAAAGATGTGGAACCCTAACGACCACGTAGATTTTGTCATCCTAATTTCGGCGCAACTCATTTCGCGGAAAGACGATATCATATGCTCAAGATATCACATTTTGATCATTTTGTCAAACAGACGAATTTAAAAAAAAGGATAGCCCAGTCAAGAGTCCGTACTACTGACGTGGTGCTGACTGGGCAAGTGATATGGTAAGTTTACTTGGTCAAAATTATTCTCTAACTAATTGGGGGGTGGCAAGTGGCACCTTGTTGGTGGTCCAAGTGGAAAGTTTTGTGTGGTCTAGGTGTTTTTGTGGTGGCCAATATTAGGCCGCCATGTGGTAGCCAGAGGACCACCAAAATCATGCAAGGGTTTGGTCGTAGGTAGCAAGGGTCGAACTAGTGATCACCCAAACACTAACGTAAAGGCTTCATTATTACACCATATCAACGTTCCTTAACCATATATTTGTTTGTTTATATGTAAATAGACATGTGTGCACACTTTGGGAAGTGGGGCTAGCCCACACAGTTTATAGACCGCCCATATGAACGCGGCCACATCTAACCTCCAATATTTAATGTGACCGCTGGAGGGAGGGGGCTAGTGTCGGGGGCTAGCCCCTAGGTGTAAGGCCCCTCCATATGACCATTATTTTGGGTTTTAGGTCTCAATAACAAATTTAACTGTCTCACAAATCCGCCTGAATTTCAGCGGATTTGGTGGCCCCTTAGCAGAAGATGGGGTGAATTTGTAGGAAGATGCCAGATTTTGTGTAATTTGTAGAGTGAATGGTGGAGAAACTAGGAGAGGTCATAAATTCAATAGTTTTTTACCAAATTGGGTGCAAAAAGAGGTTAGATAACCATTTTTGGACATTTTGGACTCAGTAGAGTAGGTTTCAGAATCAAAGGAACACTTCTAGATAGGCTTTTTACAGATTGAAGTCGATGGGGGCCATGGTCAACCATAGTATTGAATCAATTTATGGAGGAATTTGAAGATGGAGATGACCTTGCAAGGTTTTTCCAGCCTCCATGTGCTTTCTACAATAGCTGTTACATCAGTGTTGTGGATTTTATTCTTCTTTTATATATGTGTTTTGGAGAAGAGACTTGTTTATGTACTTCAAGTGGATTGTGGTACTGTTGATGCTCTATGAAGTCGGAGTATGGTGTCTTGCTGTAAGATGTCTTTGGTTTCTTAAATTTTACATGTTTGATTGTAGGTTTACATGTATATGGAGTGATAACTCTTGCATAATTTGTTTCTTTGAAGGAGAAACTAACCATTCCATTTCTCAGCACTTTATGTACTCTTCTTGTTCTACACATTGAGCATAATGAGAAGGGGTCATTCCTTTAGAGTTGATCCAAGGAGATATAGCCTAAGAGGGGCAAAATCCTTTAACAATGGCTATTGTATTACTAATTGATGCATGCATCCATTCAGTGTTTTGATTTCATGTTTAAATTTTTTCATGAAATTAACTTAAGAAAACAAACATAAAAACTCATGTTTTTACTTGCTATTTTTGGAGTATAAACCTCAAGCACATTTTTGTATTCTGATGAGGATCTTAGTATAGAAAACTAATATTCAACATTCAGATCAAGTTCGTATCAGAGCATTGGTTTGCTTTGTGCAAGGAGGAATTGACTGTTGTTTGCAAGTGAATTTGTTTTGAAGCTCAAGTGAGGAGAATTTTTTGGAAAGGAGAGCAAGATTGTTACAATCTCTACCACTAGTTCTACCTCAAGTTGCAGTAGAAGTTTCAAGAAAAGCATGTCTCAAGGAGGAGAGCCTACAAGAATTTCATAGGATGCGAAATTTTTTAGATATGCTTTTTTAGACATGGCAGAAATGGCGAAATTCCCCTATGAAGAGAGGAATACCAAATTACAAAGTTAAAGCTCTAGATCTCCAAGAGGAGAATGTTCTCTAAGGGAAGAAGGTAACAATAATGGTGATAAACCACCATATTCTCCACAATCTTCATGCTTTTCTGCAACTCTTATGCAAGATGCTAGTATAGAAAGTCCCTCGGAGGAGTAACACGGACAAGTTTGTACCTTTTTTCCACATGATGTGGAGGATGAGGTTCTATCAACACCCAAATTCAAGGAGCTGAAAGAAGAGAGCCAAAGAGTCCAAGAGGACACATCTAGAATCAAAAGAGAGTTTAAAAGAATATTTTTAGGTCAATCAAAATATGAGGCAAATGGTAAGCATTTACACGCTTCCTATTTACATGAAAGTGCTGATGTAAATTCATATGAAATGTTTGAAAAACATAGCAAAGGCATTGGATCCAAGTCCTTGACCAAGATGGGTTACAAGGGAGGAGGCATTGGATCCAAGCCCTTGACCAAGATGGGTTACAAGGGAGGATGCCTTGGAGTAGACCATCAAGGCTTTAAAATTTCAATGAAGGCAAAGGATAGGTCTAAATATGAAGGCTTAGGCTATGTTGCAAAAGAATATTGGTCTGCTAGTGACAACTCATGGGTATCGTGTTCGTTTTTCCATAAAAGAGGACATGAGGAGGCAAGATGTTGGGATTTGCATCCAGAATTGGTACCTGCTTGGTTCCTCAAGTATAAGGAGGACTTGAAGTGCATAAAATATCCAAAGAGAGATAAACAAGTTGAAAAATATATGAACCCAAGTTCTTATTTCCATGCAAGTTCCTCACAAAAGAAGCATAAGCCAAAGGACAACAAAAGAGGTATAATTGTCCTGTTAATACAAATGCTTTTCATAATGGAAAACAACATGTTGATTTGAATAACATGTTGAAAAATGTGTTTCCATGTAGCTTTTTCCTTTCATCTAACCATTGTGTAGATAAGTGCTATAAAATGAAAGAAATCATCAAGAAGATGTTTATGGCTAATGGAATTGAGAACAAAAAGAAAAATATCATCTAAGGTTAAAGACATGTGAGCCAAGAGAAGCCCAAAATAAAATTTTCACTCACTTCAATATTAGTACGCATTGGGTCAAGAAGTGGTGGAAATTGTTTCCACAACTTCATCTTGGAAAGGGCAACCAAATTATGCAAGCACGAGAAGAGGAAGCGACAAAGGAAAAAGTGGTGCAATGTGCGACCATCCTTGAAGTAGCTCCAAAAGAAGATAAAGTTCAAATACAAGGTTCATTTACCTATTTGGGTAAGAAATCAGTGGACAATTTGTTCAATTGAAGTTTGTAAATCTTTGTTTTGCACTAGCTGCATATCCCCATAGTTGGGAAATTTGTAAAAGTGATGTTCATAAACAAATCACTTATATGCAACAATATTTTCTTTAGCATCATTATGCTAGTTTGATTTGTTGATATTCGAATTGAATGGAAAATTTGGGAATCAAGTTTATTCCATATTGTAAAATGAATTTCTATTTGTAGTTTAATAAAGAATTTTAAAACTATTCTATGAGTGGTTGCATCACATTCAGTATATTACAAATGTGTTAAGCACCCAAGTTATGAAAGTATTCACTATGTGAAACTTGTTTTGTTTCATTTGTTAAAGTATTTTTGGGATCTTATCCTTGATAAGGATTTTGCGGAAGAGCCTCATGGGAATTCTTCTTGGGAGGGGTGTTGATGTGGATGGCCATAGCAACATGGACAAGCCGAGAAGAACATTGAACTTGAATTCTTTGTTCAGGTTATATTTCAAGTTTATCTTGAGAAAGAGCCAAGAAAAGTACAGGTCAAGGCACTACAATCATCAATTGGATCGAGTTTGGAAAAGTGAAGGAACTGTACCTTCAAATGCTGAACAATTGAAAGTGAACTTTTGGGGACCAAAAGCTTTCAGTGGGGAAGAGTGATGAGGAGCTCAAAACTTGCCAAAAAATAAAAATTGTCAGAATCATGTGGACCTAAATGACCGCGTAGATTGCGTCATTCTCATTCTAGCAAAACTTGTTTCGCTGAATACCGATATCATATGCTCAAGATATCACGTTCTGATCATTTTTCCAAACAAGCAAATTTAAAAGAAAGGACAACCCTGTCCACAATCCATACTACTGACGTGGCACTGACTGGGTAAGTGATATGGTAGGTTTACTTGGTCAAAAGAATTCTTCAATGAATTGGGTGGTGCCAAGTGGCAAGTTTTGTGTGGTCTACGTGTTTTTGTGGTGGAAAATCTCAGGCCTCCACGTGGCAACCCAAGGACCACCAAAATGGTGCAAGGGTCTAGCTGAAGGCAATAGGGGATGAAACCGTGAACTCCCAAACACTAATACAAAGGGTTTACGATCACACCATACGAGCATTTCTCAACCATATATGTTTTTTATATTTAAATAGACATGCACATGCAATTTGGGAAGTGGGGCCACTCCATGCGGTTTATAGACCGCCCATGTGAACACAGCCATGTCTAACTGCCAACATATAATGTGACTGCCAGAGGGAGGGAGCCAGCATCAAGGGATAGCCCCTGGGCACATGCCCCCCCCCATATGAACATTATTTTGGTTTTTAGGCCTCGACGAAAAAATTAACTGTCTGCCAAATTCGCTCGGATTTCAACAGATTTGGTGGCCTATTAGCGGAAAATGGGGTGAATTTCTAGGATGATGCCAAATTTTGTGCAATTTCCAAAGCGAATAGTGGAGAAACTAGGAGAGGTTATAACTTCTCCAGTTTTCAACGTAATTGGGTGCAAAAAGAGGCTAGATAGCAATTTTTGGACATTGTGGACTCAATGGAGCAAGTTTCAGAATCAAAGGAACACTTCTAGATTTGATTTTTGTAGATTGAAGTCTATGGGTGCCATGGTCAAACATAGTCTTGAATCAGTTTATGGAGGAGTTTGAAAATGGCGATGTCCATGCAGGGGTTTTCTAGCCTCCATTTTTTGTATCTTTTATTCATCTTTTCTCTATGTGTTTTGGAGAAGAGACGTGTTTGTGTATTTCAAGTGGATTGTGGTATTGTCAATGCTCTATGAAGTTGGAGTATGGGGTCATGGTGTAAGATTCCCTTGTTTGCTAAAATTTTACATGTTTGAATGTTGGTTTACATGTATATGGAGTGATAACTCTTGCAGAAGTTGTCTCTTTGAAGGAGAATCTAACCATTCCATTTCTCAACACTTTGTGTAATCTTCTTTTTCTAAATGTTAAGCATAATGAGAAGGGGTCATGCCATTAGAGCTGCTCTAAGGAGATGTAGCCCAGAAGTGGTGAATTCCTTTAACAATGGATGGTGTATTACTAATTGATGCATGCTTCCATTAAGTGTTTTGATTTCATGTTTAAAGCTTTTCATGAAATTAACTTAAGAAAACACACATAAAAACTCATGTTTCTACTTGCTATTTTGGAGTACAAACCTCAAGAACATTTTTGTATTCCAATGAGGATGTTAGCATAGAAAACTAATATTCCACGTTTAGATCATGGGAGCCTATTGGGCATAACCCAACTTAGCCATATTTTGGGCAAGAAACCTGAGTTTTGTGCAGTGCTTAGTAGAAAAGATGTCGCGGAGTATGAAGTGGACCATGCAGTAGAGAAGTGGAGCACAAAAAAGACCACGCAATAAAGTCACTGTGCAACATAAGGGGATTCAGGACGAATCACCTTCCTTTATTGTAAAAAGCATAAAATATTGTAAAAGTTGATGGTTTTGGACCATAGTCCCTTATAAGATGAAAACCATGGTATCAGGTCCATGGTAATGTAGCTATGTAATCCCTCATGTAATAGTATATATAGGGATAAATAATAAAGAATAGGATCATCTTACGATCACATCATGTATTGAATGGTTGAATCTTTGTGACTAGATTTTGTGGCGAAGTAAAGGCTCTGCAGGTGAGTGCATAGAGGCCTAAGTTTGCAGCTAAGTGTGTAGATGACCTACAACTAATTGTGAAGGTCAATAACTATTTTTTGTACAAATTATATATTATAAGCAATAGTTCTTGTGAATGTAGTCTCACATTGGGATGAACCATGGTAAAATTTGTGTCTCATGTGTTGATTTATTTATTATCTTCACTTTATTTTAGTACTGTGAAGTTTATGGATGTTTATGTTATGTTTAAGTGAAGAATGTAATTCTATGAAGTAATATGTAAGTGAAAAGTAGTTTATGTATTTGAAGTAATTAGGCTGCAAAAACCTGGTTCTGCAACCTCCCATAGTCACTTCGAGTGAGATTTCGACTTGCTTGTAGGTCATTGCCGAAAGGGCTAGTGACTGAGGTTTTTGTTGGAGCGCAATAAAGTCCGAACCTGGGTCATCCCAACTAAGCCAGCACCTACACTTGACATACAACATATACACCTACACCTGACATACAAACACAACACATACACCTGTATTCAGTGTACAATACAACACATATACCTACACCTGGTTTATAACACAATACATATACATACATGAAGTACAAAAAAACGAATACACATGTCACAATACCACGACTACGCACTACACATACATAGTACCACATGTACACAAAACAACATGTACAACATGCACATAATACCACATGTGCACAACACATATATGACATGGAAAAAATACATGTACACAGTACCATCTATACACAACACCACCTGAACAACATGTACACAACACCACGAGTACAGAACACCACCTGCGCAATGTGTACATCACACAACATGTACAAAACATCACCAGAAAAATGTGTACACAACACCACATGTGCACAACACCACATCCGCAACATGTACACAAAACCACATCTGCAACATGTACACAACACTACATGCATGACATGTACATAGCACCACATGCACGACATGTAAACACCACCACCTACATAATACCCCATGTATAACATGTACACGACACCACATGTGCACTCGTACACACAACACCACATATCCAACATTTTCACAACACCATATGCATACAACAAGCATATCCATCATGTCTGTAGTACAATATGTACAAAACACCACATATCTAACATGTACATAGCAGCATCTATACCCAACACTGTGTATGCAATATGCACAAAACACCATATATAAAATAGTAACACAAAACCATAGGTACAATCACTAAATATACAATATGCACAACATATTCACAATAGTACCACTGCACATCCAAAACCACACTGTCTCTACCAAGCAACCTTTCTTCCATTGTCTCTCCACCATCCATGTTTATCGTAGCATGCCATGGATTACACTGTTTTGATTCCATTGATGTATCTCTCAACATTACCTGCCCATAACATAAACATAGGCATATTATAAGCACATAATATCAACTCATATCCACATGATACTGACCTCATAAATTTTTTGAGGCTACTCTTCCCACTTGATTCCCCATAAGACCAGGAACCTCTTTCATGCCATTCACCTGCATAAGTTGTCATTCCTCAACAAGAATGATCCATGACAACCTGTTAGATAGTGACATAGATACATATAATATTCATATATATAAACATTAGCATAAAACAATCATGATCCTGTCAGACAATGACATACATATATACATATATACATATATACATATAAACATTATCATTAAACAATCATGATTTTTGACAACCTTGTCAGACAATGACATACATGCATACATGTATACATATATAAACATCAACATAATCATCATCACAAAATAATTACCAAATATCATAAGGTCAAGGTTAAGAGAACTCCCTTTATCCATGCACAACATGCACAACATTAAGAACAATAGTTCCAAACTTAGCCAAGGCATCTGACACGTCAAATCCATTTAATTTACCTTTCTTGATTACTTTTCTCATGATTGTCCTACCACCATCCATTTACGTCAATGAACCCAATTAATCTATCTAACTGTCATATTCTTGCCTTAAACTGCCATTATACATACACTGAGCTTCATCCGGGTCTTACATTACCTATTAGGTTTCATTGAGCTCTCCCCAAGCTCCACTAACTTCCCTCTTCCCCCAACCAATTCCCCAGACCCTCAAAACATAAAAAACAATAAAAATAAATGCACAGGAAGATAATCATGAAAAACCAATAGTAATATGACACTAAAAGCAAAGTGGCAAGGCCTTGCACCAGAAACAATCAAAACCCATAATCAAGTTCAAGAAAATAACAAAATACTGAAGGCACAAAAATAGCAACAAACACCATGACTCAATCCCCATGGGTTCCCAATTCTTCTAAAGGAAAGCTCAACTTGAACCTTCTTTAAGATTTCATGGCAGTCTCTTTTTCTAGGCAATCCCCTACATCATACTACCATAAACACATAACTGTCAATGCATAAATAAACATAACAATATATCAGTTACCTTACCTTGTTGTGCCAAGCACGTTGCCTTGCAATTTGACACATCCACACCATCTCTCAAGGGACTCAAATCCTTTGACAAATCTAGACAAAATAAAAACTAGCTTAATATATCTAATAAATACATGTTTAGGAATATAACATATATCCACATAATATCAGACAAAATCTAGGTTAAGAAGACTTCATGTATTCAAAGCATTCATTCATTTGGAATTTTGGTTTCCAAACATAGCGAAAGGAATTATCACTCAATTCATTTCTTTTACCTTTAACTTGTTGCAACTAAGTCTTATTATGTACTGTTACATCACCCAACAGATAGTTATATAAATAAATGAACTATTACTTTGTCATGCTAATAGCATGCATGTTGCCTTGCAATTGTTTACACATGTCAGCCACATGTTCCAAGGATCAAAACATCATGTCTGTTAATTGAAATCAACATTTTCCAAGACTAACAACCATGTCATAATTAACAATCAACTAATTGTCTCTAGTCATAATACTACAACTATCATTGTCTATTACCCACTTACACTGAAGTACATATCAGTTGTTTCATAACATATTGTGTTAGTACAAGCATCTTAAAACAAGATCATTCATTCATGTAATCTGATAGACACATACTCATATCATGCAATTAATCAAACATTCAAACAAAAAATAGACAACATAATAGATACCAAACTCTCAATCACCAAATAGAAGACATAATCAAACTCATACCCTTAGTGTATCTTAGGGGAGGCTATCACACCTACACAAATCAATCCATATTAGTATGACATAATATCACAATATATTAACTCGCACCTTAATTTCATAACCATAATCATTTGCATAGGCCAATCCATATTAGTATGACATAATATCACAATATATTAACTCGCACCTTAATTTCATAACCATAATCATTTGCATAGGCCAATCCATATTAGCACAAAACATAATAACATCAAAACCTCAGCGGCAATGAACATAACCATCAAGCATATGACTACAATGCATACAAAAACAAGTTACTATCATTCATTACTATCCAACACAGGTGCATATGATTACACTAATCAACTCGCATCTAGCATGCATGTAACCACAACATCAAAAGAATGAAAGATATGTATATAACCATAACGCATATAAAAATTCATTAACTAACATACCTTCATGCCAAACATACAATACCTATATGATGATCTTCTCTTATCATGAAGTCTAGTATCACAACCTCATTTTGATTTTTTGCATCTCCTGCTCTATCTCAACCAACACATCATCATCATTATGACATAAGTTGCAACAATGAATCTCACAATGGTTCTATGACCTACTATGCATGCATAACCATAAATATAACAATACATGCATTAAAAACATATAGACACTGACATGCATAATGAACACATATGTGACCGACATTTATGCATGACAAACACATCCTAACCAAAACATCATCAAATTATACCTAACAATGCAACTGTAACAATGACCACCACCATGCATACACAACAAGCACATAGACTACAAGCAAAAGAACACATATGAAATTGACATGTATACATGAAAAAAAACATTCCACCCATCTAGTCCAAGTGTTGAACGATAATCTAATACCACTCTGTAACTCCCTCCTCCCACATTTACCCGTTACCGACCTACCAGAGTAAGCATGTGATGAAGAGTTAGTATGATATGATTCAGCCTCTTAGTTTGAGGTATTCATGGAAATAATAGCATTTTTATTATTGGATTTTAAAATAATAATGGCTCAATTACTATTAAGGGCATGGATTCCATGGAATTCTTGCTTGGTGAGGTTAGGTTGGCATCAAATAGACCAAGGAAGAATTCAACCAATTTCTTGGCCAATTTATTCTATATGGTGTGAGGGGATAAGTGGGGTTATTAATTCGATGGCATAGAGGATATCCTCATAGAGAATGCACTTGGGCATAGGGACATAATTAAATCCTTTCTCCAGGAGGATTAGGGTTGGTGGTTGATGGTTGGGGAAAGAAAGATGAATGACAATAGGAGGGGAGGTGGAAGAAAAACATTATAGAGTTGAAGAGCAAGGGTGAGAGTGATCAGGTACTCAAAATTAGGCTCAAAAATGAAAGTGTCATAATAATGTTAAACTTAACTTCAGATCAAAGAGCACGCCATTCTAATTCCAACAGTGTGAACACTTAACTCCGAGATCATATGCAAAAGTTAGAGAAAGTCAAATGCAAAAGTTAGAGCAAGTCAAAGTTCAGGTTTGACTTGCTCATATGGTAGGATTGGATAATGTTGCAAGGTCCTTCAGTGAATAAGGATGCACCAAGTGGCAAGCTTCCATTGGCCCCCACATGTCACAAATCACAATCCCAGGCAAGTCGACATTAGAAATCAGCCTTGAAGCAGGGAAGGATGAGATGCGATAAGGCAGACGGGAAGGTTTTGAAGAAACGACCAGAGGAGAGTTGACATGGATCAAAATCATATATCGGTGAAGGGTTGCATTACATAATCGACCCCTAGCAGGTACCAGGTTGCGATGCGATATCAAAATCACAAATCGCAATGGTACAAAGTTCCGCATATACAAAACCTCAGTTATTTGCTGAATTGTGAAACGTGATAAGTCCCCGGATGCGAGATGTTTATAGGTTTTGATTAATACTCTCGTCAGGTCCACCACATCCTAATAACATATCGCCCACTGTGTTCATAAGACCATAAGCCTGTAGAACTCAGCCAATTCTTATTTGTGATGGACAGTCAGTTTTTATAGATTATGGTCTGCAAAACTCAGCCAATTGTGATTTGTGATGGATAATGTGTGCTGACAGATTATGGTCCCATGCATGGCAAAATTCTCGCTTGATTAGCAGATTTTTGGAGTGAAATTGTGGATTCCTATAGGATGTGGAGCAATTTGTGGAGTGAATAATGGGAAAACAAGGGAAAGTCATCACTTCTTTAGTTTTTCACTAAATTGGATGTAAAAAGAGTCTAGATAGTCATTTTTGGACATTCTGAACTAATTGGAGCAGGTTTCAGAAGCATTTGAGAATTGTAGACAAATTTTTTTATAGAGGGTTAACTCCTTTATCATGTTCTTGTTGAAATGTGTTTTTGATGATGTTTTGTACATGTTTATACTGTTGTTCAGTTTCTGGTTTATGTTAAATTTCTCATAAAATTAACATAAAAAATCTTCATTTCACTTGCAAAAATTGATGAATCCTTAAGCACAATGAAAGCATTTTGTTAATAATCTAAGGTGGATCTTTGCACTACAAACTAATATTATAAATGAGATAAAATGTGGTATCAAAGCACCAGGTTTTATTTGTGAAAGAATGATTTAATTGTTTGCAAGTTTATGTCTTGCTTACAAGGTTAAAACTCAAATGGGGTGAAGGAAATCTAATTGGAAGCCCTGATGTTGGGTTAAGGGGAAGAAGAGAAAGGTTGCCACAATTTCCATCACCCATTCAGCCGCAAGTTGAAGTTGAGTCTCCAAAGATCATGTCTCATGAAGAACCTACAAACATGATAGAAGATGAAAAGACCTTCAGAAAGGCTTTCTTTGATATGACATAGATGGTGAAGGTCCTTTATGAAGAGAGGAATAGTCAGTTTCAAGGAGAAAGTTCCAAACCTCCCAATGGAAAATTCTCTTCAAGAGGATGTAATGGAAAAGGAGGTATTGGGAATGGAGACAAACCTCCACACTCTCCACCATATTCTCCATCTTCTTATTCACAAGAATATTCACCCTCTTCCATTAACACAACCCTTACTCATACTCATCATCATTCTTCAAAAGGGACTGGTAAATCACCTTTTTTAAAACTTGATGTTAAATTCAAGTTTCCCATGTATAATGGTGAAGTGAATGCATAGAAGCTTGACAATTGGATTTGTTAGTTGGAGGTCTATTGTAGGATTCAAAACCTTTAAGAGGATGACATAAAGATTCAGTTAGCTTCCTTGAGAATGGAGGGTGCAACACTAGTATGGTGGGAATCAAAGACCCAAGAGGAGATTTAAAAACACGGTAAGATATCAATTGCTTGGAATGATTTCATTACTACAATTAAAAGAAAATTCTACCCTATAGTTTATATGGAGAAAGGCATCACTAATTGGTAGAAATTTAGACATATTAAAGGTCAAAATGTGCAATATTACACGCAAGAATTCAGAAAAAGGTCTCTGATGTTAGGTGTATATTTACAATCGCATGGCACATTGTTGAAGTACATAGGGGATTTACATAGTTACCTTAGGCATACTATCTTAATGTTTAATCCCAGTAATCTAGATGATGTGTGTGTGCAAGCTACTCATCTTGAGGCAAGAGGAAAAAACACCCTAGAAGAAAGTAGTAAAAATACATTTAAGGGTAAAGAGAAAGAAAAGGGTTTCAAATGAAAGAAAAATGCATCCAATAAAAAGGACGGAGAGAAAATAATATGTAAACATTGTTCTAGAGAGGGTCATGATGAAGCTCAATGTTGGAAGCTTCAACCCAAAATGAAACCAAAGAAATTCAACAACAAAGGAAAAGAAAATACAACTGAAATCACTCAGGAAGAAGATTTGGGATCCGAGTTGGGTGATGAAACAAAAATTAAAGTCATGGGGTTTCAAGGAAATGAATCCATTGCTAGCACTAGTTCTTCAAACTCACCTAATGAGACTCCAATTTAAAAGAGTAGAATATAATTTTTTCACATAAGGGTGATCTCAAAACATAACAAGATTGATACGTTGTTTGATAGTAGCTCTCAAGCCAATATTATATCATAAAACATTATCAAGAGTTTAAATCTAAAGACCATTCCACATCATAAACCATATCCACTTGGATTGGTGTGTGACAATGTGCAATTGCAGGTTACGAGAAAGTGTAAACTGAAATTCACAATCATTGAAAAATTCATAGATGAAGTCAAGATTGATGTTGTGTCGTTAGATATCTATGGCATCGTTTTGGGCAACCCATACCTTTATGACATAAAAGATATTTTCCATCGACATGAAAAAAATATCACATATTGAAAAATAGAGTAGAATATCTTGTGAGATCTCACAACAAGAAAACAAATCTTTTGCTTGTTAATGTAGGGAAAATGAAAAGACTAGTGAATTTGAGCAAGAATTTGGTTGATGTTGTTAACCAATCTGATGAAATGTTTCAGGAATAAAAGGGATTACTTCCAAAGAGGGGAATCCAACCTGAGTTACAGTTGCATCAAAAGTATCATCTTCCTAACGTTGGCATGTATAGGATGTCAGTGATGGAAAGCGCAGAAATTAAGATGCAAATCTAGGGGTTGTTGAATAAAAGGATCATTTGGCCTACTCATTTACCGTGTGGTGCACCTCTTATTTTGGCACCCAAGAAGAGTCGTAAGTATTTTATTGAATGGGATTCAAGAAGTGGTTTTCATCAAAGTAGAGTTTTTGAAGGAGATATAGGGAAGACGACATTCAAAACTAGACAAGGTTTGTTTGAATGGCTTGCTATGATTTGCAAAGACATACTCCTAGTAGTCTTAGACATATTAAGAAAGATGTGTTGAGGCCATTTCTAGACAAAATAGTATATTTGGATGACATTTTCATTTTTAGAAAATTTCATTATGAACATGTCATGTGTGAGAAAAAAGTACTTGATTTCGTATGTCAAGAACATTTGTTTCTGGAGATGCAAATGATGTGTTGGATAAAACTTCTTTGATGTACTTGAGCTGTGAAATTGGTTCTTCCAAGCATCTTCAGGTTCCCAAAGGCTTTTTGGCATTCTGCATGGGATGTGGATAAGGTGATATGAAGTTATACTTCTCCAATATTGATGTCGTAACAGTCTATGGTGGTATTGACTCCATTCCTCTAAACACATGTGAAAGAACCATACATCCCCGTGAAGTCACAGATGCCTTTGCTCTACTCGTAATTTACAGAGGTAAGCTCAATATATTCTTTTGGATAAGAGGTTTTTTGTGAGTAGCCCATTGTTGCAAGAGAAATTTTGTTAATTTTTCTTCTATTATAGTTCATTTGCATTCATTGGCAGTTGTGAAAAAGTTCTTCCAGTGGGGAGGCAAACAATGAGAGGAAATTGATGCTTTAAAATAAAATATTAGTACAACTCCAGTGCTTGATTTTCCAAACTTGAGATAGTCATTTAAGTTTCAGGTTGATGTATGTGACTATGTCATGGGCGCAGTCTTTTTGCAATGTGGTATGCCCATTTCTTTTCATTCAGAAATTTTCAATGATAAAGTGTTTAAGTTGCAGTGACAAAGGCACTTCCATTGTATGGGTTGGGTTTTCTTCTACTATTCCACTTAGTCAAAAGGTATAATAAAGGTATAAGTGACAAGTCTGTCGATGTACTTTCTATGCCTGTAGTTTGTATACCTACTTTCCTCAAGCATCATTTTGTTTCACATGAAAGTTATATTCGGGAAAATAAATACTTTAAAGATGTATATTCAAGATTGAGTTAAAGGAATCAAGTGGAGGAATTTGTTTACCATTTTCATCATAATGTATTGTATCATCTTGGCAGGAAGTATGTTTGTACTGATAGTAACATTGACAAGGCCAAAGAGTTTATTGAACGAATCCAAATGGTACATCAAACAGTGAAAGAACAACTTGAAAAAGTTAAAGACAAATACACAGAAATGAATGACAAGAATCATGGAGATCATAAGCCCTAATTCAATGATCAATTGATCAACATTGGAAAGGTGAGGGAACTATACCCTCACCTACTGAAAAATTAAAAGTGATCCTCTTGGGGTCGAAAAGGCTTCCAATGGGGAGGAGTGATCAGGTTGTTAGGCCCTTATAATACTATTGATTCCCCCATTACTATTGTCATTGTATCCCTTCTTGTTATTATTATGCCCCTATTATCCCCATATTGTTATTAGTATGCCCCATGGAAACCCACTATTGTTAGTTTTGTGCCCTTATGTTATTACTGTTATGTCAGCTTGATTATATTATGACCCCTTAGACTCCTATATATAGAAGGGAGGTTTAGCCATTTATATCATCCAAAAAAATTTCATTTTGTGTAATGTAAAGGAGGTTTCCCCCTCAAAGAGGCTGAATTCTAAGGCGTTGATCTATCTTTTCTGTCCTTTTGGGAGCTGGTTTCCTTACATTTGGTATCAGAGCTTTGGATTCTAGGGTTTCGCTGCTCCAAATAGGTCATCGTGGAATTTTCACTTTAACTTTTTTCTGTGATGTTTCAGAAGTTAAAAAAAACCCATTTAAGATGAAATCGTTATGAACTTTGGGTCCAAATTTCAAAACCTGTCTCACTATATTTGAGGAGATATGATCTGAGGAAGTTAGGGTTTTTGTAGACTCCCGAATTACATTACAAACAAGTGACATAGGGAGAATTGTTATAGCTTTTTTTCAGCATCAGATTGAAATTTCGTAAGAAGGTTCAGAAAGAGGACGACCTGTAGTTTTCTGTTTCATGTACTAAGGTTGAAACAATGACACGTGGAACGTCGTACAAGTTCGCTCTACTGAACTAGTCTATAATCAGGTCACCGTGGAAGATTTGGCATAAATATTCCTCAGAGAATCCAATCTTGATCAAACCTGCAGGGTTAGAAAGAGAAGTCAAGGGGATACCAAAGGATGAGATTTTAGATATTCAATATCCACAGTTACAAACATACAACAAATTCAATATCGAGCTCTTACAAAGTGAAAAAAAGGTGTGTAGTGTTTTTTAATTTTTGCATAAGATTGTTTTGAAAAATTAGTTTGAAGGAATTTAAAGGGAATAGTGAAGAATTATTAGCATTAATTGATGCCCTGAAGAAAGAAAATGGAAACACCTAGTAAGCAACCTAAAAGCTCTAGCATGAATTGTGAAGAAGAGGAAGAAATGCAACATGATATATCAAAATTACAATACCAAGTACAACAAATTTCACTCTCACTAAAGGTAAATGAAATCAAGATGAATGGTGTGGAAGCTAATATGAATGGAATGCAAGTTAATATGGATGGTGTGGAAGCTAAGATGAATGGCATGGATGCTAAGATGCACGGCATGGATGATAAGATGGAAGAATTGAAGATAAATTTGACTAAGTTGCTACAAGAAATGGTCACTAATGGTGAAAGGGTAGTAAAGGAAACTCATGATGAGAACAAAAGAAATGTTAATCATGATTTCATAGACTCTAATGTTGGATTGAAGACCCAACATGTTCGAAAAATTGATATGAGGAATTTTGATGGCAAGGATCCAAGAACATGGATACTACAGATGGAGGAATTTTTCGATCTGCATAATGTACAAAACACACAAAGGTACGCATTGAAATTTATATTTGGAACCAAATCAGTTTGTATGGTATCGATGAATTTTCTCTCAGAAACAAATCGTCACTTGGGAAATTTTTACAGAAGAAATGATAGCACATTATGAGGATACAAAAAGCAACATCTTTTTTATCCAATTGATAAATCTCAAACAAAAGGGTTCAATGATGGAGAACATTGAGGAATTCCAATAATTGAACATAAGGGTAAAAGATATTCTAGAGGAGCATAGAATTGATGTGTTCATAGGGACTTTAATGGATAATATCCAACATGAGGTTTGCCTTTGGTAACATGATTCCTTGGAGAAGGCGTTTAGGTTAGCAAGAAAAATGGAAAGAAAAATTATGGAAACTAGGAAGCCTACCACTCACAACTATGAACGTGGAAGTGTTGTTTCCCTAGCTTTCCACAACCTATAAGGTTGAGACCACAACAATTGGAAGAAAAAAGAGCAAAAGGGCTTTGTTACAGTTGTGATAGCAAATACATTAAAGGTCATAAGTGTGCCGAGAAGAAATTATTCTACATAGATTGTGAAGAGGAGGAAGAAAAGGAACAAGAAATGTCAAAAGAAGAGGATATACTCTAGGAAAAAACCCTAAATAAAGAAGAAATGAATCTGAACATACTTTGTAATGTATTGGCTAGAATTACCACTCCTCAAACTATCAAGATAGAAGGACATATCAAGAAGAAAAAGGTAATAGTGTTCATTGATTCAAGAAGTACCCATAATTTTATTCATTGTAAGATAGAAAAGGAATTGAATTTCTTCCTATATCCAACACTAGAGTGTCAAGTGAGGGTTGCAAGTGGAGGAACCATAAATTGCTCTAAGAAGTTCCATAATATCAAGCTATCCATGGGAGAAGATGTATTGAATAGCCAAATGCTTTCCATTCCAATGGGTAGTACTGATGTTGTACTAGGAGTCCAATGGCTACAATCCTTGGGTAAAATAACTTTTAATTTTCAAGAACTTTTCATGAAATTTTGTGCCAAGGGAAAGGAAGTTGAATTAAGGGGTATTGCAAGGAAAATCGGAAAGATAATAAGCTCTAATGGTATGAGAAAGCTTCTAAATAAGGAACAACGAGGTGTAATTGCACAATTATGTTCGCTAGAGGTTCCCACATTGAAATCATCTATTTCTCCAGATCTCCAAAACGTCTAGGACAATCATTCCAAGATATTTGAGACTCCCAAAGGTCTCATACCTTTTTCGTGATCATGATCATGCTATTCATTTGATTCCAGGAAGTGTTTCCCCAAACATCAAGCCATACAGATATCACTATGCCCAAAAGAGTGAAATTTAACATGTGGTTGCAGAAATGCTAGAGGCTGGTGTAGTTAAACCTAGTCAAAATTACTTCTCTACTCTAGTAGTATTGGTGCACAAGAAGAATAGATCATGGCGTATGTGTCTATATTATAGGGAGCTCAACAAGCTCATTATTAAAGATAAATTTCCCATTCATGTCATTGATGAATTATTAGATGAATTGTATGGATCAATTTACTTCACCAAGTTGGATCTTCGTTTAAAAGACAATCAAATCAGAATGAAGGCTAAAGACATTCCGAAAACAACATTTATAACTCATGAGGGTCATTATGAATTTTTGGTCATGCCTTTTGGCCTTACCAATGCACCTTCTACTTTTCATGGTTTGATGAATTCCATTTTCAAACCCTTCCTTAGAAAATTTGTGTTGGTATTTTTTGATGATATACTAATCTACAACAAGTCTTGGAAGGATCATGTTGAACATGTTGACAGGGTGCTCAAACTATTGGAGGAGAAACAATTATATGAAAAAAGATCCAAATGTTTCTTTGGAGTACAAGAGGTGGAATATCTGGGTCATATTGTATCTCATGAAGGTGTTAAGGTAGACCCTAGCAAAATTAAAGCCATTAAGGAATGGAAAATCCCCACATCCATAAAGCATCTGTGAGGATTTCATGGGTTGATAGGGTATTATCGCAAGTTTGTTAAGAATTATAGGAGAATAGCAGCACCTCTAACAACATTATTGAAGAAATATGCATTTTCATGGACTCCAGAAGCAACAATGACCTTCAAACATCTTAAAGAGGTAATGTGCCAAACACGGGTCTTAGCTATGCTGAACTTCACAAAATCCTTTTTTGTGGAATACGATACTTCAGGAAATGGAATTGGTGTTTTTTTAATGCAAGATGAAAGAACCATTACTTTCGAAAGTCATCCAATCAAGGGAAAGCATTTACATAAAGCTATTTATGGGAAAGAAATGTTGGCAATACTACATGCACTTAATAGATGGTGACCCTATCTAATGGGAAGACAGTTCAAGGTAAAAACGGATCATGATAGTCTTAAATACTTCTTAGAACAAATATTATCCTTTGAAGAGCAACAAAAATGGGTCACAAAGATGTTGGGTTATGACTTTGAAATCATCTACAAAAAAGGGAAGCAAAATTTCGTGGCAGATGCACTCTCAACAAAGGATAAGGATGTGGAAGCATTATTGTGTGCCATTTCTATTATCCAACTAGATTGGATAAAGGAAGCAAGGGATAAATGGAAGAATGATGAAGAAGTGCGGGCATTCATTCGAAAGTTACAAAAAGATCCTAGTACACCTGATACATTTAGTTGGAAAAATGATTCGTTATGGTACAATGATTGCTTATACCTATGTAAGAATTCCCAACTCAAACAAAATATTCTTATGGAGTTGCACACTTCTCCCCTAGGAGGGCACTTAGGATTTTTAAAAACTTACCACATGGTTAAGAAGAATTTTTTTTGGGATGGCCTTAAATCGGATATTCAAAAGTTTGTGGCGAAATGTTTGGTTTTCCAACAAAATAAAGTTGAAATAATCAAGACCTCAAGTCTATTACATCCTTTATCCATTCTAAGCCAATGTTGGGAGGAGGTTTCAATGGATTTTATCAGAGGTTCACCCAAGTCTGGAGGAAAGAGTGTCATCATGGTGGTAGTTGACAGACTTACCAAGTATGCACACTTTTGTGCATTATCACATCCATTTAAAGCGAGTATAGTTTATACTACATTTATGGAAATAATTCAAAATCTACATGGAAACCCAAAGATTATTGTAAGCGAAAAAGATCCCATTTTCATTGGAAATTTTTGGACAAAATTATTTTCTTGTCTCAATACTCAGTTAGCTCATAGCTCATCTTATCATCCTCAATCTGATGGGAAAAATGAGATTGTAAACAAATGTTGCAAGGATATCTTCGTTGATTTGTATCTAATAAACAGATACAATGGGTCAAATGGTTGCCTCTGGCTGAATGGTGGTATAACACTTCCTTCCATACTGTAGAAAAATGACCCCATTTATGGCACTTTATGGATATCATCCACCATCCATCACATCATATTTAAGAGAAAATTCTAAGGTTCAAGTAGTGGAACATCACATCGAGCATCAACAACAAGTTCTCCAAATCTTAATGGATAACCTCATGTTGGCGCAGAATTGGGTATTCCTATGGCTATAGAAATATAAACAAATGTCCCTTAAGCAAGCTAAGAAGGATAATAAAGTATCACCAAAGTATTATGGTCTGTACAAGGTGTTGCAAAAGATTGGTACTATGGCATACAAATTGGATCTTCCTCCAGCTTCCCGAGTGTACCTAGTTTTCCATGTTTCATGTCTAAAGAAGGTTATGGGTGACAAGATCCCAGTTCAAACTATGTTGCTAGAACTTAATGAGGAAGGAAATATCATATTGGAACCAGAAGCAGTCACAGAAACAAGAACTAGACAGCTACGAAATCGATCAACTTCGTAGTATCTCATCAAGTGGTAGAACTTATCCGCTGAAGATTCCACATGGGAGGATGAGAATTTTATATAGAAGCATCCATTATTACTCAACCATTGAGGACAAAGCATTTCAGAAGGAGAGGGGCATGTTAGGCCCCTAAAATACTAGTGATTCCACCATTACTATTATCATTGTATCCCTTATTATTATTATTGTGCTCATATTGTCCCCATATTGTTATTAGTATGCCCCATAGAAACCCACTATTGTTATTTTTGTGCCCTTATGTTATTACTGTTATGTCAGCTTCATTATATTGTGACACCTTAGACTCCTGTATATAGAAGGGAGCTTTAGTCATTTGTATCATCCGAAAATTGTTCATTTGTGTAATGTAAGGGAGGTTGCCTCTTTGAAGAGGTTGAATTCTAAGGCATTGATTTATCTTTTCTATCCTTCTGCGCACGGGTTTCCTAACAAAGGTGGTCAAAATTAGGCTCAAAAATCAAAGTGTAAAATCACATTAAACTTAACTTCAGATCGAATAGCTCGTCATTCTAATTCCAACAGTGTGAACGACACTCAAATCCGAGCTCGTATGCAGAAGGTAGTGAAAGTCAAAGTTCAGGTTTGACTTGCTCACATGACAGAATTGGATGATGTGGCAAGGTCCTTCAGCAAATGAGGAGGCACCAGCTGCAAGCTGCCATTGGCCCCACATCTCATAAATCATAATCATAGGCAGTTTGGCAGTAGAAATCAGCCTGCAAGCAGGAAAGGGTTCGATGCGATAAGGCAGGCAGGAAGGTTTTCAAGAAACAGACAGAGGCGTGATGCGATGGATTGCAATCGCAGATTGGTGAAGGGTCGGCATTACAAAATTGACCCTCAGCATGTATTGGGTTGTGATGTGATATCACAATCCTAAATCACAAAAGTGCAAAGTTTCACATATATAAAACCCCGGTTATCCACAAAATTGTGAAATGCGATAAGTCCTCGGATGCAAGATGTTTATCAATTCTGGTTAATACTCTCGTTGGGTCCACCACATTGCAATCACACATCGCCCACCATATTCACAAGACCATAAGCCCACAGAACTCCGCCAATTGTGATTTGTGATGGACAGTCGGTGCCGACAGATTATGGCCTGCCATGCGGAAAAATTCTCCCTCGGTTAGCGGATTTTTGTAGCAAAATTATGTGTTCCTGTCAAAAGTGGAGCAATTTGTGGAGTGGATAATGAGAAAGCAAGGGAAAGTCGTAAATTCTTCAATTTTTCACCAAATTGGGTGCAAAAATAGGCTAGATAGCCATTTTTGGATATTCTATACTGATTGGAGTAGGTTTCAAAAGCATTTGAGCATTGTAAACACAATTTTTTACACTTTTGAGCATAAAAGAGAGACCCAAGCCATTATAAGCTTGACCAAGGAGACGTAGCCCAAGAGGGGTGAAATCCTTTATCATGTTCTTGTTGTAATGTGTTTTTTATGATGTTCTGTACATGTTTCTGTTGTTGTTTAGTTTCTAGTTTACTTTAAATTACTCATAAATTAACATAAAAAGTCTTCATTTCATTTGCAAAAATTGATGAATCCTTAAGCACAATGAAAGAATTTTATTAATAATTTGAGGAAGATATTAACACTGCAAACTAATATTCTAAATCAGATCAGAGAGGAACCAATATGGTTTGTAAGGTGGGAGTATGGGGGAAATTCAAATGATGGAGGGAGCAAACTAAGTCATTGTGGGTGAACTAAAAATGTTTTGAGGGGGATTAATGAACAAGTAGGGTTTGGTGTACATTTTATTGTAGAAAAGTTAGTGGGGTTTTTGGAGGTATGGGGTGAGGTGGTGCTTTCGATGGCATGGGATTTCATGGTCTTCTTAGAGGGAGGAAGATGGGATAAGACATAATTGGGAATTCACTTAGCAAGTGAGGATTTAAGGCTAATAGGCATGGGATTTAAAGCAATCCATTGGAAGTTGTTTGAATGAGAAGTGAGCTATGGGGGTGTGGCTCAAGGAGGGCTAGACAGGATGGATTGCTTAGAGGGATGGTGATGGGATAAAACCGATTGCTGATAACAAAATTCATGTTAGGAAGAGAATAATTTTGGAAAGGAAGAGGGATAACAATCCCAGGAATTAGTTTGTTCTATTCAGGTGTATTTTAGTTCGTAGTGGGTTGAGAAGAATTGTAGGAGAATTAAGCTTAGAATTGACTAAGAGGTTGAATTCGCATAAAGGGTTTGTCTCAGGGATCCAATTTAGGAGAGGAGGTGGCTTTGCTGGATCAATAATAGGCTTTGGATGGATGAAAGTAGAGGGGTATGTAAGGACTTAGTGTAATGTGAGCAACAATAGGAAGCATTATGGGAGATAATGGAACCTGGGGGGAAAGAAGAGGCATAACCAGGTTTGGGTGATGGTAGGGTTTGAGGATTCAGAAGCAAGAAAGATGTCTCCAAAGAGTCTAACCTAGACAGGGATGAGTTTTAGGGAACTTAAGGGGAGATAAGGTTAGAAATGGGTTAAAAGGAGGAAGTGGGACATGTATTAAACCAATGGTAGTGAGAGAAAGGGACTAGCATGAGACCAATGAGAAAAGTAGGGGTTATAATAATTAATGGTTCCATACTTATGAATTATATAAGGATTGAGAGCAAGAGGGAAATCCCAAGCATGGAAAAAGGAATTAGAATTAGAGGGCTAGTGCCGAGGATAAGGATAAGGAAGTGGAAGAAAGTAGAGAAAAGAATTAAGTTCAAGAATATTCAAAAAACAAAAGTCAGTAAGTGAATAAATTTTAGATGCAGTTGTTAAAAAAATTGAGAGATAAACATGCAAGATCACTTATAGACTGGCACTGCTAGTTTTTAATAGAATTTAATTTTAATTAAGTCAATGGCAGTGATGGTAGAATCAAGTAAAGTGAGATCAAAGGGAGGAATCATGAAATCTGAGGTCCGCAACTTTCTTTGATATTTTGGCACGCAACTTCGTGAAAATCCTTATCTCTTTGAAAGGTTATGAATCTGAGTGTGTAGATTTTCTGAGTTTAGATTTATGTTTTTCCATTCAATTTTCTTGTGAGAATGGTTTATTTATATGAAATGATTAACATTTTAGATGAACAGTTTACTTTTTTAAGTTGTTATATATATATATATATATATATATATATATATATATATATATATATATATATATATATATATATATATATATATATATATATATATATATATAATAATAATAATAATAATAATAATAATAATAATAATTTTTATAATTAAAATATTAATTATTTTCATTATATAGTTTATATAATAAAATAATTATACAATATATTTATAAATATACTAGTCAAATTTTTTAAAATAATATTTTTAAAATATATGAATAATTAATATTATTTCTGAGGGAGAAAAAATAAAAATACAACATCCCCAAAATTTTTAAATCAAAATATAATCAATGAAAAAGGAATAATACCAAATGATTGAGATTGGGAGGATAATTCTTAAAACAAAGATGAGATCAATTTTAAATTAAAATATAGTCACTAATAAAAGAAGGGATCCAAATATGGATATAATTGAATAACAATATCTTATAGAAAATGAGGGGCGTTTGGCAGTAAATAAAGTTACTGAATTAAAATAATAATAAAAATGTTAAAATACATAATTTATAAAAGAGCAGGAGGGGTGATATATTGCCTTGAAAAATATGAAGAGATTAGATATTCATGGAGTTTAAGCACAACCACAAATAATAAGCTTGAATTCCTAGTGATGTGGAAAGGATTGGACATCACCAAGAATAAGGGCAGTAGAAAAATAAATATCCTCAGGGATTCCATGATAGTCATTAGAATGATTATAAAGTCCCAATTGTCCAACAATCCTACATTCCCTCCTATGGTGAAAATAATAATTATCCTATTCATTTTTGTTTAAGAAATATCCCTCTTTCATATCCTGAAGCACTTAAATAGAGAGGATGATGGTATGTCTAATCGGGGATTGGAAATGGGAGTTGCAGCCCTTGAATTAAATGGAATGGATAAGGGTCTCATTCTTGTCCCATGATCAAATGAATTCAAGCGTGGTTCAAAGAGCCATCAAATATGACGGCAACATGAAATCTCATTCTTGGGTATTATGTCCTTGCATGCAGGACAAATTGGGGATGTTGTTTGATAAGAGTCCACTTGGAGGATTCAACATTGTGAGTGTTATCTCTGGGAGACTAACTCTATTTCCCAAATTGAAATGGTTGGGATCATGGTCATATGAGTGAAAATTATCTCTGGAGTTGTGGGCTCCCAACATGATTTTTTAATGGAGTGGAATTATTTTGAATTCTGCCCTCACACCTCCATAAATTTTCTACAGTGAATGTTAGATTGGTATCTTGGGAAGGATAAGTTTGAAAATGAAATGAAGATCAATGAAGATCTAATTTTAATGGTGGAAGAGGAGAGTAATAACGGCGATCTTGGGTATCAAAAATATGGTCAAAAGTGAAAGTGCTCAAATTCTCCTAAAGCCAGGGCCAAATTGTAGATCTCATCATTCTGATTCTAATGACGCTTGAATTGCCTCAATTATCGTGTTCTGAAGTTTTTGAAAAATGGTTAAAAAGTCAACTTCTAGGGTTGACTGGGTAGCTAACTGGCATACCATACAATGACATGGTGTTGATGTAAGCAGGTGACTATGCAATACAGTTATTAGGCAATCCAATCAAGATGTGACACATGGCATGATTAGACAGGGGTAGTTGGCTTGATTTTATTGGTTGGCAAGTTTGGTGTGGAGCAAATTGGAAGGTGCCACGTGGCCCTCGAAGTTCTTGTAAAACTTTTCTATGGACCGACCGACATTGACGAGTTTCGACCCTATGACCTCTAGCAATACAATCGAATGCCTTACCAATACACCACACTATCACTTCCTGTTAGACATTGTGGGGGAGTTATATTTAATGTGGTTCAATTGGAAGTTTGAGGGGGTTGGGCCAGTAGGATTGCTTAACCGACCTAGCCTCGAGTTTTATGTGATGAATGTGAACAAGGTTCAAGCAGAGAGGGTGAGGCATAAGGCCCCTAACCCATGCCCCGACCTAAGGACCGATGTTATTATTGTAACCATCAGTGACAGTGTGAGGGGTAGGGCATGTGGACCTAGACTAGGGTTATATTGAAACCATAAAATCTTGGCAGGAGTTTTGGGAGGGGAAGGCATGTGGCACCCTATCTGTGCCTACCCTCCAGTCACATTAATTTTCATATGACCCGGCGGCAGAGGAATAGGGGCATCACCCTATTGGCACGCTTAACCATTCGACATTTTGCACCTTTTTCGAAGAAATTATTGTCGAACCCATGTGAGTTTTTCACCTCACATATCCGCCAAATGTAGAATTTGTTGCCATTTTTCACAGAGGGTGAAATTTGTAGAACAATTAGCACAGAAATGAAGGAGGCCTAACTTGAGCATTTTTCATCCTTTTTTAGCCTAAGAAGAGCGTATACAAGGGGTTTTGGGTGTTCTTCACATGATGACAATGTTATTTTTGGAATTTGAGTATTATATGTTGATGTAACTTCAAGTATGAGCATATAATATAAAGGGCCAACATTAGAAGTTGGACCCAGAGATGTAGCGCAAGAGGGGTGAACTCCATCATCAAATTCTTGTTTTGTGATGCTTCATGTTGTCTATTTTTCACTATTTAAATCTACAATACTTAACTAAGTTTACTAAGTTTAATTTCTTTTGTAATTTCAATCCATTTTCCACAAGACATAAATTAGCTTGCAAAATTTTATAATAAAACTTTAGTTTTTAATTTCAAATCAGTTTGGCTTCAGAGCATGGTTGTTTGGAAGGTTTGACAATTTTTTCAAGTGTTTTCTTGAATTATTACAAGGTCTAAGTTGAGAAGAGAAGAAGGAGTTCTTGAAGAACTCTCAGGCCGCTGATTTGTCATCATTTCCCCATTATTTACAGTCACCCTTTTAACCATTTGTCCCATCTTTTTTCACTTTTTCCTTACCCCATTTTCCACAAGATCTTGTAAACACCTCACAAATATTTTCAATGCTAAAAGTGGTTAATTTTCATTCATTTTATCTGTTTTTAATGAAATAATTAAGATTATGGTTGGTTTTATTAATGAAGCTTTGGCTAGTTCAAGTTTCTCCAGTTCAGTCATGTTTCCATAGTTATCTCCATGGTTGAGGTAGTAGCACCACTCTATAGGTAAATCCAGCACATGGAAATTATTTCTGAACGTTCCAATATGGATTTTTATTGGTAAAATTCCACCTTGCTCGCACGTGTGGACCTCCAGTAAGAAATCAAAGGAAAAATAGAGTTGTTTTGACCAGTCAAATTCAAACACATTTTTTGAGCGAATGAAAATGAATTTTGAAAAACAAAAACAAGGGTGTTTTTTAGCACGAGCCCAATTAGGTTCATCATGAGAAGTTTCCTCAAATTCATTACCATTTGAGAGATTTTTCAAGTTCTTTAGAGCCTTGTTTTCCAAATTTCATCAACAAACAATGCACCAATGTGTCAATTAATGCCTAGTCAAGAAAATAGAGTTTGGAATGGACCATGCTTTAGTAAATTTGTGGCAATGAGGTGTCCTTTCATGTTTATTCTTAGCCATAAGAATCTCAATGAAATTACAATGTAAACTCTATATAAATGCTTTAGCTAGAATCAAATGACAATGTTGGGAAGTTTGATTTATCTATTTTACAAATTCCAACAATAGAAAATATGTTCATTTCATTCATGTAATTGTTGATTAGAAAATATCTTCTTTTGATATGAGATTTCAAAACCTCCCACTCCTCAGGAGCACCCCCTGGAGATTTGTGAGAATAGTATAGATGTTTTCAATTTCTTTCATTTAATTTCTTTATTCTTTGTGCTTAAGATAAACACTTTGTTTCATTTCAATGTTTTCTTCCCTTTAGATTGAATTCATTTCACTTTTTTTTACTTATTTTCCTCTATTTTCTTATAGATTAAGCACTCAGAAATAACAAAAAAGTACAAAAATATTTACTTTCTTAAATTAGCTTTAAATAGAATCTTGATTAGGTTATTCTTATGGATGATTTGTTTTATACTTAGCGATTGATTTTTCAGAATAGTTCCTTCCACTTAATTTCTCAATAATTGCCATTTCATTCAGATTAAAGTAGTAATTCATTTACAGTAGAACAGTTTACTTCACGTGCTCAATTTGATTCATAAATAATTTTGATTTCAACATTTATTTCATTCTTTACATAGATTAATTGTTTATGCTTCTCATAGATTACATACTCATGATTTCCATAAATTAAATGCTTATGATTTATTAGATTAAAATGTTCATGATTCCATAGATTAAAATTTGTAAGTTTTAGAACAAAATATGCTTGCTTTCATAGGGTAAAATCTCATGTTTTCTTAGATCAATAATATTTATGTTTTTCTAGCTTAACATTAATTGTCTTTAAAATAACTTAGGACTTTCATAGTTTATATTAAATAATATAATTTCCTTTTGAAGTTTCCAATTCATTTAAGTTATGCATAAATATTGAAAGCTAATCGCCTAGCACATACGGTGTGCTGTACTTCACAAGCTCACATGCCCATATTGACATATAAATGCAAGTAATTTAAGATTTAATTAAATTACCCAACATTTTGGTGTCGTTCATGGGGAAGTATACATAGGTGTTAGCTTTCAATTGCATCTCATTAGTAGTTGTTTCTATTTAGTTGCAAAATATTATTCTCATTTTAGTACATCTTAGAGGTGGATTCATTAAAAAAATAAAAAATACTTCAATCACATACCACCCCCACTAAATCATATGGTGCAGTAAGAGACACATCATCTTCCACATCATGAATTCATAATTTTTCAAGTAGAAGAAGAGGTGAAAAAAAACAGGTTGATGAAATGGATGGTGATGATGACAATGAGGAAGGTCCTTTTGGATTTCTCATTCAAGAAACAGATATCAACTTTCAGATGAAGAACATCCCTCCATCCGTACTTCTTGACTTCAAAGATATGAGATAAAAAGACTCAGAAATATTTCTTTTTGAATTTGAAATACTTTGTAGATCCTATGGCTACACATTACACACTCAAAAATTAAATTTTTTTCCAGCAACATTTAAGGATAAAGCTCTTAGATGGTTGATGAATTTAGGAACAAATTCTATAATGACATGGGATGATATGAAGAGAGTATTTTTGGAAAAATATAAAGATTATTTCGTACACCATCACCTTAGAAATGAAGTCTTTAATATGAACCAAAAAGAGGATGAAAGCCTTAAGATTTAGTGGAGATATTTACTTATAATGTCAAAATACCTAAACTTCATGATTTAGGACTAGACACATTAAAAACACTCTTATTAAAAGTTATAAGGGATGAATGGATTGATATTCTTAACATAATGGGCAAAGGGGATGTCTCTCAATTTTCATTTCAAGAGATTTGTGAATTGTGCAAGAAAAAATCAAGAGGAAAAGCAAAGTATGGAAGATCCCCTCAAGATCTAGTTATGACAAGAGTGAGTAAGTCAACATTAGGATTGGTAAGTCAAACTGAACTTAACAATTTTCTAGACATTCTTGGTAATTTAAATGAAAAAATCGATATGCTAAGAATGAAAAATAGGAAAAAGGTTGATAATGCTACTTCATTTATATTTTTCCCTAAATGTAGAAAGAAACCTGGTTTGCATGAATTTCCACTTGATAACATTAAAATTTGTGAAATCTGTGTAGGATCACATACTACTAAAGATTCCCCATCATTACCAGGGTTAAAGGAAATTTACCAAGGAGAAAATCATACACTAGAACAATCATGTTATGTAGCTCCAACAATACCATGCCAGCCTCATCAACCTGGTATGATGAAAGATCTTAATTCTTAATTTCATGGTTATGCACAACAATCTCAAAGTAATTGGCAAACACCCTTACCTTGGAAGACTTGGACGTCTCAATCCCAACCTCAAAACCAACAGTGGAAACCTTTGGAATCTCAATCCAAACCTCAAAACCAATCTTGGAAGAAAGGTTGGAAAGGGCCTTACAGAGGAAATCAACCATATTATCAATATTTTCCTCACTATCCTCAATACCAATATCAATGTTATCAATACCATTCACCTCCACCACAACCTCAGTTTCACCCTTAGTTGACCTCAATTCAACCTTTCCAATTACCACCCACATAAGCACCCCAAAGATCCATTCCCACTCCAGTACCTTCACAACCATTTCAGATCCCAAATGATAAGACACCTCAATCCACTTATAAAGTTGAGGTATTGCAAAATGATTCTCCAACTGTCATTGAAGAACAACAACCAAAAGAAGAAGATTCAGATAAGGTCTAAGAATCATGGATTCCCGTTGAAAAAGTGAAGTATTTGGAACCTAGGATTGAAAAGTTTCTTGCATGCCTATCACCAGATTCTATGAATGGGGATCACATCTCTGAAGACTTACATGGAATGATAGAGGGAAGACAAGGAAAAAACACTACATTGAATCTTGGTTCAAGACAGTCATTAGATCCCAGTACTCCATTCTTCAGTATCTTTTGACAACATCTCAATAAAGTCAGTTGGTCTCTCATATATTGGCACATATCAAAGCATATCTTTCAAACATGCATATGGGTTTATCTACCATCTTATTACACACATGGTTCCATTGGAAGTATTCATATACTTGAATGAGATTGATTTTTCAAGTAGAGTAGGTCATATACAAAAAATTAAAAAATGTAAAGAAAAAAATGAGTCCTATTGTGAAAACTAGCTTAATGATGAAATTAGACATGAGCTTTTCTTGAAAACCAAACAACTGGCGAGCAACATTCACAATAAGTTTTGCAATTTTATGACGGTATCAATATTTTATTATGGTCCTTTAAATCACTTTTGTTTCTATGCTCGAGTTGGTTGATGTGGGATTCCTTAAGGCCCACCTTCCAATATATCTTGTCCCATTGACCTCAACACATTATCTGGGATAAATATCAGAGATTATTTCAAGTGCCTTGGAACTTTCATACATCAATGGCAAGCCTCGTCATTGACAACAATGGGACACAAAATGTCTCTTGATTTCTAGATCTTGTAAGAGACTTGAATTGAACACATTCATTCATCCCTATCAAGATGCATTAAGATACCTTGACACTCATTTACATTATTGGTGATTTGTCTCGCATTGGTTAACAATTTTCATTCTTGATTGTTAATCCAATGATTTCTTTCCATGCTCCACTTCGATACATTCATTCGCATGGTAAGAATTGTACCATGAATTTTGGTTTTGATGAAGACTATATGGTTTTATGGAATCAACAACAACTTGCAGCAGTATATTTTATTAGTTTCTTGTAGTAGCATGTTCATTTTTTTGTCATTCAACAACAACATGATGGCACCACTACAACTCTTCTTCATTCATTTCCTTTTCAAGAAAATTAATAAAATTGGTTCTATTTCAGTCAAACATACATCATGTTTCATGATTTATACTTCAACATTCAACACACAATCAAAATCGTTGGTTCAAACTTAGAGAAAACAAATTTTAGAAGAAGAATAGAAATAGCCATGAAAATTAACAATCTCTGCAACAGCTATGGAAAGTTGCAGTTTTTGCAGCTATTGCTGTAGCAACCTATTTTTTGGTTGTAGCAGCTTGTTCCAAGGTAGTTTTGGCACAAATATTGCAAGAGATTGGAGTAGAAATATTTTTTTTTGAGATATTAGGTTTTCTTAAAGTATGATAAATTGAGTAAGATGTGGGGAAAAAAGAGCAATTTTGCAGGACATTTCAATGGTGTTTTCAATGAATATTTTTAGTTTTCACCATTGTGCACACACCAATACAGACTTCAGTATTTTTGTACAACAAAAAATTTTCTTCATCAAAATGGGATTCTGAAGGCAGGTGGCAGTAAAAAGGGAGAATTTGATTTATCATTTAAGAGAAATTGGAAGAACAATTCTGCTACAAGAAGGGGACAAATTCTGTGGGACAAGGTCGAAGTGATGTTCAATGCATCATGCAATAGTAGGGTACTTGATTCAAATCAACATCAAATCAGTGTTCAAATCCTTTTCTCTTCTCCGCCAATTCGAAGAGGTAAACTTGATGTAAAATCACTTATGAAACATTTTAATTTGATGAAAGTTTAGAAAATTATGATGAGCAACCACAATAAGTATAACATCCTTTCATTTTGTCACCATATATTTCATTTTGTAGACCACTCATACCATCAACCATCCCTTTCACTTTTACTCATTTTCATTAAATTTTTCTTTGTTCAAAAAGAAATCTTTGTGACAAAAATATACACTCAGGATACAAGGTTGCAATAGATGAATTCAAAACGTGGTAAATGAAGACAATTTCAAGAAGCAACTTGGAGAGTTTTTCTCTCTAAAAGTTTATTATGGAATCAATAGGGCTAGTAAAATGAAGAATATGAAACCATAATACAATCTATTCTTATGGTTTTGTAAGATGCCTGCAAGAGGCTTGGAAATTATTTTTTTGAATCCAAATTTCTGTTAATGAGGCACTAAGGCAGGTTGTGAGATCAAAATTTAGAAGAGATTTCACCATCAAGATACTCTTTCTAGCAATTGAAGGCAATCGAGCAAGAAGTCTTTAGGACCAAGATTTAATTACTTTCAAGACTAGAGGTTTGACATAATTAGATGTTGAATGGGTATTTTAATGATGTGCTTCATTAATTATCTTCTAATTTTCAAATGAGGGTTACTGGATCATTTCTTGAGGTTTAATAATTTAGTTATAATACATATTGCATTTACCTTTGAGAATGAAGTATTGGAATGGTTTTAGGTTCTTAGCAAGAGACACATTTATACACTTGAACATTAATTCCAACATCATATATGAAGTATAAAAAGGCTTCAACAACATGATGATCAACAACATCAAGGCCACTTACATCAAATACCTGCTTTGTAAAGATCTTTTCAAAAGAAATGTAACATTTGATTTGTTTCTTTGAAGTAAACTACAAAACATAGAACATATGGACATTGAAAATATATCTCACTTATGTTGTATGGCCTTTCCTGATTTGTAATTAATCTAAGACAAACAATAAGGTATTACAGACTCATGTGCATGGATGTGCCTATGTTATTTTATGCAACGGACTGATAAGATTGCGAAATACACAGGAAATGAAGTAGTTAAAGAAAAAATAATAGGAAAACATATCAACACAACAAGTTTAATAAGGAGTTCACCCAATACTCCTGGGCTACATCTCCCGGTCCAACCTTCAGTGGTGGCCTCTCTATTGTGTTTTCAAAGAAGATTTTTTACAACAATGAGCTCAATTTGAGTCTCACTTAGCAGATACAAATCAGTAGGACTGTACTTGGATTCCCCAAGTCTCTGGAGTACACAGACTCTCCTCACTAAACTCTTGACCTCTATTGGTCATAATAGTATGAGCCCAATCTGAGACTCATACATGACAAGCATATACAGAGGAGTTCGCTTGAACCTCTCAAGTCTTCTTTGGAGTACACCCTCTGACTCTCTCTGTCTCTGTCCTAACTCTGGCTCGATTCTACCTTCATTTCTGTAGGTCAGCTCGACTTCTTCTCTCCAATTTCAGCTTACTGCCTACTGCTTACTGCTCTTAACTTGCTTCCCTCTTTCTCAGTTCGTGGATTTTAAACCACTCTGCTTCCTTAATGTTTGTTTCTGCTTCCTAGCTTTCCAGTTCCCTTGCCTGTGTCCATTTGAATCCCTCTGTTCGACGTAATCAATCACAGTATAATGCCTCACAGGGAGGTGGCCACCTATTTCATAACGGATGAGTGTCAGTTCTCTTGGACATATTTGAACTGACCTTTTTTTCCATTAACTCCAAGAATTCTCGTGAAACGTGACCTTCTGCCAATGCATTGTCCATATCGGACTTCAAATCCTATGTGACTTCGCTTCATAACTTTGTCAATCCCAGTCATCCATTGGAATGCGTCTCCGCCGTTGATCTGGGGGCCCTAGATCTGACGGCCATCATTCATATCAAGTGGCTAAGTAACATGATGTTTACCCATTCGATCTGAGTGGTTCTCTCTCCCTTCCTCAGGGCACGTGGCACTCGCTGTATGGAATCGATTAGAGCTTCGTTGAAACCGTTTACTACTCAAAGCCCCTCCGATATTTTGTCGTTTTTATGGAATCCTGCTCCGATGGAACTGAAACAATATTTTCCACCTTTTATAGTTATTTCGGGTCCGGGTACTTGGAGCTTCTCTTCAGTAAGAGGTTTTCCCTGCGATATACGATTAGCAACATGTCGCTAACCACATATCAGAAACTACCTCCGCTACTTAAAATTACCCCTACATTTGTTGGTTGGTGTCAGCGCGTGTTACCATGGTTCGCCACGCTACGCGCTAGATTGACGACCCTCATTAATCTGTGCTGATCGCCATTGCAACTATCTGAGGATTCCTTCCGATAGCTTGATATTTATAAGACTTTTTATTCTTTGGAATGATTTTTAAAGAGTTCATGAAAAATTAGAGAGTGTTCTTGGATCCATTTGAATCATGCTTTCCCACTGAAAAAGCTTTTGGACCACCAAAAGTTGGTTTTTAAGCATCAAACAAGTGAGGATATAGATTCCTCTCAGTTTTGAACCTTTGAGCCCAATCCTGAGTTACTCAACATCCCCTCTGCGTGTAGTTGTCACCTTCCTATCCAGAACCGTATCTTCCTGCAATTCATTGAGATATTCAGGCAACAAATCATCAATAGAAGGCAATTGACTCTGCTCTTCAGGATCTTCAATGAATGAAGGTTCAAACAGTCTCAAGCTTTCTGCATTAACTACTGAATAGATGTGCATGTGAGTTGGGAAGTCAAGGTGAAAAGCATTCTGACCGATTTTCTCAAGTATCTTGAAAGGTCCATACCTTATCGGATTCAGCTTCTTATCTTCACCTTGCATTCTGTCTTTGCTGATATATAGCCAAACTTGATCACCAACTCGGAAACTATGCTCAATTCAAAGCTTATCATGCCTTGCCTTGTACTTGGCTTAGCTCTTTTCCAGTTGTTCCTGTACTGCCTAGTGAATCTCTTGGACTTCTTCAATGACCTTGGTTTGCTTGTCCACATCACTGTGTCCATCAACTGTTATGTCTTTACCAAAGACAAAATCCAAGGGAGACCTTGGTATGAAACCAAAATAGGTCTCAAAAGGAGATCTCTGTGTACAAGAATGTTTAGCTCGGTTGTAAGCATGTTGCACATAAAACAAATGTTCATCCCAAAGCTTGGGATGCTTGCTGCAATAGCCTCTGAGCAACTGTATCACTATCCTGTTGACCACCTTTGTTTGGCCATCTATTTGTGGATGAAAGGTTGTGCTCTTCTTCAATCTGGTGTCCATCAATTCCCACAGACTAGACCAAAATTTCCCAACAAATCAGGAATTACGATCAAATACAATGGAAGTGGGTAATCAAAAATGAACCCATACATGTTGAGAGAACATCTTTACTATTTGTTCAGTTGTAATTTGTTTGTTACAGGGTATTAAAATATACATTTTGTTGAACCTATCCACAAGAACATATAAATAGTCATGACCTTTTCTATATTTAGGCAATCCCCCAACAAACTCCATGGAAATACTTTCCCAAGGATGAGAAGGAACTGGTAGTGGAGTGTAAAAGCCTAGTTTTCTATTGCTCGGCTTTCTTTTAGCACACAAGATACACCCTCTTATATATCTAGAAACTGTCTCATTCATTTTTGACCAATAACAAAATCTTTGCAGCTCTGAAACTATTTTACTTACACCAAAGTGACCTGATATTAGAGAAGTGTGTGCTTCTCGAATTATCTTTACTCTTTCGGTTTGAGGGATGCATAACTTTCGCAAATGATACAAGAGTTGGTCCTTAACATGATAATCCAATTCTTCTACTTTTTTGCCATGACTTAAAGTTGCATATACATCTTTAAAATCTATATCTTGAGCATACTATTCAATGTGGCTTTCATGCAATACTGAATTATGCTTAAGTATAGTAGATGTATTTATGATTGGTCTGGACAACATATCTATGACTTTATTGTATGTTCCCTTTTTATATCTGATGACAAGATGAAACTGTTGTAGAAAACCCATCCACTTATAGTGTCTTGATTGCTGCAACTTAGTTTGTGAGCGTAAATATTGAAGTGGTTGATGATCAGTATGTATAACTGTCTCTTTTCCTATTAGATAATGTTTCCAATTTTTCACACTGTACTAATGCATACAATTCTTTATCATATGTGGGATAATTAACTACTGCAAAATTAAATGTCTCAGAATGATAACATATGGGTTTAATGTGTTGCATCAACACTACTCCCATGGCATAGTCACTGGCATCTATTTCAATCTCAAATGGCCTTTGAGGATCGGGCAGTGCTACTACTAGTGCTGTACTAATCTTTTCTTTTAAGGTGTCAAAGGATTTCTGCTGTTTGCCTTCCCACTAAAACACCTTGTTCAATCTTGTTAAAGCATTTAAGGGAGCTACAATCAAGGAAAATTTAGCAATAAACTTTCTCGAATACTGTGCTGCTCCTAGGAAGCTTCTAGCTTCTGTAACAGATTTGGGTTTAGGATAGTTTACAATGACTGCAACCTAAGAGGGATCTATCTTCAATTCACCACCCCCTACAATATGACCCAAATAATTCAAATATGTTTTTCCAAATTCACATTTTGATAGCTTAACAGAAAGATTTTATCTTTTCAAAACATTTAGAGTCTGCTTTACATGCTTCAAATTTTCTTCCCATGTTTTACTAAACACAAGAATTTCATCTAGATATACATTGACAAAATCATCAATAAAAGGCCTGAGTACATCGTTCATTATTCTCATGAAAGTAGCAGGAGCATTAATTAAGCCAAAAGGCATAACTAACCACTCATACAATCCCTGCTTTGTCTTGAAAGCAATCTTCCATGCATCTTACTCTGCAACTCAGGCCTGATGTTAGCCTCTATGCAAGTCCAACTGGGAGAAGTAAACAACTTCCTTCAACCGATCTAATAGATCATCTATGCGAGGAAGGGGATAATGATTTTTGATCATTATCTTATTTAGTGCTCGGTAATCAATGCACATTCTCCATGAGCCATCTTTCCTTCTCACCAAGACAATTGGAGACCCACATGGCGATGTGCTAGGTCTTATGAAACCTTTCTCGAGCAGCTCCTGTACCTGCTTCTTGATTTCTGCATTCTCTAAAGCAGACAACCTGTACATTCCGATGTTAGGCAATGGAGCATCTTGCTACAAATTAATATCATGTACTATTTCCTTTTTGGGTGGCCGACCTTTAGGTTCTTGAAATAATATATCATATCCTGAAACAATCTTTTCTAAATCAGCTTGTTGTTTAACATTACAACCTTCAAATACATTGGTTTTATCAGGTTTCTTTTCCTTTACAACCAACAATAAAAATTCTCTGCATGAATTTACAATTCTTTTCATCTACCCTGAGTTTATGAGAGTATAATTATTCTTGAGTTTATGATATCTTACAGTATATTCAATTCCATGTTTAGCGAGTTGATACTTGTTTTCACCTCGATAGAAAATGGCTTTTCTATCATACAAGTAAGGACTTCCTAAAACAATTCCACATATATCCAAGGGAACACTATCTAACTCAACCTCATCTACAAATGCTGACCCAAAAGAAAACCTAAGTTACATTGTCTAGTCACTTGTAACTTTTCTTTATCACATAGCCGACCCAATGGATATGGCTTCTTGTGAGGTGTGGTTAGTAATCCTAGTTTATTTACAATTGCCTCAGATATTAAGTTTACTTGTGAGCCACTATCGAACAAAGTATCAATCTTTTGATGCTTGGAAATAACTCTAATATAAAAAAGCTCATGTCTTTTCCTCTCATTTTCTTCATTATCAGTAGATTGTGTAGAATTACTAGTAGATTCTTCAGAATTTTTAAATTGTATACCTATGGCTATGATTGTTGTTTCATTCCCTGAGTCTGACCCCAAATCCTTCTGAATAGTTGCAGCATTCTTCTTCTTTTTGGCATCGTAATTCTTGGGTTTCAGCTCTGGATGCAGAATCCAATAGTGTTCATCATCATGCCCATCCTTCTTGCAGTGAGTGCATTAAGGTTTGGTCTTTTGTACAAAATTTTGCTTCCTCTCTTTCCATTTTTGCTTTCCCTTTTCCTTGTTCTTGTTTGCAGTAGGTTTTGATGATCCCCCAACTTCTTGGTTCACATTCTTGCCTCTAGCCTCAAGATGTGTAGCCTGAATAGATACCTCATCTACGCTAGTGGGATTAAACATGAGAATGGTATGTCTCAAATAACTATGTAGACTACCTATATACTTCAGTAAAGTTCTAGGTGAGTCTAAAGAAATTCCTAGAATCAAAGCTCATTTTCTAAATTCTTGGGTGTAACTTTGTACACTTTTCCCTTTCAATTTGCGAAGAGTTTGCCAACTCATCATAGCTTGCTACATATAACCTAGTGGATAGAATTGTTTTTTAATTGAAAAACAATTTCATTCCAAGTAGAAAGAATTTTACCATGCTTCTTGAAATCAGCTTGTGTCCTGCCTTCCCACCATACCAGGGCAGTGCCTCTGAGGCATAGGCTGGCCAGCCGAATCTTTCTCCTTTCTGAATCGATGTTCTGGACTCTGCAATATACATCCATATGTCTAATCCAGTTATCTAGCTTTTTTGAATTCAATTCTCTGTCATAAACTGGCAAACCAAACTTCACATCTAATTTAATTAAAGAAGGTTTCTTCTTTTTCATTCCAGGGCTTTCTTTATGTGAAGAAGATGATGATGAAGGTGATGATGAGGGAGATGGTGGAGAGGGCTTTTCCTCTTTCCTTTTGCCTTCTGAGTGGGAAACTAGAAGAGGTTCTTCTACTCCTTTATCTTGTTTGGAGGTTGAAGAATATTCACCTCTACCTTTCTTAAATTCTCTATACATCTCTTCTACCATGGCTCCCATGGTCATGAAACTGTCCATGAACGTGGAGTCTGATTCCAAGGGAATTTCTTCTTCCAATTCCCTCCTAGGATAGACTCTTCCAATTTCTGGGTTAGCTTCAACGAACTCTCCTTCTCCTAATTTAATCTTTGTCCTAGTTAGCATTCAACAAAAAAATCCATCACAAGCTTGTCTAACATTAGCAACCTAAATATCTGATACCACTTGATCTGTAATTGATCTAAGACAAACAATAAGGTAGTACAGACTCATGTGCATGGATGTGCCTATGTTATTTTATGCAACGGATCGATAAGATTGTGAAATACATAGGCAATGAAGTAGTTAAAGGAAACATAATAGGAAAACATATAAACACAACAAGCTTAATAAGGAGTTCACCCAATACTCTTGGGCTATGTCTCCCAGTCCAGCCTTCAGTGGTAGCCTCTCTATTATGTTTTCAAAGTAGAGCTTTTACAACAGTGAGCTCAATTTGAGTCTCACTCAGTAGATACAAATCAGTAAGATTGTACTTGGATTCCCCAAGTCTCTGGAGTACAAAGACTCTCCTCATTGAACTCTTGACCTCTATTGGTCACAGTAGTATGAGCCCAATCCGAGACTCATACATGATGGGAATATATAGAGGAGTTCACTTGAACTTGTCAAGTCTTCTCTGGAGTACATAGACCCTCTAACTCTCTCTGTCTTTGTCCTAACTTTGGCTCGATGATGCTTTCGCTTCTGTAGGTCAGCTTGACTTCTTCTCTATGCTTTCAGCCTACTGCTCTTAACTTTCTTCCCTCTCTGTCAGTTCATGGCTTTTAAGCCAATCTACTTCTTAACTGTTCATTTCCGCTTCCTAGCTTTCTGGTTCCCCTACCTCTGTCTATTTGAATCCCTCTATTCTGTGTAATCAGTCACCGTATAACACCTCATAGGGAGGTGGCCACCTATTTCATAACGGATGAGTGTCAGTTCTCTTGGACATATTTGAAATGACCATTTTTTTCCGTTAACTCCAAGAATGCCTGCCAAACACGACCTTCTGCCAATGCATCGTCCATATTGAACTTCAAATCCTATGTGACCTTGCTTCATAACCTTGTCAAATCCGATCATCCATCGAAACGCGTCTCCGTCGTTGATCTGGGGGCTGTAGATATGACAGTCATCGTTCATATCAGGCGGCTAAGTAACATGATGTTTACCGATCTGATGTAATCGGTTCTCTCTCTCTTCCCCGGGACGTGTGGCACTCGGTGTATGACATTGGGTGAAACTTGGTTGAAACCACTTACCACTCAAAGCCCCTTTGATATTCTGCTAGTTTTGTGGAATCCAGCTCTGATAGAACTAAAACAATATTTTCCGCATTTTATAGTTATTTCGGGTCCAGGTGCTCGGGGCTTCTCTTCACTAAGAGGTTTTCCCTGTGATATGTGATTAGCAACTTGTCGCTAACCGCATATCAGAAACTACCTCTTATACTTAAAATTACCCCTGCATTTGCTGCTTGGTGTCAGCGCACGTTACCATGGTCTGCCGCTCTGCGCACTAGATCAAAGGCCCTCATTAATCCATGCTGATCGCCATTGAAACTGTCTAAGGATTCCTTCCAATAACTTGATATTTATAAGACTTTTTAATCTTTGGCATGATTTTTAAAGAGTTCATGACAACTTAGAGAGTGTTCTAGGATCCATTTGGAACATTTCCAAATCAATCATAACCCATTGAAACTTATTATATCTCAGATATCCTATTTTTCAAATGATGAGCATGTTGCGAGGGTGAAGAATTCATTTGTTTTTTTCACCTTGTTGACTTTGTTTTGATCCTTTTTTTGACTTCACAAAGCCACTCCATCCATCCATTCATATCAATAATACTGTCATTTGTATACAAATGTTATATGAGAAACAATGTTACAAGAGCAAGACTTCTAAATTAGAGGTCCATAATGCTATTGTTTTTGTATGCTTGTTCATTGAACAAGTTAAACTATGTTAGGTTGCAAAATTTGAAATTTTCTAACAGCCCCCAAATTCTGAAGTGAAATCACAGGTTGATGAATGTTGAGTAGTGGCCTAGAGAAAATATAAGATGAAGAATGTAGAAAAATGGTTGAGAAATGATATCCACCATTCAGCAAAACAAAGAAGCACTCTTGTCACTCTAATAGTTGAGCCAATGCCTTAGCTAGTGGAAGAATACATGGCAAATTTAAGTGACAAAGCATAGTAGACAACTATTAAAGTTTACTAAGAAATGGCATAAGAAAGCCAAGTCATTCCCAAAGATACATTCTGAAACAAATATGTTGATCAAATTCTGTTATTTTCTTTCATTTTCATGAGGACATGCAAATATCTTAGCATGAGGGAGATTTTGGGCCACTGATTTGTCATCATTTCACCATTATTTACAATCACCCTTTTAACCATTTCTGCCATTGTTTTTCATATGTTGGTTACCCCATTTCCCACAAGATGTCATAAACACCTCATAAATATTTCCTACACTCAAAGTGGTTAATTTTCATAAATTTTCTTTGATTTTAATGAATTAATTAGGATTATATTTAGTTTTACTAATGACAGTTTGGTCAGTTCAAGTTTCAATAGTTCAGTCAAGTTTATGTAGCTATCTCCATGGTTGAGGCAGTAGAACCACTCTATAAGTAAATCTAGCACATGGAAATTATTTCTAAAGTTTCCAATATGAATTTTTATTGGTCAAATTCCACCCATCTTGCACGTGTGTACCTCCAGCAAGAAATCAAAGGAAAAACGCAACCATTTTGACCAGTCAACTTCAACCACATTTTCTTAGTGAATGAAAACAAATTTTGAAAAAACAAAACATGAGTTTTTTTCAAAACAAGCCCAATTAGGATCTTCACAAGAAGTGTCCTCAATTTCATTATCATTTTAAATATTTTTTGGGTACTTTGAGTCCTTATTTTCTAGATTGCATGAGATAACAATGCACCAGTGTGTGAATTAATGCCTAGTCAAGCAAACAGAGGTTGGAATGGTTGTGCTTCAATAAATTCATGGAAATGAGGTTTCCTTTTAGTTCTTATTCTTAGCCATAATAATATCAATGAAGTTAGAATGTAAACTCTATATAAATTCTTTAGCTAGAAGCAAATGTGAGTGTTGGGAATTCTGATTTATCACTGCAATATTGAAACTCTGTTTTACAAATTCTTATGATAGAAAATTTGTTTGTTGCATTCATGTAATTGTTTATTAATAAATATATTCTCTTCATCTGAGTTTTCAACACCTCACAGTCCTCAGGAGTACCCCTTGAGAATCAGTGAGAATTGTATAAATGGTTTCCATTTCTTTCATTTAATTTCTTTATGCTTTGTGCTTAAGATAAAAACTTTGTTTCATTTTAATTTTTTGTTCCTTTAGATTGAATTCATTTTTATATTCTTACTTATTTGCCTCTATTTTCTTATAGATTAAGCACTTGGAAATAACAAAAAAAATACAAAAATATTTACTTTCTTAAATTAGCTTTAAATAGAATCTCTATCAGGTTATTCTCATGCATGGTTTGTTTTATACTTAGTGATTGATTTTTCAAAATAGTTTCTTCCACTAATTTCTCAATAATTTTCATTTAATTAAAACTAATGTAGTAATTCATTTGCAATATAATAGTTTACTTCACATGTTCAATTTGATTAATAAATAATTGTCATTTCAACAAGTATTTCATGCTTTACATAGATTAATTGATTATGCTTCTCATAGATTAAATACTCATGATTTCCATAGATTAAATGCATATGCTTTCTTAGATTAAAATTTTCATGATTCCATAGATTAAATTTTGTAAGTTTTAGAACAAAATCTCCATGTTTTCATAGGGTAAAATCTCATGTTTTCTTAGATCAATAGCATTTATGTTTTTCTAGTTTAACATTAATTGTGTTTAAAAGAACTTAGTACTTTAATAGTTTATATTAAAGAATATAATTTCCTTTTGAATTTTCCAATTCATTTCAGTTATGCATAAATATTGAAAGCTAATCTCCTAACACATACAATGTAGTGTGCTTCACAAGCTCACATACTCGAATTTACATATAAATGCAAGTAATTTAAGATTCAATTAAATTACCCAACAAGAACCAAACCCTGAAATTGGTTCATGGAGGTGACAAAATCCACCAGTCATGGCTCATGAAGAAGGACAAGAGATGATATATGAGGATGAGAGAGAGTTTAGAAATTTATTTCTATGATATGTCAGAGGTGGTGAAAGTGTTTTATAATGAGAGGAAAACAAGGTTGCAAGGAGAAAGTTTAGATCATCCAAAAGGTAATGGTGGTGATGGGAGAAACTCTCTGCATCTGCCTCCTCCTTCAACTCCATCTACACCTCAATCCTCACCTCCTTCTTCGCCTCCTCCATCTTATAGACCTACTGCTCCTCCATGTCCAAAATGGAATGCTAAGTCTCCTTTAATTAAGCTTGATGTAAAGTTTGAATTGGCTATGTACAATGGGAAAGTAAATCTTGAAAACTTGGATAGCTAAGTTTTTAATATTAATTTCTATTGCTAGATTCAAAATATTGTTGATGAAGTTACAATGATCCATCTTGCTTATCTTTGTTTGCAAAGTGCATCCCTCATCCCGTGGGAGTCTGGAACTCAAGAATATTTGAAGAAAAGCGATAAAATGATCTCTTCTTGGAATTATTTTATGGTAGGATTAAGAAGGAAATTTTATCCTTGAACTTGTATGCAAAAATAAATTATGGATTGGAAAATTTTTAGAAAAGATAAAGGTCAAAGTGTCCAAAGTCACACACAATAATTTAGAGGAAGAGCTTTAATCTTGGGTGTTGATTTGTCTTCACAAGATGCTCTCCTTGAATACATAGGTGGATTACATAGTTATTTAATACATATTATACTTATGTTTAATCCCACCAATCTAGATGGAGTATGTGTTCAGAAAACTCATTTACAATCAAAAGGAAAGAATGTTCCTCAAGAGACTAGAAATAAGCCTTCAAATTTGGATACAAAGGGAAGGGGATGTTTAAAGGCAAAAGAAAAAAGAATGCTATAGTAAAGAAAGCAGGAGATAAAATTACCTGTAAACATTGTCTAAAAGAAGACCATGATGAAGACCATTGTTAGAAATTACATCCATAAATGAGACCAGTGAAGTTCAATAACAAGGGGAAGCAAAAGATTGTTGATACAACTCAACAAAATCTAGGATTTGATTCAGGTGATAAAACCAAAATCACAGCCATGGGAATCAAAGGTATAGCTTCTAATGCAAGTACTAGTTTTTCTAGTAAGCCTATTGAAACTCAAAATGATAAAGAAAGAAGTGAGTTTTTTCATATTAGGGTCATTACATAACATACAAAAGTTGATACATTGTTTTATAGTGGATCCCAAGTCAATCTTATCTTTGAAGAAATTGTCAAGAAGCTAAATCTAGAAACTACACGTCATAATAAACCTTACCCTTTGGGATGGGTACATGATGATGCCAAATTACAAGTGACAAGAAAATGTAAACTCAAATTTTCCATCACGGCTAATTTTATAGATGAGTTAGAGATTAAATGTTGCACCACTTGATATTTGTAGAATTTGTTTAGATACTCTTCGGCAAAATCACATAATCAATCGTTTGTCGACGCGTTTCGAACCAACCAGTGTGGTTCATCGTCAGGACAATTTGTAGAATTTCTCTAGGGAGTCCATATTTGTATGAAAAAGAAGCCATATTCTATCGTTATTAGAAAAAATATCATATTTCTAACAATTTAGTTGAGTATATTATTAGATCACGTCACAAGAAGATGAACTTATCTCTTGTAAGTGTTGGTCAAATGAAAAGGCTTGTAAATCCTAGTGACAATTTTGTGTTGTTGATTATTAAAGCTAAAAATACATTTGAATCTAAAGCTTTCACATCACGTGATTCTAAACTAAAGCATGAATTAGTTGAATTTGTTAATGATTATGACAATATGTTTGAGGAACTGAAGAGTTTCCTCCTAAAAGAGGAATCCAACATGAGATTCACTTGCAGTAGGATGCACCACTTCTGAATATTAGCATGTATAGAATGTAAGTCTTAGAGAATGAAGAAAATAAGAAGAAAATTAAAGAGATGCTTGATAAAGGGGTCATCAGGCCTAACATATATCCTTATGGGCCTCCTATTGTTTTGGTTCCAAAGAAAGATGGTACATGGTGCATGTGTGTAGATTTTTGAGCTTTAAAAACGATCATGATAAAGTATCACTATCCTCTTCCTCACATTGATGATTTGTTAGATCAATTAAAGGAAGGTTTTTACTTTACTAAGTTAGACTTGAGAAGTGGTTATCATCAGATAAGGATTGTCGAAGAATATATTTGGAAAATTTCTTTCAATACAAAACAAGGTTTGTTTGAATGGTTGGTTATGTTGTTTGGGCTTTGCAATACACCCGCAACATTCATGAGAGTTATGAATGACGTGTTGAGACTATTGCTTGACAATTTTTTCATTGTATACTTAGATGATATTTTGATTTTCAGTAAGACTGGTGAAGAACATGTCAATCATGTGAAACAAGTTCTAGATGTCTTGAAAAGGAGAAGTTGTATTTGAGGATGTCTAAATGTGAATTTGGGAAAACCTCTTTGGTTTATTTGGATCATATTGTAGGAGGGGTTGAATTAAATATTGATCCCTCAAAAGTTGATTCTATTGTGAACTTGCCTAAACCCAACAATGTAATATAATTTTAGATCTTTTTGGAGGCAACCCAATATTGGAGAAAATTTATAGCTAACTTCTCACTCATTGCCCATTACATACTTTGAAAAGCGTGAAACAAGTCTTTTAGTGGAGATGCAAGTAGAATAAAGTCTTCGATACATTGAAAGAGAAAGTACAGCACTAGTTCTAGCACTTTCGGATCTTAAGAAGCCATTTGAGATCCAAACCGATGTAAGAAATTATGATATGGCAGCAGTTTTGATGCAGGATGGTAAGTCAATTTTTTATCATTCTAAAACCTTTATCAGTGCAATAATTAACTATCCAACTTATCATAAAGAGTTGTATGCTTTAGTACAAAGCATGAAGAAATGGAAGAATTATTTGATGTGTAAAGAAATGATTATTCATACTGACCATAAGCCTTTACGATATTTACAATAAAAAACCAAGCTATAATAAGCTAGACATTTTAGATGGATTGGATTCCTACAAAAATTTCATTTGCTAATCAGGTATAATAAAGGTATATACAACAAAGTTTCATATATGTTATCAAGGGCTATTGTTAATGCATATGTTGATCTTAAGCATAACTCAATCATGCATGAAAGGTATATTGAACAATATGCTCAAGATGATGATTTTAAAGATGTTTATGTAACTTTGAGTCAAGGAAATCATGTTGAAGACTTGGATTATCATCTTCATAACAAGTTGTTGTATCATCTTAGAAAGTTATGTGTTCCACAGGGTGAAAGAGTCAATGTCATAAGGGAAGCCCACACTTCTCTTATTGATGGTCACTTTGGTGTAGGAAAAACAATTGCTCAATTTCATAGGTATTTTTATTGGCCTTGCCTGATTGAAATTGTTTCAAGATATTTAAAAGGATGTTCCATGTGTGCCACTAACAAGCCATTCAGTAGGAAATCAAGTTTGTATATTGCACTTCCTATTCCTTCTCATCCTTGGGAGAGTATTTTTATGGATTTTGTTGGAGGACTACCAGTGTCTATAAAAGGTCATGATCATCTATATGTTGTTGTGGATAGTTTCAAGAAAATGTGATTGTTCATGCCATGTAAGAAATGGGTACAAAAGAGCACAATTCAAATATGTTCTTCAAAAATGTATGGGTTCACTTTGGATTACTCGCTTCAATTATTTCTGATCAAGATTCTCAATTTTTCGGGATGTTTAGGTAAACTTTATGGGAACTCATGGACACCAAGTTGAATAAGAGAACCACATTTCATCTAGAAATCGACGACGAGACAAAAATAATCAATAGAAACGTAGTGCATATCCTTTGACGATATTGTGGTAAGCATCATAAACTTTTAAATGATCATTTTCATTACATCCAGCATGCCTATAATCATGTCAAGCGCTCATCTATGCAAGTATCTCTATTTGAAGCTCATTTGGGTTATTTGTCAAAGTCTCCTTTGGATTTTATCTTTGGTAAGGATATTGCAGTAGATGGATATAGTGATGTGGACAAAGCCAATCATTTAATTGAAAAAATTCAGCTAGTGCATCAAAGGGTACAAGAAAATATACAGAAAATCAAAGCAAAGTACAAACCAATGCATGAAAAACATCCAGTTGATCATGATTTCCATGTGGGAGATTAAGTTTGGTTGTATATTAGCAAGGAAAGACTTCAAGGGGAAGGTAAAAATCTTAGGCCAATCAAATATGATCCTTTGAAAATCTTGAAGAAGATTGGTAACAATGCTTTCCAATTAGATTTTTCACCTTACATCAAAATTTATTTGTTTTGAATGTAGAAAAATTGAGACTGTTTGAGCCTCCAACGATCGATGAACATGAAGAGAATGTTCAGATTCCATCTATAGAATATTTCTCTTCTCAATATTTAAATGAGTTGTCGGAATACTTAATTCTTGAGAAGAGAATCAGAATTTCCCACAGAGGCAATGTGGAATATCTTTGAGTGGGTCTCAAAGGCACCAATCCAAGTAAATCAAGGTGGATTGAGATCAGAAAGGTGAGGTAGCTATACTCTCACTTACTTTCTGAGTAAAAATAGACTTTTGGTGGTCCAAAATCTTCCAATGTGGAGGATCGATCCATGGGATTAAAAATACGTTGAAAAATCAAATTACTAAAATTTTGCTAAAACTAGTGCAAAATTGTAGATATCGTCCTTCTGATTTTAACGACGCTTGAATCACCTCAATCTAAAACCATATGAGATAGTTATCACATTTTACAGTTCTTGAAAAACAAATAAAAATGCAACTTGCAAGGTTGGTTTAAAATACTGTACAATGACATGGCACTGATGTTAACAAGTGACTATGCATTATAGTTATCAGGAATTCCAATTAGGATGTAACATGTGGCATGATCATATAGGGGGAGTTGGCATGTTTTAATTGGTTCATAGGTTTGATTTGGAGCCAATCAGGAGGCGCCACATGGCCCTATGAGAGGGCATCATGTGGCCCTCGAATTTCATGCAAAATTAAGTTATGGACCAACCAACCTCGCTAGGGTTCGAACCCATGACCTTCGAAAACACAACTGAATGCCTTATCAATACACCACATGGTTAGTTCTTGTTATACGTTGTGGGTGAGTTATATTTAACATGGTTTAGTTGGCAGTTTGGGGGGGGCGATGGGTCAGTGGGCTCACCCGATTGACCCAACCTTGAGTTCAATGTAGTGAATGTGACGAAGGGTTAAGTAGAGTGGGTGGGGCATAAGGAACCTAGCCCATGCCCCAGCCCAAGGTCCTATGTTATGACAGTAACTATTGACAAAGGCATGCAGGGTATCGGATGTGGCCCTAGCCCAGGGTTATATCGCAACCATAAAACTATTGGCGGGATGTTTAGGAAGGGGTGGGCATGTAGCACTTTTCTTGCGCCCAGCCCCAAGTCACATTAATTTCCATATGACCTAGGGGCAGAGGAATAAGGCCACGACCCTATTGGCATGCATAACCATCCCACATTTTGCACCTTTTTTGTGGAATTGTTGCCAAACTTGTGCAAATTTGTTGCCTCACATATCCGCCAAAGGAAAAATTCATTGCTAATTTTGGCAAAGGGTCAAATTTGTAGAACAATTAATAGTGAAATGAAGAAGGAGGTGTAATTTGGCCATTTTTCAGGTTTTCTGAGCCTAAGAAGAGCCTATACAGGGGTTTTAGGGTGTTTTGGATACAATGGTAGTGTTATTTTTGTAATTTGAGCATTTTATTTGATGTAATTTCAAATTTGAGTATATAATATAAAGGGCTGACATTGAAAGCTAGACTCGAAGACATTGCCCGAGAGGGTTGAACTCCATCATTAAATTGTTCTTTTTTGATGCTGCATATTATCTATTTTTCACTATTTAAATCTACAAAACTTAACTAAGTTTACTATGTTTATATGCTTTTGCAATTTCGATTCATTTCCCACAAGACATAGACAAGCTTGTAAAATTTTAGAAGAAACCTTCAATTTTTAATTTCAGATGAAGTGCGATCACAGATGAAGAGGGCATTTTTAGGTTTGATTTGCTCGACCTTTGGAAATAGTTTTCCATCTTACCTTGTGTTATTATCACATCCGTGTGGTGCTAAATCATTTGGTGATGGATTCCGAAGCTGACCAACATTTGGAGCCCAATATGATGCAATGGAAAAAGGAAGTGGAGTTTTTATTTAAGCTATTAATGTATTGAATTGATCTTCTGACTCACTGAGTATAATTGTTGTAGAGTGAGAGAGAGGCAAGGGAATCCCTATCAGAAGCCAAGTTTGAATGATTGAGGAAAAGGTGGAAAGGAAAATCATCAAGATGGAAGCAGACTTGATGTCTAGAGGAATAGTGCTCGTCAGTGGTAGTCTATTTGTAGAGGTACATGAACTTCTTTCTTGAAAATCAAGTTTCAACCTCAAAGAGTAGTGAGTATGCTCTTGCGGGGGTGTAGCTGGTGTAGGGACAAGAAAATTTAAAGAGGACTCTAGTGCCGATAATGAGTAAATTGAGCCTTCCAAGCCTGCTCAATCTTCAGTTAATATATGTATTGGAAATGTGTTTTGTTGTTGGGTAAATTTTGTAGGATATATGGAAGGTTTCAATGTAAAATTCTAGTTCAAAAAATCTATAGAGGCAAAAAACCTTTGCTCTAGTTATATTGAAATGTAAAAGTAACAGAGATCACAAAATCATGTTTTGTTAAATCTGATGTAAATGGTTTTGGCCCTATAATCCAAACTTCATAATACAAAAGTAACTATTCCATTCAAAAAAATAATAAATAAATTATATATATATATATATATATATATATATATATATATATATATATATATATATATATATATATATATATATATATATACAAATTTTTTCCATTTATTTAGTATTAAGTTAAAAAAAAGGGGATAAAATCATTACTTTTAATATTCAATCGAATATAATATGAAATACACATGTAAAATATTTTTATTACTTAAAATAAAATTAATTTATTAGGTTAAAAGATGTTTTTTGATAATGGTAAAAGGTAATCCTTTCCATATTTATAATATAGTTTGATATATACTATGTAAAAGAGAAATAATAAGCGATTTGGGGATTGATCGTAAATAAAATATTTTAGGTAGTTAGTTAGATATATATATATATATATTTTTAAGTTGTATTTTTTCAAAATTGGAAATTATAAGTTTAAATTGAAATGTTAAAGTTAGTTTCTAATTAGGGAGACCAGATTATGTTTCATGTGCTAGTAAAGATTAATTTTTTGCATATATTGATTAAATTAGCCTCTAGTGTTCCTCGTCTCTAGAATCCAATCTTCTAAATTAGTAAGAATATATATATCTAAGAGGTAAATCCTATGAGTGGAGTCTTCTCCCTCAACATAGGTTATGTCTTCATTAATGGACCCTAGTGTGAGGTCATGAAAGCAAGAGGCGACTTCCTCCAAATGATGATGCATATGTTCACTAATCCTATTGGCCTTCTCTTCGTAATAGCTGACGTTCCTACAAAGTTGATCATGTTAGTGAGTGATGGAAGAGGGCGCAAATGATATAGAAGGGTCTAATACAAGCTAGCAAAAGAAGAGGGATTTAGAAAATTGGGAATAACACCAAATTACTTGAGCATAGGGTGGATGGGTACCATAACAAGATGAACATGCAATAGGTGTCACTGGCTGCATTAACAAAAAGGGAGAGGTAAAATCAAAGGTTAGCATCAAAAAAGAAAAGATGATAAGAACCAAAAGTAAGAGCTTGCATCAAAAGACCATAGGTGAAAGAGCATGTGACAAAGTGGAGAAGACAAAAGATTGAAAGTGGGGAAGCACCCTGGGGGTACAAAGGGGTCATGGAATGGTGTTTGAGGGGGGGAAGGGTGCTTCAAGGATGAAGAATATCTTAGACAAAGAGAAAGGATACTACACCCAAAGTATGGGGCTAAGAATGGCGGGTGGGCAGGGGGGCTAAATAGGACAAGGCCCAAGCACGAAAAAATATGAAGAGCTAACCAACCTGGAGGAGGACAGTGAGTACTGAATGAGAAAAATTCTATAGAAAATACAAATATTAGAAATTTCGTTGTGATGTTGTAGATGAGAGAGTGGAGTCGCTCGATTAAACTTCCATATTCCTTATTTAGAATTTAAAATTTTTATTAGTCTAGTGCATGACAAGGTAAGACTATATATTGCAACATGCACAACTATTCCTAGTCACTATAAGTTCAAGTATCAAGTTTCTCTCCTCTCCAACTCAATCAAGAACAAGGTAGAAATGTGGATGTCAGCTTGGATCCATGGGTGAAATTCTTCCCCGAAGTGATACCAGATGAGTAGGAGTGTGATTGGCGAATGTAATGTATGGTATATAACTCATATCCAGATAAATAACTTCTAGAATGTCGCTACTTGGAGTGACGGTTTTCATGTTGGATGAGTAGAATGATAAATTTTATCATAGGGGTGTGTTGACACATCCTGTGGTCCTTTGGCCAAGTGAAACAATGACAATCCACTCTGTCTTCTTTCTTCTTTCTTGATAGTCATCCTATCTAGGGAAAATATTTTTTTGTTGGAATGATGAGAAATATGTTTATTTTTAATTTTTTATATAAATATTTTTTATTTCATACTTATATAATAAAAAATGGATTTGTAATTATGTCATTCATTAACATTTCAATAATTAATCATAATAAATTTTATTTCAATATTGCTTTAGTTTTAATATCTCTTTTTCCATAATTATAAATTAATTTGGAAAAATAATCTTAATGTTCAATTCATTTTTGTATTTCTTTATATAAGTACATAAAATAATCAAGAATATATCATTTTTCTAATATAATTCATTTTTCGTTTGTGTATAAGGGTAGTTCAATAGATTATTGTTGTTTTATAAACTAGTATGCAAATGATGAAATTCAAGGTTCAAATCACCATAAATCAAAACAACACTATTTGGTTTTATATAAAATATTAAAAAATATAAATCTCATTTTATATGAAATATTGAGTTAATACATTGTCACGTTTAAATAACAAAAAAAATATTTTTATTCATCATAAATATTTTTAATTATATTTTTAAAATTTTATTTATACATGTAAAAATATGTATAAATTAATATTTAAAATTATATATATATATATATATATATATATAGTGATAACAATGCTTCCATTTTTATTAGATACTTAAATTAAGATTTTATTTATAATTATTTTTTTTACTAATTATTATTAATTATTAATTAATTATTTTTAAAGATAAAAGTGATTACATCCCTAATCATAAAGTTATGCTCACCGTTATATATGGTCCACTAATAAAAATCAAAGAGTTATGCTCACCGTTTTATTTATTTATAGCTATTTTCATGATTATCAAAAGAATAATATTTCAAAAAAACTTATTAGTTCTAATATAAAAGTAAAAATAATATTAACATTAAAATGATGTTTTAATAAAAAAAATTTATTAAAACAACTTAATACATTGGTCCATCATCATGAACAATATATATAGAAATCTCCAACCATTCAAACATGACTTCTAAATTTTGAGAATTTAAATTAAATTTAATTATTTATATAAAATTCATTTTATATTTAGCCGGGTGAACATGAATTTGTTACAGAATTTATTAGGAAATTATGGTTAAGGTGGGTACAAAAATGAAACTAAATGCAATGTACACTAAGTATAAGAGAATTTTTATTTTTAATTAAGTTGAACTTAGGCCAGCGTTTAGCTCCAATATTGGATGGGAGAAAGCTCTGCGTATTAGTGTGATGTTATGCTCTGTCAAGATTGAAGGCTTTGTGGTTTATTTTAATTTTCCCAAAAGTAACTCCCTACGTATACCCATTGATTAAAAAACCAATTCAAAACAAGTAACTTAAACCTAACCCTATTGGATAGAGATAACCCTAATTTTTTTTTTTTTTTGTTGTTGAAAGAATGGCTTTAAATTGAAAAAAAAATATTGACAACAATGCTGTATAGAAGGGTTTTATTACAGTGAAGATCGGAGTCCATAACAATTCAATTCAGGTCAATAAAAACTTTCCCTCACAGATCTCCTAAAAATGTAAAATAGCACAACAAATTAACATAGAACAGTGCCCGTAACAACACGACATGAGTTAAAGTTAGCACATTTTGATCGTTACCCAAGCCATACGAGCAGTGGGGGAGAAACCAAGTGTCCAAAATTCAATTAAATAATATTTTATTTTTATTATAGTTGACATAAAGTAATTTTAATTAAAAATTTATTTGTTTTTACGGAAAAGTTATAATGTTTATTTATAGTTTGACATTTTTTATTATTATTGAAATTTATTTATTTGTAAGGTGATTTGTTGAAATTTTATTATGGATTGTTTAGTAATTTCTATTTATATTAGTTACTAGTTTTTTGTTTTTTATTTCATTTCATCTTTATTTAATTTTTTATTTTTGATTTTTCTTTTTCTATAGTTATTATTTTCATGAATTATAAATTTTCACAATATTTTTAACTTAAAGTGACTTATTATACTAAAAACATATTTTAATAAATTAAATTATAAATAATTATATATATTAATAAAAATAAAATACACATAAATATATGTATTTTAATATAAACAATATTAATTAATCATATTTCTTAATTAAGTAATGGCATTCAATAATACAATATTTTATTAGTTATTTTATTTTTGAAATAAAATATTTATCATTATTTTTTTATTTTATTAAATTATATTTAAACTAACCCATAAATAATAACTACTCTATAATATTGGTTTCATAACACAAAAAAAATCTATATGAAATTTTATTAAACCAAAATTCAATGAAACAATATCTCATCCTCGTTTCATAACCCAAAATTTGGATATTGGAACACCCTAATGGGACTTATATTTCATTCATAATTTGCATGAGATAATTGTAAACCGTGGACACCCACATAAATTTCATAATTTACAATGATTTTGAATAAGATTAACTTAAATCTTTTTATAAAAATGAGATGCAAATAAAGGCAGGTGGAGACACAATTACTAGTTCCTAGAATAAATGGCAGGTTGAGACACAATTACTAGTTCCTAGAATCAATGGCGAGGGGAAGGGCCCGCGCTCGGTGCATACCACGATGCTGGGATGCTGTGGCAATGGGGACGATGGAATTCTTGATGATTGATTGTCCGGCCGGCCGCCACCGTCATCGTCAATCTTCCCTTTACTTTCCTTCCGTTCATACCACCCCCGATACTGCTATATCTGCATCTCTGAGAAGCTCCTCGCAAAGGCGGTGCAAGATGGATGGGGAAGAAGAAGGCGACGAGGAGGCCATGGCCGACCAATGATTCCCCTCTGCAAGGAGGCCTCGGCTCGCTCTCGATGGGCAGCATTTGATTCGAATTGGATTTGAGAGAAAAGACAGCAGCAATGAGAAATATTGATGGAGAGCACTATATCACGCCACAACAATCAATATGAGAAAGATACCATTATTAAGTCGGTCGCACGCCTATCTGTATGTCTCTATAGAGCTCCCAGCCTAATTTATTATATTTATCAGCTGTCAGATTTCATCGTTTCAGCGATTATTAACTCAGTCGCACGCCTACCTTTATGTTTCTATAGAGCTCTAATGTTTCAACTCAATTAGTTAGAGTTGTCAGATATCACCGTTTATTTCTATTCAATTATCTGACACCCATTATCCTTCTTAGTTCTTCGTGCTCTTGATCATATGATCTGCAGCCTCGACCATGGAAACCAAATCATCCCCCTCCCGTCCTCGGCATAGGGGCCTGAGCATTCTGGGGAAATTACCGATTGTAATGCAGAGTGACAGTTTTTTAAGATCAATGACCTCAGGTCAACAGACTCGATAGGAATTAACAGAGATCACCATTAAAGAAAGCCGCTGCAAAAGAAGAGTTGAGAAGTTGGAAGAGAGATAATTACAATGTGGAGTATAGAAGGCATGCGAAGAAGCATAACATAGATCGCTTTCACCGCCTCGCAGTTTCAAGCTCTCTCTTTTCTTTGAGAGGAGCCTGTTCTTGGTAACATGGCAGACTTCGAACACAAGTCAAAAGATTCGAACAAGAATTTTACCAAGGGGAATTAAGCGCAACTGGTCCGATCTAGTCATAGAATTTAAGTGTATACATGTATGGTAGATTTTGTTATAGCATTTTAATGTTCGGAATGCTATATTTTATATAGCTACACATTCATCCTAGACAAGCTCAGTGACCGTACATAAAGAAAAAGACCAACCAAGAAATGTATTACAGCTACGTCACTGATCTAATCTGTAATGAAATGGAATTTATCTGGGGTTATGATACTATTTTAGTACTTAGTACTTGTAATAGTGTAATAAATCCATTTTTATGTTTTTGAGTGTATACGGATAAAAAAAATAGAAATTATTTTGACGTTTATGAGGTTAAAAATAGTTAATGGGACAGATTGCTTCTTCATCCACTTGATGTATTCAGTTTTTTTCTGTGAACCTTCAAAATAAATTCTCTTAGTTTCTAGACAAACCTCTAATTAAATAGATTATCCCAAGAGCTAGCTGCCACCATATTTGCATAACTTTCCCTCTTGTCTTTGAAGGTCTCACATTCTAAAATGAAATGTTTTTTTGTTTCCATTTTTCAGGAAGAACAAAAAATGCATACTCTTTTCTCTCACATTTTTTTGGCATTTTCCATCGCCATGCTTCACAACGGAGTTGATGAGAATTAGTCCTTAATTGAGCAATAAGAGTTTTGGCTCACAAAGAGATATTGGCCTCTATGTATGATTTTGGTTGATGACTATGAGTGAGATTAAACACTTCAATATAGTACCTTGATGAACTTTTCCATAACAAAAGCTTTTATCTATTTATGGTTTATGGGATAGGCTTTCAATCAAATACCCCATTTACTAAACCATTTGTTATTTTGCTGCATCCAAGTAGTTGTTTTTTTTTTCTTTCCGTTGCACAATATGTTATTAAAGACAACTTTAAGCCATCTACCTTCTTTCATTTGCTATTGTCAGACAAATAAATATTTAATGCATTAACTTTTCTGCAGCTTTTTTTTCAAGTTCACTCTCACAAATTTAAGATGTTTAAATTGTTTTGTTTGCTATTGTCAGACAAATAAATTTTTAATGCATTAAATTTTCTGCAGCTTTTTTTCAAGCTCACTCTCACAAATTTAAGATGTTTAAATTGTTTTGTTTTCTTTTCAATATCTTTACTTGATTGGTCATGAAAATGAAAATTTAAGTACTTCACATAAATTTATTGGATTTGTCTAAATTATTGCTTAAAGTTATTGTTTATAATTCCTTAGAACAACTTAATCTCTTATGGTACAAACATTAGTGTTTTGAAATATAGTTATTATGATATTGATATGGATAAATTAGAATAAAAAATATATATTTATACAAATAAATATTTACAAATTTTTAAATTAATATAATTAAATTTAAAAATATATATATTTTTTGGATAATTATTTCTGTATTTTCCTGTATCATATAAAACTTCTATGTAAATAAAAATTATTTTAGTTATTATTATATTATTCTCCACGCATAATATTAACTTAAATTTATGACACCCTCATAAACTTCAATAATATTTCACATTTATATTGGGTGCAAATGTTAGGGAATTGACAATTAAAATGAAATTGCCTAATCAAAATATTAAAATATACACTTTCAATTATATATTTTATTAATTATTTTGATAAATTGATAAATAAAATTAATTCCAATTTTCATACCTTGCAACCTTCTTAATGTATATCCATCTTGAACTTTAAACCTCCGACGCTTTTGCTGTTTTTGAACTTTAGATACCATGCCATACGATTATAGCTGTTACAAATGGTGCACATAAGAAAAGCTCCTAGATTGTATACAGACCTCCTTGCCTTCTTTTGTACAGCCTAAATATTTTTTACTGGATTATTTCTGTAGCAAACTGTTCCCGTCAAATTGTTCCCATCAGAACCACTTCTAGATTGTAAATAAACCTCATTATTTTTTCTTCTTCTCTGACCTTATGCTAAATTTGCACACTTAGACACCATGTTGCACATTTTTTTCGGTTAATAGGTTAAAAATAACTGTCTAGCGAAATAAACTCATGTCATCTTTTTGTTTTCCACTGAGATGTTGGCCTCCCATCGTAATAGATTGTAATAGATTGTAATCTGACCATCGTCAGCAATGTGCTTTGTTATAATTTTGTCGATGAAAATCCCAAGAAAAGATTAATTTTCCTACATTTCAGTGACAAATAAAATTATGATGCTATCTGTAATGCTCCTAGTAAATCGATAATGTTTTAAGTAAGGCAATAAAATTTAACTGTTGACTAAGGTTCTGTTTGGTAAAATTAAAATAATTATGTTGCTATTGCTGTTAATTAATTATGATAATTAAGTGTTGCTACTATTGTTTAATTAAGTATGTTGATTAATTGTTGTTAGTAGCTATTGAGGTAGTTGGAAAAAGAAAACCTAACTACCTTCATGAGACGGTTGAGACCCCATAGGAAAAGGGGAAAAAGGTTATGCCAAGTCTGGTAGAGATTAGATGGCAGAAAGAAAAACAAAAAGAGAGTTACTCTTTGGAAATAGAAAATGCTATGTCTGGTAAGGATCAGATAGCATGTGTTTGGAAGGCAGAAGCTTCCTGAACCGCTACGTCTGGTAAGGACCAGATAGCGTGACTCTGGTATAGCCAGAGAGTTGCAGACAGTGAGGATGTGCAGAAGTGCTTGGCGGTGGAAGATCGAGGAGGTTCTTCCTAAGGTCGGGTGGTTGACAAGCGCAATAAAGAGGTTTGCCTCTGTTCAGGTATGGTCTTCTAAGAAACTTAATAGTTGTCAAGGATTTATATATATACTGTGAAATTAATTAAGGTCTATGACAGACTAGACTGTGCATGGCATTGGTAGAATTTCTGTAATTATGCAGGCATCAATAGAGATGGAAAATGTGAAACATATTGACAACTTTTAAGAAAACGTTTTCTGTGCGATTGGCAGAAGGAAGAAAAGATTAAACTAGATTTAAATTAAAAATTAGAGATTCCATACTGGAACAATTCCTGTAGCATAAGTGGCAATTAAATGGAAAACAGAATACCGTGTATATTCATTTCAGCCTACATAGATAAATTGAAAACAATATAAATATTTGTACACAGAGATTCCAAGAATGCTACTTAGGAAATAAGAAAAGAAAACTGTATTAGATCAAAACTGAGTCAATACGTATACTCTTACACCAAACAACTAATCGAAGATCGCAGTATCATCATCTTAACAGTGTGTTTTAAGAATGAATAATCGATAACGAAAATACTCCAGTGCTCGAAGAACAAAGGAAGGGCAGTGCCCACATCATATACATAAATGAATGATAACAGACATTTCAAACAAATCAAGAACGAGCCTGTAAAGAAAAGGCCGTAGCCTATGTCAGCATTATCGGGCAGCCAGTGAGGGCTTCTGAAGTCGAAGCCGAAAACCCGTATTCTCCAACAAGAAATAGTAACAGTAAACAAAAAAAAAAACATAGAGATATGTTTCTTTAATTAAATTTACAGGAAAAACCTCCGAAGAGACAAGCGTATCCAGTATACACAGCGAACAATAGAAACTTTGAACTCAGGTGAGAGTCTGTCCATAATAAACCAGCAATGTTTCTTTTAAAAAAAAACTGAACCGTAAACAATTCTATGGAGAAACTCACAATACATTATCCAGCCAAAGTTCGACTAACATTAATAATTGATAACCCTCGAATATGAAACAAATTTATACAGTAAAGGTCGGGTATTAAACGCAACCCAACTAGGGTTTCCGCCTGGTCTGTTTGGCGCAGAACCCAATTAATTTACAAAGCAACAGAGACGGGAAAACCGTTAATTTTCCTCATGGAAGGAAACCCATGAAACAACGATGGACTTCCATGCACAAGCATAACTCAGATAGCCTGCCAAGAAGGACAACGGCTCAGTCCATTACCCAGGGTCCTTCCTCAAATGTTAAACCACAGAAGTATACAACTCTTACCCGGAACATGGAGTGGGTATTTAAGGCAGAACAGGCCCTCCATCGCGTGCCGGCCTCGGCAAGGAGACTCCGCATCTGAGACTCATTCAAAAAACAAGAACAATATAAGATTTAACTCTGTGAAAGAAATTAAACAAAAAGAAAATGAACTGTAAATCAAGTTGACATTCATTTGGGTGAGCGCTTACCATGACCGAGGACGGAAGGCAGAGTTCCTACCGCACAACAGACCGCCTGAAGGAAAGGTCTCCTGTGCAAAATGTGAAGCGCCAGAGAACTGTGAATGACAGAGGATCATTCTAACAATGAACTGCTAAAGAATTTTCTAGACGCATAAAAGGCTTTCAAGGCATACCACTGACCCCTGGCTCGATTTCAACCATTGATCTGTACGGTTTCATCTCCGTCGTAGGATTGAACATAGAAAACCCGGGAAACAACCATCATATGGTAAGTTCGAGGTATGTGTCAGGCAACATTAACTCCTGGAGTCCTGAGCACGCGATAGCACATGGAGTCGACAGGTCGATCGTTCATTGTGCTAGATGGACGATGTGGAGAAGGCCACTTGGACAAGCGTCAGTTGCCCGAGTGATTCTCGGCAACATTCATTCTAGGCCAATGTAAAGCATTAACTCGATTAAAGAAACTACTATATAGCCATTCATATTCCGTAGTACTAACAATCAAATTCATATAACACCCATTGTACTGTATAAAATATTATTGTCAGCTGAATGTCGATTCTTGAGGCTGGAACATAGATACATTGTTACTGTTTACGTGCTATGGTTAACATAGATATGTGCTATGATTAGCATAATTATAACTTAGCACTAATACCTTTCCTATGTTATGTAAATAAATATAAATTCCTTATTGCATTCGAATGATTAATGTTAAGTTATACTATTATCAAGGTAAAAAAAAATTTACTCCTGTATTGTAGTATTACAAGTGGTATCAGAGCCCAGGTTACAACTCTGTGACCTTGGGTTAATCATAATGGAGACAACAATACGTAAGTAACCAAATTAACAAGCAGGCAAGGGGTTATTCTAATATATTGCAAATCATATCTGTTGAAATGAACTAATCTCTGTTCAGGTGACAGCAGAATGAGGAGAACGAGCAACGCTCCTCATGGAAATATGAATCAACCAGACAACGTTACTCAACCTTAGGGAAATCCTGAGATATGGGTACAGCTGGGAGAGGAAGCCCGCAGCACTAATTTGACTATATTGGAGACAGTCCAGGAACTGAAGAACGAGATGGCCCGTTTGCGTGAGGACAATGCTAGATTAACCATGGAACAAGAAAGGATCATGAAAAGTTTATCAGATAAACAAAACCAGCACCAGCCTCATCCTAGCCCTGAGCAAACACGAGTATCAGATGAACAGGGCTATCACACCGAACATGAGGAAACAGAGGAAAGAGCAGAGGTTCGAGGAGAGAAATCTGATAACGCCTCTGAACATCAAACCCCAAAAAGACAGCGGATAGAACTGCAAGGGGAGTTTCGGAAGATCAAGCCACCACAATTTGACGGGGAATCCGAGGAGGCCGCAGAAGCTTGGTTAATCAACATGAACAAATATTTCCAAGTCTATGAGTATGATCACCATCTTAAGGCACAGCTGGCCATTTTCCAGCTGTAGGCTAAGGCTACATTATGGTGGGAGGAAGTGAAGATGGTGTGGGGGGTGAGTGAGCAAGATGTAACTTGGGAAACTTTTCAAAGATACTTCAAGGAGAAATACTTGACTGAATGTTTCTATAATGAAAAAGCACGGGAATTTCATGATCTGCGGCTTGGGCAGCAGACCATGGATGAATTCATTACTAAATTTACATCTCTGCTTCGCTATGTACCGTATATTCGGGAGGAAAAGGCAAAAGTGCAGCGGTTTGTTAGCAGCCTACCCCAAGCAATGCAGGAAAGGATCGAATTTGATAATCCGAAGACCATGGACGAAGCGATACAGAAAGCTAGAATATGTTATCAGCAGAATAAACAAAAAGGAGAAAATTCTGGGAAGCGCTGGGCAGATAAAAAGGGCAGCAGAATGACTGTGGGAGTTAAGGGAGCTCGCAGCAATTTCAACAAGGGATTCTCCAAAGGGGCCAGCAATAGAAACCAGTCCAAAAATCAGCTCAGATTAAAGCCACCTAATGAATCTAAATACAGTGAGCAGCCGGGTAGAGCTGATAATGAGGGTTCAGCTAGGCCACCAGTACAGTGCTGGGGTTGTGGCGGGCCACACTATATTAAAAATTGCCCTCACCGAAAGGAAAGTGATCAGGTGTCCCAGGTTTATGAAGCCTCCACAGTGGGAGACGTGGCTCGGTCCATACCCAGAATAAATGCTGCCCTCGAGGATCGTCAAGCTGATTACCAGCCAACAATGATAGAATTTGAAGGTAAGATTTTTGATCGAACTGTTTCCATTTTAGTAGACCTAGGAGCTACTTTAAGCTATGTTAGTCCCAAAGTTGTGGAAAATTGTAGTTTTCAAACCATTAAGTTTAAGAATCCATGGTTAGTACAGCTTGCAACTAGGGCTAAAAGACGAGTGCTGGGTAAGGTCAGCAACTGCCCATTAAGGATAGCTGGTCAAATAGTGATGACAGAATTGAAGTACTCCCTCTCGGTTCGTATGATGTGTTGATCGGGATGGATTGGCTGGAAAGGCAGTGGTCTATAATAAACTACAAGACAAAAACAATTTCTTAACGGGACGAACTGGGAAATGAAAAGGAAATTCAGGGTATCCTGAAACCAGTGCAGATCCGGCCAATTACAGCCTCACAGCTAGCTAAAAGCATAAGGAAAAATGTCAAATATATGCAGTACAAGTAGGATATGCCAAATCTGAAGATAAAATTGCTGCTATGGGAAGCATACCAATAGTGCGAGATTTTACAGATGTATTTCCCAAAGAAGTACTAGGGCTGCCGCCCAAAAGAGATTTAGATTTTACCATAGAATTGGTACCCGGTGCAGCCCCAGTGTCCCGAGCACCATATCGGATGAGTGTGCCGGAATTAACAGAATTAAAAATGCAGCTGCAAGAGCTGTTAGACAAGAAGTATATCCGTCCCAGCGTATCCCCTTGGGGAGCCCCTGTACTGTTTGTTAGAAAAAAGGACGGAACCCTCCGTATGTGCATAGATTATAGACAACTGAATAAATTGACAGTTAAAAATAAATATCCACTACCCCGCATTGATGAACTGCTTGATCAAGTGAAAGGGGCGATAATCTTTTCAAAGATCGATTTGAGGTCTGGTTATCATCAAATCGGAATTAAGGAGGACATATCCAAAATAGCTTTTCGAACCCATTACAGGCATTACGAGTTTGTGGTACTGCCTTTCGAGTTGACCAATGCACCTGCGACATTTATGTGCCTGATGAATAGTGTATTTCATCAGTACTTAGACAAATTCGTATTAATTTTTATTGATGATATAATTATATACTCTCAGAATATTAAAGAGCATGAGAAGCATCTCAGACTCGTGTTACAGACACTATGGGAACATCAGCTATATGGTAAATTTAGCAAATGCGATTTTTATAAAGAGCAGATCCAGTATTTGGGGCATATCATCACCAAGGAAGGCATTGCTATGGACCCTGAAAAGATAAAAACCATAATGGAATGGCCAACACCAAACGACGTGGCAAATATCAGGTATTTCATGGGGCTGGCTTGATATTATAGACGGTTCGTGGAAGGCTTCTCCAGGGTTGCATACCCTATCACCTCCTTGCAGAAGAAAGGAAAAATATTTAAGTGGACAGCAAAATGTCAATGGAGCTCTAAACAGCTCAAATACCTGCTCACCACTGCACGTGTGTTGAGTATTGCAGACCCGGAAAAAGATTACGTAGTCTGCACAGATGCAAGCAAAGAGGGTGTAGGTGGGGTGCTAATGTAGGAAGGGAAAGTGATCGCGTATGAATCCAGAAAATTGAAAGAACATGAGCAGAAGTATTCTGCCTATGATATGGAACTAACTGTTGTAGTACATGCACTAAAAATGTGGCGCCATTATTTGGCGGGAAGAAAATTTTTATTGATGACAGATCACCATAGCTTAACTAGCTACTTTAGTCAACCAACTTTAAACACTAGGCAAGCTAGGTGGGTGGACTTTTTGGGTAGTTTTGATTTTGAAATCAAACACCTAAAAGGAAAAGAAAACCGGGTGGCCGATGCACTGAGCCGAAAGGTGCATTGTCTTTATGAAATTGGCATTAGTGAAGGATGGTCTACCCTTGGCAAAGAAATTAAAGAGGCTGCTGAACAAGATCAAATCTACCAACAAAAGAAGCAACTAGTGCAGAACTTAAATATCCACATAATGCAACAAGGTTATGAATTGAATGCAGCAGACATTTTATGCTACCATAAAAGAATATATGTACCCAATCAGGGCGATATTAAGGAAAAGATTCTAGAGGAATATCATAAAAATCCTTATGCGGGACATCCGGGTTATCAAAAGTTAATCACCTCGCTTCGGAAGGAATATCACTGGCCAGGCATGAAAAGAGATGTAGTAGAATATCTGGCGCGATGCTTAGAATGTCAACAGGTTAAGGCTGAACATCAACACCCTGCGGGTTTGCTACAGCCATTACCTATACCAGAATGGAAGTGGGAGATTATCACCATGGACTTTATTATAGGGTTACCAAAGTCCAAGAGGAATAATGACTCTATTATGGTTGTAGTGGACAAACTCAGTAAGTCAGCCCACTTCATACCAGTTCAATCTACATATCGTGCAGCACAAATTGCAAATGTTTTTATGCAGAACATATTTAAACTCCATAGGCTGCCAAAAACTATAATATTTGATCACAATGTTAAATTCACATCAGCCTTTTGGAAGACCTTGTTTGAAGGTCTGGGGACTCAATTGAATTTTAGCACCGCTTATCATCCGCAGACTGATGGACAGACTGAGCAGGTGAATCAAGTGGTGGAGGATATGCTGAGGTCATATGTGATGCAACAACCCACTCGTTGGGAAGAGTATTTACACCTTGTAGAGTTTGCCTATAACAATGGATATCATGCATCCTTGTGGATGAGTCCATTCGAAGTACTTTACGGCCGAAAATGCCGCACACCATCCAGTTGGGGTGGACCAAAAGACAGACTCATGCTGGGTCCTGAAATGTTAAAAGAGATGGAAGCAATGGTTAAGAGAGTGCGGGCTAATTTAAAAATAGCTGAGGATAGACAAAAAAGTTTTGCAGATCGAAAAAGGACCTTTAGAGAGTACCAAGTGGGTGAACATGTATATGTCAGAATTTGGGCTAGGAGAAGTACTCTACAATGGAATCGTTGTGCCAAATTGGCACCCTGCTTTTGTGGGCCCTTCCAGATTTTAGCACGAGTGGGGCCAGTAGCTTATCAGCTAGCCCTACCTAGCCACATTTGGGTCCATAATGTTTTCCACGTGTCCGTTTTAAAGAAGTATGTTTATGACCCTAGACACATAATAAGTTGGCAGGATATTCAGGTAAGAAGATGTTGTAAGATAAACATAAACCAAAGATGGATTGTTAAGAAACTGCTAATCTGAATATTATGTGTTTCAGGTGGAACCGGAAGGAGAATTCCTGGTCGAGCCAGTGAACATACTAGATCGGAGAAGGGTCGAGCTACGGAAAAGAGTCATCACCTAGGTTAAAGTGCAGTGGCAGCACTTTGGGCCAGATGAGGCCACCTGGGAAGATGAGCAGAGCATGAAAGAAGCCTATCCCGAATTGTTTCTGGATGGACAACAACATCGGGACGATGTTGAACTTCAGGAGGGGGAGATGTAATGACCCTAGTAAATCGATAATGTTTTAAGTAAGGCAGTAAAATTTAACTGTTGACTAATGTTCTGTTTGGTAAAATTAAAATAACTATGTTGCTACTGTTGTTAATTAATTATGATAATTAAGTGTTGCTACTACTGTTTAATTAACTATGTTGATTAATTGTTGTTAGTAGCTATTGAGGTAGTTGGAAAAAGAAAACCTAACTACCTTCATGAGATGGTTGAGACCCCATAGGAAAAGGGGAAAAAGGTTATGCCAAGTCTGGTAGATATCAGATGGCAGAAGGAAAAACAAAAAGAGATTTACTCTTTGGAAACAGAAAATGCTATGTCTGTTAAGGATCATATAGCATGTGTTTGGAAGGCAGAAGCTTCCTGAACCGCTACATCTGGTAAGGACCAGATAGCATGACTTTGGTATAGCCAGAGAGTTGCAGATAGTGAGGATGTGCAGAAGTGCTTGGGGGTGGAAGATCGAGGAGGATTTTCCTAAGGTCGGGTGGTTGACAAGCACAATAAAGAGGTTTGCCTCTGTTTAGGTATGGTCTTCTAAGAAACTTAATGGTTGTCAAGGATTTATATATATACTGTGAAATTAATTAAGGCCTATGACAGACTAGACTGTGCATGGGATTGGTAGAATTTCTGTAATTATGCAGGCATCGGTAGAGATGGAAAATGTGAAACATATTGACAACTTTTAAGAACAAGTTTTATGTGCAACTGGCAGAAGGAAGAAAAGATTAAACTAGATTTTAATTAAAAATCAGAGATTCCATACTGGAACAATTCTTGTAGCATAAGTGGCAGTTAAACGGAAAACAGAATACCGTGTATATTCATTTCAGCCTACACAGATAAATTGAAAACAATATAAATATTTGTACACGGAGATTCCAAGAATGCTACTTAGGAAATAAGAAAAGAAAACTGTATTAGATCAAAACTGAGTCAATACGTATACTCTTAGACCAAACAACTAATCGAAGATCGCAGTATCATCATCTTAACAGTGTGTTTTAAGAATGAATAATCGATAACAAAAATACTCCAGTGCTCGAAGAACAAAGGAAGGGCAATGCCCACATCATATACATAAATGAATGATAACAGACATTTCAAACAAATCAAGAACGAGCTGTTAGAAATCTGCAGTTTCTAAATCTTAATGTGACTCGATTAAAGCATTAAAGCGTTAAAAGCATTAAAAGCGTTAAAAGCATTAAAGCATTAAAGCATTAATCTTAAGCGTTGAATTGGTATATGATGGACATACCAGATTAGAGTTAAATGATATATAAAGGATTGGGTCCTCTCTCTCCCTGGCAATAGTTGCATTCTTCTCCATCAAGAAGCGCATGAAGAAACAGGGCTAGAAAGAGAAACCGAATTCTGACGAAGAGGAACAGTCAGGAGTCAGATCAAAGTAGATGGCAGCCATTACATCTTCCGCTGTTAATCAAGGTATGTCATCTTAAACAATAGATCATATTAAGTTCTGTTTGTGAAATATTCGGTATTGATGATCTTTGGGCTGTTAATGGAAATTTTACATTTGGTATCAGAGCAACAATCAATAACTGAATATTTCCTATGATTGCAATTGATCTGTTCTCTCATGATGTTAATCAAATCTTAATCAAGATTCGATCGCCTCCTTTTTTTTTAAAAGGAGATCCTCATAAAATGCCAACGCCTCCTTTGCATGTGCCCTTATCTGCTCCGTCTCCCTTCTGTACTGTGAGTTAATCAAGTGCCAGCCTGGATTTCTCTTTATGTAAGCGGGAAATCATGAGCAAAGCATCATCGATTGAGTTGGCCGACGCATTTCTCTCGGCTTGAAGTTCAGAAGAAATATCCTCTAATGCCTGGTGCTGGGCACGCAGTGCTGTCGGCATGTTAACGTTGTGCTAGGGACTCTGTTGCGTTTTGATGTAACCTTGTTTCCAATGTCGTTACGAGGTTGTGCCATTAATCATGATCCCGCCTATTATTGCCCCATGTCCATGTTCCATTGCCTCATGTCTCGTTCTTATGTCTCACCTGCAAGCCTACTGGCCATGTCGCATTGGAGGCAGCTTTTTTAAAGGACAGCTGGAAGGTATCTCCAAATTACCAGAGTCGGGGATGGGATGAAAAAAAAAAAAAAATATCTCCGCTTACGAAAACGTACTAATCCCTTTAGCATGCATTGCAAAGATAATATGTCAATTACCGTTTTTTTTTTTCCATAGTTTTGAGATTGGGATTTGAGTTTTCGGAGGGGTCTGTTGCTTTTGAGTTCCAGTTGTAAAACAACTATTTCATTGCCCTCATTAACTGCACCCTGGATTTCTGTTAATCAAGATTCCATTGAAGATATGCTTCGCTTTGCCAACGTTGAAGTATCTCTGTTCCGTGTTGATTCATAGTTACAGTGTGATAAGTTGAGCATCTCCGCAACTGTGCTGTTTTTGAAGTTTGCATAGACTCTAGGACCATTCTCGTTGAAGTTTGAACGCTGGTTGAAGGGAAAACAATGGTGCTCTATTGATGACTGAATCATTTCTCTATGCGTTGATGTCATGTGTTGAATGTCTCTTCAAAATTTGCATATGCGTTGGTCGTTCTACTTAAATGATGCGTTGATCCATTACAATTTCAGAGTTTTTAGGGTCTTTTCGTGCATCATTTACTGTTTTGGCTTTGCACGATTAAAGTTTACTGGTACAAAATAATTGTTTGAAATTTGGGCATAAAAGTAATTGCTCTATGACTGATTGTTTTGGATAAGGTATGTGTTATAAATTATTTATGCACATGAGATTTATGATTTTGTTAATCACCAAAGTGGTCAAAATCAGAATGTTGTTTTGCAAATTATTTATGCACATGAGATTTATGATTTTGTTAATCACCAAAGTGGTCAAAATCAGAATAATCATTTAGTGCATAAGTGACATAATGATTATTGATAGAAATTGCCAGTTATAAAAATACCAATTAAGAACTGGCGTCACTAATGATAGAACCTGAGAACTTACCCAAAGGAAAGTCTTGTTCTATAACTAGTTGACATGATGAGGTTTGATAGATATTTTGATTAAATAAATATTGATCATCCAAAGATGTCAGTTCTATTTAATTGAATATATTTATTACCTACTTATGTTTTGGTATTTAATTATGTTAAGTATAAGATAGTATCTACCCAAAGGAGTGCTATATTATACTATTATGTCTACATCTGAATCGCGTTAGTTATGAGCTTATAGTTATTTCATTTTTTGATTTGCAGGTTGTCTATCTTTCGTATGTTTTGAATCAAATTTAGTTGAAGTTCCTATTAATACATGGTGGCTTGATACTGGTGCTACAACTCATGTTTCCAACAATATGCAGGGATTTCTTACGATCCGAACCATAAATCCAAATGAAGATCGTTTTCTCTTTATGGGAAACAGAATGAAATATTCAATTGAAGGCATTGGGACTTATCGTCTAATTCTAGAAAGTGAATATGTATTAGACTTATACAGTACCCTTTATGTACCTTCATTATCTAGAAACCTTATTTCCGTAAATAAGTTGGATAATTCTGGTTTTAGATGTATGTTTGGATCTGGCTGTTTTGATTTATATAAGAATACTGATAATGTTGGTTCTGGTATTCTAATTGATGGTTTATATAAATTGAAACTGAATGACACTTATGCGAATTCCTTGTTGAATGTAGTAAATAATGTTGGATGTAAACGTAGCAGGTTGAATGAAAATTCTGCTTTCTTGTGGCATAAACGACTAGGTCATATATCCAAAGAAAGAATGATGAGATTAGTAAGTAATGAAATTTTGTCAAATTTGGACTTTAGTGATCTAGAATTATGTATGGATTGTATTAAAGGTAAACAAACCAAACATAATAAGAAAGGAGCCACTAGAAGCAGCCAGCTTCTTGAAATAATACACACTGATATTTGCGGACCTATGGACACTCCAACCTTTAATGGAGAAAAGTATTTCATCACTTTCATTGACGATTTTTCCCGTTATGGTTATGTCTATTTGCTTCATGAAAAATCTCAATCTGTGAATGTCCTTGAGACGTTTGTAAAGGAAGTTGAGAGGCAATTAGATAAAAAGGTGAAAATCATAAGGTCTGATAGAGGTGGTGAATATTATGGTAAATATAATGAGTTAGGCCAGTGTCCAGGTCCATTTGCAAAATTCCTCGAAAGTCATGGCATATGTGCGCAATACACAATGCCAGGTACACCACAGCAAAATGGTGTAGCAGAAAGGCGCAATAGGACGTTAATGGATATGATTAGGAGTATGATGTCAGATTCTACACTACCTAAGAATTTGTGGTCGTATGCTCTCAAAACCGCTAACTATTTATTGAATAGGGTTCCTAGTAAAGCTGTTCAAAAGACTCCTTTTGAGTTATGGACTAACAGGAAACCTAGCTTAAGACACCTGCATGTTTGGGGTTGTCCAGCGGAAGCGAGAATTTATAATCCACATGAAAAGAAATTAGATTCTCGAATGATCAGTGGGTATTTTTTAGGATACCCTGAGAAATCTAAAGGGTACGTGTTTTACTGTCCTAATCATAGTCCAAGAATTGTAGAAACTGGTAATGCAAGATTCATTGAGAATGGTGAAGTCAGTAGGAGTACTAGAAGAGAAATAGTAGAAATAAAGGAAACAAGGGTAAATGTTACATTGCCTAGAATAGTTCCTCCATCTACTATTACTCCAAATGTTGTTCCAGCTGTTGTAGAACAGCATGATGATAATGAACAACATATAAATGAAGAAGTACATCCTGAAGGAAATGACTTACATAATACTGATATGCATGAACCACAACAAGTAGCATTAAGAAGACCTCAAAGAAATCGTAGGTCAGCTATTTCTGATGATTATGTGGTTTATATGCAAGAATCAGATTATGATATTGGAATCAATAAGGATCCAGTTTCGTTTTCACATGCTGTAGAAAGTAAAGAGTCAAAGGAATGGATTAATGCCATGAAAGAAGAAATGAAATCCATGCAACATAATGAAGTTTGGGATCTCGTTGAGTTACCACATGGCTGTAAAAGAGTCGGATGCAAATGGGTTTTTAAAACCAAACACGACTCTAGTGGTAATGTCGAACGGTATAAAGCTAGACTTGTTGCTAAGGGTTACACTCAGAAAGATGGTGTTGATTACAAGGAGACATTTTCTCCTGTTTCGAAAAAGGACTCACTAAGAATAATAATGGCATTAGTAGCTCATTATGATTTGGAGTTACATCAAATGGATGTGAAAACAGCCTTTCTGAATGGAGATCTTGATGAGGATGTTTATATGGATCAACCTGAGGGTTTTTCTGTAGAAGGTAAAGAACAATTGGTGTGTAAACTTAAGAAGTCAATATATGGGCTTAAACAAGCATCCCGGCAATGGTATATTAAGTTCAATACCATTATTACATCTTTTGGTTTTAAGGAAAATACGGTTGATCACTGTATATACCAAAAGATCAGTGGGAGCAAGTTTATTTTTCTGGTCCTTTATGTTGATGACATCTTGCTTGCTGCAAATAATTTAAGTATATTGCATGAGACTAAGGAATTTCTCTCAATGAACTTTGAAATGAAAGATATGGGAGAGGCATCCTATGTGATTGGATATAGCGATTCAGATTTTACTGGATGCATCGATACTAGAAAATCGACTTTTGGTTACCTGTTTATGTTTGCTGAAGGTGCCATATCATGGAAAAGTGCCAAACAGACTATCGTTGCTTCATCCACTATGGAGGCAGAATTTGTGGCATGTTATGAAGCCACAATTCATGCATTATGGTTGCAGAACTTTATTTCAGGACTTGCGGTTGTCGACACCATTAGCAAGCCGCTGAAAATTTATTGTGATAACTCTGCAGCAGTATTTTTCTCAAAGAACGACAAGTACTCTAAAGGTGCCAAACACATAGATCTGAAGTATCTTGTTGTGAAAGATGAGGTTCAGAAACAAAGAGTGTCAATCATGCACATCAGGACAGAACTTATGATTGCAGACCCTTTGACGAAAGGGTTACAACCAAGACAATTTAAGGAACATATTCAAAGAATGGGTCTTGGTTGTATTAATAATAGTTGATGTGTGACATTCTGAGCTCTTTTATGTGTTTCTGATATACAATTATGTGTCTCTTGTTTTAATATAGTAGTACGTATATTATGTAATTTTAAACAAGAAAGAGTCTTATAAAGATATTATGTTTAATCATTATGATATAAGACATTATGTGGACCATTATGCTGTTTTATATAAATTATGAGTATGAATTGATTGTTTGCTGGTATTGTAGTATATGGAAGGAAATGCATTGAATTAATAGTGCACAACCGCCATAACTCTCAGCAATTTATCATAGTATGATGTTCAACACTTAATATTATGAACAGTCGGGTCAAGTGGGAGAATGTTAGAAATCTGCAGTTTCTAAATCTTAATGTGACCCGATTAAAGCATTAAAGCGTTAAAAGCATTAAAAGCGTTAAAAGCATTAAAGCATTAAAGCATTAATCTTAAGCGTTGAATTGGTATATGATGGACGTACCAGATTAGAGTTAAATGATATATAAAGGATTGGGTCCTCTCTCTCCCTGGCAATAGTTGCATTCTTCTCCATCAAGAAGCGCATGAAGAAACAGGGCTAGAAAGAGAAACCGAATTCTGAAGAAGAGGAACAGTCAGGAGTCAGATCAAAGTAGATGGCAGCCATTACATCTTCCGCTGTTAATCAAGGTATGTCATCTTAAACAATAGATCATATTAAGTTCTGTTTGTGAAATATTCGGTATTGATGATCTTTGGGCTGTTAATGGAAATTTTACACGAGCCTGTAAAGAAAAGGCCGCAGTCTATGTGAGCATTATCGGGCAGCCAGCGAGGGCTTCCGAAGTCGAAGCTGGCAACCCGTATTCTCCAACAAGAAATAGTAACAGTAAACAAAAAAAAAAACATAGAGATATGTTTCTTTAATTAAATTTACGGGAAAAACCTCCGAAGAGACAAGTGTATCCAGTATACACAGCGAGCAATAGAAACTTTGAACTCAGGTGAGAGTCTGTCCATAATAAACCAGCAATTTTTCTTTTAAAAAAAAACTGAACCATAAACAATTCTATGGAGAAACTCACAATACATTATCCAGCCAAAGTTCGACTAATATTAATAATTGATAACCCTCGAATATGACACAAATTTATACAGTAAAGGTCGGGTATTAAATGCAACCCAACTAGGGTTTCCACCTGGTCTGTTTGGCGCAGAACCCAATTAATTTACAAAGCAACAGAGACGGGAAAACCGTTAATTTTCCTCATGGAAGGAAACCCATGAAACAGCGATGGACTTCCATGCACAAGCATAACTCAGATAGCCTGCCAAGAAGGACAACGGCTCAGTCTGTTACCCAGGGTCCTTCCTCAAATGTTAAACCACAGAAGTATACAACTCTTACCCAGAACATGGAGTGGGTATGGAAGGCAGAACAGGCCCTCCATCGCGCGTCGGCCTCGGCAACGAGACTCCGCATCTGAGACTCATTCAAAAAACAAGAACAGTATAAGATTTAACTCTGTGAAAGAAATTAAACAAAAAGAAAATGAACTGTAAATCAAGTTGAAATTCATCTGGGTGAGCGGCTTACCATGACCGAGGATGGAAGGCAGAGTTCCTTCCGCACAACAGACCGCCTGAAGGAAAGGTCTCCTGTGCAAAATGCGAAGCGCCAGAGAACTGTGAATGGCAGAGGATCATTCTAACAATGAACTGCTAAAGAATTTTCTAGATGCGTAAAAGGCTTTCAAGGCTTACCACTGAACCCTGGCTTGATTTCAACCATTGATCTGGACGGTTTCATCTCCGCCGTAGGATTGAACATAGAAAACCCGGGAAACAGCCATCATATGGTAAGTTCGAGGTATGTGTCAGGCAACATTAACTCCTGGAGTCCTGAGCACGCGATAGCACATGGAGTCGACAGGCCGATCGTTCATCGTGCCAGATGGACGATGTGGAGAAGGCCAGTTGGACAAGCGTCAGTTGCCCGAGTGATTCTCGGCAACATTCATTCCAGGCCAGCGTAAAGCATTAACTCGATTAAAGAAACTACTATATAGCCATTCATATTCCGTAGTACCAACAATCAAATTCATGTAACGCCCATTGTACCATATAAAATATTATTGTCAGCCGAATGTCGATTCTCGAGGCTGGAACATAGATACATTGTTACTATTTACGTGCTATAGTTAACATAGATATGTACTATGATTAGTAGAATTATAACTTAGCACTAATACCTTTCCTATGTTATGTAAATAAATATAAATTCCTTATTGCATTCGAATGATTAATGTTAAGTTATACTATTATCAAGGTAAAAAAAAAATTACTCCTGTATTGTAGTGTTACACTAGCCCCCTATGAAACCTTGTCTTTGTTCTTTTCCTTTTTCAATGCTGATCATTAAAAATCGTATACTAGTTCTCATGTAAGATTCCGGATTCAAGAAGTTACCATAACATGCATGACGTGAAGCCGAATATTCAAAAATGTGCTTTTGGGCACATATGATATAGTAGAAGTGAAAGAATATAATTAGGATTTAAATGGATAAAGGTAATATAAGAAGAAAAATTGTCGGTTTAAATGGATAGAGTTAATTTTCTATGTTTTTAATGCTCAGGTTGTTTGGACAAATCACATAGATAACAAAGGGTAGATGCATTTCGAACTTAGATCAAGGTTCATTATCAAGACTATGATGAGGAGCAAGATCAACAAACCAATAATATATAAATCCCATAAATGCAACGGTAAATTTTAAGTCAATTAACATACCGTTGCATTTTTGGGATTTATATATTATTGGTTTGTTGATCCTGCTCGTCATCCTGGTTTTGCTGATGAACCTAGATTTAAGTTCCAAACTCGTCAACCCTTTATTATCTATGTTATTTCTCAAAAAATCTGAATTTTGTATCATAAATTACAAAAGCATACAATCTGAATATCTATATTCTTGTTTTTTCTGAATTAATTTAAATTTAAATTTTGATTATCTATTGAAAAAAAATAATAATAAATAAATAAATAAATTATATATATGTTTTACTTTTGGCCCGTTAATTCATTCAATCTGATAGATGGTCCATAGCATTAGAGATTCTCAGTCCCAGAGACGATTAAAAATTGATATAACTAAGATTTTAAAATAAGCTAAACTAACTATAATATATAGTTTATTCCAATAAAAGATTAACTCTAACGTATGTTGTCTATTCCAAAAAGCATTGAAATGGCTAGCAATACATTTTAGCAAAAACATAGATCATATGAAACAAAAATAAATGCTATAAAACAAAGCTAACAAAGAGTGTTTGTATTTTTGGGCAAATTAACTATAACGTACGTTGTCTATTCCAAAAAGTATTAAAAAGTATTGAAATGGATACCAATACATTTTAGCAAAAATATGGATCATATAAAACAAAAATAGATGCTATAAAACAAAGCTAAAAAACCGTGGTTGTAATTTTAGGCATATATGATATAACATAAGGGAAAGAATATAGGCATAAAAATAGTGAGTCTAATGGATGGTGAAGTTACCTATGTTTATTTTCTTGGTAAGCTAATGAATTTTAATTATCCATCTATGTTTTATTACGATTTGATAATATCTATTTCAAGAGATGAGTAAGTTTTAAAAATAACTAAAATTAATTATAAAGTACTTTCACAGTTTCTAATAGTATCAAAATAGCCACCAATATACCATATAGTGGTTTTTAGCATGCTTGTAGATGACATAAAATAAAATGGACAAGAGAAGGTGTTGAAACATGATAAAGCTAAGTGGAACTATAAGTATTGACCTCTACGGGATTAGTTCAATGGGGATGTCAGTTCTTGGTCTAGAGCATGGAGCTACTCTTACTTCAATTCTAACTACCATACTTTCAATATCTTTGAGCTATAGCAAAATATCGTTTAATATTAGCAAAATCTCATCCTTAGCATCATTTATTTGAGAAAGAACTTTCTTGGGAGAGATTTCAACCTCCTATATAGCTAGATGGTATATATGTATTTATTTTCTTAGCATTGAGTACGAATAGAGTTAGGCTTCTAAACCATAAATTTTATAAAAATTTTGAAATCAAAAAAATATGTACATTAACCAAAAAATAATTTTCTCTAAAAGCCTTAGCTCAACATTTTTTCTAAAGCAGTAGGCTCTACAAATATCCAAGTTAATAACTCCATGCAGAAGTGTTCTCTTAAGCCTCTAAGAGAGCCATGACAACCCCACCACACCTACGTTGATCACTTTTCCACAACGTTGTTTCATGCTAGGGATGGGGAAGAAAATCCTATACAAGAGAGAATAATAGTGAGAATGTTGTAGCCGAACCAAATGGATTTCACTGAGGTGCTTAGAGAAATACTTTGGCCTAAGAATAAATCTCGTGTGAAAATTAACAATAATAAAATAATGAGCTAAAAATTAATGCAAGGAAAACCATAAGAAGAGGTTAATGCTTAAAGAAAATAAGGAGAGGGGATGTGTTCTTCTGAAAACTAGCTCCATCATGAGAATGAATGCATACTAGCATGCATCAATCAATAGCATGTGATCATCAAAGTTTGAATATAGCTTCACATGAAATATGAAAAACAAAAATGGATTACCATAAATCGACACGTGGCAAGGATAATGAAACACATCATGTGTTTTAACATTGCATCAAACAATAGAAGCATATCTACCTCATTCATTGAATAAAGTGGTGCCGTATATGGAAGCGATGCTTAGGAAAATTATATTAAGTTTGGTTTTCTAAAGGTTTGTGCATGAGATTTAATGCCAAGGCATATTAAGTGTTTGCTTCTTGAAATTTTGTACAAGAAATTTCTGTGTTTTTTAATGGTATTTTTAGAATATTTTTAATTAAAGGTGAATTGTAATGGCGGATATAACCCTTACGGGAATTTTTTTTATGGTAAATTTAATGAGGGGTTTTCAAGAATTTATATGTATATGCAGATGTTTTTATTTTCCGTAGATATATAAACTCTCTTTCTCTTTAATTTGAATGGTGAAGGAAATATCTTTTGGTTTTTATCTTCCACGAATTAAAGTTTATTAGAGTATATTTGCGATGAATTTGAATGGGGATTTTTCAAAGGTTTATTTCCATAGGTTTCTATTTTTCACGTACATATAAACTCTATATTGAATTTAAATGAATATTTTTGTGAGAGAGTATTTTTATGCAAGCACAGTGCCACCAAATATAATCGTTTTGTTTTTCTTAATCAAACTCTTTGATTGGGAAGTAAAATAGGCTATACTTTATGAATCATAAACTAGGTGTGCAAGTATCTTTTTTTATTCAGTTTTTATATTTTCAATTATGAACTCTTTATCCTATAGTCCAAACCTCAAGTTCACAAAGGAAGGACCAAAAATATCACTCTCAATAATATTGATGATTATATAAAATCATATAAAGAGAAGAGACAAGGAATAGAAAAAGAACATCAAATAGCATTAGAGACAATGATCAATAGTAATCTTAGATTATTATAAGATATTGTACAGAAAAGAATATTAAGGTTTGAGTCTTGCTACAAAATAATGAGGGTAAATTAGAGAAATGGAAAAACATAAGTAGGCAACCCAAGAGGTAGAGGTCAACGAAAATCACAACCTAAGAGGTATGATTGAAGAGTTAGAAGAAAAATATCAATTTAGTAATAAGTAGTATAAATAATAAGTTACATATTAAACCCATGAAAAATTAAATGTATGAGATGATTAAATTCAATCAAGAGCATAAAAACAGATATTTGAAATTGATAATTGTTGGTATAAAAGAGTAGAAACATGATGGCACACTAACATTACTAAAAAAAATAAATCACAACCCATAAATTAGAACAACACATTTGACAGAAACAAATTGGTTGGGGAAAATAATCCAACACAAAGTTAAATTGATCCATGCTAAGGTAAGTGATGACAACCATAAGTACAACAATGAGAAGAAGAGTTTATGTGTGAGATGTGATTGCAAATAGAGTTTAAACGGGTTCCCTTTGATAGAGATCATGGAGGCTTCTAGGAGGGGGTTGACTTAACAAAAAATGGAGTGGAGGCTGACTTTAGTCTAAATTTAAATTTTTAATGTTTGGAGACATAAATAAAATATTTTAGGAGGCTAACACACCTTTGAAATTTAACTTATTTTTGTCTTGTTAAGATGCTTCCTTATGCAAGAAAATTTAACCTCCAAAACATTTATAATCAAAATTTTCAATAACCCTTCTTAGTTGCCACATCATCTCAATTTGGGGACATTGACCACACTCTCCTAGCATAGAATTTGATTAATAATATCTCCTCAACATTGATGAGTTATGAGGATTTCCACATTCTGTTGAAATCAACATGATGAAGAGAATGAAGTAATGATGGTCTTGTGATCAAAATCATTGTCTTTTACACTCATTTTTCTCAACAAAGTATAGGGCATCTAGCATTTCCCTTCCTCCCTTTAGGGCTTCTTGTTAATTGGAGCTTCCAATCAACAAAAATAGATGAATATTAAGAGAATTCAAGGACTCATGTTGGCATAAATGACAACGACATTCAACATGTATGTGCTAACAGTTCAACTTAATGGAAAAAACGAGCATTTTTTCTTCTTCTTTTTTCCTGCCTATTCTTGGGAATAGCTTATTCCAACTATTTTGTTTGTAGTTAGAAGTCTAATCTCACGGGATAGCCTTTAACATATTTTCAGTAATATTAGCACACCAGAAACAATTTCTTCTTTTATTTAAAAATAAATATTTACATCAGTACATAATGTTATTTGTCCCTCTTAACTTTTCATTGATAGGTTTAATATAAAAGTCATAAAATAAAGTTAGCTGAAGTATCACATTAAATTAATACCATGAAGTAGTGATTCTGTTGTAGTACTAGTAATGTATCTAGTGATCCCTCTATAGATATATGACTACTCATTGAAAAATCACTCAAGTTGTGTGGTTAAGAGAGTGTAAGTGATAAAAAATAACATGAGTCTTTGAGTTATTTTGTTTATTGTAGTCAATTATGAAATTAATAGCCATGCCATTGAATTAGCATGAGAGATACTACGATATCCTAAAAAATAGGTTTGTGGGGTTTGGGTAACCCAATAGACTCCCATCTATTTTTCAAATTGATATAAACCCCTCATATTGATAAAACTAAGATAATGTTTTATTTTGCCTAAGAATTGAATTAATATTTATGTTGTAAAACTTTTTAAATTTATATAATCATTTCTTTCTTATTGGTTTGATTCATAAACAAGTAATTGAATGGTTATCCTTATGAGATTTTTGCGATTTCCCTTTATATGCACGTCCGTCGAGAAGTGGAAATTTTAGTGCATTAGCTAGTTGTTGCACTTATTCTTCGTGTTAATTATTAAAACAAACAGAGTTTGATATGTGTTTGTTTAAAGGATAAGGGATTTTAATTTTAGTAGTTACCTATATTTTCATTATTTATATTAAGGATTAGTTTATTTATAATTTCAATTTATAATTTTATTTACAAAATTAAATTAGATTATATTCTTCTAATATTTTTGTAAAAACAATTATATTTAATCTATTTTCAACCAATTATATTGTGTTTTGGTATTATTTCTTATATCATAGTTTTGTATGTTTCCTATATTATAACACTCACTATAGTTTTTGTATTATAATTTTATAGCATATTTTTCTTTAACAAGTTATTGGATAATATTTTCTTAACCATAGTCTTAGTTTCTTAACCATTGTGTTAAGCAAAATTAAAAGTTCTAAAGTTTTGAGTAAAAACTTGGTAAAATAAAAGTAAATATTGAGCAACAAGGGATGTTACTGTTAATCACTTTGTATGTTGTTAAAATGGATTTTTATAGTCAAACCCACGTATTTTTGAGAGAGTTGATCATTCTTTGCATGTTGTTAAAATCAATTTTTATAATCAAACCTACGTTCTTTTTAATAGAATTGATCACTTAGTAGGCTGTTAATTTTTTTTTCTAGTCAAACCCATATTTTATAAATTCACATTTACATTGTTATTTCATAATTTACATAATAATTTTATAATTATATGAGGTAAATATAAAAATTAAAACTTGCATTTAAAAATACAAACTAATTACTATTTTAAAAAACATATAAAAATATTCCAAAGATCTTTTATTTATAGCCATAATTAAAAAAAATCCATCCCAGTAAAATTAAAATCAACTAAACTTTTTAAATATCGAAAATTAACATTTTATCGTTAACTATCTCTGGAATATACTATTCGGAACAGATGCACGAAAAGAAAAACTTTTTCAATATCGAAAATTATCGTTAACTATCGCTGCAATATACTAATTCAGAAGCAGATGCACGTAATGAAAATTCAATTATAGAATTATATCCCCCTCCACCCCGCCGCTTTTGGGGTTGTTGCAAGTATGGCATAGCGAATAGTAGTTTCGACTCAATTAATTATGCCAGCGTTTGATAATACAGGAGCACTGCCAGATTCCATCTCCTTTTTTCATCCATTCGACTATTTTAAATGGTCCACGCGCAGTTTATAACAAATGGTTTCGGTAGGGATTGTGAGAGGAAGGGACCCACGTTCAGTGCACAGGGATACAGCAGTGGGGTGGCAAAGGGACCGAAAGGAAGTATGCATGACTGTCGGCTAGGCAGTCTGCCACCGCAATGGTTGATCTTCCCTTTGCTTCAACATCTACCAACCTTCGATATGACTTTATAATCCATCTTTTTAGGCCATATCGGTAGCTGACGGTCGGGGAATACGAAGACGAGGAGGGGGGGGCTAACTAATGATTCCCCTCTGCAAAGATGGGCAGCACTGGATTCGAATGAGGTTTGAGGGGAATGACAGCAACAAGTAAAGCTATTGATGCAGAGCACTATAAAACACTGCGGCAATCAACATGGAAAATTAACATTATTGAGTCGATCGCACGCCTATCTCTATGTGTGTATATAACTCTCTATCCAATTAATTACAGTTTTGTATTCAGACCATAAAAAAAAAAATTCGAGAAATTTGATAGCTATAACGGTGATCCTTATAACTTAATCTGTATGTGCGCATAGAACTCTCAAACCAATTAATTACTGCGTTTTATTCAGCACTATAACTCGTTGTGGACCCAAAATCTTCAAATCAAGATTTTCAATTAATTACTGCGTTTTAGTCCGCACTATAACTCGTGGTGTACCTCCCTCAAATAATTTAATTTGGGTAAAACTCCCAAATCTGCCTCTGGAGTTCTCGTCCAAGGAGACTTTAATGGAGATGGGCAATTTTATTGGTATATTTATCTACGTCGACCCATGGGTTCTGGGACAGAAAGATAAACGCATTGCATGGATTCTCATTGAGAAGGGTTATAGGGTGGTTTTCCAGATCACCTAGAGATTGTTTGGAGGGATTTAAAAATAAATCAAAGGCTCGACTTCTGGGGTATTCCGTTTAGATGCTCCACATGCCAAAAAACCAGACATCTAATAAAAAATTGTCCTCGGCGCCTGAATATAAAAAGACGAATCGCTCATGAAAAAGCCCACGCAGCGTTCCCTCTGTCATCACTAAGAGAGAAGCAGACTCCCTCAGCCAGTTGGACACCGACAGATCTGGAGGTAGCACAGGATGTCAAGAATCTGGAACAAGATCCCATATTATCTCCCTGTTTTTTCTCTCATGAGCGTTCTATATGCTTGGACCCCAGGCTGGGACCTTCAAAGCTGGATTCTTTATCTTTAGATGGCTTTAGTGCCGAGAAAGGGCTTCATTCCTTCTCTTGTCCCCCCTGATCCCTTACGAAGATAATGCGATTCCCCCTCCTCCTCCGATCTCTAAGCCAAAGAATTTCAAAGTGGGATCACAAACCATTGTTATCTCTTCATCGGCCTACTCCTGATAAATTCCACCATCTTTCCTTTAAAGGAAAAGAACTGATGGTCTCTCCTACACCTCTAAATTCTCCAATTTCATCCCCGGCAAACTTATATGATAGTGATTTGGACTTTCTCCTGCGTAAGAAGTCGCTTGAAATGGAGCACTTAACCATTCATAAGCCTCACATTCTGTCTCCCCCTCTTATAAGCCCAAACTCTGCTAAAAATATAACTGTTAGAAAGAAAACCAATGGAGGAAGTCGACACTTTCGGGGGAGGGAAAAAGACACAGTCTCAAATATTAGGAAACTATCCCTTGTGGACATCCCCATCCATGACATGTCTGAGATCCAGCCTCTTAGATCAAGCGCGACTGCCCCCCCCCCCCCCCCCCCCAAAATGACCTTCATCTTATCAATGAGTATCCGAGGTCTGGGAACAGATCTCAAATTTTTGGCGCTTAAAGATATTTTTCTCTCTGCCAGGCCGAAAATCATTCTTATACAGGAAACAATGCATAGGAAGCAAGCAACCATCTCCTATTTATGGAAAATGTTTCCTCTGTGGCACTTGGCAGCATCAGAAGCTGAGGGTCTTTCGGGTGGCCTGGCGGTCATGTGGGATCCTTCTCGGATCAATGCAAAAGCCTATAAGTGCTTCGCAGGAATTCTCATATCGGCGAACATTAGGGGATTTACCAGTCCCATCAATATCTTGAATATCTACGCCCCATATAAAAATAGGTCTCTCTTCTGGGTAGGTTTTTTGACTCAGAAATCTTTGACATTGAATCATTAATGATTGCACGTGATCTTAATATTACTCTAAGTGCGGAAGAAAGCTAGGGGAGATGGAGGAGGAGAGATCCGCTATCAGAAAAAATTAAGAATGAATTCCTTCACAGGAATGTTGTAGATGTCGTCCCATCCAAAATGATGCCTACACGGAATAATGGACGAATTGAAGGAGCCTACATTGCAAAAAGAATTGATCGCTTTATAGTTCACGCCAGCATTATTGATAAAATGGGCATGCCCTTTTCGACCATCGAAAATGCCTTCATCTCTGATCATAGGCCTATTTTTCTCGGCTGGAGTGAAAAGGGGCTCAAGAATGGGTTCCCCTTCAAGTTCAACAAAACTCTCTTGGAAGACTCTGCTTTCAATAACGAAGTTGCAAAAGCCTGGAGGGATCTATCAGTAAACAGTTCGGGTCCTCCTTTTATGACTTTTAGAGATAAAATGTCCTATATGAGGAAATTGGTAACGGCGTGGCAACTCAAAAAAAGATGGTCGGACAGATTGGCTCTTCAAGAAATACAAAAGGAGTTGACTGATATTTCGAAACTATTGAAAGCCAACTCTCTCCCATTCAGTTTGAAATGCTGACTGAATGAGCTCGAAAGGAAAAAACAGAAAATTCTAATGGAGGAGGAGGCTTCATGGAGGCTGAAGAGTAGAGCAATCTGGCTCAAGGAAGGTGACAGGAACACCAAATTCTTTCACAGGTTTGCAAATGCTAGAAGAGATAGGAACTCTATTTGGAAAATTAGTGATGCTCAAGAGGGTTTTCTTTACTCTCAACAAGAAATCTCAAATGAGGCAGTTAGACATTTCAAAGAATAGTACAAAAGAAAGGAAGATAGCAATTTTCAGGATATTCTTTGGGGTATTGAGCTGGCTCCCCAAATGTTCGATGATGCAAAAAATGAAGAGTTGTTTCAGCCCATTACGGAGGAGGAACTGTTAGGAGTTATGAGGGCTTTTAAGAAGGATAAATGCCCTGGCCCGGACGGCTGGACAATAGAATTTCTCATCCATTTTTTTTACTTAATTAAACTTGATATTTTGAGAATGGTAGAGGCTGCAAGAATCTTTGGCAGCATCCATCCCATTACCTCATCCACGCAGATTGCTCTGATCCTAAAAAAATTGGAAGCAGACTCTTTTAAAGACTTCAGACTGATCTCTTTGTGCAATATTTCCTTCAAAATTATCTCTAAAACATTAGTAGAAAGGATCAAAGCAACTTTTGCCGAGTCATTGTCTAAGGACCAGCATGCTTTTTTAAAGGACAGAAATATTTTGGACGTTGTCGCTAATACACAGGAATGCTTGTTCCAATGCTCTCTAATAGAACTGAGGTGACAATATTGAAGATCGATTTGCAAAGATCATACGACTGTTTAGAATGGGGATTCATCAGGTGCTTATTAGCAAAGATTGGCTTAAAATCAAATGTCATTAATTGGGTTATGGCATGTATTGAGAACGTGAATTATTCAATCATTATAAACGGGATTCCCACCCCTTTTTTCTCAGCGGAGAGAGGCTTGCAGCAGGGATACCCTTTATCACCATTGTTGTTCATCTTGGCAATGAATTCCCTTAGCCTTCACATCAATAAAGCTGTATCAGAGAACAGTTGTAAACCCGTGAAGATTTGCAGGAACAACCATATTTCTCACAATTTATTTGTTGAGGATGTGCCTATTTTTGCGATGCTATGCAGGTTTACATGGAGATGCCTAAATGAAATTCTATACAGGTTTCAAAGGGCCATAGGGTTACAAATAAATAAGTCAAAATCCATCCTATACCACAATGACATCAATATGGAATTGGTGAGGTGGATCGCTGATTTGTTTGGTGTCTCTTCAAGGTCAATCAAGGATGGAGTTAAATATTTGGGAATTCATCTAAAGGCCAAGGGCTATTCAAAAGATGATTGGAAATGGTTCATTGATAAATTTTATAAAAAGATTTCTTCCTGGGAATATAAATTCTTAACTCTCGTTGGAAGAATAATCCTAATGCGTGCTGGTCTTCTGCAACTTGCTATACATTGGGCCCACATTTTCTACCTCCCGGGAAGCACCATTCAGAAAATGAACAGGATCACAACAAATTTCATTTGGGGGGCTTGTTCAGCAAAAAGGAAATTTCATCTCACTTCTTTGGAGAAAATTTCCAGGCCAAAGACATTAGGTGGTTGGGGCTTATTAGATTTGAGGACCTTTGGGAATGCGCTTATGTGCAAATCTTTGTGGAGAGGTATCTATGGGGATGGGCCTTGGAGTAATACCATAAAGATCAAATACATGAGAGGTAAAGGTATGGAACACTGGTATCGTTTAAAAAGGATTGGTGCAAAGGGCGGCTCTGCTATCTGGATCAGTTTTTGTAAAATAGAACAATTCTTCTTGAGGAACCTGAAATGGAGTATTCAAACAGGTAAGAGAATCCTTATCGGAATCGATCCAATAACGAGTTGGCATGAGAGCATATCAATCCCTGATAGGATTCTTTTTTTCTTTTGTGGCAAGGGCTTCTTCACTTGGGATAAATTGATTGCAGATTGGCACGGCCCCCTCCCTATATGGAAATCGGCTGCTGATATTGGTTTGCTGGAGTCTCTATTGAGTCTATGGAACCCGTGCATGTCTGCTGTGAGAAACTGTGGGTTTATCCGGTCCAGGCCACAGGACTTTTTAGTTTGGTGTTTGCCAGGCATAAACAAATAGGTATGTGTTAGAGATATTTATGTTGATATGATGGCTTCCAAGTTTTTGTTCTCTCATCCATCTTTCCCAACAGTGTTCTGGAAATCTGGATGCGCTCCAAAACTCATATATTTCTCATGGTTGGTGTATTATAACAAAAATCTGTCTTGGGAGAACTTAATGAAAAAAAATTGGCATGGGCCGAGCAGGTGCCAAATGTGTGAATCAGCAGAGGAATCAAACTTTCACATGTTCTTCAATTGTAACTCTTTCCTGAGAATATGGCAGGAACTAGCATTTTTTTATGGATTTCCTCTTGTTTCTCATGCCTCTACCCATGCTGCTTTTGATTGGTGGGGCAGGCAACGTGAATCATGGAGACCGATTTTAGTAATCGTTTTATGGTGTGCGTGGAGATGGAGAAACAATAAAATCTTCAATGATGCAAAGGAGCCTCTCATGGACATTTTACAATCCATATCTCTCATATTCGACTCTATCCCCATAAAGGCTCCCAAGTAGAAAAATATCAATAGAAATGCACTACCAGATTCTCTCCACAGGCCTCCGATGGCCTTCCTTGATGGTGCTGCCCAACGAAATTCTTGTGGCTATGGGGTGTACATTATCATGAATGATCATCTTCATTATAGGCTATCTTGGAATGCAAGATTAGGGACAAATAGTATGGTAGAAGCAAAGGCCCTTGTGGGTCTTCTCGCCTTCTGTATCTTTTCTGACATCCACTCCATCTCTATCTCTGGGGACTCCAAATCCATGGTTAATCACGTCAAAGGTAACAGCCTCATCAGATGCCCACATTTGGATGGCTAGATAAATAGAATCATGTTTTTTTGGGGTCTCATGGAAGGCAGCTCCATCCGGCACATCTACAAGGCATGGAACCAAGTAGCGGACTTCCTGTCAAAGAAGGGTCTTCTCCTTAGCTCGGGTTCTTGGTCCTTGGAGGTTTCAGTGGACGGCGAGTCTTTTTCCATTCAGGACTTCTGCATTCTGGGTTTCTGACTTTCTCTCTATTTTCCTCATGATCTGTATATGGAGTCCTCCTTTTTGATTCTCATGGCTTTGATGGTTAACATTTGATGGTATCTATCTCTGTATATTCTCCCAGCTGGTGATGATGGTGTTTTTATGTATTTTGGGTTTTTTGCTGAGTTGTTTTTTGTGATATCTGTTCAGAAGAACTTTCCTCTGACATATGGTTTATGTTCTTTGCAAGATATGTACAATTTGGACTATTCATACAGCTCAATATAATACAAATTATGCTTTTTTCTCTCTAGAAAAAAAAACTCGTGGTATACCTAATATCTTCAAATCAAGATTTTCTATAAGTTATGCTAAAAAATTTCAAAATCATACCAAATTTTTTATTATTATCTTAGTGAAATTGCGATGAGTTTAAGCTACCCAATTAATTACAGAGTTGTCCAACACCATCTCAGATTTTTGTGTTTTTGAACACATAATCTACAATCTCTACCGAGGCAACCGAATTATCCCCTCCCCGCCTCGGCATGGGTGCCATAACATTTCATTGTGCAATTTATAAAGATTGCTGCAAGGAAATGAACTATTGTGATGCAGCATAAACACATTTTTCAGACCGTTGGCTTCTGATCCAATATGAATGGACGCCATCACTTGATCGCTTCCTCCAAAAATCCAGATGCTCGATCATTCGAGAATGTAGCCCAAGACAAGTTCAGGATAACACCAGGTTGAATGTTGGATGAGAGATAATTGTAATTGGAAGATAATAGACAAAGCAACAAGCATAACTTGATCGCATTCACCGCCTAGTTGTTTCGAGCACTTTCTCTCTCCGAAGAGAGGTGGTTTGTGATGCCCCGAGAAAATGTAAATAATTAATTTTACTACGATAAGAGACAAACTGAATATGACAATATTAGTCCTTTGAAATTTAATAATCTTTTTATTATTTTAAAAAAACGTAAGAAATGTTTTCTTGATGTGCTGGAAACTTCTTGAGGAGGAAGTTGGGAAAAGATGGTTGCTGTGGTTGCAACCCTAACTACCTTCCCTAACTAGAAGAGCTTCCAGAGAAAAGGAGGAAGGTAGAGGAAAATCTACGTTGTAGGGACAGACAAAGGAACAAAAGAAAAATAACGACTGGCTAAGTCTGGTGATGACCAGATAACCAAGCATGAGGTGCGTGCATCTTGCTGAGGACTGTAGTCCTGCAAGAGAGCTAGGGGGGAGATTCTGGTCTCGAAAGACGAGTCTCATGGTCGGGTGGTCAAAGAGAAGCAGAGAACCCAGGTGAATTTTCGAGGAGCTCTTACAACCTGGAAAGTCCAGGTAAGTAGAGGAAACCTCTGGGAAAAATCTGCCTCATGAATTCTTATGTATCTCATATTATTTTTATAGAAAGATGGAGAGATTACAGTTGTGAACAGCAGATGATTGTTAAGGAAATTTAATGTTCCCTCTTTTCCCTGTAATTTTTTATTATGTGCAAAAATAATGCTGTGCAGTTTATTTCTTTTCTTTTAGAAAAACCAAAAAAAAAAAATACATTCTTAATTGCAAACAGAGGTACTAGTAGAAGAACCTGTAGAACAGACAGTTAAGTGTAACCAGGAAGTTTCATTTAGGAATGCGATAGCCATGGTAATGGTACGCCAACAATCATGAAAACAAAAGAGACAGCGGAATTATCTGAATAAGGGAACTCCATCGTGAGTACCCTAGAAAATGAAAAACAATGAAACAGACAGCTATCACGGAGCCTGATAGGTGCAGATAGCCTTAAAACCTTTCAAATTTCATTTAGTACGAAACAGAGAACTGTAGAAGTCAAAAAAAGACAGAACTCACAAGAAACTATGCGATTTGGGCCAGCACTGGAAATTGATTAATTGTTAGAAACCCTTATAATGAAAAAGGGAAAAATTGTAATAAACTCCCCATGAATTCAACAAAATATGTTGTTATGAATATGTACTCATTCCTAATCACAGAGATGGAATTCGCATATAAAACAAACCGTGATAAGCTCTAGTAGTGGACACATCATGTGAAACATATAAATTTCATAACTAGAGATGGTAGGAACAGTTCATATCCATAAGCAAAACAAAAGGTGGCCACATTATAACAATTGTGAGCGATTGCATACTCAAATAGAAAAGCACCAAAACCAGAGAAACTTACAAATTATGGACCTCGTAATTATCGAGTGTGGCAGTCATAACTTCTAAACTCTGTGTATAGAGCCAAGGCTCTCAGCAGTACGCATAGGACTATATTACAAAAGCAGTACCATAGAACCGAACCAGTAAAACGAATTCAATTGTAAGAACACAGAGGTATTATATTCCCTGCCAAAAATATAGTCTTACAGAAGGAAACTTGACCAGAAGCCGTAAAGAGCTCAGCTTCAATCAACATGTATAGCAGTCAAATACTTACAAATGGACTCGAGGTCCTTCATATAGGTTCTAGAATTAATACCATAACATTAACAAATACAATGGGAAAATCCTCAGAGTACTCATATATTTCCTCAATAAACTCTACAAATGAGAAACAAGCTGTTTACAATCTTTAGAGATGAACGAAGGCATTAAAAGCCTGAAGGTGTGCCAAACCCCTGGCCAGGATTGTTCAGGGACAACAACCCAAATAACCTCTGAGAAGGCTCTAGAGGTACCCTGTTCAAGGTACTCTGGCAACTGCCATCAAATCTTAAACATAAGCAAGAAATAGGAAAATATGAACCCTAGAGCGGGCAGCTAGAAAATGATGATATTTCCTGACCTCCAACAAGGAAAACCCTGCATCAGGAGTATGGTGCTTACCTGGTGGCCAGCGCGAAAGGAGGAGATCCTGAGAGCCTCACCATTCCTCGTGTCAGTAGGCACTTCTAGTCGCACCCGTTCCTCCCTCCATCAACAGACAAAAGAGAAGAGCTGTTACATTCATAAATTTAACAACAAAAATCCTCAAGGAGGAGGAGAGTCGAATGAAACTGAAACTTACTTGTATGCTTGAATCCTGGAAACACTGGATGGGTATTTCCTGTGCATCAAACTAGGGTCATAGACACGAAGCCTTCAGGTGAACCCTAGTGTGAAGAAAGGCGAAACAAAACTGGAGCTGGTGCTGAGGAAAATGAGCAGATCGAGACTCAAGTTGGTGTAAATGATCACCCAAAACCCCAAAGTAAATCTCAACCCTTAGATCAATGAATTGCGATCGTCACCGTAGGAGACGAGTGAAGCCCGAGGAGCTTGGCAACTGATGGTACTCCTGTCCATGCCTTGACACATGACGGAGTTGAAAAGAAATAAATAATAAGCCAGATGTGATGCGTAGGAGGAGCTAGCAACTGGTGGAACAGTAAAGGAACAGGACAGATGGTACTATGAGTTTAATACACACAAACAATCATCTCATCGGAAACGTTTATCCGATCACCCGAGTTACTTACCTATATCATATTCAACTGGAAACGATAAACCCAGGATGTAAAGTTCCCATGCAATGTAATGCCTGGAGAGTGAAATGTAATTTATTTTTTATGTGTAAGTAGAGACATGACAAATTGGTATCAGAGCCAAGTTCTAGAAACTGTGGCCTTTGGGACAAACACCAGAGCAAGTACTAATAAAACAAATAATAATAATAAAAAAAAACTATTTGGAATTAAACGAAGTAAAACCATTACAAATTTTGCAGTCGCAATTCTACTTATATTTACAAAAAATAGTTAATATGTTAACTTCTCTTTTGGTTCCATTTTTAGGCTAAGGCAAAGGAAACAACAAAGAGACAGAAGATAGTAAGCATGCGAAGGGCAGGCAATTCTCCGCATAGGTTTGTAGCAGGCTAGGGACCTGCAACAAGCCCTGGGGATAACCCAAAACTATGGGTACAGCTTGGAGAGGAGACTCGCAATATAAACCTTGCAATATTAGAAACGATACACGAACTAAAAAATCAAATGGCTTGATTACGAGAGGATAACGCCAGATCAACCATGGAGCAGGAAAGAATTCTAGAGAGCCTATCAGACAAATAGAATCAATAGCCATTGAATCCCAGTGCCAAGCAACAGAGAGTGTCAGAGGAACAGAATCACCACACAGAACCAAAAGGGTCAGAAGGAAGGGATGAAGAACGAGAGGAACGATCTGATAATGCTTTCGAGCAGAAGACATAAAAAAGAAAATGGATAGAGTTGCAAGGGGAGTTCCATAAGATTAAACCGCCATGCTTTGATGGAGAACAAGAGGAAGCAACTGAGGCATGGTTAATTAATATGAACAAATACTTCCAACTGTACGAATACGATCACAACCTGAAAGCGCGATTAGCCATTTTCCAGTTACAAGGGAAAGCCACCCTGTGGTGGGAGGAAGTTAAGATCGTGAAAGGAGTAAGCGAACAAAATATTACCTGGGATAAATTTCAAAGATATTTCGAGGAAAGGTACCTGACAGAACGTTTCTATGATGATAAGGCAAGGGAATTCCATGACTTGGATTTGGGACAGCAGACATGGATGAATTTATTACTCGGTTTACATCATTACTTCACTATGTACCTTATATTAGGGAGGAAAAGGCTTAAGTACAGAGGTTTGTTAGCAGCCTGCCCTCGAATATGAGGGGAAGGATTGAGTTTGACAATCTGAAAACAATGGATGAAGCAATATGCAAAACTAGAATTTGTTACCAATAATGTAAACAGAAGGGAGAAGTTCCAGGTAAGAGATGGACTGATAAGAGGAAGAACAGATTGGATGGAAATAATAAAAAGAATCGAGGTGGAGGTGGTAAGGGCTTGGCTAAAGGGCAAAACAGTAAAAATATACAGAAAGGCTCCCTCAGGTCAAAGCCAATGGTGAGTCTAGGATCAGCGAGCCATCTGAAAAATTTGACAATGAAGGGACAGCAAGGCCCCCCGTGCAGTGTTGGTGGTGTGGTGGACCCCATTACGTCAAAAACTTCCCGCAACGGAAGGGAACCTAACAAATTTCCCATATCCATGAAGCATCGATGGTCAGTGACGTGGGACGTAGTCTGCCAAGGATTAATGCTGCCCTGGAAGATCGTCAGGCGGAGTACCAGCCGACTATGGTGGAATTCGAAGGTAAAATCTCAGACCTTACTGTGACTGTTTTAATTGACCTTGGAGCCATATTAAGTTATATTAGTCCTAAAGTTGTAGAGCACTGTAAACTACAACTTGTTAAATTCAAAAATCCTTGGCTAGTACAGCTGGCTACAAGGGCCAAGAGACGAGTGCTTGCAAAGGTCAATGACTGCCTTTTAAAGATAGCGGGATAGCCGGTGTTAGAAAATTTAAATGTGCTTCCCTTTGGTTCATATGATGTTCTAATCGGTATGGATTGGCTAGGAAAACACTGGTCCCTCGTCAATTGTAAAACCAAGACTATCTATTATAGGGATGAACTTGGAAAATAGCAGGAGTTGCAGGGAATTAAGCGATCTGTGCAGATTCGGCTGATAACTGCCTTTCAGTTGGCAAGATGTATTAGGAAAGGGTGTCAGATGTATGCCATCCAAGTAAGCTATGCTAACTCAAAAGACAAAATAGCCGCATTAAACAACATCCCTGTGATACAAGAATTTGCAGAGGTGTTTCCGGAGGAGATTCTCGGATTCCCCCCTAAAAGAGATATAGATTTTACTATCGGAATGGTACTAGGGGCAGCCCTAGTATCCCGAGCACCTTAACGAATGAGTACACTTGAGTTGATAGAGTTAAAAATGCTGTTTCAAGAACTGCTGGACAAAAATTACATTCGTCGCAGCGTGTCTCCCTAGGGAGCTCTGGTACTGTTTGTGAGGAAAAAGGACGAGACTCTTCGTATCTGTATAGATTATCGTTAGTTGAATAAATTTTCCATCAAAAATAAATATCCTTTACCCTGGATCAATGAGCTCTTTGATCAAGTAAAGGGAGAAACAGTATTTTCCAAGATCGATCTGCAATTGGGTTATCACCAAATCAGGACTAAGGATGAGGATATAGCTAAGACTGCTTTTAGAACAAGGTATGGGAATTATGAGTTTGTGGTGCTACCCTTTAGGTTAAGTAACGCCCCTGCAACCTTCATGTGTTTAATGAACAACATGTTTCATCAATATCTGAATCGATTTGTGCTAATCTTTATTAACGATATACTTATATATTCTCGCACCATGGAGGAAGATAAGGAGCACCTTCGGTTCGTGCTACAAACCCTCCGAGAACACCAGTTGTATGCCAAGTTCAGCAAATGTGACTTCTTTAAGGAGGAAATATAGTACTTGGGGCATATAATCACAAAAAAAGGGATCTCGGTGGACCCTGAAAAGGTAAAGACTATAATGGAGTGGCCTGTGCCAAGGGATGTGGCAGACATCCAATCCTTCATGGGACTAGCTGATTATTATAGGCGATTTGTAGAAGGATTCTCAAGAGTAGAGCACCCTATTACTTCCTTACAGAAAAAGGGAAGAGCTTTTAGGTGGACCCCAAAGTGCCAAGCAAGTTTTGAGCAGCTTAAGCATCTGGTCACCACCGCACCCATTCTGAGCATAGCTGACCCCAATAAGGATTATGTGGTGTGCACTGATGCGAGAAAGGAAGGTGTCAGAGGCGTGTTGATGCAAGAAGGTAAGGTAATTGCTTATGAGTCAAGAAAACTAAAAGAACATGAGCAGAAATATTCCGCTTATGACTTAGAATTGGCAGCCGTCATACACGCTTTGAAGATGTGGCGACATTACCTTATGGGGAGAAAATTTTTATTGCTGACAGACCACCACAGTCTGACCAATTATTTTAGCCAGCCCGCTCTAAATGCCAGGCAAGCACAGTGGGTGGATTTCCTAAGTGGTTTTGGCTTTGAAATCAAACATTTGAAAGGGAAGGAGAATCGGGTGGCAGACGCATTAAGTCGAAATTACAGTTCTTGTATAAAATTACCTATAGTGAATGGAAAGGCCCCTTCAAAGAGATGATTAAAAAGGTAGCAGAGCAAGATGCTATATACTAGCAAATAAGACAACAAGTACAACAGCCTACCAGCAAGGAAAATCAACTAGATTATGGGGTAGATGATGTTGGAATGTTGTACTATAGGAAGAGGCTATATGTGCCCAATCAGAGCAGCATCAGGAATCTGATTTTCGATGAGTTTCATATCAACCACTATGCTGGGCATCCAGGATATCAGAAAATGGTCATTGCCCTCCGAAAAGAATATTACTGGCCAGGTATGAAGAGCGATGTGGCAGAATATTTGGCACATTGTTTAGAATGTCAACAAATCAAGGCAGAATAGCAACACCCTGCGAGACTATTGCAACCATTACCCATTCTGGAATGGAAGTGGGAAACCATTTCTATGGACTTCATAATAGGTTTATCCAAGACAAGGAAAAATAACAACTCCATCATGGTGGTGGTGGAAAAATTAAGTAAGGCATCACATTTTATCCCTGTGCAATCTACTTATAGAGCTGTGCAGATTGCTCATATTTTTATGCAAAACATATCTAAATTGCATGGGTTACCAAAAACAATAATCTCCGACCATGATGTCAAATTCACATCGGTCTTTTGGAAAACATTGTTTGTAAAACTAGGAACTCAACTGAACTTTAGTACGACATATCACACTCAAACAGACGGGCAAACAGAATGGGTGAACCAAGTGGTGGAAGACATGTTGAGGGCATATGTTATGCAAGAACTGATCAGGTGGGAAGATTACCTTCATTTTGTCGAATTCGCATACAATAATGGCTATCATACGTCACTGCAAATGAGCCCATTCAAAGTATTATATGGGCAAAAGTGCCACACACCCTCAAGCTGGGGTTGACCAGAAGACAAATTAATTCTGGGGCCGAAAATGCTTGGGGAAATGGAAGAAATGGTCAAGAAAGTACGGTCTAATTTAAAAGCCACACAAGATAGGCAAAAGAATTTTGCTGACCGAAAAAGGAGGTTTAAAGAATACCAAGTCGGAAATCATGTGTATATGAGAATTCAAGCAAAGAGGAGCACATTGCAATGGAGCGGGTGTACCAAACTGGCACCCCGATATTGTAGACCGTTCCAGGTCATGGCAAGGATTGTGCCGATGGCTTACCAACTTGCCTTGCCAAGTCACATCCGAGTCCATAATGTCTTCCATGTCTCCATACTAAAAACATACGTTTATGACCCTAGACATGTAATCAGATGGCAGGATGTACAAGTAAGAATCATTCCGGTAGACGAGGTTGAAATTTTTCTTTAAAAGAAATTGACTTAGAATGTTGCATGTTGTAGGTCGAATCAGAATGAGAAGTCTTGGTTGAGCCGCTGAACATTCTCGACTGGAGAGAAGTACAGATGTGGAAGTGAGCTATTACCCAAGTTAAAGTGCAATGGCAGCACTTTAGGCCTGATGAGGCCACCTGGGAGGATGAAGAGCTTATGAAACAAGCTTACCCGGGGCTGTTTACAGTCAAAAGACATCGGGACGATGTCTAATCTCAGGAGGGGGAGATGTGATTCCCAAAGAAAATGTAAATATTTAATTTTACTGTGATAAGTGACAAAATGAATATGACAATATTAGTCGTTTGAAATTTAATAATATTTTTATTATTTAAAAAAAAAAGTAAGAAATTTTTTCTTGATTAGCTGGCAACTTCCTGAGGAGGAAGTTGGGAAAATATGGTTGTTGTGGTTGCAACCCTAACTACCTTCCCTAACTAGAAGAGCTTCCAGAGAAAAGGAGGAAGGTAGAGGAAAATGTGCGCTGTAGGGACAGGCAGAGGAAGAAAAGAAAAATAACGACTGGCTAAGTCTGGTGATTACCAGATAGCCAAGCATGAGGTGCATGCATCTTGTTGAGGACTATAGTCCTGCAAGAGAGCTAGGGGGGAGATTCTGGTCTCGAAATATGAGTCTCATGGTTGGGTGGTAAAAGGGAAGTAGAGAACCTAGGTGAATTTTTGAGGGGCTCTTACAACCCGGAAAGTCTAGGTAAGTAGAGGAAACCTCTGGGAAAAGTCTGCCTCATGAATTCTTATGTATCTCATATTATTTTTATAGAAAGATGGAGAGACTACAGTTGTGAACAACAGATGACTGCTAAGGAAATTTAGCGTTCCCTCTTTTCCCAGTAATTTTTGATCATGTGCAAAAATACTGTTGTGCAGTTTATTTCTTTTCTTTTAGAAAAAACCAAAAAAAAACAATACATTCTTAATTGCAAACAGGGGTACTAGTAGAAGAACCTGTAGAACAAACAGTTAACTGTAACCGGGAAGTTTCATTTAGGAACGCGGTAGCCATGGTAATGATACGCCAGTAATCATGAAAACAAAGGAGACAGTGGAATTATCTGAATAAGGGAACTCCATCTTGAGTACCCCAGAAAACGAAGAACAGTGAAACAGACAGCTATCGCGGAGCCTGATAGGTGCGGATAGCCTTAAAACCTTTCAAATTTCATTTAGTACGAAACAGAGAACTGTAGAAGTAAAAAAAAGACAGAACTCGCAAGAAGCTATGCGATTTGGGCCAGCACTGGAATCGATTAATTGTTAGAAACCCTTATAATGAAAAAGGGAAAAACTGTAATAAACTCACCATGAATTCAAGAAAATATGATGTTATGAATAAGTACTCATTCCCAACACAGAGACGGAATTCACATATAAAAGAAAACGTGATAAGCTCTGGCAGTGGACACATCATGTGAAACATATAAATTTCATAACCAGAGATGGTAGGAACAGTTCATATCCATAAGCAAAAAAAAAAACAAAAGTCGGCCACATTATAACAATTGTGAGCGATTGCACCCTCAAATAGAAAAGTACCAAAACTGGAGAAAATTACGAAATATGGACCTCGTAATTATCGAGTGTGGCAGTCACAACTTCTAAACTCTGTGTGTATAGAGCCAAGGCTCTCAGCAAGTATATACACATAGGACTATATTACAAAAGCAGTACCATAGAACCGAGACAGTAAAACAAATTCAATTGTAAAAACATAGAGGTATTATATTTCCTGCTCAAAAGTATAGTCTTACAGAAGGAAACGTGATCAGGAGCTGTAAAGAGCTCGACTTTAGTTAACATGTATAGCAGCCAAATATTTACAAATGGACTCGAGGTCCTTCTTATAGGTACTGGAAATAATACCATAACAATAACAAATGCAATGGGTAAACCCTCAGAGGACCCATATATTTCTTCAATAAACTCTACAAATGAAAAACAAGCTATTTACAATCTTTAGATATGAATAGAGCTAGCCCAAAGGCATTAAGAGCCTGAAGATGTGTTAAACCCCTGGCCAGGATTGTTCAGGGATAGCAACCCAAATAACCTTTGAGAATGCTCGAGAGGTACCCTGTTCCGGGTACTCTGGCAGCTGCCATCAAATCTGACACACAAGCAAGAAATAGGAAAATATGAACCTGGAGCGGGCAGCTAGCAATTGATGATATATACTAACCTCCAACAAGGAAAACCCTACATCAAGAGTATGGTGCTTACCCGGTGGCCAGCGCAAAAGGAGGAGATCCTGAGAGCCTTGCCATTCCTCGTGTCAGCAGGCACTTCTAGTCACACCCATTCCTCCTTCCATCAATAGACAAAACAGAAGAGCTGTTACAGTCACAAATTTAACAACACAAATCATCAAGGAGGAGGAGAGTTGAATGAACCTGAAACTTACTTGTATGCTTGAATCCCGGAAACACTAGACGGGTATTTCCTGTGCATCAAACTAGGGTCACAGACAGTAAGCCTTCAGGTGGACCCTGGTGCGAAGAAAGGCAAAAAAAAACTGGAGCTGGCATGGAGGCAAATGAGCAGATCGAGGCTCAAGTTGGCATAAATGAACACCCAAAACCCCAGAGTAAATCTCCACCCTTAGATCAATGACTTGTGATCCTCACTGTAGGAGACGGGTGAAGCTCGAGGAGCTTGGCAGCTGATGGTACGCCTGCCCATGCCATGACACATGACGGAGCAGAAAAGAAATAAATAACAAGCCAGGTGTGATGCGTAGGAGGAGCTGGCAACTGGTGGAATAGCAAAGGACTAGGATGGATGGTACTATGAGTTTAGTACACATAAACAGTCATCTCATCGGAAAAGTTTATCTGATCACCTGAGTTACAGACCTTTATCATATTCAACCAGAAACGATAAACCCAGGATGTAAAGTTACCATGCAATGTAATGCCTGGAGAGTGAAATGTAATTTTTTTTTTATGTGTAAGTAGAGACATGACACTGTTCATGGTATGCCGAGAGTCTTGAAACATAAGTGAAAGATCCAAGAAAGAGTTTCAGCAAAGGGAATTAAGTTCATGTGGTATGATTTCGTCACAGAATATTGCACAGAGGTAGGGTAGATTTAGTTCAAAATTAATGTAGAAAGTATGTTTCACACTGGTATGTGTGTTTTAGATTAGAGTTAGTTTTTATTTTCTAGGAGATGGTTTTTATCAAACTTATATATTTTTGATTTAATGGTTAATGAGATAGAGCATTTTGTTTGGGCAGTATTGAGGTGTAGCTTGCTGATATGTGAGCTACTAATTTCAATGTGTAAGTTTCATTCTAGTTTTATCTTTCCATTTTTACGCCGACCTTCATATTGGAGTTGGGAACTTTAATGATTTTACTAATCAAAAAAATGGAGTTGGGCACTTTAATGATTTTACTAATAAAAGAAATTGATGGTACGTTTTGAATTTAAGGATGTAGCCCATGGGGCTTTGGATTGACGGTGAATGGGTGCACTGTTAAGTAACTCCTTGCCATAGGTCACTGGTTCAAATCCCCCGTGGGTGCTTACCTACCCAAAAAAAAGAATATAAGGATGCCAATATATTCTCGTCGTTGCCACAATATCAATGGATTGAATTCACACTACCAACTTCCCTCCATGTCTAAATCAAATGGTTAAACATTGTTTAAATTAATTTTTTACAAAGCTCCATTAAAAATTTACCATGCCATTTGTTAATTGACACCTATGAGGATTAACCATAATGGGAACACTACAAAATGTAACAAATGCATTATACATACACTTGGAATAGTAGTGGGAAGGTGTATTTACGAATCTATTCCAAACCATTGTAACGTGTGTCAAATTCTAAATAATAGGTGTCGGTAATTTCATTAAATTTTATATCATTCTAAATAACAGTTGTCGGTAATTTCATTAAATTGTATATCAATTTCACCATTTTGTGTTGTTAATAATAACTCCAAAGAACTTGTGTCTCTATAACTCCAAAAAACAACAGGTTTCTCTATAAGTCCAAAAAATAGGTGTCCATCAATTTCACCATTCCACCCATCCTTCCATTAATCCGCAATGGAAATAACTATCCCACTCCATGCTTGATTGTAACCTTGAGCAATAATAGAATAACACTGCCACTCCATCTTGAGTGTTTCAGACTGTCATTAAATATTTACTGTAGTTATTATTCATTACCATTCCATATATTATAATCAAACACTGCGTGGATGCATGCATTTCTTTGTTAGCACTTGGGTTGTTGGAATTGTTGAAGGATTACTGGAATGTTGGAAGGATTACTCTAAAGATTTGAAGGGCTTGTCTCGGCTTCTATCTCGTAAAAAAGGTGACAAATATTTCATAGCCTTCCTTTTCTCTACCTATTATTTTTTTAGGTTTCCTCATTGGAGAAACCCTTTATTAGTGATTGCGTGTTTAATTGTTTCCATCCTCTCCCATCTGTCTCTAATAATTTCGTGTAGTTGGTGTCTGATTGAATTATTTCCTAAATTATGATGTTAAATTTCATTACATGAAGGAAAGAAGGAACGGAAGAGTTTGGGAAATGAAGTAGTTGTGGAGGTGCAGAGAATCGAGTATGATTCAAGGATTCATAATGGATAGACAATAAGAGCCACCATCTCATCTTACAGGTATCTACACATTTTCCTTCCGCGACATTTTCCCACTTTGATTCCAATGAGATGACTAGCCCATAGAAAAAAGAATGGAATCCATTATGTATAAATTCTCCATGATATGACTAGCCCGTAGAGAAAAGAAGGTTCTAGTCGATTTTTTTAAACGTTCTCCCAAAAGTTTTAATGGTTTAATAATTTTGTATTTAATTTCCGTGGGTGTAGTTTATGCACAACAGATCATAAAAGACACTATTTAGGTTGTGGTTTTTATTTAAACTCTACGGTATAATAATTTTATATATACTCTGCCTGCATGGCATTTACACTCTCAAAGTCTCAAAGTTTCTGTTGATGGCAGATGATGATTGATAAATCTCTCGATAATAGATAACTTTCTCTATGGCTAGGGTTTGAGCCTCGAAGATGATCACCATAGTCAGTGGGTGTGATATTATTGATGTGTAGCTGTAGCACCCAACCTCCTGTCTAGGGTTCCACTATAACAATTTAACATCAGAATTTAGGAAATAATTTAATTAGACACCAACTATACCAAATTATTAGAGACAACCGGTAGATGATAGAAATAATTAAAAACCCAATCACTCTATATTTACTGTCAGAATTATTAATTCAATTTTTTTATTAATATAAATATAATTAACCTAATATTAAATTATGTAAACTCAGATCAAATAGCAAGAAAGCACAACAAACTTTGTATAAATGAAAATAGATTTCTTCTGCCATCGTCCACCCTCTAAATTGAGAATTCCAAGTGGACATCCATTTCTGGTTAGATTATTTGCGAACATTTTGATAGTGCTTGGTTCAAGTTTCAAATCCCTTGTAGATCATTCTCATTTGTGCAGTTTAATGACCATTAATTTCCATCAAGCTTTCTTTAAATTCTTTGCACAACATCTTAGTTAGTATCTTGTCACTATACATCTAGTAGATATTTGCGCAACAGGCTAGTGAATTGGGGTCTCAACTGATCTTAAAATAATATTGTTTAGGTTTTGGTCTTTTTCTTAACACCCTCCCAAAAATTTAAATGGTTTAATAATTTTGTATTTAATTTCTATGGGTGTAGTTTATGCACTGCAGATCTTAAAAGACACTTTTCAGGTTGTGGTTTTTTAAATGCTATGGTCTAATAATTTTATAGATATTCTGCCTGGCATTTACACTCTCAAAGTCTCAAAGTTTCTATTGATGGCGGATGATAATAGAGAGCTTTCTCAATAATAGATAACTTTCTCTATGGCTCGGGTTTGAGCCTCGAAGATGATCAGCATAGTTGGTGGGTGTGAGATTATTGATGTGTAGCTGTAGCACCCAACCTCCCGTCTAGGGTTCCACTATAACAAAGGTTATCGACATTTTTTTTTTAATGAAAATTAATTGTCTAAAATTGTCTGAATTTTACCTAACCTTTTGTCTGTCCCACCTGGAATTGGCTTCATGCCATACATTTTTAGGATTTTCATAGATATTAAAATATTTTATAAAATAAAATTTAATGAATAAAATGATATATCATATAATTATAATAAATAAATAAATAAATAAAGATAAAAAGCATAAATTTATTATAATTTGAAATTTGAAATTTGAAATTAAATAGGAGTGGAACTCATTCACATACCTTTAAATTTAAACAAAACTATCTAGATCTTTGAAAATTCATGTAAATCATAATTATCTCAATCTTGTACATAATTTTCTATATCTACTCTCAAAATTATTAATTCAAAATTTTTATTAATATAAATATAATTAACCTAATATTAAATTATATATTTGGAATTGTTGAAGGATTACTGGGTGCAAGGATTACTGGAACTATTTGAAGGGGCTTCTCTCTACTTCTATCTCCTAAGAAAGGTGCACACTTTGTTAACTATATTTGTTTTCAATGGCCACTGTTAACTAGATTTGTCAATACTTTAATGTGGAATGGCTTTGTTCATTATTGTTGAAGTATTGTTGAACAATCCATACAAAAAATAAATAACATATCTATATATATATATATTTATGACATCCATTGTTCATATTTAAAAAAGAAAATTGTGTGTGGAAGTTGCACTTGATCTACTTAAATCAATAGCATAAGATTAGGGAGAGATGGTTTATCAAATGTAATTTTGTAGTTTGTTTTGAGTATTTTTTGCATATCAATATTGTCTTTATATTCATATTACTTTATGAATAATTTTATCTTATTTGTAAATATATTTAAATTACTCATAATTAACCTAATTAATTGTTCACTATAAATTAACTATGTGGCACTATAAATTAACTTTTCCACCCAAACAAGTGGAACATGTTGTTCTATTAAATGTTCATTGTAAAGAATGTCACACCTTTTTCTACTTGTTTAAAAGCCTTGTAAAATATTTTTTTGAAAAAATTAGATATAGCTCTTAAACACTATTCTATTCAATCAGATGGATGTCTTACTCCTGAAATTCTCACATTGCATCCATTAGCAAGCCATCAATATATATCAATTTAACCTCCATATACCCCATAATCATAATCAAGTGGATAAAGAAACCCAACTTTCCTGCTAATTGATAATGTCAAATCTTATGTGTGTCTGGTTGCTTGAAAAAGGGTGTGAGGTATAATTATGAATATTTACATGTGTATTTAAATGTAATTGGTTGTGATTAATATTGTAGGGATTTGGATGATGTATATCCGTAATATGGGTAATGTAATTGGTTGTTATTAATATTATAGGAATTTGTATAATGTATATGTCTTTAGCTCGAATGTATTAATTTAAATAATTAATTGTATTTAATATATTATTGAGAATTGTTTAAACAATTTTTTTTTTTTTTTTAAAGAAATATAATAATATATTTATATAAGAGAATAATGAAAAAACTCTTCTCATTATATTACATACATATTACAATATGTAAGAAAAATAAGATATGGATTTTATAAAATTATATTATAAAAAGTTTTATTAAATCTCTTACTGTAACCTTTTTCTTTTCCCTTCCATGATTTATAATTACAAAAAAAAACATTGTATAATAAAAATATGTATAAGAATAGATTAACTCAATAAAACAAATATTTTCAATATTTTTTAGAGAAACTTTAAATACATTTTTTTTATTCTTTCGTAAATTATAATTATATAAAAAAAAAACATTGTATAATAAAAATATGTATAGGAATAGATTAATTCAATAAAACAAATCTTTTCAATTTTTTAAAAGAAACTTTAAACACCTTACTTAATATATGTTTAAATTCATGTGTTTTTAGATTTTATATTGTTTTTAATTTGGGCAAAATTCTTTGGAATTGCAAGTAAATTTGATTCAATAAAAAAAAAAAATTACAAGTAAATTTGAGTAAAGGTTGTTTGGAATCACAAGTAAAATGTAGTTAGTTTCAACCAAAAATTCGTTAACATCTACTTGTTAGACAACCCATTAAAAATATTTATAAACACATAAAATAAAAATAATAATTCAGTTTTAAGATTAAGATCAAGTTATATATCATTTTTTTTTAAACAATGGAGACATATAGAATTAATTGTTTTAGAAAACACATTTTCTTAATGGTTGAGAACATTTGAATTATAACTATTATGATTAGTGTATCTTTAAAAATTACATTATTAACTAAGAAATACTACTTCAAATTAAAATAATTAAAGAAGGTTACAAATATATAAAATTATGTTGCAAAATGTCACAAACATAAAATATATAACATTTTTTATTATTTAAATTTCATAATATTTATTAATTTAACCTCCATATACTACATAATCATAATCATGTAGTTTTTATTCTTTCATAAATTATAATTACAAAAAAAACATTGTATAATAAAAATATGTATAGGAATAGATTAATTCAATAAAACAAATCTTTTCAATTTTTTTTAAAAGAAACTTTAAACACCTTACTTAATATATGTTTAAATTCATGTGTTTTTAGATTTTCTATTGTTTTTAATTTCGTGAAAATTCTTTGGAATTACAAGTAAATTTGATTCAACAAAAAAAAGAAATTTACAAGAAAATGTGAGTAAAGATTGTTTGGAATCACAAGTAAAATGTAGTTAGTTCCAACCAAAAATTCGTTAACATCTACTTGTTAGAAAACCCTTTAAAAATATTTATAAACACATAAAATAAAAATAATAATTCAGTTTTAAGATTAAGATCAAGTTATATATCATTATTTTTTTAAAACAATGGAGACATATAGAATTAATTGTTTTAGAAAACACATTTTCTTAATGGTTAAGAACATTTAAATTATAACTATTATGATTAGTGTATCGTTAAAAATTACATTATTAAGTAAGAAATACTATTTTAATAAATATTAAGAAATTCAAATAATTAAAAAAAGTTATAAATATATAAAATTATGTTGAAAAATCTCACAAACATAAAACATATTACATTTTTTATTATTTAAATTTCCTAATATTTATTAATTTAACCTCCATATACCACATAATCATAATCATGTAGATATTAATGTAGTCCATTAGAATGCTTAGGTTGTGATATTAATGCAGTCCATTACAAGGATTATCTTATCATATTAACAATCTATTGTTTTATTAATAAATAAGTAAAATGATTTTAGATTAATTCTAAATATGAAAAAAATTAATATATACTAATATGTTGTTTTAGAAATTTAGTAATATAATTCTAATTTGATACTTTTGGATTCATTATGATTGAGTCAATTTTTTTCTGTCAAATTCCAACCAGAAAATTATTTAGGTCATTCACATTACATACATAATTAAAACATATAACTAAAATAAATTCACTACTATACAAAACAGGTAGCCATGTGATCTTGAATCTAGAAAAAAAACCAAGTTATTCATGAACTATTTTTTATTAGTTCACATTTCACTCTTACACAACCATTAACATTTCTTATCGTTAACAAAATGGAAAATTGTGTGTGTTAAATTATGTATTTATGTTACTTTTAATTTTATTCAACATTAAATTGTTTTGTTGATATCAAATGCCTTTTGTTTTTTTACTGTTAGGTGATTTCACTATTTCATCATGGATCCAACTATTTGGAGTTGTCTTCCATTCGAAGTTCTTGAACTTGTCTTCCTGTGGCTCCCTTTATCAGTTGTGATAAAGTTTGGCACTGTTTGTAAAAAATGGAAGAATGCTTTGCAAAAACCTTATTTCTTTTTACGTTGCAAGAATGTCTCTACGAACGAATCTGGATTTCTCGTTCCTTTCCTCAATAGTGAAGACAATTGTTTTGTTGCTCAATACCTTAATTAGAATGGCCACATATATCAATTTCATTTGGGATTCATAGATTCAAGATACAGAGTAGAGTGTATTGCTGGAGCAATGATGGTTTTATACTTACCAACAGAATGCTCCCAAACACACAACTATTTTTTAATGAATCCATTTACAAAGGCATTTAAAAACATAGGGCCAATACGAATTGGAGACTCGGGATTCTTTTCATTATTGGAAAATGTAAGCAACAAAAAATATGACTGGGTTGTTCTAAAACATATCTATGATAGAATGTAGTCTAAATTTTATGTTTGTAGTAGTCTTGATAGGGTATGGCAAAGGGTTGTTGTTCCATTTGGTGGCACTTCACCCCCTAAGAATGTAGTGTTTTATAAAAGTAAATTGTTTTGGCTATATCTGGACAAGGAGTATGAAGATTATCCTCAATACGGGTATACAATCTACTGGTTTGATGTAATAAAAAATGAGTGGAGTTTTTCATTTGTTCCAATCAGTGACATACGTTGTATGTCATTAGCAATATACATGGATCAGTTGATATGCCTTGTCAATGATGGCTCACCTCCACTTTTGTATGGTCAATTGAAGAATTAAATCATTTCCAATTTGGTCAACCATGTGTTGAATGAAGGATTGACTACTTTGAAGATGATTGGGGTTTCAGATGGAAGTTGTTGGAAGAAATTTCTGCAGATATAAATAATAAATGTCCTAGTTATCTTCCGTTCCAAACAATCCATGGTCTGGTTCTTATGTGCAACTTCAGTGAAGTTCCTTTCCTATTATATGACATGGTAACTTGCATATGTTTTCCAATAGAAATTGATAATTCAACTAATGACCAGATGTCTCAGTTTTGGTACCCAACATTGGAGGATTACAACGATTTGATTGAGTATGGAGATGTTTTTGCAAGTGCTCACCGTATGGATTCTGTTGATGAGATTCCACCATTGGATATGGCTATGGATTCTTAGGATATTTGTATTCTTAGGAGTTCTTATAAATATTTCTATTTCATATACTCTCTATGGTTGTGGAAAATATTTCCATTTTTGTCTCTGTACATACTATGTGTCTTTATGGTAATACTTTAAAATTATGTTTGTATCAATCTTTGTGATGTAAAATATTTAATAGTGTTTCCCTTAAAGTTTTCTTATTTACATGTAAATGTTTCTCGATGTTATGCATTTTTTTTTGTTTGTATAATTATAATTTCTATGATTTATGTTATGCATATTATTTGTATTGGTTTTTCTCGTTGATTCTCAAACAATGTTATATGTTTATGTTCATTTTAATATTTATATTTATATTTTGATAGTGTATATAGTTCTAAATTTTTAGATATACTTCCAACTCATATAATTCTTAGATTATTGTGTCCCAACAGTATGGGTTTCATTTTGATTATAATATGATACATGGAAATTTAGACTTTTTTGTTTAAGCCATTTGGAAGAATTCATTTCTTTTTTTTGCCATTTTGAAATTTTTTTCTTTTGTTTTTAGCCATTTCGAAAAATCCTTATACATTTTGATAATTTTATATGGTTGAAAAAAATAACATATACACCTTTTATGTTCCATGTTTATGATTCCATAATGAATATTTTATTATTCATTGTAGACATGTCATCTGAAGGCACAAGAAAGCGTATAAGAAAAAGAAATTTGTCGCCAAAATCACGTGAGAGGTCTAATGAAAGTTGTCGTTTCTGATATCAACAAAATAAGGATGCCATAAATAAAAAGTGAAACCACTCTTCAAAATGATTTTATAATTCCTCGTAAGTATCGTACTATGGATGATATAATGGAAAGAACATTTCCTATTGATAGTTCATTATCAGGATATGCTCCTCCTCAGCATAATCTTGTTGTTCGATGCTCTTCTGAAAATGTTCATAACATTGGGGAAACATCTTGCAATCAGGAAGAATGCTATATCGTTATTATGGATGCAAATGTCCACCCTAACGCTTTCATGTGTCCAATTGCATGTTTTGGTGGCCAAAGGTTGCAAAACATCCATGGTCGAGGTAGTGATGACATTTTGTGTGATGATCTGGATGATAGTTTACTTGGCCATTTGTTTGGTAATTTGGATCCAGTTGCTCAAAACATCAAATCTTCAAATCTCGCTTCTCAAAGTAATGTGGTCCCACCAAGAGAATCAGTCATCCCTGAGAGCATTTCGTGTGGAATAATGGGGGTAACACAATTATATTTTGATTTTCATTGCAATATTGGTTGTTCTATTACATTCCTAATGTAAATTTTCAATTCTTTTTATTTGCTTTTCATTTTTTAAATTTCTAGTTTCTTAGACATTGAATTTTATGGCGTATTTTATTTTCTTTGAACAGGACACAAGTAATTTCAATAGAGGCATAGAAATTAAGTTTGTACATGTTCCATCTACTGATGTTAGAAGTGAAGAGGAACCATCTCATAGCGTTCATCCACATTGCCAAACAAATGTAAATGTTGAGTGCATTTGATATTTTTCTCATTTTTTCATTTACAGTTGTCTAGAAATTGTGTTTTGTAATCTTTCATGGAGAAACCATGATCTCATCTCATTGGGTTGGAGAATTGGAATCCAAAACATCAAATTGTAAAACTGATGTAGATGTTCAATGTATTTGATTTATTTTCAATTTTTGAATCTTTATTTTTTGGACATTTAGTTTTATAATGTATTTTATTTTTTTGAAACAGGAAACAACTCATTTGAATAGAGGCAAAGAAACTACATCAAAAAATGTTCCATCCACTAATCTTAGAATCCAAGAGCAACCATCTCATAACCCTTATCGACATGAAGACACAAATGTAAATTTTGAATGCATTTTATTCTTTTTCATTTTCTTCATTTATAATTAGTTGGAAATTAAATTTTAAATTCTTTTATGACAAAGAGACCTTTACATCCTCTCAAGTTTGCGAAATGCACACCATAAATTTGGAAAGACATTCTCATAGATCCATTCCACATGCTTCAAATTTGCGAAGGGAATCTCATGTTCTTCAAGATGAAGTAAATGTTAGAAGATATTTCACTCATCCAAATGGTTTTCAACATGGTTCGGCGAGTAGAGATCATATTCATTTTGATGAAAAGATGATTGCAGTGCATAAAAGGTTTGAAGAAAAGATATATAGCTTGTCATTTGTCCAAATGTGCCACATTTCCCAAAAATCATATCCCGGAATCCATGTGAGACATTTTGAAGGACCTGTTTGCAAACGATGTAAGAGTGAAAGAGGAGCCCATCGTTTTTTTCAGTATAATAACATGGATCCTAGTGAGAAACCTCATATTTTAAGAGTTCTTACTCAAGTTGAAGAAATGATAATAGCACGTGTGAATCCTATTTTGCAAGTGACACATGCTTGAGGTGGGCAATATAAGTATAGTGGTCATACAATTAGCATTCCTCAAGATATTTCTACAATTGTACAAAGCCTTCCCCGACATGTTGAAGATATTGACTTTCTAATTGTGAGGAGACATGGCGCTCAGTCTAAATATTCTGAATTTTATGTCAAAAGATCTCGAGTGATGTCTGCATTTCTTTTCAAAATCCGACATGATTAATATTATCGAGATGTTGTAATTGATTATGATTTAGTGAATGCTCTACCTGAAAGATAAATAGATGTCTCCTCTAGGCTTAAATTTGTTAATTATGATATTGAAGAATCTGATATCAATGAAACTAATAATGAAGGGTTTCATGCTGAGCATTTGCCCTCCCATCCTTCTTCTTTTGTTTCTCTCCTACCAAACGAATGAAGAAAAGTGGAAGAAATTAGAGAATTTCCTGATAATGTTGATTCTTCACATGTTCAAGACATGGATTAGCCCAGTATTAGAACCTCTCTAGTGAATGAATATAATAGAGAGGGGCCATTAGATATGGCATTCCCAACATCGTTCCCCACTAGTGATGCTAATTGGTTGCAACCACGTATTTGTAGTGTTGAACTTCATGAGTATGCATTGCATATTCTTAGATACTATGATCAAAGATTTCGAAGCCATCCTCGCTTTCGATATTACCTATTAAACATGATAATGCGGCATTGGAGCCAAGCAACTGCTGTAGTTTTTGCAAAGAAACATTTACATGATAACTCACCTACAATAGTTGAGGAGTTACGTCACCAACTATTTAATTTACCAGATAATAACTTGGTTGAGCATATTATGTAGTTTGGTTCTTCTCTGAGAGGTACAAGGGCATACTAGACTAAGTGTCGATCTGAATTGATGGACATGATTACTTAGTTATAATGTCCATCTTTATTTTTTACTTTAAGTGCAGCTGACACAAAGTGGCTAGAGTTGCATAACCTCATGCCCATACATTCATATTCTCATTCTTAAAATGAGCATCGTATGAAAATTGAGAATTATATCCAGTACCATCATATTGTTGCGACATTTATGCACCAAAGATTCAATATTTTTCGAGAGGAAGTTATCCAAAAATATCTTAAAGCTAAAGACTTTTGGTATAGGTTTGTGTTCAATTTTTTTCTTTACTTTTTGAACTTTTATTATGATTCTATTTATATGGTTTGTAGTAACTATATCTTCATTTATTTCAGATATGAGTGGCAACATAGAGGTTCAACACATATCCATGGTTTCCTATGGTTAGAAGGTGCTCTTGACATGGAAATACTTGATTAGTCAAATAGTTCTGATGTACAACTTGCAAAGATATTCTTCGACAAATATGTAACCGCATGGAATCCGCATGACATACATTGTCACAACATAATAGTTCCACGAAGCCTCAATGATGACCCTTGGCTATTGAGTACTGGTTAGATTTTCTCTTCCAATCCTCATAATGATTACGAAGAATTGTTAAACCGTGTCCAAAGGCACACAAAGTGTACTGTAGATTCTTGTTTGTGCAAAAAGGGCACTATTCTAACACGTTGGTACAATGGTCCATGGGATCTTTGTGATGAATCAAGATTGTTCATAGATGATCAAGGAAGAAAACAATATGAGCTAGCAAGAAATGATGACAGGCTTAATGTACATAACATTGACCTTCTAACAATGTGGCTTGCAAATGTTGATTGCTAGCTAGTGATTTACCACTATGCTGTGTTGAAATACATTGCTAAGTATGCATCGAAAGCAGAAAAAAGGTCTGAAAATTATCATCATATGTTAACTATAATTTTAAATTCTATTGGCTCTGAGGATCATGCTTTATGTGCATATAGAAAGTTTCTTACAGAAACAACTATTGACCATGACATTGGAGCACAAGAAACATGCCATATGTTGCTTAAGCTACCTCTTGTTGTTTGTAGTCAGAAATTTGTTTCCTTAAATGTTGGAAGAAGGGTTTTTAAGAAAATATCAAGGGATGGCTTCCAATATTCATCTGAGAATACTTTTGTTCAACATTATCAGAAGAGACCTTTTTTCCCTGAACATCTATCTTTGATAGAAATAGCAAGATCTTGGTCATTTGATAGCAAGCTTAAACAAGATCCATGGAAGCCTAGATATGTTCCTGCTATTGTTCAAGTTTGGCCACAGTTTTATTCTATTCCTGGACCTTTTGCTGGACATAATTTCTATTGTACAAGCCATTTCATGACATTCCTGCAGAAATTGGCCTTTCAGCTGAAATTATTATTGAAAGCTGGAGGAATTTTCGATATTTAGAATGGCATGTTGATCTACATCCATCAATTATAGACAATATTGAAGATGAAGAAGATGGTGATTTTTCTAACCAGGAAATGAATCTTGAAGATGATTTTCAAGAATGGCAGATTTTCTCTCGTTTGGTTCCACCAAATGATGTGAATGTTTCTGATCTTCACACCCTTGGTTTAAGGGACTTTGATATATCCTTTGACTAGGAAAGTACAACTATTTCTGATGATGTTGCAGAAGAAGCTACTAATTTTATAAGGAATGCAAAATCAACGGGTGATATTGTTGACCTTTCAAACATAACATTTGAATCTCCAAATTCTTTGTCGAGAAAACAACAACTTTCTTTTGAAATTGCCTTAAGGTACTTTGCTGAATATGAGATTCTTGAAGCTCTTCTTATGATTATTCAGGGCACTGCAGGCACTGGGAAGTCTTTCCTTATCCATTGTATCTTTGAAGCTCTTTGTAATTCTTAAAGTAATGGAAGAAGCCCTTTGCTTGCCTCAATAGGAATAGCTACTTTTAATATACATGCAAAAACAATACACTCGACTCTAAAAATTCCAATTCAAGATATTTAGCCACTAGAGGTGAAATCACTTGCAGTATTCCAAGAAGAAATGTGACATGCAGGATATATATTGATTGATGAAATGACCTTTCTAGGATCAAGGTTGTTTATACAAATATATGCTTCATTACGAGAAGCATTTCCAGAGAAAAAGAATTGTCCTTTTGGTGGCAGATCCATCATCCTTGTGGGTGACCTTGGCCAACTGCCTCTTGTCAAAGATAAGCCTTTGTATGCAGGTAATACAACAGGGAAAGTCTTGTGGAACAAATTCAACATTGTTGTCACTCTTGACACAATATTTCGCAAGAAGGTAATAATGAGAAATAATCATGTTTTCGTAGAGTCCTCAATAACATAAGAAACGTAGAACCTATTCTTGAATATTGGTAGTTTCTTATGTCATGGGCTGATATGAGGTTACACCCTAAAGAAAGAGATTTATTTAATGCAATAGTTCACATGCTTCCAACAAGTAATTTAGTCTCCTTCCATAATAGCCATATGTTAAAATCATTAAATTCTCCAATTGCACGCTGTGTTGCTGAGCATTCAAGGCTTTTAGAAATCAGTTGTTTTAATGATGATCAATTGGACCATGAAATTTTGTTGTGTCATGGTCAGCATGTTATGTTGACATGTAATTTATGGGTTGAAGCTGGCTTGGTGAATGGTGCACTTGGCTTTGTTAAGGATATATTCTATCAGCCTACCTCTAAGCCACCTCAACTTCCAATGTTCACAACTGTTGTTTTTGATAAGTATGTTGGTGTTCCATTTTGATGCAAGCAATCCAAACATTGTCCCTATCACCCCAGTGATGAGAGGAAATCGAAAGAAAATTCATTTGAAGATGGCATGGGATCTTACAATCCACAAGTCAGAGGGATTGACTTTAGAATGAGCATTAGTTGATATCAGGAATAAAGAGCCGTAAGGCCTTACCTAAACAGCCATATCAAGAGTGAAATCAATAGATGGTTTACGCATTGCACCGCCTTTTTATTTCCAACATTATGCCAAGATGAAAAATAGTTCATATGTTACAATTAGGAAGAAGGAAGAGGAGCGATTGAAGTCCATATCACTATGAAATACAACTAATAACATTGTGACCTTCTCTATAATATGTTTTTTGAATTTCTTTTAGTATTCTCTTGATTTATTTTAATATAATAATCATTTTCATATATTTATTAGATTAATAAATTCATCATATTCATAGTAGTATTTGAGAAAGTTGTTTACATCATTTTTCATGTTGTTCATTTTACTTATTAATTTTTTTAAGTGCTTATTTCTCTTTTCTTTGCAACAGACCATTCAAACATAAACATTGAGTTATGTGAACCAATCATTCCAAATCATTTCTATAAGTGGTTCGTATTGATATTAATATTGTGGATTCATATTACATCATGAAATGAAAAAATGGAGGTTTTGAATATTGGCCATGGTTTTATTATATTTCTACATTTTTTTCTATTGTATTTTGAAATGAGGCTTATATTTGTAGAAATTTTTATATCGTTTGGTTCATGCAACACTATAACATTAATTTTTTTAACATAAATAAAAATGGGGTGTTAATGTTTATGTATATATATATATATATATATATATATATATATATATATATAGATGTCTCTGCTTATTTATTTGTGAATGTCTTTATTCATTTTGCTTTTGTTTTTGTGTCTTTCAAATGCAGATATGGACAATAATGATGTCATATATTATTCCAAAACAATACGGGATATTTCTGGAGCTATAAGCTCTCTTTCCTATCTTAGTAACCAGTTTGATAGAAAACATGGGTTCCACCCTGCATTTCTTGAAGATCATATTCGTGAGCTAGAACAAACAAAAACACACGTAAAATACTTGAAACATGTGCACTAAAGGGAGCCTGGGAGGAGAACAAGAAGGAATTGGTTGGAAAGTGTTAAGTATCGTGATCATTATCCTATTGATTTGAATTGGTGTTGCTTCTGTCATTAGTCTGGTTGTGTTTTGGAAGAGGTTGCTCCATAGATGACTTTTGAAACATTGTTTGAACTTCAATTTTGTAGTGGAATTATTTGATGTAAAGAAAACAAAAAATATATGTTAAGACTCAATGTTCTTTCTGTGGTTGCAATGTTGGTTAAATTGATCATTTTAAACACTAATGCTGTTTTTATGTACAAAATTGTATATATCTGGTCTTAATATGTCCTATTATGTTTTTCTTCTTTAAATCCAATGTGTGCAATTTAGATGTGTTTTTTTCATTTATGTTGCTTTGCTCCAATGGTAGTGTTACTATTTTATATCTTTCTCTTGCATTTCTGATTGTTGTGGTCTTTTGTGTGGATCCCTTCACTTTGTTCACATCTTCCATAAATGAAAATATTGTTTACATTTATAATATTATTGTTGGGATTTCATGTTCTAGGTGTTTATATCAATATTCTTGAGATTTATACTATTAATACATTCATGTAATGATATCAATGTATTTATGGCTTAAATTCTATTTATTGTTTATAATGTAGTGATAAAAATGTGTTATTATTAATGTAATGATGATTTATCATGTTTTAATGCTTTATGGTTTGCAATGTGGTTGTTATATTGGTTTTGGTTTATGTTTTTTATTATTTTTTGTGTTAAAGCATTGTTTATGTTTATATAGCGATGCCATGGATTTAGGGCTTAGGTTCTGTTTACTATTTCCTTGGTTTATAATATTAAATGATTAGGTTTATTTGTTCTTTAAGTTTGTAATATTAATAATTCCTTCGGTTTATCACTTATTCCCTTTGTTTTATTAATCTCCAATATTAAGGTTTAAATAATAGACCTAAGGTTTAATATTAATCCCTTACATTTACAATGTTTATTCCTTCAATTTATTGACGTTCTACTTTCATAATATTAACAATCCCTAGGGTTTATTGATCCATTAGGTTTATAATATTCATAGTCACATGGGTTGATCAATCCGCTGGGTTTAAAAAATTAAATCCTATTAATCCCTTGCCATTTTTGATCCCTTTGGTTTCTAATATTTTTCCCCTGGGTTTGTTAATTCCCAATGGTTTATAATATCAAATTATTGGGTTTCTTCGTTCTTCAACTTTTTAATATTAATAATTCCTTGGGTTCATAATCCCTTGAGGTTTCAGTGTTAATCCCTTGGGTTTATTATTCCTTTGGGTTTATTATATCAATCCCTTGGGTTCATTATTCCCTTGGGTTTATATTATTAGTCCCTTTTGTTTAATAATATTGCCTTAGGTTCATAATCCCTTGGGGTTTTAGTATTAATCCCTTGGGTTTATAATATCAATCACTTGGGTTTATTATTCCCAAGTCAAACATGGTTTATTATAATGTTGACCATGGTCCGACATGGAATTGTGATAGGAATTGCCTCAATATATAAATCAATGATGGCTGATCATATTTATTTTAATGTTTGTAATATTTCTCTTAGGGTTTATATATGTTGGGTTTATAATATTAGTCCCTTGGATTTAATATTATTCCCTTGGGTTCATAATCCCTTGGGGTATTAGTATTAATCCCTTTGTTTTATTATTCCTTTGGGTTTCTCATATTAATCCATTGGGTTTATTATTCCCTTAGGTTTATAATATCAATCATGGTAAACCATTGTCAATCATAGCCAACCATGCTTGAATGTCAAATTTTGACAAGGATTGTCTCACCATGAAAATAAATAATAATCCCTTGGGTTTATTATTCCTTTGGGTTTATTATATCAATCCCTTGGGTATATTATTCCCTTGGGTTTACATTATTAGTCCCTTTTGTTTAATAGTATTCCCTTTGGTTCATAATCCCTTGGGGTTTTAGTATTAATCCATTGGTTTATAATATCAATCGCTTGGGTTTATTATTCCTAAGTCAAACATGGTTTATTATGATGTCAAGCATGGTTCAACATGGAATTGTGATAAGGATTGTCTCAATATAAAAATCAATGACGGTCCACCATGTTTATTTCAATGTTTATAATATTTGTCATAGGGTTTATATACGTTGGGTTTATAATATTAGTCCCTTGGGTTTAATATTATTCCCTTGAGTTCATAATCCCTTGAGGTTTTAGTAATAATCGCTTGGGTTTATTATTCATCTGGGTTTATAATATCAATCCCTTGGGCTTATTACTACCTCATGTTTATAATATAAATCATGTTCAACCATGGTTGAATGTCACATTCTCACAAGGATTGTCTCACCATAAATAAATCATGTTTATTTTAGTTTTCGTAATATTTATATTTAGGTTTACAAATGTTGGGTTTATAATATTTTTTTTTGTAAGCTAAGGAAGGACCATTCTTTTTTTTTTCCATTACTTCGAACTGAAACCATTACATTTTCATGGTGGCCTCAACCTGCCCCAAGGGGAAACCGGGTCTGTTGGCCACCTTAAGTTTTTGACAGCCATCCAAAAACAAAAAATACCGATTCTTCTTGTCCATGCTATCTAAACTAAACATTCAAAAAGAGTACTATAGTTGCTTGTTTGCATTCTTAACTAAAAATCGAAACTAAGGTTATCCACCTGCATTCAAAAAACTTTAGACAGAATATACATATCTTCAATTATTAATCCGCCATGCCTTCCTGCCGCTCCTCTTCTTTCTTTATGCCCGGGTCGATCTCCTTTATCTGTTGTTGTATCTCTTCTAGTTTTTTATCCTGCATTATCAGAGTGACCTGGATGTTCTGCAATTCTTTCTTCAGATTTGGAATTCCCTGAGATAATTCTACCATCTCCATGGCCACTTGTTCCATAGCCTTAGCCAATAGCCTTTTCATGACCCAGTATGCATGCAAGGCCTGTTTATACAGGGTCATGCATCCTCTCGTGTTCCCTGGATCCAGGAGGAGGTATTCCCAATATTCCATTTCTGATCCTGATTGCCCCTGGGTTGCCTCCTCTTCCAGTTGTTGTATTATCCTTCTGATGTCCTTATTGGTGTTCTCATAGTAGGCTTGCTCCGCAAATTGTATATTCTTCTTCAATGTTTTCCTATATTTTCTTACTGGTGCTGGTGCTTGCTCTTCCCGATTTCCTTCTGACCATCCTCTCCCCCTACTGCATTGTCCTCATCCCCGTCCTGCTCTTCCTCTCTTCCTGTAATTTCCCCTGCCTCCCCGACTCTTCATGCCCGAGGTGCTGCCGAAGTCTCCTCCCTCCTCTCACCGTTTGCTACTCCTGTCTCCATGTTCCCTATCCTCCTGCATTTTATCCTTCATTGACCCCACGTCCCTCCAAACATTCTTTCGCGGTTGCTCCACTCTATCCTGGTCCAAGTCAAACATTTCTACTTCATCTTTAGTATCGTCCTGAACATTCAGGTACTCCTTTGCCGTTTCTCCCTCCTCGATTCCTTTCCCTTTTTTTCCTAGCTTCTTCGTCCTCTGTTTTCTTCGCTCTCATCGTTTCTTGTTCTCCTCATCGTTGCCATTCGGTTCTTCCCTCCTGTGTTGCCTGCCTGCCTTCTCAGTCTCCTCTGTCTTTCTATTACCCTGTCCCGAGCTTTCACCACCCCACCTCTTCGCAATTCCTCTGCAAATTCATTTAACCTTCGCCTCTCTTTGTTTTTCCTTCCTTCTTTATGATGTCTCCTCCACGAATTCTCCTTTTCTCTCCTCGCTTGCATCACCTGCCACTTGCTGATTTCATCACCGCCCACCTACTTTCATCCTTCTTCTGTACAGTCATTCCCACATCCAATCCCTGCCGCATTCTCTCTACCAACTTCTTCCTTCATTACCTCATCGTCGTCCCTCCTCGATACAATATCTTTCCTGGTGATCCCTCTGTCCATCTTCATCATTACCTGACTAACTTTTGCCTCGTCATCCTCCCTTACCTAATCTGTATTGATTATCCTGATCGTCGTCATTATCACCCCGATCGAGGGATTGGGTTTATAATATTAGTCCCTTAGGCTTAATATTATTTCCTTGGGTTCATAATCCCTTGGTGTTTTAGTATTAATCCTTGGGCTTAATATTATTCCCTGGGCTTCATAATCCCTTGGGGTTTTAGTATTAATCCCTTGGATTTATAACGTAAATAAGTTGGGTTTATTATTCCCTTAGGTTTATAATATCAATCGTGGTCAACCATTGTCAATCATAGCCAACCATGGTCAACCATGATTGAATGTTGCATTGTGACAAGGATTGTCTCACCATCAAAATAAACAATGTTTGTTTTAGTGTTTATAGTATTTATATTTGGGTTTACCAATATTGGATTTATAATATTAGTCCCTTGGGCTTAATATTATTCCCTTGGGTTCATAATCCCTTGGGGTTTTAGTATTAATCCGTTGGGCTTAATATTATTCCCTTGGGTTCATAATCCCTAGGGGTTTTAGTATTAATCACTTAGGGTTTTAGTATTAATGTAAATAATTTGGGTTTTCTATTCCCTTAGGTTTATAATATGAAAATCAATGATGATCGATCATGTTTATTTTAATGTTTATAATATTTGTCTTAGGGTTTATATATATTGGGTTTTTAATATTAATCCCTTGGATTTAATATTATTCCCTTGGGTTCATAATCCCTTGGGGTCTTAGTATTAATCGCTTTGTTTTATTATTCCTTTCAGTTTCTCATATTAATCCCTTGGGTTTATTATTCCCTTAGGTTTATAATATCAATCATGGTAAACCATTTTCAATCATAGCCAACCATGGTCAACCATGCTTGAATGTCACATTATGACAAGGATTTTCTTACCATGAAAATAAATAATAATCCCTTGGGTTTATTATTCCTTTGGGTTTATTATATCAATCCCTTGGGTATATTATTCCCTTGGGTTTATATTATTAGTCCCTTTTGTTTAATAGTATTCCCTTTGGTTCATAATCCCTTGGGGTTTAGTATTAATCCCTTGGGGTTTAGTATTAATCCCTTGGGTTTATAATATCAATCGCTTGGGTTTATTATTCCTGAGCCAAACATGGTTTATTATGATGTCGACCATGGTCCAACATGGAATTGTGATAAGGATTGTCTCGATATGAAAATCAATGATGGTCCATCATGTTTATTTCAATGTTTATAATATTTTTTTTAGGGTTTATATACAGTGGGTTTATAATATTAGTCCCTTGTGTTTAATATTATTCCCTTGGGTTCATAATCCCTTGTGGTTTTAGTACTAATCCCTTTGTTTTATTATTATTTTGTGTTTCTCATATTAATCCCTTGGGTTTATTGTTCCCTTAGGTTTATAATATCGATCACGGTAAACCATTGTCAATGATGGCCAACCATGGTCAACCATGCTTGAATGTCACATTGTCACAAGGATTGTTTCAACATGAAAATAAATGATGCTTATTTTAGTGTTTGTAATATTTATATTTGGGTTTATAATGTTAGTCCCTCTGGTTTAATATTATTCCCTTTGGTTCATAATCCCTTGGGTTTATTATTAACTCATGTTTATAATATCAATCATGGTCAACCATGGTTGAATGTCACATTGTCACAAGGATTGTCTCACCGTGAATAAATCATGTTTATTTTAGTCTTTGTAATATTTATATTTGGGTTTACAAATGTTGGGTTTATAATATTAGTCCCTTGGGCTTAATATTATTCCGTTGGGTTCATAACCCCTTGGGTTTATTATTCATTTGGGTTTATAACGTAAATAAGTTGGGTTTACTATTCCCTTAGGTTTATAATATAAATCATGGTCAACCATTGTCAATCATAACCGACCATGGTTAACCATGTTTGAATGTTGCATTGTGACAAGGATTGTCTCACCATCACAATAAACCATGTTTATTTTAGTGTTGGTAGTATTTATATTTGTGTTTATCTATATTGGGTTTATAATATTAGTCCTATGGGTTTAATATTATTCCCTTCAGTTCATAATCCCTCGGTGTTTTATTATTAATCCATTAATTTTATTATTCCTTTGGGTTTATAATATCAATCCCTTGGGTTTATTATTCCATTAGGTTTATAATATCAATCATGGTCAACCATGGTTGAATCTCGCATTGTGAAAAGGATTGTCTGACCGTCAAAATAAATCATGTTTATTTTAGTGTTTGTAGTATTTATATTTGGGTTTACCAAATTTGGGTTTATAATATTAGTCCCATGGTTGAATATCGAATTTTGACAAAGATTGTCTCACCATGAAAATAAACCATGTTTATTTTAGTGCTTGCAATATTTATATTTGGGTTTACCATATTAGTCCCATGGTTGAATGTCCCATTTTGACAAATATTGTCTCACCATGAAAAGAAATCATGTTTATTTTGGTCTTTGTAATATTTACATTTCGGTTTACGATTGTTGGGTCTACAATATTAGGCCCTTGGGTTTAATATTATTCCATTGGGTTCATAATCCATTGGGGTTTTAGTATTATTCCCTTGGGTTTTAATATCAATCCCTTGGGTTTATTATTCCAACAAGGTTTATAATAGCAAACATCGCCAACCGTGGTTGAATGTCACAATGTGACAAGGATTGTCTCACCATGAAAATAAATCATGTTTATTTTAGACATTGTAATATTTATATTTGGTTTTACGAATGTTGGGTTTATAATATTAGTCCCTTGGGTTTAATATCAATCCCCCGGGTTTATTATTTCCTTTGGCTGATAATATAAATCATGGTAAACCATTGTCAATCATAGCCAAACATCATCAACCATGGTTGAATGTCGCATTGTGACAAGAATTGTCTCCCCATCAAAATAAACCATGTTTATATTAGTATTTGTAGTATTTTTATTTGGTTTTATCAATGTTGGTTTTATAATATTAGTCCCTTGGCTAAATGTTGCATTTTGACAAAGATTTACTCACCAAGAAAATAAACCATGTTTATTTTAGTGTTTGTAGTGTTTATATTTGGGTTTAACAATGTTGGGTTTATAATATTAGTCCCATGGGTTTAATATTATTCCCCCTAGGGTTTTCGTATCAATCCCTTAGTTTTATTATTGCTTGGGGTTTATAATATCAATACCTTGGGTTTATTATTCCCTTAGGTTTATAATATCGATCATGGTCAACCATTGTCAATCATAGTTATTTATATAGTTATTAATAATAGAAGTCAAAGTTGCAGACATTCCTCGAGGGTTCCAGTGCATGGACAATTGCAAACAGAGATGAAGTAAAGTCGACTACAGTCAGAGGTGCCACAACGACATTGGTTCACGATTGGGAGAAGAGGGAAAATAAAGCCAAGGTGATGTTGGAGATGTTAGTAAAAGATAATATAATCCCTCACATTTGAGAATGAAAAATTGCTAATGGCATTTGGGTGACGCTAAAGATTTGTACGAGACTAAAATACAAATCGCTTGTTTTTCCTAAAGAGGAAGATTCTCTCCATCAGAATGGAGGAGAATCAATTCATTGTTGTGTTCATCTCATGGATCAAAGAGCTAAGAGACAAGTTGAGCAACATAGGGGAGAAAGTGTCCAATACAGATATCATCGCTGGATCCAGGTGGCTCCAGAGAGACACACAGGACAAAGAGGGTTTATGAACACTCAAAAATCAATGTGTTTGGATTAGAATCAAACTAGAACCAGAGCGTAGTCCTCATCATTCTGATCGCAGTGGTGCGAACGGTTTATATAACCAAGTCTGTATGCGAAAGTTAGAGCTCTTCAAATTCTGATAAGACAACGGAAAGTGGGGGCTAGAGCATGCCACATGGCACCCTAGTAAGCAAGTGGGACCCACGTTGCAGCCCACCAACCAATGACACATGTCGTTTCCTCATTGGACTTTTTAATCCTGAAAAAGACCAGAAAGAAATATCATAAAAAAAATATAACAAAAATATCATTTTTTAAATATGAAAGAAAATGGTTATCAACAACCATATAACAAAAATCATATATATTAATATGATCCCATATTAATCAAACCAAATATCTTAAAGTTAAAACTAATTTGGTTAAATCGAATGTATTAAAAGCTTTTTATGGTTGTTATAACTATATTCCTACGGTTATTAAATGACCCAAATAACATATGACAAACATTAACATATGGTTATGCCGTAAGTAATGCGGGATTGGCGGGGATTGAACCCACGCGGCCCACATGGGCTGGCCCCCACCAGGCGGCCCCATTTAATGTGCCATAAGAAGTATTACCAACATAATAAATGACGGGGAGAAGGGGTGCGGTCACCCAAATGGTGGACCAACAGCCCCATACAATAAACAATAAATGCAAAAATAGGAGGGGCGGGTATTGACCACCTGACCCCTACTCAACCATTTTTTACTATAGCCAACTTAGCAAACCACCTTGTTAGGTAATCCTCTAGGTATTTTAATATAAATGCAGTATTTATGCAGTGCATGGGAGGAGATGGAGGAACCAGGGGTGGGCATGAAAACTGAGACGCAGTAAATTTTTTTAATTAGATTTTAATGCAGGGGAACTATGAATTTTGCAGGAGGGCAAATTTTTCACTTCGTCAAATTTTGACAAATTTTATATGGATTCAACACCTCTCATTACCACGAACACAATGGTGTTGTTCATTTCTCCATCAGAGTTCTACATTTTTTGGCCGTTTTTAAGTATAGATGTGGAACCATGATTGCTGTAAAAATAGGGAGCAGAACCATGATGCTTGCAATTTTCCTGAGGTAATTTTTCTCCATGTTGGAATATAGTTAAGTTTATACTTGTTTTTCACGATTTTCCACAGGGATCACAATGGAAAAGTCAGATTCGCCTTTGGATTTGCATATTTCTAGTCCACCCATGGAGTAGAAAATTTGAGGAATCTTGTGGGAATCTAAAAGATTCCTTGAGCTGCAAATTCTCAAATTCTCAGAATTCAGATTTTGGACAGTCAATTTTTCATTATTCAACATCAAAAATCTGATGGTGCATTCATATTTCTCATTCTCTCATTCTATTCTTCGGCCACTTTTCTAAGTGGAATGTAGGTGTCAACATTCATATGTGAGCAACCATTTTTGTGCGATTGATGCCGTGAGATCGATGGTCCAAGCACCTTTAGCAATTTGACATCTGCTTCTTTAGATGGCTCTTGGTTGTGAGGTATATTATGTGTTCATGTACTTCTTCTTTATGCATTGTGATGCACAAATTCTTGTTGATGATTGATGTGGGATCTTGTTTATTACTCGCTTTTATGATTCATTCTTGATGTGATGTGGAATCACCTATGTGACGTACTTGTTGCCATGCCTCATCATGTTGTGTTTTGAGATCCCTTTGTTGTATGTTGATGGGATACTCATGTGTCGCCATGCATGTTTGTTTTGACATCACTTTTATGCCATGCTGGCGTGATGTTCATCGTGCATGAGTTTTTGTGTCATATGAATAAGAGTCTTTTGACTGAGATTTCTTGTAGTGGAACATCTCGTGGTGCCACTCCTTCATGAGGGAATTTTCCTCGAATGATCACGACATCATCTCTTGTGCACATCATCACTATTGACAGCACTTAATGCAGCGGCCTACACCATATCGAGACTGGGGCCCTGAGATGTAGTCCCTCCTAGACATACTCTGTTATCAATGTCTTTTGTTTTTGTGTTGTTGATGATTGACATGTTCCTCTTCTTTACAACATGCAGATGTATTCATTAATGTTCTTTTAAAAATGAAATTTAACACATCACGAAAGTAGAAGGTCTTGGAAGGGTCCTTCATCACACCCAGACCTGGATCATCACCATTACCTTAAATTGTATGACAGAGGATTATTAAATGTTCAATACAGGGCTTGTAGCGAGGGGGAAAGCTCCCACCTTTGAAGAGTTGATAGAGATCTTGATGCAAGGAGAAGAAAGGTTTATGAATCTAAAGCCTTAGAATGCAGATCTGACATTGGTAGCGAAGAAAAAGTTCTTTAGAGGGAAACGAGGAGGAGGATAGAAAAGCGATGGTCCATCCTAGAAAAATCCATTTCAAGGTATGTCATCTGCTAGAAATGATTCAAGAATTAAATGTTTTTACTGTGGAAAAACTAATCATATTTCTAGACATTGTTATGAAAAGAAGACAGATGAAACCAGACATAGACACAAGAGACATACAGGGCATTTTGTTGGCGAAGATCAGAATCATGATCTTAAATTATTTGTGTATGATGCTACTCATTTTGCTGAGACTGATGAGGCTAAAACTTGGTTTGTGGATTCTGGAGCATCCACTCATATGATAGGTAATAAACACTGGTATGAAAATTTCAAGGAGACCACTAATGGTGCAAACATCTACCTGGGAGATGACAGAGCATATGAAATTAGAGGGTATGGAGATATTCGTGTTATATTTCCTAATATTAATATCAAGAGCATCCATAATGTCATACATGTACTTGGTATTAAAAAGAATTTGATGTTTGTCTCCATGGTTGCAGATCAAAATTTAAAGGTAGAATTTTTCAAAACTTACTCTGTTATAAAGGATTTTTTGGATCATCAGAAGTCAGTCGCATCAGGAGTACAAGTTGAAGGCCTTTATAATTTGAATGTTACAAGGGTGCCACATCAAGCTTTAACTTCAACGACTATGACAACAAAGAATCTTTGGCATCAAATATTTGGTCACATCAACGTTCATGACTTACTACTGCTATAGAAATAAGGTATGGTTGATGGAATTCATGTTCTAAAAAATGAACATATTGATTTTGAAGGCTGCGCACTTGGGAAAATGCATAGGGATGAATTTTCGTCTAACTTAAATAGGCGAAAGAAAGATATACTCGAACTTGTGAATATTGATATATGTGGACCCATCCAGACATGGTGCTTGGGTGGAGATTATTATTTTTTGCTATTTGTTGATGACTGCACAAGATATTCTTGGGTATACTTTCTTAGAAGGAAAAATCATGCTTTCGAGTATTTTAAAGAGTTTAGAAATATGGTTGAAAAACAGACAGAGAAAGTCATCAAAATACTCCACTCAGATCAAGGGGGAGAATACAAGCTTGGAAACTTCATCAAATATTGTAGAAATTATGGGATAACACAACAGTTTATAGTACCCCACACTCCACAGTGGAATGAGGTTGCAGAGAGGAAGAACATAACTCTGGTGGAGTGTGTACATAGTATGATAAAAGGTAATAACCTATCCAATGGTTTTTGGGCAGAAGCAATTAACATTGTAGTTTATTTAAAGAACAAAAGTCCAGCTAGGTGGATTGATCTCAAGACTCCAATTGAGGATTTGTATGGTTTCAAACCTTAAATCCATCAGTTGAGAGTATTTGGCTCTAAACATTTTTCACACATTCCTAAGGAAGATAGGAAGAAATTGGATGCTAAATCTATAAAGGTCATATTTGTAAGGTATTGTCCCAATTTCAAAGAATATATGATGTTTAATCCATCTACTCACAAGGTGTTTAAGACTAGAGATGTTATCTTTCATGAACAAGAAGATGAACGGAAAAAGGAGAAAATTTACGAGGAGTGGCACATGTCTTTATTGATTGATGACAGTAATGATGAAGCCAAAGACGGTCCTTTACAGCAGTAGCAAAAAGTGGAAACTAGTGATGTGGATACATTGAGGAGTCGAAGTCCATTCAGAGGTGAGTAGGAAATCACACACGACATAATTGAGGAAAGTTTGTTACTAAGGAGATCAAGTAGGAAGACTCACTTACCCGCAAGGTACAAATATTATGCTCTTATGACCAGTATTTTAAATGTTGTTGATCCCATGAATTATAATGAAGAAAATTAGTATAATGAATGAAGGCTAGCTATGAAGGAAGAGTATGAGTCCATAATTAAAAATGAAACTTGGGAATTAGTTGAATTGCTAAAAGGAAAAGAACCTATTAGCACTCCTTAATGTCCTAAGGCTGAGAAAGGAAGCCAAGGAGGTAACCTCAAACGAATCTTTAGATCTGGCAGCTAGCCCTACCAAATCAGAGAGGGCTCTCTCAAGGCTCTCATAGCAAATGAAGTGACTGGAGAGGGAATCGGATGTTAGGATAGATATTAAGCTCAATGGTGTGTGATTTTATGGTTTGCTTGATGAAGCTCATAGATCTAGGACTAGGCTAAGGTTTCTAATGATCAATTACAGAGATATAATGGGGCAAGATAGGCATGATTAGTGATAAAAATAGGTTGTCAGGGTGGTGCAAAGATGCAAAGGTAAAGGTTTAGAATGAGCATGTAACCATCAATTCATTCATCAAGAAGAAATAACACTTGCATGAAGATCTCATCAAATCAAAGCATATAACTTATGAATTTTGTTTAAAACTCATGAGATGATCATAAGAAAGCATAGAGATGGTATGAAAAAGAAGTATTAGATAAACTATCACAGAAATCATACCACAGAAATCCCAAGATAATAACTATAACTTCCTTTTATATTACTACAAAATGTGTGCTAGCTCCAAGTTATGATTATCAAACATCCAACCCACGATACTTCGAAATCTGAAGTATTATACAATTATTTACAAAATAGATATCTTGAAACAAAATTCAAGATTTGTTAAAAAAATTATAAAAATAGATCAATAATGCTAATAATATCAGTTGATTGAGTTTTTGGTATTGTTCTGGGCACTTTGGTATTAACTGAGCCTTGAATAGATAGTGTTGTTAGTCCTGCTGGCAAATGAGCTGCGATGCTTCTTTGTTGTCTTTTATGTCGTCTGTCCCTATTTTTCTCCATTTTTTTTATGATTATACTAATGGATATGTGTCAAAAATGTCCTAGCTTTCCTTTGAGTGGAGGTTGTCTTCATTCAATTGGGAAAATATGAGAAATTACATGAAAAAAGTGACGAGGAGCAGGAAAAAATGGACTGATTTTTAACATCCGGGAGGATTATGAACTATCGATCTGGGCTAATTAAATATGGGTCGTTGTATTATCACAATTACAATAGGGAGAGGGATTTGTACCATGTTCCGTCGTTTTTTGCCGACGGGCTAGACCAAATTTTTTTTTAAAGAAAAAATTATAAAATATTGCATCCGCTGGCTTTATCGCATCGCAATCAAAGAGGGGCATGTGTATTACACGGGGCATAGGATGGGCAGACGTGAAATACTTTAAAATATAGCATAAAATCCTTTTGGATTCATCGCCATCACAATATGGAAGGGGCTTGGCAGAGGAGGGACTTAAGACTTATGCAATCCCTGATTAGGAATTCACAATCTGTGGGGGAGGACTTATTGCAATCAGAGAGGGAGGACTTATCACAATCAGCGGGGGATGAGTTATCACAATCGGTGAGTGGGAGGGAACTTTGCGATATTTATAGTGAGATCATGCGATGTGTGATTGTGATAACACATGGTTGTTGAGTCCTGGGTCTATTGCATTGGGAGTGGAACTATAAACCCAGACCCAAAAGCCTTTTGAATTAAAACATATATATTGCTAGGTCCATCAGGGATTTGGTATGATTGCAATTGCATTGCGAAGGGGAACCATTAGAGGATTTTCTCTATGGAAGCTGTGATTGTGATCACAATCGGCAGGGGAAACGATGGTTAGTGGGGTGATTTTGGTTTGTGTTTGCGCGTATTGCGATTTTGATTTCCCATGAGGCTTGGTGACACGTGGCCTGCGGGCCTCATTCATGTTGTAATATATGGAGTGGGTTTAATTAAATGAAATATATGGTTGGGGCTTTGAATAAACATGCGATATATAATGCTATGCCATATAATAAAAGGGATTTTGGCATGGTTTGTGATATATGGTGGGAAATGGGGAACACAACTAGAGTTATACGAATAGAATGGACATGTGGCTAGAGTTGGGCTATGAGATGGATTTCGGCTAGAGTTTGAGAATGAATTTTTTCCAAGGAAAAAATGAGTTTTGGAGGGAATGAGGGGATTTGTGAGGGAGGTTGAGGGAGGTATATGATATATGAATTAGGATGTTGAAACAAGTTGAAATCTCTTTGAACATTTTTTTCCCTTATTACTACTCCCATCATGAAGACATAACTTTAGGTTATGTATTCATCAATGCACCCTAGTGTGCAGTCATGAAAGCAAGAGGCGACTTCCTCCAAATGATGATGCATATGTTCACTAATCCTATTGGCCTTCTCTTCGTAATAGCTGATGTTCCTACAAAGTCGATCATTTTAGTGAGTCATGGTAGAGGGTGCAAAGGATATAGAAGGTTCGAATAAAAGCTAGCAAAAGAAAACGAATTTAGAAAATTGGGAATAGCACCAAATAACTTGAGCATAGGGTGGATGGGTACCTTAAAAAGATGAACATGCAATAGGTGCCACTGGCTACATTAACCAAAAGGGAGAGGTAAAATTAAAGGTGAGCATAAAAAAATAAAACATGATAAGAACCCAAAGTAAGTTCTTTCATCGAAAGACCCTAGGTGAAATAGCATGTGAAAAAGTGGAGAAGACAAAGGATTGAAAGTGGGGAAGCACCCTGGGTGTACAAAGGGGTCATGGAATGGTGTGTGGGGGTTGGGGGGGTGGGGGTGGTTCAGGGATGAAGAATATCCTAAACAAAGAGAAAGGATACTACGCCCAAAGGATGGGGTCAAGAATGGGGGCGGGGGGGGAACTAAATAGGACAAGGCTCAAGCATGAAAAAATATGAAGAGCTAACCAACGTGGAGGAGGACAGTGAGTACTGAATGTGAAAAATTCTATAGAAAATACAAATATTAGAAATTTCGTTGTGATGTTGCAGATGAGAGAGTGGAGTCGCTCCATTGAACTTCCATATACCTTATTTAGAATTTAAATTTTTATTAGTCTAGTGCATGACAAGGTAAGACTGTATATTGCAACATGCACAACTATTCCTAGTCACTATAAGTTCAAGTATCAAGTTTTTCTCCTCTCCAACTCCATCAAGAACAAGCTAGAAATGAGGATGTGAGCTTGAATCCATGGGTGAAATTCTTCCCCGAGGTGATACCACATGAGTAGGAGTGTGATTGACGAATGTAGTATATGGTATACAACTCATATCCAGATAAATAGCTTCCAGAATGTCGCTACTTGGAGTGACGGTTTTCATGTTGGATGAGTAGAATGATAAATTTTATCATAGGGGTGTGTCGACACATCCTCTGGTCATTTGGCCAGGTGAAACAATGACAATCCACTCTATCTTCTTTCTTGATAGTCATCCTATCTAGGGAAAATAATTTTGTATTGGAATGATGACAAATATGTTTATTTTTAATTTTTTATATAAATATTTTTTATTTCATACTTATATATTAAAAAATGGATTTGTAATTATGTCATTAGTTAACATTTCAATAATTAATCGTAGTAAATTTTATTTCAATATTGCTTTAGTTTTAATATCTCTTTTTCCATAATTATAAAATAATTTGCAAAATAATCTTAATGTTCAATTCCTTTTTGTATTTCTTTATATAAGTACAGAAAATAGTTAAGAATATATCATTTTTCTAATATAATTCATTTTTCGTTTGTGTATGAGGGAAGTTCAATAGATTATTGTCGTGTTATGTACTAGTATGCAAATTATGAAATTCAAGGTTCAAATCCCCATAAATCAAAACAACACTATTTGATTTTATATAAAATATTAAAAAATATAAATCTCATTTTATATGAAATATTGAATTAATACATTGTCACATTTAAACAACAAAAAAAATTATTTTTATTCATCTTAAATATTTATAGTTATATTTTTAAAATTTTATTTATACATGTAAAAGTATGTATAAATTAGTATTAAAAATTATTCAATTAATAAAAAATGATTTTTTCCCTACTAATTTAAATAAGTTATATATATATATATATATGTAATTTACGAATTAATAGAGTGGGGTGGTTGGAGGCGAAAAAACCCTAATGGCGGTTTCAGCAGCAGCCGTAGACCAGATATCTGAGAAATTCGTGGTGCCCTCTGTGCAGAAGGCATGGATTTATAAGGAACATGGGGCCGCCAAGGATGTTTTGCAGTCGGACGATGGGGTCCTGGTACCAGAGGGTAAAGCAGATCAAGATCTAATTAAAGTCTGCGCTGCGGCACTCAATCCTGTCGTTTTTAAGAGGCGGCAAGGGATCTTTCAAACCACCGACTCTCCTCTTCCCAGATCGAAGACCTGCTTCGCAAACCCTCTTCTTCTGGTGATTCGGAGCACAGAGGTTTCCCCTGAAGCTAAAGAAAAAGAGCGCGATGCCTGGGTACCGCTTTGCCCCCTTTATCCTGCGACATACAGGGCCGATTTTATTTTCCGAAGCAACGAGCCAACGATTCGGCCATGGATCTCTGTCTCCACCTCATCCCATTTCTGCGGCTGGAATGCTCCAAATCTCACCTCTGCCGAGAGCAAGCAGGGGATTTGCTTCTTGTTTTCGCCAGAGATGCTTGCAGAAGTTTCAAGGTTTGCAGCACACAACCACTATGCTCCTCGTCCAGCGTTGATCAATGCTCCAAGACCGGCGAATCTGGTTTGTTGGAAGCAGGTTCCTCTCTTGAACCAGCCAGATTTGTCTGAAGAAACGCATGCATTTCAGATCCAAGTCAAACTATTGAGCAAAACAATCATGCAGTGGGTTAGTGCAACAAATCTCATGCAGGATCTTCTCCAAAAACTTGAATTCTGACTAGGGATCCCCTCCTCTTATCTCAGACTGCTTTATAAGGGTAAGCAACTTATGAATCCCCTTCCTCTCTCCTTTTACAACATTCATAAGGATGCTTCTATTGAGGCTTCTTTTCGTTTAAGAGGGGGTTCCTTTGGGCAGACCTCCTCTGCCCCTTCTTTCTCTTATAAAGATGCAGCTCGCAAAGACGCTGCCCAACCTCAGTCCTCTTCGAAAGCAACCCAACCAAATGGGGTTCCAAAACCGTTTTTGGTAGATAGATTAGAGGAAATTCCTTCCATCAATTTCTCTCACCCTGAGATTGAAAATCGCTACCAGATATTTGCAGAATCCGCACTCATATGCAGATTTAATGGGCTTTGGCCTCGCACAACAGATCTATACCAATGGATCCATACTACTTGGACTAAAAAAAGCAAGATCTACTTATGTTCAAAAGGATTCTTCATTGTGGTTTTTGACTTAAATGAAGACTACCAAAAGGCCTTAACGGGAGGCCCTTGGTTCTGGGGTTCGGCTGGGCTTTTTCTCACCCCTTGGTTTCCAGACTTCGACCCTTCTACAGCTGTCATCACCAAGACTCCCATTTGGGTCAGGCTCCCGAATCTTCCAGCACATCTATGGCATTTCTCTGTCTTCTTAGCCATTGGAAACACTTTGGGACGCTACCTGGCTACAGATACTTCAAGAAAGGAAAATGGTCTCTATACCTACGGCAGACTTTGTGCAGAAATAGATATCAGCAAAGGACTGCCGGATCAGATTAATCTCAAGATTGGAGATTTCCACTGGACTCAAACCTTGGATTACGAGAATACAGCCTTCCGTTGCCGACATTGTCATCAAACGGGGCACCTCCAGAGTACCTGTACCCAGTTCCTCGACAACAAGAAGAATCTGAAACGCAAACCCAAATCCAAGCGCTGGAATCCTTGTGAGCCACCCCGTCGTATGGACGATTTAGATTTCTCTAGTTCAGATGAGGAGGAAACTGAAGCAGATGTGCAGAATGAAGAGATTCCAATGGACGCTCCCTCGGTCGGTCCGACAGTCCCCGCTAACCCTCAGATTTCTCAGAAACGTACTCATTTTTCTTCGTCCTCAGATTCTGATAAGGATATTCCGCCGCCAGTGCAGAATAGTCTACAACTTGTTATGGCTCAGCCAAACTCCACTGGGTGGGTCAAAGTAAGCAAGAAAAAAGGAAAAAAATGTCGTATAGCTGGAACCAACCCCTCGGGGTAGCTCTCTCTGCTTAGTTCTATATTTTTGTATTCCCGTGTCTTCTATGGCCTTCCCTTGACTGTCTCCAAGGAGCAAGGTAGATAGCCTATCTCCTTCGGCTCCCTTGCTTTTCTGCTTCGCTTGCATGCAAGCTTGTTTGTACTATACTTTTCCTTTCTTAATAGAATTAGTCTTTACTCAGAAAAAAAAAAAAATATATATATATATATATATATAGATATATGTAATTTACATATTAATTAAAAAAATTTATTGATAAGAGTGCTTCCATTTTTATTAGCAACTTAAATTAAAATTTTATTTATAATTATTTTTTGACTAATTTTTATTAATTATGTTTAAAGATAAAAGTGATTATATCCATAATCTTAAAGTTATGCTCACCGTTTTATTTATTTATAACTATTTTCATGATTATCAAAAGAATAATATTTCAAAAAAATCTTATTAGTTTTAATATCAAAATAAAAGTAAAAATAATATTAACATTAAAATGACGTTTTAATAAAAACATTTTATTAAAACAACTTAATACATTGGTCCATCATCCTGAACAATATATATAGAAATCTCCAACCATTCAAACATGACTTCTAAACTTTTGAGAATTTAAATTAAATTTACTTATTTATAGAAAATTCATTTTATATTTAGCCGGGTGAACAAGAATTTCTTACCCAATTTATTAGGAAATTATGGTTAAAGTTGGCACAAAAATGAAACTAAATGCAATGTACAATAAATATGGGAGAAATTTTATTTTTAATTAAGTTGAAGGGTTTTATTTCAGTGAAGATCGGAATCCATAACAATCGAATTCAGGTCAATAAAAACTTTCCCTCCGAGCTCTTATAAGAATTAATAATCATATAAAAATGTAAAATAACACAACAAATTAACAGAGAACAGTGCACGAAACAACACGACATGAGTTAAAGTTAGCACATTTTGATCGTTGCCCAAGCAGTGGGGGAGAAACCGAGTGTCCAGAATTCAATTAAATAATATTTTATTTTTATTGTAGTCCATATAAAGCATTTAGTTTTACATTTGATTTGGTATTAATTTGTTTTTGGCATTTATTTATAATTTAATATTTTTTTTTATTATTATTGAAATTTATTTATTTGTAACGTGATTTGTTGAGATTCTATTATGGATTGTTTAGTAACTTTTATTCATATTAACTACTAATTTTTTGTTTTTGATTTGTTTTGTTTTTTTCTTTTTCTATTACTATTATTTTCATGAATTATGATTTTTCACAATATTTTTAATTGAAGGTGACTTGTTATTATACTAAAAACATATTTTTAATAAATTAAATTATAAATAATTATATATATTAATAAAAATAAAATACACACATAGATATATGTATTTTATTATAAACAATATTAATATTAATAAAAATAAAACACACACATAAATATATGTATTTTAATATAAACAATATTAATTAATCATATTTCTTAATTTGGTAATGACATTCAATAATACAATATTTTATTAGTTATTTTATCTTTGAGATAAAATATTTATCGTTGTTATTTTTTTATGTTATTAAACTATATTTAAACTAACCCATAAATAATAACTATTGTTTCATAACACAAAAAATCGATATTGAATTTTATTAAACGAAAATTCAATGAAACAATATTTCATCCTCGTTTTATAACCCAAAATTTGGATATTGGAACACCCTAATGGGACTTATTTTGGATATTGGAACATCATGGGACTTATATTTCATTCATAATTTGCATGAGATGATTGTAAACCGTGGACACCCACATAATTATCATAATTTAGAATGATTTTGCATAAAATTTACCTAATTTTTTTTTATAAAAATGAGATGCAAATAAAGGTATGTTGAGACACAATTACCAGTTCCTAGAATAAATGGCGAGGGGAAGGTCCCACGCTCAATGCATCCGGATGCTGGGATGCGGTGGAAATGGGGACGATGGAATTCTTGATGATTGATTGTCCGGGCCGGCCGCCACCACCATCGCCAATCTTCCCTTTACTTTCCTTCCGTTCATACCCATCCCTGATACTGCTATATTTGGAACTAGACCATTCATACCCACCCCCGATATCTCGATCAGATCATTTGCAGACATCAAAACATTGCTTGTAAGAGAATTTAAGAAGTTGAATTCTGATTTGAAGTGCATCATAGAGCTTAAATAAGATAAACAAAATCCTACTAAGTCTGTGTGGGAATTTGACCAAGGATTCAAGATATTATTAGATCAATTCAGCTTCAAAATAGCTCCCCAACAACATAAAAAATGGTTTATAGTTGTGCTTCTCCCACATATAACACTGCCTTTGTCACAACATAAGATAGAAACTCAAGCCAAAGCTTTAGAAATTGAGATGAAATTAGAAGCTTCGCCTATAGGGGATACCAATGCAGGTATGTAGCAGATCCAGTGTTAGCTGGAAAATTTGACTCTACAGATACAAGATGTGAAGAAAAGTAAGGAAGTTTGTGAAGAATTATGGTGTACAAAGTGCAAATCATAAGGCCACTCTAAGGAAGAAATCTGTCTCTTCAGAAACTACATGGCAAGGAAGCACCGAATCCTTTGAATCCCAAATTCAACTTATGGCACGATATATGTAAAACTAGAGTTGAAAATCACGCAAAATGATTGCTACCTATTGTAGAAGTATGTCTAGACTCCAAGAAATGTATATTGCAAATTATGAAAATTAATAGGGCATGATGAGAACAAATGTCGAGCTTATGAATGAATGATGGAGTGAAGTACTAATGCCTATAGAATGCAAGCTAAAGAACATGGAAATGAGGAACATGGAAAGTATAGTGGTCAAGGTGGTTACCAAGGCCGAGGTCGAGCTATTGGTCGAGGTGGTGGAGTTGGTCGAGGTCATGGACAGATTATTTGTTACAATTGTGGCCAGACAGGTCAGTTTACAAGAGATTGTCATAATCCTACTATGACATGTAAGTATTGAAAAGTATTTGATCATATAATTGAGGAGTGCCTATACTTACGGGAAAAATGAAAGAAAATGAAATCAACAACCGACATAGAACATTCAGAGGATGACTGTGGAACCAAACACCGATGAACCTCGCATAAATATTGTAACAAGGAGTGGAGCTATGACTAGAAATGATAAAATAAATGGAAGAAAGGAAGTTGAAGCTACATCGGTTAGAAAGACTACTGAAAAAGCTAGTGTGTTTGATATTCAAAACAAAAAATAAATCTTTATGGAAGAAAATCGAAACTTTATGGATGTAGCAGCTCTGATATCTAGCATGCAATAGAATCAGAAGAATAGTTGCAGTGTATCATCTTCGACATAAAGGCAAGCTATGACAATACTAGAACTAGATACAACATATAATCTAGATACTTTAAAATCTTTTCTTCAAACTTGTATCAAATTGTTGCGAGATCAAATAGTTGTAGAAGGACTTAAGGAATCGATAAAATCCTATGCATCTAAAGAAGTACCATGGAGTGAGATGTGCAAAGTTAACAGTTTACATAGAAATGAGAGAACTGGGAAGGAAATGAGCGTTAGTGCACAAATAGGATAATATGACATGGACCAAGTTATTTTAGATTTGGGGTCTGAAGCTAATGTCCTGAAAAAGAAAACACGGGATTTAATAAGTAAAATGAAGTTGCAATGATCACCTATTTAGCTAAGAATGGTGAATCAACAAAATATTGTTCCTCTAGGAAGACTATCAAGCATTACAGTGGACATTGAATGGGTGTGCACTACTATTGATTTTGAAATGATAGAAATTGTGGATGACAGTAACCCCTACCTTGCACTACTTGGACTAGATTGGGCATTTTCTAACATGGCTATAATCAACTTAAAGAAGACGAAAATTATATTTGAAAGTAAAAATATGGGAATGATTTTTCCCTTCGATTTATCAGAAGAAGCAAGGTATACTGAACCAATTAAAGAGGAGTACAATGTAGTTGATATAGCTAACATCTATCAAATGACAACAAAACAACTAGACCATGTTAACCCTACTAAAGGTAAGTTGAGCTGGGAGCATGACAATTCATGTGATTCAGATTCAAAAGAAGAAATGGAAAATTGGCAAAACATGTTGCATGAAGTGTCTGCAAGGTGATGTGCAAGAGTTACTAAAGCAGTTCGTTGTATGATAGCTGAGGTATGTGACTTACCTTTTTATGATGGTTTGGGTGATGTAAATACTTTTATTGAAGAATATGAAGAATAAGTACCAGAGTGTAAAATATTATTAGCTCTAGATATAGCCCTAAGATCTACTCCTACTAAATGGTGGGGTACACATAAGAAGATTATAGGAACTTGGAAAGAATGTCAAAGGTTGATATGGATAAGTTTCAGTTAGGTAGACAGAGAGTTGGCACATAAGTATGATCGTCAAACTAATCTTAGAGCGCACATCCAACTATACATGACAACATGGAGGGAGATTCCACAAGAAGAATGAGTGCATGGGTTCATCCATACATTAGAGACAATTCCTCAAATCTGGTACTTGGAAACATAACCTCGACATGGTATTGCAAAATGGGCAGAGATGGTTGATGGGTTTATATTGATATTTAGCTTTGAAGATGATTGTCCATGCATAGATTCAGCCATTCAAATAGTTAAAAATAAGATTTTTGAGAAAGGAATTCCACTCACTTGACAACCTAATTGGGTTATGCAACTACATAATGTACTGGAATGCTACAACATCACTGCAAAAAAAGGTGAATACCCTCGCAATATTGACATATCAAAATCTGAAGGCTATCATGAAGAGAATGAACCTGAGCTAGAAATTCTTGATATAAAAAAACCATTAAAGGCAAAGAAGGTGAATATATGATCAAAAGAGGAGTCGAATTTTGCAACTATAGAATATTATTGGGATGAAGAAACAGTTAGAAAAGTGACAATTCTTTTGCATGAATACAAGGAGTTATTTCCCACTAAGTTTTTAGATATGAAGGGCATAGTAGGAGATCTAGGAGTTATGAAGATTCCTCTAAATGTTGATGTGAAGCTAGTTAAGAAAAGGCCTTATAGACCGAATCCAAAGTACAAAGAAAAAGTGAAGAAGAACTTGACAAAATAATAACAATTGGAATCATTGAATCTATGGAAGAATCAGAGTGGGTAAGTCCAATTGTGGTACAAGAAAATAAAACATAAGGAGAAATAAGGATTTTTGTTGATTTAAGGAAGCTAAATGATGCATGCCTACATGACCCATTCCCTACTCCTTTCACTAATGAAGTATTGGAAATGTAGGAGGACAGGAAGCCTATTCATTTATAGATGGATTTCTAGAATACCATTAGACTAGAATTGCACCTCAAGATTGACATGAGACCAACTTCGCTATAGAATGGGGTTCATATTAGTATATAGTGATGCCTTTTAGACTGAAGAATGTCCCTTCCATATTTTCAAGAGTGGTGGTTGTAGCTTTCAAAGAATATATTCACATGTTTTTAAAAGTATACTTTGATGATTGGACTGTATTTGGGTTATTGAAGACACATAATATGAGGTTAAGGTCGATTCTCGACACATGCAGACAGTATCAGATTTCTCTAAATATTAAGAAGTGCATATTCTATCTACCTTTTGGTATATTACTAGGACATATTGTCTGCAAGCAAGGATTGATGGTGGATCCTGCGAAGATTGCTATTATTGTGAATTTACCTCCACCAAAGACAGTGAGATAGCTTGACACCACATTAGGACATATAGGATACTACAGAAAATTTATCAAAGGATATGCACAAATCATTGTGCTTATGGAAAAAGTGCTTAAAAAAGATGTAACATTCCTATGGAATGAAGAATGTCAAGCGAGCCTCAACACACTAAAATAAGAGATGGTAACTACTCCTATACTGGTATTCCTAGATTGGAATAAGGAATTTCATGTTCATGTGGATGCTTCATTCATAGGTTTAGGAGTGTTATTGGTACAACTTGGTGCAAGAGAAATCAATCACCCTATAGCTTTTGCAAGTAGGAAACTGTCTAAAGCAGAGAATAACTATACAACTACAGAGAGGGAAGGATTGGCTATGGTATATGATTTACAAAAGTTTAGGCATTGTTTGTTGGGATCACATTTCAAGATGTTCAAAGATCACTCTGCACTAAGTATTTGGTCAATAATCATGTTTTAGGAGGAAAGATTTGTAGATGGATATTATTGTTTTAGGAGTATGATTTTGAAGTTGTTGTTAAGCCAGGAAGACTAAATGTTCAATCTGATCATTTGTCAACGTTGGAAATAGGAGAAGAACCAAAAAATATAGAGGATAATGTTCTTGATGTGAAGTTATTTGCAATTAGGGTTGCAGATGATCAGTTCATTGATATTATTTAGTTCTTAACCACATGAATGACCCCTTAAGAATACACAATGCAGCAGAAGAAATAACTTACGGTTAAGGCAACATATTTTTAACTAATAGCAGGACATTTATACAAGATGGGATCAGATGAAATATTGCAATGATATGTCCCTAGGGATGAAGGACATATAATTTTAATAGAAGCTCATGGTGGCACAACTACTGGACATTATGAATGAAAAGCCACTACAAAGAAAGTTTTAAGAGTAGTATTTTGGTGGCTACACTACACAAATATGCAAAGGAGTACTATCGAGCTTGTGACATCTACCAAAGAATAGGAAAACCTTCAAGAAGAGATGAAATGCCACTAGTGCCACAAGTAACATTGTAGGATTTTGATAAATGGGTTATTGATTTTGTTGGACCTATTAATCCACTAGGAAAAATGATTGGTGCAAGGCATATAATCATTGCGAGTGGTTATTTGACAAAGTGGGCTAAAGCACAACAAGCAAAGGATTGTAGCACAGAAATTGTTGTGAGGTTCATCTTTGAATACATATTATCTAGACTTTGGTGTCCAAAGATATTGATGAGTGATCAAGGATCGCATTTCTTGAATAAGACCATTAAAGCATTAATTGGGGAATTTCAAGTTTACCACCAAAAGAGCACTTCTTATCACCCTCAGGCAAATGGAACTGTGGAAGCACTCAATATAATTTTGGAGAATTCATTGACCAAGGTATCTAATGTAAATAGGGATGATTGGGATCTTAGGATTCCAGTAGTATTATGGGCTTATAGGACTACATGCGAAAAGTTGATAGGTCAGACACCCTTTAGGTTAGATTATGGGAAAGAAGTTGTGATGCCCATGGAATATATTGTCCCTAGCCTAAGAATTGCAACTTTTACAAATATGGTAGACCCTGACAATAATGGAAGAAAGGATGTTACAGTTACTTGTGTTGGAAGAAGACACGTTTATAGTAGGATTTCATCAACATGTACAAAAAACAAGAGAAAAGGCTTAGCATGACAAGCACATTAAGAAAAATAAGTTCTAGATCAGAGGCCTTGTTATCCTCTATGACAGTAAGTTTTTGAAATTCCTGGGGAAATTCAAAACACATTTGTTGGGCCTATATTTTATTAAATATATTACTGATGGAGGTGCAATGCAGTTAGTGAAGTTAAATGGAGATTTAATTAAGGGAAAAGTAAATGCAAGTAGATTGAAGTTGTACAGGGAAAATCTTGACCCTATAGCTTCGCCCTAAAGAAGAAAGAAGGAAAGTCTTAGTGTCACATGCAGTTGAAAGTTGACATTGGACTACAAACTACACTGCAGAAAGATCTTCAACAAAGAAAGTACTTCGCTATAGTTAGGAAAATGTCGAAGTTTGAAGGAAACTGTGACGTAAGACAGAGGTGCACTACAATAGAGGATGTGTCGAATTTCATCGGAAAAGTATAAATGTGACTGTTAAAAGGGAAAAGACAGTCCTAAAGTTTCATTTAAGACGATAGCTGGCAGAATTTAATGATAGGTACACATTTAACGATGAAATCTGAACATAATCGGGACAAAATAAAATCTAATGATGTGGTCTGAAGGCTAGAATTGTTATAAATGGCCGACTCTCGCTTAGATTAAGAAATTTTCTGAATCGAGAGCTTGAGTGATTAATTATGCGAAGAGGTTGTAGGGGACTTCGATGTGTATATCGACTGAGTGATATTCGGACGATATTATGCAAATTTTTTGTGAGCGAGGATTGTCTAGAGTCATGGAAGTTGCAGATACATCCCTGCCAGTAGTTGAAACACCCATAGTAGTCACATCATTGCCACAAAAGTTGTGGACATCAGCAAGGAATAAGTAACCAAAGGAAGTTAAGAACTAAGAAAAAGAAGGAAAAGAAGCATGCCAAACTTGTGAAACCTCAAAAGAAACCAGAGGAGGTCAAAATTGAAGAATATGTGGAGAAAATTTAGGCTAAGGAAGGTGGTGCAATGTTCATCTCACCTCTTCCCTCATATATTCCGCCGAGGAAGCCAAATGACAAACCGCTAAAGGATTTTACGGACGTAAAGTATGAGACATTCACACCATTACTACAGGAAGATGTGCAGTTTGAAAACGAGATTTTAGGGAAAATCCTGCAGGTAATATTCACAGATAATTATTTTAATGACTGGATAAAGTACCCGCAGTTCACACCAGACTGGTACTTGCATCAGGTTCACTACCCAAGTAGCGAGGTGATGAGATAGGAGCCATAACATTGGGAAAATGGGTTTGCACAGTCAGAACTACTCAACATGCTGAATGTGCCCCACTTCGACAAAAGTTCATCAAACAAAGCATGTGTTTGCCAATTATTGGTATTGATACATAATGGACACCTATGGATGGGGAATAAAGTCCCCATAGACCGAATGCTGATCTAGAGGATCACTAGATTACCATACCAAACTTGAGACTCCACAAAAGAGTTCTTCGAAAAGGATCAGGACTGCACTGCGTTAGAAGAATATGAAGAAGAAATATGGGTTGGTCAAAGGCAACAAGCGCTATGACAAACTCGATCAATGACCAACAGTCCACTTCACCACACATATTTGGACAGAAAAATTATGAGCAAGCGCCACGCAAATGAAGTTCCTACATCAGTGGTGTCTTTAGCTGCACAGTGCACAAATGGAGTCTAGATAACTGGGCTGCCTATTTATGCAAGGAATTCCTCGATGACTACCATGAGGTCCAGGAAAAAAGTACATATTTCCACTATGCTTGGATAAGATTAATCATTGTTATGTTGGCATGGAAGGAGTTGGAGGATACATAGTTTCATCTGATAGAAGAACATGTATGTGAGGCTGCACGGTATGCTTTGCTATGGGATATAACTCAACCATCACACACACAAGAAAATAAAATATTTTTTATGTTATATCAAATGGATCTGCACATGTTGGTAAACCAACATCCATGCCTTTCACCAAATTTTCACAAATAATAAAACACTGTGGCGAGGTTCAAGGTGAGATTTCATATATTGTACATACAGGCACGCAAATATGCGAAGAAGGAATGGCATGCATTTCCATATATGGTAAAAGAGGATGATCTGGTTGAAGTAGTGCAAAAATAGCCCATAGACTGGATGACCTCACTAGAGGAGGCCAGAGACACCACAACAAAATAAGAAGAGCTAGACACTTCGCAACATGGCGAAGGTAGTGGAAAAGACAAGGAGAAGGAAGCAGAGGAAGAGGAAGAGGAAGAAGAACACCATGAGGAAAAACATCATGACGGAAAGGATCCTCAAGGAGCTGAGGGTACGACTAAGGAGAAAGAAAAGGTAGAAATTGATAAATCTATCGTAGAGAAAAGGAAGATCCAAGGTCAAGCTTCCATCAAGCCTAGAACAAAGCATAAGGTTGATAAATCAAAAGAGATCACGCCAATTGTTCTCACTGAGGGATACTTGGACCAAATTGGAGACAAGGTTCAAGAGATCATAGTGGAATCTTGGAATAGGGTGGAAGATCACTATGGTGAGCTTATCGCAGGTGTGCATGAGAGGATTGTGGAGTTGAATCTTTTGGGATTATTAGTTAGACATCTTGCACAGATATAGGGAAGGATAAAAAAAGGAAGACCTATCATGCCTACCTTTGTAGCGAGGATAAAACAGATACCTGCAGGGGCTCTACTGTTCGAATCAATAGAAATTTAGCAATAAGGCAAGGAGTGGACACATATAAACATCAACATTGTAGCAGTTCCACTGCCAAGGTTACATAAGCTACATGAGGAAATTATAGAGGAATTAAAGTTAAGGGAAGAGTGCACATTGCAGACCAACATATGGGTGGAAAAGAAGCGGGATGCACTGTCATAGAAGCTTGACCAAATGATACAAGAGAGAGATTAGATAGAAAAATAATATCAATAGCTGAATGATGTAGTAGAAACAACAAGTAAGGGAATTCTAGACATGAGGGTCTGCGGAGAGGAATCGGAAAAATAAAAGGTCGTAAATCTTGGCCTTGCGATCAAGGAGTAGAAAGACAAATTTGAAGCGGTACAGTTTGAGTATGAGGTAAAGATCAGTGAGCTACATTTAAAGTTGCAGCCAACTACACCACTGGAAGTAAGAGATCAAAGGGAGGCTGACCTGAAGTTAGTCATGGTTAGATTCTCTGCAACATTAGTATACTACAGAAGGCTATTGGGTGAAAGTTTGTAAATCTATAATTTACTATAGGAAGATCCAAATATTCAAAAACTGCAGGAGAAAATGATGTAGAGGAAACAAGATTTAGAGGAGAGTCGAGCAGGTGCAAAGACATTTCCTATATCACATAATATTGCAAATATTTATGGATCGAAGGTGTTGTAGAAGAGGATAGAAGAGATGAAGAGGGAAGATCAGACATTGATAGAAAGAACTCAACATTGGCAAGATGAGGCCCTTCAGCTGTCACAAACAGTAGATGAGAAGCTTTAGGAGCTTCGACAAAAGGAGGCAACTTTGCTACAAAAACCTGTAGATCATGTAACAAAAGCATTGTTGTTGGAAGCACGCAACAAGGATAAAAAATGAAAAAAGAACGAGTCATAGGCAAGAAGGTGTACAATAGAATTGTAGAATAAATCAGAGGCAAAGAAGCTAAGTGATTCAGGACGAGTCACATGTGAGTGTTCTGGTGATCAGGAGCTCAAAATTTGCCAAAAATTCAAAGTTGTCAGAATGATGTGGAACCTCAATGACCACATGGATATTACTGTCCTGATTCCGGTGCAACTCGTTTAACGGAAAAACAATATCATATGCTCAAGATATCATGTTTTGATTGTTTTGCCAAATAGGCAAATTTTAAAAAAAGGACAACCCAGTCAATAGTCTGAACTGCTGGCATGGCACTCACTAGGCAGATGATATGGCAAGTTGACTTAGTCAAAAATTATTCTCCAACTAATTGGGTGGAGGCAAGTGGCACCTCATTAGTGGTCCAAGTGGAAAGTTTTGTGTGGTCCATGTGTTTTTGTGGTGGCCAATCTCAGGTCGCCACGTGGTAGCCCAAGGACCACCAAAATCATGGAAGGGTCTAGCCGTAGGTAGCAAGGGTCGAACCCGTGATCTCCCAAACACTAACGCAAAGGCTTCACTATTACACCATACCAACGTTTCCTAACCATATATGTTTTTGTTTATATTTAAATAGGCATGTGCACGCAGTTTGGGAAGTGGGGCCAGCCCACTCGGTTTATAGACTGCCCATGTGAACACGGCCATGTCTAACCTCCAACATTTAATGTGACCGCTGGAGGGAGGGAGCCAGCATCGGGGGATAGCCCCTAGGCGTAAGGTCCCTCCATATGACCATTATTTTGGTTTTTAGGTCTTGACAGCAAAATTAACCGTCTCACAAATCCGCTTGGATTTTGGTAGATTTGGTGGCCCCTTAGCAGAAAATGGGGCGAATTTGTAGGAAGATGCTAGATTTTGTGTAATTTTGTAGAGGGAATGGTGGAGAAACTAGGAGAGGTCATAACTTCTCCAATTTTTGACCAAATTGGGTGCAAAAAGAGGTTAGATAGCCATTTTGGACATTTTGGACTCAATAGAGTATGTTTCAGAATCAAAGGAACACTTCTAGATAGGCTTTTTGCAGACTGAAGTTTATGGATGCCATGGTCAACAAGAGTTTTGAATCAATTTATGGAGGAGTTTGAAGATGGAGATGACCTTTCAAGGGTTTTCCGTCCTCCATGTGCTTTCTACAACAACTATTACATCAGTGTTGTAGCTTTTATTCCTCTTTTATCTATGTGTTTTGGAGAAGAGACTTGTTTATGTACTTCAAGTGGATTTTGGTACTATTGATGCTCTATGAAGTTGGAGTATGGGGTCTTGCTATAATATGCCTTTGTTTTCTCAAAGTTTACATGTTTGATTATAGGTTTACATGTATATGGAGTGATAACTCTTGTAGAAGTTGTTTCTTAAAGGAGAAACTTACCATTCCATTTGTCATATACCTAGGGGGGATAATATGGGGTACAAAGGGAGGTACCCAAGGGAATAATATAATAATGGGATGGGCCATAGTAATAAATAAGGTGGTTAACATGTATCATGTAAGGGACCACAAGTAGTTAGTAAGGTGGTTAACGCATATCATGTAAGGGACCATTAGCCTCTGCTTTTGTTTGATTGTTGATCATCAATGGCTCATCATCTGATATTTCAGTCCCTGGAACATCTTTGGCCTCAGCCTCCGTGGACTTTACCTGTTTATTGATGGAAATATCCTATAATGTAATTTTCTTCTTTTTATACCAGAGTTTCAGGAATTTCTTTTGCATGTTAATATTTATAGTACCGACCGATTCCATCCACTAGTATCTCAAAGCAACATCCTCATTAGCCATATCTAAAGTAGAAAAATCAGAATGCAATACATACTTTTCCATAGAAATCTTAAAATCTATATAAACTTGCACATCCTCATCATTAACCTATGTGTTTTCAATGTGTTTTGCTGGCACTTGCAATTTTTTTTCCAAATTGACATTTATGAGATTTTTCTTGCAACTAGGATTTATAGACACAATGATCTTCTCCTTCTAAATCAATCCATGAACCTGCAATAAGGAGATACCAACAGAAAATAACCCTTTAGGTTTCTTGGTTTCCTTCTTTCCTATAAAAATAAAATCTTTGCTAGTTTGTGTGCCGGTCTATGTGAGCTTAGTAAGAGGACCCACAAAATTAGATTTATGGTCAAAGTGGTCAAAAATTGATTTTGCGAACATCTGCCAAGTAGTTTTTCTTCGATGGCATTTTTGATGACATTGCCACCATTGTCATCTTTCGTGGTCCAAGCATATTTTTCCCACACTCAGCTGAGTCGCATCATCCATGATGTAATTCAATGTGAAATATTTCTCCATTTGTGCTAGCCATTTGGTGGGATGAGAGCCATCAAATTTATACAAGTCCCTCAAATTCTGATCTAGGCCCGCCATCACAAAAAACATTTGGCGAAAATTTGAAATGGCCACAATTCAGTCAATATTTCTCAGAATCCCTATTATGACCTATTTTCAGAAATGGAACAACCATTCTGCATCTTCCCATGTGTTAGAAATTCCGATCTAGGCACTGGAATTTTGGATCCACACTACAACTGTCCCACCGTCACAAAAAATTACTGAAAAATAGCTGATTATAAATCAGCGATATCTCCCTCATCCGAACTCCGATTTGACTGATTCTTTTTTTTTGAAATCAGGTATTTTTTCACAAAGAATCCTTATCTACAATTATATTCTACATATATTTCACCAGGATGTCCAGATTTGCGCCGCAAACTCACTTCCCCAAAAAAATTATCTGCAACACCACTGATTTTTAGATCAGCGATATCTCCTTCATCTAGACTCCAATTCGGCTGTCTTTTTTTGAAATCGAGTATTTTTTCCCAAAAAATCTAGATCTACAATTACATTCTGTAGGTTTTGCCCCAAAATGTATAGATCTGATCTGAAAACTTGCCACCCCCTAAAATTCCTAGAGAAAATTTAAAAAAAATTCTCCACTTTTTCCCAGGAAAGTGTTCTGATACCACTTGTTATATATATGATCTAAAAATATATGAGAACACAAATAAACCCAAGAAATAACAAGATCTAAGTAGATAGAAATGACTCACTTTATTTATCAAACCCTTTAGGTAGGGCAACACCATACATTCACTCCTTAAGGAAGGAGAACATTCCACAAGCCATATGCCTGTTCATACAATAATCCTTGACACCTCTGAATGTGGAGTCTCTGGCATCTATATAGGCCTCATACATAAAATACCATGGGTCATTACCATGGTTCCCTCAATACCATCTATCTAATACCATGGGCCCATTACATTATTACTAACTACTTGTGGTCCCTTACATGATACGATTTAACCACCTTATTTATTACTATGGCCCATCCCATTATTACATTATTCCCTTGGGTACCTCCTTTTGTACCCCATATTATCCCGCCTAGGTATATAACACCATTTCTCAGCACTTTATGTACTCTTATTTTTCTACACATTGAGCATAATGAAAACGGGTCATTCCATTAGAGATGATCCAAGGAGATATAGCCTAAGAGGGGTGAACTCCTTTAACAATGGCTAGTGTATTACTGATTGATGCATGCTTCCATCCAATGTTTTGATTTCATGTTTATTTTTTTTCATGAAATTAACTTAAGAAAACACACATAAAAACTCATGTTTTTACATGCTATTTTGGAAAACAAACCTCAAGCACATTTTTGTATTTTGATGAGGATCTTAGCATAGAAAACTAATATTTAACATTCAGATCAAGTTGGTATCAGAGAATTGGTTTGCTTTGTGCAAGGAGGAATTGACTATTGTTTGCAAGTGAATTTGTTTTGAAGCTCAAGTGAGGAGAACTTTTTGGAAAAGAGAGAAAGATTGTTACAATCTCTACCACCAGTTCTCCCTCAAGTTGTAGTAGAAGTTTCAAGAAAATCATGTCCCAAGGAGGAGGGCTTGCAAGAATGTCATAGTATGTGAAATTTTTAGATAGGCTTTCTTAGACATGGCAGAAATGGTGAAATTCCTCTATGAAGAGAGGAATACCATTTTACAAGGTTAACGCTCTAGACCTCCAAGAGGAGAATGTTCGCTAAGGGAAGAAGGTAACAATAATGGTGATAAATCTCCATATTCTCCACAATCTTCATGTTTTTCTACAACTCGTATGCAAGATGCTAGTGTATAAAGTCCCTCAGAGAAGTAACATGGAAAAGTTTGTACCTTTTTCCCACATGATGTGGAGGATGAGCTTCCATCAGCATCGAAATTCAAGGATCTGAAAGAAGAGAGCAAAAGAGTCCAAGAGGACACATCTAGAATCAAAAGAGAATGTAAAAACATTTTTTTATGTCATCCAAAAGATGACGCAAATGGTAAGCATTTACATGCTTCTTATTTACATGAAAGTGGTAACGTAAATTCATTTGTAGCATTTGAAAAAGATAGCTAAGGCATTGGATCCAAGCTCTTAACCAAGATGGGTTACAAGGGAGGAGGCCTTGGAGTAAACCATCAAGGCATTAAAATTCCAATTAAGGCAAAGGAGAGGTCTAAATATGAAGGATTAGGCTATGTTGCAAAAGAATATTGGTCTTCTAGTGACAACTCATGGGTATCGTGTTCCTTTTTCCATAAAAGAGGACATGAGAAGGCAAGATGTCGGGATTTGCATCCAGAATTGGTATGTGCTTGGTTCCTTAAGTATGAGGAGGACTTGAAGTGTGAAACATATCCAAAGAGAGATAAACAAGTTGAAGAAGAAACTAACCCTAGTTCTTATTGCCATGCAAGTTCCTCACGCAAGAAGCGTAAGCCAAAGGACAATAAAAAGAGGTATAATCATCCTGTTAATACAAATGCTTTTCATAATGGAAAACAACATGCTCATTTGAATAACATGTTGAAAAATGTGTTTCCATGCACCTTTTTCCTTTCATATAACCATTGTGTAGATAAGTGCTATAAAAGGAATGAAATCATCAAGAAGTTTATGGCTAATGGAATTGAGATCGAAAAGAGAAATCTCATCCAAGGTTAAAGACATGTGAGCCAAGAGAAGCTCAAAAGAATTTTTTCACTCACTTCATATCAGTGGGCATTGGGTTGAGAAGTGTTGGAAATTGTTTCCACAACACCATCCTGGAAAGGGCAAGCAAATTATGCAAGCACCAGAAGAGGAAGCAACAAAGGAAAAAGTGGAGCAATATGCGACCATCCTTGAAGTAGCTTCAGAAGAAGAAAAAGTTGAAATACAAGGTTCATTTACCTAGTTGGGTAAGAAATGGGTGGACAATTTGTCTAGCTGAAGTTTGTAAATATTTGTTTTGCACTAGTTGCATATCCCCATAGTTGGGAAATTTGTAAAAGTGATGTTCATAAACAAATCACTTATATGCAACAATGTTTTCTTTGGCATTGTTATGCTAGTTTGATTTGTTAATAGTCGATTTGAATGGAAAATTTGGGAATCAAGTTTATTCCATCTTGTAAAATGAATTTCTATTTGTAGTTTAAGAAAGAATTTTAAAATTGTTGTATGAGTAGTTGCATCACATTCAGTATATTACAAATGTGTTAAGCACTCAAGTTATAAGAGTATTCACTATGTGAAAGCTTTTTTGGTTAATTTGTCAAAGTCTTTTTGGGACCTTATCCTTGATAAGGATTTTTTAGAAGAGCGCCATGGGAATTTTTCTTGGGAGGGGTGTTGTTGTGGATGTCCATAGCTGCATGGACAAGCCAAGAAGAACATTGAACTTGAATTCTTTGGTCAGGTTATATTTCAAGTTTAGCTTGAGAAAGAGCCAAGAAAAGTACAGGTCAAGGCACTACAATCATCTATTGGATTGAGTTTGGAAAAGTGAAGGAATTGTACCTTCAAATGTTGAACAATTGAAAGTGAACTTTCAGGGACCAAAATTTTTCAGTGGGAAAGAGTGATCAGGAGTTCAAAATATGCCAAAAAATGAAAATTGTTAGAATGATGTGGAACCTGAATGACCGCATAGATCGCATCGTCCAGATTCTGACAAACTTGTTTCACGGAAAACTGATAGCATATGCTCAAGATATTGCATTCTTATCGTTTTGCCAAACAAGTGAATTTAAAAAAAAGGACAACCTAGTCCGCAATCCATACTATTGACGTGGCACTGACTGGGCAAGTGATATGGTAGGTTGACTTGGTCAAAATAATTCTTTGATGAATTGGGTGGTGCCAAGTGGCAAGTGTTGTGTGGTCCACGTGTTTTTGTGGTGGAAAATCTCAGGCCACCATGTGGCAACCCGAGGACCACAAAAATGGTGCAAGGGTCTGGATGAAGGCAACAATGGTTGAAACCATGAGCTCCCAAACACTAATTCAAAGGGTTCACCATCACACCATTCGAGCATTTCTCAACCATATATGTTTTTTTTTTATATATATTTAAATAGACATGCACATTCTATTTGGGAAGTGGGGCCAATCCACACAGTTTATAGACTGCCCATGTGAACGCGGCCACGTCTAACTGCGAAAAATTAATGTGACTATCGGAGGGAGGGAGCCAGTGTCAGGGGATAGCCCCTAGGCACATGGCCCCCCCATATGACCATTATTTCTGTTTTTAGGCCTCGTCGGAAAAATTAACCGTTCGACAAATCTGCCTAGATTTCAGCAGATTTGGTGGCCTATTAGCGGAAAATGCGGCGAATTTGTAGGATGATGCCGGATTTTGTGAAATTTGTAGAGAGAATAGTGGAAAAACTAGGATAGGTTGTAACTTCTCTAGTTTTCAATGTAATTGGGTGCAAAAAAAGGCTAGATAGCCATTTTTGGACATTCTAGACTCATTGGAGTAGGTTTTAGAATCAAAGAAACACTTCTAGATGTAATTTTTGCAGATTGAAGTCTATGGGTATCATGGTCAAACATAGTGTTGAATCAGTTTATGGAGGAGTTTGAAAATGGAGATGACCTTGCAGGGGTTTTCTAGCCTCCATGTGTTGTATCTTTTATTCATCTTTTCTCTATGTGTTTTGGAGAAGAGACTTGTTTGTGTACCTCAAGTGGATTGTGGTATTGTTGATGCTCCAAGAAGTTGGAGTACTTATGGGATCATGGTGTAAGATTCCTTTGTTTGCTGAAATTTTACATGTTTGAATGTAGGTTTACATGTATATGGAGTGATAACTCTTGAAGAAGTTGTTTCTTGGAAGGAGAAGCTAACCATTCCATTTCTCAACACTTTATGTACTCTTCCTTTTCTAAACATTAAGCATAATGAGAAGGGGTCATGCCATTAGAGCTGATCCAAGGAGATGTAGTCTAGAAGGGGTGAACTCCTCTAACAATGGATGGTGTATTACTCATTGATGCATGCTTCCATTCAGTGTTTTTATTTCATGTTTAAAGCTTTTCATGAAATTAACTTAAGAAAACACACATAAAAACTCATGTTTTTACTTGTTATTTTGGAGTACAAACCTCAAGCACATTTTTGTATTCTGATGAGGATCTTAGCATAGAAAACAAATATTCCACATTAAGATCATGGGTGCTTATTGGGCGCAAGCGTACTTGGCGAAAATTTGGGCAAGGAACCCGAGTTTTGTGCAACGCTCAGTAGAAAGGATGTTGTGGAGTACGAAGTGAACCGTGTAGTAGAGCAGCAGAGCACAACAATTACCATGCAATAAAGTCACTGTGCAACATAAGGTGCTTCGAGACGAAGCCCCTTCCTTTCTTGTGAAAAGCATAAAATATTGTAAAAGATGATGGTTTTGGACCATAGTCGGTTATATTATGAAAACCATGGTACTGGGTCCATGGTAATGTAGCGATGTAATCCCTCATGTAATAGTATATATAGGGATCAATAATAAAGAAGAGGATCATCTTAGGATCATATCATGTATTGAATGGTTGAATCTTTGTGACTGGATTTTGTGGTGAAGGAAAGGCTCTATAGTTGAGTGCGCAGAGGCTTAAGTTTGTAACTGAGTGTGTAGATGACCTGCAGCTAAATGTGAAGGTCAATATCTGTTTTTTTTAAATTGTATATTATAAGAAATAGTTCTTGTGGACATAGTCTCCCATTGGGATGAACCACCGTAAAATTAGTGTCTCCTGTGTTGATTTATTTATTATATGCACTTTATTCTAGTACTGTGAAGTTTATGGTTGTTTATGTTATGTTTAAGTGAAGAATGTAATTATATGAAGTAATATATAAGTGGGAAGTAGTTTATGTATGTGAAGTAATTTGTAAGCATTAAATCATAATACAAAAAGTTTCACATCGTAGCATCCCTCAAGCTGCAAAAACCTAGTTCTGCAACCTCCCATAGTCACTTTAGGTGAGACTGCGACTTGCTTGGAGGTCGTTGCCGAAAGAACTAGTGAATGAGGGCTTTGTTGGTGCGCAATAAAGTCCAAACCTGGGTCATACCAACTAAGCCATCACCTACACTTGACATACAACATATACACCTACACCCGACATACAAACACAACACATACACCTATATTTACTGTACAATACAACACATATACTTACACCTTGTGTATAACACAATACATATACATAGGTGAAGTACAACAAAATGAATACACATGTCACAATACCAGGACTACACACTACACATACACAGTACCACATGTACACAAAACAACATGTACAACATGCACACAGTACCACATGTGCACAACACATGTATGACATGCACAAAATACATGTAAAACATGTACACAGTACCACCTGTACACAACACCACCTGAACAACATGTACACAACACCACCTAAGCAATGTGTACACCACACCACATGCGCAAAACATCACCTACACAATGTGTACACAACAACACATCCGCAACATGTACAAAAAACCACATCCGTAACATGTACACAACACTACATGCATGACATGTACACAACACCACATGTACATAGCACTACATGCACGACATGTAAACACCACCACCTACACAGTAGCCCATGTATAACATGTACACGACACCCCATGTACACTCCTACACACAACACCACATGTACATAACACTACATATGCAACATGTACATAGTACCATATGTGCATAACACCACATATCCAACATTCTCACAACACCATATGCACACAACACCACATATCCATCATGTGCGTAGTACAATATGTACACAACATCACATATCTAACATGTACGTAGCACCATCTATACCCAACACTGCATATGCAATATGCACACAACACCAGATATAAAATAGGAACACAACACCATAGGTACAATCACTGAATATAAAATATGCACAACATATACACAATACTACCAGTGCACATCCAAAACCACATTGTCTCTACCAAAACAACCCATCTTCCATTGTCTCTCTGCCATCCACGTTTATCCTCGCATGCCATGGATTATGCTGTCTTGGTTCCACTGATGTATCTCTCAACATTACCTGCCCATAACATAAACATAGGTGTATTATAAGCACATAATATCAACTCATATCCACATGATACTGACCTCATAAATTTGTCGAGGCTACTCTTCCCACTTGATTCCCCATAAGACCAGGAACCTCTTTCATGCCATTCAGTTGCAGAAGCAATCATTCCTCCACAAGAATGATTCATGACAACCCTGTTAGATAGTGACATAGATACATAGATATATGCATATATATAAACATTAGCATAAAACGTTCATGATCCTATCAGACAATGACATACATACATACATATATACAAATAAACATTATCATTAAACAATCATGATTTATGACAACCTTGTCAGACAATGACATACATGCATACATGTATACATATATAAACATCAACATAATCACAATCACAACATAATTACCAAATAGCATAAGGTCAAGGTTAAGAGAACTCCCTTTATCCATGCACAACATGCACAACATAAGAACAACAGTTCCCAACTTAGCCAAGACATCTGACACGTCAAATCCATTTACTTAACCTTTCCTGATTACTTTTCTCATGATTGTCCAACCACCACCCATTTACATCAATGAACCCAACCAATCCAAATGACTCTCATATTCTTGCCTTCAACTACCATTATACATACATTGAGCTTCATCCGAGTCTTACATTACCTATTAGGCTTCATTGAGTTCTCCCCAAGCTCCACTAACTTCCCTCTTCCCCCAATCAATTCCCAAGACCCTCAAAACATAAAAGACAATAAAAATAAACACATAGGAAGACAATCATGAAAAACCAATAACAATATGACACCAAAAACAAGGTGGCAAGGCCTTGCACTAGAAAAAATCAAACCCATAATCAAGTTCAAGAAAATAACAAAATACCGAATGCACAAAAATAGCAACAAACACCATGACTCAATCCCCAAGGGTTCCCAATTCTTCTAAAGGAAAGCTAAACTTGAACCTTCTTTAAGATTTCATGGCAATCTCTTTTTCCAGGCAATCCCCTACATCATAATACCATAAACACATAATTTTCAGTGCATAAATAAACATAACAATATATTGGTTACCTTACCTTGTTGTGCCAAGCATGTTTCCTTGCAATTTGACACATCCACACCATCTGTCAAGGGACTCAAATCCTTTAACAAATCTAGACATAACGAAAAACTAGCTTAATATATCTATTAAATACATGTTTAGGAATATAACATATATCCACATAATGTTAGAAAAAATCTAGGTTAAGAAGACTTCCTATATTCAAAGCATTCATTCATTTGGAATTTTTGTTTCCAAACATAGCGAAAGGAATTCTCAACTAATTCCTTTCTTTTACCTTTAACTTGTTGCAACTGACTCTGATTATGTACTAGTACATCACCCAATAGATAGTTATATAAATAAATAAAATATTACTTTGTCATGCTAATAGCATGCATGTTGCCTTGCAATTGTTTACACATGTCAGCCACATGTTCCAAGGATCAAAGCTTCATGTCTATTAATTGAAATCAACATTTTCCAAGACTGACAACCATGTCATAATAAACAATCAACTGATAGTCTCTAGTCATAATGCTACAACTATCAGTGTCTATCACCCACTTAAACTCAAGTACATATCAGTTATCTCACAACATATTGTTTTAGTACAAGCATCTTAAAACAAGATCATTCATTCATGCAATCTGATAAACACATACTCATATCATGCAATTAATCAAACATTCAAACAAAAAATAGACAACATAGTAGACACCAAACTCTCAATCACCAAATAGACGACATAATCAAACTCATACCTTAATGTATCTTAGGGGAGGCTATAACATCTACACAAGTCAATCCAAATTAGTATGACATAATATCACAAAATATTAACTCATACCTTAATTTCATAACCATAATCATCTGCATAGGTCAATCCATATTAGCACAAAACATAATAACATCAAAACCTCAGCGTCAATGAACATAATCATTAGGCATATGACCACAATGCATACAATGACAAGTTACTATCATTCATTACTATCCAACACATCTGTATATGATTACACTAATCAACTCGCATCTAGCATGCATGTAACCAAAACATAAATAAAATGAAAGACATGTATATAACCATAATTCATATAACAATCCATTAACTAACATACCTTCATGCCATACATACAATACCTATGATATTTTCTTATCACGAAGTCTAGTACCACAACCTCATTTTGATGGTTTGCATCTCCTGCTCTATCTCAACCAACACATCATCATCATGATGACATAAGTTGCAACAATGAATCTCACAACGGTTCTTTGAACTACCATGCATGCATAACCATAACTATAACAATACGTGGATAAAAAAAATATAGACATTGACATGCATAATGAACACATATATGACCGACATTTATGCATGACAAACACATCCTAGAAAAAACATCATCAAATTATACATGAGAATGGAACTATAAGAATGACCACCACCATGCATACACAACAAGCACATAGACTACAAGAAAAATAACACATATGCAATTGACATGTATACATGAAAAAAAAATTCTGCCCATCTAGTCCAAGTGTTGAACCATAATCTAATACCACTCTGTAACTCCCTCCTCCCACATTTACCCGTTACCAACCTACTAGAGTAAACATGTGACGAAGAGTTAGTATGATATGATTCAACCTCTTAGTCTGAGGTATTCATGGAAATAGTAGCATTTTTCTTATTGGATTTTAAAATAATAATGTCTCAATTACTATGAAGGGCATGGATTCCATGGAATTCTTGCTTGGTGAGGTTAGGTTTGCATAAAACAGACCAAGGAAGAATTCAACCAATTTCTTGGCCCATTTATTCTATATGGTGTGAGGGGATAAGTGGGGTTATTAATTCGATGGCATGGAGGATATCCTCATGGAGAATGCACTTGGGCACAAGGACATAATTAAATCCTTTCTCTAGGAGGATTAGGGTTGATGGTTGATGGTTGGGGAAAGAAAGATGAATGACAATAGGAGGGGAGGTGGAAGAAAGACATTGTAGAGTGGAAGAGCAAGGGTGGGAGTGATCATGTGCTCAAAATTAGGCTCAAAAATCAAAGTGTCAGAATAATGTTAAACTTAACTTCAGATCGAAGAGCTTGTCATTATGATTCCAACGGTGTGAACACTCAAATACAAGATCGTATGCAAAAGTTGGATAAAGTCAAATGCAGAAGTTAGAGCAAGTCAAAGTTCAAGTTTGACTTGCTCACATGGTAGGATTGGATGATGTGGCAAGGCCCTTTAGCGAATGATGATGTGCCAAGTGGCAAGCTTCCATTGGCCCCCGCGTTGAGAAGGGTACGATGTGATAAAGCAGGAGGGAAAGTTTTGAGGAAATGACCAGAGGAGCATTGACATGGATCACAATTGTAGACTGGTGAAGGGTCATGGTACATAATTAGCCCCAACAGGTACTAGGTTGTAATGCGATATTGCAATCACAAATCACAATGGTGCAAAGTTCCACATATACAAAACCTCGGTTATCTGTTGAATTGCGAAATGTGATAAGTACTCGGATGTGAGATGTTTATTAGTTCTGATTAATACTCCTGTCAGGTCCACCACATCCTAATCACATATCACCCGTCGTGTTCACAAGACCATAAGGCTGCATAGGTCAGTCAAGTGCGATTTGTAATGGAAAATCGATTCTAACAGATTATGATCCGCAAAACTCAGTGATTGTGATTTGCAATGGACAGTGGGTGCTGATGGATTAGGGTCCCCCACATGGAAAAATTCTCGCTTGGTTAGCAGATTTTTGGAGCGAAATTGTGTGTTCCTATAGGATGTGGAGCAATTTGTGGAGTGAATAATGGGAAGACAAGGGAAAGTCATAACTTCTTTAGTTTTTCACTAAATTGGATGCAAGAAAAGGCTAGAGAGTCATTTCTGAACATTCTAAAATGATCGGAGCAAGTTTCAGAAGCATTTGAACATTGTAGACACAAATTTTTAAAGAGGGCGAACTCCTTTATCATGTGCTTGTTTAAATGTGTCTTTGATGATGTTTTGTACATGTTTATGTTGTTGTTCAGTTTCTGGTTTATGTTAAATTGCTCATAAAATTAACGTAAAAACTCTTCATTTCACTTGCAAGAATTGATGAATCCTTAAGCACAATGAAAGAATTTTGTTAATAATCTAAGGTAGATCTTAGCACTGCAAAATTATATTCTAAATCAAATCAAATTTGGTATCAAATCACTAGGTTTTCTTTGTGAAAGAATGATTTAATTGTTTGCAAGTTTATGTCATGCTTACAAGGTTAAAACTCAAATGAGGAGAATGAAATCTGGTTGGAAGCCCTGAAGTTGGGTTAAGGGGAAGAAGAAAAAGGTTGCCACAATCTTCAACACCCATTCAGCCTCAAGTTGCAGTTGATACTCCAGAGATCATGTCTCATGAAAAACGTACAAACATGACAGAAGATGAAAAGACCTTCAGAAAGGCTTTCTTTGATATGACAGAGATGGTGAAGTTCCTCTATGAAGAGAGGAATAGCAGGTTGCAAGGAGAAAGTTCCAAACCTCCCAGCGGAAAACTCTTGTTGAACATAGCAACAAGAAATACTAAAAATAGAAATGCTAAAAATAGCATTGCTATAAATAACATATCAGGATATACTCCAACTCTACTGGAAATAGCAAAAAATAGAAATGCTAAAAAAAGCATTGCTATAAATATCATTTCGAGATAGATTCCAATTTTAATTAGTCTCTGAATTAAAATTAGAATTTGGTCTCAGCAGCTATTTGAAAAATAATTAATTAATTCATCTTGAGTTAATTAGTTGGAGAAAATCAAACATGAAGTCTTTGTGAAGACATGCAACAGTTATCCCTTTGATTGAGGAAGTTATCCCTTAATTAAGGAGATAAGGATGAGTTGTATTTGAGTTGTAATTAGTTAGCTTAGTTAATTGAGTTAAGTCCAATTAAATTAGTTCCAAATAGTTAGAGGAACTAATTGTGAGTTCAGTTAGTTAATGCATGCGTGCATGCAACTAGTGTTCTCCAGATAACTGCATATTCTCTCATAAATAAATCATGCATGTTAGTTCAGAGAAAGACCCAGTTGAAATTAAAGGAAGGGACAATGTACTATTAGTTGGAGGAATTTTCCTATAAAGGAAACTCATCCATGCTGAAGGAATTATCTCCTTTAGGTTTGTGCAGTTATTTCTGAGCCAAGTGAGCAGTGTGAGGTGGGAATTCACACAAGTGGAAGCATCGGATCCCATGAAAAACTATGCAAGGAAATATGAGGCTTGGAGGGTAGAGGAGAAGGTTTGTGAGAAGCCTTTGACTGTCTATGAGCAGCAGAGGGATTGTAATGAGAGCTGGATAGCTTCTGAGCTAAGGCTTTGTGTAATCCGAATATATTTCCACTTGTATGATAATACATATAATGGGGTTTTTAGTTGACGCTTTCCCAAGAGTATTCTTCTATATTTCATGTGTATGATTTCGTTTTCTCTTATATGTGTTTCGATTGATCTTGCCCAAATTGATTAAGCTTCCATAAAGTTTGATAGTAGAAGTAGATCAAGTATTTTTCTTTAGTTACATTGCATTATCAGGTGATCTACAATGAGAATTTCTACATGGTGTAAGAGGTAGTTGATCGATAGAGAAATTTCTACATGGTATTAGAGCCAAGTTTATCAGAGTAAATGTGATCATAGCAGTGAACAATATACAAAGAAGCGAATTCAAAGTAAGAAAAAAAAATTGGGCTGCGAGTTTGTAGAGCACGTCTAAAAATTTTTGTTCAAAATTTTCAAAATCAAATAGCAGATATGGATTCCTTGCTAAAAAATACCCAAATTCAAAAAACAAATTGGCTGAATTGGAGTTTGGATGGGGGAGATACTGCTGATTTAAAATTAGCTATTTTTCCAGAAAATTTCATGACGGCAGGAAAGATGAAATAGATTGGTCTGTTAGCCAAGAACTTGTATGCACTTGAAGTACAAGGTGCATGCAAATCCTTGAGGAGCAAGGCAAAGGTTAGATACTTGGTGGTTGAGAGAGAGGGTAAATTACCTGTCAACATGTAGCACCAGAAGAAGTCTCAGACAATTGTAGAGGAGCCACAATTGGTGAAGTATCTTCATGAGGTTGTGGAGCAACCGCAATTGGAGAAGCTGAGAGGAGACCGAGTAGAGGCATCCACTCATGCAAAGACCATAGTAGGGGGAAATTTTGAGCTAAGTGGGTAGAGGTATCACATGCATCCATACCTCTAGGTGTGAGGTGGGGCAATGTGAAGTGATTGTCCCAAGAAGCTTGAAATAGGGGTAGGATCCTATAGGTACCCAACCTCTTTGATTAGACCTTGCTATGGGAGCCCTGACGAGGAGTAGTTGGACTAGCTAAGTGGGTAGAGATGGATGTGGATGGAGCGGCAGAGAGAGATATAGTGCAGGAATACCAAGACAACGTAGAGCTAGCAGGCTGCAGCATTGCGAGAGGCACAGGAGTGTTACACCAGTGCAGGATGAAACAGAGAGGTGTCCAATGGTGTGAGATTTAGGGAGTTGTTGTAGCATCACAGAGGTCAGAGAGGGAGCACTTGTCAGCGACAGAGGGAGCTTCAACATCAAAGGGTGTTTCTAGCCCAACAGGGAGGTAAGTTGGGAGATCAGTTACTTACTTCTCAGTAATTGGGTTGTAGTGCAGTAGTGGGTAGCATGATGCAACATGATGAGAGGAGGTGCACTGCAGATGCATTGCTGGTAGATAGAACCAACAACAACACAGATGCACCAGGAAGAATCAGTGTGATTGATGCATTCAGAGATCAAAGTAACAGAGGCTAGAGTAGTTAGATACTAAAGGGCACGAAGGTGTAGAGTTTTTAGTTGACAGAGGCAACAATAGTCAGAGACTTTGATGACTGAGGCATCATTCTAATTCAAGTTGTATATTTTTTGTTTATGGAGTTGCTAGAGCGACAACACTTGAGAGAAGTGTTGCATGCATAACATTCCAAAGGTTTAGGATCGGGTTCAAGTTGAATGCCTTTCTTGTTGAGAGGGAGTGTTGAAATTAGCAACAAGAAATGCTAAAAATAACATTGCTATAAATATCATTTCTGGATATACTCCAACTCTGTTGGAAATAACAAAAAATAGAAATGATAAAAATAGCATTGCTATAAATAGCATTTCGGGATAGATTCCAATTTTAATTAGTCTCTGAATTAAAATTGAGAATTAAAATTTGAATTTGGTCTCAGCAGCTGTTTGAAAAATAATTAATTAATTCATCTTGAGTTAATTAGTTGGAGAAAATAAAACATGAAGTCTTTGTGAAGACATGCAACAATTATCCCTTTGATTGAGGAAGTTATCCCTTAATTAAGGAGATAAGGATGAGTTGTATTTGAGTTGTAATTAGTTAGCTCAGTTAACTGAGTTAAGTCCAGTTAAATTAGTTCCAAATAGTTGGAGGAACTAATTGTTATTTCAGTCAGTTAATGCATGCATGCATGCAACTAGTGTTCTCCAGATAACTGAATATTCTCTCATAAATAACTCATGCATGTCAGTTCAGAGAAAGACCCAGTTGAGATTAAAGGAAGGGACAATGTACTATCAGTTGGAAGAATTTTCCTATAAAGGAAACTGAACCATGTTGAAGGAATTATCTCCTTCAAGTTTGTGCAGTTATTTCTGAGCCAAGTGAGTAGTGTGGGGTGGGAACTCACACAAGCGGAAGCATTGGACCCCATGAAAATCTGTGCAAGCAAATAGGAGGTTTCGAGGGTAGAGGAGGAAGTTTTTGAGAAGCCTTTGACTATCTATGACCAGTAGAGGGGTTGTACTAAGAGCTGGATAGCTTCTGAGCTAAGGCTTTGTGTAATCCGAACATATTTCCACTTGTATGGTAATACAGATAGCAATGTTTTTAGCTAAGGCTTTCTCTAGAGTATTCTTCTGTGTTTCATGTGTATGATTTCTTCTTCTCTGTTATATGTGTTCCGATTGATCTTGATAAAATTGATTAAGCTTCCACAAAGTTTGATTGTAGAAGTAGATCAAGTATTTTTCTTTAGTTACATTGCATTATCAAGTGATATATAGTGAGAATTTCTACATGGTATCAAACGTAGCTAATCCATAGAGAAATTTCTACAATTCTCTTCAAGAGGATGTAATGGAAAAGGACGTATTGGGAATGGATACAAACCTCCACTCTCTCCACCATCTTCTTGATCTTCTTATTCACAAGAATATTGACCCTCTTCCATTAACACAACCCTTACTCATGCTCATCATCATTCTTCAAAATGGACTAGTAAATTACCTTTTTCAAAACTTGATCTTAAATTCAAGTTGCCCATGTATAATCATGAAGTGAATGCATAGAAGCTTGATAATTGGATTCATTAGTTGGAGGTCTATTGCATGATTCAAAACCTTCAAGAGGATGACATAAAGATTCAGTTAGCTTCCTTGAGAATGGAGGGTGCAACACTAGTATGGTGGGAATCAAAGACCCAAGAGGAGATTAAAAAACATGGTAAGATATCAATTTCTTGGAATGATTTCATTGTTGCAATTAAAAGACAATTCTACCCTATAGTTTATATGGAGAAAGGAATCATGAATTGGTATAAATTTAGACATATTAAAGGTCAAAATGTGTAAGATCACACCCAAGAATTCAGCAAAAAGGTCTGTGATGTTAGGTGTATATTTGAAATCACATGACACATTGTTGAAGTACATAGGGGGTTTACACAATTACCTTAGGCATACTATCTTAATGTTTAATCTGAGTAATCTAGATGATGTTTGTGTGCAAGCCACTCATCTTGAGGTAAGAGGAAAAAACGTCCCAAAAGAAAGTAGTAAAAATCCATTTAAGGGTAAAGATAACGAAAATGGTTTCAAATGAAAGAATAATGCATCCATTAAAATGGAAGGAGAGAAAACAATATGTAAACATTGTTCCAAAGAGGGCCATGATGAAGCTCAATGTTGGAAGCTTCATCCTGAAATCAAGCCAAGGAAATTCAACAATAAAGGGAAAGAAAGGATAACTACAATAACTCAAGCAAAGGATTTGGGATTTGAATCGGGTGATGAAACAAAAATAACAGTCATGGGGTTTCAAGGAAATGAATCCATTTCCAGCACTAGTTCTTCAAACTCACATAATGAAACTCCAAATGAAAAGAGTAGAATACAATTGTTTCACATAAGGGTGATCTCAAAACATAACAAGATTGATATGTTGTTTGATAGTAGCTCTCAATCCAATCTTATCTCAGAAAACATTATCAAGAGTTTAAATCTGAAAACTATTCCACATCATAAACCATATCCGCTTGGATGGGTGTGTGACAATGTGCAATTGTAGGTTACGAGAAAGTGTAAGCTGAAATTCACAATCACTGCAAAATTCATAGATGAAGTGGAGCTTGACTTTGTGTCGTTATATATTCATGGCATCATTTTGGGCAGCCCATACCTTTATGACATAAAAGCTATTTTCCATCGACATGAAAACAAATATCACATATTAAAAAATGGAGTAGAATATATTGTGAGAGCTCACAACAAGAAAACAAATATTTCGCTTGTTAATGCAGGGAAGATGAAAAGACTAGTGAATTCGAGCAAGAATTTTATGCTTCTCATGATCAAACCTGAGAATGATATTTTGATTGTGAAGCATTTGATGATTGTAATTCGAATTTTAAAATTGATTTGGTTGACGCTGTTAACCAATCTAATGAAATGACTTAGGAATGAAAGGGATTACTTCCTTAGAGGGGAATCCAACCTAAGTTACAGTTGCATCAAAAGTTTCTTCTTCCTAACATTGGCATGTACAAGATTCCAGTGATGGAAAGCACAAAAATTAAGACGCAAATCTAGGGATTATTGAATAAAAGGATCATTTGGCTTACTCCTTACTGTGTGGTGCACCTCTTGTTTTGGTGCCCAAGAAGAATGGTAATCATTCCCTTGAATGGGATTCAAGAAGTAGTTTTCATCAATGTAGAGTTGTTGAAGGAGATATAGGGAAGCCAACATTCAAAACTAGACAAGGTTTGATTGAATGGATTGTTATGATTTTTGGTATTTTCCATACTCCTACTAGTTTTACGCATATGAAGAAAGATGTGTTGAAGTCATTTCTAGACAAGATAGTATATTTGGATGACATTTTCATTTTCAGAAAATTTCATTATGAACATGTCATGTGTGAAAAAAAAATACTTGATGTCGTATGTCAAGAACATTTGTTTCTGGAGATGCAAATAATGTGTTGGATAAAAGTTCTTTGATGTACTCGAGCTATGAAATTGGTTCTTCCAAGCATGTTCAGGTTCGCAAAGGCTTTTTGGCAGTCTGCATGGGACATGGATAAGATGATATGAAGTTATACTTCTCCAATATTGATGCTGTAACTGTCTGTGGTGGTATTGACTCCATTCCTGTAGACACATGTGAAAGAATCATACAACCCCGTGAAGTCGCATATGCCTTTTCTCTACTCGCAATTTATGCAAGCAAGTTCAAGATATTCTTCTGGATAAGAGGTTTATTGGGAGAAACCCAATGTTGTAGGAGAAATTTTGTTAGTTTTTCTTCTACTGTAGTTCATTTTCATTCATTGGCAGTCGTGAAGAAGGCCTTCTAGTGGGGAGGAAAACAATGAGAAGCATTTGACGCTCTAAAACAAAAGATCAATACAACTCTAGTGCTTGCTCTTCCAAACTTGAGACAGTCATTTAAGTTTCAGGTTGATGTATGTGACTATGCCATGGGCGCAGACTTTTTGCAAAATGATATGCCCATTTCTTTTCATTCATAAATTTTCAATGATAAAGTGCTTAAGTTGCAGTGACAAAGGCACTTCCATTGGATGGGTTTTAATATACTATTCCACTCGATCAAAAGGTATAAGAAAGGTATAAGTGACAAGTTTGTTGATGTACTTTCTATGCCTATAGTTTGTATACCTACTTTCCTCGAGCATCATTTTGTTTTACATGAAAGTTATGTTTAGGAAAATACATACTTTAAAGATTTATATTCAAGCTTGAGTCAAAGGAATCAAGTGGAGGAAGTTTTTTAGCATTTTCATCATAATTTATTGTATCATCTTGGTAAGAAGGATGTTGTTACTGATAGTAACATGGATAAGGCCAAAGAGTTCATTGAACGAATCCAAATGGTACATCAAACAGTGCAACAACAACTTGAAAAGGTTAAAGACAAGTACACAGAAATGCACGACAAGAATCATGGAGATTACAGGCTCCAATTCAGTGATCAATGGATTGAGATTGGAAAGGCGAGGGAACTATACCCTCACCTACTGAAAAATTGAAATTGATCGTTTTAGGGTTCAAAAGGCTTCCAATGGGGAGGAGTGATCAGGTTGTTAGGCCCCTATAATACTAACAATTCCCCCATTACTATTGTCATTGTATCCCTTATTGTTATTATTGTGCCCCTATTATCCCCATATTATTATTAGTATGCCCCATAGAAACCCACTATTGTTATTTTTGTGCCCTTATGTTATTACTGTTATGTCAGCTTGATTATATTGTTACCCCTTAGACTCCTATATATAGAAGGGAGGTTTAATCATTTGTGTAATTTAAAGGAGGTTTCCCCCTCGAAGAGGCTAAATTCTAAGATGTTGATCTATCTTTTTTATCCTTTTGTGAGCTAGTTTCCTAACATTTGGCATCAGATATTTGGATTCTAAGGTTTCGCTGCTCCAAACAGGTCATCGTGGCATTTTCACTATAACTTTTTTCTGCGTCATTTCAAAGGTTAAAAACAAAACCCTTTTGAGCCCAAATCATTCTGAACTTCGGGTCCCAATTTTAGAGCTTGCCTTGCTATATTTGTGGAGATATGATATGAGGAGTTTAGGATTTTTGCAAACTCTTGAATTACATTCCAAACAGGGGACCTGGGGAAAACTTCATAACTTTTGTTTTGAGCATTAGATTGAAATTTCATAAGAAGTTTTGGAAATAATATGTCCTATAGTTTTATGTGTATCATTTTTAGGTAGTAAGGTCGAAACAGTGACATGTGGCACATCGTACAAGTTCGCTCTACTGAACTAGTCTATAATTAGGTCATCGTGGGAGATTTGGCATAAATATTCGTTGGAGAATCCAATATTGATTAGACTTGTGGGGTTAGAAAGGGGACTCAAAGGGATACCTCAAGACAAGCTTTCATATATTCAAGATCCACAGTTACAAAGATATAATAGATTCAATATCGAGCTCTTACAAAGTGAAAAAAAGGTGTGTAGTTCTTTTTAAATTTTGCATAAGATTGTTTAGAAATATTAGTTTGAAAGAATTAAATGGGAATAGTGAAGAATTATTAGCATTAATTAATTCCCTGAGGAAAGAAAATGGAAACACCTAGTAAGCAACCTGAAAGCTCTAGCATGACTCATGAAGAAGAGGAAGAAATGCAACATGATATATCAAAATTACAAAACCAAGTACCACAAATTTCACTCTCACTAAAGGTAAATGAAGCCAATATGAATGGTGTGGAAGCTAATATGAATGGCATGCAAGTTAAGATGGATGACATGGAAGCTAAGATGAATGGCATGGACACTAAGATGCATGGGATGGACAATAAGATGGAAGAATTGAAGATAAATTTGAATAAGTTGCTACAAGAAATGGTCACTAATGGTGAAAGGGTAGGAAAGGAAACTCATGATGAGAACAAAAGAAATGTTAATCATGATTTCATAGACTCTAATGTTGGATTGAAGACCCACCATGTTCCAAAAATAGATATGAGGAAGTTTGATGGAAAGGATCCTAGAACATGGATACTACAAATGGAGCAATTTTTTTATCTCCATAATGTGAAACTACAAAAGGTACGTATTGAAACTTTATATTTGGAACCAAATAAGTTTGTATGGTATTAGTGGCTTTTATCTTGTAAACAAATTGTCACTTGGGCATTTTTTATGGAAGAAATGATAGCACATTATGAGGATACAAAAAGCAACACCTTTTTAGCCAATTGATAAATCTCAAACAAAAGGGTTCAATGATGGAGCAAATTGAAAACTTCCAAAAATTGAACATAAGGGTAAAAGATATTCTAGAGGAGCATAGATTGATGTGTTCATAGGTACTTTAAAGGATAATATCCAACATGAGGTTCACCTTTGGGAACATGATTCATTGGAGAAGGCATTTAGGTTAGCAAGAAAAATGCAAAGCAAAATTATGGCAACCAGGAAGCCTACCACTCACAAATATAAAGATGTAAGTGTTGTTGCCCCTAGCCTTCCAAAACCTATAAGGTTGACACCACAACTATTGGAAGAAAAAAGAGCAAAAGGGCTTTGTTATAGTTGTGATAGAAAATACACTAAATGTCATAAGTGTGTTGAGAAGAAATTGTTCTACATAGATTATGAAGAGGAGGAAGAAAAGGAACAATAAATGTCAAAAGAAGAGGATATGCTCTAGGAACAAACCCTAGATAAAGAAGACATGAATCTCACCATATCTTGTAATGCATTGGTTGGAATTACCACTCTTCAAACTATCAAGATAGAAGGACATATCAAGAAGAAAAAGTTAATAGTGTTGATTGATTATGGAAGTACCCATAATTTTATTCATTCTAAGATAGCAAAGGAATTGAATTGCTTCCTATATCCAGCACCAAAGTGTCAAGTAATGGTTGCAAGTGGAGGAACCATAAATTGCTTTGGAAAGTTTCATAATATCAAGCTATCCATGGGAGGATATATATTGAATAGCTCAATGCTTTCCATTCCAATGGGTGGTGTTGATGTTGTACTAGGAGTCCAATGGCTACAATCCTTGGGTACAATAGCTTTTAATTTTCAAGAACTTTTCATGAAACTTTGTGCGGAAGGAAAGCAAGTTGAATTGAGGGGTTTGAATTTGCATAAGGGGTTTGTCTCAGGGATCCAATTCAGGAGAGGAGGGGGCTTTGTTGGATCAATAATAGGCTTTGGATGGATGAAAGTAGAGGGGTGAGTAAGGACTTAGTGTAATGTGAGTAGCAATAGGAAGCATTTGGGAGATAATGAAGCCTGGGGGACAAGAAGAGGCATAACCAAGTTTAGGTGATGGTAGGGTTTGAGGATTCAGAGGCAGGAAAGATGGCTCCAAAGAGTCAAACCTAAACAAGGATGAGTTTTAGGGAACATAACGGGAGATAAAGTTAGAAATGGGGTAGGAGGAGGAGGTGGGACATGTATTAGACCAATGGTAGTGAGAGAAAGGGACTAGTATGAGACCAATGAGCAAAATAGGGATTATAACAATTAATGGTTCCATACCTATGAATTATATTAGGATTGAGAGCGAGGGGGAAATGCCTAGCATGGGAAAAGGAATTAGAATTAGAGGGGCTAGTGTCAAGGATAAGGAAGTGAAAGAAAGTAGAGAAAACAATTAAGTTCAAGAATATTCAACAAATAAAACTCAATAAGTGAACAAATTTTAGATGCAGTTGAAAAAATTGAGAGATAAACATGCAAGATCACTTATAGCCGGGCACTACTAGTTTTTAATAGAATTTGATTTTAATTAAGTCAATGGCAGTAATGGTAGAATCAAGTAAAGTGAAATCAAAGGGAGGAATCATGACATCTGAGGTCCGCAACTGTCTTTGATATTTTGGCACGCAACTTCTTGAAAATCCTTGTCTCTATGAAAGGTTATGAATATGAGTGTGTAGATTTTTTGAGTTTGGATTTATGTTTTTCCGTTCAATTTTTTGGTGAGAATGGTTTATTTATATGAAATGATTAACATTTTAGATGAACCGTTGACTTTTTCAAATTGTTTTAAAAATATATTAATATATATATACTAATATTGAATGATTTTTATAATTAAAAAAATAATTATTTTCATTATATAATTTATGTAATAACATAATTATTTATTTTATTAGTCAATTTTTTTAAATAATATTTTTAAAATATATGAATACTTAATATTCTTTTGAAGAAGAAAAATGAATATACCGAATGATTGAGATTTGGAGGAAGAAAATTCTTAAAACAAAGATGAGATAAATTTTAAATTAAAATATAGTCATTGATGAAAGAAGGGATTAAAATATGGAGATAATTGAATAACAATATTTTAAAGAAAAGGAGGGTGTTTGGCCATAAATAAAGTTACTGAATTAAAATAATAATAAAAACGTTAAAATACATAATTTATAAATTAAAAATAAAAGTTAAAATATAAAATAAATAAATTTAAAAATTTCACTATAAAAAAATAAAAAATATATATTAAGTTAAGATATACTCTATTTAACTTATAGACTACGACTTAAATTAATATATTAAATTAAGATATACTCTATTTAACTTATAGACTAAGACTTAAATTAAAATTAAGGAAATTAAAATATAATAAAAAATAAAAAAATACACAAATTTAATTTAAACTGTGAATTAAAAATCTTTATTAGTATATCATCCTGAGGTATCTCTTATATAGATAATAAGGAAAATTGAAATAATTATTAAATAAAAAACATATTAAGATGTTAAAGGAAAATGAAGTTTAGTAATAAATAGAGTTAATCAAAATAAAAGAATAATTAAATATTTTTTTATTTGAAAGTAAAAAATAAATATAATATAACCTAAAAAAATAAATATTTATTTAAATTAAATTATAAATTTAAAAATAATAAATATTTGTTAATTGGAAATCTTAAAGAAATATAATGCAAGTCTAAAATGAAATCAAATAAAATTTAATTAAAATCAATAAAATTAAAATTAAATTAATAAAAAATTTAAAAGAAAAAATTTTATAATATATATATAGAGAGAGAGGGAATAGTTTTTTTCACTAGAAATTGGTAAACTAATTTGAAGAGAGAAAATATTTTTTGTTATTTAAAATGTATTTTTGAATGCATAAATGGATTCACCACTCTGAGAAAAATCAGTAGAACACCCTAATTCCTCATATTAAACAACTTAAACTCATGTTTTTAGATTTTGATTAAAATTAAGAAAAAAATATGTTGGAAAAAAATTCATTTAATCTATAAATGAAACTATATATATCTAACCAATAGAATTAAGAAACTAATGTTGAGAGTCACATAAAATCATACCAAAGAAATTGAATCAAATGGTGACTAATCTATTTTTTTCAAGGATTTGAAAGATTATTATTTTACAATTTTATCTACTAATTTTTTCATAAAGTAAACATAAAAAATAGAAAAAGTTATTTTTTATTTTAACATTTATATTTTAAATATTTTTTTATTAGCTAAATTTCATAAGTTATTAATGACTTATCACTTTCTAGACATTAAATAATATAGTAATTATTATATATTTTTAGTAATAGCGTTTTATAATTCATTTAATTCAATTAATTTTTTTTTCGATGATCTTAAAATTAAATTATTATTATTATTATGAGTTGAATTATTAGAAGTTTTTATTTTTTTTTACTAAGAATAAATTTCTATACTCAATTTGGAAATTTATTCTTTACATATATTTATTTAACAATAAATAAATTATTCTACGGGTGGTAGGAGCAGGAGGGGTGATATATTGCCCTGAAAAATATGAAGAGATTAGATATGCATGGGGTTTAAGCATAACCAAAAATAATAAGGTTGTTCCCAGTGATGTGGAAAGGATTAGACATCCCCAAGATGATGATGATGATGATGATGATGATGATGGTTAACATCCACTGAGACCAAATTGGTCTATCGGACCTACAATTTTCTTAATTTTTACTTATCTGGCTCCTCATCTTTCTTGGCGAGATTGGTGTTGTAGCTTTCTTTTTTTTCTCTACGGTCTTCCAACTTCCTTTATCTTGCATCTCCTTCATCTCTTTTGGTTCTTGGGACATTGGTGTCTTAGCTTCGCAATCTATTGTGTTCGGTCTTTTGAAGATAGTCGGAGAAGAAGTTTGGTCTAGGAGATCTTCTTTGCTGTTAAATGAAGATTTATTTTGTGCGGTATTCGAATCCTCATAATTGTTGACTTGTTGGGGCAGGCTTTCTTCTTGCTTGTCTTGAGAGTTGTTTCTTTCTTCCCTGATTTCTTGTGACTCAGAGTTTTCTCTAGAATATTCTTCTTTGATGATAGTGTAGTGTTCTTTTTGTGCTCCTTCCCACCATGTAGATCTGTGGTGGTTTTTTCTAGCAAAATTTTTCACAGAGGCTTTTGGGAAATTTTTGGCTAGATGCCCTGTCTCAAAGCAGGATCGACATCTGAAGAGGACACTTTCATAATCAAGTTTCTGGTTCCACACATAGTCTTTACTTGTTAGGTTTATTTCAGCTGGGAATCTGGCGCTGAAGTCCATTTCCACACAGATGCGTGCATAGGTGGTTCTAGCATATTCCTCTGTTTCTGGGCACCTGCAGTAAAATTTCCCAATTGCATTTCCGGTGGCTTTTAGCGAGGAGAGATTCTAGAGATGAAAGGGTAGGCTTGGCAATCTCACCCAAACTGGTGCTGAGGTTATCATTGCTGTAGAGGGATCGAATGATGGGTTCCATGGCTTCATGAATAGGCCTGATTTTTCCCAAAACCAAGGGCTGGAATCTAGAATACGTTGTCTGCTTTCAGGATTTTCAAAATCTACTATAAAGAAACCCCTATCACAGGGGTAGATATTAATTTCATGAGAAATGACAGGCTTCCATACCTCCAAGATCCAATTGTGGAGTGCTGTCAGTCGTGGCCAAAAACCATTGAACTGGCAGATTAGGGCACTTTCGGAAAACTTCAAAGCTTCATTGAGTGAGGCCTGGACCACTTGGATAGTGGAATCTGGGGCTTCACTGACGATATGGGCAGGAGATTGCCCTCTAGAGGCAGATGAGCCACCAGTTATTTAAAGAATAAGGGCATTAGAAAAATAAAAATCATCGGGGATTCCATGTTAGTCATTAGAATTATTATAAAGTCCCAATTGTCCAACAATCCTACATTCCCCCCCATGGTGAAAAGAATAATTATCCTATTAATTTTTGTTTAAGAAGTATCCCTCTTTCATATCCCGAGGCACTTAAATAGAGAGGATGATGGTATGTCTAATCGGGGATTGGAAATGGGAGTTGGAGCCCTTGAATTAAATGGAATTGATAACGGTCTCATTCTTGTTCCCTAATCAAATGAATTTAAGTGTGGTTCAAAGGGCCATCAAATATGACGGCAACATGAAATCTCGTTCTTGGGTATTAAGTCCTCGTATGCAGGACAAATTGGGAATGTTATTTAATAAGAGTCCACTTGGAGGATTCAACATTGTGAGTGGTATCTTTGGGAGATTAGCTCTATTTCACAAATGTGAAATGATCGGGATGATGGAAAGATGAGTGACAATTATATCTGGAGTTGTGGACTCCCAACATGATGTTTTAATGGAGTAGAGTTATTTTGAATTCTCCCCTCACACCTCCATAAATTTTCTATAGGGAATGTTAGTTTGGTATCTTGGGAAGGATAAGTTAGCAAATGAAATGAAGATCAACGAAGATCTAATTTTAATGGTGGAAGAGGAGAGTAATGATTGTGATCTAGGGGATCAAAAATATGCTCAAAATTCAAAGTGCTCAAATTCTCCTAAAGCCAAGGCCAAATTGTAGATCTCGTCGTTCTGAATCCAATGACGCTTGAATCGCCTCAATTATCACGTTGTGAGGTTTTTGACAAATTGTTAAAATGTCAATTTCCATGGTTGAATGGGTAGTTAACTAGAATACTATACGATGACATGGTGTTGATGTCAACAGGTTTCTATGTAGTATGGTTGTTAGAAGATCCAATCAAGATGCGATAAGTGGCATGATGAGACAGGGGTAGTTGGCTTGTTTTTATTGGTTGACAAGTTTGGTGTGGAGCCAATTGGGAGGTGCCACATGGCCCTCGAAGTTCATGCAAAATTTAGCTATGGACTGACCAACATCAGTGGGTTTCGACCTTATGACCTTTAGCAACACAACCGAATGCCTTACCAATACACCACATTGTCACTTCTGTTATACATTGTGGGCGACTTATATTTAACGTGGTTAAATTGGCAGTTTGAGGGCGTTGGGCCAGTGAGTTCACTTGACCAGCCTAGCCTCGAGTTCTATGCAATGAATGTGAAAAAGGTTTAAGTGGAGAGGGTGAGGAATAAGGCCCCTGACCCATGGCCCTACCTAAGGATCGATATTATTACCATAACCATCAGTGAAGGCATGAGGGGTAGGGCATGTGGACCTAGACTAGGGTTATATTGAAACCATAAAAATCTTGGCAAGAGTTTTGGGAGGGGGAAGGCATGTGGCACCCTATCCATCCCTACCCTCTAGTCACATTAATTTTCATATGACCCGGGGGCGGAGGAATAGGGGTGTCACTCTATTAATGCGCTTAACCATTCAACATTTTACACCTTTTTCGAAGAAATTATTGTCGAACCTGCGTGCATTTCTCACCTCACATATCCGCTAAATGTAGAATTTGTTGCCAGTTTTCACAGAGGGTGAAATTTGTAGAACAATTAGCACAAAAATGAAGGAGGCCTAACTTGGCCATTTTTCATCTTTTCCGAGCCTAAGAAGAGCCTATACAAGGGTTTTTGGTGTTCTCCACATGATGACAGTGTTCTTTTTGGAATTTGAGCATTATATGTTGATGTAGTTTCAAATATGAACATACAATATAAAGGGCCAAAATTAGAAGTTGGACCCAGAGACGTAGCGCAAGACTGGTGAACTCTGTCATCAAATTGTTGTTTTGTGATGCTGCATGTTGTCTATTTTTCACTATTTAAATCTACAATGCTTAAATAAGTCTACTAAGTTTAAGTACTTCTGTAATTTTGATCCATTTTCCACAAGACATAAATTAACTTGAAATTTTTTATAATAAACCTTTAGTTTTTAATTTCAAATAAGTTTGGCTTTAGGGCATGGTTGTCTGGAATCTTTGACAATTTTGCAAGTGTTTTCTTGAATGATTACAAGGTCTAAATTAAGAAAAGGAGAAGGAGTGCTTGAAGAACTATTAGGCCACTGATTTGTCATCAATCCACCATTATTTAGTCACCCTTTTAACCATTTGTGCCATTTTTTTTCACCTGTTCCTTACCGCATTTTCCACAAGATCTCGTAAACACCTCACAAATATTTCCAACACTCAAAGTGGTTAATTTTCATACATTTTGTTTGTTTTAAATGAATTAATTAGGATTATGTTTGGTTTTACTAATGATGGTTTGGTTAGTTCAAGTTTCTGTAGTTCAGTCATGTTTCCATGGTTATATCCATGGTTGAGGTAGCAGCACCACTCTATAAGTAAATACAACACATGGACATTATTTCTAAATGTTCCAATATGGATTTGTATTGGTAAAATTCCACCCTGCTCGCATGTGTGGACCTCCAGGAAAAAATCAAAGGGAAAACATAGTTTCTTTGACCAGTAAAATTCAAACACATTTTTTGAGCAACTGAAAATTAATTTTGAAAACCAAAAACAAGGGTGTTTTTTAGCATGAGAACAATTAGGTTCCCCATGAGAATTTTCCTCAAATTTGTTACCGTTTGAAATATTTTTCAGGTTCTTTGGAGCCCTATTTTCCAAATTGCATGAGCAAACAATGCACCAATGTGTTAATTAATTCTCAGTCAAGAAAACAGAGGTTGGAGTGGACCATGCTTTGGTAAATTTGTGGCAATGAGGTGTCCTTTCATTTTCATTCTTAGCCATAAGAATCTCAATGAACATACAATGTAAAGTCTATATAAATGATTTAGCTAGAAGCAAATGATAGTGTTGCGAAGTCTGATTTATCACTGCAATATTGAAACTCTATTTTACAAATTCCAACTATAGAAAATATGTTCATTTCATTCATGTAATTGTTGATTATAAAATATCATCTCTTGATCTAAGATTTCAACACCTCCCACTCCTCAGGAGACCCACTTGGAGATTTGTGAGAATAGTATCTAGATGTTTTCAATTTCTTTCATTTAATTTATTTATGGTCTATGCTTAAGATAAAAACTTTGTTTCATTTCAATATTTTTTTCCTTTAGCTTGAATTCATTTGACTTTGTTTACTTATTTGCCTCTATTTTCTTATAGATTAAGCACTCAGAAATAACAATATATATATATATATATATATATATATATATATATATATATATATATATATATATATATATATATATATATTTACTTTCTTAAATTAGCTTTAAATAGAATATTTATTAGGTTATTCTTATGCATGGTTTGTTTTATACTTAGTGATTGATTTTTTAGAATAGTTCCTTCCACTTAATTTCTCAATAATTGTCATTTCATTCAAATTAAAGTAGTAATTCATTTACAATAGAATAGTTTACTTCACATGCTCAATTTGATTCATAAATAATTTTGATTTCAACAAGTATTTCATTCTTTGCATAGATTAATTGTTTATGCTTCTCATAGATTAAATACTCATGATTTCCATAGATTAAATGCTTATGATTTCTTACATTAAAATGTTAATGATTCCATAGATAAAAATTTGTAAGTTTTAGAACAAAATCTACTTGCTTTCGTAGGGTAAAATCTCATGTTTTCTTAGATCAATAATCTTCATGTTTTTCTAGCTTAACATTAATTCTCTTTAAAATAACTTAGGACTTTCATAGTTTATATTAAATAATCTAATTTCCTTTTGAAGTTTCCAACTCATTTAATTTATGCATAAATATTGAAATATAATCTTCTAGCATATACAGTGTAGTGTACTTCACAACCTCATGTGCTTGTATTGACATATAAATGCAAGTAATTTAAGATTTAATTAAATTACCCAACATTTTGGTGTCATTTCCAGGGAAGTATACATAGGTTTTAGCTTTCAATTGCATCTCATTCTTAGTTTCATCCATTTAGTTGCATAATATTAATCTCATTTTAGTACATCCTAGAGGTAGATTCATTAAAAAAAAAAAGTTACTTCAATAACATAACACCCCCACTAAATCACATGATGTAGTAAGAGCCGCATCATCTTCCACATCATGAATTCATAATTTTTGAAGTAGAAGAAGAGGTGAAAAAAAAACAGGTTGATGAAATGGATGGTGATGATGACAATGAGGAAGATCCTTTCGGATTTCCCATTCAGGAAACTGATATCAACTTTCATATGAAGAACATCCCTCCATTTGTACTTCTTGACTTCAAAGGTATGAGATCAAAAGGCTCAGAAATCTTTCTTTTCGAATTTGAAATACTTTGATGATATTATGGCCACTCATTACACACTCAAAAATTAAATTTGTTTCCGGAAACACTAAAGGATAGAGCTCTTAGATGGTTGATGAATTTAGGAACAAATTATATAAGGACATGGAATGATATGAAAAGAGTATTTTTGGAAAAATATAAAGATTATTGCATACACCATCACCTTAGAAATGAAGTCTTTAAGATGAACCAAAAAGAGGATGAAAGCCTTACTATTTAGTGGAGATATTTTCTTATAATGTCAAAATACCTAAATTGCATGATTTAGGATTAGACACATTAAAAACACTCTTATTAAAAGTTATGAGGGATGAATGGATTGATCTTCTTAACCTAATGGGCAAAGGGGGTGTCTCTCAATTTTTATTTGAAGAGATTTGTGAATTGTGAAAGAAAAAGTCAAGAGGAAAAGCAAAGTATGGAAGATCCCCTCAAGATCCAGTTACGAAAAGAGTGAGTAAGTCAACATTAGGACTAGTAAGTCAAACTGAACTTAACAATTTTTTATCCAGGTGGATATTGGTGGCCACCTGCAAAGTCCACCTGGACACCCACCATTGGTTCTCTCAGCATTTTCAGTTTCCTTAATTGTAGCACAACTTACTATTTTTAGCAGTTTTTCGGGTCCTGAACTTCTGGAGCCGTTTTGAGGCGCTAAATGACGTTTTTTGGGAAATCTAGGGGCAACATGGGTCCATGGACTAATGTTGCCCTTCCCAAACTGGTAGTGCTCGGATAGATATTTCTAACGAGATATTGTACGCGTCAAACGGAGATCGTATGCCAAAGTTACGACCTCGGGAAGTTGATGTACCAATTTACCCAAACGAGGCCCACAGTTTGGCGTTTCATCTCCTAGGGTTAGGTTTTGGAATGTTAAGGGTTTTCCATTATTTCTCAACAATAAATAGGCCTTCGAGCCTCATTGTAACTCAGTTCAGAGGCATGTAGCCACCACATCTCTTCTCAGAGATAAGCTACCATCGCCCTAGCTGGTTTATTTCCATTTCTGGTTGTAAGCATATTTCAGTATTTTCCATTAATGAAATGAAGTATTATTTCCGCTGCATCTTTGTGTATATGGTTATCTCTATAATTTGTTACGTTCCTGTTTAAATCCGGATCAGTGGTATCAGAGCGGTCTGCTTTTTCTTTGTTTTTCTTTGCATGTCCCCAACAAGGTCGGGATATAAGGAGTTAGGGCTTGAACTCGTCAAACCTTTGCAAGACCAGCCTCGCAAATCCCGACGGCCTCCCATGGTGGATGAGAAGAAAGATGAGGGGGCAGGAGATCCCATCAAAATCTTGCTCGAAGAAGCCCTCGAGCGACAACGGAACGCGATGATGGACAGCTTTGCCCAGATCCTTCAGCGGCTACCCAGAAGCGACGCATCGGCTTCCAGCAGCTACTCTGGAAACGCCACGCCCTTTAAGGTACAAGTTAATTTTGAAATCCCCATATTTGAGGGTCAAATAGACGCAGATGCCGTAGATAAATGGTTAAATCTACTAGAGGGTTATTTTTCTGTTCATGAATTTTCGAGTCAGGAAAAGATTGTTTTCGCTCTTCTTAAAGCAGCCCCCCACGTCAAGGACTGGTGTGAAACCTACTGTGAGCAGAAGGATGAAAGTACTGGCTCACTATTTTCAGCCACACCCACCTCGAATTCATTCCGGGATGCCATCAAGGAGCAGTACTACCCTGTCGGAAGCTATGAGGATGAATAGATAAAGTGGACCATGCTACGGCAGGGAAGGGACCAAAACGTGCCGGAGTTCACCAATCTTTTCCATACCCTTCGCACAAAGTTGGGTATTAAGGATTCGGAGCAACATTTGATACTCAAATACCGTGGTTGCCTGCACAAGTACATCCAGGAAGAAATACAATTCCTGAACATCTCTTCAGTCAGCGCAGCATACCGATATGCCATCAAGGTCGAGCAGAAGTTTAAACAAAAGAAGCGAGACTTTGGATCTGTGAATACAAAGCAGGGGAAAGGTGCCCCTAAACCACAGAACAAAGGACAAAGCCAAGGCAGGATAGCCCAAGACAACCCGCTGATGCTGCAAGCAAAGAACAGCGTTGCGAAGCCGAAAAAGGACACTGGAAAATGGTGTGAGTTCCATAAGAGCTCCACTGACAACATAAGTGAGTGTCGGGCCAAGCAGTCACTCATGGCTGAGCTAAAGGTTTCAGAATCAGATGCATGTTGCGACTCTGAGTCAGAACCAGATAAGGGGAATGAAAATGGGAAGCAGATCATTGATGCAGATCCCAACGCAACTATTGCTACCGCCAAGATCCAGAAAAATGAACCCAAAGATCCAGAGGAGGAGGAGCGTCTCTTCCAATCCCAGATATGGGTAAAGGGCTCCCCGATACAGTTCATTGTTGATAGCGGGAGTCAAAAGAACCTCATTTCGGCAGAGGTCCTGAAGCGGTTGGGCTTACCGACCACAGCACATCCACAACCATACACCATTAGGTGGCTTCACCAAGGATGAGATCTTCGCGTTAGCCAGCAGTGTCGCCTTCCATACAACATCAAGCCTTTCACGGATGAGGTACTGTGTGACATTGCTCCCCTTGAAGTTTGTGATGTATTATTAGGATAGCCATACTTGTGGAAGTGACATGTTGTGTATGAATCAAGGCCCCTTGCTGTTATTATTACATTGGGAAATAAGTTGTACAGGATACCAAACGTAGCACCACCTACCGCCATCTCTTTGATTACTGCAAAACAATGCAGTAAGATCATTTCCGAAACCAGGAAATTTGTTTTCTTGATGATACGCCCTATAGGAAAGAAGAAGATGGTGGCTGCGGCCTCCAGATGGGGTCCCTCTGCACGACAACTATAGATGGACAAGGTTGTGGAGGAGTACGAGGACATCTTCACCTCCCCTGCAGGGGTTCCTCTGCACTGTCAGGTCAAGCACTCCATCGATCTGACCCCAGGTGTGCCGCTACCCAATGGACCAATTTATCGGCGCTCTGTTCTGGAGAACAATGAAATCAAGAGGTAGATTCAAGAGCTCCTACAGAAAGGTCACATCCATCCGAGTTCATCGCCTTGTGGGAGCCCGATCGTGTTGGTACAGAAGAAGGATGGGACGTGGAGACTCTGTATTGACTATCGGGCGCTGAAAAAGATCACTGTCCGTAATAGGTACCCGATCCCGTGGATTGATGACCTCCTGGACCAACTAAAGGGGGCGAAATATTTCAGCAAGATCGATCTGAAGTCAGGATATCACCAGGTACCAATCAAACCCTCTGATGTGTGAAAGACTTCCTTCAAATCCAAGGAGGGCCTTTTCGAATAGTTGGTTATGCCTTTCAGATTGACGAATTCTCATGCAACCTTCATGAGGCTAATGGATGACATCTTGCGGCCATTCACCAACTCCTTTGTAGTAGTATACTTGGATGACATTCTGATCTTCAGCCAGAGTTGGGAAGAGCACCTCCACCACATCCGACAGGTTCTCCAAACACTACGGCAAGACAAGCTATGTGCCAATTTGGAGAAATGCACTTTTGGCATGACCCAGGTTCAGTATCTGGGATACATCATTGATGAACCAGGGGCGCATGTCGATCTAGCCAAGATCCAAGTCATTTGGGATTTCCCATCTCCAACCACTCTAACAGAGCTCCACAGCTTTCTAGGTCTTGCTAACTTCTACCGTAGGTTCGTGTTGGGGTTTTCTCATATTACTTGGCCCTTGAGTCAAGTCACCAAGGGAGGGGCGAAAGAAAAATTCTTTTGGTCTGAATCTCAACAGAAGGCATTCATGGAGTTGAAGGATCGCCTCTGCACGACACCAGTGCTCACGTTACCAGATTTACAACAACCATTTGAGGTCGAGACAGATGCCTCTGACTATGCTATTGGGGCAGTCCTTATTCAACATGGACATCCAGTGGCATATCACAGCGAAACACTTTCAGGCACAGTCCGGAAGTACCCCACTTATGATAAAAAGATGTATTCCATTGTACAGGCCTGCCGACAATGGAAGCATTACATTTTGGGGAAGGAAACGGTCATCCACACAGACCACCGACCCCTGCAGTTCATACAGACCCAAGGGAAATTGCAGAATGATCGCCATCAGAAGTGGTCTACATACCTGCAACAGTTCCACTTGAATATCAAGTATAATAAGGGCAGGACCAATAATGTTGCAGATTGCCTCAGTCGACCACCGATCATGGCGCTAACCACCGTGCTCAACTCTTGTGGGCACGAGACTTCTGATTGGCCACTTCTCTACAAAAGCAACCCAGAATTCGGCCACACATACGAGACACTCTTGGAGGGTCGGCATGTTCTAGATTTTCACCTTCAGGATGCCCTGTTATGCCACCTGAGTCACCTTTGTGTTCCTTCAAGCGAGCATGCCAAGATGATTTGGGAAGCACACTACAGTCGGGCTGCTGGGCATTTCAGGGTCGAGAAAATAGTAGCAGTACTGCAAAATTATTTTTGTTGGCTGAATCTTCGACAAGATGTTGGGAAGTACATCAAATCATGTACTGCCTGTGCCATTGCCAAACCGACCATTAAGAAGCATGACCTCTATACCCCGTTGCCTACCCCTAGTCGTCGTTGGGAATCCATCTCCATGGATTACATGTCAGGCCTTCCTTCCACTAAGCATGGAAATGACTGTGTTTTTGTGGTAATCGACAGGTTCTCGAAGATGGCCATTATGGTAGCCTGCAAGAAGAATATCACAGCAGAAGCCACTGCTAAACTCTTCTTTGAACGAGTGTGGGTGCACTTTGGGATCCCACAGTCTATCATCTCAGATCAGGACAGTCAGTTTCTCAGCACATTTTGGTCCAGTCTCTGGTCAATGTTGGACACCAAACTCACGAAGTCCACAGCCTTCCATCCTCAAACTGATGGCTAGACAGAGGTTGTCAATAGGATGATTGTGCACATTCTACGCATGTATAACTCAAAGCATCCATGCACATGGGACGAGAGCCTCCCCTATGTTCAACACAGCTACAACCAAGCTCTTCACAGCTCCACTGGCCATAGCCCTTTTCAGGTGGGTTTGGGATTCCAGCCACTATGCCCCATTGATGTGGTCATGCCACTTGCAGCCACTCACATAAATTCAGCTCATGTCCAGTCTGAAACAGATAAGGCCACCAGCTTCATTGAGCACATCCAACATATTCGCCAGTAGGTCCATGACATTCTTGAGAAATCAAATGCCAAGTACAAGTAGCGACATGATCAATATCGGGTTCCACACAAGTTTCAGGTGGGCGACAAAGTCTGGTTGCATTTGCAAAAGGAATGCCTTACTGGAGCCTATCGGAAATTGAGACCACTCCGATATGGTCCTTACACCATTACTAAGGCTATGGGAGACAATGCATTTGAGCTCAGCATTCCCCCATTCCTTGGCCTACACCCAGAGTTCAATGTGGACCGCCTTCGGCCATACTTTCCACCATTGCTAGACACATCTGACATTGCAGAACAACTCAAACCCACAGAATTAAATCCAGATTGCATGGAACAAGCTGCAACTGATCGGATCATGGACACACAGATCAAGAACACTCGCCAAAAGAATATCCAATTGTATCGAGTTGTCAAAACAGGCCAACTCCTTCAGCAAAGCAAGTGGCTCACCAGGGAACAAGTTGAGCAAAAGTTTCCTCATCTAATGGAGGAACTCAATGCAATGGGGACCATTGCTTCCTAAGGGGGGAGGAATGATCCAGGTGGATATTGGTGGCCACCTGCCAAGTCCACTTGGACCCCCACCATTGTTTCTCTCAGCATTTTCAGTTTCCTTAATTGTAGCACAACTTACTATTTTTAGCAGTTTTTCGGGTCCTGAACTTCTGGAGCCGTTTTGAGGCCCTAAACGACGTTTTTTGGGAAATCTAGGGGCAACATGAGTCCATGGACTGATGTTTCCCTTCTCAAAGTGGTATTGCTCGGATAGATCTTTTTAACGAGCTATTTTACGCGTCAAACGGAGATCGTATGCCAAAGTTACGACCCCGGGAAGTTGATGTACCAATTTACCCAAACGGGGCCCACAGTTTGGCGTTTCATCTCCTAGGGTTAGGTTTTGGAATGTTAAGGGTTTTCCATTGTTTCTCAACAATAAATAGGCCTTCGAGCCTCATTGTAACACAGTTCAGAGGCATGTAGCCACCACATCTCTTCTCAGAGATAAGCTACCATCGCCCTAGCTGGTTTATTTCCATTTCTGGTTGTAAGCATATTTCAGTATTTTCCATTAATGAAATGAAGTATTATTTCCGCTGCATCTTTGTGTATATGGTTATCTCTGTAATTTTTTGCGTTCCTGTTTAAATCCAGATCAGTGGTATCAGAGCGGTCTGCTTTTTCTTTGTTTTTCTTTGCATGTCCCCAACAAGGTCGGGATATAAGGAGTTAGGGCTTGAACTGGTTGAACCTTTGCAAGACCAGCCTCGCAAATCCCGACGGCCTCCCATGGCGGATGAGAAGAAAGACGAGGGGGCAGGAGATCCCATCAAAATCTTGCTCGAAGAAGCCCTCGAGCGACAACGGAACGCGATGATGGACAGCTTTGCCCAGATCCTTCAGCGGCTACCCAGAAGCGACGCATCGGCTTCCAGCAGCTACTCTGGAAACGCCACACCCTTTAAGGTACAAGTTAATTTTGAAATCCCCATATTCGAGGGTCAGATAGACGCAGATGCCGTAGATAAATGGTTAAATCTGCTAGAGGGTTATTTTTCTGTTCATGAATTTTCGAGTCGGGAAAAGATTGTTTTTGCTCTTCTCAAAGCAGCCCCCCACGTCAAGGACTGGTGGGAAACCTACTGCGAGCAGAAGGATGAAAGTACTGGCTCACTATTTTCAGCCGCACCCACCTGGAATTCGTTCCGGGATGCCATCAAGGAGCAGTACTACCCTGTCGGAAGCTATGAGGATGAATACATAAAGTGGACCACGCTGCGGCAGGGAAGGGACCAAGACGTGCCGGAGTTCACCAATCTTTTCCATACCCTTCGCACAAAGTTGGGTATCAAGGATTCGGAGCAACATTTGATACTCAAATACCGTGGCTGCCTGCACAAGTACATCCAGGAAGAAATACAATTCCTAAACATCCCCTCGCTCGGCAGCATACCGATATGCCGTCAAGGTCGAGCAGAAGTTTAAACAAAAGAAGCGAGACTTTGGATCTGCGAATCCAAAGCAGGGGAAAGGTGCCCCTAAACCACAGAACAAAGGACAAAGCCAAGGCGGGACAGCCCAAGACAACCAGCCGAAGCTGCAAGCAAAGAACAGTGCCGCGAAGCCGAAAAAGGACACTGGAAAATGGTGCGAGTTCCATAAGAGCTCCACTCACAACACAAGTGAGTGTCGGGCCAAGCAGTCACTGGTGGCTGAGCTAAAGGTTTCAGAATCAGATGCATGTTCCGACTCTGAGTCAGAACCCGATAAGGGGTATGAAAAGGGAAGCAAATCATTGATGCGGATCCCAACGCCACTGTTGCTACCGCAAAGATCCAGAAAAATGAACCCGAAGATCCAGAGGAGGAGGAGCGTCTCTTCCACTCCCAGATGTGGGTAAAGGGCTCCCCGATACAGTTCATTGTTGATAGCGGGAGTCAAAAGAACCTCATTTCGGCAGAGGTCGTGAAGCGGTTGGGCTTACCGACCACAGCACATCCACAACCATACACCATTGGGTGGCTTCACCAAGGACGAGATCTTCGCGTGAGCCAGCAGTGTCGCCTTCCATACAACATCAAGCCCTTCACGGATGAGGTATTGTGTGACATTGCTCCCCTTGAAGTTTGTGATGTATTACTAGGACAACCATACTTGTGGAAGCGACATGCTGTGTATGAATCAAGGCCCCGTGCTGTTATTATTACATTGGGAAATAAGTTGTTCAGGATACCAGAGGTAGCACCACCTGCCGCCATCTCTTTGATTACTGCAAAACAATGCAGTAAGATCATTTCCAAAACCAGGAAATTTGTTTTCCTGATGATACGCCCTCAAGGAAAGAAGAAGACAGTGGCCGCGGCCTCCAGACGGGGTCCCTCTGCACGACAACTACAGATGGACAAGGTTGTGGAGGAGTACGAGGACATCTTCACCTCCCCTGCAGGGGTTCCTCTGCACTGTCAAGTCAAGCACTCCATCGATCTGACCCCAGGTGCGCCGCTACCCAATGGACCAATTTATCGGCGCTCCGTTCTGGAGAACAATGAAATCAAGAGGCAGATTCAGGAGCTCCTGCAGAAAGGTCACATCCGTCCGAGTTCATCGCCCTGTGGGAGCCCGATCGTGTTGGTACAGAAGAAGGATGGGACGTGGAGACTCTGTATTGACTATCGGGCGCTGAACAAGATCACTGTCCGTAATAGGTACCCGATCCCGCGGATTGATGACCTCCTAGACCAACTAAAGGGGGCGAAATATTTCAGCAAGATCGATCTGAAGTCAGGATATCACCAGGTACCAATCGAACCCTCTGATGTGTGGAAGACTGCCTTCAAATCCAAGGAGGGCCTTTTCGAATGGTTGGTCATGCCGTTTGGATTGACGAATGCTCCTGCAACCTTTATGAGGCTAATGGATGACATCTTGCGGCCATTCACCAACTCCTTTGTAGTAGTATACTTGGATGACATTCTGATCTTCAGCCAGAGTTGGGAAGAGCACCTCCACCACATCCGACAGGTTCTCCAAACACTGCGGCAACACAAGCTATGTGCCAATTTGGAGAAATGCACTTTTGGCATGACCCAGGTTCAGTATCTGGGATACATCATTGATGAACAGGGGGTGCATGTCGATCCAGCCAAGATCCAAGTCATTCGGGATTGGCCCTCTCCAACCACTCTAACAGAGCTCCGCAGCTTTCTAGGTCTTGCCAACTTCTACCGCAGGTTTGTGTTGGGGTTTTCTCATATTTCTTGGCCCTTGAGTCAAGTCACCAAGGGAGGGGCGAAAGCAAAATTCTTTTGGTCTGAATCTCAACAGAAGGCATTCATGGAGTTGAAGGATCGCCTCTGCACGGCACCAGTGCTCGCGTTACCAGATTTACAACAACCATTTGAGGTCGAGACAGATGCCTCTGACTATGCTATTGGGGCAGTCCTTACTCAACATGGACATCCAGTGGCATATCACAGTGAAACACTTTCAGACACAGTCCGAAAGTACCCCACTTATGATAAAGAGATGTATTCCATTGTACAGGCCTGCCGACAATGGAAGCATTACATTTTGGGGAAGGAAACGGTCATCCACACAGACCACCGACCCCTGCAGTTCATACAGACCCAAGGGAAATTGCAGAATGATCGCCATCAGAAGTGGTCTACATACCTGCAACAGTTCCACTTGAATATCAAGTATAAGAAGGGCAGCACCAATAATGTTGCAGATTGCCTCAGTCGACCACCGATCATGGCGCTAACCACCGTGCTCAACTCTTGTGGGCACGAGACTTCTGATTGGCCACTTCTCTACAAAAGCGACCCAGAATTCGGCCACACATACCAGACACTCTTGGAGGGTCGGCATGTTCCAGATTTTCACCTCCAGGATGCCCTATTATGCCACCTCGGTCACCTTTGTGTTCCTTCAAGCGAGCGTGCCAAGATGATTTGGGAAGCACACTACAGTCGGGCTGCTGGGCATTTCGGGGTCGAGAAAACAGTGGCAGTACTGCAAAATTATTTCTATTGGCCGAATCTTCGACAGGATGTTGGGAAGTACATCAGATCATGTACTGCCTGTGCCATTGCCAAACCGACCATTAAGAAGCACGGCCTCTATACCCCGTTGCCTACCCCTAGTCGACCTTGGGAATCCATCTCCATGGATTACATGTCAGGCCTTCCTTCCACTAAGCATGGAAATGACTGTGTTTTTGTGGTCGTCGACAGGTTCTCGAAGATGGCCATTATGGCAGCCTGCAAGAAGAATATCACAGCAGAAGCCACTGCTAAACTCTTCTTTGAACGAGTGTGGGTGCACTTTGGGATCCCACAGTCTATCATCTCAGATCGGGACAGTCGGTTTCTCAGCACATTTTGGTCCAGTCTCTGGTCAATGCTGGACACCAAACTCACGAAGTCCACAGCCTTCCATCCTCAAACTGATGGCCAGACAGAGGTTGTCAATAGGATGATTGTGCACATTCTGCGCATGTATAACTCAAAGCATCCACGCACATGGGACGAGAGCCTCCCCTATGTTCAGCACAGCTACAACCGAGCTCTTCACAGCTCCACTGGCCATAGCCCTTTTCAGGTGGGTTTGGGATTCCAGCCACTATGCCCCATTGATGTGGCCATGCCACTTGCAGCTACTCACATAAATTCAGCTCATGTCCAGTCCGAAACAGATAAGGCCACCAGCTTCATTGAGCGCATCCAACATATTCGCCAGCAGGTCCATGACATTCTTGAGAAATCAAATGCCAAGTACAAGCAGCGACATGATCAACATCGGGTGCCACACAAGTTTCAGGTGGGCGACAAAGTCTGGTTGCATTTGCAAAAGGAACGCCTTACTGGAGCCTATCGGAAATTGAGACCACTCCGATATGGTCCTTACACCATTACTAAGGCTATGGGAGACAATGCATTTGAGCTCAGCATTCCCCCATTCCTTGGCCTGCACCCAGTGTTCAATGTGGACCGCCTTCGGCCATACTTTCCACCATTGCTAGACACATCCGACATTGCAGAACAGCTCAAACCCACAGAATTAAATCCAGATTGCATGGAACAAGCTGCAACTGATCGGATCATGGACACACAGATCAAGAACACTCGCCAACAGAATATCCAACTGTATCGAGTTGTCAAAGCAGGCCAACTCCTTCAGCAGGGCAAGTGGCTCACCAGGGAACAAGTTCAGCAAAAGTTTCCTCATCTCATGGAGGAACTCAACGCAATGGGGACCATTGCTTCCTAAGGGGGAGGAATGATCCAGGTGGATATTGGTGGCCACCTGCCAAGTCCACCTGGACCCCCACCATTGTTTCTCTCAGCATTTTCAGTTTCCTTAATTGTAGCACAACTTACTATTTTTATAGCAGTTTTTCGGGTCCTGAACTTCTGGAGCCATTTTGAGGCCCTAAACGACGTTTTTTGGGAAATCTAGGGGCAACATGGGTCCATGGTCTGATGTTTCCCTTCCGAAAGTGGTAGTGCTCGGATAGATCTTTCTAACGAGCTATTGTACACATCAAACGGAGATCGTATGTCAAAGTTACGACCCCGGGAAGTTGATGTACCAATTTACCCAAACGGGGCCCACAGTTTTTCGTTTCATCTCCTAGCGTTAGGTTTTGGAATGTTAAGGGTTTTCCATTGTTTCTCAACAATAAATAGGCCTTCGAGCCTCATTGTAACTCAGTTCAGAGGCATGTAGCCACCACATCTCTTCTCAGAGATAAGCTACCATCGCCCTAGCTGGTTTATTTCCATTTCTGGTTGTAAGCATATTTCAGTATTTTCCATTAATGAAATGAAGTATTATTTCCGCTGAATCTTTGTGTATATGGTTATCTCTGTAATTTGTTGCGTTCCTCTTTAAATCTGGATCAGTGGTATCAGAGTGGTCTGCTTTTTCTTTGTTTTTCTTTGCATGTCCCCAACAAGGTCGGGATATAAGGAGTTAGGGCTTGAACTCGTCGAACCTTTGCAAGACCAGCCTCGCAAATCCCGACGGCCTCCCATGGCGGATGAGAAGAAAGACGAGGGGGCAGGAGATTCCATCAAAATCTTGCTCGAAGAAGCCCTCGAGCGACAACGGAACGTGATGATGGACAGCTTTGCCCAGATCCTTCAGCGGCTACCCAGAAGCGACGCAACGGCTTCCAGCAGCTACTCTGGAAACGCCAGGCCCTTTAAGGTACAAGTTAATTTTGAAATCCCCATATTGGAGGGTCAGATAGACGTAGATGCTGTAGATAAATGGTTAAATCTACTAGAGGGTTATTTTTCTGTTCATGAATTTTTCAGTCGGGAAAAGATTGTTTTCGCTCTTCTCAAAGCAGGCCCCCACGTCAAGGATTGGTGGGAAACCTACTGCGAGCAGAAGGATGAAAGTACTGGCTCACTATTTTCAGCCGCACCCACCTGGAATTCATCCCAGTATGCCATCAAGGAGCAGTACTACCCTGTCGGAAGCTATGAGGATGAATACATAAAGTGGACCACACTGCGGCAGGAAAGGGGCCAAGACGTGCCAGAGTTCACCAATCTTTTCCATAGCCTTTGCACAAAGTTGGGTATCAAGGATTCGAAGCAACATTTGATACTCAAATACCGTGGCTTCCTGCACAAGTACATCCAGGAAGAAATACAATTCCTGAACATCTCTTCACTCGGCGTAGCATACCGATATGTCGTCAAGGTTGAGCAGAAGTTTAAACAAAAGAAGTGAGACTTTGGATCTACGAATACAAAGCAGGGGAAAGGTGCCCCTAAACCACAGAACAAAGGACAAAGCCAAGGCGGGACAGCCCAAGACAACCTGCCAAAGCTGCAAGCAAAGAACAGTGCCTCTAAGCCGAAAAAGGACACTGGAAAATGGTGTGAGTTCCATAAGAGCTCCACTCACAACACAAGTGAGTGTCGGGCCAAGCAGTCACTGGTGGCTGAGCTAAAGGTTTCAGAATCAGATGCATGTTCCTGTAGAAATTTTGAATAATATGACACATATTCACAGAGATTATCCTGATTATACACTTATAAGCGGAACATGCATAATACATAACCTCCTCTACGTTGATCATCAATTTACAGAAGCAGAAACATTCACAAGCACACATAGAAGCATCAATCAAACTCATTAACACAGTATGTATCCCGGGGAAAGCATCTCGGTAAAAACCCCAACAATCTGTATATTATATTGATTGAATCATGTAACATTACAAAGTACAATGCTTATCACAAGCAATCCAGTACCAGCTCCACCTGTTACACACAATACAGCTCAGATCTGATCTCCAAATCTGTTCCACTGCTTGCCTACCTCCACTGCTCAATACCTGCTCAAGAACTGATGAGAATGGCTTCCCAAACTCGTATTTCACCTGAAAAATAGTCACTCACACTTTTTTGGACGTGAGCACAAACTATAATGTGGGAAAATACGTGAGCAAACTCATTGGCATACTCAATCCCTTTATTGTGCAAGATCTGGTGCACAACTATAGTCACAACTGATAGCAATCTGATTCTCTAACACTTGTCCCTGTTGAACTGAACATGCACTGACATGAAACTGAGTTAACTGATGTATTCATTAGTTGTATTATGAGTTAATAACTTGTGAATTAATTAATAACTAATTCACCCAACTCATCTCTAGTCTATTTTCCAGTTAGACTAAATACAACCAGTTTAACAAAGCTAAACTGAACACAACTCCATCAACTCCACCAAACTCAACTGATTGAGTTCTAACTGAAGTCATGCATGCAAATATTAGTCATCCCATAGGTAACCACGTATTTCCCTCTAGGATCTGCATGTACCACATCCGTAGCTCATCCTGAAGTGCTCCAAGAGAATAAGATTAAGTTTATAGTCCAAATATTATTGTGAGATAATAATATTTGACTTTTCTATTTTTGACTTTGATCACTGACACTGTGATCACTGACACTGTGATCACTCACACTTTCATCAAAAATAGAATTCCATCTATTTTTTTCCCAACTTGATCAATCATCCATAAACAACAACCTGTAATCCATAGACATGATCCATATGTCTAAAAATAGACATAGTCTAAAAATAGACTTGCGCCAAAAATAGCCTGTGGGCCCACTTAGTGGAGGTGACTCTTTTCACTAAGCTCCATCATCTTGTTGCACTCTCAACAAGCATTTCTTGTTGCACACTTTTCAACACTCCCTCTCAACAAGAAAGGCTTCCTCTCAAATCCGATCCTGTAACTCTGGAATGTTCTCCATGCAACACATCTGGCCGGTCCACTTGCTCTGTCATGAAAGTCTCTGACTGCTATTGTCTCTGTCGACTGAAACTCTACATCTCTATGCTCTTCAATATCTGACTGCTCTAGCCTCTGTCACTTTGATCTCTGACTACATCCGTGCTGCTGCTGGTTCTATCTCCCAGCATTGCATCCGCACTGCACCTCCCAACAGACCTCCCTGTTGGGATAAAAACATCCTCTGATGCTGAAGCTCTACCTGCTGCTGACAAGTGCTCCCTCTCTGACATCTGTGCTACTGCAACATCTCCATGCATCTCGCACCATTGCACACCTCTCTGTGCCACCTAGCACTGGGCAAAAAACTTGTGCCTCTCGCATTGCTACAGCTTGCTAGCTATGCGCTGTCCTGGGATTCCCTGCACTGTCGCTCTCTCTACCGCTCCATCCGCATCTGTCTCTACCCAATCAGTCAGTTCCTACTACTACACATCTGGGGCTCCCGTAGCAAGGTCTCATCCAAGAGGTTGGGTACCTCAAGGATCCTGCCCCTCCTCCTTGGGACAATCAATCCACATCACCCCACCTCCTACCTGGAGGTATGGTTGCATGCGATCCCTCAGCCCACCTGGCTCGAAGTTTCCCGCTACTGGAGGTCTCTAGATGAGTAGATGTCTCTACTTTATCTCCTCTCAGCTTCCCTTGTTGTGGCTCCTCCACAACCTCCTGAAGCTGCTGCACCAATCGTGGCTCCTCCACAATCGTCTGAGACTTCTTCTGGCTCTGCATGTTGAAAGGTAATGTATGCTCCCTCTCAACCACCAAGTCTCCATCAGTTGTCTCGCTGCTCAAGGCTTTGCATGCATCTTGAACCTCAAGAGCATACATGTTCCTGACCCATGAACCAATCTCATGACAATGAAAGAATCTCACCTTCGACTTGTCAACCTTCTTCCCATCACTGGAAGAACAAGATTCGGAAAGAGAACCCTTCTCCTTCCCCTTCTTCACCTTACTTGCTAAGGCACAGTTCTTCTCATCCTGCATGGATGAAGAACCATCTCTGGTGCTCCGTCTAATCTCCTCCTGCAAAAGATCCGACCAAAGTCTCTCCCATCCTGGCAGTTTCTCCCTTCCATTCACCGAGTCCTGGTAGCTATGCCAACTCTTAGGAAGGTCAAGGAGTGCTAGACTCACCATCCTCATTCGACAGTCACCCCCACACTTCCCAGCTCATCCCAGCATTGGGTGAACTTCATGAGATACTGGGGCATACTGTCTCCATTCTCACACTGAATGTTTCTAAGTTTTATCTCTTGCTTTGGAATTAAATTCGAATTCCACCAGCACAAAACTCAACTGCATCCAATCTAAGATTCGTGGGAACACAATATTTCTCGTACAGAGATTGACTGTATGGGAACTCACCAGATATCTCACCTTCCAAAGGAAGGATGAATCCAGAGGCTACCTGGCCCGATTACAGACTCTGCCTGAAGAAATAGAATGTAAACACTTCCTGAATAGTAGATCTGATGATCAACAGCTCTGATACCATGTAGAAATTTTGAATAATATGACACATATTCACAGAGATTATCCTGATTATACAATTATAAGCGGAACATGAATAATACATAACCTCCTCTACGTTGATCATCAATTTACAGAAGCAGAAACATTCATAGGCACACATAGAAGCATCAATCAAACTCATTAACACAGTATGTATCCCGGGGAAAGCATCTCGCTAAAAACCCCAACTATCTGTATATTATATTGATTGAATCATGTGATATTACAAAGTACAATGCTTATCACAAGCAATCTAGTACCAGCTTCACCTGTTACACACAATACAGCTCAGATCTGATCTCCAAATCTGTTCCACTGCTTGCCTACCTCCACTGCTCAATACCTGCTCAAGAACTGATGAGAATGGCTTCCCAAACTCATATTTCACCTGCAAAATAGTCACTCACACTTTGTTGGACGTGAGCACAAGCTATAATGTCGGCAAATACGTGAGCAAAATCATTGGCATACTCAATCCCTTTATTGCGCAAGATCTGGTGCACAACTATAGTCACAACTGATAGCAATCTGATTCTCTAACACTTGTCCCTGTTGAACTGAACATGCACTGACATGCAACTGAGTTAACTGATGTATTCATTAGTTGTATTATGAGTTAATAACTAATTCACCCAACTCATCTCTAGTCTATTTTCCAGTTAGACTAAATACAACCAATTTAACAAAGCTAAACTGAACACAACTCCATCAACTCCACCAAACTCAACTGATTGAGTTCTAATTGAAGTCATGCATGCAAATATTAGTCATCCCATAGGTAACCACGTATTTCCCTCTGGGATCTGCATGTACCACATCCGTAGCTCATCCTGAAGTGCTCCAAGAGAATAAGATTAAGTTTATAGTCCAAATATTATTGTGAGATAATAATATTTGACTTTTCTATTTTTGACATTGATCACTCACACTGTGATCACTCACACTATGATCACTCACACTTTCATCAAAAATAGAAGTCCATCTATTTTTTTCCCAACTTGATCAATCATCCATAAACAGCAACCTGCAATCCATAGACATGATCCATATGTCTAAAAATAGACATAGTCTAAAAATAGACTTGCGCCAAAAATAGCATGTGGGCCCACTTAGTGAAGGCGACTCTTTTCACTAAGCTCCATCATCTTGTTGCACTCTCAACAAGCATTTCTTGTTGCACACTTTTCAACAGTTCCGACTCTGAGTCATAACCCGATAAGGGGAATGAAAAAGGGAAGCAGATCATTGATGCAGATCCCAACGCAACTGTTGCTACCGCCAAGATCCAGAAAAATGAACCCGAAGATCCAGAGGAGGAGGAGCGTCTCTTCCACTCCCAGATGTGGGTAGAGGGCTCCCCGATACAGTTCATTGTTGATAGCGGGAGTCAAAAGAACCTCATTTCGGCAGAGGTCCTGAAGCGGTTGGGCTTACCGACCACAGCACATCCACAACCATACACCAATAGGTGGCTTCACCAAGGACGAGATCTTCGCGTGAGCCAGCAGTGTCGCCTTCCATACAACATCAAGCCCTTCACAGATGAGGTACTGTGTGAAATTTCTCCCCTTGAAGTTTGTGATGGATTATTAGGATAGCCATACTTGTGGAAGCGACATGTTGTGTATGAATCAAGGCCCCTTGCTGTTATTATTACATTGGGAAATAAGTTGTACAGGATAGTAGAGGTAGCACCACCTACCGCCATCTCTTTGATTACTGCAAAACAATGCAGTAAGATCATTTCCAAAACCAGGAAATTTGTTTTCCTGATGATACGCCCTCAAGGAAAGAAGAAGACGGTGGCCACAGCCTCCAGACGGGGTCCCTCTGCACGACAGCTACAGGTGGACAAGGTTGTGGAGGAGTACAAGGAAATCTTCACCTCCCCTGCAGGGGTTCCTCTGCACTGTCAGGTTAAGCACTCCATCGATCTGATCCCAGGTGTGCTGCTACGAAATGGACCAATTTATCGGCGCTCCATTCTGGAGAACAATGAAATCAAGAGGCAGATTCAGGAGCTCCTGCAGAAAGGTCACATCCGTCCGAGTTCATCGCCTTGTGGGAGCCCGATCGTGTTGGTACAGAAGAAGGATGGGACATGGAGACTCTGTATTGACTATCGGGCGCTGAACAAGATCACTGTCCGTAATAGGTACCTGATCCCGTGGATTGATGACCTCCTGGACCAACTAAAGGGGGCGAAATATTTCAGCAAGATCGATCTGAAGTCAGGATATCACCAGGTACCAATCGAACCCTCTGATGTGTGGAAGACTACCTTCAAATCCAAGGAGGGCCTTTTCGAATGGTTGGTTATGCCTTTCAGATTGACGAATGCTCCTGCAACCTTCATGAGGCTAATGGATGAAATCTTGCGGCCCTTCACCAACTCCTTTGTAGTAGTATATTTGGATGACATTCTGATCTTCAGCCAGAGTTGGGAAGAGCACCTCCACAACATCCGACAGGTTCTCCAAACACTGCGGCAAGACAAGCTATGTGCCAATTTGGAGAAATGCACTTTTGGCATGACCCAGGTTCAGTATCTGGGATACATCATTAATGAACAGGGGGTGCATGTCGATCCAGCCAAGATCCAAGTCATTCAGGATTGGCCATCTCCAACCACTCTAATAGAGCTCCGCAGCTTTCTAGGTCTTGCCAACTTCTACCGCAGGTTCATGTTGGGGTTTTCTCATATTACTTGGCCCTTGAGTCAAGTCACCAAGGGAGGGGCGAAAGCAAAATTCTTTTGGTCTGAGTCTCAACAGAAGGCATTCATGGAGTTGAAGGATCGCCTCTGCATGACACCAGTGCTCGCGTTACCAGATTTACAACAACCATTTGAGGTCGAGACATATGCCTCTGACTATGCTATTGGGGCAGTCCTTACTCAACATGGACATCCAGTGGCATATCACAGTGAAACACTTTCAGACACAGTCCGGAAGTACCCCACTTATGATAAAGAGATGTATTCCATTATACAGTCCTGCCGACAATGGAAGCATTACATTTTGGGGAAGGAAACAGTCATCCACACAGACCACCGACCCCTACAGTTCATACAGACCCAAGGGAAATTGCAGAATGATCGCCATCAGAAGTGGTCTACATACCTGCAACAGTTCCACTTGAATATCAAGTATAAGAAGGGCAGCACCAATAATGTTGCAGATTGCCTCAGTCGACCACCGATCATGGCACTAACCACCGTGCTCAATTCTTGTGGGCACGAGACTTCTGATTGGCCACTTCTCTACAAAAGCGACCCAGAATTTGGCCACACATACCAGACACTCTTGGAGGGTCGGCATGTTCCAGATTTTCACCTGCAGGATGCCCTGTTATGCCACCTGGGTCACCTTTGTGTTCCTTCAAGCGAGCATGCCAAGATGATTTGGGAAGCACACTACAGTCGGGCTGCTGGGCATTTCGGGGTCCAGAAAATAGTGGCAGTACTGCAAAATTATTTCTATTGGCCGAATCCTCGACAGGATGTTGCGAAGTACATCAGATCATGTACTGCCTGTGCCATTGCCAAACCGACCATTAAGAAGCACGACCTCTATACCCCATTGCCTACCCCTAGTCGTCATTTGGAATCCATCTCCATGGCTTACATGTCAGGCCTTCCTTCCACTAACCATGGAAATGACTGTGTTTTTGTGGTCGTCGACAGGTTCTCGAAGATGGCAATTATGGTAGCCTGCAAGAAGAATATCATAGCAGAAGCCACTGCTAAACTCTTCTTTGAACGAGTGTGGGTGCACTTTGGGATCCCACAGTCTATCCTCTCAGATCGGGACAGTCAGTTTCTCAGCACATTTTGGTCCAGTCTCTGGTCAATGTTGGACACCAAACTCACGAAGTCCACAGCCTTCCATCCTCAAACAGAGGTTGTCAATAGGATGATTGTGCACATTCTGTGCATGTATAACTCAAAGCATCCACGCACCTAGGACGAGAGCCTCCCCTATGTTCAGCACAGCTACAACCGAGCTCTTCACAGCTCCACTGGCCATAGCCCTTTTCAGGTGGGTTTGGGATTCTAGCCACTATGCCCCATTGATGTGGCCATGCCACTTGCAGCTACTCACATAAATTCAGCTCATGTCCAGTCCGAAACAGATAACGCCACCAGCTTCATTGAGCGCATCCAACATATTCGCCAGCAGGTCCATGACATTATTGAAAAATCAAATGCCAAGTACAAGCAGCAACATGATCAACATTGGGTGCCACACAAGTTTTAGGTGGGTGACAAAGTCTGGTTGCATTTACAAAAGGAATGCCTTACTGGAGCCTATCGGAAATTGAGACCACTCCGATATGGTCCTTACACCATTACTAAGGCTATGGGAGACAATGCATTTGAGCTCAGAATTCCCCCATTCCTTGGTCTGCACCGAGAGTTCAATGTTTTCCGCCTTCGGCCATACTTTCCACCATTGCTAGACACATCTGACATTGCAGAACAGCTCAAACCCATAGAATTAAATCCAGATTGCATGGAACAAGCTGCAACTGATCGGATCATGGACACACAGATCAAGAACACTCGCCAACAGAATATCCAACTATATCGAGTTGTCAAAGCCGGCCAACTCCTTTAGCAGAGCAAGTGGCTCACCAGGGAACAAGTTGAGCAAAAGTTTCCTCATCTCATGGAGGAACTCAATGTAATGGGGACCATTGTTCCTAAGGGGGGAGGAATGATCCAGGTGGATATTGGTGGCCACCTGCCAAGTCCACCTGCACCCCCACCATTGTTTCTCTCAATGGGTCCATGGACTAATGTTGCCCTTCCCAAAGTGGTAGTGCTCGGATAGATATTTCTAGCGAGCTATTGTACGTGTCAAACGGAGATCGTATGCCAAAGTTACGACCCCGAGAAGTTGATGTACCAATTTACCCAAACGGGGCCCACAGTTTGGCGTTTCATCTCCTAGGGTTAGGTTTTGGAATGTTAAGGGTTTTCCATTGTTTCTCAACAATAAATAGGCCTTCGAGCCTCATTGTAACTCAGTTCAGAGGCATGTAGCCACCACATCTCTTCTCAGAGATAAGCTACCATCGCCCTAGCTGGTTTATTTCCATTTCTGGTTGTAAGCATATTTCAGTATTTTCCATTAATGAAATGAAGTATTATTTCCACTGCATCTTTGTGTATATGGTTATCTCTGTAATTTGTTGCGTTCCCGTTTAAATCCAGATCAATTTTTTAGACATTCTTGGTAATTTGAATGAAAAAATTGATATGCTAAGAATGCAAAACAGGAAAAAGGTTGATAATTCTACTTCGTTTATATTTTTCCCTAAATGTAGAAAGAAACATGATTTGCAAGAATTTCCACTTGATAACATTAGAATTTGTGAAGTCTATGTAGGATCACGTACTACTAAAGATTCCCCATCATTACCAGGGTTGAAGGCATTTTTCTAAGGAGAAAATAAAACACTGGAACAATCATGTTATGTAGCTCCAACAACACCATGTCAGCATCATCAACCTAGTATGATGCAAGATCTTAATTCTCAATTTCATGGTTATGCACAACAATCTCAAAGTAATTGACAAACACCCTTACTTTGGAAAACTTGGACATCTCAATCCCAACCTCAAAACCAACCTTGGAAACCTTTTCCATCTCAATCCAAACCTCAAAACCAATCTTGGAAAAAAGGTTGGCAAGGGCCTTACAAAGGAAATCAACCATATCATCAATATTTTCCTCACTATCCTTAATACCAATATCAATGTTATCAATACCATTCACCTCCACCACAACATCAGTTTCGCCCTTAGTTGACCTCAATTCAACCTTTACAATTAGAACCCACACAAGCACCCCAAAGATCTATTCCCACTCTGGTACCTTCACAACCATATTAGATCCCAAACAATAAAACACCTCAATCCACTTATAATTTTGAGGTATTGCAAAATGATTCTCCAACTGTCATTGAAGAACAACAACCAAAAGAAGAAGATTTAGATAAGGTCTAAGAATCATGGATTCCCATTGAAGAAGGGAAGTAGTTGGAACCTGGGATTGAAAATTTTCTTGCATGCCTATCATTGAAATCTATGAATGGGGATCACATCTCTGAAGTCTTTCATGGAATGATAGAAAGAAGCCAAGGAAAACATGATTACATTGAATCTTGGTTCAAGACAGTCATCAGATCCCAACACTCCATTCTTCAATATCTTTTGACATCATCTCAATCAAGGTAGTTGGTCTGTCATATATTGGCACATATCAAAGCATATCTTTCAAACATGCATATGAGTTTATCTATCATCTTATTACACACATGGTTCCATTGGAAGTATTCATATACTTGAACGAGATTTATTTTTCAAGTAGAGTAGGACATATACAAAATGTTAAAAAAAGTAAAGAGAAAAATAAGTCCTATTAGGAAAACTAGCTTGATGGTGCAATTAGACATGAGCTTTTCTTGAAAACCAGGCAACCCATGAGAAACATTCACAATAAGCTCTACAATTTTATGATGGTATCAATATTTTAATATGGTCCTTCAAATCACTTTTGGTTCTTTGCTCGAGTTGGTTGATGTGGGATTCCTTAAGGCCCACCTTCCAATAGATCTTGCCCCATCGACCGCAACACCTTATCTGGGATCAATATCAGATATTATTTCGAGCGCCTTGGAAATTTCATACATCAATGGCAAGCCTCATCGTTGACAACAATGGATAACAAAATGTCTCATGATTGTCAGATCTTGTAGGTGACTTGAATTCAACACATTCATTCATCCCCCTCAAGATGCACTAAGATACCTTGACACTCATTTACATTATTAATGATTTGTCTTGCATTGGTTAACAATGTTCATTATTGAATGTTAATCAAATCATTTATTTCCATGCTCCACTTCAGCACATTCATTCGCATGGTAAGAATTGTACCACGAATTTTAGTTTTGATGAAAAGTATATGGTTTTATGGAATCAACAACAACTTGCAACAATATATTTTATTAGTTTCTTGTAGTAGCATGTTCATCTTTTTGTCATTCAACAACAACATGATGGCACCACTACAACTCTTCTTCATTCATTTCCTTTTCAAGAAAATCAATAAAATTGGGTCCATTTCAGTCAAACATGCATCATGTTTCATGATTTCTACTTCAACATGCAACACACAATCCAAATCAGTGGTTCAGACTTAGAGAAAACAAATTTCAGAAGAAGAATAGAAATAACCATGAAAATTGACATTTTCTGCAACAGCTACAAAAAGTTGCAGTTTCTGCAGCTATTGCTGTAGCAACCTATTTTTTGGCTGTAGCAGCTTGTTCCAAGGTAGTTTTGGCACAAATATTTTAATATATTGGAGTAGAAATAATTTTTTTTTGGATATTGGGCTTCCTCAAAGTATGATAAATTGAATAAGACGTGGGAAAAAATAAAAAAAAGAGCAATTTTCCAGGACATTTCAATGGGGTTTTCAATGAATATTTTTAGTTTTCACCATTGTGCACACATCAATAAAAAATTTAGTATTTTTTCACAACAACGCCTTTTCTTCATCAAAATGGGATTCTGAAGGCGAGTGGCAGTAAAAAAGGAGAATTTGATTTATCATTTAAGAGAAATTGGAAAAACAATTCTACTACAAGAAGGGGACAAATTCTGTGGAACAAGGTCAAAGTGATGTTCAATGCATCATGCAATAGCAGGGTACCTGAGTCAAATCAATATCGAATAAGTGTTCGAATCATGTTCTTTTCTCCACCAATTACAAGAGGTAAACTTGAGGTAAAATCACTTATGAAGCTTTTCAATTTATTAAAAGTTTAGAAAATTATGATGAGGAACCACTATAAGTATAATGTTGGGCCCCTATAATACTAGTGATTACCCCATTACTATTGTAGTTGTACCCCTTATTAATATTTTTGTGCCCCTATTATCCCCATATTGTTATTACTGTGCCTCATATAATCCCTCTATTGTTATTTTTCTGGCTTTATATTATTATTGTTAGGTCCGCTGGGATATATTGTGACTCCTTAGACTCCTATAGATAGAAGGGAGGTTTTTTCATTTGAATCATCCAAGAATTGTTCATTTATGTAATGTAAAGGAGGTTGCCCCCTCAAAGAGGCTGAATTCTAAGGCGTTGATCTATCTTTTCTATCTTTTTCTTGAGCTGGTTTCATAACATTTAGTATCAGAGCTTTGGATTCTAGGGTTTCGCTACTCTAAACAGGTCATCGTGGAATTTTCTCTATAACTTTTTTCTGCGACATTTCAGAAGTTGAAAAAAACCCATTTTAGAATAAATCACGCTGAACCTCAGATCCAAATTTCAGAGCTATTCATGCTATATTTGCGGAGATATGATCTAAGGAAGTTGGTCTTTTTGCAGACTCCTGAATTACATTCCAAGCAGGTGACCTGGGGAAAAGCATCATAACTTTCTCTCTGGGGATCAGATTGAAATTTCATAGGAAGGTACAGAAAGAGGATGGACTCTCATTTTTTGTATGCATTTTTCAGATCCAAAGGTAGAAACAGTGACTCGTGGCAAGTCGTACAAGTTCGCTCTACTAAACTAGTCTATAATCAAGTCACTGTGGGAGATTTCGCATAACTCTTCCTTAGAGAATCCAATTTGGTTTAGAATTATGGCATTAGAAAGAGGACACAGAGGGCTACTGCAGTTCACAAATTCATATCTAGATGATTGGAAAGTACAGAGATACATCAGAGGCAATATCAAGCTCCTACAAAGTGAAAAAAGTGTGTAGATTTTCTTAAATTTTTGCTTAAGCTTGGTTTGAAAATTTATTTTGAAGGACTTCAAAGGGCATATTAGAGCATTATTATCAGTAACTGATGCCCCAAGGAAAGAAAATGCAAACACCTAGTAAGGAACCTGAAAGCTCTAGCATGACCCATGAAGAAGAGGAAGAAATGCAACATGATATATCAAAATTACAAGACCAAGTGCAACAACTGTCCCTTGCACAAAAAGGAACAGAATCTAAGCTGAATGGTTTAAGGAAAGGCGTAGAAGATAAGATGGATTGTTTAAAGAAAGGTGTAGAAGCTGAGATGAATTATGTGGAAGCTAAGATGGATGATTTGAAGATAGATTTGAAGATAGACATGGAAGAATTGAAGATAAATATGAATAAGTTGCTACAAGAAAGGGTCACTAATGGTGAAAGGGTAGTAAAGGAAACTCATGATGAGAACAAAAGAAATGTTAATCATGATTCCATAGACTCTAATGTTGGATCAAAGACCCACCATATTCCAAAAATCGATATGAGGAAGTTTGATGGCAAGGATCCCGCAACATGGATATTACAGATGGAGCAATTTTCGATCTCAATAATGTGCAAAACACACAAAAGGTACGTATTTCAACTTTATATTTGGAACCAAATCAGTTTGTATGGTATCAATGGCTTTGCTCTCGTAAACAATTTATCACTTGGGCAATTTTTACGGAAGAATTGATAGCACATTATGAGGATACAAAAAGCAACACTTTTTTTAGCCAATTGATAAGTCTCAAACAAAAGGGTTCAATAATGGAGCACATTGAGGAGTTCCAAAAATTGAACATAAGGGTAAAAGATATTCCAGAGGAGCATAGGATTGATGTGTTCATAGGGTCTTTAAAGGATAATATCCAACATGATGTTCGCCTTTGGGAACCTGATTCATTAGAGAAGGCATTCAGGTTAGCAAGAAAAATGGAAAGCAAAATTATGGCAACCAGGAAGCATACCACTCACAACTATAAAGACGGAAGTGTTGTTGCCGCTAGTCTTCCACAACCTATAAGGTTGACACCACAACAATTGGAAGAAAAAAGAGCAAAAGGGCTTTGTTACAATTGTGATAGCAAATACACTAAAGGTCATAAGTGTGCTGAGAAGAAATTATTCTACATAGATTGTGAAGAGGAAGAAGAAAAGGAGCAAGAAAGGTCAAAAGAAGAGGATATTCTCCAGGAACAAAGCCTAGATAAAGAAGAAATGAATCCGACCATATCTTGTAATGCATTGGTGGGAATTACCACTCCTCAAACCATCAAGATAGAAGGACAAATCAAGAAGAAAAAGGTAATAGTGTTGATTGATTCAGGAAGTACCCACAATTTTATTCATTGTAAGGTAGCAAAAGAATTGAATTGCTTCTTATATCCAGCACCAGAGTGTCAAGTGATGGTTGCAAATGGAGGAACAATAAATTGCTCTGGAAAGTGCCATAATATCAAGCTATCCATGGGAGAATATGTATTGACTAGCCCAATGCTTTCCATTCCAATGGGAGGTGTTGATGTTGTACTAGGAGTCCAATGGCTACAATCCTTGGGTACAATAGCTTTTAATTTTCAAGAACTTTTCATGAAATTTTCTGTGGAAGGAAAGGAAGTTGAATTAAGGGGTATTGCAGGGAAACCAGGAAAGATAATCAGCTCTAATGGTATGACAAAGCTTCTAAAAAAGGAACAAAGAGGTGTAATTGCACAATTATGTTCGCTAGATGTTTCCACATTGGAATCATCTATTTCTCCAGATCTCCAAAAAGTCTTGGACAATCATTCCAAGGTATTTGAGACTCCCAAAGGTCTCCCACCTATCGTGATCATGATCATGCTATTCATCTGATTCCAGGAAGTGTTCCTCCAAACATCAGGCCGTACAGATATCCCTATGCCCAAAAGAGTGAAATTGAACGTATGGTTGCAGAAATGCTAGAGGCTGGTATAATTCAACCAAGTCAAAGTTCTTTCTCTGCTCCAGTAGTATTGGTGCACAAGAAGGATGGATCATGGCGCATGTGTCCGGATTATAGGGAGCTCAACAAGCTCACTATTAAAGATAAGTTTCCCATTCCTGTCATTGATGAATTACTGGATGAATTGCATGGATCAATTTACTTCACCAAGTTGGATCTTCGTTCAGGATATCATCAAATCAGAATGAAGATTGAAGACATTCTGAAAACAACATTTAGAACTCATGAGGGTCATTATGAATTTTTGGTCATGCCTTTTGGCCTTACCAATGCACCTTCAACATTTCAAGGTTTGATGAATTCAATTTTCAAACCATTCCTTAGAAAATTTGTGTTAGTATTTTTTGATGATATACTAATCTACAACAAGTCTTGTAAGGATCAACATGTTGACAGGGTGCTACAACTATTGGAGGAGAAACAATTATATGCAAAAAGATCCAAATGTTTCTTTGGAGTACAAGAGGTGGAATATCTGGGTCATATTGTATCTCATGAAGGAGTTAAGGTAGACCCTAGCAAAATTAAAGCCATTAAGGAATGGAAAATCCCACATCCATAAAGCATCTGCGAGGATTTCTTGGTTGACAGGGTATTATCGCAAGTTTGTTAAGAATTATGGGAGAATAGCAGCACCTCTAACAACATTATTGAAGAAAGATGCATTTTCATGGACTCCAGAAGCAACAAAGGCCTTTGAACATCTTAAAGAGGCAATGTGCCAAGCACCGGTCTTAGCTACACCGGACTTCACAAAAACCTTTATTGTGGAATGTGATGCTTCAGGAAATGGAATTGGTGCTGTTTTAATGCAAGATGAAAGACCCATTGCTTTTGAAAGTCGTCCAATCAAGGGAAAGTTTTTACACAAAGCTATTTATGAGAAGGAAATGTTGGCAATACTCCATGCACTTAAGAAATGGCGACCCTACCTAATGGGAAGACACTTCAAGGTAAAAACGGATCATGATAGCCTTAAATACTTTTTAGAACAAAGATTATCCTCTGAAGAGCAACAAAAGTGGGTCACAAAGATGTTGGGTTATGACTTTGAAATCATCTACAAAAAAGGGAAGCAAAATGTGGTGGCAGATGCACTCTCAAGAAAGGATGAGGATGTGGAAGCATTGTTGTGCGCCATTTCTATTATCCAACCAGATTGGATAAACGAAGCAAGGGAGGAATGGAAGAATGACGAAGAAGTGTGGGCACTTATTCGAAAGTTACAACAAGATTCCAGTACGTCTGATACATTTAGCTGGAAAAATGATTCGTTATGGTACAAAGATCGCTTATACCTCTGTAAGAATTCCCAGCTAAAACAAAAGATTCTTATGGAATTGCACACTTCTCCCTTAGGAGGGCACTCAGGATTTTTAAAAACTTACCACAGGGTTAAGAAGGAATTTTTTTGGGATGGCCTTAAATCAGATATTCAAAAGTTTGTGGCAGAATGTTTGGTTTGCCAACAAAATAAAGTTGAAACAATTAAGACACCGGGTCTATTACAACCTTTATCCATTCCAAGCCAACGTTGGGAGGAGGTTTCAATGGATTTTATCACAGGTTTACCCAAGTCTGAGGGAAAGAGTGTCATCATGGTGGTAGTTGACAGACTTACCAAGTATGCACACTTTTGTGCATTATCACATCCATTTAAAGCCAGTACAGTTTCTACTGCATTTATGGAAACAATTCAAAAGCTACATGGAAACCCAAAGATTATTGTAAGTGACAGAGATCCCATTTTCACTGGAAATTTTTGGACAAAATTATTTTCTTGTCTTGGTACTCAGTTAGCTCATAGCTCATCTTATCATCCTCAATCTGATGGGCAAACTGAGATAGTAAACAAATGTTTGGAAGGATATCTTCGTTGCTTTGTATCTGATAAACAGACACAATGGGTCAAATGGTTGCCTCTGGCTGAATGGTGGTATAACACTTCCTTCCATACAGCAACAAAAATGACCCCATTTATGGCACTTTATGGGTATCAACCACCATCCATCACATCATATTTAAGAGAAAATTCTAAGGTTCAAGCAGTGGAACATCACATTGAACATCAACAACAAGTCCTCCAACTCTTAAAGGATAACCTCGTGTTGGCACAAAATAGAATGAAACAACAGGCAGATCAACATCGCAGTGAAAGAAGTTTTGATGTAGGTGATTGGGTATTCCTATGGCTACAACCATATAAGAAAATGTCCCTCAAGCAAGCTAAGAAGGATAATAAATTATCACCAAAGTATTATGGTCCATACAAGGTGTTGCGAAAGATTGGTACTATGGCATACAAATTGGAGCTTCCTGCAGCTTCTCGATTGCACCCAGTTTTCCATGTTTCATGTTTAAAGAAGGTTATAGGCAACAAGCTCCCAGTTCAAACAATATTGCCAGAACTTGACGAGGAAGGAAAAATTATATTGGAACCGGAAGCAGTCACAGAAACAAGAACTCGACAGCTACGAAATCGATCAATTTCGGAGTATCTTATCAAGTGGAAGAACTTATCTGCTGAAGATTCCACATGAGAGGATGAGAATTTTATATAGAAGCATCCAGAACTACTCAAGCGTTGAGGACAACACTTTTTTGAAGGAGAGGGGCATGTTGGGTCCCTATAATACTAGTGATTACCCCATTACTATTGTAGTTGTACCCGTTATTAATATTGTTGTGCCCCTATTATCCCCATATTGTTATTACTGTGCCCCATAGAATCCCTCTATTGTTATTTTTGTGGCTTTATATTATTATTGTTAGGTCGGCTGGGTTATATTGTGACTCCTTAGACTCCTATATATAGAAAGGAGGTTTTGTCATTTGAATCATACAAGAATTTTTCATTTATGTAATGTAAAGGAGGTTGCCCCCTCGAAGAGGTTGAATTCTAGGGCGTTGATCTATCTTTTCTATCTTTTTCTTGAGCTGGTTTCATAACATATAACATCCTTACATTTTTCGACCATATCTTTCATTTTGCATACCACTCATACCGTCAACCATCCCTTTCAATTTTACTCATTTTGATTTAATTTTCCTTTGTTCAAAAAGAAATCTTTATGACAACAATATACACTCAGGATACAAGGCAACAATAGATGAATTCAGAACTTGGTAAATGAAGACAATTTCAAGAAGAAACATAGAACATTTTTCTCACTAAAAGTTTATTAGGGAATCAATAGGGCTAGTAAAACCAATAATATGAAACCATAATACAATCTATTCTTATGGTTTTGTAAAATTCCTGTAAGAGGCTTCGAAATTATTTCTTTGAATCCAAATTTTTGTTAATGAGGCATTAAAGCAGGTTGTCACATCAAATGTTAGAAGAGGTGTTGACATCAAGATACTCTTTCTGGTAATTGACAGCAATCGAGCAACAAGTCTTGAGGACCAAATTTAATTACCTTCAAGACTATAGGTATGACATAATAAGAAGTTGAATGGGTATTTTAATGAAGTGCTTCATTAACTATCTTCTAATTTTCAAATGAGGGCTACTAGATCATTTCATGGGTATTATAATTTAATTATAATACATATTGCATTTACCTTTGAGAATGATGTATTGGAGTGGTTTGATGTTCTTAGAAAGAGACACATTTATACACTTGAACATTGATTCCAACATCATATATCAAGTATAAAAACGCTTCAACAACATGATGATCAACAACATCAAGGCCACTTACATCAAATACCGGTTTTGTAAATATCTTTTCAAAAGAAATGTAACATTTGATTTGTTTCTTTGAAGTAAACTACGAAACATAGAACATATGGAAATTGAAAATATATCTCACTTATGTTGTATGGCCTTTCCAAATCGATCATAACCCATTAAAACTTATTATATCTCAGATATCTTGTTTTTCAAAAGATGAGCATGTTGCAAGGGTGAAGAATTCATTTGTTTTTTTCACCTGGTTGACTTTGTTTTGATCCTTTTTTTTACTTCATAAATGCACTCCATCCATCCGTTCGTATCAATAATACTGTCATTTGTGCATACAAATGTTATATGAGAAACAATGTTACAAGAACAAGAATTCTAAGTTAGAGGTCCATAATTCTATTGTTTTTGTATGTTTGTTTATTGAACAAGTTAATTTGTGTTAAGTTGCAAAATTTGACATTTTCTAACAGCTCCCAAATTCTGAAGTGAAATCAAAGGCTGATGAACTGAGTAGTGGCCTAGAAAAGCTATAAGATGGAGAATGTAGCAAAAGGGTTGAGAAATTATAACCACCATTCATCACAACAAAGAATCACTCTTGTCACTCTAATAGCTGAGTTAATGCCTTATCGAGTGGAAGAATACACGACAAATTTAAGTGACAAAGCATACTAGACAACTATTCAAGTTTGTTAAGAAATGGTGTAAGAAAGCCAGGTCATTCCCAAAGATACATTATGGAACAAATATGTTGATCAAATTTTGTTATTTTCTTTAATTTTCATGAGGACATGGAAATTTATTACCATGGGGGAGATTTTGGGCCACTGATTTGTCATCATTTCACGATTATTTATAGTCACCCTTTTAACCATTTGTGCCATTTTCTTTCATATGTCGCTTACCCCATTTCCCACAAGATGTTGTAAACACCTCATAAATATTTCCCACACTCAAAGTGGCTAATTTCATAATTTTTATTTTCTTTTAATGAATTAATTAGGATTATATTTGGTTTTACTAATGATAGTTTGGTCAGTTCAAGTTTCTGTAGTTTAGTCAAGTTTATGTGGCTATCTCCATGGTTGAGGTAATAGCACCACTCTATAAGGAAATCCAGCACATGGAAATTATTTCTAAAATTTCCAATATGGATTTTTATTGGTCAAATTCCACCCATCTCGCACATGTGGACCTCCAGCAAGAAATCAAAGGAAAAACTCAACTGTTTTGACCAGTCAACTTCAACCACATTTTCTTAACAAATAAAAATGAATTTTGAAAAAAAAAACATGAGTTTTTTTTCAAAACGAGCCCAATTAGGATCTTCACAAGAAGTGTCCTCAAATTCATTATTATTTTAAATATTTGTTGGGTTCCTTGGATCCTTATTTTTTAGATTGTGTGAGATAACAATGCACCAATGTGTGAATTAATGCCTAGTCAAGCAAACAGAGGTTGGAATGGGTTGTGCTTCAGTAAATTCATGGAAATGATGTTTCTTTTTTGTTCTTATTCTTAGCCATAATAATATCAATGAAGTTAGAATGTAAACTCTATATAAATTATTTAGCTAGAGGCAAATGCTAGTGTTGGGAATTCTGATTTATCACTGCAATATTGAAACTTTGTTTTAAAAATTCTAGTAATAAAAAATTTGTTTGTTGCATTAATGTAATTGTTTATTAACAAATATCTTCTCTTCATCTAAGTTTTCAACACCTCGCAGTCCTCAAGAGTACCCCTTGGAGATCTGTGAGAATAGTATAAATGTTTTCCATTTCTTTCATTTAATTTCTTTATGCTCCGTGCTTAAGATAAATTTTTGTTTCATTTTAATGTTTTGTTCCTTTAGATTGAATTCATTTTTATATGCTTACTTATTTTCCTCTATTTTCTTATAGATTAAGCACTTGCAAATAACAAAAAAAATACAAAAACATTTACTTTCTTAAACTAGCTTTAAATAGAATCTCTATCAAGTTATTCTCATGCATGGTTTGTTTTATACTTAGTGATTGATTTTTCAAATAGTTTCTTCCACTAATTTCTCAATAATTTTCATTTCATTCAAACTAAAGTATTAATTCATTTGCAATAGAATAGTTTACTTCACATGTTCAATTTCATTATGTTGTAGCCTCTGCAACAGCCCCTCCAAAATTTGTGACCTAAGACTATAAATATAGGCCTCAACCAGCCATTTACTTAGTACCTTCACAAATGTTTAAAAATAACACAATGCAACAATGCCTAGCATGTACGACGAGGATGAAAAGTAGAGTGAAAGGTGATATAACAATGATAATCTAACCACTCGAGGAAAGAAATGATTGATGCCAAGACATGGAATGTATCAACACATAGATTTTTGACCATGAAATTGCAAGATATGTCAAGGCCACGAATTCTGGCTCGTATTAATTGTGATATTTATGTCTTATATTTCATCAAAGTACATTTTTTCTTAATGATTAATTTATGATTTTGTACATGTGTAGGATTCAAGTGGCGAAGGCAAGTCCCTGTCATTTATGCAGACACTTGAGCCTATTTGTTGCTAAAATGACCCAAAGGATCGTTGTTGTGGAAATACATGATCTTGGTCAGCAACAGATATTGAAGTCAAGCTAGCTCCAAGGCAGAAGGAAAGTAGAGATATATCGCCATCTTCTATAGTAGCATAGAACATGTTTGTGAATATGAAAGGTCATGTGGAATACCAAAAGTCACCAGGTAGATGAAAAGTCATGAGGAAGTTCAAGTGTCAAGGGTAGGCCAAGAGTCACTCTCACCCAATAAATATACCCTCATGCCTCATTTGTAAAGGAGGGGGGCTCTTGAGAGTGACTCTTTTGGAGATATATATACATTACTTAAGAGAATTTATGTCCTTTTTGTTGATACAAGGAGTATTTCTACGTTTCCACTATTGGATTCTTCAGATCTTTTATGTTCTAATGCCATGAGTATTTTCTTCACTTGATGGATCAGATGTTCCTAAAAGCTCTTTGATGTACGATTTCCTCATATGATGTCTCATACTCCAAACTTTGTGTTGCTTTGTATGAATGGTATTGCATTCACTAACTCTATGCTCATGCCGGTGAACTATTTCTGTGGTATTGGTATTGTCTGTTTGACTGCACCTTTGTTTATGCTCATAAATGTTTGATCATTGTCAACTAATTTACAATTGCTAAGCATTTTATTTGGGAAAACATGAGTCTTATTTGAAGGCTACTAACAATAAATTTACATAAGATTTATGTTGTTTCTATTATGGCTATTCATGGTTTATGTGGCGTAAAATATTTTTCAATTATTTCTTTGTATTTATTGAGGTACATGCTTTCAATTGAGTTTATATTTCGCCTCTTCCGAAGCAAGCTCAACAAAATTGAATGGCAGTGGGGTCTACATACCGGAAGGGGCCCTTATCACAAACGGTGCTGGCTCTAGTTGGGAACTTACACTGGGGAGGTCCCCCTTGCTGTTGGCAGAGAATTCCAGCTCGTCAACAGATTCATAAATAATTGACATTTCAACAATTATTTCATGCTTTACATAGATTGATTGATTATGCTTCTCATAGATTAAATACTCATGATTTCCATAGATTAAATTCTTATGCTTTCTTTGATTAAAATTCATGATTCCATAGATTAAAATTTGTAAGTTTTAGAACAAAATCTCCATGCTTTCATAGGGTAAAATGTCATGTTTTCTTAGATCAATAACCTCTATGTTTTTCTAGTTTAACATTAATTGTATTTAAAAGAACTTAGTACTTTAATAGTTTATATTAAAGAATACAATTTCCTTTTGAAGCTTCTAATTCATTTCAGTTATGCATAAATATTGAAAGCTAATCTCCTAACACATACAATGTAGTGTGCTTCAGAAGCTCACGTACTCAAATTGACATATAAATGCAAGTAATTTAAGATTCAATTAAATTACCCAACAAGAACCAAACCATGAAATTGGTTCATGGATGTCACAAAATCCAAAAAATTCACCAGGCATGGCACATGAAGAATGACAAGAGATGATATATGAGGATGAGAGAGAGTTTAGAAAATATTTCTATGATATGTCAGAGGTGGTGAAAGTGTTTTATAATGAGAGGACAACAAGGTTGCAAGGAGAAAGTTTAGATCATCCAAAAGGTAATGGTGGTGATGGGAGAAACTCTCAGCATCCACGTCCTCCTTCAACTCCATCTACACCTCAATCCTCACATCCTTCTTCACCTCCTTCATCTTATAGACCTACTCCTCCTCCATCTCCAAAATGACATGCTAAGTCTCATTTTATTAAGCTTGATGTCAAGTTTGAATTGGATAGGTACAATGGGGAAGTAAATCTTGAAAACTTGGATAATTGAGTTTGTAAAAATTATTTCTATTGCAAGATTCAAAATATTGTTGATGAAGTTACAAAGATCCAGCTTGCTTATCTTTGTTTGGAAAGTGCATCGCTCATCTGGTGGGAGTTTGGAACTCAATAATATTTGAAGAAAAGTGGTAAAATGATCTCTTCTTGGAATTATTTTATGGTTGGATTAAGAAGGGAATTTTATCCATGAACTTGTATGAAAAAAATAAATTATGCATTGGAAAATTTTTAGACAAGATAAAGGTTAATGTGTCCAAAGTCACACACAATAATTTATAGGAAGATCTTTAATCTTGGGTGTTGATTTTTCTTCACAAGATACTCTCCTTGAGTACATAGGTGGATCACATAGTTATTTCATACATATTATACTTATTTTTAATCCCACCAATCTATATGGAGTATGTGTTCAGGCAACTCATTTAGAATCAAAAGGCAAGAATGTTCCTCAAGAGACTAGAAAGAAGCATTCCAAATTTGGATACAAAGGATAGGGGATGTTTAAAGGAAAAAGAAAAAAGAATGCTACAATAAAGAAAGCAGGAGATAAAATTACCTATAAACATTGTCTAAAAGATGACCATGATGAAGACCATTGTTAGAAATTACATCCATAAATGAGACCAAAGAAGTTCAATAACAAGGGGAAGCAAAAGATTGTTGATACAACTCAACAAAATCTAGGATTTGATTCAGGTGATGAAACAAAAATCACAACCATGGGAATGAAAGGTATAACTTCTAATAGAAGTAATACCCTTTCTAGTAAGCCTATTGAAACTCAAAATAATAAAGAAAGAAGTGATTTTTTTCATATTAGGGTCATTAGATAACATACAAAAGTTGATACATTGTTTTATAGTGGATCCCAAGTCAATCTTATCTTTGAAGAAATTGTTAAGAAACTAAATCTGGAAACTACAACTCATAATAAACCTTACCCTTTGGGATGGGTACGTGATGATGCCAAATTACAAGTGACAAGAAAATGTAAACTCAAATTTTCCATCAAGGCTAGTTTTATAGATGAGGTAGAGATTAAATGTTGCACCAGTTGATATTTGTAGAATTCCTTTAGGGATTCCATATTTGTATGAACAAAAAGCCATATTCTATCGTAATTAGAAAAAATATCATACTTTTAAAAATTTAGTTGAGTATATTATTAGATCACATTACAAGAAGATGAACTTATCTCTTGTAAGTGTTGGTCAAATGAAAAGGCTTGTAAACGCTAGTGGCAATTTTGTGTTGTTGATGATTAAAGCTAAAAATACTATTGAATCTGAAGCTTTCATAGCATGTGATCCTAAACTAAAGCATGAATTAGTTGAATTTGTTAACGATATGACAATATGTTTCAGGAATTGAACGGTTTCCTCCTAAAAAAGGAATCCAACATGAGATTCACTTGTAGCAGGATGCACCACTTCTGAATATTGGCATGTATAGAAAGTGAGTTTTAGAGAATGAAAAAAAGTAAAGAGATGCTTGATAAAGGAATCATCGGGCCTAACATGTGTCCTTGTGGGCCTCCTATTGTTTTGGTTCCAAAGAAAGATGGTACATGGCACATGTGCGTAGATTTTCGAGCTTTAAACAAGATCATGATAAAGAATCACTATCCTCTTCCTCACATTGATGATTTGTTAGATCAGTTAAAGGAAGGTTTTTACTTTACTAAGTTAGATTTGAGAAGTGGTTATCATCATATAAGTATTTTTGAAGAATATATTTGGAAAATTTCTTTCAAGACAAAACAAAGTTTGTTTGAATGGCTAGTTATGTTGTTTGGGCTTCGCAATACACCCACAACATTCATGAGAGTTATGAATGATGTGTTGAGACTATTCCTTGATGATTTTTTCATGGTATACTTAGATGATATTCTGATTTTCAGTAATAGTGAATAACATGTCAAGCACGTGAAACAAGTTCTAGTTGTGTTGAAAAGGAAAAGTTTTATTTGAAGATGTCTAAGTGTGAATTTGGGAAAACCTCTTTGGTTTATTTGGATCATATTGTAGGAGGGGGTGAATTAAATATTTATCCCTTAAAAGTTGATGCTATTGTGAACTTGCCTAAACTCAACAATGTAATAGAATTTCAGAGCTTTTTGGGGGAAACCTAATATTGGAGAAAATTTATAGCTAACTTCTCACTCATTGCAACACAATTACATGCTTTGAAAAGTGTGAAACAAGTCTTTTAGTGGAGATGCAAGTAGAAGAAAGTCTTAGACACATTGAAAGAGAAAGTACAATACTAATTCTAGCACTTCCGGATATTAAGAAGCCATTTGAGATCCAAACCGATGTAAGAAATTATGATATGGCAGTAGTTTTCATGCAGGATGGTAAGTCAATTTTTTATCATTCTAAAACCTTTACTAATGCAATAATTAACTATCCAACTTATCATAAAGAGTTGTATGCTTTAGTATAAAGCATGAAGCAATGGAAGCATTATTTGATGGGTGAAGAAATGATTATTCATACTAACAATCAACCTTTGCAATATTTACAATCACAAACCAAGCTATAATAAGCTAGACATTTTAGATGGATGTGATTCCTACAAAAATTTCATTTGGTAATCAGGTATAATAAAGGTGTATACAACAAAGTTTCATATATGTTATCAAGGCCGATTATGAATTCCTCTGTTCTTCTTAAGCATAACTCAATCATGCATGAAAGGTATATTGAACAATATGCTCAAGATGACGATTTTAAAGATGTTTATGCAACTTTGAGTAAAGGAAATCATGTTGAAGACTTGGATTATCATCTTCATAACAAGTTGTTGGATCATCTTAGAAAGTTATGTGTTCCATAGGGTGAAATAGTTAATGTCATAAGGGAATCCCACACTTCTCTTATTGCTAGTCACTTTGGTGTAGACAAAACAAATGCTCAAATTCAAAGGTATTGTTATTGGCCTTGCCTGAATGAAATTGTTTCAAGATATTTAAAAGGATGTTCCATGTGTGCTACTAACAAGCCAATCAATAGGAAATCAGGTTTGTATACTCCACTTCCTATTCTTGCTCGTCCTTGGGAAAGTATTTCTATAGATTGTGTTGGAGGACTACCAATGTCTATGAAAGGTCATGATCATCTATATGTTGTTGTGGATAGTTTTAGGAAAATGTGTGTGTTCATGCAATGTAAGAAATAGGTACAATAGAACATACTTCAAATATGTTCTTCCAAAATGTATGGGTTCACTTTGGATTACTCGCTTCTATTATTTCTGATCAAGATTGTCAATTTGTTGGGATGTTTTGGTCAACTTTATGGGAACTCATGGACACCAATTTGAGGAAGACAACCACATTTCATCCACAAACCGACGATGAGATAGAACTAGTCAATAGAAACATAGTGCATATCCTTTAAGGATATTGTGGTAAGCATCCTAAACTTTTGGATGGGTATTTCCGTTACATCTAGTATGTCTATAATCATGCCAAGTGCTCATCTATGAAAGTATCTCTATTTGAAGCTTATTTGGGTTATTTGTCAAAGTCTCCTTTGGATTTTATCTTTGGTAAGGATATTGCAATAGATGGATATAGTGATGTGGACAAAGCCAAGCATTTAATTGAAGAAATTCAGCTAGTGCATCAAAGGGTACAAGAAAAGATAGAGAAAAGAAAAGCAAAGTACAAACCAAGACATGAAAAACATCGGGTTGATCATGATTTCCATGTGGGAGATTAAGTTTGGTTGTATATTAGCAAGGAAATACTTCAAGGGGAAGGTAAAAATCTCAGGCCAATAAAATATGATCCTTTCAAAATCTTGGAGAAGATTGGTAACAATGCTTTCCAATTAGATTTTTCACCTTACATCCAAATCTATTTTTTGTGAATATAGAAAATTTGAGACTGTTTCAGCCTCCAATGATCGATGACCATGAAGAGAATGTTCAGATTCCATCTATAGAATATTTTTCTTCTCAATATTTAAATGAGTTGCAGGAAGACTTAATTCTTGACAAGAGAATTAGAATTTCCCATAGAGGCAATGTGGAGTATCTTTGAGTGGGTCTCAAAGGCACCAAAGTAAGTAAATCAAGGTGGATTGAGATCAGAAAAGTGAGGGAGCTATACTCTCACTTACTTTCTGAGTAAAAACAAACTTTTGGTGGTCCAAAAGCTTCCAGTGGGGAGAAATGATCTAGGGCATCAAAAATATGTTGAAAAATCAAATTACTAAAATTCTCCTAAAACCAATGCAAAATTGTAGATATATTCCTTCTAATTTTAATGATGCTTGAATCACCTCAATCTGACACCGTATGAGATAGTTATCACATTTTAAAGTTCTTGAAAAGAAAATAGAAAGGTAACTTGCAGGGTTGGCTTCGAAGACCGTACGATGACATGGTGCTGATGTCAGTAGGTGACTATGCATTATAGTTATCAGGAATTCCAATCAGGATGCAACATGTGGCATGATCATACAAGGGTATTTAGCATGTTTTAATTGGTTCATAGGTTTGATTTGGAGCCAATTGACAGGCGCCACATGGCCCTATGAGAGGGCACCACGTGGCCCTATGAGAGGGTACCACGTGGCCCTCGAATTTTGTGCAAAATTTGGTTATGGACCAACCAACCTCATTGGGGTTTGACCCCATGACCTTCGAAAACACAACTGAATGCCTTACCAATACACCACATGCTTAGTTATTGTTATACGTTGTGGGCAAGTTATATTTAATGTGGTTTAGTTGGTAGTTTGGGGGGGGTAGGGGGGGATGGGTCGGTGGGCTCACTCGACTGACCCAGCCCTGAGTTCAATGTAGTGAATGTGACAAAGGGTTAAGTAGAGTGGGTGGGGCATAAGGAACCTAGCCCATGCCCTAGCCCAAGGTCCTATGTTATGACAGTAACAATCAACAAAGGCGTGAGGGGTAGGGGATATGGCCCTAGCCTAGAGTCATATTGCAACCATAAAACTATTGGCGGGAGGTTTGGGAAGGGGTGGGCATGTAGCACTTTTCCTATGCCTAGCCCCAAGTCACATTAATTTCCATATGACCTAGGGGTGGAGGAATAAGGGCCCGACCCTATTGGCATGCTTAACCATCCCATATTTTGCACTTTTTTGTGGAATTGTTGCCAAAATTGTGCAAATTCATTGCCTCACATGTCCGCCAAAGACAAAATTCATTGATAATCTTGAGAAAGGGTCAAATTTGTAGAGCAATTAATAGTGAAATGAAGAAGGAGGCCCAATTTGGCCATTTTTTAGGCTTTCTTAGCCTAAGAAGAGCCCATACAGGGGTTTTAGGGTGTTTCAGATACAATGGAAGTGTTATTTTTATAATTTGAGCATTTTCTTTGATATAATTTCAAATTTGAGTATATAATATAAACAGCCAACATTGGAAGCTAGACTCGAAGACATTGCCTAGGAGGGTTTAACTCCATCATCAGATTGTTATTTTTTGATGCTACACATTATCTATTTGCCACTGTTTAAATATACAAAACTTAAGTAAGTTTACTAAGTTTATATGCTTTTGCTATTTTGATTCATTTCCCACAAGACGTAAACAAGCTTGTAAAATTTGAGAAGAAAGCTTCAATTTTTAATTTCAGATCAAGTGGGATTGTAGATGAAGAGGGCCTTTTTAAGTTAGATTTGCTCGAACTTTGGAAATAATTTTCCATTTCCCCTAGTGTTATTCTCACATCCATGTGGTGTTAAATCATTTGGCGATGGTGTCGAAAGGTGACGAACATTTGGAGCCTGATATGATGCAATGGAAAAAAGAAGTGGAGTTTTTATTTAAGCTGCTAATGCATTGAATTGATCTTCAGACTCATTGAATGGAATTGTTGTAGACTGAGGGAGAGGCAAAGGAATCCCTATCAGAAGCAAAGTTTGAATGATTAAGGAAAAGGTGGAAAGGAAAATCACCAAGATGGAAGCAGACTTGATGTCTAGAGGAATAGTGCTCATTCGTGGTAGTCTATTTGCAGAGGCACATGAACTTATTTCTAGAAAATCAAGTTTCAACCTCAAAGAGTAGTGAGTGTTCTCTTGCGGGGGTGTAGCTGGTGTAGGGATGAGAAAATGTAAAGAGGACTCTAGTGTCGATAATGAGGAAACTGGGCCTTCCAAGCCTGCTTAATCTTTAGTTAATATATGTATTGGAAATGCGTTTTGTTGTTGGGTCAATTTTGTAGGATATATGGAAGGTTTCAATGTAGAATTCTAGTCCAAAAGTCTATAGAGGCAAAAAGACTCTGCTTTGGTTATATTGAAATGTAAAAGTAACGAAGATCATAAAATCATGTTTTGTTAAATCTAATGTAAATGGTTTTGGCCCTATAATCCAAACTTTATAATACAAAAGTAACAGTTCTATTAAAAAATAATAAATAAATTATATATATATATATATATATATATATATATATATATATAATTTTTTACTATTTATTTAGTATTAAATTAAAAAAAAAATGAGAAAATCATTACTTTTACTATTCAATCAAATATAATATGAGATACACATGTAAATATTTTTATTTAAATTATGTTAAACGATATTTTCTTATAATGGTAAAATGTAATCCCTTCCATATTTATAATATAATTTGATATATACTATGTAAAAGAGAAATAATAAAAAGGTATTTGAGCATTGATTGTAAAATGAGAAATAATAAAAAGGTATTTGAGCATTGATTGTAAATAAAATATTTTAGTTAGTTAGATTGTTTTTGTTTTTTTGTTTAGGTTTTATTTTTTCGAAATCGAAAATTATAAGTTTAAATTAAAATGTTAAAGTTAGTTTTTTACTAGGAAGACCCTATGTTTCATGTGCTTGTAAAGATCAATTGTTTGCATATATTGATTAAATCAGCCTCTAGCGTTCCTCGTCTCTGGAATCCAATCATTAAATCAATATATATATATATATATATATATATATGTATATATGTATATATGTATATATGTATATATGTATATATATATATATATATATATATATATATATATCTAAGAGGTAAACCCTATGAGTGGAAGCTTCTCCCTCAGCATAGGTTATCTCTTCGTCAATGGACCCTAGTGTGAGGACATGAAAGAAACCGGCAACTTCCTCCAAATGATGATGCATATGTTCACTAATCCTATCAGCCTTCTCTTCATAATAGTTGACATTCCTACAAAGTCGATCATGTTAGTGAGCCATGGAAGAGGGTGCAAAGGATATAGAAGGGCCAAATAAAAGCTAGCAAAAGAACAAGGATTTAGAAAATTGGGAATATCACCAAATAACTTGAGCATAGTGTGGATGGGCACCTTAACAAGATGAACATGCAATAGGTGCCACTGGCTGCATTAACCAAAAGGGAGAGGTAAAATTAAAGGTGAGCATAAAGAAAGAAAAGATGATAAGAACCCAAAGTAAGAGCCTGCATCGAGAGACCCTAGGTGCAAGAGCATGCAACAAAGTGGAGCAGACAAAGGATTGAAAGTGGAGAAGCACCGTAGGGGTACAAAGGGACCATGGAATGGTGTAGCGGGGGGGTGGTTCAGGTATGAAGAATATCCTAGACAAGGAGAAAGGATACTACTCCCAAAGGATGGGGCCAAGAATTGGGGGGGGGGGGGGGGGGACTAAATAGGACAAGGGCCAAGCAGAAAAAAATATGAAGAGTTAACCAACCTGGAGGAGGACAGTGAGTACTGAATGAAAAAAATTCTATAGAAAATACAAATATTAGCAATTTTGTTATGATGTTGTAGATGAGAGAGTGGAGTCACTCCATTGAACCTTGATATACCTTATTTAGAATTTAAATTTTTATTAGTCTAGTGCATGACAAGGTAAGACTGTATATTGCAACATGTAGAACTATTCCTAGTCACTATAAGTTCAAGTATCAAGTTTCTCTCCTCTCCAACTCTATCAAGAACAAGATGGAAATGAGGATGTGAGCTTGGATCCATGGGTGAAATTCTTCCCCGAAGTGATACCACATGAGTAGGAGTGTGATTGGCAAATGTAATGTATGGTATACAACTCATATCTAGATAAATAACTTCTAGAATGTCGCTAATTGGAGTGACGGTTTGCATGCTGGATGAGTAGAATGATAAATTTTATCATAGGGGTGTTTCGACACATCATCCGGTCCTTTGGCCAAGTGGAACATTGGCAATCCACTCCGTCTTCTTTCTTGATAGTCATCCTATCTAGGGAAAATATTTTTGTATTGGAATGATGAGAAATATGTTTATTTTTAAATTCTTATTTCGTACTTATATATTAAAAAATGGATTTGTAATTATGTCATTTGTTAGCATTTAAATAATTAATCATAATAAATTTTATTTCAATATTGCTTTAGTTTTAATACCTCTTCTTCCATAATTATCAAATAATTTGGAAAAATAATTTCAATGTTCAATTCATTTTTGTATTTCTTTATATAAGTAAATAAAATAATTAGGAATATATCATTTTTCCAATATAATTCATTTTTTGTTTGTGTATGAGGGTAGTTCAATAAATTATTGTTGTGTTATCAAGTAGTATGCAAGTTATGAAATTCAAGGTTCAAATCTCCATAAATCAAAACAACACTATTTCATTTTATATAAAATATTAAAAAATATGTCTCATTTTATATGAAATATTGATTTATACATTGTCACATTTAAATAACAAAAAAATTATTTTTATTCACGTTAAATATTTTTAGCTATATTTTTAAAATTTTATTTATACATGTAAAAATATATATAAATTAGTATTAAGAATTATTTAATTAATAAAAAATATATTTTCCCCTACTAATTTGAATATATATATATAGGAGTGCTTCCGTTTTTAGCAGCTACTTAAATTAACATTTTATTTATAATTATTTTTTGACTAATTATTATTAATTAGTTTTAAGGATAAAAGTCATTACATCCATAATCTTAAAGTTGTCATTAATATCAATTTGAGTTTAAATGAATAAACTAATCATTATTTCACTCAAACCTCTTTAAATAATTTGAATATTTTTTTATTACTTATCATTAAAATTGATGAATTTATTTAATATTGTTTTTTATAATTTATAAAATTTTAAAAATATATTTTATATATTAATGATTTGGTTAAATTTCATAAATACTTTTTTATTAATTATTATGAATTTTATTTAACTAATTTTATTATTTTTTTGTAAGTTTTGTAGGATTTTTTCTTCCCTTCATGAGTAATGCAGGTTATAATACTTTCTCATTGGGAAACCATATTTGTTGGCCACCCAAACGCATTATAAGCCATCCATAATCTTATAAGTTTAATTTTATCAAACTTAAATAACTACCAAGGTGCATCTACAATAAAATAACTAAAACAATACGTACTATTCGCCATTTACAACATATATATAGATAAAAAAAAAAAGTCATCAAACGTCCTAAACACTATTCATCTTCAGAGGACTCTCTATGAGCAGGGTCCTTACACTGGAATCAAGTAACTTTGATTGAAAGAGACACGGGAGTTGCTTCTCAGTATGACCCAAGTGAATATTCTGTTGTTGGAACTGGAATTAAATCAATTGCAAATCCTTCTAGATATCTTGGAGGCTAGGGTCTAACTTAGCTACATTGGTTGACACATTCATAATGGCTTTACTCATCAAATTCTTCATGAGCTAATACAAAGGAATTGTATGATTATACTGGGTGGTAATATGCCTCAGATCCATACCTAAGAGATGCCAATCCATCACCTGCATTTCAGTATTTATGCATTGGTTAAGCTCCAACTCCCAAGACGCGATCAACTGACGCACCTGCGCTGGAGTACCAACTGTAAAAGCTTGCACTACTTCCTGTTTAACCTGTACATCCGACCTTCTGCTCATTTTTTTCGGATGCATAACAGAGAGGGAGCCTTTACCACCTTTCATTTCTCTCTTCGTGTGACGAGCAGGCACAAGGGATCAAACACACCATCTTTCTTGTTATTAATTTAACTAAAAACTATACAAGCCCACAGTAAAGAAATGACGATTTGATTTTTTATTATTAAATTGGAGAAATTTTCCTTTTAATTTTTATATTATATGAAATTTAAGATTTTAAGAAAATAATTTTTATATAAAATTATAGAAATATAATTTTCTTTTTTATTTACTTATTATTAAATCTGAGGATTTTCTTTCTAATTTTTATATTTTGTGAAATTTAAAATTTTTAAAAATTATTTATTATATAAAATTATAGAAATATAATTTTTTATTTTTATTTTGATATAATATTGCTTCTTATTTTCAAAATTATATATATTCTCCACTAATAAAAATCAAAGAATTATGCTCACCGTTTTATTTATTTGTAACTATTTTCATGATTATCAAAAGAATAATATTTCAAAAAACCTTATTAGTTTTAATATAAAAATAAAAATAATATTAACATTAAAATGACGTTTTAATAAAAACATTTTATTAAAACAACTTAATACATTGGTCCATCCTCATGAACAATATATATAGAAACCTCCAACCATTCAAACATGACTTCTAAACTTTTGAGAATCTAAATTAAATTTATGTATTTATATAAATTTTATATTTAGCCGGGTGAACATGAATTTGTTACACAATTTATTAGGAAATTATGGTTAAAGAGGGCACAAACATGAAACTAAATGCAATGTACAATAAATATAAGTGAAATTTTATTTTTAATTAAGTTGAACTTAGGCCAGGGTTTAGCTCCAATATTGGATGGGAGAAATCTCTGCGTATTAGTGTGATGTTAAGCTCGGTCAAGATGGAAGGCTTTGTTGTTTATTTTAATTTTCCCAAAAGTAACTCCGTACGTATACCAATTGATTAAAAAGCCAATTCAAAAACAAATAATTTAAACCTAACCAGATTGGCTAGAGATAATCCGAAATTTTTATGGAGGAATGGCTTTAAATTGAAAAAAAATTGGTGGTGACAACAATGCTCTATAGAAGGGTTTTATTCCAGTGAAGATCGGAGTCCATAACAATTCAATTCAGGTCAATACAAACTTTCCCTCAGAGCTCTTATAAAAATGTAAAATAGCACAACAAATTAACATAGAACAGTGCACAAAACAACACGACATGAGTTAAAGTTAGCACATTTTGATCGTTACCCAAGCCATACGTGCAGTGGGGGAGAAAGCGAGTGTCAAGAATTCAATTAAATAATATTTTATTTTTATTATAGGTGATATAAAGTATTTAGTTTTACATTTGATTTGGTATTAATTTGTTTTTTACGAAAAATTTATAATGTTTATCTATAGTTTAACATTTTTTTATTATTACTGAAATTTATTTGTTAAGTGATTTGTTAAGATTTTATTATGGATTGTTTAGTAACTTTTATTTATATTAATTACTAATTTTTCATTTTTTTATTTTATTTCATCTTTATTTAATTTTTAATTTTTCTTTTTTAATTGTTGTTATTTTTATGAATTATAAATTTTTACAATATTTTTAATTTAGGGTGACTTTTTATTATACTAAAAATATATTCTCCATAAATTAAATTATGAATAATTTTATATATTAATAAAAATAAAATACACACATAAATATATGTATTTTAATATAAACAATATTAATATTAATAAAAATAAAAATAAAACACACATAAATATATGTATTTTAATATAAACAATATTAAGTAATCATATTTCCTAATTTGGTAATGGCATTCAATAATACGATATTTTATTAATTATTTTATTTTTGAAATGAAATATTTATGGTTGTTATTTTTTTATTTTATTAAACTATATTTAAACTAACCCATAAATAATAGCTACAATTTGATAACAAAAAAAACCTATATAAAACTTTATTAAACCAAAATTCAATGAAAAAATATTTCATCCTCGTTTCCTAACCCAAAATTTGGATATTGGAACACCCTAATGGGACTTGTATTTTTTATTTTGGAACACCCTAATAGGACTTATATTTCATTCATAATTTGCATGAGATGATTGTAAACCGTGGACACCCACATAAATTTCATAATTTAGAATGATTTTGCATAAGATTTACCTAAATTTTTTTATAAAAATGAGATGCAAATAAAGGCAGGTTGAGACACAATTACTAGTTCCTAGAATAAATGGCAGGTTGAGACACAATTACTAGTTCCTAGAATAAATGGCGAGGGGAAGGGCCCGCTCTCGGTGCATCGGGATGCTGGGATGCGGTGGCAATGGGGACAATGGAATTCTTGATGATTGATTGTCCGGCCGGCCGCCACCGCCATCGCCAATCTTCCCTTCACTTTCCTTCCGTTCATACCACTCCCGATACTGCTATATCTGCATCTCTTTACACAATATCAGTAGCTCTGAGAAGCTCCTCGCAAAGGCCGTGCAAGATGGATGGGGAAGAAGAAGACGACGACGAGGCCCCTCACAAAGCCGGTGCAAGATGGATGGGGAAGAAGAAGACGACGACGAGGCCATGGCCGACCAATGATTCCCCTTTGCAAGGAGGCCTCGGCTCGCTCTGGATGGGCAGCATTTGATTCGAATTGGATTTGAGAGAAAACAAAGCAGCAATGAGAAATATTGATGGAGAGCACTATATCATGCCACAACAATCAATATGAGAAAGAAACCATCATTGAGTCGGTCGCACGCCTATCTGTATGTCTCTATAGAGCTCCCAGCCTAATTTATTACATTTATCAGCTGTCAGATTTCAACGTTTCAGCGATTATTAAGTCAGTCGCACGCCTACCTGTATGTTTCTATACAGCTCTCACGTTTCAACTTAATTAGTTACAGTTGTTAGATATCACCGTTTATTGCTATTCAATTATCTGACACCCATTATCCTTCTCAGTTCTTCGTGCTCTTGATCATATGATCTGCAACCTCGACCATAGAAACCAAATCATCCCCCTCCCGTCCTCGGCATAGGGGCCTAAGCATTCTGGGGAAATTACCAATTGTAATGCAGAGTGACGATTTTTTAAGATCAATGACCTCTGATCCACAGACTCGATAGGAATTAATAGAGATCACCATTAAAGAAAGCCGCTACAAAAGAATAGAAGTTGAGAAGTTGGAAGAGAGATAATTACAATGTGGAGTATAGAAGGCATGCGAAGAAGCATAACTTAGATCGCTTTCACCGCCTCGCTGTTTCGAGCTCTCTCTTTTCTTTGACAGAAGCCTGTTCTTGGTAACATGGCAGACTTCGAACACAAGTCAGAAGATTCGAACAAGAATTTTACCAAGGGGAATTAAGCGCAACTGGTCCGATCTAGTCATAGAATATAAGTGTATACATGTATGGTAGATTTTGTTATAGCATTTTAATGTTAGGAATGCTATATTTGATATAGCTGCACATTCATCCAGTGACCGTACATAAAGAAAAAGATCAACTAAGAAATGTATTACAGCCGCGTCACTGATCTAATCTGTAATGAAATGGAATTTATCTGGGGTTATGATACTATTTTAGTACTTGTAATATTGTAATAAATCCATTTGTATGTCTTTGGGGGCATATGAATATGAATGTAAAAAATGAAAAATATTTTATTGTTTATGAGGCTAAAAATAGTTTATCGGATAGATTATTTCTTCATTTGTTTGACGTATTTGGGTTTTTTCTTTGAATCTTCAGAATAAATACTCTTAGTTTCTAGAGAAACCTCTGACTAAATAGATCATCCCAAGAGCTAGCTGCCACTATATCTCCATAACTTTCCCCGTTGTCTTTGAAGGTCTCACATTCTAAAATGAAATGTTTTTTGTTTCCATTTTTTTGGGAGAACAAAAAATGCGTACTCTTTCCTCTCACACTTTTTTTGGCATTTTCCAGCACCATGTTTCACAATGGAGTTGATGAGAATTAGTCCTTAATTGAGTAATAAGAATTTTGGCTCTCAAAGAGATATTGGCCTCTATGTGTGCTTTTGGTTGATGACTATGAGCGAGATTAAACACTTCAATATAGTACTTTGACGAACTTTTACATAACAAAAGCTTCTATCTATTTATGGTTTATGGGACATACTTTCACGCAAATACCCCATTTACTAAACCATTTGTTATTTTGCTGCATCCATTTTTTTTTTTGTTGCACAGTATATCATTAAAGACAATCATAGGCCATCTACCCTCTTCTATTTGCTAAATTTTTAATGCATTAACTTTTCAGCAACTTTTTTTTCAAATTTGGTCTCACAAATTTAAGATGTTTAAATTGTTTTGTTTTCTTGTCAATATATTTACTTGATTGGTTATGAAAATGAAATTTTAAGTACTTCTACTAAATTTATTGGATTTGTCTAAATTATTGCTTAAATTTATTTTTTATAATTTTTTATAACAAATTAATCTCATAGGGTACAAACATGAGTGTTTTGAAATATAGGTATTATGATATTGATATGGATAAATTAAGATAAAAAATATATATTTACATAAAATAGTTTACAAATAAATATTTAGAAATTTTAAATTAATATAATTAAATTTAAATATATATATATATATATATATATATATATATATATATATGATAATTATTTATGTATTTTCCTATATCCTATAAAACTTCTATGTAAATAATTTTATTTTAGTTATTATTATATTATTCTCCACGCATAATATTAACTTAAATTTATCACACCCTCATAAACTTTAATAATATTTCACGTTTATAGTGGGTACACATGTTAGGGAATTGACAATTAAAATGAAATTGGCTAATCAAAATATTAAAATATATACTTTCAATTATATATTTTATTTAATTATTTTGATAAGTTGATAAATAAAATTAATTTCAATTTGCATACCTCGCAACCATCCTAATGTATATCCATCTTGAACTTTAAACCTCCGACGCTTTTGCTGTTTTTAAACTTTAGATACCATGCCATATGATTATAGCTGTTACAAATGGTGCACATAAAAAAAGCTCGTAGATTGTATATAGAGTCTAGACCTCCATGCCATATGATTAATTCTGTAGCAAACTGTTCCCGTCAAATTGTTCCCATCAAATCCACTTCTAGATTGTAAATAAACCTCATTATTTTTACTTCTTTTGTGACCTTATGCTAAATTTGCACACTTACACACTATGTTGCAGATTTTCTTCTGTGGCGATTTGTTTGCATTAAGACATTCCATAGAGGTGGAGTTTTGGGATTTTACCGGCTTAAAATGCATTCAGAAGAAATGAACATTTGATCTCAATTTATCTTTTTTATATGAATGTTCCTTTGCCACACACATAAAACATGATAACAGAAAATTGCAGGTGGAATACCAAGAAAATTTCATAAATATATACTATGGATTAGTTCATGATTTGTTCACGAATTTGACTTTACAGCTCTATCTTACCGTAATTCACGTCAACACTTCTCGGCCTCAAGGCGTTGTAATATGGTTTTGAACTCATAATCGTTGTAAGGCGTAGTCTCCAAGGAGTCCTTCCAAGCATTTTCTAGGTCGACTTTGGGAATGAAAGCTATGATCCGATTGACCACAGGTGAACAACCTCTATCGGGCTGCCTTGTAAATAGGTTAAAGATAAGTCTCCCGCGAAATAAACTCATGTCATCTTTTTGTTTTCCACTGAGATATTGGCCTCCCATCGTAATAGATTGTAATCTGACCATCGACAGCAATGTCCTCTGTTATAATTTTGTCGATGAAAATCGCAAGAAAAGATTAATTTTCCTACATTTCAGTGACAAATAAAATTATGATGCTAGCCCCCTATGAAACCTTGTCTTTGTTCTTTTCTTTTTTCAAGACTGATCATTAAAAATTGAATACTCGTTCTCATGTAAGATTCCGGATTCAAGAAGTTACCATAACATGCATGACGTGAAGCCGAACATTCAAAAATGTGTTTTTGGGCACATACGATATAGTAGAAATGAAAGAATATAATTAGGATTTAAATGGATAAGGTAATATAAGAAGAAAAATTGTGAGTTTAAATGGATAAAGTGAATTTTCAAAGTTTTTAATGTTTAAATTTTTTTGGAGAAATTACATAGATAACAAAGGATACCCATTTTGAACCTAGATTTAGGTTCATCGTCAAGACAAGGATGAGGAGCAAGACCAATAATATATAAATCCCAGAAATGCAATGATAAATTTCAAGTAAATTCCAACCGTCAATTAATATACTGTTGCATTTCTGGGATTTATATATTATTGGTCTGTTGATCTTGCTCCATCTTGATTTTGATAATGAACTTAGATCTAAGTTCCAAACTCGTCAACCCTTTGTTATCTATGTCATAGAAATCTGAACATTATATTATGAATCACAAAAACATACAATCTGAATTTCTATATTCTTGTTTCTTTGAATTGATTTAAGTTAAAAGAAAAATAATTATCTATTTAAAATAATAATACTAATAAATAAACAAATAAATTATATATATGTTTTATTTTGCCCCGTTAATTCATTCAATCGTAGCATGAGATTCTCAGTCCAATAAACGATTAAGAACTGATATAACTAAGATTTAAAAATAAGCTAAATTAACTATAATGTATGTAGTTTATTCCAAAAGAAGATTAACTATAACGTATGTTGTCTGTTCCAAAAAGTATTGAAATGGCTACCGATACATTTTAGCAATGATACAAAACAAAAATAGATGCTATAAAACAAGACTAACAAAGCTAACAAACAGTGGTTGTATTTTTGGGCAAATTAACTATAACGTACGTTGTCTATTCCAAAAAGTATTGAAATGGCTACCGATACCTATAGCAAAAATATGGATCATACAAAACATAAATAGATGCTATAAAACAAAACTAACATAGAGTGTTTGTAGTTTTGGGCATATATGATATAACATACGGGAAATAATATAAGCATAAAAATAGTGAGTCTAAACGATGGTGAAGTTACTTTTTTTTTATTTTCCTGGGTGAGATAATCAATTTTAATTATTCATATATGTTCTATTATGATTTGTAATATCTATTCTAAGAGAGGAGTAAGTTTTAAAAATAACTAAAATTAATTATAAAGTACTTTCACAGTTTTTAATAGTATCAAAATAGCTACCAATACATCACATAGTGGTTTTAGTATATTTGTAGATGATATAAAATAGTGTTAAAACATGATAAAGGTAAGTGGAACTATAATTATTGATCTCAACAGGGATTGGTTCAATAGGGATGTTAGTTCTTGGTCTAGGGTATGGAGCCACTCCTACTTTAATTCTAACTATCATGCTTTCGATATATTTGAGTTATAACAAAATATCATCTAATACTAGAAAAATCTCATCCTTAGCATCATTTATTTGAGAAAGAACTTTTCCTGGGACAAATTTCATCCTCCAATACAACTCAATGCTCGATGGCATACATGTATTTATTTTCTTAGCCTTGAGTATGCATAGAGTTAGGCTTTTAAGCCATAACTTCTACAAAGACTTTGAAATCAATGAAACATGTACATTAACCAAAAAGTAACTTCTTCTAAAGACTTTAGCTTAACATTTTTTTACAGGGAAATCTGCTCTACAAATATCCAAGTTGATAACTCCATGCAAAGGTGTTCTCTTAAACCTCTAGGAGAGCCATGACAACCCCACCACACCTACATTGATCCCTTTTCCACACCGTTGTTTCATGTTAGGGATGGGGAAGAAAATCCTATACAAGAGTGTAAGAATAATAGTGAGAATGTTGGAGCCAAACCTAATGGGTTTGGCTCAGGTGCTTATAGAGATACTTGGCCTAAGAATAACAAAAAAATATTGTTTGAAAATTAACAAAGATAAAAGAATGAGCTAAAAATTAATGCAAGGAAAAGCATAAGAATATGTTAGTGCTTAAAGAAAATAAGGAGAGGGGGATGTCGTGTTCTTCTGAAAACCAGCTCCATCATGAGAATGAATGCATACTACCATGCATCAATCAATAGCATGTGACGATCCAATAGCATGTGATGATCCAAGTTTGAATATAGCTTCACATGAAAGATGAGGAATAAAAATGGATTACCATAAATGCACATGTGACAAGGATGATGAAACACATCATGTGTTTTACCATTGCATCAAACAATAGAAGCATATCTACCTCATTCATTGAATAAAGTGGTGCCGTATATGGAAGTGATGCTTAGGAAAAGTATATTAAGTTTGGTTTTCTAAAGGTTTTTGCATGAAATTTAATGCCAAGGCATATTAAGCGTTTGCTTCTTGAAATTTTGTACAAGAAATTTATGTGTTTCTTAATGGTATTTTTAGAATGTCTTTAATTAAAGGTGAATTGTAATGGCGGATATAACTATTATGGAAAATTTTTTATGGTGAATTAAATGAGGGGTTTTCAAGAATTTATATGTATATGTAGATGTTTTTATTTTTCATAGATATATAAATTTTCTTTAATTTGAATGGTGAAGGAAATATTTTTTTGGTTTTTATTTTCTATGAACTTGAAGTTTTTTCTTTTACAGTACGGAAAAAGCTTGATATATATTATATTAAGAAAAGATATACATGTGACATAATTCATCGGATGTCAAATGGGGCAAAAAAAAAAATACAGAACCCATGATTTTTAAGAGTCAACTGTGACCATGAAAAGAGTCGAAGTCCATATACATCATGACAAAACAAATAGCATAATATGCTTGTTACAGTCCTTGTAATGATAATGATAGAAAATGCATTTTTCAACAGCAAATATCTATGGTATACAGAAGCATCAGTTGGTGTTGTATTATTGTCTTGTATCCATATTGATATAAATTGTTACCCTGCTGGAGAAACATGTAGCCTCTGAAAGACGTGTAGCATTTGAAACCAAAAAGAAGACAGAATTGTTTTATCAATACAATGCGGCTTGATCAGCAGAGAGATAGAGACTTTAGAATACACCATCTAACGAGGAAGCTGAAGAAAGTCCCTCGTAGAGGACACTATTTTTGCCCAGTGGCCAAGCAAACAAGTTCAAAATTACAAAAAAAGAGATTTATGTAGTCATGCAATACTGTCAAAATTTTTTTAATCACAGTTGTTCAACCTTTAAAAGGATCTATCTGAGTGTTAGTTTTCTTGAATTGATGGCATGGGAAGGATTTATACATTATGAAACTATGTTATGAAATTAATAAGCTTATATATCAAAAATTTACAAAAAAGGACTGAGAGACACATGCATAGAGGAGATTAACCGGAGTTTGGAAGATCCTCCATATCAAATTTGATCTGCTCCCATGTGATCTGTGGATAACATTTGTCCTTGCTTCCCTATAAACCCTTTTTTGATAATCTGTCTGCTTCCTTGTTAAGGCACCTTCTAATGTCTTGGATTGTATAGCTATCCTGATATTTCCATATGAGTATGATTCTTTCCATCCATCCTTGAAGTCTGGGATTGTTGATGGATGCCCTCCCCAACACTTGATCAATTATGATCGTCGAATCCCCATATATGTGTAGAGTGGGGTTCCCAAGGAAACTGTTGAACCATAGGAGACCCTAGAGAGCTACTGCTTCAGCTTTTGTGTTTGTACCAATACCACAATTCCAGTATATCCTTTATGTCAAGTAAACATTTATGGCAATCTAAAAGCCATTGGCACATTTTTTCCCTTGAGCTGCCCCGTCAAAAAAACCCATAGGGTAAGTGAATTGAAAATCATTCTTCATTTTAGGTTCATATTTAGAGCATATTGGTTGTGCAGAAAAGAAAGAAAGATTTGAGACAAATTTTTCAATTATTATAGGGAATTCCTCCCTACAGTTCTGGAAGATGCTTCTATTCCTCCACTTCCAGATTGCCCAGAAGAGGAAAGGAGGGATAATACGCCCGACAGACCTTTTATTGCTCCACCATTTCAATGAATGTCTAATACAAGTGTGTTGAATAAAAGGGAAGCCAAAAAGGGAAGAAAGCTTTTTCCAAACCCGAGTAGTGAGGAGGAAATGTAAAAAGATGTGGTCATTGTCTTCTAAATGGTTTTTGCATAAGTAGCATATGTCAAGTCCATACCAATTCCTTTTTTGCAAGTTTTCCCAAACTAGGTTCCTATTATGATAAACAAGCCAAATGAAAATAATAATTTTGATTGGAGCTTTTGTTTTCCAAAAGGCATAATGATGCAACCATATGGTTTCCACACCCTAAACTCCCTATCAGGACTCATTCACCCTTATTGGCCTTTAAGTTTCATGCCCTCATATACATATCGGAAGTGTTAATTTAGGCTTTAGTCTTTAAATATGGACCACAACACATTATCAGATGTTTCTTTAATAACAGGTCCACTTAAACTATTGGGACTCCACAACACTATCGAGAGCATTAATATGCACTCTAGTTATAAAAACCCCTGGCAACACTTTGTATCGAAATACATAGGGTCAAAGGGAAAACCCCGCTTCGAACATATAATCGGATCTCAAGATTTATAAGCCTGCTTCTATAAATATCAGCGGGTCCAGTCTCGGTCCATCGCCTTCCTATTGCGCGCTCCAATCACTGATCCCCAATCAGCTGATATCCATCATTCAATACATCCCCCGATCCAACGATCCACATTTACTCCGACTTTCCAACTGGTGCATCAATCCTCCACCGTCGATCTGCACGTAGTGGATCGAACGACCCACATCTATTTCGAGTGGACAATTAATATGGGGATTAGCTGCTCGATAAAGCAGTTTCCCTGTTCACCCTCATGGTACGTGTTGAATGGTGAATGGGATCGGGTGATCACCATTCAATAACGCTTACAGTTCTTCAACCACCCAAAATACCATGCACTATAGCAAACTACCTTCACAATCCAACGGTCACAGTTGATCATGATCTAACGGCTATGATTTAATCACATATCGCACAGTCGCAATCCTCCAAGTTAGGCTCTATCCACTCTAAAGCGTCAATCCGACATTCTTACGGACCAAATATTGATATAAGCCACCCTTTATAAAATTTCAAGTTCAGATTTCAGATCTCACTATGTTTTGCACTTATTCTTAGTGTAATTCAGGTTTTTTGCTTGCGAGACCAAAACCATGTAAATAGACTTCTCTGACCCGACATCAACAATGATATTTAAAATAAAGTCATGACTTCTATCAATCATACGATTTAGGCTTTAAATATAACAAAACAAAGGAATAATCATCCGACCTGAATACAAAGAATCTGAAAGCATACAAGGGTTTCCGCAGGCCTGATAATCAATCATAAACACAACAACATTCATTCACAATAAAATGATTATAGAGTCTAACCTTAGCCCAATTACACAAATGAAATATCTATTTTTTCAAAATACAATCCACACATTATACTTTCTCTCGCTCTACTCAATCCTCTCCTGAATCTTTCCTCTATGTCCTGATTCTTCAAATTAGTGGCCTCCATTCCTAATCTGCTCATAGGCTTACAAGTCCATCGTGAATCCCATCTCTCTGTCCCTCCCCTTACAGAAAAGAAAGGAAACACATATATGCTCTGTCTAACCATCTCCTTCAACAAATGAAGTACTTCACAATATTTTTAGAAATCACATCCTACTCTAACTAATGAATATATCTAATTGGCTTGATCTCCACGTAGGGAGGATCACTTGCCATTTAATTCCCAATTCTGTTCAGAATTAGGCAACAATTAACTACTTACATAATTTGAAATTAATACAAATTGAATTACCAATTCTTCCTCCAAACTTTCATTAGCCACAACATGTGACCACACCATCACATTGCTGGCTAGGCCTAGATGCTCCTGCATCAGAATCCTAGGGTTAAAAATAATCATGATCTCTTGATCTTGTGCTTCTGATCTGTGTCCTCCTGGATCCCATACTTTGTTCAGTAGTTTGTCCTTGGTTACTGCTGTTGTTGGTTGTCCTTTAGGTCTCCATACTTTATGCTGCATTGTCCCATTAGCTATGCACTGTTTGATGTTTTCTTTTTCATATAACTTACAACTTTTTGCTCATCATCACAATTTATGTCAGGCTTCCACACTTTAATTTTCAATTTACCATTACCTTCACTTGTACCATTATTTCCAGCCAATCTTCCTTCCTTCTTTTGTCCTCTATTTAGTTTATTGGAATGTTGTTGTATGAGTCTCCACAACTCATCAATTTCTTTGTCCACTTCACTTCTCAGATGATGAATACTATTCTTCTGCAACTGATTGTGTTCCTAAATAAGAACATCATAATCCCTATGCCAATATTTTTCCATATACATTTCTAAAATATACAAACACCTTCTCCATTGATCCCCTGCAATAATTCCAGTTCCTTCTTTTGGTTTCTCATTCATGGCTTCACCACTTCTTACTTCAATTCTCAGTATACCTGCAATTCCACAAATTTCTTGAAAACTAAGAATTCTTCCTGCTTGCTTAGGTACTTGGAATACCTCTTCTTCTAGTAGCTTAATTTATGCACCCTTAAGGATCATGGTATCATATTTTTCTACTTCTGAAATGTCATTTTCAGCCTCTTCTTCATCAATAACTCTTTGTGGTACAATAGTAATCCTGTTACTATTATTTCTTGAACTCATCTCTAGTTCAACAGTTCCATACTATAAATTCAACATCATTCCATATTTCTGAGACATTCTGATCTCATCCTTCCTTACTTTGATCTGATCTTTAGAATCAACTCCTTGTTTCAAATTCACTTCACATTGCCTTGTTCCTGCATATAAATATTCACCAAAATCAATAAATTCATTATACAAAAATGCTTTACCCTGTTTCCTCATTATGCCAACATTTATGACAATTTCTTTTCCATATTTTTCATCCATGACAACTCCTTCATTCTTATTCAGTTTTGGTTGTACAGTCTGATCACTTATCCTTTGGTTTCCTTGCCTCTTCTCCAAAAGACTAGACTCATGCCACAAATCTGCCATCTCATTTGGAATTTCTCCCAAGAGCTCTGCACGATCTTTACTAACTTCATTGTCTACAACATTTGTCTTTAGTTCTTCTTTACTCTGGCTTTCTTCAAGGTCAATAATCTTCAATAACTGTTTAATCTCAACCTTCAGTAGTTGCTTTCCTTTGGCTTCAATCCTCAATAGTTGTCCAATATTTGCATAATTCACTACAACTATGTTTAACAGCCGCTCTTTCCTCTGCATCACAAGATTATGTGAATTTCCTTCCTCTAACTTCTGAAAAATCATGTCTTTACTTTTCCTTTCCCTTATGACAACATTAAACAATTGCCTTACTTCAATGTATCCTCCATTTACACATAAAATACTAGTTTCAAAACTATGAGACACCATGGTCTTTATAAGATTATCCATTTGGTTTGTATTAGCTTCATCAGTTTTCCTGAGAAAAATCTTCTTTCCGTATTCATATGAATGGATCTCTTCCTTTCCAAACATTCCTTTGATCTCAATAATTTCTTTTACATCCTCCTTTTGACTCATCCTTTGGATGTCATCTGACTGGACATCTCCCTTCACCTGACTGAAGCTTTTCTCTTTATTCTTCATATGACTGTGGGTATTCATATTCTCACCTGTTGATATGATAGTTTCCAATAATTTCTTATTTTCCCTCAAGTCTACATAACCTGCAAACACACAACAACTTTCAGTCTTCAAAATACAATACCTTTCGTCCTCTTGTGATGCTTCAAGCACCAATCTTCCATCATATATCTTCTAGATTTCAGCAGATCCTTCTTGTTGTGACTCCATTCCTTTGAGTCTCCCCTTCTCTAACAAATCAAGATGACTTTGTTCAAGTTCCCTGAACTCGCTTATTAGCTTGCCATTCCACCTCTGTTGCAATAGCTTCCACTTGACCCTTTTCTTCATTCTCCATCTGTATCTTCATTCTTCATTTTTATTTCTTTGTACCACCATACTAATCTCTTGTTCTTCATTCTAATGCCAGTTTCTATACTCCTTTAATCTAATGCCTTCCTCAAATTCATTCCCATGTTGTTGATTATCTCTTTTAGATTGCTGGTTCCTTCAATCTTTATCTTGCTGGATTAATTCTTCTGTCTCCTTCATGTCTCTAAGGACATAACTTCGTTGTTGTTCCTGATCTTCCATTTCACCTCCAAATAATCTCTGCTCAATATCTCTGATTTCAGCATCATATTTATTAATGTTGTCTTCCATACTTACAGTCACATCATTAACTGAAGAGTCTAAACATTTACTTAACTCTATAAATGTTAAAAACATTTCATCCTTATCATGCATAGTAACCATGTCATTTTATTTATCAGGTTCTGAAAGCTTCACTTCTCCTTCAGGTTCCTTTGAGCAACCTTTCCAAGAATTCTATTTCCATGTGAAATCTCTCCAATAGTTCATCACAACTTCCATTCTCAGCTTCATACTTTTCCTGGCAATCCTCTTGAGTTATCTTTTCTGCGCTATCATATTGCAAAGTTATTTCATCAATTTCATTAGAAAAATTCATTTGATTACCTTCTTGGAATACCACTATGGAATTTTCATTAGACTTCTGGTCCATATCAACTTCATCTGACTGTCTTACACCAAACAGAACTTCAACTATGAACTTTTTCTGCTGCAATAAATTAGCACCTTCTTCCTCTAAAAGGAATTCTCCATCATACTTCACCTCAAGAGCTTCATTCCTGTAAACATACATAAACTAAGAGAATTAAAATCACGAGGCTTCATTGCCTCATATGTTTGCCTTGTCATCATATCTTTGAATTCTTCTGAACTATGCCAATAGTCCATGAGATCTTCAGCTGATCTCTCATTATCCTCTTCACACAACATTTCACCCTGTTCTGGTCTACAAATGGAAACTTCCATTTCTGCTTCTAATTCTCTTAGGTTCTTCATCAACCACTTTACCTGTTCCTGTTGCACCCTTCTCTGCAACTTAGGCCACTTTACTGGCTTCCTCTTCAAGGCCCAACCTAGTCTTTGGTTCTCCTCTAGTGCATTACTAACACATCGAGTTCTTCTCTTATCTAAGCTATTTCCTTGTCAATCTCTACTTGACTCATATGTTTCCTATCGATTATTTGAGCATCCTTCTCATTCATCTTGTAGCCTTCTTCTGAACCTTCCAAATGACTTTCCATAGCCATGTTCTCTTGTATGTGATCTCCTACATCTTCAGCCAATTAGCTTCCTTCTAAGTTGATCTTCTCACGAAGCGTCTCCTCTGCTTGGTCTCCAAGTCCTTCTTCCTTAGAACTTGCATTGAAAAATCTTGCTCTCTCTCTGGTTGTTCCACTCACTACTCTTAGGGACTCCTCTATGCCTATCTTATTCCAAGCCTCAGCTGGAACGAGGTTCTGCTACCATCTCTAACAACTTCCCAAAAGTTCTTCTATAGTCTTACTACTATATTCCTGTGCCCAACATTACCATTCATTCAACTACTGCTACTGTCATATGTTTGTAATCATAACCTTCATAAGCAAGACATCCTTTCCACAGGCTCGATAATCAATCATAAACACAATAACATTCATTCATAATAAAATAATTACAGTGTCTCGCCTTAGTTCGATTACACAAACGAAAGATCTCTATCTTCAAAATACAATCCACACACTATACTTGCTCTCTCTCTAATCAATCCTCTCCTAATCTTTCCTCTCTGGCCTGATTCTTCAAATTAGTGGCCTCCATTCCTAATCTGCCTGTAGGCTTACAAGTCCATTGTGAATCCCATCTCTCTATCCCTCCCCTTTCAGAAAAGAAAGGAAACAAACATATGCACTGTCTAACCATCTCCTTCCACAAATGAAGGGCTTCACAATATTTTTAGAAATCACATCGTACTCTAACTAATCAATATAACTAATTGGCTTGATCTCCATGCAGGGAGGATCACTTTCCATTTTATTCCCAATTCTATTCAGAATTAGGCAACAATTAACTAACATAATTTGAAATTAATACAAATTAAATAACCAATTCTTCCTCCAAAATTTCATTAGCCACAACATGTGACCACACCATCACATTGTTGGCTAGGCCTAGATGCTCCTGCATCGCATAAAGGGTATGGTTCTCCTCTTTCCTGGAAACCTTGTTTGATAATATCTAATAGGCATCTACTACAATTATGTTATCTAAAAACATTTTACCTGACCATATCATTTTATTCGAGGTCCCTGATCGACAGATGCCAATTTATTTCATTATTGTGATGATCTGAAGCCATTCCTCCTGCAAGTGACAAGTTAATCCCAGTTCATTATCATTTTCCCACTTGAGGAGAGTACACTGCTAGCCTTTTATGACTTAGCCCCAGAAAAAGAAACCATGGTCATTTAGGAGCTGTGTGATATTGTCGGAAATGGAAAAGTTCGGTTTAGCACCTAGAATTGGGTCAAAACCAATAAGGATGTTATTTTCAGTCTGGAATTTTCATGCTAGGAGCTAAATGAAGCATTTCTCAATTTTTAGGAAACTTGACCAGATTGTTGAACCATGTTTTTTACCAATTGAACCAAAACGGTACAAAAAATTGAAATATTTGTTCTTTAGATATTTTTGTTGTATGATCTTACTCCATATACTTGCTCCAAATAAACTGCTCCAAAGTGATTTGATAAGTAATGCCTCACCAAAACAACAAGATCTAAAATTCTCCATCCACCCATGTCGTTTGGAAGGGTTATATTTGATAGCTTGGTGAGGTGGAATTTTCTTCTACTGTGTGTGCCCGCCTAGATGAAATTTGCCATAAGTCAGTTTATGTCATCAATGATGGAGGCGGGTATATGAAAAAGATGAGCCGAATATACACCCAGCTGTGTTAGAACAGCTTGTGCGAGAATGACCCTACCCCCTATGGAAAGACATCTAAATTCCCATCCATAAATTCTTTTGTAGAACTTTTCAGTAAGCCATTTCCAATCAGAAATTCTATAACATGAAGGTTTAAGTCTATAACCAAGATACTTTAGTCCATTTTGCATAGGTTTAGGCTCATTTCAAAATAAGTCTTTAATACATGTAATAGTTACCACATCAGATTGATTATAGTAAAGAACTGATTTGTTTGAATTCATGCACAGTCCCAAAGCATTTGCAAATCTTCTGAAAATATTAAAAAGATAATACCAAGAGAAATGGCAAAGCATACCCATTATGAGGATGTCATCAACAAAGAGGTTATGTGAGATAATGATATTGTTCCCCAGCTTCAATGATTTGAATTGGCCCTCTAGTACCGCTCTTTTGATATGCAGATTCAGACAATCCATTACCGAGATGAATAATAAAGGAGATAAAGAGCATCCCTAACAAAGACCTCTGCCAGACGAGAAGAATATTGTTGGAAGTCCATTGATGATAATAGCATAATTTACATTGTCGACACGTGGTGTGATCCAGTTAATACATCTAGGCTGTAAACCAATCTTGTTGAGATGAATTTGAATGGGGATTTTTCAAACATTTATTTCTATAGGTTTCTATTTTTCATGCACATATAAACTCTATATTTAATTTGAATGAATATTTCTGTGAGATAGCATTTTTATGCAAGAACAATACTACCAAATATAATGGTTTTGTTTTTCTTAATCTTTGATTGTGAAGTAAAATAAGTTATACTTTGTGAGTCATAAACTAGGTGTGTAAGTATCTCTTCTTATTCAGATTTTATACTTTCAATTATGAAATCTTCATCTTATATTCCAAACCTCATGTTCACAAAGGGAGACCCAAATATGTCACCCTAAATAATTTTTATGATTATATAAAATCATATAAAGAGAAGAGATAAGGAATAGAAGAAGAACATCAAATATCATTAGAGGAAATGATCAATAGAGATTTTAGATTGTTATAAGACAATGTGGAAAAGAATATTAAGGTTTGAGTCTCACTGCAAAAAAATGAGGGTAAATTAGAGAAATGGAAAAACATAAGTAGGCAACCCAAGTAGAGGTTCAGGAAAATCACAACCTAAGAGGCATGATTGAAGAGTTAGAAGAAAAATAACAATTTAGTAATAAGTAGTATAAATAATAAGTTAGATATTAAAACGATGAAAAATTAAATGTATGAGCTGATTAAATTCAATCAAGAGCATAAAAAAAGATATTTGAAACTCATAATTGTTAGTATAAAAGTGTAGAAACATGATGGCACACTAAAGTTACTAAAAAAAATAAAACACAACTCATAAATTAGAACAACACATTTCACAGAAGCAAATTGGTTGGGGAAAATAATTCAACACAAAGTTAAATTGATCCATGCCAAGGTAAGTGATGACAACCATAAGTACAACAAGGAGAAGCAGAGTTGATGTGTGAGATGTGATTGCAAATAGAGTTTAAATGGGTTCCCTTTGATAGAGATCATGGAGGCTTCTAGGAGGGGGTTGACTTAACAAAAAATGGAGGGGAGGCCGACCTTAGTCTAAATTTAAATTTTTAATGTTTGGAGCCATAAATAAAATATTTTAGGAGGCTAACACAATTTTGAAATTTAATTTATTTCTGTCTTGTGAAGGTGCTTCCTTATGCAAGAAAATTTAACCTCCAAAACATTTTTAATCAAAATTTTCAATAACCCTTCTTAGTTGCCACATCATCTCAATTTGGGGATTTTGACCACACTCTCATGGTATAGAATTTGATTAATAATATCTCCTCAACATTGATGAGTTCTGAGGCTTTCCACCTACTGGTGAAATCAACATGATGAAGAGAATGAAGATCTCCATTTCTCGTCTGGTGAAATCAACATGATGGTCTTGTGATCAAAATCATTGTCTTTTATACCTATTTTTCTCAACAAAGTGTAGGGCATCTAGCATTTCCCTTCCTACCTTTAGGGTTTCTTGTTAATTGGAGCTTCCAATCAATCCAAAATAGATGAATATTAAGAGAATTCAAGGACTCGTGTTAGCATAAATGACAACACCATTCAACATGTATGTGCTAACAGTTCAACTTAATGGAAGAAAATGAGCATTTTTTCTTCTTTTTTCTTGCCTATTCTTGGGAATAACTTATTCCAACGATTTTTTTTGTAGTTAGAAGTCTAATCTCACATGATAGCTTTTAACATATTTTCAATAATATTAGCACACCAGAAACAATTTCTTCTTTTATTTAAAAATAAATATTTACATCAGTACATCATGTCATTCATCCCTCTTAACTTTTCATTGACAAGTTTAATATAAATGTTATAAAATAAAGTCGGCTGAGGTATTACACTAAATTAATACCATGAAGTAGTGATTGTGTTGTTGTACTACTAATCCTTGTATAGATATATGACTACTCATTGAACAATCACTCAAGTTGTGTGATTAAGAAAGGCATGTAGTGTAAGTGATAAAAAAATAACATGAGTCTTTGAGTTATTTTGTTTATTGCAGTTAATGCTGAAATTAATAGCCATGCCATTGAATTAGCATGAGAGATACTATGATATCCTACAAAAACAGGTTTGTGGGGTGTCAATAACCCAATAGACTCCCATCAATTTTTTAAATTGATATAAGCGCCTCAAATTGATAAAATTAAGATAATGTTCTATTTTGCATAGGAATTTTTCGTGTTAATTATTAAAATAAACATAGTTTGATATGTGTTTGTTTAAAAGACAACGGATTTTAATTTTAGTAGTTACCTGTTTTTTCACTATTTATATTAAGGATTAGTTTATTTATAATTTTAATTTGTAATTTCATTTACAAAGTTAAATTAGATTATAGTCTCTTAATATTTCCGTATAAACAATTATATTTAATTTATTTTCAACCAATTATATTGTGTTTTGGTATTACTTCTTATCTTGTATATTTCCTATATTATAACACTTCACTATAGTTTTCTTAACATAATTCTATAACATATTTTTCTGTAACAAATTATTGGATAATATTTTCTTAACTATAGTCTTAGCTTCTTAACCATTGTATTAAGCAAAATTAAAAGTTCTAAAATTTTGAGTAAAATTTTGATAAAATAAAAATAAATATTGAGCAACAAAGGGTGTTACACCTTGACATTGACTTTGGGTATGTTGTTAAAATCGATTTTTATAATCAAACCCACGTTTTTTTGATAGAGTTGATCAGTAGGCTGTTGAAAAAGATTTTTAAAAACCAAACCCATATTTTATAAATTCACATTTATATAATATCATTTGTTATTTTATAATTTACATAATAATTTTATAATTATATTAATTAAATATAAAAAATAAAATTTAGATTTAAAAATACAAACTAATTATTATTTTAAAAAACCTATAAAAATATTCCAAACGTCTTTTATTTATAACCATAATTAAAAAAAAAAATCCATCCCAGTAAAGTTAATATCAAGTAAACTTTCTAAATATCGAAAATTAACGTTATATCGTTAACTAGCTCTGGAATATAGTATTCGGAACAGATGCACGTAAAGAAAAACTTTTTAAATATCGAAAATTATCGTTAACTATCTCTGCAATATACTATTCGGAAGCAGATGCACGTAAAGAAAATTCAATTATAGAATTATATGCCCCATCCACCCCACAGCTTTTGGGGTTATTGCAAGTATGGCATAGCGAATAGTAGTTTCGACTCAATTAATTATGCGAGTGTTTGATAATGCAGGAGCACTACCAGATTCCATTCCCTTTTTCCATCCATTCGACTATTTATACGCGCTGTTTATAACAAATGGTTTCGGTAGGGATTGTGAGAGGAAGGGACCCACGTTCAGTGCACGGGGATACAGCGGTGGGGCGGCAAAGGGACCGAAAGGAAGTATGCATGAATGTCGGCTAGGCAGCCTGCCACCGCAATGGTTGATCTTCCCTTTCTTTCTGTTTCAGCATCTACCAACCTTCGATACGACTTTATCATCCATCCTTTTAGGCCATATCGGTAGCTCTTAAGAGCTCCTACAAGGCGGTGCAAGACGATCGGGGAATAGGAAGACGAGGAGGACGAAGGGGCTAACTGATGATTCCCCTCTGCAAAAGATGAGCCGCATTGGATTCGAATGAGGTTTGAGGGGAATGACAGCAACAAGTAAAGCTATTGATGCAGAGCACTTTAACACACTGCGGCAATCAACATGGAAAATAAACATTATTGAGTCGATCGCACGCCTATCTCTATGTGTCTATAGAACTCTCTATCCAATTAATTACAGTTTTGTATTCAGACCATAAAAAATATTCGAGAAATTTGATAGCTATAACGGGGATTCTTATAAGGGAAATCTGAAACTAATTAATTACTGCGTTTTATTCAGCGCTATAACTCGTGGTGTACCCAAAATCTTCAAATCAAGATTTTCAATTAATTACTGCGTTTTATTCAGCTCTATAACTCGTGGTGTACCCAAAATATTCAAATCGAGATTTTCTAAAAGTTCTGCTAAAAATTTTCAAAATCATACCAAAATTTATATTATTATCTTAGTAAAACTGCAACGAGTTTAAACTACCCAATTAATTACAGAGTTGTCCAATACCATCTCAGTTTTTTGTGTTTATTCCCTCCCCGCCTTGCCATACGTGCCATAACATTTCATTGTGCAATTTCTAAAGATTGCTGCAAGGAAATGAACTGTTGTGATGCAGCATAAACACATTTTTCAGACCGTTGGCTTCCGATCCAATACGAATGGACGCCACCACTTGATCGCTTCCTCCATAAATCCAGAGACTCGATCATTCGAGAATGCAGCCCAAGACAAGTTCATAATAACACCAGGTTGAATGTTGGATGAGAGATAATAGCAATTGGAAGATAATACACATCGCAACAAGCATAACTTGATCTCATCAACCGCCTAGTTGTTTCGAGCTCTTTCTCTCTACGAACAGAGGCTGTACATGGTATGCCGGGAGTCTTGAAACATAAGTGAACAAAGAGTTTGAGGAAAGGGAATTCAGTTCATGTGGTCCGATTTAGTTACAGAGTATTGCATAGTGGTATGGTAGACTTAGTTCAAACTTAAAGTAGAAAGTTTGTTTCACACTCGTATGTGTGTATTAGATTAGAGTTAGTTCTTATTTTTTACGAGATGATTTTTATCACACTTATATATTTTTGATATAATGGTTAATGAGATGGAGTGTTTTGTTTGGTCAATCTTCAGGTGTAGCTTGTTGATACGTGAGCTCCTAGTTTCAGTGTGTAAGTTTCATTCTAGTTTTGTCTCTCCATTTTTTAACATGCTATCCAAGCACAAAGAACTAACTCTAATTGAGAGCCTTGTAGCTTGCTAATATGTGAGCTGCTAGTTTCAGTGTGTAAGTTCCATTCTAGTTTTGTCTTTCCATTTTTTAACATGCTATCGGAACACAGAGAACTAACTCTAATTGAGAGCCTTGGTGGCTGAGTTGAGCCTTGGTGGCTAGTTCAATTGCCTTTGTGACAGAGCATTGAAATTTTGAGGAAGTCTGATCAGCAGTGGTTTTAGGGTTCAAACACATGCTAATCATTGTTGGCCCTACACTGTGAAATAGCATTGATTATTGTTGGTTTTAGGGGTCAAACCCACGCTGATCCATAAAACTTATAAAAAAGTTTGTCAACGCGATTTGAAGTACAGTGAAAGGGTGCTAATGTTTTTTACTTGTTGGAGGTAGCCGGAGACCAGAAGTGCTTGAGTTGGTAGTCCTATAATATTTTTTTGATGGCTATCTATCTGGAGTTGTGTCCGTAGTCCCCAGATCTGGAACTGTTGAAGGATCTAGAGTTCGATCCGTAGATCGGCTATTGGAGGATTGAAAGTTTGATCCGCAGATCGATTACTGCAGGATTTGGAATTAGATCCATAGATCGATTGTTGGGGAGCTCAATTCATAGATCGACTGTTGGAGGATGTGGTGTTGTAGCAAAGATCAGGTGCCAGATTACTAGATCTGTAGATTGGACAAGTGGATTTGTTAGTGGAGTCATGGTTTTGTCACAATGAATAACCACATTGCAGAGACATACCTTAATGAGAGGAATAAGCTCCATGGCTCAGATTATGCCAACCAGAAGATAAAGTTGCAGACATTCCTCAAGGGTTCCAGTCCGTGGACAATTGCAAACAGAGATGAAGTAAAGCTGACTACAGTCAATGCTGCCACAGCCACATTGGTTCACAATTGGGAGAAGAGGGAAAATAAAGCCAAGGTGATGTTGAAGATACTAGTAAAATACAATATAATCCCTCACATTCGAGAATGCAAATTGTTAATGGCATTTGGGTGACGCTAAGGATTTGTACGAGACTAAAAATACAAATCGCCTATTTTTTCTGAAGTGCAAGATTCTCTCCATTGGAATGGAGGAGAATCAATTTGTTGTTGTGTTTATCTCACGGATCAAAGAGCTAAGAGACAAGTTAAGCAACATAGGGGAGAAAGTGTCCAATACAGATCTCGTCACCATTACCTTAAATGGTATGACAGAGGATTATCAAATGTTCATTACAGGGCTTACAGCGAGGGGGAAAGCTCCCACCTTTGAAGAGTTGATAGAGATCTTGATGTAGGAAGAAGAGAGATTTATGAATCTGAAGCCTCGGAATGTAGATCTGACATTGGTAGCGAAGAAAAAGTTCTTCAAAGAGAAACAAGGAGGAGGATAGAAAAGTGATGGTCCATCACAGAAAAATCCATTTCAAGGTATGTCATCTGCTAGAAATGATTTAGGAATTAAATGTTTTACTATGTAAAAACTAATCATATTGGTAAATATTGTTATAAAAAGAAGACAGATGAAACCAGACATAGACACAAGAGGCATACAGGGCATTTTTCTCGCAAAGATGAGAATCATGATCTTAAATTATTTGTGTATGATGTTGCTCTTTTTGCTGAGACTGATGAGGCTAAAACATGGTTTGTGGATTCTGGAGCATCAACTCATATGACAGGTAATAAACACTGGTATGAAAATTTCAAGGAGACCAGCAATGGTGCGAACATCTACTTGGGAGATGACAGAGCATATCAAATTAGAGGGTAAGAAGATATTCGTGTGATATTTCTTAATGGTAATATCAGGAGCATCCAGAATGTCATGCATGTACCTGGTATTAGAAAGAATTTGATCTTTGTCTCCATGGTTGCATATCAGAATTTAAAGATACAATTTTTCAAAACTTACTGTGTTATAAAGGATTTGTTGGATCATCAGAAGTCGGTCGCATCAGGAGTACAAGTTGAAGGCCTTTATAAGTTGAATGTTACAAGCGTGCCACATCAAGCTTTAACTTCAACGACTATGACAACAAAGAATCTTTGGCATCAAAGGTTTGGTCACAACAACGTTTGTGACTTACTGCAACTACAAAAACAGGGTATGGTTGATGGAATTCTTGTTTTAAATAATGAACATATTGATTTTGAAGGTTGCACACTTGGGAGAATAAATAGGGATGAATTTCCCTCTAAGTTAAATAAGCGAAAGAAAGATATGCTCAAACTTGTGGATACTGATATATGTGGACCCATCTAGATAGGGTCCTTGGGTGGAGATTTTTTTTTTTTTTCTATTTGTTGATAACTGCACAAGATATTCTTGAGTATACTTTCATAGAAGGAAAAATCATGCTTTCGATTATTTTAAAGAGTTTAGAAATATGGTTGAACAACAAACAAATAAAGTCATCAAAATTCTACATTCAGATCAAGGGGGAGAATACAGGCTTGGAAACTTCATCAAATATTGTAGAGATTATGGGATAACACAACAGTTTATAGTACCCCACACTCCACAGTGGAATGAGGTTGCAGAGAGGGAGAACATAACTCTGGTGGAGTGTGTACATAGTATGATAAAAGGTAAGAACCTATCCAATGGTTTTTGGGTAGAAGCAATTAACATTGCAGTTTACTTAAAGAACAAAAGTCCAACTAGGTGGCTTGATCTCAAGACTCCATTTGAGGATTTGTATAGCTTCAAACCTAAAATCCATCAGTTGAGAGTATTTGTCTCTAAATATTTTTCACACATTCCTAAGGAATATAGGAAGAAATTGGATTCTAAATCTATAAAGGCCATATTTGTAGGGTATTGTTCCGATTTCAAACAATATATGATGTTTAATCTATCTGCTCACAACGTGTTTGAGAGTAGAGATGTTATATTTCATGAACAAGATGATGAATCGAATAAGGAGAAAATTAATGAGGAGTGGCACATGTCTTTACTGATTGATGAAAGTAATAATGAAGCCAAAGACGGTCCTTTACAATAGCAGCAGTAGCAACAAAAAGTGGAAACTAGTGATGTGGATACAGTGAGCAGTCGAAGTCCATTCAGAGGTGAGCAGGAAATCACACAGGACAAAATTGAGGAAAGCCTGTTACTGAGGAGATCAGGTGGGAAGACTCACTTACCCACAAGGTACAAATATTATGCTCTTATGACTAGTATTTTAAATGTTGTTGAGCCCATGAATTATAATGAAGAAAATTAGTATGATGAATGGAGGCAATCTATGAAAGAAGAGTATGAGTCCATAATTAAAAATGAAGCTTGGGAATTAGTTGAACTACCAAAAGGAAAAGAACCTGTTAGCACTCCTCTGTGTCCTAAGGCTGACAAAGGAAGCCAAGGAGGTAACCTCAAACCAGTCTTTAGATCTGATAGCTAGCCCTACCAAATCAGAGAGGGCTTTCTCAAGGATCTCACAGCAAATGAAGTTACTAGAGAGGGAATCAGATGTAAGGATAGATATTAAGCTCAATGGTGTGTGATTTTATGGTTTGCTTGATGAAGCTCATAGATCTATGACTAGGCTAAGGTTTATAATGATCAATTGCAGTGATATAATGGGGCAAGATAGGCATGATCAATGATAAAAATAGGTTGTCGGGGTGGTGCAAAGATGAAAAGGTAAATGATCAGAATGAGCATGTAATCATGAATTCATTTATCAAGAAGAAATAACATTTTAATGAAGATCTCATCAAAGTAAAGCGTGTAACTTATGAATTCTGTTTAAAACTCATGAGATGATCACAAGAAAGCATAGAGATGGTATGGAAAAGAAATATCAGAGAAAAACACTATCATAGAAAGCATACCACAAAAATGCCAAGATAATAACTACAGCTTCTTGTTATATTACTACAAAATGTACACTAGCTCCAAGTTATGATTATCAAACATCTAACCCACAATACTTCGAAATTTGAAGTATTTATACAATTATTTACAAAATAGATATCTTGAAACCGAATTCAAGATTTGTTAAGAAAATTATAAAAATAGATCAATACTGCTAATAATATTAGTCGGTTGATTTTTTGGTGTTGTTCTGGGCACTCTAGTAGTAAATGAGCCTCGAATAGATAGTGTTGTTAGTCCTGCTGGCGAATGAGATGCGATGCTGCTTTGTTTTCTTTTATGTCCTACTGTCCCTATTTTTCTCCATTTTGTTTGATGATTATGCTAATGGATATGTGTCTAAAATGTCCTCACTTTCCTCTAAGAAGAGGCCGTGGTCATTCAATTGGGAAAATATGAGAAATTAAATGAAAAAGAGTGATAATGAGCACAAAAAAATGAACTGATTTTACCATCCGGGAGGATTATGAAAAATCGGTCTAGACTGATTAAGTCTGGATCATTTTAGTATCACAATTGCAATAGGGAGAGGGATCTTTACCATGTTCCATAGTGTTCTTCCGACAAGCTAGACCCAAAAATTTTATGAAGCAAAAACTATAAAATATCGCATTCGCTGTCTTTATCGCATCGCAATCAGAGAGGGGCATGTGTATTACATGGGGGTATAGGATGGGCAGACGCGAAATATTTTAAAATATAGCATAAAATACTTTGAGATTCATCGCCATTGCAATATGGAGGGGGATTGGTGAAGGAGGGACTTAAGACTTGTGCAATCCCTGATTAGGATATCGCAATCTATGGGGGAGGACTTATCGCAATCCGCGAGGGAGGACTTATCACAATCAGCAAGGAAGAAGTTCTCACAATCGATGAGTGGGAGGGAACTTTGCGATATCGATAGTAGGATCATGCAATGTGTGATTTCGATAACGCATGGTTGGTGGGTCCTGGGTCTATTACATTGGGAGTGGAACTATAAACTCGGACCCAAAAACCTTCTGAATTAAAACATATATATCACCAGCTCCATCGGGGCTTTGGTATGATCACAATTGCATTGCGAAGGGGAACAATCTAAGGATTCGATCTATGGAAGTTGTGATTGCGATCACAATTGGTGGGGGCAGCAATGGTTAGTGGGGTGATTATGGTTTGTGTTTGTGTGTATTGCAATTGTGATTTCCCATCAGGCTTGGTGACACGTGGCCTGTGGGCTTGGTTCATGTTATAATATATGGAGTGGGTTTATATAAATGTAATATATGGTTGGGGCTTTTAATAAACATGTGATATATAATGCGATGAGATATAATAAAATGAATTTTGGCATGGTTTGTGATATATGGTGGGAAATGGGGAACACAAGTAGTGTTATACGAATAGGTGGAAATGTAGTTAGAGTTTGAATATGAGATGGATTTTGGCTAGAGTTTGAGAATGAGTTTTTTTCCAAGGAAAAGATGGGTTTTGGAGGGAATGAGGGGATTTATGAAGGAGGTTGAAGGAGGTATATGATATATGAATGAGGATGTTGAAACAAGTTGAAATATCTTTGAACAATTTTTTCCCTAATTACTACTCCCATCATGATGACCTAAAGTGATGACATGACCCCTATATAACTCATTAATGATGTGACCAAGACAATCTTTATTGACAAGAAGCGATGACAAGACCATGATGGCATTAATTTACCTTGAGAATGGAAAGAGTAGTAATGACCTAGAACTTACCAATGATTAAATTTTATTTGAAAATTTATTTGAAATATAATAATTTGACCTAATAACCCTATCAAGCACATGGAAAGAGTACATTTCATTGATAGTGACTAATAGAACTGACAGACACTAACATTGGTTCCAGCTAGGGATGAAAGATCCTTTAGGAGGTGTCAAGAACACCGTAGACCAGGTAGCCTCATCCATTGGGCGATGGAGTCAAAGAAAGTAAACAGCCTCAAAAGACAACACTAAAATGACTAACTGACAAAACATAGGAAAAACTAAAATTGACTTTAGTTAACTCAAAAACTAACTTTACATACACATGGAAGTAGATGATCAGGATCTTAGGGCCTTCACCTTGAGCTTCAAATCCTGATGATAACCACCACCTACTGAAGTTATATATACAATCATGTGATATGATCCCTCTAGTGTAACCAATCTAGCAAATGGCTACTTGAATTCTTCTCACACTTTCCATGAGCATGCTGAAAGAAAAAAGCTAAGAAACTCCAAGTTCGCATTGAACATGTGCTCATGATCCATAAATACAATAAAACTCATCTCCCTTGATGGCTACAACAAATTAGCAAAAGTATCTTCAAACGAATGTGCATTGAGGTTTAGCTCATCCAACAAATTGTAGTTCTTCTCTAGCTATTCTTCATACCTTGAATATAAATTTTCATTTTCATCCTTACTCTCATGTAATTCTAACGTGTAATTGTCCTGATATGACTGCACATTTTTGAATGAGCTTTGTAATGAGACCCCTGCTAAATAAGACAATGAAGTCAGTTCTCTGATCAAGTTTTTATCATCTCTATATTTAAGATCATAGTTAGCTAATGGAGAAGGGTTTCAACTACATATATCATCCAAAACATTAGCTATTGGATCATGGAGAACCTGAGAAGACAACTGCAACTTGTTATACATGGGTTCCAATGAGACTACATGATTTTCTATAAGCTTGTCATTCTTTTCTTCTGAGATAATATCAAAAAAAATTCTTCAAAGATTGAATTCAATCTAAACTTAATGGTACAGAATTATCCTGCATCAATCGATAATATGTTTCAGGTTCTAAGCTTTCATATGTGGTTTTATAATTCAATGTAACTCATTGGCTACAATTATGGAGTGAAATAAGCTTCAATATCACAAAGGACATCATCAATCGATTCATGAGAATATTTCCCACTTATGTTGTTGACCACTCACTTATCTGGTTACTTATAGTTCTCTCTTAGTTTTCAAAATGAGGAGAAACAAAAGGGTATGGAATCCTGATCAAGAAGTTCATTGTCTTCTCCACTCTCAATATTGAAACTAAAATATTGTTGATTTTAATTTTGGGAAATGTTTCTCTAAGAAATTCAAATGAAGCAAAACATAAGGGAAAAGACCTTTCATTTACTTTGAAAATTTATAGATTATCTTCATTATTGTGATGATTGATATGCATATGATGAGTGCTATATTTGAGCTGCTGTAATGAATCTTATTCCTCCCAAAAACATCTCATTGATTTCCTTGAAGTGCCATCCTCTATTTCAAAAACATAATCGTCATCATACTGATGATACTTGGGTAAATCATCAATATAAGGAGTGTCATAAAGCATACACATTAGATTAGAATATTGATTCTCCACAAGTTGATCTACAAATTCATTTTCATGACTGTCCATAAATGAATACAAAAAAAATCATTCTCCGATCTATGGTAACTGGGATTAGCATCAAAATGGTTAGGATCAAAAGCCTCTTCTTCTTCTGCAATAAGTGGGACATGGTGCTTTTGAACAGAAAATTCATCTCTCATGATGATATTTTACATTATTTATTCCATCGTACTTGAAAAAATCTCAAGTTTCATCTATGAAGATGTCAGGTACTCCTTCTCTATGTTATCCCTTTCTTTTGCCTTCAACTTTCACATTTTGACTAGCAGATTAGATTCCACAGCTATTGCACTGTCCTCCATTTCTTCGAGTGTGGTAGTGTCCCTTTCTCTCAATTGAAACACCATTTCCTGATCAAAATAATCCAGGTTCTGCAAGAGAGCTAAACTGTGAGGCAATTTTATATCAGCAGGCATTGAATGGTATACTTGATTGAATCTAGCTGAAAAGCGCTTCACGTTTTCTCCCAACTATCTTTTCAAATGATTATATTCTTCTAAAATTAGAAAAGGATTCCTCTTGATCACCTATTTATCAAGGAATACTTTCACAAACTAATGGAAATCGAAAATGCTTGCAGCTAGCAAGTTTCTGAACCATTTCTTGGCTTCGTCTTGCAAACATAGAGAAAAAATCCTGATATTGACATCATTTTCTTCACCCTCAAAAAGGTCAAGCAATTTTTCAAAACTCTAAATGTGTTTTTCAACAGTGATGTTACTGTATTCTTCATCAAACCTGGGAAGATATTTGTAATAATCTTGAGGGAAATCATGGAGTATAGGAGGTAAGATGAATGACTTGTATCTATCTGGAATTTTACAAGGTGTAGGAGTATGTACAAAAGCTATAGGATTAGTCTTGACCTCTTCAGGCTAATCAAGTTGAAGTTGGTCATCATAACATTTTGAGGAAGTGTCTTGACCAAGATCAAAGGTGTACGGAGATTTTGTATTCACAACCTTCAAAGGAAAGGAATCAAATGCAGGTCTATTATCTTTTATCAAATATAGTACTCATTGGAAAACCTTCTTGACATTCTCAGGAAAGGAGAAGAAATAATTTACAATAAAGCATACTATATCTTGGATGAAATTCCAACTTGAATACCTAATCTTCCCATATTGTCCTTTCATGTTTTTGTTGGTAAGGTTCATCCTCTGGTGGAGTCTTTGAATTAAATTTGAAACTAATTTGGAGCTGCTAGGTGAATGATTTAAGCCTTCCTATGTATAATCACTGCCCACCATCAACAATCAGATCTGACCCTTGTTGTTCACACTCGGGGGAAAATATGATATTTCATTCTCTAGTATGGTCACAAAAATTTTTAGCACTCCTTAGTGTCCCAAGGCTAAGAAAGGAAGCCAAGGAGGTAACCTCAAACCAATCTTTAGATCTGGCAGCTAGCCCTACCAAATCAGAGAGGGCTCTCTCAAGGATCTCACAATCGATGAAGTGACTGGAGAGGGAATCAGATGTTAGGCTAGATATTAAGCTCAATGGTGTTTCATATTTTGTTTTGTTGGATGAAGCTCATAGATCTAGGACTAGGCTAAGGTTTCTAATGATCAATTGTAGAGATATAATGGGGAAAAATGAGCGTGATTAGTGACATAAATAGGTTTTCAGGGTGGTGCAGAGATGAAAAAGTAAAGGGTAAGAATGAGCATGTAATCTTCAATTCATTCATCAAGAAGAAAGAACACTTGCATGAAGATTTCATCAAAACAAAGCATATAACTTATGAATTCTGTTTAAAACTCATGAGATTATCACAAGAAAGCATAGAGATGGTAGGAAAAATAAATATCAGAGAAAAACACTCTCAAAGAAATTATACCACAAGAATCCTAGGATAATAACTGTAATTTCCTGTTATGTTACTGCAAAATGTACACTAGCTCCAAGTCATGATTATCAAAATCCAACCCACAATACTTTGAAATATGAAGTATTTATACAATTATTTACAAAATAAATATCTTGAAACAGAATTCAAGATTGTTTACAAAAATTATAAAAATAGATCAATACTACTAATAATGTCAGTCAGTTGAGTTTATGGTGCTGTTTTGGGCACTCCGTTAGTAACTAAGCCTTGAATAGATAGTGTTGTTAGTCTTGTTGGCAGATGAGCTGTGTTGTTGCTTTTTTGTATTTTATGTCTTGTCATCCTCGTTTTTATGCATTTTGTTTGATGACTATGCTAATGGATATGTGTCAAAAATGTCATCGTTGTCCTATGATTGGAAGTCATGGTCATTCAATTGGGAAAATATGAAAAATTACATGAAAAACATTAACTGGGAGCGTGAAAAAATGAACTAATTTTGGATATGTTGGAAGATTATGAACTGTCGATTTGGGCCTACTGATCTGAGTTGATTAAATCTGGGCTATTGTATTATCGCAGTCACAACATGGAGAGGGACCTTTATCATGTTCCATAGTGTTTTTCCAATGGGATGGACCTGAAACTTTATTAAGCACAACTTATAAAATATTGAATGCATTGGCTTTATCACATCACAATCAGAGAGGGGCATGTCTATTACATGGGGGCATAAGATGGACATATGCGAAATACTTTAAAATATAGCATTAAATCCTTTCGGATACATTGCAATTTCAATATGTAGGGGACTTGGCAAAGGAGGGACTTAATACTTCTGCAATCCACAATTGGGATATCGCAATTGGTGGGGGAGGACTTATTAGAATCGGCGAGGGAGGAGTTATCGCAGTCGGTGAGCAGGAAAGAACTTTGTGATATCGATAGTGGGATCATGCGACATGCGATTGCGATAACATGTGGCTGGTGGGTCCTGGGTCTATTGCATTAGGAGTGGAACCATAAACTCGGACCCAAAAACCTTTTGAGTTAAAGAAAATATATAGTTGGCTTCGTCAGGGCTTTGGTATGATCAGAATCTTATTGCGGAGGGGGACCGTCGAAGGATTTGCTTTGTTGAAGCTACAACTATGATCCAAATCAGTGGGGGCAATAACGGTTAGTAGGGAGATTCTAGTTTGTGTCTATGCATATTGTTATTGCGATTTCCCATGAGGCTTGGTGACACGTGCCCTACGAGTTCAGTTCATGTTATAATATATGGAGTGGGTTTATATATAATGCAATATATGGTTGAGGCTTTTAATAAACATGCGATATATAATGCAATTCCATATAATAAAATGGATTTTGGCATGGTTTGTGATATATGGTGGGAAATGGGGAACACAAATAGAGTTATACGAATAGAATGGAAATGTGGCTACAGTTGGACTATGTGATGGATTTTGGCTGGATTTTGAGAATTAGTTTTTTCCAAGGAAAAGATGGGGTTTGGAGGGAATTAGGGGATTTATGAGGGAGGTTGAGGGAGGTATATGAAATATGAATGATGATGTTGAAACAAGTCAAAATCTCTTTGAACATTTTTTTCCCTAGTTACTACTCCCATCATGATGACCTAAAGTTATGACATGGCCCCTATATAACTCATTGATGATGTGACCAAGACACTCTTTATTGACAAGGAGTGATGACAAGACCATGATGGAATTAACTGACCTTGAGAATCGAGAGAGTAGTAATGACCTATAACTGACCAATGATCTAATTTTATTTGAATTTTTTTTTGAAATATAATAATTTGACCTAATAACCATATCAACAATATGGAAAGAGTACATTTGATCACTAGTGACTAACAAAACTGACAGACACTAACAGAATCCATGGATTGTAAATGGTTATTTAAGCCTAAGTTCAAAGTAGATGGTAGTGTAGATAAGTATAAAATTAGGTTTGCGGCCAAAGGATACTCACAAAGAGAGGGGATTGATTATGAGGATACTTTTGCTCCTGTAGCTAAGTTAAATACCATTAGAATATTAATATCTCTAGCTACTAAGTACCATTGGAGCCTACACCAACTAGATGTGAATTTCTTTTCTAAATGGAGAGATGAAAGAAGAGGTATATTTAACTCAACCAGAAGGGTTTATTAAAAAGGGGTAGGAACACTTTGATTGTATATTAAAGAAGGCATTGTATGGATTGAAACAGTATTTCAGATCTTGGTATGAAAATATATACTCTTTCCTCTTACAGCATGGTTATAAGAGATGTAAAGATGACCCAAATTTGTATACCAGATTTGATTCAAAGGGGCAAATTGTGTTGATTTTCTTATATGTTGATGATTTGGTTGTTACTGGAAATTCTAATAAATTTGTTAAAGAAATTAATGTGTAGATGTCACAGGTATTCGAAATGAAAGACCTTGGAGAACTGCATTAACTTTTGCGGCTTGAAGTCTAGAAGGATTCTAGCCAGACTTTTGCTACTCAAGGAAATCATGTCAAGGAATTGTTGAAGAAATTCAGAATGGATTAGTGTAAAGCTACTTCAGTACCTACACATCAGAATGTTAAATTTCAGAATGATGATGGTTCTAAAGAGGTGGATTCTACATTGTACAAACGACTGGTTGGATGTTTGATTTATTTGACTACAACCAGACTTGACTTAGCATATTCAGCGAGTGCGTTGAGTTAGTTCATGACAAAAACTCTTGAAAACCATTGGGTGGTAGGAAAAGTTGTCTCAAGGTTCAGATTGTGCTAAAGATTTGAATGATAAAAGATCTATAACATGGTATGCTTTCAATATTGGGTCCTGGGTCATTTCTTGGTGCAGTAAAAAGCATAGTACTGTATCTTTATCATCGGTAGAAGGAAAGTATCAAGATGTATGTGTAGCCACTTGGGAAGAAATTTATTTGAGGAGACTCCTTAATGATGTAGGAAAAGAATGAAAGGATGCTACAGTGATCAAATACAACAACAAAATTTCAATCAAGCTGGCAAATAATCATGTTTCTCATAAAAACACAAAACATATTAATACTCAATTTCATTTTGTTATAGAAGAAGTTGAGTCCAAAGAGATTTTTGTTATAAAATCCTACTGATATCTTCACCAATCCTCTTGGGAAGACTAAATTTGAATTGTTTAGGGAGATGTTAGGTGTGCAAGTGAATCCTTTCTCCATTAAGGGAGCGAATTGAAACATAAGTGAACAAAGAGTTTGAGGAAAGGGAATTCAGTTCATGTGGTCCGATTTAGTCACAGAGTATTGCATAGTGGTATGGTAGACTTAGTTCAAACTTAATGTAGAAAGTTTGTTTCACACTCGTATGTGTGTCTTAGATTAGAGTTAGTTCTTATTTTTTATGAGATGATTTTTATCACACTTATATATTTTTTATATAACGGTTAATGAGATAGAGTGTTTTGTTTGGCCAATCTTTAGGTGTAGCTTGTTGATATGTGAGCTGCTGGTTTCAATGTGTAAGTTTCATTCTAGTTTTGTCTTTCCATTTTTTAACATGCTATCGGAGCACAGAGAACTAACTCTAATTGAAAGCCTTGTAGCTTGCTGATATGTGAGCTGCTAGTTTCAGTGTGTAAGTTTCATTCTAGTTTTGTCTTTCCATTTTTTTACATGCTATCGGAACACAGAGAAATAACTCTAATTGAGAGCCTTGGTGGCTGAGTTGAGCCTTGGTGGCTTGTTCAATTGCGTTTGTGACAGAGCATTGAAATTTTGAGGAAGTCTGATCAGCACTGGTTTTAGGGTTCAAACACATGCCAATCAGTGTTGGCCCTACACTGTGAAATAGCATTGATTATCGTTGGTTTTAGGGGTCAAACCCGCGCTGATCCATAAAACTTATAAAAAAGTTTGTCAGCGCGACCTGAAGTACAGTGAAAGGGCACTAATATTTTTTACTTGTTGGAGGTAGCCGGAGACCAGAAGTGCTTGAGTTGGTAGTCCTATAATATTTTTTGATGGCCATATGTCTGGAGTTAACAATGTAAACTTTGAAACGGGAACTGTAAACTCAAAACGGGAACTCTGGCCCAAAAACCCCAAAAAAACCACAAAAACAGTGCTCAAAACGAAAAGTGTGTATACTGGAACGATGTTTTTTTTTTAGGTGTCAATTTTGCGGCTGTTTTAAAAATGGCAGTGACTACGAAATTTTCCTGCAAAATATAGCTTCAAAACAAAAGTGTTGATACTGGAATAATGATTTTCTTTTTAGGGTCAATTTTCATACTTTTTAAACAATGCTAATAAAACCAATTTTTTATGTCTCAAACAAAGTTAAATTTTAAGGAAAAACACATTAATGTTTTTGGTAGAATCTCATTTTTCTTTCCTAAGTATAAATTTAACATGTTTTCAACCACAAAACTAAAAAAACATGACATTATGAACAAATTATATCACTGAATGAATTCAAAAGTCTTTATTTGTACACTGAATAAAACAGACATTATATCTCTAATTTGATATTGCATTGTAGATATTTAAACAATAAAATTTATCATACTTAAGACATAATCCAACAACATAAAAATGCTTCATAACTTCTCATTTAACAAAATATGGAAAACATTAATTTTATTTGAAGATACGATGCATACATCAGTTATATAAACTGTCTTAAACAATTATTCAAAATCACTCATTTTTTCTTGCACACCATCAGAATTCACATCTTCAGATGAGTGACTGGATGCTGATGAAGATGTTCCATATTCTTCTCTATCATCAACTAGTGCCCCATCTGAGTCCACATGCATGCCCAAGATTCCAGGTTTCAAAAGTCTTCTAGATCTACGACTGGTTTTAGCAGAGTCCCATGTCAACACTGTTCCTTCTGGTAACAACCTTTTCAGAATCTCTGTCGTCTTGAAGCGAAGATTTCCTCTCTTTGTTAAATTGAAGTCATAAATAAGTATGTCAACATCCTTCAATTGTAATATGTCTGTGCGGCGGCAATTTATATTTGTACCCTTTCTTTTTCTTTTTCCACCATTTTTTTTGTCAACTACCATCTCTGGCTTATACACACCATTGAATGGGTGTGTATTTGTGGCATACCAATGTACTTCAACACCTGTAACATCCTCATTTTCTGTAAAGACCTTTATAACTTTAGCAACCCAAAATGGATAGCCATTGGGATCTCCATCTGCTAGCACTGCAATCATGCAACCCTCCTTAATATCCTATACTGAACCCCTATGAAGGTCTTCCATGGCTTCACGTTGTGCACGAGATCTTCTGGAACCTATATACATCTCTCTTTCCTCTACCTGTGAAGAATTAATAATACCTTGAGATTGTCGCTGTTCAACAATGTTTACTTCCTCATGTTCATTCGACACATTTTGTGGCCAAATAAATGGATTTTTCAAAGGTATATCTTCATTTATTATTGTCGAAATGAGATCACTTTGATTATTGAAAAACGACTCCCACCAAACTGAATCAGCAATGTCAAAGTACTCATATGTATATCTAATACATTTTTTAATTTCTTCCAGGCAATCAGAATAATTTATAGCCATGTTCTGTCTATGTGCATTCTGAACTTCACCAACTGATTGTAATAACAATATTTTTGATGCAAATATTGGATGATCTGGAATGAACTTCAAAAATTGCAATCCTGATGACGGTGCCCACTCTGTAGTAGTTGAATACTTCTTGCCCCATATTAGTGTTTTCCCATCAATTTTTTTGATACGAAATTGATGTTGGAAGCTAATGTCATTAAGTTGTTCAATGCATTTCCCCTCACCATATGATCCCAGAATAAACCTTCGCATGTCAACAGTTTCTTCCAACACTTCAAAAGGAGGCTCTGGCATGTATGATTTCTTAATACATTCAATTAGTGATGGCAAGCTCCCAACTTCCTTCCTCCTTAATGTGACTAAAAAACAACTGAACATCTGATCAATATGGTCATGAGTGTGCCCAACAAGAAGGAAGCCAACCTTTACCTTTTGAAAAATTCTCAATTCAACAAGCATGTTCAGATACCCAAAAACAACCTGATTTTTGTTTTCACGGCAAGTGTTGTCCAATTGTAGATACAAAACTTCAGGAAGATTACCAGACCAATGAGAAATCACATCATGAATTATGGTTATGGTCAGATTTGCATCATTATGAATATTTGGAGCTGTGAAGTACACCCTTGGCAACATTTTCCCATTGAAGACCATACAGACGACCAAGTGAAATTGAATAAAATTTTCCTCTTGTAGATTTTTGGGTGTGCGAACAAAATGTGGTAAAAGTGTTTTTTTTCTGGTCCATACCATCAATTATCAAACCCAAATATTTATTTGGATTATCATAACACTTCTTTCGATGCTTGTACAACTTCTTCCTTTCATTTGTTTGTTGTTTGCGATGCTCCTGAAGTTCTTTGACAATTAAATCTACACAACATAAAAGAAATTCATTAAGAAATATGTTTTCATAGTTGATGACTATACAATTTTAAAAGTAAAAGTTATGAACACTTACCTCTTTCTGAGCCTTCACATTTGTCCCTTTTTGATTTAAGAGAAGCACATGTACTGCAAATCCCCATCCTTGTCTTCTTAGGAATACGAACATTATTGAATTCTTTCTTCCATATCTTCACAAAATATTGATATGTAATAAAGTGGCCCTGTCCCTCAGCACTTTCTGCATATTCTTTGTATAAGTTGTAGATTTCTCGTCTTGAAAAATTATCTGGATATGTATTGTCTCTCTATTTGGCATACACTCTCCATGCTTCGAAAAGAAATCTTTCATCCATGACATTGTAGTATTTGATAATGGCCCAAACTGTCTTTTATAACGTACTTCTAAATAAAATGTGGGATCCTTTTCCAAATTTTCTTGAATTCTCGAGAGACGAAAATTCCCAAGTGAGTGAAACATTTTGAAAGCTTTTCTACACAATAAAAAATTCCTAATATGATAATCATAACCTGACAATGTAGATTGCATGCAGCCAACTAAATATGAGTTTTGCATGCTTTTATTCATTGACAAATATCTCTTCCTACTTTCTAATGCAAATGTGAAATCCATACGTTTCAAGCAATTTTTTTGGCAACATTCACTTGAAATGAGAGCGCTGATAGAACTTCTTCTTGTCAGATATTCTGCTCTACCCCTTGTATAACTAGAATAGCTTGCATTGATACGAAAAGGTTTGCTCCTACTCCTCGATACAATATTTCTTGGCAACATCTTCATCATTGGATCATCATTTTTATAAGGATTTTCATCATCATTAAGAGGAATGTTATCCATACTATGATCAGCTCTGATTTTCAAATTTTGACTGAGAGGATACCCTTCATCTTCCCCTTCTTCAGTGCTACTATCACAGTCGTTAGAATTCAGACTAAATGGAAAATCTGACTCGATGTTTAATGGATATTCTTCCTCATGTACATTGTCAGCGCTACTCTCATAGTCCATAGAATTAGGACTATGTTGAAAATGTGGTTGTTTACTTATTGAAGATGCTACATCCTGTCCTTTGTCACTGCTACCTTTATACTGATTAGAATTATGACTAACTGCATCATCCTGTTCTTCATCACTGCTGCTCTCATAGTCCTTAGAATCAGGACTAAGAGGACATTCTGATACTCCAATGTTTTGAAAATCATCATCCCGCGCTTCATCACCGCTGCTCTCATAGTCCTTAGAATCAAGACTAAGAGGACATTGTGATACTCCAATGTTTTGAAAATCATCATCCCACGCTTCATCACCGCTGCTCTCATAGTCCTTAGAATCAGGACTAAGAGGACATTGTGATACTCCAATGTTTTGAAAATCATCATCCCGCGCTTCATCACCGCTGCTCTCATAGTCCTTAGAATCAGGACTAAGAGGACATTGTGATACTCCAATCTTTTGAAAATCATCATCCCGCGCTTCATCACCGCTGCTCTCATAGTCCTTAGAATCAGGACTAACTGGACACTGTGACACTCCATACTTTTTAAATTCATCATCATGCTCTTCATCACTGCTGCTCTCATAGTCCTTAGAATCAGGACTAAGAGGACATTGTGATACTCCAATCTTTTGAAAATCATAATCCCGCGCTTCATCACCGTTGCTATCATAGTCCTTAGAATCAGGACTAACTGGACACTGTGACACTCCATACTTTTGAAATTCATCATCATGCTCTTCATCACTACTGCTCTCATAGTCCTTAGAATTAGGACTAAGTGGACACTTTGACACTCCATTTTTTTTAAATTCATTATCACATTCATCATCACTGCTGCTCTCATAGTCCTTAGAATTAGGACTAAGTGGACACTTTGACACTCCATTATTTTGAAATTCGCCATCATGCATGTCAAAACTGCTGCTCTCATAGTCTTCAGAATTAGGACTAAGTGGACATCGTGACCCTCCATTCTTTTGAACTTCACCATCACACTCTTCAAAACTGCTACTCTCATAGTCCTTAGAATTGGGACTAAGTGGACATTGTGACACCCCATTCTTTTGAACTTCACCATCATGCTCCTCATCACCGCTGCTTTCATAGTCCTTAGAATTTGGACTAAGTGGAATCTGTGACTCTTTATTAATTTGAAATTCTCCATCCCCTCTTTCATCAGTGCTGCTCTCGTAGTCTGTAGAATCGGGACTAAGTGGAAGAATTGACTTCTATTCATAGTGGAAGAATTCCCGCTATATTCATCAATATGAATAGAGTTGTTACGCGATGAAGATGTTGATGGTGTATAAACCGAAACTTCACCATCAGAGCAATCCATCACTTTCAAATAGAAAATGTTGAATGATACAAATGGAGTCTCCTAAGAATATTATATAGCTTAAAGAATGAAATATTCCCTCCAAAAATTTTCGCGAAAATATTTCCCTCCAAAAATTTTCGCGAAAATATTTCCCTCCAAAAATTTTCGCGAAAATATTTCCCTCCAAAAGTTTGTTAGATTTATTTACCTTTATTATTTTATTCTACAATTGATTGAAAAACATAAACTAAATTTTTTTTATGAAATAAATCACTAAAATTCAAATTGTAAATCACAACTTGTACATTAATTATTCTAATAGTTAAAGTATATAATATTTACTTAACAATTTATTTTTTTTTAATTTTTATAATATATTCTCAAACAAATTAATCCCACATTCAATCCGTTGTAAAACAACTCTACAATATTCGCTTTATAATAATGTAAAACAAACTATCCCACATTAATCGTATGGAAAAACATCTTCGTAATTTCACTTATATAATAAATTTCGCTATCACTATTACTCGCCTCACATCTAGGTTTTCTGAAGTCCCTTGAAAGACTCGTGAATTTGTGGAGCAGTGATATTGCTATCAACAATATATACAACGAATAATTGTCGCAACTGAAAGGTAAGTTCAATTATTTTTTCGAAATTTTCATATTAAATTACTTTAATGAAGAATATTTTTTTTTTAAATTAAAAAATTTTCCAAGCCAAATTTTAATATTGCTATCTACCTCACCCCACCCGCCACACCTCCCCCCTTATCCAACACTTGCCCCCCCCCCCATATTTTTTTTTAAATTAAAAAATTTTCGGAGCCCGCCCCACCCCGAGCCCACCCGGCACCCGCCCCCAGCCTGGCCCCCCTGCCCACCCCACCCCGCCCCGACCCGGCGCACGGCCCAACCCCGCCTGCCCCTCCCCCTCCCGGCACACGACCCACCCGGCGCACCGCCCCACCTCCCCCGCCCCTCCCCCGCCCCCTCCCCGGCACCCCCGCCCGCCCCTCCTCCACCTAGCGCACGGCCCCCCCGGCGCCTGCCCCCGCCCCGGCCCACCGGGCCGCCCCACCCTCCGCCCCCTCCCCCCCCCCCCCCCCGGCCGGGTCGCGCCACCCCACTCCCCCTCCCCCTCCCCCCCCGGTCGGGCTGTCCACCCCCGCCAGGGCCGCCCCCCCCCCCCCCCCGCCCGGCCAACCCCGCCCAGGCCGCCCCACCCCCTTCCCCCTCCCCCTCCCTCCACCGGCTGCCCGCCCGCTTGGGCCGCCCCACCCTCCTCCCTCCCCCGCCCGACCAACCCCGCCCCCCTCCCTCCCCTCCCCCGCCCAGCCAACCCCACCCGGGCCGCCCCACCAGGGGAGGGAGGGGAAGGGAAGGGGGAGGGGGCGGGTGGGGAGGGCCGGCCCAGCCGGGGGGTGGGGCGGCCCGTCCGTGGGAGGGAGGGGAAGGGAAGGGGGCGGGTGGTGGGGCGGCCCGGGAGGTGGGGGGGGGGGGGGGGGGGGGGCGGTGCAGCCCGGGGGGCCGGAGGGGGAGGGGGGTGGGGCGGCCCGGGCGGGGGGCCCGGGGGTGGGCTGGGGGGCGGGTCGGGGGAGGGGAAGGGCAATTTTGATTATACAAATAAAAATTTTATGGTATATTTTTGTTGTTAATTTAAGTTAATATGTTTTTTTATTTACTAATTTATGTGTTTTTTTTTTAGGAAAATGGCATCAAGGAAAATTTCTGTGAATCTTTCTGCACCAAGGAGTCTTAAAGGTGTATCTTCAAAAAACATTTGTGAACGAACTCCACCTGAGCTCATACCTACAAATATTTCAAGTGCTTTAAGTGATAAGAAGCTAATCTCAGATTGGAAAAGTTCAAAAGAGGTGAAATTTCCATCAAGAGCCTGGTATGTGAAAGAAAGAGAGAGCACAACTGTGAATATATATCTATACATTGATACACGCAATAATAATGAAAATTTGGAGGTGATGGGAAAAGTCATAGATATGTGTTCGGTACCAAACACTGAAGTTGTTTACGTACTTACAAAAGCTGCCAAGTCACATGAAAGGATTAAATACCGACTATCATATTCATTATATGACAGGAGAGAGGTATCTACAAAGTTGTGTAAACAAATCGTAAATGATATGACACAAAACATGGTAAGTATTGTTATTTGTATTTTTATTTTGCGTTTTGAAAATTTCTCGCTATATTTTTTAACTTTGTTTATATTAACATATGATATTTTGTTTGGCAGAATTTTGTTGAAAGCTGTTCAATTATGTTGGGAGGCATTCATTTCATAGAGCATGATATCAAGAATGTTGTCAGCCATTTTTACTCAGTGTCAGAAGAAGATATCCAAAACATGGAAAATGTAGTAATTGATGATGCTACAAAACTACATCCAAAGAATCAGAAAAAAAGGCCTCTGGTGGATAAATCTAGCAAGGGTAAACATGTTACTTTTGAGGACGATGAAGTTGAAATTGACAATGAAGCATATGTTGCCATTACTGAAGATGACATCAAAATTGTGGAAGGTCGTAAAAGACCAAAAGTAACAATGGCCAAGAATAGATCTCTTGAGAATGTTAAGATGAAAAGAAGTAGAGTTGAAGATCTTGAAGTAGTCATTACCAGCAGTCAAGAACCTAGTGAAACTTCAAAAGAAAGCAGATAAATCATTACACCAGGAGCTGATTTAGGTGATGGCATTATCAAAACAAAACAAAATGCCATTCGACAGAATTTGACAAAGAGAAACTTAATTGATGGTGGTCGTACATTTCAGTTAAATGTCAGACAAACCTATAAGGCAAGTGAAGGACAATGCCAATATCAAGTCTGAAAGCCACATGATCTGCATGTTCACAACTTGAAGACATTGATGAGGTACAATCCATATGCTCATGTGGTTAGTTATGTGCTTCTTGTTGATCCACTTCAAGTTCCCAACAAAGAAGAATTTGATAAGTCAAAATGTTTTGAATACAATTATTATGTGCTTGGGGGGAACCATTCTGTTGAAGCTCAAAGACAATTGATGGAGGAATATCCTAATAACCCATGTTTTGAAACAATGAAATGTGTCATTTATGCTGGTTTAAATGAAACAGAAGCAAAGTTAGTGGCATGGGATCATAATTCAGATAATGAATATAGGATGTCTATGACTTTGATCCAAAAGGTTAGATTTATTCATAGTGAATTCCTAGAAAAATCTGGTGGGGATAAGATCAATATTACTGCAGATTTCTGAAATGAATGTTGTATGGAAATAGGCTATCAAATTGAAGATAAAGGCAATTCAAAAAGTGGAAAAGACAACAGATCTAGCGATTTATTCAGAGGTGTTGATAACATTTTCCAATTGGCATTTAGAACTGGAGATATTTGGAATTTGATTGATGACATTTTTAGCATGTGGGAAGACATTCGCATTAAAAACCAGAGGGTCAGAAAGTCTAAGCCATTGATATGTAGCAACAATAAATCAACGCCTGAACTGAAGCAACTTCTAGACGATATGACCATCATGCCTTGGAGGGCGATGCAAGGAGTGAAAGATGAAAAAATTGTCAAAACAATATTATCTCATGTGAAGTCGGAGGAATTATCATTGGAAGAAATGTCTGAAGAATTTCAAAAGTAAGTTTGCTGAATTATTTTTACTTATTTCCAGGATTATAGTTATCTTTTAAATAAAACATGTTGTTATTGGTAGTATTTGTTATACATATCATTATATTAACTTTTTCTTACTTTATCTATGCAGTCACAAAGTTTACATGAAAATTCAGGAACAAATGGTTAAATTGTTGAATGAAGATAGTTGGGATGATGTTGTACGCAACTATCCAGATTCAAGTTCTACATCAACATTGAAAGCTTTTTATCTTGCATTTAAAAAGGTAACTTGATTTATACATTCAGTTTTAATCATCTCTGTATTATTTTTAATTTAAAACTTACACATACATTTGTTTGTTTGGTAAAAGATGAAGAAAGAAGATAATGGAGCACCAAACAGTTTCAAGACTTTTATTGAAAAAATAAAGATTGAAAGGCTGAGAAAGCAACGTATTAAGAATGTTGAACTTGATCCAACTCTTAATCATTTCATTTGGAATGGGCTAGACACTATTCAATATCAAGTAATACAAGGCGACTGTGAAGACATTGCGAAACTCGTACCAAAAAGGGATTATGCCCTGGTTATTGCAGATATTCCCCATGGTTTCAATATTCCAAACATTTGCTATGATATTGACCCTTATACTTATCAAGCTTTTAATAAAGTGGTGGTGGGATTTAAGGAAGTGACGTCATCACCATTATGGAGATTTGTGACATTTCATTCAGACACACAATTGGCAATGTTATTGTCAAGCTTCAAGGGGAAAACAAATTCAAGGATGCAGCTTACATGGTAAGATGTTTAAAGGTATATTTGATTAATGTTGGAAAATTAATTTATGTACAAGTTAATTGAACTTTTACTATTTTATGTTACAGGCAAAAGTCAAATCTTCTTGACATTGAAGATCAACAATTTATAAATGGCTGTGAGTTCATTCATATTGATAGTTGGGAAAAAGATGATAGCCATATGTCTATGATTTTTAATCGGGTGGACAAAAAGAGTCATAGCCAAATACTGACTTATGATGCTGTTGTGAGAAAACTAACATATGAAGACAAAGAAATGAAAGGAGAGATAGTTAACATTTATCAGAAACCACAATTATTGATTAACTATCTTACAGACATATGTTCAAATGAAGGAGATTGGGTTCTGGATTTATTTTCTGGCTCAGGTACGTTTTGCCACATGGAATTGAATTTCAATATGTTCTTTTTTTTAATTAATATGTCATTGTACTAATTTACTTCATTATTTTTTGTGCTTGATAATTAGGTACAACACTAGGATGCTGCCTTCAAAAAGGAAGAAATTGCATTGCAATTGAGAAAGATCCATTACAATGCAATTTCATTCAGCAAAGAATTAATGCTCTTCAATTTCTTCCAGATGCAATGCAAGAAATTGGGTTGAAGAAAGAGGACTTTAGTGAATCACGTGTAGCAAAAAAGGCAAAGGAACCCCAACCACCATTACATGGAATGTATGGAAAGACATATATTGGGGGATTTGCAGACATGAAAGACCCATTAGAAGAGGAAAATGAGCAAAATGAGCAAAATGAAACAGAAAATATTGTGGAAGAGGACAATGATGAAACTCTAGAGGACGAAGAGTTTGGATTACATGACATTGTTGATTAAATTTAAGTTATGCTTGTAACTCAAGCTTTGCAATGTTTTGACTCAAATAGGGTTGTTATACGTTCAATATTGGTAATATGTGATTTTTGCATTGATTTTTAAGTTAATCATTATTTTTTGAAAAAAAAGTAGTTATTATTATATTTTTGACATGAAATTCATAAAAAAAACTATTATTTGACCATTTTTAGTTAATATTTTTGTATAAAAATTGTGATTTTGACATGTTAATTCTAGCAAAAAATTATCAAAACGTTTAGTTTTTTTGTTATATTTATGTTAAAAATGGTTATTTTTTATGTCCATTGTTAAAAAATGATGTTTTTTAGAAACAATTATTTCATGTGGATTGAAAAATTAATTAAGGATGTCTAAATATGTAGATTATCTAAAATTCAAACTATCGACTTTCTAATTTAAAAACACAAAACAATAAAAACCCCACTAAAAAAAAAAAAAATTAAGATAGAGAACAAGAAAATATGAATACAATGACGACTTCAAAAACTATCAAATTTAGAAAATAATTTTTTACATTTCACACACTAGAAAATTTAAAGTCAAAAAATAGGTCTTTTAAAAAAAGGGTTTGATGCAGAATACTCACTTTTTAAAATCAGGATGAAAATCACTACCATTCACTACCATTCTAGAACTTAATGCACATGAAAAAAATTAAAGTTCCAAAAACCATGTTCTTAAAAAAACATGTGTATTCTGCATCAACACTTTTGAAAATCGGGTCATTTTTTTGCCACCTCTACAAAACGGGTAACAGTATCAGTTCCCGTTTCAAAGTTTACATTGTTAGTTGTGTCCGTAGTCCCGAGATCTGGAACTGTTGAAGGATCTAGAGTTCGATCCGCAGATCGGCTATTGGAGGATTGAAAGTTTGATCCGCAGATCGATTACTGTAGGATTTGGAGTTAGATCCATAGATCTATTGTTGGGGAGATCAATTCATAGATCGATTGTTGGAGGATGTGGTGTTGTAGCATAGATCAGGTGCCAGATTACTAGATCTGTAGATTGGACAAGTGGATTTGTTAGTGGAGTCATGGTTTTGTCACAATGAATAACCACATTGCAGAGACATACCTTAATGAGGGGAATAAGCTCCATGGCTCAGATTATGCCAACCAGAAGATAAAGTTGCAGACATTCCTCAAGGGTTCCAGTGCATGGACAATTGCAAACAGAGATGAAGTAAAGCCGACTACAGTCAATGGTGCCACAGCCACATCTGTTCACAATTAGGAGAAGAGGGAAAATAAAGACAAGGTGACGTTGAAGATACTAGTAAAATACAATATAATCCCTCACATTCGAGAATGCAAATTGTTAATGGCATTTGGGTGACGCCAAGGATTTGTACGAGACTAAAAATACAAATCGCCTATTTTTTCTGAAGTGCAAGATTCTCTCCATTGGAATGGAGGAGAATCAATTTGTTGTTGTGTTTATCTCACAGATCAAAGAGCTAAGAAACAAGTTAAGCAACATAGGGGAGAAAGTGTCCAATACAGATCTCGTCACCATTACCTTAAATGGTATGACAGAGGATTATCAAATGTTCATTACAGGGCTTACAGCGAGTGGGAAAGCTCCCACCTTTGAAGAGTTGATAGAGATATTGATGTAGGAAGAAGAGAGATTTATGAATCCGAAGCCTCGGAATGTAGATCTGACATTGGTAGCGAAGAAAAAGTTCTTCAAAGAGAAACAAGGAGGAGGATAGAAAAGCGATGGTCCATCGCAGAAAAATCCATTTCAAGGTATGTCATCTGCTAGAAATGATTTAGGAATTAAATGTTTTACTATGGAAAAACTAATCATATTGGTAAATATTGTTATAAAAAGAAGACAGATGAAACCAGACATAGACACAAGAGGCATACAGGGCATTTTTCTCGCAAAGATGAGAATCATGATCTTAAATTATTTGTGTATGATGTTGCTCTTTTTGCTGAGACTGATGAGGCTAAAACATGGTTTGTGGATTCTGGAGCATCCACTCATATGACAGGTAATAAACACTGGTATGAAAATTTCAAGGAGACCGGCAATGGTGCGAACATCTACTTGGGAGATGACAGAGCATATCAAATTAGAGGGTAAGAAGATATTCGTGTGATATTTCTTAATGGTAATATCAGGAGCATCCAGAATGTTATGCATGTACCTGGTATTAGAAAGAATTTGATCTTTGTCTCCATGGTTGCATATCAGAATTTAAAGATACAATTTTTCAAAACTTACTGTGTTATAAAGGATTTGTTGGATCATCAGAAGTCGGTCGCATCAGGAGTACAAGTTGAAGGCCTTTATAAGTTGAATATTACAAGTGTGCCACATCAAGCTTTAACTTCAATGACTATGACAACAAAGAATCTTTGGCATCAAAGGTTTGGTCACAACAACGTTCGTGACTTACTGCAACTACAAAAACAGGGTATGGTTGATGGAATTCTTGTTTTAAATAATGAACATATTGATTTTGAAGGTTTCGCACTTGGGAAAATAAATAGGGATGAATTTACCTCTAAGTTAAATAAGCGAAAGAAAGATATGCTCAAACTTGTGGATACTGATATATGTGGACCCATCTAGACAGGGTCCTTGGGTGGAGATTTTTTTTTTTTTTCTATTTGTTGATAACTGCACAAGATATTCTTGAGTATACTTTCTTAGAAGGAAAAATCATGCTTTCGATTATTTTAAAGAGTTTAGAAATATGGTTGAACAACAGACAAATAAAGTCATCAAAATTCTACATTCAGATCAAGGGGGAGAATACAGGCTTGGAAACTTCATCAAATATTGTAGAGATTATGGGATAACACAACAGTTTATAGTACCCCACACTCCACAGTGGAATGAGGTTGCAGAGAGGGAGAACATAACTCTGGTGGAGTGTTTACATAGTATGATAAAAGGTAAGAACCTATCCAATGGTTTTTGGGTAGAAGAAATTAACATTGCAGTTTACTTAAAGAACAAAAGTCCAACTAGGTGGCTTGATCTCAAGACTCCATTTGAGGATTTGTATAGCTTAAAACCTAAAATCCACCAGTTGAGAGTATTTGTCTCTAAATATTTTGCACACATACCTAAGGAATATAGGAAGAAATTGGATTCTAAATCTATAAAGGCCATATTTGTAGGGTATTGTTCCGATTTCAAACAATATATGATGTTTAATCTATCTGCTCACAACGTGTTTGAGAGTAGAGATGTTCTATTTCATGAACAAGATGATGAATCGAATAAGGAGAAAATTAATGAGGAGTGGCACATGTCTTTACTGATTGATGAAAGTAATAATGAAGCCAAAGACGATCCTTTACAATAGCAGCAGTAGCAACAAAAAGTGGAAACTAGTGATGTGGATACATTGAGCAGTCGAAGTCCATTCAGAGGTGAGCATGAAATCACACAGGACAAAATTGAGGAAAGCCTGTTACTGAGGAGATCAGGTGGGAAGACTCACTTACCCACAAGGTACAAATATTATGCTCTTATGACCAATATTTTAAATGTTGTTGAGCCCATGAATTATAATGAAGAAAATTAGTATGATGAATGGAGGCAAGCTATGAAAGAAGAGTATGAGTCCATAATTAAAAATGAAACTTGGGAATTAGTTGAACTACCAAAAGGAAAAGAACCTGTTAGCACTCCTCTGTGTCCTAAGGCTGACAAAGGAAGGCAAGGAGGTAACCTCAAACCAGTCTCTAGATCTGATAGCTAGCCCTACCAAATCAGAGAGGGCTTTCTCAAGGATCTCACAGCAAATGAAGTTGCTGGAGAGGGAATCAGATGTTAGGATAGATATTAAGCTCAATGGTGTGTGATTTTATGGTTTGCTTGATGAAGCTCATAGATCTACGACTAGGCTAAGGTTTATAATGATCAATTGCAGTGATATAATGGGGCAAGATAGGCATGATCAATGATAAAAATAGGTTGTCGGGGTGGTGCAAAGATGAAAAGGTAAATGATCAGAATGAGCATGTAATCATGAATTCATTTATCAAGAAGAAATAACATTTTCATGAAGATCTCATCAAAGTAAAGCATATAACTTATGAATTATGTTTAAAACTCATGAGATGATCACAAGAAAGTATAGAGATGGTATGAAAAAGAAATATCAGAGAAAAACACTATCACAGAAAGCATACCACAAAAATTCCAAGATAATAACTACAGCTTCTTGTTATATTACTACAAAATGTACACTAGCTCCAAGTTATGATTATCAAACATCTAAGCCACAATACTTCGAAATTTGAAGTATTTATACAATTATTTACAAAATAGATATCTTGAAACAGAATTCAAGATTTGTTAAGAAAATTATAAAAATAGATCAATACTGCTAATAATATTAGTCGGTTGATTTTTTGGTGTTGTTCTGGGCACTCTAGTAGTAACTAAGCCTCGAATAGATAGTGTTGTTAGTCCTGATGGCGAATGAGATGCGATTCTGCTTTGTTTTCTTTTATGTCCTACTGTCCCTATTTTTCTCCATTTTGTTTTATGATTATGCTAATGTATATGTGTCGAACATGTCCTCGCTTTCCTCTGAGCAGAGGCTGTGGTCATTCAATTGGGAAAATATGAGAATTAAATGAAAAAGAGTGATAATGAGCACAAAAAAATGAATTGATTTTACCATCCGGGAGGATTATGAAAAATCGGTTTGGACCGATTAAGTCTGGATCATTTTAGTATCATAATTGCAATAGGGAAAGGGATCTTTACCATGTTCCATAGTGTTCTTCCGACAGGCTAGACCCAAAAAATTTATGAAGCAAAAACTATAAAATATCGCATTCGCTGTCTTTATCGCATCGCAATCAGAGAGGGGCATGTGTATTACATGGGGGCATAGGATGGACAGACGCGAAATATTTTAAAATATAGCATAAAATACTTTGAGATTCATCGCCATTGCAATATGGAGGGGGCTTGGTGAAGGAGGGACTTAAGACTTGTGCAATCCCTGATTAGGATATCGCAATCTATGGGGGAGGACTTATCGCAATCAGCGAGGGAGGACTTATCACAATCAGCAAGGAAGAAGTTATCACAATTGATGAGTGGGAGGAAACTTTGCGATATCGATAGTAGGATCATGCAATGTGTGATTTCGATAACACATGGTTGGTGGGTCCTGGGTCTATTACATTGGGAGTGGAACTATAAACTCGGACCCAAAAATCTTCTGAATTAAAACATATATATCACCAGCTCCATCGGGGCTTTGTTATGATCGCAATTGCATTGCGAAGGGGAACAATCTAAGGTTTTTCTCTATGGAAGTTGTGATTGCGATCACAACTGGTGGGGGCAGCAATGGTTAGTGGGGTGATTATGGTTTGTGTTTGTGTGTATTGCAATTGTGATTTCCCATCAGGCTTGGTGACACGTGGCCTGTGGGCTTGGTTCATGTTATAATATATGGAGTGGGTTTATATAAATGTAATATATGGTTGGGGCTTTTAATAAACATGTGATATATAATGCGATGAGATATAATAAAATGAATTTTGGCATGGTTTGTGATATATGGTGGGAAATGGGGAACACAAGTAGAGTTATACGAATAGGTGGAAATGTAGTTAGAGTTGGAATATGAGATGGATTTTGGCTAGAGTTTGAGAATGAGATTTTTTCCAAGGAAAAAATGGGTTTTGGAGGGAATGAGGGGATTTATGAAGGAGGTTGTAGGAGGTATATGATATATGAATGAGGATGTTGAAACAAGTTGAAATATCTTTGAACAATTTTTTCCCTAATTACTACTCCCATCATGATGACCTAAAGTGATGACATGACCCCTATATAACTCATTAATGATGTGACCAAGACAATCTTTATTGACAAGAAGTGATGACAAGACCATGATGGCATTAATTTACCTTGAGAATGGAAAGAGTAGTAATGACCTAGAACTTACCAATGATTAAATTTTATTTGAAAATTTATTTGAAATATAATAATTTGACCTAATAACCCTATCAACCACATGGAAAGAGTACATTTGATTGATAGTGACTAATAGAACTGATAGACACTAACATTGGTTCCAACTGGGGATGAAAGATCCTTTAGGAGGTGTCAAGAACACCGTAGACCAGGTAGCCTCATCCATTGGGCGATGGAGTCAAAGAAAGTAAACAGCCTCAAAAGACAACACTAAAATGACTAACTGACAAAACATAGGACAAACTAAAATTGACTTTAGTTAACTCAAAAACTAACTTTACATACACATGGAAGTAGATGATCAGGATCTTAGGGCCTTCACCTCGAGCTTCAAATCCCGATGATAACCACCACCTACTGAAGTTATATATACAATCATGTGATATGCTCCCTCTAGTGTAACCAATCTAGCAAATGGCTACTTGAATTCTTCTCACACTTTCCATGAGCATGCTGAAAGAAAAAAGCTAAGAAACTCCAAGTTCGCATTGAACATGTGCTCATGATCCATAAATACAATAAAACTCATCTCCCTTGATGGCTACAACAAATTATCAAAAGTATCTTCAAACGAATGTGCATTGAGGTTTAGCTCATCCAACAAATTGTAGTTCTTCTCTAGCTATTCTTCATACCCTGAATATAAATTTTCATTTTCATCCTTACTCTCATGTAATTCTAACTTGTAATTGTCCTGATATGACTGCACATTTTCGAATGAGATTTGTAATGAGACCCCTGCTGAATAAGACAATGAAGTCAGTTGTCTGATCAAGTTTTTATCATCTCTATTTTTAAGATCATAGTTAGCTAATGGAGAAGGGTTTCAACTACAGATATCATCCAAAACATTAGTTATTGGATCATGGAGAACCTAAGAAGACAACTGCAACTTGTTATACATGGGTTCCAATGAGACTACATGATTTTCTATAAGCTTGTCATTCTTTTCTTTAGAGATAATGTCAAAAAAAATTCTTCAAAAATTGAATTCAATCAAAACTTAATGGTACAGAATTATCCAGCATCAATCGATAATATGTTTCAGGTTCTAAGCTTTCATATGTGGTTTTAAAATTCAATTTAACTCATTGGCTACGATTATGGAGTGAAATAAGCTTAAATATCACAAAGGACATCATCAATCGATTCATGAGAATATTTCCCACTTATGTTGTTGACCACTCACTTATCTACTTACTTATAGTTCTCTCTTAGTTTTCAAAATGATGATAAACACAAGGCTATGGAATCCTGATCAAGAAGTTCATTGTCTTCTCCACGCTCAATATTGAAACTAAAATATTGTTGATTTTAATTTTGGGAAATGTTTCTCTAAGAAATTGAAATGAAGCAAAACATAAGGGAAAAGACCTTTCATTTACTTTGAAAATTTATGGATTCTCTTCATTATTGTGATGATGGATATGCATATGATGAGTGCTATATTTGAGCTACTGTAATGAATCTTATTCCTCCCAAAAACATGTCATTGATTTCCTTGAAGTGCCATCCTCTATTTCAAAAACATAACCATCATCATAGTGATGATACTTGGGTAAATCATCAATATAAGGAGTGTCATCAAGCATACACATTACATTAGAATATTGATTCTCCACAAGTTGATCTAGAAATCCATTTTCATGATTGTCCATAAATGAATACAAAAAAAATCATTCTCCGATCTATGGTAACTGGGATTAGCATCAAAATGGTTAGGATCAAAAGCCTCTTCTTCTTCTGCAATAAGTGGGACATGGTGCTTTTGAACAGAAAATTCATCTCTCATGATGATATTTTACATTATTTATTCCATCGTACTTGAAAAAATCTCAAGTTTCGTCTATGAAGATGTCAGGTACTCCTTCTCTATGTTTTCCCTTTCTTTTACCTTCAACTTTCACATTTTGACTAGCAGATTAGCTTCCACAGCTATTGCACTGTCCTCCATTTCTTCGAGTGTGGTAGTGTCCCTTTCTCTCAATTGAAACACCATTTCCTGATCGAAAGAATCCAGGTTCTCTAAGAGAGCTAAACTGTGAGGAAATTTTATATCAGCAGGCATTGAATGGTATACTTGATTGAATCTAGCTGAAAAGTGCTTCACTTTTTCTCCCAACTATCTTTTCAAATGATTATATTCTTCTAAAATTAGAAAAGGATTCCTCTTTATCACCTATTTATCAAGGAATACTTTCACAAACTAATGGAAATCGAAAATGCTTGCAGCTGGCAAGTTTTTGAACCATTTCTTGGCTTCGTCTTGCAAACATAGAGAAAAAATCCTGATATTGACATCATCTTCTTCACCCTCAAAAAGGTCAAGAAATTTTTCAAAACTCTAAATGTGTTTTTCAACAGTGATGTTACTGTATTCTTCATCAAACCTGCGAAGATATTTGTAATAATCTTGAGGGAAATCATGGAGTATTGGAGGTAAGATTAATGACTTGTATCTATCTGGAATTTTACAAGGTGTAGGAGTATGTAAAAAACCATAGGATTAGTCTTGACCTCTTGAGGCTCATCAAGTTGATGATGGTCGTCATAACATTTTGAAGAAGGGTCTTGACCAAGATGAAAGGCGTACGAAGATTTTGTATTCACAGCCTTCAAAGGAAAGGAATCAAATGCAGGTCTATTATCTTTTCTCAAATATAGTACTCATTGGAAAACCTTCTTGACATTCTCAGGAAAGGAGAAGAAATAATTTACAATAAAGCATACTATATCTTGGATGAAATTCCAACTTGAATACCTAATCTTCCCATATTGTCCTTTCATGTTTCTGTTGGTAAGGTTCATCCTCTGGTGGAGTCTTTGAATTAAATTTGAAACTAATTTGGAGCTGCTAGGTGAATGATTTAAGCCCTCCTATGTCTAATCACTGCCCACCATCAAAAATCAGATCTGACCCTTGTTGTTCACACTCGGGGGAAAATATGATATTTTGATCTCTAGTATGGTCACAAAAAAATTTAGCACTCCTTAGTGTCCCAAGGCTAAGAAAGGAAGCCAAGGAGGTAAACTCAAACCAATCTTTAGATCTAGCAGCTAGCCCTACCAAATCAGAGAGGTCTCTCTCAAGGATATCACAACCAATGAAGTGACTGGAGAGGGAGTCAGATGTTAGGCTAGATATTAAGCTCAATGGTGTTTCATATTTTGTTTTGTTGGATGAAGCTCATAGATCTAGGACTAGGCTAAGGTTTCTAATGATCAATTGTAGAGATATAATGGGGAAAAATGAGCGTGATTAGTGACATAAATAGGTTGTCGGGATGGTGCAGAGATGAAAAGGTAAAGGGTAAGAATGAGCATGTAATCTTGAATTCATTCATCAAGAAGAAAGAACACTTGCATGAAGATTTCATCAAAAGAAAGCATATAACTTATGAATTCTGTTTAGAACTCATGAGATTATCACAAGAAAGCATAGAGATGGTAGGAAAAATAAATATCAGAGAAAAACACTCTCAAAGAAATTATACCACAAGAATCCTAGGATAATAACTGCAATTTCCTGTTATGTTACTGCAAAATGTACACTAGCTCCAAGTTATGATTATCAAACATCCAACCCACAATACTTTGAAATATGAAGTATTTATACAATTATTTACAAAATAAATATCTTGAAACAAAATTCAAGATTGTTTACAAAAATTATAAAAATCGATCAATACTGCTAATAATGTCAGTGAGTTGAGTTTCTGGTGCTGTTTTGGGCACTCTGTTAGTAACTGAGCCTTGAATAGATAGTGTTGTTAGTCTTGTTGGCAGATGAGCTGTGTTGTTTATTTTTTGTATTTTATGTCTTGTTGTCCTTGTTTTTATGCATTTTGTTTGATGACTATGCTAATGGATATGTTTCAAAAATGTCATCGTTGTCCTATGATTGGAGGTCATGGTCATTCAATTGGGAAAATATGAAAAATTACATGAAAAACATTAACTGGGAGCGTGAAAAAATGAACTAATTTTGGACATGTTGGAATATTATGAACTGTCGATTTGGGCCTACTGATCCGAGCTGATTAAATCTGGGCTATTGTATTATCGCAGTCACAACAGGGAGAGGGACCTTTATCATGTTCCATAGTGTTTTTCCAATGGGCTGGACCTGAAACTTTATTAAGCACAACTTATAAAATATTTAATGCGTTGGCTTTATCACATCACAATCAGAGAGGGGCATGTCTATTACATGGGGGCATAAGATGGACATATGCGAAATACTTTAAAATATAGCATTAAATCCTTTCGGATCCATTGCAATTGCAATATGGAGGGGACTTGGCAAAGGAGGGACATAATACTTCTGCGATCCACAATTGCGATATCGTAATTGGTGGGGGAGGACTTATTAGAATCGGCGAGGGAGGAGTTATCGCAGTCGGTGAGTAGGAAAGAACTTTGTGATATCGATAGTGGGATCATGCGACATGCGATTGCGATAACATGTGGCTGGTGGGTCCTGGGTCTATTGCATTAGGAGTGGAACCATAAACTCGGACCCAAAAACCTTTTGAGTTAAAGAAAATATATAGTTGGCTTCGTCGGGGCTTTGGTATGATCAGAATCTTATTGCGGAGGGGGACCGTCGAAGGATTTGCTTTGTGGAAGCTACAACTGTGATCCAAATCAGTGGGGGCAATAACGGTTAGTAGGGAGATTCTAGTTTGTGTCTATGCATATTGTGATTGCGATTTCCCATGAGGCTTGGTGACACGTGCCCTACGAGTTCAGTTCATGTTATAATATATGGAGTGGGTTTATATATAATGCAATATATGGTTGAGGCTTTTAATAAACATGCGATATATAATGCAATTCCATATAATAAAAGGGATTTTGGCATGGTTTGTGATATATGGTGGGAAATGGGGAACACAAATAGAGTTATACGAATAGAATGGAAATGTGGCTACAGTTGGACTATGTGATGAATTTTGGCTAGATTTTGAGAATGAGTTTTTTCCAAGGAAAAGATGGGGTTTGGAGGGAATTAGGGGATTTATGAGGGAGGTTGAGGGAGGTATATGAAATATGAATGATGATGTTGAAACAAGTCAAAATCTCTTTGAACATTTTTTTCCCTAGTTACTACTCCCATCATGATGACCTAAAGTTATGACATGGCCCCTATATAACTCATTGATGATGTGACCAAGACACTCTTTATTGACAAGGAGTGATGACAAGACCATGATGGAATTAACTGACCTTGAGAATCGAGAGAGTAGTAATGACCTAGAACTGACCAATGATCTAATTTTATTTGAATTTTTTTTTGAAATATAATAATTCGACCTAATAACCCTATCAACAATATGGAAAGAGTACATTTGATCACTAGTGACTAACAAAACTGACAGACACTAACATAATCCATGGATTGTAAATGGTTATTTAAGCCTAAGTTCAAAGTAGATGGTAGTGTAGATAAGTATAAAATTAGGTTTGTGGCCAAAGGATACTCACAAAGAGAGGGGATTGATTATGAGGATACTTTTGCTCCTGTAGCTAAGTTAAATACCATTAGAATATTAATATCTCTAGCTACTAAGTACCATTGGAGCCTACACCAACTAGATGTGAATTTCTTTTCTAAATGGAGAGATGAAAGAAGAGGTATATTTAACTCAACCAGAAGGGTTTATTAAAAAGGGGTAGGAACACTTTGATTGTATATTAAAGAAGGCATTGTATGGATTGAAACAGGCTTTCAGATCTTGGTATGAAAATATATACTCTTTCCTCTTACAGCATGGTTATAAGAGATGTAAAGATGACCCAAATTTGTATACCAGATTTGATTCAAAGGGGAAAATTGTGTTGATTTTCTTATATTTTGATGATTTGATTGTTACTGGAAATTCTAATAAGTTTGTTAAAGAAATTAATGTGTAGATGTCACAGGTATTCGAAATGAAAGACCTTGGAGAACTGCATTAACTTTTGCGGCTTGAAGTCTAGAAGGATTCTAGCCAGACTTTTGCTACTCAAGGAAAGCATGTCAAGGAATTGTTGAAGAAATTCAGAATGGATTAGTGTAAAGCTACTTCAGTACCTACACATCAGAATGTTAAATTTCAGAATGATGATGGTTCTAAAGAGGTGGATTCTACATTGTACAAACGACTGGTTGGATGTTTGATTTATTTGACTACAAGCAGACTTGACTTAGCATATTCAGCGAGCGTGTTGAGTTAGTTCATGACAAAAACTCTTGAAAACCGTTGGGTGGTAGGAAAAGTTGTCTCAAGGTTCAGATTGTGCTAAAGATTTGAATGATAAAAGATCTATAACATGGTATGCTTTCAATATTGAGTCCTGGGTCATTTCTTGGTGCAGTAAAAAGCAGAGTACTGTATCTTTATCATCAGTAGAAGGAAAGTATCAAGATGTATGTGTAGCCACTTGGGAAGAAATTTATTTGAGACTCCTTAATGATGTAGGAAAAGAACGAAAGGATGCTACAGTGATCAAATACAACAACAAAATTTCAATCAAGCTCGCAAATAATCATGTTTCTCATAAAAACACAAAACATATTAATACTCAATTTCATTTTGTTATAGAAGAAGTTGAGTCCAAAGAGAATTTTGTTATAAAATCCTACTGATATCTTCACCAATCCCCTTGGGAAGACTAAATTTGAATTGTTTAGGGAGATGTTAGGTGTGCAAGTGAATCCTTTCTCCATTAAGGGAGCGAGTTGAAAATTAATGTAGAAAGTTTGTTTCACGGTTGTGTGTGTGTCCTAGACTAAAGTTAGTTCCTATTTTCTAGGAGATCGTTTTTATCTTCCTAAATTGAATTTAAAATTCTATATTTCTAATTTAATGATTAATGAGATAGAGAATTATGCTTGGAAAGTCTCCAAGTGTAGCTTGCGCACCTGTGAACTGTTAGTTTCATTGTGTAATTTTCATTCCAGTTTTGTCTTTCCATTTTTTAACATATTTCATTTCATAGGATTTTGGTGTTGTATTTAAATTTTTGGTATCACTATAAGTCAACGTGAAATGACAATGTACATGAACAATAAAGCTAGTATGTCCACCTTATGTAATTTCTCATAGAGTGAAACATAATTCATCTGAGACTCTGATATGGATTACACAACTTGTATTGAATCTTAGATTAGTCTGTATTTGTGTATATGGTATTTGTTGTTTGTCATTGTCGATTGTACTGATTTGTGAAATGGATTCTTATTGTTGATGTTCGCCTAGAAACATTTAGACTTATACATATTCTATAACTTTTTCTCATGTTAGTTTGGAAATTTATAATCTTTCAATTATATTTCTTTCTTAAACCTCTATTGAGGATTGTTCGCTAGACTAAGAAACTAATAATCACAAAAAGTACTTGATATTGGATGAAATGTATCCATGTCACGTGAAACTATCATTATGAGTCATGATGAGTCAATCTAGAAGTTTGTGTTTCCTATGTATGAGTTGTAGTCATGATCTAAATGTGTCAAAGCCAGTGTTTTATGTCATATATATGTATAGCTAGGGTGATCAATAGAGATATCACAGTGTGTGTTTTGTGTTGTGTAATTAATTTTTCATCTCTCTCTATTTTCTAATATGGTACGAGAGCTAGTTCAACCATGACTCTCATGAGAAGGGCTAAGATCATGCAATTTTAGCCAGGATAATCCTTTGTACATAGATTAGTTTAATAGAGTGTTCGATCTATTGTTTGTATGAATATTTGATTTGTGTGTGGATTGTTGATAGTTGCATGCAAAGGAGAATTGCAAAGATCCAATGTTGGTGTTGTTGTGTGAAGTTTCATTGTGGAAAAATCTTTGTAATAGAAGAGGAAATCTGCTTGTGAAGAAGCTGGATGAGCATAGATTTGTTTTGATCTAGTGTGAAGCTACAATTGAGAGCAATGTATACATGTTTTAAATGGTGGTTATTGAGCTTATCAGATGTTGCAAGATGTACTATTACGACATGCTTGTGGAATGTTAACATTTCTCATTCTAGATCTAAACTAATAAAATATTGTAGTACTGTTAATCCAGAGATATAGATCCAAATGCTACAAATCTAATAGAAAATACCAACATGCAAAGTTATTATTATTATATTTGATTTGATATTCACAGATCAATAAAGAGAAGTCATTGATTTTGTCTCTGTATGTTTTGGTGGTTGATGTTTGTGTTTTCATTGGTTATAAAAAGGGTTGGTGGTTCTTAAACTGGAAGCCCCAATGTCTGAAACATCAATTCTTATGCCTTAGTAAGGTCAAGTTGTTTGATCCACTTTTGAACACGTTCATTATCCGAAGCTCCATCCTAGCAACTAACGGATACTCAAAAGTGAAATATTCGAGAGATGGTGGTTGGTCCATAGGATGGTTCATTACTTGAAGACTGTGATCGCAGAAGCCCCAATGAGCTAAGGTGTAAATATTTTTGATCTTGCAGAGTTCATCAACAATGGTAAAATGTGGTTATGTTCTAATGGAGGTGAAGTGAAATCTTGAAGATGTGGTGGTCAAAGAGCGATGTTCTCAAGATTTCAGAGTGGATGTGAGTGCTGATGAAGAGCACTCGGATATAGATTATCCTTTTTGTTATAATATGCGTTTTCAATGTTTTCCATCTAAGAATTAAGGCAGGGTATTCGAAACAATGCTTCCATGTCATGTGTAGTTCTCATTATGAGTCATGAGGAGTCAATATAGAAGTTGTAGTTTCCTATGTATGAGTTGTAGTCATGATATAAATGTGTCGAAGTCAATATTTTATGTGCTATATATGTGTAATTGTTGTATAATAGTTGTGATCAATAAAAATATCACAATGTGTGTTTTGTTAATATGTCTATTTTTTAAAACTCAAATGTGAACAAATGATGAATGCCCGGTCAACGAAAGATAAGATCTATTGCTCTTCCATGGTGTCCGGTAAACCCGCTGAGATCGAAGTTAGTCTCATAGATCCCATTGCATTTGCGGCCTTGGTTACTCATTTATAGGACTATGTGTGCAAAATGCTTGAAAACATTCTCTTAACCATAGTTACCAAATTCGGCCGTACTGCCGAAAAAAATTCGAAAATTCGTTGGTTCAATTCGATTTGCGAATTAATTCGAAAATTAGGTTCGATTCGGTTCACTGAATATTACGTTCACAGATTAATAATCCACGCCTCTTGCTTGAAAAACCATCGGTCCGCTCCTTTTCATAAGGGACATTCTTAGCCGTCCTCCGAGGGTTAACACCTCCATAGATCAGGTCGTGAACTCTTCCAGACCGTTAGCCTTGGTTTCACTTGGTTGGGGCAGAGTTTCAGTCTGCCTTCCACCGAATATCAAAAACCTTACAGCTACCTAACCCGCTAACACCCCGGCGAAGAGAGTCATTATTTGTGTCACATCCTCGAATTCGACAGAACGCTTTCCTGTTATCTCTCAAATTATAGGCATTGAAGCGATCGAGCGAGAGGGATCAGAAAAGACTTCAGACTGACGAGAGTGGGAAAGTCGAGGAATTACCGCTGACATTGCTATTATATTCTTAGACTGATTCTTAGACCGCACTTTCATAATTTCGTGAAAGGCCTTATCCAAAGAACTTTTTACATGCAATTTTGGTTTAATGAGCTAATGTTATTGTACCTTTCTAATCGAGACTCTAGTTTTCAATTTACAGTTCAAAATCTTTTTTAAATTTAGGAAATAGCATGAGAATATGGTTAATAAATGATAAGGTTACTTGTCAGTTTATGCAATAAGAAATTTACAGTAAATTTAACAAGTTTTTGTAATAAGAAATTTATAGTAAATTTAGCAAGTTTTTAATGAAATATGTAAAAATCTATAATTTTTACGATAATTATGTGTTTATAGAGTAAAGCAAAAAATATATATGATATATATAATTTGGAAATTTGTAAGTTTATTAAATTTAAACAAATATATTTTAAAAATAGAAATATTGCATGAATTATATTAGTAAAAAGCAGAAATACTATCTCAATTATATTAGTAAATGGAATTTCTTTTAAAGTGGATTTTCTTAATTAAGATTTTGAGTAAGTATTAAAGTATACATATTAACATTTTTTATTATTTTGAGTAAGTATTAAGTATTCAATTATACAGATTAACATTTTGTATTATACTAAATAATAGACTTTGTTACTATACTTTATAAATTAGACGTGAGTTTGGTTTGAAAAATAAATAATGATAATATAAGGGTATATTTTTAAACACTGTTTGTACACACTTAATATACCATTTCATTGTGACCATAAAATACTGAATAATGTGGAATTTATGTGATTAATTGTAATATATTATTTCTTGAAAATTCACTTTATATTAATGTCATAATTTGTGGTGCAAGTGGGTGAATGAATCAATACAAAAATTCTTAAAACTTACTATTTTACTTGCTATTTTAAATATAAAACTATATAATTTTATCTGCAATATTTATAATTGAGACCGTTTTAAAAGAGTTTTTGTTGTTTTCAAAGTTATAATTGTATATTTAAATTATTTAAAATATTGGAATAACAAATATACTGTACTGCCAAATTTTTCCCGTATTAAATTTTAAGTAACAGATTTTTTTTCGTACCAAATCGAATTCGAATTCGAACTTGATAACTGTGCTCTTAACCCGTGATATTTCTATTGTTGCTAAACTCGTGATACTTTCTATATTCATACAGTAGGAAAGGAATCTACTTGTTTCTTTCTCATGGTAGCATCGCTTTTCTATCCTTTGCGGACCCACAGTTATACTCTATATATTGAATTATGTGCCGTTCGATCTTTGTGTTACTTTTAGCTTAAAAAAAAAATTAAAGAGAGGGTGCAGTTTATAGTTCGGTACTGTGTGGTTGTCAAATCGGTCACTCCGAAATAAGATTAATTTTGAATTTAAATTTGGTGCACTCCATAATTGTTCAAGTACATAAAATCATTTGAGGCGAAAAAATTGTATCATTTAACTTGAAAAATGTTTTCAAGTAACATGATTCAAGTTTTTTGAATACGTGATATTCCCCAATAAAAATTTATGTGGTTTTTTTGTGTTTGGTGTTGTGTTTTTATTTCAAAATTGTTTTTTCATAATTTTAATTTAATTATTAATACATTATAGAAATATAATTTTCATGGGATATGTTAGCATATTTAAAGTAGTATTCACATATTAAGGATTACAGATTTTTCTTCAAATTAGTTGTGTTTGTTTGATTGATTTATTTCAAATTAATTAATTAAAGAAAATTTCATTTCAATATGTATCATATTGGGTATGTGGTATTGATAATTCAAAATGTTGATTCATAGAATTGTAGCAAAAACTATTTACAAGTTAAAATTTCCATGGTAAAATAAGGGTGAGTCTAAAATGACTAAAAATATTTTACATGTTTTTTAAATTGTATATGTTTAGCTCATAAATTAGCTAATTTTTATAATTAATAACAATAATAATATAAAATAAAATTATAAATTTAGTTAATTTTTATGACTTTTTAATGTAGACAAGGCCACATGTATTATGAAGTAAATGTTTTGATATAATTAAGAATAAATTTATTAATGTTTAATAGCTATTTAAATTATATAACTGTTGTTTGCGTATTCCATGCTAATACTACTCTATGTCAGTGAATTGTAATATAACTTTCAAATTATAATCTTTACTGTGATTACTCTCCGTAAAAATATTTCCAGCATAAGTTATAAGACTAATAACATTGTTTCCATTGATTATAGTTGAGGCATTGTTCTAGTGACTTCATTTTTATGCATATATTTTTAAATAGTTTAATATTATCTCTATAATTATGTCAATGCTTTTCTATTGGAATTGGGTACTTTAATTATTTTATTAATCATAAATTCCAATCAGATGGTTGAAAATAAAATATGCTCAAATATTTTTGTGGTAGTCACTATATCAATGGATGGAGATAACTTCTTTGCATATCTAAATCAAGTGATTAAACCCCGTTTAAATTAATTTTTTACCAAATTATGATTAAAAAATTACTGTGCCATTAACTATTAACCACATATAAAGATTAATGCAAATTTGATTCACTTGATTGAAACTTGGTGCATAACCTATTTTGAAACATGTATCCATTATTGCAAAGACCATTAGATTATGAAATGTCTAGTCCAACCACATATCCATTATCATTTATAATTAGGCTTATAATGTAACATTTCCCATAATTGAGCTTATAATGTAACATTTCCCATTTGGTACTGTCCACTTAAACGTTAAATGGTTTCCCATTTGCATTATCAAGAGAAACCTTTTCATTCCTCATGTTTGGATCGCCCAAGTTTGATTACTTAATTTCATTTCCAAATTTGGATGTTTGATTTCTTTTTCATATTACTCATTCTCGTATGGATTTTGAGTTTTTCAAGTTTAGTTACATTGGATTCTGGATGAAGCTCCCTTGAACTATGATTCTGAAGATAAACATTTTCATTCTTCATGTTTCAATCACCCAAGTTTGATTACTCAACTTAATTTTTAAATTTGGAGGTTTGATTTCCTTTTCAAATTAATCATATTTGTATGCATTATGGATTTTGAGTTTGCACGTTTAGTTATATTATGTTCTCGATCAAACTCAGTGGAATTAATCCCATTGAGAAGGTAAGGTATTTTGGTGTCTGTATTATTCAGATGTGGAAGCTATAAGAAAATAAATAAGGACACATGATATAAGAATATATGTCTGTAGTTTTTATGAAGAGAAAAAGGGATGTGGTTGGCATGTGTTAGAAATTTTGATATGGGATGAGTTATGTTTTGTACATATTTCTGCAACATTTTAGATTGCCCTATGTATATGTCTGGATTCTAATTGTTTCCTAACATACATGGGATTTTTAATAAAGGATGTACCTGCATTTACTGGCCAGGAAATCTAAAAGGAAAAACAAGAGTCGAGACATATTTATAAGAGTAAATAAATCCACCTTACCATTGTTACATGGCTCCATGCTTTTGTATTCTAAACTTTATGTTGAGTACAAAGTTATTTTATAATTTGATTCCTTGTATTTGTATTATGTAGTGATCAGTAAAGAAGTTTATTTGCTATTTTGATGTTTAGATGGATTTAAGATTCAATACTCACATGTTTGTGTTCATATATTTATTCCAAATTTCTATTGCAGATTAAGTGCTCATAAAATTGACACTAATATATGCTGAGTTATATTGAGATAATTACAATATATCTCAATTATATATTAGTGGGTAGAAATCTACAATATATCTCAATTATATACCAATTATATATTAGCGGCTAGAAGTCCAAATATCTTGAATATTAAGGTTATTATCGTTATGGTTCTTCAACAATGGGTGATAATCAACTAATTATAAAATTCAATATGTTTTATTCTATGTGAGAATAGAATAAAGCACCCCTCCTTTATGCTTTTTAGTATTATTAATATTATCCTTGAAAAGCCAAAATTAAGCCAAAGAATAAATATATACATAAATATAAATATAAACATAATCTGACAATGTTGCTTCTTGCTAAATGTGAAGTCAAACCTCCACGAATTTGAATATAGTTAAACAACCATTATTGTAAAGCAAATATGTGAAATGATTGGAGATAAACTTAGCCTTTGTAAAAAATAAGTGGTTTTTGTTATTTAAAATTAGCATTGCATTGTACTTTGTATGCCTTTCAGCATCAATGGTAAAAAATATATGTAAAATGATAAGATATAACTATAAAACCTGGATATTACATTTACAAAAAATAGTAACAATTTTATACAGTAAAAAATTAATATAACATAAAAATAATAAAAAATTAATATAACATAACGATAAAGCATAAGTTAATTTATAATTTAAATAATTAATTAATTTATATCTAAAATAATTAATTAATTCATCCATTCGAATTGATTTTTTTAATAAAAATTTCATTATTAATGTTATAAAATAATATTAATTATCATAAAACAATATTAATTATTAACCCACAAAATTGCAGGTCACATGCATATCTTATAAGCTTAGGCTGTGTTAAAAAATAAGCTTGTTTTTTTGTTATTAAAAATAGGTACCTAGTGTGCTTTTAACCCTTAATGGCTGTAATGAAAATATGTCCAACAAAACAACTTGATATAGATGAATTTAACACGTCAGTTATCAATTTACGACGCATTCTAAAATAACCACAACGGACAACGGGTTATCAATTTACGACGCATTCTAAAATAACCACAACGGTATAACCCAGATATTACGATATTACAAAACAGCAGCAACCATTTTGTGCAATGTAAATTTAATAAAAACATAAATTTAATATGACATAAAAATAGGACATAAATGAATTTATATTAAAACAATTAATTAATTAATAAATTTGAATTTTTTTGTTTGATAAATGGTTTATTGGAAAATTTTAAATTAATTTATAAACATTTTATTAAAAATTTATAATACATATTATCATAAATAAATATTATCTCTTAAATAAAATATAAATATAAATTATCATTAATAATAGCAATAATATTTAAATTAATATTATAAACCATATTATTATTAATAATAAAATATTAATAACATCATTAATACAATATTAATAATTTTTAAAAAGTGTTAATAATATTATTAATTATAATAATTTTTAAAAGTTATTAACATCTAATTTTATTAACACAATAACATTAAAATTATTAATAACATTTAAAGATTAATAATAACACCTTATTAATAATATTCATAATTAAAAAAATATATATTCAATATTATAAATATTTAATATTTTAATATTCAATATTTATAATATTAAATTTTAAGAAAAGGCATTTTTCTTATTGGATTAATATTATAAATCCAAGGGATTAATAGAACTAAGGGTTTAATTACTTGGATTTATTAATATAGTGATTTTATAATATTAATCCCTTCGGTTTCTAATACTAATGTTAGGGTTTATAATCCTTGATTTTCATATATTAAAATTAGGGTTTACTATTTTTATCTTGGGGCTTCTAACAATACAATTTATGATATTAATCTTAAGGTCTATAATCATAGGTTTGATATGTGACATTTCAAATTTGGGATTTAACAATAGGTTTCTAATATTAGGGTTTTTATTATTGGGTTTAAAATATTGAGATTTAAAGTATTGTGCTAAATATTGGGTTTATAATATTAATCCATTGTGTTTATAATACTATTCTATTGGGTTTACAAAATAAATATTAGTGTTTAATATTACTCCATTAGGTTTATTATCCCTTAGGTTTATAATATTAATCCATTGGATTTATCAAGCGGTTGAATTTATAATATTATTATTTGATTCGGGTTATTAATTCCATGGGTTTATAATCTTAATCTCCTCGGTTTATAACAAATAAATTAGGTTTTAATATTTTTGTTTATAATATTGGGTTTAAGGTTTAGGATTATAATATTAATCCTAGGGTTTTCAATCCCTTTTGTTTATATTATTAGTATTAGGGTTTGTCATCCCTTATGTGTATAATATAAATCAGCGTTTAATATTATTCCCATCGGTTTATTATCCCTTTGGCTTATAATATACTAATATTAAGTTTGGATTAAGTTTGATATACTAATATTAGGGTTTATAATATTAATCCTAGGGTTTAATATTAATCCCTTAGGTTTATAATCCTTTGGGCTTATAATATTAATAAACAATTGGGTTTATTAATGCATTGGGTTTATAATATTAATCCCTTGGTTTTATAATATTTATCACTTGGGTCTACTAATCTCAAAGGTCCATAATATTAATCCCTTGGGTTTATAATATTAAATAATTGGGTTGATTAATTGGTTGGGCTCATAAAACCTAATGTTAAACTTAATATTAACATTAAAACTACAATGCGATAAAAAGTGTGAAAAGCATTATTACAATGATAAATTACATTGAAATTTATTCAATGTCACATTGCGACATTAAATAAATTAGGGTTTAATATTTTTGTTTATAATATTAGGTTTATCATTTAAAATCATTTGAAATCTAATAGTAGTTTTGGGGTTTTTAATCCCTTGTGTTTATAATATTATTAGTTTGTGAGATTTTTATCCCCTTGAGATTATTAATTCCTTGGGTTTATAATTAATAAATTTTGGTTTATAATATTGGGTTTAGGGGTTAGGGTTAAATATTAATTCTAGGGTTTTGAATCCCTTAGTTTTATATTTCTAAACCTAGGGTTTGTAATCCCTTAGGTTTATGATATAAGTCCTAGGGTTTAATATTATTCCCTTAGGTTTACTATCCCTTTGGTTTATAATATTAATCCATTATGTTTATTAATCTTGTGAGTTTATAATATTATTAGTACCTTGAGTTTATAATATCAATAATCCCTTGATTTATAGTACTAATCCCTAACATGTATAATAATATATTAGGGATTTTAATCTTAGGGTTTATTAACCATAGGTTTGATATATTAATGTTAGTGTTTGTAATATTAATCCAAGGGTTCCTAATCCTTTAGGCTTTACATTTTAATCCAAGGGTTTGATATTACTCCCTCAGGTTTATATTTTCTTGGTTTGATAATATTAATAAATTCTTGAGTTTATTAATCCCTTGGGTTTGTATTGTTGATAAACACTTGGGTTTAGAGTATTAATCCCATGGGTTTGTAATATATATTCCTTGAGTTTATTAACCCCAAGGCTTGACAATATTAATCCATTAGGTTTCTAATATTTAACCCTTGGGTTAATTAATTGGCCACATTTATAAAACCTAATATTAAATTTAATATTAACATTAAAACAATAATGTTGTAAGAAGTGTGACAATCATTATTACAATGATATATTACATTGGAATTTATTCAATGTCGCATTGTACCATTGAATAAATTAAGATTTAATATTTTGATTCATAATATTGAGTTTACCATTCAGGCTTTATTCTTGTTTACAATAGTGGGTTTAGGGTTTATAATCGTACAACATATAATAATAATCCATGAGTTTTTGATACATTGGGTTTGTAATATTAATTCAAGGGTTTCTAATCCCTTGGTTTAAAATATAAATCCTAGAGTTTAATATTATCCATTTTAGTCTATTATCCATTGGGTTTATAATATTAATCTTAGGGTCTTTAATATTAATCAAAAGGGTTTAATATTATGGTTTATAATATTAGGTTTAGGGTTAATCCCAAAGACTTATAATATTAAACCCTTGGGTTGATTAATTTCTTGGGTTTATAAATCCTAATGTTAAACTTAATATTAACATTAAAATTAGAATGTGACAAGAATTGTCACAACTCGTGTGATAATCATTATCACAATGACACATTACATTGGAAATTATTCAATGTCGCATTGCGACATTGAATAAATTAGTGTTTAACATTCTGGTTTATACTATTGGGTGTGTTGTTTAGGATTTATTCTTGTTTATAATATTTGGTACATTTATAATTGTAAGTTTTATAATCATATGATATCTAATATTAATTCTCATACTTTTGATCCCTTGGGTTTATAATATAAATCCTAATGTTTAATATTATTCCTTTAGGTTTATTATCCATTGGGTTTATAATATTATCCATTACGTTTATAATATTAATTCAAAGGGTTTGTAATATTTTTTTTTTCTTGGCAAATGCTAATTCTATTAACTGTAAAACAAAGTAAAAATACAAGGGGGTGATGCCTTGGGATTCATCCTCCGAGAGCACTCAGAACATCATAAACTATCCCTTGTGAGGGAAAAACAAGATACATAAGCAAGAGAGCAGATATAGACACCAGGAATTAACCAAGGAAACATGAAGAGGAGGTGGAAACCATCTGCCTAGAGCATATGACTAGAGCACGAGACCATTACATTGCTCAAAATTATAGAAGATTTTTACATTACTAAGCAACATAGAGAAAATTAAGACCACCCGTGTGAAGATTTCCGACCCGAGCTGCATCCAAAACCGCTTGAGCTTGATCATGTTAGTCATCCAGAAAACCAAAAAGGGAAGGGCCCAGATGGCCTCGAAATGTAGAGTCCTCATGTTGAGGTTCCTCCACCACCAGACAGGCGATATCCTTCCATGCATCCTCATGTCCAACATCTTCATTGCCTGGGTGCCTCATCAGGGGACGCATGTCACTATCCGTCTCTTCTCGAATCCTCAAGACAACGGTTTCCAGAGGCCAAGAGGCACAAGGAGCCTCACTCCTTTCAAGTCTCTCCCCTTGATCTTTCTCTAGACTTTCCCCTGCAGTAACCTGTTTGTTGCTTTGACCGCTGGCTTCTTTGAAAGCTTCTTGAGGAGGCTCAAACATCAGCTGCACCTGAATTGGAGGCAGAGCTTCTTCTTCAGAGAAGAGAATGGTGATATTGGCAGTGATTACAGGTCTATTCAAATTGCTCTGAAAAGTGAAATGAGTTGTTTGGAACCCATGATACGGAATTGGATTGTGAGCATGAACCATAGAGCTGGGATTCAGCCATTTTCCACACCCTCCCCGACTTCCCCTGGAACAACTCCTCATACTGTGGCGCACCATGATGAGGAGAGTCCGCAGAGGTCGAGACCGGAGGGTGATTAAACAATCTGGGAAACCGAAAGCAGAACCTAGAGAGAGGTTACACAACACAGAAACCAACTTAAGACATGGATAACAAGACTGTAAATGCAGGGAGAGCGACACAAGAAAAGTAGCAGGGGAAGTTGAAAGCTTACCAAAGTTTCTAGGGACTAGACCGCTATCTAAACACCACACTTTCCCAAGCTAGAGGTGGACAAGAAATGGAATACACAATGAAAACTCATCGTTGTTTGCATAGAATAGCTAGCCCAAGAAACCCACTTCTGGCTTTAACGAGAGACACGAAGGCAGGGCGCTTATAGTGGTAAGGAAATCCCTGAATGCCATGGATAAAATAACCAAAGCCATACCTTGGACGGGACTAGTAGTAAATGCAGAGAGCATGCCAAATCTTTTACTCTGCAAATGATCCCTCAAGAATCAAGTGAGCCGCTTGAATGTCACACTCATCAACCAATTAAGCTTCTAGAGAATCGCGCGGGTCTGCATCTGGCAGTTCCAAGCACCTCCATGTGTCCTGTGAAAGATTATGACACATTGATTTCACCCGCATCCCGGTGAAAGGGTTTGTAATATAAATCATAAAGGTTTATAATATTTATCCATTGGGTTTCAAAATCCTTGGTTTTATAATATAAATCCTATGGTTTAATATTATTCCCTTGGGTTTATAATATTAGTCCATTGGGCTTTTTAATCCCTTGTGTTTATAGTTTTGTTAATCCCATGATTTAATTCATCCCTTCGGTTATTAACTCCTTCAGTTTATAGTATTAATAATGCTATTATAAACTCAAAGTAATAATCCCTTGGGTTAATATTATTAACCTTTTGGGCTTATAAGTCCCTCAGGTTTATAATATTAATCCCTTGGGTCTATATTATTATTCCCTTGGGTTTTTAATATTAATACCTTGGGTTTATAATTTTAATCCTTTGGGTTTATTAATCCCTTTAGTTTATAATATTAATCCCTCTGGTTTAATAATTCCTCAAGTTTATATTATTAAAAATCCAATATTATATACTCTTATATTAAATCCAATGTTATACACCCTAATATTTATTTCAATGTAATAAATAGCCATAGGATTAATTCATTGCAATAATATTGGGTATATATATATATATAGATAACACTATTATATTATATTTGGATATTTGGTTTAACATATAGTCTCATATAGTTAATATTATAAATATACTCCAACTCTATATATAAAATATATATTGATAATTATATTAATAAATATATAATAATTATTTACCATAATATAATAGCAAGAGATAAATAAATATTGCTAATAATAACTAAATGTTATTGTTATATTATATGTTAATTATATTACTGTGAGAAAGTATATTAATACAATATTATATAATAACATAATATTACATTAATATATAATTATATAATATTAATATAATAATTATAAATATGTAATATTAAAGTTATTATTGTTTAGGTAGTTATTAATAATTAGAAATAGTTAGCCATTAACAACAAAAACTTAAAAATTATTTATGTGGTTGATGTAAGCCTATTGGTGTATATCAACCACATTGGTAAGTATAATTTGTGGTAATATTATTATTATATCAAAGTAATATTGATAAGTGTAGTAAAATATGCCATTGTGTGCATGTCTCTAAAACTAGATCTCAGCTCTTTACTGACAATTCCTCAAGTTCAATATCTTGGTTGAGCTGCTTGCCATCCTTTTGTGTTAGGAAGAAAATATCAACAATATCCAAAGTTCAATATCTAGAGTTCAATATCGCATTGTAACAAATATTATCTCAATATGAAAATCAACAATGGTCAACAATCCTCAATCACCGTCAAACGTAGTCAAATGTCACATTGTGACAAATATTGTATCAAAATGGAAATCGATCATGGTTAATCATGTTAAATATGAAAATCAATCATGGATAATCATAGACAATCATGGTCAACCATGGTCCAACATCACATTGTGACAAATATTATCTCAATATGAAAATCAACTATGGTCAACCATCATCAACCATGGTAAACCATGGTTTATCATTACCAACCATAGTCCAACATCACATTGTGATAAATATTTTCTCAATATGAAAATATACCACAGTCAAGTATGGTAAATCACATGGAAAATTTTAGCGGCGAAAGTTTGCCCTTAGGCCAAATTAAGGGATTTTAAATTTTTAGTGGGTGAATATTTTATATCATAGTACATTTTTACAAATCGCCTCAAATAGCCCACCTTATTTTAAGGGAGAGGGTAAAAAAGGTAAATTTAACCCTTCAAATTAGGAGTTACAACCTTCCATTTGCCCTAATTTTCAAGAATAGGTTTTATTTAAGTGAATCATATGGGCCAAGTACCATATTTATAAAAGAGGTATAGTAAATTAATAAAAATACAAATAAATGAGAGATATGGTAAATAAATAAAACATTTTTTATATTTACTCCATAAGTCACCTTATATACATGCAAGGGTGTAAGCAAATAAAAATATAAATAAAGTGGAGGTATGGTAAATAAATAAAACCTCTTTTTATATTTAGTCCATAACCGTCTTTCTATTTATGAAGGCTCAAAAAAGAGGTTTTATTTAAGTGAATCCTATGGGCCAAATACCATATTTGTAAAATAGGTATGGTGAATTAATAAAAATATAAATAAACGAGAGGTATGGTAAACAAATAAAACATTTTTTTATATTTACTCCATAAGTCACCTTATATTACGAACACTCAAATAATGTGTTACATTTAGGTGAAACCTATGGGAAAAATACTATGGGCCAAATACCATGGGCTAGATTATTATTAATACCATGCAAAAAAACATTAATAACCCTAATATTAGTATTAATAAAAATAAAAATGGCACATGGTATTGACCCATGGTATTAATGAGGAATGTAGCCTATTTAAATGGGGGAATTAAACCAGCATAGATCCATCTCCACGATCTACTGAGCCCCGAGAGGGGTCAAATGTTGTGATATGCAAACTAGCATAGAGTGAAAAAATATTTGATCCCTCTCAGGGCTTGGTGGATCAAGAGTAAAAATGGATGTTGTAATTTAATGTATGTTAAACATTTTAACTTGGTAAAAATAAGAAATAAGATAAAAATCAATTATTAATTTTATTTATTTTTATAAATTACTAATAGTAATTTTTAAGCTCCAGGTTTATGATAATCCATGGTATTGACCCATGGTAATACCATGGTATTCATGTGATTATAGACTATTTAAAAGGGAAATTCTATCATCTTAGATCCATCTTAATTCTGGGTCTACCAAGTAGTCAGAGGGATAAATAGATTTCACCCCCTAAGAGTGGTAGATGTGGAGTTAAGATGGATATAGGTTGGTTTTTATGATAATTAAGATATTAAATAGACTTAGGAAATTATATTGTAAAAACATCTTAAGGTGAATGGTTAAAGCTACATTTAGTCACTTCACAAAATTTAGTAAAAAATACCAATATCTCCATTAATATTGGTTTTTAACTTTTTCTGATTTAACAAAAAAAATTCAAAACAATGAAACCTTATCACTCTTTCCACATCACCCTCATAGAATATTTCTCACCATTTTTCAAACATTCTCAATCTGATATCTTCATGAAAAAATTTAGGTACTGATGTTGGATTAGTTGTTTGAAAAATAAGTTGGTTTGTACAACCTTTCATCTTTTGTGCTATTCTTAGTTTGTCCTAATGATTTGTAGGGGTTGAAGCCATTGCACCATATTTTCCTAAAAGGTGGAGATTGTTCACCAAAAAGGAAATTAATCTACATGTTACAACATTGTTAAAAAATGCGAGACCTATGAGGGTAGTGAATTATGCTAATAAGCAATTTAGATTGGGAGAGACATAATTAAATTTTATTATTTAATTGAAGAATTCCAATTAAAATAATAATATATCTACATTTATATATTCATATATTGATTGGAAGGATTCTCACAATGGTCACTTCTTTCAATTAGATCCCCTTCAAGCCTTTGGGATACCTAATACTTTCTTATATAATATAGTTGGGGCTTGCTACTTGTTGGCGTCTTGGGGTAAACAAACTTGATGTTTTTTTTTTATCTCACAGTTGGAGTCTATGGAATAAGAAAGAAATTTGATAACTTGAAAAAAGTGGTAGCTTGACAAAAGTTGTAGAGAAAAGATTAATCTCTCATACCTTGAGAGAACTCGTTATCAATATCAACACCTACAAGAACTTTGTTGTGGAATATTATCAAAACTAATAGAAGGATATGAAAGAGTGTATTGTAAGAACCTTGACAAACATGACCACTGAAACTTGGAACATTGTTTGTAGGAAGAGAAAATTATGTTTCTTTTTTCAAAACATGTATGTTAATATATCACAGTTTAATGAATATGTTTTCTTATTATCATATATGGTTTCATACTTTAACAAAACATTCGCCAAGACTTCACAATGTTTTATTATTCAGTAAATTTTTTTCCAAGATCTTATAAGATTTTATAATTCAGTGAAAGATTCTCCACCACTGTACAAGATAATATAATCTAGCGAGAGATTCGCCAAAAAAATTATATATACATATTATATTATTGATAAAATCGCCTCCCATTTTTCCTATGTATCATGGGGATTATCCCACTTATTATACATATAAATTTAGGGTGGTTCTTAAAATTTTCCTTGGTCAATCATGGTAAATGATCGTCAGTATTCATGGTCACGTTGTGACAAATATTGTCTCATGATCCAACGTCACACTGTCATGACAATGCTCAATTATGGTCAACCATGGTCCAACATCACATTATGACAAATATTGTCAATATGAAAATCATCCATGGTCAACCATGTTCCAATGTCACATTATGACAAAGGTTCTATCAATATGAAAATCAATCATGATCAACCATGGTCCAACGTTACATTGTGACAAATATTGTCTCAATATGAACATAAACTATGGTCAACCATGTTTTTTTTACGGTTTATAATATTTATCTTAGGGTTTATATACCTTGGATTTCAATATTGAGCCTTTGGGTTTTGGCCTTTTAGAATTAATCCCTTGTTTTTATTAGTGCCTTGGGTTTATAATATTAATCCCTCAGGTTTATTAATCTAAGGGTTCATATTCCTAGGGTATAATATTATTGATAAGGTTTATAATATCAATCCTAGGGTTTAATATAAATCCCTTGGGTTTATAATCCATTGGGTTTGTAATATAAATTTCTTAGGTTCATAATATTAATTATAGGGTTTATATTCCTAGGGTTTAATATTAAGCCTAGGGTTTACAATATTAATCCCTTTACTTTATTAATTTTAGGGTTTATATTCCTAGGGTTTAATATTCATCGTAGGGTTTAATGTTATTCCCTTGGGTTTTTAATATTAAGCCCTTGCGTTTATTAATCCATTAGCTTTATAATATTAATCATAAGGTTCATGATATGAATCTTTAGGTTTAATTTTTATTTTAGGGTTTATAATATTTATCATAGGGTCTATATCCCTTTAGTTTATAATATTAATCCATTGGGTTTACTATTTTTCACTTAGGTTTATAATCCCTTTGGTTTTTAGTATTAATAACTTGGGTTTATTAGTCCCTTGGGCTTATAATATCAGGGGTTTATTATGGTAAGATTGGAATGGTACAAAAATGTATCCAACATCACATTCTGACAAACATTGTCTCAATATGAAAATAAGTCTAACAATCATTGTCGCAATGTTACATTACATTGTAACTTAATCGATGTCGCATTGTTAAATTACAAAAATCGGATTTAATACAAGGTTGATAATATTAAATTTTAATATTGGGTTTATAATTTGTAGTATTAGGGTTTATAACCTTAGGTTTTACTATTAATCCCTTAGGTTTATCAATCCCTTGGCTTTTTAATATTAATCCTTTGGGTTTATCAATCCCTTAGGTTTATAATATTAATCCCTTGAATTTAAAATTATCCCCCTCAGTATAGAATCCATTGAGTTTATAATATTAATCCCTTAGGTTTATTAATTCCTTGGATTTATAGTATTAATCTCTTGGGTTTATTATATTAATCCTAAGGTTTACAATAATAATCTTAGGGTTTATATTCCTAGGGTTTAATATTAATCCTAGGGTCTAATGTTATTCCCTTGGGTTTATAATTCCTTGGGATTTTAATATTAATCCAATGGGTTTATTAATCTCTTGGTATTATAATATTGATCCGAAGGTTTCTAATATTGAAGATTAGATTTAATATATATATCTTAGGGTTTAATATTAATCCCTTGGGTTTATCAATCCCTTGGGATTTCAATATAAATTCTTTGGGTTTATCAGTCCCTAAGGTTTATAATATTAATCCCTCGGGTTTAAATCATCCCCTTGAATTTAAAATCCAATGAGTCTACAATATTAATCCCTTCAGTTTATTAATTCCTTGGATTTATAGTATTAATCTCTTGGGTTTATAATATTAATCCTATGGTTTATAATATTAATATTAGGATTTATATTCCTAGGGTTTAATATTAATCCTAGGTCTAATGTCATTCCCTTGGGCTTTTAATATTAATCCAATCGGTTTATTAATCCCTTGGTTTTATAATATTGATCCTAACCTTTCTAATATTAATCATAGGGTTGATATTCCTAGGATCTAAAATCAAGCCTGTGGTTTATAATATTAATATTAGGGTTTAATATTGATCCCTTAAGTTTATAATTCCTTGGGTTTATAGTATTAATCCTTTGGGTTTATTAATCTCAGGGTTTATGTTCCTACGATTTAATATTAATCCTAAGGTTTAATGTTATTCCCTTTGGTTTAAAATCCTTTGGGTTTTTAATATTGTCGCTTGGGTTTTAATTTACATACGTTTATAATGCTAATACTAAGGATTATAATATTAATCTTAGGGTTTAATGTTTATTTTAGTGTTTATTTCGCTTCGATTTATAATATTAATTCCTTTTGTTTAATATTATTCCCAAGGTTTTATCATTCCTTTGCATTTATGATATAAAACCATTAGGTTTATTAATCTAAGAGTTCATATTCCTAGGGTATAATATTATTCACAAGGTTTATAATACTAATCCTAGGGTTTAATATAAATCTCTTGGGTTGACAATATTCTGTGAATATGTAAATCAGCCATGGTCAATGATGGTCAACCATGTTTATTTTAAGGTTTATAATATTTATCTTGGAGTTTATATACATTAGGTTTAAATATTAGATCCTTGGGTTTAATATTATTCTCTTTAGGTTTATAGGCCCTTGGGTTTTTAGTGTTAAACCATTCCTATTATTAGTCCCTTTAGTTTATAATATCAATCCCTTGGGTTTATTAATCGAAGGGTACATATTCCTAGGGTGTAATATTATGCATAGGATTTATAATATTAATCCTAGGATTTAATATAAATCCCTTTGTTTTATAATCATGGTCAACCATGATTAACCAAGGTCCAATGTCATATTGTGACAAAGATTATCCAAATATGAAAATCAACCATGATCAACCATTGTCAGCCATCGACAACCATAGTCATTCATGGTCAACTGTTGTCCAATATCACATTGTAACAAAGATAGTCTTAATATGAAAATCAACCATGGTCAATCATATTCAATCATGGTCAACCATGTTCAAATGTCGCATTTTGACAAAGATTATGTCAAAATGAAAATTAATCTTGGTCAATATGAAAATCAATCATGCTCAATAATTTTCAACCATGGTCCAACATCACATTGTGACAAGTTTTGTCTCAATATGAAAATCAACCATTGCCATGCATGGTCAACCATGGTCCAATGTCACATTGTGATAAATATTGTCTCAATATGAAAATAAACAATGGTCAACCATGGTAAGCCATGGTCAATAATCACCAATATCCATGGTCACATTATGATAAATATTTTCTCATGGTCCAACGTCACATTGTCACAATCATTGTCATCAATGGTCAACCATGGTCCAATGTCGCATTGTGACAAAGATTATCAATTTGAAAATCAGCCATGGTCCAGCAAGGTCAATCATGGTCTACCATGCTCAACCATGGTCCAACATCACAATGTGACAAAGTTTCTCTCCATATGAAAACCAATCATGGTCAATCATGATCCAACGTTGGATTGTGACAAATATTGTTTCAATATGAAAATCAACCATGGTCAACCAAGCTTTTTTTAGGGTTTATAATATTTATCTTAGGGTTTATATACCTTGGGTTTACAATATTAATCCTTTGTGTTTTTTGGTTTTTAGTATTAATCCCTTGGGTTTATAATATCAATCCCTTGGGTTTATTAATCTAAGGGTTGATATTCCTAGGGTATAATATTATTGATGGGGTTTATAATATTAATCCTAGGGTTTAATATAAATCCCTTAGGTTTATAATCCACTGGGTTTATAATATAATTTCCTTACGTTTATAATATTAATCATATTTTGGGGAATTGAGAGGTTGAGCTACGAGGGAGCTAGGGCACGAAGACGAAGCCCTCGACGACGCATCAGGCACAGCGAATAGAACAAAGGCTCTGACCAGATCTGTTGCAGAGGGACAGGGCGGCAGGCGATCAGAGCACGACAATGGATCATGCTCAGGGGGGGGCGTCAAAGCCCTCCCCCTCATGGCATAGCACGGGCCCTGAAGTCACTTTTGGATCAGTAGATCCGGACATTTTCAGCAAAGGAAAGAAGCAATAGGAAACTGACAAATAGGTTAACGACAATGAAATGCCATAAGAACAAGAGAATCAGGCAAATAAACCCCAGGTCATCTCTTCTACCTGTCGACCGGTAGCCAAGGTCAGACCACGAATCGAACTGCCTGGTGATAAGATCGATAGCAGGATTGAGTTCATGACAGCGCATGCGATCATTGGGAAATTTATAGGGTATTGGCCAACTGAACGAGCCCTGAATGGATGGATTGCATCAAAGTGGAAGCCCAAAGGAGATGTCACTCTCCAGCTGGGGCCAAAGGGTTTCTTCACGGCTATCTTCTATTGCCTAGAAGATAAGTATCGGATCCTAGGAGAGGGCCCGTATTTCTTCAATTCGGCAGGACTCTATATCACAAACTAGAAGCCCAGATTCACCCCAGACAAGGAGGATCTCACTTGGGCGCCGGTCTGGATCAGATTATACTCTCTCCCTGATGAGTACTGGGAAGAAGACTGCCTAATGTGCATAGGCAATGGGGTGGGAAAATACATCAGGGCTTCAGAAGAAACAAGAACCCGTAAGTATATTTCCTATGCAAGAATCTGTGTGTATATTCGACTGAATGAAGCTCTTCCTGAATCCATAACCCTTACCCATCGAGACGAGGAATGGACCCAGCCCCTGGATTACGAGCATGTGCCTTTTAGGTGCAGAAGATGCCATGCATTAGGGCATCTGTTCAGGGACTGTCCACTCAATGCAAAAGCAAGCCCTCCTGAATCTTCTGAATCCCCATCTCAAGATGGCTTCACCAAAGTCTCAAACAGAAAGCGTGCGCATAAAAAACCTCAGAATGCTCCTAAAGCTCAACCTACCAAAGTCCACAAACCCGCATCTAAGAACAGCTTTGAGACCCTCAATGATATTCCAGAAGACCAGCCCCTGGACAACACCAGCAACTCCGCACACCCTTCCTCCTCAACCCACCCCCCTTCCAGCCCCCCTCCCAAATCGAAATCCCCCATTCTAATCCCGACCATTCTAAGCAGGCACCAGGAGGCTCCTGTGGAGACCCCCAAAGAAATGGAGGTAGATGAGAGATCGAAGCCCATTCGGAACTCAGAGACCGCACAGGAAGACACCAATGTAGCTGAAATAATGGAGGAAGAAACCGAAAGTGTAGACCTCCACGGTCTGGATATCAACGAGCTAGAGCTGGCATGCAGGAAAGAGGCGTATGACTCCATCGCTGAGACTGATTTAGAAAAGCTGGAAATGGTCATCTCCAAAGCCTACCACCAACATCAGCTAGGAATTCAAGCTGGAGGCACCTGGGATGGTAGACTGCATCCGAAAGACTTCAAAAAAAGAGGAAGAAAAACAGAACTTCAACGCACAATAGAGGTTGGAAAAGTCCTAGTGGACTTAGGCAGATATGCGAAGCTTACGAAGTACTTCAGCCCCACTCAAATCAGTTATCAATGAAGCTCGTCTCTTGGAATCTAAGAGGGCTCAACAGCCCCGCAAAATATAGAATGCTCAAAAACATGATCAAGATGGAGAAACCGCAAATATGCTTCTTCCAAGAAACTAAATGCAATAGTATCACATTGGGTCGAATACTTTCAAAGGCCTGGCCAGGCTGCCATTCAGTGGCCGTGGATGCTACCGGAGCCTCGGGAGGGCTTGCCATAGCCTGGAACACTCAGGCAATAGCACTCACTGACTTCCACGCCTCCCATCATCTCATACAAGCTGCCTTTCACATTTTAGGCACAAAGGTACATGGAAACTTATCCAATGTCTATTTACCGCAGGACGGAGGTAGTAAAAAAGCGCTCCTCGACACCATCGAGGCGCTTAGTATCAACAGACAGCACCCACTATGGATCGTTGCAGGGGATTTCAATATGATCACCAAAATCGAGGATAAAACGGGAGGAAGAACTAGACTGGAACCTGAAGTGCAACACTTCAAGGACTTCATCCTAAACGCCTCCCTCATAGACATGCCCTTCTGCAATGGAACTTTCACATGGAGCAATCACAGAAAGGGGAAAAATCAGATTGCCTCCAAACTGGATCGCTTTCTGATTTCGGATAACGCAGTGCACATTGGGGGGGATTTCACTGCGGAGATCTTGGATCACTCAGGCTCGGACCATTGGCCAATAGCTCTGCACTGGCAGCGACCAGGGAACAGCACCAGGAAGCCATTTCGATTTGAAAGCTTTTGGCTAACACACCCGGCATTCAAGGACTTCGTCAAAACCATTTGGGCCTCCTTTGTCCCTCTAGAAGGTACCAAAATGTTCCAGCTTCAACAGAAACTAAGATACCTAAAAGGCCACCTCAAACGCTGGAATAGGGAGACCTTTGGGAATATTTTTGAAGCCCAACAGCAACTCAATCAGGAGCTCAAGCTACTCCACCAGACAGTAATCAACACAGGGCATACAGAGGTAACCTTAGATAAAGAAAAGCACATTTATAATCAGCTCGAAGAAAGGAGGAAGCAGGAAGAAATTTATTGGAGACAAAAATCACGGATCAGGTGGCTCAAAGAGGGGGAACGCAACACTAAATTCTTTCATAACACAACAGTGCAAAGAAGAATGCACAACAAGATTTCCTTCATCCAAAATCAGGAAGGCGCCAAAGAGGAGGAGCATGAGAAAATAGAGGAAATCCTCCTCAATCATTTCCAACAAGTTCACCAAGAGCCGATAATGGACCGGAGGTTAGCTATTGAGAAAATCACCAGCAACATTCCCAGGCTAGTAACAGAAGAGCAAAACGAGCTGCTCATGAGTCCAATACTCATCCAAGAGGTGGATGAAGCAATGGCGCAGCTCAAAGAAGGTAAGGCTCCTGGCCCTGATGGCTTTACCACTACTTTCTTCCATGCTTTCTGGGATATGATTAAGGTAGAGATTTGGAAAATAGTGGAGGAATCTAGGGCCCTTCGCTGGCTGCTACCCTCTCATAACTCCACCTTTATCACTCTCATTCCCAAAGAAGAGAATTCTATCACCCCTGACAAATTCAGACCCATCGCTCTCTGTAACGTCCTCTACAAAGTCATTTCCAAAGTCATTTCCAAAGTCATTGCCAACAGACTCAAGCCCCTTCTTCCTCAGCTCATCTCTCCGGAGCAGTCTGGCTATGTTGAGGGTAGACAAATTATGGATGGTATAATACTCTCCCATGAGATCATTCACTCGCTTAAGCAATCCAAACAAGCGGGCATGTTACTCAAGCTCGACCTCTCCAAGGCCTTCGACAAGCTCAACTGGTCCTACATTCAGCACATGCTGAAAGCCTTTGGCTTTTGTGCCACCTGGGTAAGATGGATCATGAGCCTTATTTCCTCCTCCCACTTCTCCATTCTCGTCAATGGGCTGCCCTCTCGTCCCTTTAAACCCTCCAGGGGCATCAGACAGGGGGACCCCTTATCCCCTTTCTTATTTGTGATCATGGCGGAAGGTTTAGGAAGGCATATCAAGCAGGCTTTGCTATCCAATCAACTTCGAGGAATCTCCATTCATAACACCCCAGCTTCCTCTCATCAGCAATTTGTGGATGACACCATGCTTTATGGCTATCCTTCTACTCAGGAAGCCTCTTGTCTGAAATCCTTGCTCAATGACTTCTCAAGAGCCTCAGGAACCCAGGTCAATAACACCAAATCCCAAATATTTTTCTTCCACACTCCACCCTCTGTAAAACTTGCCGTCTCCCGCATCCTAGGTTTTCAAACCGCCTCTCTCCCCTCCATTTACCTGGGTGCGCCTCTCACCGCCTCAGCCATAAAGCAACCTGCTTGGCGAGGCCTCATTGAGAAACTGGAATTCAAACTTAACTTATGGACGCATCGCTCCCTCAATCTGGCCAGTAGGGCTGTGCTTCTCAAATCCATCCTCCAAGCCATGCCCCTCTATCTGTTTTCCATCCTGGCTGCTCCAAAGTGGGTTTTAAAAAGACTGAGAAATCTGCAACGCAACTTTCTCTGGGGAAGTTCAGCTACTAACCGCAAATGGGCACTAGTAAAATGGGACACCACCTGCAAGCCCAAGCACAAAGGCGGCATTGGCCTCCGAGATCCTGAGCACAGTAACATCATCATGACCACCAAAATCTGGTGGCAATGGCTGACAAATCCGGACAAGTTATGGGCCAAAATATGGACAGCTAGATACACCAACTACATGCCTCAAGCAGAGCTCATAAGATTCAAGCCCACCATCATAGGATCAGTCATTGGGAACGCGGCCAAACAGAATCACCAGCTGGTTCAGAAACACAGCTTCTGGGAAATAAGAAATGGTCACAGTGCTAGATTTTGGAACGATGCTTGGAACCAGCTACCTAAACTCTCAAGTGTTCTGCCGGCAGCCATTACCCCAGGCAGACAGGAGCAGCAGCAGGCTAAGGTTCATCAATTCTGGATTCAGGAACTGGGAACTGGCTTCAGGAAATGGCAACCAAGTAATCAAATAACCAACATCACCAGCACCCAGGAAGTAGCAGCCCTTGAAAACGAATTGAAAAAGAGAAGCATCAGGTATGACAACAGTGAGGACATTCTTAGATGGGGCTATCTCCCCAAAGGTTCTTACTCCACTTCTGAAGCTTATAATCTATTAGAAGACGCCCCCACCATGCCGGATCCTCTCTGGGCAAGAATATGGAGCTTCAAGGCCTGGCCCAAAATAACTCACTTTCTTTGGATGGTGGGGCATAAAAAGATTCTTACCTGGGACAAACTGAGGAAACGCAACTTCCACGGACCCTCGTTATGCCACAACTGCTTTCAGAATGAAGAAACCTTGCAGCATCTTCTGGATACCTGCCCGCTTGCTACTCAGATGTGGGAGAAGGTAGAATTCAGAAGTCAAAGGAGATGCAGAGAGGCGGGTGGCATCATAGACACTATTCGGCAATGGCCGAAAAGACCTTACAACAGTGAGTTGCTCAACCACCTGTGGAACATAATCCCAGGTATCCTACTATGGAACATCTGGAAGGAAAGGAATAGGCGCATATTCAAAAATCTCAGCTCGAATATGGAGGACATATGGAACAGAGTGCACGATAACCTCCAAGAAACCATGCTACTGAAGGCTTGGACTCAACAGGATCTCCCCACTGCAGACAATGAGAAAAACATCCTAAACAACTGGGGGCTGCAAATGCCACAAGAGCCAACTACACAGCAGACAGCAAATTGCAAAGGCAAGGAGGACGGAGGATGGGAAGCTCCACCTACACACTCATACAAGCTCAATTTTGATGGAGCATCTAAAGGTAATCCTGGCCCAGCAGGATTTGGAGGTGTCATCAGGGATCACCAAGGAACCCCGCAACAGATCTACTTTGGCAATATAGGTTGGGACACCAATAACTCAGAAGAGCTGGAGGGTATGTGGCAGGGGATACTTGCAGCAAGGCGACATAATCTTCAACCGTTGATCGTCGAAGGAGACTCTCAAATTCTTATAAACATGGCCACTCGCATTCAGAATGGCTCGCACGCCAGGAAGGTAGCCAACAGCTGGAGACTTGAGGCCAGGCTCAGCAGCATGGCTGATGAAGTGCGCAATTACAATGCCATCTCCTTTCATCACACAAAAAGAGAGGGTAATAAGATAGCAGATCTTCTTGCTAATATTGGGGTAGACTCAGACCAGCCCTTCCTTGAGGGCAACCTGGACATCATTCCTAGCAACCAACGCAAACAGGAATGTGAGAGTCTCATCCACAGGGACAACGAAGCCCCGGATGCGGGTGTTGGAGTGTCGAGGAGGGGCGAGCCACATGCCCAGCATGTGCCGCCCCGTGCTAACTCCACGGCTCCTCGGAGGAGGCCGTCAATTGGCAATTAAACTCCCCTTCCGCGCAAAGCTGCAGTTAATGCAATTGATGGCTGAGGGGAGAGGTAGATGGAGGAGCAGAGCAGAGTTATTGAGTGCCTGCAACGAGGGAATGAAGCAGCATATGAGGAGCTCGATGGGTCGAGCAAGGAATATTGGTTTGCTGAGAGTTGGTGGGTGCAGAAGCACAGAGAGTTCAGGCCGGGGAAGATTTCACCACCCCGCAGCACAGTTGAAGCCTGTCTTTGTTGCCATCCTTGCCGCTGGTCTGGAAGGGGAGGGCAATTGGAAAATACGCAACGACAATTGGGGAAATGGAATAGTCTGGCACCAAGAGGAGGAATTCAAGCTGAGTTCTGTGCACCAGAGGGCGAATTGGGAAGAAACTGGCATTGCTACCGAGTTCAAGCTTACCCTCAGGCATACAAAGGAGGCATTAGGGACACCATGGTTAAAGTACGGGAGCGACAGCCCAGCAGAAGGGGACCATGGAGAGGCTCCTCCTCACGAACCCCTGCAGGAGATGAACATCATCACTGCTGTTGCTGCTATTGTCATAGGCGAGCCCGGGCGACCCAGCTCCCCATTAGACAATTCATGGAGGTCGGGAGTTCCAGCGAAGGGGAGCCGGCGCTTCCAGCCTTCGGCTCTGTGGTATTCACTCTGGGCAACTCTGCGGACAATGCAGGAGTCAATGCCCACATTTCAGTCCTATTCACCAAAATTCCGGAAGGAATTGAGGATGGAAGTCCTCAGGGCACGCTGGAGATGCCACTGGAAGGCTCTGGAAAGGAAATTGAGGTTGGAGAAGAAGCGGCTGCGGAAGAGGTCATTGATACGGTGCAACCACCGTCTGAAGCTAGAGGCATGGAGGAAAAGAGTACGCAAGACCTCTCACCTCCATTGGGGCCAGCCCCTCCAGGCGTTGACGAGGAGAAATGGAAGAAAATGTGGGAAGGACGTGAAGAAGGTGACGGTTGGGCATACGTGGTCGAAGACAAGAGCCTCTGTGAAGAGGCGGAAGCACATCTTGCAGCCCACTTTCCATCCTCAGCCCGACTCCAGGACTAGTGCAGCTGCGGGTATTTTGATTTTGTTATTCGGTTATGTTTGCTGGCAGTTGACACTTGTGTCTCTGCCGTGTTTAAATTTGTCAGGTCTATGGTTCAGTCTCAATTCTGTTTGGTCTACGCTGGCAGTTGACACTTGTGTCTCTGTCGTGCTTAAATCTGTCTGGTATATGGTTCAGTCGATCTTAGCAGCAAGCCCCTACGTGGGCAGTCATGTGTCTGGTCTATACAATGTTGTTCCTCAGGGATTCTGATAGATTTTGCCATTGTTTTGAGAAGTCGGTCCGGTGCTGCCCCTGTGTGGGAGCTTTTGTTGTCATGAGAAGTTCTGAGAAGTTCTGGCGATGCTGCCCCTGCGAGGGAGCTTTTCGGTCTACAGTCAAGGTTCCCAGGGTGCTATTGCAGGCCCTGGAAGGCATGTCTTTCTGTGTGTAAAGTTCTCTTGTACATATAATATAAAAGTTTAGCTAGTTTTTACCGAGAAAAAAAAATATTAATCATATTTTAGGTATTCCTAGGGTATAATATTAATCCTAGGATTTACAATATTAATCCCTTGGGTTTAATAATTTTAGGGTTTATACTCCTATGGTTTAATATTCATCCTAGGGTTTAATGTTATTCCTTTGAGTTTATAATCCCTTGGGCATTTAATATTAATCCATTAGGTTTATTAATCCATTGAGTTTATAACATTAATTGTAAGGTTCCTGATATGAATCTTCAGGTTTAATGTTTACTTTAGGGTTTATAATATTTATCGTAGGCTCTATATCCCTTTTTCTTATAATATTAATCTCTTGGGTTTAATATTAGTCCCTTGGGTTTATAATCCCTTGATTTTTTAGTATTAATCCATTAGGTTTATAATATTAATCATATTGTTTATAATATTAATCACATGGTTTATATTCCTAGGGTTTAATGTTAATCCTAGCACCTAATGTTATTCCCTTGGGCTTATAATATTAATCCTAATGCTTATAATATTAATCATACAGTTTATATTCCTAGGGTTTAATGTTAATCCTAGGGTCTAATGTTATTCCCTTGGGTTTATAATCCCTCATGTTTTTAATTTTATATCAATGAGTTTATTAATCCCTTGGGTTTATGATATTAATCTTAGGGTTTAATATTTATCCCTTAAGTTTATAATCATTTGGGTTTATTAATCTAAGGGTTTATGTTCCTGGGATTGAATATTAATCCTAAGGTTTAATGTTATTCCCAAGGTTTTAAAATCCCTTAGGTTTCTTATTAGCATATGTTTATAATGTGAATCCTAAGGTTTATAATATTAATCTTAGAGTTTAATGTTTATTTTAGTGTTTATATCCCTTTAGTTTATAATATTAATTCCTTGTGTTTAATACTATTCCCATGGGTTTATAATCCCCTAGTTTATGAGTCCCTTGTGTTTATGATATCAATCCCTTTGGTTTATTAATCCATTGGTTTAGCATATTGTGTTAATTATGTTATAGTTTGAAATATAACTATTAATATAATATGATATAAGAACATAGTATTATATTAATATATAGTATAATATTAATATAACAACCATATTATTTATATCATTATTAACAATTAGAAATATTTAATTTTTAATAGCCACCTTTACAGTATATAACTAATAGTTATTAATGTGGTTGATGTAAGCCTATCGGCATATATCAACCACATTTACTGATGTGCTTGTAAATGTACTTGATATACGACTATTAGTGTTACATGTCAACCACATTAGTAAATGTGGTTGTGATAGTATTACATATGCTAAAGGAATATATTTTCAATGCGAAATAGTATTAATTATTTGTAAAAACATCACTAAAAAATTTCTATCAGAAAGTTGGTAGACATCCATAAGCCTTTGGTACTTTTCAATCAAGAAACATTGTTGGACTCCATAAGTATTTGGTACTTTTCAATCAAGAAACAATGTTGGAAAATAAAAAAGACATATATTCCCTCTCATTCATCTTTTAGGAGTGCAAAGTTTGAGGTTAACAAATGCCCAAGCTATCAAATCGAGTCGAGCTACATCTCTTGGGCCCATTGAATTTTACTTAGAATTACTATGCAGAAATATATTTGGTCCTTTGCAGGAAGAAAAGCACTCTAGGGAGCTACACTTTAGAGCCCTCTCATCAATCTTACTTGAGTGGTGTCAGGTAATATTTGAATTCTCCACAGGTGCCAGCGACATTTGGGGACATACTTTCCGATTAGGCCCCTTAATATATTTCTTTGTGAATAAATTGGATTAAGCTAGTCCGATTGACATTCAACCTTATTGTACTACGAAACAACCCCCCCATTTATAGATAACAATAGCTAAGGTTAGAATTATAAATAGGGACCCTTCTAAACTTTTAGGCTTAGGATAATAATATCTAACTCTAAGAAAATATCTAGCAAAACCTTGCAAAATGAACTGAGGATGAAATCCACATCGCAAATCACAAATCACACTTTTCCGTATGACTATCTTAAAACACCTTTAAAAAGTTGTGATATATGATTAGGTCTCTTGTTGCGATAACCCGATAATAGCACCTTGTCATTTCGAAATCACATTTCACACTTAACAGAGTTGGCAAGAAACTTAACCATGCCATTAGAATGTCCATCAATGATTTGCAAGATGCGATATTGCGATATCCACAATCACCTTTCGCTTGATGCATCTAGTAGCGCTATCTGTATCCTTTTAAGAGCAGTAAAACATGTGAAATAATTACGTTTTAAATAGAAAAACAAACAAGTTGACATGTTAATAAATATTTAATGGCTTGAGGAAGGATAAGCATTTTCTAGGTTATGGGTAGTTATAGATGAGTATCTCATTAAACCTTTCTCACCATCCAAATTCATTTCAGAGAATCTTTTAGTCTTAATTATTTGATATCTCCTATGCTGATATATCTTGTCTATTTCAGGCAATCTATAAAAGACATGTCACTAAGAAATGTAATGCAGAAATAGAGCAAACAGACTGTTGTTGAATCCGAGTTTATAGAGATGACTCCTATCTTCACTGATACAGTTTGTGATGCTGCCAAAGGTGCAAAATATTGGGTAGTAATTTACAATAGACTGGAGGACGAGCATCCTAAAATCATTATTACGAGAGTAACAACTGACTCATCAAGGCCTTCAGGACTTCAATGTAGATATGCTTCCTATTCTTTCCTTCTTAGGATAGGAGCAAGAGCTCAAATCCTCCCATACACAGATATGATCAGGTGGGTGATCGAAAAGCTTATCATTGAAAATAGGCAGTTCAAGAATTCAAGAATGGAGCTCATAGGGTCGTTCAGAGTAGAGGACTTGAAGAAAATGTACCACATGCTTGACCCACAGGATATCTATGAGAACACATTTGTGGCTAACTTCGCAAAGAAGAACGAAAACCCCTTCAATCTAATTCAGGGTTGGAGAGTGTTGGACAACAAATTTAAATATGAAAAATTGGGTATGTATGCTATAGCCTCTTTGGAATATCCCATGTTATGTAGATTGTATGAGCTACCCAATAATACTATGTTTTCAATAGAATGGATTCCTCTGGTTGATGCATGTGTTAATTCCCATATCATGAATTGACCTTCCATCCTATCTGACAACCTAGCCACCATCATTACCGAATATCGACAAAAGAAAGCCTCCTCTTCAGATAACCTCCCTTCCTTCTATTTTAGTGCCTACATTATGGATGCTATATGTTTTTGCATGACATTTCCAACCATGGGCTGGAAATGGACCTTACAGGATCCCTACCCAATCCATCTCAGTCATAAACAAATATGGGAATTGAGTCACATACCTCACTTCGATAAGATATTTCATGCTAATGTGTTGCCCCTACTTCAAATAATTTTCAATAAGGAAGCCCCTAGGTTTTCCCAAGAATCTGCAGTAGCCCTGCTTACGTCAACAAGTATTTCATTGAAGAGTGGTTCACCTACAATAGGGTTTTTGGTAGCATAGCTGATCCACACATCCTTCCTTTATATGTTCCTAATAAGTTATTAACAAGAGCAATTTCCTACCAAACTGTGGGAAGGGGCCTCACTAAAGTTTTCAAAGATGACAAGAAGTCATTATTGCCCACTTTCCTTGTCAAATGCGGTTCCTTTTCTTTAGAAAATTTTGTTCATGCTACTAAGGAATCAACACATATGGAAGCCCTCATGCTTCATACATTTCCTAGGAGGAAATTTGATCCAAACAAAGTGGCATATAATGTCACTATTGGAGTAAAACTCAAGCCATACAATCATGAAGATAATTATTTTGAGGATTTGTTATAGTGAGTTGTATCCCTTGAACAAGCGTTCGAATGGGCAAAGGGGAATCTGAAACTTGAATATTTTCAAATATTTTAGGAATTAAGAAATGAGAGGCTCCAGATGATCCCAATACATCTATTACAGCCTGAGGATAAGTATACACCAAGTGTCACTATTGATAGTGGAGGTCCTAGCTCTCAAATAGATTCTATGGTAAACACTGAGAAGACACAAGACACAGGGAAACCCCAAGATGTAGACAACACAACTAAGTCTTGTAGGAGCTTAGCTGAGAAACAAGTCATGAGAACCTTGACTACAGAGATCAGTTTAGAGGCCAAAGGAAGTAGTTTGGAGCAGGAGTGGGATTAGTTTAATCAGAAATTGCAAGGCACTCCCAAAGCCTCAAATACCCAAGAGACAAAGGAATGTAAAACTCCTCTGCATGTTCATAAGGATATAGAGCCCAAGTCTATTGGCGAACAGTCCACAACTATGGAGAAATAAGAGACAACGTCCCAGCATATTGAAATTATCCGTGCTCTACCCACATCAGAAATTGTTCTAAAAGTAACTTAAATACCTCCACTTGATGTGTTCCATAGCCCTCTCCACAAGGTTGTAGTTATAAGGTAGAGAAAAAGGAGAAGGCTAAATACAGTCGAATTCCCACCTAGAAACAAGATGATGGATGTTATTTGGAAGGACATTCCTTTCAATCTAGTCAAAAATTTGACTAGATTATCACAGTTCACAGGAGCATATGCATCAGCCACTATGGACAAGGCTACTGAGGTCTCTACTTTACTAAGGGAGAAAGAAGAGAGGATTGCGCAGCTCAACAAGAGCTCGAGACAGAGAAAGCAAGCACAAAGAGGCAGGTGACTAAGCAGTTCACACAATTACAATAAGACATGGAGTTCCTGAAAGTAAGCCATGAAGTCGAAATATCGGCCAAAACCATGCAACTCCAAGAAATGCAACAATCCATGGAAATATACAAGGATGTTCCCACAACTGAGGAGTTTATGAAAGAGGTCATAGAATTAAATTCCCTTATGGTCAAATAGCAGGAGTATTTCTACCAAATGATGTCACACATTACTCCCTATCTGACTGCTAGCGACCAACCGAAGGATAAGGCAATCGACCAAAGATGAAGTTTAACGATTTAAGCACCAGAATCTTTGAGTTCATCGAGTGGCAGGAAACAGAAGATGGAAGGAAAGCGAATCTACCTGAGATTGAGGAAACTCATGAAGGCATTCTCTTCACAAATTGGGATGCAAGAATCAAATAGGCCAAGCTAGCAGTCACAAGGGCAGCCGGGGTAGCAAAGAATATCATTAAGGTAGTGAATCACATCTTATTTGCCACCAATCTCATTAAAGAAGGAAATACGAAAGCAATGCTTGATTTAAATGCTCTATATAAAGGCTGGCAAGAAAGGGTAGGGAGTCAAAGAGATGCAATTACAAAACTAATCATGACCAACTAGGAGTCATATTGGTAGTTTTTGTTAAGCCACACAGCTAGATTATGACTCTCAACTGTTCTCTTTGTACGACTCAATGGATGTTGCCACCACTCACTGATGCGATCTTGATAGGACAACTCAGGACACATTTCAGGGCACCTCCTCAAATCCAACCAATGATCGATATTTTCGATTTAAAGGAAAAGTTGACAGACATCAAGTCATACTCTTAGTTCTATTTATTTAGCCTCTGTTTATTTTTTGAGTTAGTTACCTAGTTAGGAGGAAGGTTGTTTGAAACCTCCTCAAATTTTGTATAATCTATTTTTGCACATTAGTTAGAATAGTATTTATACCCTTCTCATGCATTTAGAGAAGGGTCAAGAATTTTATCAAAAACATTTGCAAAGAATGCAGTATTGTAAGTTTGTGAATGTTTTGGTGAAATTATGGAACATGATCGTTTCCTTTAGATATCTGACTACTTTCCTTTGTTGATGAACTTTTGTATTCTTGGGAGACAATTTGATTTGAAGAAAGAATTTGGCCTATGTGATTTGTCAAATGAGCAAGACTTCACACATATGGTATTATTATCTTGTATGATTGATTCTGTTTACATTTAATTAGTGGAAAAACTTTACTTTCATGATTTATATGTGAGATTTATTGTTTCTGTTAAGCGTTAATTTTATTGTTTCTGTTAAGCGTTAATTACACTTTCGTATGATTCCTAGTTGAAATTTTGATTTTCATATATAACTCATCATATATGTGATATATTTTACAAGCTCCTTTGACTAACTATTTAGCCAAAGGAATTATCTTTTACGTTATCATCTCTATTTAATTGTGTTGAATCTTTATTATCACATGTTAAACAGATATCTTTGTAGATCACATACCACACAGAAATACCTAGGTTTATATTAGCATAAGTTAGTTATATAAATTGCATCATAGAATAGGTCACTTAGATTATCATTATTCTATTGCAAACACTCATGAATCACCCACTCTCATCTTAAAATCCACACTAGGAAAATGGCCCCATTATCCCCGGTCGGGGCCACCACTTTAAATGAAAAAGGAGTTGTCTTTAAGGTCTGGAGCGGGTGATTATTACCCATGTTTCAGTAGTAAAATTTTGAGGCCACAACAAACCTGAAATATATTTCCCTCCTCAAGGAAAAAGAGATACGAGAGGGCCATAGTGGAGAAATGACTAGACCATTTTCTAGTCTCAGTGGGACTGATTAAGGAGAACATAATAATTCACAAATGGGTGGATTCAGGGGTTTTATACCACCGCCTTATCCTTCGAGAGACAAATATAATGAGGTTTTGAATAATTTTTAGAAGCACAAAATCCAAAGAGTATATGGTTTTCTACTGAAATTTTATATTAGATACTTTTAATTTCTTTGATATGATTTGCTAAAAATCCCAGAGTATTAAAGATCCTTTGGATGTACCCTAGAAACTTAAAATATCACCTTTATTGAATTCATTTTCAAATATCATAACTCTACCTCTTTAAAATGGTGTACGAGTCGACAATTTTGACTTTTATTTTTGCGCCCTCCCATAGCTGTCAACTATCTTCCAGTTGCCCCCATCAACTCACCATGGGCCCCATCCATCTTTATCTCTATTTTTAAAATGTTCTCCATATTTTTCTCTATCGCTGAAGCAATTTCCATCTCCGTCATGAGCTCTATTTGCCTCATGTCAAGTACAATACAATTTTTTTCCTACCACCCACCACTTGAATGAAAACTTGTAGCTTCATCCTCTTGCATTTAGAGCCATTTCTAATTTATCATCCCTTGTTTCGGTGTCTAATTTTTGTGACACCCCTGCACCCCTATCTGAGTCAAATTTCAAAGCAGATGCAACTTGACACATCTGTAACTGGATGAGTAGAGCTCGACACACCAGAGTGCAACAATAGGTTTTGTCAATGGAATTGTTTGCGATGCATTGTTTACTTATGAGTTTGAGGAAATGTTTCTTATCCCTATTTATTTTTCATTCCAATGAATTCACCACGTTTGAATATCAGATTGCAGGGAATGCATATATAACTATGACCACTCACACAAAAACTATCTTTAGGGGCCCTTTTAGATTATTTTCTAGAGTTATGTTGAATTTATTCCATATGAAAATATAGATTCCAAGGCCTGTAAGAATCCTTGTAATATAGAAATCCATTTGGTTCATGGAAATAAATACAGATCTTAAACTCTAATACTATGACCAGATGCATATCAAGCTCATTATTTGAAAATATATAGGTCTTCATGAGTATTGTTAGACTTAGAATGATATTAACTCTCTGTTTTTTTCAGAAATAACTTATTAGAACTTGATGTTCTTGTTAAGTTTGTCTTGGAGACAACACATAAAGAATATGTCATTTTGGAAAGACTGCAATAACCACAAAGGTTTGTTTGCATCAATCGTAGAAACTTTTATATTCCCAACCATTTAGGCCTTGAAATGATGACCAATTCCCTAGAAGAAAGATGAGATCCTTAAAATATATTCAATTTTCAAGCATTGAGAATTCACTAATAAAGAAACCTAAATTTTTAACAAAATGAATTTTTATGCCTTCAATTGGGTTTTTAAGAATCAATTCATGAAGATAGGAATGAATTTAGTAATTCCTTATTTTATAATGAAATACAACAATTTGAATTGCAAAACCATGTTAAATACCTAATCATCTAGATGAAATTTCTTTATCTCAACAACTAAGATACAAGAAGGTAAATCTTTTATATTAGATCTATAAATACAAGAAGGCCAAATTTAGTATATGTATGCATTTCTCACATTTTTTGGGTATCAGACTTAAATTTCCAAACATTGCTAAGTTATTTTAGCAAGGTTGGATTTAATTACTACGTATGATACTATTAATGCTTGGATAGAATGATTGTTTATTGTGATTCCTCCACATATCTCGAACCTTCACCTACACTGGATATTGCTTCAAACCATATATAATCAACAATCTTTTGAATAGCTAACTGGTAATTCATAATAAAGCACTAAAACTGAGAAGCAATGTTGTTTTTTCCTTCTCTACAAAAAGGTTTAATATTCTAGCTTCGGACTTGATAAATGCAAATCATTTGATTACATATCAATTCAGAATTAGTGTAAACGACAATGTCAATTGCATCATAATTTTTTGTTGATGTTAGCCCATCAACTAGGGCAATATCAGACTTCGTTATTTGTCATTCTTCTAGGAAGTTCTTTATTATTTTGAAAACTTGACTTAGAGCTCCATTTTGAAGCAACATATGGTTATTTCTTGTCAAGGGCTAGGATAGAAACAAAGATGAATGCACGAAATCCACTGGTCCACTGTTGTAGCAACAAACAGTTTCACTGTTACGGCAATTCACCGGTTCACAATTGTGGCAACTCGCTAGTTCATCGTTGCAGTATCTCTTTAGTTCAAAGTTGCAGTAACACATTATGTAATTATTGTAGGAACTCGTTTCGAACATCTTGCAGCAAAATTCTGGGTCACCATTGCAAAAGCTCCCTAGGTCACCATTGTAGCGACTCACCGTGTCACAAAGTGATAAAACAAGGTAAATGGGAAACTATCATTTCCCTTCTGGTGAATGGCCCTAAAGAGAAGACCATCTTTTATAGAAAATATTTAGTTTGGTCTAAAGTACATAAAAATAACATGGAGATTGATCGGATTCCAAAAATCCCTTCACATAGAATTCTTGAATTTATTACAGAAGATGAAATGAACCTACAAGCTTCATGTTCTTTCACCCAGGTACAAAATAAACTCCCAAGCTCAAGGCCTACTACTTCCTTGCAATTTGAAGTATAAGTATTTTAGAGATGCATTGTTACGGTATTTATATTAGCACTGCTTTATCATTTGTAATATTTATTTTCCTTTGAAATTTTTTTAGGCAGCTATGCTTATTCAAATGGTCTCAAGGAAAAAATAGGAGAAAATGAAATGAAATGAAGACCCTCATTTGCAAAAAGGAGGGGTTTTGATTGCCATTTCATTGTAAAAGTTATGGTTCAAAGCCCCGATATAGAGATAATAACATATACAATGTATGATCATGAATATGGTCATGGTTAGCATGACACTTCGGGTGATGTTAGGTCCCTACATCAATCGAATTTATCAAGGGACATGGTTTCCTATGTAGAGAGTTTCCTTGTTGTTGAAATGTTGATTGAATCAATTTGTAAAATCCATACTAAAAAGTATATTGACATGGATGCCTAATCCATATTCAAATAGGAACACAAGAAATTATAGATATAATCATAAATACAGATATGCAACATAAACAACACTTCATTTCATTAATATCATGTATTAAAATATGCTTGCAAATAGAATGGAAATAAGACTAGCTCGGGTGATGGTAGCTATCCCTGAGAAGAGATGTGCTAACTACATGGCTCTTAACTCAGTTACAATGAGGCTCAAGGGAATTTTTATTATTGAACAATAAGAGAGAACCCTAAACAACCGAAACCCTAACTCGAGGAGATGTAACACCAAGAGTCTATGGGCCCCATTCGGGTTAGTTGGGAAACCAACTTCCTGGGGTTGTAACTTGGTCATATTATCTCCATTTAATGCATATGATACCTCTTTAGAAAGATCTCTACAAGGACTATAGCTGTTGATGGGATTTTTTATCGCACTTTTCCAGAAGAAGAAAAAAGGTTGTTTAGGGCCTCAAAATGGCTTTGGAAGTTCAGGACACGAAAAACTGCCAAAAATAGTAAATTGTGCTACAATTAAGGAAATTGAAAAAAAAAACTAAAAGAACAATGGTGAGGTTCCAAATGGAATAGGAGGGTGGCCACCAATATCCACTTGAATCAGTCCTCCACCCTTATTAAGTGATGGTCTCCATTACGTTGAGTTCATCCATGAGATGAGGAAACTTTTACCGAACTTGGTCCCTAGTGAGCCAATTGCCTTGGTGCATGAGTTGGCCGGATTTGACAACTCGATACAGCCAGATATTCTACTGACAAGTGTTCTTCATCTTCATGTCCATGATCTGATTAGTTGCATCTCATTCCATGCAATCTGGATTTAACTCTATTGGTGTGAGTTGTTTTGCAATGTCAGATGTGTCCAGTAATGGTGGAAAGTATGGACAAAGGCAAACCACATTGAACACTAGGTGCAAGCCAAGGAATTGGGGAATGTTGAGCTCAAAAGAATTATCTCCCATAGCCTTGGTGATGGTGTTTGGCCCATATCAAAGAGGGTGAATCTTTCGGTGGGGCCCAGCGAGGCACTCCTTCTGCAAATGTAGCCAAAATTTATCACCCACCTGGAACTTGTGTGGCACCCAATGTTGACCATGCCACTGCTTGTACTTAACATTGGATTTGTTCAATATGTCATGGACCTGTTGGTGGATGTTATGAATGTCCTCAATGAAGTTATTTTCCTTGTCAGCTTCAGACTGGACATGAGTTGAATCTTCCTTAGTCATTGCAAATGGTATGGCCACATCAATAGGACATAGTGGCTGGAATCCCAAGCCCACTTGAAAAGGGTTGTGGCCAGTCGAGCTGTGGAGAGCCCGATTATAGATGTGTTGGACATAGTGGAGGCTCTCATCCCATGTGCATGGATTCTTTGACTTGTACATGTGTAGAATGTGTACAATCCTCCTGTTGAGAACCTGTATTTGGCCATAAGTTTCAGGATGGAAAGATGTGTACTTATTGAGCTTGGTGCCGAACATTGACCAGAGACTGGACCAAAATCTTCAGAGGAAGCTGCTCTCCTGATCTAATATGATAAATTGCGGGATCCCAAAGTGTACCCACACTCATTCAAAGAAAATTTTAATAGTGACTTCTTTTGCGATATTCTTCTTGTAGGCTACCATAATGGCCATCTTCGAGAATCTATGAATGACCACAAAAACACAATCATTGTTGTGCTTAGTAGAAGGAAGGCCAACATGTAATCCATGGAGATGGATTCCCAAGGTCGACTAGTGGTAGGAAAAGGAGTATAGAGGCCTTGCCTCTTGATGGTTGGTTTGGCAATGGTGCAGGAAATGCAGGATTTGATGTACTCCACAACATCATGTCAAAGATTTGACAAATAGAAATACTTATGCATTACTACCACCATTTTCATGACCTCGAAATGCCTAGTGGCATGACTGTAGTGGTCTTCCTTAGTCATCTTTGCATGCTCACTTGAAGGAATATAAAGATGTCCCACGTGGCATAATAGAGCATCCTAGAGGTAAAAATATAGAACTTGCTGACCCTCCAAGAGAGTATGGTATGTGTGGCTAGATTCTAGGTCAATTTTTTAGAGAAGTGGCCGATTATAAGTCTTGTGCCCACAAGAATTGAGCATGGTGGTTAACACCATGATCGGTGACCGGCTAAGGCAGTCAACAACATTATTGGTGATGCACTTCCTGTACTTGATATTCAAATGGAACTGTTGTAGGTATGTGGACCACTTATAATGGCAATCATTCTATAACTTCCCTTGTATTTGTATGAACTACAGGGGATGGTGGTCTATGTGGATGATCATTTCCTTCCCCAAAATGTTATGCTTCCATTGTCGGTAGGCCAACACAATGGAATACATCTCTTTTTCATAAGTGGGATACTTCCAGACTATGTATGAAAGTATCTCACTATGATATGCCACGGGATGCTCCTGTTGAGTAAGGACTACACCAATAACATAGTCAGAGGCATCTATCTCGATCTCAAATGGGTGGTGCAAGTCTAGTAATGTGAGCACTAGTGCAGAGTAGAGGCGATGTTTCAACTCTACGAATGTCTTCTTTTGAGATTCATACCAAAAGAATTTTTATTTCACTCCTCCGTTAGTGAATTGACTCAAGGGTAAAGTGATATGAGAAAACCCCAACACGAACATGCAGTAGAAAGTGGCAAGACCCAGAAAGTTGCAGAGCTCTATCAGAGTGGTTGGGGCTGACCAATCCCGAATGACTTGGATCTTGGCTACATCTACATGCACCCACTGTTCATCAATAATGTATCATAGATATTGAACTTGGGTCATGCAAAAAGTGCATTTCTCCAAATTAGCACACAACTTATGCTGCTGTAGTGTTTGGAGAACCTGTTGGATGTGTTGGAGGTGCTCTTCCTAACTATGGGTGAAGATCAGGATTTCATCCAAGTATACCACTACAAATGAGTATAATCCTACATGAGACTAATTTTTATCTATTAATTAGTCTCATGTAGGCTTAGGTTTAGGTTTTAGAAATTAGGCAGCCTTTTGTTTTATGCATTATGTATTTATTTGTTCTGGTTGGTAAGCTCCTACTACAATCTATCACTTTCGTCCTAGATATCGATCCACATTGGGATTCAAAACGTCGATAAGAGACACACAATATTATGGATGATGCAAATAAAAAATCTCTAAAAGATATCCAGTGAAGCTTAAAATCTAATATTAGTTAATCATATTTCTTAATTTATGGTATCAACAACACAATATTTTTTAGTTATTTTTTTTTTGTAATGAAATATTTGTTGAGTTATTTTTTTGTTTCATTAAACTATATTTAAGCTAACGAGTGAGTAATAACTACTATATAGCACTTGTTTCATAACATAAAAAATCTATATTGAACCAAAATTCAATGAAACAATATTTCATCCTCCTTTCATAACCAAAAATTTGGATATTGGAACACCATAACGAGACTTGTATTTCATTCATAATTTGCATTAGATGATTGTAAACTATGGACACCCACATAATTATCATAATTTAGAATGATTATTCATAAAATTTACCTAATTTTTTATTTATAAAAGTGAGATCCAAATGGAGGTAGGTTGAGACACAATTACTAGTTCCTAGAATAAATTCGTCACCAATCTTCCCTTTACTTTCCTTCCATTCATACCTACCCCTGATATTTCTATATCTGCATCTCTTCCATTCATACGCACACCCAATACTACCATATCTAGATCTCTTAAACAATATCAGTAGCTCTTAGACACTCCTCGCAAAGGCGGTGCAAGATGGATGATGAGGAAGAAGACGATGAGGAGGCCATCATCGACCAATGATTCCCCTATGCATGGAGGCCTCAGCTCGCTCTCAATTGGAAACATTTTATTTGAATCAGATTTGAGAGAAAAGCAGGCAACAATGAGAAATATTGATGGAGAGCATTATTTCACACCACAACAATCAATATGAGAAAAAAACCATTATTGAGTCAGTCGCACACCTATCTGTACATCTCTATAGAGCTCTCAGGCTAATTTATTAGGTTTATAATTTGTTAGATTTCATCATTTGAGCAATTATCACTACTACATATAGGGGGGTTTTAAGACAATATTTAACACAATATTTGAGTCAATTGTCTTAACTTAAGACAAAAAGAAACTTGTGTACTATATTAAATATTGCCTTTAAGCGAGTGTCTCAAAATTTAATGTCTCAAAAATTTGTCTCTATAAGGAGAATATAGAACACATATTATTATTGTCTCTATAAAGACAAGAATTATTGTCTATTAAGAGACAATTTCATTTGTCTCTCTAGAGACAATTTCATTTGTCTTTGTAGAGACACTTTCATTTTTGTCTCTTTAGAGACAATTACATTTTTTTTCTTTTTAGAGACAATAGATGAGATTAAAAACATATTGTCTCTATAGAGACTATATGTCCATAATTCAAACTATTGTCTCTCTAGAGACAATATAAAAAAATATTTAAAAATAAATAAATAAAATCATTTTAAATGTTCTTTCAAGGTAGTTTCAACATTCAAAGTTCCCAAATAGTGATTTTAATTACCTTAAATCTCTATTGTTTATGGATACCAATAGAATAAAAAATAAATAAATCCATTATTTTTAAAGCTAACAACAAAGTAATTTTAAATCTAAATGAAAAAACAATTCTAAAATAAACACTGAAAATAATACAGCAACACACTTATGTTTTCTGAAAATGCATTCATGTCATTTGAACATGCAGGATCCTCAGTTGGAACTTCATTTTAAGACATATTATGAGGAAAAAAAATGTTCTAGATTTCTCCATCCTACAAGAGGGTTTACTCTCTAACATATAAATTGAAAGCTTCAATCACATTAAATGGTGGAAACTAAATTCATATCCAGTTGCTAGACCATAATTTCAAGACCCTTGTATAATTGTAATTGGCTTCCTTGATAACAAAGAGTTGTAATAATGTATATGCATTTGAATCTACAACTGATTGGAAATTCTGTCTTCATGAAGGTTTTACAAAAGATGGAAAATTAACACAGGTCCTGGCAACATGATATAGGCCAATTCTCAATCTATTAGTGACCTACAAAATTATCTTCTCCACTACTGGCTTTCACAATTTGAGCTGGCTCCACCTCCTGTTTGGAGGCCGAGAATTGCTGCAATTGGTATCCAAATTCGTGGTGATCTAGTTCCTAGGGAAGCTTCATATCCTATTAATCTAATTAAGGTAATGACCTATTATGGTCAACTTCAAAGCAAGATGAAGTTGCAAAGAAGTCTTTATCACTAGCTTTTTCCTGGGCAGTTAATTATTTCTTGGAGGTATACCAAACCACCCATCCTTCTTCCTATTAAGAATAAAATAATAAATTCCTGTGAGGCAAGTTTTATACCATTTCTCAACCATTTCCAAGAGATCTACTTACTGAAAAAAATAAAATAAATTTTGGTGGTCAAACCTACGCTGATCCAGAAAACTTACAAAAATTTTCTTCAGTGCAACCTGCAATACGGGGAAAGGGCACTAATGTTTTTTTACTTGTTGGAGGTGACCCGAGCCTAGAAGTTCTTGAGTTTATGGTCCTATCCAGCATTTTTTTTAAGGCCATCTATCTGGATTTGGATCTGTAGCACCCATATCTGGAATTGTTGAAGGATCTAGAGTTCGATCCACAGATTGACTATTGGAGAATTGAGAGTTTGGTTACTGTAGGATATGGAGTCAGATCCGTAGATCAATTTTTGGAGGTTCTAGAGCTTGATCCATAGATCTACTATTGGAGGATGTGGTGTTGGATCCATATATCAGGTTCCAAATTACTGTATCTATAGATTGGAGCAGTGGATCTGTTAGTGGAGTCGTGGTTTTGTCAAATGAATAACCACATTGCAGAGACGTACCTTAATCATGGAAATAATCTCCATGGATGAAATTATTCTAACTGGAAGTTAAAGTTGCAGACATTTCTCATGGGTTCTGGTGCATGGATAATTGCAAATGTAGATGAAGTAAAGTCGACTACAGTCAGCGATGTCACAACCGCATCGGTTCAAGATTGGGAGAAGAGGGAAAATAAAGTGAAGGTGATGTTGAAGATGTTAGTAAAAGATAGTATAGTCCCTCACATTTGATAATGCAAAATCGCTAATGACAATTGGGTGACGCTAAGGATTTGTATGAGACTAAAAATAAAAAGTGCCTATTTTTCCAGAAGAGCAAGATTCTCTCGATCAGAATGGAGGAGAATGAATCTATTGCTCATATCAAAGAACTAAGAGACAAGTTGAGCGACATAGGGAAGAAAGTGTCCAATATAGATCTCGTCACCATTACCTTAAATGGTATGACAAAGGATTATCAAATTTTCATTACAGGGCTCGCAGTGAGGGAGAAAGCTCCCACCTTTGAAGAGATGAGGAGGAGGAGGAGGATAGAGATCTTCAAATGGAAATGAGGAGGAGGATAGAAAAATGATTGTCCATCCTATAAAATTCCATTTCAAGGCATGTCATCTGCTAGAAATGATTCAAGAATTAAGTGTTTTTACTGTGGAAAAAATAATCATATTTCTAGACATTGTTATAAAAAGAAGTTAAATGAAACTAGACATAGACACAAGAGGCATACAAGGCATTTTGTTGATGAAGATCAAAATCATGATCTTAAATTATTTGTGTATGACGTTGCTCTTTTTGCTGAGACTGGTGAGGTTGAAACTTGGTTTATGGATTCTTGAGCATCCACCCATATGACAGGTAATAAACACTCGTATGAAAATTTCAAGGAGAACAACAATGGTGTGAACATCCACCTAGGAGATGACAAAGCATGTCAAATTAGAGGGTATGGAGATATTCTTGTGATATTTCCTAATGTTAATATCAGGCGCATCTAGAATTTCATGTATGTACCTGCTATTAAAAATAATTTGATCTTTGTCTCCATGGTTGTAGATTAGAATTTAAAGGTATAATTTTTCAAAACTTATTTTGTTATAAAGGATTTGTTGAATCATCAGAAGTCGGTCACATCAGGAGTACAAGTTGAAGGCCATTATAAGTTGAATGTTACAAGCGTGCCACATCAAGCTTTAACTTCAATGACTATCACAATAGAGAATCTTTTGCATCAAAGGTTTGGTCACATCAACCTTCATGAGTTATTGTTGCTATAGAAACAAGGTATGGTTGATGGAATTCATGTTTTAAAGAATGAACATATTGATTGTGAAGGTTGTGAACTTGGGAAAATGCATAGGGATAAACTTCCCTCTATCTTAAATAGGTGAGAAAAATATATACTTCAACTTGTGCATATTGATATATGTGGGCCCATGCAGACAAGCTCCTTGGGTGGAGATTATTATTTTTTCCTATTTGCTGATGAATGCACAAGATATTCTTGGGTATACTTTCTTAGAAGGAAAAGCCATGCTTTCGAGTATTTTAAAGTGTTTAGAAATATGGTTGAAAAACAAACAAAGTAATTCATAAAAATTCTTTACTCAGATCAAGGAGGAGAATACAGGCTTGGAAACTTCATCGAATATTGCAGAGATTATGGGATAACACAATAATTTACAGTACCCCACAATCCATAGCGGAATGAGGTTGCAAAGAGGAGGAACATAACTCTAGTGGAGTGTGTACATAGTATGATAAAAGGTAAGAACCTATCCAATCGTTTTTATACAAAAGCAATTAACACTGTAGTTTACTTAAAGAACAAAACTCCAACTAGGTGGCTTGATCTCAAGAATCCATTTGGGATTTGTATGGTTTCAAACATGCAATCCATCAATTGAGAGTATTTGGTTCTAAATATTTTTCACGCATTCCTAAAGAAGATAGGATGAAATTTCATGCTAAAGCTATAAAGGGCATATTCGTAGGGTATTGTTCCGATTTCAAAGAATATAAGATATTTCATCCATCTATTGAAAATGTGTTTGAGAGTAGAGATGTTATCTTTTATGAACAGGATGATGAAGGGAATAAGGAGAAAAGTTACGAGGAATGGCACATGTTTTTACTAATTGATGACAATAATGATGAAGCCAAAGGCAATCCCTTACAGTAGTAACAAAAAGTGGAAACTAGTGATGTGGATACATTCAATAGTCAAAGTCCATTCAGAGGTGGGTAGGAAATCACACAAGACATTATTGAGGAAAGTCCATTACTAAAGAGATTAGATAGGAAGACTCACTTACTTGCACGGTACAAATATTATTCTCTTATGACAAGTATTTTAAATGTTGTTGAGCCCATGAATTATAATGAATCAAAATAGTATGATGAATGGAGGCCATCTATGAAAGAAGAGTATGAGTCCATAATTAAAAATCATACCTGGGAATTAGTTGAGCAAAAGGAAAAGAATCTGTTCGCACTCCTCAGTGTCCTAAGGCTGAGAAAGGAAGCCAAAGAGGTAACCTCAAACCAATCTTTAGATCTGGGAGCTATCCCTACCAGATCAGAGAGGGCACTCTCAAGGATCTCATAGCCAATGAAGTCACTGGAAATGGAATCAGATGTTAGGCTATATATTAAGCTCAATGGTGGTTTGCTGGATGAAGCTCATAGATCTAGGACTAGGCTAAGGTTTCTAATGATAAATTACAGAGATATAATGGGGCAGGATAGGCATGATCAGTAACAAAAATCTGTTGTTGAGGTGGTGCAGAGATGAAAAGGTAAAGGGTCAGAATGAGCATGTAACAATGAATTCATTCATCAAGATGAAAGAACACTTGCATGAAGATCTCATTAACAAAAAGCATGTAACTTATGAATTTTTTTTTAAACTCATGAGATGATCACAAGAAATCATAAAGATGGTATGAAAAAGAAATATCAGAGAAAAACACTCTCACAAAAGGCATACCATAGAAATCCCGAGATAATAACTGCGACCTCCTGCTATATTACTGCAAAATGTACACTAGCTCCAAGTTATCATTATCAAACATCCAACCCACAATACTTTGAAATCTAAAGTATTTATAGAATTATTTAGAAAATCGATATCTTGAACGAGAATTCAAGATTTGTTTCAAAATTTATAAAAATAGATCAATACTACTAATAATATCAGTCGGTTAAGTTTCTGGTGTTGTAATGGGTACTCTGGTAGTAACTGAGCCTTGAATAGATAGTGTTGTTAGTCCGGCTGGCAGATGAGCTGTGATGCTGCTTTCCTGTCCTTTATGTCCCGTTGTCACCGTTTTTCTACATTTTGTTTGATGATTATGCTAATGGATATGTGTTGAAAATGTCCTCGCTTTCCTTTGAGCGGAGGACGTGGTCATTAAAGTAGGAAAATATGAGAAATTACATGGAAAACAATGACCAGGAGAGTGAAAATATGAACTGAGTTTGACCATCCGGGAGGATTATGAGCCGTCGATCTGGGCCTACTAATCCGAGCCGATTAAATTTGGGCCATTGTATTATTGCAATAGCAACAGGGAGAGGGACCTTTACCATGTGATGGGTTGGACCCAAAACTTTATCAAGAAAAACTTATAAAATATCAGATCCGTTGGCTTTATCGCATTGTAATCAGAGAGGGGCATGTGTATTACATGGGAGCATAGGATGGCTAGACACGAAATACTTTAAAATATAACGTAAAATCCTTTTGGATCCATTACAATTGCAATATGGAGGAGGCTTGGTGGAGGATGGACTTAACACTTTTGCAATCCCTGATTACGATGTCGCAATCGACAGGGGAGGACTTATCGCAATCAGTGAGGGAGGACTAATCACAATCGGTGAGGGAGGAGTTATCACAATCAATGAGTGGGATGAAACTTTGCGATATTGATAGCGGGATCATGTAATGTGCGATTACGATAACATGTGGTTGGTGGGTCCTGGGACTATTGCATTAGGAGTGAAACTATAAACCCAGACCCAAAAACCTTGTGAATTAAAACATATATATCTTCGGGTCCATTGGGGCTTTGGTATTATCGCAATCAAATTACGAAGGGGAACAGTCGGAGGATTTTCTATGTGGAAGCAGTGGTTGCGATCATAATCACTGGGGGAAATAATGTTAATGGGGTGATTCTAATTTGTGTCTTCACATATTCCAATTGCAATTTCCCATGAGGCTTGGTAACATGTGGCCTACGGGCCCGATTGATGTTATAATATATGGAGTGGATTTATATATAATATAATATATGGTTGGGGATTTTACTAAACATGCGATATATATTTCTATGCAATATAATAAAAGGGATTTTGGCATGGTTTGTGAAATATGGTGGGAAATGAAGAACATGACTAGAGTTATACGAATAGAATGGAAATGCAGCTAGAGTTGGACTATGAGATGGATTTCGACTATACTTTGAGAATGATTTTTTTCCAGGAAAAAAATGGGTTTTGGAGAAATGAGGGTATTTATGAGGGAGGTTGACAGAGGTATATGAAATATGAATGAGGACGTTGAAACAAGTGAAAATCTTTTTGAACATTTTTTTCCCTAATTACTTCTCCCATCATGATGACCTAAAGTGATGACAGGAGCTCTATATAACTCATTGATGATGTGACCAAGACACTATATATTGACAAGGAGTGATGGAAAGACCATGATGGCATTAATTGACCTTGAGAATAGAGAGAGTATTAATGACCTAGAACTGACCAATGTTCAAATTTTATTTGAAAATTTATTTGAAATATAACAATTTGACCTAATAACCCTATCAACTAGATGAAAAGTGTACATTTGATCATTGGGACTGACATAACTGATAAACACTAACATTGGCTCCAGCTGGGGATGGAAGCTCCTTTAGGAGGTGTCAATAACATTGTAGACCAGGTAGTCTCATCTATTGGGCGATGGAGTCAAGAAAAGTAAACAGCCTCAAAAGATGACACTAAAATGACTAACTGATAAAACATAGGACAAATTGAAATTGACTTAACTTAACTCAAAAACTAACTTTACTTACACATGACAGTAAACCATCAGGATCTTAGGGCCTTGACCTCGAGCTTCAAATCATGGTGATAACCACCACCTGTTGAATATATATTCATGGGATATGATCCCTCCAGTGTAACCAATCCAACAAATGGCTACTTAATTGAATTCTTCTCAAACTTTCCTAGAGAAAGAAAAAAAAAAGCTATGCAACTCCAAGTGCCCATTGAACATGTTCTCATGATCCATAAATACAATAAAACTCATCTCCCTTGATGACTGCAACAAATTAGCAAAAGTATCTTGAAACAAATGTGCACTGAGGTTTAGCTCATCCAACAGATTGTAGTTCTTCTCTAGGTATTCTTCATACCATGAATATAAATTTTCAATTTCATCCTTACTCTCATACAATTCTAACTTGTAATTTTCCTGATATGACTACACATTTTTGGATGAGCTTTGTAATGAGACCCCTGTTGAACAAGACAATGAAGTCCATTGTCTGATCAAGTTTTTATCATCTCTGTTTTTAAGCTCATAGTTAGCTAATGGAGAAGGGTTTCAACTATAGATACCATTCAAAACATGAGCTACTAAATCATGGAGAACCCGAGAAGATAGTTGAAACTTGTTATACATGGGTTCCAATGAGACTATATGATTTTCTATAAGCTTGTCATTCTTTGCCTTAGAGATAATATCAAAAATTTTGTTCAAAAACTGAAATGAATCAAAACTTAATGGTACAGAATTATCATGCATCAATTGATAATATGTTTCAGGTTATAAGCTTTCATCTGTGGTTTGAAACTCAATGTAACTCAGTGGCTACAATTCTGGAGTGAAAGAAGCTTCCATATCACAAATGACATCATCAACCAATTCATGAAAACATTTCCCACTTATGCTATTGACCACTCGCTTATCTGCTTACTTATAATTCTCTCTTATTTTTTAAAATGAGGAGAAGCACAAGGGTAAGGAGTCTCGATCAAGAAGTTCATTTTCTTTTCCATGCTCAATATCAAAACTAAAAGACTGCTGATTTTTAATTTTGGGAAATTTTTCTCTTAGAAATTGAAATAAAGCAAAGCACAAGGGTAAAGACCTTTCACCTACTTTGAAAATTTCTAGATTCTCTTCATTATTGTCATGATTTATATGCATAGGGTGAGTGCTATATTTGATCTAATGTAATGAAGCTTCTTCCTCCCAAAAACATGTCATTGATTGCCTTGAAGTGTCAACCTCTATTTCAACAACATAATCATCATCATACTGGTCATACTTGGGTAAATCATTAATATAAGGATTGTCATCAAGCATGCACATTATATCAATAGATTGATTCTCCATGGGTTGATCTATAGATCCATTCTCATGACTCTCCATAAATGAAGATAAAAAAAAATCATTCTCCGATCTATGGTAACTAGGATTAGCAGCAAAATGGTTAGGATCAACAACCTCTTCTTCTATTGAAGTAAGTGGGACATGGTGTTTTTGAACAAAAAATTCATCTCTCATGATGATATTTTGCACTATTTATTCCATCATACTTACCAAAATGTCAAGTTTCATTTCTAAAGATTTTAGGTACTCCTTCTCTATGTTCTCCCTTTCTTCTGCCTTCAACTTTCACCTTTTCACCAGCATATTAGCTTCCACGACTATTACACTGTCCTGCATTTCTTCAAGTGTGGTAGTGTCCCTTTCTCTCAATTGAAACACCATTTCTAGATCAAAGGAATTTGGGTAGTGTAAAAGAGCTAAACCGAGAGGGACTTTTATATCAGCAGGAATTGAATGGTATACTTGATTGAATCTAGCTGAAAAGTGTTGCACGTTTTTTCCTGGCTGTCTTTCCAAATGATTATATTCTTCTAAAATTAGAAAAGGATTCCTCTTGATCACCCATTTATCAAGGAAGACTTTCAAAAACTGATGGAAATCGAAAATGCTTGCATCTGGCAAGTTTTTGAACCATTTATTCGCTTCACCTTATAAAGATAGAGCAAAAATCCTGATATTGACATCATCTTCTTCAACCTCAAAAAGGTCAAGAAAATTTTCAAAACTCTGAATGTGTTTTTCAGCAGTGATGTTACCATATTCTCCATTAAACCTTAGAATATATTTGTAATAATCTTGAGCGAAATCATGGAGTATAGGAGGTAAGATGAATGGCTTGTATATATCTGGAATTTTACAAGGTGTAGGAGTATGTACAGAAGATATAGGATTAGTCTTGATCTCTTGAGGCGCTTCAAGTTTAAGATGGCCATCATAAGACTCTAAAGAAGGGTCTTGACCAAGATCGAAGGTGTACAGAGATTTTGTATTCTCAACCTTCGAAGGAAACAAATCAAATGCAGGTCTGTGATCTTTTCTCAAATACAATATACATTAGAAAACCTTCTTGACATTCTCAAGAAAAGAGAAGAAAAATTTTACAATAAATCATACTATATCTTGGATGAAATTCCAACTTGAATACTTGATATTCCCATATTTTCCTTTCATGTTTCTGTTGGTAAGGTTCATCCTCTAGTGGAGTCTTTGAATTAAATTTGAAAATGATTTGGAGTCTCTAGGTGAATGATTTCAACATTCATGTGTCTAATCACTGTCCACCATCAACAATCATATATGATCCTTCTCATTCACACCCAAGGGAAAATATGATCTTTTTTTCTTGAGTATGGCTACCAAAAATTTTAGCACTCCTCAATGTCCCAAGGCCGAGAAAGGAAGCCAAGGAGGCAACCTCAAACCAATATTTAGATCTGGTAGCTAGCTCTACCAAATCAAATAGGGCTCTCTCAAGGATCTCACAGCCAATGAAGTGATTGGAGAGGGAGTCATATGTTAGGCTAGATATTAAACTCAATGGTGTTTGATTTTATGGTTTGCTAGATGAAGCTCATAGATCTAGGACTAGGCTATGATTTCTAATGATCAATTGTAGAGATATAATGGGGAAAGATAAGCATGACCAGTGACAGAAATAGGTTGTCGAGGTGGTGCAAAGATGAAAAGGTAAAGGGTCAGAATGAGCATCTAACCATGAATTCACTCATCAAGAAGAAAGAACACATGCATGATGATCTCCTCAAAACAAAGCATATAACTTATGAATTATGTTTAAAACTCACGAGATGATCACAAGAAAGCATAAAGATGGTAGGAAAAATAAGTATCAGAGAAAAACATGTCACGTAAATCATACCACAAGAATCCGAAGATAATAACTACAACTGCCTATTATATTACTGCAAAATGTACACTAGCTCCAAGTTATGATTATCAAACAGCCAACCCACAATACTTTGAAATCTGCAGTATTTATACAATTATTTAAAAAACAAATATCTTGAAATAAAATTCAAGGTTGTTTACAAAAATTATAAAAATAGATCAATACCTGCTAATAATATCAGTCAGATGAGTTTCTGGTGTTGTTCTGGGCACTCTGGTAGTAATTGAGCCTTGAAAAGATAGTGTTGTTAGTTCTGTTGGCAGTAAGTTCCATTGTTGCTTTTTTGCCTTTTATGTCCTATTTTTCTACATTTTGTTTGATGACTATGCTAATGGATATGTGTCGAAAATTTCATCGTCGTCCTCTAAGTGGAGGTCGTGGTCATTAAATTGGGAAAATATGAGAAATTAAATGAAAAATAGTGATCGAGAGCAAGAAAAAAAAAACTAATTTTGACCATCCGAGAGGATTATGGACCATTGATCTGGGCCTCCTGATCCAAGCCAATTAAATCTGGGCCATTTTATTATCGCAATCACAACAGGGAGAGGGAACTTTACCATGTTCCATGGTGTTTTTCCAAAGGGCTGGACCCAAAACTTTATCAAGAACACCTTATAACATATCACATGCATTAGCTTTATCACATCGTAATCAAAGAGGGGCATGTGTATTAGATGGGGGCATAGGATGGATGGACACGAAATAATTTAAAATATAACCTAAGATCCTTTCGGATCCATCGCAATCGCAATATGGAGGTGGCTTGGAAAAGGAGGGACTTATCACAATCGGCGAGGGACGAGTTATCGCAATCATCGAGAGTGATAGAAATTTGCGATATCGATAGTGGGATCATGCAATATGTAATTGTGATAACACGTGGTTGGTGGGTTCCGGGTTTATTGCATTAGGATTGGAACCATAAACCCGAACCCGAATTTTTTTTGAATTAAAGAATATATATCGTCTGGTCCATCGGGGTTTTGGTATTATCACAATCTTATTATGGAGGGGGAGCATTAGAGGATTTTCTTTGTGGAAGCTGCAACTGTGATCAAAATCGGTGGGGAAAAACGATTAGTGGGTAGATTCTAGTTTGTGTCTGCATGTATTGCGATTGCGATTTCCCATGAGGCTTGGTGACATGTGGCATGCAATCTCGGTTCATGTTATAGTATATGGAGTGGGTTTATATATAATGCAATATATGGTTGGGTCCTCTAATAAACATGAGATACATAATGTGATGCAATATAATAAAAGGGATTTTGGCATGGATTGTGATATATGGTGGAAAATGGGGAACATAGCTAGAGTTATACAAATAGAATGGAAACGCGGCGAAGAGTTGGACTATGAGATGGATTTCAGCTAGATTTTGAGAATGAGTTTTTTCCAAGGAAAAAATGGGTTTCGGAGGGAATGAGGGGATTTATGAGGGAGGTTGAGGGAGGTATATGAAATATGAATGAGGATGTTGAAATAAGTCGAAATCTCTTTGAACATTTTTTTCCCTAATTACTACTTCCATCATGATGACCTAAATTAATGACATGACCCTTGTATAACTCATTGATGATGTGATCAAGACACTCTTTATTGACAAGACCATGATGGCATTAATTAACCTTGGGAATGTAGAGACCTAGAAATGACCAATGATCAAATTTTATTTGAAATATAACAATTTGACCTAATAACCCTATCAACCACATGGAAAGAGTACATTTGATCACTAATGACTTACAAAATTGACAAACACTAATTAATTAATTGAAGAAATTAATGAGCAGATGTCAAAGGTATTCGAAATGAAAGACCTTGGAGAACTGCATTAATTTTTTGGTCTTGAAGTCTGAGGGATTCTGCCAAAATTTTATTACTCAAGGAAAGCATGTGAGGGAAATGTTAAAGAAATTTAGAATGGATCAGTGTAAATCTGCTTCAATAGCTATACAACAGAATGTTAAATTTCAGAATGATGATGTTTCTAAAGAGGTGGATGCTACATTGTACAGACAACTGGTTGGATGTTTAATTTATTTGACTACGACCATACCTGACTTAGCATATTTAGTCAGTGTGTTGACTTATTTCATGACAAAACCTCTTGAAAATCATTGGGTGGCAGAAAAATTTGTGTTAAGATTGACATTGGGCTAGAGATCTGAACGATAGAAGATCTATAATGGGGTATTCTTTGAATAGTGTGTCCAAGGTCATTTCTTGGTTCAGTAAGAGGTAGAATACTATATCTTTATCATTAGTAGAAGTAGAGTATCAAGTTGTATGTGCAACCACCTGGGAAGAAATTTATTTGAGGAGACTCCATGGTGCAAGAGAAGAACAAAAGGATGCCACAATGATTGAATACGACAACCAAAGTTCAGTGCAAATAGATTTTTATTGAATATTATAATGCTTATGAAAGTGCTACTGGTATCTTCACCAAGCCTCTTGGGAAGACTAAATTTGAATTGTTTAGGGAGATGTTAGGTGTACAAGTGAATCCATTCTCCATTAAGGGGTGGAGTTGAAAATTAATGTACAAATTTTGTTTCACAGTTGTGTGTGTCCTAGATTAAGGCTAGTTCCTATTTTCTAGGAGATGGTTTTTATCTCACGAAATTGAATTTAAACTTATATATTTCTAATTTAATGATTAATGAGATAAAGCATTAACCTTGGGCAGTCTCCAGGTGAAGCTTGAGCACCTGTGAGATGCTAGTTTCAGTGTGTAATTTTCATTCCATTTTTGTCTTTCCATTTTTTAACATATTTCATTTCATAGGATTTTAGTGTTGGATTTCAATTTTTGGTATCACTGTAATTCAATGAGAAACGACAATGTACTTGAACAATAAAGCTAGACTCTCCACCTTATGTAATTTCTCATATAGTGGAATATAATTCATCTGAAAATCTGATATGAATTACACAACTTGTAATGAATCCTATATTAGTCTGTATTTGTGTATATGGCATTTGTTGTTTGTCATTATCGATTGTACTGATTTGTTAAATGGATTCTTGTTGTTGATGTTCACCTAGAAAAATATAGTCTTATACTTATTGTATAACTTTTTCTGAAGTTAGTTTGGAAATTTATAATCTTTCAATTATATTGCTTTCTTAAACCTCTATGAGGATTGTTCGCTAGACTAAGACACTAATAATCACATAAAGTACTTGATATTGGACATAATGTGTCTATGTCATGTGTAGCTGTCATTATGAGTCATAAGGTGTCAATCTAGAAGTTTGTGTTTGCTATGTATGAGTTGTAGTCATGATCTAAATGTGTCAAAGCCAGTGTTTTATGTCCTATATATGTGTAACTAGGGCGATCAACACAGATATCACAGTGTGCGTTTTGTGTTGTGTAATCAATCTTTCATCACTCTATCTTTTCTAATATGCTATCAGAGATGGTTCAACCCCATCTCTCTCATGAGAGTGGCTGAGACCATGAAATTTTAGACATGATACTCCTTTGTACATAGATTAGTTTAATAGAGTGTCTGATCTATTGTTTGTATTAATATTTATTTGTGTGTGGATTGTGGATAGTTGCATGCAAAGGAGAATTGTGAAGATCCAATGTTGGTGTTGTCGTGTGAAGTTTCATTGTGGACAAATCTTTGTAAAAGAAGAGGAGATCTACTTGTGAAGAAGCTGGATGAGCATAGCTTTTTTTGATCTAGTGTGGATCTACAATTGAGAGCAATGTCTACATGTTTTAAATGGTGGTTCTTGAGCTTATCATATGTTGCAAGATGTATAACTGTGACATGTAGGTGGAATGTTGAAATTTCTCATTCTAGATATGAACTAATAAAATATTGTAGTATTTTTAATCTAGAGATCGAGATCCAAATGATGCAAATCTGAGAGAAAAAACCGATATGCAAAGTTATTATTATTATATTTCATTTTATTTGCACATATCAATAAAGAGCAGTCATTGATTTTGTCTCTGTACATTTTGGTGGTTGATGTTTGTGTTTTCATTGGTTATAAAAAGGGTTGGTGGTTCTTACACTGGAGGCCCCAATGTTTGAAACATCAATTCTTGTGTCTTAGTAAGGTCAAGTTGTTTGATCAACTTTTGAACACATTCATTATCCAAACCTCCATCCTAGCAACTAACGGATAGCCAAAGGAGAAATAGTCGAGAGTTGGTGTTGGTCCCTAGGATTGTTCATTACTTGATGACTATTATCGCAGAAGCCCGACGAGCTGAGGTATAAATAATTTTTATATTTCAAATTTCATCAACAATGGTAAGAGGTGGTTACATTTTAATGGAGGTCAAGTGAAAGCTTGAAGATGTGGTGGTGAAAGAGTGGTGTTTTCAAGATTCTAAATTGGATGTGAGTGCTGATTAAGATCAATCAGACATAGATTATGATTTTTGTTATAATGTGTGTTTTCAATGTTTTCCATGTAAGAATTAAGGGAGGGTATTGGAATTAACGCTTCCATTTCATGTGTAGCTGTCATTATGAGTCATGAGGAGTTAATCTAGATGTTGTAGTTTCCTATGTTTGAGTTATATTCATGATATAAATGTGTCGAAGTCAATGTTTTATGTTCTATACATGCGTAAATGTTGTGATCAATAAAGATATCACAATGTGTGTTTTGTGTTGTGTGTAATTGCTCTTTGATCTATCTATTTTCTAATACTAAAATGTGAACAAATGACGAATCCCTGGTCAACCAAAATAAGATCTATGTCTCTTCAATGGTCTCCAGCAATCCCACTGAGATCGAAGTTAGTCTCATAGAATCCATTACATTTGCGGCCTTGGTTACTGTTGTGGTCACCAACAACCCCCCTCTTTGTTTGGTATTAGCAATAACATCAAGCAAAGGGGGACCCTTAACAAAAAATCCCAAAAAACATTTTTATCAAAATTTTTGTATTTAACTCCCTAAAAGCTATATCGCATCGCAAATAGAGAGTGAAGCGTTTTCCTATGCGCATAAATAAGCTGCAAAGAAGCGATGCGAAATTCATCGCATCGCATACTTTGGAAGCGCCCTTAAAAGGAAACCTAAGGAATCGCCGATGGCCGATATGCGACGTCGCATATCACAACGACGCATAAACAGCGCACAACGATCAAATGAAAAATGCGATCTTGTGATTTGCGATCTACGATCTTACAAACTGCGATCTTGCAAACTGCGATCTTGCGATCTGCGATCTGCGATGAATGAGACTATTAATTGTTGCGATGCGAATCGCAAAAACCACTCATCGCAAAGTTTCTTCGGCATGATCTGTAAACCCAAAATTGAGCGCGCACCTTAAGGGAAATTAATGATTGCACGCCTGAGTATCCAAAGATGATCGTGTTGTGTTTTTCGAAGAGTCAAGTCATTATGAGTGTCATGATTATGCATTCATTAGAACTTAAAGCTTTCATGTCAATCTTTTCTTCATTTCTCTTTTCCTTTGCGTAAACTGTAAGGCAGCAACTAATATAAATCTATATGCAGGAAACATCTAAGGAAAAGGGGAAAGCGCCAATACTAGAAGAACAGAGAGGAGATGCCTTCGCAAATGGATGCCGCATGCAGCAGGGCCGCAGATTCCAGAGTATCACTCAACAAACACTGATGAAAATAGATTATCCAAGACTTAGAGTCAAAAGCGCACAAAAGTAGCATGTTTGCAAAAGATCCTGAAGCTCAGGCTGGGTAAAGCAAAAAGAAAGACGCTAAAGAGGGAGGACGCTCCAGAAAAGCCTGGAACAAAGAACAGAAGCAATTTTCAATATGGAAGATTGTTCAGGCAACGAAATCCCTAACTCATTGAGCCATTCGCATGGCCGGAAACCGAAATAGCAATAGCACAATCAGTTTGAAAGAAATCTGGGTTATACTAAGTATACACACAGCAAATACACCCAGCCAGAGGAATATTTTCAAAAATATCTTCTAGTTTGTCAGAAAAAGGTGCCAGCTTTTGTTATTTCTACTTTTATTGCTCGAACAAAAGAAAAAGACAACCAACCGACTCTTTTCAGGCGAACCTTGCATTGCTTACAGCACTAAGGAGCAGATACAGAAACGGTTAGAAATTAGATTCAATTTTTAGAAATAAATTTGTTTTAGTAAAAGGGCGGTCATTTAAAGCCGTTTCCTAAATTTGTGTAATTAAGATTAGTTAGTTAGTAGTATTTAACCCTTCTCATGGAATTTGGAGAAGGGTCCGGAAATTTGTCAAAAAACTTGTCCTCAGAACATGCACTTTTGCACCCTTGGAAGGGGTTTTTGATGAATGGATGGATCGAGATTTATTTATGTTTGCATTTTAATGTCTACTACTGATGTTGCACTTCTGTACTCTTAGTAGATGTTAGAGGTAAGTAGAGATAAATCGTTATTGCTTGAAGTTTGTGAGTGAAATCAGTCATAAATGGTACTTTTTTCTCTTGATTAATTTCTGCTTATATTCTTAGAGTGATATACAGCTGAGTTGTTTATATGTTAATGTACGAATGTGTGGGTTACCATTTGGCACTTTTGTACGGTGGAGTCATTTATTTGTGCTTGACATATGAATAACTTATTATGCAATATGTTGTTCACAACTGTTTTGCCCAACTTCTTATGCAGAATGGTTTATCTTAATTGATTTATATTCTTATGATAGCTGAATAATATTTATTACCAGTTATTGTATGAAATATTTTTAGATCGCATGATGAAAGAATTCTACCCCGGGTTAGTATAGATTAAATGTGTTGTTTTTTTGTTAGATTACAGTAGCATAGAGTCAGTTCAGAGTTTAGAATTAAATTAGCTTAAAATTACCTCTAGATTTGCATCATCAAAATCTACACACACACACATCCTTTAGATTGGGAAGCTGGTCCCATTACCCCAAGTCGGACCCGCTACACCAAACGGGCAAGTAGCTGCCAACCAGGTTCCGGACTGGGTGGGTATCCCCCTTGTTGTTGACCCGATTTTAGGGCCCTCAACAGTTACTCATTTATAGGACTATGCATGAAAAATGGTTGAAAACATTCTTCTAACTTGTGATGTTTCTAATGTTGTTGAACTCAAGATACTTTCTATATTCATATTGTATGAAAGGAATATACTTGGTTGTTTCTCATGGTACCATCCTTTTTTAATCCTTTGTGGACCCACATTTTTACTCTGTATATTGAATTATGTGTCGTTAGATTTTTGTTTTGCTTTTAGCTAAAAAAAAAAATTAAAGAGAGGATGCATTTTATAGTTCAGTACAGTGTGTTTGTAAATTCAGTCACTCCGAAATAAGATTACTTTGAATTTAAATTTGGTGCACTCCATAATCCTTCAAGTACATAAAATCATTTGAGGTGAAAAAATTAGATCATTTAACTTGAAAAATGTTTTCACATAACACGATTCAAGTTTTTTGAATATGTGATATTGCCTAACAAAAATTTATATGGTTTTTTTGTTTGGTATTGTGTTTTTATTTCAATTTTTTTATTCATAATTTTAATTCAATTATTAATAGATCATAGAGATATAATTTCCGTGGAATATGTTGGAATATTTAAAGTAGTATTCACATATTAAGGGTTAGGGATTTTCTCCAAATTAGTTATGTTTGTTTGATTGATTTATCTCAAATTAATTAATTAAAGAAACCTTCATATCAATATGTATCATATTGGGTATGTGGTATTGATAAGTCATAATATTGATTCATACAATTGTAGCAAAAACTATTTACAAATTAAAAATTTCCATGGTAAAATAGGGGTGAGTTTAGATGACTAAAAATATTGTTACATGTTTTTTAAATTGTATATGTTTAACTCATAAATTAAGCAATTTTTATAATTAATAACAATAATTATATAAAATAAAATTATAGTTTAGTTAATTTTTATGATTTTTTAATGTGGACAATGCCACATGTATTATGAAGTAAATGTTTTGATGTAATTAAGAAAAAATTATTAATGTTTACTAGCTTTTTAAATTATATAACTACTCTTTTGTATTCCATGCTAGTACTACTCTATGTCAATGAATTGTAATATAACTTTCAAATTATAATCTCTACCGAGTAGTCTCCCTAAAAATATTTCCAGCATAAGCTAGTCGTTTTTCTTTACTATTATTTTATTTTATTTTATATATATATAATTATTTCTATTTATTTCTATTTATTTATTTATTTATTTATTTATTTTTTTTCCTTTTTTCTTTATTATTTCTATTTTTATTTTTAACTAATTTATTTTATTTATTTTAATTTTAGTGTCGTTTCTGTTTATTGTTTTCTCCTTTCTTTCTATTTCTTCTAATATTCTGAGGCCCTCTTATTTTGAGGTCCTTCTTATAACTAATTTTGTCCCTTATATTTTTAACTAATTTTGGCCTTATAAGGTCCTTTTTTACCTTTTTGTATATACGCTTTAATGATACTTCTAAATAATATTAATTTATTTTATTCTATCTTTTTCCTTTAACTTATGGTAATTAACTTTGATTTCTAACTTAATTTCCTTTTATTTATTAATGAAATTTAAATAAAATTATTATTTTATATTAATAAAATGAAAATAAAATTATTATTTTAGGTCATTTATTTAACTAACTGCCCTTTAAATTATTAATCAACTTATAATTTTAATGATTCTTTTAATTAATATTACTTTATTTATATACTCTGTTGAGGCATTTACTATTTTTCCCATTAACTTATAATAGTTAACTTTGATTTTCTAACTTAATTACCTTTTATCTATTAATTAAAATTGAATAAAATTATTATTATTTTTATATTAATATAATTTAAATAAAATTATTATTTCTATATTAATTTTTAGGTATTCTATTATTATAAAGCCATTCACTCAACTAACTTTCCGTTAAATTATTAATAATTTTTAATTAATCGAATATAATAATTTTGACCTCTGTCCTTGAGTCAAACTAGCCGTTAGGAAAGATAACTGTTGGAGGGTCCGATTAGACTATTTAACATGATGAGCTTGATCTTTTTCTTCAACTTGTCCTGACGATGAACCACACTGGTTGGTTCGAAACACGTCGACAAATGATATTCCATGTGATTTTCGCCGAAGAATCTTTCTTAACTTGATATGGATCACAAAAGCCTGAACTCTATGACTAATAACATTGTTTCCATTGATTATAGATGAGTCATTGTTCTATTGACTTCATTTTTATGCATATATTTTTAAATAGTTTAAGATTATCTCTATAATTATTCCGATAGGCATCCACCCTATTAGAATTTGGCACTTTAATCATTTTATTAATCCTAGATTCCAATCAAATGGTTGAAAATAAAAGATGATCAAATCTTTCATGGTCACCACTACATCAATGGATGAAATGGAAGGAGATAACTTCCTTGCATATCTAAATCAAGTGATTAAACCCTGTTTAAATTATTTTTTTACCAAATTATGATTAAAAATTATTGTGCCATTAACTATCAACCACTTATAGATATTAATACAAATTTGATTCACTTGATTGAAAATTGGTGCATAATCTATTTTGAAATATGTATCCATTTTTGGAAGGACCATTAGATTATGAAATGTCTACTCCAACCACATATCCATTTTCGCTTATAATTAAGCTTATAATGTAACGTTTCCCACTCGTTAGTGTCCACTCAAACATGAAATGGTTGCCTGTTGACATTCTCAAGACAAATGTTTTCGTTCCTCATGTTTGGATCACCCAAGTTTGATTACTTAATTTCATTTTCAAATTTGGATGTTTGACTTCTTTTTCAAATTATTCATTTTTGAATGGATTTTGAATTTTGCAGGTTTAGTTACATTGGATTCTTGATGAAGATCCCTAAAACTATGATTATGAAGACAAAAATTTTCATACCTCATGTTTCAATCACCCATGTTTGATTACTCAACTTAATTTTTAAATACGGAGGTTTGATTTCCTTTTCAAATTAATCATATTTGTATGCATTATGGAATTTGAGTTTTGCAAGTTTAGTTATAACATTAGAATCTTGATCAAACTCAGTGGAATTAATCTCATTGAGACGATAAGGTATTTGGTGTTTGCTTTATTTGGATGTGGAAGCTATAGGCAAATAAATAAGGACACATGATATCAGAATATATGTCTATAGTTTTTATGCAGAGAAAAAGGGATGTGGTCGGCATGTGTTAGACATTTTGATATGGGATGAGTTATGTTTTGTACATATTTCCACAACTTTTCAGATTGAGCTATTTACATGTATGGATTATAATTGTTCCTTAACGTACATGAGTTTTTTAATAAGGGATGTACCTGCATTTACTGGCCAAGAAATATAAAAGGAAAAAAAAAAGGTCAAGACATATTTATAAGAGTAAATAAATCCGCCTTACCATTGTTACATGGCTCCATGATTTTGTATTCTGAAAATTGTGTTGAGTAGGAAGTTATTTTATAATTTGATTCTTTGTATTTGTATTATGTGATGATTAGTAAAGAAATTTATTTTCTATTTTGATGTTTGGGTGGATTTGAGATTTAATCCTCACATGTTTATGTTCAGAGAACAAAAATCTTTTGTAGATTCAGTGCTCATAAAATTGGCATTAATATATGTTGTGTTATATTAAGATAATTACAATATATCTCAATTATATGTGAATTATATATTAGCGGATAGAAATCTACAATATATCTCAATTATATATTAGCGAGTAGAAGTCAAAATATATTGAATATTAAGGTTATTATCATTATGCTTCTTCGACAATTGGTGATAATCAACTAACGATAAAGTTAAATATGTTTTATTGCTATGTGAAAAGAGAATAAAGAACCCCTGTTTTATGCTTTATAATATTATTAATACTATCTTTGAAAAGTCAAAATGGAATAAATAAATAAATATAAAGCTAGAGAATAAATATAAATATAAGCATAATCCAACAATGTTGCTTCTGGCTAAATGCGAATCTAAGCCTCCACGAATTTGAATATAATTACGAAGCCATTAATAATTATAAAGCAAATCTGTCAAATGATTGGATATAAACTTAGCCTTTGTAAAAAATAAGTGGTCTTTGTTATTTAAAATTAGCATTGCATTGTAATTTCTATTATTTTTACCATTAATGGTAAAACAATATGTCAAATGATTAGACATAGCTATAAAAACTGGATATTAAATTTACAAAAAATGGTAACAATTTTACACCATAGAAAATTAATATAACATAAAAATAATAATATAATAATAATAATAATATCTATTTTTAAGGTCACAGCCAAGCCAGACACCAAATTGGTGTATGAGACCCCCTTGTGTGTGGGACAAGGGACCCACCTCCGCGCAACAATTTGACTGCTAAGTCTACGAAGGCATACATACTCTACCCCCCTCTGGTTTTGAACCTGTGACCTCTTAGGAGGAAACACATGCTCTTAACCATTAGGCCCACTCAAGCTGTATAACATGAAGATAAAGCATAAGTTAATTTATATTTAAAATAATTAATTAATTCGTCCATTTGAATTGATTTCTTTTAATAAGAGTTTCATTATTAATATTATAAAATAATCTTAATGATTGAAATGAAAATATGTCAAACACAACAATTTGATATAGCTGAATTTAATAAAGAACCACGATGACATAACCGAGATATTATGATATTACAAAACAATAGAAACCATTTTGTGCAATGTAAAATTAATAAAACATAAATTTAATATAACATAAAAATAAGGCATAAATGAATTTATATTAAATAAATAATTAATTCATCAATTTCAATTTTTCTTTTATAAATGGTTGATTGGAAATTTTTAAATTAGTTTATAAATAATTTATTAAAATTTTATAATACATATTATCATAAATAAATATTTTCTCTTAAATAAAATAAAAATAAAAATGATCATTAATAATAGTAATAACATTTAAATATTAATGTTAATAACACCTTATTAATAATATTCAGAATTAAAAAAATTTATTTAATATTCACTATGATAAATATTTAATATTTTAATATTCAATATTTATAATATTAAATATTTAAGAAAAGGAAATTTCCTTATTGGATTAATATTACAAATATAAGGGATTAATAAAGGTTTAATCCCTTAGATTTATTAATGGAATGATTTTATAATATTAATCCTTTTAGTTTCTAATACTAATGTTAGGGTTTATAATCTTTGATTTTCATATATTAAAATTAGGGTTTACTATATTTATCTTAGGGCTTATAACAATACAATTTATAATATAAATCTTAATGCTTATAATCATAGTTTCGATATGTGACATTTCAAATTTGGGATTTAATAGTAGGTTTCTAATATTAGTGTTTTTATTATGGGGTTTAAAATATTGAGATTTATAATATGGTGCTAAATATTGGGTATCTAATATTAAGTTTTAATATTGTATTTATAATATTTAGTTTTTTAATATTGGGTTTACGATATTAATCCACTGTGTTTATAATACTGTCCCATTGGGTTTATAAAATTAATCTTAGTGTTTAATATTACTGAATTAGGTTTCTTATCCCTTGGGTGTATAATATTAATCTATTGGATTTATTAATCCATTGAGTTTATAATATTATTAGTAGCTTCAGATTTTTTTTTTTTTGTAAGCTAGGGAGAGACCTTCTTTTTCTATTAATTCGAATTGAAACCACTACATAATCGTGGTGACCTCAACCCGCCCCGAGGGGAAACCGGGTTTATTGGCCACCTTAAGTTTTTAATGGCCATCCAAAAATAAAAATTCTTGATTCTGCCTGTCCATGCTTTATAAACTAAACATGGATAGAGATTATCATAGTTTCTTGTCTGCATTCTGTATTACCAAAAGACGCTACAGTTAACTAACTATAATCCAAAAAGATTTTTTAAAAAAACCTCTAATTACATGTCTTCATTTGCTGGTCCGCTGTGCCTGCCTGCTGCTCCATCTCTTTCTTGATACCGGGACTATTGGTTTTTAACTGCTGTTGTATTTCTTCTATCTTCAAATCCAACATTAACAAGGTGATTTGAATGTTCCGTAACTCCTTCTTCAGATTTGGAATTCCCTGAGATAACTCAGCCATTTCCATGGCTACTTGTTCCATTGCCTTACCTAGCAGTCTCTTCATAACCCAGTAGACATGAAGGGTCTGCTTATATAATGTCATGCGTACTCGCGTGTTGCCTGGGTCGGAGAGGAGATATTCCCAGTCTTCCAATTCTAAGTCTAATTGCCCCTGGATTTCCTCCTCTTCTAGCTGTTGAATAATCTTTTTGATATTGTGGTTAGTGTTTTCACAGTAGGCCCGTTCGGCTAACTGAACTTTCTTCCCTATGGATTTCCTTGTTTTCCTAACTGATCCTATTGCACATTCTTCCCTGTTCCCACCCTGTCCTTTTCCCCCTCGTCTGCATTGCCCGCATCTCCCTCCTGTGCCTCCCCCTCTCCTATAGCTTCCTCTGCCTCCCCTTCTTTTCTCTCTTGTTGGGCTTCCGAATAGCCCTTCTCCTTCTTGTTCCAAATTACCCCGGGCAGCTTCTTCCCTGCTACCCTGGTCATTAAACCTCCCTGCCTCTGCCACCCAGCTTGTCTATGCACACCTTGGTTCTCCTTCCTCTCCGTCCGAGTCAAACATTTCAACATCCTCCTCTGAGTCGTCTCTAACCGTGAGTATTTCCTTAGTTGTGGCTTCTTCCATTATTCCTTTCCCTTTTTTTCCTTCGCCTCCTCGACCTCAGTTTCCTCCCTCTTCATCACTCCTCATCCTTCTCCTCGTAGCCATTCTTTTCTCCACTGCCATGTTGGCTCTTCATTTTTTCGACCTCCTTTGCCCTGTTGTACTCCCTTCCAGGTCCCTGGCCTCCTTGTTTCTTCGCTCTGGCTTCGACACTTCAATGCTAGTTTACCTCAACCGGCTGCATGAACCTTTCGTATGCCACCGTCTCCTCCACCTACTTTCTATTTTATTTACCTTATTCTTTTTCCACTTATTGTCCACCTCCCTACTCGCCTCTCTTCACCTTCTCTCCGTACTGTCATGCTCTTGTCCAATCTCTGACATCCTGACAGTTCCATCGTCCTCCATCGTAATTCTATCATCCGCTTGCCTTGAGATGATATCACTTATGATGATCCACTTGTCCTTGATCATCATTACCTGCAACTCTCCTACTCTGTCGTGCTCCCTTACCTGCTCTGCAATTATTGTCCTATACGCCGTCATTAACATCCTGATCAGGAGTCGCTTGTTGTCGTCTTTACCTAGCTGCATATTAATTATGGTCTTGGGTAATTATGTTTTTAAGCTCTGCCCATCTCGGGTTATTCTCTATTGTGGTCCAACTGTTGTCCATTCTTCTATCCAGATCCTTACTCCCCCAGTTAGCCAAAAGGTCTGCTGCCTTGTTTCCTTTTCGTCTAATGTGGTTAACAATTGTGTAATCTATTCTCTTTAGTAATTCTGCCACATCTTGGATAATCCCAGCTGTCCTCCAGCTCCTAACAACCTTCTCCCAGCTCCTCCCATCATTAAGTTTACGAAGCATCACTATTGTTACCTACGAGTTGCCTTCTATCTCCAAATTCATGTATCTGTTCCTCACTGCTATCCTTAATCCTTGATGCACCGCCCATAACTCTGCTTCATTGTTAGTCATTTCTCCTCCCCATTCCGCATACACCCATCTTGTGTTTTCCTCACTGGCTCTAAAGATTCCCTCAAAGCCTGTTGGCCCTGGGTTTCCTTTGGAAGCCCCATTAGCTTTAGATTATTAATTCCATGGGTTTATAATATTAATCTCCTTGGTTTATAATATTAATTCGGTTTGTTTATAACAAAAAAATTAGTGTTTAATATTTTTTTATAATATTAGGTTTAAGGTTTAGGATTATAATATTAATCCTAGGGTTTTGAATCCCTTGGGTTTATATAATTAATCTTAGGGTTTGTCATCCCTTATGTGTATAATATAAACCCCACTCTTTAATATTATTCCCATGGTTTACTATCCCTTTGGATTAAAATATATTAATATTAAGTTTGCATTAAGTTTGATATATTAATATCAGGGTTTAATATTAATCCCTTAGGTTTATAATACTTTGGGTTTATAATATTAATAAACAATTGGGTTTATTAATGCATTGGGTTTAAAATATTAATCCTTTGGTTTTATGATATTTATCACTTAGGTTTATTAATCTCAAAGGTCTATAATATTAATCCCTTCGATTTATAATATTAAATAATTGGGTTGGTTAAATGGTTGGGATCATTAAACCTAAGGTTAAAATTCATATTAACTTTAAAACTACAATGCAATAAGAAATGTGTAAAGCATTATTACATTGGAATTTATTCACTGTCACATTGCGACATTAAATAAAGTAGGGCTTAATATTTTGGTTTATAATATTGGGTTTATCATTTAAAATCATATGAAATATAATAATAGTTTTGGGGTTTTTGATCCCTTGTGTTTATAATATTATTAGTTTGTGAGATTGTTAATCCCCTGAGTTTATTAATTCCCTGGGTTTATAATAATAAATTATGGTTTATAATATTGGGTTTAGAGTTTAGGGTTATAATATTAATTCTAGGTTTTAAATCGCTTGGGTTTATATTGTTAATCCTTGGGTTTGTAATCCCTTAGGTTTATGATATAAGTCCTAGGGTTTAATATTATTCCCTTGGGTTTATTATCCCTTTGGATTATAATATTAATCCATTATGTTTATTTATCTAGTGAGTTTATAATATTATTAGTCGCTTGGGTTTATAATATTAATAATCCCTTGATTTATAGTACTAATCCTTAACATGTATAATAATATATTATGGTTTTTAATCTTAGGGTTTATAAACATTAATCATATGTTCAATACATTAATATTAGTGTTTGTAATATTATCCTAGGGTTTCTAATCCTTTAGGCTTTACATCTTAATCCTAGGTTTTGATATTAATCTCTCACCTTTATAGTCTCTTGGTTTGATAATATTAATAAATGCTCGGGTTTATTAATCCGTTGGGTTTGTAATATCTATTCCTTGGGTTTATTAATCCCAAGGCTTTACAATATTAATCCCTTGGGTTTCTCATATTAAACCCTTGGGTTCATTAATTGGTCTGGTTTATAAAACCTAATCTTAAACTTAATATTAACATTAAATACATGATGTTGTAAGTAGTGTGACAATCATTATTACAATGATATATCACATTGGAATTTATTCAATGTCACATTGTGCCATTAAATAAAGTAAGATTTAATATTCCAGTTCATAATATTGAGTTTCACATTTAGGGTTTATTATTGTTTACAATAGTGGGTTTAGGGTCTATAATTGTACAACCTATAATAATAATCCACGAGTTTTTGATCCCTTGGGTTTGTAATATTAATTCTAGGTTTTATAATCCATTGGGTTTAAAATATAAATCATAGAGTTTAATATTATTCATTTTAGCATATTATTTATTGGGTTTATAATATTAATCCTAGGGTATTTAATATTAATCAAAAGGCTTTAATATTATGGCTTATAATATTGGGTCTAGGGTTTATCACAAAGACTTATAATATTAAACCCTTGGGTTGAATAATTACTTGGGTTTATAAAACCTAATGTTAAACTGAATATTATCATTAAACTTAGAATGCGACAAGAACTATCACAACTCGTGTGATAATGATTATCACAATGACACATTACATTGGAAATTATTCAATGTTGCATTGCGACATTGAATAAATTAGTGTTTAACATTCTAGTTTATACCATTGAGCATGTTATCTAGGTTTTATTCTTGTTTATAATATTTGGTTTAGGGTTTATAATTGTAAGTTTTATAATCATATGATATCTAATATTAGTCCTCATACTTTTTATCCCTTGGGTTTATAATATAAATCCTAATGTTTAGTAGTATTCCTTTAGGTTTATTATTCATTGGGTTTATAATATTAATCCAAAGGGTTTGTAATATTAAACTAAAGGTTTATAATATTTATCCATTGGGTTTATAATATTAGTCCATTGGGTTGTTTAATCCCTTGAGTTGATAGTTTTGTTAGTCCCATTATTTAATTCATCCCTTTGGTTATTAACTCCTTTGATTTATAATATAAATATTGCTATTATAAACTCAAAATAATAGTTCATTGGGTTAATATTATTAATCTTTTGGGCGTATAAGTCCCTCGGGTTTATAATATTAATCCCTTTGGTTTATAAATCCCTTGGGTCTATATTATTATGTCCCTTGGTTTTTAATATTAATACCTTGGCTTTATAATTTTAATCCTTTGGGTTTATTAATCCTTTTAGTTTATAATATTAATCCCTCTAGTTTATTAATTCCTCGAGTTTATAATATTAAAAAACCAATATTATATACTTTTACATTAAATCCAATATTATACACTCAATATTATAAACCCTAATATTTATTTCAATGTAATAAATAACCATAGGATTAATTCATTGCAATAATATTGGGTTTTCATTTTAATATATATATATATATATATATATATATATATATATATATATATATATGGGTTTAATATATAGTTTATGTATAATTAATATTATAAATATACTCCAACTATATATATATATATATATATATATATATATATATATATATATATAATAATTATTTACCATAATATAATAGCAAGAGATAAATAAATATTGCTATTGATAACTAAATGTTATTGTTATATTATATGTTGATTATATTATTGTTAGAAATATAACTCTTAATATATTAATATAATATTATATAATAACATGATATTATATTAATATATAATTATATAATATTAATATAATAAATAGAAATGTGTAGTATTAAATTTATTATTATTTAGGTAGTTATTAATAATTAGAAATAGTTAGTCATTAACAACAAAAACTTAAAAATGATTTATGTAGTTGATGTAAGCCTATTGGTGTATATCAACCACATTAGTAAATCTAATTTGTGGTAATATTATTATTACATCAAAGCAATATTGATAAGAGTAGTAAAATATGCCATTGCGTGCATGTCTCGAAAACCAGATCTCGACTCTTTACCGACAATACCTCAAGTTCAATATTTCGGTTAAGATGCTCGCCAACCTTTTGTGTTAGGGACAAAATACTGACAATATCTAAAGTTCAATATCTATAGTTCAATATCACATTATAAAAAAGATTGTCTCAGTATGAAAATCAACCATGGCCAACAATATTCAATCATGGTCAAACATAGTCAAATGTCGCATTGTGACAAATATTGTCTCAAAATTAAAATCGATCATGGTTAATCATGTTAAATATGAAAATCAATCATGGACAATCATGGTCAAGCATGGTCCAACATCACATTGTGAAAATTATTGTCTCAATACGAAAATCAACCATGGTCACCATCATCAACCATGGTAAGCCATGGTTTATCATTACCAACCCTAGTCCAACATCACATTGTAATAAAAAATTTCTCGATATAAAAATATACCATGGTCAAGTATGGTCAATCATGGTTAATGATTGTCAATAATCATGGTCACATTGTGACAAATATTGTCTCATGATCCAACGTCACACTGTCAAAACAATGGTCATCCATGGTCAACCATGGTCCAACATCACATTGTGACAAATATTGTCAATATGAAAATCATCCATGGTCAACCATGGTACAACGTCACATTATGACAAATTATTCTCTCAATATGAAAAGCAATCATGGTCAACCATGGTCCAATGTCACATTGTGACAAATATTATCTCAATATGAAAATCAACCATGGTCAACCATGTTTGTTTTACAGTTTATAATATTTATCTTACGGTTTATATACCTTGAGTTTACAATATTAAGCCACTGGGTTTTGGTTTTTTAGAATTAATCCCTTGTTTTTATTAGTTCCTTGAGTTTATAATATTAAGCCCTTGCGTTTATTAATCTAAGGGTTCATATTCCTAGGGTATAATATTATTGATAAGGTTTATAATATCAATCCTAGGGTTTAATATAAATCTCCGGGGTTTATAATCCATTGGGTTTGTATTATAAATTTCATAGGTTCATAATGTTAATTATAGGGTTTATATTATGAGGGTTTAATATTAAGCCTAGGGTTTACAATATTAATCCCTTCATTTTATTAATTTTAGAGTTTATGTTCCTAGGGTTTAATATTCATCCTAGGGTTTAATGTTATTCTGTTGGGTTTAGAATCCGTTGGGTTTGTTAATCCATTAGGTTTATAACACTAATCATAAGGTTCATGGTATGAATCTTCAGGTTTAATGTTTATTTTACGGTTTATAATACTTATCATAGGGTCTATAGCCCTTTAGTTTATAATATTAATCCATTGAGCTCAATATTTTTTTCTTGGGTTTATAATCCCCTGGGTTTTTAGTATTAATAACTTGGGTTTATTAGACCCTTGGGCTTATAATATCAAGGGTTTGTTACTGTAAGATTGAAATGGTAAAAAAATGTATCCAACATCACATTGTGACAAACATTGTCTCAATACGAAAATAAGTCTAACAATCATTGTCGCAATGTTACATTACATTGTAACTTATTCAATGTCGCATTGTTAAATTACAAAAATTGGATTTAATACAAGGTGTATAATATTAAATTTTAATATTGGGTTTATAATTTGTAGTATTAGGGTTTATAATATTATTCTTAGGGTTTACTATTGATCCCTTAGGTCTATCAATCCCTTGGCTTTTTAATATTAATCCTTTGGTTTTATCAATCCCTTAGGTTTATAATATTAATCCCTTGCATTTAGAATTATCCCCCTCAGTATATAATCCATTGAGTTTATAATATGAATCCCTTAGGTTTATTAATTCCTTAGATTTATAGTATTAATCACTTGGGCTTGTTTTATCAATCCTAAGGTTTATAATATTAATCTCATTGTTTATATTCCTAGGGTTTAATATTAATCCTAGGGTCTAATGTTATTCCCTTTAGTTTTTAATATTAATCAAATGGGTTTATTAATATCTTGATTTTATAATATTGATCCTAAGGTTTCTAATATTAAAGATTGGTTTTAATATATATATATATATATATATATATATATATATATATATATATATATATATATATATCTTAGGGTTTACTATTAATCCCTTGAGTTTATCAATCCCTTTGGTTTTTAATATTAATTATTTGGGCTTATAAATCCCTTAGATTAATAATATTAATCCTAAGGTTTATAATATTAAACATAGGGTTTATATTCCTAGGGTTTAATATTAATCCTAGGTCTAATGTTATTCCCTTGGGTTTATAATCCTTTGGGATTTTAATACTAATCCAATAGGTTTATTAATCCCTTGGTTTTATAATATTGATCCTAGGGTTTATAATATTAATCATAGGGTTTATATTCCTAGGTTCTAATATCAAGCCTATCGTTTATAGTATTAATATCAGGGTTTGATATTGATCCCTTAAGTTCATAATTCCTTGGGTTTATATTACTAATCCTTTGGGTTTACTAATCTTAGGGTGTATGTTCCTACGATTTAATATTGATCCTAAGCTTTAATGTTATTCCATTTGGTTTAAAATCCCTTGGTTTCTTAATATTGTCATTCGGTTTTTTATTCACATACATTTATAATGTTAATCCTAAGGATTATAATATTAATCTTAGGGTTTAATGTTTATTTTAGCATTTATATCACTTTGGTTTATAATATTAATTCCTTGTGTTTAATATTATTCCCATGGGTTTATCATTCCTTTGAATTTATGATATAAATCCATTAGGTTTATTAATCCAAGGGTTCATATTCCTAGGGTATAATATTATCCACAAGGTTTATAATATTCATCCTATGGTTTAATTTAAATCTCTTGGGTTTATAATATCATGTGAATATGAAAATCAGCCATGGTCAATGATGGTCAACTACGTTTATTTTAAGGTTTATAATATTTATCTTGGACTTTATATACATTGGGTTTTAATATTATATCATTGGGTTTAATATTATTCTCTTTGAGTTTATAATCCCTTGGGTTTTTAGTGTTAATCCATTCCATTTATTAGTCCCTTGGGTTTATTAATCGAAGGGTACATATTCCTAGGGTGTAATATTATTCATAAGGTTTATAATATTAATCCTAGGATTTAATATAAATCCCTTTGGTTTATAATCATAGTCAACCATGATTAACCAAGGTCCAATGTCATGTTGTGATAAAGATTATCTCAATATGAAAATGAAACATGTTCAACCATCGTCAACCATCGAAAACCATAGTCATTCATGGTCAACCATGGTCCAATATCACATTGTAATAAGGATTGTCTTAATATGAATATCAACCATGGTCAAATGTCGCATTTTGACAAAGATTATCTCAAAATGAAAATTAATGATGGTTAAGCATGGTCAATATGAAAATCAATCATCCTCAATCATTGTCAACCATTGTCCAACATCACATTGTGAAAAAATTTGTTTCAATATGAAAATCAACCATTGTCAACCATGGTCAATCATTTCCAACCATGGTCCAATCTCGCATTTTGAAAAATATTGTCTTAATATGAAAATAAATCGTGGTCAACCATGGTCGATAATCATTAATATCCATGGTCACATTATGATATTGTCTCATGGTTGAATGTCACAACCAATGTCATCAATGGTCAACCATGGTCCAATGTCGCATTGTGACAAAGATTGTCAAATTGAAAATCAACCATGGTCCACCAAGGTCAATAATGGCCAACCATGCCCGACCATGGTCCAACATCACATTGTGACAAATATTCTCTCAATATGAAAATCAATCATGGTCAACCATGGTCTAACATTACATTATGAGAAATATTGTCTCAATATGAAAATCAACCATGGTCAACCAAGTTTGTTTTAGAGTTTATAATATTTACCTTATGGTTTATATACCTTGGGTTTACAATATTAATACTTTGTGTTTTTCGGTTTTTAGTATTAATCCCTTGGGTTTATAATATCAATCACTTGGGTTTATATTATCAATCACTTGGGTTTATATTATCAATCCCTTGGGTTTATTAAAATAAGGGTTCATATTCCTACGGTACAATATTATTGATAGGGTTTATAATCCATTGGGTTTATAATATAAATTCCTTGGGGTTATAATATTAGTCTCTTGGGTTTAATATTAGTCTCTTGGATTTATAATGCCTTGTATTTTTACTATTAATCCCTCGGGCTTATAATATTAATCATACGATCTATAATATTAATCATATGGTTTATATTCATAGGATTTAATGTTAATCCTAGGGCCTAATGTTATTCCCTTGGGCTTATAATCTTAATCCTAATTTTTATAATATTAATCATATGGTTTATATTCCTACGGTTTAATGTTAATCCTAGGGTCTAATGTTATTCCCTTGGGTTTATAATCCCTCATGTTTTTAATTTTAATTCAATGAGTTTATTAATCCCTTGGGTTTATGATATTAATCTTAGGGTTTAATATTAATCCTATGGTTTATAATATTAATCTTAGGGTTTAATATTAATCCCTTAAGTTTATAATCCTTTGGGTTTATAGTATTAATCCTTTGGGTTTATTAGGGTTTATGTTCCTAGGATTTAATATTAATATGAAGGTTTAGTATTATTCCCATGGGTTTAAAATCCCTTAGGTTTCTTAATAGCATATGTTTATAATGTTAATCCTAAGGTTTATAATATTAATCTTAGAGTTTAATGTTTATTTTAGGGTTTATATCCCTTCAGTTTATAATATTAATTCCTTGTGTTTAATATTATTCCCATGGGTTTATAATCCCTTGGTTTATGAGTCCCTTGTGTTTATGATATCAATCCCTTTGGTTTATTAATCTAAGGGTTTATATTCCTAGGGTATAATATTATTCACAATATTTATAATAGTAATCCTAGGGTCTAATTTAAATCTCTTGGGTTTATAATACAAATTCCTTGGGTTTATTAATCCCTTGGTTTAGAATATTATGTTAATTATGTTATAGTTTGAAATATAACTATTAATATAATATTATATAAAAACATAATATTATATTAATATATAGTATAATATTAATATAATAACCATATTATTATTTATATCATTATTAACAATTAAAAATATATAATTTTTAATATCCACCTTTACATTATACACCTAATAGTTTTTAATGTGCTTGATGTAAGCCTATCGCCGTATATCAACCACATTCACTAATGTGATTGTAAATGTAGTTGATATACCACAATCTGTGTATATCAACCACATTAGTAAATGTGGTTGTGATAGTATTACATATGCTAAAGGAATATATTTTCAATACGGAATAGTATTAATTATTGTTAAAAACATCGTTAAAAAATTTCTATCATAATGTTGGCGGACATCCATAAGACTTCGGTACTTTTCAATTGAGAAACAGTGTCAGACACCATAAGCCTTTAGTACATTTTAATTGAGAAACAGTGTTGGACAATGACAAAGACATACAGTCCCTCTCGTCCATCTTTTAGGAGTGCAAAGTTTGAGGTTAACAAATGCCCAGGCTATAAGATCAAGTCTAGCTACATCTCTTGAGCCCATTGAATTTTACTAAGAATTACTATGCAGAAATATATTTGGTCCTTCGTAGAAAGAAAAGAACTAGGGAAGCTACTCTTCAAAGCCCTTTCATCAATCGTAGTTGAGTGGTGTCAGTTAAGATATGAATTCTTTGCAAGTGCCAACAACATTTGGGGACCTATTGTCCGATTAGCCAGCTTAATATATTTCCTTATGAATAAATTGGATGAAGCTGGTTTGATTGACATTCAACCTGGAAAGATCTTTCCCTCCTCGAGGAGCAAGTGATACGAGAGGGCCATAGTGGAAAAATGACTAGAACATTTTCTAGTCTCAGAGGGACTGATTAAGGAGAACATAAGAATTCACCAGTGGGTGGATTTAGGGGTTTTAGAACATTTCCTTGTCCTTCGAGAGAGAAATATAAGGAGGTTTTGCATAATTTTGAGAAGGACAAAATCCCAAGACTATATGGCTTTCTACTGAAATTTTATGTTAGCTACCTTTAATTTCTTTGATATGATTCGCTAAAAATATTGAAGTATTAAAGATCCTATGGATGTACCCTAGAAACTTAAAATATCACCTCTATTGAATTCATTTTCAAATATCATAACTCTACCTCTTTTAAATGATGTACGAGTCAACGATTTTGAGTTTTTTTGTGCCCTCCCCTTGCCGACAACTATCCTCCAAGTGCCCCTGTCAACTCCCCATGGGCCCCATCCATATCTCTCTCTATTTTTAGAACTTTCTCCATATTTTTCTCCATCACCAAAATTGTCTCCATCTCTGTCACAAGCACTATTTGCCTCACATCGAGTACAATACAATGTTTTTCCTACCACCCACCACTCGAATGAAAACTTGTAGCTTCATCTTCTCGCATTCAGAGCCATTTCTCATTTATCATCTCCCATTTCGGTGTCTAACCTGTGTGACACCCCTGCACCACTATTTGAGTCAAATTTCAGAGTAGATGCAACCTCACACACCTGTAACTAGATGAGTAGAGATCAAGACACTAGAGTGCAACAGTAGGTTTTGTTAATGGAATTGTTTGTGATGCATTGTTTTCTTATGAGTTTGAGGAAATGTTTCTTATCCCTATTTCTTTTTCATTCCAATGACTTGGTCACATTTGAATATCATATTGCGGGGAATGCAGATATAACTATGCATAATCACACAAAACTATCTTCAAGGGCCCTTTTAGATTATTTTCTAGAGTTCTATTAAATTTATTCTATATGAAAATATAGATTCCAAGGCCTTTAAGAACCCCTGTAGTATAGAAATCCATTTGGTTGATGGAAATAAATAGAGATCTTAAACTTTAATACTACGACTAGATGCATATGATAGCTCATTATTCGAAAATAAATAGGTCTTCATGAGTATTGTTAGACTTAGAATGATATTAATTCTGTTTTTTTGTTTAGAAATAACTAATTAGAACTTAATGTTCTTGTTAAGTTTGTCTTTGAGACGACACATAAAGAATATATTATTTTGGAAAGACTGCAATAACCATAAAGGTTTGTCTCTCTCAATCATATAAACTTGGATATTCCCAACCATTTAGGCCTTGAAACGATGACAAATTCCCTAGAATAAAGATTAGATCCTTACAATATATTCAATTTTCAAGCATTGAGAATTCACTAATAAATAAACCTAGTAAATTTTTAACAAAATGAATTTTTATGCCTCCAATTGGGTTTTAAAGAATCAATTCGTGAAAATAGGAATGAATTTAGTAATTACTTATTTTATAATGAAATATAACAATTTGAATTGCAAAAGCATCTTCAATACTTAATTATATAGATGAAATTTCTTTATCTCAACAACTAAGATACAAGAATGTAAATCTTTTATATTAGATCTACAAATACAAGAAGGCCATATTTAGTACATGTATGCATTTCCCACATTTTTTGGATATTCAACTTAAAGTTTCAAACATAGATAAGTTATTTTAGAAAGGTTGGATGAAATGACTGCTTATGATACTATTGAAGCTTGGATAGAATAACTATTTATGGTGATTCTTCCACATATCTCGAACCTTCACCTACACTGGATACTGCTTCAGACAATAGATCATTAACAATATTTTGAATATCTAATTGGTAATTTATAATAAAGTAGTAAAACTAAGAAGCAATGATGTTTTTTACTTCTCTATGAAAAGGTTTAAGATTCTAGCTTGGGACTTGATAAATGCAAGTTGTTTGATTACATATTAATTCAGAATTAGTGTAAATGACATCGCCAATTGCACCATAATTTTTTGTTGAAGTTAGCCCATCAACTAGGGCAATATCAGACTCCGTTATTTTTCATTCTTCTAGGAAATTCTCTATTATTTTGAAAAAATTGTCTTAGGGATCCATTGTGAAGCCTCATATGGTTATTTCTCATCAAGGGTTAGGATAGAAACAAAGTTGAATGCACAAAATCCACTGGTCCACTGTTGCAGCAACAAATAGTTTCACCATTGTGGCAATTCACTAGTTCACAATTGTGGCAACTTGCTAGTTAATCATTGCAATAACTCTTTGGTTCAGAGTTGCAGTAACTCATTATGTAATTATTGTGGGAACTTGTTGGGAACCTCTTGCAACAAATTTCTAGGTCACCATTGAAAAAACTCCATGGGTCACTAATGTAACAACTCATTGTGTCACAAAGTGATAAAACAAGGTAAATGGAAAACTATCATTTCCCTTAAAGTAAACGACCCTAAGAGAAGACCACCTTTTATAGCAAAGATTTAGTTTTCTCTAAAGTACATAAAAATAACATGGAGATTGATCACATTCCAAAAATCCCTTCACATAGAATTCTTGAATTTATTAGACGAGACGAAATGAACCTAGAAGCTTTAGGTTCTTTCAACCGAGTACAAAATAAATTCCCAAGGTCAAGGCCTACTACTTCCTTGTGATTTGAAGTATAAGTATTTTAGATATGCATTGTTTCGATGTTAGTATTAACACTGCTTTATCATTTTTCATATGTATTTTCCTTTGAATTTTTTTTTGGCAGTTATTCTTATTCAAATGGTCTTCGGGAAAAAATAGGAGAAAATGAAATGAACCGAAGATCCTCATTTGCAAAAAAGATGGGTTTTCATTACCATTTCATTATAAAAGTTATAGTTCAAAACCTTGATATAGAGATAATAACATTTAAAATGTATGAACATGACGATGGTCGTGGTCAACATGACACTTCGGGTGATGTTAGGTCCCTACATCAACCAACGTTATCAAGGGACATGATTTCCTATGTAGAGAGGCCTTTTGTCGTGGAAATGTTGATTGACTTGACTTGTAAAATGCATAATAAAAAGTATATTGACATGGATGCCTGATCAAGATTCAAACAGGAACACAATAAATTATGGATATAATCATAAATACAGAAATGCAACAAAACAACACTTCATTTCATTAATATCAAATACTGAAATATGCTTACAAACAGAATGGAAATAAGACTAGCATGGGCAATGGTAACTTATTTCTGAGAAGAGATGTGGTAGCTACATGGCTTTGAATTGAGTTACAATGAGACTCAAGGGCATTTTTATTATTGAACAATAAGAGAGAACCCTAAACAACTGAAACCCTAACACGAGGAGATGTAACACCAAGATTTTATGGGCCCCATTCGAGTTAGTTGGGAAACAAACTTCCCCAGGTTCTAACTTGCTCATATTATCTCCATTTGACACGTATGATACCTTGTCAGAAAAATAGCTCTGGAAGTTCAGGACCTAAAAAATTTCCAAAAATAGTAAATTTTGCTACAATTAAGGAAACTGAAAAAAAATACTAAAAGAACAATGGTGAGGGTCCAAATGGAATATGAGGGCGGCCACAAATATCCACTTGAATTAGTCCTTCCCCCTTAGTAAGTGATGGTCCCCATTGCATTGAGTTCCTCCATGAGATGAGGAAACTTTTGCTGAACTTGGTCCCTGGTGAGCCAGTTGCCTTGGTGCAGGATTTGGTTGACTTTGACAACTCGATATAGCTAGATCTTATGCCGGTGAGTGTTCTTCATCTACATTTCCATGATTTGATCAATTGCATCTTGTTCCATGTAGTCTGGATTTAACTCTATTGGTGTGATTTGTTTTGCAATGTCAGATGTGTCTAGTAATGGTGGAAAGTATGGGCAAAGGTGATCCACATTGAACACTAGGTGCAAGCCAAGGAATGGGGGAATGTTGAGCTCGAAAAAATTATCTCTCATGGCCTTGGTGATGGTTTTTGGCCCATATTGAAGCAGGTGAATCTTGCAATGGGGATGAGTGAGGCGCTCATTCTACAAATGTAGATAAACTTTATCGCCCACCTAGAACTTATGTGGCACCCAATGTTGATCATGCTGCTACTTTTACTTAACATTGGCTTTGTCCAATATGTCATGGACATGTTGGCGGATGTGTTGAATATGCTCAATGAAGCTATTTAGCTTGTCGGCTTCAGACTAGACATGAGCTGAATCTGCCTGAGTCACTATAAATGGTATGGCTACATCAACGGGACATAGTGGTTGGAATCCTAAGCCCACCTAAAAAGGGTTGTGGCCAGTCGAGTTGTGGAGAGCCTAATTATAACTGTGCTAGACATAGGGGAGGCTCTCATCCCATGTGCGTGGATGCTTTGACTTGTACATGCAGAGAATGTGTGCAATCATCATGTTGACAACCTCTGTCTAGCCATCAAGTTGGAGATGGAAATATGTGGACTTAGTGATCTTGTTGTCTAGCATCGATGAGAGACTGGACCAAAATGTACTGATGAACCTGTTGTTCTGATCTTAGATGATAGACTGTGGGATCCCAAAGTGTACTCACACTCGTTCAAAGAAGATTTTAGTAGCTACTTCTGTTGTGATATTCTTCTTGTAGGCTGCCGTAATGGCCATCTTCGAGAATCTGTTGATGACCACAAAAACACAGTCATTTCCATGCTTAGTGGAAGGAAGGTCAACATGTAATCCATGGACATGGATTCCCAAGGTCAACTAGGGGTAGGAAATGGAGTATAGAGGCCCTGCTTTTGATGGTCGGTTTGGCAATGGTGCAGCCAATGCAGGATCTGATGTAGTTCCTAAAATCATGTCAAAGATTCAGAAAGTAGAAATACTTTTATTGTACTGCCACCATTTTCACAACCCTAAAATGACCAATGACCCGACTGTAGTGGGCTTCCTAAATCAGCTTTGCACGCTCGCTTAAAGGAATACAAAGGTGTCCCAGGTGGCATAACAGAGCATCCTAGAGGTGAAAATCTAGAACTTGCTGACCCCCCAAGAGCATATGGTATGTTTGGCTGAATTCTTGATTGCTTTCGTAGAGAAGTGGCCAATCATAAGTCTCGTGCCCACAAGAGTTGAGCATGGTGGTTGATGCCATGATCAGTAGTCAGAAACATTACTAGTGATGCACTTCTTGTACTTGATATTCAAATGGAACTGTTGCAGGTATGTGGACCACTTCTGATGGCAATGATTCTGTAACTTCCCTTGCGTTTTTCTGAACTGAAGGGGATGGTGGTCTATGTGGATGACCATTTCCTTCCCCAATATGTAATGCTTCCATTTTCAGTAGGCCGACACAATGGAATACATATATTTTCCATAAGTGGGATACTTCCGGACTGTGTCTGAAAGTGTCTCACTGCGATATGCCACTGGATGCCCCTGTTGAGTGAGGATTAACCCAATAACATTTTCAGAGGCAATTGTCTCGATCTCAAATGGTTGTTGAAAGTCTGGTAAAGTGAGCATTAGTGCATAGCAGAGTCGATGTTTCAACTCTGTGAATGTCTTCTGTTGAGATTCAGACCAAAATAATTTTTCTTTCGCTTCTCCCTTAGTGACTTGACTCAAGGGCCAAGTGATATGAGAGAACCCCAACACAAACCTATGGTAGAAATTGGCAAGACCCAGAAAGCTGCGGAGCTCTGTCGTAGTCGTTAGGGCTGGCCAATCCCGAATGACTTGGATCTTGGGTGGATCCACATGCACCCCCCGTTCATCAATAATGTATCCCAGATATTGAACCTCGGTCATGCCAAAAGTGCATTTCTCCAAATTGACACACAACTTGTGTTGCTGCAATGTTTGGAGACCCTTTTAGATGTGGTGGAGGTGCTCTTCCCAACTCTGGCTGAAGATGAGGATGTCATCCAAGTATACCACTACAAATGAGGATAAGCCTATGTGAGACTAATTTTTATCTATTAATTAGTCTCATGTAGGCTTAGGTTTAGTTTCTAGAAATTAGGCAGCTTTTTGTTTTATGCATTAGATATTTATTTGTTCTCGTTGGTAAGCTCCTCCTTCAATCTATCACTTTTGTCATGTAGAGGGATCCAAATTGGGATTCGAAATGTTGACAAGAGACACACAATACTATGGATGATGCGAATCAAAAACCTCTAAAACACAGCCACAAAAAACTTAAAATCTAATATTAGTTAATCATATTTCTTAATTTTTTGTATCAGCAATACAATATTTTATTAGTTATTTTATTTTTGTAATGAAATATTTATCATCATTATTTTTTGTTTCATTAAATTATATTTAAACTAACTAGTAAATAATAACTACTATGTAACACTTATTCCATAACATAAACCAAAATTCAATGCAACAATATTTCATCCTCGTTTCATAACCCAAAATTTGGATATTGGAACATCCTAATGGGTCTTATATTTCATTCATAATGTCCCATTATATTTCATTCATAATTTGCATTAGATGATTGTAAAATGTGGACACCCACATAATTATCATAATTTAGAATGATTTTGCATAAAAATTACGTAATCTTTTTATAAAAATGAGATTCAAATAAAGGCAGGTTGAGACACAATTACTGGTTCCTAGAAAAAATGGTGAGGGGAAGGGCCCGCACTCGGTGCATCCAGATGTTGGCATGCGGTGGCAATGCGGACGATGGAATTCTTGATGATTGATTGTCCGGCCGGCCGCCACCGCCATCGCCAATCTTGCCTTTACTTTCCTTCTGTTCATACCAATCCCCACCCTTGATACTGCTATATCTGGATGTCTTCCATTCATACCCACCCCTGATACTGCTATATCTGCATCTCTTTACACAATATCAGTAGCTCTTATAAGCTACTAGCAAAGGCGGTGCAAGATAGATGGAGAAGAAGAAGACGACAATGAGGCCATGGTCGGCCAATGATTCCCCTCTGTATGCAGGCCTCGTCTCGCTCTCGATGAGCAGCATTGGATTCAAATCAGATTTGAGAGAAAAGCAAGCAGCAATGAGAAATATTGACGGCGAGCTCTATTTCACGCCACAGCAATCAATATGAGAAAGAAACCATTATTGAGTCGGTCACATGCCTAACTGTATGTTCCTATAGATCACTCATGTTTCAACCTAATTAGTTATTGTTGTCAGATATCACAGGAATGTATAAACCAATGCTTCCATAGATTTGATTTGAACGTAATTTATAATTATGGAGATAGCTTTCGTACTAATATTTATTAGAAAAGAGATAGGAGCAATATCATACCACTTGCCTTTTAGTAGTTGGATCTCCCAATTTTTGGAACGCTCCAAATTCTACTCGACCATCCAGATCCGAGTTGATACCAGCAAAAACATCTTTGAATAAGGTCCTAGCACCATGCCAAATGTGTCCAAAAAAGAAGAGGAGGGAAAATGTAGCATGTCCAAAAGTAAACCAACCCCTTAGACTACTACGAAAAACACCATCAGATTTTAGAGTAGCATGATCTAATTCAAAAGTTTCACCTAATTGAGCATGTCTAGTGTATTTTTTAACTATAGCAGGATCACCAAAACTGACCCTTTTAAGTCCACCACCATAGAACTCAACAGTTACACCTACTTGTTCAACACTATACTTTGATTCTGCCATCCTAAAAGGAACATTGGCTTTCACAATTCCTTATTTGTCTACCAGAACTAATGGAAATGTTTCGAAAAAGGTAGGCATACGACATACAAAAAGCTCATTTCCCTCCTTATCTTTGAAGATAGGGTGTCCTAAACAACCAACAGGTATTCCATCTCCATTGTCCATTGCACCTGCTCTGAATAACCCCCCCTTAGCTGGATTATTACCAATGTAATCATAAAAAGTATGTTTCTCGGGAATTTTGGACCAAGCTTCTAATAGGCTTAAATTTTTTACTAACCTGCATGAACCCATCAATATATTTCTTTTTGGAAGTATCCCTGATCCCACTGGTAATGACTGGGACCGAATAATTCGACTGGAGTAGTTGCGGAGCCATACCACATGGTCCCAGCAACAATGAAAGCTGCAAAAAACACAGCAGCAATACTGCTGGATAGGACCTTTTCAATATTCCCCATGCGTAATCCTACGTATAAACGTTGGGGAGGACCAACACTGAGATGGAATAGACTTGCTAATATACCTAAAATACCCGCCACTATATGATGAGAAGTTATTCCTCTTGGAACAAAAGGATCAAAACCTTTAGCTCCCCATGCTGGATCCACTGGTTATATTTTTCCAGTTAGTCCATAAGGATCAGACACCCATATCCTAGGACCATACAAACCCGTTACATGAAATGCTCCAAATCCGAAACAAGCTACTCCTGAGAGGAATAAATGAATTCCAAATACTTTTGGAAAATCTAAAAAATGTTCTCATGTACGTTCATCATAGAATATGTCCAGATCCCAATATACCCAATGTGAGATAGCTGCCAAAAAGCACAAGCCAGAAAACATGATATGTGCCCCAGCCACACCTTCATAACTCCAAATACCGAGATTAATTACAGTTTCTCCGGTGATGTTCCATCCACTCCATGAATCCTTTATTCCCAAACGAGTCATAAAAGGTATAAAGAACATACCTTGTCTCCACATTGGATCAATAACAGGATCGAATGGATCAAAAACTTCTAATTTGTACAGAGTCATTGAACCAGCCCAATCAGCAACTAGAGCTGTATGCATTATATGTATAGAAATTAACCATCCAGGATCATTCAATATGACGGTATGAAAACGATACCAAGGAAAACCCATGCAAACACCCCTTTATCAGAAAAAGTAGACACTATGTAACTTTCTCACATTGGATTGGAAGAGATCATGTTATCAATCTAGACCCGGATCATCTCGAAAGTGAACATCTATTCACTTGGACATTGCTAACAATGGAACAGGTTTGAAACAATTTTGTTCATACATAATAGTAGGGAGAGGCAAAGATATTTTACCATTTTTATGTACCAATACACAATGTAGGGATTGGTCCCATTTATATTGATAAAAAAAGAGGAAAGAAACAAGATATTCTAATCCTTCCATTCATTCATGAACGATGCCTTTGCAATTTATGGACTAAGTAAGATATAATTTTTGATGAAAAATATCATTTTTCTACTAAAGAGTGGAGCTATTACTGTTCCATTAATAGTAATACTTTACTGCGGGAAAAAATAAAATACTGAGTTCAAATGCTCAGTCAAAATGATAATTTTATCATTTTGTGCTATGCAATGAAAAAAAAGGTCAAAATAGGAAGTCTCTAGGTAAATGGGCCTTTTCCGCTCCATAGAAAGATTCGGTGTTATTCATTTTCAAGATCAATAGTGGACGAACAGAGAGAGAGGGTTCAAACCCTCGGTACGGATGATTCGTACTACGGATTCGCAATCCGCCGCTTTGGTCCGCTCAGCCATCTCTCCAAGATGGAAGAGTTCATGTGTAACAAAATGAATGGTGGAGTAAAGGTGTATACCATAGTATGTACAGATTGTATCGGCAATATAATGACTATTTCCATTATTCAGCTGGATAAAGAACAATCCAATCAATCATATTGTTCATTTTGTTAAAAATAGTTCTGTATGACTGATTTTTTCTCTTTTCTTGGAGGATGGCCAGGCCAAGAAAAGCAGAAAAATTTAGTCATACAATGCTTGACCTAATTTGAGAGCTAGAATACCTGCTGTAAAAGAAAGAAAAAAAGCTATCAAAAATTGAACCTCTATTACCATATCTTCATTCCCTCCCCAATTAGTTTGATTGAATGCGTTACATGGATTAGTCCATTTATTTCTCTCCAGTATCAAATTTTATTATCTAGATATTGAAGGGTTCTCTATCTATTTAGGGTTCTCTATCTATTTTATGTATTATTGTAAAGATATCAGTTGCTCAAGGCCATAGGTTCCTGATTGAAACTACACCAATGGGTAGGAGTCCGAAGAAGACAAAATAGAAGAAAAGTGATTGATCCCGACAACATTTTATTCATACATTCAGTCGATGGAGGGTGAAAGAAAACCAAATGGATCTAGAAGTTATTCCGTAGCTTAGTGTTCTGACACTGATGGTTGTATTGGGCCCTTTAGTTATAGATAGATAGAGATTTGGATGGATCAGAGATCCATCCAAATATCCTTTAACTATTTAAGTTGATAATGTAACGAATAAAACCCACCTGTATCACTAAACTATACACGCCAGAATCCCATTGACAGATATTCCATCACTTCTTTCCTTCCACATTTGAATCCAAATTCTTGAATTCCTTAATTCTCTCTCTTATATTTCTGAGAGAGAAGAAAGGATTCTATCCATTCTAGTTTTAGAAATTCTAGGTTGTTCTTTCTCTTTATCAAGGAATTTTTTTTGCTCAACTCCTCTAATATTCTAATTGAATTCTTTCTAATTCATTTTAGAAAGATCTTCCTCTTCCAGGAAGAAAAAGAGCCATAAACTGGAATGGCTCCATATTCTTAGCTCTTAATCTTTGTTGATCTCTTATAGTAATCACATCTTGAGGTTTGCAAGGGTAACTTGGTATACCTACCATATGGTCATTGACCTGGATATGTCCATGATTCACTTATTGTCTAGCTCCAGGAATGGTGGGAGCCATACCCAATTGAAAAAGAATATTATCTAAACACATTTCAAGTAATTGCAATAGTACCTGACTCGTTGAGCCTTTGGCTCTTCTAGCAATATGAACATATTTCAGCAAATGCTCTCAGGCATAACTTGTCTCCATTCGCTTCGTATCAGCTCAGCCTGGAGTTTCCAATATAGCGATCCTTACCCTATGAGCTACTGTAATATACGTTCTCAACTTGATATCTATAAAGATAGATGGATCATCCATATCCAATTTGTTGTCCATCTACCATAGTAGACTCACTCATTCATATATGATGAGGGGGCCCTTTTAACTCAGTGGTAGAGTAATGCCATGGTAAGGCATAAGTCATCGGTTCAAGTCTGATAAAGGGCCCATGTTTCCCACGAAGAAAGAGGGCTCGGGTGTCCATTTCTATTAGATAGATAGAAATATTTTCACCGAAATATGAAAATGACAACAAATCAGATTCGGATCCAGTCCGTTTTCTGACAACCATTATCCTTCTCAGTTCTTCGTGCTCTCGATCATGTGATCTCCAGCCTTGACCAAGGAAACCGAATCATCCCCCTCCCCGCCTCGGCATAGGGGCCTGAGCATTCTGGGGAAATTACGAATTGTAATAGAGTGACAATTTTTAAGATCAATGACCTCAAATCTAGAGACTCGACAAGAATTAATAGAGAGCACCCTTAAAGAAAGCCGCTCCAAAAGAAGAGAAGTTGTGAAGTTGGAAGAGATATAATTACAATGTGGAGTATAGAAGGTATGCGAAGAAGCATAACTTTGATCGCTTTCAGTGCCTCGCTCTTTCGAGCTCTCTTTCTTTGATACGAGCCTGTTCATGGTAACATGGCAGACTTCGAACACAAGTCAGAAGATTCGAACAAGAATTTTGAAAAGGGAATTAAGCACAACTGGTCCGATCCGATGCAGTCATAAAATATAGGTGTATACAAGTATTGTAGATTTTATGTCATAGCATTTTAATATTCGGAATTCTATATTTGATATAGCTTCACATTCATCCAAGACAAGCTCAGTGACCGTACATAAAGAAAAAGACCAACCAAGAAATGTATTACAGCTGCCTCACTGATCTAATCTGTAATGAAATGGAATTTATCTGGGCTTATGATACTATGTTAGTACTTGTAATAAATCATAGATCTGTATGTGTTCGTGTGTATATGCTATTTGCTATTGTCAGCTAGTATGTCAGCCATACTCGTTAGCCGTATTACTTTGAAAAATGACAAATTGATTTTTAAGCAAAGTTTTTTTTAGTAAAAATTATATAAGAGAAATTTTTGGTCAATGCATTTCTATTCAACAAGTGTGGTTTATCAAGTTTAGATGAAAAGGCATATCATGGCAAAGGTTTAAATAGAGACCAATGTAAAAACATAATTTCAAATAACCATTATATTTGAACAATAATATTTAAAATATAATATTCTAATTGTTTTGCTTTCTTGAATAGCTACTCAAATAATGTTTACACATGATAAATCACTCTTCACATTAAATATAGTTTCATAAACAAATTGCTGATCAGTGTATTTACTTCATCCGTCATGAAAATGAAATTTAAGTACTTCACATAAATATATTGGATTTGTCTAAATTGTTGCTTACAGTGGTTTAAATAGGTGGTTTCTTAAGTTATTGTTTATAATTTCTTGTAACAACTTAATCTCGTATGGTACAAACATTAGTGTTTTGAAATATAGCTATTATGATATTGACCTAGATTAATTATGGTAAAAATTATATATATATATATATATGATTTTCATTTTTATATTTTTTTATTGAAATTTTAATAAATTAAAAAACAATACAAAATTAAATAAATATTAATAATAGTTTAAAATATTATATAAAATAAATATTTAAAATATTTAAATTAATATAATTACATATATATATATATATATATATATATAATTATTTCTGTATTTTCCTATATCTTATAAAAACCTTCCATGTAAATAAAATTTATTTTATTTATTATTATATTATTCTCCACGCATAATATTAACTTAAATTTATGACACCCTCATAAGTACACAGGTTAGGGAATTGACAATTAAAATGAAATTGGCTAATCAAAATATTAAAATATATACTTTCAATTATATATTTTATTTAATTATTTTTAGAAATTGATAAATAAAATTAATTTCAATTTTCATACGTTGCAACCCTCTAAATGTATATCCATCTTGAACATTAAACCTCCGACGCTTTTGCAGTTTTTGAACTTTAGATACCATGATGTCAAACGATTATAGCTGTTACAAATGGTGCAAATAAGAAAAGCTCCTAGATTGTATATAGACCTCGTTGCCTGCTTTTGTACCTTATGCTTTGCAAGCCTACATATTTTTTACTAGATTATTTCTGTAGCAAATAGTTCCCGTCAAATTGTTCCCATCAAAACCACTTCTACCTTGTAAATAAACCTCGTTACTTTTGCTTTTTCTGTAACCCTATGCAAAATTTGCAGCTTAGACACTATGTTGCAGAACCTTTTATGTGGCAATTTGTTTGCATTAAGCCATTCCAGAGAAGCGGGGTTTTGGTTTTTCTCTCACCTTGTACAACCTGTTCTCCGTTGTATATGTATTTAACCTAACGGAGAAATTCGTTTCAATAATGGTAGTTTCTAAGTTTTTAGCGGCTTAAACTGCATGTTTCAGAAAATATGAACACTTGATCTCAGTTTATCTTTTTTATATGAATGTTCTTTTGCCACACATAAAACATGATAACAGAAAATTGCAGATGGAATACCAAGAAAATTTCATAAATATATACTATTTCATAAGTTGTTCACAAATTTGAATTTCATTCAACAGTATTTTTAAAAGTATGTTTTACAGATCTATCTTACCGTAATTCACGTCGACCATTCTCGGCCTCAAGGTGTTGTAATATGGTTTTGAACTCATAATCGTTGTAAGGCGTAGTCTCCAAGGAGTCCTTCCAAACATTTTCTAGGTCAACTTTGCGAATGAAACCTATTATCGGATTGATTACAGCTGAACAACCTCTATCGGGCTGCGTTGGAAATAGTAAATAGGTGGGAGTTTTTTAAGTGTGATGTTTAGATTTTTTTGTGTTTGAATTTAGTGGAAAAATTGAGGTGAAATTTTAGTTTGTGTTATTTAAATTAGTTTTTTTTTTTTATTATATATATGGATTAAGCATCTTAAAAAATATTTAGGGTACTTTGATTGTGTAGAGGTTACCCATTAACTTTGTGATTTCAATAAATTTCTGCCAGATTTTAGAAAATTAGACTAGAAAAAACCATCGAAAAAATTTCCAAAAATTAACACCAAAATCAACTAAAAAATAAATTTCCAGTAAAATAATCTCATGTCATCTTTTTGTTTTACAATGAGATGCTCACCTCCCATCATAGTAGATTGTAATCCGACCATCGTCAGCAATGTGCTTTGTTATAATTTTGTCGATGAAAATCAGAAGAGATTAATTTTCCTACAGTTCAGTGACCAATAAGATTATGATGCAAGCCCTCTATGAAATCTTGTCTTTGTTCTTTTCTTTTTCCAAGACTGATCATTAAAAGTCGCATCCTAGTTCTCATGTAAGATTCTGGATTCAAGAAGTTCCATAACATGGATGACGTGAAGCCGAGCATTCAAAAATGTGTTTTTGGGCACATATGATATAAGAAGTGAAAGAATATAAGCAGAAAATGGTCGGTTTAAATGGATAAAGTTAATATCAGAAGAAAAATTGTGGGTTTAAATGGATTAAGTTAATTTTCTACGTTCTTGGTTATTTTGTGTTGGTTTAAGTTAAAGAATTTTGATTCTCTGTAAAGAATTATATATATGTTTTATTTTCGTCTGTTAATTCATTCAATCAGATGGATGGTTCATAGCATTCGAGATTTTCAGCCCAAGAGACGATTAGGAACTGATATAACTAAGATTTAAAAATGAGCTAAATTAACTATAATGTATGTGCTTTATTCTAAAAGGTAATTAACTATAATGTACGTTGTCTATTTCTAAAAGTATTAGAATGGCTAAAAATGGTTACTAATATATTTTAGCAAAAATATAGATGATATAAAACAAAACTAACAAAGAGCGTTTGTATTTTAGCTATATATGGTTTAACATGAGGGAAATAATATAAGCAGAAAAATAGTGGGTCTAAATGGATGGTGAAGTTATTTTTCTCTGTTTTTCTTGGGTAAGTTAAGGAATTTTAACTATCTATATATGCTTTATATACCTACTCCAAGATAAGTAAGTCTTAAAAATGATCAAAATTAATTATAAGGTACGTTCACAGTTTTTAATAGTATCAAAATAGCTACCAATATATCACATAGTCGTTTTAGCATGGTTGTAGATGACATAAAACAAAACAAATAGAGTGTTGAAACACAATAAAAGCTAAGTGGAATTATAGGTATTGACCTTAATGGGGATTAGTTCAATGGGGATGTGAGTTCGTGGTCTAGGGCATGGAGCCACACCTGCTTCATTTCTAATTATCTTGCCTTAGATATACTTGAGATATAGAAAAATATCGTCCAAGGTTACCAAAATATCATCCTTAGCGTCATCTATTTCATAAAGAACTTTTCCTAGAAGAGATTTCATCCTCTAATATAGCTCAGTGGTATATATGTATTTATTTTCTTAGCGTCAAGTATGGTTAGAGTTAGGCTTCTAAGCCATAACCTCTACAAAGACTTTGAAATCAAAGAAACATGTACATCAACCAAAAATAACTTCCTTTCATAACTTTAACTCAACATTTTATTCTAATAGAGACGGCTCTACAAATATCCAAGTTAATGACTCCATACAAAAGTGTTCTCTTAAGCCTCTAAAGGGGCCATGACAACCTCACCACACCTACATTGATCTCTTTCACACACCATTGTTTCACGCTAAGGATGGAAAGAAAATCCTATCCGAGAGTGTGAAAATAATAGTGAGAATGTTGTAGCCAAGCCAAATAGATTTGACTAAGGTTCTTAGAGAAATACTTAGCCTAAAAAAATAACAAATCTTGTGTGAAAATTAACAAAAATAAAAAAAGTCTAAAAATTAATGGAAGGAAAAGCATGAAAATAAGTCATGCTTAAAAAAAATGAGAGGGGGATGTGATGTTCCTCTGAAAACTAGCTCCATCATGAAAATCACTGCATACTAGGGTGCATCAATCAATAGCATGAAAACTAGTTCCATTCAAACTAGCTTCATCATGAGAATGACTGCATACTAGGGTGCATCAATCAATAGCATGTGATGATCCAAGTTTGAATATAGCTTCACATGAAAGAGGAGGAATAAAAATTGATTTCCATAAATGCACACGTTGCAAGGATGATGAAACACACCATGTGTTTTAACATTGTATCGAATAATAGAAGCACATCTACCTCATTCATTGAATAAAGTGGTGCCGTATATGGAAGTGATGCTTAGGAAATGTATTTTAAGTTTGGTTTTGCAAAGGCTTACGCATGAGATTTAAGGCCAAGGCATATTAAGTGTTTGTTTTATGAAATTTTATACAAGAAATTTCTGTATAAAGAAATTTTATTTTCAATGTTATTTTTAGAATCTTTGTAATTAAAGGCAAATTGTAATGGCGGATATAAACATAATGGAAAATCTTTATGGTCAATTAAATGAGGCGTTTTCAAGAGTTATAGGTATATGTTTTTATTTCTCGTAGATATATAAATTTTCTCTTTCATTTGAATGGTGCAGGATATATCGCTTTTATTTTCCATAGAACTTCAAGTTTATTAGTACAACTTTGCGATGAATTTGAAAGGGGAGTTTTCAAAAGTTTATTTCGATAGGTTTCTATTTTTCATGCACATATAAATTCTGTATTGAATTTGAATGAATATTTGTGTGATTAAGTAATTTTTGTGCCAGCACATTGCTACTAAATATAATAGTTGTGTTTTTTAATTCTTTGAGTGTGAAGTAAAATAGGTTATACTTTGTGAATCATAAAGAGAAGAGACATGGAATAGAAGAAGAACATCAAATAGAACTAGCATTTGCATCAGATGTTGCAAAGGAAACGCTTCAAGGCATAAAAGTAAATGGTCATTGAAAAGAAGATAAAGCATAGATTTATCCCATGAGTTAACTATGAGCTTACCATGGCACTAAAAGCTGTAGGGAGGACAATGGCAGGGTGTACTGAACCACTACAGTGGAAATGGACCGCTCAGAGACTGCCAAATGAAGATTGCCTCAATGCTTGTCTAAGCTTGAGTTACGATGCACTGGGTAAGGAGAATATTCATTTGAAATTATGCTTTCTACACATGGCCGCAACATTTGCAGAACACCAAATTATTCATGCCAACCATGTGATTCCATTATGGGTGGGAGAAGGCTTGCTGGCACAACAAGATCACCATCAACTTAGCTACAACCCATCCGCACTAGGAGGGGTTTATCTCAACCTTTTGGCAGATCGTTGTTTGATTGAACCCATCGTGAGAAACACAAGATACACAACCTCTTGCGCAATTTGGGAATCTGTGTTGCCGAGGCTGAAGAAACTTTCTTTTGCCATGTGGGTCGGGATTTGAGCACATTGAATGAAAATGAATGTTCCGGATGCAGTCAAATTTTCTTGAGTAGTAACGGACTGAGTTCGCTCCCTGAGTCAATGAGAGTTCCAGAACTATGTTCATTGTTAATAGATGGTAACAAATGTTTAACAAAAATTCCAAAAGGGGTTATTGGGAGTATGGTCTCTCTTAAGGTTATGGATTTGAGTGGGATGTCAGTGTAGTCATTACCAGAGAGTGTGGGGTGTTTGAAACAGGTAAGATGCCTCCTTTTATCAGGTATGCCCATCAACTTTCTACCTGCATCTCTTACAAATCTTGGAAACCTGGAGATCCTTGATCTGAGCTGCTCTAGAATCACGGAATTACCGTTCAGCCTTCATAATTTGAAATCTTTAAGGCATCTAGCCATGGATAAATGTGGTCATTTGCAGTATCTACCTTGCAGCATCTCAAGGCTCACCTCTTTGCAAGGTTAAACAATGTATTGATGCACCAATCTATGGGAAAAAGGTGAGCCCAAGAAATGGAAAAAAGTGGCTAGCATTATCAATTTGGCCAACTTAAAGCAACTCACCAAGCTCCATTTAACAAACAATTGGGGCATTACTAGGGAAGGCACATTAGGGAATATGATTGAAATGAACACCTTCATGTTAGAACTCACAAAGGTGAGATCTCTGCTGAGTGACATGAATAACATGTCAAAGTTGAGAAAACTGTATATGGAGTGTCATGACTTGGTTAGAATGGAACTAGTCTTATATTATACAAGTGTAATATTTTGGACGAACTTTCACATCTGCATAAGCTCAACAATTTGCAGCGATTAGAAATAATTGAATGCTCTAAATTAAAGAAGTTTCCTCAGCTCAACAATCTATAGTGATTAGAAATAATTGAATGCTCTAGATTAAAGAAGTTTCCTTAGGAATTCGGTGACAAGGAGGCATTTTCTTTATTGAAGATATTTTCAATTGCTGGGTTGCATGAATTATAAGAGTTTCCAATCGTAAATGAAGAAGCAATGCCAGTACTTGAAATATTCATCATAGTAAAATGCTAAGCATTGAAGGTATTTCCAAAGAGTTATTTTGATTTGAAAACACGTCAAATAATAAAATCTATGGTTGCAGCTCCTTGAAAATGAAAGATTTAAGAGAACTTAGGGAATCCAATAAGATAATAGAGGTGAAGACCATGTCTATAGAGGACACCAGAGACTCAAGAAATAGGTACTCTCAATTAATAACGGAAATGAAAAGTTGGCTCTACAGAGAATTTTGGAGCAATACTGATGTGTTCCTTTTCTTAAGAAGTCTTTATACACTTGCATGATTTAACTGTGAGCATTCTATATATGGTCACTTCTAGGAAGGGTAGTCCATTAAAATTGACCAATATAGACCAATCAATACTCAAAATACATAATACTCATAAGAAAAACATGTATTCCTCTATTATGTATATTTATTTACTATTTGGTTTTGAGTGTCGTTGTTGGAAAATATAGTCATTAAATTAAAAGATATATTCATCTATTATGCATATTTATTTAATATGTGGTTTTTTGAAAGACTTTAATCTCATTTTGTTACAATTTCCTTGTGAATTTTAAAATCAACCTATCAATCCAGTACATGGTTGGTGTATATATTATTTGTTAGTATGTGAGAGATATATATGTCTTAGCATAACAATCAAATTTGTACTAGTTTACTTTTAAGATCTGAATTGTGATGGCTAAAAATGTTTAAAAAGTTGATATGTAGTGAACAGTGGTTTGAGAACTTTGAATCCAACAATATTAGCTACATTCAACAAAATTTACAAGCAGAATTTCATGTCATTTTGTTACAATTTCCCTGTACACTTTACAATCAACTCCTCTCCCAGGAGCAATGGAAAATCCAACATTTAAATATCGCCATGTGAATCCTAATCTTGGGATTGCCAGGTCTAGCAGCAAAATTATGGTCTGTGAGCAGAAGAGGAGTGCTTCCAAATTCGATGTCTAGTCACTCAATTTCAATACCCTTTTCGGGGGCAAGTGACATAGAGATAATCCTTAAGGGAAATGTTTTTTTAGGTATACATCCAAGATTTTATTTGGATAAATTTTCATTCTAGGGTTGATGCATCTTCATTTCAAGATGGAGCTGGATTGACAACAATGTGCCTTTCAGGATGTGAAAGGTTTGTACGACCTGAATGTTGCACAAACTCTGTAGGTGATAAGAATGTGCCATGGCACACACAAACTATACTAACCTCATCTCTACTATAGTTGTACAAGAATCCATTGTTTGTTTTCCCATTTGGGCCTGGTCCACTAGTTGAAACACAGGCCATTTTGGGCAATGAGGATTGAGTTAGAGGCCTTTTATCTTTAGAAATATTTGGCTTACCTATTTTGTCTATTGTATCATTTGAAGTATATACTCGTTGTGAGGACTTGGTGAAAGACGAGGCTTCTGTGATTTGTCTTTCATATGTGGATGTTGTTGTTGAAGTTGCCAGTGCAGATTGAGCTGTAACAGAAGGTGCCATTTCAAGAGCAGCATCAGTGGATTTAGGAGGCTCTAGTTGACTAGAAGAACTCAATTCTAATGAACCCATAGTTTGTTCTTTCATATTGCTCAGAGACGAAACCTTATTCAAAAGTTTTGACGTAGAAGATGTGATTGACTCTTAGTATCGTTGCTACTTTTCCCTGTGAAAGTAAAAGGATATTTGGTTAGCCCAAATGCTGATTAAAATCAAACTAAATGTTTCCTCCAACTATATCAATCAAATTAGTAACCCAAAGTAATTCATAGAATATGGAAAGTGACAATTTACTTGCTAGAAATGTATGTTACTTAAAAAGGGTGTCATTGTTTTAGTGGCTAAATGAAAACAATATAAAGTGTATCTCCCAGTTTTTTGAATGTGTTATATTCCATTGGACATCCAAATCAAGGTTCACTACCAGTAAACAAAGCTTGGAATGGGGTTCTAGCACCATGCCAAATGGATCCAAAATGAAAGGAAGAGAAAATGTAGCATTTCTGAGAATTAAACAACCCTTCGTACTAGGAACAAGGCCATCAGATTCAAAGCAGGATAATCTAAGCACTTTCAGTGACATTTTTTCTCTAGAGCAGTGCTTCCCTACATCTTAACTACGTTGTGCATGCAATAATATGCAAGTGTGTTCCATAAAGAAAAACATACTATAAATGAAACTCCTAAGCAATGCCATACAAGGTTTCATTCATCAATTAGTCATATTTCACTGGACATCCAAATCAAGTTTAAATACCAATAAACAAATCTTTAAAGGGGGTTCTAGCACCATGCAAAATGGATCCAAAATGAAAAGAAGAGAAATGATTTAGTTACAGGCATTTTATCTTCAGAAATATTTGGATTACCTATTTTTTCTATTGTATCATTTGAAGTAGATACTTGTTGGGAGGACTTGGTGAAAGACGAGGCTTCTATGAGTTGTCTTTCATGTGTGGTTGTTGTTGTTAAAGTTGCCAGTGTAGATTGAGCTGTAACAGAAAGTGCCTTCTCAAGAGTAGCATCAGTGGATTTAGGAGGCTCTAGTTGGCTAGAAGCACTCAATTCTAGTGAACCCACAGTTTGTTCCTACATATTGCTCGGAGAAGAAACCCTATTCAAAGGATTTGACGCAGAAGATGTGATTGACTCTTAGTATCATTGCTACTTGTCCCTGTGAAAATAAAAGGATATCTGGCCAGTCTAAATGCTGATTAAAATCAAACTAAATGTTACCTCCAACTATATCAATCAAATTAGTAACCCAAAGTAATTCATAGAATATGAACAGTGACAATTTACTTGCCAGAAATGCATGTTACTTCAAAAGGGTACGACTGTTTTAGTGGCTAAATGCAAACAATATAAAGTGTATCTCCCAGTTTTTGGAACGTGTCATATTCCACTAGACAACCAAATTAGGGTTCAATACCAGTAAACAAATCATTGAATGGGGTTCTAGCACCATGCCAAATGGATCCAAAATGAAAAGAAGAGCAAATGTGGCATTTGCATACTATTACTTGAACAGTAGATATACATACAACAGCTAGCAAACTATAAAGGTTTTCCAAGGACAAAAACTATCCTCTATCAAAGGGATAGTATCTGTGAACACAATGAAGTGACAAAAAAATTCATTAGAACCGCATGCTTTACTATAATCCTAAAATAAATTACTAGAATCTTGAACTAACATAACATAGATAGTTAGTCTAGAAAAAGACATAACATAGATAAAAATCAATTTTCAATACCCATGGAAGATGCCCCTGAAGCATGGGAAGATTGCATAGGACCTGTCATTGGCGGGCCTTGTGAGTCTGCAACCCAACTCGGTAGTGTTCCAAAGATAGGTACTTGAAAAAGAGGAAATGGGTGAGTGGCCACAAGTTAGAAAACTACGCAGCTGCTCCCTTTTGATTTTTTGGTGTGTTTACATGGATGTCAATGTGTGCTTTTATGTGATTGAGGAGGATATTAGATCTTGATCATCACCTGTTGCAAACGACTCTAAAAATATGGTGAAGCAAAGTTGTCAATATCATCAATGGAATTTTTAATATCAGCATTCTCTGTCACATGGTAACTAGTATTGTTGGCTTATTTTGCAATCTGCTTTGGACATTCTTTTCTGTCTACTATATTTTTTCCTGGCTTGGGTTAGCCATTTCTCTTTGCTCTGATTTTTTTATTTTTTTGAGGGTTTTCTCTATTCTTCTCTGCCATTTCTCTTCCTTCACGAAAATTAATTCCATGCATCTCAAACTAAATTTGAAACTCATATAGGACCTTTTCCTTCATTATTCATCTTTTCCATTTCTTTCATGAGAAGAATATACTTTATTTTTGTAGCATAGATGGTTGCAAGTCTATCATACTTGGTAAGTTCACATCATATAGCAACCATGGCACTCACTACGGCAGCGTAGAAATGAGCAACAACACAAGTTCATTTTGATAAATCAATGGATCTGTCATTCAAAGGCCGCAGAGATGGAAAAAGAATGTGTCAACAAAAGATAATGTGGCATAGATTTGTATCCTTTCCAAATTCTACTCTAACAAATCACCACATCATGCCAAACAAATGTTAAGTTACTGCCCGCAGTTGGAACAATGATAAAGCAAATATATAAATATATAATAAAAACTGCATACTATTACTTGAGTAGTAGATATACATACAACCTCTACCAAACTATAAAGGTTTTCCAAGGACAAAAACTATCCTCTATCAAAGGGTTAGTATCTGGGAAGAGAATGAAGTGACAAAAAAATCCATTAGAATCACATGCTTTACTACAATCCTGAAATAAATTACTAGAATCCTGAACTAAAGAATAGAATGTCACAATTATTCTTGCATGTTGTAATGCTCTCAGATAGTTAGTCTAGAAAAAGACATAACATAGATAAAAATCAATTTTCAATACCTCTGGAATATGCCCCTGAAGCATGGGAAGATTTCATAGGACCTGTCATCGGCGGGGCTTGTGAGTCTGCAACCCAACTCGGCAGTGTTCTAGAGACAAGTATTTGAGAAAGAGGAAATGGGCGAGTAGCCACAGGTTGGAAAACAATGTTGCTACTCCCTTTTGAGTTTTTGGTGTGTTTACATGGCTGTCAGAGTATGTGTGTTTTTATGCGATAAAGGAGGATACTAGATCTTGACCATCACCTGCTGCAAACAACTTTGAAAATATGGTGAAGAAAACTTGTCCATATGGTCAATGGAATTTTTAATTCTTTAATATCAACATTCTCCATCACATGGTAACTGGTATTGTAGAATTATTTCGCGCTCTGCTCTGGACATTCTTTTCTATCTACTATATTTTTTTCCTTGCTTGGGTTAGCCATTTCTCTTTGCTGTGATTTTTGTTTTTTTTTTTTTAGGGTTTTCTCTGTTCTTCTTTGCCATTTCTCTTCCTTTATGAAAATTAATTCCATGCATATAAAATTAGATTTGAATCTCATATAGGACCTTTTCCTTCATTATTCATCTTTGCCATTTCTTTCACGATTGAGATATGACTGAGCAAATGAGAAATTTGCAGTGCTAAAACTAGAAAAATGGGCTGACCATAGAGTGGGTAATCATCATCATTTGGAGTGGGTATCGCACAATTTTGTTATCACATGTGTATCTCAGTCGCAAATCCCATCCTCTTATGCATTATCTCATAGTCTGATATTGACGATGAGCTCCTACCTAAAGATGCCCTTGAAGCATGGGCAGATTGCATAGGCCCCGTCCTCGACGAGGCTTGTGAGTTTGCAACCCAACTCGGCAGTGTTCCAAAGATAGGTATTTGAAAAAGAGGAAATGGGAAGTGCTTTCCTCGACGCTGGAAGCCCTTGAATTGCAGAACAACCCCAAGACCTGCAGGCAAGACACAAAACAAAGAATTACCCAAATTAAAGAAGATAAAAAAAGGAATGTTTAGATACCTAATGTGAAAATCGCTACAAGACGGCTAACCCATCAACACAAATGAGCCTTACTTGCACCCTGTGAAACTGGATTCTGGATGGTATTCAATAGCAGTAGTTGGCAGTAGCAGTGGATAGGCAAGCCGCATAGATCGATTCAATGCAACGTCGTTGCCAAGAGGTGAGAACTGCCACCCAGGAGCCAACCCTAGCTGAGTTAGGGTTTTGCAGAGCATTTTCATAGAGCTTGGCATCAAACACCCAAGGTGAATTAGGGTTTTGCATAGTGTTTTCACAGAGCTTGGCATCAAACAACTGAGTTATTTCTTGTAATGAAAAGGTTTAGGGTCAAATGCACCCAGCGGAGCCACCGAACTGAGAACCGAGTTGTTACTGGTAATGAACCGTCTTAGGATTACATGCACCCAGTGAAGCCACTGAACTGAGTTGTAGGCTTAGGGTTAGATACACCCATCAGAGCCACCAAAACGAATTGAAAAAATGAGAGTATGGTTATAATAGTGCGCAAATCAAGATTTAAATGACTTGATAGAATCTAATGGTGGAAAAACATTTAATCGTCTAACAATGCATCTAATGGTCAAGATTATGATAGAAAGACAATTGGGGATGTTTATTTCATAGGGGAATGCCTTACGGCATAACTAGGGGCAATGATCAGTAGTAATTTTAGATTGTCATAAGACAACGTAGAGAATAGGATCTTCAAGTTTGAGTCTCCCCACAAAAAATTGAGGGTAAATTAGAGAAATGGAAAAACATAAGTAGGAAACCCAAGGGGTAGAGGCCAAGGAAAATCACAACTTAAGAGGCTGCATGATTGAAGAGCTAGAAGAAAAATAATAATATAGTAATAAGTAGTATAAATAATAAATTACATATTAAACCGATGAAAAATTAAATGTATGAAATCATTAAATTCGATCAAGAGCATAACAAAAGATGTTTGAAACTCATAATTGTTGGTATAAAATAGTATAAACATGATGACACACTAACGATACTAAAAAAAATAAAAGACAAGTCATAAATTAGAACAACGTATTTCACATAAACAAATCGGTTGGGGAAAATAATCCAACACAAAGTTAGATTGATCCATGTCAAGGGAAGTTGTGACAACCATAAGTAGAACAAGGAGAAGCAAAGCCGATGTGTGAGATGTGATTGCAAATAGAGTTCAGACTGGTTCCCTTTTATAGAGATTGTGGACGGTTCTAGGAGGGGAGAAACTTAATAAAAAATGGAGGCAAGGTCGACCTAAGTTTGAATTCAAATTTTTAATATTTGGAGCCATAAATAAAATATTTTAGGAGGCCAACACAATTTCAAAAATTAATTTACTTTTGCCTTGTCAAGATGCTTCCTTATGCAACAAAATTTAACCTCCAAAATATTTTTAATCAAAATTCTTAGTAACCCTTCTTAGTTGCCACATCATCTCAATTTGGAGACTTTGACCGCACTCTCATGGCATAAAATTTGATGAAGAATATCTCCTCAGCATTGAGGAGTTATGAAGCTTTCTACCTATTGTTGAAATCAACATGATGAGGAGAATGAAGTAATGATGACCTTGTGATCAAAAGAATTGTCCTTTACACCCATTTTCGTCAACAAAGTGTAGGGCATCTAGGGCTTCCCTTCCTCCCTTTATGGCTTCTTGTTATTTGGAGCTTCCAGTCAATGAAAAATAGATGAATATTAAGAGAATTCAAGGACCAGTGTTGGTATAAATGACAACACCATTCAACATTTATGTGCTAATAGTTCAACTTAAGGAAAAAAAATGAGGATTTTTTCTTCTTTTTTTCCTACCTATTCTTGGGAATAACTGGTTCCAACTATTTTTTTTGTAGTTACAAGTTTAATATCATATGATATCCTTAACATATTTTCAATAATATTAGCACACTAGAAACAATTTCTTCTCTTATTTAAAAAAAAATATTTACATCAGTACATCATGTCATTTGTCCCTCTTAACTATTCATTAATAAGTTTAATATAAAAGCCATAAAATAAAGTCAACTGAGGTATTACACTAAATTAATATCATGAACTATTGATCGTGTTGTACTAGTAATGTATCTAGTGATCGCTTGTATAGATATATGACTACTCATTGAACAATCACTTAAGTTGTGCAGTTAAGAGAGGCAACTAGTTTAAGTGATAAAAAATAACATGAGCCTTTGAGTTACTTTGTTTATTGTAGTCAATGCTGAGATTAATAGCCATGCCATTGAATTATCAACAGAGATACTATGGCATCCTACAAAAAAGGATTTATGGGGTGTCGGTAGCCCAATAGACTCCCATCTAATTTTCAAATTGATATGGGCCCCTCTCTTTTTATTTTCATTTTGCTTTTCATTTTTAATAATTGGCACTTGGAACATTGAATCGAATCTATATTTTATTAGGATCATTTCTTTGTGATTGACATATGATTTTAATTAAAATCTAATGCTTGTATTGGTTTGTTGATATTTTATCAATAATTTTGATTATGTAGAAGATATATAACCTATATTTTTAAGCTATGTATGTGGTTACAAGTCTTAAAATACCTGGCTAGTCACATGATACAGAAATCCCTAGTCCAATTTGAATATAGAAGTTTGAGTATATATACTTCTATGTTATTACTTCATGTAAATATTGTTTATGTTATATTCCTATGTTTTTTGTGAATTTTCATTGGCTTTCTTGCAATATAGCAATATGGTGATGATTAAAGGTCCTAGGCATAAATACGATGGTCTCAACAATTTCTAAAGGTTATTGACTATGTTTAATATACATGTTGAAATGATATGGTTTTGGCAAGTGGTTTAAAATGTTATATGTTTCGAACCTTGTCACCCTGTCATATTATTTCTTAACATTAAATATTTTGATTAGTTTACCTGCCTATAATCTTTCTTTGTTTTACATCGTAATCGTTAATATGGCCTGGATATGCCTATGCCGTTGAGTCTTATATCAAAATTTTGAGATTTGTTGTATTATGAAACGATATGTGCCAAATGAGATTGGGTTTAGGGAGATTTATTTCAATAAAATATTATTGATTCTACTAACCCGATGAGACAAATTTTAATTTGTAATTATGGTCTATACCAGTTGTTACTATCTCGCACTATAACCCAATCCCAGTTTTCAAGTCCCAGTATAGACATAGTTGTCATCATTATTGTGTAGTATGTTCGAGCTCTCCAACACATCGATTTCTAAATTAGGGTTTTGATTCATGTCCGTTGTGTTTCATTTCACTCCTCAATCTCTCCTTAGTATTCTACAAACTGTTAGGGTTTTAAACTTTCCACTTATTTCATATACCCTTATGAGTCGAACCATTATCAAATTTTATTACGAATTCAACGATGTTGATGGAAATTTAGAAGAAAACCCATTAGATTTGATCTCATTGAAACCTATCATGAATGTGTACCATTTTTCAAAGTTTCAAGTGGTGGAAACTCATGCAATTGTTTCAATGCTACAATGGAGCAGTCTGACCCTTTGCAACCACTTTTGATGGAAAGAAAGTGAAATTTGGAAACTTAAAAATCCCTATGAATATAGGGTTCATCACAGAGGAAACTATTTTTCCTGAGAGATGAGAAAATTGGTCAGGAGACTACCTGGTTTGGGATATTCCATGGAAGAAATTCATCATCAACAAAATTTGCAATTATGACGTCAAAGGTATGCATGTTTCCTTTTTAAAGCCTAAATGGCAGGATATACTGTTGTTCCTCTATCGTTACATTACCTATAAGTTTTTTATGGTATGGTATTCATTTATCATCTTTGTCTTCTAATGGTCTTTCTCGACGATGAGTTAAACCTCCCATATTTTCTACATAGAAGCTTATCCAAGGTGTCTAAACCTTACCAGGCACGGCGAAAAAAACCCGACAGGTCTTTGTTCCACCATGGCTTTATTTGTATTCTGGTCAAACACTACTTAGTCAAGTGCGGGAACAATTGGGATTTTTTTTGTCACAGAGTGAGTTCCAGAAGCCCCAGGCTCCTAGATAATAGGGTTCTTTAGTGAAATTTTCACATATCCCTTCAGCTATCGAACCCATGTTATCTTACGAGGATAATTATTAACAGTCATTACATGCATACCGAGGAAATTATTTTGACGGTAATGAGGTAGCGAACCCCGAGGTTACATCAATCCGTGTTACCCGAAGGATGCCTAGAAATGTTGATTTCCTCTTTGAAAAATTGAAGCCGAAATTGGAGGAAAAACATGAATCCAAACCCTCTCCTTGTATTTCTTGGTCCAAATATAAAGAACATAAACTAGTTAGTCATCTAGACTCTAAGGACAAGGATAAATAATTGGAAATAAAGATTTCCAGTAATTAGTGAAATATGCATAAGAATATGTAAAGGAAGTTTTTGTTAATTTGGAAGTTCTTCTCGAGTCTTCATCAAAAAAATACCAAACCTTAGGATGGATATGTTGTAGATCGTGGCAGATTTGAGCCTGATATTAATAACAACACCAGAAAGACTCCTCAGAGTCCTAATTATGACTTTGCTTTGTTGGACGTGTATTGGCATCAACAATTCCTATTCACTATGCCACACTTGAAAGATCATATTAACTAGTTATTTCAAGTGAATGAACAACTCAAAGCCAAAAATTGGCTAAATAAAGTCAAAACGAATATAAGCTAGTTGAAATAAAAGTTAAAATGCAATCTGAAGACACTCAAATAATAACTAAATATTTACATATGAAGGTTACTATTTCTTCATATGTGAATCGCCCTTAATTTAGATATTCCTGTTTAATCTCTAGATGGTATTTTTAAGAATATTTTAGCTTTATTTTCCTTTAATAAGTTTAGGATGGATGCTACAGAATCGATATTTTGTAGTATTCGAAGATTTATTTTGATTATAAATCGTTAATTTTTTATTTTTTATTTTTTTTATTTACACAATGTTTATTTCGTTATATCAATCTCAATGGAGTTGATGTTGAGCATGATTTCAATTGTGTGAGGATTAATTGTGTGAGGATTACCTGTTAGTCCTTTTTATGATTTCTATTTTATCAGTTACGATATGGCCAACAGATTAAACATAAAGTATTATATATTTTTTTGTAAAAAATAGTTATAGTTTTGGGAATTTAGTTTTTGATAAAAATGGCAATGTTTGTACTAATAAAATAAAACCCACTGGTAAGCTCTATGAAAGAGAGTCTGAACCAAGAGAGTTTGGCTCTGCAGAACGCTCTACATTGTTCATGCACATTACACATTAAATATAAAACATGGTTTTATGGAAGTTAGAATAGCATCCTAAGAAATAGAAACTAATTCCTATCTTGAGGTTACGTGAACCAACTCTGCCTATTATAGAATATTCTCCATTATCTTCAACATTCCCCCTTAATGGAGAATGGGTTCACATATATGCCTAACATCTCCCTAAACATTTGAAACTTAAATTTTCCAAGAGGCTTTGTGAAAATGTTTGCAACATTAACACATGTATTACAATATTCCGGATGAATTTCTTTAGAACGTACTTTCTCCCTGACAAAGTGGAATTGAGTATCAATATGTTTAGTGTTTTTGTGAAACACCGGAATATTGGCCAACTTGATTGAACTCTGATTGTCGCATCTGATTGTTGTTGCAACTGTCTATTCTTCCTCAACATCCTGGAGAAGTCTCCGCAACCAAACCACCTCACACGTTGCTGCACACATGGCTTGATACTCTGCTTCGGTTGGGGACAAGGAGACTGTGTTCTGCTTTTTGCTACTCCATGTGATCACCCCGGATCCAAGGCTGAATGCATAACCTGTTATAGATCTGCAATCATCTACATTTTCAACCCAATCTGAATCTGCAAATCCTGCCAATCTAACATCAGAAGAGTCACTGTAAATAATATTGTAATTTACAGTACATTGTGGATACGTCAAAACACTCTTCGCTACATGCCAGTGGCTTTCAAGTGGCCTAGACATAAATTGGCTTAGCACACTGACTGCATAATCTGAATCAGGTCTAGTGGTGGTTATGTGGATTAAAATCCCAACCAACTATTTGTAAACTGTTGCATCCGCCACTTTTGAGCCATCCTCACATTGCAATTTGTTGTTCTGCTGCAATGGTACCAGTGTAGGCTTACACTGATCCATCCTAAACTTTTCTAACAGGCCTTTGACATACTTTGCTTGGGACATAAATGTCTGACCTGAATCTCTCCAGATTTCAAGACCTAAACAATATCTGAGTTCACCAAGGTGCTTCATCTCAAACATCTGTGACATTTGTTGTTTGATTTCATCAATTAGATACGTAGCATCACCTATATTTATCAAATCATCTACATATAATGAAATCAACACTACTCACCCTTGTTCATATTTCATGGTGTAAATGTTGGGGTCATTCTTACTTCTATTATAGCCAGCTTGCAGAAAAATTAATCAATCTTCTCATACCACGACATGGGATCTTGTTTTAGTCCATAAAGTGCTCTCTTCAACCTACAGAGTAAATGTTCATTTCCTTTCTAGAGAAGCCCTTCCAGTTGCTCTAGATAAACCTCTTCTTTTAGTTCTCCATTAAAAAATGTAGACTTTACGTCTAGTTGGTGCATCATCCAATGTTTCTTAGTAGTTAAGGCGATTAGCATTCTGATAGTGTTATATTTAGCTACAGGGGTGAAGGTTTCTTCATAGTCTATCCCTTCTTTTTGTGAGTACCCCTTTCTACCAACCTAGCTTTTAGTTTTTCTATAGTCCCATCTGCATTAATCTTTGGTTTATATAACCATTTACAACCTATGGTCTATTTTCCTCTGGGAATTTCAACCAATTCCCAAGTGTTAGTTTTGATTATTGAATCATATTCCTATTCTATGGTTGTTTTCCATTCACTACATTCATTTTCTTCTTTATAAATAGATTGTTCAACCAGATTCATCATATTAGTTATAAGAAATTTTCCCTATATCTTACAGGCATTTGAGCTTTCCTACCTGATCTCCTGAGTGGTGGGGTGGTGGTTTCAAACCTTATTTGATCATCATTTATTTCTTCCTACTGCTTCTTTTGTTGTTGTTGTTGTTGCTGCTGCTGCTATTGCTGTTGTTGTTGTTCATCCTCTACCTTTGTCTATTGTTGACCCTGATTGTTTTATGCTTCTTCTTCCACAAAGTACGAAATGTCCCATTCCTCATAGTGCTCATTAGGTTCTTCATGATCCTGCTCATGGAATTTAACATATCTACTAACAAAAATCTTGTGAGTAGAGGGATTAAATAGTCTATATGCTTTATATGACGAAAAATACCCTATAAAAGTACATCTGTTGGCTTTTGAATCTAATTTTTCTTCTATCTTCCTTTGCTATGTGGGAAAATTCTTTAGATCCAAATATTCTTAAGTGTTTTATTGTAGACTTATATCCATATAATGCTTCAAAAGGAGTTTTAGACTTAAGACTTCTTGTACGACTCCTATTTTTCAAATAAACTGTGGTATTCACTACTTTAGCCCAAAAAACATTCGAAAGATTCTTACCTTTCAACATACTTCTTGCACATTCCACCAGTGTTCTGTTCTTTCTTTTTGTTACTCCATTTTGCTATGGAGTACGGGGTACTGTAAACTGCTGCAAAATTCCATGATCTTCACAATATCTAATAAGCTCTTCCTTCCTGTATTCTCCCACTTGATCACAGTGGAGAATTTTCATCTGTTTCCCTATTTGTCTTTTAATCATATTTTTAAACTGCTTAAAGTATTCAAATGTATGGCTCTTCTTACTTAAGAAATACACCCAAGAAAACTTCGTACAGTCATCAATAAACAGTAGGAAATACAGTGCACCTCCTAATGATTTTTTCTGCATGGGTCCACAAAGGTTTGTGTGCACTAATTCCAGTATATCCCTCTGTTTCTTCTCTACTCTTACAAGAAATTCTTCTGTATGCATTTTTCCTAAAGTACAAGCATCACAATCATTATGTACTTGCTTTAGCATAGGAAAATATCTTACCATTTCCTTCTTTTGTAATAACATCAAATCATTGCAGTTGATGTGGCTGAATCTTTGATGCCAAAGCTCCTCTGCAGTCAGGCTCACTACTGCCAATGCTCGAACCGGTGCAGGTCTCACATCCAACTTGTACAATCCTCCTGTTTGGATTCCTGTATCAATTGTCTTCTTACCATCTAGCATATCTTTAATGTAACAATTAGATTTTAAAAAAATCAACTTTAAAATCTTGATATGCAATCATAGATACAAAAATAAAGTTCTTTGTTATGCTAGGCACATACATCACATTATAAATTTGTTTGATATTACCATTAGGTAGAATGATAGAAACTTTCTGACACCCTCTGATTTTATGACTTCTGTCATCACCTAGGTAAATCTATGCGCATTCGTTGATTTCTTTAAAATCCTCAATTTAGTGCTTATTCCTTGTCATGTGTGTTGACGCTCCTAAATCTACATACCAGATGTCTGCATCAACATTTTCATCACGATCTGCCATGAACAATCTGAAATTGTGCACCTGATCACCATTCGCTAGATGACTTGCATGTCTTTTTGGCTTCTATTGTTCTTCATGATATTTATTTTCCTACACTCCCTGGCAATATGACCCAATTTTCCGCAATAAAAACATTTAGTTTCAGAGTAGTTTTTATTGGGATGCTTACCTTGAGTCTGATTTGGCCGTTTCTGTGAACTTGCTCTGTTTCGCTATTGTGGACCTCCTTTCCATTTGTAGAAGTTTTTCTTCATCATCAATGCAAGATCGGCAATCTGGGGCTTCAAAAACAATCTTCTTTCTTCTTCCTGCATTAGTATACATGTCAGCTCTTCAAAATGTGGGATCTTCTCTCTGGCATTTATCCTAGTCATGAACATCTGATAATCATCAATGACACCATTCATTGTAATGGTTACAAGATCTGTATCGTCAACTGTATGACCAATGTATGATAATTTGTTTTTCAAATCCTTGATTCTTGCTACGGATGAAGCAATTGTTTCATTCTCCTCCATCTTCATGGATAGGATCTTACTTTTGAGGAACAAAAGATGATTTGAATTCTTGATCTCGTACAATTCCTTTAGAATTCCCCAAATCTTGTTAGCTGACTTACCTTCTCCGATGTGGCATATAATGCAATCTTTTACTAACATCTCTAAGATTTTCCTTCCTCTACTTTCTCATTTATCCTAATCTGGGACCGATGATGATCCAGTCATGGGCTTCGACTCATCCCCATTCACAATTGTGCAAGCACTCTGTGCTTCTAGTAGAGTCTACATCTTGAACTTCCAATTTGCATAATTGGAACCATTGAGCTTGTTATGCTTATTCATGCATGCTTCAAATATATTGTTATTCATCTTGGCAATTAAGAAAAAAAATCGACAGGTAAAAGATGTCAAATTTACCCCAGTTCTGTGACAGAGACAGATCATTGTTCTTCAATGTAATTTGATCTCATAGCACACCCGTTGATCACCATGGCTTCCTTCTTAGCCTCCATACAACCTTCTGTTGTCATCTTCCAGCCTTGTTCTTAGCTTCCCCACACAGCTTCTCTGACAGCTACAACCTTGTTCTTGGCTTTCCCATGCAGGCACGGCCTTGTTGGCTTCCACAATCATCGCAGATATGCCTGTCTTTTCTATGACGTCATCACAACTGTACATGATTAATCTACGATGAAAAATGAACAAAATAGTCACAAAGGAGCTATAATGCCTCGTCGCAGAGGTACACTCATAACTAGCGATGATTTCGGATTCGTCGCAGTTATCCTCCTCACAACTGCGATGATCTCAGTTCAAAGAACCACCCACCAGCTAGCGTACAGGTTCCTCAGCCCTGACGCTCTGATACCATGATAAAAATGGCAATGTTTGTATTAATAAAATAAAACCCACTGGTCAGCTCTATGAAAGAGAGTCTGAACCAGGAGAGTCTGGCTCTGTAGAATGCTCTACATTGTTCATGCACATTACACATTAAATAGAAAACATGGTTTTAGGGAAGTTAGAACAACATCCTAAGAAATAGAAACTAATTCCTATCCTAAGGTTACATGAACCAAATCTACCTATTCTAGGATATTCTCCACTATCTTCAACAGTTTTAGATTATGAGATTAGTCTCTCGAGCCTATATAAAACTTGTGAATCTAAATAATTCTTGGGGGTAAGGGGGCCGAAGCTGTTGTACTATAAAGGTAACTGTTATTGAAGAGAAATTCTCTTTTAATTACACTAAGTTTTAAGACATGGTTTTATTCATTTGACTAACTGTTGTGCCTTAATCGTTCCATAGTCATTGGTTCTTATCATCCTTTGGCTTATGTGTAATTATTGTTTGCATGATTTTATTATGTAAACAATTATAAATTTCATCGCATTTCTTTTGTATCTTACGTTGATTCAATTTATATAGGTTGTCAAAGGATCATTATCACTCTCTAGTTAATTGTGTCCTAAGATCGATAGTCGATATTGGCTTATATCTGGTCTAGGTTCATTTGGCTTTATTCTAGAAATTTAGAACTAAGATAATGTTTAATTTTGCATAGGAATTGAATTAATATTTATGTTGTAGTAATTCTTAAATTCATATACTCATTTTGATTATTTGTTTATTGGTTTCATTCATAAACAAGTAATTGAATGGTTATCCTTTTGAGATTTTTGTGTTTTCCCTATATAAGCACTTTGATCAAGAAGTAGAAATTTTAGTATATTAGTTAGTTGTTGCAATTATTCTTTGTGAAAATTATTAAAAAAAACATAGTTTGATATGTGTTTGTTTAAAGGATAAGGGATTTTAATTTTAGTAGTTACCTGTATTTTCACTATTTACATTAAGGATTAGTTTATTTGTAATTTCAATTTATAATTTCATTTATAAATTTAAATTAGATTATATTCTCTTGATATTTCTACATAAACAATTATATTTGATTCCTTTTGAACCAATTATAGTTCGGGTATTACTTCTTTTATCATAGTCTTGTATATTTCCTATATTATAACATTTCAAGATCAACATAAAGAGATCATGACCAAAAACTCAAAAAAGAAACCATGAACACAAAACTTGGAGAAAAGAATGTGTACTTACCATTATCACCATATATTGTCATTCGAATATAATGTGAAATAGTTTGAATTCACAAATAGTGATCTTGGAAATGGAATTGATAGAATCTATAACTAGGATCCATGGTCAAGAATTGCATTAAAGATTCTGCAATAAAGAATTACAATAAGGTTATGAAAGAAGAAGTTGTAGTAATAATATGCAATAAGGTTTTGGAGTAAGGATTCCATGGTGTAGTTCTATAGTAAGGTCCTACACCAATTTCCTATAGAAAATATCATCTAGAAATGGTGACTCTTAATTGAATTGGTAGTGAAAGGATTTAATGGTAGGACTAAATCTGTAGCAAAACTAGTTTGGACTTGTTACTTCTCATCCCTATCTAATCACCCCAAACATTATGGGAAAATCATTATGAAAAATTGTTTGAAGCACATGACCATCAACATTATGTTGCATGTCAAAATGTTTATTGATGATTGATATTCTTTAACCCAACCCAATAATCATGAATGTTTTTAATTAACATGATGGTTAGTCTATTTTGAATTATTTTAGGGGTTTCATGCTACTCTACTATTGGAATTTTATTAGTCCTATTAACTATTAATAATAGTGGTACAAGGAATTATCATGGATGCAATAGAGGAAACTATTGCATGAATGGTATCATAACAAAAAATTAGATAATACCACTTCACTATGAAATCCATGAACATCCTCGATTGCATTGAATTTTTAGAAGGTTGTGAGACCCTAAAATGCATAGCTAATGGATTTGAACTACTTCAATATATCCCCCATCGAATTAAGTAGCTTATCCTTTTGAAAAATACACTACCTATGATGTTAGATACAATTGTTTATCATTTACCACTTGAAGCTACTATTCCACAAGGGACAACAATGTCTCTTTAACATATGTTTATTCCTACTTTCTACACTTTGAAACAAGGCCCAAATAGTCTCTAAAAATAGTGAATATAATATGAAGGGTTGTTCCACAATGGCCTCATAAAATATATCACTTTTTATGCCTAAGAACAAATGGGATAGTCATGAGGTTCATTTATTTCCCAACATCTACATGTAGTGGAAGAAGAAGAAGAATAAGAAAAAGATGTTGATGCCAAGGAGGTGGGAAGGATGATATGGGGTTTAAATAGTAGCTTATGAATATTTATAGGATGAACAGGGCTTGATAATGCAATTTATGAAAATATAAAAGCTAAAATAGGAAATAATAATATACTTTTGGAAGACTCTAAAGAGTCTCTCACTATTCTTCTAGCACCAAGTATAAATGCAGGTAGAAAAGGAGAAGATACAATCACTAAATGCTATAAAACTAGATGTAACATTACTGATAAAAAATTCCAAGTAATAAAGTTAATAAAGGAAAAATAATAGCCAAGTTCTTGGGACACTTATTCCAAGTCAAATGTTGGGAAAAACATCCTAGTGTGGGTGTTCATTCGGATTATTGTGGCTAAGGATATTGGAAAAGGCAATGACAAAGGCTTTGGAAAGGAAAGAGTCATTAATTGGCAATTTATTCATGAAAATAATGGAAATTAGGAGAACAGGAAAGTGAAAGGTCACAAGTTGCATGTGAGGAGGAAAATGAAAGGAAATAATGGAAAATGATGAAAATGGAGGCCTCATTGATAAAAATACTTTTGAGGACCACTTCACAACCTTTCTTCAGTTAAGTTTTGGAGATCTGTCTCTCTACTCTGTCTCTCACGTAGCTTTGGACACTTAGAGCATTCTTGAAGAACTCTAGCATTGGAGTAAAGAAGGAAAATGATGGACAAGAAAGCAAGAGGAAGCAAAAGATCAAGTAAGGAAGAGCACGATCAAGCAACTACAAATGGATTAATTGAATATATTGAGTTGTATGTATGATTTCCTTGCTAGTTTTGTCATGCATGTGTGTTTTTAGTTCTCTCGTTGTCATTGGCATGGATTTTTCTAGGTGTGACAGTGTTCTTCAACCTTTCCTTTCCATTTCTAGACAGCCATGGTGTGATCGATTTATTTTGTTTTGGTTGATCGAGATTGTTTGATGGGTTTAAAGCTAAGTGGGGTGGTCTTGGGTTGCTCACAAGGCCTAGGAAACTCACAATGGGCTATACAATGAATCTTTATTGTGAAAACCCTTTATTGGGCCTAGGAATCCCTTGACTAGTAATGGCGATATACATGGTAAAGCCCAGAGGGTGGTGACCTCACAGGCCTAGGAATCCCTTTATTGGTAAATGGGGGATACATGGTAAAGTCAAGAGATTGAGATGGAAAGATTCATCATGGTTTCGGTGAGGAGATCTTAAGGCATCCATGCTTGTATAGGCCTAGTGATTTGGTGGGATTACAGTAAAGACTAGTTATATTGATGAGGGTTTCAGGCTTAGGAATCCCTTGGTGGGATATATGGTAAATCTTGAGGAAGCCCGAGTTGGTTTTGGTGTGAGTCCCACAATCATGCTTGGAATATGGCACGGGGGTGATTGGTTGAAAGAAATATTTGGTTTAGCCCAATATATGGTCAGGTGGTTCATTGAAATCCCTAACTTGGTTGGCTTATGCATTCATTAATAAGAGATCCTTATCCTTTCGTATTTCATGTGTAAATCTACTTGTTCGTATGTGGTCTTAAGGTTATATGTTTGTTATTTCTGTTGGTTATAAGCATGGTTGACGATATACTTTGATTATGGATCTTATTATGATTGATTAGTAAATGAAATGTGAATGAATATACGACCTAATAGAAGATAATGCGGCTATTATGTCAAGGCATCAATCCTTCTTTACAAATCTTAGATAAGTATGATACCCATATGCTTAGATATGTTGTTATGACCTATGGATTACATATTTTTGATATGTTTGACAAAATTCCTGTCATGGATAGTAAGGGTCTGGTCAATTCCTTGTACCAATGTTTGCATTTGTAGATTTAATTCATGGTTATTTAACATTTCTGGAAGTTTCATGAAGTTTTAGGCAGTGGACTGAGTCCTGGCCCTGAAAAATTAGCACAAAATCTAGGGTCACTGGCACAGAACTTCCTGGAAAAGGAAGCATTCACTAGCATGCATTGTTGTGAGAGATCTAGAGGGCCTTAGTTGCATGCATGTCTTGTAATGGAAGTGGATGGGGGTCTAGCTCAGAAAAATCACAAGTTGTCTCACAGGTTAGACAATTGGAAGGGTTGTTCATCTCCTGAAGGGTTTGTAGTTCCTGAGTAAGGTCAGATTGGGTTTGTTTTATTGGTTCCACTTCCTTAACTATATATGGGGAGTTGAATCACATCATAGTAGCCTCTCATCACATGTTTACCCCAGTGGACTGGTTATCTTGGGTAAGTGTGAGAGGAGGGTATTATAGAGTGGTATCAGAGCATGGTTCACCCCATTGACGGCAATGGACCAGCCAACAAGTCATGGGATCTCCTTGGTAAGAATTCCCAATTAGACCTCAGACCGTTTGGTGTAGGAGTCCTAGTAGTGGGTCATATTGTAATGCCTTGACCGTGATTTCGCACAGTGGCAAGTAAGATAGCTTGGTTGGTAGTAAGGGTGTGACAGCTGCAGCAAGTCAAGGAAGGTGCATGAGAGGTTCTAACACATGGGGTTTGAGATGAGTGAGCCCCTTGGGAACGTGTAATAGTACTCGACTTGGAAGGGAACACACGAGAAAAGATACATCACAACATCGAAGGCAAGTTAGCGAGAAATCCGAAGTGATGGTTAAACCAACAACACATGTTAGAAATATTCATATATACTTATATAGAATATTCCATACATCCATGCGTAAGCAAACCAATACATATATCATTTAGAGTAAACCAAATAGCATATAATACAATACGACATATGCATGAAACATGCTAGCTCTTATTATATAAATAAATGTAAGTTCCAGTCATATAATACATCCATGTACAACCACTAGTTCCAATAGTGAACGTTACAACCACATCTGCCTGCTCCTCCAAAGAGATGTACTAGCTCTATGTAGTGGAGAAGCCAAGGCTTGTTAAAATATTATTTAATCTCTCTCCAAGATAGTCTTATCGGAAGCTTGGCTGACCGAAAGTCTTTACAATGAGTTATGAGGAACTATTTATCGTAAAGGGTGGGGTGACCCTTGACATTCCCCTTTGTGACAGTTCAACTACCATCATGACTCTTCACCTACTCTATGACTGTTACATCCAACTATCATAACTTGACTTACAATTTACATCACTTTACATTACAATGCACATGTACCCATGTGAAACAAAATGGCTTGAGAAAGTCAAGCTAGACATCACTCTAACTTAGACAACCATGGAAGTCCAACTCCTCAAAATCCTCATGCTGATCGATAGTAACATACTGATTCCAAGATCGATAGTCCTTGATGGTGTCCGTGTGCTCCGCGGTGACATCTATCTGAAACCTGACTCTTACCTCCATAGCATCTAGGTACACTGCTCGGAATCCTCTGTCCAACTTGTTTGAAAGCATGCACATCATTGTCTTCAATGCGACCAGACTAGCAACATACTTGTGCATGATGTCTGCATTGATTGGCAAGTCTGGGCTAGTGGAAATGCACATCAACTCATCGAAGTATGAGTCAATATCTAGTAAGACCTATTTCTTTATTTTCACCTCAATGAAAGTCTCAGTAGATGGGATCACATATGTATGCACCACAACATCGATACTCTTGAATACTCGTGCATGGGAATCCTGTATGGTAGTGATGAGCTGTGGGAGCTCTTCATAGTTCCGGATTTGACTCTAGATATGTGCTTTCATTTCGACAGCATTGACCCTCATCATCTTAGGAAAGTGAAGCGAGGCTCCCTTGTATTTCTTCGTCCATGTTTATATGTCATCAACATTAGCATGTAAGTTCGTCAAGATACATTCTCTTCTAGCACGTCACTGCTACCATCAGTTGAGATGGATGACTGCCTTGTGCAAGGTACCAAACTTGGATTACAATGCTCTCATAACTATTTCAAGGGACAATACTTCATCTAGTATTTCCTTCTTCAATTCATCTTGGGTGGACATTGTCACCAAGTATTCTCCTTTCTTGGCCGACTATAGTTCCTTTGTCATTCACTCATTCTCAGCTATCAGAAGATGAAAACTTGAGCTAGTGGCTTCGACATACACTCTGATTGCATCGGCAGAGGTTTTTATATGTTTGCACACATCAGTCACGATCACTCGTTCCTCAACTTGCACAGGAGATGTATGATCCTTCGGAGTTGATACTCTACGAGACAACATTACTCTATGTTATGATTCGTTGAATGTGATGTTGTGCATCTCTCCTTCTAGCTGATCACCAAGGATCTCAGTGCCTCCTTAGTCACTCGAGACTTGCTCATCATCTGGATGTGGTGAAGTGGGTAAGTTGACCTCTCGGTGATGAGGCATGAGGTTGATGTCCTATTACAACTCCTATTGCTCCATGTCTACATCCAATTGTTAAATTTCTTGTACTATCTCATGACTGAAGTCTTGCTCCTGCAATGGTTCACCCAGTATGCCTCATGCTAGCTGATCTGATAAGTCCATTACCTGTAAAAGCATTGTTTCATCTATTTGCACTTGTTTCACCCCCTGTTGTACCTGTTGTTGTTGTGCTTCCATATCTTGTTTGTGCAGCTCATGTTCCTTCCAAAATTGCTCCTTCAGCTCATGTTTTACTGGTGCCCCTTTGCCTCTATAGCCATAACTACTTTCTCTACTAATGGATCTACTTAAAAATTGCATCTTTATTCTTCCTCCATGCAATCAACAATCTTCCTCTTACCTTTGTCATGAATTGGTATGATTATCTCTGTTGCTACTGCTGGTGTTGGTGCTGGTGCTCTCCAGGATTACATTTCATGTTGCTTCATTAACCACTCCAAAATGAAGATGACTTGTTCATTGGGTCTGGAGAAATTGTAGCAATATCTCCATGGGTCCTCCTTGGCGTAATGAAATTCCCCATGGATCTAGTTGAACTGAATTCTCCTGTAGTGATCTTTCACAATGCAATGTGGGTCATAAGGATTGTAACTTCGAAGGTTGAGTGGGTACTTGTTCATCTGTTCTACTTCGATATCCACTTTCTTGGTACTTCGTATCTCATATAACCCAATCCATAAAGGAAGAGCATGCCCGGGTCCGTTCTTCTTCTGATGTAGTCTAGCTGTCAATCCTGCCGAGATGTGATATGCTACTTTCTGCATGATGATTATGTCTATGGAAAAATTTTGTAAAACATGTGGAGGCTTCTCGGTGCTAAAAATTTTGATGAAGGTGCCCAATGGTGAGGTGTACCAATCAGCAATGTCTAACAATGCATCCATTGCTTCCATTGACATGTAGGGAGGATATTGTTTGAATATCATATTGTAAAATGGGGTAACAAAATGATCAGAAAATTGTGTGATTACTCCTCTGAAGCTGCATTTGGACAAAAACTTGAAATATGTGTTTGCAACAGTCTCCGTCAGTGACCATGCCCACTCCAATCCTGAGTACTCCTGTTGGGCATAGATTGCATCTAAGAGGTAGGCAAACATGTAGATATTTGCATGCCTACCTTTGTGTGACTTTTGAGCCTTTGTTACCTACTCCTTTAGCTAATGAGCCAACATGCCAGACTTTACATGGTTTTCCTTCTCTATCCAGTTGATCTAGTGCGATCAACCAAATTTGTGGGAAGGTTTTTGTGCTTTCTTGGCCAAAACTTTGACATGCAAATATGACCAAGTACTGATATGCCTTCCATAGTATCTTCATTTTATAGATCTGGTTGGGTGTCTACCTGAATTGAGCCGACTCCTTTACCCAGTACTTGAGAATGTCTCTAGAGTTAGCACCGTTGTTGGGTAAGCTTAAGGGAGTCTTCATGATAGTCACAAGCTCTGACATCTGATACATCTCATCATAGTATCATGCCCAAAAGGTTGCAAGCTTCGTCCCACTACCACTATTGAAGGTCATCGTCTTGGGATCATTGTGAGAGACAATCCAGTGTATCATGTCCATGCATGGGAACACGGGGTATCTACATGCAATCCGATACAAGCCAGACTTGTGAATGTTCACATACACCTGACGGTCATTGGTGTCTTCCTCAAAAGTTCCTACAAATGATTCATTGACCTCTTGCCACTTCAGCTTGATCTCCTTTTCTTGAAACAACTTTGTATCTTCATAGATCGATAGACTACAGGACACTCACTCAACGGCTCCTCTAGTTGCCTTTCTTTCAGTGTCCTGTAATCCCGGTCTCTTGGAATCCATTGATCCTGTACTTCTAACAGGTAGATGAACACCTGAAATTTCTAGAGACAAGTAACATGCATGGCAAGAAATCTATGAACGAAAACTAAAGCAAATTCATGGAATGACATAACACATACCTGGGGAACTGATAGGAAAGATTGCATAATTTCTTCTGGGAGACTGGCTAGCTATTTTCCAGAACTATGCAAAAGGAATTTTGGGAGGGAAGACTGTCTGCTAGTTGCTGGGATTGCGCAATGTGCAATTCCAGCTAGGAGTGACAGGAGGCTCAGGGACTGCTTTGGGCAAATTTCTTGGTCAATAGTCATTGTCCATTAGAAATGCACAAAACAGTCTTGGAGGACAGTGGTTGGGCAGAAATGTACATTTATGGAGAGGAAGACAGAGCCTTCCTTCCCCGGATTGTGCAATGTTGTCTCAGTGAAGGCAAAGTCTGGGCCAAGGTTAGTCTGACTCACTGGGAAACTAAAAAAAAATATGAAAGTGAAATCATGGTGACACTAAGTGAAAGAAGAAGTGATTGATAGTGCATGCAACATGAATGAAAGATTGATTAAATGGATCAACATCCATGTGGGTGAAGGCAGTCGTCGAATCGATGACCGTTCATTCAAAATAGTTTCATGCATGTGACAGTAGTGAGATAGCAACGAACACTGAAATAGTGCTATCACAAGCTAGTATACATGTAAATGACAACAAGTGTTCAAATAATTCAAGAAAACAACACTCACACAAGCAAAAACATAAAAAATGATAGAAATGCTAAAGGAGACAAGTTGAGGCCACTTACCTGTGAATAGCTGAGTTGGATGTGTCGAAGAGTCCTCAATGTGTTGTGGGATGTTAGATATCTTAGAAGGATGTGAAATAATGAGCTCTGATACATCGAAGAAATAAGCTTTGAGCTCATGACATGCATGCCACGAATCTAGGAAATGCTGACACTTGAAGGAAAGATTCTAAAGAAACTTTGCATGTAACCTCCAGCTACTAGAAATAGCTCCATGAATCATGGGATATATTTTGCATTTTGCCTTTTGCTATTTTGGGAAAAAGAAAGCCATGCATGCAAGTCAAGTTTCCCAACTGCTGGAAGGAAATGCACATTTCTGGTTGGCAGTTGGACTGATTTCCCAGGGAACTTACACAATTTCTTGGTAGATCAGCTGACTTCTACCCACATTTGCGCAAATTCTGGTCTGAGCAGCCCTACTGAAAAAATTGCACAATTTTGATTGTGAGGGTTGACTGGTAGAATTGAGCAATTTTGGAGCCCAATGGGCTACTAGACAGCATTGCATAATTTCTTGAGGGAAGGCTGGTTTCCCTCCAGAAATGCACAATTTCTTGGGGGAGCAGGTCAGTCTACATCTGGACCATCTCTGGGTGAACAGCTTGTGAGGGGAATGCATCAACCTGTGATCGACAGGTTGCCTTTGTGGAAGAGAACAATGAAGCTTGTGTACTTGACGAATAAAGACAAGGTGTTGTGAAAAGTTGGTAGGGAGGCTCCAAAATGAAGCTAAGGAAAAATTCTGGAGGGTGGCTGTAGCCGCTACAACACTTGTTTGCACACTGGTAGAACTCTAGCTCTCTAAATGGACCTTGTTCATGAAAATCAAGTCTAAAACCTCCGAAAGTATTGCTTAGTTCTGAGTTTTTCTTCATTTGACACTAGCTTGATTATAAGATGTAGCATTTTTCAAGCTCTTGGTTAATTGACACACATTCCAAGCCAAGGCAACACAGTTGTTTTGATTGGTGTTGAGGGATATATTGGTGCACAAGTAGTGTAGTTCTTAGAGTCTTAGTTTCATCTCTGGTGTTGCTCCACTGCCAGCAGGCCTAGACAGTACCTCGTAGAGTCACATAGGAGCACAAGCATGGCTTCGCTACCAGCAAGTCTGGTCAGTACCCTGGTGGAGTTACTTGCATCACCTCTCTGCACAGGAAGCCTTTCTCTTCTTTTGCCTTATTCATTTTTCATTTTTTGAAATTTTTTCACTTTTCATTTTTAATTGTGCATAGCACTTATTCATTTCAGAGGTAGAAGAGGGATCCTAACTTATTGAGAGCATAAGAGGTTGTTCCAGTATAGAAGTAGTCCCTTATATCTCTAATGAGCTTGTTAAGCTTTTCCCACTCACCTTATTGTACTTAACGGAGCTGACAAGCGTTAAGCCAAAAAAATTGACTAGAGTAGGTGACACTATTTAGCACGCAAGTGTTATGCGTTCACCAAGGCTCACTTCGAAGAGTACATATTTTCCTTTGATGTAGCATGGACTAAGAGTAACAAGTTCTACATACAGAGGCAAGATCACAGATAATCAAGTAGTGATAGTTGTACAAGGCCTCTTATACTTTACCCATCTCGTTTCAAGAGCCATACATGGTTTCATGCGAAACTAACCTACAAACGAAACAAGTGAACTAACAAACAACAAAGAAAAGAAAGAGAGGAAGAAAAAGTGAAAGAAAAACACGTAAGCAAACAAGCATGTAGACAAACAACCAAACAAAGAAAGTAAGCAAACAAGCATGCAAGCAAACTGACTAAAAGTGAACACTACTCCTACTACTAAACTAATAGTGCATGGGCCCGATCACATGAAGTGATATTTCCAATGTAGCCACTAGCACATTGGTTGACCCGTGTTGATGAAGGCTTGGTCCATGAGCAACCCAGTTGTGTGAACCAGCAAGCAAGAAAGATATAACAATGAAGACAACAACACTTCGTGTTTCAAAGTGCGCACAGGACATAAGTGAGTACAAGTGCATGACGAGAAGTCCATGGACTTACTACGGTGTTGTGTGAAACTACATGTAACTTTGAAGCATAAGCACGCTCTTGAATATGACATGCAAGAAAATGAAAGAAAAAAGATAACTTGTGTCATGCGCAAGTGCTTGCAATGTAAGATTCCTCCAATGCATGAGTGATGGGATCATGTATTTCGAGTGCAGGAAGAATGAACTGTGTGTGATATCGATCTTCAATGCATACAAATGACTGATGAGGAGCCTTGGGTGATTGAATAGTTTCCTGATCGGAAGTGCGACTAACCCCAAGAGAGCGAGGACCTGACATAACCATCAACTCGGGTTGAAGTGCCTCAACAGTATTGGGTGTTTCAACTTCATCATTAGATAGATCCTCATAAACTGGTGGCTTGAAAGATCAACTACGATAGATTCATGATCATGATCAAATATGAGAGTAAATGGATCACGATAGTCATGATAAAAAAAATCAATGATTTTATCGACATCGTCATGATCATGTGAATCAAACAGAGGGGTAGATAAAAAGTGAACAAACTCATCCTATGTGTTTCCAGAAAAGACAGATGAGAGATCAAGTGGATTTTCAATGAATAACTTATCCTCTTGATTTTCGAATGATGGAACAATATCTGGTTTGTCTTACAAGTGATCAACAATGGGTGCATCCGTAGATGGAGATATACATGCAAAATCATGGATGGCAGGTTCACGAAATATGTTAGGAAAGAATAGGGGAGGCTTGGATGGAAGGGAGTCATCCTTTGTTGAGTGTTTATGTTTAAGCTCCCACTCATACTCTTCATGAATGACAATGCATGTTGTTTGTGCAACACCAACTCCATCAATAGCTTTTTCCTTATTCACATGAAGTGTAGAGTCTATAATGGAAGAACACAAGACAATATAATCCAGAGGAACAACCGAGTGTGAACACGGAGGTTGTGGAATAGTATGCATATGAGAGCACAATGGAATCACCACCAAATCTATGCAAAAATTAAGTGAAGTGATGTTGGGATGATGTGAAAGCTAAAAAGGTGTGTTAGCATGATCCTCAACATCACTCAACACTAGTGGAGTTGTTTTATGAGGGGATGGCAGATAGTCAGTCATGACAGTGACCGCATCCACATGAGATTTCGCAACTCCATCAGTGAAGAATGATCAGTGAGGCTTGATTTCAAACCTCTTCTTGGGATGGGCACATTCCTTAAGGCAATACTTGAATTGCTCCCAAAGATAGGAAAATTTCATTTGGCCCCTCGGAGCTTGAAACTACAAGTGATGGAAGTGCTTCCAAAAATCCATGATCAATTCATGTGGAGCCTTCCATGTTGTATCAGTTTTTGGTCAAGATTGTCTGGATCAAAATGATAGAAAGTGTCTTCAATGAGATCACAGAAGTGCACAAGTGAGTACATGGTGTCAGATAGTAGGCCGAACAACCATCGAAGTGGAGATTCGTGAAGTGTGTACGCAAGCAGCAAGCTGGCCTATTTGTCAGAACACACATCTTCCTCATGGAGCACGGAAAGAAAGTCATGTAAGTACAGAGGCCAAGCCACTTCACCTTCACCATCATACGTGTAAGTGGACAACTGATCCAAAAACTCCCTCGTGATGGTGACATCTTCATGATTTGAAAAACATCGTAGAGGGAGAAGAGTGCAAGACTCCATGAAAGATATGAAATGGTTCAAAACTAGATGAGATGACATAGGTTTTCCTTTGGCCCTCCTTCTAGTCCCAAAAATGTTGTTGGTATTGGACCCACCAACATGCCAGGGGATCTCATTGGTAAGAAGTCCCAATTATACCTCAGATCGTTTAGTGTAGGAGTCCCTGTTGTGGGTTGTATGGTAATTCCTTGACCGCTATTTTGTACAGAGGCAAGTAAGATAACTTTGTTGGTAGAAAGGTTATGACAGCTGCAGTGAGTCAAGGAAGGTGCATGAGAAGTTCTAACACACAGGGTTTGAGATGAACGCACCCCTTGGAAACCTATAATATTACTCATCTTGGAAGGGAACACAAGAGAAAATATACATCACAACATGGAAGGAAAGTTAGCAAGAAATCCAAAGTGATGGTTAAACCAACAACACATTTTAGAAAGATTCATACATATTTATATAAAATAGTCCATACATGCATGTGTAAGAAAACCAATACATATATCATTTAGATTAAACCTAATAGCATAGAGTACAATACAACATATGCATGAAACATGATGGCTCGTATTATATAAAGAAGTGTAAGTTCCAGTCATACAATACATCCATATCCAACCATTAGTTCCAATAGTGGAACATTACAACCACATCCACCTGCTCCTCCAAAGATATGTACTAGCGCCGCGTAGTGGAGAAGCCAAGTTTTGTTACAATATTGTGCAAGATCTCTTGCAAGCTCTCTTGAAGGTAGTCTTATCAGAAGCTTGGCTGACAAAAATCCTTTACAATGACGTATGAGGGACTATTTATAACAAAGGGTGGGGTGACCCTTGACATTCCCCTTTGTGATAGTTCAGTTACCCTCATGACTCTTCACCTACTCTACGACTGTTACATCCAACTATCATAACTTGACTTACACTTGACATGACTTTACATTATGGTTCACATGTACCCATGTGAATAAAATTGCTTGAGCGAGCCAAGCTAGAAATCACTCTGACTTAGACAACCATGGAAGTAAAAATCCTCAACCTCCTCATGCTGATCGATAGTAACATACTAATGCCAAGATAGGTAGTCCTTGATGGTGTCTTTGTGCTCCACAGTGACATTTGTCTAAAACCTGACTCTTGCCTCCATAACATCTGGGTACACTGCTTGGGCTCCTTTGTCCAACTCATCTGAAAGAATGCACATCATTTTCTTCAATGCGGTCAGACCACCAACATGTGCATGATGTCTACATTGATGGGAAAGTCTGTGCTAGTGGCAGTGCGCATCAACTCATCTAAGTACAAGTCAAGCTCTAGTCAAACTTATTTCTTTGTCTTCGCTTGGGTGAGAGTCCCAATAGATGGGATCACATGTGTGCGCACCACAACATCCATACTCTTGAATACTCATGCATGGGAAGCCTGTATGCTAGTGATGAGCTGTAGGAGGTCTTCATCATTCCGGATTTGAATCTGGATACGTGCTTTAAGATCAACTGCATTGGCTTTCATCATCTTAGGCAAGTGAAGTGGGGTTCCCTTGTATTTCATCGTCCATGTTTGCATGTCATCAACAACAGCATGCAATTTTGTCAAGATATGTGCTCTTCTAGCACATCGTTGTGGCCATCCATTGAGATGGATGACTGCCTTGTGCATTGTACCAAACTTGAAGTACAACGCTCGCATAACTATGTCAAGGGACAATACTTTATCTAGTATTGTCTTCTTGAGTTCAGCTTGGGCAGATGTTGTCACCAAGTCTCCTCCTTGCTTGGCCGTCTGTAGTTCCTTTGCCATTCACTCATTCTCAGCTATCAGAAAGCAAACACTAGAGCTAGTGGCTTCAGCATACACTTTGGTTACATTGGCCAAGGCTGTTGGATGTTTGTTCACATCAGTCATGATCACTCGTTCCTCAACTTGCACAGGAGATGTATGATCCTCAGGAGTTGACGCCCTATGAGACTGTGCAACTCTATGTTGAGATTCATCGAATGAGATGTTGTGTATCTCTCCTTCTAGATGATCACCAAGGATCTCAGTGCCTCCTTGGGCACTCGAGACTTGCTCATCATCTGGATGTGGTTAAGCAGGTAAGTCGACCTCTTGGTGATGAGGCATGGGGTCGGTGTCCTATTCCAACTCCTCCTACTCCATGTCTGCATCCAACTGTTGAAGTGCTTGTTTTATCTCATGAATGAAGTCTTGCTCCTATGATGGCTCACCTTGTCTACTTGACGCCAGCTGATTTGATAAGTCCACTACTTGTATTGGCTTTCTTTCACCTATTTGCACATGTTGTGCCCCGTGCTGTACCTATTGTTGTTGTGCTTCCCTCTCCTGTTTGCACAACTCTTTTTCCTTCCCGAGTTTCTCCTTCATCTCTTGAAACTCCTTCTCTATCTCTTCCATTCTTCTCTTGTCCCTCTTCCTTTACATGATTCGCATGCCGCACTGTTGCCTCTTTTCCTCTATATCCATAGCTACTTTCTCTACTAATGGATCTTCTCGAAGCTTAGGTCTTTGCTCTTCCTCCATGAGATCGACAATCTTCCTCTTGCCTTTGTCTCGTATTGGTATGCTTACTTTTTCTACTACTACTGATACTAGTGCTCTCCGGGATGCTGATTCAAGTAGCTTCGCTAACCACTCCACAACGAATCCAACTTATTCATTGGGTCTTGATAAACTATAGCAATATCTCCATGGGTCCTCCTCGACCCAATGAAATTCCCCATGGATCCAGTTGAACTGAATTCTCATGCAGTGATCTTTCACAATGCAATATACGGATTGTAACATCGGAGGTCAAGTGGGTACTTCTTCATTTATTCTTCTTCGACATCGCTTGCTTGATACTTCGTATCTCATATAACCCAATCCACAAAGTAAGAGCAGGCCAAGGTTCCTTCTTCTTCCTATGCAGTCTAGCTAGCAATCCTGCCTAGATGTGATATGCTACTGCCTGGATGATGAATGTGTCCAAGAAAAGCTTTTGTAAAACATGCAAAGGCTTCTCCACACTAAACATTCAGATGAAGGTGCCAAATGATGAGGCATACCAATTAGTAAGGTCTAACAATGCCTCCATTGCTTATTTTGACATGTAGGGAGGATCCTCTTCGAATATCATCTTGTAAATTGGGGTAAAATGATGATTGGACAGCTGTGTGATTACTCCTTTGGAGCTGCATTCAAACAACAACTTGAAATATGTGTTCACAATAGCCTTTTCTGGTGACCATGCCCACTCCATGCCTGGGAACACCTATTGGGCACAGATTGCATCTAATATGTAGGTGGACATGTAAATCTCTACATGCCTACATCCGTGTGACTGTCAAGCCTTCATTAGCTTCTCCTTCAACTAATGAGCCAACATTCCGCACCAGTTACATGGTTTTCCTTCTCTAGCTAGTTGGTCCAGCGCAATCAACCAACTTTGTGGGAAGGTTTGCGTGCTTTCTTGTCCAAACAGTTGACATGCAAATATGACCAGGTATTGGTACACCTTCCATAGTATCTTCATCTTATAGACCTGATTGGGTTTCAACCTGAATTGAGCCGGCTCCTTTACCCAGTTCTTCAAAATGTCTCTTGAGTTAGCATTGTTGTTGGGTAAGCTGAAGGGAGTCTTCATGATAGTCATGGGCTCTAAAATCTAATACACCTCATCATAGTCTCATGCCTAGAGGGTTGCAAGCCTCATCCCACTGACACTACTCAAGTTAATCATCTCAGGATCAATGTGATAGACAATCTAGCATATCATGTCTGCACATGGGAACAGAGAGTATCTACATGCAATCTGGTACAAGCCAAACTTGTGAATGTTCACATATACCTTACAGTATTTGAGGTCTTCCACATAACTTCATGCAAATGCTTCATTGACCTCTTACCACTTCAGCTTGATGTCCTTCTCTAGAAACAACTTTGTATCTTCATAGATTGGTAGACTAGAGGACACTCCCTCAACTGCTGCTCGATCTGCCTTTTCGTGAGTGTCCTCTGACCCTGTTCCATTGGAAGTCATTGATCCTACACCACTAAGAGGTGGATGAACACCTAAAAGATCTAGAGACAAGTAACATCAATGGCAGGAAATCTTTCAATGAAAACCAAATCAAATTTTGGGAATGACATAGCACATACCTGGGAACTAATAGGCAAGATTGCACAATTTCTTCTGGGAGGCTGGGTGACTGGCTACCAAAACTGTGAAAAGAGAGTCTGCTCTGTTTGGGTGGAAATCCTAGCTTCTATGCTTGCGCAATGCACAATCCAGACTCCCTGTTGGCTACTGGGATTGTGTAATGCACAATTCCAGCTGGGAGTGACTGTAGGGTCAGGGACTGCATTGCACAATTTTCTAGTCTAGCAGCTACTATCCCTCGAAAATGCACAAAATAGTCCTGCAGGATAGTGGCTAGGTAGAAATGCACATTTCTAGAGAGGAAAACATAACCTTCCATCCCCAGATTACACAATGTTGTCTCAGTGAAGGCAGAGTCAAGGCTAATGATGATTCGACTCGCCGATGGGAAACTGAAAGGAAATATGAAAGTGAATGCATAGCGACACTAAGTGAGAGCAGAAGTGATTGACAGTGCATGTAAACATGAATGAAAGATTCAATAAACATATCAACATGCATGTGGGTGAAGTGAGTCACCGAATCGACGACCGTTCATGCAAAATAGTTTCATGCATGCGACAACACTGATATAGCAATGAAAATTGAAACAGTGGTAGGACAAGCTAGTATACATGTAAACAACAACAATTGTTCAAATAAATCAAGCAAACAACAATCACATAAGAGAAAACATAAAAAGTGACAAAAATGCTGAAAAAGACAAGTTGAGGCCACTTACCTGTGAATAGCTAAGCTGGATGTGTCGAAGAGTCCTAGATGTGCTTTGGGATGTATGATCTCCAAGATCAATGTGAAATAATGAGCTTTGATCCATTGAATAAATAATTTTTGAGCTCATGACGTGCATGCCACAAATCTAGGAAAAAGAGACACTTGGAGGAAAGCTTCTAAAGCAACTTTGCATGTAACCTCTAGCTACTAAAAATAGCATGTAATCATGGGATGCATTTCTCATGTTTCCTTTTATTATTTCTGGAAAAATCAATCCATTCATGCAAGTCAAGTTTCATTTGTCCCGAGTGGAACTGGTCAACCCAACTTCTCATGCATGAAGCTGCCCAACTGCTGGAAGGAAATGTGCATTTTTGGCTAGGAGATGGGCTGACTGCCTAGGGAATTTGCACAATTTTTAGGCACAATAGCTAACTGTTGTCCACATTTGCACAAATTCTGGGTTGAGCAACCCTATTGGGGAAAATTGAGCAACTTTCATTGTGAGGATGTACTCACAGAATTGTGCAATTCTGGAGACCAGTAGGCTGCCAGATAGGATTACACAATTTTTGGAGGGAAGGTTGGTTTCCCTCCATAAATGCACAATTTCTTGGGGGAGATGGTCAACCTACAGCTGGACCAATTCTAGGTGAACAACCTGTGAGGGAAATGTATCAAGCTATGATTGATAGACTTCCTTTGTGCAAGAAAACATTGAAACTTTTGTACTTGATGAAGTAAGACAAGGCGCTGTGAAAAGTTGGTAGGGAGGCTCCAAAACAAAGCTAAGGAAAAATTCTATAGGGTGGTTGTAGCCGCTACAACACTTGGCGACACATTGGTAGAACTCCAGCTCTTTGAATTGACCTTGTTCGTGAAAATCAAGTCTAACACCTCCAGAAGTATTGTTCAGTTCTAAGTTCATCTTGTTTTCACACTAGCTTGATTGTAAGATGTAGCATTCCACACCATCGACCGACATCGACTCATCTCAATCTTGAAGGAAGAGATCGACGATCCCAAGTTCTTTCGCCTCACCCAGAAACTGTTTTCCGCCGGACGACTAGTAGGCTGCCAAGCTCTTGGTCAATTGACACGCATTCAAAGCCAAGGAAACATAGTTGTTTTGATTGGGGTTGAGGGGTATATTGGTGCACAAGCAGTATAGTCGTCAAAGTCTTAGTTTCATCTCTGGTGTTTCTCCACTAACAGTAGGCCTGGACAGTACCCTGGCTGAGTCACATAGGAACACAAGCATGCCTCTGTTTCCGGTGGGCCTGGTTAGTACCCTAGTGGAGTTACTTGCATCACTTCTCGAGATAGGAAGCCTTTCTCTTCTTTCACCTTATTCATTTTTCATTTTTTGAAATTTTTTCACTTTTCATTTTTCATTTTTAACTATGCATAGCACTTATTCATTGCACAGGTGAAAGAGGGATCCTGACTTATTGAGAGCAGAGAAGGTTGTTCCAACATAGATGTAGTTTATTATATCTCTTACGGGCTTGTTAAGGTTTTCCCCCTCATCTTACTCTACTTGATTGGGATGACAAGGGCTAACCAAAAAACAACCGACTAGAGTAGGTGACACTAGTTAGTGTGCAAGTGTTGTGCTTTCACCAAGGTTCACTTTGAAGAGTACGTATTTTTTTCGACGTATCATGGACTAAGAGTAACAAGTTTTACATATGGAGGAAAGATAATTGATAACCAAGTAGTGATATTTGTACAAGGCTTCTTGTACTTTACCCATATTGTTTCAAGTGCCATACATGGTTTCATGTGAAACTAACCTACGAACGAAACAAGTGAACTAACAAAAAACAAAGCAAAGAAAGAAAAAAAGAAAAAGTGAAAGAAGAACAGGTAAGAAAGCAAGCAAGAAGACAAACAAACAAACAAAGCAAGTAAGCAAGCATGCATGCAAGAAAACTAACTGAAAGAAAACACTACTCGTACTCCCAAACTAACAATGCATGGGCCTGATCATGTGAAGTGATATTTCCAATGCAGCCACCGCTGCATTGGTTGACCCATGTTGGTGAGGGCTTGGTCCACGATCAACCTAATTGTCTGAACCAACAAGCAAGAAAGATATAACAATGAAGACAACCACACTTTGTGTTTCAAAGCGCCCACAGGACATAATTGAGTACAAGTGCATGACGAGGAGTCCATGGACTTACTATGGTGTTGTGCGACACTACATGCAACTTTGAAGCATAAGCAACGCTCATGACTGTGGCATGCAAGCAAACGAAAGAAACAAAGATAAGTTATGTCTTGCACAAGTGCTTGCAATGTAAGATTCCTCTAATGCATGAGTGGTGGGATTATATAGCTTGAGTGGAGGAAGCATGAACTGTGTGTAAGATTGATCATCAATGCATACAGGTGAGTGATGAGGAGGCTTGGGTGATTGAACAGTTTCTTGATCAGAAGTGAGACTAACCCCGAGAGAGTGAGGAACTAACACAAACCATCAGCTTAGGTTGAACTGCCTCAATAGTCTTGGTTGTTTCAACTTCATCATCAGATAGATCATAATAAACCGGTGGCTTCGAAATATCAACTGCGATAGAGTCATGATCGTGATCAAATATGGGAGTAAATAGATCATGATAGCCATGATCACAAAAATTAATGATTTCATTGGCATACTCATGATTAGATGAATAAAACAGAGGGGTAGATTAAAAGTGAACAAAGTCATCCTCTGTGTTTCTGGAAAAGATAGATGAGATATCAAGTGGATTTTCAAACAATAACTTATCCTCTCCATTGTCGAGTGATGGACCAACATCTGGCGTGTCCTGCAAGTGCTCAAAAATGGATGCATCCATTGATGGAGATACACATGAAAAATCATGGATGGGAGGTTCACCAAATATGTCAAGAAAGAACAAAGGAGGCTCGAACAGAAGGGAGTCATCCTTCACCGATTGTTGATGTTCAATCTCCCACTCATACTCTTCATGATTGACAGCGCATGTTTTTTTTGCATCACCAACTTGGTGAGTGGCTTCTTCTTCATTCACAATAAGTGTAGAGTCTGGAATGGAAGAACACAAGACAGTGTCATCTAAAGGAATAACCGAGTGTGAAGATGGAGGTTGTGGAATAGTATGCATATGAGAACTCGATGGACTCAAAACCAAATCTACATGAAAATTAACTAAAGTGATGTTAGGAGGATGTGAAAGATGAACTGGTATGTGAGCTTGATCGTCAACATCACTCGGAAGTGGTGGGAATGTTGGATGAGGGGATGGAGGATAGTCAATCGTGACAGTGACTGCATATGCATGAGATTGTGTGGCCCCATCAATGAATAATTTTGAGCGAGGCTTGATTTCAAACTTATTCTTGGGATAGGATACTTGAATCAGTCCCAAAGATAGGAAAAATTCATCTGGCTCCTTGGAGCTTGAAACTACAAGTCACAAAAGTGCTACCAAAAATCCATGACAGATTCATGTGGAGCCCTCCTTTGCTGTAGTAGTTTTTGGTCAAGATGGTCTGGATCAAAATGATATAAAGTTTCTTCAATGAGATCACAAAAGTGCTCAAGTGAGTGCACACTATCAGCCGATAGGTTGAACATCCATCGAAGTGGAGTTTCGCAAAGTTTGTATGCAAGCAACAAGTTGGCATGTTTCTCAGAACACCCATCTTCCTCATGAAGCATGGAAAGAAAGTCATGTAAGTACTTAGGCCAAGAAACTTTGCCTTCACCATCACACATGTAATTGGACAAGTGATCGAAAAACTCCCTCGTGATGGTGACATGTTCATGATTCGAAAAACATCACGGAGGGAGAAGAGTACAAGAATCCATGAAAGATATGCCAACGTTAAAAACAAGATGAGAGGACATAACTTTTCATCTGGCCCTCCTTCTAGCACTAGAAATGTTGATGGTGCTAGACCCACTAACATGTCAGGGGATCTCCCTAGTTAGAAGTCCCAATTAGACCTCAGACCTTTTGGTGTATGAGTCCCAGTAGTTGGTCATATGGTAATGCCTTGACCGTGATCTCACAGTGCGGCAAGTAAGATAACTCTGTTGATAGCAAGGGTGTGACAGTTGCAAAAAGTCAAGGAAGGTGCATGAGAGGTTCTAACACATGGGGTTTGAGATGAGTGCACCCCTTGGAAACCTATAATACTATTTGTCTTGGAAGGGAATGCACGAGAAAATATACATCACAACTTGGAAGGCAAGTTAACAAGAAATCCAAAGTGATGGTTAAACCAATAACACATTTAAGAAAGATTCATAGATACTGATACAGATTAATCCATACATGCATGCGTAAGAAAACCAATACATATATCATTTACAGTAAGCCAGATAGCATAGAATACAGTACAACATATGCATGAAACGTGATGTCTCTTATTATATAAAGAAGTGTAAGTTCCATTCATAAAATACATCCATGTACAACCACTAGTTCCAATAGTGGAACATTACTACCACATCCGCCTGCTCCTCAAAAGAGATGTGCTAGCTCTACACAGTGGAGAAGCCAACGCTCATGACAATACTGTCCAAGCTCTCTCCAACATAGTCTTATCGAAAGCTTGGCTGACCAAAAGCCTTTACAATGAGTTATGAGGGACTATTAATAGCAAAGGGTGGGGTGACCCTTGACATTCCCTTTTTTGACAGTTCAACTACCATCATGACTCTTTACCTACTCTATCACTATTACATCCAACTATCACAACTCAATGACTTACACTTGACATGACTTTACATTACAATGCACATGTACCCAAGTGAAACAAAATGGCTTGAGCAAGCCAAGATAGACATCAATTTGACTTAGACAACCATGGAAGTCCAACTCCTCAACATCCTCATGTTGATCGACAGTAACATACTGATTCCAAGATCAATAGTCCTTGATGATGTCTGTGTGCTCTACAATGACATCTGCCTGAATCTTGACTCTTTCCTCCATAGTATCTGGGTACATTGTTCGGGCTCCTCTATCCAACTCATCCAAAAGCATGCACATCATTTCTTCAATGCGGCCGTACCAGCAACATACTTGTGCATGATGTCTGCACTGATGGGCAAGTCTAGGTTGGTGGCAATGCGCATCAAATCGTTGATGTACGATTTAAGCTCTAGTCAGATTTGTTTCTTTGTCTTCACCTAGGTGAGAGTCCCAATGGATGGGATCGCCTATGTGCACACCACAACATCCATACTCTTGAATAGTTATGCATGGGAAGCCTGTATGCTAGTGATGAGATGTGGGAGCTCTTCATAGTTCTAGATCTGACTCTGGATACATGCTTTTAGATTGACCACATTGGCCCTCATCATCTTAGGCAAGTGAAGTGAGGCTCCATTGTATTTCATTGTCCATGTTTTCATGTCATCAACAAAGCATGAAAGTTCATCAAGATACGTGCTCTTCTAACACATTGCTGCTGCCATCTGTTGAAATGGATGACTACCTTGTGCACGGTACCAAACTTGGAGTACAACTCTCACATAACTGTGTCAAGGGACAATACTTCATCTAGGATTTCCTTCTTCAGTTCATCTTGGGTGAAAGATGTCACCAAGTCTTCTCCTTGCTTGGCCATCTGTAGTTCCTTTACCATTCACTCATTCTCAGCTATCAAAAATTGAACACTTGATCTAGTGGCTTCGGTATACACTTTGGTTGCATCGAAAAAGGTTGTGGGATGTCTATGCACATCAGTCATGATCACTCGTTCCTCAACTTGTGCAGGAGATGTATGATCCTCCAGAGTTGACACTCTACGAGACTGCACAACTCTATGTTGAGATGTGTCGAATGAGATGTTGTGAATCTCTCATTTTGGCTGATCACCAATGATCTCAGTGCCTCCTTGGTCGCTCGAGACTTTCTCATCATCTTGATGTAGTGAAGTGGGTAAGTCGACCTCTTGGTGATGAGGCATAAGGTCAGTGTCCTGTTCCAACTCCTACTGCTCCATGCCTGCATCCAACTATTTAAGTGCTTGTTCTATCTCATGAGGGAATTCTTTCTCCTGCAATGGTTCACCCTGTCTACTGATGCCAGCTGATCTGATAAGTCCACTACCTGTACAGACACTATTTCATCTGTTTGCACATGTTACACCCCATATTGTGCCTGTTTCTTTTGTGCTTCACTCTCCTATTTGCACAAATCTTGTTCCTTCAGGAGTTGCTCCTTCAGCTCATGCAACTCCTTCTCTGTCTCTTCCATTCTTCTATTGTCCCTCTTCCTTCACACAATTTTCCTATCACATTGGTTCCTATTTGGATCTATAGTCATAGATGCTTTCTCTACTAATGGATCTGCTTGAAACTTGCAGCTTTGCTCTTCCTCCATGTGATCGACAAACTTCCTCTTGCCTTTGTCACGCATTAGTATGCTTGCCTCTACTTCTACTACTGGTGTTGGTGCTCGTGCTCTCCAGGATTGCTACTTCATGTTTCTTCGCCAAGCACTTTACAATGAAGTCGACCTATTCATTGGATTTGCAGAAACTATAGCAATATCTCCATGGGTCCTCCTCGGACAAATGAAATGCACCATGGATCTAGTTGAACTGAACTCTTATGTAGTGACCTTTCACAATGCAATGTGAGTTATACATATTGTAACTTCAGAGGTTAAGTGGGTACTTCTTCATCTGTTCTACTTCAACATCCACTTGCTTGATACTCTATATCTAATATAACCCAATCCACAAAGGAAGAGCGGGACAAGGTGCCTTCTTCTTCTAATGCAGTCCAGCTGTCAACCCTTCCGAGATGTGATATTCTACTTCTTACATGATGAGTATGTCCAAGGAAAAATTTGGTAAAACATGCGAAGGCTTCTCTACACTAAACATTCGGATGAAGGTATCGGACAGTGATGCATACCAATCAATAATGGCTAACAATGCTTCCATTGCTTCCTTCGACATGCAAGGAGGATCATGTTCGAATATCATCTTGTAAATTGGGTTAACAAAATGATCAAACAACTGTGTGATTACCCTTCTGAAGCTTCATTCGGACAACAAATTAAGATATGTGTTCACAACAGTCTTTGCTGGTGCCAACTACATGAACACTAAATCCTATTAGGCGTAGATTACATCTAAGATGTAGGTGGACATGTAAATAACTGCATGCATAACTCTTGGTGACTTTCGAGCCTTCACTACCTGCTCCTTCAGCTAATGAGCCAACATGCCAGACTAGTTACATGGGTTTCCTTCTTTAGCTAGTTGGTCTACTGTGATCAACTGACTCTGTGGGAAGGTTTCTGTGCTTTCTTGGCCAAACACTCGACATTCAAATATGACCAAGTACTGATACACCTTTTGTATTATCTTTGTCTTATAGATCTGGTTGGGTGTCAACTTGAATCTAGTCAACTACTTTACCTAGTTCTTCAGAATGTCTCTGGAGTTAGCACTACTATTGGGTAAGCTAAAGGGAGTCTTCATGATAGTCACAGGCTCTAGCATATGATACATCTCATCATAGTCTCATGCCCAGAAGGTTGCAAGCTTTGTCCCACTGACACTACTCAAGGTTATTGTCTCGAGATCAGTGTGAGAGACAATCCAATGTATCATGTCTGTGCATGGGAATATGGGGTATCTACATGCAATCTGATACAGGCTGGACTTGTCAATATTCACATACACCTGACGGTCTTTGGGGTCTTCCATAAAAGTGCCTACAAATGCTTTATTGACCTCTTACCACTTCAGCTTGATGTCCTTGTCTAGAAACAACTTTGTATCTTCATAGATCGTTAGACTAGAGGACACTCACTCAACTGCTGCTTCAGCTACCTTTCTGTCAGTGTCTTGTAATCCTGCTCTCCTGGAAGCCATTGATCTGGTACTGCTAAGAAGTAGATGAACACCTAAAACATCTGGAGATAAGTAACATGCATGGCAGGAAATCTGTTAGTGAAAACCAAAGCAAATCCATGGAATGACATAGCACATACCTGGGGAACTAATAGCCAAGATTGTGCAATTCCTTCTGGGAGGGTGAGTGACTGGCTACCAGAATTGTGCAAAAGGTAGTCTGGGCTATCTGGGAGGCAAGATTGGCTACTGGATTTGCACAATACACAATCTAGATTGGTTGTTGGCTGTTGGGATTGCACAACACGTAATTCTAGTTGGGAGTGACTGCAGACTCAGGGACTCCAATGCGAAGTTTTCTAGGCCAGTAGTCACTGTCTCTCAGAAATGTGAAAAACAGTCCTTGCAGACAGTGGCTGGGAAGAAATGAACATTTTTGAAGAGGAAGACAGAGCCTTCCATCCCCAGATTGCGCAATGTTGTCTCAGTGAAGCCAGAGTCCGAGCCAAGGTTGGTCTGACTCGCCAATGGGAAACTAAAAGAAAATATGAAAGTGAATGCATGGTGAAACTAAGTGAAAGAAGAAGTGATTTACAGTGCATGCAAATGTGAATGAAATATTCAGTAAATGGATCAACATGCATGTGGGTGAAGCGAGTTGCCCAATCGATGACTGTTCATGCAAAATAGTTTCATGCATTCGACAACAGTGAGATAGCAAAGAAAACTGAAGCAGTGCTAGGACAAGCCAGTATACGTGTAAACTGCAGCAAATGTTCAAAGAAATTAGGCAAACAACACTCACATAAGTGAAAACCTAAAAATCGACCCTGTGGATAGCTGAGTTGGATATTTCGAAGTGTCCTGGATGCGATGTGGGATGTTAGAGCTCCAAGATTGATGTGAAAGATGATCTTTGATGTGTCGAATAAATAATTTTTGAGCTCATGGTGCCCATGCCACAAATCTAGGAGAAAACGACACTTGGAGGAATGTTTCTAAAGCAACTTCGCATGTAACATCCAACTGCTAAAAATAGCTCCCTGAATCATGGGATGCCTTTTGCATGTTTCCTTTTTCTATTCTAGGAAAAGGTAAGCCATGCACGCAAGTCAAGTTTCCTTTATCCCAGGTGTAACTGGTAAACCAAACTGCTCATGCATGAAGCTACCCAACTGCTGGAAGGAAATGCAAATTTCTGGTTGGGAACTGGGCTGACTATCTAAGGGATTTGCACAATTTTTGGGTAGAGCGAATGACTACTGCCCACATTTGCGCAAATTCTAGGCTGAGTAGCCCTGTTGGAGAAAATTTTGCAATTTTCACTGTGAGGGTTGACTGGTAGAATTACGCAATTCTGGAGCCCAGCAGGCTGCCAGACATGATTACACAATTTCTAGAGGGAAGGCTAGTTTCCCTCTAGAAATGCACAATTTCTTGGGGTAGCTGGTCAACCTGTAGGTAGACCATGTCTTAGTGAACAACCTATGAGGGGAATGCATCAAGATGTGATCGACAAGTTGCCTTTGTGCAAGAAAACATTGAAGCTTGTGTACTTGACGAAGCAAGACAAGGCACTGTGAAAATCTGGTAGGGAGGCTCCAAAATTAAGCTAAGGAAAAATTTTGGAGGGTGGTTGTAGGCGCTACAACGCACACCTTGGACTGGATGGGCATAATTTGTTGGCCATGCAGAAATGTTGATTACATATTTGTTCTTCATGATTATTGTCTATGTGCTTGTTGTGTATGCATGGCGGTGGTCATGGTTATAGTTATGTCTCCATGTGAAAGATGATGGTGTTGTTGTTGGATGTGGTCATCATGAGTGTATGTTGGTTATGCACTTGTTAGGCATGTTAGTGTCTGTACATAACTATGCATACATTGACATGGTTATAGTTGTCGTGCATGAGATAATGGTATGTGGTTGGCATGGTCATGTATTGATAATTGTATAATGGTTGAATTGATGATTATATGTTGATATGATTATGTTTATACATGCATTTCACTAATCTGGTTGATCTTATAGATGAGATATCCCCCCCTAAACTATACTGAAGTACGTTGATTATGTTATTTTTTCGTTTAAGCTAACATGGTATACTTGCAAGAAGAAGATCAAAGATAACTATAAAGATGGTAGACTAAAGTTCATGAGACTCTCCCTACGGATAAAATGAGAAACATGGTGGTGGGAACTCTTTTGACTCAATAGACACAATGAGAAGTTTGAAGGCAGAAATAAGAAGTTGCAAAGAAAATAATGACAGAATCATTGAGGCATAAGAGACACAAGAATAATTTAATGCAGTAATACTTCAAAGCTTGTTAGAATTGCAGAGATAGGGAATGCTTAGGCTCAGCCATGGGCAGGAGGATAGGACGAATGGATCATATGATAGTAGGTCTCATGGTGACCACAGGTCGGATAGGGATGACACCATTAAATATAGCAGGTTCTTGCATACACCATATATGAGAGGTGGTGGAAACATGTTCTATTCTAGTTCTGGTTCTGATAGGTACCATGATCATCATCATTATAATCTTTATAGGAGGAGTGATAGGGGATATTTTCTAGATGAGTTCAAGAAATCAAAGACACATACCTTTGATGGATATTTGAAGAAGCCAGAGGATGAAAAAGTATGGCTACTTGGGATAAAGAAGTTCTTTGAGCTGCATGATTACACAAAGAACATGAAGGCCATAATAGCTATCTTCAATCTAAAAGTGAAATAATACATTTAATGGGAAGACATGAAGTGGGTTAGAGACATCAGGACATAGGAGTTGAGTTGGCATGAATTCAAGAGACTCTTTAGGAATAAATATGTCAAATAGGTATTATGATAAAAAATCCAAGGAATTCTATGAGCTAAATATGGGGTCGATGATGGATGAGGAGTATACGACCAAGTTCCTATAGTTGTTGAGGTATGTACTGTATCTTAAAGATGGAAAAGCCAAATTTCATAGATTTATCAGTGGATTTTCATTAGAATTTAGAGATCTGATTGAGTATGATGAGCCTCAGTCACTTGAGGAGGTCATTGGAAAATTGAAGCATTTTTATGAGCAACCAAAGCATAATACATAATCCTAGCAAGTTTGGAAAGGGAGAGACAAAGCTAAAGATAAATGGGAGCTGAAAAACACACGAGCTCAAAATGTAGGAGGGAAACAAAATGTTGCACCTTACAAGAAGTTTAATGGGTCATAACATGGAGGGAAGTAGAATAAAGGTGATGGTAAATGACAATTACAGTGTTGAATATGTGGAAAGAAGCATATCAAGAGAGATTTTCCACAAAATTAGGGTGGTAGGCCTTAGTTTTAAAGTGCACAGGAAGCACAAACAATTGGGGATGTTAGGCAGAGCATTCTACATATCTGTTCAGCACGGGATTGTAGGTTTTAACCATGTACAAAATTTACCTGTAAATGAATTATAAAAACAGAAAATAAACATTGATGTGAATATAAAACAAATACACAGATTTCCCCTAAATCCCAAAATCAGGACTACTAGATTTATTTTTCATTATTCTCCTTTCAATGTTACAATACATATATATACATGTTTAAGCATTCATAAACGCCAATCCATTAACCCTAGATTAGAACATAACCCTAGTTCCCTTGAAAGGATATACAAAATACCATGGGCATAAAACCATCATGCCCAAAACCATGTGCAAAACCCATTCACAAAACCATATGTGGGTCCGCCCAACTATTATAGGGTCCAAAAAAATATTCCAAGGGCGTTGCCTCAGACCCCATACAAGGGGGCTACTACCCCCTAAAACCCCTAGACAAGGGGAGGAAGTCCCCACTGGGACCCCCCTGCTACGCCAAGTGCAACAAATAGGGGGGGGGCTATCACCCCCCCTATGACCCCCTTGCGCATGTGACTAGTTATGGAAAGAATATAAAACACACCCAACAGGGTAACAAGCACACAGATCACTAACAATCTATTATCGAGATGAATGATATGCTTTGTGATCAAGTTGTTTTATTTTTGATTGAGACAAGATCTAATTATAGTTATGTTAGTCCTGACCTGGTTGATAACTGTGGTTTGAATAAAGAGGTGCATGCATAATCTTGGTTAGTGAGCTGGCTATAGGTACAGAGAAGAGAGTTCATGATTGGGTAAGGTATTGTGCATTCGAGTTGAATGGTATGCCTAACTCAACACATTTGAATGTATTTCCATTGGCTTCATACAGTATTCTTTTGGATATGGACTATTTTTATCTCCACAAGACTAAGGTGGACTCCTATGACAAAGCTATTCAATCCTTAGATGAAAATCAAGAACATATAATTTTGCAAAGTAAGAAGAAAGATACATCAGTTAGAATGGTGACAACTATGCAGGAAAAGCGTAGTCACATAAAATGGTGTGTGTTATTTGTAGTACATATTTATAGTGATAAAGGTAAGAATGTTGAGGATGAAGAAGTTATGACGAGGTACCTAATCTTGTAGTAGTTTCAAGATGTGGTTCTAGTAGATATTTCAGAGTTGTTGGCTCACAGAGAAGTGGACTTCTCTATTGATTTGGTACTAGGCGTAGCAACAACGTCAAAGGAACCATACAATATGAGCACACTAGAGTTAGAATAGTTCAAGTTGTAGTTGAATGAAATGCTTGACAAGGGATACATTAGGCCAAGTTTATCACCTTGGGGTGCATCAGTGTTGTTCTTGAAGAAGAAGGATGATACTCTCAAGTTATGCATTTATTATAGGTAGTTGAACAAGGTGACTATCAAGGACATGTATTTGTTGTTGAGGATTGATGACTTCAACAAATTGAAGGTAACAACAATGCTCTCGAAGATTGACTTGAGATCTAGATATCATCAGGTATGCATTAAAGAAGTGGACATCTACAAGGCTACTTTCCAGACCAGGTTTGGGCATTATGAGTTTATTTTAGTCCCATTTGGTTTCACTAATGCTCCAAGTACTTTCATGTTCTTGATGAATAATGTGTTGTTTCCTTATCTGGACAAGTTTTTCATTGTGCTCATTGATGACATCTTGATATATTCTAAGAATGAGTAAGAGCATGCCAAGCTCTTAGTAGCAATAATAAGCTGGTTGAGAGAGCGTCATTTGTATACTAAGATCAGTAAGTGCAGTTTCTTTCAGACATAGGTACATTACTTGGGACATGTTGTCTCCAAGGGAGGCATAATAGTGGATCCAGAAGAGATAAGAGCTATCGTGGAATGGGAATATCCTTGGAATGTGGATAAGGTAAGATCATTTATGGGGATATGAGGTTATTACAGGAGGTTCATCAGGAACTTTTCTCATATTTCATATCCTATTACGTCACTGCAGAGATAAGATCATAAATTTCAATGGACAAAGGAATGTGCAACAAATTTTGAATAGTTGAAGTAGTTGTTGACAAATGCTCTAGTGCTAAATATTATAGATCTAAGCAAAGAGTTTGTGTTGTGTAAAAATTACTACAAGAGAGGACTTGGTGGAGTCTCGATGCAGGAAGGAAAGGTAATATGCTATGAGCCACAAGGACTAAATTAGCTTGAGAAGAATTATCTGACACATGATCTTGAGTTCACAATGTGTTGGGTCTAAAAAGTGGATGCAAATTACAGTTTTATTTACTATCAAACTAGGTAAGTAAAACTTCGAGGATCATCCAATATATATGGACTTAGAGACAAAATCAAATAAGCTAGGTGAAGAAATGCCAAAGCTCCCTTACAGGAGGTCATTCATTGGGATCTTCGACACCTATTTAGTCATTTAATCAAAATGAAATCTAAAGACATTGTGACAAGTGTAAGAAATATTAAAGCTCCCTTACAGGAGACTGTTCATTAATATTTCTAATCATATAAATCAACAAACTATTTAAACTAATGAAATTAAAACACTTAAACCTAATTCTGATTGATTGCATGAGATATTAAAGCTCTCTTATAAGAGACTATTAATTTATATCTCAAGAATATGAATTAGAAACTTAAACTAATGAAATCAAACATTAAATAACAAATCATATTCATTGAAAGAAACATTAATACTTTCTTACAAAAGGTCATTTTTTAATATTTCAAACATATGAACCAATAATTTAATCTAATGAAATTCACAAACAAACATAAAATGAAAGTTTACCAAAACAAAATGAGCATGCAAGTGGGGCAATGGGGGCCCTCCATAGCTCCACAAGCACACCTAGAAAGAAGTCAAATGTAGAAGAAAATTCAATCCACTTTATTTATCATCGATCGCAAATTGCAATTAGAAGCTCCAAGTTCTACATTCCAAGAGGTCCTAAACTCTGCATTACAATGATTCTAAAATCTAAAAACACAAATGAAGGACTAAGTTTCTAAATTCTAAACATTAAGATTACAAATGAAGGAGATAACACTCCTATTTATACAAAAGTTATGATAACAAACTCATAAATGTGGATCCACTATTCCCTCTTCAAATCCACATATCTCTCAACCAATGGCGACACATATCCCTATCATAATTTATCTTCTCCATGAGGTCCATGATCTTAACCATGAGGTCCATGATCTCCTCAAATTCGAATTTGAACATAGAGTGCCACATAAGGGTGCCTTAGAAGCTTGCTTTGTACCTACACATGTCAAAAAACGCATTCTAATTGTTAGGTATAAGTATATGGATATTATTTTCTAAAGTTTAACCACAAATCCACTTAAAAGTACTAAGAACTAATAACGTTTTGGAAAACACAATGGTAACCCATTTAAGGATGAAAGTGAAGTTGATGTGGTGACATGGTGGTGTAGTATAGGTGAGAAAATGTGTGAATGGAGTGAAAGTGGATGTATTTTAAGGATAATTCTTAGGCCCAACATACCCCCAAACTGAAGGTATTGCATGTCTTCATGCAATCTATTACATTACTTTTTGATACTTCAGCTTTGGCTTAAACTTTGCATGATATCATTTACTTAACTTTTGCAAAGTGTTTTTGATGAATTACAACTTGGTTGGTTCTTGTGTTTCAACCATATTTTGTTTGTTGCATTCAATTTTAATGTATGAACTTTGCATAATGATAATTCTATTTTTATTGCAAAGTATTTTGTTGGAATGCATCATGGTTGGTTCTTGTGTAACAACCATGATTGTGTTGCATACAATTAGCTTTTAAGTATTTTTTTACAAAACCATTTATATGCTGATGTACTAGTGAATATATTTTGAAAGTATGTGGGATTTAGAATGTGATATATGAATATGGAAAAATATGAAGGTGACAAAGTATGAATTTAAATGTACCGCCCAACCCCCCCCCAAAAAAAAAAAAAAACTCATGGTTTTGGCAATTTTGCAAAATGAGGAAAGGAATTTTTTTTACTTTTATTTTTTTCCAGAAATTATCATTCTAGTTTTTCAAGGAATTAAATGGTTAATAGTTAGAAAATATCTTACCTCAACTTACCCTTTCAAAAATGGATGAGATTTGTGCATGTGTGGCTGCAAAATTCTGATCATAGTCTTCTTCACTTGGCTGTGAAAATGGTGGATGAAGTCGAAAAAGTGAATCTTTTATTGTTGTTGCATCTTCTGCTAAATCTGTTGTTGTTTCTTCTGTTGAATGTTCGGAATCTACTACTGAATGTGGCTGAAAATGTATAAGGCTTGGAAGGTATACAAAATTTAGAATTTAAACTTCCCCCCAGCCTTATTTCTGGACTTGTCCTCAAGTCATTTGCATAAAAAATTACAAAGTAATGAAAGTTATTTTTCTTTGTCTACTAGAAAATGATTGGTCTTCAAGTCTTCAACGGAACTAGCTCAGTGGCACAATAATTGTCATGTGAATAAACGTTTCATTGTCGAACATAACAAGAAATTGTTAACTTAGTGGCCTTTGATGGATGCCACTAGTCAACATGAGAGCTCCCATCTTTGATGTGGATGAGAGTCAAGATGCCCCGAATACATCTTTCTAAGTATGAATGAATTTTTTGTTGTCGAATACTGAGAAGATCCAACAAATAAGGGACGTTAATATATTTCATTGTTTATCGACATTATAGCTTTCCATTAAGGTATGCAAGCTTCAAGGTGTTTTTAGAAAAATATTTAGACTCAAGGACTATGGACTCAATGGTGTATGGAAGCAAGGTTTTATTTGCAGGGTAGGAAAAAGGAAACTGACAATGTGTTGCGCCAAAGTGGAACAAAAAGCTTGTAAATAAGCTTCATTGCTTTTATTGGTGAGTTAGTATTGAAGAAAATGTAGTGAAGTGTATGTGGATAATGAGAAATGGATAATGACTTTTGCTGGGAAAGAGTGAATTATGGCATGAAAATCCTCAAAAATAGCAAATCTGCTCATTAATTCTGGAATTTCTGCTAAAAGAGATGAGTTTGACTAGCCTTGACTAGCCATCTGTAGACTTCAAATTTAATAGTGGATAGGTATTTCACCATCATTGGAAATTTATGAACAAACCCCAGATCTTTGAATTTTCTTATCTGTCATGCAACATGTTAAACCATTAAGTTACTATAGGAAGTTGCAAGAACTTGTAATTTTTTGGAAATTTTGTTTATGATCACAGACTTGTTCTTTAGAATTTCTCATGAAATTAGTGTTTCGAAGACCAATTTTTAGAATTTCTCATGAAATTAGTGTTCAAAAACCAATTGTGCACACAACTAGTTTCTTTAATGATCAGTTCATCATCCGAAATCTGCAAAAAAAAAGAAAAAAAAAATTGACTTAAAAAACATTAGTGTGTTCAAAAAGGAATGGCCAATTCCTTGTTGATTCTTACGCAAAAATTAATTCCAAATGAAATCGATTAAGGAAAATCAAAAGCATAATTTTACTCCATTTCATGATGTTGATAATAGTCCATTTTTAATAAATATCCATGAAAAATAACTCAACTATTGTTTTGATTTATTTATTATTTTTTAATTGTTTTGGTGTTTTTTTAAACATAAAATCTATTAATATATATTAAAATAAATCTATTATATAACATTCATTTGATGCATTATTTGTGTAATTCATGTAAGTAAATCACAATCTATAACATCAAACATCAGCACAATATTGTTACTAGATGTTGCTAAATGTCACGCTAATTCCCAGTAGGCTTGGCCAATTTGTGTGTCTTCATAGTTGAGGGATACCACTTTGGCTAACAACAAACATTGATATCATAACCGGGAGCATGCTCACAAGACTACTTGAGATAACAAAATTTTGGGAAATCTTTGCGGCATTCAATTCTTTGACAGTTAAGGCTCACCAGTGCGGTAACATTTGTTGTCAATTTCAACAAAATCAGAATTGGTAAGACAGTAAGCATTTTGATATCCATTATCTTTTTTGCCATTTTCTTCAGTAGATCGAGAGTCATAGTTCGCCATTCCTGAAGGTGATGTTAAATCATTGGCATGTGTTTAAATAAATAATCTTCCCATGTTTCTATGAATGTTTGATGCAGAGGTTAAGGTGCGGTTGAAGATTTAGTTGGAGTAGCAGATGCCAAGATCGATATCTTTTCTAATTAGTAGCTACAAAAAATCTGCATGAAATCATAAAATCATAAAATCCCTCAAATTGTGCCACAAAATCTGTATGCAATCATGAAATCGCTAAAAATGGATCAACCAAAAGCAAATCAAATCAAAACTTTAGGACTGAAACGAGATTGCGTAGTGAAAGTGCAGATGTAGCGGATAGGTGAGTCGAGATAGTGGAATGAGGAAGAAATAGATAAGCTAATCATAAGGATAGAGCGGTAGTGACTCAAGTAACAGACCAAATGAAGGAGCTTGTTCCACGGAACCTAATTTAGCTCGCCCAATTTGGCAAAAATCATTTACTTAATTCAACAAACAGAAAACAGCAAGAAGAGTTTAATTTATAATCTTTTCTTCATGTCCATGACATCTCAACACCCTTTAGGAATGGCCCTTCAGTTATGAGTGCTCTTATGCAATCACCGTCAAAAGTTGGTTTCACACGCAGATGAATCACTGGGTTGCACGCTAGCATTCCCGATAAATCTGACGTGATATTGGAATTCTTACTGAGTGTGGGAACCTAATAATCCTTTACAACTCAAGTTCGATAGTTCACTAGCTGGAACAAGTTCCACAGATTAGTCAAGCACGTTCACAAAAAACGTTCACTCAATCATGAATGAAAGGGTCCTGAAGAACCACGATTTTCTCTAAAACCGTTAGGAATCCAATGAAACAATTTTTGGGTTATGTAATCTATTTCGTTTTGGAAAAAAAACCCATGTCTTCGTTTTTCTTGATTTGTTTTAGTTTGATAAAAAAACATGTTTCAAAATGACGTGTAAAAGTTGTTGCATCTTTTGGCAATGCTGTAACAAAATCAAATCAGTTAGCTCATGACTCAATTCCAAACCCATAAATTCTTCTATAAATTGTGATCTGTGTGGGAAGGAATCAGTTCATGGTCCCATGAAATGCCACTCTGAAACCCATCGAGATAGCAGTGATGCCCATATGGAAGAGTCATAGCAAAATGAGACATAATATTGATAAGAAAGTGAGAATGATGTTAAGGTTGAGGTTGACCATCGAAACGGGAAATCAAGTAGGATTGACAATTGGATGAAGGGAAAGGGAACCAAGAGACCCAGCTATGCAACCCAACATGGCACACTTTGTTCACAATTAAGATAAAATGCAAAGAAGGATCTCATTATTACAAAAATTATGAGTTCCAAAAATTCAGAAGCCGAGAACAAAGTAAATGTAGAGAAGTTTCAACCTCCTGTTTGAATTGTTTATATGAAAACTTGGTTTTCTTGAAGAAATTGTTCCAACGCATACAAGACCTAGCCTAAGAGAAAATATGTTTTTTTTATTTATGAAATGAGTAAACTATAGATTTCATTTTTAAATTTGAAATCGAAAATAAACGAATTTAAAAAAATAATGGTTTTGATTTCTTATAATGTTGTAGTTTTAATGATTTGTGCAATTTCCAAGCAAGAGATTTTTATATTATTTTTTAAAATAAATCAATAGATTTTCTAATCTTCCTGATCGCTTGAAGTGCAGGAAGATAGCATATTAATCTATTGATTTTCCTTTTTAATTTTTTTAGCATGGATGAAGTGGCTCTTACTAAATTATTCATGGGAAATGTTGATGATTTTTTTTATTATTTTTATTTTTTTGAAAACAAGACTAAAAGAAAACTCTATGAGATCTCATTTTCTTTTTCTAATATATTCTACCTTAACTTGAAAAACTTTTTTTATTTATTTCCTAGGTAAAAGAATGTTTCCAATGAAGCCACCTATGGACTAAGGATTCGAAAATTCTCACATCAAGATTTAAAATTTTTACCTTCTTATTTGCAAGAATTGGAGTAACTTGTTTGATCCTTGGATTTGGTGCAAGGTTCTTTTGAAGCCAATCTTTGATATTGTTCTTTCTCTCCAAAAAGTACTTGTTTAACATCTTCAAATTTCTCATCCGTAGATGGATTAGTAAGAAATGGGGGGTTTAAAAAGACTGAATTTGAAACTAAGTATGAAAAAAAAATGCTCAAACTTGAACTCCATTATGAAGATCCTGCTATCACCAGGTTTCACAACTTAGTCCATAAAAAGAAATTGCAATAAAAATAACTTCCTAATTTTATCTCCAAATGATCCTCCCCGGCAACGACAGCAAAATGTTGGGTCTAAAATGTGGATGCAAATTAGAGTTTCATTTACTATCAATTCAGGTAAGTAAAACTTCGAGGATCATCCAATATATATGAACTTAGAGACAATCTAAACTAAGCTAGGTGAAGAAATGCCAAAGCTCCCTTATAGGAGGTCTTTCATTGGGATCTCCAGCAACTATTTAGTCATTTAATCAAAATGAAATCTAAAGACGTTGTGACAAGTGTAAGAAATATTAAATCTCCCTTACAGGAGACTGCTCATTAATATTTCTAATCATCTTAATCAAAAAACTATTTAAACTAATGAAATTAAAGCACTTAAACCTAATTTTAATTGATTGCATGAAATATTAAAGCTCTCTTACAAGAGACTATTCATTTATATCTCGAGCATATGAATCAGAAACTTAAACTAATGAAATCAATCATTAAATAACAAATTAGATTCATTGAAAGAAACATTAATACTTTCTTACGAAAGGTCATTCGTTAATATTTCAAACATATGAACCAATAGTTTAATCTAATGAAATTCGCAAACAAACATAAAATGAAAGTTTACCAAAACAAAATGAGCATGCAAGTGAGGCAATGGGGGCCCTCCATAGCTCCACAAGCACACCTAGAAAGAAGTCAAATGTAGAAGAAAATCCAATCCGCTTTATTTATCATCAATTGAAAATTGAAATTACAAGCTCTCCAAGTTCTACATTCCAAGAGGTCCTAAACTCTACATTACAATGATTCTAAAATCTAAAATTACAAATGAAGGATTAAGTTTCTAAATTCTAAAATTAATATTACAAATGAAGGAGATAACACTCCTATTTATAAAAAAGTTATGATAACAAAATCATAAATGTGGATCCACTATTCCCTCTTCAAATCCACATATTTCTCAATAAATGGTGACACATAACCCTATCCTCCATGATCTTCTCCATGAGGTCCATGATCTCCTTAAATTCGAATTTGAACATAAAGTGACACATAAGGGTGCCTTATAAGCTTCCTTTGTACCTACACATGGAAACAAACTCATTCTAATTGTTAGGTATAAGTATATGGATATTATTTTCTAAAGTTTAACCACAAATTCACTTAAAAATACTAAGAATTAATAACTTTTTGGAAAACACAATGGTAACGCATTTAATGATGAAAGTGAAGTTGATACGGTGACATCGTCATTAAATAGAGGTGAGAAAATGTGTGAATGGAGTGAAAGTGGATGTATTTTAAGGATAATTCTTAGGCCCAACACAGCGATCATCCATGCATTGAAGATCTGGAGACGTTATCTTATTAACATAAGGTTTGTACTAATGAGTGATCATAGTGGATTGAGGTATCTATTTGATCAATCATATCTAAATTCCAAACATCCTAGATGGTTGGCTACAATCAGTGACTTCGACTTTGAGATTAGGTACATCAAGGGGAAATAGAATAGGGTTGTAGATTCTCTTAGAGGGAGGATACATGTAAATCATATAAAAACTATGAGCTCTTATGGGATAGATTTACAGGATCATATTTTATAGGTAGGACAGTAGGATGATAGGTACATGGAGCTTACATACAGGTTGCAGCAGGGTACAGGTGGTAAGGATGTGGATTATTGTCTTACAACAGATGGTTTGGTCATATTTAGGGACAAGATCTATGTGTCGAATGATAGGAAGAAGATTATCTTGTGATAATTCCATGCAAAAGTGTATTAAGGTCACGCAAGATACCATAATACATTGACAATAGTGAAGAATTTTTATCATTGGATGAATCCGAGGAAAGTAGTGGCATAGTTTGTGGCTAGATGCTTGGGCTATCAAGAGGTGAAAGAAGAGTGTAAGCATCTAGGAGGTTTGATTCATTTGATTTTAATTCTAGAGTGGAAATGGGAGGTCACTTCCATGGATTTCATCATGGGTTTTTTGAGGATATCAAGACAACATGATTCCATCATGGTTATGGTTGATCGGTTGAAAAAGGTAGCACACTTCACTCCAGTGAAGTCTACTTATTCAACTAATGATGTAGCACATATCTTCATAAGAGATATAATGAGGTTGCATGGTGTTCTAAGGAATATTGTGTCAGACAGGGATGTTAAGTTCACTTCCAAGTTTTGGAAGGATTTGTTTGTAATTTTTGGGACAAAGTTGGCCTTCAACATAGATTATCATATGTAGATAGATGTACACAGAGAGAGGATCAACAAGATATTAGAGGAAATGTTAGAGATATATGTGATGCATTAGTAGAGGAGATTGGAGTAGTACCTTTCATTGGTTGAGTTTTCTTACAAAAATGGGCATCAGGAGTCACTGAAGATGATTTCATTCAAGGAAATGTATGGGTAGAGTTGTAATATTCCCATCAATTGGAGTGATCCAATGAATAGGGTGTTGATAGGACTCGACATGCTGGCTAAGATGAAACATGAAATGATGGTAATTAGGAAGAATCTAATGGTAGCACATGACATACAAAAAAGTTATGCAGATCAAAAAAATATGTTTAAGGATTTTTATGTTGGGAAAGAGGTGTACTTGTGCATCAATCCAAAGAATAGATCCTTGAGGATTCCAAATTGGAACCTTAGTTTTGTGGACCTTTCAAGATTCTTGAAAGGATTCGACCAGTAGCCTATTGACTTTCACTGCCTACGATAGTGAAATTCCATGATGTTTTCCATGTGTCATTTTTTAAGATGTGTGTTAAATATGTTGATAATGTGATTGATTGATCTGTATTGCAGGTGGAGCCAGATGGAGAATTCTAGCCAGAACCTCAGTGTATTTTATAAAGAAAGATGCTCATGTTGTGGAATCGAGTAATTAAGCAAGTTAAGATGCAGTGGAATCACTTTGGGCCCAATGAAGCTATATGGGAGATGATTGATCATATGCGGGCTATGTATCCTTCTCTATTTGCTAGTTGAGCGAATGCTTTTAGCATAAGTTTTTGTGTGATTCTTTGGTATATCTATATATGTATATAGATGTAAATGCCACCATGATTTGTTTTGTAAAGATCCAATAAGTGGTATGGGTGTCATGTTATTATGTTGTCATGTTGGTTTCCTTCTCAGTAGGTTGATCGTTGTGAACACTGCATCGAGCTAAGTTATAAAGCTCCATGGGAAGTATGTTTTGCTTTTCAATGGTATTTTTGGTGCTATGTGTCATTAAACACCAAGAATAGTGTTCCCCCAAGGGGGAGTGTTTTGTAATAGCCTTGGTAAAAAATTCCATGTAATAAAGTTAATAAAGGAAAAATAATAACCAAGGTCATGTGACACTTAATCCAATTTGAATTTTGGGAAAAACATCCTGGTGTGGGTGTTCATTTGGTTTATTATGGCTAAGAAAATTGGCAAAGGCAATGCCAAAGGATTTGGAAAGGAAAGAGCCATTAATTGGCAATTATTTATGAAAATAATGAAAATTAGGAGAAAAGGAAGGTGGAAGGTCGTAGGTTGCATGTGAGGATGAAACTGAAGGAAAATAATGGAAACTGAAGAAAATAGAGGCCTCATTGTGTTAGGATATTCTGACACATAAGAAATAGTTAAGCATAACTTGGTCTAGTGTAGAGTTAGGTAAAGTGTGTTTCTTTACTATGTACTTTTGTAACTTACAATACGACGGTCACGATATGTTCTAGACATTGAGTGATCTGACGATTCATTCTCTCCTCAGTATTTCTGACACTTGATCCATGGCTTAGTCCCTGATTGGTCCATGATATCTATTTAAAGAGAATGGACGGTCATTTGTAAGGTGACCATTCATGAGAGAAACTTATGTAAATTTTCTTTCTTTTACATCAATAAATTACCTGAAGTGGCTGCATTGGCTTAGGCCATGGACTGTTTCCCTCTTTGAGGGTTTAACCACGTCAAGAATACTGGTGTTTTGATCTATGAATTTTTTGTAAGTGGTTTCATTTGGTGTTCTATCTGAGGAGCTTACACTATAAATTCCTACATGGTGGCAGAGCTATTTCGGGATGACATTCCTTGGTGATCCAAATTTGAAGTAGGTATAATTGCATCTGACTATCATTTCTTAGATCTACTGTTTCTGACTACTTTGGGCTGAGAATACTGCTCTGTTGTGTTAGAAGCATTTGTTCTAGTGAGGAACCCCTTTCATTTCACGGGAAAAAGTTTCCAGTAGCCCTAGCTACGTCATTTTTAAGAACTGGAGGTGTACAGTCTTTATTTGTAGTTTTAGATATTCATCTCTTTATTTATTTCGGTTTATTTAGCTCTCTGTTTTTTAATACCGAATCTATAACTTTCATTTCTGTGTATGCTCTTTGCCCACGTGACTTTATGCGATCTAGGAAAAATTAGAAATAGAAAGGAAGGATTTTTCTGATGCGTATGCTCTTTTCCGTCGTGCCTTAGTGTGATATCAGAAAAGCAGAAACATTGAGGAAATTATCTAGTTTCTGATGAAAGCTAACTTCAATCCATAAGGTTTGGTTTTTTTTGTATTTCCATGTTAAGTTGTGTGGTTTCTTGTTTTGTAGGAAAAAGGGCTTTTTGAGGTAAGCATGCACCCAAAGCTTCAGTAACTACAAGAAAAAAACCCTTTCCTCTTTTGAAAAAAATACTAACATTTTAAACTAGCTCACTTGGTCGAAAGTTACTTTATGGGAATAGAGGTCTTGAGTTCAAGTCTTTCTTTTTGTTGAGCTACTTGTTCAAAAAGCACATGTAACTTATGTAAAGTTACTTTATCTAAAAATTTTCTCTCCCATTATAAAAAGTGAGTCACTTATAATTCTAAAGTCTCTTTATCTTTTATTTAAGTTACAATTTAGTGGGTAGCTCATAAAGTACCATTGTAAAAGTGACTTTCACTTATTTATAAAAGTGGGTCACATACTTTTTTTTTTGAAGTGAGCTAATTCAATTAAGTTTGGAAAGGTGGGGGGGGGGGATTTAAAAAATATATATAACATTATCATTCACTTCCGTACATTCATGCACTTCATCGACATCTTCAACAACATTTCTTTAAAAAGCCATAACTTCTTCATCCAGAAGCCGTTTTTTTCAATTGGCCTAATTTTTCGAGATATTTCCATTGGAATACTTAGTTTCAAAATCTACAGCTTCAATTTCTATTAAAACGGAAATTCCATGCTAGGTTATTCTTGATAGCACCAACTACTTCCAATGGTGGTCCTACATTGTGGATTTACTCAGAGGTAAAGGTGTTTACATAATAGCCTCAAGCCAAGAAACTAATCCTAAAGATGAATATAAGGTAGCCAAATGGAAAAATATGCAAGATCAAGCACATGGGTTGATAGGGATGTCTACTTCTCTAGACCTTATATTTCATATCGTAGAATTTGATACCCCTAATGAATCAATGAAACAACTCACTAATGTTTTTGGAATTAAAAATGAAATTAGAGCCCATCAACTCAAAAATGAGTTACTTACATTGGACCCCAATAATTTTTCCTCCATTGAATATTTTTTGTCCAAGTTCAAGACCCTTAGACTTCTCTTGGAAGGTGTTAAGGTTAAGAAAGAAGATGGTTGCCTTATCAATTCCATTCTTACTAGTTGGGACCAGCCTACTCTATGTTTTTTTCCACCTTCCATTCTACTAGAGAAGCCTTTATTTCTCATGGACAAGACTACAAGTTCCCTTCTTTGATGCCTTTTGCAATTCTTTAATAAGAGAACAAGAAAAACTCTTACATATTGGTCTTCTTAATATTGGAAACTCTTCTAAGAAAGCCTTAGCCACCCATCAACAACCAAACTCAAACAATCCTAAGAAGAAATATCCTAAAAAGAATGGTCCTAAAATAAAAAAGGGTCTTAAGCACTTTCAGTCTGAAAAAAATGAAAAATCAATTGAACAAAATGATAAGGAAAATAAAAAAAAAGAGAAGAGTATTGATAGACATTGCAACTTTCGTAATCGAGATGGCCACTTAGAATCCAAAAGCTTTAAGAAGATGGAAGCCTTTGAAGCAACAATGAAGAAGTATAACATCCATTTGGAGCATTCTTCAACTTCATCTTCAGGAATGACACTTTCTGCATGTGGTTTTCAAGCATCTTGGTGTGGTTATGCACTAAATGTATCTTATTCTTCTTATTCTCATGAGTGGCTCATTGATTCTAGAAATTCTTATCACATGGCCAAAAGCAAGGCCATGTTTTATTCTTTAAATGATTGTAACACCAAAAATACATTTGTTGGTGATGATAGATCTCTTAGTGTTGTAGGGACTGGAAGTATTCATGTAGACAATGATCAATTTAATGATGTATTCTGTATTCCAACCTTATTCTGCAACCTTCTATTTGTATATCAGATAAATCATTCAAGTGAAGGTAAAATCATTGAATTCTCACCTCATGATGTTGTAATTAAGGACCTAAGAGATCCTAAACAGATTTTAGCTATTGACATTGTTGATGATTCTACAAGGTTGTATAAGTTTAACAATTTTGGGTCATCAACTCTTCCCTCGGTATTTTTTGCTCATAATGATGAAGTGAGAAAACTTTGGCATGAGCAAATTTGTCACTTAAACTTCGCTCCACTCCAAATCTATGTAAATAAAATATGGCGACAGGTCTTCCTATGGTATCTTGCATAGATGGTGTTTTTTCTAGATGTGTACTTAGAAAACATCATTGTGATAGTTTTGAAAAACGTGCCTCATGGCACGCCTTGGCCTCTTTACAACTTGTGCATAGTGATTTATGTGGTCCACTTCTAGTTGTTTCATTGTTTGGCTACAAGTATTTCTTAACTTTCATTGATGATTTCTCCAAAGACACTTGGGTATACTTCTCAAAACTCAAGAGTGAAGTATTTAACATGTCCTTTTCCTTTAATGCCTTTGTTGAGAAAAAATCTGGACATCAAATTCTTAAGTTCAGATCTAATAATGGAGGAGAATATGTTAACAACAAATTCATCAAATTTTGCACTAAGCATGGAATTCAAATGCAACATACTATTCCATATACTCCACAACAAAATGGTGTAGCTAAAAGGAAGAATCGCACCTTAAATGAAATGGCTAACTGTATGCGTCAATCTAAAGGACTTAGTCTTAATTTTTGGGCAGAAGCAATTAAGTGTGCAAATTACATAGTAAATTGCACTCCTACTAAGGTTTTAAAGAATATCACTCCAGAAGAAGTATGGAGCTCAATTAAACAATATGTAAGTCACTTTTGTGTTTTTGGAAGTGAAGCATGGGCCCATATTCATGATGAAACGTAAAGCCTTAGAACCTAAGAGTCAAAAATGTATTTTTTTTGGATATTCTGAAGATGTAAAATAATATAGACATATTCCACTTGAGTCCAAAAATGTTATCATTAGAAGAGATCTAAAGTTTGCTGAAAATATATTGGCCTATGAGTCTATTTTTGCGGATGTGCCACCTCTCTCTATCCCTTCTACTTCTGAAAATATTTCTTCTTTAGATGATGACGGTGAGGATGAAAATCCTCCCACACCTTCTCAGGATCCTCCTTCAGCTCCTCAGCTTCCAAAATGGGCCCATGCTACTTAGGATGCAGTCGGTGCTCTTGTAGGTGATCCTACAGATCAATGACATACATGTTCTCAGTTCGATAAAGCCTCTTCTTTACTGGCTCAATCTTTAGCGAATTATGATCCTGACACCTTTGTCGAAGCTTCAGGCCATCTAGATTGGGGCGCAACTATGAATGAAGAATATCATTCATTATTGGAAAATGATACATGGGATCTTGTTCCTCTTCTAAAGGGTCAAAAACTTGTTAGATGCAAATGGGTTTATAGAACCAAGTTTGGACTAGATGGAAAAATTGATAAACATAAAGCTCGTCTGGTTGCTAAGGATTTTTGACAAGTTGAAGGAATTTACTATAATAAAACCTTCTCCCTTATTGCCAAAATGAGCTCTATCTTCCTTGTTCTTTCCCTTGCTGCCTCTTTCAAATGGGAAGTCCATCAGATGGATGTTAAATATGCCTTCTTGCATGGGGAATTACATGAAGAAACATATATGGAACAACCTCCTGGCTTTATACAAACTGACTCCAGCCTTGTATGTTGACTTAAGAAATCCCTTTATGGTCTCAAGAAAACGCCTCGGGCTTGGTATGAAAAAATTGATAGCCTTCTTTTAGATATTGGCTTTTCTAGGTGTCATTCTGACAATACTGTCTACACCAAGAAAGTGGGTAAGTGTATTATCATTCTTGTTCTTTATGTTGATGATCTTATCCTTACTGGTAGTGATCCCAACCTTATAAACCATGTGAATTCTAGCCTTAAAAAGCAATTTGAAATGACAGACTTAGGACACTTGTATTATTTTCTTGGTCTTCAAGTCTTGCAATTTCAAGAAGGTATTACGTTTTTCTAGTCCAAGTATGCCTGTGATATTCTATGCCACTTTCACATGGAAGACTATAAGTTAGCCCCTTCTGAATTTCTGTCTGGAGTCAAACTTTCAGTCACTTATACTTCCCCTGAAGCTGATGCTACCTTATATCGTCAACTTGTAAGAAAAATTTTATATCTGACCCATGCTCGTCCTGACCTTTCCTTTGATGTTGGCCTTAATGATCTGTTTATGAAAAACCCACATGAAATTCATTGGAAAGTATCCAAAAGAACACGTCGTTATCTTCAAGGTACAATTTAGTTTGGGATTCATTACAGTGTAAAAGCATCTCCTCTATTGGTTGGTTTCACTGATTTTGATTGGGTTGGTGACATTGATGATCAGAAGTCTACTGCAAGTTATGTGTTAATTCTTGGTTCTGGACCTATTACATGGGCTTGTAAACAAAGTGACATTTCTCTTTCTTCAGTAGAAGAAGAGTATCGTGGTGCCATAGAAGCTAGTAAGGAAGCCATGTGGCTTTGTCAGATCCTGTCAGAGTTTGGATTTCAGTAGCAACATTTGACTACAGTTCAGTGTGATAATCAAAGTGCCATCCAACTATGCAAAGATCCAATCCAACATCAGCACCGCAAACACATTGAACTACACATGCACTTCATCAAAAACCTCATTCATGACCATGTTCGTGAAGTGAAATATTGTTGAACCGATGATCAAGTTGTAGACATCTTTACAAAGCCTCTGACAAAGGCAAAGATTACTAAACTTTGATTTATGGTTGGAGTTTAGGAAGTTGGCACTAAGGTGGGATAGGCTCTAATGCCTCCTTCCTTCTCCTATTGTGTCATATTTGTACATCCTTCAATCCTATCCCAAGTTGTTCTTAAGGGGGGATGTTAGGATATTCTGACACATAGGAAATAGTTAAGTATAAATTGGTCTAGTGTAGAGTTAGGTAAAGTGTGTTTCTTTACTATGTACTTTTGTAACTTACAATCCAATGGTCATGATATGTTCTAGACATTAATTTATCTATGGTTCATTCTCTCCTCGGTATTACTGACACTTGATCTGTGGCTTAACACCTGATTGGTCCATGATCTCTATTTAAAGAGCATGGAGGGTCATTTGTAAGGTGACCGTTCATGAGAGAAGCTTATGTAAATTTTCTTTCTTTTACATTAATAAATTGCTTGAAGTGGCTGCATTGGCTCAGGACATGGATTCTTTCCCTCTTTGATGGTTTTAACCTCTTCAAGAATACTGGTGTATTGATCTGTGATATGTTTGTGAGTGATGTCCTTTGGTGTTCTATCTGAGGAAATTACCCTATAAATTCCTACACATTGATTAAATGGCTTATGAGGATTAGTTCATGAACTTTTTTCAGTTTAGTTTTGTAGCTCTCTCTCTTTATTGTCTCTCTCACATACTCTTGGACACTTAGAGAATTCTTGGAGAACTATAGCATTGGAGGAAAGAAGGAAAAGGAAGGAAAGGAAAGCAAGAGGATGCAAAAGATCAAGCAAGGAAGCGTAGGATCAATCAACTACAACAAGATTACTTGCAGGTATTGTGTTGCAAGTATGATTTCCTTCCTATTTTTAGCATTCATGGTACATCCATGTGTTTTATTGGTTCTCTTGTTGTCATTGGCATGGGTTTTTCTAGGTGTGAAAGTGTTCTTAAGCCTTGACTTTCCATTTATGGATAGCCATGGTGTGATGGAGTTCTCTTTTTTTGGTTAAGTTGGATCACGGGATGGATTCTAAGATGAGTGGGGTTGTCTCAGGGTTGATCACAAAGCCTAGGAATCTCGAGGTTGGATATACGGTAAAGCTTGATTGTGAATACCCTTCATTAGGCCTAGGAATCCCTTGACCAATAATGGCATGATACATGGTAATTCACATAGGGTGGTAACATCATAGTCCTAGGAATCCATTGATCGATAAAGGTGACATACATGGTAAATCTGAGAGGTTAATATGGACAAATTCCTCATTGTTTAGTGGAGAGATCAAGAGGCATCCATGTTTGTATAGGCCTAGTGAACTAGCAGGATTGTGGTAAAACTTCATTGTACTGATGAGCATTTCATGCCTAGGAATCCCTTCGTGAGATATATGGTAAAGCCTAATGATTCCCTGGTTAGTTTTGATATGATTCCCACATTCATGCTTGGAAAATGGCACGAGGTTGATAGGTTGAAACAAATATTTGATACAACCTAATCTATGGTCGAGTGGCTCATGGAAGTCCCTAACTTGGTTGTCTTATTCATTCATTAATAAGATATCCTTCTCCTTCGGTATTTCATGTGTAAATGTACTCTTTCTTATGTGGTCTTATTGATATTATATCCTTGTTATTGCTATTGGTAATATGTTGGTTATAAACATGGTTGATGACAAACTTTGATTATGTTCCTTATCATGATTGATTAGTACATGATATTTGAATGAATATATAACCTAATTGATGATAATGCAACTACTGTGATAAGGAATCAATCCTTCTTTACAAATCTCAGATAAGTATGAGACCCCTATGCACAGATTTGTGGTTGTGACCTATAGATTGCATATTTTTCATATGTTTGAAAAAAATCATGTCATGGCTAGGAGGGGTATGGTCAAGTCCTTGTACTAATGTTTGCATAGGTATCTTTAATTCATGTTTATTTAACATTTTTTGAAGTTTCATGAATTTTGGGGCAGTGGCTAGAGTCCTGGCCTTGACAGAGTGGCATGGAATATGGGGTCACTAGCGCATAACTGCCTGAAAAAGGCCACAGGGATTGGCATGCCTTGCTATGGGAGAATATGGAGGGCCTAAGCCACATGCATGGCTTGTCATGGGAGTAGCTAGGGGTCTAGCTTAGAAAAATGACAAGTTGTCTTAGGGGTTAGACACCTTTAAGGGTTCGTAAGATTGGGTTTTTCTTATCGGTTCCACTTCCTTAACTGTACATGGGGAATTGGATCACATCAAAGTAGCCTATTGTCACTAGTTTACCCCAATGGAATGGTTATCTTGGGAAAATTTTGGAGGAGGGTGTTACACTAGAGCTAGATGTATTATATATGTTACTACACCAATTATATCACACGAAGAGACAAGCCCCGCTATTATTGATCCAAGTGGAAAATGGATTCCACCCATCATATTTTCTCATGATATTTATGCATGGCATCCAACCGTGGTACTCACCCATGGTAATAAAATATATTACTCAAAGAGGCACCAAAAATGCTATAAATATTGGACCTTACCTTTCAAAAGAAAAAGAGTAATTTTCTTCACAATAAGTCCTATTCTTCACAATGTAGTAGTAAAGGTTTTATTAATTAAAAAAAAACAGATTATATCACTTTATTTTCATATGTTATGATCTATTAAATGTGTTCATTTATATCAATTTTCCTATGTATAATTTCTTGGAATATTTTATGTTCTCTTTCCTTCTCTACACTCAAGCCTCCACGATCTTCTCTAGGATCTTAACCCTCAAGATTGAAATCCATGGTATAAGTGTGAGTTATGACTCCATGGAAATGAGTGAATATTTATACTAAGGGGAAGGTATTAGTTTTCATTAGTAGAAATGGATATAGTAGTGTGTGCAACAATATCCACCATCAAAATTCGGGCCTCCAACATTACCGTTAAACTACCCAACCAACTATCATAGCAATCATCTTCGATCACACTAATAATGATGGAAAATATACCCTTATTCCATTATTATAATCGCTATCTTGAACTCATGTTGCTTCTAGTAGAGGGGATCATTTTTCTCATTATGACACTGACGAGGTAGCAAGAGATTCAATTGCAAGAAAAATAAAAAGAAAAAACTTCATTTGTGCCATTAAAAGGCTGAAGACAATGTCGTCACATTAATGCACCATTAGCTAGGAGGCCACATGCCTCCTTATAGTGGTTTCTCTTCCAACACCATCCCCTTTGTCTCCACCCGCTTTGATAACATTTTTTTTTGGCTTTTCAGAAAGTCTCTACAGAGCCTATGAAATCAACATTGGTGACAAGATGGAGTGATGGCTACAATCATCTCTCATTCTCGCCTACGTTCAGATGTCAAGAGTTTCCTCTTCCATGTTCTTGATAGTCATTGTAGTTAATCCCCTAAGAATAAATGGCCATTAGACAGACAATCAATGGATGAAATAGGAAATAGTTATAGTGGCACTTGGTCTAGTGTCTCTAATCATTTTTTGGCTTCTTTTTCGTCATATATTTTCCCAGTCTTAAGATTTCCCGAATGCACCAAATATTTATAAAGAAAATATATAGAAGATGGGATAGATGACCAAGAACAAGATCATCGTGAGTAACTTTCCACTGGTCACATTTGTTCTTTGGATATTTGGGGGAATGCTAAAGGTAGATGTTGTCACTACAACAATATTCTATTTTTCTATCCTCCTCTACAAAGGTGTTGTGACATGGAAGGATTGCTTGGATGAATTTATAGCATGGGATGCTCTTAGATGGTTTGTTGAACTTATTGTAATGGAAAGATATCTCAACAAATAACTCCTTATTTCATAGTTTAACTAGATTATTGTGAAGGTCATTGGTGGACTTGGTCTATTATATAAGCTTTCTTTTGAAATAATGGTATTGATATAATTTTATTCTCACTACTTTGTAAGTGGCGCAATGAATATCATGGAAATGTTCATTATGAGTGCTCTGACGACTCCACCTCTATTTGGGTCAATGGTTCTTTCTTTCCTTTCAAATTTTATAGGAAGCTTTATATATTATGATATTGTATTAATACATATTTTCTATAAAGCTAAATATGTACATTTGGCTCAATGGTGGGGTTATGGGTTCCTCATATCTATAGAAAATATCATTCTATGGTTGGTTCTACTTCAGAGGGATTTAGAAGAAAATATGCAATAATTAAAACAACAAATTCTCTAGTAGCAATCTTAATTGACATATCAATAAATTATGTTGCAACGCCTCCAACATATTATGCATCTTCAACAATTACAACAACAAAATTTATTGAAGTGGAATTCATAGAAACATCACACACCACTACAATAATTAAAATAGTTCTAATAATATACACCATAACTAAAACACTTTGATACTTAGCCATTTTAATAATTACAACAATTTCCACAACAATAACCTTCTTTACTGTCAACAACTACATCTACTTTTTGAATTTAGGTACTCCTCCCTTCAGTTTCAGAATCACTACAACTTGGGCTCAATCAACTCCAATACTTAGGATAAGCCCAACATTTAGAATGCCCCATCTCCTATTTATCATAGTCTCGCTTTCAAAACTTAGTTAATGACTTGAACACTTTAGGGAATCAAATATCACTCCATGGGAATTCCCCCCATAATGCTTTAGCCTCTTACTTGTGCTACTTTTCCCAAATTTAAGTTTCTTCATATAATTCAACATCACATGCTTCACACTACACAACGTCACAACTTAAAAGGTGTATTGAAGTTTTTTCTACTCATCATAGTCACTCTAGAGATGAATTCAACAAATGATTCAGCAAGGTATCCAATTCCCACTACAACTACTATGGGTGTTGCAACATGCACTACCCATGTCACCTTAGCATATTCAAAAGTAATCTATCTTGAAGTCCATTTGCTGGGACATACACTATCAGTATCTAGTTGGCCCACAAGCACTACAGGGTAATTCTATCGTTGAATCTTTGTTCATCATGGATGTGGGTTACCCACAAACCTATGGTTATGGTTCAAACATAGAAATCCCTTGTCCTTGTTGGAACTTGGAACATTGTAATCACCTGGTTATGGGCCACCCACAAATCAACAGTTATGGGTTAACCACACTAAACACTTTTATTCAAAATCACTTCATTATGGTTTAGCCACAAACCCATTGTTATGCTTTAACCACTCAAAATCATATTCTTCATTGGCTCATATTCAGTGGAAGATTCTAATACTTGATGTAATGATGACCATTTCTTCCTATGAGGCAAGGATTGATCCCAGTGGAAAGTGGTATCCACCCATGGTATTTATCCATGATGTCCACTGATGGTATTAACGTATGGTAATAAAAGGGTATAACACAAGGAGGCACCAAAAAAAATATAAATATTGGGCCTTGTAAGCTCTGCTATAAGACGACGTTTTTTCTAAGGTCAGAACAGGTTTGGTCGTGTGTTATGCTCAGAAAGGAGCCCGCAGCAGTCTATCTCCTCCTCCTCCTTCACTTTTCCTACACTCTTATAACTCCCGCTACCTCTATTTTCCTCCAATTTACCTCTAAAACGCTGTGAAATTCTATGTTATTTTGGCCCCCGAGCGCCAAGTTTGAATCGTCATATAACCACAATCACCTAACCGTGTGCTTTTCCCTGCCACCATAGCCTTTTCCTGTATGCTAAACCTCGTTTATCTCCCTTCCTTCTGATCATTTGTCGTGAGATCCGACGGAATTCGCACCTCCCACGCCCGTAAGCTGCACGCGCATTAACTCGTGGGGAAAGTGGCTTGCCACCGGTCCCAACCACCACGTGTCATAGTTATATTGGATCACGAGCCCATATACAGATACCACCCACCTCTGAAAGCAATGTGATATATACCGCTTACCACTCGTCATACCTTCTCCGCACGTTGACCCCCATGCACCTTTCTCACATGATAACTTTGGGATTTGCCACGTCCAAATCTAACGGCTCGCGACCGCACACTCCCACTGCTCCCTGATTCCTCCTACAAAACCATCTCCACTATTGATCTGCCCGATCCGACATCTAATCCTGCTCCATTGACCAGATCATTCACCCGCCATGCAATCCTCACCCCTAGCCATGCCATGCACCCAAGGGACAAAAGTGGCCATCTACCAGTACCTTGAGCAGTTAATCTACAATAACTACATCTAGCAAGAAAGGATGGCCAAAGAAGGAAAGGACAACCTCGAGCAGTTACAAGCATTTATCACTCATTGAATGTATTTTATACCACATTCCAGTTACCTTAAAGGACAACAAAGTACCATAGAATGTCAAATTCATTCATTGAAGCAGAAGATCGTAGCAGAGGCCCATTTTAGACAGTTAATGTGGTTGGTGGTCAATTATGACCCCTCCACGCATAGAACAACAAGATATTTTTATAATGAAACTCTATATATACCCAGAAACAAGATGCAATGAGGGTTGATGGTTGTTGTTTTGATGTATGGTTCAACTTCTAGAGACTGTAACTACTATGCTACCTGTACCATATGGTCTTCATTTTTAGCTAATACAAGCTTTTTTTGTTGTTAATTGCTCACTTTCCATTTCTGCTATGTTCTAGGCTGTGCCTGTTATACATTTTTCATGTGCTTTCGATGCTTAGCAATAGAGGGGCTGTCATCCTACCTCTGTGTTAGAATCTAGTATGTACCATTGAATGTGTTATGCAGGTTTCTATTTACTTAGTACCAGAGAGTTGTCATCCTGTCTGTGCATTAGGAAATAGATTTGCAGACCTCTTTACTGGTTGCAGCTGGCCATCACATGGTCTTGTGCATCTACTGGTGTGGTCAGTATTCTCCATGTTCACTTAACCCTCAAGCTGTGAGTAATTAGTGGTCTAAAGCCTTGTCTTCTGGGGATGTTCACCCATGTCTGGGGTTAAGCATAGTAGAAGTGGTTATCTGGCTTGAATATGCATCATTCCTTCCATTCATCCACCCATTTCCAACATTTCTATTGAGTTTGTAATGTTCCCGAGCATCTCTGAGATACAACCTAGGAGAGTTTCTTGGGGTGATAACATTAATTGGCGTTGTTTCTAGGGAGAGGAGATTGAAGCTCAACTTCCCTGGGAGAATGACACAGTTCCAGATTTTGATGATAGACAAATTCTGGGCACATTTCTGGTTGTAATCATCTATCTGGTGACTCCACATTGAAGTTCCGGCTTAGTTTGTGAGGCATACTCGAAAAAATCCTCAGAAGTCACCAGCTGAACCAGTGCCTGACCCTGAGAAGAGCATTAATCTGAAGAAAACATCACAGAAACGAGCATCAGGATCAGGTTAGGCTAAGATAACTTACGCATCTCTGAAAGATAAGGTTATAGCTGAAGATATACAGTTTGAAGATTTAGAGCCCGACACTGTTAGTAAAGAAATTATTTCAGAGATTAATATAGCTCCTTCTTTAATTAGTTCCCCTTTGAATCTCACTCCAAAGAGAGCTTCCCATACAGTCCATAGCATCCCTTTGTCTCTGTCATCCATTTCATTGTTTCATACTTCTCAATCTTCTATTGTTCTTCTACATACCACAGTCATGGCAGGCCAACAAGCGGCACAGAGGGAGTAACAGTTGAAGAACACCTTGAGGCCTTTTATAGTTATGTTGATAAATTAGATATAAGTGAAAATGATGTATGGATGAGAGTTTTTGTACAGAGCCTTGATGGAGAGGCTAGAAAGTGGATCAAAGAACTAACCCCTAGATTTATTACTGATATTGAAGCCTTAGATGATGCATTTTTGAAGCATCGGGGAGATAAAAAAGACTTGCTATACTACCATACTAAGTTTGGTAACCTGAAGAGGGAGAATGGGGAATCTTTGCCTGATTTTAATAAAAGGTTTAACTGTATGTATAGTAAGATACCAGCTGAGGTAAAGCCTACCCCCACCTATACCAAACTCACTTATGCCAATGCTTTTGACTTTGATTTCTACCTTCTTTTGAGAGAAGGAAGATGTGCTACTCTAGCTGACACGCAGGATGTAGCACAAGAGGTGGAATCCAATATTATGGCTACAGAAAAGCTAAAGAGTCATGCCGATAGAAGGAGGTAGAGAGGTGAGGATTCTTCTTCCTCTGCCTCATCTTCAGAGCCCAAATTAGATAAAATGTCTAAGATGATAGAGTCATTGGCTGCTGAAATATCTAAGCTGAAGGTTGAGCAGAATTCAGGAAAGACAAGGTAGCAGAACACATTTGCTCCAAGAAATCCAAATCCATTCAGAAGAGAAAATGAGAAATTACAAATAATTCAGAGAGGAAAAGAACCAAATGAAGAACAGAAGGTTAAAGCTCCTTTCCAAAATGTATTCATGGAGGAGGAACAATTTGAAGAAGAGGATGAAATTCATTGCATGGAAGATAAAGGTAGTGCTACCTTTTTGACACTGGCTGCATATGAAGAATCATTGTTGTGGGACCAGATAAGTCAAGAATGGGACAGAGAAGCTATTCTACAAACTGAGGAGCAACAGAGATACAATCTGAGGTCAAATGCAAAAAATGTCAAAGAGAATCCTGCCCAAAGAGTTGTTGTCCAAACAGAGTCACAGAATATCAGACAGAGAAGACCAGCAGCTGATCCAATCATCCTTAAAGCTCCATTTCAAGAGGTAAGAGGTTTTGACAAGCTACCTTCCTCTTTCAACTTAGAGTAGGAAGTCCAGAAGATTAAAATATTTGTGCCTCTAGTAGAGTTGGTAAAGAGTGAAGTGTTTAGAAAGCCTATCCTTGAAGCTCTTGAGCTAGAAACCACATAAACCTCCACTGGCTTTGTCAATTTGCAAGATGACAAGCCTGCCATTGTGCTTAGCCCCATGATTGAACCTGCTGATAATAATTCTCCATCATTTTATTTCTCCTTGACCATTCATGACAAAATCCTCCACAATTTCCTGGTAGATACAGGGGCCAGCCACAATATAATGCCTAAAGCTGTCATGGAAGAGTTAGGCCTTGATATCACTAGATCATATCATGATTTATTCTCTTTTGATTCAAGGAAAGTGAAATGCCTAGGATTGATCAAAGACCTGGCCATTACCCTAACTCAGCTGCCCATGAAGAGTATGATGATGGATATTGTGGTAGCATATGTCCGTCCTAAGTTTGGCATGCTGCTATCCAACAGATGGGTTAAGAGACTAGATGGGACATTAAAGAATGATCTATCTTATGCTACTATCCCAGTCTTTTGAGGAGAAAGCAGGAGATTTTACAGAGAAGCACAACTGGCATACATAATTAGTGATGAGAAGAATCCTACTAATCATCCCATATATGCTGTGGACACTAATTTTGGAGCGCGTATCCTCCAAATAGAAGAATCCCATAGGGCCTCAATGAAGCTTAGGAAACCAGTGAATCAGGCCGAGGAAGAGCAAGGAAGTCAAGCTTGGGAGATGTTCTTTGATGGAGCATGTTCTAGGGAGACTGCAGGAGCAAGGGTGGTGCTGGTATCTCCAGAACAAGAAAGCACTCGGTTGTCTTTCAAGCTGGCTTTTCAAGTCACAAACAATATATCAAAGTATGAGGCTCTACTATTGGGCCTTAAGGCAGCAAAAGACAGAGGAATCAAGAACATAAAGGTGTTTGGAGATGCTGATCTAATCGTTCAACAAGTAGATAAAACATTTCAGGCAAAGCACCCAAGGCTGAAAGCATACAGAGATGAGGTATGGAGGCTCAAAGATTCTTTTGAAACTTTCTGTACTTCATATATCTCGAGAGCCAAAAATCAGCTTGCTGATTCCCTCGTTATGTCTGCTGGCTTGTTTATCCCTCCCATGCCTCCCAGACTAGTATATGAAGTCCAAATGAAATATAGACCATCCTTGCCTGATAATATCCAACATTGGGAAGTTTTTCAAGATGATGATGAGATAAATAGGTTTTTGCTAGTCATTGATGAATTTTCCGAAATGAAAATTGACCAAGAGAATGAAGCCTTGGAAGAAAGCCCCAAGCCCCAACTTAGAAATAAAATCAGCAAAGATAACATTGTCCAGCTTCCCAACAATCATATTCCTAAGGGTTTAATTCCTCTAGAAAGACTGTTTGACCAAAATGATGTGCCTTACAAGGCTGCCAAGAAAGAAGACCAATCTGCAGTCTGTAAGCATGACATAGGGAGTCCAGGTCAGCCTAGATACATAAATTTCTCTTCCCATCTATCTGCTGACCAAAATGCTGAATAATGCAATTTAATGAAGCAATTTGCTGATGTGTTTTCTTTGGAATATAGTGACCTGAAAACCTATGATAAAAAGATTATTCAGCATAAAATCCCTCTAGAGAAAGACACCATACCTTTCAAGCAGAAGCTAAGACCAATAAATCCTATGCTTCTTCCTCTGATTGAAAAAGAAATTAAAAAGTTGCTAGATGCCAAAATCATAGTCCCTCTCAGATATTCAAAATGGGTAGCCAATTTGGTGGAAGTGAGGAAGAAAAGTGGAGAAATCAGACTGTGTTTTGATTTCAAAAACTTAAACAAATGCTCAAAGGAAGAAAATTACCCTCTTCCCAAGATGGAGCATTTACTGCAGAAAGTCTCAGGAGCCAAAGTGATGTCTTTCCTGGATGGGTTTTCAGGGTTTAATCAGATTGTTGTGCATCCAAATGACCAAGAGAAGACTACATTCACCACTCCTTGGGGCACTTTTAGGTATGCCAAGATGCCTTTTGGGTTGATGAATGTTGGAGCTACCTTTCAGAGAGCTATGGACATAACATTTGTGGGAGAGAAGGATAAATTTGTCCTTATCTACCTTGATGATATAACAGTACACTCCAATAGCCATCAAGATCATCTGCAAAATTTGAAGAATGTGTTCTTGAACTGCAGAAGGTTTGGGATTTCAGATAATACTAAAAAGTCATAGTTTTCTTTAGAAGAAGGCAAGTTGTTTGGACATGTTGTTTCTACTACAGGTGTCCGAATTGACCCAGAAAGAGTAAAAGCAATACAGATCCTTTCTATCCCAAGATCAAAGAAAGACATCCAATCCTTTCTGGGCAAGATTAATTTTGTGAGGACGTTTATACCAAATTTTGCAGAACTGGTGAAGCATATTACCTACATGTTGAAGAAGGGGTCAGAGATCAAATGGACTGATATAGCAAAAGGATCCTTTGAGTCCATTAAGAAAGCTATTATTGAGGCTCCCACTTTAATAAGTCCATATTACAGTAAGGAGTTCCATATATTTTCATTTGCCTCTGAAGACATCATCGTAGCAGTTTTACTGCAAGCAGATGAAAAAGGCTCAGAGCATTTGGTGGCATTTTTCAACAGAAACTTAAGGGATGGTGAAGTGAGGTATGACATTATTGAAAAAAAGCATATGCTCTTATCAAATCCTTGAAAGCTTTCAGAGTTTACATTCTACATTCCAAGATAACTTTATATGTACCCTCCACTGCAATAAAAGATGTCTTGACACAACTTCATGTTGATGGAATAAGGGCTAAATGGATTGCAAAGCTAATTGAATTTAATATAGAATTCAAGCCCACCAAGCTAGTCAGAGGTTAGGGTCTTACCAAGTTATTAGCTGAAGAAAATTGCAAAACATTGGACATACATTTCATGGGCACAATTGCAGAAAATGGTCAGGCAGAAGAAGAGGAAGCAACTGAACCAGAGAGAAAGCAGCCAGTGGCAAAAAATATAGCTTCTTGTGATTGGTATTCTATAATAGTTCAATTCTTGTTGAAGCTAGAAATTCCTCCAGGCTCAAGCACAAGACAAGTCAGAACTATTAAGCTTAGGGTAGCTAAATATTGCATTAATGAAAATCTGATCTACTGGAGGGATCAATCTGGAGTGCTTTTGAGGTGTCTGGACAAAGAACAGTGAATATAATTCATTCAGCAGTTTCATTCCAACATGTGTGGAGGGAACCATTATTGGAAGACTACAACCCATAAAATCCTCAGAGCTAGATATTACTGGCCCACTTTATTCTCTGATGTATTTTGATTTGTTAAATCTTGTGATAGGTGCCAAAGATTTGAAGGAAAACAACAGTTGAAGTCCCTGTCTTTAAAACCAATATATGAAAAGTGACCTTTTCAATAGTGGGGCTTGGATTTCATTGGAGAGATCAATCCACATTCCAGTGGCCAGCACAGATGGATATTAGTAGCCATTGATTATTTTACTAAGTGGATTGAAGCAATCCCTACCAGAAAGGCTGATCATAATGTGGTCATGAATTTTTTGACAGAGAATGTCTTTACAAGATTTGGTTGTCCACATAAATTAGTCACAAACAATGCAACAGCCTTCAGGGCAAAAGAATTGGTGGAAATGTGTGATTCAATGGGTATTAAACTGGTTCATTCCACCTCATATTATCCTCAAAGAAATGGTCTAGCAGAATCCTCTAACAAAAGCCTCATAAGGATAATCAAAATGTTGTTGGAGGACAATAGAAATAATTGGGATTCCAAGATCAAGTAAGCATTGTGGGCTGACAGAGTGACCATTAAGAAATCCACAGGGAATTCTCCATTCAAGTTAGTATATGGCATTGAGGCTGTATTCCGAATTCAGTGAACTCTCCTTGTGGCAAAGTTCTTGCAAGATGAATATAATGAGGAAGAAGACATGGCAAAAGGGATTACTTATTTATCAGAGGTACATCATATTAGAGAACAACTGGTTGAAAAGGTTGCAGCAAAATAGAAAAAGATCAAGGAAGCCTATGACAAGAAGGCAAAAGCAGATAATTTTCAGGTTGGAGACTTGGTTCTAAAATGGGATGCACTGAAGGAAAATAAAGGCAATCATGGGAAGTTTGATGCTTTCTAGGTAGGGCCTTTTATCATTTCTCAGATTCAATGGAACAATACCTTCATGCTGAAAAGCATGGGAGGAGAAGAAGTTTTTGATGGCCCAGTTAATGGGCGTTTTCTGAAAAACTATGTGATTCAAGGTCTTTTGGCCTTAAAGTTGTAAATATGTTGTTTTATCAGTTCTAGTTAAACTCCATGCCCAATGGAACACTAAGAATTTTGCTAATTTGTTTTCATCAGAAAGGCATTGATCTGCAGGTTCTTGAGACCTCACAGGGAGGATCTCATCCCCAGAAGGAGCCAGTTTTAACTCTGACATAAGACGAAGCTTTTTCTAAGGTCAGAATAGGTTTGGCCATGTGTTATGCTCAGAGAGGAGCCCACAGCAGTCCATCTCCTCCTCCTCCTTCATTTTTCCTACGCTCTTATAACTCCCGCTACCTCTGTTTTCCTCCAATTTACCTTTAAAATGTTGTTAAAGTCTATGTTCTTTCGGTCCCTGAGTGCTAAGTTTGATTCATCATATAACCACAATTACCTGACCGTGTACTTTTCCCCACCACCATAGCCTTTTCCCATGCATTAAACCTCTTTTATCTCCCCGCCGTCTGATCTTTTGCCACGAGATTCGGTGACATTCGCACCTCCCGTGCCTGTAAGCTGCATGCGCATTAACTCATGGGGAAAGTAGTTTTCCGCCAGCCCCATCTGCCATGCATCACAGTTATATTGGATTGCAATCCCATATATGGATACCGCCCACCTCCAAAAGCGGTGCGATATATACTGCTTACTGCCCGTCGTACCTTCCTTGCGCATTAATCCCCCTGCACCTTTCACGCGCAATAACCGTTGGATTTGCCACATCCAAATCTAACGGCTCATGATCGCATGCTCCCACTGCTGCCCAATTCCTCTTGCAAAACCATCTCCACCATCGATCAGCGCAATCCAACGAACGATCCTGCTCCGCTGACCAGGTCATTCACCCGCCATACAATCCTCATCCCTGGCCATGCCGTGCACCCGAAGGACAGAAGTGGCCATCTACCAGTACCTTGAGCAGTTAATTTACAATAACTGCATTTAGCAAGAAAGGATGGCCAAAGAATGAAAGGATAGGCTCGAGTAGTTACAAGCATTTATCAGTGATGGAATGCCTTTTATACCACACTCCAGTTACCTGAAAGGACAACAAAGTACTAGAGAATGTCAAATTCATTCATTGAAGTAGAAAATCATAGCAGAGGCCCATTTTAAACAGTTAAAGTGGTTGGTGGTCAATTATGATCCCTCCACGCATAGAACAACAGGATATTTTTGTAATGAAACTCTATATATACCCAGAAACAAGATGTAATGATGGTTGATGGTTGTTGTTTTGATGTAAGGTTCAACATCTAGAGACTGTAACTACTGTGATACCTGTAGTGTCTGGTCTTCATCTTTAGCTAACACAAGCTTCTTTTGCTGTTAATTGCTCACTTTCCATTTCTACTATGTTCTAGGCTATGCCTGTTATACATTTTTCATGTGCTCTTGATGCTTAGCATTAGAGGGGTTATCATCCCACCTCTGTGTTGGAATCTAGTATGTATCATTGAATGTGTTCTGCAGATTTCTGTTTACTTAGTGCCAGAGAGCTGTCATCTTGTATGTGCATTAGGAAATAGATTTGCAGACCTCTTTACTGGTTGCAGCCGGCCATCACATGGTCTTGTGCATCTACTAGTGTGGTTAGTATTCTCCATGTTCACTTAATTCTCAAACTATGTGTAATTGGTGGTCTAAACCCTTGTAGTCTGGGGATCTTCACCCATGTCTAGGGTTAAGCATAGTAGAAGTGGTTATCTAGCCTGAATGTGCATCATTCCTTCCATTCATCCACCCATTTCCAACATTTCTGTTGAGTTTGTAATGTTCCCGAGCATCTCTGAGATACAACCTAGGAGAGTTTCTTGGGGTGATAACAGGCCTCATCTTTCAAAAAGGATAGATTCTTCTTCTTCACAATGTAGTAGTAAGATCATTTTTTAGTTAACAAAGAATTGGATTCTATCTCTTTTTTTTCATATCTTATGATGTATTCATTGCTTGAATTTTTATCAATGTTGTTGAGAATAGTTTCATGGAATATTTTGGGTTTTCTCTGTTTCTCTCTCAGCATGCAAGCTTCCAATATCTTTGCCCCAAAAATCCATAAAAATTATCCTAACTATAGAAGCTCCACAAGAACTTCCAGACTAGTTGTATGACCTTAACCTATATACTTGTAGAGTCTCCACTTTACACTTGGTTATCCATCATTTCCTACAGTTTTCCCTCACTCATCTCTCCCTTTTGCTCTATTTTGCTGCATAAACTCACCCAGATCATTACATATGATGGCATTAAGCATGATTTAGGGATTTTGCTAATGTGTGACTGTTTTGTTTAGATTTTTACATACTTACAGGCATTCCGCAGCCATCTGCTGATTCCGCAGCCATCTGATGATCCCGCAGCCTTTTTGTTAATCTCAAGGTTCCACGTGTCATTTTGCCAAATGAGCCACATGGGCACTTAGGAATCAAGGTGCTCGAGGTTCCTGTGCTATCAGTTTAGCCAGCCACGTCATATGTACCTCCGGTCAAAGGGGGTCAAGTTACGGTCAAATAAAGGCAGCTTAACGTTGATGCGTAAGCTGTTGGGTCACGTCGGTGGAAAAGGTGACTTGTCAGTGTTTTGCAAGCTATGGGGAACATGATCCAATGCTGGATTCATTGCCCATAACGACTAGGACCTCCAGCTCGACCATGAAACATATGACGTGTTAACTGCACCTTTAATACGCATGATATTCAGTTTATTTTCCATTTTATGCTTTACGCATTAGGCCATCTTGCAGATGCCTATAAATACTTGCGTCTGCGTACGCTTATGTTACTTTTTAGTTGCTGCATTTTATAAACTTGTTGTTATTTTAGAGCGTTCGAAGACTCTGTTTTTATAGTGTTGTTCTAGCACTCTGGACTGTATTTTTCTGCATATGGAGTAATAGAAACAGTGTTGTTTTGAAGTTTCCAATTCCTTGAGTCTCTTTTGGATGATATGAATGGAGGGCCCCTGTTCATGTTAGCCTTGTAAAGTATTTTATGTGCAGCATTTCCTTATTTCTATTCAGCATTTCTTTTAGTTGAAACATGTACAGCGTAATTTACTTTCTTGTTATTTCATTTCCAGCCTTTCTTTTTAGCTGATCAGCATTGTTCTTTTGCAGGTTTTTGAGCCCGGGATTGATTTTGTGTTTGTGTATTTGCTTAAATATCTAGTGGTAGTTTCAGTTGACAGATTCAAGTTGCTGGGTTTACTTTATTTTCATAGTTGATTTTTAGTTTTATTTCTCACAGTTGTCTGCTAACATATGAATGATCTCTTTATCATAAATTGACTATCTTTTAGAGATCAGAATATTAATAACTTGCAGTTGGCTTTGGGTGCTTTTTAGACTAATCTTTAACTACTTTCTAATCGTGTCTTACACAGTACTATGTGTTAGAGGCAGAGAGTTAGAAAGAGCAAAACATTATAACTAGTCTTTAAAGTAGATTGTTCTCATTTGTTATCATTTCTTAGACTTATCTTTAGCTACTTCCTAATCGTGTCTTACACAGTACTATGTGTTAGAGGCAGAGAGTTAGGAAGAGATAAAAATTATCATTGGTCTTTTAAGTGATTTTCTTACCTTTATTTGCATCAGCATGAATGGTGTCTAATGCCATTAGAAAGTGGTTCTTTGCTTTCAGTTCATTTTAATTTATTTATTTCCTTCAAGCTTTTCCTTTTCAGCAAGTAGTTAGAAACCACTAATCACACACTCTCACTCATCTAGAATTCACCTTACACACACTTTCACTCATCTGTTTATAATCATCACTCCATCTTAGGAGGATAAATTAACCACAAACAACACCCCCAAAACGACAAAAAGCTCTAAGAGGTTGCTTAAGTACATATAGTACACCTTCACTTCATCAGCTTACGAGCCCCGGGTTGACAATTAATGACATCAATTTAGAAACACTAAATTGACTAAACATTTTGGCGCCGTTGCCGGGGAAGTGAAATTAAGTAGCCATATTCTTAGAAAAAAAAAAGAACATAAAAATTTCAAGGAAAGAAGTTGATAACCTATCAAAGTATGCTCTCCTCTTGCACTTCAAAGTGATCTGGAGGATCAGAAAAGAGAAAGTTATTGATTTAGTAGTTTCTTGAGTATGCTCTCTTCTTGCACCTAGAGTGACCTGGAAGATCAGAAAAAGAACTATTAACTTGACTTGAAGAAAAATAAAAAAAAAATGACATGCATAGAGCTAGAGATTCTAGGGGAAGGTTTTTAGCTAGAGCTCGAAGTTCAATTTTTACAAGTCCATCTGCTTTAAGGGATAGACAAGAGACACCTCCCTTATCTCCAACCGAAACTCCTAGTCCTAGAATTCCTGGAATTCAAGAGCCAAGAGTTGACTCTCCTACACCTTCTATTGAGTTTGAACCAGGAAGAGACTCTTCTCTTTCTCCCACAGGAAGACCAATTGTAATTGAGGAAGTAGAATCACCTGAAGAAGAAGGAGAAATATCTTCTCATTCACCCTTTGTAGAGGAACCAGAAGATTTTGAAATCCCTAGGAGAATCATCATGGCAGAGGAAGAAGGAGGTGGTAGAGGTAGAGGTAGAGGAGGAGGAGGAAATAACAATAATAATGGAGGAGGTAGAGGTCCCATTGGAGGAGGAAATAGAGATGGGGATAATTCATTTGGGTTTCCCATTGTTAATGAGGATTCCCGAGCCACCATGAAAAACATATCACCATCTGTCCTCCCTAACTTCCATGGGTTAAGGACTGAGGACCCTGAAACATTCTTATTTGAGTTTGAAGTTGTGTGTCGAACTTATGACTATCTGGATGATACTCAGAAACTCAAATTGTTCCCCTCAACATTAAAAGATCAAGCTTTAAAATGGTTCATGGGGTTACTCACTCAATCCATTAGGACTTGGGATGAAATGAAACAAACCTTTTTGGATAGGTATTTGGACTATTGTATGCCTACTAATCACAAGGACGAGGTATTTAAAATGATGCAAAGAGAAGATGAGAGCTTAGAAGATTTACTTGAAAGATTTCAATATAACTTGAAGAGAGCAAAAATGAGTACCTTGGATGAAGAGACCTTAAAAGCCCTCTTATTAAAAGCCATTAGGGATGAATGGATAGACATCTTAAACATGATGGGGAAAGGGGATATTTCTCAACTTTCTCTCAATGATATAGCAGAACTTTGTATCCATCTCTCAAGGGGCAAATCAAAAACTCAAAAAGGGCCTAGAGATCCTTCTCTCCTTAGGGCAAATAAATCTGCAACAGGATCAGTGAGTAGGGCTGAAATCAGCAGTATGCTTGATGAATTTAAAACTGACATCTTAGGGAGTCTTAGTGAACAACTTGATACCCTTAAGATTCACAATAAACAAAAAGCAGAAGCTGAGGCTTTGGCTATCTTTTGCCCGAAGTGTAGAAAGAAACATGCTTTAAGGGAATGTCCCTTAGATGCACACGTTGTAGAAACATGTGTAATTTGCTCAGAAACTCATGAGACCAAGGATTGTCCTTCAATTCCTGGCCTCAAAGCAGTCTTTCAAGAAGATCCAGATACACTTGAATCTCTCTGTTTTATTGCAAGGAGACCTTGGCAAGGACAACAAAATCAAGGGTTTAACAACTCTATGAATTCTCAATCCCAACCAAATTGGAATCCTTGGCAACAACCTTGGCCTCAACCTCAAAATTATTTTCAAGCATGGATGCAAAGCATGCAAAATCCTTATGCGAGACTTGCTCAATTCTATCAATATCCTCCATCATTTCAGAATTAGCAATCTCCACAACTTCCAAATCAAGGTCAACAACTATCATTGCCATACCCTCAACAACAACAACCTCCTCCACAAAATCAAAATTCTCAACTCTCCCAGCAGAAATCAAATCAACTTCCCTCTCAGCCATTACCAAATCCGAATAATAGGAACCCTCAAAATGCTTACATGATGGAAAGTCAACCATTCCCTACCTATATGGTTGTTCCTTTCAATGAAGTACAACTCAGATCAGGTAGAATTTTAGATCAACCTTCTACAAGTGCCCAACAACCAAGCATTTCTGAGGAAGAATCTCTCAAAGTCAATAAAGGTTCTGAAGTATCACTTCAAAACCAAAATATCCAAAAAGAAAAAGAATCAATCTCTACAACTCCCATAGTTGAGCAACCTACATCTTTAGCTACACCTCCTTTTCCTGAAAGATTGCAAATTGAGAAAGGGGTGGAAAAGCAAATTTGGTTGCCTGACTATAGCTTTCTAGATGAATTGAAGAATGTCTGTATCAAGATCCCCTTGTTACAAGCCATTAAGGAAATTCCCATTCTAGCAAAGACAATAAAGGAGTTGAGTTTGAAGAAAACAGTAAAAAGAACCAGAGATACCAAAAGGATACATCTAGTTGGAAAAATTGCAGACATTATGATGGGTAAGATTACCATGCAAAAGTATGTGGATCCCGGTAGTCCTATTGTCAAAACTCATATTAATGGGGTTGAAATCCCAAATACTTTGATTGACTTAGGAGCCGCGATCAACATCATGAGTAGACAGACCATGGATCAGTTAAAGCTTCCTAACCTTCTCTTTACACCTACTTTGCTGCAACTTGCAGATAGATCAATCATTAAACCTGATGGTGTATTGGAAGACATTCCAGTCTCTCTAGATTCTTGGGAATATCCAGTTGATTTTATGATTTTAACTCCCAAGAACAATCTAGGAGGACATCCTCTTATCTTAGGAAGACCTTGGCTAGCAACAGCTGATGCCTTCATCAGTTGTAGGTCTGGAGACATGTATATATCAGATGGTAATTCTACCAAGAAATTCAACTTGTACCCTCCAGCAAAGGCAATAACAGAAATAGGAGAAGATGAATGGGTAGAGGATGAAGATACTATTCAACCTGTTCTAACCATCTCTGAGATTAGTGAGGACAGTCAAATTCTAAATACATTAGAAAATTTTGAAGTATCTTTAGAATATGACTCTGCACATTTTCAGATAGATTCAGACATTGAATATCTCTCCTCTAGACAGATGTCTCTCTTCTCAATGGAAGAGTTTGGTAGTTCTACAGTTGAAATCCTTCCAGGAAAAACATTGAACATTAACAAAAACTTGGAAAGACCACAACAAGAAGAATTAACCAAACTGTTGCAAAAACATTCCACTGCCTTTGCATGGGAATACACTGACATGAAAGGAATCGATCCTAAGACTTGTATTCATCACATCTATATTGAAGAAAACAGCAGACCTATTAGGCAACCACAAAGACGGATGAATCCAAACCTTAGGGAAATCGTGAAAGAAGAACTTCAGAAATTGCTCAAGGTAAACTTCATTTACCCCATTTCAGATAGCCAATGGGTTTCTCCCTTGGTTATAGTGCCCAAAAAGAATGGTAAATGGAGAGTTTGCATTGATTATCGAGAATTGAAAAAGGAAACCTTAAAGGATCATTTCCCTCTACCTTTTATTGATCAGGTACTAGACACTTTAGCAGGTAAAAAGTATTTCTCATTCTTGGATGGTTTTAGTGGGTATAACCAAATTCAGGTAGCACCTGAAGATCAAGACAAAACCACATTTACTTGTCCTTGGGGAACTTTTGCCTACCGAGTACTCCCTTTTGGATTATGCAATGCACCCGCTACATTTCAAAGGTCTGTACTAGGAATCTTTTCAGATTTGATTCATGATTGTGTAGAGGTATACATGGACGATTTCACAGTTTATGGTAATACATTTGAAGAAGCTTTGGAAAATTTGGAAAAAGTACTGGTAAGATGTAAGGAAACAAATCTTTCTTTAAGTCATGAAAAGTGTTTTATGATGTTTACTGAAGGGATTGTTTTAGGACATCATATTTCAGGAGATGGGATTAAGGTTGATAGATCCAAAGTTGAAGTCATCTCTAAGTTACCTATTCCGAATTGCCAGAAGGATGTTAGAAGTTTTCTTGGGTTTACTGGGTATTACAGAAGATTTAATGAAAACTTCACTAAGATAGCATCCCCTCTTTTCAAATTGCTTACCAAGGACTGTGAGTTCAAGTGGGATCCTGAGTGTCAATCTGCTTTTGAAGCTTTAAAGACTAGAATATCTGAAGCACCCATCTTAAGGGGGCCAAATTGGAAACTCCCTTTCCACATTTCTACTGATGCTTCAGATACAGCTCTAGGAGCTGTTTTGGGACAAAAGGATCTGATCCCTTATGCCATTTATTACACAAGTAAGAATTTGACTCCCACTGAGTTAAATTATACTGTTACAGAAAAAGAGTTCCTAGTTGTGGTACATGCGATTAATAAGTTTAGACACTACATAACCGTCTATGAAACCTTTGTCCATACTGATCACTCTGCCATAAGATATTTAATGAACAAACCTGTCACTAATGGTAGAGTTACAAGATGGCTTTTACTTTTACAAGAATTCAACATTACTGTGTTAGACAGACCTGGAAAGCAAAACACAGTAGCTGATTTCTTGTCTAGAATCCAAAACACTAATGAAGATTCTCCAGTAGAAGATAAGTTTCCAGATGAATACTTGTTTGCAGTGACTACCAAGACTCCTTGGTATGCAGATATGGCTAATTATCTTGTTACAGGGAAGCTTCCTCTACACTTATTTCCTAATGAGAAAAAGAAAATCATTCAGGAGAGTGCACATTATTCTTGGATTTCTAATGAATTGTTCAAAACAGGGCCAGATTGTATAATCAGAAGGTGTGTTCGGGAAGATGAAATGCCTGACATCCTTAAGGCATGTCATGATGAACCATGCGACGGGCACTTTGCTGACAAGAGGACAGCCTATAAAATCCTTTCTCTAGGATATTATTGGCCTTCTCTCTTTAAAGATGCAAAGCAGTATGTTAGAAGGTGTGATAGCTGCCAAAGAGTTGGGAAACCAACTCCTTCAAATGAAATTCCTCTACAGCCTCAGGTATGCATCGAACCCTTTGAGAAATGGGCTCTAGATTTCGTTGGACCAATTAATCCACCATCAAAGCAAAAGAAGTATATACTGGTTTGTACTGACTATGTTACTAAGTGGGTGGAAGCGAAAGCATTACCTTCTGCCACTGAAAATTCAGTTGTTCAATTTCTTTTTGAGGATATTTTCACTCGTTTTGGTGTCCCAAGGGAAATTGTGACAGATCAGGGCAGCCAGTTTACATCTAAATTGATGGAGAAGCTGATGGAGGAATATAAGATCAAGCACAGAACATCTACTCCATACCATCCGCAATCCAATGGCCAAGTGGAATCTACCAATAAAGTTCTTGAAGGCATTATCACCAAGACTGTTCATCTTCATAGAAGAGATTGGGCGGAAAGGCTCCCTGAAGCCTTATGGGCCTATAGAACTACATGGAAGAACACAACAGGACATTCTCCCTATGAACTTGTTTATGGGAAGGAAGTCCTGCTTCCTATTGAGTTCCAAATCAAGACATTCAAGATGGCAGTCCAATTGGGAATGAGCCTCTCAGAAGCTTAAAGACACAGAATGGACCAGCTAAATGAGCTAGATGAAATAAGACAAGATGCAATTCTAAGGACCGATCCAGTTCAGCACCAAAGATCTAAATGGCATGATCGTCATATCAAAGAAAGAAAGTTTCAGAAAGGAGATTGGGCTCTATTGTTTGATTCAAAGTTCAAAGACTTCAAAGGAAAGTTTCAAACTCATTGGCTTGGACCATATGAGATTGATAAAGTCTTTAGCAATGGAGCAGTTCGAGTGAAAACTATTGATGAATTTCATACTCCTCTTATTGTGAATGGCCATCGCTTGAAGATCTATCAAAAGCCATTCTCAAAAGAAGAGTTTATCAAGTTGTTTAAAGAAGATTCTGCAATCAGGTTGGTGGAGAAGGATTCTTCTCCTCCATCAGCCTAATCTTTGGTTTTTGAAAAAAAAAAAAAAAAAAGAAGAAAGAAAAAAAGAAAAAAAGAAAAAAAAAAAAGAATAAATGTATGAGCCTGAAAACCAATCTCTGATTGGCAGTCTCATGCAGAAAACCTGAGGTGAAAATCAGGGTCACCTGACACCTCATGTTTTCTAAAAAAAAAAATCTCTTTCTTCCCTTATTCCATTTCATTTTCATCATTACCACCATTTCATCCACCATTTCATTCATTTTCACTCCACTTCATTTTTTTCATCCATCCATCCATTCACTACATTCCATTCCATCAATAAAGTCATTTTTAGATAGCTAAAGTTGTTTTTGTGCAGCCAGAGGTTACCACTGCAGATTCCGCAGCTGTTTGACGATTCTGCAGCCATTCAGCCATTCCGCAGCCCTCTGCACCTGCATAAAAAAAAAACACACAGTCTGTTTGAAATTTCTTTACAGCTCAGTAGTCATCAATAATAAATGGAAAATAGTCATGCAACAGCCATAAATCAGTGAAGGGTTAGTGGCAAGTCATCAAAGGCAAATCCAAGCGGGAATCTGAGGTATGGTTTAAATTCTAAACTTACGGTTATTTCATTATGCAAAGTTTTCTAGGTTATGTTTCTTGCCACTAAATGTAATGATTACCAGTCATGCGACCATATGCCCACGTATCTCCCAAGTTTATCAGTCCTTGATTACCACGATTTTGAATTTCGCTTGCGGCTGCTTCTTCCATTAAGGTTTCGTACCTAAGTGACGTAGCCTAATGTACTACGTCTCTATATGACATAATCCCGCAGCCAAGTGTAACTCTGAAACCGAAACCTAAGGACATAGCCGTTTCCATTTATTATTCCATAACCCTTCTACCCTCCTACGCTCATATCATTCCATTCACGCTGTTTCATTTCCACGCTGTTTCATTCCATTCACGCTGTGCTCACTACGCTGCCACCATTAACCATACTCTGTTTTATTCCCCTCTGCTAATTCTGATTACCAGTGAAAGTCTGTTACGACTGTATCAAAAGGCCGTAATCCTCTGTGTTAAGGCCGTAAACCCACTGTGTTAAGGCCGTAAATCCACTGTGTTAAAACTATTGCTGAAGCCGTGTAACCTCCTTTTCCACAAAGTTCTAGAACAGAGCCGTGAATTTACTGTGTTAAAGCCATTATTGAAGCCGTGTTTTAGAACAGAGCCGTAGAGCCAATGGGGAAACTCTTAAGGGCAGAACCCGAAGGTTCAAAGTTTCTGGAGGGATATCCTCAGGTTAAAGAAGCATTGCAAAAGGCAAATTGGTTACAATGCATCCAGAAGTTTAGAGGCTACCACAAGGAGGTTACGAAGGCCTTTGCACCGTCCTTCAGAGAAAAAGATAATCACGTGGAGATAGGGGATTTACAGTTCACAGTCACTGAGAGCAGCATAGCACAAGTTACCTCACTTCCACAGACTGGAGAAAGGTGGTTTAAGAACCGGTCAGTTCAAGATCAACAGTGGAAGCAAATCTTAAAGAACCCAGGTATGGATACCAGCATCTTTACAAAAGGGATTCCTGTTTCCTATGTTAAGGAGGAATGGACAACTTTACTCTTATTAGTGCAAAAATTTTTCACTTGTGAGGGAAGATTTGGAGTCTTATATGTTTACCATGCAAAGGTCATGATGCATTTCTTAGGAGATGATATTAACCTCCCATACTTTCTACTCTCAAGTCTTAAGAAAATGTGTTCAATGGCCCAAAAGAACCCAAGAAATATTGAATCACATCTATGTCATCATGGTCTTGTTAAGATGCTAGTAGAGGAACAGTTGAAAACAAAAAGAGATACCTGGGAGAGATTCCTTGTGAGAAACCATTTTGAAGAAGCAGGAGAAACCTCTGTGCCTAGAAAGAGTAGAAGGAAAAGAAAAGAGGCTACCCCTGAAACTATTGTCCAAGAGGAAACTGTCCAAGAACAGATTGAAGAAGAAACTGATGTACATCATTCTGAACATGATATTGATCCTGAGCCTGCTATGGACACTGATCAAACAGCTCAAGGAATCATCACAGAAACTCTTTCAGAACTTGCCCAAGAAATTGCTCAAAGGAGAAAAGAGAGTAAGAAGAAACAAAAGAGAGATAAAGGGAAATCCATAGCTCAAGAAACTTACCTCACTCCTGAGAATTCTAGTGAGGAAGACACTCAGCCCTTAGCACAAAGATTGGCTCAACTCCATGAAACTGCCCTTTCCAAAAAGGTGGAAAAACAAAAGCAAAAAGCACCAAAAGAAAAACATAATACCACCTCTGTGAGAAGGAGCAGCAGATTACAAAACAGAAAAGTAGGGGCCACAGAAGCTAAACAGTCATTCTTTATTGACTTGAGCACACCTCAAAAAGGTGCTACAAGTCCTGACTTGGAGAAAAGTCCTTCACACGCTGAGAATGTTGAGACCAGTCCTCCACATGAGGAAAGTCCATTTGAGCATGAGCCTGAATTTGAACAAGGATCCGAATTTCAGTATGAGCATAGCCCAAGGCGGTCACCTGAGGTTGACCCGGATCAACAAAAAGTTTATAATTACCTGGAGACGCTGGAACAAGCAGTGGCTGGGCCAAGCACTGCTCAACCCTTGGAGCAACAAGTCCAATCACTGAAGCAGGAAATATTTGAACTAGAGGTACTAAATCGCCACATCAAACAAGAAAATGAAAAACTGAAGATACAGAGCAATGTGGACAAGATGGTCCAAGATAACACCATGTTTCATATGGGCTTGTGGCAAAAGGAAAACAAAAAGCTCAAGAAGAGATGCAGAAAATTAAACAGAGCTTTAATCAATCTGAAATTCAGGTGTTTGATGAAAAGACCAAGGGTCAATGTAGCCACACAGGGAAAGAAGAGAAGGTTGGATGTCCTAGCAGAGGCATCCCAGCAGGTGGACTGAACCATGTTTTTAATTGCATGAGGACATGCAATACCCTCGCAGTGGGGGTATGTAGAGTCTCCACTTTACACTTGGTTATCCATCATTTCCTACAGTTTTCCCTCACTCATCTCTCCCTTTTGCTCTATTTTGCTGCATAAACTCACCCAGATCATTACATATGATGGCATTAAGCATGATTTAGGGATTTTGCTAATGTCTGACTGTTTTGTTTAGATTTTGACATACTTACAGGCATTCCGCAGCCATCTGCTGATTCCGCAGCCATCTGATGATCCCGCAGCCTTTTTGTTAATCTCAAGGTTCCACGTGTCATTTTGCCAAATGAGCCACATGGGCACTTAGGAATCAAGGTGATCGAGGTTCTTGTGCTATCAGTTCAGCCAGCCACGTCATCTGTACCTCCAGTCAAAGGGGGTCAAGTTACGGTCAAATAAAGGCAGCTTAACGTTGATGCGTAAGTTGTTGGGTCACGTCGGTGGAAAAGGTGACTTGTCAGTGTTTTGCAAGCTGTGGGGAACATGATCCAACGCTGGATTCATTGCCCATAATGACCAGGACCTCCAGCTCGACCATGAAACATATGACGTGTAAACTGCACCTTTAATACGCATGATATTCAGTTTATTTTCCGTTTTATGCTTTACGCATTAGGCCATCTTGCAGATGCCTATAAATACTTGCGTCTGCGTACACTTATGTTACTTTTTAGTTGCTGCATTTTATAAACTTTTTGTTATTTTAGAGCATTCGAAGACTCTGTTTTTATAGTGTTGTTCTAGCACTCTGGACTGTATTTTTCTGCATATGGAGTAATAGAAACAGTGCTGTTTTGAAGTTTCCAATTCCTTGAGTCTCTTTTGGATGATATGAATGGAGGGCCCCTGTTCATGTTAGCCTTGTAAAGTATTTTATGTGCAGCATTTCCTTATTTCTATTCAGCATTTCTTTTAGTTGAAACATGTACAGCGTAATTTACTTTCTTGTTATTTCATTTCCAGCCTTTCTTTTTAGCTGATCAGCATTGTTCTTTTGCAGGTTTTTGAGCCCGGGATTGATTTTGTGTTTGTGTATTTGCTTAAATATCTAGTGGTAGTTTCAGTTGACAGATTCAAGTTGCTGGGTTTACTTTATTTTCATAGTTGATTTTTAGTTTTATTTCTCACAGTTGTCTGCTAACATATGAATGATCTCTTTATCATAAATTGACTATCTTTTAGAGATCAGAATATTAATAACTTGCAGTTGGCTTTGGGTGCTTTTTAGACTAATCTTTAACTACTTTCTAATCGTGTCTTACACAGTACTATGTGTTAGAGGCAGAGAGTTAGAAAGAGCAAAACATTATAACTAGTCTTGAAAGTAGATTGTTCTCATTTGTTATCATTTCTTAGACTTATCTTTAGCTACTTCCTAATCGTGTCTTACACAGTACTATGTGTTAGAGGCAGAGAGTTAGGAAGAGATAAACATTATCATTGGTCTTTTAAGTGATTTTCTTACCTTTATTTGCAGCAGCATGAATGGTGTCTAATGCCATTAGAAAGTGGTTCTTTGCTTTCAGTTCATTTTAATTTATTTATTTCCTTCAAGCTTTTCCTTTTCAGCAAGTAGTTAGAAACCACTAATCACACACTCTCACTCATCTAGAATTCACCTTACACACACTTTCACTCATCTGTTTATAGTCATCACTCCATCTTAGGAAGAAAAATTAACCACAAACAACACCCCCAAAACGACAAAAAGCTCTAAGAGGTTGCTTAAGTACATATAGTACACCTTCACTTCATCAGCTTACGAGCCCCGGGTTGACAATTAATGACATCAATTTAGAAACACTAAATTGACTAAACAATACTCTCCACCATTATCAAACCCTTCCAATTACATTGTAGGATCTTTGAATGAAGTATATATTTTGGGCGCCATGGATAACTCTTTGAACCTATATGAGCTACTAACTTAGTCAAGTGCATGAATTTTAGATTGATAAGCCTTTTCTCCAACAGAAGACTTTAGGTTATATCTTACTAAAAATGAATAAACAAGGAAAGAAATAACAAAATTATTTTAGAAATAAATTAGTTTTAGTAAGAGGATAATTAAAGTTTGAAGGCATTTCCCATATAAATATTTTGATTAATTCTTTTTATGAGATTGGGAAACCACCTTCCAGATCATGTGAAGGTGGTTTTCCTCATAGATTAACCATGGATACAAAACACATTATTGATTCTATCATAATTGATGAATCTATTGATATTATGCATCTCATTGTTTTTCTTTTCAGAGAAATGTTACTCCTCCTAATGATTTAGGAAGAAAATATCCCACTATTATGGAGCCAACTATGGAACGTTCTAGAGACAAATATATCCAAATTGAACAAATGATAGATGATACTCCAATGAAAGAAACTATGGATCAAATGGAAAATTTCATTAATACTAAGACACATGTATTGAAAATTGAAGTGGCCAAATGGATGAAAATTGTTGAATATTTTCATTCATGTGAAATTTCCTTATAAAGGCATAATCAAATTATTCATCATTCAAAAGATAAATGGGCCACATTTTATAAAGAAAAAAAGGAATAAGAGAAAATTCTATAGGATAATAGTAAATAAAAAAAGAATAATAAGTAGTTGGATCAAAATATATAGGAAGAGAAACAACATATGTATATGTTGGCTCTTAAAGCATTGGATTGTAGATGGCATTCCCTGATTTACGATTTTTTTCTAAAAGAACAAGTGATGTCACTTTAGATGAGATTGTTGATTACATGGAAACATTTTAACATATAGAAGCATGAAAAGTTTCTAGACACTTTTTATGATCTGAGTTGACTCAACTCCCGAATTTAACCAAGATCTTTGACTTCTGTGATGTTGTTAGAATTTCATTTAAAAGAGAATAAATGAAAATATATGCATGCTGCAAAGAAGGAGGAACATGACAAGAATCAACAACATAAAACATAGGATGTTGATAACGAAGTTCATCCAGGAGGGACTACATCTCTGGGCCCTGGTGTCAAGATGGTGTAGGACACTGCATTAAGTGCTACAAAATGTGATGATGTACATGAATGTGTGTTCTCTATCATGAAAGGAATATGCCCTCACACAGGAGTGGCTCAATGAGATGTTCCGCTACAGGAACTATCATTGACAAAAGGACACCTATCAGCATGACATAATTTCACGTATGATAATAATGAGCATCCCGCCAACATTGCATCAAAGGGATCCCAATTCAAACATACATGGAAACACATGAGTATGCCTTCAACATGGCACTAAAGGGATATCAATGAAAACATGAAAATAAGTACATCTCACATCAAGAACAAAACAATATCGCACATCAAGCATCAAAGAGGGATCTATACAACACCATGCATCTCAAGCAAAGAGACAAAGAAGTACATGATCACACTACATATACCTCACATCAAGGAGTTATTTGAAGAAGAGAATGATAAACTGTTGGATCTGGTTGTACCATCAATCTCATGGCGTCAAATATCATGGAAATGACTACTCACACATTGAATGATGAAACCTGCACTCCACTTTGAAAAGTGGCCAAAAAATGGACTGATCAAATGGAAAATATGGTTATACCATTAGATTCATGGCATTGAATAGTGTAAAATCAACTATCAAATTTCTAAATTCTGACAAAGTGAAAATCTGAGGCTATAAGAATCTTTTAGATTCCCCCTAGATTCCTTAAAGATTCCCTCCTCCGGGTCATCTAAGGATCTACTACTCAGATCAAAATTATGATCTCGCCATTGAGATCCTTGCAAAATTCTAAGAAGAATGAGTATAAATTTGGTTGCATTCTGAATATGGGAAAATTCAACCTCTAAGAAATCTGGAAGATTCCCTCAAGATTCTTAAACATTCTCCTCCACTGGGAATCTGAAAATTTGTTGCTCAAAAGGTGAATCCAACATTGTGATTATGTTCCTTGTGAAAATCTAATAAAAATGACTATAAAATTCATTACATTCAGACAAAATGAATTTTATGTCCCGGGGAATCTCAAATATTCCTCATGTATCAAAATATTTCTATCTCAAAATACGTGCCACATGGTTCTGTTTCTCTGCAATAAAATATTAATATTTCTATTTCCCATTCCACTCTCCTTTCCCTGTTCGGTGCCTCCATTCTCCCCATGCAAATGAATGTTGATTTTATATAATATAAAGGTGGAAGAATTAACAAGAGCCACGCTTGGTGGAGCGGTTGGGCATTGGCACCAAAGGCGAGAGGTCAGGGGATCAAATCCTGCCCCGACTAAAATATACACAGTGCATTAAATTTTAGTGTGAAATGGTTTTGGCAAGTGCATTTTTTGGTTTGATAACCATTAGGTGTATATATATACCATCCGTTTTTGGTTGTATTGATGTGTGGGTTGGGCCACCCGTGGAGCGAGGTGGCCATGTGGCTGGGCAGGTTGTATGTTATGTTAATAAGGGTGTTGGGGGTGCAGGGTTGGTGGCCCGCCCCCAATACATATATTTCTTTTTGTTTTTCATATAACCATAAGATTTTTTTGAAAATTCTTGGACCTAGAGGTTATTAGGTGAATTAAAGAGGAAATAATTTCATCCACCGCCAGTGACCGAATTCTGATGACTGTTGTTGGTGCGATTTGTAGGTCAATTAACCCTACCACTTGGCAAATTCAACCCTGAACTTTGACTGGATCTATCTCCCTCATACAAGCTCAGATTTAAGTGTTGTTCACACCATCGGAATCAGGGAAACAAGCGCTTTGATCTAGTGCTAGTTTGGGAGTGATCTGACCAGTTTGAATTTTGACCCTTTCTGAGTCCTCTGGGACTTCTGCATGTGACTGGAGCCACCTAGATCAATCCTCCCCACTTAGGATATTTTGGTCCTCCAAAAGAATGAAAATAATCTATTACTTCTTTGTACCCTGACTGCACTTACAAGTGTTTGATAAGTCACCCTTCATTCTCCTTCACCTTCTTCCTTGGGAGCCATAAGCGATGAGCATACACTTGCATAATCTGCAAACCTGTGGACATTATTTTGCAAATTACATGCTCGACTTACAAGACCAACTAATAACCCAAGTATTCCATACTTGTCATGAGTTTATAACACATACTCGGTGGTCAAGTTTACATCAAAATGGAAATAATACCCCAGCTATGAAAACAAGGCCAACATATCATTGTTGCTTCAATAAGTGATGGAAAGCACATAATCACTGCAACACATGATTTACAAAAATAAAGCCAAACACTATTTTTGCTTTCACAAGTGATGGAAACACGTCACTTTCACAGTTTAAAATGCAACACAAAATAAGACCAGACATCATTGTTGCTTAATAGGCGATAGAAAACACATCATCACTTTTACGTTTTAAAATGCAACAAATTATTTACAAAAGCACGACCACGACAAGATAACATATCTAGAAACCATTTTTCACTTATCGATGTGAATGGGTCATCACCCTATGGTGGTTTTGTTTGTTTATAAATTGTTTCACCTGGTTCATGCATAGATGCTTTGCCTTTAAGGCACTGTTTTGTATGGAGCCTCCAACATGTGGCTCTTTGATGGCCACCTCTGTTGCAATGACTGAAATAGGTCTTCTTCCTCCAGACCTACTTTACCTCTTTCTTTGCCTGTTGTTGAGAGGGTCTTTCACGCCTCATCCTTTTTTGTGTTGTTATTCTTTTCCAACACTTAACAAATGTATGGTTATGTAATCCACAATAGGTACATGTTTTTCAATGCCATGTTTTACATTCATCATTAACAACATGATTATAACTGAAATGAACATTAGAATATTGAGATTGGTTATACCTTTCCTTGCTATCTCTGGTGTCATTATGGCGATGAGAGCTTGCCTCAACTCTTTCCCTACAATGGGAACTTCCATGGGATGATGGTGACATGTTCCCATCATTCTCTTTCCTTGACAATTTCAGTGACGTCTCGGAAGCATCTGACACCTTCAAGCATTATCTTTCAGTGTATCCCAAGCATGCAAATCAAGGTCTCTGCACAACCTCCAATCGTTGAGTCATGCCTTGGTTATTAACACCAAGTTATTTTTCCTCCTTGTACCTCATCCTGATAAGGAACCTCATGCTTGTCCATGTAATTGGTATCTCGACATTTCCAACAGAAAACATAGTATGTGATGTTGTTAGAATTACATTTAAAAGAGCATAAATGAACATATATGCATTCTATAATGAAGAAGTAACATGACAAGAATCAACAACATAAAACACAAGACATTGATAATGGAGTTCGTCCAGGAGGGACTATGTCTTCGGGCCCTGGTGTCAAAATGGTGTAGGTCACTGCATTAAGTGTTGGAAAGAGTGATGATGCACATGAATGTGTTTTCTCTATCATGCAAGGAATATTCCCTCACGCAGGAGTGGCTCCACAAGATGTTCCCCTACAGGAACTCTCATTCACAAAAGGACTCCTGTCAGCATACATAATTTCATGTATGGTAATAATGAGCATCCCACCAACATGGCATCAAAGGGATACCAATTCAAACATACATGGCGACACATGAGTATCCCATCAACCTGGTGACAGAGGGCTCTCAATGAAAACATGACAATAAGTACATCTCACATAAAGAACAAAAAAACATCCCACATCAAACATCAAACAAGGATCTATACAACACCATGCATCTCAAGCAAAGAGACAAAGAAGTACATGATCATGTTGCATATACCTCACATCAAGGAGTTATCTAAAGAAGAGAATGATAAACTGTTGGATATGGTTGTACCATCAACCTCATGTCATCAACTATCATGGAAATGATTTCTCACACATTGAATGCTAACACTTTCACTCCACTTTGAAAAGTGGCTAGAAAATGGAAAATATGATTACACGATCAGATTCGTGGCATCGAATAGTGTAAAATTGACTGTGAAATTTTAGAATTCTGACAAAGTTAAAATATGGAGCTACAGGAATATTTTAGATTCACCATAGATTCCTTAAAGATTCCCTCCGCCAGGTCATCTTAAGAATTGCTACTCTGATCAAAATTCTGATCTCACTATTGAGATCCTTACGAAATTCTGAGAAGAATGAGTATAAAGTTGGTTGCATTCTGAATCTAGGAAAATTCAGCTTCCAAGGAATCTAGAAGATTTCCTCAAGATTCTTGAAGATTATCCTCCATTGGGAATCTGTAAATTTGCTGCTTGAAAGTTGAATCCAACCTCACCATTGCATTCCCTATGAAAATATGAGAAAAATGATTGTAAACTTGATTACATTCTGACAAAATGAATTTTTACCTCCGAGGGAATCTCAAATATTCTTCACAACATCAAAAGATACCTGTCTCAAAATCCATGCCACATGGTTCTGCTACTCTAGAATAAAATATCAATATTTTAATTTCCCGTTCTTCTCTTCGTTCCCCTTTGGTACCTCCATTCTCCCTGTGAAAATGAATGTCAGGTTTATATAATATAAAGGTGGCAGAATTAACAAGAGCCATGCTTGGCGGAGTGGTTGGGCATTGGCACCAAATCCTGCCACTGCCAAAATTATACAGGGTGCATTAAATTTTAGTGTGAAATGATTTCAGTGGGTACGTTGGTTGGTGTGAGAACCATTATATATATATACTGTATGTTATGTTAATATGGGTGTTGGGGGTGGCAGGGTTGGTGGCCTGCCTCCCTATACATATTTTTTTTTTTGTTTCTCATATAACCATAAGATTTTCTAAAAATTCTTGAATCTAGAGGCTATTAGATGAACTAAAGTGGCAACAATTTCATCCACCATCAGTGACTGGATTCCGACCACTGTTGTCAGTGCAATTTGTAGGTCCATTAACCCTACCACTTGGAAAAGTAAACCCTGAACTTTGACTAGATCTATCTCCCTCATACAAGCATGGATTTGAGTGTCGTTCATACCGTTGGAATCAGGGTGATGAGAACTTAGATCCAGTGCTAGTTTGGGATCTATCTGACCATTTTGAATTTTGACCCTTTTTGAGTCCTCTGGGACTTCTGCATGTGTCTGGAACCACCTGGATCATTTTATAACTACATTGAACAAGAATAACACTTGATTTTTTAACACTAACATCACATAATTATCCATAATCATGAAGAAGGTTTGAATCCCATTCCCTTTGTAGGAGGTGATCATTTTAGGGTTTTAGTTTCTTTCCTCAAACATCAAGATCAATGGAATGCCACACTTTCTCATATAAAGCATGGTGTGACACATGTAAACTTATGGATAGCAAGAGATTTGTTCACTTCATGTAGAGTTCTACAAGAACATGAATTTTTTCTCAAAAAAGTTTATTTCTTCCTAACATATGATATGCCTAGCATGTAACTCAATCCTTTTACATTGACAAGATATCTCATAGCTCATATACAAATAGAATCCCAATTGGCCTCTCAAAGACTCTAAAATCTCTTGACAGAAGCACAAATATACAAAGAACTTGTGGACTACGCAGACCTTAAGTTGGATATTCTCAAATAAGAATGTCATATATCTTGTTTGAATTAGTGTCACATATAGTGGATCAGACTATAGTTTTATTTTCCTCTTAGCCAGTGTCTAAAACCTAAGTACAAGTACAAATTATTTGGGAGAAGTTAGAGAAAATGTTAGATTCTTGATCTATCTAATCCCCTAAGTAGATATACTACCACATATCACTATGTATGGATTTTATCACTGGTAAATAAGGCCAATATAGTAGTGTGAACATAGTTATTATGATGAGGCTTACTAGAAGGATTTTCCTACTAGAAACTTCCTTTCCCAGAAGGTTCTTAAGAGATAGATATACCATATAAAAATGTAGAAGCATATATCCATACATATAATTTAATCATTATTTTCTTCAATATTACTTGAATTTGGATAGGAAGGACAATGAATTCTTTTGACCACTAAAAACTCTAACATGTTCCATTTACTCTTAAATATGATAGAGCAATGTATGTTATTGTAGTTTATCATCTATTCTTAAATGTTGTACATAATGGTGTATGCTATGTACATGTACACATTATGAACATTTATATACTAATTTGAACATTTTTAACTATGCATAGCACTTATTCATTGCACAGGTGAAAGAGGGATCCTGACTTATTGAGAGTAGAGAAGGTTGTTCCAACATAGATGTAGTTTATTATATCTCTTACGGGCTTGTTAAGGTTTTCCCCCTCATCTTACTCTACTTGATTGGGATGACAAGGGATAACCAAAAAACAACCGACTAGAGTAGGTGACACTAGTTAGTGTGCAAGTGTTGTGCTTTCACCAAGGTTCACTTTGAAGAGTACGTATTTTTTTCGACGTATCATGGACTAAGAGTAACAAGTTTTACATATAGAGGAAAGATAATTGATAACCAAGTAGTGATATTTGTACAAGGCCTCTTGTACTTTACCCATATTGTTTCAAGAGCCATACATGGTTTCATGTGAAACTAACCTACGAACGAAACAAGTGAACTAACAAAAAACAAAGCAAAGAAAGAAAAAAAACAAAAGTGAAAGAAAAACAGGTAAGAAAGCAAGCAAGAAGACAAACAAACAAACAAAGCAAGTAAGCAAGCATGCATGCAAGAAAACTGACTGAAAGAAAACACTACTCGTACTCCCAAACTAACAATGCATGGGCCTGATAATGTGAAGTGATATTTCCAATGCAGCCACAGCTGCATTGGTTGACCCATGTTGGTGAGGGCTTGGTCCACGATCAACCTAATTGTCTGAACCAACAAGCAAGAAAGATATAACAATGAAGACAACCACACTTTGTGTTTCAAAGTGCCCACAGGACATAATTGAGTACAAGTGCATGACGAGGAGTCCATGGACTTACTATGGTGTTGTGCGACACTACATGCAACTTTGAAGCATAAGCAATGCTCATGACTGTGACATGCAAGCAAACGAAAGAAACAAAGATAAGTTATGTCTTGCACAAGTGCTTGCAATGTAAGATTCCTCTAATGCATGAGTGGTGGGATTATATAGCTTGAGTGGAGGAAGCATGAACTGTGTGTAAGATTGATCATCAATGCATACAGGTGAGTGATGAGGAGGCTTGGGTGATTGAACAGTTTCTTGATCAGAAGTGAGACTAACCCCGAGAGAGTGAGGAACTAACACAAACCATCAGCTTAGGTTGAACTGCCTCAATAGTCTTGGTTGTTTCAACTTCATCATCAGATAGATCATCATAAACCGGTGGCTTCGAAAGATCAACTGCGATAGAGTCATGATCGTGATCAAATATCGGAGTAAATAGATCATGATAGCCATGATCACAAAAATTAATGATTTCATTGGCATACTCATGATTAGATGAATAAAACAGAGGGGTAGGTTAGAAGTGAACAAAGTCATCCTCTGTGTTTCTGGAAAAGATAGATGAGATATCAAGTGGATTTTCAAAGAATAACTTATCCTCTCCATTGTCGAGTGATGGACCAACATCTGGTGTGTCCTGCAAGTGCTCAAAAATGGATGCATCCATTGATGGAGATACACATGAAAAATCATGGATGGGAGGTTCACCAAATATGTCAAGAAAGAACAGAGGAGGCTCGAACAGAAGGGAGTCATCCTTCACCGATTGTTGATGTTCAATCTCCCACTCATACTCTTCATGATTGACAGCGCATGTTGTTTTTGCATCACCAACTTAGTGAGTGGCTTCTTCTTCATTCACAATAAGTGTAGAGTCTGGAATGGAAGAAAACAAGACAATATCATCTAAAGGAATAACCGAGTGTGAAGATGGAGGTTGTGGAATAGTATGCATATGAGAACTCGATGGACTCAAAACCAAATCTACGTGAAAATTAACTAAAGTGATGTTAGGAGGATGTGAAAGATGAACTGGTATGTGAGCTTGATCCTCAACATCACTCGGAAGTGGTGGGAATGTTGGATGAGGGGATGGAGGATAGTCAATCGTGACAGTGACTGCATATGCATGAGATTGTGTGGCCCCATCAATGAATAATTTTGAGCGAGGCTTGATTTCAAACTTATTCTTGGGATAGGATACTTGAATCGGTCCCAAAGATAGGAAAAATTCATCTGGCTCCTTGGAGCTTGAAACTACAAGTCACAAAAGTGCTACCAAAAATCCATGACAGATTCATGTGGAGCCTTCCTTTGCTGTAGTAGTTTTTGGTCAAGATGGTCTGGATCAAAATGATATAAAGTTTCTTCAATGAGATCACAAAAGTGCTCAAGTGAGTGCACACTATCAGCCGATAGGTTGAACATCCATCGAAGTGGAGTTTCGCAAAGTTTGTATGCAAGCAACAAGTTGGCATGTTTCTCAGAACACCCATCTTCCTCATGAAGCATGGAAAGAAAGTCATGTAAGTACTTAGGCCAAGACACTTCGCCTTCACCATCACACATGTAAGTGGACAAGTGATCGAAAAACTCCCTCGTGATGGTGACATGTTCATGATTCGAAAAACATCACGGAGGGAGAAGAGTACAAGAATCCATGAAAGATATGCCAACGTTAAAAACAAGATGAGAGGACATAACTTTTCATCTGGCCCTCCTTCTAGCACTAGAAATGTTGATGGTGCTAGACCCACTAACATGTCAGGGGATCTCCCTAGTAAGAAGTCCCAATTAGACCTCAGACCTTTTGGTGTATGAGTCCCAGTAGTTGGTCATATGGTAATGCCTTGACCGCGATCTCACAGTGCGGCAAGTAAGATAACTTTGTTGATAGCAAGGGTGTGACAGTTGCAACAAGTAATGGAAGGTGCATGAGAGGTTCTAACACATGGGGTTTGAGATGAGTGCACCCCTTGGAAACCTATAATACTATTCGTCTTGGAAGGGAATGCACGAGAAAATATACATCACAACATGGAAGGCAAGTTAACAAGAAATCCAAAGTGATGGTTAAACCAACAACACATTTAAGAAAGATTCATAGATACTTATACAGATTAATCCATACATGCATGCGTAAGAAAACCAATACATATATCATTTAGAGTAAACCAGATAGCATAGAATACAGTACAACATATGCATGAAACGTGATGTCTCTTATTATATAAAGAAGTGTAAGTTCCATTCATAAAATACATCCATGTACAACCACTAGTTCCAATAGTGGAACATTACAACCACATCTGCCTGCTCCTCAAAAGAGATGTGCTAGCTCTACACAGTGGAGAAGCCAACGCTCATGACAATACTGTCCAAGCTCTCTCCAACATAGTCTTATCGAAAGCTTGGCTGACCAAAAGCCTTTACAATGAGTTATGAGGGACTATTAATAGCAAAGGGTGGGGTGACCCTTGACATTCCCTTTTTTGACAGTTCAACTACCATCATGACTCTTTACCTACTCTATGACTATTACATCCAACTATCACAACTCAATGACTTACACTTGACACGACTTTACATTACAATGCACATGTACCCATGTGAAACAAAATGGCTTGAGCAAGCCAAGCTAGACATCACTTTGACTTAGACAACCATGGAAGTCCAACTCCTCAACATCCTCATGTTGATCGACAGTAACATACTGATTCCAAGATCAATAGTCCTTGATGATGTCTGTGTGCTCTACAGTGACATCTGCCTGAAACCTGACTCTTTCCTCCATAGTATCTGGGTACATTGTTCGGGCTCCTCTATCCAACTCATCCAAAAGCATGCACATCATTTCTTCATTGCGGCCGTACCAGCAACATACTTGTGCATGATGTCTGCACTGATGGGCAAGTCTAGGTTGGTGGCAATGCGCATCAACTCGTTGATGTACGATTTAAGCTCTAGTCAGATTTGTTTCTTTGTCTTCACCTAGGTGAGAGTCCCAATGGATGGGATCGCCTATGTGCACACCACAACATCCATACTCTTGAATAGTTATGCATGGGAAGCCTGTATGCTAGTGATGAGATGTGGGAGCTCTTCATAGTTCTAGATCTGACTCTGGATACATGCTTTTAGATTGACCACATTGGCCCTCATCATCTTAGGCAAGTGAAGTGAGGCTCCGTTGTATTTCATTGTCCATGTTTTCATGTCATCAACAAAGCATGCAAGTTCATCAAGATACGTGCTCTTCTAGCACATTGCTGCTGCCATCTGTTGAAATGGATGACTACCTTGTGCACGGTACCAAACTTGGAGTACAACTCTCACATAACTGTGTCAAGGGACAATACTTCATCTAGGATTTCCTTCTTCAGTTCATCTTGGGTGAAAGATGTCACCAAGTCTTCTCCTTGCTTGGCCATCTGTAGTTCCTTTACCATTCACTCATTCTCAGCTATCAAAAATTGAACACTTGATCTAGTGGCTTCGGTATACACTTTGGTTGCATCGACAAAGGTTGTGGGATGTTTATGCACATCAGTCACGATCACTCGTTCCTCAACTTGTGCAGGAGATGTATGATCCTCCAGAGTTGACACTCTACGAGACTGCACAACTCTATGTTGAGATTTGTCGAATGAGATGTTGTGAATCTCTCATTCTGGCTGATCACCAATGATCTCAGTGCCTCCTTGGTCGCTCGAGACTTTCTCATCATCTTGATGTAGTGAAGTGGGTAAGTCGACCTCTTGGTGATGAGGCATGAGGTCAGTGTCCTGTTCCAACTCCTACTGCTCCATGCCTGCATCCAACTATTTAAGTGCTTGTTCTATCTCATGAGGGAATTCTTTCTCCTGCAATGGTTCACCCTGTCTACTGATGCCAGCTGATCTGATAAGTCCACTACCTGTACAGACACTATTTCATCTGTTTGCACATGTTACACCCCCTATTGTGCCTGTTGCTTTTGTGCTTCACTCTCCTATTTGCACAAATCTTGTTCCTTCTGGAGTTGCTCCTTCAGATCATGCAACTCCTTCTCTGTCTCTTCCATTCTTCTATTGTCCCTCTTCCTTCACACAATTTTCCTATCACATTGGTTCCTCTTTGGATCTATAGCCATAGATGCTTTCTCTACTAATGGATCTGCTTGAAACTTGCAGCTTTGCTCTTCCTCCATGTGATCGACAAACTTCCTCTTGCCTTTGTCACGCATTAGTATGCTTGCCTCTACTTCTACTACTGGTGTTGGTGCTCGTGCTCTCCAGGATTGCTACTTCATGTTTCTTCGCTAAGCACTCCACAATGAAGTCGACCTATTCATTGGATCTGCAGAAACTATAGCAATATCTCCATGGGTCCTCCTCGGACAAATGAAATGCACCATGGATCTAGTTGAACTGAACTCTTATGTAGTGACCTTTCACAATGCAATGTGAGTCATACAGATTGTAACTTCAGAGGTTAAGTGGGTACTTCTTCATCTGTTCTACTTCAACATCCACTTGCTTGATACTCTATATCTAATATAACCCAATCCACAAAGGAAGAGCGGGACAAGGTGCCTTCTTCTTCTAATGCAGTCTAGCTGTCAACCCTTCCGAGATGTGATATTCTACTTCTTACATGACGAGTATGTCCAAGGAAAAATTTGTTAAAACATGCGAAGGCTTCTCTACACTAAACATTCGGATGAAGGTATCGGACAGTGATGCATACCAATCAATAATGGCTAACAATGCTTCCATTGCTTCCTTCGACATGCAAGGAGGATCATGTTCGAATATCATCTTGTAAATTGGGTTAACAAAATGATCAAACAACTGTGTGATTACCCTTCTGAAGCTTCATTCGGACAACAAATTAAGATATGTGTTCACAACAGTCTTTGCTGGTGCCAACTACATGAACAGTAAATCCTATTAGGCGTAGATTGCATCTAAGATGTAGGTGGACATGTAAATATCTGCATGCATAACTCTTGGTGACTTTCGAGCCTTCACTACCTTCTCCTTCAGCTAATGAGCCAACATGCCAGACTAGTTACATGGTTTTCCTTCTTTAGCTAGTTGGTCTACTGTGATCAACTGACTCTGTGGGAAGGTTTCTGTGCTTTCTTGGCCAAACACTCGACATTCAAATATGACCAAGTACTGATACACCTTTTGTATTATCTTTGTCTTATAGATCTGGTTGGGTGTCAACTTGAATCTAGTCAACTACTTTACCTAGTTCTTCAGAATGTCTCTGGAGTTAGCACTACTATTGGGTAAGCTAAAGGGAGTCTTCATGATAGTCACAGGCTCTAGCATATGATACATCTCATCATAGTCTCATGCCCAGAAGGTTGCAAGCTTTGTCCCACTGACACTGCTCAAGGTTATTGTCTCGGGATCAGTGTGAGAGACAATCCAATGTATCATGTCTGTGCATGGGAATATGGGGTATCTACATGCAATCTGATACAGGCCAGACTTGTCAATATTCACATACACCTGACGGTCTTTGGGGTCTTCCATAAAAGTGCCTACAAATGCTTCATTGACCTCTTACCACTTCAGCTTGATGTCCTTGTCTAGAAACAACTTTGTATCTTCATAGATCGTTAGACTAGAGGACACTCACTCAACTGCTGCTTCAGCTACCTTTCTGTCAGTGTCTTGTAATCCTGCTCTCCTGGAAGCCATTGATCCTGTACTGCTAAGAAGTAGATGAACACCTAAAATATCTGGAGATAAGTAACATGCATGGCAGGAAATCTGTTAGTGAAAACCAAAGCAAATCCATGGAATGACATAGCACATACCTGGGGAACTAATAGCCAAGATTGTGCAATTCCTTCTGGGAGGGTGAGTGACTGGCTACCAGAATTGTGCAAAAGGCAGTCTGGGCTATCTGGGAGGCAAGATTGGCTGCTGGATTTGCACAATACACAATCTAGATTGGTTGTTGGCTGTTGGGATTGCACAACATGTAATTCTAGTTGGGAGTGACTGCAGACTCAGGGACTCCATTGCGAAATTTTCTAGGCCAGTAGTCACTGTCCCTCAGAAATGTGAAAAACAGTCCTTGCAGACAGTGGCTGGGAAGAAATGAACATTTTTGAAGAGGAAGACAGAGCCTTCCATCCCCAGATTGCGCAATGTTGTCTCAGTGAAGCCAGAGTCCGAGCCAAGGTTGGTCTGACTCGCCAATGGGAAACTAAAAGAAAATATGAAAGTGAATGCATGGTGAAACTAAGTGAAAGAAGAAGTGATTTACAGTGCATGCAAATGTGAATGAAATATTCAGTAAATGGATCAACATGCATGTGGGTGAAGCGAGTTGCCTAATCGATGACCGTTCATGCAAAATAGTTTCATGCATTCGACAACAGTGAGATAGCAAAGAAAACTGAAACAGTGCTAGGACAAGCCAGTATACGTGTAAACTGCAGCAAATGTTCAAAGAAATTAGGCAAACAACACTCACACAAGTGAAAACATAAAAATCGACCCTGTGGATAGCTGAGTTGGATATGTCGAAGTGTCCTGGATGCGATGTGGGATGTTAGAGCTCCAAGATTGATGTGAAAGAATGAGCTTTGATGTGTCGAATAAATAAGTTTTGAGCTCATGGTGCCCATGCCACAAATCTAGGAGAAAACGACACTTGGAGGAATGTTTCTAAAGCAACTTCGCATGTAACATCCAACTGCTAAAAATAGCTCCTGAATCATGGGATGCCTTTTGCATGTTCCCTTTTTCTATTCTAGGAAAAGGTAAGCCATGCACGCAAGTCAAGTTTCCTTTATCCCAGGTGTAACTGGTAAACCAAACTGCTCATGCATGAAGCTACCCAACTGCTGGAAGGAAATGCAAATTTCTGGTTGGGAGCTGGGCTGACTGTCTAAGGGATTTGCACAATTTTTGGGTAGAGCGAATGACTACTGCCCACATTTGCGCAAATTCTAGGCTGAGTAGCCCTGTTGGAGAAAATTGTGCAATTTTCACTGTGAGGGTTGACTGGTAGAATTACGCAATTCTGGAGCCCAGCAGGCTGCCAGACATGATTACACAATTTCTGGAGGGAAGGCTAGCTTCCCTCTAGAAATGCACAATTTCTTGGGGTAGCTGGTCAACCTGTAGGTAGACCATGTCTTAGTGAACAACCTATGAGGGGAATGCATCAAGATGTGATCAACAAGTTTCCTTTGTGCAAGAAAACATTGAATCTTGTGTACTTGACGAAGCAAGACAAGGCACTATGAAAATCTAGTAGGGAGGTTCCAAAATTAAGCTAAGGAAAAATTTTGGAGGGTGGTTGTAGGCGCTACAACGCACACCTTGGACTGGATGGGTATAATTTGTTGGCCATGCAGAAATGTTGATTACATATTTGTTCTTCATGATTATTGTCTATGTGCTTGTTGTGTATGCATGGCGGTGGTCATGGTTATAGTTATGTCTCCATGTGAAAGATGATGGTGTTGTTGTTGGATGTGGTCATCATGAGTGTATGTTGGTTATGCACTTGTTAGGCATGTTAGTGTCTATACATAACTATGCATACATTGACATGGTTATAGTTGTCGTGCATGAGATAATGGTATGTGGTTGGCATGGTCATGTATTGATAATTGTATAATGGTTGAATTGATGATTATATGTTGATATGATTATGTTTATACATGCATTTCACTAATCTGGTTGATCTTATAGATGAGATATCCCCCCCTAAACTATACTGAAGTACGTTGATTATGTTATTTTTTGGTTTAAGCTAACATGGTATACTTGCAAGAAGAAGATCAAAGATAACTATAAAGATGGTAGACTAAAGTTCATGAGACTCTCCCTATGGATAAAATGAGAAACATGGTGGTGGGAACTCTTTTGACTCAATAGACACAATGAGAAGTTTGAAGGCAGAAATAAGAAGTTGCAAAGAAAATAATGACAGAATCATTGAGGCATAAGAGACACAAGAATAATTTAATGCAGTAATACTTCAGAGCTTGTTAGAATTGCAGAGATAGGGAATGCTTAGGCTCAGCCATGGGCAGGAGGATAGGACGAATGGATCATATGATAGTAGGTCTCATGGTGACCACAGGTCGGATAGGGATGACACCATTAAATATAGCAGGTTCTTGCATACACCGGATATGAGAGGTGGTGGAAACATGTTCTATTCTAGTTCTGGTTCTGACAGGTACCATGATCATCATCATTATAATCCTTATAGGAGGAGTGATAGGGGATATTTTCTAGATGAGTTCAAGAAATCAAAGACACATACCTTTGATGGATATTTGAAGAAGCCAGAGGATGAAAAAGTATGGCTACTTGGGATAAAGAAGTTCTTTGAGCTGCATGATTACACAAAGAACATGAAGGCCATAATAGCTATCTTCAATCTAAAAGTGAAATAATACATATAATGGGAAGACATGAAGTGGGTTAGAGACATCAGGACATAGGAGTTGAGTTGGCATGAATTCAAGAGACTTTTTAGGAATAAATATGTCAAATAGGTATTATGATAAAAAATCCAAGGAATTCTATGAGCTAAATATGGGGTCGATGATGGATGAGGAGTATACGACCAAGTTCCTATAGTTGTTGAGGTATGTACTGTATCTTAAAGATGGAAAAGCCAAATTTCATAGATTTATCAGTGGATTTTCATTAGAATTTAGAGATCTGATTGAGTATGATGAGCCTCAGTCACTTGAGGAGGTCATTGGAAAATTGAAGCATTTTTATGAGCAACCAAAGCATAATACATAATCTTAGCAAGTTTGGAAAGGGAGAGACAAAGCTAAAGATAAATGGGAGCTGAAAAACACACGAGCTCAAAATGTAGGAGAGAAAGAAAATGTTGCACCTTACAAGAAGTTTAATGGGTCATAACATGGAGGGAAGTAGAATAAAGGTGATGGTAAACGACAATTACAGTGTTGAATATGTGGAAAGGAGCATATCAAGAGAGATTTTCCACAAAATTAGGGTGGTAGGCCTTAGTTTTAAAGTGCACAGGAAGCACAAACAATTGGGGATGTTAGGCAGAGCATTCTACATATCTGTTCAGCACGGGATTGTAGGTTTTAACCCTGTACAAAATTTACCTGTAAATGAATTATAAAAACAGAAAATAAACATTGATGTGAATATAAAACAAATACACAGATTTCCCCTAAATCCCAAAATCAGGACTACTAGATTTATTTTTCATTATTTTCCTTTCAATGTTACAATACATATATATACATGTTTAAGCATTCATAAACGCCAATCCATTAACCCTAGATTAGAACATAACCCTAGTTCCCTTGAAAGGATATACAAAATACCATGGGCATAAAACCATCATGCCCAAAACCATGTGCAAAACCCATTCACAAAACCATATGTGGGTCCGCCCAACTATTATAGGGTCCAAAAAAATATTCCCGGGGCGTTGCCTCAGACCCCATACAAGGGGGCTACTACCCCCTAAAACCCCTAGACAAGGGGAGGAAGTCCCCACTGGGACCCCCCTGCTACGCCAAGTGCAACAAATAGGGGGGGGGGCTATCACCCCCCCTGTGACCCCCTTGCGCATGTGACTAGTTATGGAAAGAATATAAAACACACCCAACATGGGTAACAAGCACGCAGATCACTAACAATCTATTATCGAGATGAATGATATGCTTTGTGATCAAGTTGTTTCTATTTTGATTGAGACAAGATCTAATTATAGTTATGTTAGTCCTGACCTGGTTGATAACTGTGGTTTGAATAAAGAGGTGCATGCATAATCTTGGTTAGTGAGCTGGCTATAGGTACAGAGAAGAGAGTTCATGATTGGGTAAGGTATTGTGCATTCGAGTTGAATGGTATGCCTAACTCAACACATTTGAATGTATTTCCATTGGCTTCATACAGTATTCTTTTGGATATGGACTATTTTTATCTCCACAAGACTAAGGTGGACTCCTATGACAAAGCTATTCAATCCTTAGATGAAAATCAAGAACATATAATTTTGCAAAGTAAGAAGAAAGATACATCAGTTAGAATGGTGACAACTATGCAGGAAAAGCGTAGTCACATAAAATGGTGTGTGTTATTTGTAGTACATATTTATAGTGATAAAGGTAAGAATGTTGAGGATGAAGAAGTTATGACGAGGTACCTGATCTTGTAGTAGTTTCAAGATGTGGTTCTAGTAGATATTTCAGAGTTGTTGGCTCACAGAGAAGTGGACTTCTCTATTGATTTGGTACTAGGCGTAGCAACAACGTCAAAGGAACCATACAATATGAGCACACTAGAGTTAGAATAGTTCAAGTTGTAGTTGAATGAAATGCTTGACAAGGGATACATTAGGCCAAGTTTATCACCTTGGGGTGCATCAGTGTTGTTCTTGAAGAAGAAGGATGATACTCTCAGGTTATGCATTTATTATAGGTAGTTGAACAAGGTGACTATCAAGGACATGTATTTGTTGTTGAGGATTGATGACTTCAACAAATTGAAGGTAACAACAATGCTCTCGAAGATTGACTTGAGATCTAGATATCATCAGGTATGCATTAAAGAAGTGGACATCTACAAGGCTACTTTCCAGACCAGGTTTGGGCATTATGAGTTTATTTTAGTCCCATTTGGTTTCACTAATGCTCCAAGTACTTTCATGTTCTTGATGAATAATGTGTTGTTTCCTTATCTGGACAAGTTTTTCATTGTGCTCATTGATGACATCTTGATATATTCTAAGAATGAGTAAGAGCATGCCAAGCTCTTAGTAGCAATAATAAGCTGGTTGAGAGAGCATCATTTGTATACTAAGATCAGTAAGTGCAGTTTCTTTCAGACATAGGTACATTACTTGGGACATGTTGTCTCCAAGGGAGGCATAATAGTGGATCCAGAAAAGATAAGAGCTATCGTGGAATGGGAATATCCTAGGAATGTGGATGAGGTAAGATCATTTATGGGGATATGAGGTTATTACAGGAGGTTCATCAGGAACTTTTCTCATATTTCATATCCTATTACGTCACTGCAGAGATAAGATAAGAAATTTCAATGGACAAAGGAATGTGCAACAAATTTTGAATAGTTGAAGCAGTTGTTGACAAATGCTCTAGTGCTAAATATTACAGATCTAAGCAAAGAGTTTGTGCTGTGTAAAAATTACTACAAGAGAGGACTTGGTGGAGTCTCGATGCAGGAAGGAAAGGTAATATGCTATGAGCCACAAAGACTAAATTAGCTTGAGAAGAATTATCTGACACATGATCTTGAGTTCACAATGTGTTGGGTCTAAAAAGTGGATGCAAATTACAGTTTTATTTACTATCAAACTAGGTAAGTAAAACTTCGAGGATCATCCAATATATATGGACTTAGAGACAAAATCAAATAAGCTAGGTGAAGAAATGCCAAAGCTCCCTTACAGGAGGTCATTCATTGGGATCTTCGACACCTATTTAGTCATTTAATCAAAATGAAATCTAAAGACATTGTGACAAGTGTAAGAAATATTAAAGCTCCCTTACAGGAGACTGTTCATTAATATTTCTAATCATATAAATCAACAAACTATTTAAACTAATGAAATTAAAACACTTAAACCTAATTCTGATTGATTGCATGAAATATTAAAGCTCTCTTATAAGAGACTATTAATTTATATCTCAAGAATATGAATTAGAAACTTAAACTAATGAAATCAAACATTAAATAACAAATCATATTCATTGAAAGAAACATTAATACTTTCTTACAAAAGGTCATTTGTTAATATTTCAAACATATGAACCAATAATTTAATCTAATGAAATTCACAAACAAACATAAAATGAAAGTTTACCAAAACAAAATGAGCATGCAAGTGGGGCAATGGGGGCCCTCCATAGCTCCACAAGCACACCTAGAAAGAAGTCAAATGTAGAAGAAAATTCAATCCACTTTATTTATCATCGATCGCAAATTGCAATTAGAAGCTCCAAGTTCTACATTCCAAGAGGTCCTAAACTCTACATTACAATGATTCTAAAATCTAAAAACACAAATGAAGGACTAAGTTTCTAAATTCTAAAAATTAAGATTACAAATGAAGGAGATAACACTCCTATTTATACAAAAGTTATGATAACAAACTCATAAATGTGGATCCACTATTCCCTCTTCAAATCCACATATCTCTCAACCAATGGTGACACATAGCCCTATCATAATTTATCTTCTCCATGAGGTCCATGATCTTAACCATGAGGTCCATGATCTCCTCAAATTCGAATTTGAACATAGAGTGCCACATAAGGGTGCCTTAGAAGCTTGCTTTGTACCTACACATGTCAAAAAACTCATTCTAATTGTTAGGTATAAGTATATGGATATTATTTTCTAAAGTTTAACCACAAATCCACTTAAAAGTACTAAGAATTAATAATGTTTTGGAAAACACAATGGTAACCCATTTAACGATGAAAGTGAAGTTGATGTGGTGACATGGTGGTGTAGTATAGGTGAGAAAATGTGTGAATGGAGTGAAAGTGGATGTATTTTAAGGATAATTCTTAGGCCCAACATACCCCCAAACTGAAGGTATTGCATGTCTTCATGCAATCTATTACATTACTTTTTGATACTTCAGCTTTGGCTTAAACTTTGCATGATATCATTTACTTAACTTTTGCAAAGTGTTTTTGATGAATTACAACTTGGTTGGTTCTTGTGTTTCAACCATATTTTGTTTGTTGCATTCAATTTTAATGTATGAACTTTGCATAATGATAATTCTATTTTTATTGCAAAGTATTTTGTTGGAATGCATCATGGTTGGTTCTTGTGTAACAACCATGATTGTGTTGCATACAATTAGCTTTTAAGTATTTTTTTACAAAGCCATTTATATGCTGATGTAATAGTGAATATATTTTGAAAGTATGTGGGCTTTAGAATGTGATATATGAATATGGAAAAATATGAAGGTGACAAAGTATGAATTTAAATGTACCGTCCAACCCCCCCCCCAAAAAAAAAAAAAATTGATGGTTTTGGCAATTTTGCAAAATGAGGAAAGGAATTTTTTTTACTTTTATTTTTTTCCAAAATTATCATTCTAGTTTTTCAAGGAATTAAATGGTTAAAAGTTAGAAAATATCATACCTCAACTTACCCTTTCAAAAATGGATGAGATTTGTGCATGTGTGGCTGCAAAATTCTGATCATAGTCTTCTTCACTTGGCTGTGAAAATGGTGGATGAAGTCGAAAAAGTGAATCTTTTATTGTTGTTGCATCTTCTGCTAAATCTGTTGCTGGATCTTCTATTGAATGTTCGGAATCTACTACTGAATGTGGCTGAAAATGTATAAGGCTTGGAAGGTATACAAAATTTAGAATTTAAACTTCCCCCCAGCCTTATTTCTGGACTTGTCCTCAAGTCATTTGCATAAAAAATTACAAAGTAATGAAAGTTATTTTTCTTTGTCTACTAGAAAATGATTGGTCTTCAAGTCTTCAACGGAACTAGCTCAGTGGCACAATAATTGTCATGTGAATAAATGTTTCATTGTCGAACATAACAAGAAATTGTTAACTTAGTGGCCTTTGATGGATGCCACTAGTCAACATGAGAGCTCCCATCTTTGATGTGGATGAGAGTCAAGATGCCCCGAATACATCTTTCTAAGTATGAATGAATTTTTTGTTGTCGAATACTGAGAAGATCCAACAAATAAGGGACGTTAATGTATTCCATTGTTTATCGACATTATAGCTTTCCATTAAGGTATGCAAGCTTCAAGGTGTTTTTAGAAAAATATTTAGACTCAAGGACTATGGACTCAATGGTGTATGGAAGCAAGGTTTTATTTGCAGGGTAGGAAAAAGGAAACTGACAATGTGTTGCGCCAAAGTGGAACAAAAAGCTTGTAAATAAGCTTCATTGCTTTTATTGGTGAGTTAGTATTGAAGAAAATGTAGTGAAGTGTATGTGGATAATGAGAAATGGATAATGACTCTTGCTGGGAAAGAGTGAATTATGGCATGAAAATCCTCAAAAATAGCAAATCTGCTCATTAATTCTGGAATTTCTGCTAAAAGAGATGAGTTTGACTAGCCTTGACTAGCCATCTGTAGACTTCAAATTTAATAGTGGATAGGTATTTCACCATCATTGGAAATTTATGAACAAACCCCAGATCTTTGAATTTTCTTATATGTCATGCAACATGTTAAACCATTAAGTTACTATAGGAAGTTGCAAGAACTTGTAATTTTTTGGAAATTTTGTTTATGATCACAGACTTGTTCTTTAGAATTTCTCATGAAATTAGTGTTCAAAAACCAATTGTGCACACAAGTAGTTTCTTTAATGATCAGTTCATCATCAGAAATCTGCAAAAAAAAAGAAAAAAAAAATTGACTTAAAAAACATTAGTGTGTTCAAAAAGGAATGGCCAATTCCTTGTTGATTCTTACGCAAAAATTAATTCCAAATGAAATCGATTAAGGAAAATCAAAAGCGTAATTTTACTCCATTTCATGATGTTGATAATAGTCCATTTTTAATAAATATCCATGAAAAATAACTCAACTATTGTTTTGATTTATTTATTATTTTTTAATTGTTTTGGTGTTTTTTTTAAACATAAAATCTATTAATATATATTAAAATAAATCTATTATATAACATTCATTTGATGCATTATTTGTGTAATTCATGTAAGTAAATCACAATCTATAACATCAAACATCAGCACAATATTGTTACTAGACGTTGCTAAATGTCACGCTAATTCCCAGTAGGCTTGGCCAATTTGTGTGTCTTCATAGTTGAGGGATACCACTTTGGCTAACAACAAACATTGATATCATAACCAGGAGCATGCTCACAAGACTACTTGAGATAACAAAATTTTGGGAAATCTTTGCGGCATTCAATGCTTTGACAGTTAAGGCTCACCAGTGCGATAACATTTGTTGTCAATTTCAACAAAATCAGAATTGGTAAGACAGTAAACATTTTGATATCCATTGTCTTTTTTGCCATTTTCTTCAGTAGATCGAGAGTCATAGTTCGCCATTCCTGAAGGTGATGTTAAATCATTGGCATGTGTTTAAATAAATAATCTTCCCATGTTTCTACGAATGTTTGATGCAGAGGTTAAGGCGCGGTTGAAGATTTAGTTGGAGTAGCAGATGCCAAGATCGATATCTTTTCTAATTAGTAGCTACAAAAAATCTGCATGAAATCATAAAATCATAAAATCCCTCAAATTGTGCCACAAAATCTGTATGCAATCATGAAATCGCTAAAAATGGATCAACCAAAAGCAAATCAAATCAAAACTTGAGGACTGAAACGAGATTGCGTAGTGAAAGTGCAGATGTAGCGGACAGGTGAGTCGAGATAGTGGAATGAGGAAGAAACAGATAAGCTAATCATAAGGATAGAGCGGTAGTGACTCAAGTAAGAGACCAAATGAAGGAGCTTGTTCCACGGAACCTAATTTAGCTCGCCCAATTTGGCAAAAATCATTTACTTAATTCAACAAACAGAAAACACCAAGAAGAGTTTAATTTATAATCTTTTCTTCATGTCCATGACATCTCAACACCCTTTAGGAATGGCCCTTCAGTTATGAGTGCTCTTATGCAATCACCGTCAAAATGGCAATGCCTCTTCTAGCGTATCTAGCAGAAATCACTCCATTGCAAGAAAGCATAAGCCAAGGCACCAAATTCTCTTATGCAATTCCCGATATAGTTGCAGTTCTAAATCTCCAAAGCTAGTCTCACAAGATGGTTGTTTCTAACTCGCAAAAGTTGGCTTCACACGCAGATGAATCTCTGGGTTTCACGCTAGCATTCCCGATAAATCTGACGTGATATTGGAATTCTTACTGAGCGTGGGAACCTAATAATCCTTTACAACTCAAGTTCGATAGTTCACTAGCTGGAAGAAGTTTCACAGATTAGTCAAGCACATTCACAAAAAACGTTTACTCAATCATGAATGAAAGGGTCCTGAAGAACCACGATTTTCTCTAAAACCGTTAGGAATCCAATGAAACAATTTTTGGGTTATGTAATCTATTCCGTTTTGGAAAAAAAACCCATGTCTTCGTTTTTCTTGATTTGTTTTAGTTTGATCACAAAACATGTTTCAAAATGACGTGTAAAAATTGTTGCATCTTTTGGCAATGCTGTAACAAAATCAAATCAGTTAGCTCATGACTCAATTCCAAACCCATCAATTCTTCTATAAATTGTGATCTGTGTGGGAAGGAATTCAGTTCATGGTCCCATGAAATGCCACTCTGAAACCCATCGAGATAGCAGTGATGCCCATATGGAAGAGTCATAGCAAAATGAGACATAATATTGATAAGAAAGTGAGAATGATGTTAAGGTTGAGGTTGACCATCGAAACGAGAAATCAAGTAGGATTGACAATTGGATGAAGGGAAAGGGAACCAAGAGACCCAGCTATGCAACCCAACATGGCACACTTTGTTCAAAATTAAGATAAAATGAAAAGAAGGATCTCATTATTACAAAAATTATGAGTTCCAAAAATTCAGAAGCCGAGAACAAAGTAAATGTAGAGAAGTTTCAACCTCCTGTTTGAATTGTTTATATGCAAACTTGGTTTTCTTGAAGAAATTGTTCCAACGCATACAAGACCTAGCCTAAGAGAAAATATGTTTTTTTTTTTTATCAAATGAGTAAACTATAGATTTCATTTTTAAATTTGAAATCGAAAATAAATGAATTTAAAAAAAAATGGTTTTGATTTCTTATAATGTTGTAGTTTTAATGATTTGTGCAATTTCCAAGCAAGAGATTTTTATATTATTTTTTAAAATAAATCAATAGATTTTCTAATCTTCCTGATCGCTTGAAGTGCAGGAAGAGAGCATACTAATCTATTGATTTTCCTTTTTAATTTTTTTAGCATGGATGAAGTGGCTCTTACTAAATTATTCATGGGAAATGTTGATGATTTTTTTTATTATTTTTATTTTTTTGAAAACAAGACTAAAAGAAAACTCTATGAGATCTCGTTTTATTTTTCTAATCTATTCTACCTTAACTTGAAAAACTTTTTTTATTTATTTCCTAGGTAAAAGAATGTTTCCAATGAAGCCACCTATGGACTAAGGATTCGAAAATTCTCACATCAAGATTTAAAATTTTTACCTTCTTATTTGCAAGAATTGGAGTAACTTGTTTGATCCTTGGATTTGGTGCAAGGTTCTTTTGAAGCCAATCTTTGATATTTTTCTTTCTCTCCAAGAAGTACTTGTTTAACATCTTCAAATTTCTCATCCGTAGATGGATTAGTAAGAAATGGGGGGTTTAAAAAGACTGAATTTGAAACTAAGTATGAAAAAAAATGCTCAAACTTGAACTCCATTATGAAGATCCTGCTATCACCAGGTTTCACAACTTAGTCCATAAAAAGAAATTGCAATAAAAATAACTTCCTAATTTTATCTCCAAATGATCCTCCCCGGCAACGACAGCAAAATGTTGGGTCTAAAATGTGGATGCAAATTAGAGTTTCATTTACTATCAATTCGGGTAAGTAAAACTTCGAGGATCATCCAATATATATGAACTTAGAGACAATCTAAACTAAGCTAGGTGAAGAAATGCCAAAGCTCCCTTATAGGAGGTCTTTCATTGGGATCTCCACCACCTATTTAGTCATTTAATCAAAATGAAATCTAAAGACGTTTTGACAAGTGTAAGAAATATTAAATCTCCCTTACAGGAGACTGTTCATTAATATTTCTAATCATCTTAATCAAAAAACTATTTAAACTAATGAAATTAAAGCACTTAAACCTAATTTTAATTGATTGCATGAAATATTAAAGCTCTCTTACAAGAGACTATTCATTTATATCTCAAGCATATGAATCAGAAACTTAAACTAATGAAATCAATCATTAAATAACAAATTAGATTCATTGAAAGAAACATTAATACTTTCTTACGAAAGGTCATTCGTTAATATTTCAAACATATGAACCAATAGTTTAATCTAATGAAATTCGCAAACAAACATAAAATGAAAGTTTACCAAAACAAAATGAGCATGCAAGTGAGGCAATGGGGGCCCTCCATAGCTCCACAAGCACACCTAGAAAGAAGTCAAATGTAGAAGAAAATCCAATCCGCTTTATTTATCATCAATTGAAAATTGAAATTACAAGCTCTCCAAGTTCTACATTCCAAGAGGTCCTAAACTCTACATTACAATGATTCTAAAATCTAAAATTACAAATGAAGGATTAAGTTTCTAAATTCTAAAATTAATATTACAAATGAAGGAGATAACACTCCTATTTATAAAAAAGTTATGATAACAAACTCATAAATGTGGATCCACTATTCCCTCTTCAAATCCACATATTTCTCAATAAATGGTGACACATAACCCTATCCTCCATGATCTTCTCCATGAGGTCCATGATCTCCTCAAATTCGAATTTGAACATAAAGTGACACATAAGGGTGCCTTATAAGCTTCCTTTGTACCTACACATGGCAACAAACTCATTCTAATTGTTAGGTATAAGTATATGGATATTATTTTCTAAAGTTTAACCACAAATTCACTTAAAAATACTAAGAATTAATAACGTTTTGGAAAACACAATGGTAACCCATTTAATGATGAAAGTGAAGCTGATGCAGTGACATGGTCGTTAAATAGAGGTGAGAAAATGTGTGAATGGAGTGAAAGTGGATGTATTTTAAGGATAATTCTTAGGCCCAACACAGCGATCATCCATGCATTGAAGATCTGGAGACGCTATCTTATTAACATAAGGTTTGTACTAATGAGTGATCATAGTGGATTGAGGTATCTATTTGACCAATCATATCTAAATTCCAAACATCCTAGATGGTTGGCTACAATCAGTGACTTCGACTTTGAGATTAGGTACATCAAGGGGAAATAGAATAGGGTTGTAGATTCTCTTAGAGGGAGGATACATGTAAATCATATAAAAACTATGAGCTCTTATGGGATAGATTTACAGGATCATATTTTATAGGTAGGACAGTAGGATGATAGGTACATGGAGCTTACATACAGGTTGCAGCAGGGTACAGGTGGTAAGGATGTGGATTATTGTCTTACAACAGATGGTTTGGTCATATTTAGGGACAAGATCTATGTGTCGAATGATAGGAAGAAGATTATCTTGTGATAATTCCATGCAAAAGTGTATTAAGGTCAACCAAGATACCATAATACATTGACAATAGTGAAGAATTTTTATCATTGGATGAATCCGAGGAAAGTAGTGGCATAGTTTGTGGCTAGATGCTTGGGCTGTCAAGAGGTGAAAGAAGAGTGTAAGCATCCAGGAGGGTTGATTCATTTGATTTTAATTCTAGAGTGGAAATGGGAGGTCACTTCCATGGATTTCATCACGGGTTTTTTGAGGAAATCAAGACAACATGATTCCATCATGGTTGTGGTTGATCGGTTGAAAAAGGTAGCACACTTCACTCCAGTGAAGTCTACTTATTCAACTAATGATGTAGCACATATCTTCATAAGAGATGTAATGAGGTTGCATGGTGTTCTAAGGAATATTGTGTCAGACAGGGATGTTAAGTTCACTTCCAAGTTTTGGAAGGATTTGTTTGTAATTTTTGGGACAAAGTTGGCCTTCAACATAGATTATCATATGTAGATAGATGTACACAGAGAGAGGATCAACAAGATATTAGAGGAAATGTTAGAGATATATGTGATGCATTAGTAGAGGAGATTGGAGTAGTACCTTTCATTGGTTGAGTTTTCTTACAAAAATGGGCATCAGGAGTCACTGAAGATGATTTCATTCAAGGAAATGTATGGGTAGAGTTGTAATATTCCCATCAATTGGAGTGATCCAATGAATAGGGTGTTGATAGGACTCGACATGCTGGCTAAGATGAAACATGAAATGATGGTAATTAGGAAGAATCTAATGGTAGCACATGACATACAAAAAAGTTATGCAGATCAAAAAAATATGTTTAAGGATTTTTATGTTGGGAAAGAGGTGTACTTGTGCATCAATCCAAAGAATAGATCCTTGAGGATTCCAAATTGGAACCTTAGTTTTGTGGACCTTTCAAGATTCTTGAAAGGATTCGACCAGTAGCCTATTGACTTTCACTGCCTACGATAGTGAAATTCCATGATGTTTTCCATGTGTCATTTCTTAAGATGTGTGTTAAATATGTTGATAATGTGATTGATTGATCTGTATTGCAGGGGGAGCCAGATGGAGAATTCTAGCCAGAACCTCAGTGTATTTTATAGAGAAAGATGCTCATGTTGTGGAATCGAGCAATTAAGCAAGTTAAGATGCAGTGGAATCACTTTGGGCCCAATGAAGCTATATGGGAGATGGTTGATCATATGCGGGCTATGTATCCTTCTCTATTTGCTAGTTGAGCGAATGCTTTTAGCATAAGTTTTTGTGTGATTCTTTGGTATATCTATATATGTATATAGATGTAAATGCCACCATGATTTGTGTTGTAAAGATCCAATAAGTGGTATGGGTGTCATGTTATTATGTTGTCATGTTGGTTTCCTTCTCAGTAGGTTGATCATTGTAAATACTGCATCGAGCTAAGTTATAAAGCTCCATGGGAAGTATGTTTTGCTTTTGAATGGTATTTTTGGTGCTATGTGTCATTAAACACCAAGAATAGTGTTCCCCCAAGGGGGAGTGTTTTGTAATAGCCTTGGTAAAAAATTCCATGTAATAAAGTTAATAAAGGAAAAATAATAACCAAGGTCATGTGACACTTAATCCAATTTGAATTTTGGGAAAAACATCCTGGTGTGGGTGCTCATTTGGTTTATTATTGCTACAAAATTTGGCAAAGGCAATGCCAAAGGATTTGGAAAGGAAAGAGCCATTAATTGGCAATTATTTATGAAAATAATGAAAATTAGGAGAAAAGGAAGGTGGAAGGTCGTAGGTTGCATGTGAGGATGAAACTGAAGGAAAATAATGGAAACTGAAGAAAATAGAGGCCTCATTGTGTTAGGATATTCTGACACATAAGAAATAGTTAATCATAACTTGGTCTAGTGTAGAGTTAGGTAAAGTGTGTTTCTTTACTATGTACTTTTGTAACTTACAATACGACGGTCACGGTATGTTCTAGACATTGAGTGATCTGACGATTCATTCTCTCCTCAGTATTTATGACACTTGATCCGTGGCTTAGTCCCTGATTGGTCCATGATATCTATTTAAAGAGAATGGACAGTCATTTGTAAGGTGACCATTCATGAGAGAAACTTATGTAAATTTTCTTTCTTTTACATCAATAAATTACCTGAAGTGGCCGCATTGGCTTAGGCCATGGACTGTTTCCCTCTTTGAGGGTTTAACCACGTCAAGAATACTGGTGTTTTGATCTGTGAATTTTTTGTAAGTGGTTTCATTTGGTGTTCTATCTGAGGAGCTTACACTATAAATTCCTACATGGTGGCAGAGCTATTTCGGGATGACATTCCTTGGTGATCCAAATCTGAAGCAGGTATAATTGCATCTGACTATCATTTCTTAGATCTACTGTTTCTGACTACTTTGGGCCGAGAATACTGCTCTATTGTGTTAGAAGCATTTGTTCCAGTGAGGAACCCCTTTCATTTCACGCGAAAAAGTTTCCAGTAGCCCTAGCTACGTCATTTTTAAGATCTGGAGGTGTACAGTCTTTATTTGTAGTTTTAGATATTCATCTCTTTATTTATTTCGGTTTATTTAGCTCTCTGTTTTTTAATACCGGATCTATACCTTTCATTTCTGTGTATGCTCTTTGCCCACGTGACTTTATGCGATCTAGGAAAATTAGAAATAGAAAGGAAGGATTTTTCTGATGCGTATGCTCTTTTCCGTCGTGCCTTAGTGTGATATCAGAAAAGCAGAAACATTGAGGAAATTATCTAGTTTCTGGTGAAAGCTAACTTCAAGCCATAAGGTTTGGTTTTTTTTGTATGTCCATGTTAAGTTGTGTGGTTTTTTGTTTTGTAGGAAAAAGGGCTTTTTGAGGTAAGCATGCACCCAAAGCTTCAGTAACTACAAGAAAAAAACCCTTTCCTCTTTTGAAAAAACTACTAACATTTTAAACTAGCTCACTTGGTCGAAAGTTACTTTATGGGAATAGAGGTCTTGAGTTCAAGTCTTTCTTTTTGTTGAGCTACTTGTTCAAAAAGCACATGTAACTTATGTAAAGTTACTTTATGTAAAAGTTTTCTCTCCCATTATAAAAAGTGAGTCACTTATAATTCTAAAGTCTCTTTATCTTTTATTTAAGTTACAATTTAGTGGGTAGCTCATAAAGTACCATTGTAAAAGTGACTTTCACTTATTTATAAAAGTGGGTCACATACTTTTTTTTTAAAGTGAGCTAATTCAATTAAGTTTGGAAAGGTGGGGGGGGGGGATTTAAAAAATATATATATAACATTATCATTCACTTCCGTACATTCATGCACTTCATCGGCATCTTCAACAACTTTTCTTCAAAAAGCCATAACTTCTTCATCCAGAAGCCGTTTTTTTCTGTCGGCCTAATTTTTCGAGATATTTCCATTGGAATACTTAGTTTCAAAATCTACATTTCAGTTTCTATTAAAACGGAAATTCCATGCCAAGTTATTCTTGATAGCACCAACTACTTCCAATGGTGGTCCTACATTGTGGATTTACTCAGAGGTAAAGGTGTTTACATAATAGCCTCAAGCCAAGAAACTAATCCTAAAGATGAATATAAGGTAGCCAAATGGAAAAATATGCAAGATCAAGCACATGGGTTGATAGGGATGTCTACTTCTCTAGACCTTATATTTCATATCGTAGAATTTGATACCCCTAATGAATCAATGAAACAACTCACTAATGTTTTTGGAATTAAAAATGAAATTAGAGCCCATCAACTCAAAAATGAGTTGCTTACATTGGACCCCAATAATTTTTCTTCCATTGAATATTTTTTGTCCAAGTTCAAGACCCTTAGACTTCTCTTGGAAGGTGTTAAGGTTAAGAAAGAAGATGGTTGCCTTATCAATTCCATTCTTACTAGTTGGGACCAGCCTACTCTATGTTTTTTTCCACCTTCCATTCTACTAGAGAAGCCTTTATTTCTCAGGGACAAGACTACAAGTTCCCCTCTTTGATGCCTTTTGCGATTCTTTAATAAGAGAACAAGAAAAACTCTTACATATTGGTCTTCTTAATATTGGAAACTCTTCTAAGAAAGCCTTAGCCACCCATCAACAACCAAACTCAAAGAATCCTAAGAAGCAATATCCTAAAAAGAATGGTCCTAAAATAAACAAGGGTCTTAAGCACTTTCAGTCTGAACAAAATGAAAAATCAATTCAACAAAATGATAAGGAAAATAAAAACAAAGAGAAGAGTATTGATAGACATTGCAACTTTCGTAATCGAGATGGCCACTTAGAATCCAAAAGCTTTAAGAAGATGGAAGCCTTTGAAGCAACAATGAAGAAGTATAACATCCATTTGGAGCATTCTTCAACTTCAACTTCAACTTCATCTTCAGGAATAACACTTTCTGCATGTGGTTTTCAAGGATCTTGGTGTGGTTATGCACTAAATGTATCTTCTTCTTCTGATTCTCATGAGTGGCTCATTGATTCTAGAAATTCTTATCACATGGCCAAAAGCAAGGCCATGTTTTATTCTTTAAATGATTGTAACACCAAAAATACATTTGTTGGTGATGATAGATCTCTTAGTGTTGTAGGGACTGGAAGTATTCATGTAGACAATGATCAATTTAATGATGTATTATGTATTCCAACCTTATTCTGCAACCTTCTATTTGTATATCAGATAAATCATTCAAGTGAAGGTAAAATCATTGAATTCTCACCTCATGATGTTGTAATTAAGGACCTAAGAGATCCTAAACAGATTTTAGCTATTGACATTGTTGATGATTCTACAAGGTTGTATAAGTTTAACAATTTTGGGTCATCAACTCTTCCCTCGGTATTTTTTGCTCATAATGATGAAGTGAGAAAACTTTGGCATGAGCAAATTTGTCACTTAAACTTCGCTCCATTCCAAATCTATGTAAATAAAATATGGCGACAGGTCTTCCTATGGTATCTTGCATAGATGGTGTTTGTTCTAGATGTGTACTTAGAAAACATCATTGTGATAGTTTTGAAAAACGTGCCTCATGGCACGCCTTGGCCTCTTTACAACTTGTGCATAGTGATTTATGTGGTCCACTTCTAGTTGTTTCATTCTTTGGCTACAAGTATTTCTTAACTTTCATTGATGATTTCTCCAAAGACACTTGGGTATACTTCTCAAAACTCAAGAGTGAAGTATTTAACATGTCCTTTTCCTTTAACGCCTTTGTTGAGAAAAAATCTGGACATCAAATTCTTAAGTTCAGATCTAATAATGGAGGAGAATATGTTAACAACAAATTCATCAAATTTTGCACTAAGCATGGAATTCAAATGCAACATACTATTCCATATACTCCACAACAAAATGGTGTAGCTAAAAGGAAGAATCGCACCTTAAATGAAATGGCTAACTGTATGCGTCAATCTAAAGGACTTAGTCTTAATTTTTGGGCAGAAGCAATTAAGTGTGCAAATTACATAGTAAATTGCACTCCTACTAAGGTTTTAAAGAATATCACTCCAGAAGAAGTATGGAGCTCAATTAAACAAGATGTAAGTCACTTTTGTGTTTTTGGAAGTGAAGCATGGGCCCATATTCATGATGAAACGTAAAGCCTTAGAACCTAAGAGTCAAAAATGTATTTTTTTTTGATATTCTGAAGATGTAAAATAATATAGACTTATTCCACTTAAGTCCAAAAATGTTATCATTAGAAGAGATCTAAAGTTTGCTGAAAATATATTGGCCTATGAGTCTATTTTTGCGGATGTGCCACCTCTCTCTATCCCTTCTACTTCTGAAAATATTTCTTCTTTAGATGATGACGGTGAGGATGAAAATCCTCCCACACCTTCTCAGGATCCTCCTTCAGCTCCTCAGCTTCCAAAATGGGCCCATGCTACTTAGGATGCAGTCGGTGCTCTTGTAGGTGATCCTACAGATCAATGACATACATGTTCTCAGTTCGATAAAGCCTCTTCTTTACTGGCTCAATCTTTAGCGAATTATGATCCTGACACCTTTGTCGAAGCTTCAGGCCATCCAGATTGGGGCGCAGCTATGAATGAAGAATATCGTTCATTATTGGAAAATGATACATGGGATCTTGTTCCTCTTCTAAAGGGTCAAAAACTTGTTAGATGCAAATGGGTTTATAGAACCAAGTTTGGACTAGATGGAAAAATTGATAAACATAAAGCTCGTCTGGTTGCTAAGGATTTTTGACAAGTTGAAGGAATTTACTATAATAAAACCTTCTCCCTTATTGCCAAAATGAGCTCTATCTTCCTTGTTCTTTCCCTTGCTGCCTCTTTCAAATGGGAAGTCCATCAGATGGATGTTAAATATGCCTTCTTGCATGGGGAATTACATGAAGAAACATATATGGAACAACCTCCTGGCTTTATACAAACTGACTCCAGCCTTGTATGTTGACTTAAGAAATCCCTTTATGGTCTCAAGAAAACCCCTCGGGCTTGGTATGGAAAAATTGATAGCCTTCTTTTAGATATTGGCTTTTCTAGGTGTCATTCTGACAATACTGTCTACACCAAGAAAGTGGGTAAGTGTATTATCATTCTTGTTCTTTATGTTGATGATCTTATCCTTACTGGTAGTGATCCCAACCTTATAAACCATGTGAATTCCAGCCTTAAAAAGCAATTTGAAATGACAGACTTAGGACACTTGTATTATTTTCTTGGTCTTCAAGTCTTGCAATTTCGAGAAGGTATTACGTTTTCCCAGTCCAAGTATGCCTGTGATATTCTATGCCACTTTCACATGGAAGACTATAAGTTAGCCCCTTCTGAATTTCAGTCTGGAGTCAAACTTTCAGTCACTTGTACTTCCCCTGAAGCTGATGCTACCTTATATCGTCAACTTGTAAGAAAAATTTTATATCTGACCCATGCTCGTCCTGACCTTTCCTTTGATGTTGGCCTTAATGATCTGTTTATGAAAAACCCACATGAAATTCATTGGAAAGTATCTAAAAGAACACGTCGTTATCTTCAAGGTACAATTCAGTTTGGGATTCATTACAGTGTAAAAGCATCTCCTCTATTGGTTGGTTTCACTGATTTTGATTGGGTTGGTGACATTGATGATCAGAAGTCTACTGCAGGTTATGTGTTAATTCTTGGTTCTGGACCTATTACATGGGCTTGTAAACAAAGTGACATTTCTCTTTCTTCAGTAGAAGAAGAGTATCGTGGTGCCATAGAAGCTAGTAAGGAAGCCATGTGGCTTTGTCAGATCCTGTCAGAGTTTGGATTTCAGTAGCAACATCTGACTACAGTTCAGTGTGATAATCAAAGTGCCATCCAACTATGCAAAGATCCAATCCAACATCAGCACCGCAAACACATTGAACTACACATGCACTTCATCAAAAACCTCATTCATGACCATGTTCGTGAAGTGAAATATTGTTGAACCGATGATCAAGTTTTAGACATATTTACAAAGCCTCTCACAAAGGCGAAGTTTACTAAACTTTGATTTATGGTTGGAGTTTAGGAAGTTGTCACTAAGGTGGGATAGGCTCTAATGCCTCCTTCCTTCTCCTATTGTGTCATATTTGTACATCCTTCAATCCTATCCCAAGTTGTTCTTAAGGGGGGATGTTAGGATATTCTGACACATAGGAAATAGTTAAGTATAAATTGGTCTAGTGTAGAGTTAGGTAAAGTGTGTTTCTTTACTATGTACTTTTGTAACTTACAATCCAATGGTCATGATATGTTCTAGACATTAATTTATCTATGGTTCATTCTCTCCTCGGTATTACTGACACTTGATCTGTGGCTTAACACCTGATTGGTCCATGATCTCTATTTAAAGAGCATGGAGGGTCATTTGTAAGGTGACAGTTCATGAGAGAAGCTTATGTAAATTTTCTTTCTTTTACATTAATAAATTGCTTGAAGTGGCTGCATTGGCTCAGGACATGGATTCTTTCCATATTTGATGGTTTTAACCTCGTCAAGAATACTGGTGTATTGATCTGTGATATGTTTGTGAGTGATGTCCTTTGGTGTTCTATCTGAGGAAATTACCCTATAAATTCCTACACATTGATTAAATGGCTTATGAGGATTAGTTCATGACCTTTTTTCAGTTTAGTTTTGTAGCTCTCTCTCTTTATTGTCTCTCTCACATACTCTTGGACACTTAGAGAATTCTTGGAGAACTATAGCATTGGAGGAAAGAAGGAAAAGGAAGGAAAGGAAAGCAAGAGGACGCAAAAGATCAAGCAAGGAAGCGCAGGATCAATCAACTAGAACAAGATTACTTGCAGGTATTGGGTTGCAAGTATGATTTCCTTCCTATTTTTAGCATTCATGGTACATCCATGTGTTTTATTGGTTCTCTTGCTGTCATTGGCATGGGTTTTTCTAGGTGTGAAAGTGTTCTTAAGCCTTGACTTTCCATTTATGGATAGCCATGGTGTGATGGAGTTCTCTTTTTTTGGTTAAGTTGGATCATCGGATGGATTCTAAGATGAGTGGGGTTGTCTCAGGGTTGATCACAAAGCCTAGGAATCTCGAGGTTGGATATACGGTAAAGCTTGATTGTGAATACCCTTCATTAGGCCTAGGAATCCCTTGACCAATAATGGCAAGATACATGGTAATTCACATAGGGTGGTAACATCATAGTCCTAGGAATCCATTGATCGATAAAGGTGACATACATGGTAAATCTGAGAGGTTAATATGGACAAATTCCTCATTGTTTAGGTGGAGAGATCAAGAGGCATCCATGTTTGTATAGGCCTAGTGAACTAGCAGGATTGTGGTAAAACTTCATTGTACTGATGAGTATTTCATGCCTAGGAATCCCTTCGTGGGATATATGGTAAAGCCTAATGATTCCCTGGTTAGTTTTGATATGATTCTCACATTCATGCTTGGAAAATGGCACGAGGTTGATAGCTTGAAACAAATATTTGATACAACCTAATCTATGGTCGAGTGGCTCATGGAAGTCCTAACTTGGTTGTCTTGTTCATTCATTAATAAGATATCCTTCTCCTTCGGTATTTCATGTGTAAATGTACTCTTTCTTATGTGGTATTATTGATATTATATCCTTGTTATTGCTATTGGTAATATGTTGGTTATAAACATGGTTGATGACAAACTTTGATTATGTTCCTTATCATGATTGATTAGTACATGATATTTGAATGAATATATAACCTAATTGATGATAATGCAACTATTGTGATAAGGAATCAATCCTTCTTTACAAATCTCAGATAAGTATGAGACCCCTATGCTCAGATCTGTGGTTGTGACCTATAGATTGCATATTTTTCATATGTTTGAAAAAAATCATGTCATGGCTAGGAGGGGTATGGTCAAGTCCTTGTACTAATGTTTGCATAGGTATCTTTAATTCATGTTTATTTAACATTTTTTGAAGTTTCATGAATTTTGGGGCAGTGGCTAGAGTCCTGGCCTTGACAGAGTGGCATGGAATATGGGGTCACTAGCGCATAACTGCCTGAAAAAGGCCACAGGGATTGGCATGCCTTGCTATGGGAGAATATGGAGGGCCTAAGCCACATGCATGGCTTGTCATGGGAGCAGCTAGGGGTCTAGCTTAGAAAAATGACAAGTTGTCTCAGGGGTTAGACACCTTGAAGGGTTGGTAAGATTGGGTTTTTCTTATCGGTTCCACTTCCTTAACTGTACATGGGGAATTGGATCACATCAAAGTAGCCTATTGTCACTAGTTTACCCCAATGGAATGGTTATCTTGGGAAAATTTTGGAGGAGGGTGTTACACTAGAGCTAGATGTGTTATATATGTTACTACACCAATTATATCACACGAAGAGACAAGCCCCACTATTATTGATCCAAGTGGAAAATGGATTCCACCCATCATATTTTCCCATGATATTTATGCATGGCATCCAACCGTGGTACTCACCCATGGTAATAAAATATATTACTCAAAGAGGCACCAAAAACGCTATAAATATTGGACCTTACCTTTCAAAAGAAAAAGAGTATTTTTCTTCACAATAAGTCCTATTCTTCACAATGTAGTAGTAAAGGTTTTATTAATTAAAAAAAAACAGATTATATCACTTTATTTTCATATGTTATGATCTATTAAATGTGTTCATTTATATCAATTTTCCTATGTATAATTTCTTGGAATATTTTATGTTCTCTTTCCTTCTCTACACTCAAGCCTCCACGATCTTCTCTAGGATCTTAACCCTCAAGATTGAAATCCATGGTATAAGTGTGAGTTATGACTCCATGGAAACGAGTGAATATTTATACTAAGGGGAAGGTATTGGTTTTCATTAGTAGAAATGGATATAGTAGTGTGCGCAACATTATCCACCATCAAAATTCGGGCTTCCAACATTACCGTTAAACTACCCAACCAACTATCATAGCAATCATCTTCGATCACACTAATAATGATGGAAAATATACCCTTATTCCATTATTATAATCGCTATCTTGAACTCATGTTGCTTCTAGTAGAGGGGATCATTGTTCTCATTATGACACTGAGGAGGTAGCAAGAGATCCAATTGCAAGAAAAATAAAAAGAAAAAACTTCATTTGTGCCATTAAAAGGCTGAAGACAATGTCGTCACATTAATGCACCATTAGCTAGGAGGCCACATGCCTCCTTATAGTGGTTTCTCTTCCAACACCATCCCCTTTGTCTCCACCCGCTTTGATAACATTTTTTTTTGGCTTTTCAGAAAGTCTCTACAGAGCCTATGAAATCAACATTGGTGACAAGATGGAGTGATGGCTGCAATCATCTCTCATTCTCGCCTACGTTCAGATGTCAAGAATTTCCTCTTCCATGTTCTTGATAGTCATTGTAGTTAATCCCCTAAGAATAAATGGCCATTAGACAGACAATCAATGGATGAAATAGGAAATAGTTATAGTGGCACTTGGTCTAGTGTCTCTAATCATTTTTTGGCTTCTTTTTCGTCATATATTTTCCTAGTCTTAAGATTTTCCCCAATGCACCAAATATTTATAAAGAAAATCTATAGAAGATGGGATAGATGACCAAGAACAAGATAATCGTGAGTAACTTTCCACTGGTCACATTTGTTCTTTGGATATTTGGGGGAATGCTAAAGGTAGATGTTGTCACTACAACAATATTCTATTTTTCTATCCTCCTCTACAAAGGTGTTGTGACATGGAAGGATTGCTTGGATGAATTTATAGCATGGGATGCTCTTAGATGGTTTGTTGAACTTATTGTAATGGAAAGATATCTCAACAAATATCTCCTTATTTCATAGTTTAACTAGATTATTGTGAAGGTCATTGGTGGACTTGGTCTATTATATAAGCTTTCTTTTGAAATAATGGTATTGATATAATTTTATTCTCACTACTTTGTAAGTGGCGCAATGAATATCATGGAAATGTTCATTATGAGTGCTCTGACAACTCCACCTCTATTTGGGACAATGGTTCTTTCTTTCCTTTCAAATTTTATAGGAAGCTTTATATATTATGATATTGTATTAATACATATTTTCTATAAAGCTAAATATGTACATTTGGCTCAATGGTGGGGTTATGGGTTCCTCATATCTATAGAAAATAACGTTCTATGGTTGGTTCTACTTCAGAGGGATTTAGAAGAAAATATGCAATAATTAAAACAACAAATTCTCTAGTAGCAATCTTAATTGACATATCAATAAATTATGTTGCAACGCCTCCAACATATTATGCATCTTCAACAATTACAACAACAAAATTTATTGATGTGGAATTCATAGAAACATCACACACCACTACAATAATTAAAATAGTTCTAATAATATACACCATAACTAAAACACTTTGATCCTTAGCCATTTTAATAATTACAACAATTTCCACAACAATAACCTTCTTTACTGTCAACAACTACATCTACTTTTTGAATTTAGGTACTCCTCCCTTCAGTTTCAGAATCACTACAACTTGGGCTCAATCAAATCCAACACTTGGGATAAGCCCAACATTTAGAATGCCCCATCTCCTTTTTATCATAGTCTCGCTTTCAAAACTTAGTTAATGACTTGAACACTTTAGGGAATCAAATATCACTCCATGGGAATTCCCCCCATAATGCTTTAGCCTCTTACTTGTGCTACTTTTCCCAAATTTAAGTTTCTTCATATAATTCAACATCACATGCTTCACACTACACAACGTCACAACTTAAAAGGTGTATTGAAGTTTTTTCTACTCATCATAGTCACTCTAGAGATGAATTCAACAAATGATTCAGCAAGGTATCCAATTCCCACTACAACTACTATGGGTGTTGCAACATGCACTACCCATGTCACCTTAGCATATTCAAAAGTAATCTATCTTGAAGTCCATTTGCTGGGACATACACTATCAGTATCTAGTTGGCCCACAAGCACTACAAGGTAATTCTATCGTTGAATCTTTGTTCATCATGGATGTGGGTTACCCACAAACCTATGGTTATGGTTCAAACATAGAAATCCCTTGTCCTTGTTGGAACTTGGAACATTGTAATCACCTGGTTATGGGCCACCCACAAATCAACAGTTATGGGTTAACCACACAAAACACTTTTATTCAAAATCACTTCGTTATGGTTTAGCCACAAACCCATTGTTATGCTTTAACCACTCAAAATCATATTCTTCATTGGCTCATATTCAGTGGAAGATTCTAATACTTGATGTAATGATGACCATTTCTTCCTATGAGGCAAGGATTGATCCCAGTGGAAAGTGGTATCCACCCATGGTATTTATCCATGATGTCCACTGATGGTATTAACGTATGGTAATAAAAGGGTATAACACAAGGAGGCACCAAAAAAAATATAAATATTGGGCCTTGTAAGCTCTGCTATAAGACGAAGTTTTTTCTAAGGTCAGAACAGGTTTGGTCGTGTGTTATGCTCAGAAAGGAGCCCGCAGCAGTCTATCTCCTCCTCCTCCTTCACTTTTCCTACACTCTTATAACTCCCGCTACCTCTATTTTCCTCCAATTTACCTCTAAAACGCTGTGAAATTCTATGTTATTTTGGCCCCCGAGCGCTAAGTTTGAATCGTCATATAACCACAATCACCTAACCGTGTGCTTTTCCCTGCCACCACAGCCTTTTCCTGCATGCTAAACCTCGTTTATCTCCCTGCCGTCTGATCATTTGCCGTGAGATCCGACGGAATTCGCACCTCCCACGCCCGTAAGCTGCACGCGCATTAACTCGTGGGGAAAGTGGCTTGCCACTGGTCCCATCCACCACGCGTCGCAGTTATATTGGATCACGAGCCCATATACAGATACCACCCACCTCCGAAAGCAATGCGATATATACCGCTTACCACTCGTCATAGATTCTCCGCACGTTGACCCCCATGCACCTTTCTCACACGATAACTGTTGGATTTGCCATGTCCAAATCTAACGGCTCGCGACCGCCCACTCCCACTGCTCCCTGATTCCTCCTACAAAACCATCTCCACTATTGATCTGCGGGATCCGACGTCTAATCCTGCTCCATTGACCAGATCATTCACCCGCCATGCAATCCTCACCCCTAGCCATGCCGTGCACCCGAAGGACAAAAGTGGCCATCTACCAGTACCTTGAGCAGTTAATCTACAATAACTACATTTAGCAAGAAAGGATGGCCGAAGAAGGAAAGGACAACCTCGAGCAGTTACAAGCATTTATCAGTCATTGAATGTATTTTATACCACATTCCAGTTACCTTAAAGGACAACAAAGTACCATAGAATGTCAAATTCATTCATTGAAGCAGAAGATCGTAGCAGAGGCCCATTTTAGACAGTTAATGTGGTTGGTGGTCAATTATGACCCCTCCACACATAGAACAACAAGATATTTTTATAATGAAACTCTATATATACCCAGAAACAAGATGCAATGAGGGTTGATGGTTGTTGTTTTGATGTATGGTTCAACTTCTGGAGACTGTAACTACTATGCTACCTGTACCATATGGTCTTCATTTTTAGCTAATACAAGCTTTTTTTGTTGTTAATTGCTCACTTTCCATTTCTGCTATGTTCTAGGCTGTGCCTGTTATACATTTTTCATGTGCTCTCGATGCTTAGCAATAGAGGGGCTGTCATCCTACCTCTGTGTTAGAATCTAGTATGTACCATTGAATGTGTTATGCAGGTTTCTATTTACTTAGTACCAGAGAGTTGTCATCCTGTCTGTGCATTAGGAAATAGATTTGCAGACCTCTTTACTGGTTGCAGCTGGCCATCACATGGTCTTGTGCATCTACTGGTGTGGTCAGTATTCTCCATGTTCACTTAACCCTCAAGATGTGAGTAATTAGTGGTCTAAAGCCTTGTCTTCTGGGGATGTTCACCCATGTCTGGGGTTAAGCATAGTAGAAGTGGTTATCTGGCATGAATATGCATCATTCCTTCCATTCATCCACCCATTTCCAACATTTCTATTGAGTTTGTAATGTTCCCGAGCATCTCTGAGATACAACCTAGGAGAGTTTCTTGGGGTGATAACATTAATTGGCATTGTTTCCAGGGAGAGGAGATTGAAGCTCAGCTTCCCTGGGAGAATGACACAGTTCCAGATTTTGATGATAGACAAATTCTGGGCACATTTCTGGTTGTAATCATCTATCTGGTGACTCCACATTGAAGTTCCAGCTTAGTTTGTGAGGCATACTCGAAAAAATCCTCAGAAGTCACCAGCTGAACTAGTGCCTGACCCTGAGAAGAGCATTAATCTGAAGAAAACATCACAGAAACGAGCATCAGGATCAGGTTAGGCTAAGAAAACTTACGCATCTCTGAAAGATAAGGTTATAGCTGAAGATATACAGTTTGAAGATTTAGAGCCCGACACTGTTAGTAAAGAAATTATTTCAGAGATTAATATAGCTCCTTCTTTAATTAGTTCCCCTTTGAATCTCAGTCCAAAGAGAGCTTCCCATACAGTCCATAGCATCCCTTTGTCTCTGTCATCCATTTCATTGTTTCATACTTCTCAATCTGCTAGTTTTCTTCTACATACCACAGTCATGGCAGGCCAACAAGCGGCACAGAGGGAGTAACAGTTGAAGAACACCTTGAGGCCTTTTATAGTTATGTTGATAACTTAGATATAAGTGAAAATGATGTATGGATGAGAGTTTTTGTACAGAGCCTTGATGGAGAGGCTAGAAAGTGGTTCAAAGAACTAACCCCTAGATTTATTACTGATATTGAAGCCTTAGATGATGCATTTTTGAAGCATAGGGGAGATAAAAAAGACTTGCTATACTACCATACTAAGTTTGGTAACCTGAAGAGGGAGAATGGGGAATCTTTGCCTGATTTTAATAAAAGGTTTAACTGTATGTATAGTAAGATACCAGCTGAGGTAAAGCCTACCCCCACCTATACCAAACTCACTTATGCCAATGCTTTTGACTCTGATTTCTACCTTCTTTTGAGAGAAGGAAGATGTGCTACTCTAGCTGACATGCAGGATGTAGCACAAGAGGTGGAATCCAATATTATGGCTGCAGAAAAGCTAAAGAGTCATGCTGATAGAAGGAGGTAGAGAGGTGAGGATTCTTCTTCCTCTGCCTCATCTTCAGAGCCTAAATTAGATAAAATGACTAAGATGATAGAGTCATTGGCTGCTGAAATATCTAAGCTGAAGGTTGAGCAGAATTCAGGAAAGACAAGGTAGCAGAACACATTTGCTCCAAGAAATCCAAATCCATTCAGAAGAGAAAATGAAAAATTACAAATAATTCAGAGAGGAAAAGAACCAAATGAAGAACAGAAGGTTAAAGCTCCTTTCCAAAATGTATTCATGGAGGAGGAACAATTTGAAGAAGAGGATGAAATTCATTGCATGGAAGATAAAGGTAGTGCTGCCTTTTTGACACTGGCTGCATATGAAGAATCATTGCTGTGGGACCAGATAAGTCAAGAATGGGACAGAGAAGCTATTCTACAAACTGAGGAGCAACAGAGATACAATCTGAGGTCAAATGCAAAAAATGTCAAAGAGAATCCTGCCCAAAGAGCTGTTGTCCAAACAGAGTCACAGAATATCAGACAGAGAAGACCAGCAGCTGATCTAGTCATCCTTAAAGCTCCATTTCAAGAGGTAAGAGGTTTTGACAAGCTACCTTCCTCTTTCAACTTAGAGTAGGAAGTCCAGAAGATTAAAATATTTGTGCCTCTAGTAGAGTTGGTAAAGAGTGAAGTGTTTAGAAAGCCTATCCTTGAAGCTCTTGAGCTGGAAACCACACAAACCTCCACTGACTTTGTCAATTTGCAAGATGACAAGCCTGCCATTGTGCTTAGCCCCATGATTGAACCTGCTGATAATAATTCTCCATCATTTTATGTCTCCTTGACCATTCATGACAAAATCCTCCACAATTTCCTGGTAGATACAGGGGCCAGCCACAATCTAATGCCTAAAGCTGTCATGGAAGAGTTAGGCCTTGATATCACTAGACCATATCATGATTTATTCTCTTTTGATTCAAGGAAAGTGAAATGCCTAGGATTGATCAAAGACCTGGCCATTACCCTAACTCAGCTGCCCATGAAGAGTATGATGATGGATATTGTGGTAGCATATGTCCGTCCTAAGTTTGGCATGCTGCTATCCAACAGATGGGTTAAGAGACTAGATGGGACATTACAGAATGATCTATCTTATGCTACTATCCGAGTCTTTGGAGGAGAAAGCAGGAGATTTTACAGAGAAGCACAACTGGCATACATAATTAGTGATGAGAAGAATCCTACTAATCATCCCATATATGCTGTGGACACTGATTTTGGAGCATGTATCCTCCAAATAGAAGAATCCCATAGGGCCTCAATGAAGCTTAGGAAACCAGTGAATCAGGCCGAGGAAGAGCAAGGAAGTCAAGTTTGGGAGATGTTCTTTGATGGAGCATGTTCTAGGGAGACTGCAGGAGCAAGGGTGGTGCTGGTATCTCCAGAACAAGAAAGCACTCAGTTGTCTTTCAAGCTGGCTTTTCAAGTCACAAACAATATATCAAAGTATGAGGCTCTACTATTGGGCCTTAAGGCAGCAAAAGACAGAGGAATCAGGAACATAAAGGTGTTTGGAGATGCTGATCTGATCGTTCAACAAGTAGATAAAACATTTCAGGCAAAGCACCCAAGGCTGAAAGCATACAGAGATGAGGTATGGAGGCTCAAAGATTCTTTTGAAACTTTCTGTACTTCATATATCCCGAGAGCCAAAAATCAGCTTGCTGATTCCCTCGCTATGTCTGCTGGCTTGTTTATCCCTCCCATGCCTCCCAGACTAGTATATGAAGTCCAAATGAAATATAGACCATCCTTGCCTGATAATATCCAGCATTGGGAAGTTTTTCAAGATGATGATGAGATAAATAGGTTTTTGCTAGTCATTGATGAATTTTCCGAAATGAAAATTGACCAAGAGAATGAAGCCTTGGAAGAAAGCCCCAAGCCCCAACTTAGAAATAAAATCAGCAAAGATAACATTGTCCAGCTTCCCAACAATCATATTCCTAAGGGTTTAATTCCTCTAGAAAGATTGTTTGACCAAAATGATGTGCCTTACAAGGCTGCCAAAAAAGAAGACCAATCTGCAGTCTGTAAGCATGACATAGGGAGTCCAGGTCAGCCTAGATACATAAATTTGTCTTCCCATCTATCTGCTGACCAAAATGTTGAATACTGCAATTTAATGAAGCAATTTGCTGATGTGTTTTCTTTGGAATATAGTGACCTGAAAACCTATGATAAAAATATTATTCAGCATAAAATCCCTCTAGAGAAAGACACCATACCTTTCAAGCAGAAGCTAAGACAAATAAATCCTATGCTTCTTCCTCTGATTGAAAAAGAAATTAAAAAGTTGCTAGCTGCCAAAATCATAGTCCCTCTCAGATATTCAAAATGGGTAGCCAATTTGGTGGAAGTGAGGAAGAAAAGTGGAGAAATCAGACTGTGTTTTGATTTCAGAAACTTAAACAAATGCTCAAAGGAAGAAAATTACCCTCTTTCCAAGATGGAGCATTTACTGCAGAAAGTCTCAGGAGCCAAAGTGATGTCTTTCCTGGATGGGTTTTCAGGGTTTAATCAGATTTTTGTGCATCCAGATGACCAAGAGAAGACTACATTCACCACTCCTTGGGGCACTTTTAGGTATGCCAAGATGCCTTTTGGGTTGATGAATGTTGGAGCTACCTTTCAGAGAGCTATGGACATAACATTTGTGGGAGAGAAGGATAAATTTGTCCTTATCTACCTTGATGATATAACAGTACACTCCAATAGCCATCAAGATCATCTGCAACATTTGAAGAATGTGTTCCTGAACTGCAGAAGGTTTGGGATTTCAGATAATACTAAAAAGTCACAGTTTTCTTTAGAAGAAGGCAAGTTGTTTGGACATGTTGTTTCTACTGCAGGTGTCTGAATTGACCCAGAAAGAGTAAAAGCAATACAGATCCTTTCTGTCCCAAGATCAAAGAAAGACATCCAATCCTTTCTGGGCAAGATTAATTTTGTGAGGACGTTTATACCAAATTTTGCGGAACTGGTGAAGCATATTACCTACATGTTGAAGAAGGGGTCAGAGATCAAATGGACTGATATAGCAAAAGGATCCTTTGAGTCCATTAAGAAAGCTATTATTGAGGCTCCCACTTTAATAAGTCCATATTACAGCAAGGAGTTCCATATATTTTCATTTGCCTCTGAAGACACCATCGTAGCAGTTTTACTGCAAGCAGATGAAAAAGGCTCAGAGCATCTGGTGGCATTTTTCAACAGAAACTTAAGGGATGGTGAAGTGAGGTATGACATTATTGAAAAAAAGCATATTCTCTTATCAAATCCTTGAAAGCTTTCAGAGTTTACATTCTACATTCCAAGATAACTTTATATGTACCCTCCGCTGCAATAAAAGATGTCTTGACACAACCTCATGTTGATGGAATAAGGGCTAAATGGATTGCAAAGCTAATTGAATTTAATATAGAATTGAAGCCCACCAAGCTGGTCAGAGGTCAGGGTCTTACCAAGTTATTAGCTGAAGAAAATTGCAAAACATTGGACATACATTTCATGGGCACAATTGCAGAAAATGGTCAGGCAGAAGAAGAGGAAGCAACTGAACCAGAGAGAAAGCAGCCAGTGGCAAAAAATATAGCTTCTTGTGATTGGTATTCTATAATAGTTCAATTCTTGTTGAAGCTAGAAATTCCTCCAGGCTCAAGCACAAGACAAGTCAGAACTATTAAGCTTAGGGTAGCTAAATATTGCATTAATGAAAATCTGATCTACTGGAGGGATCCATCTGGAGTGCTTTTGAGGTGTCTGGACAAAGAACAGTGAATATAATTCATGCAGCAGTTTCATTCCAACATGTGTGGAGGGAACCATTATTGGAAGACTACAACCCATAAAATCCTCAGAGCTAGATATTACTGGCCCACTTTATTCTCTGATGTATTTTCATTTGTTAAATCTTGTGATAGGTGCCAAAGATTTGAAGGAAAACAATAGTTGAAGTCCCTGTCCTCAAAACCAATATATGCAAAGGGACCTTTTCAATAGTGGGGCTTGGATTTCATTGGAGAGATCAATCCACATTCCAGTGGCCAGCACAGATGGATATTAGTAGCCACTGATTATTTTACTAAGTGGATTGAGGCAATCCCTACCAGAAAGGCTGATCATAATGTGGTCATGAAGTTTTTGACAGAGAATGTCTTTACAAGATTTGGTTGTCCACATAAATTAGTCACAAACAATGTAGCAGCCTTCAGGGCAAAAGAATTGGTAGAAATGTGTGATTCAATGGGTATTAAACTGGTTCATTCCACCTCATATTATCCTCAAAGAAATGGTCTAGCAGAATCCTCTAACAAAAACCTCATAAGGATAATCAAAAAGCTGTTGGAGGACAATAGAAATAATTGGGATTCCAAGCTCAAGTATGCACTGTGGGCTGACAGAGTGACCATTAAGAAATCCACAGGGAATTCTCCATTCAAGCTAGTATATGGCATTGAGGTTGTATTCCCAATTCAGTGAACTCTCCTTGTGGAAAGTTCCTGCAATATGAATATAATGAGGAAGAAGACATGGCAAAAAGGATTACTTATTTATCAGAGGTACATCATATTAGAGAACAACTGGTTGAAAAGGTTGCAGCACATTAGAAAAAGATCAAGGAAGCCTATGACAAGAAGGCAAAAGCAGATAATTTTCAGGTTGGAGACTTGGTTTTAAAATGGGATGCACTGAAGGAAAAGAAAGGCAATCATGGGAAGTTTGATGCTTTCTAGATAGGGCCTTTTATCATTTCTCAGATTCAACGGAACAATACCTTCATGCTGAAAAGCATGGGAGGAGAAGAAGTTTTTGATGGCCCAGTTAATGGGCGTTTTCTGAAAAACTATGTGATTCAAGGTCTTTTGGCCTTAAACTTGTAAATATGTTGTTTTATCAGTTCTAGTTAAACTCCATGCCCAATGGAACACTAAGAATTTTGCTAATTTGTTTTCATAAGAAAGGCATTGATCTGCAGGTTCTTGAGACCTCACAGGGAGGATCTCATCCCCAGAAGGAGCCAGTTTTAACTCTGACATAAGACGAAGCTTTTTCTAAGGTCAGAATAGGTTTGGCCATGTGTTATGCTCAGAAAGGGGCCCACATTAGTCCATCTCCTCATCCTCCTCCGTTTTTCCTACGCTCTTATAACTCCCGCTACCTCTGTTTTCCTCCAATTTACCTTAAAAATGTTGTGAAAGTCTATGTTCTTTCGGTCCCTGAGTGCTAAGTTTGATTCATCATATAACCACAATTACCTGACCATGTACTTTTCCCCACCACCATAGCCTTTTTCCATGCATTAAACCTCTTTTATCTCCCCGCCGTCTGATCTTTTGCCACGAGATTCGGTGACATTCGCACCTCCCATGCCTGTAAGCTGCATGCGCATTAACTCATGGGGAAAGTATTTTTCCGCTGGTCCCATCTGCCATGCATCACAGTTATATTGGATTGCAATCCCATATATGGATACCGCCCACCTCCGAAAGCAGTGCGATATATACTGCTTACCGGCCATCGTACCTTCCTTGTGCATTAATCCCCCTGCACCTTTCACGCGCAATAACCATTGGATTTGCCACATCCAAATCTAACGGCTCATGATCGTCTACTCCTGCTGCTGCCTGATTCCTCTTGCAAAACCATCTCCACCATCGATCAGCGCAATCCGATGAACGATCCTGCTCCGCTGACCAAATCATTCACCCGCCATGCAATCCTCATCCCTGGCCATGCCGTGCACCTGAAGGACAGAAGTGGCCATCTACCAGTACCTTGAGCAGTTAATTTACAATAACTGCATTTAGCAAGAAAGGATGGCCGAAGAATGAAAGGATAGCCTCAAGTAGTTACAAGCATTTATCAGTCATGGAATGCCTTTTATACCACACTCCAGTTACCTGAAAGGACAACAAAGTACCAGAGAATGTCAAATTCATTCATTGAAGTAGAAAATCATAGCAGAGGCCCATTTTAAACAGTTAATGTGGTTGGTGGTCAATTATGATCCCTCCACGCATAGAACAACAGGATATTTTTGTAATGAAACTCTATATATACCCAGAAACAAGATGTAATGATGGTTGATGGTTGTTGTTTTGATGTAAGGTTCAACATCTAGAGACTGTAACTACTGTGATACCTGTAGTGTCTGGTCTTCATCTTTAGCTAACACAAGCTTCTTTTGTTGTTAATTGCTCACTTTCCATTTCTACTATGTTCTAGGCTATGCCTGTTATACATTTTTCATGTGCTCTTGATGCTTAGCATTAGAGGGGTTATCATCCCACCTCTGTGTTAGAATCTAGTATGTATCATTGAATGTGTTCTGCAGGTTTCTATTTACTTAGTGCCAGAGAGCTGTCATCTTGTATGTGCATTAGGAAATAGATTTGCAGACCTCTTTACCGGTTGCAGCCGGCCATCACATGGTCTTGTGCATCTACTAGTGTGGTTAGTATTCTCCATGTTCACTTAATTCTCAAAGTATGTGTAATTGGTGCTCTAAAGCCTTGTAGTCTGGGGATCTTCACCCATGTCTGGGGTTAAGCATAGTAGAAGTGGTTATCTAGCCTGAATGTGCATCATTCCTTCCATTCATCCACCCATTTCCAACATTTCTGTTTAGTTTGTAATGTTCCCGAGCATCTCTGAGATACAACCTAGGAGAGTTTCTTGGGGTGATAACAGGCCTCATCTTTCAAAAAGGATAGATTCTTGTTCTTCACAATGTAGTAGTAAGATCATTTTTTAGTTAACAAAGAATTGGATTCTATCTCTTTTTTTTCATATCTTATGATGTATTCATTGCTTGAATTTTTATCAATGTTGTTGAGAATAGTTTCATGGAATATTTTGGGTTTTCTCTGTTTCTCTCTCAGCATGCAAGCTTCCAATATCTTTGCCCCAAAAATCCATAAAAATTATCCTGACTATAGAAGCTCCACAAGAACTTCCAGACTAGTTGTATGACCTTAACCTATATACTCTCCACCATTATCAAACCCTTCCAATTACATTGTAGGATCTTTGAATGAAGTATATATTTTGGGCGCCATGGATAACTCTTTGAACCTATATGAGCTACTAACTTAGTCAAGTTCATGAATTTTAAATTGATAAGCCTTTTCTCCAACATAAGACTTTAGCTTATATCTTACTAAAAATGAATAAACAAGTAAAGAAATAACAAAATTATTTTAGAAATAAATTAGTTTTAGTAAGAGGATAATTAAAGTTTGAACGCATTTCCCATATAAATATTTTGATTAATGCTTTTTATGAGATTGGGAAACCACCTTCCAGATCATGTGAAGGTGGTTTTCCTCATAGATTAACCATGGATACAAAAGACATTACTGATTCTATCATGATTGATGAATCTATTGATATTATGCATCTCATCGTTTTTCTTTTCAGAGAAATGTTACTCCTCCTAATGATTTAGGAAGAAAATATCCCACTATTATGGAGCCAACTATGGAACGTTCTAGAGACAAATATATCCAAATTGAACAAATGATAGATGATACTCCAATGAAAGAAACTATGGATGAAATGGAAAATTTCATTAATACTAAGACACATGTATTGAAAATTGAAGTGGCCAAATGGATGAAAATTGTTGAATATTTTCATTCATGTGAAATTTCCTTATAAAGGCATAATCAAATTATTCATCATTCAAAAGATAGATGGGCCACATTTTATAAGGAAAAAAAGGAATAAGAGAAAATTCTATAGGATAATAGTAAATAAAAAAAGAATAATAAGTAGTTGGATCAAAATATATAGGAAGAGAAACAACATATGTATATGTTGGCTCTTAAAGCATTGGATTGTAGATGGCATTCCCTGATTTATGATTTTTTTCTAAAAGAACAAGTGATCTCACTATAGATGAGATTGTTGATTACATGGAAACATTTTAACATATAGAAGCATGAAAAGTTTCTAGACACATTTTATGATCTGAGTTGACTCAACTCCCGAATTCAACCAAGATCTTTGACTTCTGTGATGTTGTTAGAATTTCATTTAAAAGAGAATAAATGAAAATATATGCATGCTGCAAAGAAGGAGGAACATGACAAGAATCAACAACATAAAACATAGGATGTTGATAACGAAGTTCATCCAGGAGGGACTACATCTCTGGGCCCTGGTGTCAAGATGGTGTAGGCCACTGCATTAAGTGCTAGAAAATGTGATGATGTACATGAATGTGTGTTCTCTATCATGAAAGGAATATGCCCTCACACAGGAGTGGCTCAATGAGATGTTCCGCTACAGGAACTATCATTGACAAAAGGACACCAATCAGCATGACATAATTTCACGTATGATAATAATGAGCATCCCGCCAACATGGCATCAAAGGGATCCCAATTCAAACATACATGGCAACACATGAGTATGCCGTCAACATGGCGATAAAGGGATATCAATGAAAACATGAAAATAAGTACATCTGACATCAAGAACAAAACAATATCCCACATCAAACATCAAACATCAAACAGGGATCTATACAACACCATGCATCTCAAGCAAAGAGACAAAGAAGTACATGATCACACGACATATACCTCACATCAAGGAGTTATTTGAAGAAGAGAATGATAAACTGTTGGATCTGGTTGTACCATCAAACTCATGGCATCAAATATCATGGAAATGACTGCTCACACATTGAATGATGAAACCTGCACTCCACTTTGAAAAGTGGCCAAAAAATGGACTGATCAAATGGAAAATATGATTATACCATCAGATTCATGGCATTTAATAGTGTAAAATCAACTATCAAATTTCTAAATTCTGACAAAGTGAAAATATGAGGCTATAAGAATCTTTTAGATTCCCCCTAGATTCCTTAAAGATTCCCTCCTCCGGGTCATCTAAAGATCTACTACTCAGATCAAAATTATGATCTCGCCATTGAGATCCTTGCAAAATTCTAAGAAGAATGAGTATAAATTTGGTTGCATTCTGAATATTGGAAAATTCAACCTCTAAGAAATCTGGAAGATTCCCTCAAGATTCTTAAACATTCTCCTCCACTGGGAATCTGAAAATTTGTTGCTCAAAAGGTGAATCCAACATTGTGATTATGTTCCTTGTGAAAATCTGATAAAAATGACTGTAAACTTGATTACATTCAGACAAAATGAATTTTTATGTCCCTGGGAATCTCAAATATTCCTCATGTATCAAAATATTTCTATCTCAAAATACGTGCCACATGGTTCTGTTTCTCTGCAATAAAATATTAATATTTCTATTTCCCATTGCACTCTCCTTTCCCTGTTCGGTGCCTCCATTCTCCCCATGCAAATGAATGTCGAGTTTATATAATATAAAGGTGGAAGAATTAACAAGAGCCACGCTTGGTGGAGCGGTTGGGCATTGGCACCAAAGGCGAGAGGTCAGGGGATCAAATCCTGCCCCGACTAAAATATACACAGTGCATTAAATTTTAGTGTGAAATGGTTTTGGCAAGTGCATTTTTTGGTTTGATAACCATTAGGTGTATATATATACCATGCGTTTTTGGTTGTATTGATGTGTGGGTTGGGCCACCCGTGGAGCGAGGTGGTCATGTCGCTGGGCAGGTTCAATTCCCTCCAGCCCATATATATATATATATATATATATATATATATATATATATATATATATATATATATGTATATGTATATATGTATATATATATATGTATATCTATATATGTATATATATATATGTATATATATATATATATATATATATATATATATATATATATATATCTATATATATATATATATATATATATATATATATATATATATATATATATATATATATATATACATATTGTATGTTATGTTAATAAGGGTGTTGGGGGTGCAGGGTTGGTGGCCCGCCCCCAATACATATATTTCTTTTTGTTTTTCATATAACCATAAGATTTCTTTGAAAATTCTTGGACCTAGAGGTTATTAGGTGAATTAAAGAGGAAATAATTTCATCCACCGCCAGTGACCGAATTCTGATGACTATTGTTGGTACGATTTGTAGGTCAATTAACCCTACCACTTGGCAAATTCAACCTTAAACTTTGACTGGATCTATCGCCCTCATACGAGCTCAGATTTAAGTGTTGTTTACACCATCGGAATCAGGGCAACAAGTGCTTTGATCTAGTGCTAGTTTGGGAGTGATCTAACCACTTTGAATTTTGACCGTTTCTGAGTCCTCTGGGACTTCTGCATGTGATTGGAGCCACCTAGATCAATCCTCCCCACTGAGGATATTTTGGTCCTCCAAAAGAATGAAAATAATCTATTACTTCTTTGTACCCTGACTGCACTTAAAAGTGTTTGATAAGTCACCCTTCATTCTCCTTCACCTTCTTCCTTGGGAGCCATAAGCGATGAGCCTACACTTGCATAATCTACAAACCTGTGTACATTATTTTTCAAATTACATGCTCGACTTACAAGACCAACTAATAACCCAAGTATTCCATACTTGTCATGAGTTTATAACACATACTTGGTGGTCAAGTTTACATCAAAATGGAAATAATACCCCAGCTATGAAAACAAGGCCAACATATCATTGTTGCTTCAATACATGATGGAAAGCACATAATCACTGCAACACATGATTTACAAAAATAAAGCCAAACACTATTTTTGCTTTCACAAGTGATGGAAACACGTCACTTTCACAGTTTAAAATGAAAAACAAAATAAGACCAGACATCATTGTTGCTTAATAGGCGATAGAAAACACATCATCACTTTTACATTTTAAAATGCAACAAATTATTTACAAAAGCACGACCACGACAAGATAACATATCTAGAAACCATTTTTCACTTATCGATGTGAATGGGTCATCACCCTATGGTGGTTTTGTTTGTCTAACAATTGTTTCACCTGGTTCATGCATAGATGCTTTGCCTTTAAGGCACTGTTCTGTATGGAGCCTCCAACATGTGGCTCTTTGATGGCCACCTCTGTTGTAATGACTGCAATAGGTCTTCTTCCTCCAGACCTACTTTACCTCTTTCTTTTCCTGTTGTTGAGAGGGTCTTTCACGCCTCATCCTTTTTTGTGTTGTTATTCTTTTCCAACACTTAACAAATGTATGGTTATGTAATCCACAATAGGTACATGTTTTTCAATGCCATGTTTTACGTTCATCATTAACAACATGATTATAACTGAAATGAACATTAGAATATTGAGATTGGTTATACCTTTCCTTGCTATCTCTGGTGTCATTATGGCGATGAGAGCTTGCCTCAACTCTTTCCCTACAATGGGAACTTCCATGGGATGATGGTGACATGTTCCCATCATTCTCTTTCCTTGACAATTTCAGTGACGTCTCGGAAGCATCTGACACCTTCGAGCATTATCCTTCAGTGTATCACAAGCATGCAAATCAAGGTCTCTGCACAACCTCCAATCGTTGAGTCATGCCTTGGTTATTAACACCAAGTTATTTTTCCTCCTTGTACCTCATCCTGATAAGGAACCTCATGTTTGTCCATGTAATTGGTATCTCCACATTTCCAACAGAAAACATAGTATGTGATGTTGTTAGAATTACATTTAAAAGAGCATAAATGAACATATATGCATTCTATAATGAAGAAGGAACATGACAAGAATCAACAACATAAAACACAAGACATTGATAATGGAGTTCGTCCAGGAGGGACTATGTCTTCGGGCCCTGGTGTCAAAATGGTGTAGGCCACTGCATTAAGTGTTGGAAAGAGTGATGATGCACATGAATGTGTTTTCTCTATCATGCAAGGAATATTCCCTCACGCAGGAGTGGCTCCACAAGATGTTCCCCTGCAGGAACTCTCATTCACAAAAGGACTCCTGTCAGCATACATAATTTCACGTATGGTAATAATGAGCATCCCACCAACATGGCATCAAAGGGATGCCAATTCAAACATACATGGCGACACATGAGTATCTCGTCAACCTGGTGACAGAGGGATCTCAATGAAAACATGACAATAAGTACATCTCACATAAAGAACAAAAAAACATCCCACATCAAACATCAAACAAGGATCTATAGAGCACCATGCATCTCAAGCAAAGAGACAAAGAAGTACATGATCATGTTGCATATACCTCACATCAAGGAGTTATCTAAAGAAGAGAATGATAAACTGCTGGATATGGTTGTACCGTCAACGTCATGTCATCAACTATCATGGAAATGACTGCTCACACATTGAATGCTAACACTTTCACTCCACTTTGAAAAGTGGCTAGAAAATGGAAAATATGATTACACAATCAGATTTTTGGCATCGAATAGTGTAAAATTGACTGTGAAATTTTAGAATTCTGACAAAGTGAAAATATGGAGCTACAAGAATATTTTAGATTCCCCATAGATTCCTTAAAGATTCCCTCCTCCAGGTCATCTTAAGAATTGCTACTCTGATCAAAATTCTGATCTCACTATTGAGATCCTTGCGAAATTCTGAGAAGAATGAGTATAAAGTTGGTTGCATTCTGAATCTAGGAAAATTCAGCCTCCAAGGAATCTAGAAGATTTCCTCAAGATTCTTGAAGATTATCCTCCATTGGGAATCTGTAAATTTGCTGCTTGAAAGTTGAATCCAACCTCACCATTGCATTCCCTATGAAAATATGAGAAAGATGATTGTAAACTTGATTACATTCTGACAAAATGAATTTTTACCTCCGAGGGAATCTCAAATATTCTTCACAACATCAAAAGATACCTGTCTCAAAATCCATGCCACATGGTTCTGCTACTCTAGAATAAAATATCAATATTTCAATTTCCCGTTCTTCTCTTCGTTCCCCTTTGGTACCTCCATTCTCCCTGTGCAAATGAATGTCAGGTTTATATAATATAAAGGTGGCAGAATTAACAAGAGCCATGCTTGGCGGAGCGGTTGGGCATTGGCACCAAATCCTGCCCCTGCCAAAATTATACAGGGTGCATTAAATTTTAGTGTGAAATGATTTCAGTGGGTACGTTGGCTGGTGTGAGAACCATTATATATATATATATTGTATGTTATGTTAATATGGGTGTTGGGGGTGGCAGGGTTGGTGGCCTGCCTCCCCATACATATATTTTTTTTTGTTTCTCATATAACCATAAGCTTTTTCTAAAAATTCTTGAACCTAGAGGCTATTAGATGAATTAAAGTGGCAACAATTTCATCCACCATCAGTGACTGGATTCCGACCACTGTTGTCAGTGCAATTTGTAGGTCCATTAACCCTACCACTTGGAAAAGTCAACCCTGAACTTTGACTAGATCTATCTCCCTCAACAAGCTTGGATTTGAGTGTCGTTCATACCGTCGGAACCAGGGTGATGAGAACTTAGATCCGGTGCTAGTTTGGGATCTATCTGACCATTTTGAATTTTGACCCTTTTTGAGTCCTCTGGGACTTCTGCATGTGTCTGGAACCACCTGGATCATTTTATAACTACATTGAACAAGAATAACACTTGATTTTTTAACACTAACATCACATAATTATCCATAATCATGAAGAAGGTTTGAATCCCATTCCCTTTGTAGGAGGTGATCATTTTAGGGTTTTAGTTTCTTTCCTCAAACATCAAGATCAATGGAATGCCACACTTTCTCATATAAAGTAGGTGTGACACATGTAAACTTATGGATAGCAAGAGATTTGTTCACTTCATGTAGAGTTCTACAAGAACATGAATTTTTTCTCAAAAAAGTTTATTTCTTCCTAACATATGATATGCCTAGCATGCAACTCAATCCTTTTACATTGACAAGATATCTCATAGCTCATATACAAATAGAATCCCAATTGGCCTCTCAAAGACTCTAAAATCTCTTGACAGAAGCACAAATATACAGAGAACTTGTGGACTACGCAGACCTTAAGTTGGATATTCTCAAATAAGAATGTCATATATCTTGTTTGAATTAGTGTCACATATAGTGGATCAGACTATAGTTTTATTTTCCTCTTAGCCAGTGTCTAAAACCTAAGTACAAGTACAAATTATTTGGGAGAAGTTAGAGAAAATGTTAGATTCTTGATCTATCTAATCCCCTAAGTAGATATACTACCACATATCACTATGTATGGATTTTATCACTGGTAAATAAGGCCAATATAGTAGTGTGAACATAGTTATTATGATGAGGCTTACTAGAAGGATTTTCCTACTAGAAACTTCCTTTCCCAGAAGTTTCTTAAGAGATAGATATACCATATAAAAATGTAGAAGAATATATCCATACATATAATTTTAACATTATTTTCTTCAATATTACTTGAATTTGGATAGGAAGGACAATGAATTCTTTTGACCACTAAAAACTCTAACATGTTCCATTTACTCTTAAATATGATAGAGCAATGTATGTTATTGTAGTTTATCATCTATTCTTAAATGTTGTACATAATGGTGTATGCTATGTACATGTACACATTATGAACATTTAAATACTAATTTGATATATAGTGGAACCACGCCTCTTAGAATTTTCCAAATTGTAAATTAATTTAATCAAAATTTGATTTCATAAATCTAATGTAAAATAGATCTATATTTTTGGGGGGAATCTGATGCAGGAGCATGTGACTCAGAGGGGAAAATCTTCCAAATTATTCCAAAAATCCAAAAAAATCTACAGGCAAGGGAGTGGGGTCCTTTAGCCTGCAATTTCTATGCTTTCTTAGTTAAAATTAGAATAAATTCTAGCAATAAATCATGCTATTTGTAACAGAGCTTTTCAAGCTTTAAATCATTCTGTAAAGCATGCTTTTCTTTGTATCAGATAAGGACTGAGAGGGCCTATCCTTAATGATAAATAAAGAGGCAGCGAAGCTCTCAAGGGAGGGAGGAGAGGAGCGAGTGCCATAGTATTATTTTAAGAACTGTTCTCTCAGCGTCTCTTATTAATGACTCTATAATATGCATGCATAGATTAGTGGATAGTGCCTTAACAGTGTTGAATGGTTCCTATTTCCGCATGCTGCAAATACTGTTGAAATCATCTTCCCTTTCATTTATGCTTATACAGGCTTTTGTTTTATAATTGCGCATACATTTCTGTTTATGCTAAGAACCTTGAAATCTTTCATAAAGTGGCTGTAGCGGACGCGAAATAATATAATTGTGAGTTCTTACCCATATCGGGTCCGCTGAACCCTTGCATCGCATCGGAAGGCTCGTTGATAGTGGAAGGATCCGCTCCGAAATCCCGGAGCCGATCTATTATAGAGTCCGGTTTATAAAGCCTTTCGGGTCCGAAAAGAGCCATAGCGCAACAAGGGCGAGCACCGAAATCCGGAGCCGAAATAGTATTTAACAACTTCTATAAGTCATCGGGTCCGCGAACCCTCCGACCGTGCTTCCCATATCTGGAGCCGAAATCATATAAATTACGATATATTTATCGTCGGGTCAAGTATTTTGGAGGTGTCATTTCGGAGGGTGTAAGTTGTCAATTGTGGCGACCGCCGAAAATTGGAACCGCCGAATTATTAAAAGCTGCATATAAGTGGATCGAGTCCGCAGAGGACTTGTAACACTTCGGAGGAGCGACTACGAGACCCCGAAAAGATCTGGACCCGAAATATTTATAGGGCGGTTCGGAAAGAGGCATCGGGTCCGTCAGTTCGGAGGAAAAAGATTATTGGTTGGGCGAATGCCGATATATATATCGGACCCGAAATCAGCATAGGGGGAGTATATATATAGACCATCGGGTCCATAATATCGGAGCCATTGTAAAGTCCCGCCGATAGCAATCGCCGATGCGATATTGCGTCGTGCCAAAGAGGAAAGGGAGAATATAAAGCGGGTCTATTATATTGTGTAAGTCCACCGATAGCCTTTGGGTAATTCTTTTAAGAATTCCCGGAAAAGCCACTGTTTATTAATAAAATATGATTAGTGGGATTTTTTTAAGGAAATGAAGATATCAGTCTGATGACTGATACGTTCACAGAAGAAGAAAGGGAAGTTGATCAAGACATAGAAGAGATCGCTGGCAGATTAGGGAGATTGTCTCTAACGCCTACAACCCCACCATCATTAGTGGTATCAGAGCCATCAACTGACATTGAATTGAATCTCAGGAGCGGAAGAAGGATGGCTTTCAGAGTTGGAAGAGGACGAGGATGTGGTGGAAGAGGACGACTTGTAGCAAATGCTGAACTAATGGAAACAGTAGAAGAGCTGCGAGCTAGAGTGGATGCATTAACTTCAGATAGAAATATAGATGATGGAGATGTCAGTGAGCCCGAAATTGAAGCTGCTGAAGAGGAGGAAGTTGTACAGGTTACTCCTGAGATGAGGTTCTTTCAGTTAGTGTTGAAATCCACAGCCAGGCCATGGAACCAATTAGTACCGATATATCAAGGAGGACTGAACCCAAAAGAATTGATCGACTGGATTAACAGCATGGAGAAATTCTTCGATTACGAAGAAACAAAAGATGAGAAGAAAGTAAAGTTTGCTGTCACCAAATTAAAAGGCCATGCAGCACTCTCGTGGGATGGTGTGCAGGTGGAAAGGAAGAGACTTGGTAAACAACCAATCAAGAACTGGAGACGAATGGTAGCAAAGTTAAGAGGTAAGTTCTTGCCAAGTAATTATCAGCAAATGTTGTTTAGACAAATGCAAAATCTTAGACAAAGAGCTTTAACAGTAAAAGAATATACAGAAGAATTTTATAAAGTAAGTATAAGAGCTGGAGAAGCTCAAGACACAGATGAGAAGGTGGCTAGATATATGAAAGGCGTCAGGATGGACATTCAGGATGAGATAAGTTTGTTGTCTCCTAAAACAGTAGGGGAAGCTTATCAGATAGCGCTGAAAGCTGAGGAAAAACTCATGAGGAAGCAGTCTGCCAAAGGGATAGGGACTTTCAGAGGAAAAGGAAGTCAAGGTGGTAGAGGAAGATCTACAACACCTAGAGATGGAGCTAGCAGTAGCTCAACCCAGCATGCACCCAGAGAAGGTGATGCAAGAGGCAGAGGAAGAGGCCGAGAATTAAGATGTTACAGATGTAACAAGCTGGGACATAGAGCTTTTGAGTGCCCAGAGAATGCAGACATAAAGCAGAGGAATGCAATTGTTGCTCCAGCTGAAGAAGAAGCACCAGCGACAGCGGTAGCAGAAGAAGAAAATACACCAGAAAGAGGAGAACCTCTGGTGGTTAATAAAGTCTTACTTAAGCCAATGAAGGAGGTGGCTGCTGAACCGCCACAAAGGAAAACTTTATTCATGACAGTGTGCAAAGTCCAAGGGAAATGTTGCCAGATGATCATTGATAGTGGTAGCACTGATAATTTGGTCTCTACAGAAGTAGTGGAGAAATTGAAGCTGAAGACAATGAAGCATCCAACACCTTATAAGGTGTCATGGTTACAAAAGGGACATCAACTGTTGGTAAGTGAACAGTGTGAAGTGGAATTTCAAGTGGACAAGTACAAAGATCAAATTGTTTGTGATGTGATGCCAATGGACGTTTGTCACATATTGCTTGGAAGACCTTGGCAATATGACAGAGGAGCCATACATGATGGAAAGAGAAACACCTACAAGTTTGGAAAGGATGGTGTTAATCATACATTGTTTCCTTTGCAAGAAGAAGAGGCGCAGGGGCAAAAAACTAGTCCAAAAACTCTGTTGCTTGGAGGGAAGGAATACTTGAAGCAGATTGAAGAAAATGAGGTAAACTTTGCTGTAATTTGCAAGCCCAAGGTAATATTGACTTCTACTAAAATTTCTAAATTACCCATTGAAATTCAAGAAATGTTGGAGAATTATTGTGATATTATTGTTGATGATTTGCCTAATGAATTACCGCCAATTCGAAAAATCAGTCATCATATAGACTTGATTCCTAGAGCAAGCCTAACTAACAAAGCAACATATAGAATGACTCCTGCAGAAAATGAAGAAGTTAAGAAACAGGTGCAAGAATTGCTTGACAAGGGGTTGATCAAAGAAAGCCTGAGTCCTTGTGCAGTGCCAACAGTGCTGAGCCTAAAGAAATATGGAGGCTGGAGAATGTGTACAGATTCCAGAGCCATCAATAAGATTACAATCAGGTATAGATTTTCGTTACCCAGAATTGAAGATTTAATGGATTTCTTGTCTGGTGCAAAATATTTTTCAAAGTTAGATCTTAAAAGTGGCTATCATCAGATAAGGATAAGAGAAGGAGATGAATGGAAAACCGCTTTTAAGACCAATGAAGGATTATATGAGTGGAGAGTGATGCCTTTTGGGTTGTCCAATGCACCAAGTACATTCATGAGGCTTATGAATGAAGTTCTTAAAGAATTCATTGGTAAATTTGTAATAGTATATCTGGATGATATATTAGTCTATAGCAGGTCCAAGGAGGAGCACTTGAGGCATTTACATTATGTCTTACAGAAGCTACAGCAAGAAAAATTATTGTTGAATCTGAAGAAATGTTTATTCATGAAAGAGGAGCTGGTGTACTTGGGATTTGTTATCTCAGCTGAAGGATTAAAGATGGATCCAGAAAAGATCAAAGCAATTGTGGAGTGGCCTTCACCCAAGAGTATTTTTGAGGTAAGGAGTTTTCATGGTCTTGCTAGTTTTTACAGAAAATTCATTAAGAATTTTAGTAAGATTAATGCACCTATTATTGAGACCATAAAGAAGGATAAACAACCATTTAAGTGGACTGCTAAAGCAGAGAGAAATTTTCAGTTGTTAAAGAGGAAAATAACTGAAAAACCTCTTTTGGTTCTTCCTGATTTTAACAAAACTTTTCAAGTTAAGTGTGATGCCAGCGCATAAGCAATTGGAGGAGTTTTAAGCCAAGAAGATAGACCAATAGCTTATTTCAATGAAAAGCTAAATGATTCCAGAAGGAAGTATTCTTCTTATGATAAGGAGTTTTATGCAGTTGTGTAGGCACTAAAGAAGTGGAGGCATTATTTAATGTCGAAAGAATTTATCCTTTATTCAGATAACCATGCATTGCAGTTTATAATGCAGCAACCAAAACTCAGCCAGAGACATGCTAAATGGGTAGAGTATCTTCAAGGATTTCATTTTGTGTTGAAGCATATAACTGGACAATCAAACAAAGTCGCAGATGCCTTAAGTAGGAGAAGTGTATTGCTGCAAGAAAGTCAAATCCAAGTGTTGGGTTTTGATTTTCTTAAGGAATTATATGAGACCGATTCAGATTTTAAAGAGGCATTTGAGGCTTGTAAGAATCCTGTTTTGGCAGACAGGAGCAAGTGGCTGGATTATTTTATACATTATGGACTGCTATTTAAGGAAAATCAGCTGTGTATACCCAACTGTTCAATGAGAGAGAATTTAATCAAAGAGAAGCATAGTGGAGGACTTACAGGACATTTTGGTAGAGAGAAGACATTTGAACAGCTCAATAGATTTTACTTCTGGCCGAAAATGAAATCTGAAATAGAGAAGTATCTAAGAAATTGTAAAGTCTGCCAGTATGCAAAAGGAAGGAGCCAAAACACAGGTTGTATATTCCATTGCCAATTCCAGATAGGCCTTGGGATATGGTAAGTATGGATTTTTTGCTAGGATTGCCAAAGACTCAAAGAGGCTATGATTCAATTTTTGTGGTAGTGGACAGATTTTCAAAAATGAAACACTTTATTCCATGTTATAAAACTAGTGATGCTTCTCACATTGCTAACTTGTTTTTTAAAAAGATTGTAAGATTACATGGATTTCCCAAAAGCATTGTTTCGGACAAGGATTCAAAGTTCATTGGACATTTCTGGAGAACACTATGGAAGAAGATGGGAACTAAATTAAATTTCAGTTCTGCCTATCATCCACAAACTGATGGACAGACTGAAGTTGTGAATAGAAGTTTAGGCAATCTTTTGAGGAGCTTTAATGCGGAACATCCAAAGCAAAGGGATGAAGTGTTACCGCAAGTTGAATATGCATATAATGATTCACCAAACAGGAGCACAAGACAGAGCCCATTCCATATTGTTTATGGAATGCACCCAAGGGGAATATCTGAATTAAGGAATTTGGGAAAAGAAGAAATGAGAAGTGCAGAAGGTGAAGACTTTGCCTCAAGAATGCAGGCAATACATGAACAGGTGAAACAACAGCTACAAGACAACAACATTCAATATAAAACCAGAGCAGACACAAGGAGAAGAGAAATGAACTTTGAAGTTGGAGATTTGGTTTTAGCACACCTCAGAAAGGAGAGATTTCCAAAAGGAGAGTATAATAAGTTAAAATCCAAGAAAATTGGACCATGTAGAATACTGAGGAAATTCTCTGCAAATTCTTATGAAATTGAATTACCACCTGGTGCAGGAATATCACCAATTTTTAATGTTGTAGACTTGTACAAATATGAGAATGAAGCTGTAGATGATACATCACAAGATCAAAAGACTCCAGAGATTGACTGGGTAAAAAAGTTACCCACAGCCAAGGATTTACAGCCAGAAAGAATTCTGGATAAGAAAGTGTATAATAAGACAAGGGCACGATAGTATTTCCAGTATCTGGTGAAATGGAAGGGATAGCCGATCGCTGAAGCTACTTCGGTTACAAAAGACATTGTACAGAAATTGGGCAAATCTGTAGAAGAGCTCATGGACAGTAGCCCATGAAGAATTTTGTCCTTAGGAGCCTGATGCGGGAGCATGTGACTCAGAGGGGAAAATCTTCCAAATTATTCCAAAAATCCAAAAAAATCTATAGGCAAGGGAGTGGGGTCCTCTAGCCTGCAATTTCAATGCTTTCTTAGTTAAAATTAGAATAAATTTTAGCAATAAATCATGCTATTTGTAACAGAGCTTTTCAAGCTTTAAATCATTCTGTAAAGCATGCTTTTCTTTGTATCAGATAAGGACCGAGAGGGCCTATCCTTAATGATAAATAAAGAGGCAGCGAAGCTCTCAAGGGAGAGAGGAGAGGAGCGAGTGCCATAGTATTATTTTAAGAACTCTTCTCTCGGCGTCTCTTATTAATGACTCTATAATATGCATGCATAGATTAGTGGATAGTGCCTTAACAGTGTTGAATGGTTCCTATTTCCGCATGCTGCAAATACTGTTGAAATCATCTTCCCTTTCATTTATGCTTATACAGGCTTTTGTTTTATAATTGCGCATACATTTCTGTTTATGCTAAGAACCTTGAAATCTTTCATAAAGTGGCTGTAGCGGACGCGAAATAATATAATTGTGAGTTCTTACCCATATCAGGTCCGCTGAACCCTTGCATCGCATTGGAAGGCTCGTTGATAGTGGAAGGATCCGCTCCGAAATCCTGGAGCCGATATATTATAGAGACTGGTTTATAAAGCCTTTCGGGTCTAAAAAGAGCCATAGCGCAACAAGGGCGAGTGCCGAAATCTGGAGCCGAAATAGTATTTAACAACTTCTATAAGTCGTCGGGTCCGTGAACCCTCCGACCGTGCTTCCCATATCCGGAGCCGAAATCATATAAATTACGATATATTTATCGTCGGGTCCAGTATTTCGGAGGTGTCATTTCGGAGGTGGTAAGTTGTTAATTGAGGCGACCGCCGAAAAGCGGAACCGCCGAATTATTAAAAGCTGCATATAAGTGGATCGGGTCCGCGGAGGACTTGTAACACTTCGGAGGAGCGACTACGAGACCCCGAAAAGATCCAGACCCGAAATCTTTATAGGGCAGTTCGGAAAGAGGCATCGGGTCCGTCAGTTCGGAGGAAAAAGATTATTGGTTGGGCGAATGCCGATATATATATCAGACCCGAAATCAGCATAGGGGGAGTATATATATAGACCATCGGGTCCATAATATCGGAGCCATTGTAAAGTCCCGCCGATAGCAATCGCCGATGCGATATTGCGTCATGCCAAAGAGGAAAGGGAGAATATAAAGCGGGTCTATTATATTGTGTAAGTCCACCGATAGCCTTTGGGTAATTCTTTTAAGAATTCCCAGAAAAGCCAGTGTTTATTAATAAAATATGATTAGTGGGTTTTTTTAAGGAAATGAAGATATCAGTCTGATGACTGATATGTCCAGAGAAGAAGAAAGGGAAGTTGATCAAGACATAGAAGAGATTGCTGGCAGATTAGGGAGATTGTCTCTAACGCCTGCAACCCCACCATCAGAATCATAAATAACATATATTATATCTAATCCTAAATGCTACTTTTACAAATCATCAAAATATTGCACTAGTTTCAAATAATATCAACATCCCTCAAATAACTTCAATATTCCCATTTGTCTCCTTAGGATCTATGTTAGTTGTGCTAAGAGGAACTCTACAACCAAATATTGGGGTGATGTTGTAGTGACACCTTAGATGAGATGATGTAGTGAAGTGTTAGACAAAAATAATAGTAATAATGAAACATAATGTCAAGTCAATAAAGAAATTAATAATAAAAGTAATAAATCTAGTTAATTCAATTTTTTATATTGCAATTTTATTTTTATTAATAAAATTAGAAACAATTTCCTTATTAAAAAAATTCATAATATAGATATCACAATAATAAATTAAATTAAAACCAATCAATATCTATCTTAACCTCAGATCTACTAAGCGTCGAGAGGGATTGTTAGGTGCCTACAACACTAGTGTAGCCCCATTATTTTTATTGTTAGTGTAGCCTCCTATTGTTATTGTTGTGCCCATGTAGTCCCCATATTTTTATTGTTCTTCCCCATAGAAGCCCACTATTGTTATTGTTGTGTCCTTACATTATTATTTTTATGTAGACTCTAATTATATGGTGACCCCTTAGACTTCTATATACCAAGGAGGTCTTGTCATTTGTATAATCCAATAATTGTCTATTTATGTGATGTAAAATGAGGTTTCCCCCTTAAAGACTATTATTTTGAAGTCATTGATCTATTTTTTCTTCTATTTTGTGATCTAGTTACATAACATTTGGTATCAGAGCTTTGGATTTTAGGGTTTCACTGCTTCAAGCAAGTCATCTTGGCATTTTTCTATAACATTTTTTATATGAATCTTCAAAAGGTAAAATTTTGACCATGTGGACCCAAAATCTTGGTGAACTTCTTGTAGAAATTTTAGATCTTGGTTCGCTATATTTTATGAGATATGGTCTAAAGAAGTTAGGGTTTTTGCATGCTCTAAAATTCAGTGTCAAACAAGTGACCTAGGGAAAATTGTCATAACTTTCTCTTCAAGCATCAAATTTGAATTTTGTAAAAAGCGACAAGAAATGCACAAACTTTATTTCCTTGTTTATCAATTTCAGGGCCTTAAACTAAAACAGTGAACAAGACAAAATTTCAAACTTTTAGAGCCTAAAACTGTAGAGATAAAATAATTTCAATGTAGATCTCCTAAAATCAAGCAACAAGTGTGTATCTTTTTCAAAAAATTGCATAACTTTTGTTTAAAAAATCCATTTGAAGTGATTCAAAGGGCGTAGTGACGCATAGATATCATTGTTTGATTCTAAAATTCCTTGAAACAAAGGAATGAATAAACCTAGTAAGAAACCAGAAAGTTCTACTCTGATGCATGAAGAAGAGGAAGAAATGCAACATGATATATTGAAATTACAAGACCAAGTGCAATGAATTTTGCTCTCACAAAGAGTAAACAAAAATTAAATGGAATCTAAAATGGATGGTTTAGAAGAAAAAATAAATGGAAACATGGAGGTTTTTAAAGTATACATGGACATGATGAATATCAAGTTGTAAGGGTTGAAAACGCTTTTCCAAGAAAGGCTTCCTAGTGGTGACAATATAATCCATGAAAATCATGATGATGAAAAAAGGAATATGAAACATGATTTTGGAGGCTCCATTTTCGGATTTAAGAAACACCACATTCCAAAGATAGATATGAGGAAGTTTGATGGCAAGGATCCTGTAACATGGATACTACAGAAGGAGTAATATTGTGATCTACATGATGTGCAACATACAAAAAACACTAGTAGAAAATGGTGAAATTAGTGACTAGGTGACTAAAAACTTTAGTCACCACAATTTTTCCAACTAAGATACTACAAAAAATGAGAAATATTAAGTGAGCCAACTAAAAATGAATAACATACATGACTAATTTAGTCCCGAGTTAAAATATATGACTAGATAATAAGTAATACAACTGAAAATGACTAATGTGGATGAATAATTTATCCTAGGAACAAAAATATGACTACCTAATAAGAACTACAGTAACACAAGTTGGTCATTTATGTTAGTCATTATAATTGCGTCACTTCAACAGTCTAAGCTTGCAAGTGATACAAGATTCAAAGGTTGTTATAGATTGGCTAAAAGGTTATACTTCCTTAAACACTTCTTTATTGGATCAGAGGATGATTAGAGTTATGGAGCTTATTAGAATATTTAGGGTTATATCGGTTGTTCACATTCACAAAGAATTAAATTCAAAGGTTTAAATATTATCAAAAATGGGAGTAGGCTAGCACCTCCTTTTGCAACACGACATAACCACCTATATATGTTGCAACAACCTTTCCAACTTCTTTAGTGAGTTGCACATCTATTTCATATTTCTTCTTCATCTTGAAAAGTGGTAGTGCCAAGGAGGGGGTATGAACTTTGATCAAGAAATGTTCACTTAGTACCACTACCAAGTTCCCTTCGTGCAACTTGTCAAATTATTAAGTTGTCTTCAAAACTTCTAATGGTGCTTAAATTAACTGTCTACACCTCTAATTGAGACCACAACCCCCCAACATCTCTAACTAATCAAACTCTTCAACCCTTGTTAGAGTCTTCTTAGATATGCACTAATGCCTCAAGCAAGACATAACACTATCATCCCAAATTTGTATGCTCATTCCCTCTTTTAATGCCTTTTTGAAACCATATTGTCACACTCCTTAAAATGAAATGTTCACATCTCAAGGCAAAGCATCTACTTTTCTTATAATAATCTAAAGTATGTGACCATTTCCTCAAGATCAAAACATAGGGGTCATACAACCCCATTCAAACAACAATTTGAATGTATTTAACCTAAAGAATGATACATATATTACTCCTTCCAAATTTGACATATGATTTTTAGGAAATTATCACATGTTTTTAATTATTAAATGCATTTACTATATACTCTATTTTTTTACACCCACCTAATATGCAAGAAAACCTAAATGTTTTCAATACAACGAAAATAAGAGCACTTGTTTCCTTCCAGCATCTCAGGTTTTGCCTCCATATACTTTAACAACAAAATCATTGCATAGAAAATGAAACCTTAAAATTAGATTATTATTATTATAAATACCACCAATATGCAATAAATGTTTTCAAACAGGACAAAAAACATGTAAGAGCCTATTAGTTTTTCAAATACAACTAAAATAAGTGAAATAAAATAAAATATTATATCATATATAAGTGAAAATAAAATAATATATCTATTGTTTTTCACAAAGGAAAAATTTGGTATGTTTAAAAAAGTTAAATTTAAATTTTTCTTCACAAAATCCCTACCAACCAAAACTTCAGATATGTTCACTTTTCATAGGGAAGGAGTAAAAATGAGATTTAAGAGAAAATAAGTGAAAATGAAATAAAGTAAAATATTATGTGCAAGTGAAATAAAAATAATGTATCTCTCATTTTTCACAAGGAAAATTTTATCATTTAAAAAAAAGTTAAGCTCTAATTTTTCTTTACAAAACCCCTCCCAACTAAGACTTCATATATGCCCTCTTTTCATAGGGAAGGATAAAAAATGAGATTCTACAGAGTTGTGAATTATGCTTTAGCATATCCAATAATGAATTTCACCATTGAATCTTCAGTCGAGTCATGGAATGATGGTTTTTCTAGTAGCATACCCATTACTGAATGTCACCATGGAATATTTAATCCATTGATGGTGCCATGATATGTTCCACTTTTAATTTCAATTCATTTGGACCCCACATTTAGTCTTCCACAGAGAGGAGTACATGCAGCTTAGGTCTCCAGTTCAAAATCCATTGGTTTTTTGCAGCCACACTTATATGTTTAGGCTTTAATATTTGTTCTACATCATGTTACTTTTTTGAAGGATGGAATTGGAATTTGATGAGTTTGGGAGTCCATTTATCATATTAAAGGAGTAGGGGAAGAAGGCCCAAATAAGAGGCTTAGATTCTTACTTGGCTTAGATGCTTAGAATGCCAACATTTTGGTTGATAATGTCGTTGCTAGAATCCTATACACCTCACTCGACTCCAAGGGAATTGAAAAGATGCTCCAGAACCATAGAAAAATAGATGTTAAGAGATCAAAAGGCAAGATGGATGTATGTTAAACATTTGAAATTTAGAGGGTTGCCAATTTGTGGCAAAGCTAAGTCACAAGGCGAGGGAAACTTGTACATGAAAAACTATAGAGCCCACGATTCTTAGATATTTGAAGGTATTAGCTATTAAACATTTTTTCTAAAACATTCTTTGACATAATTTTTACATTGATAGTTTTAGTTTCCTTTTAAACTAGGAATAATTGAGGGATTCTAAGTTTCCATAAGTGTGACTTTAGGCATTCTTTTGTTCTTTCTCATATTCAAGAAGTTAATTAGCAGTGAGTTTCTTAAATGGATGCTACCTTCTACATGATCAATACTACCACATGTACTTACAATGTTAATAAATCCTTCTAGGTATGCATTTATTTTAATGGTATTTTCCTCCTATAAATATGGAGCATGTCTCAACCTCCAAAAATATGCCTAATGTACAATTCCATGGTTCTAAGCTTATTTCTAACTATCCCTATTACATTCAAAGTTTGCACCATGTTTTAGTGTGGTTGACTTAGGGTGCCTTCACTTTCTTGAGGTCAATTGGTCGATGGAAATAAATAATTTACAGCGTGTTGATGGTGCTAGACCCACCAACATGTTAGGGGATCTCCCCAGTGAGAAGTCCCAATTAGAACTCATACCGTTTGGTGTAGGAGTCCCAGCAGTGAGTTGTATGGTAATGCCTTGACCGTGATTTTACACAAAGGAAAGTAAGATAAATCTGTTGGTAGCAAGGGTGTCACAACTGTAGTGATCCAAGGAAGGTGCATGAGAGGTTCTAACACACGGGGGTTGAGATGAGTGCGCCCCTTCAAAACCTGTGATAGAATGTAGTTAACAAGGGAACACACGAACAAAGATGAGTCACAACATGGAAGGTGAGTTAACAAGCAATCAAAAGTGATGGTTAAACCAACAACACATTTCAAAAAGATTCATACATACATACATAGATAGTTATACATGCATGCATAAGAAAACCAATACATATATCATTTAGAGTAAACGAGATAGCATAGAATACAATACAACATATGCATGAAACGTGTTGGCTCTTGTTATATTAAGAAGTGTTAGTTCCAATGATACAAAACATCCATGTACAACCACTAGTTCCTGTAGCACAATGTTACAACCACCACCGCATGCTCCTCCAAACAGATGTACAAGCTCTACGTAGTGGAGAAGCCAAGGATAATTACAATACTATCCAAGCTCTCTCCAAGATAGTCTTATCGAAAGCTTCGCTAATCAAAAGCCTATAAAATGAGTTATGAGGGACTATTTATAGCAAAGGGTGGGGTGACCGTTGACATTTCCCATTGTGATAGGTCAATTACCCTCATGACTCTTCATATACTCTATGGTTGTTACATCCAACTATCGACACTTGACTTACACTTGACATGACGTTACATTACAATGTACATGTACCCATGTGAGACAAAATGGCTTGAGAAAGCCCTGCTAGACATCACTTTGACTTAGACAACCATGGAAGTCCAACTCCTTAACATCCTCGTGCTGATCAATAGTAGCATACTGCTGCCAAGAACGGTAGTCTGCAATGGTCTCCATGTGCTCCAAGGTGACATATTTTTGGAACCTGACTCTTGCCTCCATAGCATTTGGGTACAATACTCGGGCTCCTCTATCCAACTCCTCTATAAGCATGCACATCATTATCTTCAATTTGGCTGGACCAGCAACATACTTGTGCATGATGTCTGCACTGATGGGCAAGTCTGGGCTGGTAGCAATGTGCATCAACTCGTCAAAGTATGAGTCAAGCTCTAGTCGAACCTGTGCCTTTGTCTTCACCTGGGTGAGAGTCCCAATAGATGTGATCATATGTGCATGCACCAAAACATCCAAATCCTGAAAACACGTGCATGGGAAGCTTGTATGCTAGTGATGAGCTACATGAGCTCTTCATAGTTCCAGATCTAACTCTGGATATGTGCCTTCAACTCGACCGCACTAGACTTCACCATCTTAGGCAAGCGAAATGGGGATCCCTTGTATCTCATCATCCATGCTTGCATGTAATCAATAGCAGTGTGAAAATTCGTCAATATACATGCTCTTCTAGCACATCGCTGTTGTCATACGTTGAGATGGAAGACTACCTTATGCACAGTGCCAAACTTTGAGTACAACGCTCCCATAACTGTGTTAAGGGACAATAATTCATCTCGTCTTGCCTTCTCCAGTTCAGCTTGGGTAGATGTTGTTGCCAACTCTCCTCCTTGCTTGGCCATTTGTATTTCCTTAGCCATTCACTCATTTTTAGCTATCAAAAAGTGAGCACTTGAGCTAGTGGCTTCGGCATACACTCTAGTTACATTAGCCAAGGTTGCTAGATGTTTATGCACGTCAGACATGATCACTCATTCCTCAACTTACATAGGAGATATATGATCACCTGGATTTGACACTCTACGAGACTGCACAACTCTATGTTGAGACTCACCGAATGAGATGTTGTGCATTTCTCCTTCCAGCTGATCTCTGAGGATTTCAGTGCCTCCTTGATCGCTTGAGACTTGCTCATCATCTGGATGCAGTGAGGCAAGTAAGTCGACCTTTTGGTGGTGAGGCATAAGGTGAATGTCCTGTTCTGATTCTTGTTGCTCCATATCTATATCTAATTGTTGAAGTGCTTGCTCTATCTCACGAGTGAAGTCCTACTCCTGCTATGGTTCACCCTGTGTGCCTGATGCTAGCTATTTTGATGAATCCACTACCTATACGGGCACTGTTTCATCTGTTTGCACATGTTGTTCCCCCTTCTATGCCTGTTGCTATTGCACTTCCCTCTCCTGTGTGCACAACTCTTGTTCCTTCCAAAGTTTCCCCTTCAGCTCATGCAACTCCTTCTCTACTTCCTCCACTATTCTCTTCTCCCTCCGCCCTTGCATGATTCGCTTGAATCGTTGTTGCCTCTTCACCTCTATAGCCATAGCTACTTCCTCTACTAATGGATCTACTTGTAACTTGCATATTTGTTCTTTCTCCATGCGATTGGTGATCTTCCTCTTACCCTTATCATGCACTGGTATGCTTGCCTCTACTACTACTGCTATTGATGCTGGTGCTCATTGGGATGCTAGTTCACATTGCTTCACTAACCAGTCCATAGGGAAGCCAACTGGATCATTGAGTCTAGAGGAGTTGTAATAGTATCTCCATGAGTCCTCCTTCGCCTAATGACATGCCACGTGGATCCAGTTGAACTGTACTCTCATGCAGCGATCTTTCACAATACAATGTGGGTCATATAGATTGTAACTTCAAAGGTCAAATGGATACTTCTTCATTAGTTCTACTTCGATATCTACTTGCTTGAAACTCCAGATCTCATATAGCCCAATCCACAATGGAAGAACTAGCCAAGGGGCCTTCTTCTTTCGGTGCAGTCTAGCTATCAATCATGTCGATATGTGCTATGCTACTTCTTGCATGACGAGTATGTCCAAGGCAAAATTTAGTAGAACATGCGAAATCTTATCCACACCGAACATTCATATGAAGGTGCCAGATGATGAGGAATACCAATCAGCAATGTTTATCAATGCCTCCACTACTTCCTTCGACATGCATGGTGGATCTTGTTCAAATATCATCTTGTAGATTGGGGCGACAAAATCATCAGACATCCATGGGATTACTCCTCTGAAGCTATATTTGGACAACAATTTACAATATGTGTTCGCAGCAGTCTCCACTGGTGACCATGCCCACTCCAAGCTCGGGAACTCCTTTTGGGCACAAATTTCATCTAACATGTAGGCAAACATGTAGATCTTTGCTTGCATACCTCAAGGTGACTGTCAAGCCTTCATTACCTGTTCCTTCGATTGATGATTCAACATGTCGAACCAGTTACATGGTTTACCCTCTGTGGCCAGTTGGTCCAGCGCAATCTCCCAACTCTGTGCAAAGGTTTCCATGATTTCTTAGCCAGATAGTCAACATGAAAATATGACCAAGTATTGATACGTCTTCCATAGTATCTTCATCTTATAGATCTGGTTGGGTGTCACCCTGAATGTAGCTGACTCATTTACCTAGTTCTTTAGAATGTCTCTATAGTTGGCACTGCTTCTCAGTAAGCTGAAAGGAGTCTCCATGATAGTCATGGGCTTCAACATCTGATACATCACATCATAATCGTGTGCCTAGAAGGTGGCAAGATTTGTTTCTCTAACACTTCTCAGAGTCATCATTTTGGGATTAGTGTGTGAGATGATCCAGTGTATCATGTCTGCGCATGGGAACTTGGGGTATCTGCATGCAATTTGGTACATGCCAAACTTGTGAATGTTCACATCTACCTGATGGTCTTCGTGGTCCTCCGCAAAAGTGCTTGCAAATGCTTCATTGAAATCTTGCCATTTCATCTTGATTTCCTTGTCTAGAAATAACTTGGTATCTTTATAGATCAGTAGACATGCAGACACATGCTCAACTGTTGCTCCGGTTACAATTCCGTTAGTGTCCTTTGATCCTACTCTCTTGGAAACCATTGATCCTCTACTGTTAAGATGTGGATGAACATCTGAAATATCTGGAGATAAAGAAAAATTCATGGTAAGAAATCTTAGCAAAAACCAAAGCAAATTCGCAGAATGACATAACACATACCTGGGGAATGATAGGTAAAGATTACGTAATTTATTCTAGGAGGTTGGCTAACTTGCTACCAAACTACGTAAAAGGTAGTATTGGCTATCTGGGAGGCTCGAATAGCTGTTGTATTTGTTCAATGCACAATCCAAACTGACTGTTGACTGCTGGGATTTCACAATGCGCAATTCCTATTGGCAATGACTACAGACTCAAGGACTTCATTACACAATTTTCTAGGCCAACAGTCACTTTCCCTCATAAATGCAAAAAATAGTTGTAGAGGATAGCATTTGGGAAGAAATGTGCATTTCTAGAGATGAATACAACACCTTCCTTCTCCAGATTACGCATTGTTGTCTAGGTGAGGCAAAGTCTAGGACAAGGCTGCCCAGACCCGTCAATGGGCAACTAAAAGAAAATCTGAATGTGAATGCATGGAAACACGAAGTGAATGTAGAAGTGAATCGAATGAAATATTTAGTGAACAGATCAACATGCATATGGGTGAAGTGAGTCGCCGAATCAGCAACCATTCGTGCAACATAGTTTCATGCATGCGACAACAGTGAGATAGAAATGAAAACTAAAACGGTGCTAGTAAAAGCTAGTATGCATGTAAATGACAGGAAGCATTCAAAGAAATCAAGAAAACAACACTCACACAAGCAAAAACACAAAAAGTGACAAAAATGATAGAAAAGATAAGTTGAGACCACTTACTGGTGAATAGCTAAGTCAGATGTGTCGAGGAGTCCTGGATGTGCTGAGGGATGTTAGAGGTCCAAGATCGATGTGAAAGAATGAGCTCTAATGTGTTGAATAAATAAGTTTTAGCTCATGGTGAGCATGCCACAAATCGAGGAAGAAGTGACACTTATAGGAAAGTATCTAAAATAAACTTTGCATGTAACCTCAGGCTGCTAAAAATAGCTCCTTGAATCATGGCATGTTTTTTCATGTTACCTTTTGCTATTCTAGGAAGAATCAGACCATGCATGCAAGTCAAGTTTCTTTGGTCCTGAGTGGAACTGGTCAACCCAACTCCTCATGCATAAGGCTGCTCAACTGCTGGGATAAAATGCACATTTCTGGATGGGAGTTGGGCTAGCTGCCGAGGAGATTTGCTTAATTTCTGGGTAGAGTAGCTAACTGCTACCTAGGATTGCACAATTCCTGGGTTGAGTAGGCCTGCTAGGAAGGATTGCGTAGTTTTTTGGGTGAAGCCTTACTGGCAAGATTACACAATTCTGGAGCCTGGAAGGCTATCAATTATGATTGTACAATTTTTTGGAGGGAAGGCTGTTTTCCTCTAGAATTGCATAATTTCTTAGGGAAGCTTCTCAGCCTATAGTTGGACCAAGTCTGGGTGATGAGCCTGTAAGGGGAATGCATCAAGCTTTGATCAATAGAGTGTCTTTGTGCAAGAAAAACACTGAAGCTTGTGTACTTGACAAACCAAGAGAAGGTGTTGTGGAAGGTTGATAGGGAGGCTCCAAAACAAAGCTAAGGAAAAATTTTGGAGGGTAGTTGTATACACTAAAATACTTTGTGACACACTGGTATAACTCCAAATATCTGAATGGACCTTATTCGTGAAAAGAAAGTCTAACACCTCCGGAAGTATTGTTCAGTTCCACACTAGCTTGATTGTAAGATGTAGCATCTACCAAGCTCTTGGTTGATTAACACACATTCCAAGCCAAGGCAACACAATTGTTTCGATTGGGGATGAGGGGTATATTGGTGCACATGTATGATAGTCATCAGAGTCTTAGTTTCATCCCTGGTGTTGCTCCACTACAAGCAGGCCTAGATAGTACCCCGGGGGAGTCACATAGGAACAGAAACATGGCTCCGCTGCCAGTGAGCCTGATCAGTACCCAGGTGGAGTTACTTGCATCACCTCTATACATAGGAAGGATTTCTCTTCTTTCACCTTATTCATTTTCATTTTTTCAAACTTTTTTCACTTTTTCATTTTTTCATTTTCGTAAATGTGCATAGCACTTACTCATTTCAGAGGTGAAAGAGGGATCCCAACTTATTGAGACAAGAATAGGTTGTTCCACTAGAGAAGTAGTTTATTATATCTCTGATGTGCCTGTTAAGGCTTTCCCCCTCACCTTACTCTACTTGACTGAGCTGATAAGTGTTAACGCAAAAAAAATCAAGTAGAGTAGGTGACACTAGTTAGCGTGAAAGCATTGTGTTTTCATCAAGGTTCACTTTGAACAATAGGTATTTTCCTTTGATGTATCATGGACTAAAAGTAACAAGTTCCTCATATAGGGGAAAGATGACAGATAACAAAGTAGTGATAGCTACACAAGGCCTCTTGTATTTTACCTAGCTTGTTTCAAGAGTCATAGATGGTTTCATGTGAAACTAACCTACAAAGAAAAAAAGCAAACACACAAACAACAAAGAAAAGCAAGAGAAGAAGCAAAAATCGAAATAAAAGCTAGTATGCAAACAAGCAAGCCAAAAAATAGACAAAGAAAGCAAGTAAGCAAACAAGCATGCAAGAAAACCAATTGAAAGAAAATACTACTCCTACTCCTAAACTAATAGTGCATGGGCCTAATAACATGAAGTGATATTTCCAATGTAGCCACCAGTGCATTGTTGACCCATGTTGGTGAAGGCTTCGTCCGTGAGAAACCGAGTTGTGCGAACAAGCAAGCAAGAAAGATATAACAATGAAGACAAGCACACTTCATGTTCCAAGATGCCCACGGGACATAAGTGAGGACAAGTGTATGAATAGGAGTCTATGGAATTACCATGGTGTTGTGCAACACTGCGTGCAACTTTGAAGCATATGCAACTTCTTGAATGTGACATGTAAACAAATGAAAGAAACAAAGACAACTTGTGTCGTGCACATGTGCTTGCAATGTAATATTCCTCTAATGCATGAGCAATAAGATTATGGATTTTGAGTGGAGGAAGCATGATTTGTGTGTGAGATTGATATTCAGTGCATATAGATGAGTGATGAGGAGCCTCAAGTGATTGAACAGTTTCCTGATCGGAAGTGAGACTAACCCGAATAGAGTGAGGCTTGACATAACCATTAGCTCAGGCTAAAGTGCCTCGATAGTCTTGGGTGTTTCAACTTCATCATAAGATAGATCATCATAGTCTAGTGGCTTCAAAAAATCAATTGTGATAGAAACATCATCGTGATCGAATATGGGAGTAAATGGATCATGACAACCACGATCACAAAAATCAATGATTTCATCGGCATCCTCATGATCTGATGAATCATCCTTTGTTCTCCCAAAAAGGCAGATGAAATATCAAGTGGATTTTCAATGAATAACTTATCCTCTTGGTTGTCGGATGATGGAACAACATTAGGTATGTCCTGCAAGTGATCAATAATGGGTGCATCCATGGATGAAGATATAGAGGTGAAATCTGGGATGGCGGGTTCACCAAAGATGTCAGGAAAGAACGAAGGAGGCTCAGATGAAATGGATGTAGGTTTTAACCCTGTACAAAAATTACTTGCATACAAATTCTAAAACACAGAAAATAAACAATGCGAGAGCATACCACACAAAACACATATACACAGAGATTTTCCCTTGGATTGCAAAACTGGCACTACCAGCTTGATTTTTCATTATGTTCCTTTCAATGTTACAATACATATTTATACATGCTGAAGCATCCAATACCATGGACTGAAAACCATTGCATCCAAAACCATGTGTGAAAAACATGCACAAAACCATAGGTAGGTCTGCCCAACCTAATATAGGGTCCAAAACCAAAATTTTCTGTGGCGCTACCTCAGAACCCATAAAGTGGGGTTACCTACACCCCTCAAACCCCCTATGACTCCCCCTACTATGTAATCGGCGCAACAAAGGGGGTGCTCTGCGCCCCCCCCCTCCCCTAACCCCCCAGTTTACTACGTGGGCTAGTCATGGAAAGAATATAACACAACCCAACAAGGGAGTCATCCTTCGCCGAGTGTTGATGCTCAAGCTCCCATTCATACTCTTCATGAATGACAGTGTGTGTTAATTGTTCAACACCAACTCCGTTAGCAGCTTGTTACTTGTTCATAACAAGTGTAGAGTCCAAAATGGAGGAGCACAAGAAAGTATCCTTTGGGGGAATAGTCGAGTGCGAAGATGGAGGTTGTGGAACAAAATTCATATGACAAATCGATGGACTCACAACCAAATCTGCGTGAAAATTAAGTGAAGTGATGTTGGGAGGATATAATGGCTAAACCGGCAGGTGAGCATGATCCTAAACATCACTCTACAGTGGTGGAACTGTTTAATGAGGGGATGGTGGACAATCACTTGTGATAGTGACCATCTCCATCTAAGATTACGCAGCTCCATCACAAAAGAATTTTGAGCGAGGCTTGATTTCAAACTTCTTCTTGGGATGGACAGATTTATTAACAAAATACCTAAACCGGTCCCAAAGATAGAAAAAATTCATCTGACTCTTTGTTGCTTGAAATTGTAAGTCATGAAAGCGCTACCAAAAATCCATAGTCGATTCATGTGAAGCCTTCCTTTGTTGTAGCAGTTGTTGGTCCAGGTTTTCTGGATCAAAATGAGAGAAAGTGTCTTTAATGAGATCACAAAAGTGCTCAAGTGAGTGCATGTTGTTAGCCTGTAGGCTGCACATCCATTGAAGTGGAGATTCGAAAAGTGTGTATGCAAGAAAAAAGCTGACCTATTCATTAGAACACCCATCTTCCTCATGAAGCATGGAAAGAAAGTCATGTAAGAACTTAGGCTAGGCCACATTTCCTTCACCATCATACGTGTAAGTGGACAAGGGATAAAAGAACTCCCTCGTGATGGTGACATCTTCATGATTCGAAAAACAAAGTGGAGGGAGAAGAGTGTAAGAATCCATGACAGATATGCAAAGGTTCCAAACAGGATGAGGGGAAACAACTTGTCATCTAGCCCTCCTTCTAACGCCAAAAATGTTGACGGTGCTGGACCTGCCAACATGTCAGGCAACCTCCTTGGTAAGAAGTCCCAATTAGAAATCATACCATTTGGTGTAGGAGTCCCAGCAGTGGGTCGTATGTTTTACATAGTATTTTTTCACCGACCCTACATCCCCTGCTCCCAATAGAGTTAGTCCCTAAATGGCATATGTTTTGTGTCATACATCAAAAAATGTGTCCACATCTTCCAAATCATTCAAGAAGATTAATAATGCTATTTAATCCTGAAGATTGACCCTTTTTACCCATGTTCCAAGATTGTCACAAGACAACCTCATTCTACCGGCAACGGTAACTTGGAGTGGACTAGAACGTCGTGACATCGTCGCAAGGTTACATCTGTTCTCTATGATGGTTGGATTTTACGGCTCATCACAAGTCCTCAATATCCTTCTTGCGACGATAGCTCTAAATACACTGTTACCCAGCGACGTTGTCTCTGAGTCCTAGTGTTTGACTCGCGATGACCCTGATATGGCGAATTAGTTCAAAAAAAATGCTTCTGGGTGGTTCTGGAACTGGTTGTTGGGTCAAGGAAGTTTGCTTTCCTCCTTTGAGATGGCGGTTCCACCTTTTAAGAAACATCACTTGGAGATAAGCTCCCTCTCCCTCATTTACGGAGGCTCGTCCTCTTATAAAAGCATTCCCCATTGCTATGATAAGCTAGTTTTTGGTATTGAGCAAATTAGCTAGTTTTGCTGTGAGATTGATAGTTTGCGGTGTGAATTACTGATAGTCTAGCAATTGGTTGTGGATTGCGTTAGCCTTATACTAGTGCTTTTGGGTGAGAGAGAGTTATCAGCCTTTTGGGAGATCCTTTTGAGAGTGAATTCTTGAGGAAACATACTGACTGGACCCTTCGAGGAAGCTTGCAACCTCAAGGCTTGGTTGTAAGCTTTGCTTTTGCTCATATTAATAAAATCAATGGTGATTTCCTATGTCATGTGTAAAATATATTTGATAGCTTATGGTTCCTTGACTCTGTAAGTTAATAGTTCATTGTTGTGCTCTATTATGTGTTTTGTTGTTCTCTTATGTTGTTTCAAGTGAATCACTCATCAAGGAGAAGGGAATGATAGCTGGAGCAACGTAACGAAGACTGCATCGAACACCGACATAAGGTAGGCTCTTTCAACAATGACTATTTAAGGAAATTAGCTGTTGTATTTATCTTGCTGTGACTAGACCCACTCTAGGGCTAGAGGGGTTTCCTCTATCCGCAGAGGGAACATTACCTACATCACAAGTTGGTGACTCCACTGGGGAGTCCTTTGTGTGTTGTCTCTTATTTTTCTCTTGATTTTTTTTATTGAATTGCATAGTGTCTCTTGGTTTTGGGACTGAGCTATTAGTGTTTTGGGTCACTTGAGTAAATCTGGTAGTCCCTCTCACTGTTTGAGAGATTAGTCTGGTGTCTTTCAAGTGTTTTGCTTTGTGTTGCCTCTTAATTGAGATCGTCATTGTTTAGCTCTTAACAGCTATGACGAGTCATGCCTGTCCTCTTTGATCAAGCTGTACATCATAGATATCCCATCATACAGCTACGACGATTCTTGAAATCGGACCGTCGTCGAAGACATGTGTACTCTTATGACGACGTCACTCAGTTTCTAGCTTTGTGCTTGCAACAATTTGGCTTTCATCTTAGGTTGCTAGTTCAACCCCTCCAACAATTCCTGTAAGGTTGTTTTTCAAAGCCATACCCTCTGGATCAACAAGTGATGCTTGTCCCCTGCTATCTCTTGTACCGTATCAAGCTTGTTTTGACTGTATTGGTTAAGGCACTTTCTCCTTGGTTTCATTTATCTAAGTCTTGTGTTTTCAGGCTGTGTGACCTAAATCTTTTTAAAAGTCATTTGTTTGGGTTTCTTGTCCTTCCAAGATTTGTCCACAACCATCTGATTGATTTGTTTGAGGTTATTCTATTTTTTGTCTTCTTTCTGATTGGTCTGTAGTGTTTCGTTATTAAACCAGTTTCTCATATTGATTTGATCTCGACATTAACAAACATAGATTACATTTGTTTGGAAAAGTCAGGCTTGCATTTTCTTGTTTGTCACTAAATTCCAAATATCAAAAATATTTCATTCATACAGCATACGAAAGTGAAAGTGAATTTCCATTAGCGAATTTTTCATGATTGAGAAATTAGAAAGCAAAGTTCAAAGCTTCCATTAGTAGTTGTAAGATAAGTGCATTAATGCATTGCGTTTCCTAGTGATTGGATTGCTTGCATGCACCGCTTCTCTTGCATTTTCTTGTTATGGTTTGCGTTCACTTGGAAATGAACTCCTTACCCTCATTTAGGTAGTTGTTCATTGAAAGGAATGTTGTTTTACTCGTTGTAGTTGCATCCTGGGAATTGTTGAAATACATTCGGTAGGGCCTTAAAACCAAGACTTAATTCAAGATTAACCATTAAAATCTATTGAATGAACTTAAAAATGCATTGGAACCTAATGCCCACTTATCTAGAGGTCTAGGCTAGAGATGTGTTCTAACGTCATTAAACCTAGTTACTATTGTTTTCACTAAGGTTGGGTGATTCCTCCTTTTGTGATCCAATAGGTACTAGTATGGATTTGTGCTCCCCGTACCGTTGAGTATATATTGGGATGCCGCACTAGGTTATCATTCTATTATCCATAGGAAGCTAGGTCTGTCGCCTTATGAATCGTAACGCACCAAACACAACATTCAGGAAGATTGACTGCTGTACGGAAAGTCCTTGGTCATTTCTCTTTCATTTGATCACTAAGGTGTATATGCAGTTTTGTGATTTGTCTGGTAAACCTCTTGTCTAGTACTCCAGAGCAGTCACTTTCATTCCTTTTCGACTCCTTGAAAGTAAAAGGATAATATGAGAACTTGTCCTTTTAGGCTCATTAAACTTCGAAAGTAATAGAGTCACCTTTTCATCCTTTTCTCGATTCTTGAAATATGAAAAGATGCAGTTTTGTTTCAATGTCGTAAAATTTATTTCCCATGGAATATACCTGGTTACAATTAGACTTCCTTTCAAGGTCGATCCCAATGGAAACCTTTCCAGAGTCTATTAGTCACGGTCTCTCCCTGGATGGGAGTCCTGGTCCTTTTCCTTCTTTTGGAAATGTTGGTGCTCCATATATGGCAATGTTTTCCTTGCCTAGGTTGACCATCGATTTTCCCGTTTGGTTGTTTTCAACCTCGGTGGTCTTGAGCATCAGGACTCCTATTCCGTAGTCTCCTTTTTTGAATCACGTCACGATGATTCTAGGGTTGAGCCCTCGCCTTCTTCCCCTGTTCCTCCACCCTCCTCTCCTACTTCGTTTGGTGAAAGTTCCCAATCCAGTAACTAGGAGGCTAAGAAGAAGAAGAGGAAGATGAAGAAGAATAAGTTAGATAACTGAGAGGCCACCCACGCAACTATTGCTCCAAGTGCTCCTCCGGTCGGAAAACCTTTTGATCCTCCGCGGAAGGTTAAATTTCCTTGTAAGTTATGCAAGGGTGACCATTTTCTTCGTGATTGTCCTGGTATTCCTAGGATCTTAGAAGTATGGTCTCATGATCTGGCTCATCCCTCATTGCCCTCTGAAGCTCATGTCAATGTTACACCCTCAAATGGCAGTGGTAAGAAGAAAGGGAAGATTAGATTCTGTTGTAGGTTATGTGAAGGCGACCATCTTCTTCACCTTTGTCCGCTCATGGATAAAGCTTCGCCATTTTGGAAAATATTACAACCTCTTCACCCCAACTTCCAGTTGGTTATCAGAGGCTCTCTTCTAACCCTCTCTTGGTTGAAAAAGAGATTGACTTGGATTCATCTTTTGTCCATCCTGCTCCTCCCGAGCCTAGCTATGTTATGCCTATTTCTGACCAACCATTGGTCGAGAAGAGTGTTGACTTGGTTTCACCAGCATTTGTTCACTCTATTCCAAAAGAGCATCATGATCACACTACTCATGTTATTCTAGTCTCATCAGATTCTCCTGAGTCAAAGAATGACCTTCCTCTCCTGGCTGATCAAGAGAGTCCTTCTTCGATCCTTGCAAAGCATGGGGGCAATCATACGATACCCCCACCAAGTAGTTCGGTCATTTCTTTTGACTGGAATCACTTGATTGCTTTATGCCTTCCATCTTATGTGCCTTTCTAGATTATAGTACATGCCTATAATAAGGCAGTACCTGGCACTTTCTTGGATGAAGGTGCGTCTATTAGCCTCATGCCTTCCACTACTTGGCAAGCTTTGGGCTCCCCACAACTTGTGCCTATCACTCAAAATCTATTGGCTTTTGACGAAGGAACTAGTTAACATTTAGGGATCCTTCTAAAGTTACCTGTTACATTGGGAGGTAGCACTGTCTATATAGATGTGATGGTCATCCAAGGTGCATTGGATTTTAGTCTTCTCCTTGGTCGCAACTATATTTATGCCATGGGATCTCTTGTTTCTTCACTTTTCTGTGTGGTTTGCTTTCCACATGACAGAAGAATTGTGACTATAGATTAATTTTTGTTCTTTGGTCACCAGGTACCTCCTGTACAACCATCATCCCCTATCAATACTTGTTTGCCAGTAATACCTCCCTTGCCACAAGTCAATTATGTGGCTACCGATTCCATCTCCACATCTATTGATGATCATGCAGATGGTCTCATACATCATGTACTAGGGGCATTGGAACCTAATTTGTCATTGGTACCCAACAACATGTATTCCTCCCGGAGCATGGTTCTTCCATCCAATGAAGACCTCTTGGGAGTCATGCTCTCATATGGCCCATGAACAGTTTTAGAGGAGAGTTCTTTTCTTGTGTCAACCTAGTTAAAAAATGAAACAAGGATCATGTAGCATATTTTCTTGTCTTGTGTTAAGCTCATTAAAAAATGAATCAAGGAGTCCTGAGGAGAGTTCTTTTCTTGTGTCGACCTCATTAAAAAATGAAACAAGGATTCTTGCGGAAAGTTCTTGATCTTGTGTCAACCTCGTTAAAAAATGAAACAAGGGTTATGAGGATAGTTCTTTTACTATGTCGACGTCATTAAAAAATGAAACAACTCCATTTTCCAAATTGAGTCTTTGATTAATATCTCATAAAATCTAAGTTGAGTCTTTCCAAGATCTCTAAAGTGAACCTTCCTTCCATCCACCTTGTTGAATACAATGAAGCTTGGGGGGCATGTACCTCAATTAGCATCATTTGCTAGGGGAATACGAACTTATAACAAGCATAGTTTTTTGTTTCAAGCTTGTGTAAACATGAAACCGAATCCAAGCAAAGTTCTCCATGGTTCAAGCTTGTGTAAAAATGAACCCATACTCGATTTACATCTCGTCATTGCCAATTTTATATGCTAAATTCTGCTAGATGAGCCTTGGTCATTTCATTCCATCACCACCATCTCTTTGGCCGATCATATGCTTTCACTTGGTTGTTTTTCCTTTCCTAAGGGAACACAGTGATGAGTGGTTTAATTAGCCAGCCTCTTGACCATTACATGTTTTGAGCAGTTCCACCATTGCCAAAACCAGTTGCTACCCTTTATACCACGCGTTCCTCTAGGACGAGTCACCTTTAAGGTCTTTTCTGACTCGTAGAAGTAGAAAACATTGCCAAGTATTTTTCCCTTTTGACTCATAAAGGAAATAAAATGGGGGGTCCACTTTCAAGCTCTTTTTTGACCCTTTAAAAATGAAAATATTGTCGAGCTCTTGTCACTTTGAACTCGTTAACGTCTGTGAAGTGTCATCTACCTAGTATACATTTACCCCTTTGGGATAGATTATTTATGAAAAAGGTATACATTGATCTATCATGGTCAATAGGCTCCCTTGGGTATTGTTTTCTACCTTTTCAGATTCGAGGGACAAATTTACGAAAAGGGACCTCTGGAGTTTTCTTTTACGTTTCTTTTTCAAACTCTCTAAATATGAAAAATACTTAGAGTTTTTCCTATGTCGGACTCGCTGAAACCTGAAGACATTGGACTCGTCACCATGATGAGACCCGAGCTTCTCTTCCCTAGGGCTTATTAAAATTTCACTAGGTTGGATTTGTCCAAAGGACGAACTTATATTGCAAGCATATGCTATCCCCTTCAAGCTTGTTTTCAAAATAATTGGGGTACTTGCCAACAATGGTGGGGGAAAAATTTGGAAAAAAATTGTTGATTAACTACGGCAGCTTGTCACTCTTGAACATCGACACCTTTGTTGCTTCTTGTTGAGTTTGGAACATCCTCACTTTATCATTGGCCTTTTAGGGTTTGGGTTTGTCATTTTGCCTCATTCCATTTGATCCCTGCTGTCTCGGCATCACCATCGATCCCTTGGTACCAAAATGCTGCCACATTACGGAGTCGTGTCGCCGATATGTTCAAAAGCTTAATCCTTCTATAGTTTGTACCCTTACATCTTCCTTTGATTCTGTGTTTCATCCATCTTCATCTTGTTCCTTGTCTCATGTCATTGATGTGGGAAACATTATGTCCCTCCTACAATGAGTCGCTTCCTGTTGACATCAACTCATTATCTAGGAAGTTGATCTAAGAGACTCCTTTCAAGTACCTTTGAGCTTGCATGTTCTTCACATTCAATGGTAGACTTGCATTATTGGTCTTCAATCGGGTGATTCCATAAGTGTTCGACTCCAGATCATTCTTCACACTTTGTGGATTGCACTAACAGTACCTTTAGAACCATTGACATTACTGGTGGTCTCTCTCACGCTTGTTAATGGTTCACATCATTAGTTGGTAATCAGGTGATTTTCTAGTATGCTCGACTGCAGCACATTTATTCGCATATTAGAAATTGTACTATCATCGGGTTGGATTCAAGACCCTACACTCAAATTATATAAGTTTAGGCTATAGGGATTGGTTCGTGATTGCATACATGACCTTTTGATTGGATGGTTGTGACCATGCCCGAGTCTTTCTGGATGGCTGCATCCATACCTATGTTTTCATATGGTCTTATCGACTAGATGGATGTGTCCATACCACAAACCAATTCTATTTGTCTTTCGGATGGCTACGCCCATGCATAGGCTACATGTATTTATTTCACTATCAGATATATCAGTTGTATTTGAATCTATAGGTTCTCTGTGATGGTGTTCTAATTCGTTTATGGTTTCAAAAAGCATTTCACCCCTCTTACTCTCTCAACCTTCATGCTTTAGGGGGCATCTGTTACATAAGATTTTGTCACCGACCCCGCATCCCTTGCTCTCGGGTAGAGTCGGTCCCTAAATGGGATCTGTTATGTTTCATACATCAACAAATGTGTCCACATCTTCCAAATCATTCAAGAAGATTAACAATTCTCTTTAATCCTGAGGATTGACCCTTTTTACCCATGTTCCAAGATCATCGCAAGACAACCTCATTCTTCCTGCGACAGTAACCTAGAGTGGACTAGAACGTTGTGACATCTCTTGGAAATAATACTGAGAGGGGGGGTGACTCAGTATTATTAGATCAATAAAACTTTTTCATTTCCATACTTAGATACATATATGCTACTTCATTCAAGGGAAACTGCGTGTATATGCAACTGTGTCTAAAGCAACTAGCGTATATCCAAAATACTTATGATTCAATTAATCCATTAAATGTGGATATTTAGTTACTATATCAGAACTTCATTAACCATATGAACAGCAAGCAGGTGCAGTAAAATAGAACAGATCATCACACACAAGAAGCACACATGAACACCATGATATAAGGTGGAAACCCAATGTGGGTGAAAACCACCTACTGCAATTCGTTTCTATCTTCCTTTATTAAGAAACTTCTTTTACAATGTACTGGTGCAGTCCTTTACCAGCACGTAGGCTACAACCTGCGGAAGGCTACAACCTTCTCTCGTTCTCCACACTCTCCTAGAAGGGAGCTACAACCCCCTTAGCTCTTGTACTAGATAAGATACTAGTATGTAGGCACCAACCTACAATCTTCTCTCCTCCGGGTACCATGATTCATACATTTTCAGACTGGATACTCCTGAAGCACAACACTATACTCTGAAGGCCACATTTCATCAAATTTTCATACGAGACCCATAACTATCATTGAAGCTCAAAACAATCACTACTAGCATCATCAATTTTTGAATCACTGAAACACTAAAACTCTGTCATCAACACAGAACTCTGCAACAACAATCAGAACCAATTGTACCATCAAAATTATGCATCAGAGTGCATGTGGTACTTGGAAGTGCCGAACCTGCGTGTATACGCAACTTCATCAAGATGAACCAGCGTATATGTCATTAATCACTTATTCATAACTTTGCTACACTTCCTGACTTCAGACATAACCAGATCATGACATATACAAGGATAATATACGTGTTATCACCTAGATCTAGTCCATCAGATCTCATAAATATGAGTCATTATGATCCTGATCCAATATTAGTTCTCATCCATCAATACTGAAGCTAAACATAAACAACCAAACAAGATATGCAGAATACTGACACCTTTAAACTGTCATCAGAACCCTTCAACAACCAGAACCACCTGTAACTTCAAATATCATAGCTGAAAAGGTATACGCTACTACTATGAACTCAACCTGCGTACATATGCACTTACACCAAAGCCAACCCTCGTACAGATCTATAAATATTCAATCATGACTTGCAGCGATTTCAAACTTAAGTTATACCCAGTTCAAATTATTACAAGCGTCAGTATACAGATCTAGAATAAACATAATCAATCATATAGAGATAGTTCATATCAAACCATTTGATCATGATCTATCCTTAGATCTTGTTCTCCATCCACTAGTGAGATCCCTCCTTAGCTCAAATCAAGCAATGCATCATCAACCCATATCCTGCATACTGGATCTTATCCTTCATCAAATATTCAAGACTTTTTCCAATCCATAGCTCAATACCACAGTCCAAAACCATAATAAATCAATACCAAGAGCCCAATACTTGGGATCAACACACTTGTCGAGATACCATGGTCCAAAACCATAGGTTCAAATGCCGAGGACTAACTACCACGGACCAAAAGTAAGCTTTCCAACATGTACGCATTTTTCCGTGCATGAAACTACGTGTATACCCTACTTGGTATATAGCGAACCTGCGTATACGTGACTTGGTATATAGTGAACCTACGTGTATACCCTACTTGGTATATAGCGAACCTGCGTATACACGACTTGGTATATAGTGAACCTGTGTGTATACCCTACTTGGTATATAGTGAACCTGCGTATATACTCTTCTTTCTTCATTCTTTGTAGTCTGATCATCAGTTCTTTGCTACTGACCTGCTGCACTATAATTTGTCATTTTGCCATCAAGGACAACACTTGTCTCATAATTCCAACAATCTCCCCCTTTGGACTCGATGGCAAAGCTAACTTGTCTTACTTAGAACTTGATCTTCTTATTCCTTTGAGCTAACCTGCATCCCATGCATTTAGTCACATCTGTAGATTGATCCAGTTATATGTAAGTGAGATGTTCTTCTATGAGAGGGTTGCCATCAAGTACAACATATGCATCATAATGCCAACAATCTCCCCCTTTGGACTTGATGCCAACAACACCAAATCACTCTCCCCCTTTGACATCAAGGGCAAAGGGCGGGCCAAGATATTCTATTTATTTTGATAAACATTCCGTGGACCATACTCTCCCTGAGTACCTGCTGAAATCTCTGAATGAGCTCCCCCTTTGTATGTGCCAAGGTGTACCAATCTGATCATGCTCCCTCTGAGTACATGCCGAAATCTCTGCTCTGCTGAAGTGTGCTTTTCATGCTCCCCCTGACTATAAGCAAGGTCTGCAAAAATATGTTTTACAAGAAGAACATGACTCTATCATAAATGACCTTCCTATCACCAAGGACTCATACATACACCCATTTCCCAACCAAGTGGGGATATACTAGAATTGACTCATCCACCCAACCAAGTGGCGATACATCAAAAGTTTACACATGATAAAACAAGAACATTACATATTCATCCCAGGCATAGTGGGGAAACCAATATAGGCCGTTACATGACCTTGACACCGTGAAAGAGATACCACAAAAGAGATATATGAGATAGAGACGAAATATCTAGAGCAAGACTTATGAAAGTCAGCAATAACTAATATTGGTAGCATCTGTCAATCACCATTCAGATCAGCGACCAAGAGATCCTTCTGTTCTCCTTTCGCCTTTGTTCCACCTGAAACCAACAACAAATGTGAACTAGAACCAAAAGCTTCTAAGATAATGCCAACAATGCATCATTGGAAGTTTATCTGCTCCCCCTGAACCTGTGCCAGATGGTCTCTGTCAGACCCATATCAAAATCTTCTCATTCTGAGTTTGACCCATTGATTTCCTTCAAATTATCATATACACGACTGTATCCACATAAACAAGCATATATACGTGGATAGTCCTTATCCAACTCGCGTACACAAATTTCCATATCAGCAACCTGTAAATGTCTTGTAACAAGGTATGTCTGAACATAGATGTCAACTCCTCCTTTTAAAACATCATCATGAAATCATTCTCATTATATGTGAAACCACCATAGCCATTACATCAACGTCAAGATCTACATGATCCAAGTATCATTACTTGGGAACATCTGCATCAATCAACATATGTAAGTATCAACCTATCATCATATAGATAAGAACTCATCATCATGTCTCCAACAAGGCAACTTTGAGTAGTCATCCATGTATCAGCACTATGTATCTTGAGCTCAAGCTCATTTGACAAAACTTCTTGATATGATCAACAGCAACAATCCTTATCCACATGAGTGCCTGCATCATAACTGTATGATCTTTATGCATATGACGACAACAACATATGAGTGACTCATCATCAAGTGAGGAAGATGTGTATTCAAGCTTTGTACTTCTCCTTATCCTTATGAAGATCACCATGTAAGCACCATATATGCATCATCAAAGAATCAACCATAAATCTGATCTGAACATCTACTATGTAACCCCAAGAATCATATGAGATTTTATCATAGACAACTCACAATCACATCATAGCAAGATATATCATTTAGCCATATAAACATCATCACCAAGGCTATTAACCATAATGTCAACAATGCATTATTAAAGGCATATGCTCCCCATCAACCTGAGCCATCTGTTTACTGTTAGATCTGATCATGCATATATCAGCAATAAGCATCAAGACATCATCATCAAGTTAGGATCAAACCCTTCTAAACATCTTACAAGTATCAAGACATTTCCACACATCCTCAGCAGACTGTAATCATTATCAAACAGAGAAAATAATGGACTGAAACATAACAAATCCTTTTCCTGAACCTGTCCCTACTGCATTTCTTCAGATAAACATATACGTGACTGTGCAGTATCCAACTCGCGTATATACACGACTTCCCTTTATGGAACTTGCGTATGAGATTTAGGACACTGAAGTTTTATACTTTCAGCTCCCTCTGAGTCTATTATGTCTGTGTTGTGCTGTGTCTGAGTACATTGTGCTGTGCCACATCTTTCTAACTGTACTTCCTTCTTCTTCCATATCTTCAAGTGTGATGATGTTTTCTCCTTTTGGTGTGATGTCCGTCCTTTGTTCCTGCATTCCTTTGCTATATGTCCAAGCTTGTTACATGCATAACATCTTACATGTTTCATTTTTCTCCTATAGCAATCAGTAGCTTTGTGACCAAACATATTGCAAGCAAAGAAATATCCATTAGAGTACTTTGAATGTGATGATCTTTCTGCATGATGGTCTTGAACCCTTCTTCTTCCACATCTAGCTGCAACATGTCCAAGATTATGACATACATAACATTCAACATTATTCATAGGAGGAGTAAAAGATTTTCTTTGAGGAATCTCTTTCCTTGATTGTTGATGGGGTTGACCTTTCATCTCCTTGTTGATCATTTTAGATTTCTCTTTAGAGTTCCTTGCCTCACCTTGTGAACTAGATTCACCTTCAATAGATTCATGGAAACCAAGACCAGTCTTGATAACAGGAGACCTTTGACTACTAATAATATCATCCAAGGCTTTAGTACTATCTTGAAATCGCAACAGTTTATCCGTTTCTTCTAATTTACCTTTCAAGATATTTACCTCAACTTGAAGTTGTTCTTCCTTTTCTAGACATTGCTTCTTCATGTCTTCTTCAATGTTCCTTCCTTCTTCTAACTGATGCCTTAGTTTGAGAATCTCCTTTTCTTGTTCTTCATTCAGATCCTGCTGCATTTGACAAATTCTGAAGGCACATTCTAGCTGAGATTTTAAGCTGATAACTTCATTTACCTGTTTTTCATTAGCTTGGAGTAGATCTTTATTCTGCTTCTTTGATTCTTCAAGATCTTCCTTTAGTGAGCGGATCATGACTTCAAGACTTTCATAGTAACTGGATCTATCTCTGAGTTTCTTGATTGTTGTGTTCTTTTCAATGACTTCATTTCTTAGAGATGTTACTTCATCCTGCAACTTTTGATATTTGTCCTTGAATAACTCTAGTTGAGTCTTTAGTCTAGTAGCAGCTTCTTTGAAGGCACCATCCTTTATGTTCAAAAGTTCTTCTTGAGTTCTAATTTTGTTTGTCAGACTTTTAACTTCTGCCTCTATTTGATATCTTTCTTGTTCACCCATAAGAGAAAATTCAGTTGTTTCTCTATCACTTTCATCTTTTCCAAATGGATAGATAGCTGGAACATCAGAGGATAGAAAATTCATACCTGATAGTTCATCTTCATTCTGAAATGATTCTGAATCTGATTCTGAATCTGAAGAGCTTCTTATGCCTAATCCCCAATCGATTCTCCCACTGTCATAGTTCTTCTGAGATGTCTTCTTCCACTTATGTGCTTTCTTCTTAAGCTTCTTTCCCATTGTTCCACAGATCTCCTTTAAGCGATCAAGCCTCTACCAAAGGACATGCTCTGATACCAGTTGTTGGAAATAATACTCAGAGGGGGGGTGAATCAGTATTATTAGATCAATAAAACTTTTTCATTTCCATACTTAGATACATATACGCTACTTCATTCAAGGGAAACCGCGTGTATACGCAACTGTGTCTAAAGCAACTAGCGTATATCCAAAATACTTATGATTCAGTTAATCCATTAAATGTTGATCTTTAGTTAGTGTATCAGAACTTCATTAACCATATGAACAGTAAGCAGGTGCAGTAAAACAGAATAGATAATCACACACAAGAAGCACACATAAACACCATGATATAAGGTGGAAACCCAATGTGGGTGAAAACCACCTGCTGCAATTCATTTCTATCTTCCTTTATTAAGAAACTTCTTTTACAATGTACTGGTGCAGTCCTTTACCAGCACGCAGGCTACAACCTGCGGAAGGCTACAACCTTCTCTCGTTCTCCACACTCTCCTAGAAGGGAGCTACAACCCCCTTAGCTCTTGTACTAGCTAAGATACTAGTACGTAGGTGCCGGCCTACAATATTCTCTCCTCCGGGTACCACGTTTCATACATTTTCAGACTGGATACTCCTGAAGCACAACACTATACTCTGAAGGCCACGTTTCATCAAATTTTCATACTGGACCCATAACTATCATTGAAGCTCAAAACAATCACTACTAGCATCATCAATTTCTGAATCACTGAAACACTAAAACTCTGTCATCAACACAAAACTCTGCAACAACAATTAGAACCAACTGTACCATCAAAATTATGCATCAGAGTGGATATGCTACTTGGAAGTGCCGAACCTGCGTGTATACGCAACTTCATCAAGATGAACCAGCGTATATGTCATTAATCACTTATTCATAACTTTGCTACACTTCCTGACTTCAGACATAACCAGATCATGACATATACAAGGATAATATATGTGTTAGCACCCAGATCTAGTCCATCAGATCTCATAAATATGAGTCATTATGATCCTGATCCAATATTAGTTCTCATCCATCAATACTGAAGCTAAACACAAACAACCAAACAAGATATGTAGAATACTCACACCTTTTAACTGTCATTAGAACCCTTCAACAACCAGAACCACCTGTAACTTCAAATATCATAGCTCAAAAGGTATACGCTACTACTATGAACTCAACCTGCATACATACGCACTTACACCAAAGCCAACCCCCGTACAGATCTATAAATATTCAATCATGACTTGCAGTGATTTCAAACTTAAGTTATACCCAGTTCAGATTATTACAAGCATCAGTATACAGATCTAGAATAAACATAATCAATCATATAGAGATAGTTCATATCAAACCATTTGATCCTGATCTATCCTTAGATCTTGTTCTCCATCCACTAGTGAGATCCCTCCTTAGCTTAGATCAAGCAATGCATCATCAACCCATATCCTGCATACTGGATCTCATCCTTCATCAGATATTCAAGACATTTTCCAATCCATAGCTCAATACCACGGTCCAAAACCATAATAAATCAATACCAAGAGCCTAATACTTGGGATCAACACACTTGTCGAGATACCATGGTCCAAAACCATAGGTTCAAATACCGAGGACTAACTACCACGGACCAAAAGTAATCTTTCCGACATGTACACACTTTTCCGTGCATGAAACTGCGTGTATACCCTACTTGGTATATAGGGAACCTGCATTTACGCAACTTGGTATATAGTGAACCTGCGTGTATACCCTACTTTGTATATAGCGAACCTGTGTATACGCGACTTGGTATATAGTGAACCTGCATGTATACCCTACTTGGTATATAGTGAACCTGTGTATATACTCTTCTTTCTTCATTCTTTGTAGTATGATCATCAGTTCTTTGCTACTGACCTACTCCACTATAATCTATCATTTTGCCATCAAGGACAACACTTGTCTCATAATGCCAACAATCTCCCCCTTTGGACTTGATGGCAAAGCTAACTTGTCATACTTAGAACTTGATCTTCTTATTCCTTTGAGCTAACCTGCATCCCATGCATTTAGTCACATCTGTAGATTGATCCAGTTATATGTAAGTGAGATGTTCTTCTATGAGAGGGTGGCCATCAAGTACAACATATGCATCATAATGCCAACAACATCGTCGCAGGGGTACATCCATTATCTATGACAACTGGATTTTAGGGCTCGTCGCAAGTCCTAAATATCCTTATTGCGACGATATCTCTGAATACACTATTGCCCAACGATGTCGTCTCTGAGTCCTAGTGTTTGACTCACGACGGCCCAGATATGGCGAATTAGTTTAAACATAATGCTTCTAGGTGGTTCGGGAACTGGTTCTTGGGTTAAGGAAGTTCACCTTTCCTCCTTTGAGATGGTGTTTTTACCTTTTGAGAAATCTCCCTTGGAGATAAGCTCCCTCTCCCTCATTTATGGAGGCTCCTCCTCTTATAAAAGCATTCCCCATTGCTATGATCAAGTAGTTTTTGGTATTGAGCAAATTAGCTAGTTTTGGTGTGAGATTGATTGTTTGCAGTGTGAATTACTGATAGTCTAGTAATTGGTTATTGATTGCCTTAGCCTTATACTAGTTCTTTTAGGTGAGAGAGAGAGAGCTATTAGCCTTTTGGGAGACCCTTTTGAGAGTGAATGCTTGAGGAAACATACTGGCTGGACCCTTCGAGGAAGCTTGCGACATCAAGGCTTGGTTGTAAGCTTTGCTTTTGCTCATATTAATACAATTAATGGTGATTTCCTATGTCATGTGTAAAATATATTTGATAGCTTATGGTTCCTCGACTATGTAAGTGAATAGTTCATTGTTGTGCTCTATTATGTGTTTTGTTGTTCCCTTATGTTGTTTCAAGTGAATCACTCATCAAGGAGAAGGGAATGATAGCTGGAGCAGCGTAATGAAGACTACATCAAACACCAACATAAGGTAGGCTCTTTCAATGATGACTATTTAAGGAAATTAGCTATTGTATTTGTCTTGCTATGACTAGACCCACTCTAGGGCTAGAGGGGTAGCCTCTGTTTGCAGAGGTAACATTACCTACATCACAGTATGGTAATTCCTTGACCGCAATTTCACACAAACGAAAGTAAGATAACTCTATTGGTAGCAAGGGTGTGACAGCTGCAGTGAGCCAAGGAAGGTGCATGAGAGGTTCTAACACACGGGGGTTGCGATGAGTGCATCCCTTGGAAACCTGTGATAGCACACAGTTAAGAAGTGAAAACATGAGCAAAGATACATCACAACATGGAAGGAAATTTAGCAAGCATTCCAATGTGATGGTTCAACCAACAACACATTTTAGAAAGATTCATACATACATACACAGATTTCTATACATGAATGCGTAAGAAAACCATTACATATATCATTTAGAGTAAAATAGATAGCATAGAATATAATACAACATATGCATGAAATGTGCTAGCTCTTGTTATATTAAGAAGTGTAAGTTCCATTCATACAATACATCTATGTCCAACCACTAGTTATGATAGCGAAACGTTACAACCACAACCGCCTGCTCCTCCAAAGAGATGTACAAGCTTTGCGCAGTGGATAACCCAAGGCTCATTAAAATACTCTCCAAGCTCTCCAAGATAGTCTTATCAGAAGCTTGGATGACCAAAAGCCTATACACTGAGTTATGAGGGACTATTTATAGCAAAGGGTGGGGTGACCCTTGACATTCCCCTTTGTTACAGTTCAACTACACTCATGACTCTTCATCTACTCTATGGATGTTACATCCAACTATTGACATCTGAATTACACTTGACATGATATTACATTACAATGCACATGTAGCCATGTGAGACAAAATGGCTTGAGAAAGCCATGCTAGACATCACTCTGACTTAGACAACCATGGAAGTCCAACTCCTCAACATCCTCATGATGATCAATAGCAACATACTGATTCCAAGCTCGATAGTCCTTGATGGTGTCCATGTGCTCCAATGTGATATCTTTCTGGAACCTGACTCTTACCTCCATAGCATCTGGGTACACTGTTTGGGATCCTCTATCTAACTTGTCTGTAAGCATGCGCATCATTGTCTTTAATGCGGCTGGACTAGCAACGTACATATGCATGATGTCTGCACTCACGGCCAAGTCTGGGATGGTAGAAATGCACATCAACTCATCGAAGTATGAGCCAAGATCTAGTCGGACCTGTGCCTTTTTCTTTGCATGGATGAGAGTCCCAATAGATGTGATCACATGTGCACACACGAAAACATCCATACTCTTGAACACACATGCATGGGAAGCTTGTATACTAGTGATGAGTTGCGAGAGCTCTTCATAGTTCCGGATCTGACTCTGGATACATGCCTTCAGCTCGACCACACTAGCCTTCAACATCTTATGCAAGTGAAGCGGGGTTCCCTTATATCTCATCATCCATAATTGCATGTAATCAACAACAACATGCAATTTCGTCAAGATACATACTCTTATAGCACATCGCTGCTAGCATCCATTGAGATGGATGACTGCCTTATGCATGGTGCCAAACTTTGAGTACTATGCTCGCATAACTGTGTCAAGGGACACTACTTCATCTAGTATTTCCTTCTTCAATTCAGCTTGGGCAAACACCATAACCAACTCTCCTCCTTGCTTAGTCATCTGTAGTTCCTTAGCCATTCGCTAATTTTTAGCTATCAGAAAGTGAACACTTGAACTAGTGGCTTTAGCATACACTCTAGTTGCATCGGCCAAGGCTGTTGGATCATTTGCATACGTCATACATGATCATTCATTCCTCAACTTGCATAGGAGATGTATGATTATCTGGAGTTGACACTCTACAATACTACAAAACTCTATGTTGAGACTCATCGAATGAGATGTTGTGCATTTCTCCTTCTGGCTGATCTCTGAGGATCTCAGTGCCTCCTCAGTCACTGGATAATTTATCATCATCTAGATGCATTGAAGCAGGTAAGTCGACCTTTTGGTGTTGAGGCATAAGGTCATTTTCCTATTCCAATTCACGTTTCTCCATATCTGTATCCAACTATTGAAATGATTACTCTAATTCATGAGTTAAGACCTGCTCCTCTGATGGTTCACCATGTTCTCATGATGCCAGCTATTCTGATGAATCCACAACCTCTACGGGTGCTATTTCATCTGTTTTCACATGTTGCAGCCCCTGCTGTACCTGTTGTTGCTGCACTTCCTTCTATTGTTTGCGCAACTCATTTTTCTTCCAGAGTTGCTCCTTCACCTCATGCAACTCCTTCTCTTCTTCCTCCATTATTCTCTTCTCCCTCTTCCTTTACACGATTTGCTTGTCGCGATGTTGCCTCTTCGCCTCTATAGCCATAACTACTTTCTCTACCAATGGATTTTCTCGATACCTAAAACTTTTCTCCTCCTCCATGTGAACGACAATCTTCCTCTTGCCCTTGTCACACACTTGTATGCTTGCCTCTACTGCTACAACTTCTGATGCTAGAGCTCTCTAGGATGCTGCTTCACGTTGCTTCACTAACCACTCCACAATGAAGCCGACTAGTTCATTGAGTCTGGAGGAGCAATAACAATATCTCCATGGGTCCTCCTCCACCCAATGACATGCCCCGTGGATCCAGTTGAACCACACTCTCATGTAGTGATCTTTCACAATAAAATGTGGGTCATAAGGATTGTAACTTTGGAGGTCGATTGGATACTTCTTCTTTAGTTCTACTTCGACATATGCTTGCTTGAAACTCCGAATCTCATATAACCTAATCTGCAATGGAAGAGTGGGCCAAGCGTCCTTCTTCTTCCGGTGTAGTCTAGATGTCAAGCCTGCAGAGATGTGATATGCTACTTCCTACATGACAAGTATGTCCAAGGAAAACTTTGGTAGAACATGCAGAGGATTCTCTAGGCTAAACATTCATATGAAAGTGCTAGACTATGAGGCATACCAATCAGAAATGTCTATCAATGCCTCCATTTCTTCCCTCAACATGTAGTGTGGATCCTATTCGAATATCATCTTGAAGAATGGGGTGACAAAATGATTAGAAAACCATGTGATTACTCCTCTGAAGCTGCATTCAGACAAAAACTTACAATATGTGTTCATAGTAGTCTCCACTGGTGACCATGCCCACTCCAAGCTCGGGAACTCTCGCTAGGCACAGATTGCATATACGGTGTAGGCGGACATGTAGATCTCTTCTTGCATACCTACTAGTGACTGTAGAGCCTTCATTACCTATTCCTTCAGTTGATGAGCCAACATGTTAGACCAATTTCATGGTTTACCCTCTTTGGCCAGTTGTTCCAGTGCGATCACCCAACCCCGTGGGAAGGTTTCCATGCTTTCTTCGGCACATAGTCAACATGCAAATATGACCAAGTATTGATATGCCTTCCGCATTATCTTCGTCTTATAGATCGGGTTGGGTGTCATCCTGAATCTATCCACTCCTTTACCCAGTTCTTCAAAATGTCTATAGAGTTGGCACTGTTGCTAGGTAAGCTGAAAGGAATCTCCATGATAGTCATGGGCTTTGACATCTGATACATCTAACCATAATCCCATGCCCAAAAGGTCAAAAGATTCATCCCGCTGACACTGCTGACAGTCATCGTCCTAGGATCAGTGTGCAAGATGATCCAGTGTATCATGTCTACGCATGGGAACGTAGGGTATCTGCATGTATTCCGATACAAGTAGGACTTGTGAATGTTCACATACATGTGATGCACTTCGAGGTATTCCTCAAAAGTTCCTGTAAATGATTCATTGACCTCTTGCCATTTCAACTTGATGTCCTTTTCTAGAAACAACTTGGTATCTCCATCGATCAATAGACATGCGGAAACCTGCTCAACTACTGCTTGGGTTGCACTTCTGTCAGTGTCCTTTGATCCTACTCTCTTGGATGCCATTGATCCTCTACTGCTAAGAGGCAGATGAAAACCTAAAATATTTAGAGACAAAGCAACATGCATGGAAATAAATCTATCAGTGAAAACCAAAGAAAATTCGGGGAATGACATAACACATACCTAGGGAATGATAGGGAAAGATTGTGAAATTTCTTCTAGGAGTCTGGGTGACTAGCTGCCAGAACTACGCAAAAGGTAGTCTAGGCTATTTGGGAGGAAAGACTAGCTTTTGGATTTGCGCAATGCATAATCCAGGTTGGTTTTTGATAGTTGGGATTACACAATGCACAATTCCAGTTGGCAATGACTACAGGCTCAAGGACTACATTGCGCAATTTTCTGGGCCAACAGTCACCATGCCTTAGAAATATGAAAAATAGTCCCAAAGGATTGTGCTTGGCCATAAATGCACATTTCCGAAGAGGAAGACAAAACCTTCCTTCTCCAGATTGTGCAATGTTGTCTGGGTGAGGCAGAGTCTAGGCCAAGGTTGCCTAAACTCGCCAACAGGAAACTAAAAGAAAACATGAAAGTGAATGCATGGTGACACTAAGTGAAGCAATAGTTGATTGATCGTGCATGAAAATGCTGAATGAAAGATTTAGTGAATAGATCAACATGCATGTGGGTGAAGTGAGTTGCCAAATCGATGACTGTTCATGCAAAACAGTTTCATGCATGCGACAACAGTGAGATAGAAATGAAAACTAAAACATTGCTAGTATAATCTAGTATGGATGTAAACTATAGCAAGTATTCAAATAAATCAAGCAAACAATACTCATACAAGAGAAAACACAAAAAGTGACAAAAATGTTGAAAAAGACAAGTTGCGACCACTTACCCATGAATAGCTGAGCTGGATGTGTCGAAGAGTCCTGGATGTGCTGTGGGATGTTAAAAATCCAATATCAATGTGAAATAATGAGCTCTAATGTGTCAAATAAATAAGGTTTATCTCGAGGGAAATGTGATGCTTAGAAGAAAGTTTCTAAAATGAACTTTTCATGTAACTTGCGGCTGCTAAAAGTATCTCCCTGAATCATGGGATTCTTTTTGCATGTTCCCTTTTGCTATTCTAGGAAAAAGCAAGCCATGCATGCAAGTCAAGTTTCCTTAGTCCCAGGTGGAACTGGTTAACCCAACTGCTCATGCATAACGCTGCTCAACTACTGGGAGAAAATGCGCATTTCTGGATTGGATTTTGGCAGGCTGCCCAAGAGATTTGCGTAATTTCTAGGCAGAGTAGCTGACTACTACCCAGGATTGCGCAAGTCCTTGACTGAATAGGCCTGCTGGGAAGGATTTCACAGTTTTCTGGGTGAAGCCTAATTGGTAGGATTGTGGAATTCTGGAGCCCAATAGGCTTCCAAACATGATTGTACAATTTATGGAGGGAAGGCTAGTTTCCCTCCAGAATTGGTCAATTTCTTAGGGAAGTTGCTCAGACTATAGTTGGACCAAGTCCGAATGATCAGCTTGTGAGGAGAATGCATGAAGCTTGGATCGACGGGCTATATTTGTGCAAGAAAAACACTGAAGCTTGTGTACTTGAGGAAGCAAGACAAGGTGTTGTGGAAGGTTGATAGGGAGGTTCCAAAATGAAGCTAAGGAAAAATTTTGGAGGGTGGTTGTAGACACTACAAAAGAACACAAGACTATAATGAAGATCATGATTTGGATGTAATTCCTTCAACGATGTTCTCCAAGAGAAAATTTACTCACATTCAAAGTAGTATATAATTTATCAATTATTTTTTGGTATGTGTTTGGAAAATTGTCACCTTTGTGCCCCAATTTGGTCACTATATCTGTATAGAGTTATAGAAATGGAACTTTATCAAGGAAGGGGGCTTTATTTCTAACCTGCACAAAACACTATCTATGGCTAGATACGTATGAAAAAATAGAACAATAATTGGTTGCATTAACATGTTTTTGAGGAAAATTAAACTAAGGTATAATCAAGTGCACTTCAATTACCATTTCATGAAAGTCCACAACAAAAAGGTGGGCTTGAATTTTTAATATAGATATGTGGACCTGATATCTGGGTTTCATGAGTTTGATTCTAAGCTCAAGGTGCCCTAAGGCTACCCTAAGGTGTTGGGTAAATCCCTTGCGAATGGAACCTAGGTTGATGGTGTCAAGCTCCCACTCGACATGCCTTAAGGGGAACATTGGTGTGGGCTTGTGTATGAAATATGAAATATGTTCCATAATTTTAACTCCTACCTAACTGTCCCATCATGATTGTTTTTAAAGAATTTAGGAACCGAACTTTGGCTAGTGGTGTTGAGCTCCTTTCTTTCCAAGCTTCAAGAAGAGGTTAGAATTAAGGAGTGCGCTTGGGATTCTAATACATTCACTTGTTATTCATGTCCATGTGCCCTAAGTTTAACATCTACCACAAGTTCCTTCATGAATGCCCAAAGATCGCTTGGGAATGGAACCTTGGTCAATGGTTTAAAATCAATGCTTCCTAGGCCTTAAGGAGAAGATAGGTTGAGTTTGGTTTGTAATATGAGCACTAAATATTCATCTCCGAGAGCCACAACTCCAACCCCTACCTCCATGTGTCCCATGGATATTTTAGGATGCGAGAAAAGGGCTATAAACCCCAAGCCCATTGGGATTATTAGAATTCATATTTTATATAGAAACCAATTTCAGTTTTTTGGTGTATATTTATTATAGTGAAAACAAGAAAATTTCTTTGACATCCTAAAGTCTAGAAATTGTATTTATTTATATGCATGGGTCACATTATACTATTTGTAACACCCTTCTCCCACATTTAGCCAAGATAATTGGTCCATTGGGCTAAAAATGTGATCAAGAGTTACTATGATGTGATTCAAATCCCCATGTATAGTTAAGGAAGTGGAACCGATAAGACAAGACCAATATGACCTTCCTCAGGAGCTACAGAACCTTAAGGAGACAACCAACCCTTCTCGATGCCTAACCCCTAAGAAAAATTGTCATTTTGCTAAGATAGACCCCTAGCTACTCCCATGACAAGTCACGCATGTGACTGAGTCCCTCTAGTCATTCCCATAACAAGGAATTCCAATGACTGTGGCATTTTTCAAGCTTTTTTGAGCCAACGATCCTAGATTTTATGCCACTTTTTCAGGGCTAGGTCTTGGGCCTCAATCTAGAACTTCATGAAAATTCCAGAAATGATAAATAACCATGAATTCAAGATACTAATATAAACATTGGTATAGGGACATGACCTAAACCCTACTATCCATGATAGGCATTTTGTCAAACATATCACAAACATGTAATCTACGGGTCATAACAATAGATTTGAGCATAGGGGTCTCATACTTATTTGAAAATTTTCAAGAAAATTGATGGCTTATCATAATGACGGTATCATCATTTATTAGGTTATATATTTATTCATATTTCATGTACTAATCAAATTATCATGAGATCAATAACCAAAGTCTCTCATGAACCATGCTTATAACCAACATATAAACAACATAATAACAAGGATAGAACAATCATAAAATCCACATATTAACAAGTACATTTACACATGAATTACCAAAGTAAAATGCATTCTCATTAATGTCTACATAAGCTAACCAAGCTAGGGGCTTACATGAAACACCTAACCATAGATTAGGATTAACCAAATCTTTCTTTCATCCAATCACCTTCAAGCCATATTCAAAGCATGAGTGTGGGAATCGCGGCAAAAGAAATCAAATATTCCTTGGGATTTACCATATATCCCACCAAGGGATTCCTACACCCAAAAAATGAACATACCTCAGGATTTGTCACAACCCGTCCATATATTGATCAATGGATCACTAGTCCTGAAACAAGCATGGATGCCTCCGGACTCTACATCTAAACCGTGAGGAATTTTTCTGTCTCCACCTCTCAGCTTTACCATGTATTCCACCATTACCAGTCAAGGGAGTCTTAGGCCTATGGGGTATCCACCCTTTGGGCTTTACCATGTATCCCACCATTACCAGTCAAGGGAATCCTAGGCCCAATCAAGGTTATTCACAATTAGGCTTTACCTCATATCCCACCCCAGGATTCCTAGGTCTTGTGGTTAATAGTGAGACCACCCCACTTAGCTTCAAATCCATCCAACACTCCAACTCAACCAAAACAAGAGAAGCCCATCACACCATGGCTATCTGGAAATGACAAGGAAATGCTGAAAATGGCTGTCGCACTTGGAAAAACCCATGCCAACGAGAAAAGAGAACCAAAATATATCTGCATGTACCATGCATGCCCAAACTTGCAAGGAAATCATACATGACACTTGATACGTGAAAGTAATTTCATTGTAGCCACTTGATTCCTTCTCTTCCTTGCTCTATCTTTTCTTTCCTTTGCTTTCGTATCCTTACTTTGCCTCCTTTCCTCCAATGTTAGAGTGCTCCATGAATGCTTTAAGTGTCTAAGGGAATGAAAGAGAGAGAATAAAGAGATATCTCCAAAACTGAACTAACAAAAGGTTGTGAATTGATCCTCAGAAGCCTTTTTATTAATTAGGCCTCTATTTTCTTCAATTTCCATTATCTTCCTTCATTTTACTCCTCACATGAAACCTATGACCTTTCACCTTTATTTTTCTTATGATTTCCTTTATTTTCAAAATAAAATTCTAATTAATTCCTTTTTCCTTTCCAAAACCTTTGTCTCTGCCTTTTCAAAGCCTTTTCCATTTCCTTTGCCAATTTCTCCCTAGCTATAATAAACCAAATGAACATCCATGCTAAGATTTTTTTTCCCAATGTTTAGCCTGGAATAAGTGTCCTTTGACCTTGGTTGTTATTTTTCCTTTATTAACTTTATTACATGGCTTTTTGACCAGGATTGTTACAGAACCCTTCCCATCAGGGGAACACCATCCTTGGTGTTCAATGACACCTACAATGAATAAAAATGTTGAAATAAAAACATACTACCCATGGAGGTTTATAACTTAGATTGATGCAGTATTTACAATGATCATCCTATTGAGGAGCAAACCAACATGAGAAACATAACAACATGACAACCATAACAACATGAGACCCGTATGCTTATTAGAGCTTTATAACACAGCTCACAGTGATATTTACATCCACACACACTCACACACACACAAATATATATATATATATATATATATATATAGATATAGATATATATGTATGTATGTATGTATATCTATGTATATATATGTATCTAGATATATATAGATGCATACATACATACATACATATACATATATATATATATATATATATATATCTTTATGTATGTATATATATGTGTGTGTGTGTGTTGTGTATATATATGTGTATATATATATATATATGTATACCAAAATATCACACCAAAAAATATGCCAAAAACATTCACTCAACTAGTGAATAGACAAGGATACATAGCCCACATCTAATTAACCATCTCCCATGTAGCTTCATCGGGCCCAAATTTATTCCACTATTCTTTAACCTGCTTGATTGCTCGGTTTCGTAGCATAAAAATATTTCACTGCAAACTACAGTGAGGTTCTATCTGGAATTTCATGGAATTTCATAGTCGGAGGAAGTAAAAGTTGATAGGATACTGGTCCAATCCTTTGAATAATCTTTAAAGGTCCACAAAACTTAGATGTCAGCTTCGCACATGATCCAATCCTCAAGGAGCTTGGGCTTGATGCAAAATTACACCTTTTCCCCAACCTGAAACTCTATAAACATATTTTTATGATATGCATAAATTTTATGTATGTCTTGTGTTGCCTTCAAATTCTTCTTTATTACTTGCATTTCCTATTCCATATTTGTCAACATGTTGGGTCCAATCAACACCCTGTTCAATCGATCACTCCAACTAATGGGAGTATTACAACTACACCCATATTGTGCCTCAAATGGACTAGTCTTCATTGACACCTTATAACTGTTGTTGTAAGAAAACTCAACCAATAGAAGATACTCTTCCCACTTCTGCTACTGATGCATCAAATACATCCTGAACATGTCCTCGAGTATCTTGTCGACCTTCCTTATGTGTTGATTTGTCTGCGGATGATAAGTTTTACTGAAGGCCAACGTTATATCCAAACTTGAAAATAGCTCCTTCCAGAATCTAGAAGTGAACTTAGCATCCCCATCTAACACAATTTTCTTCAGAACACCATGCAATCCCACAAAAAATCTAATGAAAATTTGTGCTACATCATTAGCTGAATAGGTAGACTTCACTGAAATGAAGCATGCTACCATTGTTAACCTGCCCACCGCAACCATGATGGAATCATCCTGTTTAGATGTCCTCGTTAGGTCTATAATGAAATCCATGGAAATTACCTCCCATTTTCACTCTAGAATTGGCATTGGCTGAAGCAACCCACCTAAATTCTTACACTTTACTTTCACTCACTAACAGATAAAACATATAGCCATAAACTCTAACACTTCCTTCTTCAAATTCATCTAATAGGAGAAATTCTTCACTATTGTCAATGTATTCTAGTATCATGGGTGACCTGAGTATGGTTTTGCATGAAATTATTGCAATATAGTCTACTTGAGCTCACTGTCATTCCCACATAGATCTTGTCTCTAAATCTGACCAAACCATCTACTACAAGATTATAATCCACATCGTTCTCACTTGTACCTTGTTGTAACCTATGCCTAAGCTCCATGTATCTTATTGTCTTTCCTGTAAGATTTGATCTTGTAAGTCTATCGCATAAGAATTCATACTCAGTATATGATTCACCTACACTCTCCTACTAAGAGAATATACAACCCTATTCCTGTTACCTTTGATGTACCTGATCTCAAAGTCAAACTCACTAATCATGGCCAACCATCTAGATTTCCTAACATTCATATTCGGTTGGTCAAACAAGTATCTTAATCCAATGCGATCATTCATTAGTACAAATCTCCTACCAATAAGATAATGCCTCCACATCTTCAATGCATGGATGAGTGCTGCCATCTCAAGATCATGTGTTAGATAATTATCCTCGTGCTCATTTCATTTTTCTGACTCATAGCACACTACCTATCCTTCCTTCATGAGGGATACACCAAGTCCTTTCTTACAGGTATTTGTACACACCACAAACACCTTGTTGAGATCTGGAATCTTTAAAATTGGAGCATTTGTCAAAAACTACTTCAATTTCTTATAACTTGCCCTGCATTCCTCTATCCCTTCAAATTTATTTACTTTCATCTATAATGACGTGATATGATATGCAATTCGTTGGAAGTTCCTAATGAACCTCCTGTAGTAACCTGTTAGTACCATGAATGATATGATTTCATCCATATTTCTAGGAGCTGCCCACTCCATGATAACCCTTATCTTTATTGGATCCACTGATATACCTTCCTTGGAAACAAAATTTCCCAAGTAATGCATCTTTGTCTGAAAGAAGCTACATTTAATAAGCTTAGTATACAAATGATTCTCTCATATCAATCTCAATACTGTTGCTAAGTGTTCAACATGCTCTTCCTCACTTCTAGAATATATCAAGATATCATCAATAAACACAATGAATTTTTTTCCACACAAGGATGCAAAACACAATTCATCAAGCACATGAAATTAGTTGGAGGATTAGTAAAACCAAATGGAATTGCAAGAAACTTATAATTCTAATACCTAGTCTGAAAAGAAATCTTATAGATTTACTCTTCTTTAATGCATACCTGATGGTATCTGGATCTTGATTCAATATTCAAGAACACTACTTCTACCTTCAACTAGTCAAACAAGTCATCAAGCCTCGACAATGGATACCTATTCTTAATTGTCACACTATTCAACTGTCTATAATCAATGCATAACCTGAGAGTACCATCCTTCTTCTTTAAAAACAACACTGTTGCACATCAAGGTCATAAAATTGGCATAATGTATCCTTTGTCGATCATTTACTTCAACTACAACTTCAACTCTACTAACTATGGTGTGCTCATCCTTTATAGTTCCTTTGTTGTTGGTGTTTCCCATGGTAACAACTCAATAGATAATTCCACTTCCCTGTGAGGCAACAAATCTAAAATCTCTGCGGGAAATACATAATGAAATTGCTTTAAAACCAGGTACTTTCTCAATACTTATGCATCCTCAACATACTTACCTTTACCACTAAAAACATGCACTGCAAATAATAGACACCCTTTCCTACTACTATGATTTTCCTACATAAATGTAACCATTTTGACTAATGTTGCCCTCTTCTTACCATACAAGATTCCTTTCTCACCATTGTCATCGAAAAATCCATAGATATGTCATAAAAATCCACCTTAGTCCTGTGAAGATACAACCAGTTCATACCCTAAATCATATTATATGGTCCCAATGATAGTGCATTCAAATGTGCTGATGTAGGCATACCATTCATATTGAATGTAAAATATCTTACCTAATGATGAACTATATTCTTTGTACCTGTAGCCAACTATAATAACCAAAATTATACATGCACTTCTTTATTCAAACCACACTTATCCACCAGGTCAGGATTAGCATAACTATAATTAGATCTAGGTTTAATAAAAATAGAAACAACTTGATGACAAAGCTTACTATCCATCTCGATAATAAATGCCTAGTGGTCTGCGTAACTGTTATCCAATGTTGCATATATCTGTGGAGTGCTTTTTCCAACATCCTCACCTTTCTACACTTCCTGTGCACTGTAAATATGAGGCCTACCACTGTAATTCTATGGACAATCCTTCTTGATATTATCCTTTCCACATGTCCAAAGCTGCAAATTTCCTTTACCATCACCTTTATTCGGTTTCCCTCCAGGATATGACCCATTAAAACTATTGTAAGGTCTGACATTTTCTTTCTCTTTTACATTCTACAGTCTGGTTTGCTTTAGTTTCCATTTACCTTTAGCTTTATATTTCCCTTTCCAACCTTGTTGAGATTTTGTCTTATGCTTTGATTACTCATAACAATGCTTCAATTTCCCAATGACTTCCTCAAGCGATCTTGGCTCATCATACTCAATCCGATATTTAAATTATAATAGAAACCTGCTGACCAATATTTGAAATTTTTCTTTCTCATCTTCAATATATGGTAAATACCTCAAAAACTCCAGGAACTTGGTCATATACTCCTCATCCGTCATTGCTCTCATATTTAGCTCATAGAAATCCTTGGCTTTGTTGTCATACTACCTCTATAACAAATACCTCTTCCTAAAGAGTCTCTTGAATTCATGCCAACAAAACTCCTCTGTCCTAATTTCTCTAACTTGCTTCACATCTTCCCACGAGATGTTTTATTTCCATTTGAGGCTGAAGATAGCTATTCTGGCCTTCATATTCTCTATGTAATCATGTGGCTCAAAGAAAATTTTCATCTCGAATAACTATGCCTCTGCATATTCTGACTTCTTCAAATCCCCATCAAGGGCAGGTGCCTTGGTTTTCTTGAAATCATCTAGAAAATAACTCCTATCACTCCTCCTGTAAATATGATAACAATGGTGACATGGTATGTTTAAAAACCATAACTAGAATATAACTTGTGTCCATCACCTCTCCTATCAGGTCTATTTAAGAACTTGAAATCTATGATAGTGTCATCCGTTTTTGACTTGTTACCCCCATGCGATCAACTACCATATGCCCTATTAGTCTTATCCTCCTACCCATGATTGATCCTAAGTGGTCCCTGTCTCTGTAAATATCACAAACTCTAAAGAATAACTACATTGAACTCTTTTTATTTCTCATGCGCCTGAATGATTCTTTCATTATCTGCTTTGTAACTTCTTATTTCTGCCTTCAAACTTCTCAATGTGTCTTCTATGTTAGAAGATTGTCCACCACCATGCTTCTCATTTGATCCATAGGGAAAGTCTCGTGAATTATAGTTTACCATATTGCTAGTCATCTTTGATCTTCTTCTTGCAAGTATACCATGTCATCTAAACCAAAACATAACATAATGAAAATACCTCAGTATAGTTTTGGGAAGGATATCTTGTCTGCAAGATCAACTAGAATAATGCAATACATGTATAAAAATAATCATATTAGTACATAAGCATCATTTCAACCCTTATATAGTTATAATTCATGACTATACCATAAACATGACAATGCATAGATAATGACACATAGACACTGACATGCATAACAAATGCATAATCGACATGCACTCATGATGACCACATCCAACAAAAACACTATCAACTTTCACATGGTGACGCAACTGCAACAATGACCACCACCATGCATACACAACAAGAACATAGACCACAAGCATAAATAACAAATATGCAACCGACATGTATGCATGACAAACACATTCTTCCCATCCAATCCAAGGGGTGAACCATGCTCCGATACCACTTTGTAATTCCCTCCTCCCAAATTTACACAGGCTAATCAATCCGTTGGGGTAAACATGTAATGAAAAGTTACTATCATGTAATTCAACTCCCCATGTATAGTTAAGGGAATTGAATCGAAAAGACAAGACCAATCTAACCTTCCTCATGTGATATAGAACCTTTAGGAGACAACCAACCCTTCCAGGTGCCTAACCCCAGTGACAACTTGCCACTTTTCTAAGCTAGACCCAACTCCCACGAAAAGCCACGCATGCGACTGAGTCCCTCCAGTCACTCCCATGACAAGAAAAGTTAGTGATTGTGGCCCTTTTCATACATTTTTGAGACAGTGACCTCATATTTTGTGCCACTTTGTCAGGGCTAGGTCTCAGGCCTCTACCTAGAACTTCATGGAACTTGTATAAATGATCAGTAACAATGAATTTAAGCTAATATTGCAAACATTGGTATAAGGACTTGACTTAAGCCCTACTAGCCATGACAAGCATTTTTCCAAACATATCACAAACATGTAATCTAGAGGTCATAACAACATATTTGATAATAGGAGTCTCATAATTATCTAAGTATCGTCAAGAAGAATTGATTCCTTATCACAATAGTTGCACCATCATCCATTAGGTCATATATTCATTCACTTTCCATGTACTAATCAAATCATGATGAGATCTATAACCAAAGTCTGTCATAAACTAATCTTATAACCAACATATAAACAACAAAATAACAAGGATAGAACAACCATAAAAACCACATATTAACAAGTACATTTACACATGAATTACTAAAGGAATATGATTTCTTATTAATGTATGTATAAGCCAACCATGTCAAGGACTTCCATGAACCACCTCACCATATATTGGGTTGAACTAAATATTTCTTTTAGCCAATCACCCCCATGCCATATTCCAAGCATGAATGTGGGACTCACAACAAAACCAATCAAATCTTCCTCATGATTTACTGTATATCCCACCAAGGGATTCATAGGACCAAACAATGAACACACATCAAGATTTATTGCAATCCTTCCATATACCAGTCAATGGATCACTAGGCCCAAAACGAGCATGTATGGCTCGGGATCTCGTGACCTAAACTGTGAGGATTGTTTTCGTCTTCACCTCTCCACTTTGCCATGTATCCCACCATTACTGGTCAAGGGATTCCTAGGCCTATGAGGTTTCCACCCTTTAGACTTTATCGTGTATCCCTCCATTACGAGTCAAGGGATTCCTAGGTCTACGAAGTTTCCACCATCTATTCTTTACCTTTTATCCCATCATTACCAGTCAAGGGATTCTTAGGCCCAATCAAGGGTATTCACAACCAATATTTATTTTATATCCTAACCTGGGATTCCTAGGACTCGTGATTAATCCTGAGACCACCCCACTCAGCTTTGAATCCATCCAACAATACATCTCAACTAAAATGAGAGAACCTCATCACACCATGGCTATCTAGAAATGGAAAGGTAAGGCTAAAAACCCTTATCGCACCCAGAGAAACCCATGCCAATGACAACAAGAGAACTAAAACACACATGCATGTACCATGCATGCACAAACTGGCAAGTAAATCATACATGCAACATGATACCTGCAAGTAATTCTATTGTAGCCGCTTGATTCCCACTCTTCCTTACCTGATATTTACTTCCATTTGTTTTTTTGTCCTTCCTTTGCATCCTTTCCTCAATGTTAGAGTGCTCCAGGAATGATCTAAGTATTCAAGAGTATGAGAGAAAGAGATAATAGAGAGAGATATCTAAAACTGAATTGACAAAAAGTTGTGAATTAACCCTCAAAAGCCTTTTTATTAATGAGGCCTCTATTTTCTTCAATTTCCATTATTTTCCTTCATTTTCCTCCTCCCATGGAACCTGTCACCTTTAACCTTCCTTTTTTCCTAATTTCCTTTATTTTCATAAATAAAATGCCAATTAATGCATTTTTCCTTTCCAAAACCTTTGCCTCTACCTTTTCAAAGCCTTTTCCATTTCCTTTTCCAATTACCCCTAGCCATAATAAACCAAATGAACACCCATACTAGGATGTTTTTGTCCAACATTCAACTTGGAATAAGTGTACCCTGAGCTTGGTTATTATTTTTACTTTATTAGCTTTATTACGTGGATTTTTTTACCAGGGTTGTGACATTGTTTTACTAGTAATATTTTATAGAATAGTGTTCAATCATCTTCATGAATCAAGATACACAATAAGATGATTATCTTCCTTGTGTTTCAGATCATAAAACTCCCAAATGATAGTATCTCAAGCCTCTCTTTCAACTCAAAAGATAACTATTTAGTGGCCACTTCTTGAGATAACCAGGTTTGTTCTCAACTCTGTCCATTTACCATTTACTAAAATGAGGCTAAGTTATTACAAATGTAACGATAAATTATGAGACCAATAACAATATTAGATTTATATTTAGCTCAAGTTAAACATTTTAAATTTTGTCACTATGGGGTCTTAGTTAGATGGTAAACAAAGGGTGTTTCATAGTCCTCACGAAGGTTCAAATCCCTAAGGGACAATTTCTTCCCCTTTAGGGCCATATTGCATGTGCAAGTGGGTTGTCTTAAGTGGTTAGTGCTTAGTTCAAGTCTTAGTTGACTTTAAAACAACAAATAATCCTCATCCATGACTTCTCATCTTAAGGGATATTTTTAGAGTGTTGTAATCTAATTACATTGCATTGTGATATTCTCATACTGGGAAAGGGCATACTGTCTGCATAGTGATAATCGGCACTGTCTTGCCAAAATAATCTATTTAACAAACATTCTAGCTTGATTTGGTGTCGTGGTTGTAATAAGTTCACCTACAAACTTAAAATAAGGTTTTATATCAAATGACTTAGGTTGTTTTTATTGGAGATTAGTAGCCCTTCGGAAATATTTTTGGTGAATGGACCAATGCGTGGGTAATATTGGATACTCAACCTTGCTTCACAAAACCAAATGATATTATATTTTTCAAGCCATTTTAAAATTTGGTCCTTTCTAATGTACAAGCCCCCTTGCTATTGGAATTGAACAAAAATCACACTAATTTAGGAAAATATCTTAGTAACGTGAACACATTCTTTTTTGAATGCATTGCTTAGAGTATGGCTACACCACCCTTTTATTTATTGATCTCAAATAAAGTTATTGATTCAAGCTCATATAACTCCAAGAGTTGTTGTTGTGTAAAAATTAAGTTTATCTTATCATAATCTTAGGATATGTAAAGAGTGATTTTTTGTAGAGTCATTTTGACAATTAGTTAGTATTATGGTAAGTTGATAAACTTGTACATATATGATTTGTTCACACTTTATTCCTTTCTTCCCATTATGGTAGACAAAGATATTGAGTGGGTTATTAACTTATTTTTTATTTTTCAAAAGTAGTGGATAGAAATAAATCAACAAGGATTTGAAAAATAAGTCAAGAAGAAAAAGGGAAAACATGGAAAAATTCTACAAAAACTAAGAAATGTTGTTTTTCTGAATCACCAATTCTTATAATGATAGGTATTATCAGGACTTAATTTTTATTGTTTAGGGTAAAAATCCTTCTCCATGTCATAATTTCATGTATGTGCTAAAAATTTCTCTCTTTGAGAGCAAAATAGATTTTCTCCTCTCAATAAGAGTGGAGGATAAGGTCTTCACCATCACGCTATGGATTCTTTTGTTTGTTTGATGTGTCTAATGAAACATTCTTTGGAGCAAGCAAGTTTTTTTGAAAAATTCCTTGACTTGAAGCTACTTAGAGTTCAAGTTGCCATAGCCTTAGATAGTCATGGAGAAGCAGAAGGCCATGGACTTACTCTAGTACATTTTCCTATTATGGATTACAGACGTCAATATTAGGGAGAAGTGTTAATAAATATAGTTGTCTCCTTTCACTTTGTTGCATTAAAAAATCATTTTCTGATGCTATGTTTGGTTTCCTATTATCTAAGTCATGAACCCCAATTTTAGGCATGAAAAAAAAAAATTATGATCTTGTGCTCAATTTCCTCTCATCTAAAGCATGGATACAAATGTTCACATAACTTACCTTTTGTTTTTAGATACTCCCTAACTCAAATTTAAATTTCTTCCTCAAGTCATTGTAATGGGTTGACTTGCATAAATGTTGTTTTCTTTGGTATCTTAATAGATCTCAAAAATCAATATGCATCTTCGTAGGTTGGAGGGTTCAACCCATATAAAGGAATTTAGTGGAAACAAATTTTGTAATGGGAAATCATGTGCCCAACAATGGAAAAACTAGCTATGTTATAGATTAGGTATACTTTCTTCCCATATGGTTAAGTCTCTTCTTGAACATAAGATATAAGCATAGACATTGGAAGAGTATCTAGTAAAATCCAACTAAAGTAAAAGCAATGAAATTTTGACAACATATGCTATAATAAATTGAAACATTTAGACTAAAGTAGTAATTATTGTTTCACAAGTGTGAAATGAATTTACTTGTGTTCTTTGGTGCATTGTTTTACCTGTATTCTATGTTTTTTCGAATGGAATGCTTCCTTTAAAAATTAATATGAACAATAAATGGGCATTGGGAATTATATACAAAAAAGAATATTACTAATGTAGCCACCAATATCACTAGAAAAATCTAACATTAGACAAGGTTTAAATCCAATCATCTATTCACTTAACCAATGCCTATTCAGATTTTACATCCCAGTTTACTTGAAATGTGTAAATAAGCGTGACAGATCATGGCTAGTTGTAGTATCTTTGAAGCTACCAACATAAGAGGTGAAGGGAGAAACTACTGGTATTGTGGGATAAGGATTGGAGGAAAATTTAGGACATATCTAATTTATGGAATAAATCATGCAAAAATTATGATGTTTAAGTTATCGTAACTCCAAATATGGATGGGGGAAACATAGTAATTCGACTACGAATATTTTGAGTGAATTATACTAATGGTATGAATTTATTTCCTACATTATCCACATTTCCATATCATTAAAATAGTAAACAACAAATCCCTCTCTTCACCCAAGACCCGACTCAAGACACTAGTCTTCTAATTTTAGGTTGAAGCACTTGTTTGAAGGAATCCACCAATAGTCATTTTAACTGGAGTTAGGCTAAAAGAGTGGGGACTTGTGATGAGGTGACAATGGGGACTTTTCTTGTCTATGCCATCTTAGAAAGTCACAAGGACCTTGGAAACCTTTTTAGTTTTGGTGGTAACACATCCTCAACTCGACAATTTGAACTCTCAACCAAGTTTCCAAGGAAAAAACTAGCAAAAAAAGATATCCTATTATGGAATGATCGATGGAACCATGATCACCAATAATGGAATACCAATGCCTATGTTAACCATGCTTAAAAAGTGCATTGGTTATACAATTTATTTTGAAAGGGTGTCTTCCATATGATTTCAAACAAGTGTCTCTTTAGAATACAACATCCTCATCAGGTTCCTTTCTTATATATATGGAAAAGGACCTCTATGATATATATTTCACACTTCCAACATTGTCCCATGTCATTAAAGAAATATTTTTTTGGACATGGTTTTAGGGTGAATGTTCACTTCCTCTTCATTTCATTTTTCCAGCTCACTTTCATGCTCTAGGGGACACATGGATGATTTAGTATAGCTAAAAATTCTATCACACACAATTCGACTGGTTGAAATTGTACTTCTATGTAAGCATCAATATAAATCTATGGACTTAGACATAGGTGGCACTGCAACAAAAAACAACATTGGTGAGGGTCACAAAATGTCACCATAAACTCATTGGCGATGGTCAAATGAGCATTCATCACAAAAAATCGAACATCACCAAAGGTGGCGTCGCAAAAAGTATAGGTGTTGTGGTGACATTTAGGGTCTGTCACCAATAATGATTTATAATGATGGATAGTGATTGTCACCATTTCATATGAAAAATGGTGACGAACCTTAGCCTTTGTGGCCAAAAAATTGAATGTCATCAAAGGTGGCATTGCCAAAAGTATAGGTGTTGTGGTGACATTCAACGTCTATCACCAATAATGATTTATAATGATGGATAGTGACTACTCATATGTTCATATGAACAATGGTGACAGACCTTAACCTCCGTCACCAAAAAATTGAATGTCACCAAAGGTGGCGTTGCCAAAAGTATAGTTGTTGTGGTGACATTCAAGGTTCACCACCAATAATGATTATAATGATGGATAGTAATTGTCACCGTTTCATATGAACAACAATGATTTATGGTGATGGAGCTTTCACAGTTGTCACTGTTGATGAATATATATGGTGGCGTTCATTGACCGCCACCATTTCATATTTTTGGTGAGGGTCAAAAATGTCACTATAAGCTCACCAGTGATAGTAAAAAGAGCCTCCATCACCAAAAAATCGTCAACACCATTCCATATGAATATCAGGGCACGATGGAATTGAACCACCAACCTCCTGCTTGTAAAGAAGGTGCTCTTCCATTGAGCTAGCACCCTTTAAAGAATTAGACTTTAAAAAATTAGACCTTGAAACTTTATAAATTGTAAATTCTACAACTTTCAATAAATTATAAAACTTTGTAAAGTCTTGGCAAATATTTTACTAAATAATTAAAATAGCATCAAAGTTACAGGTCCATACCTAATTGTTATAGAAGTTATGAAAAGTGGATGGAGGGAAAAGTAGTTACGTATGAGATAATTAATATGTTGAGTAAAATACTCAATTAGAAGTGAAACTTTGAGTACATTTATAGCCTATAAATGACCTATAATTATCAAACATAAAATCTATAGTAACACCAAAGGTTGATTTCTCATCTTGTGAATCATGTAAATATGTTATGGCAGCATAAAAAATGACTCTAAAACACTGATTTACATGCCAAAAGGTAAAAAAAAAAAAACGAGTATATATGATGGAATTATTAATAATGAGCTACATGCTTGAATCCCACTAGCTATGGGGTCTAGGAAACAAATAGGAAGTGTTCTCATTATTAATTCAAAATGTCAAAATACAATGATCAATAACAATGATCCTAAAATGTAGTCGCTAAACAAATGTTAAAATTGTAAGCACAAAGTTTGGCTAATATCAATTACAACAACAAAATATATAAGGGGCATTCAAACACTTCCAAAACCAAACCATGCACAAGTACCCAAAGATGCAATCGCATGGATACAAGGAAAGAACTCTCTACCTCTCAATGATAACTATGTCCTCCCATAAGTACTTCAATGAGAAAAAATGCTGTGGAGATAAGAATCTCAAAGAAAAAAAATTACACAATGCAAAAATACACTTCATCCCCCATCCCCACCCAACTCTACCTTTATAGAATAGATCTAGGTGACTAACAAAATGATCCATAGATAATATGATTAGAAAGTGCAAAATAAATATGATAAGGAAAAAAATAACCAGGAATGAAATCAGCTAATTTGAACATGTGTTCACATGTACTCAAAGATTAGAGGAAACAAAAGAACCCAACATGATTATTTATGTGCATGATAAAATGGTATTTACTTCTTTAGTAAAAAGGAAAAAAATCTCAGCCTCTTTTCTATTGACCTGTGAAATAAATCTTCTGTGTATGGCATTGGGGATTTTTGCTATACTCTATGCTTACTCTCCAACATTAAAATAAGAATTCCCAAATTTGATTCTAAATATGTCTAATTTGTTTGAGTTTGGGCCAAACGTAGTCGAATATTGTCAAGTTCGGGCAAGATGCAGTGAGCTTGATTATGTTTTCCTAAACTACTCAACGAGCTTGACCTAGGATTTTGAGAACGAATTTTGATAGAGATGATTGCTCTGACATATTGTGACAAATTTCATAGGCCTCCCCCAAGTCATTTTTTGGGGTTTGTCATGAAGAGGAAAGGGATGAATATTTCTAAATAGGTGATCAAGCCCTTGGTATTAGCACCCAAATTTTAGATCTACCCAAGGTATTATTTGCTAATTGTTAACCTCCAAAACCTGCGTTTTCACATATAAAGTCCCAAATTCCAATCATGGAAATATTGGTCATGTGCAAAAGGTAATTCCCATTGTCACAACAATACTCACCTCTCTTACTTCACAACTAGAGGCTTTCTAACTATGAGGGGTTTCCTATCATTTCTGATATGAAATTTGATTTAAAATGCATATGTTAGATCACAGAACAAGGTTTTGAATATATTGATGATTAATAAGATGGATCTCAATTAGGAATAGTTTCTCACCGGGTGATGGATTACTTTACTTGCACATATATGATGGAGTTCTTACAATTTATGGACAAGTTCAGTATGGAATTCTAATTTTAAGAATATATCCTACAACTCAAATCAACAAAATTTATCTATTAATGAGGAATAAAAATGTTATGGATGAACCAACTTTTACTTCAAACCATAATCATCAATGGATCATGTATGCAAAACAACCAAGAGCTTGATTAACCAAAGCCTCTTAACATAGTATTTTGAACATTATATCTTGGACTGTTCTAAACTTACAAAGTGTAGTAGTGGATACACAACGAATCATGACTCCTACTCTTTCTCTACTCAAAAGTATCAAGGGAAAGAATTTTACTGCATGAAATATAGACACAAACTAATCAATAATAACTTTTGTTTGTAGCATTAACATATAAGTCTAATCTATAGAATAGGGAAAAGGATGAATGGCACAACCATGGATACCTAGATGTTGTCGCCCCTCAGATATAATTTTCGCTCTTATTGCAAACTCTCAGGAATTAAACCTCAAAAAATCCATGCCCCTAAGGAAGAATTTCCTATCTCTATTTACAGATTTTACAATATCCTCAATGGAAATTGTTTTGAAAAAATATAAAATGATTATGTAATTTCTAACCTTCACCATTTGGCAAAGTCAAAGTTTATTTTCAAATAAATATATATTATTCCTTTGATCAAGCCAAAGATGATCCCCATTCACCTCATCCATTGGTAATCAAGGAAGTAATTTGCAACCCTCAACATTAATCTATTTTACAATGTCAAAGATGGAAATCCTCCTCCTGGGCCTTAATCGTTAAAAGAACAGTTCCCAAACCGTTAACTACCCTACGATGCAATATGTCATCTTTGATTTGGCAAAGTCAAACTAGATCACCAATCCCATGCTTGGAAGTCTTTGGAATGGGCAATTTGCCAAGTTAGCCTCTATGATGTTTTTTTGTCATGCCACATCTGGGGGGACACCTACTCATATTGCTCAACAACATCATCTCCTACCTTGATTTATACTCCCATGGGCCAAAATATGCTTTCTCTAAGACCAACTTTTCTTTCTACCTATTATTTTCATAGTGCAAAAATGTCCAGCTGCATTAGAAAATGCATGCAATGTACATAATTTGCAAACCTGATGGATGATAAAGAAAACATGCTATCCTATATTCCATGAAACATCATATTCCATACTTAGAATGCACCCTAAAGTGGCAAAATTGCATTTATAAGGTTGAAATATGCATTACAGCCTAACCTAGTTGCATATAACCTCCTGCAGATGTACCTATGGAAAAGTCATAAAATATAGTGCTATATTATTTCTCCTTGTGCATCTTCCTACACTTCCATGCTTTTAATACACCTTCAAGTGAGGGTACTAAGTCTACCAAAAAAATTTCACTGATGTCGTATTTTGCTAAGTGTAAGTAGTCTTTAGTTACATGCATGTCCATGGCTCACTAAAGATCAAATTGTGATTTTCAAAATTTTGTGCAATTCTTAGAACATTATTGATCTTATTACATCGTTATATTTTCGCTTCCAATTCAAGAAGCTAGTGTGCAAAAATACCGTGAAATTGCTAAATTATACAACATGACAAGTTAACCTAGGGTACCTTCAAAAATTTACATGCCAGAACATACATAAGCACATATGGTCAAATATAGATGTTGCTAGCTAGAGTGTCTTATGGTCTACAACCCTACACAATCAAATTCCCAAGAAAAATCTCCAATTGTTAGTTATTAAGAATCAACCATAGCAACTTGTTTGCATTGGCACTTTTCTCCAACTCTAGAATCACATGCAGGATTTAAATAAATTGAATAACCTGTTCTCATTAAAAATCCAAATACCAAGTATTGAACTCTATGTTTTTATCAAGCAACCAAACACAAATAAAAGAGGAAGCTTTACATGTAATCAAAGGTCTAAGAATTAATTATCTTATTTGAATTCATGGCATTACCTCAACAACAAAGTGAGCCAAAATCTTTTCACTGTAAGCTTCCATGACTCCCTTTAAAATCATAAGCTCCAAGCCTCAAATGATGTCATCTATTTCAAAGAAGAGCCCCCACTCCTCACAAAGAATCTACAATAATGGTGAAAACCAACTCAACGTAACATGACAACATTAAACCATGTTTGAAAATAACAAAACCGAGTTATTTAGTTCATATAAAAGCCATTGTAATCTATGAATTTAAGTAACCTCTATAATCAATTGTCGGAGTTGGACTCATATTCTCCACTACAATAGCACACTTGATGGTTTGACCACCCAATTTCACTGCCCATATTACACCACTTTCCAGGTTACCTTTTGAAAGAAAGCTATTGGTTGCTTAGTGGGCCCTAACCCAGGTTGAACATTAATTTAGCCAAACAAATCCCTACACTACTGGCCCTTTCGACATTAATCTATAGAGTATAGACTGAAGTCTCATCCGAAGCAGTATGGGGGTAGGCTAGAACCAAGTTTCCACAACCAAAGATGGTAGTGATGTTGTTTTGTGCCCTAACTTTGTCTATGCACATATTAATAAGCCTTTTAGGGCTTATCAATATGATTTTCTTGATCAGCCTCTAGACCTTCGCAAAGGTCTATGACTGTCATTCATGGATCCTAACTAGGTGAATCAACCACTTACACACTTCTGTCAATATTCTTACTCCCTTATTTACCGAGATTAGCTTAAGCATCTGATAACTTAAATACGCATTAATGTGTCCTTCACGTAAACATATATTATCACTTGCATACAGATAATAATGTAAATTATATGGATTTGCGCATCAATAAACATAACCATTATTCAACATAACATAACCATTAAATCAAGAAACCATTATTCAAGATAACATAACTGCATTTATTCATAATAGAAGTAAATAGATCAAAACATAGATAATTCCAGAGTAATATTCTTTTATTATTTCTTCAGATCTTCTTACAGACACTAATTACCCTACACACTCAGCTGCAAGGGTCCGTACACTCAGCTATGGACTTCTACCCTAGGCCTCTACGGACAACGCTGCAGAGCCTTCCTTCTATTCTAAGACTCTTCATTCATAACTCTTACTAACCCCTCAATGACTTAACTTAACTGCCTTAGACTCTTCTAAGAATCTCCTTTTTATACAATCCCATGGTCCGCGGACCATGGGTAGATATTCTAAGGATGTGACAACTTACATAAAGGGTGGAAACCCTTTATGACACTTTACATCTACGCGCTGTGTGACCACAAATTGTGGAGACTTTACACCTTACATATAAAAATTTAGGCGTTCTACCCCAAAACATGGGCTTTTACCCCAAAATTGATCATAGCGGACTGTGTCCCAATAGGCCCCCAACACAAATATGGTGACTTGGCCCCAAGTCACTCTGCTGGAACGAACATCTTGCTATGAATACCTCCCAACTCAACTTGCACCACTACAACTTCAACGGTACACTGCATCGCTGCCTACTTAACATCCTCTACCAACTACTCCATTGCTGGTCTTGCTCTATCTGCCTGGATATCTACTGTGCTGTCTGGAGGCTAGTCAATTTTTCCTCAATGGTGGTAGTCAACACATAAGACTCATCCATCCAAGGCCCTAATCTAGCCTTGAGTACTGCCTCTCTTCACTGCACTGCATCTGCCTTATCTTTCAATTCCTTCGCCTCCTGCATCTTTGCCAATTTCTGTGTGATAGCGATGGTACATGCCACTACTCTTTCCTCATCATACCGCTACTATAATTCCCTCACCTCATTTTCTAACCTCTATAAGTTGGGATCTTCCTACAAACTGGTAAGTACCTTCAGCGATTGTTTGAATAGCGTAGTGCAATATTCCACTGCAGTATCTACTGCAGTAACTATGTTCTTGACAACTGCCTCGCGCTGTTCTCTAACCTCCGGTGGAGTTGAATGTTGTGCCCTCAAATTGAGCTCTGTAATTTTGAGGTTTATCTTAAACTAAACCTTGGGCAACTTTTGAATCTTGGCCTCCACAGGCGCCTCTTCAGGGATGTGCATTTCTCAAATGGTTATGCATGCCTCTGCTGCCACCACTACGGTGCTCTCATTCTTCTCCTGGACCTTCTTCCAGGTTTCTATCACTATTGTTTTCTGAATGAAGAATTGTTCATTATTAACCTTCTGCTTGTTGATCACACTTAGCTTGCGCTGCTCTCCGGTCCTCAGCTCCTGATCACACCTGCTTGCAACATGTGAAGGAATTCACTTGGGAGCATGGCCAAGTTGAGACCAATGTTCCTTAAAGAAGCCCTGTCAACCTCCTTTTTCGTGCTTAAGGCTCCATCAAGTAGTGTGATAGCCCAATGATCTAAGGAGCCAATCATATTTTCTGCTCTAATGGTCCCCGACACCAAACTAGTCAACACCACATTGCTCTGCCCTACACTGACATACAATTGAGTAGTTTGGATTTGTAGCTCATGAAGACCCATCTGAATGGGCACCAAGGCTTGCTTTTGCTACTAATCGAACTACAGCAATAGTTCTACGATCACATCCCTGACCCTATCCCTAATGTCATCTAAGTCACCTTCTGTCAAAGTGATCTGGTCGAGCAACAACTTAGTAGCCCTTGTCTTCTTCTATGACCCTTGTTTCTCCTACTCCTAATTCTACTTCAACCAGAAGGAGGTGCTCTCCTAGTCTCCAACAACCTGTTCGGATTTCTCCTCTTCCTTCGCTTGCGGTGAAGGAGACTTTTGACTTCTGTCAGAGTTGTGCTCTTCCTCCTGTCCCTTTATGGCACAATCGGCTTCTGCTGTTGCTTTTACCTCAGTCTCCTTTTTCTGTTTTTCAACCAACTATTGCATTTTTGATCTAGCCTCTTCCTTCTTTTGCTTTCCTACGGACTTACTATACCTGACTGACAAATTTGATGCCATACGCCACTCAGATGGCCAATGATCAAGGACCGTTGCTATGGCATCATCTGTCGCAAGGTATGGGAGATCATACCAAATCTTTTATTGGTCCTTCCACAGCTAGATGGAGATACAATGGAAGTTTGCTTTGAACTCCACGCATCCCAGCAACTTCTCAAAGACAATTGGTGACAGTCTTGCCTTGTGATTGATGGCCATATTGATGCTCATTTCCATCAAAACCCAAAAGACCTTTCTCTCACAGACCCGTTCAATGTCCTTTCTAGCCCATAGCGAAGAAAAATTCACTACTTCTCACAAATCTATCACAATCAGAGGAAACCAACTGTCCTCTAGAAACTACCACAAAAACAACACAATCGACAAGAACAACAATGAGTAATTAAATCTTTTTTTGTGGTCATGTGCTTCCCTATCATGAGGAACTAAGTGCACAGGTACCACGACCAATTAAATTCTATGTCCTCCGTGCACTGGGCCACTAATGAAACAACAAGTATCAGCACCTCATCTACGCAATACTTCCTCATTAGTTTCCCAACCAATATCTAGGTGGCTACCTTCACCGCGGGGTCGGTTATGATTGAAATTGAATATCTGAGCGGCTTATTGATAAGCTTAAACTTGTCCTTCATTCTCTCGACAAGGTCGCCCTCACCCACTTTTCTGCCAAATTCGTTGGATGGATTTAGTCCTCAATAGAGTAGTAGGATGATCCTATGGATCAGCATATCAGTAATAGGGATTGGATCCCCAACCAAAGGCACCTATCGTGCACCAAGCAAAACAACTATTTGATAACTACCAAATTTATGGGTGCGCGGTGGTAATGCGGCACCCATAGTAGGGTCAGCAATTCTACTTCTCCACCCCACAAATCCACTTCACTCGCTCTAGCGTGGTGACACCCAAATCATTATAGAATACCCTCTGCATGAAATTATCAGTAACTAGGTGGGGGGACCACTCCATGTCTGCTAAGTCCCAATATTCAAGTTTTAGGTGGGGTATGCATGCCAAGCGTGGTCCTTCAAACACAATCTTTTCTTGTAGCAACGGTGTATTAAGCATAAACTCTCCCTCGTCTGGGTCCTTTGGGATATTCACCTTACCCCGACAAGGAGGGATGTACTCTGGTAGCTTTGAGATAGGGTCTACACCCTCAGTATCAATTTCCTTTACGCCCATAATAGTTTCTTCAGTGCCGATATCAGATTCTAGGTTTACCACCTTGCCTTTCTCCTGTGCGGTGGCCTTCTCTTTCTTCTGGTGCTTTCTTAGCAACTCGCACACCAGCTACGTCACTTTATGTTGGTCCTTCCTCATCTTGGAAGCCTCTCCTGCCAGCATAGACTTCGGCCTAGGCGACCTCGGTGATTTTCGCACCATGGCGAGTATCTCCGCACTTACAACCTTAGGGGCAGCTCCCTCAGAGGCCATAGATCAACCAACACTTGCAGCTTTTATGGGAACTAACATGAGGTTATTCAGGAGCTCTTGGGTTTCCTTCTTCCATTCATCCCTTGCTTCGTTTATCCAATTTGGTTGGATAATAGAAATAGCACAAAACAATGCTTCCACATCCTCATCCTTGAAGAGTCTTCCCATTCGGTAAGGTCGCCATCTTTTAAGTGCATGTATTATTGCCAACATTTCCTTCTCATAAATAGCTTGCTTGAGATGTAGTAGTAAAAATACCCAATCACCTACATCAAAACATTTTTCGCTATGACGTTGATCTACCTATTGTTTCGTTTGATTTTTCACTGAAGTGGCGTTATCCTTTAAAATTTGGAGAACATGTTGTTCATGCTCGATGTGATCTTTCACTGCTTGAACCATTTTCTTCTCGATATGCCCTTCTATCTCTAGAGTTTGAGGAGTGGTAATTTCTTCCAATCCTTTACAAGATATGGTTGGATTCATTTCTTGATGCTCGATGTGATCTTTCACTTCTTCAACATTTTTCTTCTTGATATGTCCTTCTATCTTGATAGTTTGAGGAGTGGTAATTTCGACCAATGAATTACAAGATATGGTTGGATTCATTTCTTCTTTCTCGATGTGATCTTTCACTTCTTGTAGCTTTTTCTTCTTGATATGTCCTTCTATCTTGAGAGTTTGAGGAGTGGTAATTCTTGCCAATGCTTTACAAGATATGGTCTGATTCATTTCTTCTTTCTTTGGGGTCGGGTCCTGGCGTATATCTTCTTCTTTTGACGTTTCTTGATCCTTTTCTTCCTCCTCTTCATATTCCATGTAAAATAATTTCTTCTCAGCACACTTATGACCCTTAGTGCATTTTCTATCACAATTGTAACAAAGCTCTTTTTCTCTTTTTTCTTCCAATTGTTGTGGTGTAACCCTTGTAGGTTGTGGAAGGCTAGGAGAAACAACACTTCCATCTTTATAGTTGTGAGGGGTATGCTTCCTGGTTTCCATAATTTTGTTTTCCACTATGTCACAAAGCCCTTTTACTCTTTCCAATTGTTGTGGTGTTGCTCTAAAGAAGGTGTTGCTCTTTGTATCCTCATAATGTGCTATCATTTCCTCTGTGAAAATTGACCACGTAACAAGTTGTTTACGAGAACAAAGCCGTGCATACCATAAAAATTGATCCGGCTCTAAATATGAAGATGCAATACATACCTTTTGTAATAGTGGTACACCATATACATCAAAATATTTCTCCATCTGAAGTATCTAATTTATCAAATCCTTGCCATCAAACTTCCTCATCTTGCTTTTTCTTGATCTTAGGAGCTCAATCTTAAAACGACTGTAACTCTATACTTTTGGATCTTTAAGTTTTGAAATTGCGACCTGTAGTAGCCCTTTGTGTCCTCTTTCCAATGCCACCAGTCTAATCCAAATTGGATTCTCCAAGAAAGAGTTATGCACAATCTCCCAAGATGACCTAATTATAAACCTTTCCAGAAGAGCAAACTTGTATGAAGTGCCACGTGTCACTATTTCAACCTTTGGCTCTAAAAAATATATAAAATAAACTACAATGTGTCCTCTTTCTGTACCTTCTTACAAAATTTCAATCCAATGCTCATAAAAGAAGGTTATGACGATTTTCCCCAGGTCACCTGTTTGTAATGTAATTCAGGAGTCTACAAAAATACAAACTTCCTCAGATCATATCTCTGCAAATATAGCGAGAAAATATCTGAAATTTGGACCTGACATTCTGCATTATTTCGTCTCAAATGGTTTTTCTTTTTAGCTTCTGAAATGTCGCAGAAAAAATTTATAGCGAAAATTCCACGATGACCTTTCTGGAGCAGCGAAACCTTAGAATCCAAAGCTCTGATACCAAATGTGATGAAACCAGCTCACAAAAAGATAGAAAAGAGAGATCAACACCTTACAATTCAGACTATTCGAGGGGGCAACCTCTTTTAAATTACACAAATGAACAATTCTTGGATGATCCAAATGAAAAGACCTCCTTTCTATATATAGGAGTCTAAGGGGTCATAACATAATCAGAGCCGACATAACAATAGTAATGTAAGGGCACAACAATAACAATAGTGGGCTTCTATGGGGCACAATAGTAACAATATGGGCACTACATGGGTACATCAATATAATAAGTGGGTTGTACTAATAACAATAAGGGGTTACACTAGTAGTATAGGGGCCTAACATGCCAAATGTTATGAAACCAACTCACAAAAAGATAGAAAAGAGAGATCAACGCCTTAAAATTTAGCCTCTTCGAGGGGATAACCTCATTTACATTACGAAAATGAACAATTCTTGGCTGATACAAATGAAAAGACCTCCTTTCTATATATGGGAGTCTAAGGGGTCATAACATAATTAGAGCCGACATAACAATAATAATGTAAGGGCATAATAATAACAATAGTGGGCTTCTATGGGGCACCATAGTAACAATATGGGCACTACATTGGTACATCAATATAATAAGTGGGTTGTACTAATAACAATAAGGGGTTACACTAGTAGTATAGGGGCCTAACATCCGCCCCCCGCTCCTTTTAGCCATTTTCTTATTGTCAAATCATGAACAATGATCGTAATGGTCACTTTCTGGCTGCCCTGCACGGTCTCTCCTCCTATGATACAACTCCCTTCATGCTTCTACTAATTCTGTGACATTATTCCATCCCGTGTAGTCACCCAGCCGTGCAACTATACAAACCAGGCAGTGTAGTTTATAGTCTCGTGCCTCCTTTCAGCTATCTAGAGTGCTAAGATTGTACCTCCATCATATAGTCATCTGGCCAGATCCCTAGTGTATGGCTTAAATTGGTTGCCATTTACCTTGCAGGGAAATGGATCTCCATTCAATTTCACCAGTTGAACTACTGCACCATCGATAATCTCTTTGACGACATATGGCCCTAGCCAATGCATCTGAAACTTTCCTAGAAATTTATCAAACTTGTAGTCATATAATAAAACCAAATCATTTACCTTGAAGGTGTGTAGTTTGATGTGCCGATCATGCCATGCCTTTTCACGATCCTTGTAAACTTGTTAATGGAATCCAGCCAAAAACCTCTCTTCTTCAAGCTCTGTCAGCCACACAAGCCTCTCTTCCAGGGCTCCATGACACGCCATTCCTGTGACCACTGCTATGCATAGACCAGGTACAATATACTCCATTGGCATCACAGCTTCAATGCTATAAACCAGCTGGAAGGGTGTATGTCCAATCAGTTTCTTACAAGTAGTTCTATAATCCCACAGCACCACGAGTATGTGCATGTCCCAATCATTCTTTTGTGTATTGAAAACCTTCATCAGCACGTTCTCCAATATCTTATTAAATGATTCAACCATCCTATTATCCTGTAGGTGATATGGTATGCTCTTTTGATGATAAACATGGAATTCCTTCGTCATCGGCTAATATTTTAATTAAGGAAATGTGTACCGCAATCGCTCATCAAAATATTTGGGCAACCAAACTTTGTCAACATATATTCAAAGAGGAACTTCATTTTTGTTACCCCTGTATAGTCCTTCACGGGCTACACCTTTGCCCATCCGGTCAAATACTCCATTGCAGTGATGACATATCATGCACCCATATTTTTTCCTAGAGGCTGAATCAGGCCTACAAAATCAATGGCCCATTTATCAAATGGCTGTAATGACACTTGAAGATTCAGAGGTAGCTCATCCCTTCACGATGGCCTACCCATCGCATGCCTTACAGTAAGCCTTGGAATCCTTATGCAGTGTCAACCACCACAACCTAGCACATAAAAACATTTTGTGATGTTGCCTTTCCTGCATAATGCCCTCCCGCAGCTCCTCCATGAACTTCAATGAGGATGCTATTTTGTTCACACTCAATTACATAACATCGCAAAATTTCATCCAAGCCAATTTTATATAAATGTCCTACAACAACATAAAAGTCTAACGTGCGCACCACCAGATCCTTATTTTGTCAACTAGTATACCCTTCTAGAGCCATCCCGTTGTCAAAAAGTGTATGATATCTGCAAATTGATTTTCAGCTACACACACTGCAAAGAGCTGCACGTTAGACAACCCATCCTCCAAATTACTAGGCTCCTCTCCTGTTTCAATGCACGATAGATGATCTGGTCCTACATTCAATCGTCCTGGCTTCACAATGACTTCAAAATCATATTCTTGGAACAACACCAGCCATATGCATATCTTCCCCCCAAAAAGAGGCTTATTAACCAAGTACTTCAATGCAGAATGGTTTGTATAAATCCTGAAGTGTCCACCTAGCAAGTAGTGTCTGAACTTCTGGACCGCGTACACCATAGCCAAACCTTCCTGCTCTATCGTTGAATAATTCTTCTCAGCTTTAGACAACTTCCTACTTGCAAATGCTATAGGCTAATCCAACTCTCCCACACCAGCCTATGTCAGTATTGCTCTGAGCACAATACATGACGTGTCTACATGCACATGAAATTCCTTCTTCTAATCTGGGAAGACTAGGATCGATGGGATGACCATATTTTCCTTTAACAAATCTAAGATTTGCTGACATTATTCATTCCAACAGAATGTAGCATCCTTATTTAGCAGCTTCTCCATCAACACGGTAATCCATGCGTAACTCTTCATGAACTTTCTATAGTATCCCAATGCCCCAATGTTGCTTGAAGCTATTTCACACTTCTTGGCGCCTCTAAATTAATTATAACTTCTATCTTGGCTGGGTCCACCATTAATCCTTATCTGCACACCACATGGCCCAGCAAGATTCTGAAAGGAACACAGAACAAAAATTTCTTCAAATTGAGCGCAATCTAATACCTTCAGCATGTATCCAGCATCAAGCGTAGGCTAGCTACATGGTGTTTCACCAGCCCAAACACCGTCCAATCATCAAAGTATACCCCCAAAAACTTTTGAATGAAGTCCTTGAACGTCGTGATGACTACGTGCGAAAATATTACTGATGCATTCTTCAGTCCAAAAGGCATTACAACATATTGAAAGTATCCCCAATCAGTTGTGAAGGTCACCTTACTTCTATCCGCCAACACGATCTTGATCTGATGGTACCTCAAGAACCCATTAGTGAACGAATATACTTCCTGTCCTCCTACATTATCCAACAATCCATTGGTGAACAAAGTCGAAAAAGGATCATGCACACAAGCATCATTCAACTTCCTGAGATCTACGCATATCCTTATTTCATCCTTCTGCTTCTTTTCCTGAACTACTATTAGGCTCACCAACAGGTTCTTCCACTAGTTCAATAATACCTACTGCAAGCATTTTATCCAACTCTAAGTGGTCATTTTTTTTATACTTTGGATTGGGGTGGTAAGGCCTTTGCTTGATCGGCTTTGTGTTCGGTTTCAACATAATCCTCATAACTCCCAGGCCCCCTATTATCCCCTTAAAGTTTGAGAAATTTGTAGGGAACAAGTCCTTGTATTCGTATAGCAACTCAGTGACCTTATCCATGGTAGCATCATCCCAGTAGTCCCCTATCTTCGCAAACTTCAGCTCTGCCTCTTTCCCGATGTTCACTTGTCTTGTTTTTAGTGGCCTGGTGATATTTGGGTTTTTTATCCATGGCCCCACAATTTCACGATGTCCTTCCATTTATAGGATGTTAATGTTCCTCAGTTCATCATCTTCCTCTTTAGCAGTCACATTGTAGCACTCCAACACATGGCGCAACTGGGTGGTCTAATCCGGTTGAATCAAATACAAGGGATCCTGCAGTATTCTAAAGATTGCTAGTTTGACCTCCTATAGTGCTTCATCAATGCACTCAAATCCATCTTCAAAGGTGAATGTCATCAAGAATCCCTGTCTCAAAATATCCCATTTGTCCATGCCATGGAAAAGCTTTGTCTCCAAGTACCAATTCATAGGTATTACATCCAAGGTGTGACAAAACATATGCACCCACTCCAGTTGTAGTTCTACTCCATAAGCTCTATCTCTAAGTACTAATTCATAAATATTACATCCAAGGTGTGACAAAACAGATGCACCCACTCTGGTTGCATTTCTGCTCCATCGCACAGATCACCCCTTCCATTGTATTTCTCTGTCACTCATACCTTTGGGCAACCAAACCACACCCTCATCATTCTTCTATATCCGCGCCATCCATCAAAGTTTTCTTTATGCATACCCCACCATCTTGCAGACGTAGCATGTAGCCCCAAGTGCAGGGCTTGGAAGCAATGTTTCTCGGACAGTTCCCTTTCAAATGCATCCATAAATTTATTAATGTCAATTAAACCATCATAATAAGGGAGACTTCTTACCTCCAATGATATGCAGCATAGTGGTTTGGTCCTCATGTTACATCGTAGCATAGATACTTTGTGCAATCTATTCTGCCAGTGTTCCAATTCATCGTCGGAGTATGATGTGCAGGAGCTTTCATGGTCCCATGCGGGACATCCATCAGCTGTCAAATTCACCCAATCGTGATCTCGCGCCGTTATCTTATAAATTTACTCCAAATCATCATCACTTTCGTAATCACATATTGGTTCAGTGTAGATTTGTCCTTCTGCAGGGTCCAACGATACTACTATGCAGAGTGATTTTCTTTCAAATGACATCATTCACTTCTTCAAATTAATCACCCTGTTCATGTAGATAGCCCAGTCGATCCTAAGTAGCATAGGGCAGGGATTGTTTTCATCCAAAATCTCTATCACTTCAAAATCGGCCAACGTGCTCACACCTTCTATATTGACTGTCATTCCCTATAATCTTCCCATGGGGATAATCTTTTACTGATTCACCATCCTCAATTGAATAGGAGACCACTATAGCACAAGTCTCTCCATTCTCTCCCATGTCTGTTTAGGAAAAACATTCACATTAGACCCTAGATCCATAATAACTTGGTGCATTTCATATTCTTCTATGAGCGCGGTGTGTGTCATCACCCGCCCTATTCTTGGCTTATTCTTACCAATATTATTGACCATGCCCAAGCCGTCAGGAGTATTACGAGCACATTTATTGATCAACTCCTATAATCCCTTTACAACCTTGCTATCTCAAAGCAGCTTCATACAGGTCTCCAAAAATGTAGTAAGCATGGATGGGTCCATTTCTTGAGATTGCTTATGCTAACTTCCTGAGGTAGAAGCCTCAACGAAGTTTTTCTTTGTTTCCATGAAGGTTTCCTTCACGTGCTCCAAATCAAAGGCAACCTCCTTTTCTGGAGATTTGTGGACCCATTCACCTTCTTTAGGCTTCTTTCCATTGTCTTTGCTAGTCATCATTCCACTTCGCAGCATGATGTTCACTTTAGGATCCTCTTCACGAGGTTCAACCCTCATCATTTGCAGATTTTGGGTAGGCTTCTAAGGTTGTGCCCTTTTTTGCGTATCTTAGCTAGTAATACAGGGCATTCTTCTGTCGCGTGGTCAAACAGAGTGCAATATCTACATGACAGGTGCATTGGGTTCGTGCATTCTCATGTGTAGTGTCTTGTTCCCCCATAGTTGTTGAAAATCACTTGTCCTCAACCTCTCCTAGGTCCTCCTCCACCTCAGTCTCGCCCATGCCATTGAAATCCTTCTCACACTCCCCCATCACCTTGATCCAGAGGCTGAGTTTCTCCCTGCACTCTATATGAGGGCATTCTATCCATCATTATCTCATAGCTATGACAATTATGCTCATCATGACCAAGAGATTGACAAAAGTTGAAGAAGAGTTGTTGCGGTGTCTATACAAATTTCTACAGTAGGTGACAATTGTCTGTCACATGTTTTCTAGCCACTTGACAAATAGCACACCATAGCACAGGCCCTATACTTGGCCGTAATTGAATTTAGTTTTCATGGACATTAATGACATTTTCTCAGTACTGATATGATGTTCAACAATGTAAATACTGAGTCTAGCATTTTCTAATATGGCCATGCAAAAGAATCATGCAATTCATGGAAAGGTGAATTGTAATAACAATCTCTTGAGGTAAACATTTTTCTTCAAGAAGTATGTTTTAAACTATACTCAATGTGATTGAGATATCAAACTTAATGGTAGGTGAAATATTGGCCAAATACATCACATGTAGAGATGGAATTAATGAACAAGTAAAATATTATAGGAGGACAATCTAATTTCATAAATATATTGGTTAGAGGGACTATTCTATTGGGGTAAAAAATAATAATGGTCTAGCATATCATCCTACAAGTAATTAGCATTAGTAAAGACATCTAGAATTCCATTTTTGGAATGAATGGTGGGGGTGATAGATTCCATGTGTTCATGCATTACTATGGTAGATGTCAAATACTAGATAGTGAATCCTTTGTCAAATCAATAAGATTGAGATGTTTGGTTCAAATAGGGCACTTCTAACAAGGAATACATGGGACCCACTAATGCAAGTTTTATTGACGTTGAGAATAAGGGGACATGAAACATATAAGGGGACAATAGATGTATACTTGATGAAACTAAAGAAATTTTAAAATATAATGGTCCCATAAAGATTGAAATGTAAAAATGTGCATGAAATTTCCATCAAGTCCTTTAGTGGAAGGTCTAATTTCAACAAAACATTTTACCTTTTTCTAAAATAACTTCTAATATTGAATAAAAATTTATCCATAACTAGGATTGACTTATACTCTAGGGAGAGATAGAGACAACGTATGATTGCAAGGGTCGCGCAAAATTGGTGTATCTTGTGAAAACGATGAAAGCAATGACCATATGATACATACTAATGCCATATATGGTTTGTATCAAATAACTTAATTCTCTTTGTCAATGAATTCGAAAGAGAAGTTTGCGCAATATGAATGAATGGATATATTCTTAAATCATCATTTTCAAAGGGATATTTAACTCTAAAGGTGATGGAAAATGATTTCATATGAAACCAATGAGGTTACATAAATCACAACAGAATTAGCTATAGGTGCACTAGCTTGGGTAGCCATAGTGTGTCCAACGTTGGTAGTTCCCCCAATATTCTATATTTTACCGTATTGACAAATCCTTTCCTAGACTTAGTTGGAATCTTCTCGGATTGTGTAGGTTTTAAAAATAAAATATTTGTAGTGTGTGTAGGTTGTTTAAGTATTGAGAAAAAATGAAGTTGACAACAATGGAGCAAGATGGGTTTGAGTATCTAGGTGGCATGCTGGGATTCCTAAAGTAATATTAGGCAAGGAAAAGGTAGTTGTTACATAGGTAGTTAGTTTTCATGTAGTAGGAAATAAGATTGGTACTTGAGCAATGAGATACCTATGAATATTTTTGCCTCCATAGGATGGTATTAAAGACACAGGAGCATTGTACTCAATTAATAATTAAAGGGATGAAGCCTTAGATGAGCAAGGTGTCAAGGAAATTTGTTTTTGAAATCCATTCAATACACAGACAATGTATGTTGTAAGAGGATTAGTGAGTCATATGACATCACGTGAGTGATAATTATGGGAATTTTATCATAAAATAGACTTTGACACCCTGGGGGAATGTGTTGAAGCCCCGAAAATCGGGTCAACAACAAGGGGGATACCCACCCGGTCCGGACCTTGGTTGGCAGCTCCTTATCCGTTTGGTATAGCAGGTCTGACTGGGGATAATGGGAATAGTTTCCCAATTTAAGGGTGTGTGTGTGTGCAGAGTTGGATGATGCTGATCTGAGAGTACTTAAAGCTAATTTAATTCAAACTTTTAAACTAACTCTATGCTATTGTAATCTAATGAGAAACAACACATCTAATCTACGCTAACCGGGGGTGTATTTCTTCTATTATGCGATCTAAAGAGATTTCAAACAATAACTGGTAATAAAGATCATTCAGCTATCATAAGAATAGAAATCAATTAAGATAAACCACTTTGCATAAAAAGTTAGGCAAAACAATTGTGAACAGCATATCACATAATAAGTTATTCATATATCAAACATAAATAAATGACTCCACCGTACAAAAGTGCCAAATGGTAACTCACACATTGATGCAGTAACATATAAACAACTAAAAACTGTATATCACTTTAAGAATATAAGCAGAAATGGCCAAGAGATAAAAGTACCATTTACGACTGGTTCCACTCATAAGCTTCAAGCAACAATGATTTATCTCTCATTGCTCTAACATCTACTAAGAGTACAGAAGTGAAACATCAGTAGCAGATATCAAATGCAAACATTAATAAACCTTGATCCATCCATTCATCAAAACCCCCTTCGAGGATGCAAAAGTGCATGTTCTGAGGACAAGTTTTTTGACAAATTTCTGGACCCTTCTCCAAATGCCTGAGAAGGGTTTAAATACTGCTAACTAATTAACCTAATTACATAAATTTAGGATATGGTTTTAAATGACTGCCCTTCTGCTAAAGAAAAACTATTTCTAAAAATTGAATCTAATTCCTAACCATTTCTGTATTTTCTCCTTAGTGCTGCAAGCATGCAACATTCTCCTGGGAAGAGTCGGCTGGTCGCCTTCTGCTTTTGTTTGAGCTACGAAAATAGAAATAACAAGCGTTGGCACCACTTTCTGGTAAACTAGAAGATATTTTCGAGAATCTTCCTCTGGCTGGGTGTATTCACTGCGTGTATACTTGGTAATAACCCAAATTTCTCTCAAACTGATTCTGCTTTTACTATTTCGGTTTCCGGCCTTGCGAATGACTGAACAAGTTAGGGACTTTGCTCTCTGAACAATTTTCTGCATCGAAAACTGCCTCCGTTCTTTGTTCTAGGCTTTTCTGGTGTGTTTTCCTTCTTTAGAGCCTTTTTTTATTTTACTGGGCATAAGCTTCAGGATCTTTTGTAAACATGCTGCTTTTGTGCGCTTTTGACTCTGAGTGTTGGATGGCCTATTGACATCAGCATCTGTTGAGTGATACTCTGGAATCTGTGGTCCTGTTGCATGCGGCATCTGTTTATGAAGGCATCTCTTCTCTGTTCTCTGAGCATTGATGCTTTCCCCTTTTCCTTAGCTGTTTCCTGCAAATTGCTTCATGTTATTTCCTGTCTTACAGTTTACGCAAAGGAAAAGAGTAATGATAATAAAGATTGACATGAAAGCTTTAAGCTCTTATGAATGTATAAAATCATGACACCCATAGCGAACTGACTCTTTGAAAAACACAAAACTGTCCTTCTTGAATACTTTGGCGTACATTCATTAATTTCTTTTAAGGCGCGCGCCCAATTTCGGTTTACGGACAGCTTTCCTTGAATACTGTGGCGAGGAAAATTTGCGATGGGTGATTTCTGCGACTCGCATTGCAACATCGTGGATCGCGTCATCAAGATGTGTCATCACAGAAATTCATGATCGCATTTATTGCAAATCGCATTCATCGCATATCGCAGCATCGCAGATCGCGCTTAGTCATTCAATCATTGTGTGCTGCTTACGCGATGTTGCGATATGCGACGTCGCATATCCGTCGTCGGAGATTTCTAAAGATTTTTCATTTAAGAGCGCTTCATAATGTATGCGATGCGATGAATTTCGCGTCGCTTCTTCGCAGTTTATTATGCTCATAAGAAAATGTTTTATTCTCTTCTTGCGATGCGATACAATTTTAAGGAGTTGAATACAAAAATTTTCATAAAATGTTTTTTTGGATTTTTTATTAAGGGTCCCCATTTGCTTGGTGTTATTGCTAATACCAAACAAAGAGGGGGGTTGTTGGTGGCCACAACAATGGTGATTCACTAGGAAGAACCAGTTATCTCTACTTTTCTATTGAATTTTAACTTCCAAAGCAGAAAAATTTTCATAAGTCTAAATTTTGTTATGGACAGATAGAGTACATTATGCCTTATCCTATCAATGATATTTTGTTTCAACCTTTTTCTATTCTAATTGTTTTCTTCCTCAGGCTTTCTCCTTGTATTTACATCAGCCATTACTTGGTCTTTTAAAGATAAAATAAGGTCTTCTCTGTGTACTGACTTTTAAAATATGCTCGTTTGTCGTAGGTAGAGCCTCTGCTGCCAGCAGGTGTCCATAGCCTCGACAGGGTTACCTGTTACCCAGCAATGATCCTTTATCCTGCTTAAGGCTATTTACAACTTTTCAGAGAAAATCCCATTTTGACACTTTTTTCCTTTTTTATTCTCTAAAGAACAATGTCTTGGTTTGGTGGCCAAATCATGACACAATCATTCACTTGATTTACACTTTTGCTGAGCTGGCTCGTGATGAGACCCCTTGTCTTTTGATTGCAACAATCTTGAGTCGTTGCCCTGTTTTGGTGGACAGTATTGGCAAAGTCAACAAGTTATAATATCTGTGATCATGATAAGTTGGCTCGTGATGAGACCTCTTATTCTTTGAGATATAGTGTTTTCTCGGATTGTTTCTCTGAATGCTACGATTTTCTTTCGCAGGGAGGAAATCATTGTTTTTCCTTAAGAAAGCTCTGGACAACAATAATAGAGTTTGAAAACAGTAGTTTTACAGAGAATCTTTATTTTATTATTGATACCTTTCATTGTGCTGATATAAAACAATTTTTTGCCAAAGGTTGCTTTCATCAAATTTTTTGAAGTTGAAACTAGTATCATATCTAGGCTAAAGGTTGCTTTCATCAATTTTTTTTTTTTTTAACTCTCTCTGTCAATAATAAAGATCAGATTTTTCGAAAAATTTTACTATTTGTACAAGCGAAAAAAAAAATCAAAATCTGATAGAGAATTGGTGTCTTTTTCGTGAACCCCTGTAGTAACCATCTACAACTGGTTTTATTTATAAGAAAGAAAAGAAGAAACCAAAACTATCCTACAAAATAGAAGAATAATCTTCTATGGAAAATATATTTTAAGGATCTATCCATTAACAGGCAAAGAATCCCTTCTAGCTGCTAAATCCTGCAACACAAAAGTTGATGGGCCTATGACTTCTACAATCTGAAAAGTACCAAGCCACATCTTCTGAAATTTTGTATGTTTGCCCTTTTCTTCATGAGCCTTATCCCATTTCAAAACTAGATCTCCCATCTGAAAAAAAATTCTGGTCATTATGCTTGAATCAAAAGAGGATTTTATTAGCGCTTGGTGATGAGCACGGTTTTTCTTAGCTTGTTCTCGTCATTCTTCTAATTTAATTATTTCCATTTGTCTTAATTGTAAGGAGGAAGTAGATACTTCATCGATGTATTGTACTAAAGACAAGGAGGGGATCACTAAGTGAGTTGGGAGAACCACTTCCTTCCCATAAACTAAATTAAAGGGAGAAGTGCCGATTGAAGCTTTCTTCGTTATTCTATCTGCCCATAAAGCATTTACCAAAATTTTGTGCCAATTCTTTTGGTTCTGGTCAACTGTTCTCTTAATAATCCTGATTAGGTTTTTATTTGTTGACTCAGCTAATCCATTACCTTGCAGATAGTAGTTGGCCGAATATCTCAGTTTGAACCCTCTTTTAAGTGCAAACTCAGTCATTGCATTCCCAGAAAAGTATGAGGCATTATCAAACATTAAAGCCGTTGGCAATCCAAACCTAGTGATTATAAATTGATCTATGAATTCAATGATGTTTTTAGAATTAGCTGTCTTGAGAGGAACTGCTTCTACCCATTTAGTAAAATAATCTGTTGCCGTGAGGATGTATCTATGCTGCTTAGAAGAGTGAGGAACGATCTCACCTATTATGTCCAAGCCCCACTGACTGAATGGTTGCTCGATGTTTACCGGCTGTAGTGGCATGGACAGTTTCTTTTGTCTCCCTGCAGTAGTTTGGCAGACTTGGCATTTCCTCACGTAACTGTGTGAGTCTTTGAACAGCGTGGGCCAATAATATCCTGCACGTAAGATTTTATTTGTAGTAGCATCTCCAGCATAGTGTCCACCTGCTGGTCCATCGTGGAGTTCCTGCAAAACCTTTTCGGCTTCAGTTTTCTCAAGACACCTAAGAAGAACAGAATCATAATTCGTTTTAAACAGAACATCATTTATGAGTTGATATTGTTTAGCTTTCAATCTCATAGCTCTTTTCTTGGTGTGATCCAGGTGTGATGGAGCATACCCGTTCTTAAGATAATAAATGGTGTCAGCATATAATGATTCTGCATCGTTTAGGCTTACCTCATACATTTGTATCTCTTCAGATGAATTTTCAGGAATTTGCGATGCTCCAGCCAACATTTTGCAGAAGCCTTGACCTCTTACAATGCTTGCTAGTTTGATCTCAAGGTCATATTCTTGTAAAGCAGTGATCCAATTTGATCTTTTTTCATCCACATCCTTCTGTACTAGAAGATTTCTTACCGCTGGAAACGATACTATGACCTTAGTATGGGTTTTAAGTAAGAAAGGTCTGAAATATTTGACCGCTTTGAAAACAACATATGCCTGTTTCTCCACGTCTGAATAGTTGAGTTCAACACCTTGTAAATTTGAGTTAAAAAATGTGATTGGAGCTTCCTCTTTCTCTTGATTTGCTTGAGTTAGAATCGCAGCATATGATTTCTCTTAGGCAAATGTGTATAAGATAAAAGATTCTGAAAAACTCGGGGTTGCTAAAGATGGAGCGTTAATGATAGCTTGTTTGATCAGGTTGAATGCTTCATGCTCATCTTGACCCCATTTAAAATTTGAATTCTTTTTAATCATGGTTTGCAAAGGAGAAACAATTCGTGAAAAATCTGGGACAAATCTCTTCACAAAATTGATTTGACCAAGGAAAGATTGCATGGCTTTTTTATTATGAGGTAGGGATATTTAAGAAATTTCTTTGATTCTGTCAGGCTCAATGTGAATACCAGATTTTGACACTATGAATCCTAGAAGTTTTCCTTCACTTAATGCAAAAAAAGATTTCTTTGGGTTAAGTGAAATTCCATACCTTAAACATCGTTGAAATATTTGTTTCAAGTCTTTGAGATGGTCGCTTCGCTTCTTGGAGTACACTGTTATATCATCCAAATAAATTACTACAGATTTATTGACTAAACCCTTGAATGCGATGTCCATGGCTCTCTGAAATGTAGCACCGACATTGATCAAACCAAATGGCATCTTCCGATATGCGTATGTGCCCCATTTAGTTCGGAATGTGGTTTTTAACTGATCATCAGGATGTACCAGCACTTGATTGTATCCTGAAAATCCATCCAAAAAAGACATTAGTTCTGAGCCTGCTACTGCCTGTAATATCTGCTCCATAGGTGGGAGGGCAAAATTGTCTTTTTGACAGGCTTTGTTGAGATTTCGAAAATCGATGCAGATTCTAATATCTCCATTTTTCTTTCTAACGGGTACCATATTGGAGACCCATTTGGAATGTCTGACGGGGAAAATTATTCTGGCTTTTAATAACTTATTTAGCTCAGTTTTTATCTGATTTTCTAAATTGGGGTGGATTTTTCTGAGTTTCTGTTGTACAGGTTTTTCGTTGTCAATCATAGGGATAGTATGTTGAATGATAGAAGTGTCGTATGTCTTCAGCTCATCGTAATTCCAGGCAAAAACATTTTTGTATTGTCTCAAAAGATGAATACACGCTAGTTTTTCATCAGGGGCTAGGCCGTGGCCTAGATTAACGTTTTGTTGTTTATCATCGGTTCCTAGGTTTACTAATTCGTAGTTCAGAATTGAACTGTAGAGCTTAGAATTGGTAGACCTTTTAAACCGACTTTTCAAATCGTATAAGTCTTCCAACTTAACCACCGATTTAGGTATAGCATTATCAGTGCTATCTTGTTGTATTTGTCGATCGTGATGGTCTTCGTCAATTATTTGATTGGAGTAGGATCCTTCAGAAGTGAGGAAACTTACAATATCAGGATCGTCATTGAATACTCTCCAATTTGTAATGTTGTCAGGGATGGACGGTCTAAAGATTAATTCTATTGAGAATCTATCTGGACTAAAATCTTCGGAGGGAATAAGTCTAGAGGCTACGTTAGCTAGAAGGTCTACGCTCGCGTTTTGGAGTCTTGGGATTGATGAAATATTGAATGCTATGAAATGCTCAGTCAGATCTTGTACTAAAGATTGATAGTGTTTCAAATGACCTGATAGGAAATGTATGGTGTTACATACCTGTTTGACGAAAATCTCAGAGTCTCTGAAGACTTGAAGATACTTGACGTTCAACCCGATTGCTTTGTATAGGCCTTGCACCAAGGCCTCATATTCCGCTGTATTGTTTGTGAAATCGAATTCAAGTCTGCACGTAAGCATGGTCTTATTTCCTTCTGGACTAATCAGAACGCATCCTGCTCCTGCTCCTTCATTAGATTTAGAGCCATCAAAATATAATTTCCAAAACAAAGATGTATTTACAGGTTTATCTACAAAATTAACACACTTTGAATTATCAGTTTGGGAAATTTTTTTGACTTGGGACAAAACTGATTTTTCTAAGTAAGGTGATGTATGAGCATTGAAATTTCCGAGGAAAGAATTTACCGAGTAATTGCCTATGATACTGCTGTTATATGCTATTGCTTCATTTTCTCCCTCCAATTCTGTTACTATGTTCTTCTGGTGTAACTCTCGTTCAACCTTTATTTGATTCGGTTTACCATTGTAGGGTAACCACATGTGCAACCAGTCGGTTGAGAAGTATCCATGGAGTTTTTCGGACCAATCCCTACTAAGAATCAAGCCATAGAATTCTGGGATATCAGCTACTAGAATGTCAATAACCTGACATACCTTCGGGTTGGACGAAAATTTTATGGTTACTTGATTAAGTTCAGCAATCACTTCGACTTGAGATCAATCAAGCTGAACTATGCGCACTATGGATTTTTGTGGTTGAACATTCAACTTGGCACATATTGATCTGGGTAAAATATTCGTTGAAGCACCAGAATCTACCAAACAATTGTGCACATTTTTATTGAAAATTTCATAAGTGAGAAGAAAAGGGGGAGTGTGAGACCTTGAGCTTCCTCCAATCAAGGCGATGTCATTTGGATCAATCTTATTGATCATGTTGGTTGGAGGTCTTCCCATGTTGTGGGAAGCTACAGCTGTAGGCAAAGATGTAGTAGGCACGACATGTAATTCTTTCATCATTATCTTCTGTTGATGTTTCAATTTGCTCAATTCATAAAGAGTGATATTAGCCCTAGTCTTTTTCATGTCATCAATAATGTTGTATTCCATTTCATCCGACACTATCAGTGTTCTCGATGGAGGTGTTTGATCTGGTTGGACTGGGCTAGATTGAGTCACTTTAGCGGTCATTTTCTTTGTTGTGACTTTATCTTTTGCGGCAGCGCTTGCGCCCTTCTGCTTAGGGGTAGTTTGGGGAGGATCAAGTTGATTTTTGCTTCGTGTGCTAACCGGAAATGCTTCTTGATCTTCTTCTTGTGGGAGGATGAAATCCCACATTCCTTGTAGTTCCACAACTTCTTCGTCATCAGTCTGCGCTTTAGTGGTACTCTCTTCTTCTTCCTCTTCTTCGGATTCGACATTTGAGATAGCGTTGGGTGGTTTCACATCCATTGAAGGGCCTCTTTTAAAAACTCTGTAGGGATTTTTTGAAGAAGTTTCTGCTACTTGTTTTTTTATGTCAATCATCTCATTGGACATGGTCTTTAATAATTTTTGCAATCCTTCCAAATCGAAAGGGTCTTTCGTTTGTTTCTTCTTGGAGTCTTCCTTGAAGGTGACTTTTTTAGATTTTCGTTCCTCTATCACAAATCTCTTTTCCAGGGCTACTATGTGTTTCTCTACTGCTATCGCCTCTGTCAGGTTTTCAACTAAGGTTGTTTTATTTGCCCTATCCATGAAGATTGCTAAGTTTGATGGTAAGGCCGTAATATACCATTCACATTGTACTTCTTCGCTGGGTTGGGAAGCAGTGGGAATTTTGTTGAGGATTTTATTGAACCGTAAATTGAAATCTTTGATGGGTTCTCTAGCCTCGGTTTTAAGATTGGATAGGTCATTGATTAACGTTGTCGTTGATCTGTCATCACCAAACTTGGTACGGAATTGACTTTGAAAAATGTCCCAACTTGTGATAGACCTAGAGGGTAATGAAAAGTACCACGACCCGACTGTTCCTTGCATTGTATAGGGAAAAATCCGGACAATAGCATCCTCATTGGTAACTCTGTTGAGATTGACAGAAAGCATGAAATTGTTAATGTGCTCTTCAGCTAGCATGCCTGCTTCTGGATTGAATTTGGGTAGCCATTTCTCAGGATGGGCCGGTATTTGGCTCAGGGGTGGAGGCATTAAAACTGCCCCAGGATTGTTCCATGGAGACTGGGCCATCGTTGAGCTGCTAGTAAATGAAAGTGCAGAGGATGATCCCTGAGGCCGGGAAGATGAAGATATTATGATCTTAGATGATTGAAGAAGAGGGGTTGTGGAAGATGGATGTGTGGTTTGGAATGAAGATGTGGGTGGCTGACTTTGCGGTGAGGAAGTTGAAATGGACGATGTAGATGAAAGAGTCTCACTGTCAGACTCTTGTGGTGTTTTCCTTGCTCTTTTCCTGGTGGGGAGAGGGAATTCAGTTGGCTGGATGCCAAATTTTTCACTCTTTAATCTGGTCAGGGGATGAGCATGATTGTACTGCGAAGTCACGCTGCTTTGAGATTTATCATACCTCTATGTAGAAATAGAAAATCCCTGTAGTTTGCGAATCAGAGTTTGAACTTCGGGGGGTTCAATGGTAGATTGGTCTGAAATATTAGGGTATGTAGCAGCGGTCAATACTCGAGCGACTTCTGACTCTGGATTTAAACGTACTGGGGAAGTCGGGGGAGTTGATGAGGGCGATTTACTCTCATAATGGTATTTAGATTTTGATTTAGGTGCCATTCATAGTTCAGGCCCTCCTTCTAGCGCCAAATATGTTGAAGCCCCGAAAATCGGGTCGACAACAAGGGGGATACCCACCTGGTCTGGACCTTGGTTGGCAGCTCCTTATCCGTTTGGTATAGCGGGTCCGATTGGGGATAATGGGACCAGTTTCCCAATTTAAGGGTGTGTGTGTGTGCAGAGTTGGATGATGCTGATCTGAGAGTACTTAAAGCTAATTTAAATCAAACTTTTAAACTAACTCTATGCTATTGTAATCTAATGAGAAAAAACACATCTAATCTACGCTAACCCAGGGTGTATTTCTTCTATTATGCGATCTAAAGAGATTTCAAACAATAACTGGTAATAAAGATCATTCAGCTATCATAAGAATAGAAATCAACTAAGATAAACCAATTTGCATAAAAAGTTAGGCAAAACAATTGTGAACAACATATCGCATAATAAGTTATTCATATATCAAACATAAATAAATGACTCCACTGTACAAAAGTGCCAAATGGTAACTCACACATTCATGCAGTAACATATAAAAACCTAAAAACTGTATATCACTTTAAGAATATAAGCAGAAATGGCCAAGAGATAAAAGTACCATTTATGACTGGTTCCACTCATAAGCTTCAAGCAACAATGATTTATCTCTCATTGCTCTAACATCTACTAAGAGTACATAAGTGCAACATCAGTAGCAGATATCAAATGCAAACATTAATAAACCTTGATCCATCCATTCATCAAAACCCCCTCCGAGGGTGCAAAAGTGCATGTTCTGAGGACAAGTTTTTTGACAAATTTCTGGACCCTTCTCCAAATGCCTGAGAAGGGTTTAAATACTGCTAACTAATTAACCTAATTACATAAATTTAGGATATGGTTTTAAATGACTGCCCTTCTGCTAAAGCAAAACTATTTCTAAAAATTGAATCTAATTCCTAACCATTTCTGTATTTGCTCCTTAGTGCTGCAAGCATGCAACATTCGCCTGGGAAGAGTCAGCTGGTCGCCTTCTGCTTTCGTTTGAGCTACGAAAATAGAAATAACATGCGCTGACACCACTTTCTGGTAAACTAGAAGATATTTTCGAGAATCTTCCTCTGGCTGGGTGTATTCACTGCGTGTATACTTGGTAATAACCCAAATTTCTCTCAAACTAGTTTTGCTTTTGCTATTTCGGTTTCCGGCCTTGCAAATGACTGAACAAGTTAGGGACTTTGCTCTCTGAACAATTTTCTGCATCGAAAACTGCCTTCGTTCTTTGTTCCAGGCTTTTCTGGTGCGTTTTCCTTCTTTAGCGCCTTTTTTTCTTTTACTGGGCATAAGCTTCAGGATCTTTTGTAAACATGATGCTTTTGTGCGCTTTTGACTCTGAGCAATGGATGGCCTATTGACATCAACATCTGTTGAGTGATACTCTGGAATCTGTGGTCCTGTTGCATGCGGCATCCGTTTATGAAGGCATCTCTTCTCTGTTCTCCGAGCATTGAATCTTTCCCCTTTTCCTTAGATGTTTCCTGCACATTGCTTCATGTTATTTCCTGTCTTACAGTTTACGCAAAGGAAAAGAGTAATGATAATAAATATTGACATGAAAGCTTTAAGCTCTTATGAATGTATAAAATCACGACACCCATAGCGAACTGACTCTTCGAAAAACACAAAACTGTCCTTCTTGAATACTTTGGCGTACATTCATTAATTTCTTTTAAGGCGCATGCCCAATTTTGGTTTATGGACAGCTTTCCTTGAATACTGCGCCGAGGAAAATTTGCGATGGGTGATTTCTGCGACTCACATCGCAGCATCGCAGATCGCGTCGTCAAGATGTGCCATCGCAGAAATTCATGATCGCATTTATCGCAAATAGCATTCATCGCAGATCGCAGCATCGCAGATCGCAGATCGCGCTTAGTCATTCAATAATTGTGTGCTGCTTACGCGATGTTGCGATATGCGACGTTGCATATCGGCCGTCGGAGATTTCTTAAGATTTTTCATTTAAGAGCGCTTCATAATGTATGCGATGCGATGAATTTCGCGTGTCTTCTTCACAGTTTATTATGCTCATAAGAAAATGTTTTATTCTCTTCTTGCGATGTGATACAGTTTTAAGGAGTTGAATACAAAAATTTTCATAAAATGTTTTTTTGGATTTTTTATTAAGGGTCCCCATTTGCTTGGTGTTATTGCTAATACCAAACAAAGAGGGGGGTTGTTGGTGGCCACAACAGAATGTTAGAAATAGGTCACAAATATATAAAAATCTATTACTAGTTATTGAAAGGTCAATTGGATCAATGTTCAATGCTTCAAAGGGCATGCCATATGAGTAGATTTGAGTTGATGGATTAATACCACTCAAGTTCATGCACAATATTTGGAAGGTACCATTTCTAAAAGGGATAGAATTGGAAGGTTGAAGAGGAGGAAGGGATTTGATCTGGGATATGAATCCTTGTGTGGGAAAAATATTAAATAATGCAACCGGTTATGATGACTAAGGTTGTGAGAATTGATGAACAAGTTGAGATGGTGTTCTTCAATATTATCATTTAACTCATTTAATGGAAGAAACTAATGTAGAAGTTTACATTAATGTGTATAATGTCCATAAACCCCATAAATGCATAAGGATGAATCATATAAAGCTAATAGATATTTCAATATTTTGATTTGAAAGAATTACCATGGCCCTAGTTCGCAACATTTTGATGGTCTCTGGTAGTATTACTGAGTTGATGATTCTAGTTACCTGGTTTCATTCATTTCAGTGTCAATCATTATGTTTATCTTTCCACGAATTCTTATTTTTAATAATTTTGTTGGGATTTTAATAAGGAGGAATATGGACATTTTATTAAGAGTATACATGATATTGACGAGGTAATACATCTTGAACAATATTTATTGGGGATTAAGATATCATGACTAGAGGAACCGAAATTGTTGGTGGAGGATTAGGAACTAGTACACACATGAATATGCATGTCTTTATGTGTAAGGTACCTTGAATAAAAAGTATTACTTCCCAATTGAGAAACGGAATGAGAAGGACCCAATGGAGGGCTAGATTAACTATAAGGCATCTAGGACTACCCTGGGGGGGGGTGGGGATTAAGAGTCAATAACTCCACCATATGTGGTACCATACTAAATAGATCTGTGGTGATAAGAGTATGTGTTACTTTGTGAAATAATTTTGATAACACTATCAACTGAATGGGATGCACCCAATGCAAACACATAACCTAAGTGAGAGTGGGGGTTTGATGGAATTAGGAAGTATGACATACAAATAATCTAATTAGTATAAAGTCATGTGCCTTCCAACCAACTATAACAAGAGGTAAGGAGATACCATGCGGAGATCAATTAAGGGACAAATAAGATGGATATAATTATGAGGTAAATTGCAATGAAATCCTAATTCCAAGAACAAATTTGTCTTGGGAACCCTCCCTCCTACAAAAACCACACAGATATAAATTTGTTAGAAAGACCACTAAGCTACGTCTTCATGGATACATGAAAGAAGTTAACTTTCCTTCAAGTTGAAATAAAAAAATGAAGAGATTACCAATATAGAAAGATAAAGGAGTATCAATCAAACCTTGTGGAATTATCCACTTTGAAGCATGCACCTATTCTTAAATGAGTATTAACTATATTCAATAGAAATCATTTCTAGTTCCCTAAAAAGTCAGCGATTATGTTTATAGGTGAGTAGCTGTGGCAAATTTTTTATATTCCTTTCCTCATAACCCTAACATAACTACAAAAAAAAAATTCTCCCAAAAGAGAAACTTAATGTGGTAAGTTTAGTGGTTGAATTTAGTTTTGACCTAGGGTTATGAACCAAACATATGATTATGGAGTGAATTGTATGCACTAATGGTGTAATTAATATTGAAAAGAATGCTTGGAATAGAAGAAATAGTAATTAATGATATTTTAAATTTAAATGCTAAAAAAATTACGGTAATTGTTTAGGTAGAGGGAAATTTTCATTTTCCTCATTGATATTTTGCAATATTAATATCCATGTATATATTTAGATTAGAAATTGCAAACTCCTACTTCTTCATAGCCAAGGAATGAGACTAATTATACATGTAATATAAAATTGAACAAGTGAAGTTCTAGGAAATAAATGATATTATTTTCTTTAACATTGTGAATATTTAATTTGAAATAAAAGAATAATCTAACTAGAAATAGTCAAAAGTTGAAAGATGAAGGGTAAGTATTAATCTAGACAAGAGAAGCAAAGACCATAGCCTCAAACAAAAATCAAAACCAAGGACAAACCCCAATGCAATAAGGGAGGCTTTTCTTCATCTCAAGTTTTGTAATTTAGTGTGAGTGAAAGGACCATTGAAAGAAGTTATCATTTTTCACTTATTATACTGAGACATAAATATGTAATATAAGAAATAAAAATTGTAAAAGAGGAAGGTGTTACGATCCTTATAAGGAGGCTTTTCTTCTATATACATCATTTTTCTAAAGGTGCACTAATTTACAATATCAACATGATAAGAAGTAGGAGTGACCCTATATATATTGAGACATAAATACATAATAGAAAAAAGAAAAATTGTAAAAGAGGAAGGTGTTACAATCCTTATAAGGAGGCTTTTCTTCTATATACATCATTTTTATAAAGGTGAATTAATTTACAATATCAACAAGCTAAGAAGTCAGAATGACCCTATAGGAGTACTACTTGGACTAAGAGAAAACCATAAATGAAAAAAGTAATTAGTCCTAAGAAAACTGGAGGAAACTATCACTAAAGATGCATTGGAAGTGCAAGAAATAGTGCATATGATTGATGTTTCTCATGATATAAATGACCTAATGATTGTAGATGAGTCACCAAGACAGAGTGACAACAAAAATATAAAAAATAATGAATTTGAAGATGCAAAAGAATAACATCAAGATATTTGTAAGAAGGTTGTTTGACCTTGGGAAGAAACCTCAATCAACAAAAACCAACATGGATTGGGATAAACCACAGAAAGTAACTTTCTTATATGAAATTACTCAAAACCAATTTAGTTTGTGACTACAAGATTTCTTGAAGAGTGCCACCATTTTAAAGTAGATGGTCATATGGATATTCAATATTTTTATCTCCATCCTTGTCTTCATTGTGTTAAGACAAATCACCTACCAAAAAAATGTTGAAAATAAAAGAAAACTAAGAAAAAATCCATTAAGAATGGATAAATCCTTCGAGGTGGAATAAAGAAGTAAAGAAGGTATAAAGTCTTATATTATCGTCAAGGCATAGGCAAAGACACAATATTCAAACATGGTACTCTCCACACTTTAAGGGCGAGGGAAAACAAGCATAACTCTACTACATGTTTAAGTGGGGAAGTTAAATGATGAATTGAATATGGTTAGTGGTAACCCATAAAGTAGCACATTATTCAAATCCAATTAGATTGATTAATGGTCATAGAAAAACTATCACCTTATTCAAATAAGATTGATTAGTTTTCATTTAGATACCACCACATTCTTCAATGAAAATTGGTTACTGGTAAGCTATAAACAATCAAATTCCATGGAAGATTGTTAGTGGTTAACCATGATAAGTATAACCTTAATAATCCACAACTGAAGTTTGGATCCTTTCCAAAAATAAAATGTTGAAAAAATTCTCACCTCTCTTGATAAGTGGGAATATTAGATATAAAGATTCAAGTTTTGAATTTTTACTAGCATTCTATCAACAACTAGGAATTTCAGTGTAGCAACTAGTCCCCTCAATGGAAAATTATTTCAATTATTCAAAGTATTTTTATAGTCATAATATATGTTCACATGAAGATATTAAAATATTGGAAGTTTTTTAGGAAAGTATTCATTGAAGCTTAGTTCAAAAGTTTATATTGAATATGAAAAAAATTTATCGGTACAAGTGTTTTCCAGTTATTTAGACTTGTCACTACAGGGAGCAATGTTAGACTATGTGTCCCTAGATAATCACAAAGTCCAAGATCATGAGTTGTAATTCTCATCTTGATGAGGTGCCACCATTATCCATTGATGAGTTTATAGTGAGAAATAGAATATCTAGAAGGTCATATTGATGTATTATAAATTCATATGTTGAGATTAATATAATACAATACAATGGCTTAAGAATTTTCTAACATTCTTTTCCTCTTGTTCCACTCTCACAAATTCTAAAAAATCACCCTCTCAACAAAAAACATCTAGCTATCGATCATGCATGGAGTAATAAATCCCTAATATATCCTCACTAGCATGGATTCCACTACCTATATGGTTATGTGAAGGATGAGAAAAAATATTGCAAACCACATTATCACATCCTCACCCCCTACGAAATATTGGATTGATAGTTTCTAAATTTTTTCAATGAAATCTAGATGGGTCCTCAACTATGGAATATGCCCTAAAATGAGGAGTCCCATGAGAATGTAAAGTTCCATTATAGAAGAAAACTTTAACATTTGGCTATACCCCGAAAAGAAAAAAAATAACTTACACATATCAGTCCAACGTGGAAGATTGTAGTCAAAATACTTGAGAAGGTCATAACTAGCCAACTTATGTCTCACATCTATGTCCCCATGTTGAAATAGGTTTTATGCACCCTATTTAGCAAAGGAGAAGTGACTCATACTAGATATCTTTAAAGATTCCCAGTTGTTTGGTGTGATAACCTGCGAGAGGTTTTAAGGCTTTGTTAGCCTTCAAATTCCTCCTCTTGCAAAGAATAAACCATGGGAAAACTAATCCTAACTAACTATAATGAATACAAAACTAATTTAAGACTAATGTATGCTAACTATAGTTAATGTAACTAATACTATAAGTTAATAATCAATTAAATATGATACATCAAAGACCCGATTAATGATACAAAAGAAATAATGGAAATAAAATAGTCAAGGCTTAGTGTAACTATTAAGAAAACAAGATTGCATATTTCCTTATGCCAACCAATTCTAATGTATATATGTTATTTATAAATTAGAATTAATGCTATGAATTAAAATATTATCCAACAATTTGTTACAGAAAAATATGCTATGGAATTAATTCAGAAAAACTATAGTGAAGGGTGAAAATGTGAAGTCAGGTTACACTTTTTTCCCTTTTTGAGAAAACATATCATTTTTAGAGGTTCTTCAACTTTAGGAAAGCCAAAGAAATTTTTCTGTTTAGAATTTCATTTTACAATAAAAGAAAAGTTGTCAGAAATTTTATTAGCATTCTATTACTTATTTTTTGGAAATTTTTTATTCATGATTGATATGTCAACTTAGCAATTGTTTTACTATGTGTTCTTTAACAATCAAGGGATTCATAACTCATCATGTTTTTTAGCACTAGTGTATTCTTTGTTGACTTAGCATTTAAGAAAAAACAAATGTGTTGTAACAATCTAGACAAACTCTACTTCGGTATTGTTATATTATGAAACCAACTGATGCACATCATAATTACTATAATTTTTTGAGTTCAACCAATGTGAAAGAACTGCATATTTTGAATATGTTTTGTTGAGAATCATGTTACTCAACATATTAGTTATAAACTAAAAATATTAAAACTACCCATTACAAAAAACGAACAAATGTAATGAACCATAAATTTTTCATATTTTTTTATCATGTATTTTGGAAGATAAATGTTTTTTATTTCACTAAATCATAGTGACCTTCAGAATTTTTTTGCACACATTTTTTTAGAAAATTAATTTAAATTAGCAAATCTCTATGAAATTCCATAAAATTTATATCTAATGAAAGTATATTCAACTATGCAAATGCTGATATTGGTTTCGATAGTAAACTCACTTAATTTGATGGAGTTTAAGGATTCCAAAGTTAGAAAAAGGTGACGAGAGATAAGTTGTTGCAGAGTTGTAGGTTAAAACATTTTGGCCTAACTAAAACCACATTCGGAAGAAAAAAATTATCGTCGACACCCGTTAAAAATAACCAGAAAAATAATACGGTTCAATTACTTTAAAATTTAATACGAACTATTTTTAAAACCTTGGCTGAAAATGTGTTGATATTTTCCGTTGGCCACAAAAATGGAACGATGCAACCCTATAGAAAGGTAGAATTGTACCAAGATATAATTGTTTTGAGGTGAAGAAAATTGGGTCTATAACATAGGTTGGTTATGAATAAAGGTAGAAATGGCTTCTATAGAAAGATAAAACTATGTTTTATAGTAGAAATAGAGTTACTTGAAATGTTGAACACCTCGAGTGGATGTTCATCTCTCTTCTTCTTCTTTTTTCTTTTTCTTTTTCAAACTTTATTTCAAAACAAATTGGTTATTAGAAAAATCTTGTTTCAGTGTGCTTCCATAAAAAAAATTCACAATAATTATTTATTTCTACTTTTATCAAATTGGTTATAAACTAAATTACATTCCTTTTCTTGTATCACAAGGTCTAGTAGTGCCTAAAAATAGGCTTTCACTATCAGAATATATTATTTATTCTACAAATAAATAAATAAAATGTATGTTCTACAGACACAGTCACCTCACATACAACCTCAAATTTAAAATTCTTCATCAAATCTCTAATAAACTCTTGATTGAATAGTGTTTTTCTTAGAACCTTAGTTGATTGTAATTACCCTTGAGTGGGTTTTCGTTCTCGTAAATAGTACAAATATAATTAACAAACTCATTATTAAAAACCAATTCCACCTTATAAGGCTAAATCCATTTAGTATGAAATATCCCCTTATATGTCTTAAACCTTGGAGGAAATAATAAAAAGAAGTCCCTTGCTTATAATTTCATGTCTTTGATGAAATTGGAATTCCACTTATCTTTTTTTTTTTTGTAAACTAAAGGTTTGGAGTAAAATTTCCTAATTAATCTCATCTCATTTATTATTTCCATGCAATGCTTTTAATTTTTGGAAAGAATCATACCCACTTGCAAATCAATACTTCATGCTTATATCTCAAACATAATTAGCAATATTGCATGCTTCCCATGTACCACCTCATGAGGAGTGAAGCATGTGAGAAGCCAATTGTATTTGAGCATGTAGTTTGATAAGCCTAGAGGGATTCTAGAAACTTGCTATCCCGATATTGATAGTGGATCTATACAATCTTGGTCAATATGGTCTCTAGAACTATGTTAGTGACTTGAATTTGTAACACCCCCATAACCATTTTTTGAGGATTTTACTATGCATGTTACCATTGTAGCATGATTTTATTGAAATCTTCCTTTTATTTAATTCCATATACATGTGGTATGCATTAATAAATGTGCTCTACCATGTAGCTTTCTCATGCACAAGTGCATAAACTCATAACTATATCATGACTTTCCATGCATATGCAATAGACACAATTATATAATATTTACAACATAATTTCAATTAAACATTTACATTAGCACTTATCTAATTTAGATTCCAAATAGATACAAATAGCCTACCTTCCTATCAGCAATAGACTATGTTACACATTTTCTCTCAATAGTGGCTCACCCCCAAGATGGGATTTTGACTCCATGGTCCAGCAAGTTATCCAAAGCTAGGTACATGTCTAGTACCATAAATAAATGGGGCCAAGGTGGAAAACCAAAATAGCTTGCAACCAATAGGCTCTTATACCATTTTGTAACACCCCCTCACCCATCTACTAGTCATTTTATTTTTCTTATTACCCATGTAACCCAATTTTCTAGAAACTTTATGTTTCTTTAATTACTTGTATGGGTGGTATGCGCTACTAAATCAACTCTACCACGCAATTCTTTAACAAAAATGTTTATAGTGTGTTGTAATTGATGTCAACTACAATGGTATTGATGTCAAAGTAAGGGTTGAGCAAGTTTACATTAGAAGCTCATGTCGATCCAAACCAACATCAAGCAGTAGAGGGTGAGAGTCAAAGGCGTAGTAGCAAGATGGAATGGAATTTAGGGCATGAACCAAAACTTGGCATTTCCATGATGCGACTACGTAAATAAAATTTGGTGTTTTCTACATACATCCCAGGTAGGACAACATATTGATGCATAAGTTATGGCCCAGTACCTGTATGAAAGAGGAAGGTGTATTGTGAAAATAAAACAAAAGGATGAAATATTTATAACTGAAAAAATGAAGTTTTATCGTGAACTTAGTTTTCCTTAATCTAGTCCACTAATATGCAATTAATGATAAATAAATGTGATTAATCCATGGTTAAATATACAAATCCCAATATCAATGGACCAAACCAATATTTTACTCACAACATGCATGGATGCTATAGTATAGCTCTTTACATGATTGATCCAATGATTGAGAAGGCCTTGATCCATTGATTTAGATCCATATTGGTATCACATGTGCACAATGATTAAAGAAAAGGAATGCACCTGATATGGTATCTGGTATGACATGGAATCATTATTATGTAGCTCCACATGAACAACATGTGGTAGATATTATGATGTGGCAACAACAGAGAGTGACAGATGGCATTCATTTTTGGTCAATTTGGATGGCTAACTAGATTATTTGTAGATGACACATGGTAGGTGCATGTCAACACTTAGAAATGTGGCAAGATTTCATTAGTCATAGCATATGACATGATAGGTGACTTGGAAAGTAATGTGTAAATGGTGTGTCACATACTAGAGCATCAGACACTAGTATAATTTTGTATATAAACGAAAAGGTCTATATATGATATGACATGGAGGTAGGCCCACGTGATAGACCCTATTTGGTCCAAGGTGGATTGGTATGGTAGTCCTAGAAGTCTTGATACTTTCATTGGACTATGTTTATAAAAGTTTTCTCATGTATTTTCTTTTGGTAAAAAAGTGGAAAACTAGGGTTTCGAAGCTTAGCTGCAAAAATATAGGGGCTCAACCATTATGGACCATAATGAGCTACTAGAATACCAAGAGGCTTAAATGAGAATATATGAAAGTTGTCCTTATTCATGGGAATTTTTCCATTAGGTGTTGTGAACATGTCCATCAATTATAGTTCTGTCTACTAATACCAGGATACCGTAGTTGATGTATATTAAAGTAGCATGTTTGGGACACAGTCATGACCCATAGTCATGGATGTACATACATATAGCACTCAAGGCCAATTTATTTGAAGGATATATAGTATTTGATATGTGAAGGAAATGGTCACCAACCTCAGTCATGAGGGCTTAAGGAATAATATCTGAGCAATGATCATCACCATACCAAGAAATACAAAGGGGAAAAGGTTATGATATTGAGTGACCGTGGTGTGATTGGCCCATTGTAATAAACTTGGGCATCTTTTAATGAAACTAACGATAAAATGTTGGATAGAAGGGATATAGAGCTATCCAAAAAGGTTGGCACTATTGAAAAGATCAATTGTGTTTCTATAGTGAGAATCATTTGAATGAGGACTAAGGGAGTTAAGGCATCGCTGAGAGAATGAAGGAATATTGAAATAAGTAACCCAATTAACCCACAATACCATGGGTCAATCCCATGGATTAATAGCAATGGTAAAAGAGGAAGTGATCTATAAATAAAAAACCTAATCATTTGAAAAAGTTGTTAAAGTTATGCATATGTGAAGAGAGTAAAGACTTAGGTAGAATAACCAAAAATTTTGAGAATAAGAGATGTAGAAGATCAATAAAAAGGAGAGATAGAGACAAAAATAGAGTTTTGAATAAGGGAAGAGGAGAAATGAAAAATTTCTGGAATAAAACAAAATGATAATGAGTAAAATGCATTAGCATAACTACAAAGTACAAAGCAGAGAAAAGTGTGGAGAGTTGCGAAAATTAGAGATGGAGTTGTGTGTAGAACTAGAGAGTAGAGAGTAGAGTGCAATGTTGAGATGAACAATGAAGAAAAAATTCAAAATTATCATGGATCAAGGAATAAGTGTGTCGTTCAAGTTTGTGGCTATAAAATTAGGAGATAAGTGTCTACTTTAGGTTGGCTACTACAAAATTAGGGAATTGGTGTCTCCTTCTGATTGGAGCTAGTAAATTGATGTAATAGTAGGTCGGTGCCTATAATATTATAATAATATAATAACAATAATAATAATACTTTAATTAATTAATTATAACAATTACAATAATAATTACTCGCATGCGGGTGATCACAACTGCAGTCAATGATAGATTATACCAAGCAGACACCTGGCCTGACGGAAGGCAGGCGGAAGGTCTACAAGGTACGCATCGTAGGAGGTTGCTTCAGGTTCATGGCAGGTGAATTAAATCCTGATCAGTCTCGAAGTGAGTTTGATATCAATGCGAGCATGGCTACTCTGCACACAATCCGGCTCATTAACATGGATCGGCTCTACACCTCTGTTGCACTTAATGACTCTGTTCTTTATGAAGCTAAGCCACTTCAGTTCTCTTGTCTGGTCTTTCCTGTCGGCTTAATCGCCCAGCTCTTGAATCGTCAGGATTTTATCAGCTCTCCCACCATTTTGGGTATACTCTGTCTCAATCGTTCTCTCAGGTCTTTTGCTGCTGATACAATGCCTCGCAGTCAAGGCATCCCGCGTCGTGGAGGTCGGTCAGGGAATAGGGGTCACCCTTCTCAACCTACTCCTCAGCAGGTTGACCCCATTGCCTTAGTCCCTCCCTCATCTCCGCCTTTAGACCAAGATAGGCTTATCCCGAATAACTCTTACCAGACCTCCAGGTTTATATTCCAAAGTCGGCTCAACAGACCTGTGGTGATGGTGAATTTTACCGTTTTTGTCTCAGAGGAGGAAAGCAACCAGCTCAGTTCGACTCCACCCACTTCCTCACCTTCTCAGGATGACAATATTCTTCTTGGGGATATGACTGGGTTGGTGTTTCATGTTGACCGCATGCAGGAGGACACCCGTATCTCGGCTGCGCCTCAGCAGCCTGTCCCAGCTCAGGAAGATGATATTGTATGCGAGCCATCTGAAAGAGCAACTGGCTTTTTACATCTGGTTACTCATTCTGATGGAGCACCAATTTTGGACGAATACGGGCTCGTGACTTGGGTCGCTTCACCAAGCGAGGCAAAGGAGGATCTGCCAGCTTCTCCAAGTCATGCGGATTAATCTCTGCTCCTTTCTGTCGGGTCGCCTTCTGGTTCATATGGTATGCAATTTTGGTCCTGTGTCTTTGATTTTGCGGTTAAATGTTCTTGTCTATTTCATTCTCATGCTTCAGGTAGCAACTTCAGACAACACAGATTTCAATTTTTGTTTTAAAGATAGCCATGCTAGTCGCTACAGTGTTTTTGAGGTCACTGAAGGTTATGTTAATTGTAGTCCTGGTAAATTTTGTCAATATGTCAGGGACCGAAATCAAATCTCTGAGGTCTGTATTGTAAATCTGGTTGACAGTTTAAACTGTAAAGTCCCTGAGTTTTTGGTTGAGGAATGGCCTCCGCCTCCTCTGAGGTCATGACCTCATTGTACATATTTTTTCACCTTTTTTAATAGAATTAGTATTTACACAGAAGAAAAAAAAAACAATTACAATAATAATTATGACAATAACTATTACTATTATCATTAATTATTATTATGAATCGTTATTATTAATTATAATAACAATTATTAAATAATAAGTATTAAATAATAATTACTAAATATTAATTAGTTTTTAATATTTAGTAAATAATAGTTAATAATTAGTATTTAATTATAACATTTACAATAATAATTATGATAATAACTATTACTATTACCATTAATTATTATTATGAATCGTTATTATTAATTAAGATCTATTAATAATTCATTTAACTAACTATAAATTAATATAGATTAAAAAAAATTTAAGAACAATACAAATTATCTAATCATTGATATTTAATCCATAATTATAATGATTATAATAATTAATTATAATAATAATTATGATTACTATTATTAAACACTTATTATTTATAAATAACTAAGATCTATCAATTAACTAAACTATTAATAAAAATTAAACATTTGGTAGTAAAAATTTATAATAATGATTACTATTTTAAAATTATTAATATTAATTATTAAGATTATTATTATTAATCAATATTAAAGTTTAGTTATATTAAGATTAAGGATTAGTATTAGAGTAATATTAAGGATTAAGTATTTTTATTTAATATTAATAATTGGATTTAATATTAATAAATTAACTCTTCAATAATGATTCAAAATTACAATAAAAACTTAAAAAAGATAATAAATAAATATTATTAATCAAGCTGACCTTCATCTCATCCTTAAATCAACTCTCCTCATAACTATTTAAATCTCTCAGTTTAGCTATTCTACTATCAACATTCAAGAAGTCCTGATGATGGATCCATGTTGGGATTTGAAACGTTGACGAAAAATGGTTTTTACTGTGGGTTCTCTAGTAACTAAGTCAAAAATATTCTTAGACATAATATCTATGGTTTTCTCCCTTTATGGGTTTCCACATATATATGGTGCTCTCATTTGTTTCTATTTTGACTAATGTTTAAAATTTTTAAGTTGTTTCAATTGTTAATATTTTCCATTATATTGGTTCACCCCCCTCTAAGTATAATCATAATCTAACAATTGGTATTAAAGCTTCGTTCCTTCAAAGAAAATGTAACCACTGGAAGGTAGATCAGAAGGGATCATGGCCAGTCAAAATGGTTCTTCCTCATGGGAAGATCCCTTATTTGGTGGCAAAAAATATGCCTTATGGAAGGTAAGCATGAGTACCTATATTATGTCTTTAGACACTGACTTTTTGTTATCTCTTGAGAATGGTTATCAGGTTTGAATAACTCATCTAATTGATCTAGATGGTAAAGAGGAATAATCAAACAATGCAAAATCAAATAATGTCATCTTGAGTGGTTTAATAGACACAAAGTTTGTCAAGATGATGCACTAAAAATCTATAAAGAAGATTTGGAATGAGATCTAGAGTAGCTATGAAAGAGATGAGAATGTGAAAAGAGAGAAAAATCAAACTTACAAAGGATAATTTAAAATTTGAAGATGGATGAAGATGAAATTGTTGCAACCTTATTTATTCATTTAGATGAGATTAATAAGAAGAAGAAGAGTTGATGAACCATTTAAAAAATTAACAATTGTACACAAATTATTGAGATCTATTCCCTCAAAATTCGATCTAAAAGTACCAACCATTTAAGAGATGGATGACCTTCAAAAACTAAGTATGGATTCTCTACATGGATTCTAAAATGATAACTAAAGATGGAGAAGTCAAGTTCATAAAAGGAAGCATTCAAAGAAGAAAATGAGACAAACACTCCAATGACCCATGAAGTTTGTAGCTATGAATCATATGAGGAAGAAGGTCAATTTTTGAGAAAAATAAAAGCAAGGACTAGAAAATTAAAAGGTAGGATTCAATTGAAATGCTTTGAGTGTGGTAGAATATGACATTATGCATATAATTTTCCCCTAGCTAAATTAAATGATGGTGATAATAAATAATTTCATAATGATAAATTGATATCTCAAAAACACAAAATGAAATGGCATATCAAAAGGAAGAGTTATTGTTCCAATGAGAACGGTTACACTCCTATATAAGTGTTGAATGTTTGACTAATGATGAAATTGGAGAAGCCATATTCTCAGCTATGAATGATCAAAGATAAACCCCATATTTTGAAGAAGAGGCTAAAGGGGAGGTAGCTATTGAAGGATAAATTATAAATGCCTTGGAAGAATTAAAAGTTGCAAGGAAAAGGTGAAACAATTGAAAGAACAATTGCAGAAGTATGTGATTGAAGGTTGTGATGGAATATTGATCACTCTTCTCAAAATTGAACTAGAAGAGACTTAAAGAACAAAATAAATATTGACAAATTATCTAAAAGAAAAGGAAACACGTTGTGAAAAGGTAGAAACTAAGTTGCTTCCTTGAGAAGGGAACTAGAGAAAGTGATTTCTTATCTGAACCTAAGTTTAAAGTTTGTAGAAGGAACTAAAACATTAGATCATATTCTCAGTAGCCAGATGCCACCTTTAATCAAGACAAGTCTTGGTTATAAGAAAAGTTATGGAAATCCCAAGGAGTATTCAAGCTAAAAGACATAGAAAATAATGTGAAGGGAGCTTGAGAACTTTATTAATGCACTCAAGAATAAAGCTACAATTCAACAAAACCATGATCCTATTAGAAACTTTAGAAAGAGAGTGAAGGAGTAGTAGAGATACAAATTTTACTTCAATAAAAATTGGCTTAGAATACCTCCTTCCTCAAAGATATTCCTCTCCTCTAGGTACCAAAGTATTTTCTTGGTTATTTCTATGCATGTAATATTTTTTGTCATAAGGAAATAAATTATAGAACTGATAATATGAGAAATATGAGTAAAGAATCACATGAGAATTCAAGTGATAACTATAAATCCTAGAATTTTGAAAGAAATTTCACTTGGAAACCCTAACTCAATTAATATTCTATTACATCAAGTTGAATCCTTTAATTGTTGTAATTATGTGCACAAAGAACAAGAATTTTAAGAAAAGCTTATGGAAGCCCCTCAATAAATACATTGAAGAAGGCATACTCAAGTATAATGAACAAAAACCAAATGATTGGATGATGCAGGGGCATCTAACCTCGTCAATTGTTTATTAGAGGAGTTAGTTTACAAAGTTAGGATCTAATTAATTAATGTATTTTTCTAATATTTTTAAGAGAGAATGATGATTATTATAAATAGGAGAAGATTCCAAAGTATTGGGAAGGTTTTAGAAGATTATGGATTACTTAGCTATTATCTAAGGGTAAGGGATAGGATGAGAGATTTTACGGTTTATGAGAAATATTTTGGAAGTTTGTTGAGGCTCTAGAACTTATTTTGGTTCAGATCCATTTGTATAAATTGAGGTATTTTGGTTCACATCCATTTGTATAAATTGAGGTGAGCCTATAAACCATGTAATATGTAAAAGTGTGTGAGTAAGTGTGAGAAATGAAAGGCCAACCATTAGACCTATAGTTTTATGGTAAATATTTTATGCTTTAATGAATTATTTATGAATTGATGAGTATAGCTACTGTTACTTTCAGTATTGTTTTTGTGTATTTTACTGTATGGTTATTTGTACCTGCCTGCGTAAAATTTTTGGTATAAGAGCCCAACATCATGGGTAGTTTCCTCAGCTTGCCTATAAGCATCCATATTTTGTGTAACATACTTGTAAGGATATCTGAGTATCTCTCGAGCATTGTGATCCGTGGAGCTATCAGAGGTAGTTATTAAGTTTCTGGCGTGGACCGAGTTGTGAAGGAATTTCCTTGATCATTAGCAGCATGGAGATCTACAAAACTATGGCAACGGGAGGCCTGTGCAGTATATGTTGAGGAACAAAACCAATCAATTATGCGTGGAATTCTTTGTGTGAGAAGGATCCAAAGAAAAAATTTGATTATGTGGACCGACGAAGCTGTGGCATATTTTCTGCATGCAAAAGCTGAAGAACGGATCTGTATATAGGGTTGTGTGTAGCATTAATTTGGAGAAGTGATCTGCGCGACCTGCCTATGCCATTGACAAGTGCTGCCCGAGTTACGTTGCTGAAAAGCTGAATCTGTCGGATACTTCTCTGTAAGTTGCGTGCTATTGAAAAGAGTCGATTGGTGTGAGAGTCACGAGTGGAAAAGAGCTGAGCTCATCTGAGCTATTGTGTTACACTTGATGCCTTAAAGGAACGAGTTGAACGCTGGTCACTGAACGTTGTATATAATCGTGGAACTATTATGAAGCTTGCATATTGGAGGGTTTCGTGCATTGATTTCACTCTTTGGTTGAGTTCACAATTAGAGAGCTTTGAACAACGTAGATAACATTCAATTGAAGGTGAACTAATTTTTACCTTGGTACGTTGGAACATTAAGTGAGAATATATATGTAAAGGGTTAAATGAAATGCTCAGGATATAATGCTCAGGGAGAGAATAAGTAGATGAGAGTAGTGCATTGCTTTTGTTTATTTATTATTATGGTGGTATTTCATATTTAAAATTATAATTCCATATCGCATAGGTGGATTATAAAGGAAGGAGTTTTGTAATTTTATAATATTTTATTATTAATTCCAAGTAGGACGTATAAGGGTAAATATATGTCATAAAAATAATGTTGAGAGTTATGAGAGACGAGATTTATATGGGAGTTTGTAAATGAGTTATTTTGTAGGTTGAGTCAAATAAATTAAAAAAGTCAAGGAAAGTTCTGAGATTTTTGTAATAAGTGAAATTTGATTCAAATTCAAATTTGAATTATTGTACAAAAGGGGGCAGGGGGCATTTTTCTTTGTATCTGAGACCTAAGTTCCATGCATAATTGATGTAAAAATCTAGAGTCAAAAGGAAATTTAGAGTCAAGTCAAAAGTGTTATTTTTTGTAGTGGGTGCATGATTAGCGGACCCTGAGACCCAAAGTCTAGTCATTGTAAAGATAATTTGAAGAGATATTGCAGTTGTTATTTTCAGCAAAAAGGAGAAATAAGTGCTCAAGAGTAAGCTTCAAGAGAAGTGAACCATTGACCAAGTTAAGAGGAGATAACTTGCTAAAGTGATTCAATTGCAGGTTACAGTGAACAAGGTGAAGTTCATGAAAGGAGAAGAAAATGAAGATGCAGATTCTAGAGAAAGGCCACGATGATGCCATAGCAATTGGCATTGGTGATGAAGAGAAAGAGATTGTTGAATTAAAGGTACAACTCGACATATTAATGGAGTTATTACAAAGACAGAGACATGGATTGGTAATAAAGGAAACATTTAAAAGGCCAATTAAACATTTGATAGAAACAAGGCTGAAGCACAAAATGAAATTTTTAAAAGCAGAGAAACTCCAGACAAATGAATATATTTGTGAACCAGAGAAAGGACCATTGCTCGGAGACGATGATGATGATGTGAAAGTGGGATAGTCATTGAAGATTATTGTGCATATTGAAAAGAGGCAATAACAACCCGAGGATGATGAATATATGGATATGGACACCAATAAGCAAATTGAAGAAGATGAGAAAAAGTCAATGGATAGCTTCAAGGATTATATGCTACATAAGGAAGGGATGTAGAAAACCATAAGAGAGACCTCCAGGTCTCATGATTTTGAAACTAATACTTATTTTATGTTTGCAGGTAGTGGAGAATTGCAAGAAACCGAGAGTAAGCTGGAAATTAAGAAAGATCACGAACCATTGAAGGAACCTATGCAAGTCTAGAAAGTCATAGATATGGAGGTTGTTGCTGCAAAAATGGATTTTTTAAAGGATTGGTTCGACCACCCAAAGAAAAATCATGAACCAATTGAAATGGTGATGGAATACAACAATTTCATAGAGGATGAGGACAAGGTTTCAATAAAGAAAATGCAATAGAAAAGTGGCAGTAATGGAGATGACATCCAAGGGAAGGGGCAGAGAATGATAGAAGATGAGTGGTATCCTAGTAATTTCATGGAGGACAATAGTCATTTTCAACAAAGAATTGGTGATTTTTACCAACAAAAATACAAGTTGGACATGGCAATTGAAGAAATTAGAAGATTGATGGTTAAAGTGTCACAAAAGAGACATATTGTAGGAAGGAAAGAAGATGGCAGAAGCTTGTTGATGAAAACAAAATAAGCATATATCAGCAAGGAGAAGGGAGAATTGCAACATAAAGTTTGGAATCCTGGAAGACAGAAAAAGACAACAACAAAATGGCAACAATATGAAAAAACAATTAATCAATGTCAAACTAATGTGTGGCATCGAGGAGGATATATAATCAGTTATGAAGACATATGGTTCAGAGACCATGAATTCATTTTACCTGGGGAGTTTGATGTAGGTACATCTAACTTGGGTCAATTGTTTATTAGAGGATTTATTTTACAAAGTTATGGTTTAATTAACTAATGTATTTTTCTAATAGTTTTAAGAGAGAATGATGATTATTGTAAATATGAGAAGATTCAAGAGTATTATGGAAGGTTTGAGAAGATTATGGATTAGTTAGCTCTTATCTAGGGAGAAGGGATAGGATGACAGATTTTGAGGATTATGAGATATATTTTGGAATTTTGTTGATGCTCTAGAACCTATTTTGGTTCAGATTCGTTTGTATAAATTGCGGTGAGCCTATGAGGCATGTAATATGCAGAAGTGTGTGAGTAAGTGTGAGAAATGAGAGGCCAATCATTGGGCCTATAGTTCTCATGTAAATATCTTATGTTTTAATTAATTATTTCTGGATTTATGTATATACCTATTGTTTCTTTCATTATTTTTTTGTGGGTTTGACCATATGGTTATTTGTACCTGCATGATTGGAAAAAAAGCTAGAGAAGCAAGAAGAATGTGGTACTTCACTATATGCTCACAACCAAGAAAGAATGGTATCTTTATAGTGGATGACCAAGGCACATGATATAATATCAAATTAACTTTCTCAATTTAAAAGAGGAATGTTGAGGAAAAATAATAATTAGAAACAATGCATCATTAACAAGAGGCTAGAAGAGGAATAATCAAAATTGGCAATGGAAAATCTAGAGCTAAGAATGTATTATATGTTAAATTTCTAAAACATAATCTCCTAAGTGTTAATAAAATGTGTGATCAAGGATATTATCCCACATTTCATTCTAAAGGGTGCGACATAAGAAAAGAAAAAACAGGAAAAATAGTAGCAAGGGAAAATAAGACTTCCATAAATGTGTATATTCTTGATGGAGAAAAATAAGAAGAGTGTTATGTAGGAAAAACACATGAGAGTTGGAAATTACATAAGAGCCTTGGTCAAATCATTTTTTAAAATCCAGTGAAAATAAGAAAAGCATAGGTTATAAGAACAAAGCCAAAATTGTCAAAACCAAATAACATCATTTATAAGCCATGGAAATACCTAAAGAATACTAGGGTTTTCCTTAAAACAAGAGAGTACTCCACATCCACAACACTGCAAATTATTCATATAGATCTCTATAGACCATGAGGGATTCAAAGGGGGAGAAATACCATACCTCATGCCTTCATATCAAGAGATATCGGTTAAGGAAAAAATGACATAATATATTGAGAATATAATAGGGGGTAAAGGGTTTTTATATTGGCAAGTATAAAAAATGGAGCTCAAAGTTAATGAAGAAATATAAAGTGGCTATAAAAAATGTTAATGAGAAAATGGATACCTACAATATCTAGTGAAAGTAGGGGTTTTTTAAATCGGGAATGTGTATTGGATTTGTATTGGTAGGGATTAAAAAAATGTGATTTTTAGAGATCTTTTCCAATATGTGGTCAAATTAAGGGTAGTTTTTAGTATGCCATGAACACACCTAATATGTCAGAGGTTTATTGAGTGAAGAATTCATTCTATAGACCAACCAAGACACAAATCTAGAATTTTGGGGATATCTCATGTTGTTCATTAATGAGTACACAAGAATGACATGGATCACATTGTTTAGAGAAAAATATGAGGCATTTAAGTGTTTTAAGACCCTCAGGGCTCTTGTTGAAAATGAGATTAGTCTAAAAATCAAATGTTTGAGACCATAAAACAAGAGGTGAGTTTACCTATAATGATTTTAATACATTTTGTGAAAATCTTGTGATTAGAAGATAGTTAATTGTTGTTAGGATACCTCAGCAAAGTGGAGTTAATAAAACAAAGAATAAAAGTGTGCAAGAAATGGAAAGAAAAATGCTCAATGAAGCTAATTTTCCTAATAAATTTTGGGGAGAAGTAGTCTATATAGTTGTATATGTTTGGAATAGGGCACAAAATAGAGTAAGCAACACAAAGAGATCTTATAAATTATGGAAGGGAAAACCAACTACAATCAAACACTCTATGGTATTTGGAATAAAATTCTATATAAATATAAAATAATAACATTTTTGAAATTTTATTCCAAAAAAAGGAATTTTCTTCAATGTGTATACAAAAGAAAGGGATACAAATGATACAACAAAAAACAACGTAAGGTATATGAAAAGATTGATGTAAAATTAGATGAATCTTTTGCTTAAACTTAACCACAACCAATTGAACACTCAAAAGATGAGGAAGAAAAGGATTATGGAGAGAAACTAGAAGAAAAAGAGTAAGAACCATTACATCTAAAAATTCTATCAAAATATGTCTAAAAGCAGCATCAAGATAGTCAAATACTTGGAAATAAACAATCAGGAGTTCAAACTAGAAGAAAATTCATAGAAACATTAATTTGTGTAAATTTTACCTTTCCATCACCATTGAAACATCAAAATTTTACATAATCTATTTAAGATGAACATTTCATTAAGGTTGTGAATGAAGAACTAGGCCAAATCAAAAGGAATATGACATGGGAATATTTTTCAAGACCCAAAGCCAAGAATATGATTGCAACTAGGTGGGTCTTCATTAATAAGTTAAATCAAGTTTGACATGTATTAAAAAATAATTCCAAACTGTGAAAAGGGTATGCACAAGTAGAAGGAATTGGGTTTGAAGAAACGTTTACACCATTTTCTAGACTTTAATCCATAAGAATGTTCTTAGCCTTAAATGCTACAAAATATTTTAATTTTATTTTATGGATATCAAATCACCATTCCTAAATGTAGAGTTATATGAAGAAGTATACATTGGGCATATAGAAGTATTTCAACTATTAGAATACAAGGAAAATGTGTGCAAACTAAAAAAATCTCTCTATGGATTTAAATACGAACCTAGGGTCTAGTACTCAAGAGTGGAAAAATATATACAACAATAAGGTTTTAAGAGCGGGACAACATATAACAATATTTATTTCAAAGCTAAAAATTATATTTTGTTAATCATTGTTGTTATCTTGATGAAATAATGTTTGAGAGTGATGTTAATTTCATGTGAATTTTGTTTCACCCAATATGCAAAAAGAATTTGAAATTTCCATGCTTCAAAAACTTTCATTCTTACTTGGATTGTAGGTTCAAAAAATAGAGAAAGGGATTCTTAACATGCAAACTAAATATATCAATGAATTATTAAAGAAATTTGGTATATCTCATCCCATGTATAGGTATATCAATGGCAGTCTTCTTTATCTCACAACCTCTAGACTAGACAACATGCAAGTTGTAGGTATAACAGGAAGATGTTAGGAAAACCAAAAGGAAAACCATATGCAAGAGGTCAAGAGGATTTTTAGTAATTTGTATGGAATTTGGTTTATAGTACCCAAAAGATACAAAATTAATAGTGCAAGGTTATACTTATGCTCATTGGGTAGGCAATATTGATGAAAAGAAAATCACCAGTGGTGGAGCCTTCCTCTTAGAATGTTGTCATGTCTCTTAGCTAAGTAGGAAACATACCTCTATCTTTTTATCAATTACTAAAGTAGAATATATTCCATCTTCCTCATGTTGTACCCAAATTCTATTGATAATGAAAGATATCAAGGATATTCAGGTAGATTATACTCAACCTATATCTATTTTCTCTAATACAATTAATGCAATTAATATATCTAAAAATTTAGTGATGCATTAAAAAACAAAGAAAATTATTGTTGAATATCAGTTTTCATAGAACAAGTAGCGGATTAGATAGTTACATTGGAATATGTACTTACTAAGGAGAAAATTGTAGACATATTGACTAAACATCTTCCGAGAGATCCATTTGAATATCTTAGGTATAGGTTGGGAGTCATGTCTCTCCCATATCATTAGTATTATAAGTATGGAATATGGAAAAACAATTCATGGACATGAAGATTTTAGAAAATGGGATGTAGTAGAAGCATGATGAAATGAAAAGAGTTCCATAACTCACATCATTGGTCTCATAATATACATTGGTTTAGGGGGGAGTCACTCTGAAAGAGAAGCATATGCCTAGGGGTAGCAGTATTGAAACAAAGGAGAAACCTATTACAAATAGATTTTCCCCTTGTCCATTAACATGAAAGAGAGGTAAAGAAGTATACATAATACGTTTCAGAAGGAGAAATAACAAGACAAAAGAAGAGTACGAGGGGCTATCAACAATGGAACATAAATGATTGGATTATGGTTGGCAGTGTTATCATCAATGCTAAAAGGGGATATTGTTGGTAGTGTATGTTGTCATTGGTGTGAACTTCAATGTCATTAATATTAAAGGAAGTGTTGAGAAAGACTGCAATGGAAACTTAGTTGGAACCAAACCAAGATAAAATAGAAGAGAGTGACATTTAAGGGCATAACAGGAATACAGAATGGAATTCAAGGCATGAACAAAACTTTGGCATTTCCTTGATCCACCCACAAAAAAAAAACTTTTCCATTTCCTTGATGCACCCACAAAAAAAAAACTTTGGCATTTCCATGGTACACCCACAAACAAAAATCGTTTTTTCTCTACACATCCTATGTGGGACAGGGTACTAGTGTATATGTCATGGCAGAATATCAATATGAAATAGGAAGGCACAACATAGAATTAAATAAAAAAATGTTGAATTTTTTGTAACTGAAAATTGATGTTTTACTCCAAACTTGTCCCTCCTTAATCTACACCAATAATCTATAATTAATGATAAGAAAATGTGATTAAGACATGGTTAAGCACACCAGGCCCAATATAACTGGCCTTGATCAATATCTAGCTCAAAAAATTCACAAAGATTATAGTACATACGATCATGTGCATGATGGATCCAATGGATAAGAATTCCTTGATCCAATCGTCTACATCTATATCAGCTTCACACATTCACAATGGTTAATGTAATGAATGAACCTGATATGGTATTTGGTATTATGTGGAAATGTTATGATCTAGCTACATTTGGATAACAAGTGGTCGATTCGATGACATGGTAGCAATGATGAGTAATAGGTGGCACTCAATTTTGGTTGATTGGATGATTGGCAGGTGACACATGGGAGGTACATATCAACACTTAGACATGTGGCAGGCTATGATTGGTTAGAGTAGATGCCATGGAAAGTGAATTTCTAGGTGACATGCATATGGTAGGGCCCATACTAGAGCACCCGACTCTAGATTTCAATTTTTTATATAAACGCCAAGGGAAAACCAAGTACTACATGAAAAAAGTAATGTGGTATATGGCATGGAGGTAGGACAACATGGCATACCCGAATTGGTCCATAGTGGAATTATGTGGTAGTCCTAGAGGCCTTAGGAATTATTTTGGAATGTTGTTTGGTGAATTTTTGTCATGTATTCTATTTTGGGAGAAAAGGTGGAAAAATAGGGTTCTAAAATTTAGTCACAAAAACCAAGGGATGAACCCTTATGTACCCATACCAGCCTACCAGAGTATCATGAGGTTGAAATTAGCATGTGTTGGAATGGTCTAGTATGCAACAGTTCATTACAATGGGAAAGCTACCCTTAGGTGTAGTGAACATATCTGTAAATTAAAAAAATTCCTGCCATTGCCAAGAGGTTGCGAAAGCAGTATTAGAGTGGTGTGTTTGGGACATGGTCAGTATCCATGATCACATATATGAATTCATATAAAACTTGAGGAATAGGGATTCGAATGATATATGGTATTCAATATTTGAAGGAAACAATCATAAACTTCAATCATGAGGGATTAAGGAATATTCTCTAATGGCTAATCATCGCTATGTTGGGAAATGCAAAGGGAAAAATGTTTCAGTATAGAGTGTACCCAATATGACGGGCCTATTCTCATGAACATGGGAATATGTGAACAACATGAATGATAAAATATTATATGGAAATGATCTAGAGATGTCAACAAAGGTTCAAACCATTGTAAATAAAAATTATGTTTTTTTATTAAAAATTCTATGAATGAGGACTGGGGGAGTGAAGGAATTGCTAAGAGCATGTTGCACATTGAACTGAGTGACCTAGTCAACCTACAATACCATGGGTCAATACCATGGATCAATACCCATGGTAAAAGAGGTAGTTATATGTAAATGAAAACTAATCAATTGAAAAAAATGTTGAAATTATGCATATGTGAAGAGAGTACATACTGAAGTAGAAGAACCAAAAATATTTATACTCAGGGAGAAGACTGAAAAATAGTGATACTAAGAGAGATTTAGTAGACTAAGAAAATGGAGAGAAAAAAACCACAATTAAGTGACAAATAAGGGAAGAACTGGAGAACTGGAGAGAAAAGACAAAAGTGCAGAGTTGAGAGGAACAAAGCTGAAAAAAACTCATAATCATTATAAATCAGCAGGTATGCATATCATTCAGGTTCGTTCTTCTAAAATCTAGAGATAGGTGTCTCTTTCATATTGGTACCAATAAAATCATGGGATTTGTGTCTCATTCTGTTTGGTGCCAATAAATTCATGTAATAGTAGGTTGGCTCCTATGAGAATATCCCTACATATAAGATTTTTGGTTTTCTTCCTTTAAGGTTTTCCACCTATATATGGTGATCTCATGTGTTTCTCATATGATTAATATTTAAAAGGTCTAAGTTATTTTGATTGTTAAAATTGGCATTTATATTGATTCACCCCACACCACCCCCCTCATAATACAATATAAAAATTCTATAAACACACTACTATATGATGATTTTCCATGCACATGGAATAAACACAATTATACAATTATTTATAGAAGAATTTTTATTAAACATTTTAATTTAAAGTTATCTAATTTACAGATTCATATTAGCTATATATGTCAGAAGTTACCCCCATCCATAGACCACATTCCTCATTTTATCTCAATAGTAGATCACCTCTAGTCTAGGGTTTCAACTCCATGGGGAACAAATTACCAAAAACTAGGTACATTTCAAATACCTTAAATAAACACACCCCAATGACCTCCAACTGGCATGGTCACATCCCCCATCATTTGCACCCCCTTCTCTACACTTAAAGTGAACTTGAAGTCCCTTAAGGTATGTTACTACCTCCAAGGTTTTAAAATCATATGACTAAGTATTTCCAGGAGTCCTATGTCTCTAGGAGTTCTTAATTTCCTCATGAGTCTCTAGGTACCCTCTAGACCCTCACACAGGGGAACCTATCCTATCTATCATAGGGTCATCCCTTGTTTTCCATTAAGGAGTCCACTCCCCTTTTCCCTATTCAGATGTTGTAGAATGTGTGTTCCATACTACCAACATCCTTACTTGTATGTGTATGCCATTCCTTTAACACATGACACCATCTAAAGTCACTTGATTGAGTTTAGCAGGAAAAACATTAGGGGCTAATATTCACAGTTGGGCTAATTTTCAATGTTTTTTCAAAAAAAAAAATGATTCACCAATTTCGATTTTTTCTAGAAACTATTCACCAAAATTTTATAATATAAAATCAATATTCTTTAAAAAATTCCATAAATTTATATACACTATATAAAACCATTAGAAATTTGAATAGTTTTATAAAAATATTACGAAGAATTTCACAATTTGCATATTATCAACTAATAAGATTCACCAAGATTTCTAAACTTTAAGATAAATTTTCATCCTTAGAATTTTTTGTAGATTTTAGTTAAAATCATATAGAGTTTAATAATTATTAAGTCATATAGATCCTTTTTTTAACAAACATGATGTCTTGACTCCCATAATACATTTTCGTTTGACTTAATTTGTAGTAGTAATACATTTTATTAACATACACAAAACTTGATCTCTATTTTAAGCATGAAAACATACGCACATAAGCACGACAACCCCAAAACATATAAACATACATGGATATGGGAACGCCAACCCTAAAAGTAATCCTCAACTCATAAACCTAATTAACATGCAGTAGCTCACCAAACTATATTTTTGCATGTACATGTTATTTACAATCTAAGAATCGAATTAGGGTGTTACACAACTTATCCATATCCACTGAGATACAAATAATACATATAAAAGTCTTATGCCAAATTTAATATTATTGATTGATGGGAGAAATGAACATGAATATTAACTAAATACCTATATCCATAAATAAATAAACAAACAATGAAAAAAATCATAAAAGTCCAAATCAAACAAATATATATCCATGGGAAAAAAATAACCACAACTTTCTTACTTTCTTTTAAAAGAGCGTTGACCTAAACCAACACGGTGATATAATCAATACATATCAAAATAAACATAGTCATGTGTAGGATAAATATCCCAATATATTATAAACCCTTTTTTTCAAATAATTGTACAAGAATATAAATATAAGGTTAATATAACATTTCACTTAATTGAGGTCTTTCTTCACATACGGATAAATGATATACCAATAATACCCTAACTACAATATTCGTTTGAAAATCCCCACATCTAAATTTTTCCAACAGAAATCATCATTTCATATATTTCATTTCGGTATCACAAAGTGGCATCACATGATTCATGACTATTTTGGGAGTGTTGGTCTTGGGCCATGAGCACACTACATGCCATGTGCAATTCATTCAGCCTTTCTGTTAATTTACTAACTAAATCATCAATTTCTAAATAATCAATTAAAACGTGAAGAGGGAATGTATAATAATATTTTTATATTAGAGAATATATTATAATAATAATAATTCTACATTTTAATATATAAAATATGGAATGGTAGAATACATAATTATCATATATATTTATTATTGCAAAAAATCAAAAACTAGAGAAGAGTGCGATCTTTGTATTGGAACATTATCTACGGAACATATGTTTATAATTTAAATTTAAATATGCGTAGTTCAAAATTTTAATTAGATACCTTCAACTTTCTCTCATTTGTTTTTAACTTTTTAATATTGATATTGTATTTATTTAATTAAAAATAAGAAAAACGAGAACTAAGGATGTTTTATATGTTAAATGTCTAAAACATAATCTACTAAATATAATCTACTAAATGTCAATAAAATGTATGATCCAGGATATTATCCCACATTTCACCCTAAAGGATGCGACATAAGAAAAGAACACACACGAAAAATAGTAGCAAGGGAAAACAAGACTTCCATAAATGTGTATATTCTTGATGGAGAAAAAGAAGAAGAGTGTTATGTAGGTAAAAATATGAGGGTTGGAAATGACCTAAGAGCCTTCGTCACATCATCTTTAAAAATCTAGTGAAAATAAGAAAAGCATAGGTTATATGGGATATGGCAAAATTGTCAAAACCAAATAACATCATTTATAAGCCATGGAAATATGGAAATAATACTAGGGTTTTTTTTAAAACAAGAGAGTACTCCACATCTACGATATTACAAATTATTCATACACATCTTTATAGAATACAAGTGTTTCACTGAAGGAGAAATATCATACTGTGTGTCTTCATATTTGGGGATATATGTTGAGGAAAAAATGTCATAATATATTAAGCATATAATAGGGGTAAAGGGTTTTTATATTAGCAAGAATAAAAAATGGAGCTCAAAGTTAATGAAAAAATATAAACGGGTTATAAAAAATGTTAATGAGAAAATGGATACCTACAATATCTAGTAAAAGTAGGGGTCTTTTAAATTAGGAAGGTGTATTGGGTTCGTATTGGTAGGGGGTTAAAAAATGTGATTTTAGAGGTTATTTCCAATAGGTGGTCAAATTAAGGGTATTTTTTAGTATGTCATGAATGCATCTAATATGTTAGAGGTTCATTGAGTGAAGCCTTTGTGCTATAGACCAAGCAAGGCACAAATTTAGAATTTGAGAGATGTCTCACGTTGTTCATTAATGAGTATACAAAAATGAGACGGGTCACATTATTTAGAGAAACATATGAGGCATTTGAGAGTTTTAGACCCTTAGGGCTCTTGTTGAAAATGACATTTTTCTAAAAATAAAATGTTTGAGACCATACAAAAGAGGTGAGTTCACCTATAATGAGTTTAATACATTTTGTGAAAATCTTGTGATTAGATGATAGTTAATTGTTCTTAGGATACCTCAGCAAAGTGGAGCTAACAAAATAAATAATAAAAGAGTGCAAGAAATGGAAAGAAAAATGCTCAATGAAGCTAATTTTCCTGATAAATTTTGGGGAGAAGTAGTCTGTATAGTTGTATATGTTTAGAATAGGTCACAAACTAGAGTAAAGAACACAAAGACACCTTATGAATTATGGAAGGGAAAGCCAAATACAATCAAACACTTTAAGGTATTTGGAAGCAAATGCTATATAAAGATAAAATAAGAACATTTGTGAAAATTTAATTCCAGAAATTATGCATGCAAAAGAAAGGGCTACAAATGCTACAACAAAAAACAACATAAAGTAAAGAAAAAACCATTTTTCTTCAATTTGCATGCCAAATAAAGGGCTACAAATTCTACAACAAAAAAAAACATAAGGTATAGGAAAACATTGATGTGAAATTAGATGAATCCTTTCCTTAAACTCAACCACAAGAAATTGAACACACAAGATGAAGAAGAAAAGCATTATGAAGAGAACGTGGAGGAAAAAGAGAAAGAATCATTACATCTAAAAACTCAATTGAGATATGTCCAAAAACACCATCAAGAGAGTCAAATACTTGGAAATAAACTATTGGGAGTTCAAAATAGAAGAAAATTTATATAAACATTAAGTCATGCAAATTTTTCCTTTCCGTCAACATTGAAACCTCAAAATTTTACACAAGTTATTCAAGATGAACATTTTGTTAAGGTTGTGAATGAAGAACTAGACCAAATCAAAAGGAATAGGACATAGGATTTTTTTCAAGACACAAAGCCAGGAATATGATTGGAACTAGTTGGCTCTTCAACAATAAGTTAAATGAAGTTTGTCAGGTATTAAAAAACAATGCCAAACTAGTATGAAAAGGGTATGCACAAGTAGAAGGAATTGGGTTTGAAGAAACCTTTACACCATTTTCTAGACTTGAATCCATAAGAATGTTCTTAGCTTTAAATGCTACAAAATATTTAAATTTTATTGGATGGATATGAGACAAAAATTCCTAAATGTAGACTTATATGAAGAAGTATACATTGGGCATCTATAAGGATTTCAACTATTAGAATACAAAGAAAATGTGTGAAAATTAAAAAAAATCTCTCTATGGATTTAAATACAAGCCTAGGGTCTAGTGCTCAAGGATACAAAAATATATACAACAATAAGGTTTTAAGAGAGGGACAACATACAACAATATTTATATCAAAGATAAGAATGTAAATTTATTTATCATTGTTGTTATCTTGATGAAATAATATTTGAGAGTGATGTTAATTTCATGTGAAAAAGCTTTTCACCAAATATGCAAAAAGAATTTGAAATTTCCATTCTTGGAAAGCTTTCATTCTTCATTGGATTTCATGTTCAACAAATAGAGAAAGGGATTCTTAATAGTCAAACTAAATATATGAATGAAATATTAAATAAATTTGGTATATCTCATCCCATGTATAGGTATATCATTGGAAATCTTCTTTATCTCAAAAACTCTAGACTAAACAACATGCAAGTTGTAGGTATAATAGGAAGATGTTAGGAAAACCAAAAGGCAAATCATATGTAAGAATTGAAAATGACTCTCAAAAATTTGTATGGACTTTGGTTTATGCTGCCCCAAAGATACAAATTAATAGTGCAATCTTATACTTATGCTCATTGGGTAGGCAATATTGATGAAAGGAAAATCATGAGTGGTGGAGCCTTCCTCTTAGAATGTTGTCATGTCTCCTACATAAGAAAGGAACACACCTCTATCTTTTTATCAATTACTAAAGTAGAATATATTCCATCTTCCTCATGTTGTACCCAAATTCTATTGATAATGAAAAATGTCAAGGATATTCAGGTAGATTATGCTCAACCTATATCTATTTTCTATAATAACAGTAGTGCAATTAATATATCTAAAAATCCATTGATGCACTAAAAAACAAAGAACATTATTCGTAAATATCACTTTTCAAAAAACAAGTAATGGATTAGATAGTTAAGCTACAATATGTACTTACTAAGGAGCAAATTGTAGACATATTTACTAAACCTCTTCCAAGAGAGACAAATGAATATCTTATGCAGAGGCGTGGAGTAATACTTCTCCCATAACATTAGTATTATAAGTATGAAATATGGAAAAAGACATCATGGACATGAAGGTTTTAGAAAATTGGATGTTGCAGAAGCACGATGAAATGAAAAGAGTTCCATAATTCACATCATTGGTCTCATAATATACATCGGTTCAGGCGGGGAGTCACTCAAAAAAATAAGCATATGCCTAGGGGAGAAGTACTGAAATAGAGTAACAACTTATTACAAATATATCTTTCCCTTGTGCATTGAAATGAAACGGGGGGTAAATAAGTATACATAATATGCGTTAGAAGGAGAAATAAGAAGACAAAAGAAGAGTAGGGGGAGTTCGCAACAATGGAACATCAATGATTTTATTATGGTTGGCAATGTTTTCATCAATGCTAAAAGGGGATATTGTTGGTAGTGTATGTTGTCATTGGTGTCGACTTCAATGTCATTAATATTAAAGGATGTATTGAGAAAGAATGCATTGGAAACTTAGTTGGAACCAAACCAAGAAAAAGTAGCAGAGGGTGACATTTGAGGGCATAATAGGAATATGGAATGAAATTTGGGGCATGAACCAAACTTTGGCATTTCCTTGATGCACCCACAAAAAAAAAAACTTTGGTATCTCCTTGATGCACCCACAAAAAAAAAAAAAAACTTTGGCATTTCCATGGTACACTCAAAAACAAGAATAGTGTTGTATCCATACATCCTAGGTGGGACAAGGTACCAGTGTATATGTCATGGTAGAATACTGATATGAAAGAGGAAGGCATAACACAAAAATATATAAAAAAATTTGAATTGTTTGTAACTGAAAATTGATGTTTTACTCCAAACTTGTCCCTTCTTAATCTACACCAATAATCTATAATTAATGATAATTAAATGTGATTAAGACATGGTTAAGCATACCAAGCCCAATATAAGCGTCCTTGATCAATATCTAGCTCAAAACATTCACAAAGGATATAGTACTTATGATTATGTGCACGATGGATCCAATGGATAAGAATTCCTTGATCCAATCATCTACATCTATATCAGCCTCACACATTCAAAATTTTTAAAGCAATGAATGCACTTGACATGGTATTTGGTATGACGTGGAAGTGTTATGATGTGGATACATTTGGATATCAAGTGGTTGATTTAATGACGTGGTAGCAACGATGAGTAATACGTGGTGCTAATTTTTGGTTGATCTAGATGGTTGATTAGATGATTGGAAGGTGACACATGGGAGGTACATATCAACCCTTAGAGCCCCATACCAAAGCACCCAACAATAGATTCCAATTTTTTTATATAAATGCCAAGGGAAAAACTAAGTATTACATGGAAAAAGTAATGTGGTATATGGCATGGAGACAGGACCACATGGAAAATCCTAATTGATCCATGGTGGAATTATGTGGTAGTACTAGAGGCATTAGGAATTATGTTGGAACGATGTTTGGTGAATTTTTATCATGTATTCTATTTTGGGAGAAAAGGTGGAAAACTAGGGTTTTAAAATTTAGTCACAAAAACGAGGGGAGGAACCCTTATGGACCCATACAAGGCTACTAGAGTATTGAGAGGTTGAAATAAGCATGTATTAGAATGGTCTAGTATGTATAAGTTCAATGTAATGGGAAAGCTACCCTCAGGTGTAGTGAACATGTAAGCAAATTAAAAAATTTCCTACCATTCCCAACAGGTTGCAATTGGAGTATATTAGAGTGGTATGTTTGGGACATTGTCACTATCCATGATCACATATATGCATTCATGTAAAACTTGAGGGAAATGGATTCGAAGGATATCTGGTATTTAATAATTGAAAGAAACAGTCATAAACCTCAATCATGAGGGATTAAGGAATATCCTCTAAGGGCTAATCATCACTAACCTTGGAAATTCAAAATGAAAAAAAATAGTATAGGGTGTACACAATATGAAGGGCCTATTCTCATGAACATGGGGATATGTGAACAACATGAATGATAACAGATTGGATGGAAAGGTTCTAGAGATGTCAAAAAAGGTTAAAACACTTGTAAATATGGATTGTGCTTTTTTATTATAAAATCTATGAATGAGGATTGGGGGAGTCAATGAATTTCTAAGAGCATGCATGTACATTGAAATGAGTGACCTAGTCAACCCACGATACCATGGGTAAATACCATGGATCCATACCCATGGTAAAAGAGGCAGGTATATGTAAATGTGGAACTAATCAATTAAAAAGAATGTTGAAATTATGCATATGTGAAGAAACTAAATACTCAAGGAGAAGACCCAAAAATATTTATACTCAAGGAGAAGACCGAAAAATAGTGATACTAAGAGAGATGTAGTAGATTAAGAAAAAGGACAGACAAAACCCACAAGAAAGTGACAAATAAGGGAAGAAGAGTAGTGATACATTCCTATAATATATCAAACTTGTAATGAATGAAATAAATTAACATAACTATAAAATAAAGGACATAGAGAAGTGTGGACTATTGGGAAAATTGAAGTTATAGTTGTGTGGAGAACTAGAGAGCAAAGAGTAAAGTGCAGAGTTGAGAGGAACAAGGCTGAACAAAACTCATAATCATTATAAATCAGTGGGTAGGGGTCTCGTTCAGGTTGGTTCTTGTAAAATATAGAGATAGGTGTCTCCATCTTGGTACCTATAAAATCATGGAATTTTGTTTCATTCTGGTTGGTTCTAATAAATTAATGTAATAGTGGCTTGGATCCCATGAGAATATTCCTACACATAAGCTTTCTGGTTTTCTCCCTTTAAGGTTTTCCACCTATATATATGGTGTTCTCATGTGTTTATCATATGGTTAATATTTAAAAGGTATAAGTTATTTTTATTGTTAAAATTGGCTTTTATATTGATTCACCCCCCGCCTTGATAATACAATATAAAACATGTATAATCACACCACTATAAGATGAGTTTCCATGCATATGCAATAAAAATAATTATACAATTATTTAAAGAAGAATTTTAATTAAACATTTTAATTTAATTTTATCTAATTTATGGATTCCAATTGGTTATATACATTAGAAGTTACCCTCATCCATAGACCACATTACTCATTTTATCTCTATAGTAAGTCACCTCTAGTCTAGGGTTTCAACTCCATGGGGAAAAAATTACCAAAAACTAGGTACATTTCAAATACCATAAATAAACACCCTCCAACGATCTCCAACTAGCATGGTCACATCCCCCATCATTTGCACCCCCTTCTCTACACTTAAAGTGCACTTGAAGTCCCTCAGGGTATGTTACTACCTCCAAGGTATTAAACTCATATGAATAAGTATTTCCAAGAGTCCTATGTCTCTAGGAGTTCTTAATTTCCTCATGAGTCTCTAGGTACCCTCTAGGCCCTCACACCAGGGAACCTATCCTATCTATCATAGGGTCATCCCTTGTTTTCCATTAAGGTGTCCGGTCCCCTTTTCCCTAGTCAAATGTTGTAGAATGTGTGTTCCATACTACCAACATCCTTACTTGTTTGTGTATGCCATTCCTTTAACACATGACACCATCTAAAGTCACTTGATTGAGTTTAGCAGGAAAAACTTTAGGGGGTGGGCTAATTTTCCATGTTTTTTCCACAAAAAAAAATGATTCACTAATTTCCATTTTTTCTAAAAATGATTCACCAAAATTTTATAATATAAATAAATATGCGTTAAAAATTTCCATAAATTTATATATACTATATAAAACCATTAGAAATTTGAATAGTTTTATAAAAATATTACAAAGAATTTCACAATTTGCATATTATTAACTAATAAGATTCACTAAGGTTTCTAAACTTTAAGATAAATTTTCATCCTTAAAATTTTCTTTGGATTTTAACTAAAATCATGTATATTTTAATAGTTATTAAATCATATTAATCCCTTTTTTAACTCACATGGTGTCTTGGCCCCGCTAATAAATTTTTGTCTGACTTAATTTGTAGAAGTAATGCATTTTATTAACATGCAAAAAACTTAATATCTATTTAAAAAATAAATAAATAAATAAATTATCTGGCCTTGAAACCTATAAAATATATACGCATAAACCCAGCAACCCCAAAACATATAAACACACATGCACGTAGGCCAGCCAATCCTAAAAATAATCCTCAACTCATAAACCTAATTAATATGCCGTAACTCACTAACATGTACATATTATTTACCATCTAGAAATAGAGTTGCGGTGTTACACAACCTATCCATATCCACTGACATATAGATGATACATATAGAAGTCTTATGCCAAATTTAGTATTGTTTATTGATGGGCTAAATAAACTTGAACATTAAATAAGTCCCTATATCCCTGAAAATTTCTCATAAAAATCCAAATCAAACAAATATGTGTTCATGCGAAAAAATTAACCACAACTTTCTTACATTCTTTTAAAAGAGCGTTGACCTCAACCCACATCGTCATATTATCAATACATATCAAGATATACATATTCATATGTAGGATAATTATCCCAATAAATTATAAACCCTATTTGTCAAATAATTTTCCAGAATATAAATATAAGGCTACTATAACATTTCACTTCATTGAGTTCTTTCTTCATATACGGATAAATGATATACCAGTAATACCCTAATTACCATATCCTTTTGACAATCCTCTTATATCCAAATTTTTCCAACAGAAATCATCATTTCATATACTTCATCTTCATTATCACAAAGTCACATCACATGATTCATGACTATTTTGGAAGTGTTGGTCTTGGGCCATGAGTACATTGCATTCCATCTGCAATTCATTCTCATTTCAGTTGAATCGTCGAATCCTTTCTGTTAATTTACTAACTTAATCGTAAATTTCTAGATGATTAATTAAAACCTGAAGAGAGAATGTATAATAATACTTTTATATTAGAGAATATATTATAATAATATTTCCACATTTTAATATATAAAATATGGAATGGTAGAATACATAACTATCATATATATTTATTATTGCAAAAAAAGGAAAGCTAAAGAAGAGTGCAAAGTATGCGGGCACTATCTACGGAACATATGTTTACGATTTAAATATGCGTAGTTCACAGTTTTAATCAGATACCATCAACTTTCTCTCATTTGTTTTCAAGTTTTTAATATTGATGTTGTATTCATTAATTAAAAATATAAGGAAATTACTTAATTATAAATGAAATATATTTACTTTAAAATCGTTATTACTTGGATAGGTTGTCCTTATTGAAATTCGAATTGGGCATTTTAATCATTTTGCTAATTAAAAAAATTAATCGAATGGTTTAAATTTAAATATGCGAATATATTGCCACAATATCAATGGATTGAATTCACACCACTAACTTCCCTGCATATCTAAATCGCATGATTAAACCTTGTTTAAATTATTTTTTTACAAAGCTTCATTAAAAATTTACCATGCCATTTGTTAATTGACACCTATGAGGATTAACCATAATGGGAAGACTACAAAATGTAACACACACCTTACACATACACTTTTCATAGTAGTGGAAAGGTGTATTTCCGAATAAGATGATCATCCGTTTCAAACCATTGGTAACATGTGTCCAATTCCAAATAACAAGTGTCAATAGTTTCATTAACTTGTCCATCAATTTCACCCTTTCATGCTCTTAATAATAACTCCAAAAAAAAGGTGTCAGTAGTTTCATTAACTTGTCCATCAATTTCACCCTTTCATGCTCTTAATAATAACTCTGCCACTCCATGAAGGACTGTAACATGGAGGAATGGGAGCAACTTGAGAATTTCAAATTGTGATTAAATATTTATTGTACCTATTATTTATCACCATTCCATCTATTATAAGTAAACCAATGCTCTGTGGATGCATGCATTTCTTAGTGCTTGGGTTGTTGGAATTGTTAAAGGATTACTAGAAGGATTGCTGGAAGGATTACTGGAACGATTTGAAGGGGCTTCTCTCAGCTTCTATCTGCTAAGAAAGGTGCACAATCTTTCATATCCGTCCTTTTCTCGACCTAGTGTTTTTCAAGGGTTTCCTTCAAGATGCATTGGAGGAACCCTTTTGGTTGAAAATGTTAATGGTAGCAACAAGAATTAAAATTCATTTATCATGAGATTTCTTGAATATATGTATTGATTTTCTTTGTTGGTATATCCATTAGAATATTTCAATTTGGAAAAAATGACTTGTTAATATATCTTATCCTTTCCCCCTTGACAATGCCAAGTGGCAAGCTGGATCACGGTTGTCCTAGACTTGCCCTCTGCCCTAGGGTGTTTAGCTAGGCATCATTTTCCCTATTTCTGCCCTTGAATGAAAAATCAGTCATAGGAACAAGAGACAGTTATACATTTCAGAATGAGAGACAGTTTTAAGAATTTGGTCCATTACTAGGACAGGATAATTTTCTTTTCCCTATGCATGATTCAAATTGTGAAAGTATACACATAAACGAGTTTCATTAGATTTATTCCTAACGGGAACTAGATTAGAGATCCAAGTATAATGCGAGAATTTAAAAATATCTTACATTTAAAATTTTAATTATTTTTATATCGAAGGCTCTAGGGTTAGATGTACCTTTTGTATTTTTTGTTGAAATGGTTTGATAACTTTTGTGATCAAAATCACACGCTGAATAATTTTGGTGTCATAAGTATGTAAATCTCGGTATGTCTAGGCAAAGGCATCTTAGTATTGTTTGAAAAGTTGAATAAACGATCGAATGTATTTTCGAATTACTTATTACCTTGAGATATTCCACTTCAAAATTGATGGCTTTCTTTATACTAAAAATTAGGGCTTCATATTTAGGAAAGTTGATAGTACATTCAAATTCGAAATGAGAGGATATGATCTTTTTTCTTTTCTTGTTAGGGTTCAGTAGTATGCATCTTGTACTGTATCCATCATGTTTTTCTGACCCATTATAATAAAGAATCCAAACATCAGTTTCTTTATAGTGTTAGAACGAGAGACAGTTATAGGTTTAAGAATTTGATCCATTATGAAGATAGGACAATTGTGTTTTCCCTATGCATGATTCAAATTGCGAAAGTATACACATAAACGAGTTTCCTGCAAATTGATTCAAGAAAAGTGTGTGAGGTATAATTATGGATATTTAAGTTTGTATGGCTGAATAAAAATTTCATTGACTAAAAAAACAAATATGAGTTTTAAATGTAATTGGTTGTTATTAATATTATAGGAATTTGGATAATGTATATGTGCTTAGCTGGAATGTATTACTTTAAATAAATAAATGTATTTAATATGTTATTGAGAATTGTTTAAACATTAATTTTTTTATTTTTATTTTTTAAAGAAATATAACTATATAATTATATAAGAGAATAATGAAAAAAATATTCTCATTATATTACATCCATATTATAATATAGAATTTATAAATATATAAAATTATGTTGAAAAATATCACAAACTTAAAACAGACTACATTTTTTATTACTTAAATTTCCTAATATTTATGAATTTAACCTCCATATACCACATAATCATAATCATGTAGATATTAATGTAGTCCATTACAATGATTAAGTTGTCGTATAAGTGCAGTACATTACAAGGATTATCTTATGATATTAACAATTTATTGTTTTATTAATAAAGTAAAATGATTTTAGATTAATTTTAAATATGACAAAAATTAATATATAGCAATGTGTTGTTTTAGAAATTTAATAAGATAATTTTAATTTGATATTTCTAGATTCATTTTGATTGACTGAACAGAAATTTGGTGAATTCCAACCAAAACTTCCAAAACATCTAGGTTTTAGATAACCCATTATAAATATTTATAAATATATAAAATAAAAATTATAATTCAGTTTTAAGATTAAGATCAACCTATATATCAATATTTTTTTTAAACAATGAAGACATATATACTTAATTGTTTTAGAAACACATTTTCTTAATGGTTAAGGACATTTAAATTATAATACTGTATGATTAAAAATTACATTATTAAATAAGAAACACTATATTAATAAATATAGTACAAGATTCATACTAATGAACCCTAAAAGGAAAAAGTATATCATATCCTCTCATTTCGAATTTGAATGTACTATCAACTTCCTTAAAGATGAAGCCCTAATTTTTAGTATGAAGAAATCCATTGATTTGGAAGTGGAATGTCTCAAGGTAATAAGTATTTGGAAAATACATTCAATCGTTTATTCAATTTTTCAAACAATACTGACATGCCTTTGCCTAGACATACCAGGATTTACATACTTATGGCACCAAAAGTATTCAGCGTGTGATTTTCATCACAGAATTTATCAAACCATTTCAACAAAAAATAGGAAAGGTACATCTAACACTAGAGCCTCCGATATAAAAATAATTAAAATGTTAAATGTAAGACATTTTTAAATCTCTCATTCAGGAGACAATTTTACAAATTTGGTCCATTACTAGGATGGGATAATTGTATTTTCCCTATACATGATTCAAATTTCATAAGTATACACATAAATGAGTTGCCTGCTAATTGATTCAATAAAAGAATGTGAGGTATAATTATGGATATTTACATGTGTATTGATAAATAAAAATTTGATTGACTAATGAAAAAATATGGTTTTTAAATGTAATTTGTCATTATTAATATTATAGGAATTTATATAATGTATATGTAATTATAATGTATTAATTTAAATAATTAAATGTATTTAATATGTTATTGAGAATTGTTTAGACAATTTTTTTTTTAACTTTTTTGAAGAAATGGAATTATATAATTATATAAGAGAATAATGACAAAACCCTTCTCATTATATTACATGATTCTTATAATATACAATTTATGAGTATATGATGATGATGATGATGATGATGGTTAACGTCCACTCAGACCAAATTGGTCTATCGGACCTACAATTTTCTTAATTTTTACTTGTCTGGCTCCTCGTCTTTCTTGGCGAGATTGGTGTTGTAGCTTTCTTTCTTTTCTCTACGGTCTTCCAACTTCCTTTTTCTTGCATCTCCTTCATCTCTTCTGGTTCTTGGGACATTGGTGTCTTAGCTTCGCGATCTATTGTGTTCGTTCTTTTGAAAATAGTCGGTGAAGAAGTTTGGTTTAGGAGATCTGCTTTGCTGTTAAATGAAGATTTATTTTCTGCCGTATTCAAATCCTCATAACTGTTGATTTGTTGGGGTGGGCTTTCTCCTTGCTTGTTTTGAGAGTTGTTTCCTTCTTCCTTGATTTCTTGTGACTCATTTTCTCTAGAATATTCTTCTTCTTTGATGACAGTGTAGTGTTCTTTTTGTGCTCCTTCCCACCATGTAGATCTGTGGTGGTTTTTTCTAGCAAAATTTTTCTCAGAGGCTTTTGGGCAATTTTTGGCTAGATGCCCCGTCTCAAAGCACGATCGACATCTGAAGAGGACACTTTCATAATCAAGCTTCTGGTTCCACACATAGTCTTTACTTGCTAGGTTTATTTCAGCTGGGAATCCAGCGCTGAAATCCATTTCCACACAGATGCGTGCATAGGTGGTTCTGGCATATTCCTCTGTTTCTGGGCACCTGCAGTAAAATTTCCCAATTGCATTTCCGATGGCTTTTAGCGAGGAGAGATTCCAGAGATGTAAAGGTAGGCTTGGCAATCTCACCCAAACTGGTGCTGAGGTTATCACTGCTGTAGAGGGATCGAATGATGGGTTCCATGGCTTCATGAATAGGCCTGATTTTTCCCAAAACCAAGGGCCAGAATCTAGAATACATTGTCTGCTTTCAGGATTTTCAAAATCTACTATAAAGAAACCTCTAGCACAGGGGTAGATATTAATTTCATCAGAAATGATAGGCTTCCATACCTCCGAGATCCAATTGTGGAGTGCTATCAGCCGCGGCCAAAAACCATTGAACCGACAAATTAGGGCACTTTCGGAGAACTTCAAAGCTTCATCGAGTGAGTCCTGGACCACTTGGATAGTGGGAGCTGGGGCTTCACTCACGATATGGGCAGGAGATTGCCCTTCAGAGGCGGATGAGCCACCAGTTATTTTTGCGAAGCTCGGAGCCATATTAGCCACCGAGACTGCTAAATGCTTGCGGAAGGGATCTGCGGAAGACTTCTGAGATCTGAGCCACTGAGACTAGATCTGAGCCACCGAGACTGCTAAATGCTTGCTCTGAGCCACCGAGACTAGATCTGAGCCACCGAGACTGCTAAATGCTTGCGGAAGAGATCTGCGGAAGACTTCTGAGATCTGAGCCACCAAGACTAGATCTGAGATAAATGCCTTAGGATGAAGAGCTGTGGAGCATCCTCGAGAAGATCCTGCCACTGAATTTTCAGTCAGCGTATGTACCAAACCAACCTTGCGTGTAGCGGTGTTACCTACTTCTACCGAGTGATTTGAGATCTGCGGAACTGCGGTAGAACTGCGGTAGAACTGCGAGTGATTTGAGATCTGCGGTAGAACTCAAGGCACTGTGAGTGATCTGAGATCTGCGAGTGATCTGAGATCTGAGAACTGCGGTAGAACTCAAGGTAGAACTGCGAGTCCTCAGAAATGGAGAAAAAGTTTTCCCGTCGAAGAAGAAAGACGGTGTCCCTTCGACTCGACTCCTCCGTGGTGGCCTCGTGCAGAAAAAGTTACGGTGGCCTCATGGAGACTAGATCTGAGATAAACGCCTTAGGATGAAGAGCCGTGGAGCATCCTCGAGAAGATCCTGCCACTGAATTTTCAGTCAGCGTATGTACCAAACCAACCTTGCGTGTAGCGGTGTTACCTGGAGCTTGATTCAAGTGATTTGAGATCTGCGGAGGACTTCTACCGAGTGATTTGAGATCTGCGGTAGAACTCAAGGCACTGCGAGTGATCTGAGATCTAAGATAAACAACAAGAAACAAGAAATTCTTTTCACAACGTTTTTTTTTGTATATGAATCTTTCAACGAATTCATGAATTTAAGGCTTTACTCAGTAGTGACCTCAGTATATACTCTGACACTCTGATCTAGTAAATCTCATATTGAAAAATCTCATAGACTTAAAACACATTACATTTTTTATTATTTACATTTCCTAATATTTATTAATTTAACCTCCATATACCACATAATCATAATCATGTATATATTAATGTAGTGGACTAAAATGATTAAATTGTGATATTAATGCAGTACATTACAATGATTATCTTATGATATTAACAATCTATTGTTTTATTGATAAATAAGTAAAATGATTTTAGATTAATTTTAAATATGAAAAAAATAATATATAAGAATGTGTTGTTTAAATTTAATAATATAATTTTAATTTGATATTTCCGAATTCACAAAAATTTGTCAAATCTCAACCAAAACTTCTAAAACATCTAGGTTTTTAGAGAACCCACTAAAAATATTTATAAATATATAAAATAGAAATAATAATTTAGTTTTAAGATTAAGATCAACCTATATATCATTATTCTTCTAAAATTGTGAACACATATAGACTTAATTGTTTTAGAAACACATTTTCTTAATGGTTAAGAACATTTAAATTATAATTATTATGATTACTATATGCTTAAAAATTACATTATTAAATAAGAAACACTGTCTTCATAAATATTAAGAAATTCAAATTATTAATTTTTTTATAAATATATAAAATTATATATTGAAAATCTCACAAAATTAAAACATACAACATTTTTTATTATTTAAATTCCTCATATTTATTAATTTATAATGTCAAATCTTATGTGTGTGTGGTTGGTTGAGGGAGGAAATTTTGTTGGATTCAATAAAAGTGTGTGGGATATAATTATGAATATTTACATGTGTATTGCTGAATAAATATTTCATTGACTAATAAACAAATATGGATTTTAAATGTATTTGGTTGTTATTAATATTATAGGATTTTGGATAATGTATATGTGTTTAGTTGGAATGTATTAATTTAAATAATTAAATTTTTTTAATATGCTATTGAGAATTGCTTAAAAAAAATTTAACTTTTTTGAAAGAAATATAATTATATAATTATATAAGAGAATAATGAAAAAACTCTTCTAATTATATTACATACATATTATAATATGATAGTAAAATAAGATATGGATTTTATAAAATTATATTATAAAAATCTATATTAAATCTCTTAGTGTGACCTTCTTTTAAATTGTTCCATAAATTATATTTACAAAAAAAACATTGTATAATAAAAATATGTACAAGAGTAGATTAATTAAATAAAAAAAAATATCTTTCAACTTTTTTTAAATAAACTTTAAATACCTTACGTGATACATGTTTAAATCCATGTGTTGTTAGATTTTCTATTATTTATAACTTGACAAAGATTGTTTGGAATTACAAGTAAATTTGAGTTGTAAACTCTTCACAATGAGAGTGTATGCACTCAAAAAAACCATTTTAAACAATAAAAATTAAGAAGGAGCCAACAGACAATTGTCAAATTCCAACCAAAAATTCCAAAACATATAGGTTTTAGACAACCCATAAAAAGTATTTATAAATATATAAAATAAAAATAATAATTCAGTTTTAAGATTAAGATCAAACTATATATCATTATTTTTTTAAAACAATGAAGACATATAGAGTTAATTGTTTTAGAAACACATTTTCTTAATGGTTAAGAACATTTAAATAAGAAAGACTATCTAAATAAATATTAAGAAATTCAAATAATTAATTTTTTTTTATAAATATATAAAATTATGTTGAAAAATCTCACAAAATTAAAACATACTACATTTTTTATTATTTAACTTTCCTAATATGTATTAATTTAACTTCCATATACCACATAATCATGATCATGTAGATATTAATGTAGTCCATTACAAGGATTATCTTATGATATTAACAATCTATTGTTTTATTAATAAATAAGTAAAATGATTTTAGATTAATTTTAAATATGAAAAAAATTAATATATAACAATGTGTTGTTTTAGAAATTTAATAATATAATTTTAATTTGATATTTCTGGATTCATTATGATTGAGTGAACAAAAATTTGTCAAATTCCAACCAAAAATTCTAAAACATCTAGGTTTTACACAACCCATTAAAAATATTTATAAATATATAAAATAAAAATAATAATTCACTATTAAGATTAAGATCAACCTATATATCATTATTTTTTTAAAACAATGAAGACATATAGACTTAATTGTTTTAGAAACACATTTTCTTAATGGTTAAGAACATTTAAATTATAATTATTATGATTATTGTATGATTAAAAATTACATTATTAAATAAGAAACACTATGTTAATAAATATTAAGAAATTCAAATAATTACTTTTTTTTATAAATATATAAAATCATGTTGAAAAATCTCACAAACATAAAAAGGACTACATTTTTTATTATTTAAATTTCCTAATATTTATTAATTTAACCTCTATATAGCACATAATCATAATAATGTAGATATTAATGTAGTCCATTACAATGATTAAGTTGTGATGTTAACTCAGTCCATTACAAAGATTATCTTATGATATTAACAATCTATTGTTTTATTAATAAATAAGTAAAATGATTTTGGATTAATTTTAAATATGAAAAAAAATATATATCTGAATGTGTTGTTTTAGAAATTTAATCATATAATTTTAATTTGATATTTCTAGATTCATTATATTAAAAGTTTTAGTTTAGGTTTAGAGCAAACAATTGTTACTTATGAATGTTATTGATGGGGAAATATATAGATCAAAATTATTCTATTTGAGATTATGAGTTTTTGTTATTTAAAATGAGTTTTTTTAATGTATAAATGGATTTAGTGTTTTAAAAATATTTTTTGAAAGCTTGAATTATACAAATTACATAGCTCAAACTCAAAATACTAACAATAGAAAAATCATTTTTTTCTTTGCACCATGTTTATTGGTTGGAAGAACACAAATCCACCCACTATGGAATGCTTATCACCATGATTGTACCTCCCTAGAATAATTAAAATTAATTTTTATAATGTGTATGTGTGTGTGTGTGTGTGTGTGAATTTATATAAAATAATTCAATATTATCAATTTTTTGTTGTTTAAAATACATTTTTAAATGCATAGATGGATTTAGCGAGCAAAACCTATGGAACACTCTAATTTTTCAAATTAAACAACTTACACTTAATGTTTTAAAAATATCTATTATATTTTAATTAAAATTAATAGGAAAAAAATGCAATATTAATATTACATTTTTATTAACAATATAAGTGTTAATTTTGTCTTAATATAAGTGTTAATATAAGTAATTTTTGTGTTAATATAAGTGTTAATATTGTGTTAATTTTGTATATCAATTACTTTATTTAAGGGAGTAGTTTTTAACTAAGATTTTGTACACTTTTTGCCATATTTCTCCACAAGCCAAAAAAATTGTGTTCAAATCTTGATTTGTTTAAACTCATTTTTTTGACTTCATATATGGATTCAACACCCTCAAAATCCCATGGGGAATTTTAATTGTGAAGCTTTCACTTGTTATAAACTCTAAAATTTCTAAAACGTGGCATTAGGTAGTTATTACACTTAATCACAGTTGACAATATTTAATTATGATTCACATTACATACATAATTAAAACATATAACTAAAATAAATTCACTACTATATAAAAAAAAAAGTAGCCATGTGATCTTGAATCTTGAAAAAATAACCAAGTTGTTCCCCAACGATTTTTTTTTAGTTAAAATTTCACTCCTACACAACCATCAACATTTTGTATCCTTAACACAATGGAAAATTTTGTAGTCCAACAAAAAGATAAAATGGTGTTTTCAAGGCAATTTTTTGTTGGTATTAGGAATTAGGTGTTGTCCTTGATGGCAACCTACCTAATGAGTTGTTCTTATTTGATATTATAAATATATTTTTAGAAAAATTATAGCATCAATATTAAACATAGACCTTAATTTAAGAATAATTATAGGTTTACTAACATTAATAATCTTGGATTATAAAGATTAGGTTTAAAAATTCGTGGAATTATGGTCGGTGTTGTAATAATGTTATGATCGCCCATTTGATTTTATACAATGTGTATATGTGAAGTTTTTTTGTATGTGTAAATGGTAAATTATATATGTATGTTACTTTTAATTTTATTCAACATTAAATTGTTTTGTTGATATCAAATGTTTTTTTTACTGTTAAGTGATTTCATTGTTTAATCATGGATCCAGCTATTTGGTGTTGTCTTCCGTTCGAAATTCTTGAAATTGTCTTCCTTTGGCTCCGTTTATCGGTTGTGATAAAGTTTAGCACTGTTTGTAAGAAATGGAAGAATATTTTGCAAAACCCTTCTTTCTTGTTACATTGTAAGCATGTCTCTACAAACGAATTTGGATTTATTGTTCCTTTCCTCAATAACGAAGACAATTGTTTTGCTACTCAATACCTTAATCAGAATGGGCACATATCTCAATTTCATTTGCGATTCATAGATTCAAGATACATAGTAGAGTCTATTATTGAAACAATGGTGGTTTTATCCTTACCAACGGAATGCTCCCATACACACAAATATTTTTTAACGAATCCATTTACAAAGGCAATTAAAAACATAGAGCCAATATGAATTGGAGACTGAGGATTCTTTTCGTTATTGGAAAATGTAAGCAACAAAAAATATGACTGGTTTGTTCTAAAACATATGTATGACATAATTTAGTCTAAATTTTATGTTTGTAGTAGTATTGATAGGGTATGGCAAAGGGCTGTTGTTCTATTTGGTGGCACTTCACCCCTATAATGTAGTCTAAATTTTATGTTTGAAGTAGTATTGATAGGTTATGGCAAAGGGTTGTTCTATTTGGTGGCACTTCACCCATAAGAATGTAGTGTTTTATAAAAGTAAATTGTTTTGGATGTATCTTGGCAAGGAGTATGAAGATTATCCTGAGTACAAGTATACAATCTAATGGTTTGATGCAATAAAAAATGAATGGGGTTTTTCATTTGTTCCAATCAGGGACATACGGTTTATGTCATTAGCAATATACATGGATCAGTTGATATTTCTTGTCAATGATGGCTCCACTTCTGTATGGTCAATTGAAGAATTAGATAATTTCCAATTTGGTCAACCGTGTGTTGAACGAAGAATTGACTACTTTGAAGATGATTGGGGTTTCAGATGGAAGTTGTTGGAAGAAATTTCTATAAATAGAAATAGCAAATGTCCTAGTTATCTTCCATTTTGAACAATCCATGATATGGTTCTTATGTGCAACTGCAGTGAAGTTCCTTACCTATTATATGACATGATGACTAGCATCTATTTTCCAATAGATATTGATAATTCAACTAATGAATAGATGTCTGGGTTTCGGTATTCAATGTTGGAGGATTGCAATAATTTAATTGAGTATGGAAATGTTTTTGCAATTGCTCCCCATACGGATTCTCTTGATGAGATTCCAACATGGGATATGAATATGGATTCTTAGGATATTAGTATTCTTAGGTGTTCCTATAAATATTTTCATTTTATAAACTCTCTACGGTTGTGGAAAATGTTTCCATTTTTGTATCTATACATACTATGGGTATTTATGGTAATACTTTAAAATTATGTTATCGATCTTGACAAAGTAAAATATTTCATATTGTTTCCCCTAAATTTTTCTTAATTACATGTAAATGTGTGTCGATGTTATGCATTTTTCTTTGTTTGTATAATTATAAGTGCTATGAGTTATGTTATACATATTATTTGTATTGCTTTTTGTCATTAGTTCTCAAAAAATGTTATACGTTTATGTACATTTTAATATTTTCATTTATGTTTTGATAGTGTATAGTTCCAATTTTTTAGATATACTTCCAAGTCATATAATTATTAGAGTATTATGTCCCAATATTATGGGTTTCATTTTGTGTTATGAAACCAGCTCAAGAAAAGATAGAAAAGATAGATCAACGCCTTAGAATTCAGCCTCTTCGAGGGGGCAACCTCCTTTACATTACGTAAATGAACAATTCTTGGATGATACAAATGAAAATACCTCCTTTCTATATATAGGAGTCTAAGTGGTCCCAATACAATCAAAGCCTACATAACAATAATATTGTAGGGCACAACAATAACAATAGTGGGCTTCTATGTGGCACAATAGTAACAATATGGGCACTACATGGGTACATCAATATAATAAGTGGGTTGTACTAATGACAATAAGGGGTTACACTAGTAGTATAGGGGCCTAACATGCCCCTCTCCTTCAAAAAGCGTTGTCCTCAACGCTTGAGTAGTTCTTGATGCTTCTGTATAAAATTCTTGTCCTTCCATGTGGAATCTTCAGCAGGTAAGTTCTTCCACTTGATGAGATACTCTGAAATTGATCGATTTCGTAGCTTTCGGGTTCTTGTCTCTGTGACTACTCCAGGTTCCAATATGATTTTTCCTTCCTCTTCAATTTCTGGCAATATTGTTTGCATTGGAATCTTTTGCAACTTTTGAATAAGTGGCCATACTTCTTTGTCCTTCTTCCATTCATCCCTTGCTTCGTTTATCCAATCTGGTTGGATAATAGAAATAGCACAAAACAATGCTTCCACATCCTCATCCTTGAAGAGTCTTCCCATTCGGTAAGGTCGCCATTTGTTAAGTGCATGTAGTATTGCCCACATTTCCTTCTCATAAATAATTTTATTTATGTGTAGCAGCAAAAATACCCAATCACCTACATCAAAACATTTTTCACTATGATGTTGATCTACCTGTTGTTTCATTTGATTTTGCACCAAAATGGCGTTATCCTTTAAAAGTTGGAGAACTTGTTGTTGATGCTTGATGTGATCTTTCACTGCTTGAACCTTTTTCTTCTTGATATGTCCTTCTATCTTTAGAGTTTGAGGAGTGGTAAGTTCTTCCAATCCTTTACAAGATATGGTCGGATTCATTTCTTGATGCTCGATGTGATCTTTCACTTCTTGAACATTTTTCTTCTTGATATGTCCTTCTAGCTTGATAGTTTGAGGAGTGGTAATTCTGACCAATGAATTACAAGATATGGTTGGATTCATTTCTTCTTTCTTGACTTGATCTTTCACTTCTTTCACCTTTTTCTTCTTGATATGTCCTTCTATCTTGAGAGTTTGAGGAGTGGTCTTTCTTGCTAATAGTTTACAAGATATGGTTTGATTCTTTTCTTCTTTCTCTGGGGTTGAGTCCTGGCATATATCCTCTTATTTTGATGTTTCTTGATCATTTTCTTCCTCCTCTTCATACTCTATGTAAAATAATTTCTTCTCGGCACACTTATGACCTTTAGTGCATTTTCTATCACAATTGTAACAAAGCCCTTTTTCTCTTTTTTCTTCCAATTGTTGTGGAGTAACCCTTGTAGGTTCTGGAAGGCTTGGAGAAACAACAATTCCATCTTTATAGTTGTGAGGGGTAGACTTCCTTGTTGCCATAATTTTACTTTCCAATATGTCACAAAGCCCTTTTACTCTTTCCAATTGTTGTGGTGTTGCTCTAAAGAAGGTGTTGTTCTTTGTATCCTCATAATGTGCTATCATTTCCTCCGTGAGAATTGACCACGTAACAAGTTGTTTACGAGAACAAAGCCCTTTATACCATAAAAATTGATCTGGTTCTAAATATGAAGATGCAATACATACCTTTTGTAACAGTGGTACCCCGTGTAGATAAAAATATTGCTCCATCTGAAGTATCCAATTTACCGGATCCTTGCCATCAAACTTCCTCATCTTGTTTTTTCTTGATTTTAGGATCTCGATCTTGCAACGACTGTAACTCTGTAATTTCAGATATTTAAGTTCTAAAATTGCTACCTGTAGTAGCCCTCTATGTCCTCTTTCCAATGCCACCAGTCTGATCCAAATTGGATTCTCCAAGAAAGAGTTATGCACAATCTCCCAAGATGACCTGATTATAGACCTTTCTAGAAGAGCGAACTTGTATGAAGTTCCACGTGTCAATTTTTCGACCTTTGGTTCTGAAAAGATATACAAGCAACTACAGTCCATCCTCTTTCTATACCTTCTTACAGAATTTCAATCCGATGCTCAGAGAGACAGTTATGACGATTTTCCCCAGGTCACCTGTTTTGAATGTAATTCAGGAGTCTGCAAAAAGACCAACTTCCTCAGATCATATCTCCACAAATATCGCGCGAAACGCTCTGAAATTCAGACCCAATGTTCAGCACAATTTCTTCTCAAATGGGTTTTTTTTGCGACTTCTGAAACATCACAGAAGAAAGGTTATAGTGAAAATTCCACAATGACCTGTTTGGAGCAGCGAAACCCTAGAATCCAAAGCTCTGATATCAAATGCTATGAAACCAGCTCAAGAAAAGATAGAAAAGATAGATCAATGCCTTAGAATTTAGCCTCTTCGAGGGGGAAACCTCCTTTACATTACATAAATGAACAATTCTTGGATGATACCAATGAAAATACCTCCTTTCTATATATAGGAGTCTAAGTGGTCCCAATACAATCAAAGCCTACATAACAATAATATTGTAGGGCAGAACAATAACAATAGTGGGCTTCTATGTGGCACAATAGTAACAATATGGGCACTACATGGGTACATCAATATAATAAGTGGGTTGTACTAATAACAATAAGGGGTTACACTAGTAGTATAGGGGCCTAACATTTTGATTCTAATATGATACATGAAAATTTATAATTTTTGTTTAAGCCATTTGGAAGAATTCATTTCTGTTTTTAGCCATTTTGAAAAATTTATTTTTGTTTTCAGCCATTTGGAAAAAGCCTTATACATTTTGATAAGTTTATATGGTTGGAAAAAATAACATATACAATTTTTATGTTTTTTACGATTTCCAGAGAAAAAATTGTGCCTCTTTCATTATTTTGTGTTTATTTATATTATATATTTGTTATGTTCCATGTTTATGATTCCATAATGAATATTTTATTAATCATTGTAGACATGTCATCTGGCAGCACAAGCAATCATACAAGAAAATGAAATTTTTCACTAGAATCACATGAGAGGTCTAATAAAAGTCATCGTTTACAGTATCAACAAAATAAGGATGCCATAAATGAGCATAGGAGAGTTACACATCATAGAAAAACGAGTGAAGTCACTCTTGAAAATGATTTTATAAATCCTCGTAAGTATCGTACTATGGATGATATAATGGAAAGAACATTTCCTGTGTATAGTTCATTATCAGAATATGCTCCTCATTGGCATAATCTTGTTGTTTAGTGCTCTCCTGAAAATGCTCATAACATTGGGGAAACATCATGCAATCAGGAAGAATTCCATATCGATAACATGGATGCAAATGTCCACCGTAACCCTTTCGTGTGTCCAATTGCATGTTTTCATGGCCAAAGGTTGCAAAAGATCCATGGTGGAGGTAATGATGACATTGTGTGTGATGATTTGGATGATACTTTACTTGGCCATTTGTTTGATAATTTGGAGCCAGTTTCTCAAAACATCAGATCTTCCAATCCCACTTCTCAAGGTAATGTGGTCTCACCAAGAAAATTAGTCATCCCTGATAGCATTTCATATGGAAGAATTGAGGTAACACAATGATATTTTGATTTTTTCTACAATAGTGGTTGTTTTATTAAATTACTCTATTTACAAAGCTTTATTTACTAAACTTATAAGTTATTTTATTCTCTTGGAATATGATACAAATCATATTAATAGAGGTCTAGAAATTAATTCCCAAAGCGTTCCATCTACTAATCTGAGAAGTGAATGTGAAGCATGTCATAACCTTCCCATGCATTCTCCTCAAAGATCAAATTGTCAAACTAATGTAAATTTTCAATTTTATTTTTTTTAATTTTCTTTTCATTTTTTAAATTTCTAGATGGTTGGGCATTGAATTTTATGGTGTATTTTATTTTCTTCAAATAGGACACAACTCATTTCAATGGAGACATACAAATTAACTCCATAGATGTTCCATCTATTGATGTTAGAAGTGAAGAGGAACCATCTTATAGCATTCATCCACATCATCAAACACACGTAAATGTTGAGTGCATTTGATATTTTTCTCATTTTTACATTTACTGTTGGTTGGACATTGTATTTTGTAACCTTTTATGGAGAAAACATGATTTTATCTCATTAGGTTGGAGAATTTGAATCCAGAACATCAAATTGTAAACCTAATATATATGTTCAATGTATTTGATTTGTTTTCCATTTTTGAATCTTTATTTGTTGGACATTTAGTTTTATAATGTATTTTATTTTTTTGAAACAGGGAACAACTCATCTGAATAAAGGCATAGAAACTAACTCCCAAAATGTTCCATCCATTGATGTTAGAAGCCAAGAGAAACCATCTCATAACCCTCATCCACATCAAGACACAAATGTAAATTTTGAATGCATTTGATTCTTTTTCATTTTTTTCATTTATAATTAGTTAGAAATTAACTTTTAAAATCTCTTATGACAAGGAAACCTTTACATCCTCTCAGGTTCACAAACTTCAGACCATAAATTTGGAAATATCTTTTCATAGATCTATACCACATGCTTCAAATTTGCGAAGGAAATATCATGTTCCTGAAGATGAAGTACATTTTAGAAGAAATTTTAATCTTCCAAATGGTTTTCAACATGGTTCGACCAATAGAGATCATATTCATTTTGATGAAAACATGATTGCAGTGCATAAAATATTTCTAAAAAATATAAATATCTTGTCAGTTGTCCAAATGTGCCACATTTGCAAAGAATCATATCCCAGAATCCAAGTTTTGAGACATTATGAAGGACCTGTTTGTAGACAATGTAAGAGTAAAAGAGGAGCCCATCCTTTTAGTCAATATAATATCATGGATCCTGGTGAGCAACCTCATATTTTAAGAGTCCTTACTCATGTTGAAGAAATGCTAATAGCACATGTTAATCCTATTTTGAAAGTGACACATGCTCAAGGTGGGAAATATAAGTATAGTGGTCATACAATTATCTTTCCTCCAGATATTTCTACAATTATACACAGTCTTCCCAGACATGTTGAAGAGATTCACTTTCTGATTATGAGGAGACATGCCGCTAAGTCTAAATATAATGAATGTTATGTCAAAATATCTCGAGTGATGGCTACATTTCTTTTCAAAATCCAACATGATCAATATTATCGAGATGTTGTAATTGACTACGATTCAGTGAATGCTCTGCCCAAAAGATCAACAAATGTCTCCTTCAGGCTTAGATTTGTTGATTTTGATATTGAAGAATCTAAGATCAATGAAACTAATAATGAAGGGCTGCCTACTGACTGTTTTCCCTCTCATCCTTCTTCTTTTTTTGTCCGCCTACCAGACAAACGAAGAGAAGTGGAATAAATTAGGGAATTTCTTGATAATGTTTATTCTTCACATGTTCAAGACATGGATTGGCCTAGTATTGGAACCTTTGCAGTGAATGAATACAATACAGAGACGTTATTAGATATGGAATTCCCAACATTATTCCCGACAGATGATGTTGATTGGTTGCAACCACGTATTTGTAGTGTTGAACTTCATGAGTATGCATTGCATCTTCTTAGGTCCTATGATCAAAGAATTGGAAGCCATCCTCACTTTTGATATTACCTATTGAACATGATAATGCAACATTGGAGCCAAGAAACTTCTTCTATTTCTGTAAAGAAATATTTACATGATAACTCACATACAACAATTGAAGTGTTGCGTCACCAACTATCTGATTTATGAGATAATAAGTTGGTTGAGCATCTTATATGATTTGGCTCTTCTCTGAGAGGTAAAAGGGCATACTAGACTAAGTGTCGGGCTGAATTGACTGACATGATTACTTAGTTAGGATGTCCATATTTATTTTTTACTTTGAGTGCAGCTGACACAAAGTGGCCATAGTTGCATAAACTCATTCCCATACATTCACATTCTCATTCTTTAAATGAGAATTGTATGAAAATTGAGAATGTTATCCAATACCCTCATATTGTTGACACATTTATGCATGATAGATTCAATATTTTTCGAGAGGAATTTATCCAAAAAAATCTTGAAGCTAAAGACTTTTGGTACATATTTGTGTTGAATTTTTTTCTATACTTTGTCAACTTTTATTATGATTATATTTATATTGTTTGTAGTAATTATACCTTCATTTTTTCAGATATGAGTGGCAACATAGAGGTTCAACACATATCCATGGTTTCCTATGGTTAGAAGGTGCTCCTGACATGGAAAGACTTGATTGGTCAAATGGTTTTGATGTACAACTTGCAAAGAGATTCTTTGACAAATATGTAACTACATGGAATCCACGTGACATACATCATCACAACATAATGGTTCCATGAAGCCTCAATGATGACCCTTGCCTATTGAATACTGGTCAGATTTTCTCTTGTAATCCTCATAATGATTACGAAGAATTTTTAAACCATTTCCAAAGGCACATAAAGTGTACTATAGATTAATGTTTGCACAAAAAGGGAACTATTTTGACATGTTGGTATAATGCTCCATGGGATCTTTTTGATAAATCAAGATTGTTCATAAATGATCAAGGAAGAAAAAAGTATGATCCAACAAGAAATGATGACAGGCTTAATGTACATAACATTGACCTTCTAACAATGTGGCGTGCAAATGTTGATTTCCAGCCAGTGCTTTCTCGCTATGTTGTCTTGAAATATTGCTAAGTATGCATCAAAGGTAGAAAAAAGGTCTGAAAGTTATCATCATATGTTATCTAGAATTTCAAATTCTATTGGTTATGAGGATCATGCTTTATGTGCATATATAAGGTTTTGTTGCAAAAACGATTGTTGATTGTGACATTGGAGCACAAGAAATGTGTCATATGTTTCTTAAGCTACCTGTTGTTATTTGTAGTCGGAAATTTATTTCCTTAAATGTTGGAAGAAAGGTTTTTAGGAAAATCTCAAGGGATGGATTGCAATGTTCATCTGAGAATACTTTTCTTCAACATTATCAGAAGAGTCTTTTTTTCCTTGAACGTCTATCTTTGATAGAAACAACAAGATCTTGGACATTTGATAACAAGTGTAAAAAATATCCCTGGAAGCCTAGAGATGTTCATACTATTGTTGGGGTTTAGCTATGGTTTTATTCTATTCCTCGTGAGGATTTAGAGGAATTTGAAACCTTTTTTTGGACATAATTTCTCTTGTACAAGCCATTTCATGACATTCCTGCAGGAATTGGTCTTTCAGCTGAAACTATTATTTAAAATTAGAGGAATTTTTTATATCGAGCATGCCATGTTGATCGAAAGCTATCAATTATAGACAATTGAAGATGAAGAATATGGTGAGTTTTCTAACTAGGAAATGAATCTTGAAGGGCATTTTCAAGAATGGTAGATTTTCTCTCGCTTGGTTCCACCAAATGATGTGAATGTTTCTTATCTTCACACCCTTGGTCGAAGGGACTTTGATATATCCTTTGACTGGGAAAGTACAAGTATTTCTGATGATGTTGTAGGAGAAGCTATTAATTTTATAAGGAATTCAAAATCAAGGGGTGGTATTGTTGACCTTTCAAACAGAAGATTTGCATCTTCAGATTCTTTGTTGGAAAAACAATGACTTGTTTTGAAATTTTTTTAAGGCACTTTACTGAATACGAGAGTCATGAAGCTCTTCTTATGATAGTTCATGGCACTGTGGGAACTGGGAAGTCATTCCTTATCCATTGTATTTTTGAATCTCTTTCTAATTCATCAAGTAATGTAAGAAGCCCTTTGTTTCTTCTTGCCCCAACAGGAATAGTTTCTTTTTAATATACATGAAAAGACAATACACTCAACTCTAAAAATTCCAAATAAAGATATGCAGCCACTAGAGGGGCAATCACTTGTAGTATTCCAATAAGAAATGCAACATGTTAGATATATATTGATTGATGAAATGAGATTTCTAGGATCAAGGTTATTTATGAAAATAGATGCTCGATTACAAGAAGCATTTCTAGAGAAAAATAGTTGTCCTTTTGCTAGCAGATCCATCATCCTTGTTGGTGACCTTGGCCAACTTCCTCCTGTGAGAGATAGGTCTTTGTATGCATGTAATATAGCCAGGAAAGTCTTATGGAACAAATTCAACATTATTTTCACTCTTGACACAATATTTCACCAACAAGGGAATAATGAGAAACAATCTTGTTTTCGTAGAGTCCTCAATAACATAAGAAATGTAGAACCTGTTCTTGAATATTAAGAGTTTCTTATGTCACAGGTTGATATGAGGTTGCATCCTAAAGAAAGAGATTTATTTAATGTAGTAGTTCACATGTTTCCAAAAAATAATTTGGTCTCCTTCCATAATAGGCATATGTTAAAATAATTAAATTCTCCAATTGCACGATGTATTGTTGAGCATTCAAGGCGTTCAAAAATCATTGGTTTTGATGATGATCAAATGGACCGTGAAGTTTTGTTATGTTGTGGTCAACGTGTTATGTTGACATGTAAGTTATGGGTTGAAGCTGGCCTGGTGAATGGTGCACTTGCTTATGCTAAGGATATATTTTATACGCCTAACTCTAAGCCACCTCAAATTCCAATGTTCACAATTGTTTTTTTTTTTTTTAAGTATGTTGGTGTTCCATTTGATGCAAGAAATATGAACATTGTGCCTATCACATGAGTGATAAGAGGAAATTGAAAACAAATTCCTTTGAATATAGCATGGGCTCATACAATCCACAAGTCACAACGATTGAATTTAGAACGAGCATGAGTTGATATCAGGAATAAAGAGCAGCAAGGCCTTACCTTCACAGCCATATCAAGAGTGAAATCAATAGATGGTTTACACATTACACCACCTTTCTCTTTTCAACGTTATTCCAAGATGAAAGATAGTGCATCTATTACAATTAGGAAGAAATTAGAGGAGTGATTGAAGTCCATATCGCTATGACATACAAATAATAACAATGTGACCTTCTTTATAGTATGTTTTTTGAATTTCTTTTATTGTCCTCTTGATTTACTTTTAATATAATAATCATTTTCATATATTTATGAGATTGATAAATACATCATATTCATAGTAATATTTGAGAGAGTTGTTTACATCATTTTTCATGTTGTTCAATTTACTTGTTTTTTTTAAGTGCCTATTTTTATTTTCTTTGCAACAGACCATTTAGACATAAACAATGAGTTATATGAACCAATCATTCAAAATCATTTTTATAACTGGTTCATATTGATATTAATATTGTGGATTCATATTACATCATCAAATGCAAAAAACGAAGATTTTGAATATTGGCCATCACCATGGCCAATATTCGTTTTTTGAATGTTGGCCATGATTTTTTCTATTGTATTGTGAAATGAGGCTTATACTTGTAGAAATTTTTATATCATTTGGCTCATGTAACACTAGATTGTTTTTTTCATGTAACATTACAACATTAAGTTTTTTAACATAAATACAAATGGGTTGTTATGTTTTATGTATATACACATATATATGTGTATTCTTATTTATTTGTGAATGTATTTATTGATTTTTATTCCGTTTTTTTGTCTTTGAAATGCGAATATGGAAAATAATGATGTCATCTATTATTCTAGAACAATGCACATATTCTTGGGGCTATAAGTTTTCTTTCATATCTTCGGAACAAGTTTGATAGAAAACATGGGTTCCATCCTACATTTATTGATGATCATATTCGTGTGCCAGATGAAATGAAAACACATGTTACATGTGTGCCAAAGCGATTATAGGAGGAGAACAAGAAGGAGTTGGTTGGAAAGCATTAAGTATTGTGATCATTATCCTGTTGATTTGAATTGGTGCTTATTTTTTCATCAATCTGGTTGTGTTTTGGATGAGGCCACTCCATAGATGAATTTTGATGGAGTGTTCCAAGTTCAATTTTGTAGTGGAATTATTTGATGTAAAGAAAACAAAAAGTATATGTTAAGACTCAATGTTCTTTCTATGGTTGAAATGTTGGTGAAATTGAAGTTTTTTTCCTCATTGTTGTTTTTATGTAGGATATTGTATATCTCTGGTCTTAAAATGTCCTATTGTGTTGTTCTTCTTTAAATCGAATGTGTGTAATTTAGATGTGTTTTTTGCATTTATGTTCCTTTGCTCCAATGGCAGTGTTACTATTTTATTTTTTTCTCTTGCATTTGTGATTGTTGTGGTATTTTGTGTGGATCCCTTCACTTTGTTCATATCTTTCATAAAAATAATATTGTTTACATTTATAATATTATTGTTGGGCTTTGACGTTCTAGCTGTTTATATCATATTCTTAAGATTTATACTACTAATACATTCATGTATTGATATCTATGTATTTATGGCTTAAAATTTGTTTATTGTTTATAATGTAGTGATATAAATGTGTTATTATTAATGTGATGATGATCTATCATGTTTTAATGCTTTATGGTTTACAATGTAGTTCTTATATTGGTTGTGGTTTATGTTTTCTTATTATTGTTTTGTGTTATAACATTATTTATGTTTATAATATTGATGTCATGGATTTAGGGCTTAGGGATTTTAAAATATTTAATATGACATATATTCTCTCATTTTCAAAACCAATCATCGTGAGCACTGCTGAACATTACGTTATAATGAAGATTGTCTTGAGATGAAAACCATAATCAACCATCGTGAATCATGGTCAACCATGGTCCAATGCTGCATTGTAACAAAAATTGTCTTAATATGAAAATCAATGATGATTGAGGATGGTCATTGATATTTATTTTTTGATTTATAATATTTATTGGGGGTTTAAACAACTTGGATTTATAATATTAATCCACTGGGATTAAAATATCAATCCTTTCCATTGTTAATATTGATCCCTTGCATTTTTTGATCCCTTAGGTTTATATTATTTTTCTCTTGGGTTTATAAGATTAAACCCTTGGGTTTATTTGTTCTTAGAGTTTATAATACTAATTTTTTCTTTGGTTTATCATTTTATCCATTGGGTTTATTAATCCCTTGACTTTAAAATATTAATTGCTAGGGTTTATTAATTGCTTAGGATTTTAATATTAGTTTGTTGGGTTTATTTATTCCTTGGGCTTATTAATTGCTTTGGTTTATTAATCATTTGTTTTTATAATATTAATGTGTTGGGTTTATTCATCCCATTTATTTATAATATTAATAATCCCTTGGTTTATAATAATAATAATTCCTTTGGTTTATTAAACACCAATATTAAGGGTTTAATCCATTAGTTTTGTAACGTTTATCCCTTTCATTTATTTATTATTTTGGTTTATAACACTAACAATGTCTAAGGTTTAATGATCACTTGGGTTTATCATATTAATAATAATGTGACTTTATCAATCCTTTGTTTTTATAATATTAATTCCTAGGCTTTATGAATTTGTTGTGTTTGTAATATCGATCCCTTGTGCTTCTTGATCTCTTAGCTTTTTAATATTTATCCCTTCGGTTCACTAATTCATTGGGTTTATAATATTAAACAGTTGAGTTTATTAGTTTCTTAGGCTTATAAAATTAATAATCCCTTTTTTATTAATCCCTTGAGTTTAAAATATTAATTCTTAGGGTTTATTAATCTCTTCGGTTCTTATATTTGTTTGTTGGGTTTATTAATTCCTCGGGTTTATTAATCCTTTATGTTTATAATATTATCTTGTTGGGTTTACTATTTCCCTTTAGTTTACTATTTCCTTGGGTTTATAATATTAAATGATTAGGTTTATTTGTTCTTTAAGTTTGTAATATTAATAATTCCTTGGGTTTATCATTTATTCCCTTTGGTTTATTAATCCCCAATATTAAGGTTTAAATAATAGTCCTAAGGTTTAATATTAATCCCTTACGTTTACAATGTTTATCCCTTCAATTTATTAACGTGTTGCTTTCATAATATTAACAATCCCTATGGTTTATTGATCCCTTAGGTTTATAATATTCATAATCATGTGGGTTGATCAATCCATTGGGTTTAAAATATTAAGTGCTATGTTTTATTAATCCATTATGTTTTTAATATTGATCCCTTGCCATTTTTTATCCCTTGGGATTCTAATATTTTTGCCTTGGGTTTATTAACTCCTTAGGTTTTTAATATCAAATTCTTGGGTTTCTTCATTCTTCATGTTTTTAATATTAATAATTCCTTTGGTTTATCATTTAATCCCTTGGTTTTATTAATCTTGTGACCTTAAAATATTAATTCCTAGGGTTTATTAATCGTTTTGGTTTTTAATATTAGCTCATTGGGTTTATTGATTCATTGGGTATACTGATCCCTTGGATTTATTGACATTTGTTTTTATAATATTAATGCCTTGGGTTTGTAATATTAATAATCCCTTGGTTTTATAAAACCCTAATATTAAGGGTTAAATATTTATCAAACTATTTATGATTATGTCAATATCACAATAGATTAATCTAATATGGAAATCAACCATGGTCAACCATGTTTATTTTAGAGTTTATAATAGTCATGTTAGGGATTATATGCATTGGGTTTATAATTTTTAAGGTTTATTATTCCCTTGGGTTTATAATATCAATACTTTCTGTTTATTGATCTAAGGGTTCATATTCCTAGGGTTTAATATTATTCAACAATGGTCAACATTAAACAACCATGTTTGACCATGATCAACCATTGTCCAACATCAATCACTTGCATTTATTATTCCCAAGTCAACACTGGTTTATTATGATGTCAACCATGGTCCAACATGGAATTGTGATTAATATTGCCTCAATATGGAAAAAAAATGATGGTCAGTTATGTTTTTGTTAGTGTTTATAATATTTGTCTTAAGGTTTATATACATTGGGTTTATAATATCAATCCTTTTGGTTCATTGATCTAAGGGTTCATATTCCTAGCATTTAATATTATTCAATAATGGTCAACAATAAAAAACCATGATCGACCATCATCAACCATTATCAAACATCAATCTCTTGGGTTTATTAGTTCCCTATCAATGATGGTTTATTATGATGTCAACCAGGGTCAACCATGGTCCAACACAGAATTGTGATAAAGATTATCTCAATATGAAAAACAATGATGGTCAGTCATGGTTTTTTTAGTGTTTATGATATTGGTCTTAAGGTTTATATACGTTGGGTTTATAATATTTTCCCTTGTGTTTAACATTATTCCCTTGGGTTCACAATCCCTTAGGGTTCTAGTGTTAATCCCTTGGGTTTATTACTCCTTTGGGTTTATAATATCAATCCCCTGGGTTTATAATTCCCTTAGGATTACAATATGAATCATGGTCAACCATTATCAATCATATCCAACCATGGTCAACCATGGTTGAATGTCGCATTGTGATAAGGTTTGTCTCACCATGAAAATAAACCATGTTTATTTTAGTGTTTCTAATATGTATATTGGGGATTACCAACGTTGGGTTTATAATATTAGTATCTTGGGTTTAGTATTATTCCCTTGTGTTCATAATCCCTTGGGTTTATTATTAGGTTGGATTTATAATATCAGTCATGGTCAGCTATATTAATCTCTTGTGTTTGTAATAACAATCCCTTGCACTTTTTGATCCCTTAGGTTTTTAATATTTATCCCTTGGGCTCACTAATTCGTTAGGTTTTTAAGATTAAACGACTAGGTTTATTAGTTCCTTTGGTTTATAGTACTAATAATACATTTGATTTATTAATCCCTTGAGTTTGAAATATTTATTCTTAGGGTTTATTAATTCAACCATGTTTATTTTAGTATTTTTAATATTTATCTTAGGTTTTGCATGCCTTAGGTTTATATTATTAGTCCCTTTTGTTTAATATTATTCCCTTGTGTTCATAATCCCTTGGGGTTCTAGTGTTAATCCCATGGGTTTATTGTTCCTTTGTGTTAATAATGTCAATCGCGTTGGTTTATTATTCCTGAGTCAAACATGGTTTATTATGATGTCGACCATGGTCCAACATGGATTTGTTATAAGGATTGTCTCAATATGAAAATCAATGATGGTCGATCATGTTTATTTTAGTGTTTATAATATTTATCTTAGGGTTTATATATGTTGGGTTTATAATATTAGTCCCTTGAGTTTAATATTATTCCCTCGAGTTCATAATCCATTGGGGTTTTAGTATTAATCCCTTCTATTTATTATTCCTTTGGGTTTCTCATATTAACCCCTTCGGTTTATTATTTCCTTAGATTTATAATATCAATCATGGTCCACCATTGTTAATCATAGCTAACAATGGTCAACCATGGTTGAATTTCGCATTGTGACAAGGATTGTCTCACTATGAAAATAAACCATGTTTATTTCAGTGTTTGAAATATTTATATTTGGGTTTACGAATGTTATGTTTATAATATTAGACCCATGGGTTTAATATTATTCCCTTGGGTTTATAATCTCTTGGGGTTTTAATATTAATCCCTTGGGTCTATTATTCCTTTGGGTTTATAATATCAATCCCTTGGGTTTATTATTCCCTTAGGTTTATAACATCAATCATGCTCAACCATTGTCAATCATAGCCAACCATTATCAACCATGGTTGAATGTCACATTGTGACAAGGATTGTCTCACCATGAAAATAAACCATGTTTATTTTAGTGTTTGTAGTATTATATTTGGGTTTACCACTGTTGGGTTTATAATATTTGGCCCTTGTGTTTAATATTATTCCCTTGGGTTCATAATCTCTTGGGGTTTTAGTATTAATCCCTTTTTTTTATTGTTCCATTCGATTTATAATATTAATTCGTTGGGTTTATTATTCCCTTAGGTTTATAATATAAATGATGGTAAACCATTGTCAGTTATATCCAACCATGGTCAACCATGGTTGAACATCCCATTGTGACAAGGAGTGTCTCACCATGAAAATAAACCTTATTTATTTTAGTGTGTGTAATACTTATATCTGGGTTTACCAATGTTGGGTTTTTAATATTAGTCCCTTGAGTTTAATATTATTCCCTTGGGTTCATAATCCCTTGAGTTTTAGTATGAATCCCTTTGGTTTATGTTTCCCATGGGTTCATAATATCAATCCCTTGGGTTTATTGTTAACCTGAGTTTATAATATCAATCATGGTCAACAATAACCAACCATGGTCAACTGTGGTTAGTGATGGTTCGATCTCACATTATGAAAAAAATTATCTCCTCTTAGGGTTTATACGCCTTGTGTTTATAATATTAGTTCCTTGGCTTTAATATTATTCCCTTAGGTTCAAAATCCTTTGGGGCTTTAGTATTAATCCCTTGGGTTTAATGTTCCTTGTGTTTATAATATTAATAATCCCTTTATTTTATTAATTCCTTGAGTTTAAAATATTAATTCTTAGGGTTTATTAATCGAAAAATGTTTATTTTAGTATTTTTAATATTTATCTTAGGGTTTTTATACCTTGGGTTTATAATATTAGTCCATTTTGTTTAATATTATTCCATAATGTTCATAATCCCTTGGGCTTGTTGTTCTTTGGGTTTATAATATCAATTGCTTAGGTTTATTATTCCCTAGTCAACTAGGGTTTATTATGATGTCAACCATGGTCCAACATGGAATTGTGATAAGGATTGTCTCAATATGAAAACCAACTATGGTCAATCATGTTTATTTTAGTGTTTATAATATTCATCATACAGTTTATATAGGTTGGGTTTATAATATTAGTCCCTTGGGTTTAATATTGTTCCCTTGGGTTTTTAGTATTAATCTGTTGGGATTATTATTCCTTTGGGTTTCTGATATCAATCCCTTGGGTTTATTATTCCCCTAGCTTTATAATATTGATCATGGTCAACCATTGTCAATCATAGCCAACAATGGTCAACCATGGTTGAATGTCACATTGTGACAAGGATTGTCTCACCATGAAAATAAACCATGTTTATTTTAGTGTTTGTAATATTTATATTTGGGTTTATAATATTAGTCGCTTGGGTTTAATATTATTCCCTTGGGTTCATAATCCATTAGGGTTTTAGTATCAATCCCTTGGGTTTATTATTTGTTTGGCTTTATAATATCAGTCTCTTAGGTTTATTATTCCCTTAGGTTTATAATATCAATCATGGTCAACCATTTTCAATCATAGCCAACTATGGTCAACCATGTTTGAATGTTGCATTGTGATAATGATTGTCTCACCATCAAAATAAACCATGTTTATTTTAGTATTTGTAGCATTTATATTTGGGTTTACCAATGTTGGGTTTATAATATTAGTCCCATGGATTTAATAGTATTCCTTTGGGTTCATAATCCCTTGGGGTTTTAGTATTAATCCCTTATTTTTATTATTATTTTGGGTTTATAATATCAATCCCTTGGTTTTATAATATCAATGATGGTCAACCATTTTCAATCATAACGAACCATGGTCAACCATGGTTGAATGTCACATTTTGACAAAGATTGTCTCACCATGAAAATAAACCATTTTTATTTTAGTGTTTGTAATATTTATATTTGGGTTTACCAATGTTGGGTTTCTAATATTAATCCCTTGGATTTAATATTATTACCTTGGGTTAATAATCCCTTGGGTTTATGTTTCCCTTGGGTTCATAATATCAATCCTTGGGTTTATTATTAACTTGGTCTATAATATCAATCATGGTCAACCATAACCAATCATGGTCAATTGTGGTCAATCATGGTTTGATCTCACATTATCAAACAAATCGTCTCCACTTAGGGTTTATATACCTTGGTTTTTCAATATTAACCCCATGATTTTAATATTATTCCCTTAGGTTCATAATCCCTTGGGTTTATTGTTCTTTTGGATTTATATTATCAATCGCTTGGGTTTATTATTCCGTAGTCAACCATGGTCCGACATGGAATTGTGATAAGGATTGTCTCAATTTGAAAATCAATAATGGTTAATCATGTTTATGTTAGTGTTTATAATATTTATCTTAGGATTTATATACGTTGGGTTTATAATATTAGTCCCTTGGGTTTAATATTATTCCCTGAGGTTCATAATCCCTTCGGGTTTTAGTATTAATCCGTCGTGTTTATTATTCCTTTGGGTTTATAATATCAATCACTCAGGTTTATTATTCCCTTAGGTTTATAATATAAATCATGGTCAAACATTGACAATCATAGAAACCCATGGTTAGGCATGGTTGAATGTCACATTTTTACAAGGATTGTTTCACCATGAAAATAATCCATGTTTATTTTGGTATTTCTAATGTTTATATTAGGGTTTACCAATGTTGGGTTTGTAATGTTGGTCCCTTGGATTTAATATTATTTCCTTGGGTCCATAATCCCTTGGGGTTTTAGTATTAATCCTTTAGGTTTAATAATTAACTTGGGTTTATAATATCAACCATGGTCAACTTTATTAATCTCTTGTGTTTGTAATATCAATCGCTTGCGCTACTTGATCCCTTAGGTTTTTAATATTTATCCCTTGGGTTTATAATATTAGTCCCTTTTGTTTAATATTATTCCCTCGCGTTCATAATCCCTTGGGATTTTAGTATTAATTCCTTGGGTAATAACAATAATAACAATAATAATATATTGTTATTGTTATTATTATTATTATATTAATAATAATAATCGTAAATATATAAGAATATAAGAATATTGTTGTTAGTATTTATATAGTTTCTGTATTCAAGCTTGTCTGATGTATAATGAATTAAGCAAAGTCTTTCGGTAGAAATCACATAAGAGAAATTTTTGGTGGACGTGTTTCGAACCAACAAGTGTGGTTCATCATCACGACCAAATGAAGAAGCATACCATGGCAAAGACTTAAATAGAGAGCAATGTAGAGACATAATTTGAAGTAAAAACTATATTTGAACAATAATATTTAAATTATGATATTAATTTATTAATATTGAAAAAAAATATTATTTGCTAACGGCTATATTAAACGACTAGTTTTTGAAAAAAATAAATAAATAATGATATTATTTCATTAATTTATTAAAAATAGTAATAGGTAATGAATATATTAAATGGCTGGTTTTTGAAAAATAATACTTAAATAATGACAGTAATTTATTAAAAATATTAATATGTAATGGCTATATTAAACGACTAGTTCTTGAAAAATAATATTTAAATTGTGATATTAGTTTATTACTTTATTAAAAACAAATATTAATAAGAAACGACTATATTAAACAACTAGTTTCTAAGAAATAATATTTAAATTAATTTATTTTAAAAAAAAAAAAAAAACTTTAAAGAAGGGGAGTCAAAAATTATAAATACTAGTCAAGATCATTGGATAAATAATTAATGGAAATAAAATAAACTAAATTAAAAATAATTAATGGAAAAATGAATAAAATAAAACAAAAATATACCCAATTCAAAAGATATATATATATATATATATATATATATATATATGTTTATATATGTTTATATATATATATATATATATCTATATATATATATATATATATATATATATATATATATATATATATATATATATATGTGTGTATATATATATATGTGTATATATATATATGTGTATATATATATATGTGTATATATATATATGTGTATATATATATATGTATATATATATATATATATACACACACACACACATAGTCTAACAAGGTGGAGGAGTTGCTCGGAAAGTTATAGAAATTCTGGTTATATTTAGAGAAAATCTGGCAAGGATTTTTGTAAATCCAAGTTATAGTTGTTAAACTTCAAAATTTTAAGTGTTCTAGACATTTTTGATGGTGTTGAATCCATTTTCACCATCAAAAACACGATTCAAACATTGTCTCTACAAGATTTTTTGAATTTTTTTTACCCGCTTTCCGGCCACTTTTGGTCGTCCGGGCAATTCCTCCACCTTGTTAGACGACTCCATATATATATATATATATATATATATATATATATATATATATATATATATATATATATATATATATATATATATATATATATATATATATATATATATAAAGAAATGTAAATACTAAATAAAATGGGGTCAACAATAAAATATGGGATTCGCGCCCATTAAACAAGTAAAAAAATACTAAAAAGAGTTAACAACGAATAGGATGACAAAATACATAAAAAAAAAACACAAAGGATCAAGAAAGTAAACTCTAGTGAAGAATAAATCTCCAAAAATACTATAAAAAGGATGCCAATACCTACATAGATAAACAAACAAACAAAATAAATCCCATAAAGAAGCGTAAAAAACTAGGAGGACCAGAGAGTGACCCAACTTTTACTAATATTCCAACCATCGTCTCCATTTCTCTTATGTGATTTCTACCAAAACACTTTGCTTAATATATATAGTTTTTAATAATCATAAATAGTTGGTATTTAAAAAATTACACATAATAATTTTCTTATTGGATCATGATTGTTTATTATGAGTTAATATTATTATTATAATAATAATAATAAATAAAATAATTATTATTTCTATTATTATTTAAAATAATAATAATAATAATTATTATTATTATTATTATAATAGTTATCATATTATTATTTTAACAATATAATAATAATTATATTTTTATATTATTATAATGTTAGAATGGCAGTATGATATTATTATTAATTAATATTATTATGATTAATATTATTATTGTAATTATAATATAATAATAATATATTAATAAATATATTGTATTATTATAATAATAATACAATATAATTGTTACTATGATTTTTATAATTTTATATTATTATTATAATAATAATATAATGATAATCTAATATTATTAGGAGTTATTCTTATTATTAATTAATATCACTAATATTATTATGAGTTTATACTATTATTATAATGTTAATATAATAATCACTTAATAATATATATAAATAATATGGTTGTTATTATTTGTATAGTTATTAATAATCATAAATTGTTGGTGTTTAAAAGAATACCCATAATAATTTTTAATGCTGATATAAGCCTATCGGCGTATATCAACCACATTGGAAAATGTGGTTGTATATATGTTTCATATACGCCTATTGGCATATCAACCACATTGATAAATGTGGTTGTGTTAGTATAGACACTATTTAATAAATATTAATTTAAAAAAATATATTATTTATATGCTTTAGAATTATGAATTGTTTTTACATCATTTTAGATTCAGTTTACTTTTATATTTGCTAAGCATCTAGAGGGATTAAATCTCTTTTTAGTTATCAAGATATTTGATCCCTCTTGGTGCTTGGTAGATCTAGATTAAGATGAATCTAAGCTGGTTATATATATATATATATATATATATATATATATATATATATATATATATATATATATATATATATATATAGACACACACACATATAATTGGCAAAACCATGGGTTATCAAAACATGGAGTCTAATAACCACTTACTAATTTACCTCCATTTTACTTTAACTATTAATTTATTTTATTTTATTTTATTTTCGTTTTTATCTTTATGTAATTTAATTGAGTGAAAATGTTCACATAATGGGTAGGAAGGGACATTACAACAACTCTTACATACTGGTGTGGAGAGTGCCTCTCAACACAATTAGAAACATTAGATATTATGATTCCTTGGAAATTGGACAATATGGGCACTGCCAACTTTATGTGGTGGCTTTAAGCAACCTCTAGGAAAACCACTAGTAGGAAACACACTAAAAGTACTTGATCAAATCATTATGTTAGGGTCCTCTAATTTTAATAGGATTTTTTGATTATAGCTGATGATTATTATATTTCGGATGTTGTAAATTATTTTCAAAAAAGTCAAAACCTTGAAAAATAAAAAAATAAGATTGCAAGTCGAAATTCAACATTAGAGAATAATTAAGTGTGTTTAGATTAAATTATTCACATTATTTAAATGTGATTAAAAAAATTGTAAGAAGGCTCATATGGAGAAAGTTGTTCTATCTTATATGGTTAAAGGACGTTGCTATCAGAGCATCGGGATTCCCAACTAATCACGATCCACGGTCCATATCTCTTTTCGGTCCCCCCTCTCCATCCTACCTTTACCATCATGGGGGGTCCGAAAGGGATGTTTCTTCCACCAGGCCCAATCCTAGCGTGGCACCCTCTCCCGATTTCTCACCCCACCTTGAATTACTACTTACCACCCTCTACCCCCTCCGAAAACTGCTTCCCTCTCGTCCCTTTACCATTGTCACTACCCCCTCCACCACTCCTATCACACCACGTATCCTCCGCTTATTACTCCTACGTCAATTTCCACCCACCATGTCCCTCCTCATCTTCCACTCCTATGTGGCCACCTACTCATATTTCCACCAACCATGTGCCTCCATGACACCTTTCGCCTCCATGTCATATGTTTCTTTCGTGGTTAGTTAAATTATGTTTTTTCCTTGTACAACACTTTAATTTCAAATGTGGTTTACAGACAACTGAGAATGCATTTTCAAAACCTGAAATATGTTTTTGTTGATAACTTCCTCACGCACAAAAACCTCTCTCACTTTTGTAACGAATATTATGGTTTGGGATATTCGGATGAATCTTTGCAGGTATATTTTCCAGAATTTTCCTGTTTTCAGTCATTATTTCGAAATGCAAGTTCTGAGTAGGTGGAAATTAATTTTCAAAAACTGAAAAAGGTTTTTGTTGACAATATCATCATTTACAAAAATCTCTCACTTTCCTAATATCTATTATGATTTGGGATATAAAAGGGATGACAGGACCCTATTTTTCAAGATTTCGGGAGGAAAAAGCTCAAAGACAGTTAGTGACTTGGATGCCACCTAATCAAAGAAGAGTTGTAATAAAATATGAATTTATCTTCTTTGTCACTAGAAATCCACAAAAATAGTTCCAAGTATATTAATTAGTTTTGGATATCCTATCTTTTAGTTCTATTTGTGTAAGACAGTTTAAGATATTTGTAAACAAATCTTCACAATTTTTTCAAAATATTTTCATTCAGAATTTGTATAAATACTTCATCATTTGAAGTAAGAGATGTTGATTTCTGAATGTAATTTCTTCTGCATATTGTAAATTTTCAAAGCACTGGAGCATCACTAATACCGGGAACTTTCACAGGATTCATGTGGTGTACGAAAGAGTGATGTGTTTCTATTATTTATTTGTTTAAAAATTGTTTCTCTTTCTCTGTTATTCTAAAAATCTCAATTACTTAACAGAAATTGTGATGAATAGGATTTGTTATTTAGAGCACCCTATTCTGGTTGTTAGTAATTTTCATGTTTTCTACTAAAGTCAAATTAAGGAATTCTTAATTTCTCATTATTTTCTACTAAACTTTACCATTTATTCTATTTCACAATCCATTTAATATTATGAAAGATCTAAATAGTGCAACATAGCTTGTCATGTGAAACTCCTCTAAAATTTGATGCCAAAACAAGTTTAATCTATAAACTCCATAGCCTAATGGAATGATGAAAGTTTAATACACCAAACAATAAAATCAAAATAAATAGTACAGGGATAAGTAGCCTAAAATTTACATTAAAAAAAGCTAAATTTTACAGAGAGATCGCTCTCAGAAGCTGGCAGGGATAGATCCAAGCTTCCAAAGAGGTTTTTATGTCATCCTATGTGTTTACAACCTCAACCTCAAAAATATAGAACAATAACATAGTGGTGACCATACTGGATTCAAACCTTTCAAATTCCCTAGAAAAGTGAATCAAGTTCCAGATCTGATTACTAATGGTGGACAGTGATCAGACACAAGAAGGTTGTATCATTCACCTGGAAACTCCACATTCAAATTATCCAAAGCTTCAACGCTTTTACCATGTCTCCATTGTCAAAGAATCTAGATTTGTAGAAAAATCATGGCAACTCCACTACAAGTTGATCCTATTTCTTGCTAAACAAGATGCTAGGTCATGTGGCAAATCCCCTATCTTGTGAAGTTTTAAAAGAAATCAAGGATGAATTAGCCGATTTTCAAATTGATGAATATTTTTTAAGAGTCAAGTTTCGTTGTTTGAAATTACGCAAACTTTATCCTGATAGTAAAGATTATTTTTTTTATTTTTTTGTTGAAAGATTCGAGAAGGATATTGAACTTTTGGATTATCAGATTCAGTCCTATAATTTATGAGATCCTAAACAGTTCTTGGAAAATATTCCTTCTCCAAAACAAGAGGAGATTGTATTGCCTTTTGATTTCCAAATTGCTGAGAATTATGTTTTGAAGTACAACACTAAAATTAAATAGTGGGAATCAGGGTTTAACCTTGAGAATACAACTGATGAAATATTCCATGCTCAATCGGTCAAAGAAGGCCAGCAAGGTAGACTAATTAACCATGCCTTTATTGATCCTATACAAAACTACATGTAGGTTCTTTTTAGCTCAAGTGTTCAACCATATTTTTATGACCAGATCCAATAGTAGTTGTGATTGCACTCTACAACTTTGATTTTACAGGAAAAAAGAAAAAAAAAAGGTTGTCCTTTTGATTATGCTAACAAACCAACAAGCGAACCACTTGTTTCAGCAACTACTTGACTGGCTTCATTGGCATTTTTGTATTATTTGATCCGACATAATTTTGAGCAGTGTAGAGTAGGTAGCATTGTGAAAATAAGCTCAGCACTCTGAGCATTTTCGTCAAGCATTCTTTCAAGTTTCAGTTTTAGATTGCAATTTCAAATTTCAATTCAAGTGTGTATTTCAGTTTTCAGTGTGCAGAATGGTTTTGATTCTAGTTTGAAGATTTTCAGTCATAGAGATTTTTATGACAGAGCAGGTTGAAGATTTGGGATCGACCCAATGGATGAGGCTACTAGTCTATGGTGCTCTTGACACTTCACCAATAAGTACCATCCCTAGCTGAAGCCACTATTAGGGTCCTATAATTTGTATAGGATTTCTTGATTATAGCTGATGATTATTATATTTCAGATGTTGTAATAATATTCCATGTTGTCAATTATTTCCAAAAAGGTCAAAACCTTGAGAAAATAAAAAAATATGCTTGCAAGTTGAAATGCAACAGTAGAGAATAATTAAGTGTGTTTAGATTAAATTAATCACGTCATTTAAATATGATTAAATAAATTTTAATAAGGCTTATATGGAAAAAAAATTTCCATCTTATATGGTTAAAGGACATTGTTGTTAGAGCATTAGGATTCCCCACTAACCCACGACCCATATATTTTTTTGGTTCCCCCTCTCCATCCCACCTTTACTGTGGGTGAGGAGGGGGGTGGGACTGAAAAGGTTGTTTCTTCTGCCAAGCCGCATCATAACATGGCACCCTCTCCTCATTTAACACCCCCCCTTGCAATACTACTTACCACCCTCTACCAGCTCTGAAAGCTTCTCCCCCCTCATCCCTTTACCATTGTCCCTACACCCTATGCCACTCCTCTCCTGTCGCATATCCTCCATCTATTACTCTTGCATCAATGTTCACCCACCATGTCCCTCATCATATTCCACTCCTATTTGGCCACCTAATCATATTTCCTCTAACCATGTGCCTCCATGACACCTTCCACCTCCACATCATATGTCTTTTTCATGGTCAGTTAAATTATGTTTTTTCCCTTCGCATCATAGTAATTTCAAACATTGTTTATAGACAACCAAGAATATATTTTCAAAAATAGAAAGATGCTTTTGTTGCAAACATCCTCATCCACAAAAACCAATCTCATTTTTATAACATCTATTATGGTTTGGGATTTTCAGATGAACCTTTCCAAGTATATTTTCCCGAATTTTCTTGTTTTCAGTCAGTATTTTCAAATGCAGATTCCGAGCAGCTGGAAATGAATTTTCGAAAACTGAAAGAGATTTTTGTTTCTGACATCATCATTTAAAAAAAGTTCTCTTAATTGTCTAATAGATATTATGGTCTCGGATATACAAAGGGATTACATGACCCTATTTTTTAGAATTTCAAGAGGAAAAAGATCAAAGACAGTTAGTGACTTGGATGCCACCTCATCAAAGAAGAGTTGTAATCAAATTCGAATTGATCTTCTTTATCACCAGCAATCCACAAAGATAGTTCCAAGTAGATTCATTAGTTTTGGATGTCTTATATTTTAGTTCTATTTGTGTAAGACAATTTAAGATATTTGTAAATTAATCTTGATATTTTTTAAAGATATTTTAATTTAGAATTTGTATAAATACTTCATCAATTGAAGTAAGAAATGTTGATTTCAGAATGTAATTTCTTCTACATATTGTAACTTTTCAAAGCATTGGATCATCAATAATATAGGGACCTTTGACAAGATTCATGTGGTGAACCAAATGGTGATGTGTTTCTACTGTTTATTTGAGCTTAAACATTGTTTTTATTTCTCTATTATTCTAAAAATCTCAATTACTTAATAGAAACTATGATGTATATGATTTGTTATTTATAGCACCTTACTCTGGCTGTTAGTAATTTTCATGTTTTCTGCTGAAATCAAATTAATAATTCTTAATTACTCCTTAATTTCTACTGAACTTTACATTTTCTACTATTTTACAATCCATTTAATATTCTAAAATATCCATATAGTGCAACCTAGCTTTCCCTGTGAAACTCCTCTAAAATTTGATGCCAAAACCAATTTAATCTATAGACTCCATAGCCCAATGGAATTATAACAGTTTAATCAACCAAACAATCAAATCAAAAAAATCAGTACAGTTATAACTAGCCTAAAATTTACATAAAACAAAGCTAAATTTTACAAAGAGATCCCTCTCTGAAGCTGGTAGGGCTAGATCCCAACTTCCAAAGTGGTTCTGATAATGTCCTATGTGTTTACTCCCTCAACCTCAAAAATATAGAATGACAACATAGTGGTGATCATACTTGGGATGAACCTTTTAGATTCGCCAGAAAAATGTATCATGTTCGAGATCTGATTACTGATGATGGATAGTGAGCAGACACAAGAAGGTTGTTACATTCACCTGGTGACTCCACATTCAAAGTATGTAGAGCTTAAAAGATTTTAGTGTGACTCCACTGTCAAAGAATCCATATTTGTAGAAAACCCATGGCAACTCCACTGCAATTGGATCAGATTTCTTGCTAAACAAGATGACAGGTTATGTGGCAAATCCTTTGTCTTGTGAAGTTTTAAAAGAAGTCAGGGATGAATTAGCCAATTTTCAAATTGATGAATATTTTTTAACGGTTGTGCTTCGTTGTTTGAAATTATGCAAATTTTATCTTGATAGTAAATATTGTTTTCTTGAGTTAGTTGTTGAAAGATTAGAGAAGGATATTGAACTTTTGGATTATCAGATTCGGTCCTATAATTTCTGAGATCCTAAACAATTATTTGAAGATATTCCTTCTCCAAAAGAAGAGGAGATTGCATTTCCTTTTGATTTGAAGATTTCTGAGAATTTTGTTTTCAAGTACAAAACTGAAGATGAATAGTGGTAATGAAGGTTTAACCTTGAGAATACATTTAATGAAATCTTCCATGCTTAATCGGTTAATGAATGCTTACAAGGTAAACTAATTAATCATGCCTTTACTGATTCTATAGCAAACTGCATGGAGTTTCTTTTCGACTCAAGTGTTAAATCATGTTTTCATGACCAGCTCCAATAGTAGTTGCCATTGCACTCTACAACTTTGATTTTATGGACAAAAAGTCAAGTTGTCCTTTTGATTGTGCTAACAAATAGTCAAAGGACCCACTTGATTAAGTTGTTACTTGACAGGCTTCAATGGCTTTTTATTATTATTTAATTTAGCATAATTTTCAGTAGTATAGAGTAGGTAGCAGTGTGCAAATAAGATCAACAGTCTGAGAATTCTTTCCAATTTCAGTTTCAAATTGCAATTTCAGATTTCAGTTCAAGTGTGTATTTCAGTTTTCAGTGTGCAAAATGGTTTTGATTCCAATTTGAAGATTTTCAGTGACAAATATTTTTATGAAAGAGCAGGTTGAAGATTTGGGATCAACCCAATGGATTAGGCTACTACTCTACAATGTTCCTGACACTTCACCAGGGAGTGTCATCCCTAGTTGATGCCACTCTTAGGGTCCTATAATTTTTATATGATTTCTTGATTATAACTTATGATTGTTATATTTCGACTGTTGTAAGTAATATTCCATGCTATAAATTATTTCCAAAAAGGTCAAAACCTTGTGAAAAAAAAAAAAAACATGCTTGCAAGTGAAAATGCAGCATTAGAGAATAATTAAGTGTGTTTAGATTAAATTAATCACATCATTTAAATGTGATTAAATAAATTGTAATAAGGTGCATATGGAAAATGTTGTTTTGTCTTATATTGTTAAAGGACACTACTGTCAGAGTGTCGAGATTCCCCACTAATCATGATCCACGGTCGATATATTTTTTTGGTCCCCCCTCTCCATCATACCTTTACCGCTGGGGCAGGGTTGGGGGGGGGGGGGGGGGGGGGTCCGAAAAGGTTGTTTCTTCCACCAGGCCCCATTCTAATGTGGTACACTCTCCTGATTTCACACCCTCCCCTTGCAATACTACTTACCCCCTCTACCCCCTCCGAGAATGGCTTTCCCCGCGTCCCTTTACCATTGTCCCTACCCCCTCTGCCAATCCTATCCCGCCACGTATCCTTCGCCTATTACTCTCGCATCAATATCCGCCTACCATGTCCCTCCGCATATTCCAATTCTATTCGGCCATCTAATCATATTTCCTCCAGCCATGTGCCTCCACAACACCTTCCACCTCCATGTCATTTGTTTGTTTCATGGTGAGTTAAATTATGTTTTTTCCCTATACTACATAGGAATATAGAATGTGGTTTCTAGACAGGCGAGAATTTATTTTAAAAAATGGAAACGGACTTTTCTTTCTAATATCCTCGTGCACAAAAATCTCTCTTCCTTTTGTAACATATATTATCGTTTTGGTGATTCCGATGAATCTTTGAAGGTATATTTTCTCGAATTTTCCTGATTTCAGTCACTATTTTCAAATGAAAATTCCTAGCAGGTGGAAATGAATTTTTAGAAACTGAAAGAGCTTTTTGTTTCCAAGATCATCATTTACACAAAATTCTCTCATTTGTCTAACACTATTATTTTTTGGGATATACAAAGGGATTAGAAGACCCTATTTTTCAGAATTTCAAGAGGAAAAAGCTCAAAGAAAGTTAGTGACTTGGATATCACCTCATCAGAGAAGAGTTGCAACCAAATTTGAATTGATATTCTTTGTCACTAGCAATCCACAAATATAGTGCCAAGTAGATTCATTAGTTTTGGATGTACTATATTTTAGTTTTAATTGTGTAAGATAGTTTAAGATATTTGTAATCAAATCTTGATATTTTTTTGAAGATATTTTAATTTAGAATTTGTATAAATACTTCATCATTTGAAGTAATAGATGTTGATTTCTGAATGTAATTTCTTCTGCATATTGTATTTTTTCAAAGCAATGGAGTTTGAATAATACAGGGACCTTTCATAGGATTCATGTGTTGTACCCAATGGTGATGTGTTTCTACTATTTATTTGATTAAACATTGTGTTTCTTTCTCTGTTATTCTAAAAATCTCAATTACTTAACAGAAATTGTAATGAATATGATTTGTTATTTAGAGCACCCTATTATGGTTGTTACTAATTTTCATGTTTTCTGTTGATGTCAAATTAAGGAACTCTTAATTACTCCTTAATTTCGACTGAACTTTACATTTTCTGCAATTTCACAATCCATTTAATATTCCAAAAGATCCAAATAGTGCAACCTACCTTGCCCTATGAAACTCCTCTAAAATTTGATGCCAAAACTAGTTTAATCTATAGACTCCATAGCCCAATGGAATTATGATAGTTTAATCAACCAAACAATCAAATCCAAACAATCAGTACAATCATAACTAGCCTAAAATTTACATAAAACAAAGCCAAATTTTATAAAGAGACCCCTCTCTGAAGCTGGCAGGGTTAGATCCCAGCTTCCAAAGTGGTTTTGATGATGTCCTATGTGTTTAATCCCTCAACCTCAAAAATATAGAACGACAACATCGTGGCGACCATACTGGGGATGAACCTTTTAGATTCCCCAGAAAAGTGTATCAAGTTCCAGATTTGATTACTAACGGCGGGCAATGATCAGACACAAGAATGTTGTATCATTCACTTGGCAACTCCACATTCAAAGTATCTAGAGCTTCAAAGCATTTAGTGTGACTCCACTGTTAAAGGATCCAGATTTGTAGAAAACTCATGGAAACTCCACTGCAAGTTGATTAGATTTCTTGCTAAATAAGATGATAGGTTATGTGGCAAATCCTCTACCTTGTGAAGTTTCAAAAGATGTCAGGGATGAATTAGCCGATTTTCAAATTGATGAAGATTTTTTAACGGTCATGTTTCTTTGTTTGAAATTATGCAAATTTTATCATGATAGTAAAGATTGTTTTCTTGAGTTAGTTGTTGAAATATTCGAGAAGGATATTAAACTTTTGGATTATCAAATTCAGTCCTATAATTTCTGAGATATTAAACAATTCTTGAGAAATCTTCCTTCTCCAAAACAAGAGGAGATTGTATTGATGTTTTATTTGCATATTGCTGAGAATTATGTTTGCAGGTACAAGACTGAAACTAAACAATGGGAATCAGGGTTTAACCTTGAGAATACAATTGATGAAATCTTCCATGCTCAATCGGTTAATGAAGGCATGCAAGGTAAACTAATTAATCATGCCTTTACTAATCCTATAGCAAACTACATGGAGGTTCTTTTCAGCTGAAGTGTTCAATACTATTTTTATGACCAGAGCCAACAACAGTTGCCATTGCGCTCTACAACTTGGATTTTATGGAAAAAAAAGTCAAGATGTCCTTTTGATTTTGCTAACAAACAGTCAAGTGACCCACTTGTTTCAGTAGCTACTTGATTGGATTCATTGGCATTTTTGTATTATTTGATTCAACATAATTTTTGGTAGTGTAGAATAGGTAGCAATGTGCAAATAAGCTCAGCACTTTGAGCATTGTTTTCAAGCATTCTTTCAATTTTCAGTTTCAAATTGCAATTTCAAATTTTATTTCAAGTGCGTATTTCAGTTTTCAGTGTGCAGAATGCTTTTGATTCTAGTTTGAAGATTTTTAGTGACAAAGATTTTTATGAAAGAGCAGGATGCAGATTTGGGATTGGCCCAAGGGATTAGGCTTCTAGTCTATCGTGTTCTTGACACTTCACCAGGAAGTGCCATCCCTAGCTGAAGCCACTATTAGCGTCCCATATTTTTTATAGGATTTCTTGATTATAGTTTATGCTTACTATATTTCGAACGTTGTAAATAATATTCCACGTTGTAAATTATTTCTAAAAAGGTCAAAACCTTGACAAAATAAAAAATATGCTTGCAAGTCGAAATGCGACATTAGAGAATAAGTAAGTGTCTTTATATTAAACTAATCACATCATTTAAATGTGATTAAATAAATTGTAATAAGGTGCATATGGACAAAGTTGTTCTTTCTTATATGGTGAAAGGACAATGATGTCAGAGCATCGATATTCTCCACTAATCATGATCCACAGTCCATATATTTTTTGGTCCCCGTTCTCCATCCTACCTTTACCACGAGGAGGGTACCAAAAAGGTTGTTTCTTCTGTCTAGCCTCATCCTAACGTAGTGCCCTCTCCCGATTTCGCACCCTCCCTTGCAATACTACTTACCACCCTCTACCCCCTTTGAAAACCACTTCCCCCTTGTCCCTTTACTGTTTTCCCTACCCCGTCTGCCACTCCTATCCTGCCATGTATCCTTCGCCTATTACTCCTGCATCAATGTCCACCCATCATGTCCCTCCTCATCTTCCACTCCTATTTGGCCACCTAATCATATTTTCACCAACCATGTGCCTCCATGACACCTTATACCTCCATGTCATATGTTTTTTTCATGGTCAGTTAAATTATTTATGTTCCCTATACAACACAGTAATTTCAAACGTGGTTTAAAGACAACTGAAAACGAATTTTCAAAACTGAAAGAGATTTTTGTTTATAACATCCTAATGCACAAAATCATTTCTTAGTTTTCTAACAACTATTATGGTTTGCAAGATTCAGATGAATCCTTGCAGCTATATTTTCCTGAATTTTCCTGCTTTCAGTCAGTGTTTTCAAATGGAGTTTCTGAGAAGGTGGAAATTAATTTTTAAAAAATGAAAGGGGTTTTTGTTTCCAACTTAATCATTTAAAAAAAAACTCTATCATTTTTCTAATAGACATAGTTTATGGTTTTGGATATACAAATGGATTATAGGGCCCTATTTTTTAGAATTTCAGCAGGAAAAGTCTCAAGGATAGTTAGTGACTTGCATGCCACCTCATCAAAGAAGAGTTGTTGTTAGGTCCCTATAATACTAGTGATTCCCCCATTAATATTGTCATTGTATCCCTTATTGTTATTGTTGTGCCCCAATTGTCCCCATATTGTTATTATTGTGCCCTATAGAAGCCCGCTATTGTTATTTTTGTGCCCTTATATTTTTATTGTTAGGTCGGCCTTGGTTATATTATGACCCCTTAGACTACTATATATAGAAAGGAGGTTTTTTCATTTGTATCATCCAAGAATTGTTCATTTGTGTAATGTAAAGGAGGTTTCCCCCTCGAAGAGGATGATTTCTAAGGCATTGATCTATCTTTTCTATCTTTTTGTGAGCTAGTTTCATAACATTTGGTATTGGAGCTTAGATTCTAGGGTTTCACTGCTTCAAGCAGGTCATCATGGAATTTTAGCTATAAATTTTTTTCTGCGATGTTCTAGAAGCAAGAAAAGCACCCATTTGAGCCAAAATCTCTCTGAACCTCAGGTCGGAATTTCAGATCTTGTCTCACTATATTATCGGAGATATGATCCAAGGAAGCTAGGGTTTTTACAGGATCCAAAATTATATCTCAAACAAGTCACTTAGGGAAAATCATCATAACTTTTTTTCTGTGCATCAGATTGAAATTTCGTTAGAAGTTATGAAACAAGGATGGACTTTAGTTTTCTGTGTATCACTTTCATATCACTTTCAGATACTAAGGTCAAAACAGTGACATGTGGCACTTCGTACAATCTTGCTCTACTGAACTAGTCTATAATTAGGTCATCATGGGAGATTTGGCACAACTCTTCATTGGAGAATCCAATATTTATCAGACTCATGGGGTTAGAAAGAGGACTTCGAGGGTTACATAGGAAGTAATTTAAGACCTTGGAGATCCAAAATTATAAAGATACAACATATTAAATATCGAGCTCCTAAAAAGTGAAAAAAGGTGTGTAGTTTTTTTTAAATTTTTGCATAAGTTTGGTTTGAAAAATTAGTTTGAAGGAATTCAAAGGGCATAGTGAAGCATTATTGTCAACAATTAATGCCATGAAGAAAGAAAATGGAAACACCTTGTAAGAAACCTGAAAGCTCTAGCATGACTCATGAAGTAGAGGAAGAAATGCAACATGATATATCAAAATTACGAGACCAAGTGCAACAAATTTCACTTGCACAAAAAGTAACATAAGCGAAGATGGATGGTTTAAAGAAAAATGTAGAAGCTAAGATGTATGGCATGGAAGCTAAGCTGGATGGTTTAAAGAAATATGTAGAAGCTAATATGTATGGCGTGGAAGCTAAGATGGATGGTTTAAAGAAAGGTGTAGAAGCTAAGATGAATGGCATGGAAGCTAAGATGGATGGTGTGGAAGCTAAGATGGATGATTTAAAGAGACACATGGAAGATAAGATGGAATATTTGAAGACATATTTGACAAAGTTTCTACAACTTACTAGTAGAGAAAGGGTAGTAAAGGAAACTCATGATGAGAACAAAATAAATTTTAATCATGATTTCATAGACTCTAACATTGGATCAAAGAGCCACCATGTTCCAAAGATCATATGAGGAAGTTTGATGGCAAGGATGCTGTATCATCGATACTATAAATGGAGCAATTTTTCGATCTCCATAATGTGCAAAACACACAAAAGGTACATATTGCAACTTTATATTTGGAACCAAATTAGTTTGTATGGTATCATTAGCATTTCTCTCATAAACAAATTGTCACTTGGGTTATTTTTACGGGTGAAATGATAGCACATTATGAGGATACAAAAAGAAACACTTTTTTTAGCCAACTGATAAAACTCAACAAAATATTCTTAGGGAATTTCACACCTCTTCCTTAGGAGGGCACTTAGGATTTCTAAAAAACTTACCACAGGTTTAAGAAGGAATATTTTTGGGATGGCCTTAAATCAGATATTCAAAAGTTTGTGGCAGAATGTTTTTTTTTCCAGCAAAATAAAGTTGAAACAATTAAGACCCCAGGTCTATTACATCCTTTATTCATTACAAGCCAATGTTGGGAGGAGGTTTCAATGGATTTTATCATAGGTTTACCCAAGCCTGAAGGAAAGAGTGTTATCATGGTGGTAGTTGAAAAACTTACCAAGTATGTGTTATCACTCAGGTTGTTTCCCAAAAGCAGTGGAAAAGGGAATACAGCCGAGGTAACCACTAACCAATCTTTTAGCTGCAGATTCTAGACAATCTGCAACCAGAGAGGGCTCTCTCTTTATGATTTAGCTTTGTTTTGTTATATGTTAGGCTAGTTATGAAGTACAAGTATTTGTTTGGTGTTTGGATGGTGACATTGAATAAAACAAGGCTGCAAAGTATGAGAAGTTCAGACCATTGGGTTAATCGAGTCAAATGAAAATAAGCCTCTGCGTATGGTTTCTTTGGCAAAAGGAGGAACTACAGAGAAATATAGTTAAACACAGAACAATTTTCAAGCTAGAATAAGATGAAATGAGGTCAGGAAATGAAAGGCAATTAAGAATCTTTCATTATGCTAACATAGGGAAAATGAATAAATATTGCCAAGGAGAAATTAAGAATTCCTTAATTATATTTAGGGTGAAGAACCAAGGAGACAGGAGCAGTCAAGAATTCTTGCCTATGCTAGTCCTGAAGAAAACATAAAAATTGAAAGGAATGGAACACAGAGTACAACAAAGTAAATTCTGGGATATTCTTTTTTCCTGCAATTCAGAATATGATATATAGATGATATATAAAACATAGGAACAGTAAAACAAGAGTTAAAAGGACTTATTGATCCATTAGGTAACACGATAATTCTGTAACATATTCTTTTGCCATTAGTTCCACAACCGGAGAGTTCATCAGCAAAGCATTCCAGCAATCTTTATTCAGAAGGGTTCTCAAAATTTATAGCGCAGGTCAAGAATGATATTCACCAACCAACCCCCAATACATCTCTAGGGTAGGTATTTATACAAAAAGAGTTACAAAATATCTCATAGAGAAAATATCAAGCAATAAATTTATCCATCTACTTCTTCAAATGTAATAAATGACATTGAAAATAGAGCGCAATGAATGAGGAGTAACTTCCACTGTACTGGCTGCCTTAGGTGGTTTGTTATATTTGACTTTTTGACTCAACAAGTCGGCTGGTAGCTGTCTCTTCAATTTGTGTTCCTGCATTGTTGTCACGGCCCTGCCATCTGTGCCTGATTATGCTTTAATGTGTTTTGGCGTGAATTCCTTTCTCTGTTGTTTTCATTTTTCTGATAGGTGGCATGTGCATTAAATTTGATTAAATGTAGATGATCAAAAAGTAAGAGAACCAAAACTACCTCGGTAAAACCTCCAACATGCCCTACCACCATTTGTCTATTGGCAACTGGTGTCTTTATAGTTTTATTAATATTTCATCAGCTTCAGTATACCTGTAGAAATTGGGTTTGACTTAAAAAAGATGTGTTATTTCATGCTCAATATAGAATAGATTTTCCAACTTGTCATATAAGCTTTTTCCAAAGGGAGGCACTATGTCTTCTGAAGTGCTTGATGATGTTGTTATCTGATTGGCAACATAAGTATTCATCCAGTGAGCATATTGTTCATGTGTCAACAGCCTTTGATTGTTGGTAAACAAACTGGGTACACCCCTTTGCTGCAAGGCTGTAAACTTTTCTGTAAAAGCATTTATTTCTACCTGCATTTCTTGACATTTTCTCCCCAGATTTTGCATAAAATTCTTCATAGTCAACACCTTTTTAATTGTCAAAATTGTACTTGTTCTGTCTCCGATATCTAGAGTTGCTAGTTGATCTCTGGTATGAGTATTCAAAAAATGAATAAGTCTGTTTGCCTGTTTGGGTATGTTTCTCAATAATGCTCTGTTCTGAATATCCACTCAGGCTATTTCTATCAATTCAATTTGCTCATGAATTGTTTGAATTGATCTCCATTGATCAGTGATGGACTGGCCAATTTTAGTCCACAAAAATAGTCTTGATTTCTGGGAGATTTTTATGAAGAGTAAGCTCTTTTTCCAAGGATTTTACCTTTTCCAAGGCTTTTATCTCTCTTGTTTTCTTAGCCACAGTTATTTTGGATTTATCATAGCTTACCTCTAACTTGGCCAATTTTTCTTTGGCTTCCTTTAGCTCTGCCATTTGGAGTTCTAAGGCCTTTATTTCCTCCATCATCTTTTCCATGCTCATGCTGGTATCTTGCACTATTGTTGTTGCTATTACTAAAGTATCTGTGGCTGTTGTACCTGTTGTTGATGTCATGGCAGTGGGAGGGACTGATGTTGTTGCTGTAGGAGGAGCAGTTGTAGCTATTGGGGCTGTTTGAGCTGGCTGAGAGGCCAAATCTCCCTATTTTTCCTACAATGCTTTCTCCAAAGACTGCTCTGTTTCACTTAGCCTTTGATTCATTTTTATTAACAAGTCCATCATGTCTTCTTCTTCTTTTTCTTTCACCTTCTCTGTGGCCTGCGGATGCATAGTAACTGGCAGTTTTAACTGTTTCTTGAGGGCAGCTATGTCATCCTCCTTTTCTTTATCAATGCTTTTATTGCCTTAGGGTCCTTGGGATCATGTCCCAATTCAATGATGATTTCTTCTAAGGACTTTATCCTGTTTTCCTTAGCCAGAGAGGATACCTTTTCCAGCTCTAATTGAGCAGATGTATTGTTTAGTGAATTCTGCAATTGCTGAGCTAGTATGGCTTTATCTGCTAAAGTGGAATAAGCCATTTCATCGGTTTGTTTGTGCAGCTCAACCTGGTCCAAAGGGTAAATTTCCTTGGCAAGAACCTCCAGATTCGTTCTAATATAATCGACATCTGACTGTGGTTGCTGCACTGTGGGCTTGAAATGACTCAAGATCAATTTTCCTTCCTGGATATCATATGCAGACATCAATCTCTGTTGTTTGGTAGGAGTCATTTTGAGGAACTGATCATAAAGCTGCATTCTTATTGGCTCATTTTGTGCCTCGATCTCCATGAATGGCCTCTTAATATCAGAACTTTGTTTGCTTTGTGGCCATGCTGATGAAATTTCCATAATAGGTTATTTTCCAAATTGCTGCCCATAAGAACTGGTAGGTGATTGTGTCACTAGAGAAGTTAGAGGGCTGGCTGTCCTTTCACTTCTTTGACTTTCAATGATCTCCTCAATAACTTCCTCTTTAGGTAGAGGATCCACTCTCTGCCTCTTTGTTTCTGGCTGCTATGCTGGCCCACTCATGGGTGTGGCCTCTTCTTGGTCCCTTTTTCTTCCCTTCTCCTCATTGAGAGGATTCTGCAATGCCGGTATCTCTAGTGCATGGGTCTAGGTAGGAGGAATTTGCCCTTAGCCTTGCTGTTGTGATGATGTTGGCTGATCGGTCATTTCTTGTTCCTCTGAATGCAACACTTCTTTGCCTTTGGATGTCCCTATAAGTGGAGTATTTTCTTGGGAAGGTTGTTGTGAAGTTGTAGCAGCTGATGTGCCCGCTCCAATGTGTTGAGGCAATTTGAAAGAGACCTGTCCAAAAGAGTCTTGGTCAAGAATTGTTTCAAGGTCTTTCATTGCCTGCTCCATTTTCTCTTCCTCAGTAATCTGTTCTACCAATGTGCCTTCTACCCATTCATCTTGGTTAGCATACTGTTCTATATCAGGGATTTTACAATGTTCATAGCCTGATAGCCTATATTTTGTCTTTCTATCATGGATAAACCCCTTTGGGTCATAGGGCACCCACCAAAAACTCCTTTTTAGTTTGAGCTGCTCACTTAATATCTTTTCAACATCTTTCCACCCTTCCTTTTTTTTAATGATGAGGGGGCCTAGTTGGTTTCTTAGCTTCAGCTGAGCCTTTTTCTTGGCTTCAAAAAAATGAGTCAAACCTGAGCTAATAAATTGCCTAGAGTATTCAACGGCAAACAATCTCATAGGCACATATCTTGGCAGCTTGTAGGGGCACAATTCACAGCCATAAATCCTAATTGTTGTGTGATTTTCGTAAAAGTACTAGTCACCTATTTTATAGCTTTTGGACAGCTGCAAGATTTTCTGCATTTCACCTGAGAGTCTGGGAGGAGGACTTCTCATCAGCAGAGATGAGACTGGATATATGAATAGATCAATGAACTCAAAATAAGTAAAAGGAGAATTATGGACTATATGGAAGACTGGGGTCCAAAATATGACAGATCTCCTCTCTCCTTTTGCATCCAATTTCTTGACAGGGAACTCAAAACTATCTATTTGATAGTATAAGAACATATGATATATATAGGCTGTATACTTGAAAAACCCTTTTCTATTCAGGCTCATGAATTTTTCATGGATTTTGTTGCTAGTGAAGGTAGCAAACTCAAACTTGATGGTAGGAGGGTGTCCTGGAATAAATATATACATCACAGCTAGAATGGTTTCATCAACATACTCACTTGTTCTAAAACCCAGGACATAGGATATCATGTCAATGACAGTTCTTCCAACTTCATTGAAATAGACCTGATGAAAAGGAGGTGAGTCTTTGGGCTGGGAGTCTGGGCTCACGAATAATTTGGCAATTCGGCCTATTTTTGCAGAGGATAGTTTGGAGCCTTGGTCCAGAAAACGTTTCATAGACAGAGGAGCCAGAGGCTGATTAGGATTGAAATGCAACATCTCATTGATTGCATCAGGAGTGATATAGAACAGGACAATGCCATTTGGGGACATGACTACTCTTTGAGTGGGCTCATAGTTAGCACAACACAAGCGGAGCAGTAACAGTGGGTACAATATCAGTTTTTGCGGCTTCTACGGGAATTGTACGCCAAAATAAGCTTAATTTCAACTCGATGGGTGAATTTGCAGAGGGAAGCATAGTTCACAGGTTTTCTTTGGAAAAAACGGGCCGAACAGAGGTTAAAATGCAGAGGTTTGGGGCATCACTGTAATTTTAGTTCGAATTTCGATTCTGCAGGTAGTTTTTAGAGAGAAATTCGGAAAAACAGGGTTTAGGAGAAGAATTTGGGTAAATACCTATCTTATGGATGCCTGGTGCACAATGTGGGTGGCAGACCAAGCTGAGGGACCGAGAAGTGGAGTTTATTTCCCTGGGTGGTGGACTATGCACCGAAAATGGTGTTCTGGTCGTTGAAAACCATGCAAACATTGTGCAAAAGAAACAAAGTGAAATGGACAAAAACGACATTTTAACACTTTTTGACAAAAATTTGGATTTTGGTGGGTTTTTGGTGCACTTTGGTTGGGTGGTGTCAGCATGACGTCATGAATTTGTCGTATAGCAGGGGTACGGAGGCTGACTTGGTAGTGACGTAGCAGACATGACGGACAGTGTAGAGGCGGGGTGGCAGATGACGTGTCTGATGACATGAGGGTGACATTTGTTATAGCTTCAAATCTCACTCTTATGGTTTGTGATGCTACACTCATGGCCTAGGGCAACCCCTCCTTCCAAACCTGGTCCTAAAATTTAAAAAACAGTGTTTTATCCCTTATACGTGACATTGCCCTGAGTTAAACGTGTGTATACGCGAGTCTGTGTATACCCAACCCGCGTATATGTATTAAAGCACTAAAAAAATATAAAACTCCTTATTTTCGGGCAGAGATCGCGGGTTTTACCTGCTAATCACCTGTTAGTGCCCGTGGCCCAACTGTTCCCAACCAACTCCCAACTAAAAAACTACTTTGCGAGAGGTATAAAAAGACCTCAAAGGGAAGAGAGAAGAGAGAGAAAGTTTATTATGCTGAGATTTTTCCCCTGACCAGGTCTGAAGTCCCTTGTGCCTTCTGAACTTCCCCCATTTGTACAGGAAACCCTTGTTTCCTTGTGTGTTAATGTTCATCCACCATTTATGACATCATGGAGTGAGTCATGGAAGGAGTTGTTAAAGGCTTGAGGATGGAACGAATCTGGAAGGAAGCTTTGCTTGGAGCCTGCTGAAGGTGACTTAGGTGAAATTATTCCTTTTTATGTACTTTATTTGTCTATAATAAAAGAAACACATGTCTTGGTTATCGATATAAATCTTGTTTATATTTATGATATTCATGTTTAGAATTCATATGTAAATGGTTGTTTGGATTTCATAACTAACTACCTTTATTTATAACATGAAGATGGTTTCTTTATAAGGTTTTGTCCATATACTGCTGTGTTCTTTGGAATTGGTTGTTTTGCAGGACAAAAGAGAAGAAGGGAACTCCAAGAAGGGTTTGGACCCTAAGGGCCTTCTCAAACGTAGGACCGAAGGTGTGTCCCCTTTACAATAGAATTTTCTTATAATAGCATAATGGCTATGTGAATGTGTGTTCCTTTGAATAGATAACTTTCTGTCTGCTAGGGTTTCAACCCAAAAAGCCCTAGGGGAACATTTCCCTCCAACAAAATTGGCGACTCCGCTAGGGACAACACTCCTAGTGTTCCTAGTTTGGGTGTTTTCAAGCCAACCAGGGCTCAGCTGCCTTGTCTGCTTGTTGTTACTGTCTAGTCTGTTTTTGAACTTTAAGTTTTGCGAGTTTCTTCAGTTTGTTTTTTATTTTTCTTGAAACCTTTTATATACGTTGTTTTTCTTAGTTACAGAGGCATATGTACACATGTTTCTTTAAGTGAACCCACGTATATGCAAGTTTCCTTAATTACAGTAGCGTATACACGCAATCTGTACATAAGTACAGTCGCGTATATCTTGCAATTTTCAAGATTTGTAAATCTTTTTGTCTCTAAAGGTTTGTCTGGTAGTTTGAGTCAGTCTGAAACAGTCACTTTCTAGTATCAATTTTTGTTTTTACAGTGAGCATCTTGTTCGAAATTCTCTCTGATTATAAGGAGTATTGGTCTTGTTTTTTTATTGCAAGTGTCATCTTTTCTTGTTCAAGCACGCAAGATTTCTTGTTTGGAATCTTGGTTGCTCTAATTCATCAGGGTAGGAAGATTGATCTCAATCTTCGTGTCAAATCTTGCTTTTGGTGACTTTTTGTTTGCTTGACAAAATCGCTTTTGTGACCATCTGCTTCTTTGTTTCATGAAAGTTGTTGATTGACACTTTCTTGAAATTTGTCTTTTTGATCTTTTTGGTTATTGTTGCCAAAGCTTTCATTGTTGCTTTTGATTGTTAAGAGCATCCTTAAACACATCTCTTTTTGTTGAGTTTTCATCCATTGTGTGGTGTCAATTTGCAAAAGCGTTTGTTGCCTATTCTTCAATCACAAGTTTCAGAGTTGTTGAGAGCATTTTTGAAAAGACTTTTTTTGTTGCATTAGGATAGATTTGCATACCCTTTTAGGCATACATAGGTTTGTTAACTTTTGTGAGTGTGAAGCATGAATTAATGAAAAGAAAAGAAAAATTTGTTTTATTAGAAGTTCCTCTGAAGCCTATAGAAATTGCTCTTCATCGAAAAACGAAAAAAAGTGTATGTGCATGTAGTTAAGTTTTTATTAATTTCTTTTGCGTCAAAAAACACCACTAGTTTCACTTCCATTACCTTGTGACTTAAAGAACAGGCTATTTTAAAATCAAGTGCTAACTAAAATTCACTAGAACTTTTTGCTTAAGTTAGTTACACCAACAAGTTTAGGATTTTAGGGCCTTGGATTAGGCGAGTGGAGAGTTAACTCTCCAAGGCCATATAAACGTCAAACATAGGAGTCTGAATAGCGAGAGGAAATCCAATAGCGTTAGGAAGACCAGAAAAGCATCAGATCTGGGAGTTAATCACAAGGGTCTGTGAAGACAAGGAAGAGAGATACCCCCTCTCCTACTTGTCTGAACTTACCTCAGGACTGTTATACCTGGCTTCTGTGACGAGTTGGTATCCATAGTTGCTACTCCTAGGGATCTACATAGGTGGCTGTGGAGGGGAATCCCATGGCACCTGAGGCCGACGTTGCATCACTCTTGACAGTACTATGAGAGGGCACCCTTGCGAAGCTTGGGGGCTTGCACCGACGCAGGCTGTTGTTAGGAGGTCAGCGTAACTTCCTTTGATACCTTCGCTGATAGGACTGGGCCCTCATCATCCCAGACTATCTTCGGAAGGCCCCTTAATTCACTTTCTTGTATTTTGGTGTCCGGTCCTAATCACCCGGAGCGGAAATACTTCAAAGTTGTTTGACTGGCTGTTATCTTTAGGGACTTTATAGTGTGTGCTCTGTGCTCTTAGTTGCCCTAGCTTTCAATTTTTTGAGTCTTTAGTTAGATCATAACAAGAAATTCAAAGTGGCTAACTGATCTCCCAGATGGTCTCGAAGACTTCATGGTCTCTCACCACCAAGTTTAGAGCCTTCTCCTAGAAGGTGCAGAGGCAATACTACTGGTGGGTTTCATCCCACGGTAGTTGACGCATCGGGGATTGATCCTCCTCTCGGGGGCATTAGTGTTCAAGCAAGGCCTGGCACTTTCGAACAAGAGAGGGACACTCTAGTCCTTTCTCGAGTTCTCTTTCAAGCAGAGAATAACATAGAGGTAGAAGAACTCTCAGAGTCGTTAGCGGCTCCGAATTCTCCACTACCATCTAGTCATCCAGATGTATTACAATACGTTGGGACTCCGACGCATAGACCGTCAAGTCCAGGTTACGCTACGCGCTTACCATCGATGACCACTACTGGAAGCATGGCTTCTACAAGTGCTACGACTATGAAAACTCCAACATCGGTGCAAGGGGGAGGAATGATTTCCATCTCCTCTGCTTCCTTGTTTGTATCTTTTGCTAGCACATCTTTAGTTGGGTCTACCTCCATTCTGTCCATGAGTGGAAATGCCCAAACCAATGCTTTTGGTACTGGATTCTTCCCATTTGGTACCCACTCGTAGGGTATTCCATCGGTTCCGTTTAGTGCCACTACGTCCATGATGGACGGATCAGCTTCATTCCAGGGTTTTCCTTTCGGAAGTGGTCATATACCACATTCCAACCCAACGATAGGATCCATGCCTTTTTCTTCTGTAGGACAAAGCAGTAATCCTTTCCAAGGTTGGACTAACCCTAGGGTTAGTGGCGCAGGAACTGGGAATCCGTTTATCGGCCAATAAGGGAATAGGCCGTACTCCATGGTTAGTTCATTTCAAAGTATTCCTCCCTTAGCTTCGGCTTGGAATCTGTATCAGGGGTTATCAACTCCTTATAATTCTTTAGGAGGAAACTTTGCTGGTTATGGAGGCTTTGCGGCCGGAGTTGGGAAAACTCCAAATTTTTCTAGATCACAAGGCTTGCCTTTTGGTTCAACCGGTTCTGCTAGTTACTTCGGGCAACCTGGTGCCTTCCAAAATCCAGGCCAATCCTTTCAGAATTTTGGGAGTTCCGCCCAGTCTAGGTGGAATCCCCAAGGTCCTCCTTGGCTTCCATTTCTAGCAACGTTGAACTTGCCAGATATCACTAAGTTAAGAAACGATCCAATCAAGTACAATCCGGCCTGGCCTCTGGTCCCAACCAAAATCCCTTCCGACATTCCAAAATTCGAAGGGAAGAGTGGTGAGGACCCAGGCAACCATGTAACCACATTCCATTTGATGTGCTCATCTAACTCCCTTATCGATGACTCGATCAGGTTGAGACTTTTTCAATGCACCTTGACTGGTAATGCAGCCAAATGGTATATAGAGTTTCCAGGGGGCAGCTTTACATCTTTCGCTGACTTAGCCAATATTTTCTTAAATCATTTCCAGTTGCCTGTCCGTTATGATGCCGGAACTGAACTTCTAGCCACTTTTCATCAGGATAAGGAAACTCACATTTCTGACCATATTCAGGAATGGAGACGGAGAAAGAGGTTCATTAAAGCCAAAATCCCTCCGGAGTACCATCTCGAATGGTTTTTGAAATCTTTACAACCCGAGATCTCCAAGGATGTCTCCATGTCTGGAGTCTATTCTGAGGAGCAAGCCATTTTTAGGGCCCAGCAATTAGAACTGATTTACTCTCAGTCTAGGATCATACAAAAATACTTGCTAGATGCTCCTGGGTCTAAGGTTTACATAGCTAAGTTGAAGCCAGGTTCCCACGCAGATGGTATCGTTGGGTCGGTAGACACAACTACCGTGAACTTGTTGAACCAATTGTAGCAGTTGTCCTTACAAACTGCTTCTAACAACCAAGTCACATCGTCTAATCCCCCGGCTTCCCAAACTTCTTCAATTAATGTCATCCAATCTGATAACCCCAAAGGAAATCAAAATTCCAATGGGAAAAAGAAAGGACGAGGTAAGAAAAAGAACCAGGATGGGAAGCCTGATGCAAATAAGTCCGGCAACAATGCTGGTGGTGGTAGAAATGAGTCTAGAAAGAAAGTCAAGTTTCCATGCAAGTTGCGCAATGCAGACCATTTAACTCATCTCTGCCCTAAGATTGAAGATGCTCAGCGCTTGTTAGGACAGTAATGGACTTCAAGTTCTTAGGCTTTATTAACAAACCATTTTCCCCAAGGGCATCAACTTCTTGTTGGCACAAGTTCAAATCCTGGTACCTCTGCGGGGGGCAACCAGGAAGGGGAAAAATCATCGAATGTTTTCATGATGGGTTCTAACGTCCATGTGACTACTCAGTCATGTGATTATGGTGAAGCCAAAACTTCCAAGGACAAGATTGTTCTCGGAAATACCGACCTTCATATTGAGCGACCCCCTGTTGAGACTATACCATGGATACCGAAAGGTTCCGCTAAACGCGCAACTATTAATCCTAATGCCAGGGCCACACAGAATTACTCCATTGTGGAGGATCTACCTCAGAGTCCATGTGCCATGTCCGCTTTAGAGGTCCTCCAGTCGTGTTTGACTCAGCGAAGTGCTTTACTTTCCGCGATTTGAGTAGTCGATCCAACTAATTCTTTAGTGCTCACTTTTGACATGTTAAATGTCAAAAAGCGACTCCCTCATCATATGGCTTTCCAAATAAAGTCTACATACCGAAAAATCAACATTTCTCGTACCATTATAGATGAAGGAGCTTCCACATGTGTCATGTCGATGTCATGCTGGAAGGCTATTGGATCACCTTCGGTTGTTCCTTCACCCACCGTCTTGACTGCATTTGATAGTCATTCTCATAAGCCGCATGGTATTATCCCGGCCTTTCCTATATGTGTGGGGGGGAAGGTCGTCAATATTGAAGTCGAAGTCATAGATGCTAACCTAGACTATAATCTCCTATTAGGAAGGAACTGGGTATACGAAATGGACGTCGTCGTTTCGACTCTATTTCATGTCATTTACTTTTCTCATGAGGGGAAAATCGTTAAGGTTGATCAAATGGATTATTGTCCAGTCGATCCTCAAGCAAGCTCTGACTCTACTATTCCTTTAGTGGATAACCCTCACCCGCCTACTGAGAATTTAGGAGTGGGAATGTATTCCTCATTGATGGGTACCTTTGATCTTCCCTCTCCTTTCGCTAAAATCAATGCCATTTCATCATCTAAAGAGTCTCCTCAAGAAGAGTTCTTTCGAACTTGTTATTTTTCAGACCCTTGGACCTTGCCTTCACCTACGACCACATTAGTTGAAGGACAAGTGAATGGAATGGCATTCCCTATATCTGCAGCTGAGCTTAGATATCAGTCTATCATAGACTCTGCAGACAACCACTCTGCTCCTTTTTTCGAAGAGGAGTTAGATGGTGATGTGGCCCCGGCTTGGAGCCTTGATTCTACCTCTACTTTGGACTGCTTAGATTCAGTTTTACCTTCTGAAGAAGTAATCCTCGAAGTAATGATGGGTATAGATCGACCTTGGGAAGACTTACACCATCGTTCATACTTTCTTCCTCCATTGCAGGAAGTAAAATCTAGATTCTCTGAGCTCTTCACTAGTGATGTTTGTATGGTGTCAAACCCTTTGGCTCCAGCACACGTTTGTGCTGAAGGTAATATGTCGGTGATTTCAAAAAAGATACCTATAAACATCTCTAAAGACCCTAACGTGATCGAGAATCTCTTCATCCGAATTGAATGTTCCCCTTAAGAAATTCAAATTTACACCAACCTATTTAAGGAATTTTGAGATGTATTTGCTTGGTCTTATGAGGAAATTCCTGGCATTGATCCTTCTATAGTTCAACATGAGATCAAGACGTATGAGAACGCCAAACTAGTTTGTCAAAGGCTTCGGCCGGTTAACCCTAGGAAAGTTGAGAGGCTACTAAAGGTGGGTTTCATATACCCTGTTCCTCTTACTGATTGGGTTTCTAATCCAGTCCCTGTGGATAAAAATCAAGTAACAATCCAAGTATGCATCGATTTTAGGGACTTAAACAAGGCTTGTCCGAAAGATAATTATCCCACACCATTCATTGATCAGATTATCGACGAGTGTGTGGGTAATGAGATATTTTCCTTCATGGATGGTTTTTTGGGTTATAATCAAATTTCTATCCGTCCTGAAGATCAACATAAGACAACCTTTATATGTCCCTGGGGTACCTTTGCATATAGAAATATGCCTTTTGGTCTTAAAAGTGCTGGAGCTACTTTTCAGCGGGCCATGTCATATGCTTTCCACGACATCAAACATGTCATCGAGGCATACTTGGATGATCTCGTTGCTCGTTCTCGAAAGAGAACTGATAACCCTAGTCATCTTCGATTGGTTTTTGAGCGATGCCGTTTTTATAAAATCATGTTGAATCCCAACAAGTGCATTTTCACGGTTACGTCCAGTCGGTTGTTAGGGTTCATTGTGTCAAATGAAGGGATTCGGGTTGATCCCTTTAAGGTTGAGGCAATAGTTCAGTTGCCTCCCCTGTCCTCAATTCGACAACTTCAAAGTCTTCAAGGGAAGGCTAATTTCTTAAGACGGTTTATAGCGAACTATGGCGAGATCACTAAAGGGCTCATGCGTTTGCTACGGAAAGCAGTTCCATTTGTATGGGACGACTTTGCACAGTGATCGTTTGGTGCATAGTCTCTACCTCGCTTTTGAGTCCACCTAATTATGGTAGAGAATTCCTTTTATATCTTGTTGCAGCAGAATCAACCATTGGTATGGTTCTCATTCAGGAGGACGATGCTCTCATTGAGCATGTGATTTATTATTTGAGCCGAGGCTTAATAGGTCCTGAACTTCGCTATTCTTCGGTTGAGAAGTTGGCCTTGGCAGCTGTCCATGCTGTCCAGCGGCTCCGTCATTATATCCTGCTACGCAAAACTTTTGTTTTAGCGGCAGTCAATGCATTTCAATTTGTCCTTAGTAGGCAAGTGATTGGGGGAAAATATAATCGATGGATAGTCATTTTGCAAGAATTTGATCTCAAGTTCTTATCTTCAAAGTCTAAGAAATCCATGGTTTTCGCGGAGCTAATTTCTGAGCTACCTTGTGGAGAGGATACTGTTTATGAGCAAAGTTTTCCCGATGAACATTTATTCATCATCTCTTCACTCGACCCTTGGTATGGAGATATCATTGTCTATCTCCAGACTTCGGAGTTTCCCTCTACCTTCTCCAAGGATGAACGTCGAAAATTACGTCACCTAGCTAAAAACGATGTTATCATTGGTGACACATTATACCGTCGAGGGGTTGAATAAATCCTTCGATGGTGTTTAACCTTAGAGGAAGCAAATCCAGTGCTCAATGACTGCCACAGTGGAGCTTGTGGTGGTTATCTATCAGGGCTTGCTACAGCCCAGCGCATCTTACGTGCCAGCTATTTTTGGCCTTCACTCTTTAAAGACTATGTGGAAGCTGTCAAATGCTATCACCCATGTCAAATTTTTACTCGGAAGATGCGCGCGCATCCAGCTCCTCTTTTTCCCGTTGTCACCATCAGTCCCTTTACTAAGTGGGGTATTGATTTTATTACTTGTAATCCGCCTTCAGCGGCGAAACATAGATACATTATCGCGGTTGTAGACTACTTTACGAAGTGGGCTGAGGCCATGCCTACTTATAAGACCGATAGTGACACGGCAGCATTGTTTCTTTTCAATCAGGTTATCTCAAGATTCGGTATCCCGAGAGAGATTATCACTGATCATGGCAGTCATTTCCAGAATCAACTGATGTCTGAATTGGCTCTCAAATTAGGTTTCCAGCAGGAGCATTCGTCTCCTTATTATCCTCAGGCCAATGGATAGGTCGAGGCAGTCAATAAAACCCTTAAGATTATCCTCCAATGGACAATCGACAAAAATCGATCCAATTGGCACGTTATGTTGTATTCGGCTCTTTGGGCATACCGAACCTCCATGAAAACGACTACTGGTTTTACACCTTTTTAGTTGGTTTATGGGATGGAATCTGTCTTTCCAGTTGAATGTGAAATTCCATCTCTTAAATTAGTTTTTGAGCTCCTTCCAGAGACTTCGAGTCTCGAAGAGTGCCTACTTCACTTGGAACGTCTCGATGAGCAGTGTCGATATGCCGCCACGGTGAATGAGGCTCATAAGAAAAGGGTTAAAACGCAGTATGATAAATATGTCTGTCCTCGAGTCTTTTTTGAAGGTGACCTTGTCCTAGTCTATGACCAATATAAAGACACCTTGGGTGTAGGCAAGATTAAGCCTATGTGGTACGTTCCTTTCATTATTAAACGAGTTTTAGAAAAAGGTTCGTATGAGTTAATCGATTTTGAGGGAAACAAGCTGGCGGAACCCCGAAATGGGCTCTACTTAAAGAAGTAATTTGCTTAGTTTTGGCCAGGCAATGGCTTCTTTGTACTTTATATATATTTGTACATATATCATAGAGAGTTTTTTGATATCAGCACTTTTTGGTCTGCTGTGGCAGGTGTTGATGGATCACTTGGTCTATTTTGGGTTCGCCGATGGTGCTAGTCGGCACACTCGGAATCTCGCTTCCGCAGCTTGGGTACTCTATTATCCAATTGGTTAATTGATGGTATCAAGCGGCGTATGCATCGGTCCTACTTCAAACAATATGGCTGAGTATACTGCCGTTATTAATTTATTATCCGAGGCAATCTCTCTTCGGATTGACTCGTTGGTAGTGTATCTTGATTCTCAATTGATAGTGTCTCAATTAAATAACATTTATTGGGTAAGGGATCCATCTTCATATCGCCAGTATTTAAGGGTGAGGTTGTTGCAAATATCATTTACTTATATTAATTATTTGCACATTCCAAGATCTCATAATTGGTTAGCTGATTCTATCACTAATCGGGCATTAGACTGGCACATCAATCATTCATCACAATAAAATCAAGCATCAAAAAGTCAAACTGTATCTATATATATATATATATATATATATATAGATATATCATAAAGCGTCTTCAGTGTACATATGTGTGTCCAAAAATATACAAAATTGGGACTCAAATGCCCATAATCATGTCCAGCACATCTATTGCCCCGGCTCAGGATGAACGGCTAAGTATGTAACTATCGCATTGGACACACGCCGAAAAGTGCAAACCCAGTCACATGGCATGCCAACCACGTGAAATTGCATATCCTCAGGAAGGTCCTCTATGGCAGCCATTGGTACTTGGCAGCTCAGTCTCGCCAAGTGTCGCTAGACGTTGTTTAGAGTTCGTTCTGTATCAGCAGCCACCTCTTCGACTCCTCGGTCGCGTCGTCCATGCCAACGGGAACCCATCTGATCGTACCAGCCTAATGTTTGAAACATGATCATCATATCAGTCATTTGAATCTCATCAAAAAAATATTTTCAAAATTCATCATTATATTTGAAAAATCCAAAAAAAAATAAATCATAAAATCAAAAAATTCTTACCAATCTCGCCCCATGCTGCGTTCGGTGGTAACGCTAGATCAGGATCTCCTCAGAAATCTAGCCCAGCATAGGGGTAGTCATCCACGATGATGATCTGCTGATCCCACCAAGTGAAGAAGTCATCGTCGAAGGCAGTCCTTGGGACCTCCCCACCCCCCAGGCATTTCATCAGATCAGCCCACCGGCCCATGCATGGATTGCGTGGGGTGCTGATGGAAACTGCTACCCTGGGGTGGAGTGCAGGAACCTTCTCAAAAAAGAAAGTGCACATGATAGTCCCATATCCAAAGTTTTTGGTTTGTCCCCTCCTGATAGAAGTGAGCTGGCTCTTCATGTTGGCCAGAAGAGGAGTACACCAGTCGAACACAGTAGTGAAACAGTCAACTGCCACGCTCATGGTTAGCCATGATGCCTGACGCAGAGAGGACGATCCATTCACTCGAGCTATGGTGAACAGGATTATCCTCAGCAATAAAATCGCCACATGTGTGATGGAAATCTAGCTCCCAACCTTCTTGGGATGTCCCAGGGAATATATTTGTACATAGTCCTCTATCGTGAGACTACTCCATGTCCTACCCTGGGAATGTACTACCTCTCCCCTTCGGGAAAGGCCCGTGATGAAATAGATATCCTCCACTTCTACCCAGAGTGGCATCTGATCAATCATAAAGGATTCCTCCTCGACGTCCCAATAATCAATGATCATCTCAAGCAGACATGTGTTTGCTTTCATATTCAGCAGTTTGAAGAATTTAAGTAAACCGTATCCCCGTAGGGCATCTAAAGCTTATGGACTGTTCATAACTTCATTATCCACCGCTGTGTGCCCTCTTTCACGACATTCGGAGGAAACATGATTTGTAACCGTTAGTTTTTGTTTAAAAATTGTTCACAGCATATATGTGGGTCCCTATGCACACAGTCACGTATAGGGCCCGTATGTACGTGGGTTTCACATTACCAACCTGCGTATACGCCGCAGAGAAATTTTGGGCAAAAAATTCAACGGTGAAACATTAATCAAAAATCTTAAAACTAGTCACAATCAATTGCAAGCTAAGTACAAGAGTTACCTGGAGGTTTTTGACGAATTTGAATAGTTGAACCTGGCTATGGGAAATTTTCTCCTTTTGCTCCAAATACTTTGCTCTCAAACTCAAATGGTAAAAATGGTGAGTCCAAAATTTCTTTTTTATAAGTTTTGAAAATGCAAAATTTTTTCAAAATTTTATTTTGTTTGGTCTCATGTGACTTTTAACTTGAGAGCTTGGAATGTCGAGATTGGTTTGTTTTTCAGGACATTTTGGACAATTTTCAGTTTCGAGATGGTTCCATGACTCCTAACCCATCATGGTAGGTATCGTTTTCTCACTGGCATACAGGTTAGGGACACCATTTTTCCGTTGCATTATGCATAGTAGCCTCCATTTGTCGATACATCTGCCATAGGATCGACCCCATCGTGTTATGGTTCGTAAGCCATCTTCACTTGCCGATTCTTTAAAATCATGACACGATGGTAGAGCCATCCTTTACATGGGCATCGTAGTTAGCACCTCACTGACATTTGTTGCCCATGTTGCTCCGATTTGAGTAGGCTCGAGAGTCCTCTGTAGTCCCGCCATGACTTATGCATTGAAGACTCATTCCTCTTTGCTTCTTCGCTTCGTTCTGGCCTTATACCCTAGAGGCTCCTTTGTGTTGAGTTGTACTACTGCATTGCATGTTAACCACTTGCACCTTTTGGCCTAGAGCCAGCTTCACTTGGACTCGTGTTTAAGCCAACTTTTGACCATGACAACTGCAAAATCAACCTTGCATACCTTTGACTTCTGCAACTTGACACACCTTGACCCGTGGAAGGAACACACCTTTGAGTGTCACTGACCAGTTTTCACCTCCTTGGATTGAGCATAGGAACGTTCCATTCCCAGGAACTAGATCATCTATTTCACCGACACTCGTTCTTTCCACTATACCATAGCATTCTTTTATTCTTTTTCAAGCTTAACAGAAAAAGACAAAAAAACTAAATATTCCAAAAAAGAGCGGGAACTGGATATTATTTCCATCTGTTGTTGGCAGTTAGAGTCAGTCATGTCGCCCTTGAACAAAGCACTCAAAACAAAGTCTCCACCATTTGGGCGGGATTTAGTTTGACTTAGGTACGCCTTAACCTTGTTATTGAGTCAGTTCTCCCCCGATTGGTTATCTCTTCCAATCATATGGAGGGTTTGTTTGTGCCTCCTGCATGATGAACTTATACAGAGTCATCATATGCTGCCACATAGTCACATTGAGTCATGCTTTTGTTCAAGGGAAGTTAGCTTGAGTCGGCCTTTCTGCGGTGTCTCTTGAGTCATTTTTTAGTCCGCCATTCCTGGTTGTTAGTATCATGTCTATCATCACATCAGCTATATTGGTCCTTTACTCGTGCCGGTCTGAGAAGGTCCCCATTGACTTCTTGTTGGTAGGTCTTGTCCTTACCGACGAAGACACCTTGCTTTGAGGACAGGCCTAGAGCTGCACCCTGGCCCTATTTTCATTATTGATAGGTCACCTTGTGCTCAGCATCGATCAGTATCATGGGTCTTTGACTGAGTGGTTTCCCTTGTGTTCGACATCAGCTTACATTATCACACATTAGGATTCGTGCAGTACCTTGGTTTCCATTTGACCCTATTGGTGGATACCTCGCCTCTGTGTCAACTTTCATCAGTGGTTGGTTCAGAGGGTTTCTGTCGTGCGCTAGCCACATCTTGTGTACGTCGGAAACGTACTTCAGTTCGGTTACTACATCTCTTTTGTCCAATTCCTTCCACATTATTGACCTACGGGTTACACTCGTGCTAGATTGATGAAGGATACCTTAATGCCTTTCTTCTAGCGGATCTTTCCCTATCGACTCAGACTCATTGCTCTGGGGCAAAGATCTAGAGTCCATTTGGTAGTACCTTGGGGTTTGCAGTCATTTGTGGTAGATCCTTCGCTATCGATAGTGGGAAGCCATCATTGTCTCCTGATCGATAGATTCTCACAAGTGTTCGACCCCAGCTCATCTATTCACACTTGTTAGATTATACTAGGTACCTTGACTCTCATTATCATTATCGGTGAGTAGTCTCGCGTTTGTTAACGGTATACATCAATGACCGGTAATCAAACAATTTCTCACATGGTCGACTTCAGATCATTTATTCCCATGGTGTAGAAATGTACCACGGCGGTCGGTGAAGACCTCAGGTTGTATCAGCATTCATTGGTTCACTTAACAGTTGCTTCTATTGCTGCTAGTTGATACCACTCCACATTATATGTTGCAGTCAGTCATGGCGACATTCGATATGCTGGCACCTGAGTTTGCAGTGTAGTAGCATCCTATTCCATCTTGTTCAGTTGGTACCTTTTGGGATCAGTCTTTGATATCAGTGATCCGTTGCATCTTTCAGCATCATTGACAGTCTTATATGTGATATTCAGAGATGTACTTGTTCATCATGATTAGATGATCAATTACGTATTTTCCAGTCATTTATACTTGTATACTTAGTGGATCCGCTTGTACTTGATATGCAGACATGCTTTAATTTTTCTAAGTATGGGTATGCCCGCCTCAGACAGTGTTTCTTTCTTATCTCCTTTGGTGGCTTGGCAGGCTGAATTATGGTGAAGTCTTCCTCGGTTTTTGATAGATTTCCTTTCCATGTACTTCCATACTACATTTCAGCCATCATGTACCCCTTCTGACCTCATATATTAGGGGGCATCTTTTATAGCTCCAAATCTCAGTCTTATGGTTTGTGATGCTGCACTCATGGCCTAGGGCAACCCCTCCTTCTAGACCTGGCCCTAGAATTTAAAAAACAGTGTTTTATCCCTTATATGCGACATTGCCCCGAGTTAAACGCTTGTATATGCGGTTCTGTGTATACCCAACCCGCGTATATGTATTAAAACACTTAAAAAAATATAAAACTCCTTATTTTCGGGCGGAGATCGCGGGTTTTACCTACTGATCACCTGTTAGTGCCCGTGGCCCAACTGTTCCCAACCAACTCCCAATTAAAAAACTACTTTGGGAGAGGTATAAAAAGACATCAAAGGAAAGAGAGAAGAGAGAGAAAGGTTATTATGCTGAGATTTTTCCCCTGACCAGGTCTGAAGTCCCTTGTGCCTTCTGCACTTCCCCCATTTCTACAGGAAACCCTTGTTTCCTTGTGTGTTGATGTTCATCCACAATTTATGACATCATGGAGTGAGTCATGGAAGGAGTTTGTTAAAGGCTTGAGGCTGGAACGGATCCAGAAGGAATCTTTGCTTGGAGCCTGCTGAAGGTGACTCGAGTGAAATTATTCCTTTCTATGTACTTTATTTGTCTATAATAAAAGAAACACATGTCTTGGTTCTCGATATAAATCTTCTTTATGTTTATGATATTCATGTTTAGAATTCATATGTAAATGGTTGTTTTGATTTCATAACTAACTACCTTTATTTATAACATGAAGATGGTTTCTTTGTAAGGTTTTGTCAATATACTGTTGTGTTCTTTGGAATTGGTTGTTTTGCAGGACAAAAGAGAAGAAGGGAACTCCAAGAAGGGTTTGGACCCTAAGGGCCTTCTCAAATGTATGACCTAAGGTGCGTCCCCTTTACAATAGAATTTGCTTATAATAGCATAATGGTTGTGTGAATGTGTGTTCCTTTGAATAGATAACTTTCAGTCTTCTAGGGTTTCAACCCAAAAACCCCTAGGGGAACATTTCCCTCCAACAACGTTGGGACGAAGGGGGCATAGGCAGTAAGTGGTTTGGCCCCCGCACCGCCTTTGGGCCATAGTGGTTTTGTCAGAGGGGGCAGTGATCACGCTGGGCACCTGACACCTGTCCTTTGTACAGCGGAAATACCGCCCATCCCCCAGATGCTATCATTCGACATATGATGGCTTGCGATATGCATGTTGGCCGTCCGATCTGGGGGATCAGATCCAACAGCTGGCAGCATAGTAAGCAGGTGATGGGGTAATGTACGGGACTCGCCATAACATTTCATTGTTTTGTAAGGTTTTGCGAAGCATTTCAGTGTAATTCAATTTTGGGTTTTGTGGGTTGGTTATTTAATTAACCAAGTGTTAATTAAATCCCAAGGTTATACGTGCGCAGGGGGTTATTATAAGGTTCCAAGTGAACCTATAATTCCTGAAATGCCATGGTATATGGCTATATTTAGCCGGGGGTTGGGATATTATAGTATTTTGGGATTTTTATGCTATTTTATGTATAATAGGGGTGGGGAAACTTTAAATAGGAGCTATATAATAGAGTTAAGGTGTTAATATGGTTTTGTATATAGAAAATGCTAAGTTTATAAGGTAATAACTTAGGTTTTTATGGAAATGAAAGGGAAACTGAAGGATCTTTTTACACAAGAAATGTGGCTTGTTTTGGCTATGTAAACACGGAGTTCCACTTAGTTTTCCTCATAAAATGAAATGAACTAGGACCACTGAGTAGGTCTCAATGTACTTGAAGGGATGTTAGTAAGTGTTCTCGGGGAAATGAGAGGGGAAATTAGTCATGCTCCACCTGAACTGTAACCAAACAAGTGCCATTGCACTTATGATATTCATAAGATAGATCATATTCAGCAAGACAAAACTGATCACAAACTTGCTTCTGCAACATCCAACTGCCTACCCAGCCTAATACACCTAACATTTTTTCTTCCTTTTGATTGGGTGCATTTGAGCTAGCAAACCCTTTCTCTTTTGTTTTCTTTTGACTGCCCTCCTATCTAAGTCTACCGTTATCTCTTACAGGGGCTCAGATTCAGCTGTTGAGCGCCCTTGCTTCTCTACCTAACTATTGATCTGCCAAGCTCAAACTGTTTGAACAAACCTTATTCTCCAATCCTAAAACAAGAAATTAAAACATGGATTGGCCAAGATTGAGCTGTTGGGCCATCCATCAAGTGTGACAAAAGTCATTGATTGCATAACTTGAACTTGTTTGCAAAAAATGGGACAGTAGTGTCATTTTGACTAGCACACTTTCCTGGTCCTTTCTTTGGGGTTCATTTTCTTTCTTTCTTGACCAATTCATTCTTCTTGCCCTTTGATTTTCTTTTAGGGCATACCCTCTTTACATTTTTTAAATTTTTTGTTTTTTTTTTTTTAAATATGGAACCTTTGCAGCATGGAAGGGATGATCATATTTGGCATTTCCACAGTCAAACATGAAATATGACACATACTGGTATAGGAACCTAACAGTATGCACACTTTTGTGCATTATCTCATCCATTTAAAGCGAGTGTAGTTTCTACTACATTTATGGAAACAATTCAAAAGCTACATGGAAACCCAAATATTATTGTAAGCAACAAAGATCCCAACTGGAAATTTTTGGAGATAATTATTTTCTTGTCTTGGTACTTAGTTAGCTCATAGCTCATCTTATCATCCTCAATCTGATGGGAAAACTTAGATAGTAAACAAATGTTTGGAAGGATATATTCGTTGCTTTGTATCTGATAAACAGACACAATGGGTCAAATGGTTGCATCTGGCTTAATGGTGGTATAACACTTCCTTCCATACTACAACAAAAATGACCCCATTTATGGCACTTTATGGATATCATCCACCATCCATCACATCATATTTAAGAGAAAATTCCAAGGTTCAAGCAGTGGAAGATCACATCGAGCATCAACAACAAGTTCTCCAACTCTTAAAGGATAACCTCACCTTGGCACAAAATAGAATGAAATGGCAAGCAGATCATCATCGCAGCAAAAGAATTTCTGATATAGGTGATTTGGTATTCCTACAGCTGCAACCATATGAACAAATTTCCCTCAAGTAAGATAAGAAGGATAATAAATTATCACCAAAGTATTGTTGTCCATACAAGGTGTTGCAAAATATAGGTACTATGGCATACAAATTGGAGCTTCATGCAGCTTCCTGAGTGCACCCAGTTTGCCATGTTTCATGCTTAAAGAAGGTTATAGGTGACAAAGTCACAGTTCAAACAATATTGTCAGAACTTGATGAGGAAGGAAAATCATATTGGAACCTGAAGCAGTCAAAGAAACAAGAACTCGATAGCTATGAAATCGATCAATTTCAGAGTATCTTATCAAGTGGAAGAACATGCCTATTGAAGATTCCACATGGGAGGATGAGAATTTTATATAGAACCATCCAAAACTACTCAAGCATTGAGGACAACACTTTTTTGAAGGACATGGGAATGTTAGGTTCCTATAATACTAGTGATTCCCCCATTACTATTCTCATTATATACCTTACTGTTATTGTTGTGCCCCTATTGTCCCCATATTGTTATTATTGTGCCCCATAGAAGCCCAGTATTGTTATTTTGTGCCCTTATATTATTATTTTTATGTTGGCTTTGGTTATATTGTGAGCCCTTAGACTCTTATATATAAAGGAGGTTTTCTCATTTGTATCATCCAAGAATTGTTCATTTTTGTAATGTAAAGGAGGTTTCCCCCTCGAAGAGGCTGATTTCTAAGTCGTTGATCTATCTTTTCTATCTTTTTGTGAGCTGGTTTCATAACAGTTGCAATAAAATTTGAATTTCTCTTCTTTGTGATCAGAAATCCAAAAATATAGTTCCAAGTAGATTCATTAGTTTTTGATGTCCTATATTTTAGTTTTATTTGTGTAAGATAGTTTAAGATATTTGTAAACAAATCTTGATATCTTTTAAAGATATTTTAGTTTATAATTTGTATAAAGACTTCATCATTTGAAGTAAGAGATGTTGATTTATGAATGTAATTTCTTCTGCATATTGTAATTTTTCAAAGCACTGGAGGATCAATAATACAAGGACCTTTCTCAAGATTCATGTGGTGTATGAAAAGGTGATGTGTTTCTATTGTTTATTTGTTTAAACATTGTTTTTCTTTCTCTGTTATTCTAAAAATCTCAGTTACTTAACATAAACTTTGATTAATAGGATTTGTTATTTAGAGCACCCTATTCTGGCTATTCGTAATTTTGATGTTTTCTACCGAAGTCAAATTAAGGAATTCTTAATTGCTCCTTAATTTCTACTGAACTTTTCATTTTTTGGTATTTCACAATCCATTTAATATTCTAAAAGATCCAAATAGTGAAACCTAGCTTTCCCTGTGAAAATCCTCTAAAATTTGATGCAAAAATAAGTTTATTCTATAGAATCCATAGCCCAGTGTAATTATGATAGTTTAATCAACCAAACAATCAAATCAAAATAATCAGTATAGTCATAACTAGCCTAAAATTTACATAAAACAAAGCTAAAATTTATAGAGAGATCCCTCTCTAAAGCTGGCAGGGCTAGATCCTAGCTTCCAAACTGGTTTTGATGTTGTCCGATGTGTTTAATACATCAACCTCAAAAATCTAGAATGACAATGCATACATGAAAATAACGTGTGCTCACCCTAGAGAGTTAGGGAAAAATATCCCTCTATGACAAAGCTATCAATCTCCCTCATTGAGGTAGGCATGATGGATGACACTCCATGGAATATTTGGCAAGTGTAGGTGCCCTTCAGGTCATTTCACTCATTGAAGGCTTAGATTTGAAAAGTGGTGAGCATTTATAGAAGCTTTGTGGCACCCCCCTTCATAATGAGGTTAATGAACATCTCACACCTAGGTAGTAGTACAAAGAAACATGGACTATAACACTAAAATAACAATTGTTAGGGAACACTCGTGAGGGTTTTAGTAGGTAGTATCTCACCAATGATCTCATGCGAGGTTTTCGTAAAAAATTCAATCATTCACAATGTTATATTAACACTAAATCTAGAGTAATGGAGGAGAAAAGAGAAAGGAAGAAATGTGTAAAAATAAAGGCAATGGAAGTCAAAATGGTGATAGGGAAAGGCGATATGCCTAATCAGATCTCACTTATGGAGTATCTATCCTTATTAAGGTGTTTCACTAGCGGAAGAGATATGGGAAACCTTAAGGAGATGCAGAAATGAAAAAATTTTGTCCCTCATTCACAATGAACCCATATGAATTACCTTAGAAAAGGGATATATGGCCTAGATAATCTAACAAGATTTATACGTCAAAATGGTTTTACACTCTCACTACATTTTGGGATTTCAAGCCCTTTGACTAATGAAATGCTCTATTGATTTTGATGTCAACTCAAAATTCCTCGAAGTAAAATTGATCTTGGTCCATATACTAGGGAACCCATTAATTTTAGGATCTAAAGAGGTGTTTAGAGGAAAAAATGATTCCCTTAGTTTATTTTATGAAGTATATACCCCACACCAAAAATTTAGGTACATGTGTATGCCTCAAATTTTAGTTGTTTTGAAATTATTTGGCAGCTTGCAAAAATTTGTTACCATATAGCTTGGTAATAATACATATCATATTGGAATATTAGGGAATCCATTTCTATTAATGATGATTCCACTTATATGACCACCATGTAAAGACAAAATTTGATCATCTTGTATGCATATAGGGTGAAAAAGGTAGAGGAAGTATCACAAGTCATCCCTAGCATTATAACTCCTACTTCTAACTTGGGGACTCTGTCAACATCTTAGAAATATATTCATCCTAACACTCTATAGGTAGGTTTCCGTGGTGAAGTGCAAGGTTCCCCCCATAATAGTGGTCTTGGTCTCACCATAAGTTAAGCAAAATTCACCCCCCCCCCCCCCCCCCCCCCCGCCATCCCTACTCCTCTTTTTTTAACTTTTACCTCAATTTTTTAAAAATAAAATAACCCCACTACAATCCCTAATACTTATATTATGTTTTTTCTCTTAGTATCTTTAGGAATTAGCACTCCCCTCTAGTTCCCCTCTAACACCTCGTTCTTCTTGGCACCCCCTCTATAATTTCCCCCTTAATGATAAACCCCTAGACACTTCCAAGGACCCTCGTCTTAAAATGGCTTTGTTGCCCATTTCTCAACTAAAGTATGATCATAACAAAAGTACAAAACACAAAATCCTTCCTTTAAAGTTTTTATGGTAGTCTAGGGTATTATGAATATAATTATTGAAAACCCCATCAAAGAGGTTGAAAATCCTATCTCTCCCTTTCCCAAAAATAGGAAAATTGAAAATTTCAGTTAGGGAAGAAACACTCACTATGAAGGTCTTGGATAACACTCTATAATGTTATCTATCAAGAACTTGATGGAGACACACAAACCATTGATTTTATTTCTTTAGGAACCAGTGATGAATGGGGGTAGTGCTATAAAATCATTCTCTCTAGCCTTCCAATAAGAGAATTTTTTAGCCAAAAAGGTCACTCAACAGGGTTAACCATATGTTGGAGCTCAAATGCACTATAAATTTAAAATTCCTAGGCACTTCATGTGGGTTTGGGTGTCACCCTTCTCTTCTCCAAGCTAAATCTAAAATCATTTTGTTTAAATATCTTTGTACCATATTTGGACTAAAGGCAATTCTCAAAGAAAAACTTATAATTCTCCTTGATAAATCAAGGCTTGTCTTGATAGGATTCGACATAAAATTAACACCATGAGGAAGTGAAATTTGGGCTCCACAACACAAATATATCCAATTCTAGAATTATTAATTTATATTATCAAAGAAGTCAAACTTCTTAATATTCAACCTTCAAATCTCTCCCCTACATGGAGGAACATATACTTAGGAGGAAAGAATAACAAAGTGGAAGGGTAGATTCCTCATTTTATGTATTTTTATGGAGGAAATCTTAATATTAAGATAATGTGTCTTTTGTAGGATCTAACCATAACCCCATTATATTCGAGTTGACCACTCAAGTTCAAGAAAAATCCAACACTTTCAAACTGAACTCCTCTTGGTTATTGGACACCTCTTTTATAGAATTCATCAAGTAATAATGGATATAGTTCAATTAGTGTTCACTAGGATCACCCCTTTTAAGTTTCTAGAAAACTTAAAATGAGAAAATAAATTATATTTTAATTGGAGTAAAGAGAAAAGGAAAAGAAATGAGGAAAACCTTGAAGAATTAAATTGAAGCTATGGCCAAAAGAAAAATGCAAGGGTCCTCCTCCAAACTAGCAAAAAGAAAAAGAAAAATCTTTGGAGCAAGTTAATAGAAGAATCCCCACATATAGAGAAAGAGATGGTGATTTAAAATTTAATAATTATGCTTTAAAGAAATGGATCAAAATACTAATTTTTTCCACAATTATACAAATATAATAAAGGCTACTAACATTATCTCATCCATAAATTGGGAAAATGTGTTGTTATTGTGATATTTTAGGACATTGGCTCAATTAGACTCCACCAATTTCGAAATTTCTACAAGGATGATTCTCGTGCAAATTCATGTGGTACACCAAGTTTATTATGATTTTTCCAATATACATTTATTGGGGGTGAATGATCAATTAATGGTAGAAGCATCCAAATATGAACTTTTAAGAAATCTCCATGGTTTTCAAAATGAAAAGACCCTATATGATGGGATTCCCTTCAAATTCTACTTCTATTTTTTGAATTTCTAGTGAATGATATCCTAAGGGTGATGGAGTAATCTTGATCCTTATGAAAAAAGAAACCATCCTTCAACTCAACCTTCATTTCTTTTATTCTAAAATTGGACAACTCATACACCTTTGATTTGTTTATGGAAATATCTCTCTATAATGCAATTAGTAAAATTATTCCTAGGTTAATGGCTAAACATATAAATGATTTCTTGTTTGATAATATCTCTCTAGAATAGTTTGGATTTCTCAAAGGGAGATAAATTCATCAAGTTATTGGCCTTTCCCAAGAAGACATGAGCTATAATCATACTAGCAGGAAGAAAGTAATCACTCTTAAGGAAGTTACATAAAAAACAATTATAGAGTTGGTGAGTTGTACATCAAGCTTCTCCTTATATACCTTAGTTTCTATCATTGTTTTATATGATTAATTTTCAATTGTACCAAATTAGTATATTTCTCCCTTTTGATAAATGGTTCTACTTCTTCATTCTTCAAGGTAGGAAAGGGACAGAGATAGGAATTCCCTCTTTTTTCCTTCCTATTCCTTCTAGCTATAGAAGGTCTCAATAGACTAATCAGTTTTACAATTAACTATGGAAATCTAAAGGGAATAACAATAATCACATCCTTATCTTCTATGATGGTTACGTTAGACATTAGTTTCAACTTAAGGAATTACTTTAAACTTTTGGTAAAGCCACTAGAATCAAAATGAACGAGAGCAAATCCCCACTGTTCATATGGGAAAAGTCATATTAGAACCACTTTACATTCCTAACACTTTTTAATACATGTATTGGGCATAGACGAAAGGGTGAAATATATTTGTTTCAATCTAAAGGGAAATGGATATATAAAAAATGATTGTCTATGGGTTATTTCCAAGGTAGAAGAAAATATAAATTCCTAGTCTAAAAAATGGCTTTCCTAGGAAGAAATTTCAATTTTAGTCAAATTTGTACTAGAAGCTATTCATATTTATTAGATCACCCTAGCATGGGTCCCTAAGGGCGTATTAAACAAAATATAATAAATTTATCTTTTATGTTGCTCTAGTATAGTTATGAAAATAATAGTTCACTAATCCTACCCTCCTAGAAGAAATTGGCCACCCACAAATATAACGAGGTTGGGCTTTCAAAAAAAAAATAATCTTTTCCAAGGCTCTAGAAGAAAAGAACATATGGTGTTTGATCCAAGTATCAATTCGCTAGACCCAAGTCCTTCAGAAAAAAGTACTTTCCATGGGAATCCCCAGTGGACAAGATAAGAAATCCAAATAGAGGGTCTCAAACTAGATTTAATCATTGGGAGTGTTATTTTAAACATCTATCCTCTCACTAGGAAATTTCTTTTGTGGAATATTTTTAAGGGAACCGCTGCTCTTAATTGAACATACCCCTACATTGAAAGTTCCAATAATAATGAAATGTTAAATATCATAATCTAAACTCTAAATATAGAGATATTATAATTCTTAAACCAAATCTTTCAAGGACATATAGTGATGTATAGGGACAATGGTCATCTTGGAAAAAGGTTTAGTTATGGAAAGATATGATCAGTGATGGAAAAATTTCATACAATCACTTCATAACGCCTTTATTAGATCCTTGGATCAATAAGACCAATTAATATGGTATTCCAACCCCTTAAATCCTACATATAAAAAAAATCTTACATTTTGTTATCATATGGATGTAAATAAACCCATCAATTATTGAGGAAAAGGATTTGGAAATTATAATATTTATCAAAGGCCAAGTTATTTATGTGGCTCCTTATTACCAACAATTCTCCCAAATAGGATTTTCTACAAGGAAGAAGCTTCATCACACCAAGAAGATGACATCTATGTAAAAATGAAATGAAATGAAATCTTCATTTTATTATAGAATGCCCATTCTCAAAATATTTTTGGATGCAAATTCAATGGTATACTAGGTTTTCCTTCTCATAGGAAGGAGAATCCATTGATGCATCTCTCAATAACTGGTTAAACAATCATCTCACAAAACACATAAAAGCTCCCCCTTTTATCGATATCCACTATTTGTTTGAGGATTACCTTCTGTTAGAGTCGGTCTAGTCATCCCTCCATCAGAGATCAAAACTCTTTTTACATTTCATTTTTAGGTGTCCCATCTCGCTCGAACAGTTGTATTCCGTTAGGAGCATGCCATAAATCTTTCGGAAGGGCTTTTGTCATTCACCCCCCTCATGCTTTGCACTACTAGCTCAGGTCTGTTCATCAAAATCAAATCTTAAACGTTATTTGCAGTCCTGTTTCTGTTTCTACGTCATAACAGTCATGTTAGTCATTAGATCTAGGGTTAGTCAAGTTGTGTCTTCACAAGGTCTAATAAAGCTAGCAGGCCAGAGGGAGGTTCTTGTTAAGTTATTATTTCAAAGATTTTTATCGTCATACGGATGGATTATGACTTTTCTTCAAAACTCTATTTTGAAGACAAGTCGACATTTTGTTTTTTGTAATAATTTTCAAAAATTTTCAGTTCTTGAAATCTTCAAGCGTAGCCCTGGTCTCCTTTGCCAAATTCCATGTCAGCTATTCCTACAAAAAATTGCCAAGAAATTCATCATTTCAACCAAAAAATCAAGGAGGAAACAAAAAGTCAGAGTTGTATTAATTGTGAAAAAGTGCCAATTGCAAAACATTACAAAAATGGGTTTTGAAGAACCAAAAATCAAATCAATGTCTTTATAAAACTTTTTCCATGAAGATCAATATCATTTTGCATGCCAAGGTCAAAGAAAAGCATTTCAAACTGAATTGGGTGAGAAAGTGCATGTTTTGGGGAGAAATAGCTTGCCATTAGCCGACGCAGCGCACAGAATAGGTGGCACGACGCACTGGAAGCGCGCGGTGCACTAGGAGTTTTTGTCCCGTGTTATTCTGAATAGGCGCGGTGCACTAGGAGCACGCAGCGCAATGGGTTCTTGGCGTGGCACATACAGTCCAAAGCCCGAAATCATTTCAAATTTCACCAATTTTCTCATAAACTTGGGTGGATTTTCCAGGTAGTGTTGCTATTTTGACATTGCATCAAATTTTGTGATAAGTGTTGGTGGTTTATGGGTGATAAAGGTTGAAACAAAAATCCAAACCCTACATCTAAAGTGCCTTCAAAGGAAGATTGTTGTGGGTTCTTAAATCTTTGATTTGTCACCAAGGACTCTCCTCCTTCCCCGTTTCTCCCTCGTTTCATCATTTCCTACCCCCCCACTAAGCTCATCAATCCTACATTTTCTTTCCTACATTCAAATCCCAAAACCCTAGCCCTTATAAAAATCTCCCAACCCTATACAACAATCCCAAACCCTAAACCCTATTCCCATACATAAAATTCCCCTCCTCTCCCTAATAAAATTTATTTCAACATTCCCTAATCCCCTACTGTTTTCCCCTTCCTAACATTCCCTGGTTGCATTTTTTTCCCCTTGGTGGTAGAATCCAACTATATTACATTACAACACAGCAGTTTCATACATCATCAAAGAGCAGTCCAAGCACAGTTCATATACAGCAGCATCTTTTCTTCAAGGTATTTTGTACAGCAGTCATGGCATCTGAGCATTCATCAGACTATGAAGTAGAAACCCAAAGTGACTCACCTTTGGAAGAACAGGCACCCCGAAGGCCTCATAAAGGTGGCAGACATGTTAGGGAAGAACCGACCACCCTTACAGAATTGCAGGCCTGCCCTCTAGCTATGCAGTGTTTTCAGCATCAGTCATGCTATGAGTTTTGTCAAAAGGTGGCTAGTGTTCAGTTTCATCATGAGCTGGCTTGTCTTTTTATGCTGCACTTACATGGAGATCAAGCTACCTTAGCTGGTGTCACCTTCACGCTTACACCAGAAACTGTCTCATTAGCAATTGGTATACCGTACATTGGTGAACCATGGCACAAGAAACAGAAGATTGACCGTCAGCATTATGAGCCATACATTAAAACTAGTTTCTTGAGGCAGCTCAAGAGAATGTTCCCATTCCGATATTTGAAAGATGAATATGCTCCACTAATGAGATTGATCATGAAATATTTTAGTTGTGAGGGATGATTCTCTCGTCTTTATGCTTATCACATCAGGTTGCTCATGCATTTCACCAGGGTACAGATGATGAACATTCTATATTTCATTTGTTGGAGCATACAGAGGATGACCACCTTTATACAGCATAAAACCCTCAGCAGCAGCTTAACAGTGTCTATCATTTTTCTCTTATTAAGATTTTGGTGGTTCATCAACTTGGATTGCAGGGCATCACTTGGGATGATTTCATCTCTCGTGACTTCTTCAGAGCTTCACGGGGATTATCAGAGGTTAAGCATGAAGGTGGACCTTCTCATCAGTATGAGCGCCATGACACGCTAGTGTGCCGGTATTCATCACATATCAGAGAGGCACCAAACATTTGTTTGCAGCAGCAAAGCGAGTGTTATCTCCACCCAAGGTGGAAGGAGCCTCGCTTCCTCCATCAACATCACAGGTATAGGACAAAGGCAAGAGGCCAATGCAGGATGAGGGGCCTTCAGGTGAGCCATCAGGTGAAAGAGAGACTGACTTCATTCTCATTCATGATGATGATACAGATACGGGTCCACAAAGCACCAAACTCAGGGAGATAATCCAGGAGCAGCAAACAGAGATCGAAGCCTTATCCCTTGACTTGTAGAGGGCTAAGTGGACCATGAAATACTTGGAGCAAAGGAACAAACATCTTGAAGATCAACAGGCAATCATGGAGCTACAAAACATTCGTGAGCATCGCCAAGCTGCATAAAGGAGAAGAGTTGAGCTCACGTCATTGGAGCAAGAGATTAATGAGGATCGGGAGGCCAATCTCAAGAGAGTAAAAATGCACTTAGAGAGGCTGTTGGACAAGGCTGACAAATACCATGCATTTTTGAGACAAATGGCTTTCCACTACATGGCGCGAAACAAGGTGTGCAAGGCCCGAATCAGGAATTTGAAGGCAAAATTGAGGAAGGCAATAAAGAAGCAAAAGAGGCAAAGGGAGCTCGATCGTCTTTCGATATTGGCTGAAGCCTCTCTAGCCCAGCATAGCACTTAATCAGAAAGCTCCAGCCCAAATTTCAAGAAATTTGGGGCATTTTTGGTATTTTTGTAAATTTTTGTACAAAAAACAGGGTTTTCCTCCCTATGCGTCGTGCCACGTGGCGCGCGCTTATGATAGGAGGCTCCAAATGCAAAAAAGTTTATAATTTTTTATTTTTCATGAAAATTCATGACTGTTGGTGCATGGACAAGAAGTTTGGGCAAGTTTTAAGTCCCAAGGAGGTCAAAAACACCCTAAAAATGACCTCTCTACCCCTATTTTGACACACAGGAAGTAGTCTTGGGAGATTGAAGTTTTGGAGGGGCAAATGGACACCAAATTCAGAAATTCCACTTGGGCTAGAAATACGACAGGTAGGGATTTCCAACAAGCACACTTAGGCTCAATTTGGACTTTAGAAAGTGCCTCAAAATCATCATCAAAGTGGCATGACGCATACAGAAATTGGCACAACGCACAAATGTTTTTTGCCCAATTTTTCACCTTCGAGCTCAGAAATTCGGCCAGTTTGACTAGTTTTGCTTTGTGATGTAACTTTTATCTATCTTGATATAATTTGGTGAACATGATGTAATTTTGGTGCTTATTTACTTGTTCTAGAGGATTCATTCACCAAAAAGTGAAAATTTAATGAATGAATCGGTTTCCTACCTTATAGAGGAAAGTTGTTTTGATTGCCTAGATTTTAGTTCTTTGTTTAGAATTGGTTGAAACAGCTCCTAGAATGATGAGCTCGACCCTTAGAGGCAAGGGAATGGGTTGGCCTAGTCTATATCATGTAATTCTTAAGTCATTTTCAGGGTTGGACTCTTGAGAAAGGTTTGGCACTCTATTGTACATTCACTTCTGCATTTTTGGCTAAGGAAAGACCAGGGTTTTGCAGCACTGTTTGGGATCCATGTGGCTTTATGTGTTGATGATGTGCTTCTCTGAGTAATTGTAAGTCCATTAGTGTTATGTGTATCATTTTACTCTCTTTTCTTCTGAATTTGAACAAATGAGTGATTCAGGTGGAATCCATTAACTGTTATGCTCTGCCTTTGAATTTGTTTAAATTTTCATGTTTTCATCTATTTAAGGAGAATTCTTGATATTTTCTTGCTCTCCTTAGCTCTTCACCAGTCTGATCTATCCATCTCACTCACTTAAAAGCATCAAATCGATTGCCTTCCTTGCCACAATCAGAACTCTGCAGAAACTGTGCCTCATCCCCAAGCCCAATTTTCCTTTCCCATTTTTTCAACAAGAATCACCAAAACTCAAATCAAATCCTTTGCACTTAATACCTAGCCTAAGATCAGTTGCAAATTTAGTCATCTCGAGCCTCATCGATTACCTTTTGGCGAGACTGACACGGAGAGAGCCCTCTCCTATCCTCGTAGGGCTAGCTACGAGGCTGAGCGTGGTTTGATGTTGACCTAGAACCTTGTCTTTTTAGCCTGAGGCAAATCTAGGCTCGAACACCTTCTTTACCCTATACTCTATGCCCTTCAAATTTTGGCTACTTAGTTACTTTTCCTCAAATTGCATCATTTATGCCCAAAACCCATGTTTGAATTGCATGATTCAAATGAAATATCCATGTTCTTTTCTTGATGATATTACACAAGGAAACCAACACATTTCAAGGAAAGGTTGCATATTCCACCTTTATAAAGATATTTACATTTCCTTCTTTGCAAGTAAGTTAAATACTAACAAGAAACAATATTTATAATAATTCACTCTTAACAATCAAGTAAATGTTATGGGTGTACTACAAGAAAAAACTTCACACTTATGCTACCTATTCATGACATGAAATCCTCTCACCTCCCTTTCACATAGGTTTTGTAAGAAAATAAAAGGAAAAAAAAATGTAGAGAGACTTTTAAATGCTAAAGCTGAAATGGTAAAAGTAACCTGGAAAATATTAACTTGGAAAATCTTTGAAAAAACTTGGAAGACACATCAAAATAGTTTCTCATCATAAATTCAAATCTAGTTAAAGTTCAATCAATGTCTTTTTTTTTACTCTAACACTATTTTTCCTTGGGTAAAGACCTTTCCTATTATTATATAATATAGAGTATTGATCTGATATAATATATATATTCAATCCTTGGGTAAAGACCTTTCCTATTATTATATAATATAGAGTATTGATCTGATATAATATATTATTCAAGATTTGTAGCCTTTTTAACAAATTCTAATAACTTCGAATCTAGTTAAAATTCAATGAAGGTTTGTATTTTTACTCAAAGAAACAACGAGAATTATGATAGTGATCAACATTACTTTAATAATATTTTTTCTTTGGTAAATACATTTCCTATTAATATAATATAGTATATTGATCTGATATAATATATTATTCAAGATTTGTAGTTTTTTCAATATTTGTATAAGTTTTTTTTAACAAATTCTAATACTTGTTAACCTACTATATTTTTGCTAAACATTTTGGTCCTTTTAGGTACAGCGTACAAAAATGTCCAGCTGCAAGTGATTTAGTGAAGGGAAATCTGAAATCCCTTTTGCTCTTTTTGTTACTTTATGCCATGAAAGTAAAAAAAAATTCCTTGGAAAGAAGAGAGATAAAATTAATACATTTATATATCAATGTAATTTATATGTAATAATTTTTTATATTAAAATTTCCATAAAACTTAAATTAAGATTGAAATTTATATTTATATTTATATTTATATTTATATAATATATATTTTTATTAATAAAATAGGTTAATTTTTTTAATTTAATGATTTTTTTATTAATCAAAAGAAAAGAACATATATAGTTTAGATTTCCAAAATGGATCAAAGTCAAAAAGATTTTTCATTTTAAGTTTCGATGAGATTAGCATGATACCTATCAATAACAAGAAATAAAAAAATAACTATGAAAATCATTATTACATAGAAAAAAAAATTGGGGATTCAAGAATTTAAGAGAGAAAATGCCTCTAACATTGGTATGATTTTCCATGAATTGACTAATTATTCACACTTTTCATCCATCGATTGATAATTTCTCTTGTGGCCTTGCTTTCCAGCTTCCTTGTATTTCCTGAAGACCACCATGAAATCCATTATGAGAACCCCAAAAAAAGACTTTAAAGAACACGAATTGGCTAGTCTTCTTCCTTGCACCAAAAATAGGTCTTGTAAGGAATCCTAATGTGATGAACATGTATGTCCTTCATATATTTTCCTTGCCACTCATCTACAAGGGAAATCAACCATGGATCATTCAGATCCATATCTTCTAGTAGGGATTTTGCTTCAACGTCTTCTGATAGGGAGCGAAGCACTTCTAGTAGTAATGGATTTCTCTCATACACTTCTAGAAAATGTTGCAGGGGGTCTAAGGAATTTAGTAAGGGCTTATGGGTTTTTCCTTCTACTAGTTCCACAAAGGATTGAATATTATTTACTCCATAGAATCCTTCAGGCCTATTTCAAAATCTAGGGATCTGATAAGGATTTGATGAACCAGGACGAGTCAAATTTCTTCTTCTTTGGGGGACTTTTCCAAAATCATATTCATATTTTTCAGAGGGGTGTTCTTTGAGCGATTCCATTGAATTAATCAGATAGTCCCTAATAATATACTCATATTCATCACAACATCTACATCTAAATGGGAGATGTCCATAATCTAGAGGTTGCTTCCAAACACTATATAATAAAGCTAGAAGAGGCTTGGATATATTCATATAAACACATGCTAAATCATATGACATATACCTCCCTCCCTTAGTAGCCTCTAAGACCTTGAAAAATTTTCCAATGATATTTTATATGCCTTCAAGGGTTTCCTCCTCCCAATATTCTTTTAGAAGAGAAAAGAGTGGAATCCACACCATAGGAAGTATTCCTTCTCTATATTATATCTCCCCTTCCAAAATAGCATTAAGAGTCATACATTATTCAAAAAATAATGGACCTCCTTTAAAAACCCTTGATCTATCTTCCTTTCTCTCTTAGCTCTATTTTATATGCCTTCAAGGGTTTCCTCCTCCCAATATTCTTTTAGAAGAGAAAAGAGTGGAATCCACACCATAGGAATTATTCCTTCTCTATATTATATCTCCCCTTCCAAAATAGCATTAAGATTCATACATTATTCAAAAAATAATGGACCTCCTTTAAAAACCCTTGATCTATCTTCCTTTCTCTCTTAGCTCTAGTTATTTGACCATGAAGGTTTTATTTATCTTGCATCCACCAAATCAAATACTTGTTAGAGGGTCAAAATCTAATGAACTTGCATATCAAAGCATTATTCTACATATATTGGATATATTATTTGATCTTGGTAGATCTAGTCTCATATTTTGGGTCTTACACCCCTTTTGGCAAGCAATGACTTAGATTTCTAGCTTGCCAAGATTCATCCAATATAAATTTATCTGAGAAACCAAAACCTCACTTCACCCAACTACTCTATAAAAAAATGTCAAAAATGAAAAAAATAAAAAAGAATACTAATAAGTCTGAAATTTGTACAAACTCCCAAAACAATCTAATAAAAAGAAACCAAACCTAATCCTAAACTATATATATATAAAAAAAAAACCTAAATGAAAATTTATAATTTTAATTAACCTTAAAAATGTTCTATAAAATTTATTTATTAAATTCTCTAACATTATTATGTGTAATAATGATGAAATGTTTTAATTTTCATTTACATAAATTAAATAATTCATAATATTAGCGACATATTTAAATATTGAATGATTATAGATCCCAACACCTTTTCTCGATCAAATAGGTTGATAACAAACCAGGCCTTTGAATTAAATTATATTATGATTTTCATAAATAAAAAAATAATGCTAGATAGTATAAATATTGAACGATTATAGATCCCATCATCTTTTCTCGATCAAATAGGTTGATAACAAACCAGGATTTTGAATTATTAATATCCTCTTTGTTTAGACGAAGACCCTACTCTAGCTAGCAGGTACAAAAGGAACTCTGAAGATCTCGAGGAAAATTTGTTTGGGTCAGAGCTCGTCAAGATCTGTAGTGCTCAGGATCTCATAATTTGCAACTGTCTAAAGAAGTGGCCCAATTCTAGCAAGATGACCTGCATCCATGGACTTGGTAACAGCATGGTAGACTACGTTATTTCTGATCTCCCATTATACAACGAAATAATAAATTTTGACATCTTAAACGACCACGAACCTGACTCTGATCATATGCCTTTACTTATAACTCTCAATTTTGTCATCCATAGAGTTCCCATAGAAAATAATACTTATAGCCAAAAGAACTTAATATTTGATAGAAATAAAAATGATCTCTTTCTAAATGAATTAAAAACTAATTTGCTTCCTTTATCTAATATAGACAACATAGAAGACCTCTATCATAATTTTACTACAACCCTCTCATATTCTATTAACAAGTTCTCAATTGAAGTTTCAAATAATAAAAGAAATAGCAAAACCAATCCATGGTATGACAAAGATTGTAAAAGTGCAAGGAGAGCAATTAAGGAAGCTATTGATGAATCTCTTAAAATGGAAAAGATAAAATATAAAAAGCCCTAACTAAAAGGAAAAAGAGGCAGTACATTCGTCAAAGACAGGATAATCTCTTACACCTCTCTAAGGTAGCTCCTAAGAAATTTTGGAGGCAGATTCTAACTAGGAAGACTAAGGATAATAATAAAATTTCTCTTCACGATTGGACTTCCTATCTTAAAAAGCTTTATGAATCTCCAAATGTCATGGATAATTTGGAAACCCTTCTCACAACGAAAGAAGTTTTCTTTTTAAAAGACATTAAGTTTGGGGTTAATCGCCTCGCTAATGGGAAAGCTAAGGACATTGAAGGTTACCAAGCGGAAATCTTAAAAATTGGAGGTCCTGTCCTCATCCCCCACATCCACAAGCTTTTCAATCAAGTAGTCAAGCAAGGGTCCCCTAAAACTTGGACTGAGAGCCTCATTATCCCTATTTTTAAAAGTGGGGATACAAATAACCCCTCTAATTATCGAACAATTATGATCAGCCTTCTCTTAGCCAAGTTATATGGTAGTATTTTGGAAAAGAAGTTAAGCATATGGATTGAAAGTGAAGGTAAGCGGGCTAAAGGTGAAGCAGGTTTCAGAAGGCATCACTCAACAACAGACCACCTTGTTACGCTTAGGATCATTGTGGAGGAATTTCGTAATGATAAATCCAATTTATTTTGTTGCTTTGTGGACTTTAGAAAGGCTTTCGATATGGTTCCTAGATACAACCTTTGGAATAGATTAGAAGAGCTAAAGGTTCCTCTCGAGTTGAGAGCTGTCGCTATAAGGTTATACGAGAATGTAATTGCCAAGCTAAAGAGCAATGAAGGGTGGTCAAAAGATATTAAGTGTAACATCGAAGTTAAATAAGGTTTCCCCCTCTCCCCTACCCTATTTGGCATTTACATTGATAAGCTCGAAGGCTATTTAGAGGAAGCAGGATGTGATGGCACGATCTTAGCTGGGATAGTCGTCATCCTTCTTATTTATGCTAACGATATTGTTCTTTTGGCAAGGTGCCCATCTGATCTTAATAAGCAACTCAGGCTTCTTAAGGATTTTTGTTCTACCATGGGTATGACTGTTAACACCGACAAAACAAAAGTTATGATTATCAAATCCAAGAAGGACACTTACGCTAATTTTATGTATGACAATAATAACTTGGAGGAAGTGTATTCTTACAAGTACCTAGGAATTGATATTCATCACAAGCTCAACTAGAACCATAGCATTGAGAAAAGGATTAATGGGGGGTAGAAAGCTTACTTTGGTCTTGAAAATAATTGTAAATTAGCAAACCTTGTAATGTGCGATAAAAATAAGTTTTTCTTTGAAACTTTAGTCACTCTTGTTATCTTATATGGCTGTGAGGTTTGGGGTTGCAGCATCTCCAGAGAATCATGGAGAAAGATTGAGCAAATCCAGAAGCGTTTTATAACTTATAACCTGAAAATTAAAAGTAATACACCCTATCCTATTCTCCTTATAGAAGCAGGTCTTTCCCCTATTGAGAGCCTAGCTATGCTTAGGTTTCTGTTGTACAAGCACAAAATCAGTAACATAGACGATCATAGACTTCCTGAGCTAGCTTTAAATTCTAGCCAAAACCACCTAAGGCTCAATCGAGGGTGGCATAAAGACACAAGGGCCTGGTTAAACTATTGGGAGATCAACGAAAATGATGCATTACAAAACATAAATAACATTAAAGATATTGTTACTTCTAAGTTCAAAGAAAAGATGTGGTGTGAGAAAGACTTAGCGGCTAAAAGAAAATTAAGTTATTATAAGAAGGTCATCAAACCCACCCTAGAAGATCAAAAGTATCTCTCTATTTTAACTAGCTCAAAGAAGAAAATTAATATAGCAAAGATTAGAATGAATTCTCATGAGCTCCATAGTGAAACAGGTCGTTGGGCAGTTCCTAAAACACCATGGACGGAAAGGATCTGCCATATATGTGAGAATAGGAACATCGAGGATGAAAACCACTTCCTCTTAGAGTGCCCTGCGTATAACCACATTAGATCTCAGTTTCACAATCTTTGTTACAATACTGACCTTCCTAGCCTTTTACAATGTCAAAATTATAGTGAGCTCGGAGGCTTCTCTCCAAGCTTTTTGAGCATAGGAATAAAATCTTAAATCAAAATAGATAATTTGTTTCTTTAGGTCCGATAAACCATTATTTGGTCTCAGTGGACATTAACCATCATCATCATTATAATTTTTATAAAAAAACAAATTAATGCTAGATAATATATTTATTAAAGCTTATTTTAAAGTATAATTTTAGGCTTTTTTATTAGGATGAATTAAGAAGATCTTAGGAGATATAAACCATAATTATTTTTTAAATGTTTAAACTGAATTTATGGTAAGTTTTCTTTATTATTTTTATTAAAATAATTTATTTATTTTTCAAATTTATTTTAAAAATGTATTTTAAAGTTAGAATAAATAATAAAATTATAATCTTATGGGATTAGAAAATACGTTAATGATTGTATTGTTAATATTTTTTGTGATGTGAATGTAATCACTTAGAAATTTTATGGCAAAATCTAGTTACTTTAAAAGCTAGTGTGACTCATTCTAGCTTATATATCTCTCTATGGCAGTTTCTCAAGCCAAAAGTTAAACTTATAATTATCTCAACACTGATACAACTTAGCAAACCTAAAAGTAAAATAAAAAAATATTCTTAATTTTATATTGTTTTAAATAATATTTCATGAATTTAATATTGTAAAACTGTAATTTTAGTTATATAAAATTATAAACACTACAAAATATTGATAATTATATTTTTATTTTATTTTAAAATATTAAAAAAATTCAAAAACTATTGTAAAAAAATTAAAATAAGAATTAACGATTTTAAACTTATTTAAATTTTAACATATTTGCTGAATTATTTATTCTTAATCGCTTCATTGTTTTAGCTTTTAGTTTTAGAACAATGATACTTTATTATAAAATAAAAAATGTATTCAACTCTCTAACTTTTCATGAAAATAATTTAATTTATTGGCTTTCTTTTAATGATTATTACTCATATAGGAAGAGATGCTTTCTATATCCCAGTAAAGGAAGATGCATAATTCTCTCTAGGCTTCCCACCTAAACATTTTATAAAATTCATTTTAGTTTTAAAGACATCAAATGAAGTTTAATAATAATATTTTTCAAAGAGAAAAAGTTTACTAAAAAAATCTTGATTTTGTGAACTTTTTAGACGTAATTTGTAGTGTTCTGATCTTCAAGCTTCTTTGATTTTAAATATAAAAGTAAAAGAATTCTTATACTATGAACGGATGTTTTCGACATTTTAATAATGTTTAATCATTTTTAATTTTTTATAGTTTTAAATATAAAAATAAAATATTTGAGAATTAAAGTAAAATATTTTTTATTTTATCAATAGATTTTTTTCTATGTCATCAAAATGTGCAATTCTTTTAATGCTTAATTTATTATTTATTATTTTTCTATATTTTAATTTATGATCAATAGGAAAAAGAACCATCTTCAATAGAATGGAATTGGTATGTGTTTTGATCTTAATTTCCTACTTATCATGAAGAGATAAAGTCCTTCAAAGTGAAAATCATTTTTTATTAAAAAAAAAATGAAAATAACTTTATACCATAAAACATTTTATCCTTCTAATAAATTTGATAGTACACTGAATATACTTCCCAATTTGGGTTTTCGAAGGTGTGTCAATAGAAGAGGGGAAACCCACCACCCCTATGTCTCCCAACACATTTAAGATGGGGTATGGTATGGCTATCCAACCCCATACATCTATACATGTTAAACAACATTCATTCCTCCCATATTAAGATGAAAACCTATAGTTCATTCCTCCCATATTAAGTTGAAAATCTATATTTTTTTTCTAGCTCTTGCCTAAGTAGCCTCAGCACCGTGTTTTTCTATAGCCCCTGCAACTTTCCCCAGATTGGATTTTTTTCCATAGTGTTTACAGAAAATTTTAGGGGCTAAAATTCACATTTTGACTAATTTTCCATGCTTTTTCCAAAAACAAATTCGCCAATGTCCATTTTTCCTTAAATTGATTCACCCAAATTCTATAACATAAAATCAATTTTCCTTAAAAATTGTGGGAAATTTATAGATAATATATAAAATCATTAGAAATTTGAATATTTTTACAAATATATTACCAACAATTTTACAATTTGCATATTAGGAACTAAGAAGATTAACTAATGTTTCTAAACTTTAAGATAAATACCCTTAAAATTTTCTCTGAAGGTGTTGGTTTTGTGGAATTGAAACTAGCTTACCGTGGTCCTGTGTTCTATGGTGATCCTTATGGCTCACCTCTGGTATAGGTGGAAGATCTATCCCATAGAACTAGTCCTCAAAGAATTCTATTGTTTGAGAGTCTTGGCCGCTTGGAAGCTAACTTCCCTTGCATGCACCTAGTGTTGTCAATTCGTGTGAGGAGTAAGGAAACAAACACCAAGGAGGTGACCTCTAGGAAAAAGGAAGTGGTGATCGTAAAGGATAGAATATGTATGGGAGGCAATCAGTCCAAACACATCCTCAAACTAAAGCCTTTCCAAAACAAATGGGCTAGCCATTGCACGATAATTTGTTTGATCTCCAATTTCTACAATACTTCTAGCTCTATCAATTTTCTAGTCTTTGCATGGTTGAATCTGGTTCATAGCTTACAGAGTGTTTTGGTGGGGTGTGTTTTTATTGGTTTCATTAGATTTCTATGGTTGTTAGACTCTACCTAGAGCTCTTCTCTCTACCTATCCTTTATTACATCTGGCTAGATTACACTCCAAACTTGCCTAGCAGTTGAGTGTTAAACTTTTCTCCATTGTATTAAGAATCTTATCATCTCAGTTTATCATTTTCTCTATTTACTAGGGTTCATTCTTAATATGGACATTGGTACCTTGGAATACCATGTGTTTCCAGTATAAGCATTGTCGCTAAGGGTATAGAGAAAAGTCTCTCAAGACTAGCCATGGGAACAATCTGAGGCTCATAATGTTGTGGCCATTTTCCATTCTTCCACACCTCTGGAAATCCAAGAGGAAATTTTCCAACTTAAAGCCTTTACTAACAATGGCAGTCAAGCATACTCTATTTCGGAAATCCAAGCAGAAGTAGCATATTTGGTTCCTAACCTAGGGCATACCAGTGCATAATGAAGCCAATATCTTAACTCCGTTACCTTTTAATAGCAAATGAAGTCACTTTTTGGTAGGGTACTAAAGGAGAAGTTCAAGGATTGCAATGATATCACCTCCTTTTTTAACGAAATTCAGTGAATCCAATGCCACCATCACTTTGTCTCATCAATTTGGATGCTCATTTGGTACACATAGAGGGTCATTTTTAGTGTGGTTTGAAGCTCCAAGCCCCAACAAGTAGACGCACCTAGGATCCAACCCCAATCACTTCATCAAACGCTTATGCCTTTTACTTTCAGTAAAATAGTTTATTTTTATTGCTCTGTATTTAGCATAATCATACATATGTTTTTTTATAGATCTAGACCTTTCTCAAATGCCAATAATTATGATTTCCCAAACAGTAAATAAAAACAAAATATCTAATTTTGTAAGATAATATTTTGAAGCAATACAAATTTCAATTAAAAAATAAAATATAAAATAATATTAATATATATATATATATATATATATATTTAGTATTCAGATATGTTAGTATTCTGTTGCTATATATATATAGCAACAAAATCTATAGTTTTGTAAGATATTATTTTAAAGCAATACAAATTTCAATTAAAAAATAATATATATATATATATATATATATCTATATATATATATATATATATATATATATATATATATATATATATATTCAAATATGTTAGTCCAGAGCATACATAACACATAGTAGATTTATACTCAAAGACTTAGACGGAAAAAGAAGAGAATAATTTCAGAGACAGACAAATGGAGAAACAACAAGATTACTCATTCAGAAACAATGTAATAGATAAAACAATCAATGGAGAACAAAAATCACTTTGACCTTCATAACAGGCTTGGGCCGTGGCTTGCTTTCCTTGGCTAGAGAAATTACAAATTTATAGAGGCAAAAGAAGGATCTAGAATCATGTTTGTGATTCAGATGGAGATTTGGAATGATCTAGAAACTAATGGTAGTGTAGAAGAATCTAGAATCCTGCGTGAATTTGGCTTCACACTTAACATTCTCCCACTTGAAGCCAAATAAGAATCAAGTCACAGTGAGTCCTACCATGCCTCTAGATAACTCATGTTTATTTTGTGGTAGAATCTTAGTGAGCATATCAGCAGGGTTCCTATTTGTATGGATCTTTTCCAATGATAACTATTCTTCCTCCAACACATGCCAGATCCAATGGTAACTTAAGTCAATGTGCTTGGTTTTTGAATGGAATGCTGAGTTTTTCGCTAAGTGAATGACACTTTGACTATCATAATATAACACATACTTATCCTGCTTTATTCCTATCTCTCCTAGGAATCGCTGCATCCACAACATCTCTTTACAAGCTTCTATTGTAACTATGTACTCTGCTTCTGATGTATAGAGGGCTACTATTCTTTGTAGCCTTGACACCTAAGATATTGTTGAACCTGCAAATGTATACAAATAACATGTAGTGGACTTTCTGGTATCCATATCTCCACCCATATCTACATCTGTAAATCCTTCAAGCACAGTCTCATCATGACCAAAACAGAAACAATAATGACTAGTACCCTTGAGATACCTCAAAATCCATTTTACTGTTTGCTAATGTAGTTTTCCTGGATTGGTAAGGAACCTACTCACTACTCCCACTGAATATGCAATGTCTGGTCATGTGCATACCATGGTATACATCAAACTGCCAACTGTTGAAGCATAAGCAATCTTGCTCATTTCTTCTTTCTCCTTGTCATCACTACGACATAATTCAGTATTCAGCTTGAAGTGAGCTGCAAGGGGTGTACCAACTAGCTTGGCATCCTTCATATAAAACCTGTCAAGCACCTTCTTGATATATTTTTCTTGTGATAGCCACATCCTTTTGTTTTTTCTGTCACACATAATCTGCATGCACAATATTTGTTGTGCTGGTCCCAAATCCCTCATTGCAAATTTGTTACCCAAATCTTTCTTCAACCTATTGATCTTATTCTTATCATGCCCAACAATCAACATGTCATCGACATATAAAAATAATATGTTATACTTTCGTTGATCATACCTCTTGATATAGACACAATGGTCAGCTTCCAACCTCTGAAAACCATGTTCCAACATGAATGAATCAAATTTCTTGTACCATTCTCGAGGTGCCTGTTTCAGCCCATAGAAACCCTTCTTCAACCTACAAACAAGGCCTTCTTTGCCTTTTCTACGAAACCTTCTGGCTGATCCATATAAATTTCTTCCTCCAATTCACCATGAAGGAATGCAGTTTTTACATCTAGCTGTTCACATTCTAGGTCTAGAGCAGCAACTAGACCAAGAATGACTCTAATGGATGACATTTTAACACTAGGTGATAAAATTTTAGTGAAGTCAATACTTTATCTTTGGGCAAAACCTTTCACCACCAGCGTTGCTTTATACCTCTCCTTCTTTTCATCACTTTCATGCTTAATCATGTACACCCATTTGTTTTGTAGAGCCTTTCTACGTTTTGGGAGGATTACCAACTCCCATGTTTTATTTTCTTGCAAAGAGTTCATTTCTTCTTCCGTTGCTTTCTTCCATTCTTTATTGTGCTCGACTTTACAAGCTTCTTGAAAACAATTAGGTTCACCTTCATCAGTCAACAAAATATAGTTTGAAGCAGGATACCTTTGTGAAGGTTTATGAGGCCTAGAAGATTTTCGAACCAACTGTGGTGGTGCATTATCAGGTTGAATCTCCTGTAAAGGTTCCTGCAAGATTCCTTCTTCTTGTTGTTCATCATTTTCCACTTGTTGTTCTTCATGCTCCTGAATTTGTTGTTCATTTTCTTATATTGGTGGTATGTTTTCCTGCTGCTTTTCAAACGAGTCAATAACCTTCTTAACCTCCAGCTCCCCTACAATCCTCTTCAACATTTTTGACTCATTAAGTATAACATGCCTGCTTCTAATAATTTTATGTTTGACTGGATCCCATAGACGATAACCAAAATCTTCATCCACATATCCCAAAAAATGCATTACATAGATTTATCATCTAGCTTAGTTCTATTTTCTTTGGTAATATGTATGAATGCTTCACATCCAAAGATTTTCAAGTGAGAATAGATCAAATTCTTACTAGTCCAAACTATGTTAGGGATACTACCATCCAAGGCTATAGTTGGAGATATATTTATGAGGTAGCAAGCGATCATGACTTCTTGAGCCCAAAAATTCTTTTCCAAACTGGAATTGGGCAACATACTTCACACCCTTTCCATAATGGTGTGATTCATCCTTTCTGCGACACCATTTTGTTGAGGTGTACCAAGCACATCCTTCTCACGATTTATGCCAAACCTGTTACAATATTCCTTAAATGCATTTGAGCAATATTCTCCACGATTATCTACTCTTAAACACTTCAGTAATTTCTTAGTCTCTCTTTCAACAACAACATGGAATTTTTGAAATATTCCAATCACTTCACCTTTATTTTTCATGGGATATGCCCAAACCTTCTTGGATGCATCATCTATAAATGTTACAAAATATGATGCTCCTCCTAATGATTTCATGTTAGCATGCCCAAACACATCTGAGTGTACCAACTCTAACACATTTTTCTTTCGTTCATGGCCACCTGCAAGGAATGAAACCCTTCTTTGTCTACCATATATATAATGCTCACAAAGATCAATATTGTAGGATTTAAAACCTGGCAATAAATTTTTACCAACAAGGATTTTTAAGCCCTTCTTGCTCATGTGACCCAAATTCTTATGCCACAAATATGTTGAATTTCCTTCTTTTGTGATAGCAGCCAAATCTGATTTTTCTATTAGTGTCTTCAATGTGTATAATGTTCATGTCTTGGGTCCTTTGGCCATGACCAATGCACCTTTGCTAATTTTCCAGCCTCCTTTTGCAAAGCTTGTCGAATAGCCTTCATCATCCATTCGTCCCATAGAGATTAAACTCATCTGCATTTCTGGTACATGCCTGACCTGTTTCAACAATATATCTTGTTCATCTTTCATCTTGATCTGGACATCTCCCACTCCAACAATACTGCAAAAATGATTATTCCCAAAATGCACTCTACCATAATCACCAAGATTATATGAAACAAAACTATCTTTGCATGGGGTTACATGGGGAGATGCCCCAGAGTCAAGGATCCAATCAAATCTACTGCTAGATGTATATACACATGCATCCTTTACTAAAATAGTAAACAACGCATAACCATCTGTGGCTACAGTAGTGGTCTCACCTTCATTTGTGCTAGATGACTTGTGATTTGTATTAGATGGTCTCTGATCCTTTTGTCCTTTCTTCCAAAATCGACATTCTTTCTTGATGTGCCTAGGTTTTCCACAATGAAAGCAGATGATCCTTCATCTTCTTGATTTTGATCAGCCTCTCGATCTTGATCGCCCTTGCCGGCCTCGATCCATTCTCCTACCATGATTAGCTAGTGCTAGAGCTTCTCCTCCCTGGTTTTCCGCAATTGACTTGCGTCGCAGTTCCTCATTCATTAAACTACTATTGACATCATCAAACTTTAGGGCCCCTGCAGTTGTTGAAGTTCTCATAGCTACAATTAACTTTTCTCATCTGTCTGGCATAGAACACATTAGAAAAATAGCTCTAATTTCATCATCTAAAATGATTTTAACAGAGGCAAGCTGATTAGTAATAATATTAAATGCATTCAAGTGCTCGGAAACTGAAGCACCCTCCTTCATTTTGAGAGTATAAAGCTTTTTCATCAAGAAGACTTTGTTTGATGTCATGTTCTTCTCATATAGATCATGGAGCTTCTTCCATAATCGTTCTACCGTCTTTTCTCTAGACACATTGAAATAAACGTTCTTTGCTAAATATTGGCGGATTGTTGCAATCACCTTTCTATCTAGCTTATTCCATTCTTCATTTTTCATCAATGATGGTTTCTTTTTTGTGCCCTCAATCCGTAAATACTGATCCTTTAAAATCAGTATATCCTACATCTGTGATTTGCATAAGGAAAAATTAGCCCCGCTCAACTTCTCCATATATGTAATTGTTGTCTCCATTTTCAATCAAATTCATGGCCCAAAACATAAAAACTCCACTTAAAAATAAAACTTTATTTATTACTCTTTCACCTTTTAAAATACCCTTTTCAAAATTCTTGCTCCTTTTTAAAATATACTTTTCAAAATTTTAACATATAATTATATATGTTTCATAATAAATATAAAAACATATATAATGTTTTAGCCTTTTCACATTTCACACATACATATGTTGGTTTGAGAAAAAACTTGGCATATACGTGTAAGCTTGATGTGAAAAAACTTACGAACACCATGTTTCAACTCCAATCTCCATGGATCTCCACATTTCAAACTCCAACAACACGTTTCAACATAGATCCACAACCTTGTTTTTCTTGCAATAACTATCATTTAGTTTCAGCGTTCCTCATCTATTTCCTGGAAATATCCCCTTCCTGGACTCTCTTCTTTGCAGGGATTTACGATTTTCTAGACAGATCCTTCAACAACTCCAGAAGTAATAGCCAATGTTTTAATGAATGTTGCCAGAGCAAGGCGATGACACTAAGCGGCTTGCACAATGAATATTCAACCCTAGCTTTGATACCCGTTTTTAGTCCAGAGCATACATAACACACAACAAATTTATACTCAAAGACTTAGACATCCAAAGTAGAGAATAATTTCAGAGACAGAAAAATGGAGAAACAACAAGATTACTCAATCAGAAACAACGGAATATATAAGACAATCATTGGAGAATATAAATCACTTTGCATTTCATAACAGGCTTGGGCCTTGGCTTGCTTTCCTTGGCCAGAGAAATTAGAAATTTATAGAGGCAAAATAAGGATCTAGAATCCTGTATGTGATTCAGATGGAGATCTAGAATGATCTAGAAACTAATGGTGGTGTTGAAGAATCTAGAATCCTGCATGCATTTGGCTTCACACTTAACATTCTCCCACTTGAATCTAAATAGGAATCAAGTCACACTGAGTCCTACCATGCCTCTACATAACTCATGTTTACTTCGTGGTAGAATCTTAGTGAGCATATCAACAGTGTTCCTATCTATATGGATCTTTTCCAAGGATAACTATTCTTCCTCCAACACATGTCGGATCCAATGGTACCTTAAGACAATGTGCTTGGTTTTTGAATGAAATGTTGGGTTTTTCACAAAGTGAATGGCACTCTGACTATCACAATATAACACATACTTGTCTTGCTTTATTCCTATCTCTCCTGGGAATCACTGCGTCCACAACATCTCTCTACAAGCTTCTATTGCAGCTATGTACTCTGCTTCTGTTGTAGAGAGGGCTACTATTCTTTGTAGCCTTGACACCCAAGATACTGCTGCACCTGCAAATGTATACAAATAACCTGTAGTGTACTTTCTGGTATGCATATCTCCAGCCATATCTGCATCTATAAATCCTTCAAGCACAGTCTCATCATGACCAAAACATAAACAATAACGACTAGTACCCTTGAGATACCTCAAAATCCATTTTATTGCTTGCCAATGTTGTTTTCCTGGATTGGTAAGGAACCTACTCACTACTCCCATCGAATATGAAATGTCTGGTCATGTGCATACCATGGCATACATCAAACTGCCAACTACTAAAGCATAAGGAATCTTGCTCATTTCTTCTTTCTCCTTGTCATCACCAGGGCATAATTCAGTACTCAGCTTCAAGTGGGATGCAAGGGGTGTACCAACTGGCTTGGCATCTTCATATTAAACCTGTCAAGCACCTTCTTGATATATTTTTCTTGTGACAGCCACAACCTTTTGTTTTTCCTGTCACGCATAACCCACATGCCCAATATCTATTGTGCTGGTCCCAAATCCTTCATTACAAATTTGCTACCCAAATATTTCTTCAACCTATTGATATTATTCTTATCATTCCCAACAATCAACATGTCTTTCACATATAACAATAATTTTATATACTTTCCTTGATCATACCTCTTGATATAGACACAATGGTCAACTTCCAACCTCTGAAAATCATGTTCTAACATGAATGAATCAAATTTCTTGTACCATTGTCGAGGTGCCTGTTTCAACCCATAGAGACTCTTCTTCAACCTACAAACAAGGCCTTCTTTGCCTTTTTCTATGAAGCCTTCTGGCTAATCCATATAAATTTTTTCCTCCAATTCACCATGAAGGAATGCAGTTTTTACATCTAGCTGTTCACATTCTAGGTCTAGAGTAGCAATTAGACCAAGAATGACTTTAATGGATGACATTTTAAGAATAGGTGAGAAAATTTTAGTGAAGTCAATACCTTCTCTTTGGGAAAAACCTTTCACCACCAGCCTTGCTTTATACCTCTCCTTCTTTTCGTCACCTTCATGCTTAATCCTATACACCCATTTGTTTTGTAGAGCCTTTCTACCTTTTGGGAGGTTTACCAACTCCCAAGTTTTATTTTCCTGCAAAGAGTTCATTTCTTCTTCCATTGCTTTCTTCCATTCTTTACTGTGCTCGAATTTACAAGCTTGTTGAAAACAATTAGGTTCACCTTCATCAGTCAAAAAATATAGTTTGAGGGAGGATAACTTTGTGAAGGCTTATGAGGCCTAGAAGATCTATGAAACACCTGTGGTGGTGCATTATCAGGTTGAATCTCCTATAAAGGTTCCTACAAGATTCCTTCTTCCTGTTGTTCATCATTTTCCACTTGTTGTTCTTCATGCTCCTGAATTTGCTGTTCATTTTCTTGTATTGGTGGAATGTTTTCCTACTGGTTTTCAAACCTGTTAATAACCTTCTTGACCTCCAACTCACCTACAGTCCTCTTGAACATTTCTGACTCATTAAATATAACATCCCTGCTTCTAATAATTTTATGTTTGACTAGATCCCATAGACGATAACCAAAATCTTCATCTGCATATCCCAAAAAATGCATTTCATAGATTTATCATCTAGCTTAGTTCTATTTTCTTTGGGAATATGTACAAATGCTTCACATCTAAAGATTTTCAAGTGAGAATAGTTCAAATTCTTACTAGTCCAAACTTCTTCAGGGATACCGCATCCAAGGCTATAGTTGGAGATTTATTTATGAGGTAGCAAGCGGTCCTGACTGCTTCAGCCAAAAAATTCTTCTCCAAACCAGAATTGGACAACATACTTCGCACCTTTCTATAATGCTATGATTCATCCTTTCTGCGACACCATTCTGTTGAGGAGTACCAAGCACAGTCTTCTCATGCTTTATGCCAAACCTGTTGCAATATTCCTTAAATGCATTTGAGCAATATTCTCCACCATTATTCGTTCTTAAACACTTCAGTAATTTGTTAATCTCTCTTTCAATAGAAACCTGGAATTTTTGAAATATTCCAAACAATTCACTTTTATTTTTCATAGCATATGCCCAAAGCTTCCTGGATGCATCATCTATAAATGTTACAAAATATGATGCTGCTTCTAATGATTTGATGTTAACATGCCCAAACAAATCTGAGTGTACCGATTCTAAAACATTTTTCTTTCTGTCATGGCCACCTCCAAGGAATGAAACTCTTCTTTGTCTACCATATATACAATGCTCACAAAGATCAAGATTTTAGGATTTCAAACCTGGCAATAAATTTTTAACAACAAAGATTTTTAATCCCTTCTCGCTCATGTGACCCAAACGCTTATGCCACAAATCTGTTGAATTTCCTTCTTTTCTAACAGCAACCAAATTTGATTTTCCGATTAGTGCCTTCAATGTGTATAATGTTCTGTTCTTGGGTCCTTTGGCCACGGCCAATGTACCTTTGCTAATTTTCTAGCCTCCTTTTCCAAAGCTTGTCGAATAGCCTTCATCATCCAGTCATCCCATATAGATTAAACTCGTGTGCATTTCTGGTACATGCCTGACCTGTTTCAACAATATATCTTGTCCATCTTTCATCTTGATCTGTACATCTCCCACTCCAAAAATATTGCAAAAATGATTATTCCCCAAATTCACTCTACTATAATCACCAGGATTATACGAAACGAAACTATCTTTGCATGGGGCTACATGGTGAGATGCCCCAGACTCAAGGATCCAATCAAAGCTATTGCTAGATGTATATACACATGCATCCTCTACTGAAATAGTAAACAACACATCGCCATCTATGCCTAGAGCAGTGGTCTCACCTTCATTTGTGTTGGATGACTTGTGATTTGTATTAGATAGTCTCTGATCTTTTTGTCCTTTCTTCCAAAATCAACATTATTTCTTCATGTGCCCAGGTTTGCCATGGTGAAAGCAGATGATCCTTCATCTCCTTGATTTTGATCAGCATCTCGATCTCGATCACCCTTGCTAGCCTCGATCCATTCTCCTACCACGATCAGCTAAAGCTAGAGATTCTCCTCCCTGGTTTTCAGCAATTGACTTGTGTTCCTCATTCATTAAACTGCTGCTAACATCATCAAACTTCAGGGTCCCTGCAGTTGTTGAAGTGCTCATAGCTACAATTAAATTTTCCTAGGTGTCTGGCATAGAACACATTAGCAAAATAGCTCTAATTTCATCATCTAAAATGATTTTAACATAGGCACGGTCATTAGTAATAATATTAAATGCATTCATGTGCTCAAAAACTGAAGCACCTCCTTCATTTTGAGATTATAAAGCTTCTTCATCAAGAACACTTTGTTTGATGTTGTGTTCTTCTCATATAGATCATGGAGCTTCTTCCATAATCCTTCTGTCGTCTTTTCTCCTGACACATTGAAATAAACATTATTTTCTAAATATTGGTGGATTGTTGCAATCGCCTTTCTATCTAGATTATTCCATTCTTCTTTTTTCATCAATGAGGGTTTCTTTGTTGTGCCCTCAATAAAAAAATATTGATCCTTTAAAATTAGTATATCCTTCATATGTGATTTTCATAGGGAAAAATTAGCCCTGCTCAACTTCTCCATATCTATAACTGTTGTCTCCATTTTAAATGAAATTCATGCCCCAAAACACAAAAACTCCACTTAAAAATAAAACTTTAATTATTACTCTTTCTCCTTTTAAAATACCCTTTTCAAAATTCTTACTCCTTTTTAAAATATACTTTTCAAAATTCCGACATATAATTATATATGTTTCATAATAAATATAAAAAACATATATAATGTTTTAACCTTTTCACATTTCACACATACATATGTTGGTTTGAGAAAAAACTTGACTTATACGTGCAAGCTTGTTGTCTTTTAGTTCCAACGTTCCTCAGCTATTTCCTGGACAAATCCCTTTCGTGGACTCTCTTCTTTGCAGGGATTTCAGATTTTCTGGACAGATCCTTCAACAGCTCCAGAAGTAACAACCAACGTTTTAACGAATGCTTCCAGAGCAAGGCGATGGTACTAAGCGGCTTGGACAGTGGATATTTGACGCTAGCTCTAGTACCAGTTGTTAGTCCAAAGCATACATAACACACAACAGATTTATACTCAAAGAGCTAGACGGCAAAAGCAGAGAATAATTTCAGAAACAGACAAATGGAGAAACAACAAGATTAGTCAATCAGAAACAACGGAATAATATATAAAACAATCAGTGGAGAATAGAAATCACTTTGTATTTCATAACAGGGTTCGGCCTTGCTTGCTTTTCTTTGCTAGAAAAATTACAAATTTATAGAGGCAGAAGAAGGATCTAGAATCCTGTATTTGATTCAGATGAAAATCTGGAATGATCTAGAAACTAATGGCGATGTAGAAGAATCTAGAATCCTGCATGAATTTGGCTTCACACTTAACAAAATATATATATATTATTCTTTATCTTTTTTAATTGAAATTTGTATTTCTTCAAAATATTATCTTACACGTGTTTCTCACATCAACTTCAAAAGATATTAATATTAAATTAAAATATAACCAAAATAATAATTGTTTTTCCACCCGAAAACACTGAGGTGATACAATAGTGATTTACAATAGGTGGTACCAACAACTTTTAAGCGAAATTATCGTTGAAGTTGACATAAAAATTTAAAAATATTATTCCATTACAATTGCGAGAAACTCTGAAACTTTTCCAATTAGAATGAACTTGAAAATAACTCAAAAACCAATGCACGGTATGTATCTGAGATATTCCTAGATTGGAATAACAATGGATGGATACCAACCATTCCTCCATGAAAAGGTTTGATTACCGTGAAAATATAAGTCCATAAAGTCAATGGCAAATGCCATCACGTTAGGAAATTGAAACTAATTTTCTTAAAACATAATATGTAAAATTAAATATTATACAAAAATATAAATTAGAAGAACAGAATTAGCCATAAAAGCCATGGTTGGTAACCAGGTGTGTCTAAAGAAAACTCAATTATACAAATATTTTTCACGCTACTTCACAAGCCATTATTCAGCGTTGGCCCACTGGAACTGTCCTGATGGGATTTGACATTTCATTTGTAAATTAGCATTCGATGATTGTGATTAGTGGAAACTCATATCATTGGCTATAATTTAGAATTATGCTCCGTTAATTATTTATCAGAATATCTATATATGTGTGATTGAAATAAAGTCAGATTCCCATACTCACATTTCAATAAAGTCATGTTGACATTCGATTCCCAGTTTCTGGAACAAATGGATTTATGGGGAAGGCCAGTGAGAGGAAGGGCCCCATATGGGATTCAAATACCGGGGTTTGTAGAACAGGTTTAGGCAAGGATGGTGAGAGGAAGGGACCTATGTTCAATGTATCCGGATGGAGTGGAAGTAGGCAAATGAAATTCTTAATTATATAATGGCCAGGCGAGGAAGGGCCCCATATGGGATTCAAATACCGGGGTTTGTAGAACAGGTTTAGGCAAGGATGGTGAGAGGAAGGGACCCATGTTCAATGTATCCGGATGGAGTGGAAGTAGGCAAATGAAATTCTTGATTAAATAATGGCCAGGGGGACAGCCAACGCCGTCGCTGATCTGTTATTTACCTCCTTCCCGTTTACACCATACCAGCAGCTCCTAACGAAAGAAGTGCAAGATGGATGGGGAAGGAGAAGACAACGAGGAGGCTGACCAATCATTCCAATCTGGAAAGAGCCCTCGACATGCTCTCGATGGGCAGCATTCGATTTGAATCAGCATTGAGAGGAAAGAAAGAAGTAATGAAAAATATTGATGTAGAGCATTATAAGTGGCCACAGCGATCAACATCAAAAACCGCCATTATTGAATCGGTCGCATGCCTATGTCGTATGTCTCTATAGAGATCTCAACCTAATTAATTACAGCTATAGCTTGTCAGATATCATCATTTATTGTTATGGAATTGTTTCACACCCATCATCCTTGTCAGTTCTTTGCTGTTCGTGGCAACATAAGTCGAGGGTCCAAAAAAGTTTCACCAAGGGGAATTAAGTGCATCTGGTCCGATTTAGTAATAGAATATGGCTCTATACAGAGGTATGGTAGATTCCATTTCATAGGAATTTAGTGTTCAGAATTATATCTTTGAAATAGCTGCAAGTTCAACCAAAAAGACAAGGTCAGTGACAGCTCTCAACAAAATTCCAGCCAATTTATTAAAGCAGCTTCACTGATCTCATAATTCCAGCCAATTTATTAAAGCAGCTTCACTGATCTCATAATTCCAGCCAATTTATTAAAGCAGCTTCACTGATCTCATATGTGGTTAGATGGAATTTGTACTAGACTCTGATACAGATTATGATAGAATTTATATATGACAGCCTGATACAGTTATATGCTTGTAGTGAATCGAGAGTAGTATGTCTTTGGGCATATGATGTTTATTACTGTCAGTTCTACTGGTTTGAGAAATCGGTACTTATCTATTGTATTAACTTGTTTATAGAAAGTTATTAATGCATGGTTACTCTCGTGCTTGATATTTACTGTTTTTCAATAATTATTTTGTTTTCATGAATGTCCTCTGAGGTTGTTTTGACGCTTGGAAGTTAACTATTACATAGTTGTACTCCTATTTTACTGGTCGAAATGTGCTTGCTATACCTTAAAAAAAAATTTAAAAATAATATATATATATATATATATAAATAACACCTAATCATCCCTTTTATATATATATATATATATATATATATATTTATTCCATAACCGATGGTAGCAGTCATCATTCTCATTAATTACACACTAATAAAAATCAATTTAAAGGTGGACGTTCTGGTTGCAAACATATGGTTATAATAAATCCACAGATTTATATCGTACCCGGGCTTGTTTGTAATGCACATATATCATTAAGGGCTGAAATATTGGTACATGTTAAATAAATTCTTGGGATGATGTCCGATGTACGTGTAGTGCTCTCATTAACTTGTTTAGACTTTGTTAGGCTGGCCTAGGGTTGAAAGGCCGCCAGCGCCCAAGTGCTGCCAGGGTCCTCTTCCTTTGGATGCCATCTGATGACATGCAGCGCTGTTTGATTGAAGAGTTGGATCCGATGGTCCACCGGACCCTGGGGTGCTATGCTAATGACCTGCTATCTTATCTCTTTGGTCAATTGGCTTGGTCCGGTTCTTGAAGATTTGCTCTATGAAACCCTTGTTTCGTTGGCACAACCTTCGCTTCACTAGCGACACGCCGTGGAGGGTTAGCCCGGAACATCAACGTTTCCAGTCGTTTTCGCCGTGAGTTGTACACTGCTATCTCATGGCCGCCTACTCTATACAGGTGAGACTCATATGTGGGGAAATGAGTCATTGTCGCTCCATACTGATACTTTTATAGCAGACCTTTTGTATTTTATTTATTGAGTAACTTAATTAACGATGTTACCTTATTTTGCAGCCGCGGCGACTACAACCATTTCTGGAACTCATGACACTGAGAACTAGAATGCTTCCAGTGTCCAAGATGGTAACGTGTTAAATCCATAAGATTTATTTTCAGTTGTTGATAGAAAACCTATTGTTGAAATGTGGCAACAAGAATATTCCAATTTAATTTGTGGTTGAATTAAATTGTGAATTAAAATCGAATTTAGTCTTAACAGCTACTTGGAAATAATTAATTAAGTTATTTTGACTTAATTAGTTGGATAAATTCAAGTTAGAAGTCTTTCTCTGAAGTCATGCAAGAGTTATGTCTTAAATTAAGGAGATAATATTGAGTTATATTTGAGTTGTAATTAGTTAACTCAGTTTACTGAGTTAAGTCCAGTGAAATTAGTTCCAAACTGTTTGAGGAACTAATAGAGAGTTAACAATCAGTTGATGCATGCATGTACTCAACTAGTGCTATTCTAGTTAACTGAAGATTTTCTCATCAAAAACTCATGCATGTGTATTCTGAGAAAGACCTAGTTGAGATTAAAGTCAAGGACAATGTACTATCAGTTGCATGTGTTTTCTTATAAAGAAAACTCGTGCATGTAGTGAAGGCAATCATTCATTGAGGATTGCACAGTTCTGACAGTGTGTAAAACTAGAGTGTTCCACTTGGTTGAAGGAGAATCATACAAGAGGAGCAGCGCAAAGAAATAGGGGCTTGGAGGGCAGAGGGGAAGGCTCGAGAGAAACCAAGGTTTTATGTGAGCATTTGTGAAGATTGTACTGAGAGCTGACTAGCTGTGAGAGCTAAGGCTTTGTATAATCCCTATGTATTTCCACCTTGTATGATAATACAGATAGTAAGGTTTTTAGCTGAGGCTTTTCCAAAAGTATTTTCATATGTATTGTGCATTGATTCTTCTTCTTCTGGTTATATTGTTCAACTCAATCTTTAAGCTTCCACAAATTGATAGTAGAAGTAGGTTATACTATTCTACTTCGATTTATATTGCATTATTGGGTTAACCTACCATCAGATTTTCTATATGGTATCAGAGTTGGATTTGTAGACATTTTATACATGGTATCAGAGCTAGATTTGTAGAATTTTTCTACATGGTAGCGGAGCTGTGACCAGTATACTGAGAAGAGAATTCGAAGTTTGAAGTTCGGGGTTGTAGGTACAAATTGAATTCATATCATACTTCAAGGTTGGCCAATGGCGTTCTATGGCTTGAGACTCGAGTATGTCTTGGAAGGTAGCTCAAATTACATCGCATGGAAATATAGAATGGAGGCTATATTAGAAGACAATGGCTTGAAGAAATTCATTGATCAAGAAATCCCAAAGCCAGCTTCAGCTAATGTACAAGAGTTGGTTGAGTGGAAGAAGTGTGTGGAAAAGGCGAGACGGATCATCCTTGAGGGAGTTCGATACCATATTGTCCCGAGTCTCCATGGGAAGGATACTCCATTTTCAATGTGGAAGATATTGAAGGACCTCTACCAGAGTAATAGTGACCAGAGGAAATTGGCGTTCAAGGATAAGCTTCGAAGAATCAAGATGGATAGGGGTGATACTATTTCCACATATTTGAACGGGCTCACTACCTGCAGAGATGAGCTTGGTAGTATGGGAATAACTATTGTCGATGATGATATGGTGAGCCTCGCTCTCCTTGGCCTTCCAAAGAGTTGGAATAGTTACCAGGACTCTATGAATGGGAGGGAGAAACTGTTGGATTGGGAACGACTGTGGTCAGATCATATACAGGAGGAGATTAGGAGGAGCACACGAGATGGTTCTTCATCCAAGGATGATGATGAAGAAAATATGGCCTCAGCAAGTAAGACAAGAAAAGGGAAGGGGAAGGCTTCCCATTCCAAATCAAATTCTTCTCATGGAAGGAAGAAGGGTGACAAGTCTAAAGTGAGATGCTTTAATTGTGACGAGATGGGACATTATGAGACTAATTTCCCATCGAAAAAGTCCAAGAAGGGATCCTCGGAAGGATTGGAAGGTGAGGCATTAGCCTCTCAGTTCGAAATGGACTTTACCCTCATCGCATACATGGTGTCATCAATGATGGGTTGTGTCTGGTATCTTGATAGTGAAGCCACATTCCACATGATCGGTGATAAAAGTTTATTCAATGCCTTGGAGGAGAAATACCTCAAGATGCGCATAGAGATGGGTGACGATGGAAAGTAAAATGCTTCAAGAGTGGGCACAGATGCTTTTCAGAGGGAGCATGGAGCTCCTATCACCTTGACAGATATGGAGTATGTGCCTGGGCTGAAGAAGGACTTGGTATCGCTCATGATGTTAGAGGACAAAGGCTACGATGTTGTCTTCAGTAAAGGAAAAGCGTTCCTAAGACACATAGCCATGGGTTAGACCAAGAGGATAGGTATTCAGGTGAAGAATCTCTATAAACTAGAGGTAGATGATTGTGCAACATTGAGTACGAAAGCATAATTATTGCAAAGCCAAAACAATGGCGAGTTGTGGCATAGGTGGTTGGGCCATTTGCATCATGTGGCTTTGAAGATAATGCAGAAAATATCTACAGGACTTCCCAAAGGTAAACTTGAGCAAGTTGACACATGCAAAGGTTGCACCTTAGAAAGTACACCAAGTCTTCCTTTCATGATCAAGATAGTCGAGCAAAGGCTATCTTAGAGAAAGTTTATACTGATGTGTGTGGACAATTATCGACGGCATCCACAGTGAAGAAAAGGTATTATGTGATTTTCATTGATGACTATTATCATAAATTTTGGATTTATTTTGTGCAAAAGAAGCACCAAACATTCAGAAAGTTTTGTGAGTTCAAAGCTTTGGTCGAGAAAGAGTTAGGGTAGAAGATCAAGACCTTGAGAAGCAACAACGATGGAGAATATGTCTATCAAGAATTTAAGGACTTCTGTGCAGTAGAAGGAATTAAACGAGAGTTGATGGCACCTCATAACCCACAGTATAATAGGGTGGCCGAGACGAAGAACAAAACTATTTTAGGGGCAATATGGGCAATGTTGCATGACAAAGGCCTACCACTTCACTTGTGGGCTGAGGCATGCAACACAACAGTCTATTTTCAGAATAGAAGCCCACATCGCATACTTGGGATTAAGACACCAGAGGAAGATTTTTCTGATAAGAGACCAAATGTGGGTCACTTCAAGATCTTTGGCTCATTGGTATATTGCCATGTGACAAAGGATGCATGGAAGAAGCTTGAGCTGACAGCAGAGTTGGAGATGTTTGTGGGGTACGTTAATACACCTCACAACTATCGGGTGTACTTGCCTACTAGTCAAACGAAAATGGTTCACAGAGTTCTCAAGTTTGATGAGGAGAAGGCCATGCGAGTTTCCCTTGAGAGGGAGCTCCAACTACGGGTTGTGGAGGAATTGTTGGTTCCTAAGGTGGAGGAGCCTCAGAGAGATGCGGAGCAGCCACATGTAGAGGTTCCAGGAGTGGACACATCCACTCAAGTAGAGTCTTTCAGAGATGGACAAAAGTGCACAAGTGAAGCTGACAGATTGTTGGAGGATGCGAGAGAGAATGTGGGAGCACCATCTTCTCAGTGCAGATAGAGGAGGTAACCTGAGAGCTACACTGGATACATGGCGCTTACTGGGGAATGTGTTGAGACCGAGCCATCTTCCTTTGAGGAAGCAATGCAGCAGTTGATTTGTGTTGATGCTATGGTGGAGGAGTATGACTTCATAGTTCGTAACAGTGTTTAGGATGTGGTTCCAAGACCAGAGAACAAGTCAGTTGTGAGTTCCCGTTGGCTTTAGAAGGTAAAGCAAGTTGTTGATGATGGGAGGATCATGTTGCTATAGTATATTTCGAGAAAGGAGCAAGATGCTAACATTTTGATAAAGGCATTGTCAAAGTGTAAATTCGAGTTCCATGGAGACAGGATCGGGGTGGTAGATAATCCCTTTCTTGTTGAGAGGGACTTGGAAATAATTAATTATGTTATTTTGACTTAATTAGTTGGAGAAATTCAAGTTAGAAGTCTTTCTGAAGTCATTCAGGAGTTATCCCTTAAATTAAGGAGACAAGATTGAGTTATATTTGAGTTGTAACTAGTTAACTCAGTTTACTAAGTTAAGTCTAGTTAAATTAGTTCCAAATTGTTTGAGGAACTAATAGAGAGTTAACAGTCAGTTGATGCATGCATGCACTCAACTAGTGCTACTCTAGTTAATTGAAGATTCTGTCATCAGAAACTCATGCAGGTCTATTCTGAGAAAGACCCATTTGAGATTAAAGTCAATGATAGTGTACTATCAGTTGCATGTCTTTTCTTATAAAGAAAACTCATGCATGCAGTCAAGGTAATTAGTCCTTGAGGATTGCACAATTCTGATAGTGTGTGAGATTAGAGTGTTCCACTTGGTTGAAGGAAAATCACCCCAGAGGAGCAGCGCAAGGAAATAGGAGCTTAGAGGGCAAAGAGGAAGGTTGGAGAGCAGCCAAGATTGCCTATGAGCATCTGTGAGGATTGCACTGAGAGCTAGCTAGCTGTGGGAGCTAAGGCTTTGTATAATTCCTATGTATTTCCACCTTGTATGATAATACAGATAATGGGGTTTTAAGCTGAGGCTTTCCCCAAAGTATTTTCATGTATATTGTGCATTGGTTCTTCTTCTTCTGGTTATATTGTTCAGCTCGATCTTTAAGCTTCCGCAAATTGATAATAGAAGTAGGTTATAGTATTCTGCTTTGATTTTTATTTCATTATCGGGTTAACCTACCATCATATTTTCTACACCTATTCTACTGTGAGGTTCTAACCACTACAGCACTATGATGCAAGGGGACTTTTGCCAACTAGGAATTGGGTGTGAGTGCCCAAGCCTAGAACGCTAGGCTACTCGAGGACCCAGGATTCCTTACAATGATTTACATGGGTATGAGGGCCTTCATTAAGGTTGGTTGGTCTCAGATTGATTTGACTTTAATATTTTAAGAAAATGGCATGAGGGTTTCTTCTTAGGGTTAAAATTCAGGTTACAAAACCCCTTTTTGTATTAAGTTAAGCTCTCAAAGAGGCAACTATTCATCATACTTTTGATGACCATTCTTCTATTCGAGGGTTTGCACATCCCCTCAGTTGTATAAACAACTTAGCTATTTGGAATTGTTAAAGTGTGTAGTTAAGCAATTCCTCTGCTTTTACATTTTATTAGCAATTAATGAATCTGGTTTCCTTTTACTGTAAATGTCATTCGTTGAATATGTTGTCATTTAACTATTAAGATTTTGTCCGGTATATGTGTTTGTTAATTACAATGCTTTTTATCCAAGTTAACTCATTCTACCAGAACATCGTTCCTTGGTGTCCATCCTAGACTGACCGATGGAACAAATCTGGAAATACCCTTAAGTCACTCAAATTCTTGCTTTCTTTTGGGCAGAAGTTCTTGTTTGTTCTATGTAATTTATTCATCTACAATTTACCGGCTTAGCTCCTATTTCTATGTTCTAAAAAGGATTAATATCGAAAGTTCCTTCTTTAAATACATGTCTGCTGATGGAAGCCTCCACAACGACCCACATTTGTCTATGTCACTTCTTGAAATTACTTTATGCATGCATAGCTCCTAACGGTTTCGTATTGATGAAAATGTTTGATTTCTTAGAATATATGATAAGAGTTATGGTTTCCACACTGATGAATTCGGCATATCACTTTCGAGTGGACTAATCTTGATGTGAGGGTTTTTGAAATACTACACAATTTTAGATTACATCCACTACGAGGGTATAGGTAGGCCTATTCTACGTTTCTTGCTAGGAATGGTCGCGTAATGAAATTGTTTCATATAAATTCTTACTTATATAAAAGTTATGTTTTTCTATAGTAGAGGGTTATTTCGTAATTCTTGGTTCTGTGAGCATAGTTACTATGCCCAGACAACAGATGTTATATCATCCTATGCCCTTCGATATTCTTTGTTGGATTATAATAACTTGTAGGCATTATTTGAAACTAGTCACCCATATTAACTATCACTGAGTAAATACATCAAATGACAGTCTTCAAATCAAATGTTAACTTTCTCATTCCATTCACTTCATATTACAAATGAATAATTGAAAAGCATGCAATAATGATTGTCATTTAGATTTATACTTCTACCATACAATGTTAGCAAGTTTACATTTCCTATTTATCTGTTCAAGTTCCTACACTTAACAAATTATAAAGACAGAAATGTATATACGCTTATCTGCCATCGATAGACTAATTCACTATCAAATGAACCTCTCCACCCTTCTAATGAGAATTTTGGCAATTGCATCCAATATTCTCCCCCCAAGCTCCTCTTTGTCCCTCAGATTAGTTTCTCAAGGTACAAGTTCTATTGCTTCGGCCTCGGGACCCCAAGTCCAACCTGCAAAAGGAATGTTTCTTCCTCAATGGAAGTCACTCTCAAGGGTTTTCCCACTAAACATTCGTTCAGTTCAAGGAATCTTTCTTTTCTTTCCAACCCCTACTTCCTCCTTCTACCTTCCCTCTTGTAAGAGAAAGGAAGGTAAGGAATCACTGCCCCTTAACTGATCACTATCTTGTGAAAAGAGGGTTACAGAGGTTCATCAGTAATTCCTTAGATTTTTCATAGAGATAGTGTTAATATTTCTATAACTTAACTTAATTATTTTCATAATTAATAGCACCATAATAACCAAATTGTTAATCAGTTTTACTTGACCGTAATAGTAAAGACAGGAAAATGTCCAAAAATAAATTAAAGGTCTAGGGATGTCACATCTTCCTCCCCTTGGCGAAACAATATCCTCTGTGTTCATTCTTCCATCTTCTCCTGAAATAATTCAGGATACGCCTCCTACATAAAGTCTTTATCCTCCCAAGCGGCTTCTTCCCGGCTAAAGTGCTTCCATTGCACTTTAACCTAGATGATAGCTCACATCTGCAATGTTACTCCTCTATGATAAAGTATGTGTAGGGTTTTGACCAAGAATTCTCCTTTTGATTCGACCAGAAGCTCTTGCCAGTTTATGACGTGTCTGGGGTCATACGCATACTTCTATAAAAGGGAAACACAGAATACATTATGAACCCAAATGTGGCTTGGTAGGGCTAATTGATAGGCCACTGATCCTATTTTGTCTAGAATATGGAAAGGGCCACAGAACCGGGGGGCCAATTTGGCACATTTTCCCCATCTCAATGTGCTTCTCTTAGGTTTAATTCACACATACACATGATCTCCTACCTAGAACTCCCTGTAGGTTCACTTTTTTATTAGCATATGATTTATGCCTATCTTGAGCACCTTTATATTTTGTCGAACATTTTTCACAACTCTTTCCATTTCCTCTAGCATCTCTGGTCCTAATATCATCTTGTTCTTAGGACTGTTCAGTTTGTATGGATGGTACATTTCCTTCCATTGAGTACTTCAGAAAGACTCATTTTAAAAGATTCATGATAACCATTGTTGTAAGAAAATTGTACCAAATGTAGATATTCTTCCTATTCTCAGGGTTGTTGCATCACATACATGTGCAACATGTACTCTACCACTTGATTCACTCTTTCTATTTGTCCATCGGTCTGGGGGTGATAAGCGGTGCTGAAGTGAATTTGTGTTCCTAGCTTGATAGGAAATTCTTTCCAAAAATCAGAGGTGAACTTAACATCCCGATCAGATATTATGACTCAAGGCATGCCATGTAGCTGGAAAATCTCCTTCATAAATATATCTGCTATTTGGGTTGTCTAGTGCATGGACTTGACAGGTATAAAATGGGTCATCTTGCGCAGTTTTTCTACCACAACAATAATTGAATCATTTTGCCTCTTAGATCGAGGTAATCCATTTATAAAATCCAAATTTATTATATCCCATTTCCATTCAGGGATGGGTAAAGGATGCATTAACCCGACAAGATGTTGATGCTCAACTTTGACTTGCTGACATTCCAGGCATTTGGCTAAATACTTAGAAATGTCCTTTCTCATAATAGGCCAATAGCAGTTTTTCTTTATAACAAAGAAAAGATTTTGATAGCCTAGGTGAGCAGTGTTGATCCTCCATTTTTTCCAAATTTTCATGATTTACCTAAATAATTTTATGCATGTACTAAGTGTCTATAATCATTATTATTCGTTTTACCCATTATTAAGTTATCATTTAGAGGCATTTAGACCTTACAATTGTTGATCTATGAACTATTCTTGTTTTGTTAAGTTAATATGAAAATGTCATTAATGTCAGTCTTTTTTGTGGCAGGTTCTAATATTCTTATAGTAGCAGTTCCTATACCAGTTGTGCCTGCACGAACATGCCTCCACCAACATGCCTGCACTAATTTGGGGCTTTCATACATTAACACATCTCTAGGAAATCTGAAAGAGGTTTCTACTCAAAATATTGTTTGAACACATTCACATAAGATAATATACACTCATTTCATACGGATTTATGTTTATGCAATAATTAATGCCTCAACCGCAAATTCGCAGCAGTTTCCAAACTGCCAACTTCTGCCTCGACTCCCATGTAGGTGAAGGAGAAAAAGGAAATTCTAGAACATGGGTTTTGGTCTCCGTATAGGAAATTGACAAAGCCTCAAACCGATTTCTAAAATTCGTAATGGTATAAAAGTTACCTAATGGTCTTTGAGGTAGTTTTCTAAAAATAGATTTTTTTTCCACAATTTTAGCATCTCAGATTTCAAACAGTCATTTTCGAGAACAATTTCCAAGGCAATGGATATGAAATAGAAAATTTTGAGAGAGGTTATGGTTGAAAATATAACAATCTATATTTACTCCAAACATTTTTCTAAAATTCGTAATGGTTAAGGAGATATGCAGAGTTCTTTTGAGGCACTTTGTTAAAAAACTCATTTTTTCCGGAATTTTAGAACACTGTCAAATTTGGGAAGTCCATGCGAGATCTTCATTACTCCAATGGGTAAATGATTGTAATGATATCCTATTGATTAATATCAGTTGGGATTCAATCCCGATGTTGTTTGCTAAGGAATAAAGCCAAAATTATCATGAAAGAACATTATAAAAGGAAGGAGTCACGTAGGTGTGAATGCTAGTTTTTGTATATGGCAGATTGTATTATGCAATTCATATTTGTTTACAGGAGGAGGGTCTCTATCTTGTTGTGTAGGAAGGGAGGAGCTACGCACTAGTGGGATGATCCCTCGAGGGGACCACTAGAACCAGCGCAACATTGTTTTATGAATTTGTAACAAGACTTCTGAAATGAATTTCTTTGGCATTGAATTTTGATTTCTAGTTTCTACTCTGAAATAAGTTTATTTGGCAATCACTTATGAGTATTTTTTTTCTCCATATTGTTCTAAATATTGTGACTTAATCACTGCAAGGGCAACAAGCTGGATGGTTGGGTCCACTAGCCAGTCTATTGTCCCAAACCTCTTAACTTTTTTTTGCTGCATTTTAGTTGCTTGGTGTGAGTGTGATCTTAGAGAATTTCACAATTTCATTCAATAGCTCATTTTATCTTTCAGTCATTTCATTTTCAATTTCATTCCAAAAGATTTATTTTATTGCTCTCGTTATTTAAGTTTAATATCAATTCTTTTGGATGTATTTCATAAAGGCTGAACTAAAGTAAAGGGTGAATGTTTTAACTGCGTCTCCTATTTATTATTACAAAGATTTATGTTGATCTCATTGCTATATAACAAAGCTTATTTCCAGAACGCAATGGTGAAATAATTGATGAGAAAGAATCCTGGGTAACTTAACTTAACATGTATTTATGATTGCCTTTGAATATTATATGAGATGTATTCCTACACTATTGCAAGGAGATGCCTAGATCAACATAAGGAAAGATTGTGAATCTTGTTGAAAAAATGCTCACAGAATTATTCATTATAATTAAATGTTGCATATATTATAAGGAAGTATTTAATAAGACCAGGGTAAACAACATGAACTATATATTTATTTCATTGGTTCTTATTGCATATTTTCCTTACAACTAAAGTACAGAATTTTCTTTAAGAGAAGTAGTGCATTATTATCTTGATTATTTTTAAAGGATTTGATCATTTCCTTAGATTAGTTGTAATGAAGTTGTTGTGTGATTTCTAGTTTAATTTCATGCTTGCAACATAGCAATAACTTTTAAGAGGTTTTGCATTCTTTATTTCTTGAATCAATTTCTTTTGAATGGGGCCTACATTCCTTTATCCCCTGGACAACTTAGGAATACTTACTGCAAGAGTCAACTCAACCTAGAAGAGGAGCCAGAAGTCGATTCCCAGAGTGTGTTTACTTTTCTTTGAATCGTTTTGTTTATTTTTCCTTAATGATGCTCCTTTTGAATTTCTTGCAAGAGCTTGGTTTTTATTTGACACATCCCTAAGGTCGTATTCTGGCATATATTGTGCTACGCCTCTAAGTTTACTTACCCAGACTGATAGATAAAATGTTGGTATAAATCTTGCATTTATACGACCCGACAAGAAGCATAAGGACTTCTGTGAAATTCATCTAACATGATTTTCTTTAATGACAATTGATTAGGAACATAAATACGATTTTTAAACATCAATAAATTCTTAGAGTTAATACTATACTCTCTTCGCTCTCCCAAATGTTGTAGATATTTATTTGTCGCCAGAGATAGCCGTATTCAGGGTCCTGCTGAACTACTTCCTTTAGTTGATCAGCAAAATTGAATTCAACTTGACTAAATGAAACGTCGTAAATATGGTGCAACTTCCTAGTTAAGGCATCTACCACTCTATTTTCGTTTCTCTTTGAATGTTTGATTTCAAAATCAAATTCACTTAAGAAGGCAGTCCAGTGAGCTTGGCACGCATTCAAGGTGGGTTTATTAAAGAAACTAGTTAAGCTGTTGTGGTCTGTCTTGAGCAAAAATCTTTTCCCCAATAAGTAGTGTCTCCATACGTTTAAGGCATGAACTAAAACAGTTAGCTCCAAATCATAAGAAGAATATTTATGTTCATACCCTTTTAAATTATGAGATTTGTAAACAATTACCTTATCGTTCTACATTAAAACTCCACCTACACCCTCTTTTCACGTATGTGTGCAGACTATAAAATATTCTTCAGGATCTACAATCTTTAATATTAGCGTTGTGGTGAGTAAATACTTTAACTTTTCAAAACATTCTTGATAGTATTTGGACCACTTGAAACCTCTTCCCTTTTTCTGGAAGGAGGTAATTGGATAACCGACTTTAGAAAACCCCCTTATAAATCTCCTATAACAACCAGCAAGACCCATAAAGGACCGTATGTCTACCACGTTGGTTGGGACGAGCCAGTTCATGATGGTATTAGTTTTCTTCAGATCAACCACTATACCATCAGAGGATATGACATGTCCTAGATATTGAATCTAATCCTTAAAGAAATCACACTTGGTGAATTTGGCGAAGAGATGGTTTTCTATTAAATTTTGTAACACTATCCGAAGGTGTTCTTTATGTTCCTCAATACTTCTGGAGTATGCTAGAATGTCATCAATAAATATAAGACCGAATTTATCTAGATAAGGATGGAAAATTCCATTCATCATACTCATGAATGTTTCTAGAGCATTACTAAGTCCAAATGGTAGGACTACAAACTCATAGTGGCCATAGTGTGTTCTAAATGCAGTCTTGTATATGTCTTCATCTTTAATTTGAATCTCATGATATCCAGATCTTAAATCAATTTTTGAAAATACCACCGCTCCTTTAACCTGATCAAAGAGGTCATCAATTGAAGATAAGTGATACTTATTATTAATGGTTAACTTATTCAATTGTCCAAAATCTATGCATAAACACAAAGTACCATCCTTCTTCCTTACGAACAAAATCGAGGCTCCCCAAGGGGATACGCTGGGTCAAATGTAACCTTTATCTAATAGCTCCTTGTTGGGTGTGACTTTATACCTATTTTTTGCACCTTCTTTCCCCAATTTTGACCCTCTTATCATCCAGGCCTATGAACTTTACATGATTAATCCACCTTTTTCTCACTTTTATAACCTATTCCACTATCATATTATTTTGTCATATTTTACTAAATAATATGATACTTTATTCCTTTTTGTGTCTAACTGGGGTGAGCATCGGAGTAGTATTTTGGAAGCTCTTCTCCTTTTTTGGTGTTTTTCGCGGGAACAAGGCTATGGAGTAAACAAGCAGCAGCGATCAATTACAGAGCAGGGTAGAGCAGTTTACTGTTACACCTTGTATGCTATTACAGGTTGCTGTTACACATTGAATATTGTTACATGATGCTGTTACACTACGCACTGATACAAAGGTCTATTGTTACACCAAGGGTGTTGTTGCTAGTGATTTTTGTAACATCTCGAACCACTATTCACTCGTAGGATGTTGTTGCACTAGAGCTGGCAAGTGTAGGTACTATTCCACGTAACAACTATCAGCATTAGGAATTTTTTATTTTGGAAGAAACAGACCCAAATGGTTGCAATCCTAACTAATGTATATTTTTATTTAGAAATAGGTTGTAACTAATTTTATTTTTTATCAGCATGAGAATCATGAGATTCTCATGACTGATCTGTTTCTAATTTCGAGCATGTAATAACTATAAAATAAACTCAATTTCTTATGTACAAGGATGACATATATAAGATTATTTTTACTCTACTTCTGTAACTCTGAATTATTTTAATATTAATCATTATGTTGATGTTGTTATTGCTCTTCAGCTGATTCATTAATTACTTTCGTGTTATTCCTGCACCCTTGCTAAGGAGGAAGGGCCCTCCTCTTTGGCAAGGACTAGAGTGGTAGAGGCAGTTTACATTCTAGTTTTGTTATTTTTTATATGGTTCCTTGTTGTTGCTGTACAAATTGTGAATTACATTCGCTATTGTTCCAATTTATATTATGTTGTTACACTGAGTTAATCAACGGAATGGTAGTAACTAGCTAGAGTAGATATTAGTAACTATGTGGTGTGCCCTTACTTTGGTAGTTGCGAAGTGTGATCTCAATTCTGTGGAGTGTTTTTATTTATACATGAATGATTTGATTTAGAAATTTGATTTAGCAACATCTTTTATTGTTCTTTCCATTTTCTCATTCTTGGTTGTAGTATATCAGCACAAACAGTGCAAACTCCATTGAAACAACAAGACCTACCCTGGGTTGATAATTAAATGTTGCAATCTCGGTCAATTAGGATTGATTAAAACAACACTACATTTTGGTGCCTTGCTGGGAATGGTAGTTGATGATAGAGTCAGCCAAGTTGCTTGTTTGATGATAGAGTGTTCCTAGTCCATAACCGTTGGGTGGTAAGATGAGAAGTAAGAACTTGCGCATCGCCCTAACATACTTGTGCGGGATCACCATTGTGACCACTAGGGAACTTAGGGCATGGCATTTTGGTGTTTTGTTTACCGTTTCTTCATCTCTTCAGTCGCTGGGCAGTAAGACGAGAGGTAAGAACCTTCGCATCACTCTAACACACCTGAGCAGGCTCACCACTATCAAATACTGGGACACTTAGGGTGTGAATTAATACACATAGTGTGCATGTGTGCAACTATAGGAACTACAAAGATACAAAAACTTCCCCCACTCTAAATAGTCACAGGAAAAATAGGTCCTAAGAAGGAAAGGAAGAGTGTAGATTTAGGAAGGAAAACATTTATCCAGAAACTAATCTCTAAGGTAGAAAAAGAATAGACAAACTCTCAAGGGGATGCAAGGAAAATAGAACCACAGAAAGGTATTACTCCCATAATAAGTGCAGAAACCTCTGACTCCTCTATCTCAGGGCCATATCATTCTAAAGCTAGCACCCGCACTCCCAAGATTAGGTATCCAATCAAGGAGCAGCAGGGGGAAGCTAGTAGCTAGAACTTGAGGACTGAGGGACGAGGGGAAATTGAGGGGGAACATCAAACACCTGAGACGGGAGAGAACCTATTGTTTATCAATATCCAGCTACAGGCAATATGGTGAAATAGCTAGCCCCGAGGATACCTGAGCCATCAATCACACCAAAAAGACCATCACTAGAATAGTTTTAAGGACATCTGTTATAGCAAGGGTTAGAAGGATTAGTCATGGGGGACAAAAATGACAACAATGCTAAAACAGATGTTGTCATCACCACCTTTTGAGTTCCCAATTAGGGATATCGTAGGTGAAGCTCCTACAAAAAATATTCCTCTATCATCCTTACCATCCTTCCAAGGGATTACTATGGAAGATCCAGACACCTTTTTATTCGAATTTGATGTCTTATGCAGAAGTTATGATTATACCTCAGATGCTCAAAAATTGAAATTATTTCTTTCTGCTTTAAAAGGGACAGCCTTGAGATGGTTCATGGGACTGGGATCCGCTTCTATTTGAACATCGAACGATATGAAGGAGGTGATCTTATCAAAGTACCAAGGCCATTGCAAAACTAGGGACTCAAGGGAGTAGGTATTTAGAATGATGTAGAAGGAGGATGAGAGCCTGGAAGACTATAGAGCGGTTCCACTATAATCTGCAAAGGTCTAAACACACCGATTTAGACCATAAAATCTTGAACACTATATTTATTAGAGGAATGAACAATGACTGCCTTGACACCCTAAGCCTATTAGGGAAGGGGGATATATCGCAAGAAGCATTCAGTGAAATTATAAAGCTCTGTCTAAGATGCTCTAGAGGATCGTCTAAGGGGAGGAGCACAATTCGAGACGCCTATGCCTAAATACAAAAATCTGTAGGAGGAGGAGTAACCAAACCAGAGATCGGGAATCTACTCGAGAATTTCAAGATCGATATCCTCAGTATTCTCTCTTCCCAGATAACGACATCGCAGATCAAGAAGACACAAGCAGAAGCTAATTCTAAATTGTTGTAAGAAGCATCCTTTAAGGGAATGCGAATTGAACAACATCAACTTGTGTAATATTTACGAGCTGGAACATTCAATAGGACAATGTCTGGAGCTTCCTAGACTAAAGGAAGTACTTTGAGAATTAAGCGAGGAGGTGTAGTCCTTATTTCATTGCACCAAGAAGGCCATGGCAACCACAACCTCCAAGTATCTGTCAATATTTCTTCTCTTCAATTCGTGGAACAATGCATATAATACTAAGCAATATCTGTGGCTTTATCCCACTCCTTCTTCAACACAATTTCCTTCGCCCTGGAACTAGTGGTCTCCATCTCCATCTATCCAATATCCTCAATCTCAACCATATCCTTGCAATCATAATTGAAGAGGAAATGCCCAGAATACAGGCTTACCTGGATTACCCATGCAACAACAGTTGCAGTTACCTCCTTTCCAAACTCCTACTCCTACATTTCTTGTGCGACCCCAACTACCTATGCAACCTAACCTAAAACTAAAAAATAAAGAAGCTTAAGGCATAGAGGCTCCGACTACCTTCCAAAACTACCTTATTACCCTCGTGGGGATTAATGAAATACAATTACGTTTAGCGAAGGTAATTAAACCAAGTCACTCCCCTATCATTACAGAGGAGAAATGTGAACCATCCATAAGAGATACCAGAGGCTTTGAGGTGGCTGTTGTGCTTATAATAACTGATACAGAGGAAGTCTTTACATCTGTAATAGCCAACCCATGAAGAACTGTTACTGCTATAACAGCCAACCCGCATAGAACTGTTACTACTCTAACAACCAACTCGGGAAAGGATGATACACCTGTAACAACCGACTCGACTGTTGTGACTCAGGACCCTCCGTATCCTCAGAGATTGGCTGAACCTAGAATGACTTCATAGCTGGAACATGATTTTCTTAGGGAGTTGCAAAATCTTCATGTACGAATTCCTCTGTCATAAGCCCTTAAAGGAGTACCTATCTATGCTAAAGCATTGAGAGATTTGTGCATCAAGAAACCAGGGAGGAAGCCTAGAGACCCTGCCACCACACATGTGATGGGGAAATTATCTGAATTAATGTTTTCTCAGCCTCTTCTAACTAACTATAATAATCTAGAAAATCCTACAGTTACTGTCTACATTAATCATCAGCCCATAGCTAACACGTTGATCGATCGTGGGGTTGCCATTAATGTAATGACAAATGACCTCTTTACCACTCTCGGGCTAGAGGTACTTAGAGATACTCCTACTATACTTGAATTCGCAGACAGGTCCCGTGTTAAACCCGAGGGTGTGTTAGAGGATATAGTGATTAAAATAGCTTCCTAGAGGTATCTGACTAACTTTCTTATCTTACATCCCAAATCCAATTTGGGGGGATATCCTTTAATCTTAGGGAGACCTTGGTTGGCCACTGCAGATGCATTTATAGGTTGTATATCTGGATCTATGGTGATCTAGGATGGCCAGGCGACAAAGAACCTTAATATTTACCCCCCAAAACTAAATGTGGATTTATACAACCCTTGGTGGGATGAGTTTGAGCCTGAGTCAGATCTTTCCCTACCACTCCTTGCTCTGGGGAAAGCTCAATATTTCAAAGATGAGACAAAAGATGATGTCATTAATGGTTTTGTTAGTAACTTGCCTTCTATCACTTTTGTTAAAAATTCGAATGAGGAAGAAGAGGTGGAAGATATAGATTTTGAACAAATGAGAACCACTCTGAATATTGAACAGATAGAACCAAGAAAGCTTTTGAATATTAACCCACACCTGACTGCTAAGCAAAACCAATTGTTGTTACAAATGTTATAGAAATACAAAAAGGCATTTGCCTGGGACTATACGGATATGAGAGGGATCCACCATAACCTATGCAGTCACGTATTTATTTGAAGGATGGCTTCAAACAAGTCAGACAACAACAACGCCACATGAACCCTGCACTGAAGGAGGTGGTGAAGGAAGAATTACAAAAACTCCTGAATGCTAATTTTATTTATCTGATATCTGATAGTCAGTGGGTGTCCTCACTTGTCATCGTTCCTAAGAAGAATGATAGATGGACAGTCTGTGTAGATTACAAAGAACTCAATAAGGCCACTCAAAAGGACCATTTTCCTTTACCATTTATAGATCAGGTCCTTGATACCCTTTCTAGAAAGAAATTCTTTTCATTTTTAGATGGATTTAGTGGCTACAATTAGATATAGATTTCCCCGAAGGATCAAGATAAAACAAACTTTACTTGCCCTTGGGGAACCTTCGCATATAGAGTACTCCCTTTTGGACTCTACAATGTGCTAGCAACCTTTCAAAGGGAAATATTGGGGATTTTTTCTGACTTGTTGAATGACTGCATTGAAATCTTCATGGATGATTTTACACCTTATGGAGATGCTTCTAAAATAGCATTAGCTAATCTGGAAAAAGTGTTGGAACGATGTGTACAAACTAATGTTTCTTTGAGCACTAAAAAACGTCACATGATGATGACTGAACAAATCGTGCTCAGACACTACATTTCTACTGAAGGAATCAAGGTAGATCCTACAAAAATACAGGTAATTCTCAAAATTCCAACCCCCAAGACAAAAAAAGAGGTACATAGTTTCTTGGGGCATGCAGGGTATTGCAGGAGATTTATAGAAATTTTTTGAAAAATTGTATCGCCATTATTTTCCTTGCTCATGAAGGATGTCAACTTTTTGTGGACAGGAAAGTGTGAGCAGGCCTTCTCAAAGTTGAAATGTTGTGTATCAGTAGCTCTGGTCTTGCGATGACCTAATTGGGAACTGTCATTTCACATAGCTACAAATGCATCTAATATTGTTGTAGGTGTTGTTTTGGGCCAACTGGAGGATAAGAAACCTTATGCTATTTACTACATAAGCAAAAATATAACCCCAGTTGAGCTCAACTACACAGTGACCGAGAAGGAGTTCTTAGAAGTCATGCACGCCATCCATAGATTCTGAAATTATATCATCAAGTATGAAGTATTTGTACAGACTAACCACTCTGTCATTCATTTTTTAATGAATAAGTCAATTACCAATGGTAGAATCACATGTTGCTTATTGTTGTTGCAAGAATTTGATATGACAATTGTCGATAGACCTGGAAAAGATAATGTAGTAGTTGATTTTCTTTCTAGGTTAACTATTGATGACAATTGCATTCATACTGAGGATTCTTTCCTTGATGAATATCTCTTTGCTATTTCTACTTACTCACCTTGGTATTCAAATATAGGCAATTATCTTGCTGCAAGGAAGTTTCCACAGTGTTTGTCCTCCAAGGAGAAAAGAAAGATTATACAGCAAAGTGCTACCTATACTTGGATAGATGTCAACCTTTATCACATTGGACAATATTTCCAGATCAGGCGTTGTGTTAGAGAAGATGAGATATTTGACATCCTTAAAGCTTGTCACGAGGAACCTTGTGGAGGGCACTTCACAGACAAACAGATAGGATACAAAGTCCTTTCAATAGGATATTATTGGCCAACAATATTTTAGGATGCCTAGAAGTTTGTGAAGAGATGTGATAGTTTCCAAAGGATGGGCCAACCACTACAATCAGATGAGATGTCGTTACAACCCCAAATCGTCTTAGAAATTTTTGAGAAATGGGCCATAGATTTTGTGGGACCAATTAATCGTTCATCTAGACAGAAATCTTACATCTTGGTCTGCACTAACTATGTCACAAAATGGGTTGAGGAATAGGCACTAATCAGAGCCATGGAGCAGGCTATTTCAGAATTTTTGTTTGAAGACATCTTTCTCTAATTTGGCATACCCAGGGAGATAGTCACAGACGGAGGGCCCCATTTTACGTCCCATATGATCCAGAAGTTGGTTGAAAAATACAAAATCCATCATATAATCACAACACCTTATCATCCACAAGAAAATTGCCAAGTGGAAAGTGCTAACAAAGTCATTGAGTGGATCCTTACTAAGACTATGGCCAGTCACCAAAGGAGTTGGGTCAATAAACTTCCAGAAGTGTTGTGGGCATACAAGACTACATGGAGGAATACCACGGGATTCTCACCATATGAACTTGTGCATGGAAAAGATCCCTTATTCCCCATTGATTTCAAAATCAAGACACTAAGAACAACATTGTAGGTAAATTTGGATCTGGCTACAACAAAAAAGTAGAGTTTGAACCAGCTCAATGAATTGGAGGAGAAACTGTTAGCTGCTATCCAACAAATAGAGATTATCCAACAATAGAGAGCTAAGTGGCATGACAGATTCATCAAGAAGAAGAAGTTCCAGAAAGGAGATTGGGCTCTCTTATATGACTCAATATTCTAATACTTCAAGGGTAAGCTCTGCACCAGATGATTAGGTCCCTATGAGGTAGATGCAATATTTGACAATGGGACTGTAAATTTGGTGACCATTGACAGTATGGGGACACCATTGCTTGCAAATGAGCACCGTCTTTGGTTATATCACAAACCTACTTCAAGGGATTAATTCATCAACATTGTCACAAATTTGGATCTTCAGATTACAGGAACATGGGAAATCCCCCTTTTGATACAAAAATTCTATTTTGTCCAGTAAGTTTAACAATTGAAAATCACTATGGTTGGTGGCTGTTACACCTTCAAACATCAAAAAAAAAAAAAAAACATAATAAAACAATCTAGTTGTGAAAACCTTTTGTTATATACCTAGGGGGGATAATATGGGGTACCAAGGGTGGTACCCAAGGTAATAATGTAATAATGGGATGGGCCATAGTAATAAATAAGGTGGTTAACCCATGTCATGTAAGGGACCACAAGTAGTTAATAATAATGTAATGGGCCCATGGTATTAGTTGATGGTATGAGGGAACCATGGTAATGATGCATGGTATTGTATGTATGAGGCCTATATAAAGGCTAGAGACTCAACATGAGAGATATGAAGATGAAGAGAAGTATTCTTGTATGAACAAGCATATGGCTTGTGGAGTGTTCTCCTTCCTTAAGGAGTGAATTTATGGTGTTGCCCTACCTTAAGGGTTTTGATAATAAAGAATCATTTCTATCTATTTTGATCTTGTTATTATTGGGTATATTTGTTATTTCTCATATGTTTTGGATCATATCTACAACAAGTGGTATCAGAGCTACAACAATTGGTATCAGAGCACTTTCTTGGGCAAACCGTGGAGAATTTTTTTCATTTTTGCAGGGATTTTTTTTGGGTGGCGAATTTGCAAATCAGATCTGTACGTTTTGGTGCAAGATATGCAGAATATAATTGCAGATCTGTATTCCTTGTGCAAAAATAGTCGATTTCAAAAAAAAAATCGGTCGAATCGGAGTCCGGATGAAGGAGATATCGCTAATTTAAAAATCAGTGGGTTTGCAGACAATTTTCAGGGCAGTGAGTTTGCGGTGCAGATCTAGAATTCTTGGTGCAAGATCTACAAGATATAATTGTAGATATGGAATCCTTGTGAAAAAACACCTAATTTCAAAAAAAAAATCAGTCGAATCGGAGTCCGGATGAGGGAGATATCGCTGATTTAAAATCAGCTCTTTTTGCAGAAATTTTGGGTGACGGCAGGAGAGTAGCAGCGCAGATCTGGAATTCAAGTGCCTGGATCAAGATTTCTACCACATGGGCAGATGCAGAGTCGTTGTTCCGTTTCTAAAAACAGGTTATAAAAGAGATTTTGAGCAATATTGACGGATCTGTGACCATTTCAAGTTTTCACCAATATTTTTGTGATGGCGGGCCTAGATCGGAGTTTGAGGGACTTGTATAAATTTGATGGCTCTCATCCAGTTAAATGGCTAGAACAAATGGAAAAATATTTCAAATTAGAATACATCTATGATCATTATACTCAGTTGAGCAGGGGAGAAATGTATTTGGACCTTGAAAGATGCAAATGGGCGGAATGGCATCAGCGTTGCAATGGACCTTTTCAGAATTGGGATGCCTTCAAAAAAGCTCTTATAGAGCGCTTTGACCGTAAATCAAATTTTGTGGATAAGCACACACAGACAGACACACAGCCTAGCAAAGCTTTTATTTTTACAGGAAAGAAGGAAACCAAGGAACCAAAAGGGTTATTTTTGGCTGGTATCTCTGTATTGCAGGTTCATGGATTGATTCAGAAGGAGAAAATCATTGTGTCTATCAATCCGAGTTGCAAACAAAATCTTATAAACGTCAACTTGGCAAAGAAATTGCAAGTCCTAGCGAAACAAATTGAACATACACAGGTTGATCATGAGGATGTTCAAGTGTACAAGGATTTGAAGCTTTCTATGGATAAGTATGTGTTTCATGGTGATTTTTACGCTTCAGATATGGATAACATGGATGTTGTTTTGGGATACCCTTGGATGGAATCCGTGGGTACTATCAATATTAATGTGCAGAAGAAATTCCTGAAGCTATGGTATAAAAAGAAGAAAATTACATTACAGGATATTTCCATCCATAAACAGGTAGAGCACATGGAGGCTGAAGCAGAAGATGTTCAAGGGACTGACATATCAGATGATGAGCACTTGATGGTCGACAATCAAACACAAACAGAGGCTGAAGTAGAACAGGTTACAGGTGCTGACACATTTGATGAGGGTTTAGTGGTTGAAGTCATATTAGAAAAGAAGCCACGACAACAGGCACCACAGCAGGGTGAATTAAAGAAAAAGACACCGTGGGTTAAATCTTCAACATATCATCACCCACATCACCACGCAAGAAAACAACCAACAAGATGGCAACCAACTAGCCACAAGGACAACAACCCCCGTATGATGGATAGCAAGGAGCCTAGATCCACCTACTACATATCAACACAGAAGAGCTGCCATGGTCAACTTCCATCTCAAGCGAGCAAGGCACCAGTGAGATCGAGGGTTCACCTTTCTCTTGGATGGCTAGATGCACGTGCATGGTATCACTGGACTACTCTTTTGAGTAGGTCTTATTATTTGTGTTTTTCCCATGTTTCGGGGACGAAACATGCTTAGGGGGGTGGAATGCTATATACCTAGGGGGGATAATATGGGGTACGAAGGGTGGTACCCAAGGTAATAATGTAATAATGGGATGGGCCATAGTAATAAATAAGGTGGTTAACCCATGTCATGTAAGGGACCACAAGTAGTTAATAATAATGTAATGGGCCCATGGTATTAGTTGATGGTATGAGGGAACCATGGTAATGATGCATGGTATTGTATGTATGAGGCCTATATAAAGGCTAGAGACTCCACATGAGAGATATGAAGATGAAGAGAAGTATTCTTGTATGAACAAGCATATGGCTTGTGGAGTGTTCTCCTTCCTTAAGGAGTGAATGTATGGTGTTGCCCTACCTTAAGGGTTTTGATAATAAAGAATCATTTCTATCTATTTTGATCTTGTCATTATTGGGTATATTTGTTATTTCTCATATGTTTTGGATCAGATCTACAACACCTTTTTTCGACGTAGACAGAGAATTTATGTAGTAGTTGAAAACCACCTTGTGGCAGCTATTACACACTTTGTAACAACATTTTTTATTTCAAAGCATACCTTATGATAGTGTTGTTGCATGATCTTCTCTTATCTATTTTTGTAAAAAATAATAATATATAACAGTCGTCTTGGTTGTTACCCTTGTAACAACTGCCAACTTTTAAAAACAAGTGGAATAAGATATTTTATTGCAATAAAAAATAGGAATCATTTTGGTTCTTGTCATCGGAGTTAGGTTCACGCGTCTCGCCACCCATGACTTCTCCCCACATCACTGAGGTAAGTCATACAAAGGTATTATTGTTATTCACTTTATTCGGTAAATTATGGAAACTTAACATGACTTTTGACTATCAAGGATGTCTATCACATTTAAGATGGGGAGGGACGAATAATATTGCGACATGACCTATGATTATTCAAATAACCTACAATTACGACATGGTGACCTAGTAATTATTGTTACTTAATGCTCGATCATGCCAAGAAAGGGAAGTGTACCTTCGATGAGACCTCCCATAACCCAGCATTAATAAGGAAATATTACTGTGCAGTATGAACCATGATTGCAAAATCATAATTTGAAATCCTCACTTGTGCCACCCTACCATTTACCCCCATTGGAGAATTGCATCCCCATTCAGAGTGCTCAGAGAGGTGGGAAATGAACAGTTGCAGGCTGAAACAGCTAAGTAGTGTGTCGACTGCCCTGGAACTTCTAAGAAAAGGAAAGGGAAGGAAAACAACAATGAGCCTGTGTAGCAATGGGTGGAGTAGCAATTTGACACGAGCCAAGGTCAATAGAAGCCTTGGAGAGTTGCCCCAAAGCATGCCAGATTTTCAAGGACGTACGCAGGTTTGAGTTCTTCCAGAGATTGGAGGGATCAGGTGGTGGAGTTGCCATGGAATTTACAAGGAATTTAGAGATAAATTAGACAGAGGTTAGGAGGTTGAAGTTGGAGGTTACAGAAGAGGTGATTTCTCAAGTGACAAGATTACCAGTGGAAGGAAAGAGGATTTCCTCTAAGAGGAAGAGTCAATGGTGAAAAGAGGTAGGGGGATCGATAGGTTGTCACTTCCCCAGTCATGGGCTGATGTTTCCGTCTACCTCATAAAGTACATTACTTGTGAGGGAAGGGGAAAAATTGTGTTCAATTACCACTTTCCATTGCTAAATCACCCTTGGCAACGAAAACTCATCAATCTTCCCTATTTCTTGCTAGGAGACATTAAGCATATGTTAGTGACTGTGAAAATAATTGTGCATCTAGAAACATGTGTCACGAACCACAACCTCATCAAGCTCATTGTGATGGACACCTTAAGCCGACGACGTAGGAATTAGGAAGAATTCATGAGGAATAAGGCCAAGACCACCCGCAGGAGGCAAATTGGGACGTCTGAAGAAGCTCTAGTGGTGACAAAGGAGTAGCCCAAGCCTTCAACAATAAGGGTTGGTAAGAGGCCAGTTGACAAATGAATTGGTGATAGGCAGCCAAAGTAGAGGATAAGCGTTAGTGGGCACCCAAAATCCCCATCAATGTCAAAGAAGAACAAAGAGGCAGTAGAGCAGAAAGACAAGGAGTAGACTCAGCCAGAGGAACCTTCTTCACCTGGTAAGAGCGAAACTCAAACCTTGTTGTTAAAAATTGAAAATTTAGAAAGAAAAATATAGAGAGCTAAGGGAGCAATTAGCAGAGGGAAAAGCAGAGACAAGAGCCCCAGGGTTAGACACTTTGGCTGAGTCCTTTGACAAGGCCAGGAAGGGAGATGTCCTGGGCACGATGTGCGTGACCTATGCTGAGAAACTAGTAACATTGGGGTTTAGAGTCTGTGTATTAGATGCCATCTCGAGGGAAACACAAACTGAAATCTAGGAGGCTGACACACAAGAACCCGTTGAGGACATTGCTGTTACACAAGAACCAATAACTGAGACAGCGCAATCCATAGAAAGTAATCTATTAGCAGATACATAGGAGTCCTTGGCTGACACTACTATTGCACGAGAACCAACAATGGGGATGAAAGTCAACCAAGGAAAGGAAGGAGAAGCTGACGTCCATGTGTAGGTTTTAACCCCATATAGAAATTACCTACATACGAATTCTAAAACACATAAAATAAACAATGTGAGAGCATAACACATAAAACACATATACACAGGGATTTTCCCTTGGATCCCAAAACCGGGACTACCAGCTGGATTTTTCAAAATGTTCCTTTCAATGTTACAATACATATTTATACATGCCGAAGCATCCAATACCATGGATCGAAAACCATAGCGTCCAAAACCATGGACTGAAAACCATCACGTCCAAAACCATGTGATAAAATCATGCACAAAACCATAGGTAGGTCCGCCCGACCTAACATAGGGTCGAAAACCAAAATTTTTGTTACCTGCACCCCTCAAACCCCTTGTGACTCCCCTTGCTATGCAATCGGTGCAATGAAGGGTGGGCTTTGCCCCCTTCTAACCCCTCGGTTAACTACGTGGGTTAGTCGTTCAAAGAATATAATACAACCCACCATTCTCCCACTTGTTGTTTTCTTTCCATAGGGGGCCATAAGAGAGCTTAGTCATTTATCTAGCCTTGCAATGCCCATTGTTTCTGTACACCAAGAGAACTTCTCAAAGCTCACAGATTTTGTCAATGCATCTGCAGTATTCTTCAATGTGTCCACCTTTACCAACAACACCTCTCTGTCTTCGATCATATCCTTCACAAAGTGATACTGAACATCAATGTGCTCTGTCTTTGAATGTTATGTAGAGTTTTGTGCCAAGAAAATCGCACTTTGGCTGTCACAGTCTATCCTTATAAATCCTTGTACTAACCCCATATTTGAACACAATATTTGCAACCAAACTGCTTCCTTGCTTGCATGAGTGTCTCCCATGTAGTTAATAGTTCCCCTACAGATTGTTTTTTACTCATCCAACTGATTGCACCTCCAAATAGGTTAAGCACATACCCACTTGTAGATCTTCTCTGATCCATATCTCCAGCGCAGTTTGCATCAACAAAGCCATGAATATCCAACACTTTGTCCAATCTTGGTCTTCCTTGGTAGCACAAACCATAATCACTATTGCCACACAAATACCTGAAAACCCGCTTCATTGTTGTCTAATGCTCCTTTCCTGGTTTTGACATAAACCTGCTCAATATTCCCATTGCATGTGCAATGTCTGGTCTAGTAGAGACCATTGCATATATCGGGCTACCGACTGTACTTGCATATGGAACATGGGACATGTCCTCTTCCTCTTCTCGTGTCTTGGGACATTGTTCAGCAGATAACTTTACACCTACACGAATAGGAACCTTCACTGGTTTACTATGTTGCATATTAAATCTCTGGAATATTGTCTTGACATACTTCCTCTGGTTTAACCAGAGCATCCTATTTGCCTGATCTCTTTTAATTTCCATGCCCAAAATATAGTTTGTAGCACGAAGATATTTCATGTCGAATTTGGAGGACAATTGGGTCTTCAAATCCTAGATAATTTCTTTGTCATTTCCAACCAGCAACATATCATCCACATACAAGACCAAATAAATAACACGGTCACCAATTAATTTAAAATACACACAGTGATCTGCTTTGCTTCTGGTGAAGCCAAGTCCCCATATAAATGTATCAAATTTTTGATACAACATCCTTGGTGACTGTTTTAACCCATACAAAGACTTCTTTAACTTGCATAGTAGTTCTTTCTTACCCTTCACCGCAAAGCCTTTAGGTTGCTTTATGTAGATTTCCTCTTCCAGATCCCCATAGAGAAATGTTTTCTTCACATCCATCTGTTCTACCTCAAAATCGAAAGCAACAACAACAGGTAAAATTAATCTAATAGAAGTTACCTTGGAAACAAGAGAAAAAATATCACCAAAATCAATTCTTAGCACTTGGGAATAACCTTTTGCTACCAACCGAGCTTTGTATTTCTGCACCTTTCCTTCTGCATTTGTCTTCTTCTTGAACATACATTTGTTGCCAATGGGTTTCCTTCCAGCCAACAACTCTGTTAGGATATTCCGACACATAGGATATAGTTAAGTTCAACTTGGTCTAGTATAGAGTTAGGTTAGAGTTAGGTAAAGTGTGTTTCTTTACCGTTGTACATTTTGTAACTTACAATCCGACGGTCACGATATGTAGTGATCCGACGGTTCACTCTCACCTCGGTATTTCCGACACTTGATCCGTGGCTTGATACCCGATTGGTCCATGAGTTCTATTTAAAGCGCATGGAGGGTCATTGTTCGGGTAATCTGTGCATGAGAGAAGCTTATGTAAATTTTCATTCTTTGATTAATAAATTGCCTGTAGTACCCACGTTGGGACAGGCCGTGGACTGTTTCCCTCCTTGCACTCTGAGGGTTTTAACCACGTCAAAAATATTGGTGTATTGATTTGAGATCTGGTTGTGAGCAGTGTCCTTTTGGTATTCTTTCTGTGGAACTTACCCTGTAAATTCCTACATGGTATCAGAGCTATTTGAGGGCCGCGTCCGTTGGTGATCCAAATCTGAAGCCGGTAGAACTGCATGCGGCTGTCGTTTCCTAGATCTGCTGTTTCTAACTGCTTTCGGGCCGAGAGGACTGCTCTGTTGCATTCGGAGCATCTGTTCCAGTGAGGAACCCCTTTCGTTTCACGCGAAAAGGTTTCCGGTAGCCCTAGCTGCGTCATTTTTCAGATCGAGAGGTATACAGTGTTTTTTTGCAGTTTACTGTTAATTTCTCTCTGCTTATTTCGGTCTCAGTTTATTTAGCCTTTTTTTTAACCGGATCTATACCTTTCATTTCTGCGTATGCTCTTTGCCCTGCGACTCTGTGCGATCTGGGCAAATCAGAAACAGAAAGGAAGGATTTTTCTCATGCGTATGCTCTTTTCCCTGCACCTTAGTGTGATCTCGGAAAATCAGAAACATTGAGAAAAATATTTAGTTTTTCGGCTAAAGCTAACCTTGAAATTTTTTTAAAATTTCTAGTTTTTTGGCTAAAGCTAACTTCGAGCCGCAAGGTTCGTTTTTCTTTGCATATTCGTGTTGGGTTTTGTGTTTTGTAGGGAAAAAGAGTTTTCTCAAGGCAAACACGCAAACCAAGGCCCCCACACCCTCCCCCCCCTCTCTCTCTCTCAAATTTTTTGTATAGATCAATTGGTTCAAAGCTATTTTAAGAGAGTAGAGGTCTTGGGTTCAAGTCTCCATTTTGTGGGGGCGGATTTTATTTTTATTTTTTTCATTCTCGCACATTCGCGCACTTTGCCGGTAACGTCAACAAATTTTTTTTAAAAAGCCATAACTTCTTCATCCGGAAGCCTTTTTCAGAGCCGTTTTTTTTAAAACCGCCTATTTTTTCGAGATCTATCCGTTGGTACACTTACTTTCAGCATCTTCAGCTTCAGTTTTTTTTTTTTAAATGGAAAGTCCATGCCAAGTCATTCTTGACAGCACTAACTACTTCCAATGGGTAGCCTACATGGAAGATTTACTTAGAAGTAAAGGTCTCTTCAGAATAGCCACAAACCAAGAGAAGAAACCAAAAGATGAAGACAAGGCGGCAAAATGGGAAAATAGACAAGATCAAGCACGTGGTTTGATAGGGATGTCTATTTCTCCTGATCTTAGATTCCACATTGCAGGACTTGAGACTCCTCATGAAGCATTAGAAAAACTTGCTAAAGTTTTTGGGATTAAAAATGAAATTAGAGCCCATCAACTTGAAAATGAGCTGCTTACTTTGGATCCTAATAATTTTTCTTGCATTGAAGATTTCTTGTCCAAATTCAAGACCCTTAGATATCTCTTGGAAGGTGTTAAAGTTAAGAAAGAAGATGGTAACCTTATTTATTCCATCCTTACTAAGTTGGGACCAGCCTACTCTGTATTTGTTTCCACTTTCCATTCTACAAGGGAAGCTTTCATTTGTCAAGGACAAGACTACAAGGCCCCTTCCTTTGACTCCTTTTGTGATTCCTTAATAAGAGAACAAGAAAAACTCTTACACCTTGGTCTTCTTAATCTTGGAAACTCTTCCACGAAAGCGTTAGCCGCCCAGCAGCAACCAAATTCAAAGAATCCTAAGAAGTCATATCCTCAAAAGAATGGTCCTAAACCATCTCAGCCTCAAAATGAAAGATCATTTCAGCAAAATGATAAGACCAATAAAAACAAATGGAAGAAGACTGATAGACATTGTAACTTTTGTAATCGAGATGGCCACTTAGAATCTAAATGCTTTAAGAAGATGGAAGCCTTGGAAGCCGCAATGAAGAAACATAACATCCATGTGGAGCTTACTTCAACTTCAACTTCCGGAATGGCACTTTCTGCATGTCATTATCAATCATCTCAGTCTGGTTATGCATTAAATGTATCTTCTTCTTCTTCTCATTCTCATGAGTGGCTCATTGATTCTGGAGCCTCTTGTCACATGGCCAAAAACCAAGCCATGTTTTCTTCTTTAAATGATTGTAACACCAAAAATATATATATTGGTGATGATAGATCTCTTAATGTTGTAGGGACTGGAACTGTTCATCTAGACAATGGTCAGTTTAATGATGTATTATGTGTTCCAACCTTATCCTGCAACCTTCTATCTGTCTATCAGATAACTCATTCAGGTGAAGGTAAAATTGTTGAATTTTCACCTCATGATGTTGTAATCAAGGATCTAAAAGATCCTAAACAGATTCTAGCTACTGGTCTTGCTGATGATTCCAAAAGGTTGTATAAGTTTCACAACTTTGGGTCATCAAATCTTCCCTCAGTATTTGTTGCTCATAATGATGAAGTGAGCAAACTTTGGCATGAGCGATTTGGTCACTTAAACTATCGCTCCCTTCAGCATCTATGTAAAGAAAATATGGTGACAGGTCTTCCTATGGTATCTTGCAGAGATGGTGTTTGTTCCGGATGTGTACTCGGAAAACATCATCGGGACAGTTTTGACAAACGTGCCTCTTGGCACGCCTCAGCCCCTTTACAGCTTGTGCACAGTGATTTATGTGGTCCTCTTCCTGTTGCTTCATTCTCTGGCTGCAAGTACTTCTTAACTTTCATTGATGATTTCTCCAGACGCACTTGGGTATACTTCTTAAAACTCAAGAGCGAAGTATTTAACACTTTTTTGGCCTTCAAAGCATTTGTTGAAAAACAATCTGGACATCAAATTCTTAAGCTAAGAACTGATAATGGTGGAGAATATGTTAAAAACACATTCATCAACTTTTGCACCGAAAATGGAATTCAAATGCAACATACTGTTCCATACACTCCACAACAAAATGGTGTAGCTGAAAGGAAAAATCGCACCTTAAAGGAAATGGCTAATTGTATGCTGCAATCTAAAGGACTCAGTCTTAGTTTTTGGGCCGAAGCAATTAATTGTGCAAATTATATAATCAATCGCACTCCTACTAAGGTTCTAGAGAATATCACTCCAGAAGAAGCTTGGAGTTCCATTAAACCAGATGTAAGTCACTTTCGTGTGTTTGGAAGTGAAGCATGGGCCCATATTCCAGATGAAAAGCATAAAGCTTTAGAACCTAAGAGTGAGAAATGTACTTTTGTTGGATATTCTGAAGATGTAAAAGGTTATAGACTTATTCCATTTAAGTCCAAAAATGTTATCATTAGAAGAGATGTAAAATTTGATGAAAATAAATCGGCCTGCGAGCCTAGTCCGGCGGATGTGCCACCTCTTCCTATCTCTTCTACTTTTGAAAACATTTCTTCTTCAGATGATGAAAGCGAGGATGACAATCCTCCCCCACCTTCTCAGGATCCTCAACTTCCAAGATGGGTCCGTGCTACTCGGGATGCAGCAGGTGATCTTGCCGGTGATCCTACAGATCAGCGACGTACACGTTCTCAGTTTGAAAGAGCCTCTTCTTTACTGGCTCAAGCTCCAGTAAATCATGATCCTGACACTTTTGCAGAAGCTTCAGGCCATCCACATTGGGAAGCAGCTATGAATGAAGAATATCATTCATTGATGACAAATGATACATGGGATCTTGTTCCTCTACCAAAGGGACGCAAACTTGTTAGATGTAAATGGGTTTACAGAACCAAGTATGGACCAGATGGGAAAGTTGATAAACATAAAGCTCGTCTCGTTGCTAAGGGCTTTTCACAGGTTGAAGGCATTGACTACACTGAAACCTTCTCCCCTGTTGCCAAAATGAACTCTATCCGCCTTGTTCTTTCCCTTGCTGCCTCTTTAAAATGGGAAGTCCATCAAATGGATGTTAAATCTGCCTTCTTGCATGGGGACTTGCAGGAAGAAATCTATATGGAACAACCCATTGGCTTCATACAAACAGACTCCAGCCTTGTTTGTCGACTTAAGAAATCCCTTTATGGCCTCAAGCAAGCTCCTCGGGCTTGGTATGCCAAAATGGATAGCTTTCTTTTAGAATCTGGCTTTTCTAGGTGTCATTCTGACAATACTGTCTACACCAAGAAAGTGGGCAACTCTTTTATCATCCTTGTTCTTTATGTTGATGATCTTATTCTTACTGGTAGTGATCCCAACCTTATAAACCATGTGAAGTCCAGCCTTAAAAAGAAATTTGAAATGACAGACTTAGGACACTTACACTATTTTCTCGGTCTTCAAGTCTTGCAATCCCAAGAGGGTATTTTCCTTTCCCAGTCCAAGTATGCTTGTGATATTCTTCGTCATTTTCACATGGAAGACTGTAAGCCAGCCCCTTCTCCCTTTCAGTCTGGAGTCAAACTTTCAGTCTCTTGTACTTCTCCTGAAGTTGATGCTACCTTATACCGTCAACTTGTCGAAAAACTCTTGTATTTAACCCATACTCGTCCTGATCTTTCCTTTGTTGTTGGCCTTGTTGCTCGTTTTATGCAAAACCCCCATGAAAGTCATTGGAAAGCAGCTAAAAGAATACTTCGTTATGTTCGAGGTACAATACAGTTTGGGATTCATTACAGTGCCAAAGCAGCTCCTCTGTTAGTTGGTTTCACTGATTCTGATTGGGCTGGTGACCCTGATGATCGGAAGTCTACTGCCGGTTATGTCTTCACTCTTGGTTCAGGACCTATTACATGGGCTTGTAAGAAACAGGCTGCCATTTCTCTTTCGTCAGCAGAAGCAGAGTATCGTGGTGCCGTGGAAGCTAGTAAGGAAGCCTTGTGGCTTCGTCAGATCCTATCAGAGTTTGGCTTTGAGCAGCAGCATCCAACCACACTTTGGTGTGATAATCAAAGTGCCATTCAGCTATGCAAAGATCCAGTCCAGCATCAGCGCAGCAAACACATTGAACTACACATGCACTTCATCAGAAAGCTCATTCATGACCATGTTCTTGAAGTGCAATATTGTCCAACAGATGATCAGGTTGCAGACATCTTCACAAAGGCTCTCACAGAGGCGAAGTTCACTAAACTTCGATATATGCTTGGAGTTCAGGAAGTTGTCACTAAGGGGGGATAGGCTCTAGTGCCTCCTTCCTTCTCCTATTGTGTCATATTTGTAAATCCTTCAATCCTATCCCAAGTTGTTCTTAAGGGGGGATGTTAGGATATTCCGACACATAGGATATAGTTAAGTTCAACTTGGTCTAGTATAGAGTTAGGTTAGAGTTAGGTAAAGTGTGTTTCTTTACCGTTGTACATTTTGTAACTTACAATCCGACGGTCACGATATGTAGTGATCCGACGGTTCACTCTCACCTCGGTATTTCCGACACTTGATCCATGGCTTGACACCCGATTGGTCCATGAGTTCTATTTAAAGCGCATGGAGGGTCATTGTTCGGGTAATCTGTGCATGAGAGAAGCTTATGTAAATTTTCATTCTTTGATTAATAAATTGCCTGTAGTACCCACGTTGGGACAGGCCGTGGACTGTTTCCCTCCTTGCACTCTGAGGGTTTTAACCACGTCAAAAATACTGGTGTATTGATTTGAGATCTGGTTGTGAGCGGTGTCCTTTTGGTATTCTTTCTGTGGAACTTACCCTGTAAATTCCTACAAACTCCACCAGATCCCAAGAGTCATTTTTGTGCAAAGATGCCATTTTATCAACCATGGCCTCTTTCTAGAGTTTTCCATCCTCTGAATCTACTACTTCCTTCACAGTTCTGAGATCATCATCAGTAATAGATAAAGCAAACTTTGAACAAAAGGTAGATGGACTATACCTTTCTGGTTGCCTTCTTTCTTGAACTGATCTTCTCACACCCGGAGTTTGTGGCTCTTCATCTTCTGATTCCTCCTCTATTATAGAGTCTGATTCTTCCTCCTTTAGATAAAACTCTATCTTCTCAGGTTCCTTTGGTTGGACTTCATGTTTAATAACATCTTTCACCTCTTTGAACACCAGATCTTGGCTGTACACAACCTTCCTTGTTACTGGGTTCCAAAGCTTATAACCGTTTAAATCATCCTTATACAAAATAAAGATGCACTTTTCATATTTAATATCCAACTTGGTTCGTTTCTCCTTTAGAACATGTACATATGCATCACATCCAAATACCCTCAGATGTGAAAGAGAGGGTTTCTTACCAGTCAATACCTCTTGTGGAGTCTTATCCTCCAACGTTGATGAAGGTGATTTGTTGACCAGGTAACATGTTGTCTCCACCGCCTTTTCCTAGAATTCCTATCCTAACTTGGCACCACTGAGCATGCTTCTTGCCCTTTTCATCAACGCCTTGTTCACTCTTTCTGCAACTCCATTTTGTTGAGGTGTATATGTAGTAGTCTTATGTCGTGCTATACCACAGTTTTTACAAAATTCTTCAAATTCCTTACTGCAAAATTCTCCACTATTATCTGTCATCAGCACCTTTATCTTCTTCTCTATCTTGTTTTCCACCAGAGCCTTAAATTCTTTAAACCTATCAAAGACTTCAAATTTCTTCTTAAGGAAATATATCCATGTATTATTTGAGAAGTCATCTATAAATGATACATAGTACACAGCCTTACCCAGTGATGGAACCTTCACAGGTCCAAACACGTCACTCTGCACAAGCTCTAATATTTGTTTCGCCCTCTTACCACTAGAGGGGAAACTCACTCGATTCTACTTCCCATATACACAATTTTCACAGAAATCAAAATCCAGAGAGATATTACTCATACCTTATACCATAACTTTACCATGAAGTATTTGAAGGCCCTTCTCTTCAATATGTCCAAGCCTTTGATGCCACAACATGGTCCTCTCTCCAGAGACCACTATATTTTCTGCTCCACTTTCGACAACCATAGAACTATTGCACCCATCAACAATAGTTCTACCTTGTAACTTGTACAGAGTTCCAATACAAACTCCCCGCATCAATACCAGTGCTCCCTGAACCATATTGCAAGTATCCTTTTTGAACACAGCTTTTACACCTACATCATCCATCTTGCTTACAGAAATCAAATTTCTGGCCAATGCACGATTATGCAGAACACCTGGAAGTGTTCTAACCCTTCCACCTTGCAACTTCAACTTTACTTTTCCACGACCAACAATTCTAGCCTTCCTATCATCCCCTAAGAAGACATCACCACCATCGTATTTCTCATACTCACAAAACCACTCTCTATGGGGCGTGAGGTGAAAGGATGCACCTGAGTCAATCAACCATGCCTCATGATCTACATGTGTACTTGAAGAAGCCAAGTACACATCCCCACCTTCATCTAAGGTGATTTTCGCCTCCACAAAAGGAGCATCATCAGATCCCTTTCCTTTGCAGGAGCTTTAGATTTGCAGTCCCTTTTCTAGTGCCCTTCCTTTCTGCATTTCCAACACACCACCTTTATAGGTTTTCCTAGAGATTTAGATCTTCCTCTAGAATTAGATCTCCCACTCGATGACTTATTTTGGTTTTTGTTTTGGAACCGTCCTCGTACAGACAAGGCGTCACCATTCTAGATCTCCATATTTTTTCGTCTCATCTCCTCCATTAGCAAGGATGAGACTATTTCATCAAATTGGAAGGCATTTGCATTGTTACCTATTGCAATAACCAGACTATCCCACGAATCTGGTAGAGAACACAACAAACTGATGCACTTATCTTCATCCAAAATTTTAATATCACCAGATGCTAACTGACTTACCACAGTATTAAATGCATTCAGATGCTCTGTCACCAAGTCTCCATCTTTAATCCTCAAGTCATACAACTTTTTCCACAGGAACAGTTTATTCACTAGAGACTTAGATTGGTACAAAGTCCCTAACTTGTCCCACAAAGCCTTTGCCATAGCTTCCTTTGATACATTCAGCAATACTAAATCTAAGACACACAATTGTATTGTGCTCTTTGTCTTTCGATCCAACTTCTTCCATACTTCATTGGACACTCCCATTGGTTTAGTACCCGGATCTACCACGATCTATTGATCTTTATCCACCAACAAATCCTCCATCTTGAGTTTCCACAACTCAAAAATCTTACCATTAAATTTCTTGATCTTTATCTTTCCACTGCTCGCCATCTTCTTTCACCACTAGAATCGATCTCATAGATCTCCCACTAAATAGGGTCTACCACAGGACCGAGCAAAACACTTCAGCAACAATGGTGTCCCCTTGAAGTCAAAACAACTTTGATACCAAATGTAGGCTTTAATCTCATACAAAAATTACCTGCATACGAATTCTAAAACACAAAAAAAACAATGCGAGAGCATAACACATAAAACACATATACACAAAGATTTTCCCCTGGATCCCAAAACCGGGACTACTGGCTTGATTTTTCATTATGTTCCTTTCAATGTTACAAGACATATTTATACATGCCAAAGCATCCAATACCATGGACTGAAAACCATCGCGTCCAAAACCATGGACCGAAAACCATCACGTCCAAAACCATGTGCGAAAATCATGCACAAAACCATAGGTAGGTCCACCCAACCTAACATAGGGTCCAAAAACAAAATTTTTGTTACCTGCGCCCTCAAACCCCTTATGACTCCCCCCACTATGAAATCGCCGCAACGGAGGGTGGGCTCCACCCAATTTCTAACCCATCGGTTAACTATATGGGCTAGTCATTGAAATAATATAACACAATCCAACACCACGAGCCTATGGTTGACACTGCTGTTACACAAGAACCAACAGTGGAGATATAAGCCTACTTGGGGAAAAATGATTTACAAAAGTCTATGTATGACATTGCTGTTACACAAGAACCAACAGTGGAAATAAAAGCTAATCACAGAGATAAGGAAACTATAACAAAATCCATTGACAAAGTTGTTGTTACACAAGAACCAGTAGCCGAACTGGAGAAGTTTCACCCTCGAGAGGCATTTACACCCTCAATTGATAGTGCATGTGGGAGAAAACTAGGTCCTCATGAAGGATGGTGTTCTGAAAAGATATTGTTGTTACGAGAGCTACAAAAATGGAAGCACCAGGTGTTCTCTCTACAAGAGAGGGTGATCTCACTCAAGTCACACAAAAGGATGATGGATTCCCTAGGGAGAAGTGGTTAAGGGAAGAATGGGAAGCACGAAGGCATGAAGAAGAAGGATGAACAATTCTATCAGTTACAGAGACAGGTCTCAGACCTGACGAATGACAAGACCCAGATCTGTGATCTTGCCCTAAACCTACTAGCATGCAACAACCTGTCCTTGTCATATGAAATGTTCCTTAGGGAACGGTATTATTTGGGTTCTTCAACTCGAACGTTTCTTGAGATTTTTTTCTCCTGCTATTTTGATGAACAAAGCTTGCTTGGTGAGCTATTTTTGCATATTAATATCATGTGTGAGTATGTCAACATGAAAATGGTAGAAAGTGTCTTCTCCTATATGAGATATTTGCAGTTGTAGGCCTTTCTTTCGTTTATTAGTAACCTGATTGAATGGCATCTAGCCATGAAATCAATAGAACTTAATGATGAAAGGACATCAATATGGGTCAGAGTGGAACCATGGATGGTTTATGAACTCAGGCGTCAGTTTAAGTTGTTCCTGCGAACTCCAGAGATTAGGGAACAATCATTCGTCTATAGGAAAAGGATTGTGAGGATCTGCCTCAATCTATATGCACATATGAAAAGCCGAGTGTTATCAGGATGTCTTTAATGCACCGAGGCCTATAGCGCTGAGTTGTAAGAAGGGGATTCTTTGAATAGAAAAATTTCGTGGTTGCTATTACACAAGTTCCTAAGTATGCTCGGATCGTGCATACATTGAGGGTGTTTTGGATTGGGCTGAGATTTAAATTTCCTTTGATTTGGTAGCGAGTAGAGGAGTATCAGCTGGACTACCACCTATGTGATTATGAAGAAGAATCCTGGCCATGTCAGTTGATGGCCATTCAAGGGTGCAGAGCTCCGGGTGAAGACACTGCAGGTGCTTACAATTTTACATACTTACATCGAGGGTATAACAGGAGAAGTTGAGAATCTGCATGGGGACATGCAGTTGCTTTAGTCGGGGGGAGATGTTGGGTGTGACTTTTTACCTATTTTCTTCACGTTCTTTCCCCAGTTTTGACCCACTTATCCTCCAAGCATATGAAATTTACACAATTAATCCCCCTTTTTCTCAATTTTATAACCTATTCTACTATCATGTTATTTTTCCATATTTTACTAAATAGTATGATACTTTCCGCCTTTTTGTGGCTAAATAGGGTGATAATTGGAGGAGTATTTTGGAAGCTCTTCTCCCTTTTAGGTGTTTCTCGTAGGAACAAGGCTATGGAGTAAACAGGCAGTGCCAATCAATTACAGAGCACGGTAGAGTAGTTTGTTATTCCACCTTGTATGTTGCTATAGGTTGTTGTTACAGGATGTTGTTACACTACGCGCTGATACAAAGGTCCATTGTTACACTAAGGGTGTTGTCGCCAGCGATTGCCATAACACCCCGAACAACTATTCACTCACAGGATGTTGTTGCACCAAAGCTAGAAAGTGTGGGTACTATTTGACATAACAACTCTCAGCATTAGGAATTGTTTATTTTGGAAGCAACAGACCCAAACGGTTGCAATCCTAACTAATGTATATTTGTATTTATAAATAGGTTGTAACTACTTTTATTTTTTATTAGCATGAGAATCAATTCTCACGACTGATCTATTTCTAATTTCGGGCATGTAATAACTGTAAAAGAAACTCAATTTCCTATGTACAAGGACGTAATATAGAGGAGTACTGTTACTCTGCTTTTGTAACTCTGAATTATTTTAATATTAGTCATTATGGTGATGATGTTATTGCTCTTTAGCTGATTCATTAATTATTTTCATGTTATTCCTGCATCCCTACTAAGGATGAAGGGCCCTCCTCTTTGACAAGGATTGCAGTGGTAGACGTAGTGTACATTTTGGTTTCGTTATTTGTTATATGGTTTCTTATTGTTTCTATACAAATTGTGAATTACATCCGCTGTTGTTCCAATTTATATTATGTTGTTACACTGAGTTAATCAACAAAATGGTAGTAACTAGTTGGAGTAGATATTTATCATTGTGTGGGGCGCCCTTACTTTGGTAGTTGTGAAGTGTGATCTCAATTATGTGGAGTGCTTTTATTTCTACATGAAAGATTTGATTTAGAAATTTGATTCAACGACATATTTTACTGTTCTTTCCATTTTCTTATTCTTGGTTATAGTGTATTGGCACAAACAGTGCGAACTCCATTGAAACATAAAGACCTACTCGGGGTTGATAGTTAAATGTTGCAATATCGGTCAATTAGGATTGATTGAAACAACACTACACTCCTAGAGCTGTAGTTCTAGTTCAGTTAACTCAGGAACACTTATTGTGTAGGGGGCTTTGGAAACCCGGGCAGCTCCAGGGACCAATTCTATGGTAAAAGCAAGGTTTCTCTTGGGTGGTAGTCTAGGAATATCTTCAGGAAACACATCTTTAAACTCTTGGATCACCAGTATTTTCTCCAAGACTAATAGTTTATCTTTGGAGTTTGTATACCCTACTTGAATTGCATAGATTTGATAGCCTTTATGCATGCATCTTGCTAGCTGGTGGGATATAACAGGTCGTAACTTGACTTCTCTTTTAACACCCTGAATTTCTATTCTGGTGCCATCATTTGATAGAAAATCAACGGTCATATCCTTACAGTTTAATAAGGCCCACTACCGTTCAAACTAGTCCATGCCTATTAGGACATCATAGGAACCTAATGGTAGTATATATAAATCTACCTTATTCTATTGTCCTACAAGTTTTATTTCACAGTCCTCTATTTTTGCACTAAATCTTCTTTTAGCACTTATGGCTAGTTGAACCAGCCACTGGTTCTTAAATTTTAAACATTTTAGATGGCATAAATAAACTATTCTGGCGCTGACATAGCTCAAGCTAGTACCTGGATCTATTAAAATGGAAACAAGGTGATTGGATATTTTACCTTCGAGTTCCATCATCGAGGGTTGATAATCTTCTTGACGATATTCTAACGTTGTGTTAATCTAGGGCATGTTCCCTACCATATCACTGATAGTAGAAGCTTCGTGAACATTTTCAACAGGTTCTACTCTCCCTCTATGAGGACAATTTTTGTAGTAATGGGGTTCCCCATAGCCCCAACACTGCAAAGGAGGTTTAGGAATCTAACTAGTTTCCAGCTTACTTGATGCTTCATTTTGTTTTATTTCATTCTGAGGTCTATACCTCTGTTGATTTCTGTTAACAGATCTGTTTCGTCCATTTTGTCCTAGATTTCTAGTACCCGTATTTTTCATGTTCTTATTATTTGTAAAAAAATTCTGCCCTTTCTTACTTAGCCAACATAATACTGCCCTTCTGTTTCATTTGATGGTAACAGATCCGAGCCAATCGAACTCGTTGTCCATCGTTTTTTGATTATCAAACTCCAATTTATCCTTCATGGAGGCAGCTAAGTTGGTGATAAAGTGCTAGACTTTGGCCTTTTCTTCATGGATGTAGGGAATGTATCTTAATAGTGAGGTGAACTTAGCTATAAATTCATCCATAAACTGTTGTCCTAGTTTCAAGTCATGAAACTCTTTTTCTTTATTGTCAAGAACAACTCGGTCAAATATCTATCCTTGAAATGCTTTTGAAATTGCTCACAGGTGACCTCCAGCTCATTGATTTCTTTGACTGTTTTGATTTCTTCCCACCACAGGGTGGCCTTGCCTTGAAACTGATAAATTGCTAACCTTGCCCTCAAATTGTCATCATATTCATATATTTGAAAATATTTATTCATATTAATTAACCAGGCCTCTGCCTCTTATTTAGCCTCACCGTTATATATCAGTGGTTTGATCTTTTTGAAATCCCCTTGGAGTTCTCTCTTCTACCTTTTTAATCCCTTTTTACCAGAGACGTTATCTGATTCTTCTTCATTACCGGTTTGTCCCACTTCAGACTCTTGTTGTTCCTCTTACTGTCTACAAGATTTAGTCATGTTCTCTTCTCGTTGACTCGGGTATGGATTCCTCTGATTCTGCCTATTTGATATACTTTACATAATCTTTTCATGTTCCAAGCATAACCTTTTGTTATCAACTCATAGACTTTGCATCTCTGCTCGTAACTGATGGACTATTTCTAATAAAGTAGCATTGCTACTTGGATTTTCTTCTACTAGTTGTATCCATACTTCTGGGTTATATCCTGCAGTTCCACCGTAGGGGGTGGATCCTACTGCTTGTCTCCTGTTGTATTCACTGCTCCTCTATGCATCATAATTGTTTTGTTATTTCTACGCTCATTCACTCAGGCCTCAGTGTAGTAACCTGAGGGGCTGATACCCATTGTAACACCTAATCATCCTTTAACAATATATATATATATATAAATTGACCATAACTGATGATAATAGTCATCATTCTAATTAATTACACAATAACAAAAATCAATATAAAAGTGAACGTTCTGATTGAAAACATATGGTTTTAATAAATCCACAAATGTATATCGTACCCAGCCTTGTTTTTAATACACATATATTATTAAGGGTTGAAATATTTGTACATGTTACATAAATTCTGGGGATGATGTTCAATGTATGTGTAGTGCTCTCATTAACTCTTTTAGACCTTGTCAGGCTGGCCTGCGGTTTAATGGTCGCTAGCTACCAAGTTCCTCCTCCTCTGGATGCGATCTGTGGCATGCAGCACCGTCCGATCGAAGAGTTGGATACGACGGTCCACCGAAACTCGGGGTGCTATGCTAATGACTCAATATCCTATCCCTACTCTTCAGTCATTTGGCTTTGTTTAGTTCATGGAGATTTTCTCTGTGAAACCCTTGTTTCGTCAATGTTATTCTTCCTCAGATAACCTTCACTTCACCAGCTACACGCCGTGGAGGGTTTTCCTGGAACTTCAACGTTTCCAATAATTTTAGCCATGAGTTGTACACTGCTGCTTCATGGCCACCTACTCTCTACAGGTGAGACTATTATGCAGAGAAATGAGTCGTTTTCGCTCCAAACTATAAGTTTTATAGCATACATTTTATATTTTCTTTACTTAGTAACTTAAATAAGGAGTTATCTTATTTTGCATGCACCGCGACTACAACCTTTTTTGGAACTAATGATGCTGAGAACCAGAATGATATCAGCCTCCAAGGTGGTAAGGTGTTAAATGCATAAGATTTATCTTCAATTGTTGACAGTCAACCTATTCTACCACACGATTTTAACCACTATAGCACTACAATGTAGGAGGGCTTTTGCCCACTACGAATTCGATGCAAGTGCTCAGGCCCAGAATGCCATGCTACCAGAGGACCCAGTCTTCCTTACAACGATTTGCATGGGGATGAGGGACTTTCTTAAGGTTGGTTGGTCTCAGACTGATTTGAATTTAATCTTTTAAGCAAACTGCATGTCAGTTTCTTCATAGGGTTAAAATTCAGGTTACAAAACCCTTGTTTGTATTATGTTAAGCTCTCGAAGAGGTAAATGCTTCATCATAGTTTTGAGGACCATTCTTCTATTCTATGGATTTCACATCCTCTCAGTTGTATAAACAATTTAGCTATTTCAGACTGTTAAAGTGTGCAATTAAGAAATTCCTCTACTTTTATGTTTTATTAACAATTAATGGATCTGGTTTCCTTTTTCTGTAAATGTCATTTGTTGAATATTTTGTCATTTAATTATTAATATTTTGTCCAGTATATTTGTTGATTACTTACAGTCCATTTTATCCAAGTTAACTCATTCTACGAGAACATTGTTCCTCGATGTCCACCCCGGACTGGCTAAGGGAACCAATCTAGAAATACCCTTAAGTCTCTCGAATCCTTGCTTTCTTTTGGGTATAAGTTCTTGTTTGTTCTCTGTAATTTATTCATCTGCAATTCACTGGATTAGCTCCTATTTCTATGTTCTCAAAAGGGTTAATATCACAATTTCCTTCTTTAAATACCTATCTGCTAATGGAAGCCTCCATGGCTACCCACATTTGTCTATGTCACTTCTTCAAATTACTTTATGCAGGCATAGCTCCTAATGGTTTCTTATTGGGGACAATGTTTGATTTCTTAGAATATATCATTAGAGTTCTAGTTTCCATAGTGATGAATTCAGCATATTACTTTCGAGTGGAGTAATCTTGATGTGAGTGTTATAGACATTTTTGTGCCCTACAACTCCAAGCATGAAATGTCCATAAACCAAGGGCTCCTAAGTCCCTAAAAGTGTTCTTCTAACCCCTAAAGGAACAAGGTCAATAGATTACAACTTCTCCCAGAAGTTCTCCACCAGAAACTGCTCAGAATTGGTCAAAACAAGATCATTGCAGCTGCTCCACTGGCTAGGTGTGTTGCATCTCACCCAAATGCACTGTGAGGGTGTGTTTCATTTCAAAACTCCCTTTTGTAGGGTGCGATGGGCGAGAAATGACAAATGGCAGTGTCGTTCCGCGAGGTGGAGAGGCAATGGGAGCTTCCAGAATCTTCTCCTATGACACTTGCCTCACTGAATTCGACCAAGGATGAGTAAGAGGCCCTCAGTCTCCAAGTGGAAGCAAGAACTGACAGAGAGAAGACACTAATCAAATCACAAGCTGACTCATCCTCCTTACAGATATCTATATATGGATCCCTCATCCCAGAGATCCAGAGGCTGGAATTTTGCATATTGTAAGGAATTGCTGTTGGTTTCTAGAGACAAACATCAGATTGTTGGGTGATTTATGCTTTGTTTGAGGTGAAGAGGGGCTTCTTTGCTAGGAGGTTGATGCTGGGTCGGAACCACTGGTTGTAACTCCTCTTGGATCTTTTCCTGTTCATCAATAAAAGCTATTTGAGTTCTCCTCCATCTTTTTGTGTCATTGATGATTGTTACATTTGTATGGTTAACTTAAATCTGATCCTAAGTTGTTTATGAATATAGATCCATGTCTTTGTATAGTGCTATGCTTATGTGATCTTTCAGGTACTTTGTGAAGCTGGGCGTGCTAGTGAGCAGGTAGCTGGAGACTATCAAAGAAGAGAGGGATCGAATCAAAGGATTAGCGCAAGACACAAGTTGGTTCTTTCTATTCCTCTCTATCTATAATTCATAAAGGAGATACAAAAGTAGCTTTTCTCTATTTGTTTCTAAGGTAGCTGTCACACCTTAGTGGGATAGAGTAGTTCTAAATAGACACTTTTCCCTATAACAAAATGGCGACTCCACTAGGGACTGTCTAATTAGTTTGTTTGTGTATCATTCTTTGTTGTTTGTTTCATAAACTTATAAGTAGCTTTCGAACTGCATTTGCCATAACAAATGCAAAGTAGATAACTGCTGCTTCCATTCACTGGATCTGTTTATGATTCAAACAACTGATTCACAAACTATCTGATTGCCGCTGTGATAGCTCTTAGATCCTCCTTAGATCTACCCCTGATTGTTGCATTACTTATTGCTTTTCACTCAGCCAAAAACCAAGGACTGAACTGCAAACTGTGACCCAGAACCCGGACAGAGTCTCGTTTCTGGCCCAGCGTAGGTACTGTTCAGAGATCCTAAATTTCAGCGCACTTGCCGAAGGGGCAACTTGCGCTACATTTCAGATTCTCTATGTTACAAGTGCGCTGATCAGACTAGCTCTGTGCAGCTGTGGTTCCTGTGCTTCATTCTTTCCAGTTCTATCCCTGAATTGTGCTGCCTGTGATCAGTATATGTCTATTTGAAACCTCTTTTCCTTGCTGTTATTTTGCCTCCTTTGTACAAAAGAACTCTAGATGTTTTTGTGTGTTTTTTGAGTCGTTTATAGTTTTCCTTTGCAAAAGTAGCATAGTCGTACTGTCATCCTTTGATTTGAATCTGTCGCAAGTGTCGATTTTGATCAAAGGAGAAAGTTTGATTGCTGTTGATGGTCGATTATCCTATTACTATTGCCTTTGGTCTGAATTTGTAATTTTCTAGTGTCAAGAACGAGTGTTCATTTCAAAATCGTAGGGTGTCGTAATCATCTCTGTTTTTTATTTCGAAAAAGATCTTGTTTATACTTGTCGCTTGAAAAGAAATTCATATTTGTACATCAACTTTCTTTTTAGCATCAATACTAAGAAAGTCGAAAACAAATACATGCATGTGCATTTGCATATAGACAGTCTGTTTGGCTTGATTTAGGAAAGTGCATTTACAGTGTGCTCTTTGCTCTTTGTGAAAAGATTTTGTCTTTCTTTTCCCCTAGTAGCTAGGATTTTCATTGCACAAAAGAGATAAAAGTTTGTTTATCATCTTTAGATTGCATTTTAGGAATTACATCTACATCTCGTGGTGAACCCGAAAGGCAAACTTCAATAAACAAGATCAACTTAAAATAAATTCAATGAATCTAACAACACTTTGGAACTTAACGCACAACATTTAGAGGTCTAGGCTAGAGACGTATTCCGGCGTCGTAAAGCCTGGTAACTGTTGTCCTCACTAATGGTTGGGTGATTCCTCCACTTTGAGACGATAAGTGCCAGTACGGACTTGTGCTCCCACGTACCGTCGAGTATATTTTGGTAGACCCCTATAGGCTTAAATCCTTTATCCTTAGGAAGCCATGTCTGTCGCCCTATCGATCGCAATGCACTGAACATAGCGTTTGGGAAGATTGACTGCCGTACCGTAAAAAGTATTATGCAGTTTTGTGATTGGTTTGGTACTCCCTCTACCTAGATCTCCAGAGCAGTCCCTTTCGTTCCTTTTCAGACTCCTTAACAGAAAAGGTCCATCTGAGCACTTGTCACTTCAGGCTCATTAAAAATCGAAGGAGACTAGAGACATCTTTTGTTTTTTCTAGACTCTTAAAAACTGAAAAAACAAGTTGTGTCAAAGCGTCTAAAAATTTATTTTAAACGGAATACTCATTACCCCTTTCCTACGTTGATCTTGAGTTGAGAAAATGGAGTCCAACAACTAAGGAATTCCCCTTGGAGGAAATCCTAGTCCCTTCTCCTCTTGGGGAGATGTTGGTGCACCCGATATGGCCACATTGTCGCTTCCAGGACTGACAATTGGTTTGCCTGTATGGCTCTTCTCAACCTCTGTCGTTCAGAACACCATTATTCCTGAACAATCGAATGAGCAATTAGACGAGTCTAGAGTTACCTACCAACCTTCTACTTCCTCTAATTCTTCCTCTCCTCCTTCCTCTTCACTTGATGGGGCTGGTAAAGCCAAAATTCAAGTTCCTAAGGAGAAGAAGGAAAAGAAGAAGAAAGAGAAGAAGAAGAAGGAGCCAAAAGCGAATGGGGGCAAACGAGTGTCGTCTAACGAAAATCCACACATTGCACCGACCAGGCCTAAATCGCCATGTGCCATTTTCAAAGGAGACCACTTTCACAGAGATTGTCCTTACATCCCTCGGATCTTAAGGGACTGGTCTCCTCGTTTGCGCAACCCGGTGTCGTCAACCTCTGATGGTCATGTTGAAAACACAACGTCAACTAGTGAAAGTGAAGCCCCAAGACAAAAAGGAAAATATAGATTTCCTTGTAAACTGTGCGAAGGCGATCATGCCATCCACCGTTGTCCCTTCTTAGACGAAGCTAAAAGAGTTTTGGATGATCGTCCGGTTTCACCGTTACGACTTCCTCCTGGATATAAAAAACTCTTGCCGAGTCCATCACTAGTTGAAAATCCGGCTGACCCGCTCAGGTGGTCGGCCGAAGCATCTGTCATTGAAGATGAACCATCTGAATCCATACCAGACGAAAGTCAAAAGGTCGAGGCGGCAGTTGACCCGGTCTTGCCTTCAGAGGTTCCATCTTCAGATGATACAATCACTGAAGAGAACAAGGATGACACCGTCCAAATTCTTTTCATAAGCACAGACTCCAACAAACATGGGGGCAATTTACCCATTCCTTTACCGCAGGAAGGAAGTTCGTCAGAGTCGTACCCGACCGTCTATTCGGTCCCACCTCCAAGCAACCTAGTTGTCTCCTTCGACTAGAATCAACTAGGCAAACCCCGTTTACCAGCTAGTGTACCATTCCGGATTATTGTTCAGATATATAGAATGGTTATGGATGGTACCATCATAGATGAGGGGGCTTCTATGAGTATCCTTTCCTCAACTGCTTGGAAAGCGCTTGGTTCGCCATCGTTTTTGCCTGAGATGAGAAATCTGACAGGCTTTGATAAAGGAACCAGTCGACCGTTAGGGATCCTTCCCGATGTGCCCATAACATTGAGAGGGAAAACTGTTCACATGAATGTAATGGTAGTTCAAGGACCCCTGGATTACAATCTACTCCTTGGATGAGACTATATTTATTGCATGGGAGCAATTGTCTCCTCACTCTTTAGAGTAATGTGTTTTCCGCACGAAGGAAGAGTGGTCAACCTCATGGACCAGCTTTCATTTCCCGGATCATACAGAGCAAATAGTCATATACCATCCCTGAATGGTCTTTTCACGCAAGAAATGTCTCAATCTCCAGTCCGTCCTCCCGATGAGCGCCAGTGATTCGGAGGGACATGACTGAAACCCATGGGGCATGCACCCTGGTCTGCTTCGGCAGGAAAACTTTGGGTACAGGGTAGGTTTCCGCGGGAGAATATGACTAGTCTGTACCCCCGTCCGTGATTGGAAGAGGGGGTTATTCTAGAACAAGATTCTCTTGTCAAAGTTATGTGAGTTGGCGAGCACCGCCGCTCACCTTTGTTTATTTCAGTATACATCGCCGGAGAAGTGTTTTGTTTGCGCTGTGAATAGAACGATCTTTGGGTAACCTGTAAGAGGTAGGCCTCTCTCGGTAAAACAAATGTTTTAACGGACTAAAGAAGAGGTAACCTTCAAACTCTGTTTTATACCTGGGGGCATGCAAACCTTTTGGAGTGCAAGCAAAGAGTGATCATTTATCTGTTTTTTGGATTGGTCATTTCCTAACTTGCATAAAGAAAGGATGTGGGGCAAAAATCTAAAATTTTCCGTTTTATATGAGACATTCTTATCACAAGACTGGATTAATCGAGTAGTTTTAGCACATAGTTCAAGCTCGTTAAAAAATAAACATAAGACATGAGCAAATGTTTCCACCCGCGTTTAAGCTCATTAAAAAATGAACTATTCCCTGGTAAATAACCATCGTGAATGTAGTACCTCAGCCGTTAAAGCCTTGGTCATGTTTGCACCGTCACCTCCACTTTTCATTGGTCGATCATTCACCTCCATTTGATTGTTTACCCATTTTGAGGAACAGCTGCGAAGAGTGATCTCACTAGCCATCCTTGTGACACTGCCGTGATTGGAAAATTCCAAACCTTACCTGGAATCAGCTGTTACCCGTTTTATCACTCGTTCCTCAAAAGATGAGTCTCCTTTAAGCTCTTTTCAACTGACTCGTAAAATATGAAAATATTGCCGAGCCATTGGCCTCTCTAGCTCGTTAAAGGGACAGGAAGTGCTATCCCTCCTCTAGATTTTAATATTTTTTGGACTTGAGGGATTATTACACAAAAAGATCGAGCGCTTGTTTTGTTCGGCTCGTTAAAACTATCGAAAATTCATCCCTTCTGTATTGTTTTATACTTTTTCAGACTTAAGGGATTAGATGACGAAAAGGAATTTTGGAGTTACCTTTACGTTCCATTTCAGACTCTCTAAAATTGAAAAGGACCGAGTTATCTTTGTCATTAAACTCGTTAAAAATATTAATAGCGACAAACTTGTCTTTAGACGAGAACGAGTTTCACTATCGCTAGGCTCGTTAAAACATAGCGATGGGTTTGGCCGAAGGGCAAATCATAGAGCAAGCATGTGTTATCCTCCTCAAGCTTGACAAAAATAAAGAGGTACTGGTTAGCAATGACTGGGGAAAAATTGGGAAGAAAACTCAAAGAAACTTTGTTGGTAGCAAGTCGCTCTTGAACATGACACTTCCACTCCGTGTCCGAGTCGGGTTGGGTTGTTTCATTCACCGGTCACATCACCATGGTCACGCCATACCATCCACATTTGGGGTTAATGCTACCAATCCATCACATCAGTGTCGCTGATATGTTCAAGAGAAGTCATCCAAAGAAATCACCTGTGTCTCACCCACTACCATACATTATACTCCATTCTTTCATGACTGCCACCTTGAACCTTATATCGCCAGATCGTTTTCACCTCCATCAAAATCATTTGCTCCGTTCCGTGTCATTGATGTGGGATTCATTAAGGCCCTCCTGTGACGGATCACTTCTTGTTGACATCAGCTCGTTATCCAAGAAGTCGATCTAGGAACACCCCATTCAGTACTTTGAAGCTTGCATGCCTCAATGACAAGTTTCTCACTTCCGGCAACAGGTTTACATCAATGGCCTTCGACCGAAATATTTTGCATGGTGTTCGACGCCAAGTCCTTTATTCACACCACGTGAGTTGTACTGCAGTACCTTGAGGATCATTATCATTATCGGTGATTCCTCTCGCACTTCTTAATAGTTTACATCATTGACTGGAAATCAAGCGATGTCTTTCCATGTTCGACTTCAGAACATTTCTCACATGGATCGACTTGTACTTCGAGTGAAGATCGGACGAGATTGAAGACCCCGGATCTAGTTTCATCCATCCAGGTTGTGATATATATTCATGGAAATAAAGATATTAAATGTACAACATTGCAGCACAGATAATCATCCTACCAAAAGGATGATGGCTCTATCAGAATCATCAGTCTATACTCAGACGATTGTCTATCCTATGTACATGAAAATGAATTTATAAAGCTGAGCATGGGAATGCCTACCTCAGCTAGATCATGAAAACAGTATGAAGATAATGTATTGTATTGTATCTTATTACCGGTCTCCTCCCAGCATTAAAAGAACTTAGGATCCTCATAATAAAGCATTTCACCCGACACCAAAAGGTTAACGGCCTCATACTTTAGGGGGCAACTGTTATAGACATTTTTGTGCCCTACAACTCCAAGCATGAAATGTCCATAAACCAAGGGCTCCTATGTCCCTAAAAGTGTTGTTCTAACCCCTAAAGGAACAAGGTCAACAAAGTACAGCTTCTCCCAGAAGTTCTCCACCAGAAACTGCTCAGAATTGGTCAAAACAAGATCATTGCAGCTGCTCCACTGGCTAGGTGCGTTGCATCTCACCCAAATGCACTGTGAGGGTGCGTTGCATTTCAAAACTCCCTTCTGTAGGGTGCGATGGGCGAGAAATGACAAATGGAAGTGTCATTCCGCGAGGTGGAGAGGCAATGGAAGCTTCCAGAATCTTCTCCTGTGACACTTGCCTCACTGAATTCGACCAAGGATGAGTAAGAGGCCCTCAGTCTCCAAGTCGAAGCAAGAACTGACAGAGAGAAGACACTAATCAAATCACAAGCTGACTCATCCTCCTTACAGATATCTATATATGGATCCCTTATCCCAGAGATCCAGAGACTGGAATTTTGCATATTGTAAGGAATTGTTGTTGGTTTCTAGAGACAAACATCACATTGTTGGGTGATTTATGCTTTGTTTGAGGTGAAGAGGGGCTTCTTTGCTAGGAGGTTGATGCTGGGTCGGAACCACTGGTTGTAACTCCTCCTGGATCTTTTCTTGTTCATCAATAAAAGCTATTTGAGTTCTCCTCCATCTTTTTGTATCATTGATGCTTGTTACATTTGTATGGTTAACTTAAATCTGATCCTAAGTTGTTTATGAATATAGATCCATGTCTTTGTATAGTGCTATGCTTCTGTGATCTTTCAGGTACTTTGTGAAGCTGGGCGTGCTAGTGAGCAGGTAGCTGGAGACTATCAAAGAAGAGAGGGATCAAATCAAAGGATTAGCGCAAGACACAGGTTGGTTCTTTCTATTCCTCTCTATCTATAATTCATAAAGGAGATACAAAAGTAGCTTTTCTCTGTTTGTTTCTAAGGTAGCTGTCACACCTTAGTGGGATAGAGTAGTTCTAAATAAACACTTTTCCCTATAACAGTGAGGGTTTTTGACTTACTACACAGTTTTAGATTAGATCCACTACTAGTCTGTAGGTAGGTCTATTTTACATTTCTTGCCAGGAATGGCCACGTAACGAAACTGTTTCATGTAAATTCTTACTTATATAAAAGTTATGGCTTTCTATAGTAGAGTGTTATTTCGTAATTCATTTGGTTGTATCATTTTACACATGCAGAGACTCTTGGTTCTGTGAGCATAGTTACTATGCCCAGACAACAAATGTTATATCATTCTACACCCTTTGATAATCGTCATTGGATTATAATAACTTGTAGGCATTATTTGAAACTAGACCCCCATGTTAATTATAACTGAGTAAATACATCAAAATGATAGTATTCAAATTAAATGTTAACATTCTTGTTCCATTTACTTCATACTACAAATTAATAATAGAAAAGCATGCAATAATGATTTTCATTTAGATTTACAATGTTAGCAATTTTACATTTCCTATTTATCTGTTTAAGTTCCTACAGTTAACAAATTATAAAAACATATATACACTTATCTGCCATCGAAAGACTATTTCACTGTGAGATGAACCTCTCCACCTTTCCAATGAGAATTTTGGCAATTATGTCTAATATTCTCCCCCCAAGTTCCTCTTCATCCCTGAGATCTATTCTCAAGGCAACAATTCTATTGCTTTGCCCTCAGGACCCCAATTCTAGCCCGCAAAAATAATGTTTCTTCCTTTAGGAAAGTCACTCTCCAAGGTTTTCTCACTGAATATTCGCTCAGCTCAAGGAATCTTTCTTTTATTTCCCACCTCTCCTTCCTCCTTCTCCCTTCCCTCTTGTAAGAGAAAGGCAGGTAGGGAATAAGTGATCCTTAACTCATAATTGTCTAGTGAAAAGAGAGTTACTAAGGTTCATCAGTGATTTCTTAAATGTTTCATAGAAACAACGTTAATATTTCTATGACTTAACTTAATTATATTCATAATTAATAACACTAGAATAACCAAATTATTTATCAATTTTACTCAATCTTAATAGTAAAAACAATAAAATGTCCAAAAATAACTTTAAAATCTCGGGATGTCATAATTACAAATTGAAATATCTTTATCCTAAATAGAATCAAAATTGTGAATGTATATTTATTTTTGGTGATATTTGGATAACTTATTATATATAGTTACATAAGCTTTTTATATTTAATTACGTAACTTCTAGATTATTAAAAAAAAAATTACTTCTCTATTATCTTTATTTGAAAAAAATATTTACATTTTATTTTATATAAATGTACTCCCCAAAACGTATATATAACGAAATTAAAATTATAAATACATGTCATATTTTAAAATTATTATTTTTATTTATTTGTCTAAATAAGTCAATAAGAAATTATTTTCAACCTATAAACTATAATAATGTTTTTCCGCCCTGCATTGCTTCTACCTTCTATACTATAGGATTATGAACATATTCTGTCAGAGGATTATATTTGTTGCGAATGGTTCACATGGAAAGAGACTCTGCGTTACATATAAACTTCATTGCTTTACGTTATAGGATAATTTTTCTTCATATGAAATTGTTCGCATTAAGATAGTTTTTAAGGTGTTTAAAAATTAAATTACTTTAAATTTATTTTAATTTTTAATTTATTAAAGTTTTATAGGGATTACATTTTTTTTCATAGTAAAAGAGATTTGTATCTCAAGAAATTTGAGGTTTGATAAATCCAGGGTTAAGATAGATCTAGATTGGTATTAATATTAATTTTGTAATATTAATATTAGATGTTTTCTACTTGGCATGAGAACAATATTAATATTTTCAAATATTTTGACATGGAAATATTTATGTTATTAAATATTTAGTATATCCATATGATATGGTTTTTCTTTTAAAAATTCATTTTACAAATATATAATTAAAAGAAGTATTAAAATTTTTGGAGTGGGACTTTCTATATATAATTTTGAATTATATTGTATTTTTTATTTATATGGTTATCTTCTTTTTTGTTTTTGGGTTTTTTCGTTTCATTTTATTATTTTATTGGATATGTGACATACTTACACATAGCCTACATATTGAGTTGTAGAATGCCCCTTTGAAGACAATGAGCTTCAGCATTGGATACAAACTTCACCCTTACTCTGCATCGCTTTTGCTGAACAAGTTCTACATTGTAGGTGTATCATGAAATAAACAAATTTGTTGTAATATGAGTATTTTCTAAGTTTTCACTGCTCTGAATATGTTTTTATTTATTTTATTTTTCTATGAATAATTATATGAATTTAATTTCTATAAAATAATTTTAATAATAAATATATATGGAAGGTTGAAATTTATTATAAAAATAGTTGTGCTATTTCCACACAATTAAATATGATTGAATTTTTATAGTTAAGAATCTGTTGTATGTTTATATATATATATATATATAGATATATATATATATAACTTATATAACTTATATACTATTTACAATTTTTAAGAAGTTTTTTGGAAATTCTAGTTACAACACTTAAGTTTCCAAATTTTGGTTGTCCAATTTTTTTTGATGACGCTCAATCTATTTTCACCATTCAAAAAGCAATTAAAATACTCTTACAATCAATTTAAAAAAAAAAACAAATAAAATAAAATAAATCAAATTCCATACTTAAAAAATAACCATCTCTACAAAATTGTCACTCATGTAAAAGACTGAAAACTTCATCTTATGTTATATTTATTTTATCATTATTATTAATATTTCTGATAGTTATCCCTGCAAAATTATGGCCCATGTAGAAAACATCATTTTATGTTATATTTATTTTATTATTATTCTTATATCAATAGTAATAAAAATTTAGTAAATTATTTTTTTTGGTTACCAAAGAGAATTGTTTTCGTAAATTTAATATCTACATTTTCTTGGATTCTGTGACCTTCACTCTGAAAACAGAAGAACATTAAACGAACATTTATTTTTGGAGGTTGTCTAATATTTTTCACAGATAAAAATACCACGATCTGTAACACTATTCTAGTGTAATAAAGGATATGTGAATCATTTCCACATGTCTCAACTGCATTTAATCCATCGCAATGGCAATAAATGAATCTAGATCTCGGAGGACAGAGGCCACCGTCCTCAGCATGCGTGTATTGAATGCTTTAATTTGAAATTGCTTTGGCATTGTGGAAGCATAGAATTTGAATCCTTGCTAATTGATTGCATCCACCAACAAGTGCACCTAATGCGAATCCTTCAGGACCAGGGACTTGAGCGAGGGGTCAACGATCCCGTTTATAACTTGACTTTGGTGAAAAAATTAGAGAGTTGGAGAGTTCGCTGGGAAGGATGATGTTCTGGGGTCTTGCTCCTGGGCTTGGTTTATTGTTTTCCGAGTTCGCCGTATGTTAAATATAACCATTTACACTGCATTATTTGGTATCTATTGCCACTCTTTATCACCAGATGGCTACCTTTGGCATATGTTCATTGTGGCATTCTTTAGATTGAGGGCTCGGACACAGTAAACTCTATTGCCGTTTATAACAAAACAGCTATGGAGAATTGTTCTCATTGTTATAGATTCTTCATATTTAGCTTACAGTCGACCGTGGATTTACTTTTCCTTCTCTATTTTAGATGTGAATAGTTTGTTAAATTCGCTAAACAACCCTAACGAAATGACCAATGAATTCCCCAAAAAATAATTCGAATATTATCAACAGAGCTGTATTGGATATTAGAAAATCAGAGAGATGCACAGGAATGAAATCAAATCTTATCAACCAAATTTCTTAGAAAACCAATACATTATATAGGCACATATAGAGAACTTCTAGGACAATCTAAATCCAAATAATTTGGATCACCAACTCACAACACAAACTATGAAGACACAACTCATGATAGATAGACTCAAACACTAACTACGGTAATACAACTCATCAAATCTATTTGGACATATCATTTCTACATTATTCCAACATCCTCCCTTAAGGGAGAAATGGATTTTCAACAATGCCTAGTTGTTTGCCTACATATTTCAAAGTTCATCTTTCCAAGAGGTTTGGTAAATATGTCAGCTACATTCTCACTTGTATTACAATACACTAAATGAATCTCATTTGATTGTATCTTTTCTCTTACAAAATGATGTTGGACTTCAATATGTTTAGTTCTTCCATGATAAATTGGATTATTTGCCAACTTCATGGAACTCTGGTTGTCACATTTGATGTTTGTTGTTCCTCTTTTCTTTCCTCCAACATCTTCAAGAATCCCCCTTAACCAAATACCTTCACATGTTGCATTGGTCAAATATTCATATTCATCTTTTGTGGATGACAAAGAAACAGTGGGTTGTTTCTTGCTACTCCATGATACGACCCCCAATCCTAAATTGAATACATATCTAGAGGTTGATTTTCTATCATCAAGATCTCTAGCCCAATCTGAATCAGAAAAACCTACCAACTCAACATTAGATTCATTAGTATACAAAATACCAAAATAAAGTGTTCCCTTCAGATATCGAAGGACTTTCTTTGCTGCTTTCCAATGGCTTTCACAAGGCTTAGCCATAAATTGACTAAGGATGTTGATAGAATATGCTATATCTGGTCTAGTACTGGTGAGGTAGTTCAAAATTGCCACCATTTGATGATACAATGTTCCATTCATTTCTTTCTATCCATCGTCATTGTACAACTTGGCATTCTATTTCAAAGGAGTAGACATTGATTTGCATTCAAACATATGAAATCTTTCAAGGATTTTCTTTGCATATTTGCTTTGTGTGATGATTGTCTTACCAGATTCCCTCCAAATTTCAAGACCCAAACAATAATGCAATTCACCAAGATCCTTCATTTCAAATACCTGTGACAACTGAATTTTAATTTCTTTAATAAACCTGAGTGCACTTCTTGTTATGATAAGATCAAGGCAATATTCCCGTCTTCATCTCCCCTGATGTACAAGTTAAGATCACTTTTGCTTTTCACAAACCCTTTGCTATAAAAGAATGAATTAATTTTCACATACCAAGATCTTGGCGCCTCTTTCAAACCATACAAAGATTTCTTTAACCTGCAAACAGGATGCTCCTGTCCCTGCTTTACAAACCCTTCAGGATGAACCAAATAAACTTCCTCTTTTAATTCACCATTCAAGAAAGCAAATTTGACATCTAATTGATGCATTTTCCAATTTTGTTTTCTAGCTAATGCAATCATGATTCTAATTGTATTGAGTTTAGCTATAGGTGAAAAGGTATCTTCATAATCAACGCCTTCTTTTTGTGAATAACCTTTTGCAACCGATCTATATTTATACTTATCAATACTACCATCAGCATTAAACGTTGGTTTGACCAACCATTTTCATCCTATGGGAACTTTATCTTTGGACAATTATGTTAATTCCCATGTGTCATTCTTCATTATAGAGTTGTATTCCTCATTCATTTCATCTATCCATTCTTTATATTCTTTAGCTTCTTCATAACTTGAGGGTTCTACAACATTCATTACATGAGACATTAATGCATAATCTTTATACCTTATAGATGGCTAAATTTGACGTGATGACCTCCTTAGAGTTTTAATGCTTTCATCTTTCTTCCTACTTTGTGGAGTCTCTTGTTCTCTTCTTGGAGTGTCATGACTGCTAGATGCTTCCTGCTCTTGAACCTGTATATGTTCATGTACCTATTCTTGCTCCTATTCACAACATGCTCTTACTTTGACATAATCATCAATATCATACCATACACTTGTGTTATTCATTTTATCACCTTCATCTACATTTTCATGAAACGCCACATCCCTACTTGCAAGCAATCTATGTGAAGTAGGATCAAACAACTTTTATGCCTTTTGATCATCACAATAGCTAATGAATGTGCACTTAATTGATTTTGCATCAAGTTTTCTTCTTTCATCTTCTGGAATATGAGCAAATGCCTTACATCCAAAAACTCTTAAATGATTCAATTTTGGTTTATATCCATAAAATGCTTCAAAAGGTGTTTTCATATTTAAAGTTTTGGTTGGACTTCTATTTTTCAAATAAACAATAGTATTAATGACTTCAACGCAAAAATCATTAGAGATATTTTTACCTTGAACCATACTTCGTGCACATTCCACTAGTGTTCTATTTTTCCTCTTAGAAACTCCATTTTGTTGAGGTGTATGAGGCATTGTAAATTGTTGTAGAATCCCATGAATTTTGAAATATTGATTAAAAACTTTTGATTTGTATTCTCCCCCTTGATCAGATCTAAGAATTTTGATGTATGTGCCAATTTTCTTTTCCACCATGTTTTTAAATTCCTTAAAGTGTTCAAAAACATCACTTTTCTTTCTTATGAAATAGACCCAAGTGTATCTAGATCTATCATCAACAAAAATAAGAAAGTATAATGATCCTCCAAGAGATCTACTTTGCATAGGTCCACATACATCAGTATGAATTAATTCAAGTACTTCTCTTTTCCTTTTTTCTTCATGTATATGAAATTCTTCTCTATGTTGATTGCCAAGTGCACATGCCTCACATTCAACATGATTATTCTTCATAATAGGAAGACCTTCAACCATTGTTTTTCTTTGAAGTAACATTAAATCATTGTGATTTAAATACTCATACCTTTGATGCCATAACTTTTTTTTTGACATTGTTGTAGATGTTAATACTTTATACCCTATCCTAGTCACATTCAGCCTATTCAAGCCTCCGACTCTGGTACCTGTGGTGATAACCTTATAGTGATCTTAGATACTTTAACAACACACTATGATTTGACAAATTCCACCTTTAGATCTTGGTCAACAATAGTAGAAACATAAATTAAATTCTTTTTTATACCAGGAACATACATCACATCATGGATCTGTCTCTCTTTTCCATTAGGCAACACCACACCTATTATTCCATAACCTTTAACTTGAAGGGATGTGTTATCTCCTAGATAAACACATGTTCCATCAATGTTCTCATCAAACCAATCCTTATTACAAGACATATGGAGTGACACACCAAAATCGAGCCAAGAATCCACATCATCAGACTCAGTAGACAATGGAGCATCAGAAACAAACAATTTGAGATTGTTAAATCCATCATTGATTGAGGTGTCTTTGTCCCCAGAATTCCCATTATGCATTTTGTTCCTCTGTTTAGACTCATTATATTTCATTTTATAGCAATATTTAACATGATGTCTAGTCTTTCCATAATAATAGCAATCATCATTTCTTTTATCATGAACTAGAAACTTAGATTGTGCCATACCTTTCTGCTTTGCTTGAAACTTTACTCCTCTGCTTTTGTCGCATGGCTTGCCTTTGTATGACTGCTTACCCTTGGCTACCAATGCCAAATCTGAATTGTTTGAGCCCAAATTGAAGTTCTACATCCTCGCTTCCTCTTGTAGAAGAATACATGTCAGTTCAACAAAAATAGGAGGCTTCTCTCTAGCTGAAAGAATAGAAACAAAAATTTGATAATCTTGCACTAAGCCATTTAATGTGATGGTGACCAAGTCAGTATTGGACACCTTTTGACCAATGTCCCCTAACTTATCACTTAGCTCTTTGACACGAGAAATTAAATTTCTTATGTTTTCTTTGGCCTCCATTTTAATTGACAAAAGTTTGGTCTTCAAGAACAAAATTTGGTTAGTATTAGATGTTTCATACAAGATTTTGAGGACATCCCATGTTTCTTTCGATGTTTTACAATCCCTAATATGAGGAATGGTGTTGTCCTTAACAGAACTTTGTAGCAACACATTTGATTTTGTTTCCCTTTTTCCCAATCTAGAATAGTTGCAACAGTAATGGGTTTCGGCTCAACCCCACTCATTATGGGACACAAATTATTTCCCTCTAAAACTGTTAATACCTTGAATTTCCAATTTGCATAATTTCCTCCATCAAGCCTTGTGGACCCCTTCAAATAAGTTTCATCCATAAAATTTGACATAATGACAAAAAAAAATTGTCCCCAATCAACAAAATGAACCCAAATCCATCAAATATAAACCCAAATCCACCAGATCTACACCCAAATTCACCAGATATTAAACCAAATTCATAGGATCTAAAGAAACAAGAATTAATCTTGCTTCCAATAATAATAAAAAACTAAAATTACTTCTTATTTATCGTTCTTTTACCAAACCCTATTTCCAAAACTTTATTTTCCCTTTTCTAATCAAATACACATTTTCACCAACAATTTTTAACTTTCACCCAAAAAAATATATTTAACTCCTTATACCACATAAATTATTTTTCACCATGAAAAATGGAATCCCATACAACTCATTTAATCTACCGCATTATACTCTTCATAAAAAGCCAGATTCCCTTAATGGATTGGAAAATCATTTTTGAAACATAGTAATCAAACCAATGACTCACCACCATGCAGAGAATAAAAAGATCCAACTGCTTCTCACACCTTCTACTACGTACCCAAAGGTTTACAAATAACTTCACAAACTTCACGTCGCCCCTGATTCAGGGAACTGATCAAAGTTTCCACAATTTTATGCCACAAGTAATGACCTAACAATAATGGATTGCACCTGTAGGATCTATTTACGATCTCAGCGAATGAAAAAAAATGGAGAGAAAATGGATAGCAACAAGCTCGCACAGCCATGGATCTCACTACCCTCACAAATCTGAGTCTTCTTGTTGTTAGATCTGAAGCCTCACTATATCTCCCTCTCTAGCTCTGATACCATATTAGAAAATTAGAGAGAGATGCACAAGAATGAAATCAAATCTCATCAATCAAACTACTTGGACAATGAGTAAGTTATATAGGAAAACATAGACAACTTCTAGGACAACCTAGATCCAAATAATTTGGATCACCAACTCACAACACAAACAACTAAGACAAAACTCATGACAAATAGACTCAAACACTAACTACGAGAATACAACTCATCAACTCTATCTCGACATATCATTTGCACACTATTCCAACATTGGACTTGCTATTCCCACTTGAATGCTTATATTTTATTGTTAGATTCCAAATGTTATTCAAATTGATGGTGATTACGGCTAGGGTGAAGAAAGGAAAAACATCAGTTCTGATAAACACTTACTGGTTTTTGACCCTGGTTATGTTGTGGAACCCGTGGTCTAGAAAAACTATCTCCTTTATCTTCCTTCCTTCTGAACTATCGATATAGTAGGTAACTGAATTGATAGTTGTTGTATTGGGTTTTCATTTTGGAGTGGGTCTTGATTCTTTCTTTTTAGTAACATGTAATTTAGTTAGAGTAGTGATTACATTCATGCATGATAACTTTCTTACTATTACCGAGAGAGAACTAAACAAGTGCATTCATGAATTTTACTAATCTCTATCTGTAATAGAGTGATTTCATGACCACTTAACTAGGATTAGGTGTCAATTTTATTTAATGCACACTCACATCTCTCTAATTTCACAAGAAGACTAGTTTTTATATTAGTTCAACTATGTAGAATATATATTGCATTGAATTGTATTCTCTCATAATGGTTTTTTTGTGCATGAATAGAATTCATTGATTCTTTTCTCTATCAATTTTCTTTCTTCTTTCCAAGCAAGTTTTCTTCTTTTCTTTCTAGCTACATATAACTTATGCAAGTTCAACTACAATTTCACATGGTATCAAAACCCAAGAGCTAGGAAGGAGCATACAGAATATATTTGTAGGCACTAAAGATTGGAGCTATTGTGAAAAATGAAGTTTTCACCTTCCACATGCCATATAAATCTTTCATATAGAATCCAAGGATTCTACTTCAACTTAGAAGTAGAGGCTTATTTTGGATAGTCATGGAAACAGACATTGAACAAGAAGTAGAGGCTTATATTAGATAGCCATGACAAGCAATATTTTTCTACTCATAAATCTAAGTATTTCAATTGCATAGATGAGGCTTCTCATCTCCTATGCTTATCAATTTATCTAGAATCATTGTTTCATGATGAAGCATGCACCGCTACCAATCATGTTTGGGCCAGTTTAGATATACTCTTTCAGAAGTAAGATGATATGCAGGGTCACATTCTTGAAAATGAGCTCAACTTGTTAGATTCAAGAAGTTTAAAAAACATTCAAGATTTCTTCACAAAGTTCAAAGCCTTGTTAAACTAATTGAAAGAATGTATAATTAACAAATCCAAGAAAGAAATTCAATTAATTCTTTCCATATTGTCCAAATTGGGTCTAACGTATGCTATATGTTTCTCCAATTTTTTCACAATTAGGCTTGCAACAAGCAACCTAGAGGATTCCCACACTCGATGCTTTTATTGATTCCCTGATACGTCAACAAGATAAGATCATAAATATGAGCACATTGAAGTCCATGCACTTGTTCTGCATGAAAGGTACAAGACCAAATTTATATCCAATCAACAATCCAAAGGTAAAGAAAAGGAAAAAAAAGATTCAATAAAGGGAGCAATCCCCAATGTCCATATTAATCTACTAGCTTGAAGGAAAAGAAGAGAAAGAAGGGGAAATCAAAATGTAGCTATTGCAATCATGGTTACCATCCTAAGTTATCATGCATTAAGACAAAAATTGATCTCATGGCACATAGTCTTCAACAGAATAGTCTTGGTCACTGTATTCTATAAAGTGCAAAGAGGAAGCAAGGAAGAAGAACACATGAAACAAGAGGGAATACACATGAATTATATATATATTTACTCTTATTCTAATGCATGGATCATAGATTCTAGAGTTTCACATCACATGGAAGCTACAAAAAGATGCTCTCTCATATTTACAACCATATGACAATCCTCCTATTCCCATGGTAGATGATTATCTAGTAGAGGTAACTAAACAAGGGAGGGTAGATCTTAGAGATATAAGTTTACAGAATGTACTGCATATTAGAAAATATTTAGTAAATATTCTCTCTGTGTATCCAAAATGACACATATGGCCACTTGAATGAATGTTGAATTCACTCTAGATTCTGTAAGCATATACGACATGCAACATAAATCCAAAATTAAAATTAGTAAGTTAAATCACTAGTCATCTGTACATTTCTTTTAAATTGGTTCCTCAATAAAATTCCACTTCACTACTGGCACATGCAAATAATGAAAGTAGAATTTAGCATGAAAGGTATAGAAACTTAAATTTCATATACATGGAACAACTTAACAAATAAGAGATGGTGAACGATTTACATGTCATAGAATTTTTTTATGGAGTTTGTGAATGATGTGCTCTTGGAAATCATCCAAAAGAAAATTCTGGGAAGTGACATGCATGGAGGTATTCCTCTCCCTTGAAACTTGTTCACAATGATATTATGATTTCATTTCCAAATCCTTTTATATGCAAATCTAGATATGTACTCACAATCACAAATGGTTGCACCAGATATACAAAGATGTACATTCTCAAACACATGCCTGAAGTGTTTAAGCATAATCACATGAAAAAATTTTCTATGGAAAGATGATCAAGATACTTTATATAGATAATCAGGGAGAGTCTGTCAACAAAGATTTCCAACATTTTTGTGATGAAGCAAGAATATAGTTGCACACAAATTTCCTTACACTCTACAATAGAACAAGGTAGCTAAGAGAATTAACAAGTCCTTCAAATAGATGGCTAATTACATGTTTCATGCAACATAAATTCCTTTAAAATTATGGGTTGAAACAATCAACTATGCTTCATACATAAAAAATATATGTCCTTATAAATTTGTTATAGGAGAAACATCCTTCGTAGCATGGAGTGGAATGCAATAAAAAATTACACATTTATACATTTTCAGACCTTGTGCATGGGGCCACATTACCTTAGAAAAGAGAAAGGATTTAGATCCTCAAAGAAAATAGTGTATCTTTGTTGGATATCCAAATGGTTTAAAGGGATATAGACTGGTAGATCTTTCAATAGAAAAAAATTTGATTGAGAGGAGTGTCTACTTGGAAAAAGGTCCCCTACACGCATATAAGGAGAAACATGCATAAACTTATGTGCTTCCTCCTACAACAAATGTGAGAGATGATGCAACTTGTCATTAAGATTCGATTTTAGATGAGTTTTTAAATCGATTCAAAATATCATGAGCATGTATGTTAAGGTTCAAATTCCCAACCACTTTCAACTCAAGTGGCGCCTTGTGAGTGATCTCTTGGATGATCTTGCGATAAAAATATCAGTTTGAGGAAGCACCCCATGCACTTACAACTACAAAACTACTGATACCCATGCATTGCTACATGGTTATAGCATCTGATCCTCAAACTTATGAATAAACTACAAGACATATTTTATAGGAAGTAGTTATTGTTGAGGAGTACAACTCCATCATTAAGAACCAAACTTGGGAGTTGGCTCGAGTTCCCTAAGATTATAAGCTTCTCAAATGAAAGTGGGTCTACAAGAGAAAGAAAGGATTCAATGGACGTGTGAGTAGATATAAAACATAGTTGGTACACAAATGCTTTTAGTAGGTTCATGGCATTGATTAGGATGAAACCTTTAATTGAGAGTCAAAAATGGAATATATTTAGTTTACTCTTGACATTGCAAGAATAAGAGCATGGGAAGTTCACCACATGGATGTGAAGAATGTAGTTATTCACAATGATCTCAAAGAAAATATTTACATAGAGAAACCACAACGGTATGTAAAGAATTCATCTTTAGCTTTGTGACTCAAGAACTCTCTTCATGGACTTAAGTAGGAACCTAGAAAATGGTATACTAAAATGGAATCATGTTTACTCTTTCAACATTTCCTTCAATGTAAATATGATCCAAATGTTTATATGCTAAGAACATATGACACTCTATCGCTCATAGTGGTCTATGTAGATGATCTACTAATCACTCTTAGTTCAAATTCAATCTTTGCTACAATTAAAATCTCCTTGCATGATGGTTTGCCATGATAGATATGGGTTATTACATGTACTTGTCATACTATAGATCAACCAGAATAAGTCAGGAATCAAAATTTCTCAGTCTAAGTATGTGATAGATTTATTATTTCATTTTCACATGATCAACTACAAGCTATCAACTACACCTTTCTTATTGAGGGTACACCTTGAGGATGGAAAGGATACATCACTCATTGATTGAGCTATATATAGAAATCTTGTGGGGATTCTCCTTTATCTCACTCACTCTCGTCGATGTATCTCATATACAGTAGGCACAATTTCCAGATAAATGTAGGATCCACATGAACTACATTGGAATGCTTCCAAGTGCATACATATATTTTTAGGGAACCATCAACTATAGGATTCATGATGCAACATGATGTAATTTGGATATCATTGGTCACAATTATTCAGATTAGGTTACAGATAATATTATTTGTAAGTCCACTTTAGGATATGTTCTCAATTTTTCTTTTAACCCCATTTTTTGGTATAAGAAAAAACAATCCATGATTGTTTTATCATCGTTAGGGGTCGAATATAGAGGTGCAGTCAAAATTTCCATTTACGTTATTTGGTAGAAAAGTTTCCTTAATAAATTTTTATGATATTTCATACTATCATTTGGTATGACAATCAAAGCAGAATCAAGTTTTTCCAAAATCCATTGCAATGATAGTGCACGAAACACATAAAACACATCAATATTTGTTCTTGATGCACTACAACTGATAATGATAGTAAGCCCCTTTAATGACCTACTTCTATTTACCCAAGATCGAATTTGATTCTAGTGAACTACTTTTGCACCATCCCCTCTATATTCATGCATTTACACTTAACTCTCCAAGATCAAATTTGATTCTAGTGAACTACTTCGGCACCAAACCCCTCTATATTCATGAACTTATGCTTAATTCTCCCATCTCCTGATGATGAGATACCTATGCTTTATAGCATCAAAACACCCTATATAATTGGTTTGATTCCAACTATGGTTTCTTGTCTCCTTTTTTATTCCTTGAAAATAAAATAACGTGTTCATAAAAACCAACTGGAGTTTTATAAATACAAATCCTTGTGAACTCTTTGTAAACCCCAATGATGTGAGTCTTTCCAATTAGGTTGGGGTCGGGCCCCAACTCATTACCCACTCCCTTATCACATCACTTGCCCTGACTGATCTATGGTTGACTAGGTCCTGTTGATGGTCAGGATTCCAATGTGGCTGGGGGTAGCGGTTGGGTCCCCTTTACAACTTCAATGCTCTCTGACCACCCTATCCTGAATTGAACTTTTCTTACACACTTCCAGTAATTTAACAGGATTCTACTCTCTTAAGGATTTCCTTTAAATCATTTTAGTATTGTGTGCAAATGTCGATGCACCAAGGTTGGAATTCATGGTCCCTGCAACTTCCAAAATCCTTCTATCCTTTCATTCTCTCATCAGATCTTCTTCTACCGCTTATGAAAGAAATTTAATTCCCTTCACATTTCGCTTTGAACTCTCAAGTCCTTTGTATTCATTTGATCCCACATGCCCATTGTTTTACATAGAGAATTAGGCTAGAAATTTGCACACATCCTAGTAACTCACTCCTCTTGTACAAACATACATAGACTCACACAAAGTACCACAATTGTTAGAGATGCAAACAATATTTCTAATTCAAATAATATGTCATTCTCAAGAAGTATGTTGGAGACACAAAGAACACAAAAAAAAATTACATCGGAACACAAATTAAGTTTAGTTTCCTTTTCAAACAATAACTATACAGAGAGGAATTAACAATGGGTTCACTACACAACTCCACTTCTTGGAATCTGAATCTGAGACTCCTTTTCGATTTTAGTGCTACCATTTTGCCATATGCACCTTTCATATATAACATCATTTCCCAAAAATATCTTAACAAAAGTGGCTGAAAGGAATATATCAACGGAACAAAAGATACAAAGAAGGGAATCTGATCTTTCCTTCCTAAAACATTGTCGCGACCCCAATTTCTAGATCATATTTATAAGCTCTTGTCTCTCTTATTTATAACCAGCCTTGAGGATGGTTCTTGGTCTAAACTCGAAACATAGATAACATAAATATAAAGGTTATGGAATATCTGAATCCAGACTTACAAAAACCACACCACAGAAATCTACAAACTATTATTGTTGCCCTGTATGGAGGGGAAACCTAGAAGGAGGTCTGTGATCTCGAAAAAATGAGGATTAAGATACAGAGAAGGGAATTCGATCTTTCCTTCCTAAAACATTTTTGCGACTCTAATTTCCATATCATATTTATACGCTCATGTCTCTCTTCTTTGTAAACCAATCCTGAGGAGAGTCTTGATCTAGACTCGAAACATAGACAACATAAAAATGAATATCGTGGAATATCTGAATCCAGACTTACAAAAACCACACCATAGAAATCTACAAACCATTATTGTTATCTTGTACAAAGGGGAAACTTGGAAGGAGGCCTGTGATCTCGAAAAAATGAGGATTAAGATGCGAAGAAGGGAATCCGATCTTTCCTTCCTCAAACATTCTCGTGACTCCAATTTCCAGATCATATTGATAAGCTCTCATATCTCTTCTTTGTAAACCAGTCCCGAGGATGAGTCTTGGTCTAAACTCAAAACGTAAACAACATAAAAATGAAGACTGTCAAATATCCAAATCTAGAATTACAAAAACCACAACACATAAATCTACAAACCATTATTGTTACCCTATAGAGAGGGGAAACCTAGAAGGAGGTTCATGATCTCGAAAAAATGAGGACTAAGATACAAAGAAGGAAATCCGATCTTTCCTTCCTCAAACAATGTCATGACTCTACCAGATCATATTTATAAGCTCTCGTCTCTCTTCTTTGTAAACCAGTCTCGATGATGAGTCTTGGTCAAGACTCGAAACATAGACAACATAAAAATGAAGACTGTGGAATATCTGAATCCAGACTTACAAAAATCACACCATATAAATCTACAAAGCATTATTGTTAACCTATATGGAGGGGAAACCTAGAAGGAGGTCCGTGATATCAAAAAAATGAAGATTAAGATACAAAGAAGGGAATCCGATCTTTCCTTCCTCAAACATTTCCATGACTCCAATTGCCAAATCATATTTCTAAGCTCCCGTCTCTCTTCTTTGTAAATCGGTCCTGAGAATGAGTCTTGGTTTAGACGCGAAATGCAGAAAACATAAAAATGAAGACTGCGTAATATCTGAATCCAAACTTACAAAATCCACACCATAAAAATATACAAGCCCTTAATGTTACCTTGTACGGAGGGGAAACCTGGAAGGAAGTCCGTGATCTTGAAAGAATGAGGATTAAGATACAAAGAAGGGAATTTGATCTTTCCTTCCTCAAACATTGTCGTGACTCCAATTTCTAGATCATATTTATAAGCTCTCGTCTCTCTTCCTTGTAAACTAGTCCTTAGGACGAGTCTTGGTCTAGACTCGAAACGTAGACAACATAAAAATGAAGACTGTGGAATATTCGAATCCAGACATAGAAAAACCACACCACATAGATCTACAAACCATTGTTGTGACCATGTACCGAGGGGAAACCTGGAAGGAGGTCTGTGATCTCGAAAAAATGAGGATTAAGATACAAAGAAGGGAATCTGATCTTTCCTTCCTCAAACATTGTCGCGACTCCAATTTCCAAATCATATTTATAAGCTCCCGTCTCTCTTCTTTGTAAACCAATCCTGAGGATGAGTCTTGATCTAGACTCGAAACATAGACAACATAAATTGAAAACTATGGAATATCTGAATCCAAACTTACAACAACAAAAGAGGTTTGCACATATGTCCAAAACTAACTACCTCCTAAGCTGGACATTTGACAAGGCTTACAAAGGCCTACCTAAAATATCATAATAGATAGATAGTCCAAATTCCTTCAAAACTATAACACTTGGTTGTACAATAAAATTTTGCTAATTCTAGTTTATAAGAAGAAATTGTGGAAAATAAGGCCTAAACCTAGAATTTAGAGCATGCCTTTGGGATCTTATACAAAAAAAATAAAAATTCCTAGGGTGATGCTCCTATATAAGATAATTGGTACATGATGGGTTCATAAACTTGTCGTACTATTCCATTTCTCCACAAACAACCATCTCCACAAATATTTTCACTGAGTAAAATATTCTCTTTCTATGAAACCACTTTTGGGTGAAGGATATAAGTGCCTAGCCATAATATTCTTTTTTTCTTTTCAGTACGTTATTTTGAGGGGGATTTGTTCTCATGTGTTTTTCCTTCTTTCATCTTCTTGCAACTATTCTATGTTATTTAGATGCATTGTAAAATGAGTATTTTACATAGATTCTTGCAAGGGCTCATTCATTATGTTCTCTCTAGTAGTGTTCCACATGAGGTATTGGAGATAAGATCTGTTACACGGGAACCACTCTTGAGATGTGGGAAACCCATTCCAATGGTTCCCATGCTTCCGAGAGATTTGGAATTGTATGGGAACATTCCCTTTTCAATGGGAGCTACAATGGGAGATCGTGAAAGTTTCGGGAGCTTTGAAGACTGTTTTTTTTTAGTTGTGACGTTCTTGGGGTTGGGGAGTACAAGGCTTGTAGAGAAATATGTTGAACTACCCACAAAACATGAGCCTATGTTGAAACCATTGCAGGAAGAATGGCCAAAGACATCCTTAACACCGATATCATTAATTGAGAAACTAGAGCAATATCTTGATGGGTTAAAGAAGCATGTGACACCTCGATTTAAGGGCAATATGTGGGATGTCATGCTGATGAGTATCTCTTTCATTGTTTATGTATATATATCACAGAAGATTGTGTGTGCATATTTTAGGTGGCAATCAATGCTTAAACATTAGAGTTGTTTTACTTTTTCTCTTAAAAATAATTAGAGAAACATATTTAAAATTGTTCCTTTGTATTTTAAATCCAGATTGTTTCAAACACTGGTCATATGTTAGAAAATTGATAATGAACTTGACATTTTAATATTTTATATATAAAAAACGAAGAGACTTAGGGAGAGAGAGACCCAAAGAATATATTTATATATAAGAGAAATTTTGTATTTTATATTTATATATTTACATTGATTTTAATAATTAAATTTTTTAATTCAATATTAATATTAATTATAATATAAATTATATAATTAATTTTCTTTTTTATCTTTTTATTATATAATATTATTGTTTGGGGAAACCATTTTGAGGAAACTTCTTGCCATTCGAGACCGCTGCCCAAGTTCCCACATTCCAAAAATTCATACCAGATAGGACATAACATACACTTAATTAGACTAGTGAATGAAGTCATGCATGCCAACCTGGTTACTATCACCAAGAAGGAAATCCACAAGTGCATGCTTGAATTCTACTAATCTCCATTTACATGAAATCAATCGTTAACTTATATGTCTAGTTAACTGAGATTAGATGTTAGTTTGTTTTAGCTCATATCCCCACGTCTACATATTCACTACTAAACTCATTAGTATATTAATTCAACCATATATAATATATTGCATTAAATTATATTCTCTTCTGATTTTTTTATAATTATTTTTTTCTTAATGAATAGAATTCATTATTTCTTTTCCCTGCAAGTTTTCTTCATCCAATATGTTAAAGTTCAACTATCATTCACAAGTAATCGATATTCTTTCTGCCCAATAACCCACAGTAATGCAGGCAAAATTCTGCATTCATTCTATGGAAGTCGTCGACGCTACCCATTAACACATCAATACCCACTGCGGCACGTCATCATCGTCAACATATTCGATACCCACTACAAACTCCGTTATTTTTGTGTCTGTAGGTGCGAAAAAGTTTCTCCGGAAGCGGTCTTCATTTCGCATCGTCTCCCAAGAAACGATTTGGGGCGCCTGGAAACGGAAACAGCCATAGAAAACACAGTATTTTGCATCACTTTCCCATGCTTTTCCGTCTTCTACGCAGAACAAAATCCCCATCGTGTTTCTGGCAACATTGGAGTGACAATTACGTTAATGATGTTAACCCTCGATGAAACCCTTCCTTTCTTCTTATATTTGCAGAGTGATCATTACAACTATCATATAATTCTCATGTAAATTTCTGGATTAGTGTAACCCCAAAATATGTTTAAATTGGTGAAGAAAAAATAGGAATTGCAAATGTAAGGGTTTAACCACCTTTGTCCTTGGAGCTGCCCTGATAGTAAGATTTGAGGGCACAGCTAAAAGCTTTTAGTAAAAAACCCATAGAGTAGCAAGAAGGTGCAGTAATGTGCACAAACTCGAGTCCAGGAATTCGAAATAGTTTTATTTTCATTAAAAAAAAAGTTGGAAAGTGAAGTTATTTTCTACGTCATCGAGCTAAATGGTGGCACCAATTTCCGAAACAAGAAAATATAGTGTCCACATTTCTTTTCAAAACACCTGATATCATTGTTTCACAATTCATTACACATGGATTTCACATGTGCAATCACATAAAAGTCATTGTCCATCACATTTGATCATACAAGGATTTAACATTGTTTCAGAGTTGATTACACATGAATTTCACATGTGCAATCCCAAAAAAGTCATTGTCCATAGCATTTGATCATACAAGGATTTCACATGTGTAATCGCATAAAAGTCATTGTCCATCACATTTGATCATACAAAGGATTTAATAGTTGAAAATGCATAAAATTCATTGTATTACGAATGTCGCTTTATCAAGTTTAGTAGAGGAGATTTGCCAACAATCGCCTCAAGGAATAGTGGCGTATTACGAATGTCACTCTATCAAGCTTAATAGAGGAGATTTGCCAATAGTCGCCTCAACGAATAGTGACACCTAGTGCTTCTGTTTCATCAAGTTAATGGAGGAGATTTGCCAACAGTCGCCTCAACGAATAGTGGTGTATTACGAATGTCGCTCTATCAATTTTAATAGAGGAGATTTGCCAAAAGTCACCCCAATGTATAGTGGCACCTGGTGCTTCCTGTTGGAAGTACTACACACCTACATGCAGACTCTTAGTTAGAGCATGAGACTACATGAAAGATTCCTTTTGCATGATTTGCTTTTTGATTTGCTCCTTCTTTAACTCTGCAATTGGTTAGTTCTTCTGCATGATTTACTCCCTGATTTGCTCCTTCTTTAACTCCGCAAATGGTTAGTTCTTCTGCATGATTTACTCCCTGATTTGCTCCTTCTTTCACTTCGCAACTGGCTAGTTCTCTCCGGAACTTGTTATAAGTGTTGAGTCTTCTCATTGATCACCACTATGGTGCATTACCTTGGGATCTTCACCCACTAATGCTATATCATGAGCATTGTAACCTATTTTCTAATGAATCATTCTTTTGTTCTTTCAATTTTCTTTTAGTGTTTTTGCTCTGCAAAGCTGTGTTTCCAACCTTTAGTAGCTAGATTCATCTGTGCAAGTTTTCTAGTACATTTACATGGTATCAGAGCCCACAGGTTGCTAAATAAAAGGCGCACCAATACTTTATTTTGCAGGTATTACATCTTGGAGATCGAAGATCGATAGAAAAATGGAGTTTCCCAAAGCATCGATCCTAACACCGTACAACTATCACGAATGGAAGGACCAAATGGCTCGATACCTTCGTCAAAAAGGGTTGTACAGGATTACCATGGCTGCAGAAGTAGAACCCACTTCAGCCATAGAGAATCCAAGTACCTCAACTTCATGGATGAGGCCCACAGATCCATATGCATGTGCATCTCCCCAGAGTTGCAGTTTCATCTATCTGACTGGAATACTCCCAATGAGATTTGGAAAAAAATTGAAGAACTCTATAGGAAACAGGATGAGATGAAAGGACATCTGCTCGAAGTGGAGCTGCTGTCATTGGATCCACGAAACTATGAAAGAATTCAAGACTTCTTCCCCAAATATAATGATCTATTGCTGCAACTCAAGGGTTGTGGAATTGACAAATCCAAGGAGGAGAGTCACCAAGTTCTCTCTATTATGTCAAAGCTCAGACCGAAATACTCCATCTTTGTGTCTACATTTTATTCAGTAAGGCTCGCAATAGGTAAATCCTACACTATGCCTTCTCTCAAAGAGTCCATGGAGTCCATTACTTTTGAGCAAGATAAACACATTGGCATGGGGAAAATCAAACCTCTAAAAGTGCATGCACTTGTTGTGCATGATGGTAGCCATAATAAAAATCACAAATCTGATTCAAGTCAAAAAAATCAGCAGCAAAAAGACAAGGGAAAAGCGCATTCCCATCCAAAGAAGGAAGGGTACACCAAGCCCTTCAATGACTCCTCCGGCTTGAGAAATGAGAAAGGGAAGAAAGGAAACAAATGCACCTACTGTCAAAGAGGATTTCATCTAGAATCCTCTTGCATAAAGAAACAAATTGACCAAATGGTAGAAATCCTTCAGAAGCACAACCTTTGGGACCACATCCCTCAAGGCGCCAAGAAAAAAACTGAAGATCCGCCACACGAGAAGGAAAACAATTTTCATGCTTTAGTTGCAATTAATTCTTCCCCTCATGCATGGATTATAGATTTTGGTGCATCACATCATATGGCTATTGCAAAGGAAGTCTATTCCTCTTTGGATGCATGCAAAGTACCTCCCATCTTCATGGGAGATGACTCACCTATTGAGCTCACCAGAAAAGCTAGAGTGGAACTTTTACACGGAAGCTTTGAAGATGTGTTTCATGTTCCAAAACTTTCGGTAAACTTGCTTTCAATTTATTGGATCACTCATTTCGGAACAGAAAAGAGAGTGGAATTCACTCCAAATGTAGTGAACATATATGACCTACATGGCAGCTCCAAAATTGCAACCGATGAGGTAAGCAATGGAGCCAGACTGTATACATTTTCTGAAATTATTGAATTTGAATCCTCCTTATTGCTTACACAAGCTGATGATAGTAGTAGGCTTTGGCACGAAAGGTTTGGTCACTTAAATTACAGGTATATGAAGCAGCTAAGCAAGCATGAGATGGTGGAAGGCTTGCCAAATATCAGTTTCTCCAATGGAGTTTGTGAAGGGTGTGTCCTTTACAAACATCCTAGAGAAAAGTTTGACACTGGAAAGACTCACAGAGCATCCTCTCCTCTAGATATGATCCATAGTGATCTCATGGGGCCTTTTCCTCATCCTTCCATCAACAAAGCAAGGTATGTGCTTACATTCAATGATGATTTCTCACAGTATACTTGAGTGTATCTTCTCAGGAACAAATCTGAAGTTTTTGCGCACTTTGAAGATTTCAAAGCACTAGTTGAGACACAGTCAGAGAGAAAGATCAAAGCCGTCTGTAGAGACAATGGGGGGGAATATGTTAACATAACACTTCAGAACCTTTTCCTTAAGGCCTAAATATAGTTGCAGTACACAGTTCCATACACTTCGCAGCAGAATGGAGTTGCTGAGAGAAAGAATCGATCTCTCAAAGAGATGGCTTCCTACATGTTGCATGCTAAGTCACTACCTCATAAGCTATGGGCTGAAGCACTTAATTATGCTAACTACATCTAGAACAGATCTCCTCATAGGTCTGTCAAGGATTAGACCCCCTTTGAGGCTTGGAGTGGCACTAAACCAGAGGTCACCCACTTCCATGTTTTCTGCTTCCGAGCATGGGTTAGGATACCCTCTGAAAAGAGGAAAGCTCTTGATCCACAGGGCATTGAGTGCATCTTTGTTGGATACCCTGATGGTGTGAAGGGATACTGACTCCTAATTTCCTCTACCGACAAGCTCATCATTGAGTGAAGTGTCAAATTTGAGGAAAGTCTCTCGAATGCACCTCAATTTCCGCATGCAGACAACTTTTATCTACCTCATGTCTGAGATGATGACTCAGTACACTCAGATGCAGATGCAGAGCATGCAGATGCCGCGATAGAGCATGCAAATGCAGAGACAAAGTCTTTAGATACAAATCCAATGCATGTATATGATGATCCACATCGAAGCCCAGATCGGGTTTCCAACAGTGAATCAAATTCCCCTATCATAAATCAAAGAACAAGGAGCTTATGTGAGATATATGGACAAGATCACCCAGCTGCTAGAAATGGTCTTGTGGGGGATAATTCTAATATGCATAGGACTAGCTCGGAGTTTATTGAGCCTCCTCTTGTCCTCACTGCCACTGAACCATCGCCATCCTGTCATTGTCATTTGGTTTAGTCTTCTGATCCATAGTCTTATGTTGAGGCTCCTGGGCATCCATCCTGGGAGTCCGCCATGAAGGAGGAGTATAACTCCCTCCTCGAGAACCAGACCTGGGATCTGGTCCCTCTTCCTTTAGGAAGGAAACTTGTCCGATGCAAATGGGTCTACAGGACCAAGAGTGCTGCAGATGGGCAAATCACTAGATGGAAAGCAAGGCTAGTAGCTAAAGGCTTCCAACAAGTGCATGTCATTCATTATGACAAGACCTTTTCTCTAGTAGCAAAGATGGATTCCATATGGCTTACATTTGCCATTGCGGCTGCCCAGGGATGGGAAGTACATCAGATGGATGTGAAGAATGCCTTTCTTCACGGAGACCTATCAGAGCATATTTACATGGAGTAGCCAGATGGTTTCATTCAGAATTCATCTTTGGTATGCAGACTGAAGAAATCTCTCTATGGCCTTAAGCAGGCTACGAGAGCTTGGTATGCGACGATGGATTCTTTTCTCTTTTCACAAAACTTGGAAAGATGTAAGTCTGATCCGAATGTTTACATGCTCAGGACACACGATTCCCTTCTTATCTTAGTTTTGTATGTGGATGATTTCCTGATCACTAGCAGCTCGGTTTCAGCCATTGCTGCAGTCAAGAGGGCCTTACATGATAGGTTCTTGATGACAGACATGGGTTTATTACACTTCTTTCTTAGTCTTGAGATCATACAGGATGCCACAGGCATCAAACTCTCTCAGGCTAAGTATGCATGGGATCTCCTCGAGAGATTTCACATGACTGACTGCAAGCTAGCACCAACTCATTTTCTGTCTGGGGTCCGCCTTGACGATGAAGGTGACACTCCATTAGTTTTCAACACTCTTTATCGATAGCTAGTGGGGAGCTTATTGTACCTCACCCACTCCGGAACAAATCTCTCATATGTAGTAGGGGTAGTTTCCAGATACATGCAGGAGCCGCATGAGCTACACTGGACTGCTGCCAAGCATATCCTCCGATATGTGCAGGGCACCATCACTTTCAGGATTCACTGTGCAGTAAGCATTGCATTGAATATCCTTAGTTTCACTTATTCTGATTGGGTGTGCGACAGTATTGATCACAAGTCTACCTCTGGATATTCACTCAGTCTAGGGTCTAGCCCTATCTGTTGGTCAAGTAAGAACTAGGCTTCTATTGCTCTCTCTTCAGCCAAGGTCGAGTACAGAGGAGTAGTCAACATCACCATTTAGGCTTTGTGGCTACAACACTTCCTCACTGAGTTGGCCGTCCAGTTCCACCAGCCCACTGTCATATGGTGTGACAAGCAGAGCACTCTCAAATTTTGCAGGGATCCAGTACAGTGGCAGCGGACAAAGCACATAGAGATCCATATGCACTACATGAGAGACTTAGTACATGATTGCGTCATTGATTTGCAGTTTTTTCCTTCAACAGAAAAACTGCAGACATCTTCACCAAGACATTCACTAAGTAGAAGTTTCGCTCTCTGCATGATTGTCTTAGGGTGAAGGACACAGTTGCTTAGCAACTGTCCTTTCTTCCTCTTTTCTTTTGATTACAATGTATTTTGAGGGGGGGTTTTCCCACGAGGTTTTCCCTCTTTCCTCAATTTTAGTACAAGTTGCATTGTATTTTGGGTGACCTTTGGCCTTTGTTGCTAGGGTCCATTTTCTATTTTTTCCCATAGTGGTGTTCGGGGGGGTGTTGGAAGTACTACAAACCTACATGCAGACTCTTAGTTAGAGCATGGGACTACATGCAAGATTCCTTCTGTAAGATTTACTCCTTGATTTGATCCTTTCTTAACTCTGCAGCTGGTTAGTTCTTCTACATGATTTACTCCCTAATTTGCTCCTTCTTTAACTCCGCAACTGGTTAGTTCTTCTGCATGATTTACTCCCTGATTTGCTCTTTCTTTCACTCCGCAACTGGCTAGTTCTCTCTGGAACTTGTTGTAGGTGTTGAGTCTTCTCATTGATCACCACTATGGTGCATTACCTTGGGATCTTCACCCAGTAATGGTATATCATGAGCATTGTAACCTATTTTCTAATGAATCATTCTTTTGTTCTTTCGATTTTCTTTTAATGTTTTTGCTCTGCAAAGTTGTGTGTTCAACCTTTACTTGCTAGATTCATCAGTGCAGGTTTTCTAATACATTTACACTTCCCGTAAGGGAATTTTTCTACTATACTTGTGAAGTGTGGTACAGGCTAAAAATTTCATTTTGCTTAATTCATTATGGATCACAGAAGTTTGAATATAGAAAAAAAACATATGTTCTTGATTGATTGTTGACATAGGCAACCCATATTATTTTTATATAAATTATAAAGCATATTAAATATTATAATAATATTAAATTATATTAATTATAAATATAATTATTAATTTCTGTAAGAGAGTATAATTTTAAGAGATTTTACTTATTTTCAAAAAAAATTTGAATGATCAAAAGTGGTTGGAATTCGGTCATCTTTTTAAATCTTATTTAGCAATGTTTGAATCATGTTTTTGAAGGTGGAAATGGATTCACCACTATCAAAAACCACTCACGGACCCAAAATCTTGAAACAAAAATCTTTGGGATTTTTCCATAATTTTTAGGGAAAATTTGTAGACTAATTAGACAATGGCCTTTTCAAATGTCATTGTTTTATGATGGCCAAAAATCGTAATCTCATTGTTTTTTCAAAATATTTATTTGATATTTTAATTTTTTTTTATCATTATCAAATATTAATATTTTGTTAAGATAATTTTTAGGTATGAAGAAATGAAATGGAATGAAATGAAATTATTTTAACCTTCATGAGGCTAAAAATAACCTATGAGTCAAATTGCTTCTCCATCGACCCTTTTCTAATATTTTTTTTAAAGAAATTATGAAGTGTTATATTTATGTTTTTTTAATAATTTTAGACTCATTTGCATATGAGGTATTTTTTATAATGATGAAGTATTATTATTTTGTTAAAATATTTTTTCCAATTTTTATGGGAGTTGTCTTTAGTGCAACCTTTTGGAGATTCCGGTGACGGAATTCCGTGGAAAAAAATTGAAGTTAAATCTTGATTTGTATTATTCAAAATGGTTTTTTAACTGCATATTTGGATTCAGCACCCTGAAAAACCCCTAGGACACTTTGATTGTGCAGAAACTACCTATCAAACTTGCAATTTCAATCCATTGCTATCGGATTTTAGAGAAATTTGACCGGAAAACTCTTCGGAAAAGCTTCCAAAAAGTCTCACTAAAGACAACTCCATTTTTATGTATTTATTTATTTTAATAATAATTTTCTAAATTATTTTTAAATTTTAAATTTTGAAATCTATTTAAAAATAATATAATTAATAATAAAATTGTCTTTCAGATTAATCACATTCTTGAAATTTAATCGTTTCGAACTAGCGAATGTGGTTCATCCTCACTACAAAGGTTCAAAACATCAACCAAATCTCAAGAATACGAATAAGACAATCTTATTATCAATATAAATCATAAAAGTCTAAGATCTAACAATAATATAATTTATTAATTATATAACTTAATTAATTTAAATATGATATATTTTAAATACAAATTAAAATATATTATTAATGTAAAATCTTAAATTTATTATTGTTAGGAATATAATTCATTTATATTTTTTTTGGTAGTTTAATGGGCAAGTCATAAAAATGAAGTGTTATATATACAAAAAATTGAGATTCAAATCACTCCATCTTACTCATACCTCCTAATAAAACATACTCTTACTCATACCTCCTAATGAAGCATACCCTTAACTACTAAGAGTTATAATAATAATAATCAGAATCAACCTATTTACCCATTATGAGTTTATCTTATCACAGGAAAAATTTAATAACATTTATTATAATCTATACCTATATTTTAAAACTATGACATATATTATACTTTTACCATATAATTTTTAAATAACCCTGTCGAAATGAATTTCACTTTTTCAACATACCAATTAGTTTTTTTACACCTCATGCATTAAAATTATATTTATTCGAATTATTTTTTTATTTGAAATAAATCACATATTATACTAAATAAAAATGTATCACGATTTATTATTTTTAATAAGTATATCATTTTTCCAAAAAAAAATTATTAATATTTAAATTAATTACTAAATAAAGAAAATAATCACCTTAATAAAGTAATATAGATTAGCAACAATAAACATTAAATTATGCTCTCATATATATCATATTATAAGGATTTTTCTTAAAATTAAAGAGGAGAATCTTTGACCTCATTAGACACATAATACACATACATGTCTCTTCGATTAGGAAAGGTGAGTGAAGCTATTAAGAGGCTAAACGAGCATAGCGAAGGATGGAAGAAAGCCTAGAAGAAAGCGAAAGTTTGATTTTTTCCATTTGCAGCTCACATGTGCGAGGAGCATAGTGTTTCTGGGCCAGTATGAAATTGCAGGATGAGGTAGCAGTATATCATAAGTGCTATAAGAGTCTCGTTCATGGAAGATCATCGTGGTTTTTGGCTGGTTAACTTGGTTTTCATGAGATTCCTAGTTTTAGTGTTTCGTCTTGGGAGTTTTTTTTGAAGTTAATTTATAAATATAAAAAAAAAGGTTTTACCCGTGGGGTTTTACTCTTGTTTGGAGTTTATATTTTGTATTCATTATGTATAGTTTTGATTTTCATGTTTTGACATTTGTTTGATACTAGAAACATGAGCATAATCAATTTAAAAAAAAGAGAAATTATATATAATTGTAATGAATGGAAAAATAAATTAAATATTATTATATTTTAATTTCTCAACACTACTCATGTAACAAGTTAAAAATCACCATTATAAATTAAGGGTGATCATGGTTAAGAATATTGTTACATGTCTTGATTGGAGCTTATATTTTGTATTCATTAGGTATAGTTGTGATTTTCCTGTTTTGACATTTGTTTGATAATAGAAATATGAGCCTAATAATGAAGAATAAAAAGAGAAATCACAAATAATTATCATAAATGTAAAAATGAATTAAATATTGTCATAATCTAATTTTTCAACACCACTGGTGTAACAAGTTAAAAATCACAATGATAAATTAAAGGAGATCATGGTTAAGAATATTGTTACATGTTTTTCAAATATATACCTATTTAGCTTATTTAAGTTGTTTATTAATTTTTTTATAATTAATAAAATAATGATTCAAAATAAAGCTATAATTTATTTATTTTATAAGATATTTTATCTTGATAATTTGAAATGTATCAAAAAAAAATAAACAATTTTACGACCTGTTGATATATACAAATCATTTTATATAATTATATCAATATTTAACAAATAATATACCAACCATTTTATAGAGTTATATCAATATTAAACGAATAAAACATATACGATGAAAAAATAACTTAACTTGTAGAGAAGGTCCATGACAATCATTGAATATCATCATTATTCTCTATACACATTTCTACATTAATATTGATGTAAACATGATAACTAATTGCAAGAGAATAAGAAAAAATATCTCGGTTGAAAATTTAGATATACATTTTTATTTTTAAAGAATATATTAGATAATTATTAAATTTATTATTGAATTTAAATAACTCTTTATAAAATAAAATAAATTTATTGATATAGTAACAAGTTTTATTTGCATCCACTATTGTTAAATACCTAACAAAAGAAAATTATTTGTAACAAACTAATACACAAAACTAAATATTTTTTTTTTTTATATTACCATTACACTTTATAAATTTTACCGAGGTTTACTCTGATAGAAAGCTTCATGTCATTTGGCAGCTAATGTTAAAAGACCTAATATATAATCATCTATACAGTAATTACTCCTTCCTTGCTGGCACACATTCTGTATAATGAATTTCCATAAATGCAGAGAGAAACTCCAGGCAACGCTGACACTACAGTCCTGCATTTATTGACGAAGGGACTCGGCAGAAAAATCTAGACCTTGACACCTAGCCTAACCTACAATGTCAAATTGGAAGAAATCTATGGTTTCCAAGCTTGGGATTTTCTCATGGTGGAATAATGTCAATGTTATGAAAGGTGTTGGTCATTTGGACACAGAGTGAGGTTTTGCAGCTTGACTCTATGATTGTAGGGTGACTTGGATGGCGAACGACGATATGGAACAACTTCCCTGCAAGAACCATCTCCACAGGCATGAAGGTACAATATGGGGGGTGGTAAAAGCACCCAACCCACCTGGCATTTCAATTCTTCCTCTGTTTATAATGCATTCCCATAACCATCGATATCTGGTCTCTTCGCCCCGAAAGCATGCGTTTGGATTCCCACTATAATGAAGAGGTAATGGATACTGTAATAGCGTTGGTTTCATGTAATATTTACCCCTAGGAACCCCTAACGACAGTGTCATTCTCTTTCAGGTGTGCCTCACCTCCTATCACTCGGTATCCGTCATCTCAGTTAATCATGTTCTCCACACAAGAGCGTTTATGTTAATTACTCACTTTCACTTGGTTTTAAGGTTTAATCTTTAGCATTTTATTGACTACAGGTATGTTCTAGATGCAATATATACATCCAAAAGTGGGTTTTGGAGTGAGACGACTCTCTCACAAGAATTGTTATCTTCAATTTCACGTTTTCTCTAGCTTGTCCTAGCGATTTGTTATTTAGGCGACAAACCTCAACCTCAATTAGCTGAGGCATTGTTTATTTCCTTGTGTTAAGTCTTGGGTTTTTGCTGGCTAGGATGCTACAACTCTCATTGAAATTACAATTGTAGTTGTTGTAAATGATGGGCAATTGTTGAACCATTTCATAAGTACGATACTAATTTCTTTGCCGTACCGTCGTTATGGGTTTTATTGATGGCTTACATAAATATAACTATTGCTTATCCGGTTCCATATTCCCTCTGTGTTTTTTTATGAGGACTTGCGGTCAAGGTTTTCTCTATTTTTGGGTTGGTCACCTGTAATCATGTATTGGGATTTACGTTGTTCACTGTCGGGCAAGTACAATTTAGGTTTCCCTATTTTTGTTTCTTTTCTAAAGTTGAATTTTGTCATCCTTCTAATTTGATGAAGCGTTGCTTGGGTGGTTAACTCATGGGGGTTCCTTTAGAACTTGACCGAGGGCCATATGAACCCTCACGGATTAATTTATTTATCGCACAGCTCTGGTTAGAGCTCTAGTGACTTAAAACAGATAATGCTGGGATAATGCCTTTTGAGTGATATTTCATTACCTCTAACGTTTTTCTTTTTTATGTTTTCCTTATGAGGATAATCAAAATAGTACTTTATTAATTTCTATAGAACGATCATGATTTTAGAATGCGTGTTACGATTCTAATTACAAGTATGCTTTTAAACTTTGGTAAGGCAATATGTATTTCTAAAGGTTAAATGGATATATGCTCTTCCACCATAATTTTTCTTTCATTTATTGCTTTAAATAGCTGATGCATTTTTATTCTGAAGAGGTTAACTATTATTGTTACTTCTTTTTATGTCTTGATATCTGCAAATTTCTGAATGTGCTAGGAATGTAATGAAAGACATAATATGCCTACTAATATCAGATGACAAAGTCTTACTAGTAATTAATCAGCATGTTAATTGCTCATTACGTAATAATAAAACCAATAATCTTTTCCTACTAGTGATTACCAAGCACAAAAACACTACTTATTTGTTTTCCTGCTTTGATTATAAACATGCATGTATTTCCTCTGTCTGGAAGGTCTCACCACCCAGCCACAGATTTGGAAATTATGTCTAGAATCCCCCTCTGAGCTCTTCCAACTCCTGATAGTGAATAAAGGTAGTCTGGTACCTTGGGCATCAAGACTATGGTCTAGCCTCAAGTCTCATACCCTTCAAATATTATTCACGATATTTTCCCACTGGCTAATTCGTCCAGCTCAAGGAAACTATCAAGAACATAGTCCTTGCTCTTCTTTTTCCAAGCCCCTAGGGTTCTGTCATTTCACTTTTTGAGGGAAAATATGGGCAACTTCTTGTAACTATTTCAGGAATTATTTAACTGATTCTTCCAATTCTTCTACAAACTGATCAAATTGTTTTAATTAATAATTAACAAAATATGTTATAGCTTCTCAGCCTTAAGTCTTTAACAATCTACATTAAACATAATAAAATTGAAAGTAATAAGTAAAACTTGGCAATAAGTAAATGTTTGTGCACCATTCAGTGTTACAGCTCCCTCCCCTTGAGAGGAACACCATCCCTAGTGTTCTTCTTAGGAAAACAATGTCAGATAGGCTTTCTGCATAGTTTCCTCCTCTTCCAAAGTAGCCTCATCCAGGCCAAAGTGCTTCAACTGCAATTTAACCTGGGTGATGTCTCATTTTTGCAAGATTCTCTCTCTCTGATCAAGGATATGAAGAGGCTCTGCCAGAAATTCTCCCTTCGGTTCGACTTGCGCAAATATAATCTAGTGTCAGAAGTTTTCAAAACAACAATTCATAAGTTACTGATTTTTATTCTTTTAGTACTTGTATATTCTCCGAGTTAAAAATATGCTCAGGATCGTACACATTTTTTTAACAAAGAGACATGAAAAACATTGTGGACTCGAATATGGCCTACGAGTGCTAGCTTATATGCTACAAATCCAATCTGTTCCAAGATTTGAAACGGTCCATGGTATCGGCGTGCTAATTTAGCACAACCCTTCCATTGTAAGGTACCTTTTTGGGGTTTGAATTTTAGATATACATGATCCCACAACTGAAATTCCTTATGAGATCTTTTCTTATCTGCATAAATCTTTTGTCTATCTTAGGCACTTTTAAATTATAATAGACCTTTCTAACTGTAACTTCCATTTCGGCTAACATATGAGGACCTAGTATTAATCTATTATCGATGTTATTCCAATCTGTGGGTACCCTGCACTTTATCCCATATAATAATTCAAAAGGGCTCATGCCCAGTGAGTCGTGATTACGGTTGTTGTAAGAAAACTCCACTAGGTGGAGGTAGTCCTCCCACTTATGTGGTTGTTGTATAACAAATATTCTCAACATGTCCTCCAGAACCTTATTTACCCTCTCTGTTTGGCCATTTGTTCGTGGATGGTAAGCCATATTAAATTGAATCTGGGAACCCAACCCAGAGAAGAGGGTTTTCCAAAATGTGGATGTGAATTTTACATCCCTGTTAGAGATTACCACCCCGGGTATCTTGTGCAGCTAGAATATTTCCCACATAAACATGTTTTCGATCTCCACCATCTTGTAGGTGGACTTTATGGGTATGGAATGAGCGGTTTTTCTCAGCTTTTCCACCACTACCATGATTGATTCATGTTGCATCTTAGTACGTGGTAACCCAGTGATAAAGTCTAAGGTGATCGTCTCCCATTTCCACTCAAGAATGGGTAATGGTTGCAATTAACCAGTGGGATGCTAATGTTCTGCCTTCACCAATTGGCACTCCAAGCATTTGGATAGATATTCAGCAACATCTTTCCTTAAACCTGGCCTGAAGTAAGTTCTTTTGATGGTAGAAAACAATTTCTAGTATCCTAGGTGAGAAACGTAAGGCTTCTTATGGAACTCATCCAATAATAGTTGCCTGACATAATTCTGATTAGGAATATATATTTTGTTTTTGAATGTTAACATTTTGTCGAGATTAATACCATAATCAGATTGTTCCCCTTTTTCTCGAGCTTCCGAGGCTTGCTGCCAAAGAAAGGCATATTCTGGGTCTTTGAGGGATGCTTCTATGATGACATCTGGGAGGTTAGATCATACTTCACTGTATTGCACCTCATAAATTCATTGTAATTTTTTGCTTAGTGCATTAGCCACTCGATTTTCCTTCCCCTTAAGGTGCTTCATATCAAAGTCAAATTCACTCAAGAATGCAGTCCATTTGGCTTGTCGAGTGTTCAAACTAGACTCTTTAAAGAAATTAGTAAGGCTACTATGATCGGTTAGTAGCAGAAATTTCTTCCCTAGTAGGTAGTGTCACCACATTTTGAGTGCATGCACCACTACTGTCAATTCGAGATCATAAGAAGAGTATCGTTGTTCATATTCTTTCAATTTGCATGATTCATAGGCTATAACTTTCCCCTCCTGAGTTAATACCCCACCAACACCCTCCTTGCTTGCATCTGTGCAAACCACAAAAGACTTTTCTGGATCTGCTACCTTTAGAACATGGGTAGTAGTAAGTAATTGTTTTAACTACTAAAAAATTTGCTGACATTCAGTTGTCCATTGGAAGGTACGCTCCTTATTTTGCAGAGAGGTCATAGGAAAGGCTCTTTTCAGAAAACCTTTAATGAATCGATCGTAGTAGCCAGCTAGGCCCAAAAAGGATCTAATGTCAGCGTCCATTCCATAATAGTTTTGATCTTTTCTGGATCCACCGTTATTCCCTCGGCCAAAATCAAATGACCCAAATACTGTATCTGACTTTTGAAAAAGTCGTGCTTGTTATACTTAGCATATAGCTGATTATCCTGCAAAATATGAAATACTATTTTCAAGTTCTTTTCATGCTCCTCCCAGGTTTTAGAATAAGTCAGTATATCATCAATGAAAATCAGCACAAATTTATCCAAAAATGACTGAGAGATACTATGCATTAGACTCATAAAAATAGTTGGAGCATTAGTAAGGCCAAAATGAAATTATATGAACTCGTAATGGTCGTAACGAGTTCGAAATAAAGTTTTGCAAATATTTTATTCCTTTATCCTTATCTGGTGGTAGCTGGACCTCAAGTCAATCTTTGAGAATACGCTTGCTCCCTGCACTTGGTCAAATATGTCTTCAATGCGTGGTAAGGGATATTTATTTTTGATAGTTAGTTTACTTAACTGGTGATAATCAATATATAGCCTCAAGGTTTCATCATTCTTTCGTGCAAACATCATGGGGGCTCCCCATGGGGATACATTGGGGCAAGTGTATCCTTTATCTGTAAGTTCTTGAAGCTGCATTTTGAGTTCTCTTAGCTCAAGGATACTCATCTGGTAATGAGCTCTTGAAACAGGAGTTTCTCTTGGTATCAATTCAATGGTGAAATCATTGTCACGCTTAGGTGGAAATCCAGGTATGGATTCAGGGAACACATCCCTGAAGTCCTAGATTACTGGAATATCTTCCAGGGAAGTCATCTTACTCTTTGAATTGGTATACCATACTTGAACGACATAAGCTTAACAACCCTTCCTAATACATCTTCCAAACTGGTTGGCAGAAATAGTACATAGCTTAATATTTCTCATGATCTCTTGTATTTCATTTCTCTGTCTTGATTCTGTGAGATAACTTACAGATTTCTTTTTACAGTCGACTAAGGACCAACGCCCTTCCAACCAATCCATACCTATTATTACATAATAGGAGTCTAGAGGGAGTACTTTAAGGTAAACATGGATTGATTGTCCCAAAACTGTTATTGGACATCATTCTATTTTCGCATATAATATTCCTTTCGTCCCTCTCACTAGTTGGACTAACCAAGGTTTCTTAAACTTTCTACTTTGTAGCTCGAATTTTTATACCACCTTTGGACTTAATATCTTAAGCTATCTCCCAGATCAAAAAAATAGAAACAGGCTGATCAACAATCATACCTTCACATTCAATCATGGCGGGCTGGTATTCTGCTTGATGATCATCCAGAGCAGCATTAATCCTGGGCATGCTCCTCACTACGTCTCCAACTGTGGAGGCCTCTTGCATATTTGAAAGCTTTTATGTTTTGGCCTTGTGCGGTTAAATTTTGTAGTAATTAGATTCTCCACATCCCCAACATTGCAGAGGTTGTTTTGGTTGTTGGTCATTAATTGGTTTATTGACTCCCTCTGACAGTCTATTCTCGATGCAAGCTGTAACTTTTGGCTGGTTCCTTGGGAATTTGTTGAACGTTCTTTGCTATATATGATTTTCATTAACGTTCTTTATCTGTTTGCCTGGGGTAAACTCCTTCCTTTTCTGCTTATTGCCCTTTTGGACCCTTCATCCTTTTGTCTCATTTGCTGGTAATAGATGTGAGCTTTTCGAACAGCGTCATCCATTGCCCTCGGATAATCAATTTCTATTTTTTCCTTCACAAAATTTGGCAAACTGCTAATAAATCATTGAATCTTGCCTTTTTCTTCTTGCATATACAGAATGTATCATAATAGGGAAGTAAATTGCTTCATGTATTCATACATGGTCAAGGTTCCCAACCTTAGTTCATGGAATTCATTTTCCTTTTCGTTATAGTATCGTTTCGTTAGATACTTATCCTTGAAATGCTTCAGAAATTCCTTCCACGTAACCTGTTCCTCGTCAATTTTTCTCACAGTTCTGATTTTCTCCCACTAAAGGGTGACCTTACCCCTTAGTTGATAAACTTCCAGTCGTGCTTTAAGTTTTTTAGTGTAGTCATAAATTTGAAAGTACTTACTCATGTTGATTAACCAAGCTTCAACTGCTTCTTCAGATTCTCCTTCAAAGAGTGACAAATTTATCTTTTTAAACTCGCCTTGTAACTCCATTTTCTATTTCTTGGTTATATGCTGGTCGAAAACATTATCCAAACATACTTCATCATATTCTTTGTTCCTTTCAGCTGACTCTGCATTATCTTCACTATGGTGGGTTGTTAGAGTCCTTTTCCTATCCTCTGTGTTGGGATCCAGTCCCCGTTGATTTTGTCGATCGGACAGACTTTTGAGGATTCTTTCTTGTTCTCGCCTCAGTCATTCATTGTCTGTCCTTAGATTTGTCATCTCCACTCGTAATTTTTGAACTGTTTCTAGTACATAAACATTGGCTTAGTGAGATTCTTCTTCAAGTTATATCCATATGTCTCGGTTGGTCCCTACATACATTGTTTCTCGCTGGTCCAATTTTCATAATTCCTCTCCATTTTTTCCCTTTAGGTGTGGATCTCTATCTCTCTGTTCATATTCACACTTTCTCAGTTATTTATTAAAAATTTATATGCAAATTTTTTTGTTCATATTTGTATGTATATATTGATCCCAAAATTCTCATTGTGCGAACGTGTCGGTCTGATACCATTTGTAACAAACTAATACACGAAACAAAATATATATTCTTTTTTATATTACCATTACACTTTATAAATTTCACCGAGGCCTACCATGATAGAAAGCTTCGGGTCATTTGGTAGCTAAAGTTAAAATAACCAATGTACTGTCATCCATACAATAATTACTCCCTCCTTGCTGGCACACATTCGATATAATTAATCTCCATAAATGTGGAGAGAAACTCAAGACCCCACTAACACTACAATCCTTCATTTATTGACAAAGGGACTGGGTGGAAAAATCTAGACCCCGGCACATAGCCTAACCTACGCCATCAAATCGGAAGAAATCTACAGCTTCCAAGCTTAGGGTTTTGCCATGGTGGAATAACACCAATGCTATGTGAGGTGTTGGTCATTTGGACACACAGTGAGGTTTTGTAGCTCGGCTCTGCAATTGTAGGGTGACTTGGATTGTGAACAGTGGTATGGAACAACTTCCCCACAAGGACCATCTCCACAGGCATCTAGGTAGAGTATGGGGGGCGGTAAAAGCACCCAACTGACCGGGCATTTCGATTCTTCCTCCATTTAACATACATCCCCATTTCAACTTACTTGGTTCATGTAACAGGTAAACCATCTATAGATGGCCTCTTCACCCTAGAAGCACATGTTTGGATTCCTACTGTAATCAAGAGGTAATGGATATTGTAATAGGAGTGGTTTCATGTAAGATTTACCCTTAAGAACCCCTAACGATAGTGTCGTACTCTTTAAGGTGTCCCTCACCTCTCATCGCTCGATATTCCTCATCTCAGGTAAGCATGTTCTCCACACTATTAGTGTCAGTCAATTCAGCCTATCACGAGTGATCAAATATGCTCTTACAAGGTGTTCTTAAGGTGTCAAGTCAATCTTTTGGCATTTCAGTGAGTCTTCAAATAAAACTTTGGTCACCTATTGTTGTGTCTAGGTCACTTTTGCTCCCTTCACTTACTCATGGTTCTCATCACTCATCAAGGTCATTGTCTTCTTCGAGGTATCATATCTTCATTTAAGTGTCTTAGGTCATGAAATAGTCAAATTATTCATTTTAGGTCACGATCTAGGGTTTCACTCCATGTGTCATCATGATACCATAGGTAAAGAAAAGAACATGTCCATCATGTAATTCAGTGGGTAAAGGGAGTTAACAGCTTAAGAGAAGAAAAATAAAGGTAAAGGTAATGTTTTATTTCAAATAAGACAATCGTGCAGTACACTACTTCGTCTCATCATTTCTCATAAAGCCATTTTTTGTTCAAAATATGTTTCTGACCAAATGGAGAAGAAGTTTACAAAAGTGAAATATGTTTTTTTTCAATGATAGGCCAAGGAACAAAAGCCTCCTTTAGTTTATGGACAGGTATTATGATTTGAGAGAAATTCCCAAACTACACTTGCAACGGGAAAGCTGTTACACTTCTGGATAGTTTGACTACAAGACATATTTTCAGGCATTTGGAGTAGGTGTTGGCAGTGCTTAAGGACTCTATTGTGTAGCCAAACTCCTAAGATTTCAAATGGTACATTAAGATAGTTATTTGGATTAGTGGAAGGCATCCAAAAGTTCTCTACAAGTTGGCATTGTGCTTTTGTCAGAGACACCATGGGTTTTTGGAGCGACCTTGGGAAAATCAAATTTTATCCTTGATGGAGTGTCCAAATTACATGCTTGAGGTCTCCATCTTGTAGTAGACTTTAAGACCTTTCTAACGTGCTATCAAGTTTAAAATTTGGGGCCGTTTAAGGCCTCCCAAAGTGGTTTTCAAGAAAACGTTATGCTCATGGAGACTGTGATGCACTTCTGAGGGTGGCGTTGTGCTTCTGGACATTGTGTTGTGCTTCTACTAACTGCGTTGCGCTTGTGACATAATAGCCCAAAAACTACCAAAGCTCACGCAAACTTCAAATTTGAGCTTGAATTCCTACATTTTCTTCTTCTAGGTTGATTGACAAGTATCATCATCTAACTCACCTTTTTCCTTTGGCAAAATAAATGCAAATGTGAACTTTCTTCATCTAGGGTTTATGAGAAATTTCATGATACATGGCTAGTGCAAATGATGGGGTTGTTAGTTATGACATTGAAAACTTTGAAATTTTTCATCTCATACCTCTGCACATGTATAAATCACCCTATAATTCACTAATCAACTCATATACCCTCAGATTACCTCACCTTTACACAAACCGTAGCTCATACCTATCATTTTGGGCAATTTCTTAGCAAGATTATTTTTCAAATTATCCTCCTCATTTCCCTATCTCAATTCACTCCATTCAAACTTCATAAGTTTTATATAACCCCTATCCATCTCCCAAAATTCCCCTATCACCGTCTCCATTCCCTAACTCCCTCATTTCATCATTTCCTTCCTTGAGCAAGAAAACCGTTAGCTTAAGGCCAAACAACTCATCATGGAGAAAGAGCAGTCCAAGATGCTACAACAAGGAGGCAAAGGTAAAGTAGTGTTGGAGCCTAGTGAACATGATGAACAGGAAAAGCAGGTTGAAAAGAATAATCCAAGGACAAAGGGTTTCAAAATGGCATTGAAGAAAGAAAAAGAACAAAACCTACTGAATGAAGATTTGGACATTGATGGTAGAATTGCTTTGGAAATCAGTGAAGACTGAGAGTTTTGTCTTAACAAGATCAATTTCCACCTTGAGAAGCTCCTTGACAAGGTTAACAGGGATAAAAAGTTGCGAAGGAAGATGGCCATCCATTATTACACAAGGAATCAGGTTGCCAAGGTTAGAATTAAGCAGTTGAAGGCCAAACTCAAAGAAAACCCTAAAGGATACAAATGAGAGAGATAACTTGGAGACGCTTGCTATAGCATCAATGGTAGAATAACATACCTCATTTTACACTTCATGACCAATTTTGAAGGTTTTTTGAGCATTTTTGGTTTTTTGAGAATTTTGGTGCCAAATTCAAAAATTGGGTTAGTGAGAGAAGTGCGGTGCGCTGCACTTTTTCCTCAGGCCTCAAAATGATAAATGTTTTCAATTTTAGGAATATCATGGCTTCCTGTCAAAACCCATATCATCATCTTTCTCAGATAGGGCCCAAATTTTGAGAAAAAGGAGAAAAAGGGGTCAAAAAATCGATATTTTTCCCCTCTTTTTGACAGGCGCTGCACTTCTAGGGACACCTTGGGAGAATGAGTTTTGGAAGGACTTCCCACGGATCATTTTCAAAAATTCAAGGTGTTATGGAAACTAGACATAAAAATATGTTTTACCTTTCTTTCATATATCAATTTTGACCTTAGGAAGGCACCTTAGAGTGGGCTCAACGTTGGCACTGTGCTTCTGCATATGTCTGTGTTTTTCATTTAAATTTCACTGTGTAATTTCCTAGTTTTCAGTTTGACTTGGTCAAAGTCAAAACTCTTGAAGTAATTCAAGTTAGTTCAATCTTAGATGATGTAATCATGAATAAATATACATGATAGGTTATTTTCATGGTTTATTAAGCCTCATTAAGGAAGAAAATTTTTAAAAACAAAGTCTAAAAGAAGTGTTTGTATTTGACCTTCTCACTCTCACCTGTTGGTTGAGAGAATCCTGGAAACAGTTCCATCACCTAGGATTTCGACTGCTGAAGGTGGGGATGTTTTTCAATTGAGTCTATTTGTATCATTTCTCATTCAGAGAGAAGGGTTGGACTTTTGTGGAGAAGGCTTGCATGTTCATGTTCTCCTCAGCAAATACACGAGCAGTTGCAACTATATGTTAGGAACTCTAGCTTAGTAAGTATATGGTGTTTGCTTACTCTTTCTATCAGTTTATACTAGATAGATCATCTCTCTTTACATGATTTATCTTCTTCCTATGAATTTCCTTGCAGTTATATAGACAGGAATCTTGAATTTGAGCTCTGCTTATGTGGAATTAATACTTGTGTTTCTTTTTCTTCTAAAGCTAATGAATTCGTTCTTTCACATGCTGATTAGGTTCTCTGAAACTCAAAAATCTATGCTACATTGAAAAACACTCTAAGTGCACCATAACAAATTTATATCTAGCTCCTCTTTATACTTGTCACTGCATACTTGAATCCTTGACCTAATTACCTGTTCTAATCCCTAGTCGAGCAAACCAAAAACCCAAAATTCACAAATACTCAAACAAAACTTATATATCTAGCCTAAAACCTATTTCTTTCCAGTTATTCATTGAAAATTCCTTTGAGAGATCCCTTTCTAGTTTAGTAGGGCTAGCTACTAAACTAAAAGTGGTTCCAGGTTACCTCTTTCGATCTCCTCCTCAGCCTAGGAAATTGTAGGGGATAACATTTTTGGCACTGTTACCTGGGAATGAAACATCATATCTTCCCTAGGAAAGCATGACAAAGATAAAACATGATTGCTGATGGTGAATAGTCATTAGACACAAGAAAGGTTGTGCATATTTCACCTAGCGACTCTAGTGTCGAAGAATCCAAAGGTTTGATAATTTTCATGGCGACTCCATTGTTAAAAAACCGATAGTTTAAAGAAATTCTTGGTGACTTAATTGTTTTCAAAATGTATTCAACTCCTCGAAGGTATGTTCCTATGAATCGAGCTCATATTCCTAGTTTTTTGAATCATATTCCTTGTATAGATTGGCAAACATGGCTTCCAAAGTTTAATGGCCAACATGAAGAAGATGCTAGTTTGTATTTGGTGAAATTTCATTTTCATATTCACAAATTAAAGACTATGTTTCTTGAAGATTGTTTGATGAAGATCTTCATGGCTACCGTAAAGTTAATAGAGAGGAAATGATATGAGAGTCTACCATCTGCTATTTTATATTATATAAAGGATTTTCATTTAGTTTTTTTTCAACATTATCAAAGCTGTAAGTTTTCTTTATCAATGATGGATACATGTTGTAGTATTTCTGAAAAATTTCATTAAATTTATTGAAAATTCGTATGGGGATGAAGAATGTATGGGCGAAGATATATTAGAAGCACTTTATGATTTTTCCTCCCAACAATAATCAACAGATTCCTCCTTGGATGAAATAGACTGGGATCAAAATAGAGAAAGGCCTACTCCTGATCTTGAAAATGAAAATCACCAAGCCAATGTTGATCTCTATAAAACTCAGTGTTCTCCTATTTCTAAAGATGAAATAGATCAGCTCTTGAAAAACCATGTTACGACCCAAGTTAAGGAAGGTTTGCAATGCTCACTCAGTCAAGAATGTGCGAGAGAAATTTCTTCCATTATTGAAAATGAAAATCTTCATTTAAATGATGATAGTCATGAGACTAATGAAACTACACAAGAAGTTGTTGTGGATAAGCCAATTTGTGATGACGATTCCTTGCAAGGAGATCAGTTAACGGGGACTGTTTTCTTTCTTGAAGAGGATAGGGATGATACTTTTAAAAATCTCGAAGAATGTGTTATGATCAAGGATGATTTAGAATATGAATTGGAAGAGTATGAGTCGAAGATAGATAGTATGCCAGAGATAGAATCAGAGTTGCTCATGCTTCAGGAATTAACAGCCAACACTCAGGCTGCAGAAAGTCATACTTCCCTATGCCTTCCTATGGATCAACAACCAAGTATTCTTTCAGATCAAAATGAAAGGATTATTTGTAATTTTGTTGGATTTCAAGACAAGGTGACACTTTAGATTTTTAAGGATCCTTACATCGATTTGTTGTAGCCATCTGGGAAGATGAATTTTATTGTATTTATGGATAATGAGCACATTTTTAGTGGAGACTTGGAGTTGCCTAGCTTTTGTTTTTTCTGCTTGCTTGTTATAGGGAAATCTAGTGTCTATGCAGAGCTGCTAGTCCCACTAAGAGGGGTAGCTATCTTAGAAACAAACAGATTAAAGTTACTTTCATTTTCCTTTATGAGAAGTAGATAAGAGAGGATCAAAGAATACCAACCTCGATCTTTCGCTTGGTTCTTTGCTTTTCCCTTCTCCTCACCGACAGGTCTTTGCTGCTTCTCCCTTGACCACTCCGCTTCAAAGAGTACCTGTAAAGTCAAAGCAGCATAATACCTTCAAAGTGTAGAGATCTACAATCATAAGCAATATAGGACCAGATATATATTGACCACACAAATGCATATATTATCAGACATACAACAATGTGGGGAAAAACTTGAATAGCTTTATTGATATAAAGATTAGAAGAGAGGATTACAACCCATTGATCTAACCCAGCGTCATCCTCCCAGCATGAAAGCCATTCTTCACCTCATGAAAAGCTTAGATCACCCAACACTATGATATTCCACCAAGAAACCAACAACACTTCCTTACAAGATACAAAATTCCAGCCTCTGGATCTTTGGGATGAGGGATCCATATATACATGATTGCAGGGAGGTGAGTCAGCTTATGGGATTTTGATTAGTGTCTTCTCTCTGATAGTTCTTGATTCCACTTGGAGATTGATGATCTCTTACTCATCTGTGGGCGAATTCAGAGAGGCAAGTGGCACAGGAGAAGTTTTTGGAAGATTCCATGATCATCCAACTTGCAAATTGTCTCTTCCATTTGTCCATTCTCGCCCATCACACACTACAGAAGGGCTTTCTAGTATGCATCGCACCTTTTACACTAGGCAGGTTAGATGCATCACACCCTTAGCACTGAGCAACCTGTATGGTCCAGTTTTGACTAGTTCTGAGCAATTTTCTGTGGAGAACTTCTGGGAGATGATGTAATCAGTTGACCTTGTTAATTTAGGGCATGAAACAACACTTTTAGGGACTCAGGATTCCTTGGTTTATGGACATATATGATTGGGGTTGCAGTTCCCAAAAATGTCTATAACAATTTCCCCATAAAGCATGAGGTCGTTAATCTTTTGATGTCGGGTGAAATGCTTTATCATGAGGATCCGAGGTCTTTCGAACTAGAAGGTGACCTGTAATAAGATACAATACAATACATTATCTTCATAAGATTTTCATGATCTAGCTGAGGCGGGCATTCCCATGCTCAGCTTTATAAATTCATTTTCATGTACATGGGACAGACAACCATCTGTGTGGCAGACTAATGATTCTGATAGAGCCATCATCCTTTGATTTGGATGATCATCTGTGCAGCAATGATGTACATTTGATGTCTTTATTTTCCTGAATATATCGTAGCCCGAATGGATGAAACTAGATTCAGGGTCTTCAAATTCATCCAATCTCTGCCTGAAGTACAAGTCGATCCATGTGAAAAATGTTCTAGAGTTGAACATGGATAGACATCATCTGATTACCAGCCAATGATGTGAGTTGTTAACAGGTGCGGGAGGAATCACCGATAATGATGATGACCCTCAAGGTATGACAATACAATTCGTGTGGTGTGAAAATGGGACTTGGTGTTGAACACCACGCAAAATCTCTTGGTCGAAGGCCATTGATGTAAACCTGTCACTGAAAGTGAGAAACTTGCCATTGAGGCATGCAAGCTTCAAAGTACTGAAAGGGTTGTTTTTAGGTTGACTTCTTGGATAATGAGTTGATGTCAACAAGAAGTGACCCGTCGTAGGAGGGCCTTAATGAATCCCACATCTATGACACGGAACGGAGAAAATGACTTTTGGAGATGAAAACGATCTAATGACACAAGGTTCAGGGTGGCAGTCATGAAAGAATGAAGCGTAAAGGTATTGCAGCAGATGAGACACAAGATGGGTTGGTGAATTCTCTGATCGACTTCTCTTGAACATATCGGCGACACTGAAATGGATTGGTATTGTTAACCCCAAAGATGGATGGTACGGTGGACCAATGGTAATATGACCGGTGAACAGAATAACCCAACCCGACTCAATCATGGTGATGGAGTGAAAGTGTCATGTTCAAGAGCGACTTGCTACCAATAAAGTTTCTTCAAGTTTTCTTCCCAATTTTTTCCCAGTAATTTCTAACAAATACCTCTTTATTTTTATCAAGATTGAGGAGGATAACATATGCTTGTTCTATAATTTTCCCTTCGAGCAAACCCGTCGCTATGTTTTAACGAGCCTAGCGATAGTGAAACTCATTCTTCTCTGTATGGACAAGTTTGTCGCTATTGGTTTTAACGAGTTTAATGACAAAGACAACTCGGTTATTTTTCAATTTAGAGAGTCTGAAAAGGGATGGAAAGGAAACTCCAGTGATTCTTTTTCGTCATGTAATCCCTTAAGTCCGAAAAATGTATAAAATAATACGAAAGGGATGAATTTTTGATAGTTTTAACAAGCCGAACAAGACAATCACTCGATCTTTTTGTGTAATAATCCCTTAGGTCCAAAAAGATTAAAATCTAGAGGGATAGCACTCTCAGTAGCTTTAACGAGCTGGAGAGGCCAACTGCTCGGCAATCTTTTCATATTTTACGAGTCAGATGAAAAGAGATTAAAGGAGACTCGTTTTTTGAGGAACGAGTGATAATTTCAGGTAGCAACTGATTCTAGGTAAGGTTTGGAATTTTCCAGTCATGGCAGTGTCACGAGAATGGCTAACAAAATCACTCTTTGCAGCTGTTCCTCAAAAGGGGTAAACAATCAAATGGAGGCAAATGATCGGCTAAAACAAAGTGGAGGTGATGATGAGAACACGACCAAGGCTCAAGAGCTGATGATAATGCATTCAAAATGGTTATTTACCGGAAATTTGTTCATTTTTTAATGAGCTTAAACTCTGGGGGGAACATTTTCTCATTACTTAGGTTTGATTTTTAACAGGCTTGAACTTCACATAAAAATTGCTTGTGATAATGGTCATTGATTATTTGATTTCACTGCTAACACTTTTTTCTTTCGACGGTCGTACTGCCTGTTCAATTGCTTCATCAAACCAATTAGAAATGAATAATACATGCTTGAAAAATGAGTTAAAACACTAATACCTTACTCAGATTACGTGAAAAGTAATTTAAAAGTGGTTTTTACACCTCATTTTAGCATTTTATTTGAACTTTGGTTTGTTGGAGCTTTGGAGGTGCCTTCCCCCATTGATTTTCACTAGCTGATTCTGGGAGATTCTATGGACGATTCTCGGCGCCGTCTAGACCAGGTAAGAGCTAAACCTGAGCTCTTTAGTTGCATTCCTTCCTTTTTCAATTTTGAGCATGTTTCCCTCTTTTTCTGAGTCTCTGGGGTCTGAAAAATTCTCCCTGGCTCCATCACACCCTTCCTATATCGAAAGGTGCGTTGCATACTGGCTTGGCCATTGGCCAATCAGTATGCATCTCACCCAGTACACTGCTGGGGTGCGATGGGCGTAAGAAAGGAAACTTTTGCACTGTTTTCTCATGGAATTTTTGCCTGTTTTTTGCCAAATCTAGACCCTGACTCTTCTCTTGTTTGTTTTGCAAAGATTCATCGGAGTAAAATGGTTGTTACATGGTGAAAATGTGAGCATGAAGAAGAGGACATGGTTTCTTTACATGATCCGGGTACGGTAACTGCATTATGGAACTATGGCCTGCTCAAGTTTTTCTGCATCTCTAGCATGAGGCAACAAATCAACTTGTTGCAATATTTCCTCTATGCATGGCATCCTACCAACCAGGTGTTTTAGATCAAAGGTAAATCCATCCCCTTGACTATCGTGGACATCTATTTTTTGACCAGTTTACCAAGGCATGGCGCCCCTCTCTCATTATCAAGTTCCGCCCATGGGGGCGAATCCGTGATAGATTACATTCGTCGGTACTCCAGAGAGGGATCTCAGCCGAGTAGGGATGACAAGATCAACATCCGAGATGTCACTGACTGGTCCCTAAGGACCATTCTGTTTACTTTTGCTAGACTAGCTAGTAGTGCGGCTCTTCACGTGGCTAACAGGTTCTATATGCAGTACGCCTTCGAATGCCTCGAACCAAAGGTGTTCAACTGGTATGACGTAGTACTCACTGTGATGAAAGAACAACTGACCAAGGTAAAAAGTGGAAGATCCAAGAATTTCATCTATGGTTCTATTTTGACCACTTTGGCCTTGGAAAAGATCCCACTAATGCAGCCGCAGTACATTTCACTTGGTTTACCTCCACCGACTGAGCAACAGATGCAGAGATGGGTTGACCTCATGGCCCGACATGCTGGTCAGTCCCAAGTTTCTTTCTCTGACACCTTCTTCGAGTGGTTCAACCGTCAGGAGATGGCTTTTGCCGAGTGTCCATATGCTGGTATGGATTTCTGGGGTGACTCGGATTTGGCGGTGCCGGCTGGTGAGCAGTGGGGTGCTATAGGTAAAATCTCTGACCATATCTTTGTTTATTCTTTTTTATAATGCTCTCATGCTTTCTTCTATCAAGACTAATAAAAAATCATGTGCTCATGTAGATATTGGACCAGTTCGGCCAGCAGTACGTCTGAGAGCACCAGCTGCTGTTCCAGTAGGAGAGGATGTGGGGAGGGATATCCTTCGTGACCTTGATGTGGCCGAGACTCTTTCAGCATTGCAGGATCAGGTCGAAGGTCTCACTCTTGGTATTTCAAAAGTGAGGATCAACGAGATGCCTCTGAGGTTGCAGCGACATACTATTGGCGTGACGAGTCGATGGACTAGGCTTTTACGCATGATTGCACAGGCGGTGACTTGTTATCACCAACATCATTAGACTAGGGTGCCCCCTAGCATTTTGAGTTTTGGGTCATTTGATAGATTTTGTCTTGGTTACAGAACATTATGTATAAACCATAAAAAGTTATATATATATTTTTTATTTTCGGAGTTTTATTTTGGTTAAGTTACATGATCTTGATGAAAATATTAATGAAATGCTTCTTTTATAAATGTTACAAATGTCTATCTAACACATAATTTGCAATGAGTCTGTGAATGTGTTTAAGTTTCTAGAAATATGCTAATATTGAATGGAATCAAACTTCCTTTCCAAAATCTTGACCCTTAGGAACATGCGATAGATAGCTGGATTCCATACGGAATAGATACCGGTGAGCTGTAGAAAGACGAGTTATGAGTCTAGCCTGATGACAAGTCGGCGTATGCCATGTGTGATCGCATCAGAGAGGAGTTCTATCAACACGTTGTATTCAACAATGTTGTTTGTCGACCGACCAATACATACCCCTCTAAAACTAACTAACTCGCTGCTTGGATTGAAGATGGCCCAGGCCGCAGAAGATAGGTTCCACGAACTACGACTTGCTCCATCGTCATATCCAACAAATGATTCTTATAGGTTTGACATCTGCAAAAAATGCAAAAGTGGATCACCTAACCAAAACAATTACCCTTAGCGAAAACAAAAATGTAACAAAAGCATAGGGGTTACTATCTTGAGTCAAGCATAGTAACACTTGAGGTACAACCCGTTGCGGGGTTGCGCCAATGGAATCCCATCATAATCCACTAACTTGTAGGCTCCTTTTGCTAGTACACACTTAAAAATATAGGGGCCCATCCATAACGACTTGAACTTACCTTCTCCCAATTTATCAGACTCCTGGTCGTAAAGTAAGACTAGGTCACCTTCTGAGAAGACACGGGGTTTGACATTCTTGTCAAACTGTGCCTTCACTCATTTCTTATGGGCTTCGTTAGCCAAAGTGGCATCATGACAGGTTTCATACAATTGGATTAGTTCCAAGAAACGAGCCTCCTCTTCTGAAGTTTCGGGGAGAAGGTCGACTACGAGCTTGAGGGACAAGATTTCACACTGAACTGGCAAGATTGCTTCCAGGCCATACACTAGTTGAGAGTGTGTAAACCCAGTTGGATTCCTCACCGACGTCCAGTATGCCGACAAGGCTGAGTACATGATTAGGTGCCAACTCTGTTTATGGACTCTGATCATCCTTTGCAGCATGTGCTTCAGGACCTTGTTGATTGCCTCAACTTGTCCGTTAACTTGCGAATAATATGGTGTAAAGCTGTCATGGGATAGTCCTAATTTGGCAGCCAAGTCAATCATCATGTGATTGCGAAAATACAATCCATGATCTGTAAATATGGCCTGTGGAACGCCGAATCTGGAGACTGCATGATTGAAAAAGAAGAGGGCAGTCGTTTCGCCGCTGTTGTTTAATGTAGCCATCGCCTCGACCCATTTGGTAAAATAGTCTACTGCATCTATGATATACCCATGCCCCCCGGCCGAGGTGGGGTTACATGTCATGAAATCTATGCCCCATTTGGCAAATGGCCCAAAAACAACTACTGGTTGCAGAGGTATGGGTGGTATTCTGGTTTTGCGATCGAAGATTTGGCAGGCATGGCAACTTCTAATTGCTGTTATGCAATCTTTGAAGATTGTTGGCCAGAAGTATCCTACTCGTAAAATATTTTGTGCCGTATCATAACCAGATTGATGCTCCCCACATGCGCCTGAATGGAAATCATTTAGGACCTTTTCGGCCTCCTCGTGGGTGAGGCACCTCTACAGAACTGTATCAACACCATAACGATAAAGCGTATCACCGATGATCATGTAGTCTTTTGCTTGGTATTGAATGCGTCGTTGTTCTGAGCAGGAGGTATTAGACCTATATGTTTGGGTTCGGAGATAGATTATTATGTCTCCATACCATGGATTGCTTGAAGATATCAGAAACAAAGATTCGTCCACGATCGCTTCTTTTGATGTGGCATTGTTGGATGACGATGGGAGATTGCATAGTAACTCCGCGAAAACCAGGGCTTTCTTTGATTTGGATTTTATGAATTCCAGGTCAAACTCTTGTAAATTGCTATCCATTTTGAATATTTTCCCCCAGCAACTGTCGCGACAATATATAAGTCACGGGGTTGCAATCTGACAAAATGATATTTTTTCAAAAGAGGACAGTGTCGAAATCTCTGTATCGCTTGAACAGCTACGAAAGCTAGCTTTTCAAATTAGGAGTATTTTATTTCTATATCGTTTAAGTTTCTACTCAAATAATATATAGGATTCTCAATTCCATTGTCTTCTTGAACTAAAACCATTGTGATGGTTGTATCTACTACAGCCAGATACCAGTTAAAGTCTTTTTGATAATCAAGAGCATACATTAATGATGCTTTTATTAGGGATTTCTTTAAAGCATCAAAGGAAGCTTGCAGGACCTAATCCCAGATGAAGGGTACTTCTTTTTTAAATAGACGAGTATAACCTTTAGCAATTTCGGTGTAATTTGGAACGAACCTCCTCAGAAAGTTTGCTTTCCCTTGGAGTTTCTGAGTCTGAAGCAAATTTGAAGGTGGAGGAAAATCAATGATTGCTTGAACCTTACATGCGTCCAGACGAATCCCATCCTTTGAGACCACAAAACCAGGTAAACGACCAGAACTGACACAAAACACACATTTGTGTAGATTGAGTCGTATATTGTAGTGTCGGCAACGTAGAAATATCGCTCTCAAATGCTGTGGATGATTGGTCCGCTTTCGCGAATGAGCCGAAAGATCGTCGAGATATGGTTGAACGATGTTCTTTATGTCATGGAAGGCATAATTCATTGCCCTCTGAAATGTTTCCCCTGCATTCTCTAAACCAAAGGGTAGCTTGCGATATGCGAATGCACCCCACGGACAAATAAATGCAGTCTTTGATTGGTCCTGTGGGTGGATGTTAATTTGATTATACCTGGAAAATCCATCCATAGATGAAAAGATTTCACATCCGACGCATTCATCAATTATCTGGTCAATGAAGGGTGTAGGGTAGTTGTCTTTCAGGCAAGCTAGATTTACATCCCTATAATCGAAGTACACTCTAATCGTTCCTTGTTTTTTCATTAGAGGAACAATATTTGATACCCAATTGGTTAGAGGAACCGGATAAATAAAACCAACATAGAGAAGTTTTTCAACTTCTGCCTTGATGGTAGCAGCTTTCTTGGGGTGCACCTGCCGTAGCCGTTGTCGTACCAGTTTGACATCTGGATACAACTTAATTTCGTGTTCAACTATGATCAAGTCAATGCCTAGCATTTCATCATACGACCAAGCAAAGACACCTCTCAACTCACGAAAAAGAGCGTAATATATTTCCACTTCTGAAGAAGAACAATATTTGCTAACATGAATATTCTCTACAACATCTGTTTTGGTCGAGATATTTATGGTGATAGTCTCTTCAATATTGGACAAGTTTTGTTCGGAATACATCGTGTTTACAATATTTGATAGAAAATAAAAAACTGATGGATGATGAAGGTCACCGGAACTATCTTCCTTGTAATTTGGAATATGGGAACGATGGTGGTAATCTTCCCATGGTGCCCCGTCAATCATCATTGGCTGAACAATTCCTTCATCTGTAGAATGTACTTCTGACCAAGGATCTGAAGGGGTGCCATATTCCTTAGACCTATCTATCCAAACTCTTGATGAGCGTTGATTTGGGTTTGCCTCCCATGCTGAAAACATTGATTTCTACAATATTTCTATTGGGCTTGGAGGCAATACCTGCAGATGATCCACGCTAATATCATTTTCGGACATCTTTTGAATAGAAGATATCATATTGCAGGTTCCTATTATTGCCACTTCCGCCAGATTGATTGGAGGCGATAGGGAAAAAGTCCCCATTAATATAGTGTCTTTTAGTAGGCCTACTCCGATATTTTGAAGCGAATGAGGGCTTCCATGCATCATCAGAACGCTTCCCGTAACTTGCGAACTGTTGGGGAGAAATGTTTACTGGTCGATGATTGTAATACCTCCTTGGAAGGGAAATTCGATCTTCATGAAGTAAGTCGACACAATGGCAGCCATAGCATATATCCAAGGCCTTCCCAGTAGGATGTTGTTATCAAGGTTTCCGTCGATCACTTCAACATCAATTTCTACTGTTTTTCCCCCTAGATCGACTTGCAAGTTATTTAAAATCCCATATGGGGTGTATGTTCGTCCATCAAATGCTTTTAATGTCGTCGAAGATTGTGACAAGGGTGGAGATCCTAAAGTTTTCCAGCAACTCGTTGACATAATACATGTAGATGCCCCCTCATCAATAATTGTCTGATGAACAGTTTTGTTGTGGGCTTTCACTTGAATAAGGAAAGCTAGTTGAGCTGGTAACTGAGGATCATATCCTTTATGATTAAAGGCCACAAGATTGGAATCCATTGGGTCAATCCCACCTATTGCTGATAATAAAGCCTACTTTTGAGAGGGGCAATTTTGCAGTACCTCAAGTGTTGACATAGCGGAGGGCGATTGGGCCAGATCATCCACTATATTATAATGCTGTGCTCCAGTCTGGCACAAGGATTAAATGTAAATTTTTGTACTACTCCCTTCAACAGCTTTATTGTTATTTCAGGAATGATGGGTGGCACAACTTTGATCGAAGTTGTTGTCGAATTACTATTTTGATCATTAGCCTTGTTGTCCGATAGCTGTGGATTCCCGTAATCTTTATTCCTTGTCGATATCAAAGCATCATTTTGCTGCTTCGAAACAGACAACATTAGCACATGGGATGGGGAAGCATTGTCACTAGCAACCAGATTTATTCCTGGATTTGGAAACGGATCATTCAATATCGCCGAGGTTTTTGAATTCTTAAAGAATTTTCTAAGCTTAGCCTAATGTGGACAATCTTTTGTCCAGTGATCCTCATCACATATGAAGCATGGATGACTTGGTTTCCTATCTCCAAAAGGGTTTGCAAAAGATTTTTTAGGAGACAACTCCTCCTATTTTTTCTTCTTCCCTTTCTTTTTCTTCTTGCCCCTTGGTTGCTTTGGTTCTTTGCCTTTGTCAGTCGGCACGACATTTACCTCTGAGGCAAGAAGCTCCTCATTTGCATTTTGACTTGAAACCATACAAGCCTTCTTTGATGTAGCTTTTACGGTTTTTGCGCTAGTTCCACCTATCACGCCATCGCCGGCATGAGAGTCTTTGCTTGATTTAGGAGGGGGAGGAATGGAGAATTCTGTTCTAGGAGCATCGGGTATTTTATCGTAGAGCATGCCAGACTGAGTATATATCAAGTCTAGATATTGCACACGAGCAATGACTTGCTCTTTAGTGATGACTCCTCCCTTTTCCACATCTTCTATAATAGAAGGTAATAATGAATTAATAAACCATTCAGATAGCAGCTGATCAAGAACATATGTTTTTACCATTCTACGACGACGTCGCCACTCATGAATATGATCATATATGTGAGTGGTCGTTGTCTGTTTGAAATTGGTAAGAAGCTCTATTCCTGTTTCATACCTTATCGGTAACTGAAAATGGGTTAAAAAGGTTGTGGCTAGGGTGCTGAAGTTATCGAATCAAGCTCTAGGAAATTCATTATACCATTTTGCTGCTAGACCAGTTAACATTCCCTGAAAAAGGCAAAGTCTAATCGAATCATCATTTAGAGTGTTCGATGAACACCATAGATGAGAGGTCATCACATGATTCAATAGGTCTTCACCCGGATTTCCATTAAATTTAGGAATATCTGACGGAAGTTTATGTGGAATCGCTGGCCACCAAGGGGCATAAGCAATTGGATCGTTTGTCAGCCGATTTAGATCTAGTAACTCTAAAGTTTCCACAAAGGGAAACTGTTGATTCAGGTTCGGCGAAGCATACCTAGGATAAGATGGGATTTCATGAACAGTGGGTCTTTGCTTACCAGCATAGTGCATTTGATGCTGATAACTTTGGTAAGTTTGATGGGAATAACCACTATGAAATGGTTGATGTTGACCGTTTTGAATATACGGCTGCCCATTACTTGCAAAGATTTGGTGCTCAGATCCTTGGTAAACTTGTTGGAATTGCGGTTGTTGATATTGCACCAGCCATGGTTGTGAGAGCATTTGCTATTGTTCAATACTGGTTGTTTGACCAAGATGAGGGGTGATGGTACCCGTTTGAGCCTGGGTCACTCCAGTTAAGGAGCCACTAATCGATGATTGTGGTGGCATCGTAGAGACAAGAGGCTGTTGAATTGCGACCTGAGATACTTGAGGTTGGCATATAACAGGAAACACTTGTAGTTGCGACACCGTCACAATAGCCGGTGTAGTGGGGATATTTGACATAGACAGACTTTGTTGCATTGAGTATACAACTCTTGGTTGTTGAGGCAGTATTGGCACCCAACCACTAGATGTAATTCCAGCATAACCTGAATTCTGTTGTGAACTCTCGTATGTTTGTTCTCCCGGAGGAGACAATGAAAGGGTATATTTCCCCCCATACGGTGGTAATCTAGTGCTCAAAGGAATGATTTGCCTTTGAGGACTGGACTACCCAAATTGACACTGCGAAGGATCAATTTGCTGAGACTCAACATAAGAGATTCCAGATATTATTCTGGATGAGCAAATGGGAACAGACCATATTGTCGAAATAGCCACTGGATGGATTCCATCTAGTGATTGAGAGCTAATTGGGATAGACGATACGTCGGTGAACATTGTTGGAATAACAGCAGGAGGTTCTACCGCTGCTGTGTCAGATGACACAATCCTAGATGTCGACGGTTGTTTAGACATATCTAGTCTATCCAAAAGATTTCCTAGCAATTCTACAAGAACTTCCGATGACGAGAGACTAATTTTTGACGAAGAAGGATACAGGGTGATCCCAACTCCAAAATGAGATGGAGTACTAGATGGAGGATCCTCCACAATCTCTTTTATAGCAATCAATCCAGGTGGAAGAGGGAGACCGTCAGGTCTGTAAAATATTTCTAGTGCCTAAGAAGGTATAGATTCTGCAGCGACAGATGTTTGGGGAATAACACCTTCCAAATCAGCTGTAGATGGACCTGGTTCAGGAATAGAAGTGTTTACCATCACACTAGGATTAGTTCTGCTACCCTCTTGTGGTTGCGGAATTTCTTCTATAGAGGCAGGGATACCGAAAATGTTTGGAGTAACCAGAGTCTCTGAGGGTGTCGGAACACTTGTTCCAACCAAACCAGGGGACTTTGATATGGTTAGACGAGTTCGCTTTGTCCAGAATAGTTTTGTTTCTAGAGACAAAGATAGTTGAATCGTAAGTCTCTACGAATGATGGGGTTTCGATTGACTTTCCTCCACGATTGCGGATTACTCGATCAACTAAAAATAAAGGGGAAAATGATTCTGAATTAAATGAATTTTAGACGCTTTGACACAACTTGCTTTTTCAAATTTTAAGAGTCCAGAAAAAACAAAAGATGACTCTAGTCGCCTTCAATTTTTAATGAGCCTGAAGTGACAAGTGCTCAGATGGACCTTTTGCTTTAAGGAGTCTAAAAAGGAAAGAAAGAGACTACTATGGAAATCTAGGCAGAGGATTACCAAACTAATCACAAAACTGCAGATACGTTTTACGGTACGACAGTCGATCTTCCTGAATGTTGTGTTCAGTGCATTCTGATCGATAGGGTGGCAGACATGGCTTCCTATGGATAAAGGATATAGCCTATTGTGGTCTCCCATTATATACTCAACGGTACGTGGGAGCACAAGTCCATACTAGCACTTGTCATCTCAAAGAGGAGGAATCACCCAACCTATGATGAAAGAAATAGTTACCAGGCTTTACGACGCTGGAATACGTCTCTAGCCTAGACTTCTAGATGTTGTGCGTTAGGTTCCAAATCATTTTTATATTCATTCAATTTATTTTACAGTTGATCTTTCTTAAGAAATTTTCCTTTCAGGTTCACCACGTGATGTAGATATATAATTCCTAAAATGCAATCTAAGATGATAAACAATCGTTTAATCTTCTTTTTGTAATGAAAATCCTAGCTACTAAAGAAAGAGAGATGATATTCTTTCAACATAGAGTAGAGAGCAGACACTAGATGCACTGTCCTAAATCAAACCAACAAGCAGTCTAAATGCAAATGCACATGCATGTATTTGTTTTCCACTTTCTTAATGTGTGAATGACATAAAGAATGCTGAGTACAAATTTGAATTACCTTTTCAAAGCGACAGTATCAACAAATTTCTCTTCAAAAATGAAAGGAAGATAATGACGACACTTTGCGATTTTGAATTGAAAAATACTTTCGACACTTGAAAAACTACTAATTCAAATCAAATACAAGAGTAACTGTATAATCAACCATCAAGAACGATTGGACTCTTTTCTTTGACTGAAAACGACACTTGTGACACTTCCAAATCAAAATATGGCGGTTTGATTATGGTACTTTTTGCAAAAGAGAACTGTAAATGGCGCACAATACATAAAATCATTCACAATTATTTGTACTATGGAGGTGGAATCATGAAAAGGAAGGGAGTTTCTACAATGGTATACTGATCACAGATAGCAAAACTCCTGAATAAAGTTGAAGAGAGTGAACAAAGAAACGAAAATCTGGACGCAGAAGAGGTCTTATCTAATCAGCGCATCTGCAACACAGGGAAAGTGTGATGTAGCACTACTGCACACGGGAGGTGTGATGCATCCAGATTCCCAAGAGGAGAAGGTGCGATGGTCCAGGGATGAGACTTCAACTTGGTTCTTGGTCACAGTTCACGGCTTAGTTCAGGGATTTACCAAGCTAATGATAGTCAGTAAATAGAAATCAGAGGGGCTGATCTAATGATGTTACTAGAGCCACCACTAGGGCAATTAGGATGTTTGCAAATCGATTGCTCAGTTTATAAAAAAAAACTGGAGATAGACTGAAGCAAAATTGATCTACTTTGCACTTTCATAGCAAATGCAGTTCGAAGGCTAGCTAGCTTAACTTCAGGCTTCGTCTGTAAGTTTATAAAACAAACAAATATAGACAAGCAAACAATATATTCACTCCCCAACAGAGTCGCCATTTTGTTATTGGGAAATCTAGTGTCTATGCAGAGCTGCTAGTCCCACTAAGACGGGTAGCTGTCTTAGAAACAAACAGATTAAAGTTACTTTTGTTTTCCTTTATGAGAAGTAGATAGGAGAGGATAAAAGAATACCAACCTTGATCTTTTGCTTGGTTCTTTGCTTGTTCCTTCTCCTCACCAATAGGTCTTTGTCGCTTCTCCGTTGACCACTCCACCTCAAAGAGTACCGGTAAAGTGAAAGCAGCATAATACCTTCAAAGTGCAGAGATCTACAATCATAAGAAATATAAGATCAGATATATATTGACCACAAAAATGCATATATTATCAGATATACAAGAATGTGGAGGAAAACTTGAATAACTTTATAGATATAAAGATTAGAAGAGAGGATTACAACCCATTGATCTGACCTAGCATCATCCTCCCAGCATGAAAGCCTTCTTCACCTCATGAAAATATTAGATCACCCAACAATATGACATTCCACCAAGAAACCAACAACACTTCCTTACAAGATACAAAATTCTAGCCTCTGGATCTCTAGGATGAGGGATCCATATATAGATGATTGCAGGGAGGTGAGTCAGCTTCTAGGATTTTGATTAGTGTCTTCTCTCTGATAGTTCTTGATTCCACTTGGAGATTGATGATCACTTACTCATCCTAGGGTGAATTCAGAGAGGGAAGTGTCACATGAGAAGTTTTTGGAAGATTCCACGATCATCTACTTCGCAAATTGTCTTTGCCATTTGTCCATTCTCGCCCATCGCACCCTTAGCACTTAGCAACTTGTATGGTCCAGTTTTGACCAGTTCTAAGCAGTTTTATGTGGAGAACTTCTGGGAGATGATGTAATCAGCTGACCTTGTTCCTTTAGGGCATGAAACAAAACTTTTAGGGACTCAGGAGTCCTTGGTTTATGGACATATATGATTGGGGTTGCAGTGCCCAAAAATGTCTATAACATTGCTTAAGGAAAGTACAAGAAAAATTCAAGTAGGTATCCATATGTTGGATTGGTTACACTAGAGGGATCATTACACATGATTTTATATACATGCTCAGTAGGTGGGTGGTTATCATCAAGATTTGAAGCCCAAGGTGAAGGCCCTAAGTTCTGGATGGTCTATTTCCATAAGTAAGTTCAATCAATATGTTTCTATTTTTATAGTCAAGTTAGTCAGTTAGTTAGTCAGTTTTCTGTTTGAATTTAATCTTTGCATTTTGAATCCATGCCCAATGAACAAGGTTACTAGGTCAACGGTGTTCTTCACACCTCCAAGGAGCTGCCATCCATAGCTAGAGCCAAGGTTAGTGTCAGTCATTTCAGCCTGTCACCAGTGATCAAATATGCTCTTACAAGGTGTTGTTAGGGTGTTAAGTCAAATTTTTGTCAATTCAGTGAGTCTTCAAATAAAAATTTGGTCACCAGTTGTTGTGTCTAGGTCACTACTACTTCCTTCACTTACTCATAGTTCTCATCACTCATCATGGTCATTGCCCTCTTCGAGGTATCATATCCTCATTTAAGTGTCTTGGGTCATGAAATGGTCAAATTCTTCATTTTAAGTCATGGTCTAGGGTTTCACTCCATGTGTCGTCATGATAACATAGATGAAAAAAAAAACATTTCCATCATGTAATTTAGTGGGTAAAGGGAGTTAGTAGCTTAGGGAAAGAAAAATAAAGGTAAAGGTAATGTTTTATTTCAAATACGACAATGTTCTAGTACACTGCCTCATCTCATCATTTCTCATAGGATCATTTTTACTTCAAAATATGTTTCTCACAAAATGGAGAAGAATTTCACAAACATGAAAGAGGTTTTTGTCAACAATGGACCAAGGAACAAAAGCCTCCTTTAGTTTACGCACAAGGATTGTGATTTGAGAGAAATGCCCAAACTACACTTGCAACGGGAGAGTTGTTACACTTTTGGATAGTTTGACTTCAAGACATATTTTCAGGTACTTGGAAAAGTGTTGGTAGTTCTTAAGGACTCTAATGTGTAGTGGACATCCTAAGCTTTCCAATGGTACCTTCAGATAGTGATTTAGATTAGCGAAAGGCATCCAAAATTTCTCTACAAGTTTGCGTTGCACTTTTGTAAGAGACACCTTGGGTTTTTGGAGTGACCTTGGGAAAATCAATTGCTCTCCCTGATGGGGTGTGAAAATTACATGCATGAGGTGTCCATCTTGTAGCAGACTTCAAGAGATTTCTAGCAAGCTATCAAGCTTTCCATTTGGAGCATTTTAAGGCCTCCAAAAGTGGTTTCTAAGTCAAGATTCTACTTCTAGAGACTGCATTGCACTTTTGAGTGTGGCGTTACACTTCTACTAACTGCACTACGCTTGTGAGAAAGTAGCCCGGAAACTACCCAAACTCACCCAAAATTCAAATTTGAGCTTGCATTCCTAATTTTTCTTCTTCTAAGCTAATTCACAAGTAAGTATAATCATCTAATGCACCTTTTTCCTTCAAAAAAGTAAATGAAAATGTGAGTTTTCTTCATCTAGGGTTTATGAGAAATTTCATGCTACAAAGCTAGTGAAAATGATGGGTTTCGTTAGTTATGACATTGAAAGCTTTCAAATTTGTCATCTCATACCTCTGCACATGTATAAATCACTCTATCATTCACTAATCAACTCATCTACTCTCAGATTACCTCACCCTTACAGAAACCCTAGCTCATACCTATCATTTTGGGCAATTTCATAGCAAGACTGTTTTTCAAATTCTCCTACTCATTTCTCTCTCTCATTTCACTCAATTCAAACTTCATAAGTTTTGTATGACACCTATCCATCTCCCAAAATTTCCCTATCATCATCTCCCTTCCCTAACTCCCTCATTTCATCATTTCCTTCCTTGAGCAAGAAAACAGTCACCTTAAGGACAAACAACTCATCATGGAGAAAGAGCAGTCGAAGATGCTACAAAAAGGAGGAAAAGGTAAAGTAGTGTTGGAGCTTGGTGAACATGATGAATAGGAAAATCAGGTTGAAAAGAAGAATCCAGGGACAAAGGGTTTCAAAATGGCATTGAAGAAAGAAAAGGATCAAAACCTACTAAATGAAGACTTGGACATTGAAGACAGAATTGCTTTGGAAATGAGTGAAGATAGGGAGTTTTGGCTTGAAAAGATCAATTTCCACCTTGCAAAGCTCCTTGACAAGGTTAACAGGGATAACAAGTTGCAAAGGATGATTTCCATCCATTATTACACAAGGAATCAGGTTGCCAAGGTCAAAATTAAGCAGTTGAAGACCAAACTCAAGGGAAACCATAAAGGACAAAAATGGGAGGGATAACTTGGAGATGCTTGCTGAAGCATCCATGAGAGAATAACATAACTAATCTTTCACTTCATGATCAATTTTGAAGGTTTTCTGAGCATTTTAGGTTTTTTGAGAATTTTTGTGCCAAATATAAAAATTGGCCTAGTGCATTGCGCTTTTTCCTTAGGCCTCCAAATGATAAATGGTTTCTAGTTTTGGAAATCTCATGGCCTCCTCTCAAAACCCATTTCATTAGATTTCTCAGAGAGGGCCCAAATTTTGACAGGGGTCAAAAAATCAACATTCTGCCCAAGGATAATTTTAGGGGCGAATGTTCGCCCTTTGGCGAAATTAAGGGGTTTTAAATTTTTAGTGGGCGAATATTTTGTATCATAGTACATTTTTACAAATCACCTCAAATAGCCCACCTTATTTTAAGGGAGAGGGTAAAAAAGGTAAATTTAGCCCTTGAAATTAGGACTTACAACCTTCCGTTCGCCCATTTTCAAGAATAGGTTTTATTTAAGTGAATCCACTCGCTCCATTTTCAAGAATAGGTTTTATTTAAGTGAATCCTATGGGCCAAATACCATATTTATAAAAGAGGTATGGTAAATTAATAAAAATATAAATAAATGAGAGGTATGGTAAATAAATAAAACATTTTTTATATTTACTCCATAAGTCACCTTATATACATGTAAGGGTGTAAACAAATAAAAATATAGGTAAAGTGGAGGTATGGTAAATAAATAAAACATCTTTTTATTCTTACTCAAAAGGTATGGTAAATAAATAAAAATATAAATAAACTAGACATATTGTAAATAAATAAAACCTCTTTTTATATTTAGTCCATAACCCTCGTTCTATTTATGAAGGCTCAAGAAAGAGGTTTTATTTGAGTGAATCCTATGGGCCAAATACCATATTTGTAAAAGAGGTATGGTAAATTAATAAAAATATAAATAAACGAGAGGTATGGTAAACAAATAAAACATTTTTTTATATTTACTCCATAAGTCACCTTATATTTACGAACACTCAAAAAATAGGTTATATTTAGGTGAAACCTATGGCCAAAATACTATGGGACAAATACCATGGACTAGATTGTTATTAATACCATGCAAAAAACCATTATTAACCCTAATATTAGAATTAATAAAAATAAAAATGGCACATGGTATTGACCCATGGTATTCACCAAAATGGCACATGGTATTGACCCTTGGTATTCACCTGGAATGTAGCCTATTTAAATGGGGGAATTAAACCAGCATGTAGCCTATGCTAACATTCACTAGGACTTTACAAAGTTTTATTATTTAGTGAAAGACTCGCCAAGATCTTACAAGATTTTATATTTGAGTAAAATATTCGCCATGCCTGGTGAGAGATTCGCCAAAAAATTATATATACATATTATATTATTGATAAAATCGCCTTCCATTTTTCCTATATACCATGGAGATTTGCCCATTTATTATATTTATAAATTTAGGGGGGGGTTCTTAAAATTTTCCCTGATTCTACCCCTCTTTTTGACAGGAGTTGCGCTTCTGGAGACACCTTGGGAGAATATATTTTTGAAGGACTTCCATTGGGTAATTTTCAAAAATTCAAGGTGTTATGGAAACTAGACAGGAAAATATACTTGACTATTCTTTCATATATAGATTTGGACCTCAGGAAAGCACCTTAAAGTGGTCTCAAAGTTTTCGCTTCGCTTTTGCAAATTTCTTTGTTTTTCATTTAAATTTCACTGTGTAATTTCCTACTTTTCAGTTTGACTTGGTTAAAGTCAAAACTCTCAATGTAATTGAAGTTATTTTGAGTTTAGATGATGTAATCATGAATAAATATACATGATAGGGTTTTTTATGGTTTATTAGGTCTCATTAAGGAAGAAAAATAGAAAACGAAGTCTAAAAGAAGTGTTTGCATTTGACCTTCTCACTCTCACCTGTTGGTTGAAAAAAATAATGGAAACAATTCAACCACCTAGGAATTTGACTCTTGAAGGTGGGGAAGTGGTTCAATTGAGTATATATGTATCATTTCTCATTTAGAGAGAAGGGTTGGACATTAGTGGAGAAGGCTTGTATGTTCATGTTCTCTTCAGTTAATACAGGAGTAGTTGCTGCTATATTTCAGGAACTCTAGTTCAGTGAGTCTATGGTGTTTGTTTACTCTTTCTATCAGTTTATAATGGATAAATCATCTCTCTTTACATTCTTTATCTTCTTCCTATGAATTTCCTTGCAATTATATAGACAAGAATATTGAATTTAAGCTCTTTTTATGTGGAATTCATACTTGTCTTCCTTTTTCTTCTAAAGCTAATGAATTCATGATTTCACATGCTCATTAGATTCTTTGAAACTCATAAATCTCAAACCAAAAACCCTAAATTCACAAATACTCAAACAAGACTTATATATCTAGCCTAAAACCTATTTTTGTCCAATTATTCATTGACAAATCCTTTATGAGATCCCTCTCTGGTTCAGCAGGGCTAGCTACTTTACTAAAAGTGGTTCGAGGTTACTTTTTTCACTCTCCTCCTTAGCCTAGGAAATTGTGGGGGATAACACACACAAGCACTTCTCTATTAATTACTCACTTTCACTTTGTTTTATTGACTGCAGGTACATTATGGCTGCAATATATATATATATATATATATATATATATATGTATATGTATATACATATACATATACATATACATATACATATATCCAGAAGTGTGTTTCTGAGTGAGATGGCTCTCCCACAATAATTACTATCTTCAGTTTCACATTAGTCCTTCCTTTGGCTTGTCCTGACGATTTGTTATTCAGGTAACAAAAATCAACCTCAATTAGCTGAGGGATTGTTTATTTCCTTGTGTTAAGTCTTGGGTTTTCACTCGCTGGGATGCTACAACTCTCACCAAAATTACAATTGTAGTTGTTGTAAATGATGGGCAATAGTTGAACCCTTTCATAAGTATGATACTAATTTTTTGTAGTACCATCGTTATGGGTTTTATTGATGGTTTACATATATATAACTATTGTTTATCCAGTTCCATATTCCCTCTGTGTCTTTTTATAAGGACTCATGGTCGGGGTTTCCTCTATTTTTAGGTTGGTCGCCTGTAATCATGTATTGGGATTTATGTTGTTCACTGTCAGACAAGTATAGCTTAGATTTTCCTATTTTTGTTTCTCTACTAAAGTTAATGATTGTCATACTTCTTATTTGATAAAGCTTCACTTGGGTGGTGGGCTCACGGGGGTTCCTTTAGAATTCGACCGAGATCCATACGAGCCCTCGCGGATTAATTTATTTACTGCACAGCTCTGGTTAGAGCTCCAATGACTTAAAATAGATAATGCTAGGATAACGTATTTTGAGGGAGATTTCACAATCTCTAACATTTTTTTAATGTTTTCCTAATGAGGTTAATCAGAGTAGTACTTTATTAATTTCTATAGAACGATCATGATTCTAGAATGTGTGTTACGATTCTAATTACAAGTACACTTTTAAACTTCAACAAGACAATATGTATATAGAAAGGTTAAATGGATATATGGTCTTCCACTATAAATTCTTCTTTCACTTATTGCATTAAATAGATAATGCATTTTTATTTTGAATCGAGTGAAGGTTAACTATTATCGTTACCTCTTTTTATGTCTTGATGTTTGCAAATGTCAGAATGTGATAGAAATGCAACGAAAGATAGAATATTCCGATTAATATCAGATGACAGAGACTTACTAGTAATTAATCAACATGTTAACTATTCATTATAGAATAATAAAACCAATAATATTTTCCTATTAGTGATTACCAAGTATAGAAACACTACTTATCTATTTTATTGCTTTGATTATAAACGTGCACGTATTTCCTTTGTCTGGAAGGTCTCACCACCTAGCCACAGATCTGACAATTACGTCCAGAATCCCCCTCCAAGCTCTTCCAACTTCTGACAGTGAATAAAGGCAGTCTGATACCTTGGGCATGAGGGCCATGGTCCAGCCTCAAGTCTCATACACTTTGATTGTTACTCACGATCTTTTCCCACTGGTTAATTCGTCTAACTCAAGGAAACTATCAACAACATAGTCCTTGCTCTTCTTTTTCCAACCCACAAGGGTTCTATCATTTCCTTTTTGAGGGAAAAGATGGGCAACTTCTTGTAACTATTCCAGGAGTTATTTAACTGATTCTTCGAGTTATTTTACAAACTGATCAAATTCTTTTAATTAATAATTAACAAAATATGTTCTGGCTTCTCAACCTTAATTATTTAACAATCCAGGTTAAACAAAATAAAATTTAAAGTAATAAGTAAATATTGGTGCATCATTGGGTATTACATTACTGCAACAAAATTATTATTATAAACTCTTTCAACAAAAATATTATTATGAGCTTTGATTTTACTTAATCTTTAAGAATCACGGGTTTTGATAAAAAAAAACACAAGTATTGAAGAGTTTTTATCCTCTACAACCAAAATATAAGGAGTTTTTTTTTTTTTAAATTATAAATGTATATATTTAAAATTCGATCAATAATGTTTCATATGTTATATTTTTTAAAAATTTGATATGTTCAAATGAGATAATAGTAAATGAATTTATAAATTTACAAATGCTTATTCTGTTTCATTTTATTTTATATGACTTTATCTTCGAAAAAATTCATTATCTATTATTCATTATTCATTTGGTTTAAAGACTTTATACTATATTTTGGATTTTTTTCATTAAAAAAAATATACAATAATAATTTATAAGGTTTATTAATCTAAGGCTTCATATTCCTAGGGTATAATATTTTGGGTGCTTGAGAGGTTTTTGATGGTGATGAATCCATTTCCACCATCAAAAATATGATTCAGACATTGCTCTTGTGAGATTTTTTGAAATTTTTGTTGCCAGATTCCGACCACTTTTAACCATCCACACAATCTTTGAAAATAAATAAAAACTCTTAAAATTATACTCATTTAATAAAATTAGTAATTATATTTATAATTAATATAATTTAATAAAATTATAGTATTTAATACAGCTTATAATTTATAATAAAAATAGTAATTATATTTATAACTAATATAATTTAATAGGATTATAGTATTTAATATGGTTTATAATTTATAATAAAAAAAACTGGTTTCGAATGTCAACAATCAATCAACAACATAGGTTTCGGCCACACTTGATAGGTATAAGTGGTTGGACCAATGTCCTTCCCTAAAATACAAGCATCACGTGCCACTATTCGTTGAGGCCACTGTTGGCCAATCTCCTCTATTAAACTTGATAAAGCGACATTCGTAATACAATGGATTTTATGCATTTTCACCTGTTAAATCCTTGTATGATCAAATGTGATGGACAATGACTTTTATGCGATTGCACATGTGAAATCCATGTGTAATCAACTGTGAAACAATGATATTAGGTGTTCTGAAAAGAAAGGTGGACATTATATTTCTTTGTTTCGGAAATTGGTGCCACCATTTAGCTCCATGACGTAGAAAATAACTTCACTTCCCAGGTTTTAAATTAAAATTAAACCATTTCGAATTCCCGGATTCGAGTTTGTGCACGTTGTGGCACCTTATTGCTACTCTATGGCTTTTTCGCTAAAAGCTTTTAGCGGTGCCCTTAAATTCCCATATCAGTAAGGACGAAGGTGGTTGAGGATTTGTTGAATTTTGTTTTGTTTTGTTTAATTAATGGTTTAGATTGATTCTCAAGGGAGTAGTTTTAGTGTACATTTAGTTTGAATGCTTATCAAGGGTTTGCAGTGCATTACACAGTTTTTTAGGTTGCATTGACATTTAAAAAATTTAAAAAAATATATTTATGCAAAGCCACTCCATGCCCACCAATTTTCTAGGGATTGAAATTATTCCAATTCTAATTAACTCTTCCATGATAAGTTCCTAATTATTGTTTATAACATTCATTTATATAAGGAAATTTTATTTAGTAAAATGGTGCATTACTTTTAATAAATTTAGAAAATTAGATTCTTACCAAGTAGCTCTCCGCCCACTAATTCCTAGGGATTTGAGATTATTCTAATTCTAAGAAGTTTCCCATGATAAGTTCTTCATTATTATTTATAACATTAATTTATATATAAGTACATTTTTTTTAGCAAAATGGTCCATTTTACAGTAAGGCATTCTTTTTGTTGCAATAGTTTCTTTTGTTATATTTATGAATCCTTTGGCTATATCAACCACATTAATATTTTTAATGTGGTTGTATATATATGAACTTTAGATGGAAGGAGGTTTGTTGAGTTCTTTTTTTTTAATTGAGGGTCCAAATTGATTATCAAGAGAATATGTTCAACAGATGCTTCTTCTTAATGTTTATCAAACCACTGTAATGTGTTATAGAGTTTGTTAGGTTGCATTGGCTTTTAATAAATTAAAAAAAATAGATTGGTGCCATGTGGCTCCCCACCCACCAATTTACTCATAGGTTGAATTGACTTTTAATAAATTTAAAAAATTAGATACGTGTCCTCTCGCCCCCCACCCACCAATTTCCTAGGGATTTGAGATTATTCCAATTCTAATAAATTCCTCCATGTTGAGATTATTCCAATTCTAATAAATTCATCATTATTATTTATAACATTCATTTATATATAAGATAAAATTATTTATCAAAATGGTCCATTACTTTTAATAAATTTAAAAAAATATATTTGTGCCAGGTGGCTCCCCACCCACCAATTTCTTAGCGATTTGAGATTATTTCAATTCTAATAAGTTCCACCATGTTGAAATTATTCCAATTCTAGTAAGTTCATCATTGTTATTTATAACATTCATTTATATATAAGAAAATTTTATTTAGCAAAATGTTCCATTACTTTTAATAAATTTAATAAATTAAATTTGTGTTAGTGGCTCCCCTCCCACTAATTTCTCGGCGATTTGAGATTATTCCAATTCTAATCAGTTCCTCGTTATTATTTATAACATTCATTTATATATAAGAAAATTTTATTCAACAAAATGGTCCATCGCTTTTAATCAATTTCAAAAATTATATACATGCCACGTGGCTCCCCACCCACTAATTTCCTAGGGACTTGAGATTATTATAATTCTAATAAGTTCCTCCATGTTAAGATTATTCCAATTCTAATAAGTTCCTCATTATTATTTATAACATTCATTTATATACACAAATTTTATTTAGCAAAATGGTTCATTACTTTTAGTAAATTTAAAAAATTAGATTTGTATCATGTGGCTCCCCACCCACCAATTTCCTAGGGTATTCCAATTCTAATAAGTTCCACCATGTTGAGATTATTCTAATTCTATATTTGTGCCAGGTGGCTCCCCATCCACCAGTTTCTTAGCGATTTGAGATTATTCCAATTCTAATAAGTTCCCCCATGTTGAAATTATTCCAATTCTAGTAAGTTCATCATTGTTATTTATAACATTCATTTATATATAAGAAAATTTTATTTAGCAAAATGTTCCATTACTTTTAATAAATTTGATAAATTAAATTTGTGTTAGTGGCTCCCCGCCCACCAATTTCTCGGCGATTTGAGATTATTCCAATTCTAATAAGTTCCTCGTTATTATTTATAACATTCATTTATGTATAAGAAAATTTTATTCAACAAAATGGTCCATTACTTTCAATCAATTTCAAAAATTATATACATGCAACGTGGCTCCCCACCCACTAATTTCCTAGGGATTTGAGATTATTATAATTCTAATAAGTTCCTCATTATTATTTATAACATTCATTTATATATAAAAAAAAATTATTTAGCAAAATGGTTCATTACTTTTAATAAATTTAAAAAATTAGATTTGTATCATGTGGCTCCCCACCCACCCATTTCCTAGGGTATTCCAATGCTAATAAGTTCCACCATGTTGAGATTATTCTAATTCTAGTAAGTTTCTCATTATTATTTATAATATTCATTTATATATAAGAAAATTTTATTTAGCAAAATGGTACATTTCTTTTAATAAATTTAAAAAATTAGATTTGTGCTATGTGACTCTCCACCCACAAATTTCCTAGAGATTTGAGATTATTCCAATTCTAACATAACCCAAATATAAAATAATAACATTACATGAAATATTTGAAAATGTTTTAACCATGAAAATTTATTTATCTTCATTGTACATATTAGTTGACATTGAAATATTTTTCTTAATATGGCATTGAAATATTTTACTTATGAATTAATTTGCTTATATTAATAAGTTCCTTGAGTAGTAAATTATGAAATTTAGAAATTATGATTGTAGTAAATTATGAAATTTAGAAATTATGATTGATGTTTTGAAGTGCATTTTATTTTTAAATTTTGAAATGAATTACATTGTAAATTGATTATAAATAAAATAGGTGAACTAAAAATATAAAATTGTTTGTTTTTTTTTTAATTATCAATTTTTGAAATATATCATACATCAAACATTTGTAAGTTTATAGGTTTAAAATTACATCAATAATGTTTTAGATGTTATATTTTCTTAAAATTTAACATATTCAAATGAGATTATAGTATATGAATTTATGAATTTACAAATTCTTATTTTGTTTCATTTTATTTTATATGATTTTATTTTTGAAAAAATAATTATCTATTATTCATTTGTTTTAAAGATTAGCCCTATATTTTGAACTTTGTTTTCATTAAAAATATTATAAAATAATAATTTATAGGGTTTATTAATCTAAGGCTTTATATTCCTCGGACATAATATTATTCATAGGGTTTATAATATTAATCTTTAGGTTTAATATAAATCCATGGTTTATAATAATGGTCAACCATGGTCCAACGTCATAATTGTGATAAAGATTTTCTCAATATGAAAATTAACCACTGTCACATTGTGACAAGTATTGTCTCAATATGAAAACTAATCACTGTTAACCATGTTCCAACATTGCATTGGGACAAAGGTTGTGTCAACCATAGTCAAGCATGGTCGATCATGGTCAACCATAGTCAATAACCATGGCTAACTATTGTTACGTTGTGACAAAGATTGTCTCTTGGTCCAATGTCATATTGTCACAACCATGGTAATACCAGTCAACAATGGTCCAAGGTCGCATTGGGACACAAATTGTCTCAATATGGAGATCAACGATGGTCAACCATTGTCCAACATTTCCTTGGACAAACATTCTCTCGATATGAAAATAAATCATGGTAAACCATATTCCACATCGCATTGTGACAAATATTTATCTTAGGGTTTATGTTCCTTGGGTTTATAATATTTATCCCTTTGGTTTAATATTATTCCCTTCGGTTTATATTCCCTTGGCTTTATTATTCCCTTGGGTTTATTATATTTATATTAGGGTTTATATACCTTGGGTTTATAATGTTAATCATTTGGATTTAATATTATTCCCTTTGGTTTATATTATCAGTTTGTTGGGTTTTTAGTCCCTTAGGTTTTTAATATTACTCCATTGGGTTTGTTAGGTTTATAATATCAATCTCTTTGCAATTTATATACCTTGCATTATAATATTTATCCCTTGGGTTTAATATTATTATCTTGGGTTTATAATACCTTTGGGTTTTAATCATGGTAAACCATGGTTAATAACCATGGTCAACCATGGTAACATTGTGACAAAGACTATCACTTGGTCCAAAGTCACATTGTCAAAATTGTTGTCATCCATGGTAAACCATGGTCCAATGTTGCATTTTGACAAGTATTTTCTCGATATGGAGATCAACCATATTCAACGATGGTCAACCATTGTTTAGCATTGTAGTGTTACAAACATTATCTCAATATGAAAATTAAAATCATTCACGCTCAACCATATTCCAACATCGCATTCTGACAAATATTTATCTTAAGGTTTATATTACTTAGGTTTATAATATTTATCCCTTGGGTTTAATATTATTCCCTTCGATTTATAATCCTTTGGGTTTATAATATTTATCTTAGGGTTTATATACCTGCCACGTATAATATTAATCCATTGGGTTTAATAATATTCTGTTGGGTTTATATTATCAATCCGTTAGGTTTTAATCCCTTGGGTTTATAATATCAATCCCTTTAGGGTTTATATATCTTGCATTTATAATATTAATCCTTGCGGTTTAATATTATTCCCTTGGGTTTAATATCATAACATTCATTTATATATAAGAAAATTTTATTTAGAAAAATGGTCCATTAATTTTAATAAATTTAAAAAATTAGATTCGTGTCACGTGGCTCCCAACCCATCAATTTCCTAGTGATTTGATATAATTCTAATTCTAATAAGTTCCTCCATGTTGAGATTATTCCAATTCTAATAAGTTCCTCATTAATATTTATAACATTCATTTATATATAACCAAATTTTATTTAGCAGAATGGTCCATTACTTTTAATAAATTTTAAAAATTATATTCATGCCACATGGTTCCCCACCAACCAATTTCCTAGGGATTTGAGATTATTCCAATTCTAATACAGCCCAAATATAAAATAATAACATTACTTGAAATGCTTAAAAATGTTTTAACCATGAAAATTTATTTATCTTCAATATAAATATTAGTTGAAATTGAAATATTTTACTTAATACGCCATTGAAGTATTTTACTTATGAAGTAAATTTTTTATATTAATAAGTTCGATGATAAGCTCCTCCATGATTAATAAATTTAGAAATTTTAAAATTATGGTTGATGTTTTGAAATGTATTTTATCTTTAAAAATTGAAATGCATTATATTGTAATTTTCTTATAAGTAAAATAGATGAAGTAAAAATATAAAATTAGTTGTTTTTTTTTTTACGATCAATTTTTGAAATATACCATAGATTAAACAATTGTAAATTTGTAGATTTAAAATTCCACCAATAATGTTTCACATGTTATATCTTTAAAAAAATTAATATATTCAAATGATATTATAGTAAATGAATTTATGATTTTACAAATTCTTATTTCGTTTCATTTTATTTTATATGAATTTATTTTTTAAAAATCCATTACCTATTATTCATTTTCTTTAAATATTTTGCACTATATTTAGGATTTTTTTCATTAAAGAAACTATAAAATAATAATTTATAGGTTTTATTAATCTAAGATTTCGTATTCCTAGGGCATAATATTATTCATAGGGTTTATATCAATAATCAATAATTTGTTTCTTTAGGTCCGATAGACCAAAGTTTGGTCTCAGTGGACGTTAACCATCATCATCATCATCATCATCATTATCATCATCAATATTAATCTTTAGGTTTAATATAATTCCATTTTGTTTATAATCATGGTCAACAATGGTCCAACATCACATTGTGATAAAGATTTTCTCAATATGAAAATCAACCAATATCACATTGTGACAAACATTGTCTCAATATGAAAATCAAACATGGTAAACCATGTTCCAATGTCACATTGTGAGAAAGGTTCTCTTAGCCATGGTCAAACATGGTCAATAATGGGAAACAATAGTCAATAACCATGGTCAATCATGGGAAAAAGTAGTAAATAACCATGGTCAACCATGGTCACATTATGACAAAGACTGTTTCTTGGTCTAATGTCACATTGTCCAAACTATGGTCAACCATGTTATAACATCACATTTTGACATAAATTGTATCAATATGGAGATCAACCATGGTCAACAATGGTCAACCATTTTCCAATGTCACATTTCGACAAATGTTGTCTCAATATGAAAATAAATCATGGTCAATGATATTCCAGTGTTGCATTGTGACAAATATTTATCTTAGGATTTATAATATTTATCCTAGGGTTTATATTCCTTGGTTTTATAATATTTATCCCCTGATTTTAATATTATTCCCTTGGGTTTATAATATTTATCGAAGGGTTTATATAGCTTGGGTTTAATAAAATTCCCTCGGGTTTATATTATCAATTTGTTGAGTTTTTAATCCCTTGGATTTTTAGTATTAATCTCTTGGGTTTATAATATCAATCCCTTTAGGGTTTATATACATTGAATTTATAATATTAATCCCTTGGTTTTAATATTTCTCCCTTCGGTTGATAATACCATTGGGTTCAATCATGGTCAACCATGGTCACATTGTGACAAAGACTATCTCTTGGTCCAACGTCACATTGCCACAAAATTGGTCATCCATGGTCAACCATGGTACAATGTTGCATTATGATAAATATTTTCTTAGTATGGACATCAACCATGGTCAATGATGGTCAACCATTGTCCAATATTTCATTGTGAAAAATGTTGTCTGAATATGAACATCAATTATGATCAACCATATTCCAACATCACATTGTGACAAATATTTATATTAGGGTTTATATTCATCGAGTTTATAATATTTATTTCTTGGGTTTAATATTATTCCCTTGGGTTTATAATATTTATCTGAGGGTTTATATACCTTGTATTTATAATATTAACCCATTGGGTTTAATATTATTTTGTTGGGTTTATATTATCATTCCGTTGGGTTTTTAGTATTAATCTCTTGGGTTTTTAGTATTAATCCTTTGGGTTTATAATATCATTCCCCTTAGGTTTTATATATCTTGCATTTATTATATTAATCCCTTGGGTCTATAATACCTTTGGTTTTTTGAATTAATCCTTTAGGCTTATTTTGTTCATATTCCTAGGGTATAGTATTATTCATAGCGTTTTAATATTAATCCTAGGGTTTAATATAAATCACTTGGGTTTACAATCATGGTAATATATGGTCAACGATGGTCCAATGTCACAATGTGCCAAAGATTCTCTGAATATGAAAATCAACCATGATCAACCACGGTCAACCATGTTTATTTTAGGGTTTATCTGTCTGAATATGAAAATCAATCATGGTCAACCATATTCCAATGTCGCATTCTGACAAATATTTATGCTAGGGTTTCTAATATTTATCTTAGGGTTTATTTTCCTTGGTTTATTAATATTTATCGCTTGGGTTTACAATTATTCCCTTGGATTTATATTCCCTTGGGTTTATTATTACATTGGGTTTATAATATCAAGCCCTTTAGGGTTTATATAACTTATATCTGTATATTAATCGCTTGGGTTTATAATACCTTTGGGTTCAATTATCGTCACATTGTGACAAATATTGTTTTAATATGGAGATCAACCATGGTCAAACATGGTCAACCATTATCCAACATTGAATTGTGACAAACGTTGTCTCAATATGAAAATCAATCATGGCCAACCATATTTCAACGTTGCATTGTGACATATTTATCTTAATAAATATCCCTTGGGTTTAATATTATTCCCTTGGATTTATAGTATTTATCTTAGGGTTTGTATACCTTGGGTTTATAATATTAATCCCTTGGGTTTAGTATTATTCCCTTGGGTTTATACTAGCAATCCATTGGGATTTTAATCAGTTCAATTTTTCATATTAATCCATTGGGTTTATTATTCCCTTAGGTTTATATTATCAATCCCCTTAGGCTTTATATACCTTGCATTTATAATATTAATCAATTGGGTTTAATATTATTTCCTTGGGTTTATAACACCTTTGAGTTTTAGAATTAATCCCTTGAGTTTATTATTCCTTTCGTTTTATAATATCATTCCCTTTGGTTTAATTGGTTCATATTCCCATGGTATAATATTATTCATAGGGTTTATAATATTAATCCTTGGGTTTAATATAAATAACTTGCGTTTACAAGCATGGTCATCCATGGTTAATGATGGTCCAATGCCACAATGTGTCAAGTAATGTCTCAATATGAAAATAAACCATGGCCAACAATGGTCCAACGTCACATTGTAACAAACATCATCACAGTATGAAAAATAATGATCGTGAATCATGGTTAATGATGTTTATTTTACGGTTTATAAAATTTATCTTAAGGTTTTTATACCTTGGGTTTATAATATTTATCCTTGGGTTTAATATTATTCCCTTGCAACGAGCCACTATAGATATTGGAGACAAAGAGAGGTAGGGACTGACAGTTATAGCTATATTAAGAGTGAAATGAATATATGGTTTGCATATTTCACCACCTTTTCTTTTCAACGTTATGCCAAAATGCATGACAATGCGAGAAGGGATTGGCTGGAAAACATGAATGGCCGTGATCATTATCTTGTTGATTTGAATTGGTGCAACTTCTCTCATCATTTTCGGTGTGTTTTAAAATAGGCTATCATTTAATAATTATGGTTTGGTAAAGTGTTTAAAGTTGAATTTCATATCAACCACATTTAAATTGTTGCTTGATTTTTATTAAATATTTATTTCATGATTACTTCATTATTATTTATTAAATGATTATTAATATAATTATTGTCATTATCTTTATTTATTTATTTATTATTATTATTATTATTATTTAATATAATAGTAATAATATAATATTAATTATTATTAATATGGTTATTATATATATATATTTTGCGTAAATACTAATTCTTTTAAAAAAGAGAAAAATATGTACATGGAGGTTGAGACCTCAGAGGGGGCAGAGGCTAGCCCTCAGCCAAAGATTCTGAGTCATACATATACTACTATCTGCCCTTTCAGGATTAAAGACTTAAAAAAAAACTTGATTTATCAGACACTAACCCACTAAAAAATAACTCTGTTCTGAGTCTAACATATCATAACTATCGCCTGTAGATTCTTTACTGAGAAGCAAATTGTCATACCCGTCATGGACCAAAAGAGGCAAAACATAACTCACCAAACGTAGAGTTTTTGCTGCGGATTAAGGACAGGTTGGCTTGCACCGAAACCAAACAAGAACTGAGACCAGACCCATAACCAGAGACCCAAAAACATAGACAGATAGCATAAAAGCAAATAGAGCGAAGGTAAGAGTGCCACCCGTCGGTGATGAACCAGCATTAATTGGCATGTTGCGGAGAGTCGGGCACATCCTTGTCCACCTGGCTAGATGAGGCAACCTAAGTGACAAAACCATTATCTTCAATTCCTTCGAGACCACCTTCTAGAGGATTTACCAGGTTGAGGATGCTGCCTGGATGATGAGCCAGTCCACAACCAAGGATCTTGCGCTGAGTTGAATCAACCGGATGCGAAGGCATTTCAGGAACAGGGCTATCTTCCTGCATATTATCTGCATTAAACACAACCCCAGCCATCTCCCCCTGAAGGACGTTGTCTTCCTGGGATTGAGAGGTGGTGGTGTTGGCTGAGCTGTTGGGATTGTCCTCTTCCTCAGCAAGAATAACCGTGATACTCGTAGACAAAACAAGCCTGTTGAGCCTGCTATGGAAGGTGAAGCGGGTAGTTTGAAAGGAATTTTGCGGGAGAGGCCCAGCATGGCCAGAGGGCGGTGAGGACGGGGAGGCTGAAGCAATGGGGATTACATTCTGAGGAGTAGAACGAGAGGCTCTACCTCTGTTACCGGTGTTTCCTTGTTGGCGAGAGACTCCTCGACGGCAAGGCATGCTCGAATTGATAGAGCAACTAAGAGAGGGAAAATGGCAAAGCTGACGGGAGAGGGATTGAGCCCAGAGGAACTCGGCGATACAGACAACCCAGGCGGGCTTCCAGACTATCAGAGTGAGGCAGGGGTGCGGGAAGAAAAACAGGTGGAGGTGAAAAGAACCAGGAGCGATGGCGTGAACCAGATATCGAGCCATACATAAAACCTTGAGCATGAACTCTCGAACCAGGCGCACATTAATGACGATCTGTGCGACCAACATTCCGTCCAGCACCCAATAAATACGCATGCCATTGAGATCTATCATCTGTGTCCGCCAGCCAGATGCAGGGCCAGCTGCCTGCATTGAACGAGCCCTCATAAATGCAGCACATTAACACCCGCATCCGGGTTATTTATATTAATATGACTGATAATAACATTATTAATATTAATTCTTAATATTATTGATAATTGATATATGTTCTTGATATGTGCCTATAAGCCTTTAATAACCACATTTAAAAAAAAAAACAATTTTAGATTTTTATTTCATCTGTTTTACTTATAATCAATTTACAATAAAATGCATTTCAAATTTTAAAAATAAAAATACATTTCAAAACATCAACCATAATTTCTAAATTTCATAAGTTATTAATCGTGGAGGAACTTATCATGGAACTTATTAATATAAACAATGTACTTTATAAGTAAAATATTTCAATGTCATATTAAGTAAAAAAAATAATGCCAACCAATATGTATAATGAAAAGAAATAAATTTTCATGGTTAAAACATTTTGAAGCATTTCAAAGACTTTATTTGGGCCATAGTGAATACATAGGAAAATATCTTGTTATATATTTGATTATATATAAATAAATGTTATAAAAAATAATGAGGAACTTATCACGAAGGAATTTATTAGAATTGTAATAATCTCAAATCCCTAGGAAATTGGTGGGTGGGGAGCCACGAATCTATTTTTTTTAATTTATTAAAAGTAAGGGACCATTTTGCTGAATAAAATTTGATTATATACAAATGACTGTTATAAATAACAATGAGGAACCTATCTTGGAGGAACTTGTTAGAATTGGAATAAACTCAAATCCCTAGGAAATTGGTGGGAGGCTCATTGCTGGGTGGGGAGCCACGTGGCATGATTTTTATTTTAATTTTAATTATTAAAAGTAATGGACCATTTTGCTAAATAAAATTTTCTTATATATAAATGAATGTTATAAATAATCATGAGGAAGTTATTAGAATTGGAATAATATCAACATGGAGGAACTTATTAGAATTGGAATAATCTCAACTCTCTAGAAAATTGGTGGGTGCAGAGCCACGTGGCCAAAACATGTAATACACTAGAGTCGTTGATAAACATTAAAAAGAAGCATATACTGAGCATATTCCCTTGAGAATCAATCTAGACCCTCAATTAAAAAACGTCAGCGAACCTCCTTCCATCTAAATTTCAAATATATATAAGCACATTAAAAATATTAATGTGGTTGATATAGCCGAAGGCTTCATAAATATAACCAAAAAAACTATTGCAACATGAAGAATTCCTTACTAGTGCACATATCTACCTGATTAACCATGTATAAAATACCAACTTTAACTTAAGAAAAAAAGGGATTATAAACAAATGTTCTAAATAATAATGAGGAACTTATCATGGAGGAACTTATTAGAATTGGAATAATCTCAAATCCCTGGGAAATTGGTGGGTGGGGAGCCACTTGGCACGATTCTAATTTTTTAAATTTATTAAAAGTAATGGACCATTTTTCTAAATAAAATTTTCTTATATATAAATGAATGTTATAAATAATTATGAGCTCTAAGAAATTGGTGGGTGGGAGCCACATGTCATGAATATAATTTTTTTAAATTTATTAAAAGTCAATGCAACCTAACAAAATCTTTAATACACTACAATTTTTGATAAACATTAATACTAAGCATATTCCCTTGAGAATCAATCTAGGCCCTCAATAAATAAATAAAACAGGAAACAGATCCTCATCCACATGAAATTGACGTTAGAAGCCTTTGGAAATAAGAATCTTTTTTAAAATTAAATAGAAATACAAAAATCAATCTCTATAAAATAATTTAAACAATGATTGTAGCTTTGGTTAATGCTTCTAAGTTTTCTATTTAAATTATTTTCATCATATGTTAATTCTCTAACTATAATATTATAGAATAGTTTTCAAATTAATAATTATGTTTCAAACCTTGGTAGCATTTGGAATCAAGCTCATATCATGAAAATATGAAACTAACCCAATCATCTATTCAACTAATATCCAAAAAATAAAAACTTAAAACTAATTAATAACATTAATAAATTATATATATACTTAAAACTAATTAATAACATTGATAAATTATAATATAATATATATATATATATATATATATATATATATATATATATATATATATATATATAACTACAGGAGCTTCAAAGAAGAGAGCTTTCTGGGGATTGCGATGGCAGCACTGAGGATCACCTATGCATCAGCAGGCCTATTCACAGGCAACAATGGAAGGGAGCCATCGAGCAGAAGAGCATTCAATGGCCACATGACACTTAAGCCTCACGCAGAATAGCCCATGGCCCAAATCCTCTGGTGATTTATGGATCTTTCCATACCCCTGAGCACAAAGAACCCATTGTGGCAGGCAAAAGGCAGAATAGAAGCTCAAGAGGTGGCGATGGGATGCAGAGATGACCACCTGAGTGGCCTAACAAGCAAAGGGCATGTGGGAAATGGTGCGCACATGAAAGAGAAGGTAAGAGTTTTTGCAGCCATCTTTTTTGCACAGTATCAGTCCCAAGATCAATGGATTTTCGGTGCTCAAAATGCTGGATCTGGCTTCCATAGTGCTAGATCTGGCAGCCCAGCACTGGATTTGGCAGTCTGGCCTTCCATGCACTTTATTCAAAATCCTGTATCAGGCCATGCTATACTCAAATGGAAGTTGGGATCTGGGAGGCAAAGAAGTGTTTCTAAGATCATTGAAGAGGGAACAAAGACATTGGCAAACATAGCTACTGTAGTGTGCGGCTAGAACGTCTCCACCCCAAATATGATAAAAGTTCCAATAGAGCCCATCTTCAGATCCGTAAAGGAGTTAGTCTCCCCATCCTGTTGTCTCCGATCCCGAACTACCTCGCCCACGCTGGGGGAAATGCCCGGATCTGGATCGGGAGTTGTACACAAACAAAATGCATCAAAGGATGATCACACAACTAATGGAGTAAATCAGACTGATACAACCCTTAAGGGTAGAGGCTATTATATGAATGACCTCAGGGTGTCGGAGCTGAATAATTTCTGGGGGATCCAATACCATACCCTAGATCAAGTGCTTCCTGAAACCACAAGGGATCTGAAATGGGGTTTTAACCTCACATATGCCACTGATTCAATAGATCTAGCACTCAACAAACAGAACAGCCCACACCAAACCCAGATCTGGAGACCTACTCATAGAAAGGCTCCTATATGCCCTAGATCACAGGGCCGGATCATAGATCAGACCTGACAACAGAGAGCTGTGATGATTGTGCAGGAACAGGCAAACACCCCAACTTTGGATCTTGAAGCATCTACTCCTGAAATGATCAAAGGTAAACAAAGTACCCTCTTTATCAGATCTATGGAAGGGAACATAGTATGCATCAAGATAGGGAGATGGGAGGAGATAAAAACACTCAAACAAAGGATACAAGATAGGATAGGAATTCCACCCTGCAAACAACCCATGATCTACACAGGAAAAGTATTGCAGGAGGAGCGCAAACTACAAGAATATGACATAGGCAACGACTCAATCATCTGCCTTAGTACAAGACTCCGCAGTGGCTGTTCCAGCACAAGCTCAAAAGGACCTATTTCCTTCAAAGATGAAGTAAAATGGAAGATGGAATCTCAAGCACAAACAGAATATCAAGCTACAAGCCCTGGTGCCTACATTGTTGAGCAGACGACTCAGAACCCTGCACTTACAATTGCTATACCCGAGGTAAATGAAATACATGCTGATTACTTATCTAAGGCAGTGATATGCAGTTCTAATGGTTTTTGGCCCAAACTGAAAGCCCTTCGTCAATGGATTTACTCCATATGGAGAGAAAACTACGATATCCACTTCTATTCAAAAGGGTTTTTTATTGTCAAATTCGACACAGTAAATGACAAGGAATATGCATTGAATTAGGGACCATGGTTCTGGGGTAATGTTGGCCTTTTTATGACATCTTGGTTTCCGGAATTTGACCCAAACACCATAGTGGTTTCCAAAATTCCAGTGTGGGTAAAGCTATATAACCTACCTCTTCACTTTTGGCACATCAGAGTATTAGAAGGCATTGGCAACACCTTGTGGAAATTCTTAAAAGTAGACAATAAGTGCCTTTCCAAGGATATCTATACATTTGCCAAGATTTGTGTGGAGGTTGATCTTAATCAAGGATTACCAGGTCACATCCTCTTACTACATAATGAAAAGCAATGGGCCCAGCCACTGGATTATGAAAACACTACCTTGAGATGCTGCATATGTTGTCAAACTGGTCATCAACAAAGTGCATGCCCACAAAACGAAAAAGATAGGAAAAGAAGAGCCACCAAAGCTGAAAGGATGGTAGTTTTCAGCCACATGGACAGGAGACATAGAAGAGGAAAAAAACATAGAAACTACCAACGTATTTCAGGAAGCAGAATATCCAGGAAATAATCCAAAACTTAGTGAAAAAAGTATTCCACACAACCCACAGAATGATGAAAATCCCATTGAATCTACAATAGTTCTAAAGACAACCAATCCACAGCAACAAAGTGAGAATTGCATCCTAGGGCAAGAAATTGGAGGAAGCAAGTGAGCACACTCTACAGAAAGCTCAGATTCTGAAAAATAACTCCCAACTGTCACAAATGAAGCACAAATGTCTATTATAACAACCATGCCCAACAATGAAGGTTGGCAGAAAGTGGAGAAAAAGTAAGGGAGAAAAGCATAAATAAATAGTAATTTTTTTAGATCATGTTTCCAGCAGGACAAGTTTTGATAAAGCATATGCTAATTTAGCATCTACAACATGTAATTTACTCAATATGAATAGAATTACAATTTTTCCACATATATATATATATATATATATATATATATATATATATATATTTCAAAATTAATTTTTAGTTTAGAATAATTATTTTACATTATTTTTATACTTTTAAATCAATATTTCACATATTTAAATAATCTATAATTTCCAAAAAAACTTTTTTAATGACGTTGAACTGAATTTGAAATTTTTTCCATGCATGTGATGCATTAAAATTTTTTTTATTAAATTTTTTTTTTTTGCATTTTATGTAAAATAAATTATATAATATTAATGCTTTACTTAATAATATTGCATATTATTTTATTACTTTTCATAGATATCTAATTTCTCAACAAAGCGAAACAAAACAAAAATCATTAGTATTGGACTTAATTATATAAAAAAAAATATTTTATTAGATTAAAAAATATAAATTAACCATAATAACATTAAATTATGTTTATATATAATATTATAAAAATCTTAGTTAAGATTAAATAAAAATACATAAATTAACTCATATAAAATATTTAAATAATCATTGCAGCTTTATTAGTATCTGCAAACATTCTATTTAAATTATATTTAAATTATTTTTGTTATAAGTTAATTTTCTAACCATAATATTTTATATTAATGTTATAGTCAATAATTTTCTTTCAAACCTTGGCAAATAAAGTTTATTAATTACAAATTTTGTTTTATTTATTTTTTTTACAAAATAATATATTTGTAATATAATAATAATAATTTATTAATATAAACGTTATGCGTTTTACTAATTATGTAAATATTATACATTCTCCTAATTATATATTTTTCATAGATATATTCATTAACAAGTATGTCTTTATTTTCTTAAAATCCCTTTTTCTTATTTTTGAAAAAAAAATGTTTTTTTTCAACTTTCTTTTTTACCACCATTATTAGTGAAGAAAATTATTGAGAAAAGTTGAAACCCATGAGTAATTATTTTTGAGACATTGTATGGTTGGAATCTTTTGGATTTATATAAATTGATATTGGTCTTATTCACATTTTTAGTTATTATGTCGTGATTATTAGCATTACACCCGTTGTGTTTATGTGAATATTATCACTTTGTTAGCCATAATATCCTTTTATATATATATAATTTAGTTATTATGTCGTGATTATTAGCATTACACCCGTTGTGTTTATGTGAATATTATCACTTTGTTAGCCATAATATCCATATATATGTCTTTACTATCAATATTTTTTAACATTTCTATGAAATTTGATAAGAATCAATACACTTTATTCACTTAAAATCAAATATTTATCTACACCTATAATAATTTTCATTACTATTCTCATTAAGAAATAAAATGTAAAATCTAATAAGATAATAATCACCATCATCATGAACATCAGTAAACCCAACATGAAACACTTCACTTAGAAGACGTCATCCTTGTCATAAATTCTTTTTTTTTTAGTTATATTAAATTCTCTACAAAGAAGAAAACTTTTTTCATCAACATCATCATCATTAACTCCTTTTATTACCCATATTTTAAATTTCTCACATCATAAAAAGTCAACATCGTCGTCATAGTCTGTATTGATACCTTTAAAATATCCCCTTGAAAAGAAATTATCATAATAATCATCAATACCTTTAAAATCGCTCTTAAAAAAATTCTTAATTCCTTTAAATTACCACTAAAACAAAAATATTCATTATTAATAATTTCTCCTATACATGCATACTATCTTTGAAATATCCAATAATAATAAAAATGCATATTCACATCATCCTTATTGGTACTTCTATATTAACTGTTAATAAGAAGATAGGTGTCATCGTCCATATTATTGGTGCTTCAATCAAAGTCATCCCAATGAGGATAGTTATAATTCCATTCGTTTAATTAATAATTTAAATCATCGCTTGGAGGTAGATTTAGAATATTATCTACCTAACTAGTAGGATTATTATTAGAATTTCGAGAAGAAGGATCACCATTATATTCTACCTAACTAGGAATGTGTTTATCATCATTCAAAATACCAATGCTTATATTGTGATCAAACTCCTCAATGACATTTGAAACTTAGTAAAATAAGTAATATGTACTAAGTGATATCTGATTAAGGTGTTAATATATGTTTATATTGTGATCAAATTTTTAATGAAATTTAAAATATTTTCGTAACATTGACTAGTATTAAAATAAGTGATATATGATTAAGGCGTTAATACTGAGATAAAATACTTTTATAGTATCTAAAATTATGATTTTTTAATTGGAAATATTCAAGCATAATTTTAAAATAAGTGATATATGATTAAGGCGTTAATATTGGAGATAAAATACTTTTATAGTATCTAAAATTATGATTTTTTAATTGGAAATATTCAATCATAACTTTATAATTGGAAATATAAAATGTTTTAATGAAAAATCTTTTTATAAATAATCTTATAATTTAAAAATAATTTTTTACCTTCAAAGTTTTCTTAAAATCACTCCTAAAATATCAATTATATATTATATCATATATTTCACAAAAACAAATTTATAATATTTTTATTTATTTTAAAATATTCTAATTAACTAAATTTTTTCTCATTTTCATTTTTCATACCTAAGTTTAATTATTTGTTAAAAATGTCATTGTTTCTTTTATCATTGATTTTTAAATTTTCCCTGGTAAGAAGAAACATTTTCTAAACGTTATACATAAATATATAATGGATTTGTGTGATGAATAAAATATTTAACAAGAACTTCTAACACTTTAAAAGTTCGTAATTTTTTCAATATTTATTTTGTAGTATTTTTTTCTTTTGTAAACTATGTATTCATTTCTTATTAATTGATAAAAAAACAATTCGCTTCTCTATTTATAGTCTTATCACTAGCAAATCCAAACCAATAATACAACTATTTTTTTTTTCCAAACTACTAAATTAAGAAGTATGGCCTAAAAATATAGAGAAATGTCTGATACTCTCTCTAGAGATATTATATATCATATGGATATAAGTAGCATGAGGAGCATATTTACTACTATATACTACAAAAACAAAAATTATCAGCATGAGAATACCAACTTGAAATAAAGTGGACTCTTATTTCCTTTGGATTTACATTCTCCTTAGATGATTCTCGGAAGACTATACCTATTATCTTCTTGGCTAGAAGAGACATCTTCCTGTAAAAAAATTGTATTTATAATTTAAGGGTGCCAATGTTGAGGAGGATTTCCTATTAGACCTCACAGATTTCCTATTATACTTCACTCCTATCGTAGTACAACTTACCCATAATATTATTTATCTTTCAATATATATTGATAGTATAAGGAAACATGTTGTAATAATCGTGGCTAGTACTAGTATCTAGGACCTAGTTTCTTATATTTTCTCGACATCCTCATCATAGAGGAAATGCCTCTTCCCCTCACCCTTTCCTACTCTATATTGACCTTATTCCTGGATATGAGGGGGGTGTGCTCCCAATAAATAGTGGATTTCTTAGAATTTAGTTAGGATCATGCTCAATAATTCCCTCTTCTCCATGATGAATCTGTAAGCCTTAGATTGTTCCAAGATGAGGCGTGGTGATGAGAAAGTGCACTATGAGAAGCAAGATATGGTGAATGTAGAGATGAAGGCACCAAAGAATTTATCACCTATCTTAGGCCATGGATAGGGATGCATGATATTCAAAAGTGGCCACCAAAATTTTCTAAATGAAATATTAAGGTGGAGAGTCGAGTCAAATAAGAAAAACTTAAAATCCCAATTCATAGAGAGGGAGATCAGAGGAAACACTACCACATTGAAGTAGGCCAAACCATACCAAATAAACCACTAAAACTAGAGTAAAAATTGTGGGGATGGGCAAGCCAAGGTGCCTCACTTCTTAATGCATTTGAATCCATTGCTTGCATCCATTGCCATTATGGTAAAGCAAGGTAGTGAAGGTTGCCTATAATGATAACCAAATTCAAGAGTAAATGTCATCTACATAGACATTAACCTTCATAAACTCCTTGTTAATGCTATGAAGAGTTGTATACTATGAGTGGTGTGCTCTAAATCCACCTATCAAGACGTCAAGAAGGAGACACGAAATTGATGGAAACATAAATTCATCTATACAAAAGATGTCCATGTATGAAACCTATCCACATGGGGTGTTTTAAAAATAAACATAAAGTATTAAGTCTTTTCAAAGTTTTTGTGAAACAATTAATGCTTATCTTTATTTTAAAAATCTCTCAAAATCATAATCTTAAATATCTAAAAATAAATTTATTATATGAAAGGGAAAAAATTATTAAAAAATAAAAAATGGAAAAAAATATCAAAATCGCAATCATCATATAAGATATATTATGAAAAATTTTAAAATAAAATTAAAATCAAAATATGTGTATAATTTTATTATACTAAATCTAAATAAAAATAAAAATAAAATAAAAATCCATGTATAATTCTATTATACTAAAATTGAAAAGTTTATTAAAAAGAGAAAACTGACCCTAACATTTTATATTTCACACAACTATCAATCTAGTAGTAGCAAAGGTTATGACTTTAGGTCTTGAAAGCGTAAATGACTGACAAAAAAGGAGGCAGGCTTCCATTAAGAATCAAAATCTTGGCCTTTTCAGGACCATGCAAATTCAGGTTTGTGTGCGATTCAAATGCCAAATTCTGATAGGAAGAGCTCAATAGGGGCGGCTATGGCACAAAGTTCCTCCACCGACTCCGAACTCACGCCCTCCGCAGGGGGAGGTCACAACATCTTCGACGGCCACCCTTTAGCCCAATTCTTAGCTGTCTTGCTAGCATAATGGTAAGCCAGAGAGTAAGGGATTGTTTAGAGAAATGAATGAGTTAATTATGATCTCTAGTAGAAATAGTCTTGATAGTAAAAATAGTTACTAGTCTATCGGTCTTTATGGAAGGAGATGAAGTACCTTATTTGTTTACAAACAAAAATAAAACTATCTTAATTTAAAATTAAAATGGGAAAAATTTATTTAAAAACTAGAAAAACAAAAGAAAATACTAAAACCTACTAGTAAAAGTATTGGGAAAAAGGGTATTTAAAGGAAATACAAAACTGGTTTATAAATTGAAAATAAATAAATCATAAAAATAACAATGAAATCATAATGTTAAAAAATTAAAATTTAAACCGTAAATATATAATAATTACGCAACCCAACTTATTGGTTTAATAAGACTTAATTTAAGTATTTTATTTATTTTAATTTTTAATTTTTCTTTAAATTATTTTTTCCTTTTCATATGTTTTATTTTCCTAATTTTATATGGTTTTTAACAATGTGATAATTTCATAAATATTATAAAGAATATTTAAATTCATATATTATTTTATTAGATTATAAATGTTGTATATATTTCTTAGTATACATTGCATATCGTAAATAATGTTAAAAAAAAATTCACTTTCTAAATTACCATATTAATAATGTAATTTATATTTACTTTTTAATGAAGAATAATAAATGATTTGTTAATGATGTTGACACCCGGTGGTATTGCAATCTCATTATTTATTATTTAATGCTCAAATGAGAAATTAGTCTCCAACGAGTACATATTTTAAGGTTCATTTTATAAAGAAAAAGTTAAAAAAATATTTCAAGGAAAAGTTACAAAAATACTTGCTTTTAAGGTGATTGTTCTAAGTAAAAAATAAAAATTCACAACGACATATTTCTCTCTATTTATTGGAGATAAGCCGCTGATTTGGATTGGCAGCCGAAGCTACATATTGAATGGGAAACTTTTCGTTCAAACCTTACATAAGCGGGCATCGTCCTTATGGATAAAGAAGATAAGATCAGTTGGGGATGCATCTCATACCGAGGAGAAATTTCTACGAAGGATATATATACGACAAACTTATGTTTGATCCCTGCTCCATTTGACTGGTTCATATGTGGAAATGGGAGATCCGGTGAAGTTGAAATGCTTCACCTTGCTAGTTGTCCACAACTGTATACTAACGTGGGATAACCTTCACAAAAGAGGTTTTATTGCTATTGGTTTTCTCTTTTCTTTGTAGATCTGCAGAGGATAATGTCATGCATCTTTTCATGGTATGTTCCTACGACGTATTTTTTTTTGGGACGAAATCACTTCTCTGCTCAACATTAACAGCCTTTTCGACGAAACCTCTATCTTATCTTGCCTCGATCCTTTGGCAAACCATAATTGAGTGTATAGGACTATACATTTGTATTTTTCCTGGGTGATTTGGCAATGTCAGAATGCTTACATTTTCGACAATGCAACTACAAATCTGAGATATACTTCCCTCAGAATTGTTGAGTATGGCTTGGAGATTGGTCCTCTTTCATCTTGCAGAAATTAGAGTGGCAGGACCATCAAAGGTATTGGCCATATTTATCGAAGGGGTTTCTTTGATGGTGCCTCTGTGGGTGCCTCTGTGGGGGAGTTTGCGGGTTGTGGAGTTGTTATCGCCCTATCCCCTTCACTTCATTATCAATTCTTCTAGAATGGTGGTTTCAGCACTAACATGCGTGTTGAGGTGCTTGCCCTGCGGGGAGTACTAAGATGTGCGTTAAGGCTAGCGGTGGATGAGATCGTCATATTTAGGGATTCCAAAGTAACAATTGATTGGGCATCAAGTGGCTGCACTCTTGATGTACCATCTTTGAGCCATTGGATGGAACAAATCTGCTCTATGAAGTCTAATTTTCACTCATTAACCTTCCAAGAGCAGAATACTTTAGTGGACCGACTCTCTAACCGAGGGACATTGATCCATCTTGGATATTTTCATTTTGATTGCCTGGTATAGGTATGAGTCAATTGTTTTGTTTTGGTCACTTCATTTTTGCTTAATGGTGTACACTTTCTCTTGACATGCTCTTGCCTGGATCCCCTCTATTTTTGGGCACTGTGTTACCATATGTAGTCATATTTTTGTGTATTTTATCTTCCGAGTGGTGCCCCACACCTAGGTATTTGTCGCTATTGCGGGATTTGAAGTATGGTTGGGTACAGAGAAATTTTGTTAAGATGTAACAACTTAATTTTTATTAATGCAAAGTCTGTTGTTTTTTCCTAGTGAAAAAAAAGGGGCACGATTCATAACACCAATTTTTTATTCAAAGATAGACTTTATAATTTTAATTGTTATGATACTAGTTATTAAATTCATGGTTTCAAACACATGATTTTGACTTTCAAAATAGTACCACTATTTTTTCATGGTTTCAAACACATGATTTTGACTTTCAAAATAGTACCACTATTTTTGTGGTTATATATATATATATAATTGAATAGGTTTATTAGAGGAAATTTAGCTTCAAAGTAGCTTCCTATGAAAAAATAACAAAATAATTGTTAAAATAATAAAATAAGAGTCATGAATTTTAGAGGGAAAATAATAAAACTAATTTTTGTATTGTATTTTTGGTTTATCTCCGTATATGTTTACTCAAATTTCCAATTTAGAAACTTGTTGGATGTGGAATTAAATTCCACATCCAATGAGTAACCATTATGCACACTTTTGACAAGATCCACATTGATAAAAATTGAAGATACATTAAAAAGTGTGTTGAACATGCTTTTATAATGTATCTTCAATTTTTATCAACATGGGACTTCTCAAAAGTATGCATAATGAGTAGTTGTTGGATGTGGAATTTAATTCTACATCCAACAAGTCTTTTCACTTGAAATTTAAGTAAATTTATAAGGAGATAAGCCAAAAATATAATTAAAAAAAATAATTTTCTTTTCTTCCCTCCAAAATATGTACATGTGTCTCTTTCTAAATTTAAAAGGTTTTTATTGGTCTACATATTATGACATGAAAATTTCATGGACACTTTTTGTAGAAATCTCCTATAATGATTGATATTTTTAATGTAAAAATATTGAGTTTTAGGGTAATGTTCTTATTTTCATTTCAAAGTTTCGTTAATTCAATAATTATATTTATATAACCAAATGCACAATTTATATGGCTTACTGTTGTCCACAAGTTGACATGATTATCACCTTAGACTCGATAACAATTTGTAATTATATATCTAATTCACCATTCATTGCTTGGATTGAACTTATTTATACACTATTATGGATATTCAATTTAGAATAGTCCATTACAACATGTCTCATCAGTAGCACAAGTCAATGATAATATCTGATGGCACATTATTGACAATGAAAACCTTAAAAGAAAATGTTAATTTGGAGGGACTATTAAAGGTACTTTGATAATGAATTTAAAGATGGTGTTAAAAAATTGAATGTAGGAAAATGAATTATCTTTCCGAATTTATAATTTTTATTAATATAAATTGTGCATAAATGTGTGAATTTTTAGTTTTCATAATAGTTGTATGTTATTTTTCCTGATAAATATAATGCATCTCTCTATTAGTTCTAGCTTTGAGTATCTAGACAGTGAAATTTTGCTACAAGAAATTTTATAATTATACAGCACACTTTATTCTTGTACATATCCATTTTTCGAGATTTATAATTCTAGTGTTATATTTCAAATTATAAATGTCATTATATTCTCAAAATTATAACGAATATTATGAGTTCTATATGACATGATATTAACATTATTAAACAACTCTCTCTCTCTTTCATTATTAAAGATCTTCAGTAGTATACAATACAATTTCTTTTCAAATAGTTATGAAAAAAGTTATAGGTGAAATAAAAGACAATTGTATTTTAAGAATTTGATGTATGTAAAGTCAAAAATATATTAAAAATGTTGAACTCTATCCTTCTACACTATATATATATATATATATATATATATATATATATATATATATATATATATATCTATATCTAGTTTCATGAATAATGGATTTAGTTGACTTGTAAAAAGTAAAATAAAAAATAGGGATATAAACATGTTTTCTAAAAAATTATAGGTTATTATGTATTTATAAACCAAACCACTAGGTTTTTAATCATGAACTTATATGTAAAGAAACCAACCGAACAAACATGTACTCTAGAGTTGTAACTCTCACCAAAAAAATTGATTTGAGAATAACATGTGTTCTTTTTACGTAAATATTTTTACCGAGCATGAATATGGACATGTTCATATTGGAAAAAAATCAATGTGTCTTCCTCTCTCTCTCTCTCTCTCTCTCTGGGATATTTTCCTTCCTTATGCCCTCCACCCTAGATCCTTGCTCCTTCCTTATATCATTTTTCCAAGGGTTGTATTATTGCCCCTAGTAACCTTCACTCCATTTGCACAAGGTATGGAATCCCTTCATCTTAGAGCCAATTTTCCTTAGCCCATAACCTTAGTCACTTTCCCAGCCACAACCCTTGATAATTAATTTCCTAGACCAATCGCAAGGAATTAGATAAAAATTCCCAATAGAAATGTGTGTCTATTTCTATTGTATACAATTGTCAAAAAAGAATGTGTCCATGTTCCTATTAGGTAAAAAAATTACCCAATAAGAATATTCACACATTCTTATTGGTAAATTTTACCCAATAGGAACATGTTTTCATTATTTTCTCTAAGAATTTGTGCACATTCCTATGAATTCCTTTTTGGCATCCTTTGTGGTATTTAAAAGATGTCAAAGATAAAAATACAAGAACATGTGCACATCCCTATGAAAGCACATCCTTTTTTTATGTAAGCATGTTCATGTTCACTTCAACACCATCTTTTTTACCATCATCTTCTTCCAATCATACCCTTATAAATTTATGCAACCTCTTTGCTATATAGTATTTTACTTAATATTTAGATTTAACATTACTTTCTTAGTGAACAAAATACCAAAATCAATGAAAATAAAGTAAATAAAAACTCATCCACGCAATGAAAACTAGAAGTGATATGGGAAACAAAATATGAGAATTCCTAGCAAAAATATTAAGATCATGTTTTTTCTCTTTTATTCTTTAATATGCAATGTAATTACAAAGAAATGTGAATTCCCTATGGAGTTTCATTAACATTGCTTCTTTTGTAGCTAATGTTAGGTATTGTTTCTACTCTAATATCCCACTTCCTTGTTGTATTTAACATTTAAATAGTGAAATGGTATAATAAGAATGTAACCCTTAATCTCCTATGGTCCTAATCCTTAAAATATCCTAATAATCATCTAGAATTATGTCCAGGGTTTTTGGCATGCCTTCACTAGTTATTAAGGTTAGGGCTTTAGAAAATATATTATATTAATGAAATTACATACATGAGTAGCTCCATATGTGTATATGATGTGAAATAATAGGGAATCCACCCATTACTATGGTGTTGAACAACATAGCTCAACCTATTGGAGCCATAACATCCTCATATGGACTTTGGTTGATTCAGGTGACTCCAGAGAGGCTCAGAAATCAAAGAAGGCTTTCAAAAGCTCAAAAATAAAAGTTTTTGGATTGCATTGAAACGAAATTTAGACTGAATATATCATTGCAAAATTTCAAACGGTGTAAACGAAACCTCAATCCAACATCGTATGAGAAAGTTATGGCCACTCAAAGTTTTGGTCAATTGTTCCCCTTGACTAAAGTTAATTAAGCACCAACTAATTTTGGAGTCTGGCTAAATATGGTGGAGCCATTAAATTTGGAGGAATTTAATGAGGCAACAAATTGACACTTGGTGACGACTGTTTCCAGTAGCCAAAACTGATAAAATTTTTGCCTACTTAAAAAAACTAGTGACCCCAAAAATTGGGTTAGAAAATTTTAAACAGTATGTTCAAATTTAATAAGAAAATATAAAATGGCGTGGCAGGCCGCCACCCCCAACCATTAGATATATATATATATATATCTATATATATATATATATATATATATATATATATATATATATATAGATATATATATATAGATATATGTATATATATATGTATATATATATATATAGATATATGTATATATATATATATATATATATATATAGACATACATATAGACATACATATATATACATATATATATACATATATATATATATATATATATATATATATATATATATATATATATATATATATATATATATATATATATATATATATATATACATATATATATATATATACATACACACACACACACATATATAAGCATCCATTCGGCCAACAATTATTCAACAACACCCATTAAATCAGGGTCGGCGGGATTTGAACCCACCAGGGCTACCCATGGGCAGCCTCACACATAACAAACCCCCAATTTAATATTAAAAAACATGCCAATTTGAGCTGACAGGTGGGCTGCAGGTTTGAACCTGACCCACCTCCAACCAATTGTCTATTTTAACTAGTGAGCCAACAACACCTCTTGTAATTTCCACCAAGGAAAAATACATATAAACTTAGAACTCGCCATTCATCTAATAGAGGAGGGAGGAGTGCATGGATCCTAGAGAGCAGTGGAACACTAAGTGGGCATGGAAACTGAGGAGCAGAAACTTGATGCAAGGAATATGCGAGAAATCTAAAAGATTCCCTAGAGGGAAAATTTTCAGTGTTAGATTCATGCCATGTTTATACTCAAACAAACCAGAGTTTTTCCAGGAGTCTAATGTTGTGGTCAGGTTTTTGATCTGAGCAATAGAATTTCAGTCAATCTATAGAAAAAAATTTGTATAGAATCTTGAGGAATATTTGAGAATCCCTAGGGGCCAAAAATCGACAGTTACAGAACCAAGATGACTTTATACTCATTCTTCTCAGTTTTTCGTAAGGAATGTGACATCAAACCCTTCATCTGAGTAGCTGAATTCCATTCAACTTGCGAGAAAGAATATTTGGGAAATCTTTGAAATTTCCAGGGGACCATATCTTGACCGAAGAAAAAAGGGGTCAAGTATATAGTCATTTTTCACATTTTTTCGCCAATAGTTCAATGGTACAGTCCATTTCCTCAGCAGAGGCACGTGCATTTTCAGGCCATCCCCTAAAGTGGAGGTATAAGGTGTATTTTGTACATGCATGTAATTTGATTATTCTAAAGATTAATGAAAGAGGCCTCCCCACTTTGAGGAGGTCTCAAAGATGTAACCCACAGTGGGTGAACTCTGTTATCAACTTGTTTATATCTTTGCTTCTCATAGTTACCATTTATTTCCACTTATTTTATGTGTTTTCATATTATGGTTACATGACCTTTTCAAATGAGGTTTGTATGCATCTTTGAAATGAAAGGATGTGGATCATTGATTAATGTCATTTCTGCACCATATGAAATATATTAATATGTATAATAACATTGATAGGTTGAGATATCATTTCAAAAGCTTTTTATCTAAGAAAATCTTATTTATTTCCTCAAATGAGCTCAAATATGACACCAAACCCAACTCACCAAAACAATTTCTACCCCTAAAATGGGCCCTATAACATAACTGATATAAATTTTCCACTCAAAATATATTAAAATATATGAGGAATAATACTATGATACTTTTTAGATTCTAATTTCCCATATTTACATCGTTTATCTCCCTAAAATCGTTTATTGAAGGAGGTAGGAACTTTTTCTCTACCTTCTTTGTGGAGTACCATTTCGTCTTACCTAGGACTTTTCCTTTCATCCCAAAATACAAATTTCTTGTTTCCATACTCTGTTTATCCTAGAATTACTTTGGAAATTACATCCTCTATTATATTTTATTAAACTGCTAATTCTAATCAACCTATGGTAGGTAATATTTTCTTGTCAATTTCCAATTATAACATGGAAGGATCAAAGAGTTTCATATTTTCCACATTAACTACTAAGTAAATGTGCAAGAATGGTGGTAGAATGAGTTTATATCCATTATCACCATCTCTTATTGAGCACTTCAATTGGACTATATTGTAAATAATTGATCTTCTTACCATGACCCTATACCCAGTATTTATCAATATGTAACTGGCCTATCACTCTAACCAATAATGTATTCGAAATTATGGTGGTCACTCCTAGCCTTATACTTTTCCTATGAATCCATTGTTTCATATTCCTACAAATGGATATGTTAAAATTATTAATGATATTTTCATCATTCAGTGGTTCCTATATGGTATCTTCCTCCTCCCCCCCTTTTTCTACATTTATAATATCTAAAGGTGAAGGTACAAAATATTCCAAGAAAATTTCAAAAGGGGATTTATTAGCGCGAGTGTGAACAACTATATTATAAGAGTGATAAACATAAATCAAATTTTCATTCCAAGTACTTCAATGCTTATCTTTTAAGCCTCTTCAAATATGAACCAATTCCATATTCCCTACTTGAATCCACCCATTTGTCTATGAATGGAACAAGGTGTATCTCTTCAATTTGATGTCAATCATCTCCGAGAGTGTAGATCAAAAGAAACTAGGAAATCCCATATCTCTATCTAATATTATTCTCCATCGTATCTCAAAGTGCACATGCTATCTAAACCTTTTCAAAGAACATGATTGTTATATCTTGTCCACTAAAAGTTCTTTGGAATGCAAAATAATGAACATCTTATCATGAAACCTATCAACTACCAAAAGTACATGGTTATGTTTCCTATTTTCTATTAGAAAACCACCCATGAAACCGATGGAGATGATTTTCCATTATTTGGTAGGTACATGAAATGGTTGGTATGAATATTTTTTTTTTCTGTTACTAAGTTTTTCGGTATAACAAAGTATGGCTAACCTAATAAATTTCACCTTTATTTTCATAACCAAAAAAATGCATTATGTCCCAATAGAGATAAATTTCCTAGAACATAGAGATATCAACCTCTCTAATAAGTTGCAGTATTTCAACATTAGGAACATAAATATTATCCAATTTGTAGCGTAACTCACATTGGGGATGGTAACTTAATCCCACTATCACCCTTTTCTACATGAACACACCTTTTCATGACCAAAATACCTCCTTAATGTCTTCATATTGTACGTATTCCTCTTTGTATGCATCATGGGAGAAATGATCCATGTGAATAAGAGTGCTTAGAGATGTGATATTTGATGAGGTTGGAGTTGAAATAATGTCTAATAAATTGAAAATACTAACCTTCTTTTCTTTTATAATAACATGAACTTATTATAAAAAATCCATCCACTCGTACTATCTAGTTTGTTGAAGCTTACTATAGAACTATACATATTGTCATTGATGGTGATTATTGTCAATAATGGTTTTATTTCCCATTATATTCTTAACAACTTAAACAAGAGAATAAAGTTCTTTTTCTCTATATAGTAGTACAAGACTTCACCATGAAATAATTTTGAATGATAGAACATCATATCACCTCCTTGCATCAAGACTACTCCCATAACATATCCACTTGCATCCCTCTCCACTTCATAGGAATTCTATAAATTGGGCAAAGAAATAACATGTAATTGGCTAATCCTTCATTTCATATTTTATAATGTGTTCTATTGATTATTTCTTCACTAGAATTAGTTATCATAAGTTTTTATCACACAAACTAGTTCAACCACAAAAGAAAATATTGCTATAAACTTTTGAGGGTATTATTATGCTCCCACAAAGCTCCAAACTTGAAATTAGTAGGATTTATCTAGTTGATGATTGAATCCATATTCCGAAGGTAAATATCAATGTCCTGTCCAAAAATAACATATGAAAAATACACTAAGAACTACTAGGAAAATTAATATTTATTAATTTCTACCAATAGTTGATGTCTTTTAGGGTCTTTAACACTACCATGATATGTGGGATATAACCTTCCCAAATATGGATACAAAATACTATATCATCTCTACAAAGGATTCAATATGTCATTCATCAAATACATAAATTTGGTGGGTATGTTATATAATCTAAAGGAATTTCCAATGATTCATATCTAAGTTGTCTCGCCTTAAAGGGAGTATTCCAAATGTCTTGTTATTTTATGTATTCCTACTTGTATGTAAATTTGTGATGCAACTTGGTGAATAATTGGGTACATTGTTGATGATCATGTAAGTTGGTGATCCTCAATAGAGGGTCTCCATTATTGAAGGTGTTATTATTCAAACCTTTGTAGTTAAAAAAAAATCCTCCAAGTCCCATCTTTTGTCAATACTATGATTATAAATGACCCACATGGTGAGATGCTCTATCTAATAACTCCTTTCCCATAAAAATTTTGCAATTGCTACTTCTCTTTATTTACTTATAGTTCGCATTGTCTCTACAATCCTTTTTTTTGTAATGGATATTCAAGTAATATTTTACCTAATTCTATAGTTCCTTATTAGAATCCAAACCTTTAATTTCCTAGAAAACTTATCTATGCATCTTGAAAAAATCATCTATTTGGTGTTTATTTTCTTTCGTACATCCTTTCGAAGGTTCCTTTACCTTTACTGATTCACCTCCTTGTTGATTATATCTTCTAAAAAGAAATATAAAATTCCTATCTAAAATAATTAGTTTATTTTCTTAGCTAACACTTACCAAGGATACATTTGATTTACCTTTGTGTGCATTGATGATGAAGATATCCCCATCCTTCACTAAGTCATATTGGTTTAAGTTACAATGCTTAGTGACCTTGAACTATACAACCCTTTTTACTCATATGATCCGAACTTAAATAGGAACACAACAAATTACAGGTATAACCATAAATATAGAGATGCATTAGAAATAACACTGCATTTCATTAATATCAAATACTAAAATATGCTTACAAATAGAATGGAAATAAGACTAGCTCAGGTGATGGTAGCTTATCCCTGAGAAGAGATGTGGTGGTTGCATGCCTCTGAACTGTGTTAGAATTAGGCTCGAATGCCTATTTATTATTGAGAAATAATGGAAAACCCTAAACATCCAAAAACCTAACCTTAGGAGATGAAGCGTCAAAACTATGGTCCCAATTTGGGTAAATTGGTACATCGACTTCCCAGGGTCAGAACTTTGGCATATAATCTCTGTTGTATGTGCAAAATACCTTATTAGAAATATCTATCCGACTACAACTTTTGAGTTTGCATCATTAACTAAATATCCCTGATGGCCTCAATTTTCCCCAAAAAGCATCATTTAGGTCCCAAAAACGGCTTTGGAATTTAGTACCTAAAAAACTGCTAAAAATAGTAAATAGTGCTACAATTAAAGAAACTGAAAAACTGAAAGAGAGAATGGTGGGGCTCCAAGTGGAATAGGTGGGTGGCCACAAAAATCCACCTAGGCTAGTCCTCCCCCTTTGGGAAGAAATGATCCCCATTTCGTTGAGTACCTCCATGAGATGGGGAAACTTTTAATGAACTTAGTCCCTGGTGAGCCACTTGCCTTGGTTTAGGAGTTGGCCAACCTTGACAACCCGGTATAGTTGGATCTTCTGATAGCGAGTGTTCTTGCCCATGTTTCCATAACCTGATCAGTTGTGGCATTTTCCATGCAGTCTGGGTTTATGTTAGATCCATATACTACTATTGTAACCCCTTATTGTTATTAGTGAAACCCCATTATTATATTGGTGTGTCCATGTAGTACCAATATTGTTATTATTGTATGCCATAGAAGCCCACTATTTTTATTATTGTGCCCTTACATTATTATTGTTATGTCGGCTCTAACTATATTATGACCCCTTATACTCCTATATATAGAAAGGAGGTATTTTCATTTGTATCATCCAAGAATTATTCATTTTTGTAATGTAAAGGAGGATTCCCCCTCGAAAAGGCTGAATACTAAGGCATTTATCTTTCTTTTCTATCTTTTTGTGAGCTGGTTTCATAACATTTGGTATCAGAGCTTTGGATTCTAGGGTTCCGTTGCCCCAAATAGGTCATTGTCAAATTTTTACTATAACTTTTTCGCTACGAAGTTTCAGAAGCCAAAGAAAACATCCATTTGAGAAGAAATGAACCTCGTGTCTGAATTTTAGATCTTGTCTCGCTATATTTTCGGAGATATGATATGAGGAACTTAGGGTATTTTTAATCTCCAGAATTTCATCTCAAACGGGTCATCATGGAATTTTCTCTATAATATTTTTTCTACGAAGGATCAGACTCTGAAATTAAAACCCATCTGAATCAAAATCTCGGTGAAGCTTGGGTTTGAATTTCAAATATTTTCTCGCTATATTTGCAGAGATATAATTTGAGGAAGTTAGGGTTTTTGTAGACTCTCGAATTACATTCTAAATAGGTGACCTTGGGAAAATCGTCATAACTTTCTCTCTCGGCATCAAATTGAAATTTCATAAGAAGTTACAAAAATAGGAAGCAGTGTAGTTTTCTATGTATATTCTTTAGATTCGAAGGTCGAAACAATCACACGTTGAATGTCGTATAAGTTACCTTTAATGATACATTATATAATTAGGTCATCTTAGGAGATTGGACACAGCACTTTCTTGGAGAATCTGATTTTGATCATACTTGTGGCATTGGAAGGAGGATGTAGAGGGTACTGTAGGTCACAATTACAAACCTTGGAGATCTGAACTTACATATATACAACAGATTGGAGATCAAGATCATAAAAGCAAGAAAAAGAATGACTCAAATCAAGAAAATAGAAACACCTGGTAATCAAAATTTGATGGATGATTTGAAGAATGAGATTGATGCTAAGATAAATAGTTTTATCTATGACATGAAAGTTGATATTGATGGTATGAAAGAATATTCGAAGAAAGGCATGGAATATTTGAAGAACACATGGAATGTTTGAAGGAAGGTGGGACAAAGCTGCTACAAGAAAGGCCTCCTCATGGTGAAAAGGTAGTAGAAGAAACTCGTCATGAGAAAAACATTAATGTTGATCATGATTTCATAGAATCTAATGTTGGATTGAAGATCCAACATATTCCAAAGATAGATATGAGGAAGTTTGATGGCAAGGATCCTGTAACATGGATACTACAGATGGAGAAATATTTTGATCTACATGAGGTGCAACTATTAAAAAATGTACGTAGTGCATCTTTATATTTAGAACCGAATCAATTTTTATGGTACGAAGGACTTTTTTCTCATAGAACACTTGTCACGTGGTCAATTTTCATGGTGGAAATGATGGCACATTATGAGGATACAAAGAGAAACATCTTCTTTAGCCAATTGATAAATCTCAAACAAAAGGGTTCAATGGTAGAGCACATTTAGGACTTTCAAAAATTGAATATAAGGGTAAATGATATTCCAGAGAAGCAAAGGATTTATGTCTTCATAGGGACTTTAAAGGATAACATTCAACATGAATTTCGTATTTGGGAACTTGATTCATTGGAGAAGGCATTCAGGTTGGTAAGAAAAATTGAAAGTGGAATTATGGAAATAATGAATCCCACAACTCAAAACTATAAATATGGAAGTGTCTTTTCTCCTAGCCTTCCACAACCTACAAGGCTTACACAACAAAAATTGGAAGAAAAAAGAGAAAAAGGGCTTTGTTACATTTGTGATAGAAAATACACTGAAGGTCATAAGTGTGCTGAGAACAAATTATTTTACATAGATTGTGAAGAGGAGGAAGAAAAGGAACAAGAAACATCAAAAGAAGAGGACATACACAAAGAACCAACCCCAGAGAAAGAATAAATGAATCCAACCATATCTTGTAAAGCATTGGCAAGAATTACCACTCCTCAAACTCTCAAGATAGAAGGACATATCAAAAAGAAAAAGTTTCAAGAAGTGAAAGATCACATCGAGAAAGAAGAAATGAGTCTGACCATATCTTGTAATGCATTGGCTAGAATTACCACTCCACAAACTATCAAGATAGAAGGACATATCAAGAAGAAAAAGGTAATAGTGTTGATTGATTTGGGAAGTGTCCATAATTTTATTCATTGTAAGATAGCCAAGGAGTTGAATTTATTCCTATATCCAACACTAGAGTGTCAAGTGATCGTTGCAAGTGGAGGAACCATAAATTTCCCTAGAAAGTTCCATAATAACAAGATATCCATGGGAGAATATGTATTGAATATCCCAATGCTTTCCATTCCAATGGGTGGTACTGATGTTGTACTAGGAGTCCAATGTCTATAATCCTTGGGTACAATAACTTTTAATTTTCAAGAACTTTTCATGAAATTTTCTTCGGAAGGAAAGGAAGTTGAATTAAGGGGTATCACAGGGAAACCAGGAAAGATAATAAGCTGTAACAGAATGACAAAGCTTATAAAGAAAGAAGAAAGAGGTGTAAGTGCACAATTATGTTCGCTAAAGGTTCCCACATTGAAATCATCTATTTCTCTAGATCTCCAAAAAGCCTTGGACAATCATTCCAAGGTATTTGAGACTCCCAATAGCCTCCTACCTATTTGTGATCATGATCATGTTATTCATTTGATTCTAGGAAGTGTTCCTCCAAACATCAGGCCTTACAGATATCCCTATGCCCAAAGGAGTGAAATTGAACGTATGGTTGCCAAAATTCTAGAGGTTGGTATAATTATCCAACCAAATTTGATAAATGAAGCAAGGGATGAATGGAAGAATGACGAAGCAGGGTGGGAACTACTTCAAAAGTTGCAGAAGATCCCAATTCAAACAATATTTCCAAAAATTGACAAGGAAGGAAAAATCATATTGGAACCTGAAGTAGTCACAGAATCGAGGAATCAACAGCTACGAAATCAATCAATTTTAGAGTATCTCATCAAGTGGAAGAATGTACCCACTAAAGATTCCACATGGAAGGATGATAATTTTATACAGAAGCATCTAAAACTACTCAACCGTTGAGGACAACACTTTCTAAAGGAGAGGGGCATGTTAGGTCCCTAAACTACTATTGTAACCCCTTATTGTTATTTAATGAAACCCCTTTAATATATTGTTGTGTCCATGTAGTACCAATATTGTTATTATTGTACCCCATAGAAGCCCACTATTGTTATTGTTGTTCCCTTACATTATTATTGTTTTGTCAGCTTTAATTATATTATGAACCCTTAGACTCCTATATATAGAAAGGAGTTCTTGTCATTTATATCATATAAGAATTGTTCATTTGTGTAATGTAAAGGAGGCTTCCCCCTTGAAGAGGCTGAATTCTAAGGCATTTATATTTCTTTTCTATCTTTTTTTGAGCTGGTTTGATAACATTTAACTCTGTTGGTGTGAGTTGTTTTGCAATGTTTAATGTGTCTAGTAATGGTGAGATGTATGGTCGAAGGCAGTCAAAATTGAACACTAGGTGCACGCCAAGGAATGGGGGAATGCTGAACTCAAAATAATTTTCTCCCAAAGCCTTGGTAATAATGTAAGGACCATATCAGAGTGGTCTGAGCTTTTGATTGGCTCTGGTAAGGCGTTCTTTTTGCAAATGCATCCAAACTTTGTCTCCCACCTGAAACTTGTGTCGCACCTGATGTTGATCATGTCATTGCTTGTACTTGGAATTTGACTTCTCTAAGATGTCATGAACCTACTGGTGGATGTGTTGGATGTATTCAATAAATATGGTCTCTTTATCAGCCTAGGGCAATACATGTGTGGATTTTGTGACTAGTTAAGCTATGGAGAGATCTATTATAACTATGTTGCACATAGGGAAGTCTCTCATCCCATGTTCGTGGATGCTTGGAGTTGTACATGTGGAGTATGTGCATTATCATCCTATTGGTAACCCTCATCTGGCCATCAATCCAGGGATGGAAGGCAGTTGACTTGGTTATCTTGGCGTCCAATTTTATCTAGAGGCTTGACTAGAATGTGCCCAGGAACTTACTATCCCAATATGATATAATGGTCTATAGGATCCCAACATGTACCCAAACTTCTTCAAAGAAGAGTTTGGAACTTTTCTCTGTCATGATATTCCTATTGCAAGCTTCCAATATAGCCATCATAGAAAAAATTTCCATGACCACAAATACACAATCACAACCATGCCTGATAGAAGGGAGGCCAGACATATAGTCCATGGAGATGGATTCCCACGGTTGGCTGGGAGTAGGCAGAGGAGTGTACATGCCTTACTTCTTGATGGTTAGCTTGGTGATGGCGCAAGACATGCAGGATCTGATATATTTCCCAACATCAAGTCAGAGTTTGGGCCAATAATAGTACTTGTGTAGCACAGCCACAGTTTTGTCCACACCAAAGTGTCTTGCGACCCGACTGTAGTGTGCCTCCCAAATCATCTTGGCATGTTCGCTTGAAGGAACACAGAGGTGGCCTAGGTAGCATAATAATGTGTCTTAGAAGTAGAAATTAGGAACTTGATTTTGATTTACTAGCATCTGGTATGTGGAGGCCAACTCTGGATCATTTTTGTATAATTTTGGCCATTTAGAGGTCTCATGGCCACAGGAGTTGAGAACAGTAGTAAATGCTGCAACTAGGAGCCAGCTGACGTAGTATACAACATTATTGGTGCTGCCCTTTCTGTATTTAATGTGAAAGTGGAATTGTTGTAGATATGTAGACCACTTTTGATGATGATCGTTCTGCAACTTCCCTTGTGTTTGTATAAACTGAAGAGGTCAGTGATCGGTGTGGATGGTTGTCTCCTTCCCAAAAATGTAATGCTTCCATTGATGGAAATCCTGCATGACGAAATACATCTCTTTATCATAGATTGGGTACTTCTGAATTGTATCGGAAAGTGTCTCATTATGATAGGCCATTGGATTCCCGTGTTGGGTGAGCACTGCACCAATAGCACAACCTAAGGGGTATGTCTTGATTTCTAATGGTTGTTGCAGGTCTGGCAATGTGAGTATTGGTGTAGAGTAGAGTCTTTACTTCAACTCAATGAATGCCTTCTGTTGGGACTCGAACCAAGAAAAAATTGCTTTTGCCTCACCCTTAGTAATCTGACTCAAAGGCCAAGTGATATGGGAGAATCCCAATACAAACCTTCGTTAAAAACTTGGAAGGCTCAAAATGTTGTGAAGCTCCGTTAGAGTGGTTAGGGCTAGCCAATCCTGAATGACTTGGAGCTTAGTCGGATCCACATGCACACCACACTAATCTATGATGTAACCCAAATATTGGATATGGCTCATACCAAATGTGCATTTCTCCAAGTTGGCACATAGTGTGTGTTGTCAAAGGGTTTGAAGGACATATCGAATGCATTGCAAGTGTTATTCCCATCTCTTGCTGAAGATAAGGATGTCATCCATATAAACAACTACGAATGGCTTAGTGAAGGACCGAAAGATGTCATCCATTAGCCTCATAAAAGTATCAGGGGAATTTTTGAACTCGAAGGGCATAACCAACCATTCAAAAAGGCATTCCTTGGATTTGAAGGCTTCCATACATTTGTGGCCTTTATTGGAACCTGGTGATAACCATACTTCAGATTGATCTTGCTGAAATACTTGGCCCCCTTGATTTGGTCAAGAAGGTCATCAATATATGGGATTGGATAACTATTCTTGATAGTGATTTGTTTAGTGCTCAATAATCAATGAAGAGCCTCCCGATCCCATCCTTCTTTTGTACAAGTAAAATCGGGCTCCCACAAGGCAAGGAACTTGGTCGGATATGCCCTTTTTTCAGCAATTCTTATATTTTCTGCTTGATCTCGTCATTTTACATAAGGGAGTGGAGATATATTTTCCTGTTGGGTAAATTCACTCTAGGAGTTATATCGATCAAATGCTTGACCTGACAGTGCAAGGGTACCCTTGTGGGTGAGGAGAAGATGTCCTTATATTCTTTCATGTGCATGGAGGAACCCTTCCTGGGGACCGTGGATGTGGCTATGATCATCCCCAATATGGGAGATGATCTTACTACATTTCATAGCAGAGATCAAAGAGATGGTGATAGGTAGGGCTACCTCTCGTATCCTATATAACTTACCACCCAAATAGAAAATAATAGAGTGCGGTCTAGACTCATATACAACATGTCACTTCCACAAGTATGGTTGTCATAATAATACACCACAAACTTCAAGAGGAGCAACATCACATAGTACCTCATCTGTGAAGGGCTTCATGCTGTAGGGAAGGTGACACTATTGGCTAACGTGAAGATCTTGTACTTGGTGAAGCCAACCGATGGTGTATGGTTGCAGATTTGCTGTAATCAGTAGGACCATCCGCTTCATGACCTCTGCTGAAATGCTATTCTTTTCACTATTGTTGTCAACAATGAACTGCATTAGAGAACCCTTCACCCACATATGTGAGTGGAATAGGCATTGCCCCTCCATTGGATCTTCAGGCTCAATATTGTGGATCTTGGTGGCAGCCAAAGTGGCACTGGGCTCCATGTCAATGATCTACTTCCCTTTATCATTCCCCTTTTTGGGTTCTAACTCAGAGTCGGAACATGCATCTCACTCGAAAGCCTTCAACTCCACTACCTATGACTACTTGGCCTCACACTCACTTTCATTGTGACTGGAGCTCTTATGGAACTCACACCACTTTCCAATGTCCTTGTTTGTCTTCATGGTGTTTTTCTTTATTTGTGGCATCGGTGGGTTATCCTGGGTCACCTCGCCTTGGCTTTACCCTTTGCTCTATGGTTTGGGGGCACCTTTCCCTCGCTCTAGATTCGTAGATCTAGAGTCTCTCTTTTTTTGTTATTCTCGAGTTATTCTCAATACTGACAGTGTATTGGTACTTTGTGTCAAGTGAGAAGATGTCCAAGAACTCCATCTCATCCTAAATGTACCTCTGTAGGTAGTCGCGATACTTGAGTACCAAATGTTTCTCAAAATCCTTGATACCCAACTTCATGTGAAGGGTATGAAAAGCGTTGCTAAACTCTGGCACGTCTTGGTTGCTTCCCTACAGTACCATGGTCCATTTTATGTATTTATCCTCACAGCTCCTAACAGGGCAATACTTCCCTTGATGGCGTCCCGGAACGAATTCCAAGTCAGTTTAGCTAAAAATAGTGAGGGTGTACTTTTGTCCTTCTTCTCATAGTAGGTTTCCCACCAATCCTTGACGTGGGGGGTAGTTGGAAAAATCATGAACATAAAAGTATCCTTATAACATATTTAACAATTTATCTACGAGATTCACATCTATCTGACCCTCAAATATGTGGATTTCAAAGTTAAATTGTACCTTAAAGGGTGTGGTAACTCCAAAGTAGCTGCTGGAAGGAGATGCATCGCACTTGGGTAGCCACAAAAGCATATGGGAAAAGTTGTCCATAATTTCATTCCTCTATCGCTCAAGGGTTTCTTCGATCAATATTTTGAAAGGATCTCCTACCCCCTCATCTTTATTTTCTCCTGCCAAGTGAGGCTGTCGAGATTTGTGAGGTTGGTCTTGCAAAGGTTTGACCAGCTCGAGCCTTAACTCCTTATATCTTCACCTCGTCGAGGACATGCAAAGAAAAAAGACAAAGAGAAGGCCACTCTAATAGCATTGATTCGAACTTAAATAGGAGCACAACAAATTACATGTATAGCCATAAATACATAGATGCAACAAAAACAACACTTCATTTCAGTAATATCAAATACTTAAATATGTGTACAAACATAATGGAAATAAGACTAGCTTAGACGATGGTAGCTTATCTCTGATAAGAGATGTGGCATCTACATGCCTCTGAACTGTGTTACATTGAGGCTCAAAGGCCTATTTATTATTTAGAAACAATGGAAAACCCTAAACATCCAAAAACCTAACCCTAGGAGATGAAGCATTAAAACTATGGGCCCCGTTTGGGTAAATTGGTACATCGACTTCCCGGGATCGAAACTTTGGTATATGATCTCCATTTTGCGTGCACAATACATTGTTATAAATATCTATCCGAGTACTACCACTTTCAAGTGGCCCTGGTTTTCCCAAAAAACATTGTTTAGGGCCTCAAAATGGCTCTAGAAGTTCACGACCTGAAAAACTACCAAAAATACTAAATTGTGCTACAATTAACGAAACTGAAAAATTGAAAGAGACAGTGGTGGGGGTCAAAGTGGAATAGGTGGGTGGCCACCAACATCCACCTAGATCATCATACCAATAGCTATGGATAATTCTAGTCATAAACTTCCAATCGAATCACTTATAGGATCCTATATTATGAGCTTGATGTGTAACCTAGAACCAAATATTCCATCCATTTTCATGTTCTTGAACTAGATATAATGTGGAAGAGGTTACTCATCTACTTCTCTTTATTACAAGTCAAATTGTTCTTTTTTTTCGATATGTGCTTTCTACATAATAGTATGAAGGAGATGTGTAATTACTTTATTTCTTAACATGGAGTTGGGATATACCATGCAAAAATTGTTAAAACAAAAAAAATATTTCAATGGCTATGACCCAAACACATAAAAACCTGAAAGTATACATCATGTACAACAATATGAGCATGGAGAAAAAATTCCATATAGATAAAAAAGATAAGTTTCATAACAACTCCTTAAAGAATAGGAGAACCTCCTCCAAATTCCCAAAAAAATTCATACATTTAAAACATAAAAATGAATGTGTGTGTGTGTGTGTGTGGGTGTCCTTACTTATTAGGTCAACCATATTACATTTATATTTAAACATTACATTTGCATATAACCCCATATATACCCTCCACTAGGGTCATATCATAATACCCTCCTTCAAAAATCTTTGTCCTCAAATCTCTACAATTAACGGTGCTATATTCAAAGAAAATAAATAATATGATTTCCTTATATTCTTGCATTTTTCGTAAGGGTTTTATATGAAATGTAACCAAATAATAGGATTTCCTCATATTTTTTGCATTCTTCTTTCCAATGACGGTGATCCAGCCATCCAAATTCAATTAATTTTTGTATTAATCCTTGATGGTTGGATGTTGCATAATTTTATTTTCCTTGATGGATAAGTCTAGTCATAAACTTCCAATTGAATCACTTATAGGATCCTATATTATGAGCTTGATGTGTAACCTAGAACCAAATATTCCATCCATTTTCATGTTCTTGAACTAGATATAATGTGGAAGAGGTTACTCATCTACTTCTCTTTATTAGAAGTCAAATCGTTCTTTTTTTTTCGATATGAGCTTTCTACATACTAGTTTGAAGGAGATGTGTAATTAATTTATTTCTTAACATGGAGTTGGGATATACCATGCAAAAATTGTTAAAACAAAAAAATATTTCAATGGCTATGGCCCAAACACATAAAAACCTAAAAGTACACATCATGTACAACAATATGAGCATGGGGAAAAAATTCCATAGAGATAACAAAGATAAGTTTCATAACAACTCCTTAAAGAATAGGAGAAACTCCTCCAAATTCCCAAAAACATTCATACATTTAAAACATAAAAATGAATATATATATATATCTGTGTGTGCGTGTGTTTGTGTGTGTCCTTACTTATTAGGTCAACCATATTACATTTATATTTAAACATTACATGTGCATTTAACCCCATATATACCCTCCACTAGGGTCATATCATGATACCCTCCTTCAAAAATCTTTGTCCTCAAATCTCTGCAATTAAGGGTGCTATATTCAAAGAAAATAAATAATATGATTTCCTTATATTCTTGCATTTTTCGTAAGGGTTTTATATGCAATGTAACCAAATAATAGGATTTCCTCATATTTTTTGCATTCTTCTTTCCAATGATGGTGATCCATCCGTCCAAATTCAATTAATTTTTGTCTTAATCCTTGATGGTTGGATGTTGCATAATTTTATTTGCCTTGATTCCATATAGCGTTGTCGTGACTTTTTCAATTTGGAGTGGTTGTCCGTATTTGAAAATATCATGTTGAATATTGATTTTGTGATGCCCTATTCTATGAATCTTGAGGAGTATTCCAATCAATTCGATGCTTATCATCTTGTCATTCATGGAATATTTCTTAAACATGAGATGTTGACATGGATTCACATTTGATGGCTTTCCTTCATTCTACACACCCATTTTACTTATCCTCCTTTTAGGGACAATGGCCTCCTCTATCCTATTTTCTTGGTATTTGATTACTCTATCCCTAGAGATGATATCATTATATTTTACTTGCACTTCTTATAAATGGATTTCAAATGTTTCAAGTATCTTCTAGTGAAATTTGAATCTTGTATTATTTCTCATTTTAAACCTATAATGTGATCCCATCTCTCAAATTCTAATGTCCATCACTTCTTTCTTATTTTACCTCTTATATGTCTAGGGATTCTTTAACCTTATTGTAAATTTTCCCTTCTATTATTTTGCTAGTCTCTTCATCCAAGATCCTTATTTCTTCTTATATTTAATAATACTCCTTTTATTCTTTCAATGTCTTCACGTCTTCTAGTAGGACTTTGTTATGGTTTCATAATCTGCATCTTTCCTCATCTTTCCTTGGAATCATCCCCTTGATAGTTTCATTTTCTACTATTTCCCTAATTTAATTGTTGAATGTCCTTGATCAGTGCTTCCTTAAGGTTTTCTATCTTAGATAACTCATAACCCTTCAGTATGATCACTTATGTAATAACATGCATGAAATATTATTGTATTGAAAGGATCCTATTACATTTTAATACATATTAATATGAGGGAGACTTGTAGTTCTATAACTCCTCCTCTCATATCCATCCACTTTCACCGGATTTCCTAGGGTAAACATGACCCAAGGGCTACTATGACATGACTCACCCTCCTAGATAACCTTAAGGAAATGGAGTCAACAAAACAAGATCTTACTGACTTCCCTCAGGTGCTATAGGACCCCAAGAGCTAACCAACCACTCCAGGTGCCTAACCCCTAAGTAAACATAGATTTTATATGAACTAGATCCTTATTCACTCCCATGACAAAGAAATATAATGATTTTAACCCTCCAGTGACTCTCATGAGCCTTCTTCCTAGTGACTGCAGTCTTTTTCACTCAGTTTTGTGCTAGAGACTATGAGATCTAAGCCATTTTTTCAAGGCTATTACCAGACCACTTCCTAGAACTTGATGAAATGTTCTAGAACAACAGATGATATAAGGAAGAAGACTTTAACACAAAACCTAGACAATTACTTGACCTAACCAGGTCTAACCATGACATTCATTCTACAAACACATGGTGAATATGAAATCTACATGTCATAAATGCATATCTGAACATAGAGATCTCGAACTTATCTGAGAAACATCAAGAGGGTGTAATTCTCTCTCACAGTATCTGAAATAACATCTATTAGGTCATGCATTCATTAACCAGACATTTATAGGTAAAAACATGTTAAGATCCATAACTTGAATATGTCAAACAACCATGCTTATAACCAGCATATAACCAAATAAATAACAATGATTTAACATCCACTAAAGCCACACAATCACAAGCACATTTACTCATAAAATAAAAGAGTACATTAGCTCTTATCGACATATCAAAAGGCCAACTAATTCAAGGAATTCCACGTACCAACCTACCATAGATTGGGCTAAGCCAAATATTTCTTTTAGCCAATAACCCTTGTACCATATTCCAACCATGAATTTGGGATCTCATGTGATAACCAATGCCTAAACAACCAAGGGAATCCAGAGGTTAAATGACCTCCACCCTCACACTACTGTGATCTCAACTAAACTAGTCCTAGTATAACAAAACCAAACCGAGCTTGGATGCCTTAGAATTCCTTCACCATCCCTTGAGGAATTTTCCTGTCTCCACCCACCTATTGAGGGCTTCCCAGAGAAAACCATATCCAAATCCAACCTTTTGGATTTTCTTGACACTACCTCACCCCGATCCAAAACCTTACGACAATCCAAAGCTCAACGAAGAATGAATCCCATCACACCATGACTATTAGAAATGGCAAGACAAGGTTGAAACCACTATCAAAACACATTCCAATGAAAAAAAATCAACCAAATACAAACATGCATATACCATGCATGCCAAACCAACTATAAAATCATACATGAAACTTGTTACCTACAAGTATTCTCATTGAAGCTACTTGATCCAAATTTCCCTTGCTTGATCCTTTCTTCCCTAAATTCTTTCCTTGTCCTTCATTTGCTTGCTTTCTTTCCTTATCCTCTTGGTGCTCTTCGCCTCTCTTGGATTAATTCCAAAACTAAACTAACAAAAGGGTGAAAAAAAAGATGTGAATTGATCCTGAGAAGCATTTTTATTATTAATCCCTCTAATTTCTTCACTTTCCCTCTTCTTTCCTTCAATTTCCTCCTCATGGAAATTTGTTTCTCTTCACCTTCCTTTTCTCCTATTTTCCTTTCTTTTCATAAAATAAATGCAAATAATGTATTTTTAATTTTCAAATCCTTTTCCAATGCCTTTGCCAATTTCCCTTAGCCATCATAAATAACATGTGATGCCCATTAGGATCATTTTCCCAACATTCATCTTGGAATACATGTCCCATGAACTTGATCTTATTTTTCCTTTATTAACTTTATTACATGAAATTTTAACCCTAGAGTGTTGTAGACCCCTCCCCCTTAAGGGAACACCATCCTTGGTGTTCTATGACACCTATGACCATCAAGACCACTGAAAACCAAAACATACTACCCATGGAGCTCTTTAACTTTTCTTGATGTAGTATTTAAAATGACTACTTCTGAAAACATGACAATCATACCATGTACTGGAGTTTTATAACACAACTCATTATGATATTTACAATAACAACCATGTATACTTATACACATTTTCTTAAAAAAAAGATAACAATATTTTTTGTGGAGATTTATAAATCCATATCAATACAATATTTACAATAATATACACGTATATACATATGCACATTTTCTTTAACCAGCAAATAAAAGGTTACGTTGCCTGCATCTGTAACAAGGGAATCCAAAGGCTCACACATTCACCCTCAAAAGTAGTACTAGGATTCACCACCTTCCTAGGAAGTCCAAAATCCACTCCTAAATTCAGACCTTCATCCAATGTGCAGTGCCACATTTTCTTTGCTACCTATTGCCTTAGTGAATAGTTACCGATTCATTGTTCTAGGGTGCACTCCCAATGTGCATCTGATTCCATCTAGAAATTCTAATGACCAAAAAAAATCCATCCCTGGTCTTCCCTTCTTCGCTACATAATCCCTCGAGAAATCTAGTCAGCCCCTTCCATGCAGTCACTCACCTTCCAAGTTCCTTGACATCCCCTTTCCCCAGTGATCTGTCCCTTGGCAAGGTTTCCTCACATCAAAAGGTCCAAAAACAAAGGCATATCCTTGTTTCAAAACCATCATACTAGTCATAGCTTGCTCATGGAAAGCAATGGAATTTATTTGGTACCAATGTCCCATAATGACCCTCTTGTGAAGTTCTTTACCAACATACTATTGCCTACTCCAATTCCTTTTGCCATTGCTGCTAATTCTTGTAGTCTATTTCAACCACCCAAACTAGGCATTACCCTACTTTCCTGTAACAAGCACATAATTTCCACAAGACTATAAATAATTGAAACAAATTTAAACTGTACCTCATTGGTGGCCCATCAATAAGGTACACTTGCAATTTCATTTACTTCCTATCACAACAAGTCAAACCAGATCTTTGACCAAATCATCATGTATAAACATATCATATCCATTTAGCTCAAAACACAACCATCATAACTCAAAATCATAAATCACATGCAACCATCATCAATCATATCCATACATCACATGCACAACTAAAACTAAAATAAAATACTGATACTTACCTTTTGAATGCTTCTTTTGCTTCATGTGTTTGTTCTTTGTCCTTTTTGTACACACATTGAATCAATTTCCAAACCTGGAAATCATCCAATTCCTTCTCTTTAAGCAGCAAGGGAATCTGGTGACTAAACTGCCTGCTCCCTCAATATCAGCAACAAGAGTATCTCGAGACTAAACCACCTCAACCCTCAATAACAACAAGGATATCCCAAGACTAAACTACCAATATCAACAGCAAGGGCCCAAATAGCCTTGTACCTTCCTGTCTTATCACACTGTACAACACAACACACACACCTATACATCGTGTACAACATGACACATTCACCTACACCTAGTGTACAAAATGACACATACACCTACACCCAGTGCACAATACAACACATACACCTACACCTGGTGTAAAACACAACATATACACCTACACCCAATTTACAACACGACACATATACCTATTCCTTTTGTGCAACACAACACATATACATACACACCATACAATAAAATGAATACACATGTGATGATAGAACAATTACACAATATCCGCAACATGATACAACATATACACAATACAACACAACATGTACAACATGTACACAACACCACCTACACAACATCACATGTACACGACACCACCTGCACAACGTGTACACATCACCACCTACACATCACCACATGTACAACATGTACACAACACAACACGCACACAAAATCTCATGTACAACATGTACATAGCACCATATGTACACAACATCGCATGTGAAACATGTACTTAGCACCATATTTATAGAACACCATATGTACAATCTATACACCACGTATACAACATGTACAAAGCACCATTTGTACATAGCACCATCTGTACATAGAACCACATATACAACACCATATGTACATAGCATCACATATACAAAATGCACATTGTACCACATATATGTAACACCATAGATACAACATGTACAACATATACACCACAGTAGTACGGCATAGCTGGAGGCCACACTAGTTCTACCATGCAACCTAGCCTCTAACGTATTTCCATTATCTATCCTTATCCTTGCATGTCACAGATCACACTACTTTAGTGCAGTTGACGTATCCCTCGTCATTACCTAACATAATATAAACATAGACATAGTAGAAACACATAATATCAATTCATATCAACATGATACTAACTTCATAAATTTGTTGGGCTACTCTTTCCACTTGATTCCTCATAGCCAGGAACCTCTTCATTCCATTCACTTGCATAAGAAATCAGTCTTACGCAAGAATGATCCCTACCAACCTTTTTAGACAACAACATACATACATACATATATACATATAAACATCAGCATAAAACAATCATGATCCCTGACATCCTTGTCAGCAAACAACATAGGTATATATATATATATATATATATATATATATATATATATATATATATATATATATATATATATATATATATATATATATATATACATATATAGACATCATCATAATCATAATAACAATATAATTTCCAAATATCATAATGTCAAGGTTAAGAGAACTTCCTTTATCCATGCACAACATGCACAACATTGAAAACAATCGTTCCCAACATATCTAAGGCATCTAACGCCTCAAATCCATTTACTTCACCTTTGCTACTACCTTTCTCATGATTGTCCTTCCACTATCCATTTACCCCAATGGACCCAACCAATCTAACTAAATATCATATTATTTCCTTCAACTACCCTTGTACATGCACCAGGCTTCATCTGGGCCTTACATTACTTTTCGAGTTTCATTTAGCTCTCTTTGAGCTCCACCAACTTTCCTTTTTCCCAACTAATTCCCCAGACCCTCAAAAAAATAAAAGGAAAGATCAAGAATCAAGCAAGAAGAAAACAATGAAAAACCAATAGCAATATGACACTACAAACAAAGTGGCATGATCATGCACCAAACATAAACAAAACTGCAAACCAAGCGCAAACAAATCACAAAGCACTAAAAGTACAAAACTAGAAACAAACACCATGAATCAATCCCCATGGGTTCCTAATGCCTCCAAGGAAAAGCTCAACCTTATCCATCTTCAAGATTTCATGCAATCTCTTTTTCCATACGATCCCATGCATCATACTACCATAGACACATAATTGTCAATGTATAAATAAATATAACAATATACCAGTTATCTTACCTTGTTGTGCCAAGAATGTTACCTTGTAACTGAACACATCCATTCCATCTCTAAAGGGACTCCAATTCCATTGTTGAATCCAACTATAAGTGGAAACTAGCTGTTATACCTATCAAATAATTGTTCATGAATCTAGCACATATCCACATAATGTTAGACGAAATCAAGGTTAAGAAGACTTCATGTATTCATGCAAAGCACTCATTCATTTAAAATTGTGGTTTCCAAACATAGCCAAATGAATTCTCGCCTCATTCCTTTATGTTACCTTATTTGACTTGCTTCAGTTGAGTCTTACTATGTGCTATCACATCACCCAATTGTTAGTTATTTCAACAAATCAATTGTTACCTTGTCATGCTAATACCCAGCATGCTTCCCTACAACTGTTCACACATGTCAGCCATATTTTCCAAAGATCAAGACATTGTATCTATTATCTTGAAATAAACCTTTACCAATACTAACAACCATGTCATAATCAACTCATAGTCACAAATCATAATACTACAACTAGAACCCACTTACATTCAAGTACATATCAACTGTCTCATCACATATTGAGTTAGTACAACCATCTTAAAACATGGCCATATCTTCATGCAATCATACACACATACTCATATCATGCAATCAATCAATCAATAAAATAAACATACGGTGTTAGATAAACCAAATAGATGACATAATCAAAATCATTCCTCAATGTATCTTAGGGGAGGCTATCACATACACACAAGTTAATCCAGATTAGTATGACACAATATCAAAAATATTGAATCATACATGAATATCATAACCATAACCATATTCATAGCCCAATACAAATTAGCACACTACATAATATCAAGATCTCAGTTGCAATAACCATAATCATCATGCATATGACCACAATGTATATAATCAAAAATTTACCATCATTTATGGCTATTTGACGCATGCGCATATGACTACACTAATTAACTAACATATATCATGCATGTAACTAAAACAACATTATAATGGCAGGAATATACGTATCCATAATTCTTACAACAACCATCAACTAACACACCTGCACGCCCAACATACAAACCTGTATGATGATCCTCCCTTAACCCAATGTCTAGTGTTGCAACCTCACTCTAATGATCTGCATCTCCTGCTCTATCTCCTCCAACACATTAGCATCATGATGACATAAACTAATACAATTAATATGATGATGCATTTCTAACCTACTATGTATGCATAACCATAACCATGAATATGCATGTATAGTAACATGCATTCAACCCATCAATTCCAAGTGTTGAATCATGTTTTGGTACCACCCTATAGCACCTCCTCTCATATCTTCCCACTTTCACCAACATGCCCGAGTGAGTTGAGGGCTACTATGATATGACTCAACCTCCTAGATAACCTTAAAGAAATGGAGTCAACAAAACAAGTCCTTACTAACTTCCCTCAAGTGCTATAGGACTCCTAGGAGCCAACCAACCACTCTAGGTGCCTAACCCCTAAGATAACTTATCTTGTCACTGAACTAGAGCCTCAGTCACTCCCATGACAAGGAAATCTAGTGATGGTAACCCTCCAGTCGCTCTCATGAGCCTGCTTCCCAGTGATTGCAGTCTTTTCACTCATTTTTGTGCAACCAACTATGAGATCTAAGCCACTTTTTCAAGGCTAGTCACCAGACCACTGCCCAAAGATTGATGAAATTTCAGAACAAAAAATGACATGAGGAAAAATCCTTTAACACAAAACTTAACCAAGGAATTGACCTAACTAGGTCTCAACCATGACAGTCATTCTATCAAGGACATGGTGAATATAAAAACTATAGGCCATTAATGCATATTTGAACATAGAGATCTAGAACTTGTCTAAGAAAAATCAAGAAGGTATAATTCCCTCTCACAATAGCTGCAATAACATCTATTAGGTCATTCATTCATTAACCAGTGATTTACAAGAAAAAATGTGTTAGGATCCATAACATGAGTATGCCATAAAAACATGCTTATAACCAAGATATAACCAGATAAATGACAATGATAGAACAACCATTAAAGCCACATAAACCCAAGTACATTTACTCATAAAATAAAATAGGAAATTATCTCTTATTGACATATGCAAAGGCCAACCAAGTCAGGGACTTCCACATACCACCTGACCATAGATTGGGCAGAACCAATTTTTTCTTTCATCCAATCACCCCCATGCCATATTCCAAGTATGAATGTGTGATTTCATGTGATAACAAATGCATAAACAACCAAGGGAAGCCAAAGGTTAAATCACCTCCACACTCACAACACTGTGATCTTACATAAATTGTTCCCGAGACCACAAAACCAAATCAATCTTGGATGCCTCATAATTACTTCACCATCCCTTGAGGAATTTTCATGTCTCCACCCACTTGTTGAGGGATTCCCGTAGAAAACCATCTCCACCCCAACCCTTGGGATTTTCTTGATACCGCCTCACTCGGATCCAAAACCTTCCAACAATATAAAGCTCAACCAAGAATGAATCCCATCAGACAATGGGTATCCAGAATGGAAAGGAAAGGCTAAAACCACTATTAAAACCCAACAAAACCCATGTCAATGACAACAAATGAACCAAATACACACATCCATATACCATGCATTCCAGACCAGCTAGGGAACCATACATGAAACATGTTACCTACAAGTATTCATGTTGAAGCTGCTTGATCTAACTTTCCCTTTCATGATCCTTACTTCCCTTTGCTTTCCTTGTCTTTCCTTTTCTTGCTCGCTTTCCTTATCCTATTGGCGATCTTCTCCTCTCTCAGACTAATTCGAAAACTAAACTGAAAAAAGGCTGAAAGAAAACTATGAATTGATCCTCATAAGCCTTTTTATTATTGATGCCTGTAATTTCTTCATTTTTCCTCTATTTTCCATCCATTTACTCATCCAAATTTGCATCTCTTCCCCTTCCTTTTCTCCTATTTTCCTTTATTTTCATAAAATAAATGCGAATAATGCCTTTTGCCTTTACAAATCCTTTGGAAATTTTGCTTAGCCATAATAAACAAGTGATGCCAACTAGGATTCTTTACCCAACATTAAGCTTGGAATACTTATCACATGACCTTGCTCTTATTTTTCCTTTATTAACTTTATTACGTGAACTTTTAACCCAGGGTTGTTACAAGTTCCTTCCATTTTTAACATGGATTTGATATGAAAACATTATAAGAAATCTAATTGTTTATGTTTGTTGACATTACCTTACTGAATTTCACAAGCTATTGCGATGACCATTAACAAGCTCTCTTACATTTTATAGCCAAAATTATAAAGACTTGACCTCGTAGGTGGGACACCTTCTCAAGTGAAAGTTTTTGGGTTACAAGTGAGCACATCTTAATATTCACTACATAATTTTATATATGTTTGGGCATTCAAAGAATGACAGGTCATCCTATTTGTTTGATAACATGATGAAATTTTCCTACATACAAATAAATGAAGGATATCTTTCCTTGACTGTGGCTGGTAGGTTATTTATGAGATAAGCTCAACAAAAAGTGAAATTATCATGGCATATGTGGTATTCATTAGTTATATGTATATAAAGTCTGGGTTGTTGCATGGAATTTCTTTGTTGCAAATAAGAAGGTTATATATATAAAACCTTATTATTTGCAACAAAGAAAATCCATGCAACAACCCAGACTTTATATACATATAACTAATGAATACCACATATTGATAACATGATGAAATTTTCCTGCATACAAATAAATGAAGGATATCTTTCCTTGACTGTGGCTGGTAGGTTACTTCAGAGATAAGCTCAACAAAAAGTGAAATTGTCATGGCATATGTGGTATTCATTAGTTATATGTATATAAAATTGTTAGGATATGCCGACACATAGGAAATAGTTAAGTACAACTTGGTCTAGTATAGAGTTAGGTATAGAGTTAGGTAAAGTGTGTTTCTTTACTATGTACATTTTGTAACTTACAATCCAACGGTCACGATTTGTAGTGATCTGAAGGTTCATTCTCTCCTCGGTATTACCGACACTTGATCCGTGGCTTAACACCCGATTGGTCCACGATATCTATTTAAAGAGCATGGAGGGTCATTTGTAGGGTAATCCGTCTATGAGAGAAGCATATGTAAATTTTCATTCTTTTATTAATAAATTGCCTGAAGTGGCCACGTTGGCTCAGGCCGTGGACTGTTTCCCTCTTTGAGGGTTTTAACCACGTCAAAATACTGGTGTATTGATATGTGATCTGTTTGTGAGAGGTGTCCTTTGGTGTTCTGTCTGAGGAACTTACCCAGTAAATTCCTACATGGTATCAGAGCTATTTGAGGGCCGCGTCTGTTAGTGATCCAAATCTGAAGCCGGTAGAACTGCATCCGACTACCGTTTCCTAGATCTATTGTTTCTGACTGCTTTCGGGCCAAGAGGACTGTGCTGTTGTGTTGGGATCATCTGTTCCAATGAGGAACCCCTCTCGTTTCACGCGAAAAGGTTTCCAGTAGCCCTAGTTGCGTCATTTTTAAGATCTGGAGGTATACAATGTTTATTTGCAGTTTACAGTTATTTTGTCTCTGTTTATTTCGGTTTTCGGTTTATTTACGCTTTTTTTATTACCCGATCTATATCTTTCATTTCTACGTATGCTTTTTGCCCTGCGACCTTGTGCGATATGGGAAAATCAGAAACAGAAGGAAAGGATTTTTCTCATGCATATGCTCTTTTCCGCTGCGCCTTAGTGTGATCTCGAAAAATCAGAAACATTGAGGAAAATATTTAGTTTCCGGCTAAAGCTAACTTCGAGCCGCAAGGTCCATTTTTTCAAAAATATCTAGTTTTTGGCTAAAACTAACTTCGAGCCGCAAGGTTCATTTTTTTTTATGTCCGTGTTGGGTTTTGTGTTCTTTGTTTTGTATGGAAAAAGAGCTTTCGCAAAGCAAGCACGCAACCCAAAGCATCAACACCCCCCCCCCCCTCTCTCTCTCTCAAACTTTTTGTATAGCCCACTTGGTTCAAAGCTAATTTATGAGAGTAGAGGTATTGGGTTCAAGTCTCCATTTTGTGGGGGCGGATTTTTTATTTCCGCACATTCCCGCACTTCGTCGGTGACTTCATCAATTTTTTTTCAAAAATCCATAACTTCTTCATCCGGAAGCCGTTTTCAGAACCATTTTTTTTGAAACAGCCTAATTTTTTGAGATCTTTCCATTGGTTTACTTAGTTTCAGCATCTATAGCTTCAGTTTTCTTTTTAAATGGAAAGTCCATGCCAAGTTATTCTTGACAGCACCAACTACTTCCAATGGTGGTCCTACATTGTGGATTTACTTAGAAGTAAAGGTCTTTACAGAATAGCCATAGGCCAAGAGACCAAATCAAAAGATGAAGACAAGGTAGCTAAATGGGAAAATAGACAAGACCAAGCACGTGGGTTGATAGGGATGTCTATTTCTCCAGATCTTAGATTCCATACTGCAGAACTTAATGCTCCTGATGAAGCAATGAAACAAATTACTAAAGTCTTTGGAATTAAAAATGAACTTAAAGCCCATCAACTTGAAAATGAATTGCTTACATTGGACCCCAATAATTTTTCTTTCATTGAAGATTTTTTGTCCAAGTTCAAGACCGTTAGACTTCTCTTGGAAGGTGTTAAGGTTAAGAAAGAAGATAGTAGCCTTATCTACTCCATTCTTACTAAGTTGGGACTAGCCTATTCTGTGTTTGTTTCCACCTTCCATTGTACAAGAGAAGCCTTCATTTCTCAAGGAAAAACCTACAAGTCCCCTTCCTTTGATTGCTTTTGTGATTCTTTAATAAGAGAACAAGAAAAACTCTTACACCTTGGTCTTCTTCATCTTGGAAATTCTTCTAAGAAAGCGTTAGCCACCCAACAGCAACCAAATCCAAAGAATCCTAAGAAGTTGTATCCTAAAAAGAATGGTCCTAAACCAAACAAGGGTCCTAAGCAATTTCAGCCTCAAAATGAAAAATCATTTCAACAAAATGATAAGACAAATAAAAACAAAGGGAAGAAGACTGATAGACATTGCAACTTTTGTAATCGAGATGGCCACTTAGAATCCAAATGCTTTAAGAAGATGGAAGCCTTGGAAGCAGTAATGAAGAAGCATAACATCCATTTGGAGCAATCTTCAACTTCAACTTCATCTTCAGGAATGGCACTTTCTGCATGTGGTTGTCAAGCATCTCGGTCTGGCTATGCACTAAATGTATCTTATTCTTCTCATTCTCATGAGTGGCTCATTGATTCTGGAGCTTCTTATCACATGGCCAAAAACAAAGCCATATTTTCTTCTTTAAATGATTGTAACACCAAAAATATATATGTTGGTGATGATAGATCTCTTAGTGTTGTAGGGACTGGAACTGTTCATCTAGACAGTGGTCAGTTTAATGATGTATTATGTGTTCCATCCTTATCCTGCAACCTTCTAACTGTATATTAGATAACCCATTCAGGTGAAGGTAAAATCCTTGAATTTTCACCTCATGATGTTGTAATTAAGGACCTAAGAGATCCTAGACAGATTTTAGCTACTGGCATTGCTAATGATTCTACAAGGTTGTATAAGTTTCACAACTTTGGGTCATCAAATCTTCCCTCAGTATTTGTTGCTCATAATGATGAAGTGAGCAAACTTTGGCATGAGCGATTTGGTCACTTAAACTATCGCTCTCTTCAGAATCTATGTAAAGAAAATATGGTGATAGGTCTTCCAATGGTATCTTGCAGAGATGGTGTTTGTTCCGGATGTGTACTCGGAAAACATCATCAGGACAATTTTGAAAAACATGCCTCTTGGCACGCCTCAGCCCCTTTACAACTCGTGCATAGTGATTTATGTGGTCCACTTCCAGTTGCTTCATTCTCTAGCTAGAAGTATTTCTTAACTTTCATTGATGATTTCTCCAGACGCACTTGGGTATACCTCTTAAAACTCAAGAGTGAAGTATTTAACATGTTCTTGGCCTTTAAGGCCTTTGTTGAAAAACAATTTGGACATCAAATTCTTAAGCTAAGATCTGATAATGGCGGAGAATATGTTAAAAACACATTCATCAACTTTTGCACTGAGAATGGAATTCAAATGCAACATACTGTTCCATATACTCCACAACAAAATGGTGTAGCTGAAAGGAAGAATCACACCTTAAAGGAAATGGCTAATTGTATGCTTCAATCTAAAGGACTTAGTCTTAATTATTCGGCAGAAGCAATTAACTGTGCAAATTACATAATAAATCGCACTCCTACTAAGGTTTTAAAGAATATCACTCCAAAAGAAGCATGGAGCTCAATCAAACTAGATGTAAGTCAATTTCGTGTTTTTGGAAGTGAAGCATGGGCCCATATTCTAGATGAGAAACATAAAGCTTTAGAACCTAAGAGTGAAAAATGTATTTTTGTTGGATATTCTTAAGATTTCAAAGGATATAGACTTATTCCACTTAAGTCAAAAAATGTTATCATTAGAAGAGATGTAAAGTTTGATGAAAATATATTGGCCTGCGAGCCTAGTTCGACGGATGTGCCACCTCTCCCTATCTCTTCTACTTTTGAAAATATTTCTTCATCAGATGATGAAAGCGAGGATGAAAATCCCCCCCCACCTTCTGAGGATCCTCCTTCAGCTCCTCAGCTTCCAAAATGGGTCTGTGCTACTCGGGATGCAGCAGGTGATCTTGTCAGTGATCCTACAGATCAGCGACGTACACGTTCTCAGTTCGAGAGAACCTCTTCATTACTGGTTCAAGCTTCAGTGAATTATGACCCTGACACCTTTGCAGAAGCTTCAGGCCATCCAGATTGGGAAGCAGCTATGAATGAAGAATATCATTCATTATTGGCAAATGATACATGGGATCTTGTTCCTCTACCAAAGGGATGAAAACTTGTTAGATGCAAATGGGTTTACAGAACCAAGTATGGACCAGATGGGAAAGTTGATAAACATAAAGCTCGTCTTGTTGCTAAGGGTTTTTTCACAAGTTGAAGGCATTGACTACAATGAAACCTTCTCCCCTGTTGCCAAAATAAACTCTATCCGCCTTGTTCTTTCCCTTGCTGCTTCTTTCAAATGGGAAGTCCATCAGATGAATGTTAAATCCACCTTCTTGCATGGGGACTTGCATGAAGAAATATATATGGAACAACCTATTGGCTTTATACAAAGAGATTCCAACCTTGCCTGTTGGCTTAAGAAATCCTTTTATGGTCTCAAGCAAGCAACTCGAGCTTGGTATGCCAAAATGGATAACTTTCTTTTAGAAAATGGCTTTTCTAGGTGTCATTCTGATAATACTATCTGCACCAAGACAGTGGGCAAGTCTCTTATCATTCTTGTTCTTTATGTTGATGATCTTATCCTGACTGGTAGTGATCCCAACCTTATAAACCATGTGAAGTCTAGCCTTAAAAGGAAGTTTGAAATGACAGACTTAGGACACTTACATTATTTTCTCGGTCTTCAAGTCTCGCAATCCAAGGAAGGTATTTCCCTTTCTCAGTCCACGTATTCCTGTGATATTCTACGCCATTTTCACATGGAAGACTGTAAGCTAGCCCCTTCTCCCTTTCAGTCTAGAGTCAAACTTTTAGTCACTTGTACTTCTCCTAAAGTTGATGCTACCTTATACCGTCAACTTGTAGGAAAAATTTTGTATCTAACCCATACTCGTCTTGACCTTTCCTTTGTTGTTGGCCTTGTTGCTCGGTTTATGCAAAACCCACAAGAAAGTCATTGGAAAGCAGCTAAAAGAATACTCCGTTATGTTCGAGGCACAGTTCAATTTGGGATTCATTACAGTGCTGAAGCAGCTCCTCTATTGGTTGGTTTCACTGATTCCGATTGGGTTGGTGACCCTAATGATCGGAAGTCTACTGCAGGTTATGTGTTCACTCTTGGTTTAGGACCTATTACATGGGCTTGCAAGAAACAAGGTGCCATTTCTCTTTCTTCAGTAGAAGCAGAGTATCGTAGTGCCGTAGAAGCTAGTAAGGAAGCCTTGTGGCTTCGTCAGATCCTGTCAGAGTTTGGCTTTTAGTAGCAGCATCCGACTACACTTTGGTGTGATAATCAAAGTGCCATTCAGCTATGCAAAGATCCAGTCCAACATCAGCGCAGCAAACACATTGAATTGCACATGCACTTCATCAGGAATCTCATTCACGACCATGTTCTTGAAGTGCAATATTGTTCAACAGATGATCAAGTTGTAAACATCTTTACAAAGGCTCTCACAGAGGCGAAGTTCACTAAACTTCGATTTATGGTTGGAGTTCAGGAAGTTGTCACTAAGGGGGGATAGGCTCTAGTGCCTCCTTCCTTCTCCTATTGTGTCATATTTGTAAATCCTTCAATCCTATCCCAAGTTGTTCTTAAGGGCGGATGTTAGGATATTCCGACACATAGGAAATAGTTAAGTACATCTTGGTCTAGTATAGAGTTAGGTATAGAGTTAGGTAAAGTGTGTTTCTTTACTATGTACATTTTGTAACTTACAATCCGACGGTCACAATATGTAGTGATCCGACGGTTCATTCTCTCCTCGGTATTACCGACACTTGATCCGTGGCTTAATACCCGATTTGTCCATGATATCTATTTAAAGAGCATGGAGGGTCATTTGTAGGGTAATCCGTCTATGCGAGAAGCATACGTAAATTTTCATTCTTTTATTAATAAATTACCTAAAGTGGCCACATTGGCTCAGGCCGTGGAATGTTTCCCTCTTTGAGGGTTTTAACCACGTCAAAATACTGGTGTATTGATTTGTGATCTGTTTGTGAGCAGTGTCCTTTGGTGTTCTGTCTGAGGAACTTGCCCTGTAAATTCCTACAAAAATATGGGTTGTTGCATGGAATTTCTTTGTTGCAAATAAAAGGGTTATATATATATTTGGTGTTTGACTTTATCAGATGACTTATAGTTTGGTTTAAAGGCTTTGTTATAACTTGTGATGGTTAACCACCATTATAAGCTATGCGATATATATTTATATGCAAACTAAGATTGAAGGCTATACTATATCGTTTTAATGAGTGTGTATATACACATGGTATACATTATGGATTAAATTTCACATTGAAATGCTAATGTATTATTGATAGCATGAGTTTTCAACATTATGAGATGTAATGTTTGATGTATTTTGCAGGAATGTTCACCAATAAGGTTTATGGTTTATATGATTCATGGCTCACTAACATGTTGGATGGATTTATAATTTATATGAGAGTCTGCCACCTGAAATGTATGGGTCCCTGCTAGAAATCATTCGACATGGATTAATGTTACATAAAATGGTCACATTTATGACATTTAATGGGAAATCACTTTTCTAAGACTTGGCACCTCTCCTTATGCATTATATTTTTAGTGGTGGAATTGTTGATTTGGTAACCAATTTTTTTAACATATGGGAATTACTTTGACAATATACATGTCCATCCTTTAAATCTATTATTCATCCAACTTGTTATACCCACGATGACTCATGCTCGAATCATGATAAATGAACTACATTGGCATTATTTCACCATGTTATGTTTTAATCATTGGACAAGCTAGCATGTTAAGCCTTATGCCACACTAACTCCACCATTCATTGCTACATTTACTCCCATCATACTCACCACCTCAAGCCATCCAACTCATTTCTTTCGATGATCTAGGTACTAAGGTTTTCATTTCTTTTGTTCTTTCTCATTGTACACCTCCATACAGTAAAATGCATTGAATAAATCCATCACAAATATGGATGACGATTACATAAGAGCAACACGACTAATGCAAATATCATTTTCCTTTTCTTTCAAACATTATTACTCACCAAGTATGTTTTAAACCAATTTTCCTTCATCAACAATATGTACTTCTATGAGTTCTTCTCCTTGTTCTCCATGTTCCCACTACTGGTGTATGTTACTGAATATATATATGATTGGTCTTAGGTGGTCACGATGTTTGTCTCATAAATTACTGCGCACAACCTTTGCATATTTTAGTGAATATATATATGAATGGTCTTAGTTGGTCACAATGTTCGTCTCATAAATTTTTGTGCATAGTTCTAGTATTTATATCTTTTACCATCCAATAGTCATTCTTCTTGTGCAATATGTCGTGAATCCCTTGAGGCTATTAAGTCTTGGGCACATAGAATTTGGTGTAATAATTGAGCTAATCATGGTTGGCCATGGTCATTGTAATAAACTTGGAATTTCTTTTAGTTTATGATTTAATTAATTAAAACCCCACAGTCATTATTGTTATCTTCTTTGGAGGATTTGCTTAATAGTCTCAAATGACTTAATCAATGGTTCTTAAAATAAAATAAAAATTCATTGACCATTGTTCCTATTCATCTACTACTATCCATTTGGCTTCAGTTAAAGAGAATTGTCATTTTATCTGTTATGATTTTTTATTAAAAGTCCAAAAAAAATTAAACTAATCTATGTTACCATGTGAGGGAGCTCTTAAGGTCTCAGGGCTTTGGGGAAAATACCCATGCGAAGGTGTGCATGAGAATTTTGTCAATTTTCTTAAATTAATCCATTTTAACAATGCACAGGTCACAAGACCTATCTTAGTACCAACACCAATTCTCATTCATGCAGTGACATGTCCCAAACATTAGGGGAATTTTGAGGTCTAAAATGGGCCTCCTAAGAAAAATTTACAAACAAAATAAACTTTATAAGAACCAATAGGATTCAAGATGATGATGTTAACCATGGAGGATGGTTCATCATTTTTGGAGTAAAAAGGTAAAAGATTTAAAATAATAAAATAATAAAACTATTTTTTCAATTCATATTTTCAAGTTATCTCTCTAAGGTTTTACTAAAATTTCTAGAGCGAGTACTCATTGGATGAAAAATTTAATTACTCATCTAAGGAGAACCCATGTTGCATACTTTTGATGGACCCTGCTACATGAAAACTGATGAACACATGAAAAAACATGATTGCAATCACATTTTTCACGTATTTCTCATTTTTCATGTAGCAGGGTCCATAAAAAGTATGAAACATGGGTACTCATTGGATGAGGAATCAAATATATATCCAACAAGTGTTTATGCTCAACATTTGAAAAGGCCCATATGAAGATAAGTTAAAAATATAGGTAATCTAATATTATTTTATTATTTCAACAATTATTTTATAATTTCCCTAGCAGGCCCATTTTAGACCTAAAAATTCCCCTAATGATCTATGTTATAATACACTATTTCATTCAGTTGTTTTCGACTATGGGTCTAATTCTTTCTAGTTATATGGTTTTCTTTATGAAAGTGATATATGTTCTTTCAATTGGACAATCCAACCTCGTTACTGCTATCTACACTCTCTTTCATGTTAATTCAGAATTGATTCTTGATTGTATTCATAAGATCATATCCATCGATTATTAATCATGTTCTTCCATTAAATTTTGTTGGTTCGAATGCATCTTTTAGATATGCCCATGTATGATAAGGGCTCTATTCTTTACATTGATACTTGAGATGATTTGAAGAGGTCCTTTGTTACCACCTTGACCTATATATATATATATATATATATATATATATATATATATATATATATATATATATATATATATATATATATATATATATATATATATATATATATATATATATATAGATATATATATCTATATATATATAGATATATATATATATATATATATATATATATATATATATATATATATATATATATATATATATATATATATATATATATATATATATATATATATATTGACATGATTCTTTTTTCTCATTTAAATTTGTTCCTCTTTGGTGTTGCAAACTCATTGTTTTGTGCTTATGTTGATTGATGCCACATCTTCCACTACCTCTGAGTAATATACGAAATTTGATGCAATATGATATTTTTTAATAGGATTATAAGAAGCGGCATGATATAGGAGTTAATATAAACCAACATCTAGGTATGGCAGGGGGAAAAGACCAAAATTCTCTATTCACTTTGATGCCGATTCTCAAGAATTAATGAAATTGCTATGTACATTTGTGGTGAAATTATTAGGATATTTTGAACCTCAACTTGTGGTGCACCCTCAACCATTGCATCCTCCATTTCCTCAACCATCCACTATGGGTGTCTCCATCCCCACACATATGTTTTCCCCTTTAGTTAATCCAAATAATGATGGTTGGGTACTTGTTGTTTCTACACAACCTTTACTTTCAATACAAGGTTGACCTATTGTTTCTTCACCCAATTCTCCTCCTGAAGAACATGTGTCACATCTGTAATTTGTTGATTCTCATATAGTGCATACTCCTCCTACAACACCTCAACCATATTTACCTACTACTCAACGTCCTCTCTCAATGCACCAAGCTTCCAAGCAGCCTATGGTATTGGCTAGTCTTGTTGGTCAATTATTAAAACATGCAATTACTCCCACACATACTTTCAGTGAACAACAACAAAGTTCTTAGGTTCCTCCCATGGTTCTTCACATTTATTGACATACACCCACGACAAAAGGAACAACAGGAAGATTCAACTCCTTTTCACAAGAAAGGGCATTAATCTTTGTACTCGAAACATGTTCTATTTGGAAAAACTCATTTTCGTATGGTTTTCAACACTATTGATAGACATATTCATGTGTTGATGTCACTTTCATTGTTTGGCTACCTGATGTTTCAATTATATTTATGATGCCTCATCTTTATGAGGAGAAAAATTATGGTTCTATTTATATACAACAATTTACATTACTTTGGTACCACATTGGATATGAATGATTCATGGAGAAACAAGGGAAATGGGGGACACAAGGTTTTGGTGATACAATGATAAGTTTATATATATATATATATATCTATATATATATATATATATATATATATATATATATATATATCTATATATATATATATATATATATATATATATATATATATATATATTGGTTATGTGATATACATTATGGGTTGCATATGAAATTCATGATTGTGTTTTCTTCATTCTGACATTGTTTGTGATTATAAGATTCGCTAGAATTTTATGAGATAAACAAATTATGTGGCTCACATTTCTTACACATTTATGTATACAGACAAAATATTATAGAACCCAATTGAATAAGTAAAAAAAGGGGTCCTACCTATTAGAGTCAAAATATTTTAATTTAAGCTAAACTTGTATTTATGCCTTTAGAACATCCATCCTCCTTTTATCTAATCACTTATATTAGAAATAGACAAATACAATCTCCTAATCAAGATAATTGTCCAAACCACTTTGGATCTCTTTAAAAGGGTGGAGGATATATGAAAGAAAGGGAGAGAAAACTCTAAAGAGAGGTATGCTATAAATTTCTAGTTGTAATTCATCCTTCAGTTTTAAATTCTTACAAGCTAGAAGCTAATCCTAAAGATGAAAGCAATATTATTTAATCAAGGGGAGACAAGATGGGGTGACTTAATCAATATTTCCCAAGGAAATTGTCATGTATCTTGTACCTTTCTAATTTATTTGTTGGTATTTTGATGGTATGGTTATTAATTACCAATACTAACAACTATCTTTTGGCAGAAGACAAGCTACCCATACTTCACTTATGTGAGGAATTTTATCTTGCTGTCATTTATGGTTATTCCTGAGCTATTGTATATGGTCTATATTGTAGTAGTTTGTGACTAGACCGATCAAAATATTTCGCAGAAGTTTTCCTTATAGGATTTTGGTTGTACTCTTTTATCTTTAATAAACTCAGCCATCAATTTTTGCAGCTTCAATATTTTGTATATATTTGTTTTTTCACATATTTTAGTTCAACAGTTTCTCTTTATTACTTTCTGCAACTTATTCTCTACAAAGTTTTGGGCTTTTGTGTTCAGATTCTGACTACTTTGCTGCTTTTTAAAATATGATGTGCATTTCTTATTTATTTTAACATTTATTTATGATGATGATGTTGTAAATGATGTATTTATTATGTACATATTATGATACTTTCCTTGTTGTTGTAAATTTTCATTTACTCGTTTTTTACATAATACACAAAAAAAACACACAAAACACTTCCCCCTTCACTGGAAATTGTGAAAACATTTTCCCATTATCTCATTGTGGAAATGAGATTCAAGGAGTTGTTTTGTTCAAGTTCAAACAAACTTAAACAATCATAAACATCTATTGGCAACCATATTGGGAAGCATTTTGTTTCCTCGATTTCTCTGAAATATTTATCAATATATGGCTATTTAGTCATTGGAACAACCCAATATTGGCTTTTGGATTCATGGTCAGAATAACATAGCCCATTATTTAATTTATTTCATACTTCAAAATTTAGCCTCTAACGAGGAGTGTGCAAGGTGTGCCATTATTTTCCAAGACATTGAATTGGAAGAAACAAGGGAAGCTCTATGAAGGTGAGTATGTCAACATGAGAACCTAAATCACCCTTAATCTATTTTCCCATAATTCCCATAATCTCTTTCCCCTTGGGGTGCTGGAAGTGACTATGGCTTCAGAGAAAAATTTCAAGGCATCGGTCCCCAGTCGGTCGCACATAGTAGTCCTGAGAGTGACCAGGACATCTCGATCACTCGCACAACAACAATAAGGGAGCGAATCTTGCTCTTAGCTGTATTATGCCACAGTTTCATACATAAATACTTCCTGAGAGTGACTTCGTAGTAACAACCACCTGCATACAGTGACAGAGAGAGTGACCAAGGAGTTTTAGTCGCACAGAAATAGTGATGATGAGGGTGACCAAAATTCAAATCTCAGGTTTGACATCTTCGCCTCAATTGACTTCAATGATTTGTTAGATCTCTTTTTCTCTCTATTATTATATAGATTTGTAGATATGTAGATTTGATTTGTTAGTTCCCGCTACAAACATATGTATTGGGCTCATTGACAGTGACAATAGTATTAAACAGTTGACATTAGTTTCTGACAACACATTACAGCCATCAGTATGAGGGTTCTAATTCCTAACATGATTAGATATGTTTTATAGATATCATTATTGCTTTTCGGCATAGACAAAGTTATGGACATTGTACTCTCTTTTTCTACATCATTTGATGATGATCTAAGAAGAACAAGATTTGCAAGGGTTTTCCCCATAGTGGGTTTTTCACTCATCTTAGACCAATATTAGTGTCTCTATGTGTGTGAACTCTTTTTTCTATTGTTCCTTTTATATTCCATTGCATTGATGATGATGGTGATGTTGTTTCTTTCTATATAATTCATATGTTGATGTATAATAGTGCGTATCTGAATAAGGTAATGATGATATGGGGTGAAACTAATGTGTTAATGATTAAATACAACTATCATAGCAAAGAACAATGTCACTGTATGAAAAATTAAAATGGTATCAGAGCTTGGTTGAAGAAAAGTCATGGAAATCACCTCGACGATGACACCTTTGATGGAAGCAAGAAGAGGATGGTGGAGACCTAAAATATTTCTAGCGTTTGAAGATAACCCTATCCATCCTGATGATTAGGGTTTGATGGATTATATGAGGTTAGGGTTGGAGAGAAAACCTGTGTTTATGGAAAGTACTTGAGATTAGATGTATGACACTCTAGCATGGTCTATGTAAATATGCTCAAGCACTTGACGAAGATTCAATGAAGCCCTAGATGGTATAATCCCTAGCAGATCTAGTTGGATACTTAAAGGAAACATTGGTATATGGACCATGGGCGTTGATGGATCTTGAAGATTGGTTCATTAAGGAGAAGATCACCTCTCATTGAAGATAAGTATTTATTGGATGTGATGATTATGTTTATTGCTTGTACTTCGTGCATATGTATTTGAGTATATGGATGTTTCTAACCTCCTTGATGAGATGTGATGAGTAGATACTTCTTGAGGATCATTATGAGATGCATATATGGAAAGAGACAAAGAGGCACTTGATGAAAATATGACAAAGTGCTTCAAGCGGTGTGTGTCTAATGAAAAGGTGCATAGGTAATACCACAAGGTATGCATGGTATGTTTTAGCTATTGGCTTGATAAGCCCTAAGGTATGATGAGAATGTCTATTTCTTTAATGGCTCATACATGTATATGAAAGTGACTTGGATCTATGTCTCCTATAATGAAATGTTACTCCTAGTGTTGAATTCTATGAGGCTATCTAATGTTGATACATTGATACACTTGATGTTTTGATAACATCTATGATCTATCCATTGGACATCTTGATCCTATAAAGAAGGCTAACACCTTGACTCCAGTAAATGATATTCTTGATACTTGTCATGATGGATTTCATATAGAAGGATAGTTCATTAACTCCTATACATGATTCTATTGGTAATACTTGTGATAAGCATGATTGACACTCTTTTTGTTTTGATAAAGATTTATTGAATGATCTTACCTGATATCATCAGTCATGAAGAGATTGGTAACCTTGATGTGGGAATTATAAGTGTAATATTGATAAATAGATATCTTACTAAATATGGTCATGGTTAAACTGAATATCCTAACTTGATGAAGTGACTTGATATAAAATGTTATTGTGTTCACAATCCTTGAGATATGATGTTGCATCTATCCACTGCTTTCAATCTAAACCTTTGATTACATATTGATGTCATGATGTTGATATCCATATGTTTATGATCTAACAAATTTATTGTTGCATGACTCAAGTCAAGACAGGTTTCTTACATGGATGAGGAAGAATGACACAGATCCCCAATCAGAGGGAGAATCACTTCCCAAAATTCTTAGCCTTATTACTATTTGTATTCTATGATGTTGAAGTATTATTTATATGCATATGACAGTATTGATCTGCAGTAGAGTATTAGATATTAGCATTTATAGAAATTAGGGTTTTTTCTATGGATGGAGTCACATATCTAGGAGATCTTGTCCCTGGACACTCATATGCTAAGGCCTAGACAACGTCAAAGCAACTAAATTCTCGCTCATGTTAACCTGAAGGGAGAGACTAGAGGTTTGAATGTTATTTTCTGAAGTTGTTTAAATTAAGAATCAAAGTGTCTCTGACATATATTTCTACTGTTAACTGATTTTTGAAATTGTTGACCTAAATTGTTGATATAATGAATTATTGTGCACGAAATAAGATGGTCACCTAGAAGATGTTAGTACCATAGAAGTAGATAACAACAAGATATAGTAGCAAGAAAATCTTGAATATTTTCCATAACATGAACATGCACACTGAACTTTTGTTTGTAGGTGACTAGGACATACATATAGATATGTCACTATGTTTATGCTACAAGAGGTTGGCATGATTTGGCATTACTCCCATATATGAAAAGTGTTTTGACATGATACTTGACAATGACTCTGAATTGATGATAGAGATGTGATTTGACTATAGATCTCTGTACAATAGTAATTTAGACTCGACCTAATGTCTGGTGATCTGATTTGACACTTGTTTCTTTGCCGTGATATCAAATCTATGTGGGCATGATGACTTATGTGTAAATTGGCCTCCTTGTTTTTAACACAATGGTTAAGAGAATGACAATTGTGATTTAGCGTGAGAAAATGGAACCTGAATGACTCATCCTTTATGTATGTATTTTCACCTAGTGACAAGATGACCTATGAAAAGAGTTGTGAGAATGAATTGATGAAGCCTCAAACTTATATTGCATAATTTAATTTAGACTTGATATGAGTTCTACCTAACTCGTGGTTGAAATTATTAATATTACAGTAATGATGACTTTGATTATGGCTTTTATTTTATATCATGTTGATCTACTTATGAGAGGTGATGAGACTCTGATGTTCTAAATCAGAGGGAGATGGCTTTTGAAGCCTGAAATGATGTATCATGGCATGATGAATTGATGTTTAGAATTTGGGAAATAAATTCCATATTGCAAAAATATTGAAAAATGTTTTTGTAAATCCTTGATACTCTGATTTGAAGTTGTTGAACTCTTCATGGCATCCGATAGTTGATTGAATTATTATTGATTCCATTTTTGAACAACCACACACACACACACAAACATATATATATATATATATATATATATATATATATATATATATATATCATAGAACCTGAATAAATTCATGATTGAGATACTTCACTCACATAGAGTTGCCACTGAGCATGATTTGAAATATCTACATGAGATATTATATTTTGAGAATGAGATATTTCTCCTATGGTATGTGTCTGCACAAATGTATTACTAATATTTGAGATTATTGTTGATAAGCACATTGAGATGCTACTTTAGTATGGGATCTGCCATGATGTCTTGGATGAGAAGTCCATAACATGACTGAGATTGATCATGATGTTACTAGCATGGCTAGCTGTGAGGCGGGATACAGAAGATCCTTAGAGAGTTGTTTGAGCATGATCCGAATATGACATGGTTACATTTGGGACTAAAATACTCTCACATATTGAGACAATGCAACTGATTGAAATAATCTCAAGCTTGTTATTGGCATGTCCTTGAGAGGGAGGATGATTATGGTATCCTTTTGTGATTTATGTGATTATATATGATCTGACATGATATTTGATTTGATGTTCTATATGAATAGGAAACAAATGCTATTGAGAAAAGCAGATTATAGATATTTTAGCAAAGGTATCTTGGTTTTCAAGGACCATCCCCTCCGGACGAGGGGAAACATTGATCGAGGACACTGAGGAAACTCTTCCTACCCTGTTTGAGCTCCCAGGATGAGGAATCGAGCTGGAGGGTTTTTGGGGTTGATGGAACTCTGGATAGTAGGGAATTACCCTATATTTCTCCATACCATAGGGATTTACCCATAGCTATTACCCATAGGGTTGGATTTGTAGCTCACCCTTCCTTGGTCTTCGTAAATTATACCCCAGTTGGCATCATACCCACAAGCTAGGATTGTTGGGAGTACTACTCCTCATCTAGCCAACAATTTGAGAGTGTACTTGGGGGTGTACAAATCAAGGCGATTATGATGGAAGTGTTCTACCACATGACTGGGTCATCGATGGGAAGATCAGTAGGCAATAGGATGCGTTGAGATGATCCAATATGATTCTGGGTTGAGCATAAATCTACCTGATGAAATTCCAAGGTTGAGCATTTATCCCCCTATGTGATGAGTTATCTTAATGCTAGGTATGGGTGGAATCTATTGTTACCGATGTGGTTCTAAGTTGATATGTTCTCCGATGAAAACATTCTAGGTAGTATCCTGACTATAGAGATTATAGATAGCAACCTAATGGATAGACGGTGGCAGCTTCAGCTCCCCTTTGGTATCAGATTATTCTTCTTCTAGATTCGAGAATGTTCAACATATGAGTAAGAAAAATTAAGAGATAAGCAAGAATAATAAAAGGATAGATCGAGATGTACAATTATGATTTGTCATGATGAGACACTTGATATGTATATGGCATAGTTACTACATGAAACAGATGATCCTTGATGATACGTGATGACTCGAAGATTCTAGAATGACATATTGTTCGACGGATAGATATTGGCAGGTGGAATTCTCCCTAGTTAAAAGGGAGTGTTAATTTTGTAACTACGGTAAAATTCCACCTTGAACATCTCAAATTACCAATATAATTATTGTATTGGATTCCTCTTTTCGAGAGGACCAAAATTGACCTAGAGATGACCCAATTTGGTTAAGCGTAAGTTGAGTTATGAATTATTTTTTTGATACATATATTATGGAATGGGTCGGCTCTAACCACATAAGTAATTGCTTGGGTCAGTCTTAACCCCAAGTGAACCCTCAAGAAATCATATAGATATAAGAAACCTCAAGATCATTTGGACACATATTCTCTTCTCTTTTGTCTTGGTTCGCACAGATTCAGCAAAGGGAGATCGATGAAGGGTCTGAAATCATAGACGAAAGCTTCGCTCTCGGTTAGGGTCTTATGGATCTTGGTCACTGGCACATAATAAGGAATTATGGTCATTGGACACTGGCACATAAGCCTATGACAGTGACTATAGACCCTTGTACACTGTCACATAAGCCTATCAGAGAGACTATAGACCCTTGGACGTTGGCACAAAGGCTTGTGTGAGCAACTATGTCTTCAGACATATCTGAAGGCATCGGTCCTCAGTCACTCACACAGCAACAATAATGGAGCGACTCTAGGTTTTAGCTATATTATACCACAGTCGCACACATAAGGACTTCCTAAGAGAGACTCTAAAGTCACAATCAGTCGCATACAGTGATAGAGAGAGTGACCAAGGAGTTTCGGTCACACATAAATAGTTGTGATGAGGACTACCATAATTCAGATCTCAAGTTGACATCTTGGCTTCAATTGATTTCATTGATCTTGTAGATCTTGATTTCTCTCTACTATTATACAGATTTATAAATTTGTAGATCTGATTTGTTATTTTTCGTTGTAAATATATGTATTGGGCTCATTCACAATGACAACAGTGCTCAACAGTGTTTTACATAGTGATAGCAGTATACAAAAGTTAACATTAGTTTGTGACAACACATTACAACTATGAGTATGAGGGTTCTGATTCCTAACATGATTAGATCTATTTCATGGATATCATTATTTTTTTGCTCCATAGATAAAGTTATGGATCATTTTACTCTCTTTTGTTGCATCATTTGATGACGATCTAAGAAGAAGAATATTGGAAAAGGGTTTCCCCATAGTGGGATTTTCCCTAGTCTTGAACAATCCTAGTGTCTCTATGTGTGTGCATGCTTTCTTATACTACTCCTTTTATATTGCATTTCATTGATGATGACGGTGATGCTGTTTCTTTCTATATAATTTCATATCCTAATTTATAATGGTGTAGATCTGAATAATGTAATGATGATATGGGGTGCACTTAATGTGTTAATGATGACATTTATCTATCATTGTAGGTTCTAACCCTATACAGAAATTACCTGCACACAAATTCTAAAACACAAAAAATAAACAAAGCGAGAGCATAACACATATACAAAGAGATTTTCCTATGGATCCCAAAACCGGGACTACCAGCTTGATTTTTTTATTATATTCCTTTCAATGTTATAGTACATATTTATACATGCCGAAGCATCCAAGAGCATGGAGCAAAAACCATCGCATCCAATACCATGGACCAAAAACCATCGCGTCCAAAAAAATGTGCAAAAATCGTGCACAAAACCATACGTGGGTTTGCCCAACCTCACATAGGGTCCAAAACCAAAATTTTCTGGGGTGCTGCCCCGGACCCCATAAAATTGGGTTACGAGTACACCTCAAACCCCCTGTGACCCCCCCTCAATACACAATCGGCACAATGAAGGGGGTGATCTACCCCCGCTCTAACCCCCTGGTTAACTACGTGGGCTAGTCTTGGAAAGAATATAACACAACCCAACATTCTCCCACTTATTGTTTTCTTTCCACAAGGGGACCACAAGAGAGCTTAGTCATTTTTCCAGCACTAAAATGCCCATATTTTCTCTACACCAAGAGAACTTCTCAGAGCTCATAGATTTTGTCAATGTATCTGCAATATTCTTCAAAGTGTCCACCTTTATCAGTAACACTTTTTTGTATTCTATCATATCCCTCACAAAGTGATACCGAACATCAATGTGCTTTGTCTTTGAATTATATGCAGGGTTCTTTGCCAAGAAAATTTCCCTTTGGCTGTCACAGTGTATCCTTATAGCTTCCTGTACTAACCCCATACTTAAACACAATCTCTACAAGCAAACTGCTTCCTTACTTGCATGAGCGGCTGCCATGTATTCTGCCTCTGTAGTTGATAGTGCCACTACAGATTCTTTCTTACTCATCCAACTGACTGCACCTCCAAATAGGTTAAACACATACCCACTTGTAGATCTTCTCTGGTCCAGATCTCCAGCCCAGTCTGCATCAACAATGCCATGAATATCCAACACTCTATCCAATCCTGGTCTTCCTTGGTAGCACAAACCATAATCACTAGTGCCACACAAATACCTGAAAACCGACTTCACTGCTATCCAGTGCTTCTTCCCTGGTTTTGACATAAATCTGCTCAATACTCCCACTACATGTGCAATGTCTGGTCTAGTACAAACCATTGGATACATTAGGCTACTGACTGCACTTGCATATGGAACACGAGACATGTCCTCTTCCTCTTCTTGTGTCTTGGGACATTGTTCAGCAGATAGCCTCACACCTACAGGAATAGGAACCTTCACTGGTTTACTACCTGCATATTAAACATCTGTAGTATTGTCTCGACATACTTCCTCTAGTTTAACCAGAGCTTCCTCTTTGTATGATCTCTTTTAATTTCCATCCCCAAAATATAGTTTGCAACACCAATATCTTTCATGTCAATTTTGGAGGACAATTAGGTCCTCAAATCCTAGATAATTTCTTTGTCATTTCCAACTAGCAACATTTCATCCGCATACAAGACCAGATAAATAACACGGTCACCAATTAATTTAAAATACACACAATGATCTTCTTTACTTCTGGTGAAGCCAAGTCCCCGTATAAATGTATCAAATTTTTGATGGCCACATCCTTGGTGATTGTTTTAACCCATACAGAGACTTCTTTAACTTGCATACCAGTTCTTTCTTACCCTTCACCGCAAAGCCTTCAGGTTGCTTCAAGTAGATCTCCTCTTCCAGATCCCCGTGAAGAAATTTTGTCTTCACATCCATCTGTTCTACCTCAAAATCAAAAGTAGCAGCAAGAGATAAAAGTATTCTAATAGAAGTTACCTTGGCAACACGAGAAAAAATATCACCAAAATAAATTCCCAGCACCTGGGAATAACCTTTTCCTACCAACCAAGCTTTGTGTTTCTCCACTTTTCATTTTGCATTTGTCTTCTTTTTGAACACCCATTTTCTGCCAATGAGTTTCCTTCTAGCCTATAACTCCACCATATCCCAAGCCTAATTTTTGTGCAAAGATGCCATTTCATCAACCATGGCCTCTTTCTAGAGTTTTCCATCCTCTGAATCCACTGCTTCCTTCACAGTTCTGGGATCATCATCAGTAACAGCAAAGAAAAATTTGAACAGAAAGTAGATGGACTATACCTTTCTGGCTGCCTTCTTTCTGGAACTAATCTTCTCACACCAAGAATTTGTGGCTCTTCGTCTTCTGATTCCTCTTCTGCTGTAGAGTCTGATTCTTCCTCCTTTAGCTCAAACTCTATCTTCTCAGGTTCCTTTGGTTGGACTTCATGTTTAATAAAAAATTTCACCGCTCTGAACACCACATCTCAGCCGTACACAACCTTCCTTGTTACTGAGTTCCAAATCTTATAACCCTTTAAACCATCCTTATAGCCAATAAAGATGCACTTTTCAGATTTACTATCCAACTTAGTTCTCTTCTCCTTTGGAACATGTACATATGCATCACATCCAAATACCCTTAGATCTGAAAGAGAGGGTTTCTTACTAGTCCATACCTCTTGTGGAGTCTTATCCTCCAACGTTGATGAAGGTGACATGTTGACCAGGTAACATGTAGTATCCACTGCCTCTACCTAGAATTCTTGTCCTAACCCGATACCATTGAGCATGCTTCTTTCCCCTTCCATGAACGTCTTGTTCATTCTTTCTACAACTCCATTTTGCTGAGGTGTATATGAATTAGTCTTATACCGTGATATACCATAATTCTTATAGAATTCTTCAAATTCCTTGCTACAAAACTCTCCACCATTATCTATCCTCAGCACCTTTATCTTCTTCTCTGTCTGGTTTTCCACCAGAGCCTTAAATTCTTTAAACCTGTCAAAGAATTCAGATTTATTCTTAAGGAAATATATCCATGTATTCCTTGAGAGGTCATCTATAAATGATACATAGTACATAGACTTACCCAGTGATGGAACCTTCACATATCCAAACATATCACTATGCACAAGCTCTAATATCTGTTTCACCCTCTTACCACCAGAGGGGAAACTCACCCGATTCTACTTCCCATATACACAAATTTTCACAGAAATCAAAATCCAGAGAGCTATTACTCATACCTTCTACCATAACTTTACCAGGAAGTATTCGAAGGCCCTTCTGTCAAATATGTCCAACCCTTTGATGCCAAAGCATGGTATTCTCTCTAGAGACCACTAGATTTTCTTCTCCACTTTCAGGAACCATAGAATTATTGCACCCATCAATAATAGTGTTACCTTGCAGCTTGTACAGAGTTCCAATCCGAACTCCCCACATCAGTACCAGTGCTCCCCGAACCATTTTGTAGGTATCCTTCTCGAACACTGTTTTTACACCTGTATCATCCAGCTTTCTTATAGAAATGAGACTTCTCGCTAATGCAGGAATATGTAGAACACCTCGAAGTGTTCTAACCCTTCCACCTTGCAACTTCAACTTTACTTTTCTACTAACAATGATTCTAGCCTTCCTGTCATCCCCCAAGAAGGCATCACCACCATCATATTTCTCATACTCGCATAACCACTCTCTATGGGGATTGAAGTGAAAGGATGCACTTGAGTCAATCAACCATGCCTCATGATCTACATGTGTACTTGAAGAAGCCAAGTACACATCCCCACCTTCATCTGAGGTCGTTTTCGCCTCTGCAGAAGGAGCCTTATCAGATCCCTTTTTTTTTGTCAGGAGATTTAGATTTACAATCCCTTCTAAACTGGCTCTCCTTTCCGCATTTACAACACACAACCTTTATAGGCTTTCCTGGAGATTTAGATCTCCCACTAGATTTAGATCTCCCACTCGATGACTTATTTTTATTTCTATTCTGGGACTCTCCTCGTACAGACAAGGTATCACCATTCTGGCTCTCCATATTTTTCTGTCTCATCTCCTCCATCAACAAGGTGAAGACTATTTCATCAAACTGCAAGGCAGTTGCATTGCTACCTATTGCAGTAACCAGACTATCCCACGAATATGGTAGAGAACACAACAAACTGATGCACTTATCTTCATCTGAAATTTTAATATCAACATATTCTAACTAACTTACCACAATATTAAATGAATTCAGATGCTCTGTCACTGAGTCTCCATCTTTCATACTCAAGTTATATAGCTTTTTATATAGGAACAGTTTATTCACCAGAGACTTAGATTGGTACAAAGTCCCTAACTTGTCCGACAAATCCTTCATCATAGCTTCCCCTGATACATTCAGCAATACTGAATCTTAGACACACAATTGTATTGTGCTCTTTTCCTTCCGATCCAACTTCTTCCATTCTTCATTGGACACTCTTGTTGGTTTAGTATCCGGATCTACTGCGATCCGTTGATCTTTATCCACCAACAGATCCTCCATCTTGAGTTTCCACAACTCAAGACTCTGACCATTAAATTTCTCGTTCTCTATCTTTCCACTGCTCACCATCTTCTTTCACCACCAGAAACGATCTCGTAGATCTCCCACTTGTTGGGTTGTGTTATATTCTTTCCAACCCTATGTTAGGTTGGGCGGACCCACTTATGGTTTTGTGCATGATTTTCACATATGTTTTTTGGACGCGATGGTTTTCGGTCCAAGGTATTGGATGCTTCGGCATGTATAAATATGTATTATAACATTGAAAGGAACAGAATGAAAAATCAAGCTGGTAGTCCTGGTTTTCGGATCCAGTGGAAAATCTCTGTGTATATGTGTTTTATATGTTCTGCTCTCGCATTATTTATTTTCCGTGTTTTAGAATTCGTATGCAGGTGATTTCTGTACGAGGTTAAAACCTACATTTGGTTTTAAAGCAGTTTTGGCTTTAAGGGGATGCCTTTGTTGCTGAGGGGTTTCTCTCGGGCCTGTGGTAGACCCTGTTCAGTGGGAGATCTGCAAGATCGATTTTGGTGGTGAAAGAAGATGGCGAGCAGTGGAAAGATGGAGATCGAGAAATTTAATGGTTAGAGTTTTGAGTTGTGGAAAGTCAAGATGGAGGATCTGTTGGTGGATAAAGATCAGTGGATCGCGGTAGATCCGAGTACTAAACCAACGGGAGTATCTGATGAAGAATGGAAGAAGTTGTATCAGAAGGAAAAGAGCACAATACGATTATGTGTCTCAGATTTATTATTGTTGTATGTATCAGGGGAAGCTACGGCAAAGGTTTTGTGGAACAAGTTAGGGACTTTGTACCAATCTAAGTCTCTGGTGAATAAACTGTTCTTGCAGAAAAAGTTGTATAACCTGAGGATGAAAGATGGAGACTCGGTAATAAAACATCTGAATGCATTTAATACTGTGGTAAGTTAGTTAGCATCTTTTGATATTAAAATTTAAGATGAAGATAAGTGCATCAGTTTGTCGTGTTCTCTACCATATTCATGGTATAGTCTGGTTATTGCAATAGGTAGCAATGCAACTGCCTTGCAGTTTGATGAAATAGTCTCAGCCTTGCTGACGGAGGAGATGAGACGGAAAAATATGGAGAGCTAGAATGGTGATGCCTTGTCTGTACGAGGATGGTCCCAGAACAAAAACAAAAATATGTCATCGAGTGGGAGATCTCAATCTAAAGGGAGATCTAAATCTCCAGGAAAACCTGTAAAGGTGGTGTGCTAGAAATGTGGAAAGGAAGGCCACTTTAAAAGGGACTGTAAATATAAAGCTCCTGACAAAGGAAAGGGATCTGATGAGGCTCCTTCTACAGAGGCAAAAACTACCTCAGATGAAGGTGGGGATGTGTACATGGCTTCTTCAAATACACATGTAAATCATGAGCCATGGTTGATTGGCTCAGGTGAACCCTTTCACTTCACTCCCCATAGAGAGTGGTTCTGTGAGTATGAGAAATATGATGGTGGTGATGTCTTCTTGGGGGATGATAGGAAGGCTAGAATCATTGGTCATGGAAATGTAAAGTTGAAGCTGGAAGGTGGAAGGGTTAGAACACTTCCGAGTGTTCTGCATATTCCTGCATTAGCTAGAAATCTGATTTCTATTAGTAAGTTGGATGATGCGGGTGTAAAAATAGTGTTCGAGAAGGATACCTACAAGATGGTTCGTGGAGCAATGGCATTGATGCGGGGAGTTCGGATTGTAACTGTGTACAAGCTACAAGGTAGCACTGTTATTGATGGGTGTAATAGTTCTATGTTTCCTTAAAGTGGAGTAGAAAATCTACTGGTCTCTGGAGAGAAGACCATGTTGTGGCATCAAAGGCTTGGGCATATTGGAGAGAAGGGCGTTTGAATACTTCATGTTAATGGTATGGTAGAAAGTATGAGTAATAGCTCTCTAGATTTTGATTTCTGTGAAAATTGTGTATATGGGAAGCAGAATTAGGTGAGTTTCCTCTCTGGCGGTAAGAGGGCAAAACAAATATTAGAGCTTGTGCACAATGATGTGTTTGGACCCGTGAAGGTTCTATCACTGGGTAAGTCTATGTACTATGTATCATTTATCGATGACTTCTTAAGGAATACATGGATATATTTCCTTAAGAACAAATCTGAAGTCTTTGATAGGTTTAAAGAATTTAAGGCTCTAGTGGAAAACCAGACAGAGAAGAAGATGAAGGTGCTGAGGACAGATAATGGTGGAGAGTTTTGTAGCAAGGAATTTGAAGAATTCTATAAGAAGTGTGGTATATCACGACAAAAGACTACTCCATATAAACCTCAGCAAAATGGAGTTGCAGAAATAATGAACAAGACATTGATGGAAAGGGCAAGAAGCATGCTCAGTGGTGCCATGTTAGGACAGGAATTCTGGGCAGAGGCGGTGGATACTACATGTTACCTGGTCAACAGGTCACCTTCATCAGTGTTGGAGGATAATACTCCACAAGAGGTATGGACTGGTAAGAAACCCTCTCTTTCACATCTAAAGGTATTTGGATGTGATGCATATCTACATGTTCCAAAGGAGAAACGAACCAAGTTGGATAGTAAATATGAAAAGTGCATCTTTATTAGGTATAAGGATGGTTTAAAGGGTTATAAGCTTTGGAACCTAGTAACAAGGAAGGTTGTGTACAATCGACATGTGGTGTCCAGATAGGTGAAAGATGTTATTAAACATGAAGTCCAACCAAAGGAACCTGAGAAGATAGAATTTGAGCTAAAGGAGGAAGAATCAGACTCTACAACAGAGGAGGAATTAGAAGATGAAGAGCCACAAACTCCAGCTGCAAGAATATCAGTTCGAGAAAGAAGGCAGCCAGAGAGGCATACTCCATCTAATTTTTGTTCAAATTTTGCTTTGTTTGTTACTGATGATGATCCTAGAACTATGAAGGAAGCAGTGGATTCGGAGGATGGAAAACTCTAGAAAGAGGCCATGGTTGATGAAATGGCATCTTTGCACAAAAGTGAGGCTTGGGATCTGGTGCAGTTGCCAACTGGAAGGAAACCCATTGGCAGCAAATGGGTATTCAAAAAGAAGACAAATACAGAAGGAAAAGTGGAGAAATACAATGCTCAGTTGGTAGCAAAAGGTTATTCCTAGGTGCCAGGAATTGATTTTGGTGATATTTTTTCTCCTGTTGCCAAGGTAACTTCTATTAGATTACTTTTATTTGTTGCTACCGCTTTTGATTTTGAGGTAGAATGGATGGATGTGAAGACAACGTTTCTTCATGGGGATCTAGAAGAGGATATCTACATGAAGCAACTTGAAGGTTTTGCGGTGAAGGGTAAGAAAGAACTGGTATGCAAGTTAAAGAAGTATCTATATGGGTTAAAACAGTCACCAAGGATGTGGTATCAGAAATTTGATACATTTATATGAGGACTTGGCTTCACCATAAGCAAAACAGATCACTATGTGTATTTTAAATTAATTGGTGACCATGTTATTTATCTGGTCTTGTATGTGGATGATATGTCACTGGTTGGAAATGACAAAGAAATTATCCAAGATTTGAAGACCCAATTGTCCTCCAAATTCGACATGAAAGATCTTGGTGCTGCAAACTATACTTTGGGCATGGAAATTAAAAGAGATCGAGCAAAGAGGAAGCTCTAGTTAAACTAGAGGAAGTATGTCGAGACAATATTGCAGAGGTTTAATATGCAGGATAGTAAACCAGTGAAGTTTCCTATTCCTGTAGGTGTGAGGTTATCTGTTGAACAGTGTCCCAAGACACAAGAAGAGGAAGAGGACATGTCCCATGTTCCATATTCAATTTCAGTCAGTAACCTGAAGTATGCAATGTTCTGTACTAGACCAGACATTGCACATGGAGTGGACGTAGAGAGACAATGGGCACTTTAGGGCTGGAAAAATGACTAAGCTCTCTTGTGGCCCCCTATGGAAAGAAAACAACAAGTGGGAGAATGTTGGGTTGTGTTATATTCTTTCCACATAGTTAATAATGGGTTTGAGGGTCACCCACAACCCCACTTTATGGGGTCCGGGGCAACGCCCTGAAAATTTTTGGTTTTAGACCCTATGTTAGGTTGGGCAGACCCACCTATGGTTTTGCGCATGATTTTCACACATGTTTTTTGGACGCGATGGTTTTTGGTCCATGGTATTGGATGCTTTGGCATGTATAAATATGTATTATAACATTGAAAGGAACAGAATGAAAAGTCAAGCTAGTAGTCCTGGTTTTGGGATCCAGTGGAAAATATCTGTGTATATGTGTTTTATGTGTTCTGCTCTTGCATTATTGATTTTTTGTGTTTTAGAATTTGTATGCAGGTACTTTCTATATAGAGTTAAAACCTTCACCACTGAACAAGGTCTACCACAGGCCCAAGCGAAACCTGTCAGTAACAAAGGCATCCCCTTGAAGCTAAATATGCTCCGATACCAAATGTAGGTTTTAACCCTGTATAGAAATTACCTGCATATGAATTCTAAAACATAGAAAATAAAAAAAGTGAGAGCATAAAACATAAAACACATATACACAAAGATTTCCCCTAGATCCCAAAATTGGGACTACCAACTTGATTTTTTTTATTATATTCCTTTCAATGTTATAATACATATTTATGCATGCAAAAGCATCTAATACCATTGACCGAAAACTATCGTGTCTAATACCATGGACAAAAAACCATCACGTCCAAAAACATGTGCAAAAATCATGCACAAAACCATAGGTGGGTCAGCCCAACCTAACATTCGGTTCAAATTTTCCACGGCACTACCTCAGACCTCGTAAAGTGGGGTTACATGTACAACTCAAACCCCCTATGACCCCCCCTCGCTACACAATCAATGCAACGAAGGGGGTGCTCTGCCCCCTGTCTAACCCTCCGTTAACTACATGGGCTAGTCGTGGAAAGAATATAACACAACCAAACAATCATAGGAAAGAACAATGTCACCCTATGAAACATTAATAGGGGCGGGGCTTGCATGTTTGGAGCCCCCCCTGGCAAGGGTTCGGGGGTAGTGCGTCTAATGCTAGAAGTAGATGAAAAAATTCCTTGTAGAATATTGTAATTTTGAAGTCAATCTAGGTTGTTCATTAGGCGAATGATCTGATGGTACAAGTTATGTTAACTTAGTATTTTTTTCCTTAGAAGGCAACCGTCAATTTGTATGAGGGAATTTTATTGTAGTTGTGTATTCTTATTCTATCAAGAAAGAGAGAGGCGGTTGTGTGAGAGCGAAGAGGAAATTATAGCAGATCTGTTATAGGTTGTATTTCTTCATTTTGTTGGAAAATATAAAAGGAAGGACATGTTGTTTCTCTGTGGATGTATCCAAAATTAGGTGAACCATGTATAGTTTTGTCTCTTTCGATTTATGTGCTTATGATATTTCTGTTTCCAAAATATTTTGTGTATTTCATTTCTTCGTTAATTAATTTCTAACAACTGGTATCAAATCCTAAGGATTATTTGGTTGATAAAATCATAGGAGAGAAGGGTTCCTCGTTTGAGTGGGAGAAATGGCAGAAGATGGTAGGTTTAGGGTCAAGAAATTTAATGGCCAAAACTACAAGTTGTGGAAGATGCAGATGGAAGATTATATGTATCAGAAATATATTTATCTACCATTGAGTAGAAAATCAAAGAAGTCGACAAGTATGACATACGCAAAATGGGAGGCTCCCAATCGAAAAGGCATTAGGAACACTATGACTATGTCTAACAGCGTCAGTGGCATTAAAAATTTCAAAGGAAATGACAACATAAGGTTTAATGATGTAATCGGCTCAACTATATGAAAAACCCTCAGCCTCAAATAAGATATTTCTTATGAAGTATCTATTTAATATGAATATGTCAAAAGCTAGATCTGTTGTTGATCATTTAAATGAATTTAACATGGTTACGAGTCAATTAAGTTCTGTAGGGGTAAATTTTGATGATAAAGTTAGGGCTCTGTTATTTGTATGCTCATTGCTAGAAAGTTGGAATAGACTGGTTATGGCTATTAGTAACTCTATCTCTGGATATAGTACTTTAAAGTTTGGTGATGTTGTTGGTGCCATCCTTAGCGAGGAAATGTGATGGAAAAGCTTCAGTGATACATCAAGTAATTCTTTTACTATAAATATTAGGGCAAGAAAAATGGAAAGAGGAAGGAGCCTAGAAATCAAAGTAAGTCAAGAAAAGGCAGATCCAAATCTAGATCAGGGATAGTGTGGTGTAAATGTGGGGAGAAAGGTACTTGAAGAAAGACTATAAATCTTGGAAGGGAAAAGAAGGAGATGGAAATCAAGAGAACAATCATGAAGTGAATGTGATAGGTGATGTGTTGCAAGATTCTTGGATTTTTTCATTAGATAATATTATTGATGCCTAGGTGGTAGATTCAGGGGCCTCTTTCCATGTCACACCTGATAGGAAACATTTTCATAACTATGTTCAAGGATATTTTGGACAAGTTCATCTAGGTGATGATAAACACTATAAAATAATTAGAATGGGTAGGGCTTTTATAAAGCAATATAATGGAAACTAATATCTATTTAAGGAGGTAAGACATTTTCCATATATATAGAAAAATATAATTTCAATATGGAAGTTAGGTGGTGAAGGTTGTGTAACTACTTTTACAGACCAAACCTGGAAGGTCACTAAAAGAGCCCTGGTAATAGAAAAAGGAGAAAAGGTTAGCACATTGCATTTATGTAATAGGCTTTCTAATTTTTTTAATTATTTAACCTCCATGGGAGAAGATATGACACTCTGGCATCATAGGCTCAAGCACATGAGTGAGAAGGGGATGTGGATTCTTCACTCAAGAAATTTGTTGCAAGGTTTGAAGGATGTTGATTTGGATTTCTGTGAAAATTTTGTTCACGGAAAATATAAGAGAGTCATATTTATCAGACTTGGGAAGGAAATATGAGCAAAAAAAATTATCTTGTGCATACATATGTATGGGTACCTACTCTGGTATCATCCCTTGGTGGTATCTCTATTATGTTACATTCATTGATGATGCAACTAGGAAAATATGTATTTATTGTATTCAAAATAAATCAGATGTATTTGATACTTTCAAGAAATAGAAAGTGTTGGTTGAGAATGAGACACGAAATAAGTTGAAGTGTGTCAAATCAGGCAATGAAGGTGAATCCTGCAACAAAGAGTTTGATAACTATTTTTCATATCATGGATTTCACAAAGAGAAGATAGTTCCAGGAACACCAGGAGAAAATGGTGTGTCAAAAAGGATGAACAGAATAATCATGGAGCGTGCAAGGTGCATGAGATTGCATGCAAGATTTCCCTTACAATTTTGGGCAGATGTTGTAGATATTGTTGTTTATATAATAAATAGATGGCCTTAAGGTTACTTGGATGGTTGTATTCCATAGATGGCATGGACAAATAAAAAGGTACACTACTCATTTTTAAAGACTTTCGGTTGTGAAGCCTTTGTCCACATCAATAAAGAAAACATAAAAAGGTTGAGGCAAAATCAAATAAATGTACCTTTATTGGATATGGTGTAAATGATTTTGGTTGTCACTTATATGATTATGAGAATCACAAAATCATTAGGAGCATATATGTCATATTCAATGAAAATATCTTGTATAAGAATCAGATGCAGGGAAAGGAACAGAATAAGGAAAACAAATAATACATAGTTCTTGACGAGATCACAAAAAAAGTAAATGTTCTTGAAAATCATAATGATCAGCAACCACAACAACAATAGGCACCTCAAACACCTGAAAATTGTGTTAGAAGATTTACGAGGATAAGTAGACCCTTTGAATGGTACTCTCCTACACTATATTATGTATTGTTGACTGATCCTGGTGAACTAGAAATATATGAAGAAGCAATACAAGTATAAACCAGGAAGAAGTGGGAGTTGGCCACGGAAGAAGATATGGACTCCTTGATGCAAACCAGACTTGGGACTTAGTCAAATTTCCTACTGGTAAAACAACATTGTATAATAAATTATTTTACAGGTTGAAGGAAGAAGATGGAGGTAAATAGATGTATAAGGCTAGACTTATGGTGAAGGGATTTGCACAAAAGAAAGGTGTATACTTTAATGATTTTTTTTTGCTATTGTTAAAATGAATTCAATCAGAAGTATTTTAAGTTTAGTAGCAGCAGAAGATTTTCACCTTGAGCAGTTAGATGTAAAGAAAATCTTTCTCCATGGGGATTTGGAGGAAGAAATATATATGCAACAACCATAAGGGTATGAGGCCAAAAGGAAGGATAAATTAGTGTGCAAATTGAAGAAGAGCTTGTATGGCTTAAAACAGTCTCCTAGGTAGTGGTATAAAAAAATTGACAAGTTTATGTCTGAACAAGGTTATACCAGATGTCACTCTAACCATTATGTTTATTTTAAAAGATCAAATGATGGAAGCTATATTATATTTCTATTGTATGTAGATGACATAGGGTCTAACATGCAAAAGATAAATGTGCTCGAAGGAAAATTGGTAAATTCATTTGTAATCAAGGATTTAGGTGCTACAAAAAAATCCTTGGTATGAGAATAACTAGAGATAGGAAAAATCACAAATTGACATTGTCTCACAGTAAGTACATAGAAAAGGTGTTGCAAAGATTCAATATGTAGAATGAAAAACTAGTTAGAACACCTTTGTCTAGCCATTTCAAACTAATGATATGTGTCCCAAGATGTAGGAAGAGATGTATTATATGTGTAAATTCCCATACACATCAGCTGTTGGAAGCTTAATGTATGCAATGGTTTGAACAAGTCCTAATATTGCGAATGCAGTGGGAGTTGTAAGCAAGTATAGGAACAATCTAAGAGAAGAGCATTGGGTGGAAGTGAAGTATATTCCTAGGTATCTGAGAGGTATCAAAAATCAAGCATTATGTTTTGGAGGTTTAAACATAGCTCTATAGGGATGTCTTGATGCAGATATGGTAGGTGACATATATAACAAGAGGAGAACCACAAGGTATGTGTTTACTATAGGTGGAACACCTGTCAGTTGGGTTTCAAAATTGTTAAAAATTGTTTCACTTTAAATAGTGGAAGCAGAGTATGTTGGTACTACAGAGGCTAGTAAAGAAATAATTTGGTTACGAATTTTTATGAATGAGTTGGAAAAGAAATAGGATATGAGAAGGTTATATAGTGACATCCAGAGTCTCGTTCATATTGCAAAGATATCAATCTTTCATTCTAAGACTAAACATATACAACTCAGGTATCATTTCATACGACCAGTTTTAGATGATGGATAGTTGAAGTTGGAAAAGATACACTAGCTAGAATCATGCAGATATGTTGACAAAGGTTGTAACCAGGGAGAAATTGAGTTGCTTCTCAATTTTAATTGGCCTTCAAGAATGAAGATGATGATGAGAAACATCTAGGTCCAAAGTGGAAGCATTATCGAGAAAGTGAAGCAATGATGGAGTTGATATAATTAGTCTCCATGTGGGAGATTGTTGGACATGGAGCTTGATTATATTCCTGATTCAAAGGTCATGTTTCAACTGTGTTTAGATTCCAATCCCCAACAAGGGGTGTGGGGGGGATGCCCCGCCCCCCACAATTGCTTCCTGGGGGGTTTAGGGGGGCGTGAGTGCATGTTTGGAACCTGCACATGGTGAGGGTTTGGGAAGAGCACCCCCAAAGATAAAAATAGATGAAACATCTCCTTGTAAAATATTTTAATTTTATATTCAATCTAGGTCATTCATTAGGTAGATGATCTAACAATAGAAATTATGTTAATTTAGGGTTTTTTCCCTTATATGGTAACCCTCATTTTATATGAGGGAATTGTATTGTGGTTGTATATTATTATTCTAGGGAGAAAGAGAGAGGAGACTATATGAGAGCGAAGAGGAAATTATAGTGGATTTCTTTTAGGTTGCATTTCTTCATTTTGCTAGACAATATAAAAGGAAGGACTAGCTATTTCTCCATGGATGTAGCCCAAATTGGGTAGGCCACACATATCTATGCCTCTCTTGTTTTATGAATTTTTGTATTTGTGTTTCTGCAATATTTTATGTATTTCATTTCTTCGTTAATTAATTACTAACAATGGTAATATTACCACTAATGAACATTTAATTTCCTTTTCAAATGCTTTCCACAATATTGAGACAAATGACAATGATACCTATATGCAATTACTTTTTAACTCCCTCTTAGGTAAGGTCATTGTATATTTCTTCAAGTTTCCATCAAAAGCATTTAGCACCTAGGATGAGCTTTTCTATTGGTTCAATTCCACATATGGTGAGCCTCGAAGCTCAATTTCTCTCTTATGCAATTACAATAATGTTTCTTTCTCAAAAGGTGAGAAAATTAAGAATTTCAATCTTCTCTTTACCAATATTTACAACAAGCTTTGTGAGATAATTCAACCCTAAAACCAAGTTGTCATGATGCACTATTATAGTGCATTACTCCTCCCTATCACCAGAAACATGAAGAAAATAATGATACCAGTATTGAGTCTCCCTTACAAATCTATTTAGAATACGAGGATCAAGTATTCCTCTCGAAAGTCAAACAAGTCAAATAGATATGACCCTGATTTCTCAACACATGCAAGATTCGAGTAACAGTTTGATTTCATATCAACGTAGACTCAAATGATATTCTGAAGCCTCAAATTCTGGGCATGCTCTTGTAGCTCAATAGGTTTATCAAACTATCCCTCCTCTCTATCTACTATGGTGTGATTTTTCTAAGGAATATCATGATGTGAAAACTTGTCAGATCCCTATAACCACTAGAGATAGAACCTTTGGTAAGATACATAACCCTACCATGGTTAACCTTAATTAGGAATATGAAGAAGACATTCTAGATATTGAAACAAGAAGTTCACATAAAGCTCGCACAGCAAAAGAACAATCTACTAAACAACATTCAAACCAAGAGTCCTTGGATCCCACTTATAACCTTTACTTCTAAATACTTCTACTTTTAATCAGTATATACATTCTTCTCCTTCCTCTTCCTCATCTCCATTGCTCAGATTTTCTATTCTTAATTAAATGGCCAATATCAAAGTTGACATTTCATTATTTGACATGGCCATAATTCCCGAGCAATAAAAATAACTAAGAAGATTCCTTGAAGGGAAAGTTCTCACTCCAATCAATTACCTAGAAGTTCAATCTCAGGATCCCTATCAAGAACTTTCAATCTCAAGATCCCTATCAAGAACTTTCTTTCATATTTAATAATCTTTATGTTCCCTTTAGCAATTTTCCTTTATATGTGTCTAGGAAAGGCCATGATAAAATTACACATTGATGTCTCCTAGATGGAGTGTCTCGGCAAAACATTATGCCTAAACTAATCATGGAATAACTTGTTTTATAATGTTTTTATGATAATCCTTAGAAGATAATAGGCTTCAATAATTCCCTGTAAGAATCTATTGATATTATCAAATATGTTACCTTAGTTGTTTGCACTCTTTGGTAAATGAGGACTACATCTAACATTGGCACAGTGGACATGTCGGTCTCAAATCATTCTATTATAGGTAGATATTGGCATACCTGAACCAGTGAATACTTATCATTACATGGGATGCATATGACCATCCCCAAAAGTGATAAACACATCATTGTGTATAGGGAAGGTCATATCTCTCCCTTCATCAAAGGTCTACCTCAACCCAACATTAATTACATTGAACAAGAGATAGGTGCCTACTCTCTTTTCATAGAAGAAGGTATCCCTCTGTTAGGGTCCTATAATAATAGGACTCATAATTTTGAATTGACTATGATTAGTATTGTAATATTGTACATAATTTTGGTTTCTGCAAAATGTTTTCCCAAATTGAAAATAAAAAATGTAAAGAGGGTGAAGTCCTAAAAGAAAAATCAAAGGACTAATAAAAGAAAAAGATAAAAAAAGAGTATAAAGTATAAACCCACCAAAAAGAGATAAAAAATTGATTCTAAAATTGTTGCAAGTTATAATGCCACTTCTTTTTAATTTACTTTGCAAAATAATATTGTGTGCAGCCTGTCAAAAATGCCACAATCCATGATGGTCAAATAGCTTAATCTTGATTCATTCATGCTTTAAATTTCATGCTAATAGATAGAGAGTAAGGATCTATCCAAACTGTTTAATCTTGGAAGATCAGTAGTCAGGTAGAGAATAATAATGAGCTCAGCAGTTTAATCTAAGCCATTGGAAAATCATAAGGTTAGAATTGGATAGTTTTCTTACAAAAGAAAATGAAATGAAGGGTGAGCAAGCTCAAATGCACCCAGTAACTGAAGAAAAAATGTTAGGATAAATGATGGGTAGGTAGAAGTAGTTTTCACAAGGCATGGAGAGCATCAAATTGGTCATTTCATATCACTAATATCCCCCAAATTCCCTCACCCTTGGTTAAAACCCTATTTCCACTCTAAAAAGGCATTTTCCCTTGTAAAAATATCCCTTTCCCTTCATGCTAACCTTTTCCCCTTATTCCACCCATTCCACTATTCCTAAAAACACATTCCCCCTTCCTAAAACTCCTTTCCCTAGTTTAAAACCCATTTCCATTACTAATAATTCCTTCCCTTTACTAACTCTGCTTTTTTCATATAAAATAAGAAAAACCCATTGACCCAAAGATCGCAGAACTTCATATATAACAGGTCCCACTTCATTTTAACTCCCACTATCATATTAACCCCGCTTAATTAACCTCTACCCCTCCATATACTTAACTTAATTAAAACTTATTTTTAATTAAAATAACATATTAATCTCCACCTTATAAATTAACCCGAACCCACACCCCGACTCATCCCTCACAACTCCGCCACCTAATAACCCTCCAATCACCCACCTCTAGATCCAACGGCCCGCATTCCATATCGCACGCTCCAACGTCTAACTGTTAACATCACAAAAGTGAGTGAGATAAGTTGTTTTCCCCACCCGCCTCTTTTCTACATGGAAGCCCCACGTTATATCACATCCTCCAAAATAATACCACCTTACCACGTTAAAGTGGTGCGATAAACCACCTTACCACCTCCTCACATTCGATGAAACCTCCCTATTGTTTAAGTTTAATCTCGTACCCAAAGATTAACCACTGTTGGTTAAAAATGAAAGAAGCCACCCTTTTCAATATTTTCACTATTATTCTGTTAGAAATTAGAGAAAGGAACATTTTCCGACCTATTCTAAAGTGCCAAAATATCTGCTGAACTATTTTGAGCCATTTTACAACCACAATTCAAACTTTTACTACCAGAAGATGGTGCTGACTCTGATTTGAAGCACTATAAAGACCATTGAAGCCTCAGAAAGCCTTCGCTGCCCCCAGAGAACCCTTCTGCATACCAAAGCTTCATTTTCCAAGTATTCATGAAGTGTCGAAGGCCTGTACTTAATCTTTACACAACATTTCTAATAGGTTAATCAATTGAACCAATTTAAAAGCCTTGTCGACCTAAAGAAATCCACTATTGCATCGAAAACCCTTTTTGTAGACCGTATTCATGTTTCATACTATTCCAGAGGTCCTAAGCCTACTTCTCAAGCCAGATAGTGATAAATTTAATAAAATAAACAAATCTATGGCTTCCCAAAGCATTTTGAATGAAAAACCCCATGCAAACTCCTCACCTAGATAATGACCACCTCCCATTGGCCAATATAGATTTATAGATCAAAGACACAACCTCCGCTAACAATTTATTAAAACTCCATTGTTGTAGCAAAGATAAATTCCTCAACCAGAATGATGATATTCAGTTATGGGAGTCAAATCTACCAAAATACGTGTTCCCACAGGTATACCAGTTCCCTGAAATCATCCACCTATGCCAACTCTACTATTTCCCAAGTCAAAGAGCCATAGCCTATCCTAACCAGCAAATTTTGTTCACAATCATTGTAGGATCAATAAATGAAATGTTGCAGCTCTAGCCAAAGCCTAATGGAGCCCCATTTTCTATTGAAGACCTAATTGATCTATACTTAAAGTTGGACCTTCCCAAGAGATCCCAACTTCTGCAGACTTTCTTCTTAGAGAAAGTTCAAGTTCCTACAGACATCCCTCGATATTCTGCCACCATTTTCTCAGAGAGAGACAGACACATTGTAACCATGTTGTCATGAATTTTAGGATATACTACTGATGAACATGTAGATGACCCTATACTTCGTTTCCTTTCTATTTTTTTCCAAAGAAAGCCTCCAACTACAATTTTCAATTTTACCCAATTCTTAGCAGACAAAATTCATGATCAATTGATTAGATTTCCAGATGAAAGACTATTCAAATAATATTCAGTATTGTTCCATATGTTTCTATATTTCCAATAAAAAAGGTTTACAATTAACATCCAAAAATTGGACACTAAGGGAAATCCTAGATCTGTTATCTTTTGGACACCATTAATCCAAAATTATTCCATTGATTTCAACTACAAGGAATTCATTGATTCATTTGTTCACCCAATGGTTAACATGCTAAGAAGTAGCAATCAACCCAGGGTTAGTGATGAAATAAAGAAAGTTTTATAGTTGTCCAAAAATAATAGAATAGAAGACTGGTATTTATACCAGAACTACACTGAAATTAGGGTGTATGGATGTCAACTCACTCCATATAAGTTGCCTAAATATCTCCCCATGAGGATATTTGCACTAGAATATATCAGGTAGATCATAAATTTGGATGATGTTAATTTTGTATCAGCCAAGTAGAAATCACAGTTTCAAATCAAGAACCAGCTTCGTCCTTTTATCTACAATAATAGGGATTCTGGAGAGGAAGCAGAAAGATGTTTACAAGAAATGAAGTTCAGTGGTAGTTTTAGATGGTAGTATGATCCTTTGGGTTTCATAAACAAAATGAGACTCAAGTTTAAATTGAGCCCTTTTATGCATGAGTCCAGGCCAGAGATTGAAAGATATGCCAACGAGTCAGAGTGGTTGGAAAACACCTTACTACAGATGGAGGAGTAGTTGGATACTAGTTCCATTCTACATACTCCATCTCTAAAGGAAAAAAATGTAAAAAGGACTAGAGAAGAAGGTTCTTGCTCAAACAAAGATACAATAGATAACAAATTTGAAATAATGTATAGAAAAAGAACAAAGCCAAATCTAGTAAATGAGCAAGAAGAAGAAATTGATACAATTGAGATCATTGATACAGACACTGTAATTAAAGAAAACACACTTCAATCAGTTTCAAAGGAAACTCATCAACCTTCAACTTCTAGTGCTCAGATCATCCAGAAGCAACATAGTGTTGAAGTCTCTTCTTCAAGTGAACCAATGGACAAATAAATAGACATTAAAGAAAGATACAAAGATATTAAGGCCAAAAATGAAGAAATAAAAGATGAAATATATTCACAGTACTTGAAGCAGACTCCTCGCAGCCATAATAGGTTACTTTCTACATTTGATTATAAAACATGAAAAATGTAGATGACCTTTTTGTAGCCCACAATACAACACCCTAAGTCATCAGCAAATTACAAAAAGACATATTATGAGATTCCTACCAAAGATGTTCATCCTATAGACCAAATAGAATTTCATAAGAATTCTGGAGAAATGCTATACTTAACTATGACCAAAAAAGCTATGAGTGTAACAAAACTACAAAATTCTCTGGTGAACATCAAAGCACAGTTATAACTAGAGAAGGAATCCTCACAAGTTAAAGATAACAAAATATAATCCCTTGAAGATTGGTTTTTGAAGTAGGATATGATCCAAAGAATGTCAAAGGTGCAAAAGAACTCATTAAGAAAAAGAATGCATACATTGTTGCATTGAAGAAGCAGCTATTTTTACGTCGTACTGAACATACACAGACCAGGGAAGTTATATGAAATCAAAACCAAAATGATGAGATGATGAACCTCATTCTTCAATTAACTGCTCAATTAACAGAAATGGAAAATGAGATAGATAAGTTAGTGCAGGAGAAAAAGGCCAGTATGGAATCAATACCTGTCATTCCTATTCCTACAGTTACTACAAAAGTTCCTTCTATTTTAGCAGCTTTAGCAGCCACAACAGTTCCAGCAGCTACAACACTTCCCACCATCGGCAACTACATCAATTACAGAATCATCTACAACTGCAGCTCATCCTAGTGATGAAGCAGGTAAATTAATCAAAGCTATGTAGGATATGTCCATCCAAACAAATGAAAAAATAGACTTAAAGATCAAGTAAAAAGTCTAAAAGATGAAAAGAATTTGGCACAAATCATGCAAAAAAATGAAACACATAACTCAAATAGATTGACTAGGAGAATACAGAAGTTAGAGAAAGAATTGACATTGAAAGAACCACTTGCCCAAGCAAAGCAGCAACTGTGGGATGATATCATTAACTCTATTAATGATATTTGGCCATCCATCCAAGTCATCTTTGAGCAGAAGGATTTAATCAAGGAAGCAACTAAAGCTATTCAAAAATTTAAGGAAGAACTTGGTAATAAGCCAATGGAGGCCAATGAAATCATTAAGTTTCTTAATTCCAAGAAAAAACAGGAATTGGAAGATATTGGCATAAGTGACAGGACTGAAACAATTCTAGAAGTGAAAAAGGTGATTTCTAAGAGGAACTTGATCGTACAACTTGAGGAGAAATGCCAAACAATGGAGCTAGAAATAGCCAGGTTCATTGTCAAATTTTATGTTTTGAGGCAAAAAGGTCTGCCTAATCCATTGCTCATTAATGACAGGTTGATGAGGCATGAAGACTATGATAAGAAAATCAGAGAAGTGGCAAAGGAACAAGCAAACAATCCATCCATGAAAGGAATTCCAATAGGAAAAGTGCTCTATCGGACTTTTGAGAATCTCTTTTACCTCCAACATGAGGTAAAATATCTCTTTATCAACAAACCTACATTTTCCAAATACACAGAGGCTAATGAAATATTTAGAAGAATGGTAAATATTAAATTACCAGATGCAAAGTCTTGGGAAAAGTTGAATGATTTACTGTGAAAATGAAAGGTAAAACAGTGAAAATAGAGCAGTCAGGATCAATCAAGGTAAAACAGTAAAGAGCGACAGATTAGTTAATTTAAAGAGCATCACATGAAAGACAGAGTTTAAAATTCAAAGGTAGAGTAAAGGGACAACTAGCATAAAGCAAAACAACAAAAGAGATAAAGCATCAAAATATCAGTGAAAGCAAACAACAAAGACAAATAAATAGGTACAACTTGCATTAGTTAGATAGTTGTCTCTATCTTCTTGCATGAAGATATTTCATTTTCGTGGAATAATTCCTAAATCAATTTTAGGATATTTTGTAATAGTTTTTGTATAAATACTCCACAATTCGGAGTATTGAGGGTTGGATTGCTGAAACTTTTTGTGGTTGTATTGATCTGAAACCTAAGGGTTTATTGTAACATTTTCAAGTTAGCAGACTAGATTGAGTAATAAAGGCATTGCATTATAGGATTCATGTGTTGGGCCACTTCAGTGAAGTATCATTCGTTTGTTAAATTGTTATTTTCTTAAGTATTTCACATATATACATGTCTTCCAATTTTGGATGTAATAACTAGAATATTATTACAGAATTTGTTTAAGTACACTCTGTCTTGAACAATTATTCATTTTGATGTTTTCCTCTAATATCTAGAGTAGGAAATTCTTCATTACTCTCTAGATTCGATTGACCTCTTTCATTTCCCTCATTATCCGGTTTGAGCAATCCTTAACTTCTCCTTCACCCCAAATAAAAAACCACTGCACCATCCAACCTAAGAGATCTGGAATAACTCAGCTACCTTGCCCTATGAACACTATTTTTAGAACTTGATTCAGTCCTGTTTTCTCAACATTTTGACACCATAGACCAATGGTAGAAAGACATTCATCTATCCATCTAAATCAATGATTCCACCACCAAATCAAATCAAAATCCAATCAATATTAAATAACTAGCCTAAAATCAATTAATTCAACAAAGTTAAATTATTAAGAGAGAGCCCTCTCTAAGCATTAGGAAGGCTAGATCCTAATCTCAAAAGTAGGTTTGTGAACCTCTATTATTACTTAAACACAACATGACAACCCTAGGGAAATTTTAGAGAGATTAACATAGTGGCGACTCCATTGGGGAAATCAGTCCTGAGTTTAATAAACCTTAAAGGAAATCCTAAATCTCATCTTTTCACCTTAAGGCCATTTTAGGGTTGTCAAAAAGTTTCATCAATAAAAAATTTAAAATTCTGGCTTCCAAAAGAACATACTATACCAGGGCACATCCAAATCCAAACCTTGCTATAGTTGTTGATAATCTATATAGAATCTTAAGAAAAAACAATAAATTTGAAAGTCAAGAAAGCTTTAGCCAGCTAATCAAAGCAAATTCACTTCCTAAAGAGTTATCAAACTTAGAGGATTTTCAATTTGATTTATCATTTTAGCATTCTTTGTTTTGTACCAAATCTGAAAATTCAGTCCATGATACTATAATAGGCCCTACTTTTATTCAATTTATTGAATCGAAGGAGAATACTATACATTCTGATTTAGATCAACATGTTCTAGACACTTTTGACAAACTTGATGCTTTAACCTCAAATTTGATAAGGCACATAGACGAAGCATATTTTCAATAGTAAGTTGAATTAGCTACCCTAATTCATTCTACTCCTAAGCCTTCTAGCATTCCTTTAGAGTCTATAAATTCATCTTTATTTATTACCACCTCATCTATTATCTCCACTACAATTCATTCCACATAATCATTCATCCCCAAGCTTCCTCTTCAGCCCATATTTTTATTTCCATCTCCAAATAATTCAAGTTCATCTTCTAGCACTTCTGCTACATTTTCTAGCACTTCAAGCTCATCTGCAAGCACTTCAAGTTCATATTCAAGCACTACCACTTTACCTCCTATCCATGCCAGAATCCCAACCATGGGTGCCAGATATGCTCCTTTGGTCTTACCAAATCAAGTACATGACATGCCCCAAGACTACGAGAGTAAAATATTTTAGTTTGATGGTACTGGTCAATATATAACAAAACAACATGTAAATAAAATGAATGATTATTTTGAATTACATGAAATTGATGAAGAATATCTACAGATGAGATTATTTTCACAAACATAAGTAGGAGATGTCAAGAAATGGTTTAAAGCTTTACCTACTAGGCATATTGTTGATTTAACCATTTTCCATAGATTGTTTATCAATAGATGGGAAAGAAAGAAAAATACTTTACAAATATTGTTTGAATATGAAAACATTAGAAGAGCTCATAATGAATCCGTTCAGGACTATTGTGCTAGATTTAACAGTGTTTATAATGCAATCCCTTCAAATATCAAACATCCACAAGACTTTGCACTAATCAAATTTCCTGATGGTTTTGACATTGATATGTATTACCAATTGAGAGAAAGAAACCCTCCAAATTTAGAACAGATGCAGTGTGATGCAGTTAGTGTAGAAGCTAACTTGTTGGCTAAAAGCTCTTGAATAAGGAATGAGAGGAGAGTTACCATTAATGAAGAACCATACATTTCAGATTTTAAGATAGATAGTTTGGCTAAAAGTTTAGAAAAGTTAATGGATAGATTAGAGAATATGGAAAGAAAACCTCAGTGGAAAAATCAACAAGGACCTCAAATTAGAAACACTAACTTTAGGAAAAATCCTAATACTGGAAAATCAAAAGAAGGTACATCTGATCAACAAACTAGGCCACCTTTCCAGGAAAATTATGTTGAAGGTTCACAACAGCTCGAAGAAGACTGGGACACCCAGGTAAACTTGATGAGAGTAAACAATGAAGATGCCATTTTTCTTACCTAAGAAGAACAAGAATTGTACATGTTATAGAAATTACAGTTAGAATCTGGAGAGTCCTTTGACTACAAACAAGGCTATGAATCAGCTATCTATGGAGTTCACAAACAATATAGCCTTAGAAGAAAAAAGAACACAAAAGTTCCTACTAAGAAATCAGTCCAAACCCAAACTAAGAAAATAGTAGAAGCTCTTGTGACCAAATTTCTACAAATTCTACCTAGAGGAACTCAGGAGGCTTCCAGCCCAAAAATTGTAGACATAACTTCAGCTGAAACTCAAACTTCAACTGCTACTCAAACTATTCCAAACAAGAAAATTGAAAGCAAAACTATTGATACACAAACTAAATTACCAAGTGCTGGTAAAGGAAACAAAAACACACAAAAAAAAATTTCTAAAGATGAAATCATTCAACTATGCAAAACTCAAATGCTATTCAATACCAAAATTGAGATAGCCAAATTGAAAATACCAGTTCCTTTAACAGAGTTGGTGAAAAATGAATCATACAAAGTGTTATCACTCAGGTTTTCCCAAAAGTTGTAAAAAAGGGAAAGGAGGCCGAGGAAACCATAGACCAATATTTTAGATACAGAACTAGCCAATCTGTATCCAGAGAGGGCTCTATCTTTATGATTTAGCTTTGTTTTTAAAGGTATTAGGCTAGTTATGAAGTTTAGGAGTTTTGTTTGAGTTTGGGTGGTGAGATTCAATAGAGTAGAGAGGTAATATAGAGTAGTTCAGTCCAATGGGCTAATGGAGTCAAAGAAAATGGCTTTCTGGATTGGGTTTCTTAACAGAGGATGGTTTCACAGAGCAAGGTAGTCAAATAGGGAACAAATAAAGACTTGAAACAGATGGAATGGGCTCAAATGGGGTGAAGGGAAATTGAGAATCCTTCAACCTATTTAGAGATGGAAATTGGATGATTACTGATAATGATAAGTTAAGTATCCTTTAACAAATAATCAATGTGAAAGAAGTAGGAAACAGGAGCAATTAAGATTTCACTGCTTATCCTAATTCTGAAGAAAACACAGAGAACAATAATGACTTGAAAACAGAGTGCAATCAAGCAGATTCTGAAATTACATCTTTTCTTTATCATTCAGACTGTAAAACACAGATGATATAATAAACTAAGAAAATTTTAAAACATAACATATAGAGGACTTATTGATCCAGTGGTTGATTCAAGAAGTCTATGACAAGTCATCTGCTTCAATTCTTCATCTAGTAGGCCATGCAATAGTTGATTCCAACAGCTCTTTCTTCCAAAAAATCAATATTACAGCAAAGTCTAGGAATCCACCCACCATACTCCATTTGAGGGGGTATTTATGTAGAAAATTATACAAAAGATATATCATAAGAGAGTGAGATAATATCTAGGAAAACTAAAAATAGTTTACAAGAAATAGAAACAGCTAGTGTTGAAAATAGGGAAAAGATGAACTGATGTTGTGCTGGTCCTGTTTTTGTTGAATGTGCTGGAGTCAGGCCCTAGGATTTGGCTGGTAGCTATCTTGTTCGGTAACTCTATGTTGGCTGCCCTGTTCTTACTGATACTCTTTAACTGCTCTGATACTCTTTAACTGTTTACCCTGTTCATCCTGCTCTAGTACAAAGCTCTGTCTGGTCATCCTTCCTCTAGCAATTTGTGTCTCTGAAGGTCCACTAGTTAGGGTAGCAATCTCAATGTATCTATATTTATTTCTCTCTTCTGCAAGCTTGGAAGTCCCTCGACATCAGTTTAAACTGCGTTAAAGATGAAGAAACTATAAAATGGCAAGTTGGTTGAGGCTGCGAGCTTGTTGCTGGAGTCTTTGTGGTCGGGTGGCAGTTAAAAACTGGACTCGGGCGTTTTTATGCTCGGAGCACTGTATGTAGTGCATTACACTAAAAAACATGTTTTTTCCCGTTTAATTTAACCAAATGAAGGCTGGCAGGATTTTTTGATTTGATTGGGTGAATGACATAAGCGGTACTGGAGTGATGTCAGTAGGGTGGAGTGATGTCAGCAGTGGTGGAGTGACATCAGCTGGGGGGATCACATGGCAGATGACATCAGCGGATGACGTTAGTGGAAGGCAGTAAGTGGTTTTGCCCGCACCGCTTTTGGGGTCAAGTGGTATTTAGTGGAGCGTGAGCGAGCAGATTGGATGAGCGACGCGTGGCAGAGGTACGGGCGGAAAAACGCCTGCCGATCGCGAGTTAACATGTGGTCAAAAGGTGGTTGCGATATTGCCATCGACTCTCAAATGTGAAGGTGGAGATCAGACGGCTGACAGGTGTCGGAGATGGTGGGAAGTTAACTGTTGCGGGCCCAACACAATAAACAATGTTTTAATCGTTTCAGTTGTGATTTGATTGGTTTTCTGGGTAATGGTTATTAATCAACCAGGGGTCAATTAATTCCTTTGCGCGTGGCGGGGAAGGTTTCTAGTGAATTTAAAGCAAATTCATTAATCCTTGTTTAAACAGCATTTATGGTCATATTCGACTGGGGGCAGGATTAAATAATATTTGGGGTTTTTTAATATAATAATATAATACGGGGAGGGTAATAAGGCGCGGGGTTTATATAATAATAAAAGTTAAAAATTAATATGAATTTATGAAATGAAATAAAAAGCTCCAAGTTTAAATGTTAAAATTTTTTACATTCAAACTTAGGCTAAAGTGGGAAAAGGGGTTTATGGGTGAGATTTGTAATTTTTCCTAAGAAAAATAGGATTTTACTTAGGAAAAATTCATGGAATGAAATGAATGATATTAAGAACATATCTTAATATTTTAGGGGGAATTAGTGAATGATTAGGGAAAAATATGAAAGGGAGTTAGTTATGTAACCTTTCCTCGCTTGAGCTGCATCAAGTATAATTTCTGCCATTACACTAGTGATAGAGATAAAGATTAACACTTTTAGAGACATAATCTATCACTGGTATCATTCTGCAACACCAATCTACCTACTTGGGCCTAGCATTTTTTCCTTCTTTACTTGGGTGCACTTAGACTAGCAAACCCTTTTCAACTTTCCTTTTCTTTTCATGGTAAGCCTACCTAAGTCTGCACTTATTACATCCAAGGGCTCAGATTAAACTGTTGATCTCCTTTTTATTTATTCTACCTATCTACTTATCTGCCAAGATTAAATAGTTTGGTCAAATTTTATTCTCTATCTCTAAAACATGAAATTCAAACATGAACTAGCCAAGATTAAGCTGTTTGGCCATTCATCAATTGTGGCAAAAGTTTAACAAGCTGCACACAATGCTTATTACAGAAAATGAAAAAGTAGTGGCATTTTGGACTTGCACACTTTCCTGGTCTATTTTTGTTTGGGGTTCATTTCTTTCACTTTTTTGACCATTTTATTTATTTTTTTACCCTTTGATTTTTCTTTTAGGGCATACCCTCTTTACATTTTTTACATTTTTTGAAATTTTTGATAATATGGAAACCTTTGCAACAAGGAAAGGAATGAACATATTACAGAGCTCAACAAGTCAATCATGAAATATGACACCTATTGGTATAGGAGTATAACAGTGGCTCCACTTGGGGATGGTTTTCCCTGCTAGAAAGTCAAGAACAACAGATCAGATGGCCCTCTGAATAACTTAGATTATGCTCTGAAATCTCCTTTTGTTGGTTGCTTTATTGTATATATGACAGCACACTTGTGAAGCTTAGGGCATTCTCTTCGGGCTTCAACTGTAGCAAGTTACTATCCAATCCAAACTATGACATTATTAAGGATATAGTATGTACATGTTAGAGTCAGAATACATTAAAAAACTAGATCAAAGTAATGTTTTAGCATTTGACCATTCGCTGGTCCTTCTTCTGTTTCTGTGCCATCCAGGCTTTTCAGAAAGTAAGTATTGTTCCCTTGTAATGCTTGGATTATAAATGGCCCTTTCCATAGAAAGTCAAACTTACCATGTTTTCCTTTGTCTTCTCTCCTAGAATCCCACCTTAGGACTTTGTCTCCAAGGTAGAATTCTTTTTCTTTGGTCCTTTATCAAATATTTTCTTGAGTTTTTCTTGTAACACTTGGGATCTTTGATGTACTTCTTCTCTGGTTTGCTGCAAATGGATGGTTTGATTTATTCTCCTTTGACTGTCATTAGGTTCCACCTAAGCTTCTTGTAGTAATTTCATTATAGGAACTCCTAAAGATGAAGGAAATATAGCCTCCATGCCATAAACTAACTCATAAGGGCTAGTTCCAATAGATCTCTTTGTAGTAAGTCTGTCTGCCCATAGTGCATTTGTAAGTTTCTTGTGCCAGTTTTTCTTGTTCTCTTCCAACAATTTCTTAATAATATTAATCAAGCTTTTATTGGAAGACTCAGCTAGACCATTACCTTGAGGGTAATAGGCTGTGGAATGGCCTAAAGTGATATGGTATTTGTTACAGAAATTTATCATTTTCTTGGACTTGAAGGCAACATCATTATCAGTTATGATCTTTTTAGGACAACCAAACCTAGATAATATGTCGGTTTCTAAGAATTATATAATCACTGTATCATTGGCTTGTCTAAAAGGAATGGATTCTATCCATTTGGTGAAATAGTCTGTGGCAGTGAGGATCCATTTATGTTGGCCAGCAGAAGGAGGATGGATTTCTCCAATGAAGTCCAAACCCCATTGTTAAAAGGGCTTTTCAGTGGAAATTGGTCTAAGCCGTAAGGGTAACAATTTTGTTTTGCCTTAAAAAATTTGGCATTTGTGGCAAGCAGTGACAAACTTCTTCACATCAGCGAACAAGGTTGGCCAATAAAATCCAGCCCTTAGGATTTTGTCTGCAGTTTATTTCTAGTAAAGGTGTCCACCACAGTCCCCTGCATGAAATTCTTTGAGAACCTTGTTAGCTTCTTCTTTTATTAAACAATTCAATACAATACCTTCATGATTTTTCCAAAAGAAAGAATTATCTAAAATACAGAATTTTGAAGCTTTCATCTTTAAAAACATTTTCTTTGTTTTGGATAACACTGGAGGAGCCTGCAGGTTTAATAATACATGAGTTATATCAGCATACCAAGGTGATTCTAAGAAGGCCTGGCTGATATGTAGAGTTGCCATCTCTTATTCATTATCTAGCTCATTAATATCCAGGGCTTGAAAGTTTGTTTCAGTCACGAGTTTAGCCAATCCCTATCCTTTTATATAAGCTTTGCACGTTTTATTTCAATATCATACTCCAATATATTAGCTATCCATTTACCTCGTTTTCCTTCAATTCCATCCCGAGTCAGGATGTCTTTGACAACAACATTTGCTACATAACCTATTACATGGGAGTACAATATATATACTCTAAAGTCTTTAATAGCTTTCACAAGTGCAAAAGCCTTTTTTTCCATGATTTTGTAATTTAGAGGAGCATATCTAAGTGATTTACTGAAAAATGCTATGGGTTTTTCACATCCTTGATCATCTTTTTGCAGTAAAACAACTGCTATAGTGTGTTCTGATGCAAATGAAAAAATTATGAAGACTCTATCAAACTTTGGACTTGTAAGGATTGGTATTTTGGTCAAAGCCATTTTAATCTCTTCAAATGCTTGTTTGGCTTTTACTGTCCATTTAACCTTTGAATCCTTTTTTAACATATTGTTCAACAATCTAATTAATTCAGCCAAATTAGATATGAATCTTCTTAAAAAGTTAATCTTTCCTAGGAAAGCTTGAAGTTCTTTGACATTTCTAGGGTGGGGTATTTGCAGAATAGCTTCTATTCTAGCAGGATCAATTCTGATGCCATTGGAGATGATGCCTTCTTCTAGAACAAACAAAGAATTTTTAGGATTTAATGAAGTACCATACTTTCTGCATTTTAAAAACACTTGTCTCAAATGATCTAAATGTTGCTGACCTAGAAGATACAGTGAGGTCATCTAGATATATAACCAAAAAATCATGAAATTCTTTTGCAAAAGCTATGTCCATTTCTCGTTGAAAGGTTGTCCCTGCATTCTTAAGTCCGAATGGCATTTTAACATATTTGAATGTACCCCATGGTGTTGTAAATGCAGTCTTTTCTTGGTCATCAGGATGAACCAGAATCTGATTATAACCTGAAAACCCATCCAAAAGTCAAATCCTAGAAGCACCTACTACCCTTTACAAAATATGATCCATCTTAGGTAAAGGGTAATTGTCTTTCAAAGAAACCATGTTTACATTTCTTAAGTCAACACATAATATGACTTCTCATGTTTTCTTCTTGGTAGGCACTAAATTAGACACCCACTCTGAAAATCTAATTGGAGCAATTATCCCTGCATCATGCATTTGTTTGATTTCTTTTTCAATTAAAGGAAGTAGCACAGGGTTAATTCTTTTGAGCTTTTGTTTGAATGGTTTTTTATTTTCCTTGAGGGGCATTGTATGTTGAATTACAGAGGTGTCATAAGATTTCAGGTCTTCATAGCTCGAGGTAAAAACATCCTGGAATTCTTTGATTAGTTAAACATACTTAAGTTTTTGATCAGGGGCAAATATTTGGATAATTTTACCATTTTTGGCTTTTCTTCAATTCCTATGTTATAGTCTTCAATGTCTACTTTTAGGAGCTCCATCTTGGGTTTCTTTGGAATATCGTTGAAATCAAATAGATCTTCCAAAGGAGTTAATCTTTTCGGCAAATGATTGTCTTTCAAATTGATAACTTCTGATTCTCCTTCAATAATCTCATCAACATCTATTACTTTAAGATCCCGTATTTCCTTTTTGGTAAATTTCGTTGGATGAAGCATTTGAGTTGCATTTTCTGCTGAAATGTCTATTTCTATCTGATTTGTTTGATCAAACTCACTAATTGTATCTACATCTATGTTAGTGCTAGAAAAATCTTCTTCTAGGGCTAAAAAAATTATTGATCTGATTATCACTATCAAACACTTCCTAGTTCTTTACATTATCAGGTATGGCTGGCTTGTGTCTAATCTCAGCTGTGAATTGATGATTTGGTTCCAATGGTAATTTACAGGTGCTGGAAAACATTGCCAGGATATGAGCTTGTAAGTTATGGTTTCTCGGGATTTTGGCAAGCTGAGTTTCTAGAAATGTATTGAAGATCTCTATAGCTGTTCCTATGTACTCTCTTAATCTGGGATCATTTGTTAAGAACTTCCCTTTTATCTGTTGAATGATTAAATCAAAATCTTCTAGGACTGACACTCTAGTTGCTTCCAATTTCTTGACCAGTTTAAGATCTAGCAATAGAGCTTCATATTTAGCCATATTATTAGTGCACATAAAGTTTAATCGGTAGGCATGGCCTTCAGCATGATTGTTTTTAAGATTGTGCACCGAGACTCCTGCTCCTACTCCTAATTTGTTCACAGAACCATCAAATTCTAAGTACCAAAGGATTTCATGTTCATAATTAATATATGGAGTTTCAGGGATCTATTTAATAGTGAGATCTCGTTTCTCAGTTTCTTCTGGTTTATCTGATGTTTCATGATTTTCAAAAATTTCTTGGATTCAGACACTAGACTTTTCATTTACAGTTTTTTTTTTCTGTTTCATCTGCTAAAACTTTTATTTCATGTGGGGGATCAATTTCAGCATTGTAAAGGATAAATGATTCCATATCTGAATGTACTGAGTAGATAGGGAAATTTTGAGGTTTCTCTTGACTACTTACTACATACTTCATTAAGATTTCTCTGTATATTCTCTTGGGTTGACCAAACACTGAAATAGCAGCATAAGACATGTCTAACTTTAGAGATGCTTGAAGCTTTGCACCCCAAGATCTAGACAATAACATGCCATACTTTGGTGGAATATCAGTTACTACTATGTCGATTAAGATGGTTTTGGATGGATATTGGACTAGTGATACACATAAGTCTTTGATTAAACCTAAACATCTAACCTGACTTGAATCAAAAGAGAAAAGGTCTTTATATGGCCTGGTGATGTCAAGGTCTAGTCTCTCCATTACAAATTAGGCATTAAGTTATGGGAAGCACCATAATCAAACATGGCATTATGAAGTATTTTATCATGTATGTTTAAACTTACATAAAAAGGAGGAACTTCTCCCTCTACTATTTTTCCATTTACTCTAGGGCCAAATTTCAATTCAGGTTGGTCATAAAAAACATTTACTGAATCTTCGTTCACAAAAATTTTGAGTGATCTACTAATTTAACTTCTGTAGATATCATGTTTAGCTAATTTTGATAATGGAACAAATATCTTTAGTTTGCCTACTTCTGTCTCAAGATTAAAAGGTTTTTCAGTCTGAGTTCTTGTATTTCAGACAGCTGAATTTTCTTCGTTTCTCTCCTCTTCAGGAGTGGGATTATGGGCTGAAGTTGTTTCCAAATAAAGTTCTAGAGGCTCTTCTACATTTCCTTTAGAAGGAATAGAAGAGAAAGGTTGTCTGTTAGGTGGTTGATTATCTGATACATCTTCAACAATTGGGCTATTAGGGTTAGGACCTGTTTTAGAAAGAATACGTATAGGGGGGGCCCTGATCGTACCTTTGTTAGGCTGCTTGGTACTTTTCTGTTTACTGGTTTTAGGGACATCTATTCTTCTGCTCCTCAGATTGTATTGTTTGTGGACTTCATAAATGGCTGTATCACATCCCTCCCTAAAATCAAATGTTTCACTTGACTGAGTTTGGAATTGTTTAATAATGTGAGCTTCTTGATCCTCTTGGGTCAAGAAAACTTGTTGTTCATTGTTGAGTCCCATCAAATTAATTTGAGTGTCTTCTGTTGGTTCATCAGAAGTTGAGGCTTCAGCATAATTTTCTTGAAATGGGGGCCTAATATTTTGGTCAAGCCCTGTCTTTCCAGTGTTAGGATTTTGGTTCTTCCTGAAATTTGGATTTCTCACAATATTGCTTGGTTGACCATCCCAAGGGGATTTTCTCTCGATTGTTTCTACTCTATCTCCAATTCTATCCATTCCTTTAATAATAACATCTAATTTCTATTCAAAGGTAGAAGGTTCTTCTTTGAAAGGTGTCCTCTTTTCAGCTCTGGCTCTAGATCGTTTAGATATCAGGTTGGCCTCAACACTGACAGCTATAGTTTGCATCTCTTCTAAGTTTCATGGAGCTCTTTCCCTAAGTTGGTATGCCATATCAAAATAAAATGAAATCAGGGAATTTGATCAAGGCCAAACCTGGAGGAGGTCTGAGATTTTGAGGAATAGTATTGTAGACATTATTGAATCTAGTACAGTAATCTTGGATAGTTTCTTGTGTGTCTCTTCTTAGGTTTTCATACTTTGATAAAATGTGGAGAGGATATTTTTTCTTTTCCCATCTGTTCAAGAAGGTCTGATAAAGAGCTTGTGGGTCATTGATACTATTTGCAGGGATGGCTCTAAACCAGGTTCTAACATCTCTAGTTAAACTTTCCACAAATAGTTTCATTCTAACATCATCAGCATGAACCTCATATATTTCAAAATAGTCGGTCATTTTCTTGGTATGTTGTTGAGCTGTGTAAGTGCCAATACCTTCAAAAGAAGTAATTTTACTTTGATAGTCTTGGGGCATAGCCCCTAGATTGGCAAGTAAGTGCAGGGGAGTATATCAGTTTGCCATGGTTGCAAAAATAGGTATGACAACTGGGAGAGTAGGGATAAAAATGGGAATGTGTGTTGTAGATGGAGGAGTGGAATGGGTATTTTGTGGTCAACTTGGAGAAGCTACAATAATCATAGAAAGGTTTGGTGTTCTTTCAGAGGTAAGCTCAGATTGAATGTAGTTCTGCAAATTTCTGTCAAGGTGTGAAGTAACAACTTCAATCTCCAAATTTTCAATGAATATTGGATCTCGAACTGTGTGGGTTAACCCAGATTTTGAAAAGGTCTTAAATAAAGAGTTTTCAAAATTCTCATCAAAAGGTTTGTCCTCAGGGTAGATCCACTTCACAAGACAGGATCTTGATTTATATAGAGGCTAAGAACTAGCAGAATTTTCTTGGATCTCTTGTCTTCTAAGAATCCTAGGAATCATATTAGGATTTTCAAACACGGGTGGGGAATTTGGATCTGGATTCGATCTGGTGTAATGAATCCTTTCTGAAGCCAGGTTTCTAGGTGTATTTTTGGTTTTTTCTTGAAATAGATTTGACAATACAACTTTAATAGTCTCTTCTAAGAAGTTTTAGATGTGGGAATTCTGAGTTTTCTTAAAGACCTATTTGAAAAGAGGAACTGATCAAGTATTTGAAACCAACTGTCCAATCTATAAGCTATACTGGAGTTAGACTAAAGTAACATTCATTTACTTCTGCAATTACAAAGCAAAAGCATTTCAAAGGCTACCTAGCTAACTTTAGGCTCCGTTTATAACTTGTATAGAAAACAGTAGTAACAAACAAATTATTCAGTCCCCAGCAGACTCACCATTGATGTTATCACTCAAGTTTTCCCAAAAGTTGTAAGAAAGGGAAAGGAGGCTGAGGTAGCCATAGACCAATCTTTTAGATACAGAATCTAGCCAATCTTTATCCAGAGAGGGCTCTCTCTTTATGATTTAGCTTTGTTTTTAAAGGTATTAGGCTAGTTATGAAGTTTAGGAGTTTTGTTTGAGTTTGGGTGGTGAGATTGAATAGAGCAAAGAGGTAAGACAAAGTAGTTCAGTCCATTGGGCTAATGGAGTCAAAGAAAATGGATTTCTAGATTGGGTTTCTTAACAGAGGATGGTTTCACAGAGCAAGGTAGACAAACAGGGAACAAATAAAGACTTGAAACAGATGGAATGCGCTCAAATGGGGTAAAGGGCAGTTGAGAATCCTTCAACCTATTTAGAGAGGGAAATTGGATGATTACTGATAAGGAGTAGTTAAGTATTGTTTAACAAATAATCAATGTGAAAGAATTAGGAAACAGGAGCAATTAAGATTTCACTGCTTATCCTAATTCTGAAGAAAACACAGAGAACAATAATGACTTGAAAACAGAGTGCAATCAAGTAGATTCTGAAATTAAATCTTTTCTTTATCATTTAGACTATGAAACATAGATGATATAATAAACTAAGAAGACTTTAAAACACAAGATATAGAGGACTTATGGATATAGTGGTTGATTCAAGAAGTCTGTGACAAGTCCTCTACTTCAATTCTTCACCCAGTATGCCATGTAACAGTTGATTCCAATAGCTATTTATTCCAAAAAATCAATATTATAGCAAAGTCTAGGAATCCACCCACCATACTCCATTTGAGGGGGTATTTATGCAGAAAATTATATAACAAATATCTCATAACAGAGTGAGATAATATCTAGGATGACTAAAAATAGTTTACAAGAAATAGAAACAACTAGCCTCGAAAATAGGGAAAAGATGAATTGATGTTGTGCTCGTCCAGTTTTTGTTGAATGTGCTGGAGGCAAGCCCTAGGATTCGACTGGAAGTTGTCTTCTTCGGTAATTCTGTGATGGCTACCCTATTCTTACTGATACTCTCTAACAGCTCTGATACTCTTTAACTGTTTACCCTGTTCATCCTGCTCGGGTACAAAGCTCTGTCTGGTCATCTCTCCTCTGGCAATTTGTGTCTCTAAAGATCCACTGGTTAGGGTAGCAATCTCCCTGTATCTATATTTATTTCTCTCTTCTGCAAGCTTGGAATTCCCTCAGCGTCAGTTTAAATTGCGTTAAAGAGGAAGAAACTGTAAAATGGGAGGTTGGTTGAGGCTGCGAGCTCGTTGCTGGAGTCTTTGTGGTCGAGCGACAGTTGAAAACTAGAATTGGCTGTTGTTATGCCCGGAGTGTTGTATGCAGTGCATTACACTGAAAAACATGTTTTTGCTAGTTTCATTTAACCAAATGAAGGCTGGCGGGATTTTTTGATTTGATTGGGCGGATGATGTAAGCGGTACTAGAGTGACGTTAGCGGGGTGGAGTGATGTCAGCGTGGGCGGAGTGATGTCACCGATGTGGATGACGTGGCAGATGATGTCAGGGGATGATGTCAGCGGAAGGTGGTAAGTGGTTTTGCTCGCATCGCTTTTGGGGTCAAGTGGTATTGAGTGGAGGGCGAGTGAGCAGGTTGGATGAACGACGTGTGGTAGAGGTACGGGCAGAAAACCGTTGGCTGATCTCAAGTTAACGCATGGTCAAAAGGTGGTCGCGATATCACCATCGACCGTCGGATGTGAAGGCGGAGATCGGATGGCTAACGAGTGTCGGAGATGGTGTGGAGTTAAATGCTGCAGGCCCAGCACAATAAACAATGTTTTAATCGTTTCAGGCACGATTTGATTGGTTTGCGGGGTAATGGTTATTAATCAACCGGGGATCAATTAATTCCTTTGTTCACAGTAGGGAAGGTTTTTAATGAATTTCAAACAAATTCATTAATCCTTGTTTAAACAGTGTTTATGGTCGTATTCGACTGGGGGCGGGATTAAATAATATTTGGGGTTTTTTAATATAATAATATAATATGGGGAGGGTAATAAGGCGCAGGGTTTATATAATAATAAAAGTTAAAAATTAATATGAATTTATGAAATGAAATGAAAAGCGCCAAGTTTAAATGTTAAAAATTTTTACATTCAAACTTAGGCTAAAGTGGGAAAAGGGGTTTATGGGTGAGATTTGTAAATTTTCCTAAGTAAAATAGGATTTTACTTAGGCAAACTTTATGAAATGAAATGAATGATTTATGAATGATATTAAGAATAGATCTTAATATTTTAGGGGGAATTAGTGAATGATTAGGGAAAAATATGAAGGGGAGTTAGTTATGTAACCTTGCCTCGCTTGAGCTGCATCAAGTATAATGTCTGCCAATTAACACTTTTAGAGACATAATCTATCACTGGTATCATTCTGCAACACCAATCTACCTACCCTACCTACTTGGGCCTAGCATTTTTTCCTTCTTTACTTGGGTGCACTTAGACTGGCAAACCATTTTCAACTTTCCTTTTATTTCCATGGTAAGCCTACCTAAGTCTACACTTATTACATCCAATGGCTCAGATTAAACTACTGAGCTCCTTTTTATTGATTCTACCTATCTACTTATCTGTCAAGATTAAACAGTTTGGTTAGATTTTATTCTCTATCTCTAAAACATGAAATTCAAACATGAACTAGCCAAGATTAAGTTGTTTGACCATTGATCAATTGTGGCAAAAGTTTAACAAGTTGCACACAATGCTTATTATAGAAAATGAAAAAGTAGTGGCATTTTGGACTTGCACACTTTCCTGGTCTATTTTTGTTTGGGGTTCATTTCTTTCACTTTTTTGACCATTTTATTTATTTTTTACCTTTTGATTTTTCTTTTAGGGCATACCCTCTTTACATTTTTTACATTTTTTGAAATTTTTGATAATATGGGAATCTTTGAAACAAGGAAAGGAATGAACATATTACATAGCTCAACAAGTCAATCATGAAATATGACACCTATTTGTATAGGAGTATAACACAAAGCACAAATCACTGAAACACTTGACATAGGTGAAGTCAGAGATGTTGTAAACCTTAATGATAATCAACCTAAGTTATTATTTGGTCCAAAAGTGAATGGAAAACATCAACAAGGGGGCATTCCTCCATTCTACATTAGCTTAAATGTTCATGATAAAATCTTACATAATGCTATGTTAGATTCAGGAGCATCTCATAACCTAATGCCTAAAGAAGTCATGAAAGGATTAAACTTACACATCACTAGACCCTACAAGGACCTATTTTCCTTTTATTCTAGTCAAGTCAAATGCCTAGGCTTGATAAAAGATCTGTGTGTAACTCTAGTCCAATGCCCAGCAAAAGGTATTGTTATGGACATAGTAGTTGCTGATATTCCACCTAAATACGATATGTTGTTATCTCTCTTACGGGGATCAAAATTACAATGATCTCTGCAATTAGACATGTCATATGCTAACATTTCTGTATTTGGACAACAAAGAAATCTTTACAGAGAAACCTTGATGGAATACATGGTAAGTAGTTCTAAAAGACCACAGAATTACCCTATTTATTCCATGCATTCTGGTATGGACTCATTTATCTTGTATAATTTAGAAAATGGCAAAGATGAAATCACAAATTTAGAAGAAAAACTTAAAGAAACTGACAATGATAATATATTTCATGAATCTAGGTGGCACGTAGATTTTGATGGTTTAATGAACATATTAGGAGTAGGTGCAAGAGTTTGGATTCATAACATGGAAAATAATCATTCTAAAGGTCATGCCTTTAGATTAAACTTTAAATGCATAAATAACATGACAGAGTATGAAGCTTTAATCTTAATATTGCAAATTATAAGAATCCTTGGAGCCAAGAGAGTTTCTATAATGGGAGACTCGCAATTGATCATAAAACAAATTAAAGGAGAGTATTCTGTGAATAATCATAGAGTTAGCCAATACAGAGAAATTATTCTAGATCTTATTAAAGAACTTCTTGAAATGGATTTTGTTGTTATTCCTAGGAAACAGAACATGCAAGCTCACAGTTTGGCTACTTTTTCTAGCACTTGCAGATTACCTTTTCAACCCAATCACTAGTACACTGCAAAGGTAAGACACAGGCCTGTTATACCTGATAATCTGAAATATTAGCAGATTTTTCAGAAGATTCTCAAATCTATAACTTTATCAATGTTGAGGGAGAATTCCAAAATTGTAACATAGATATTGATTGGACAGTAGATGACATCATAAATAGTGAGATAGATATAAATGTTGTATATGTAAATAAACCCAATAAATTCACCAAAGTAGAAATAGATGACTTGGAAAGTGTAGAAATAGAAGAAATAGTCACTAATGGTTCTGAGATTTTAAACCTTAAAAATAATTTTTTGCCTAAGGGATTAGTCCCATTAGAAGATTTGTGTGATTCAAATGGTGTAGCTAGAAAACCAAAAATGGAGCCTTTCAGATCAGACATAGAAGAATGTAATATAGGGATAGAAGGAAAACCTAAGCTTATTAAATTATCCAAAGCATTACCTCCAGCTGAAAAGTTGAAATACATAAGCCTGTTTAAACAATTTCAAGATGTCTTTGCCTGGAGTTATGAAGACCTCAAATCTTATGACACCAGCATTATTCAACATAAAATACCCATCAAAGAAGATCAGAAACCCTTTAAACAAAAGCCTAGTTGGATTAATCCAGTTCTTATTCCATTGATTGAAAAAGAAGTAAAAAGGATGTATGAGGCACAAATCATATCACCGATTAGATATTCATATTGTGTTTCTAATTTAGTTCCCACTAGGAAAAAGAAATGGTAAATCAGACTCTATGTTGATTTCCGAAACTTAAAAAAAGTGTCACTAAAAGATAACTATCCTCTCCCCAAAATGGACCATATTTTACAGAGGGTGGTAGGATCATCTAGAATCTCATTGCTTGATGGGTTTTATGGATACAACTAAATATTAGTTCAACTAGAGGATCAAGTATAGATTGCATCTACTACTCCCTGGGGTACTTTCATGTATTTGAAAATGCCTTTTTGACTAATTAATGCAGGAGCTACCTTTCAAAGAGCTATGGATATATCTTTTTCCAAGGAGATTCATGATCTTTTAGTCATTTATCTAGATGATATAACAATATTCTCCAAAACAGACAATGAACATCTAGATCATTTGAGAAGAGTTTTTATTAAATGTAGAAAATTTTGCATATCCTTAAATCCTAAAAAATCACTTTTTGGATTAGAAGAAGGAAAACTCTTAGGACACATAATTTCAAAAGAGGGCATTAGAATTGATCCAGCTAGAATAGAAGCAATTCTAAACATCAGTCATCCTAGGAACATTAAAGAATTGCAATCATTCTTAGGTAAAATAAATTTTCTTAGAAGATTCATTTCTAACTTAACAGAACTAATTATATATTTGAATAACATGTTGAAAAAGGATTCAACACTTAAATGGAATATGGAGGCTAAGCAGTCCTTAGGAGCAATCAAAGAAGCCCTTACTAAAATACATGTCCTCATAAGTCCTAATTTCAACAAAGAATTCATAATTCTTTCATTTGCTTTAGAACACACTTGCAACAATCTTGTTGCAAAAGAATGATGAGGGTTATGAACAACCCATCACCTTCTTTAGTAAAGCTTTGAGAGATGCTATGCTAAGGTATAATATAATGGAAAAACAAGCTCTTCCTTTAGTGAAATCCATAAAGGATTTCAGAGTATATATTCTGTACTCTCACATAATAGCATATGTTCTAAACTCAGTTGTAAAGGACATTCTAACTCAGAATGGGCCTGATGGAAAAAGACGAAAAATTGATTACCACCATACTAGAATATGAAATTGAGATCAAGCCTACAAAATTGATTAAAGGCCCAGGTTTAACCAAACTCATGGCTGGATTGAACTGTTAAGCCTTAGATGTAAATTTCATTGTTGGTATATATGATCAGGAAGAGATGACGACTCCACAAATTAGTGAAGCTTTCATAGATTCACCCTGGTATGTAGACATTGTTTTCGTTTTACTCAACTTACTAGCTTCTCTTGTTTTATCTAGAACTAAAAGTAGATTCCTAAAGATGAAAGCAATGAAATATTGTATCTTAGACAATGTTTTATTTTGGAAAGATAATGGTGGCATTTCATTAAATTGTTTATTAAAGGACGAAGCTGACAAAGTCATGCAGGAATTTCATGCAGGGGATTGTGGGGGACACCTATACTGGAAAACAACTGTTGATAAGATTTTAAGGGTAGGTGTTTAGTGGCCCACCCTTTTTGCATATGTTATAAAATATGTGACCTCCTGTCACAAATGCAAAATATTTGAAGGCAAGAAAAAATTATTACCTTTAGCCCTCAAACCCATCTCCACAGAAATGCCTTTTCAGTAATGGGGTTTAGACTTCATTGGGGAAATTCATCCACCCTCTTCAGCCTAACGTAAATGGATTTTGACAGCCACTGATTACTTTTCTAAATGGATAGAAGTCATCCCTTCTAGACAAGCCACCAATTATGTCATCATTTCATTCCTTGAGAACAACATCCTTTCTAGATTTGGATGCCCGCAAACGCTCATCACTGATAATGCTGCTACCTTCAAATCGAAGAAAATGGTAGACTTTTGTAACCGATACCACTTTACCCTTGGCCATTCCATGACCTATTACCCTCAAGGTAATGGACTTTCAGAATCCTCAAACAAAAGCCTTGTTAATATCATCAAGAAAATGTTAGAATACAATAAGAAGACCTGGAACAAAAAGTTGGTTAATGCCCTATGGGCAAACAGACTAACTACAAAAAAGTCCATTGGTACATCTACTTATCAACTAGTATATGGAGTGGATGCTGTTTTTCCATCCTCATTAGGAGTACCAGTGATGAAAACGATTCAAGAGTTGCAAGTAGAACCAAATGATATCCAAAGGAGAATAAATCAGACAATGCATTTACAACAAACTAGGAAGAAGTCTATGTCAAATCCCAAATGATCCAAGATAAAATCAAAAATATTTTTGACAAAAAACCAAAGCTAATGATTCTTACGTAGGTGACAAAGTACTCAAGTGGGATTCCAGAAGATAAGAAAAAGGTAAATATGGTAAATTTGATTTCCTATGGTAAGGCCCTTACATAATTTATGGTTATAGAGGTAACAATGCATTTTTCTTGAAGCAATTAGATGGAACATATCTACTAGGTGGACCAGTCAATGGTAGAATGTTGAAGCATTACTTTTCCCCAGATTAACATTAGTTAATTTGTTTACTTTGCTCACTATACATAACATTGCAAAGTTTAGATTGGATTGGATGATTACCTTTTGAGGTTGAAGCTCGAAGAGAAGGCCCTAAGCTTTGAAAGGTATAGCATCATATGTATGAATAAAGAAGATCACAGAAAAGTAGTTACAAGGCAAGCATAGTCAAAGTTTCAAAGGCTACCAATCTTAAAGCTCTTGACATTTCACCAAGAAACGCCATCCCCATGTGGAGCCACTATTAGGGTCCTATAATAATAGGATTCATAATTTTGAATTGACTACATTTAGTTTTGTAATATTGTACATACTTTTGCTTTCCTCAAAATGTTTTCCAAAATTAAAAATGAAAAATGTAAAGAGGGTGACGTCCTAAAATAAAATCGAAGGACTTATAAAAGAAAAATATAAAAAAAAAGAGTATAAAATATAAACCCCACCAGAAAGGGATAAAAAATAGATTTTGAAAGTGATGCAAGTTCAAATGCCAGTACTTTTTACTTTACTTTGCAAAATAAGATTGTGTGCATCTTGTCAAAAATGCCACAGTCCATGATGGTGAAATAGTTTAATCTTGATTCATTCATGCTTTAAATTTCATGCTGATAGATAGAGAATAAAGATCTAGCCAAACTGTTTAATCTTGGAAGATCAGTTGTTAGGTAGAGAATAATAATGAGCTCAAAAGTTTAATCTGAGACACTGGAAAGTCATAATGTTAGAATTAGATAGTTTTATTATAAAATAAAAAGAAATGAAGGGTGAGAGAGCTCAAATGCACCTAGTAAATGAAGAAAAAATGTTAGGATAAATGATGGGTAGGCAGAAGTAGCTTTCAAAAGTCATGGAGAGCATCAAATTGTTAACTTCATATCACTAATATCCCCCAAAATCCCCTTCCCCTTGCTTAAAACCCTAATGCCACTCTAAAAAGGTATTTTACCTTGTAAAAATATCGTTTTCCCTTCAGGCTAACCTTTTCCCCTTATTCAACCCATTCCACCATTCCTAAAAACACATTCCCCATTCCTAAAAACACATTCCCCCTTCCTAAAACTCCCTTCCCTTGTTTAAAACCCATTTCCATTACTAATAATTCCTTCCCTTTACTAACTCCACTTTTTTCATATAAAACAGGAAAAACCTATTTACCTAAATATCGCAACACTTCATATATCGAGTCCCACTTCATTTTAACTCTAGATATCATATTAACCCCGCTTAATTAGCCTCTACCCCTACATATATTTAATTTAATTAAAACTTAGTTTTAATTAAAATAATATATAAATCTCCACCTTATTAATTAACCTGACGCCACACCCTGACTCATCCCTCACAACTCCGCCACCTGATAACACTACGATCACCCACCACTAGATCCAACAATCTGTATTCCATATCGCATGCTCCGACATCTGACTGTCAACATCACAAAAGTGCACGAGATAAGTTATTTTCCCCTCACGCCTTTTTGCTACATGGCAGCCCCACATTATATCGCATCCTCCAAAATAATACCACCTTACCACGTTAAAGCAGTGTGATAAACCACCTTACCGCCTCCTCACATCAGATGAAACCACCCTACTATTTAATTTTAACCCCGCGCCCAAAGATTAACCAATGTTGGTTAAAAATGAGAGAAGCCACCCTTTTTAATCTTTTCACTATTATTCTGTTAGCAATCGTAGAAACGAACCTTTGTTGACCTATTCTAAAGCACCAGAAGATCTGCTAAACTATTTTGAGGCATTTTACAACCACAATTCAAACTTTTAATACCAGAAGACGTTGTCGACTCTAATTTGAAGCACTATAAATACCATTGAAACCTCAGAAAGCCTTTGGTGCCCCTAGAGAACCCTTATGCATACCAAAGCTCCATTTTCCATGTATTCCTAAAGTGCCAAAGGCCTATACTTAAGCTTTGCACAACATTTTGAATAGGTTAATCAATTGAACCAATTTAAAAGCCTTGTCAACCTAAGGAAAGCCACTGTTGCATCCAAAACCCTTTTTGCGGATTGTATTCATCTTTCATACTATTCCAAAGGTCCTAAGCCTACTTCTCAAGCTAGATAGTGATAAATTGAATAAAATAAACAAATCTATGGCTTCCCAAAGCATTCTGAATGCAAAACCCCTGCGAACTCCTCACCTAGATAATGACCACCTCCCATTGGCCGATAGAGATTTCCAGATCAAATACACAGCCTCCCCTAACAATCTGTTAAAACACCACTGCCGGGGCAATATAAATTCCTCAACCAAAATGATGATATTCAACTATGGGAGTCAAATTTACCAAAATACTTGTCCCCAAAGGTATAGCAGTTCCCTAAAATCATCCACCTATTCCAAATCTGCTATTTCCCAAGTCAAAGAGCCATAGTTTCTCTTATCCAGCAAATTTTGTTCACAATCACTGCACGATTAATAAATGAAATGTTACAGCTTCAGCCAAAGCCTAATGAAACCCCATTTTCTATTGAAAACCTAATTGATCTCTACTTAAAGTTGGACCTTCCCAAGAGATCGCAAATTATGTATACTTTCCTCCTAGAGAAAGTTCAAGTGTCTACAGAAAACCCTCCATATTCTGCCACCATTTTCTTTGAGAGATCTAGGAAGATTGTAATCATGTTGTCGTACATTCTAGGATATACTACTGATGAACATGTAGATGAACCTATACTTGGTTTCCTTTCTATTTTTTCCCAGGAAAGCATCCAACTACAGTTTTCAATTTTTCCCAATTCTTAGCAAACAAAATCCATGATCAATTGATCAGATTGTTAGGTGAAAGAGTATTCAAATACTCTTCAATATTGTTCCATATGTTTCTATATTTACAATCAGAAAGGTTTACAGTTAACATCCAAAAACTGGACACTAAGGGCAATCCTAGATCTACTATCTTTTGGACACCCTTAATCCAAAAGTATCCCACTGATTTCAACTACAAGGATTTCATTGATTCATTTGTTCACCCAGTGGTTAACATGCTAAGCAGTAGCAATCAACCTACTGGGTCAGTGATGAAATAAAGAAATTTTTACAGTTTTCCAAACACAGTAGAAAAGGAGACTGGTATTTATACCAGAACTACACTAAAATTAGGGTGTATGGATGTCAACTCACTCTATATAAGTTTCCCAAATATCTCCCCAGGAGGATATTTGCACTAGAATATATCATGCAAATCATAAATTCAGATGATGTTAATTTTGTATCAGCCAAGAAGAAATCACAGTTTAAAATCAATAACCAACTTGGTCCTTTTATCTGCAATAATAGGGATTCTAGAGAGGAAGAAGAAAGATGTTTATCGGAAATGAAGTTCAGTGGTAGTTTCAAATAGCATTATGATCCTTTGGGCGTCATAAAAAAACTACGACTCACGTTTAAATTGAGCCCTTTTATGCATGAGTCTAGGCCAAAGATCGAAAGATATGCCAACTAGTCAGAGTGGTTGGAAAACACTTTACTGAATATGGAGGAGTAGGTGGATACTAGTGACATTCTACATACTCCATCCCTATAAGACAAAAATGAAGAAAGGTCTATAGAATAAGGTTTTTGCACAAACAAAGATACAACAAATAACAAATTTGAAATAATGTATATAAAAAGAACAAAGCTAAATCCAATAAATGAGCAAGAGGAAGAAATTGATAGAATTGAGATCATTGATACAAACATTGTAATTAAAGAAAATGCACTTCAATCAATTTCAAAGGAAACTCATCATCCTTCAACTTCTAGTGCTTAAATCATCCAAAAGCAGCATAGTGCTGAAGTCTCTTCTTCAAGTGAACCATTGGATAGAGAAATAGACATCAAAGAAACATACAAAGATATTAAGGCCAAAAATGAAGAAATGAAAGCTGAAATATATTCACCCTACTTGAAGTAGACTCTTGGTGGCCATAACAGATTACTTTCTGCATTTGATTATAAAACAGGAAAAATGTAGATGGCCTTTATGCAGCCCACAGTACAACACGCTGAGTCACCAGTAGAATACAAAAATATAGATTATGAGATTCTTGCCAAAGATGTTCATCCTATAGACCAAATAGAATTTCATCAGCAAGTTGGAGAAATGCTATACTCAACTATGACTGACAAAGCTATGAGTGTACAAAAACTACAAAATTCTCTAGAGAACATAAAAGCACAGTTAAAACTCAAGAAGGCATCCTCACAAGCTAAAGATAACATAATTAAATCCCTTGAAGATTTGGTTATTGAACTAGGATATGGTCCAAAGAATGTCAAAGGTGCAAAAGAACTCATTAAGAAAAAGAATACAAACATTGCTGCATTGAAGAAGCAACTAAAATTTCCTCTTACTGAACATCCACAGACCAAGGAAGTTCTAGAGAATCAAAACCAAAAATATGATATAATGAACTTCATTCTTCAGTTAAATACTTAATTAACAGAAATGGAAAATGAGATGGATAAGTTAGTGCAGGAGAAAAAGGCCAGTATGGAATCAATCCTTGTCACTGCTATTCCTAGAGTTACTACAAGAGTTCCTTCTACTTTAGCAGCTTCAGTGGCCACAACAGTTCCATTAGCTACAACACCTCCCACTACATCAACAACTACATTAGTTACAGAATCATCTATAGCTGCATCTCATCCTAGTGATGAAGCAGGTAAATTAATCAAAGCTATGTAGGATATGTCCATCCAAACAAATGAAATAAATAGACAAAAATATCAAATTAAAATTATATAAGATGAAAAGAAGTTGGCACAATTCATGCATAAAAATGAAATGCAGAAGTCAAATAGATTGACTGAGAGAATACATAAGTTAGAGAAAGAATTGACATTGAAAGAACCACTTGCCCAAGCAAAGCAATAGTTGTGGGCTAATATCATTAACTTTGTTAATGATATTTGGCCATCCATACAAGTCATCTTTGAGTAGAAGGATTTAATCAAAGAAGAAACTGAAGCTATTCAAAAAGTTAAGGAAGAACTTGGTAATAAGCCAAAGGAGGCCAATGAAATCATTAAGTTTCTTAATTCTAAGAACAAATAGGAATTGGAAGAGACTGGCATAAGTGATAGGACTGAAACAATTCTAGAAGTGAAAAAGTTGATTTCTAAGAGAAACTTGACGGTAAAACTTGAGGAGAAATGCCAAACAATTGAGCTAGCAATAACCAGGTTCATGGTCAAATTTGATGTTTTTAGGTAGAAAGGTTTGCCTAATCCATTGGTCATTAATGACAGGTTGATGAGGCACGAAGACTATGATAAGAAAATTAGAGAAGTGGCAAAGGAACAAGCAAACAATTCAGCCATGAAAGGAATTCCAATAGGAAAAGTTCTTTATCATACTTTTGAGAATCCCTTTTACCTCAAGCATGAGGTAAAACATCTCTTTATCAACAAACCTACATTTACCAAATACACAGAAGTTGATGAAATCTTTAGAAGAATGGTAAAGATTAAATTACCAGATGCAGAGTCTTGGGAAAAGTTGAATGATTTACTATGAAAATGAAGGTAAAACAGTGAAAACAGAGCAGTCAAGAGAAGTCAAAGTAAAATAGTAAAGAGTAAAAAATCAGTTAAGTTAAAGAGTATCAGATGAAAGAAGGAGTTTAAAATTCAAAGGCAGAGTAAAGGGACAACCAACATAAAGAAAAACAGCAAAAGATATAAAGTAGAAAAATATCAGTGAAAGCAAAGAGCAAAGCAAAATAAACAGGGACAGCTTGCATTAGTTAGATAACTATCTCTATCTTCTTGCATGGAGATATTTTATTTTCCTAGAATAATTCCTAAATTAGTTTTAGGATATTTTGTAATATTTTTTGTATAAATACTTCACAATTCAGAGTATTGAGGGGTGGATTGCTAAAAATTTCTATGGTTTTATTGATCTAAAACCTAAGGGTTTATTGTAACATTTTCAAGTCAGCAGACTAGACTAAGTAATAAAGGCATTGCATTATATGATTCATGTGTTGGGCCACTTCAGTGAAGTATCTTCCATTTGTTAAGTTGTTATTTTCTTAAGTATTTCACATACTTACATTTCATCCAAATTTGGATGTAATAACTAGAATATTATTACAAAATTTGTTTAAGTACACTCTGTCTTGAACAATTATTCATTTTGATGTTTTCTTCTAATATCTAGAGTAGGGAATTCTTCACTGCTCCCTAGTTTCGGTTGACCTCTTTCATTTCCATCATTATCCGGTTTGAGGAATCCTTAACTACTCCTTGACCTTGAATAAAAACCACTTCACAATCTAGCCTAAAATATCTAAAATTACTTAGCTACCTTGCCCTATGAACACTATATTTAGAACTTGATTTAGTCTTTTTTTCTCAACATTTTGACTCCATCCCCCAATGGTAAAAAGACATTCATCTATCCAACTAAATCATTGATTCCACCACCAAATCAAATCAAAACCCAATCAAGCTTAAATAACTAGCCTAAAATCAATTAATTCAGCAAAGTTAAATTATTAAGAGAGAGCCCTCTTTGACCATTAGGAAGGCTAGATCCTAATCTCAAAAGTAGGTTTGTGGTTACCTCTATTATTCCTTAAACACAACATGTCAACTCTAGGGGAATTTTAGAGAGATAACACCCTCCACCTTCTGAAACTCAATTCGATGATCAACTTCGGTATCTATAATTTGATGGTGCCCCAACCTGTGAAGGTAATGGTGCAGGTATCCTTTTAAATTCACCTCATGGTCAATTGTAGCAATATTCCTATAAAATTGATTTTGGCTATACTAATAATGTCACTGAGTTCAAAACCCTCCTTTGGATTGAACATGCTTTTGCTTTAGGATGAAAAACCCTAACTTCTTATGGTGACTCTAAATTGTTGTTAACCCTATTATGAAATTTTACTCTACCAATAACAAGATCATGAAGTGCTATACTCAATCAACCTAGGAAAATATTTCTCTATTGGATGGCTTCAACATTATGCATGTTCGTAGAGAATTTAATGCTATAGCTGATTAAATAGCTTCCTATTCTTTGAGTATCTCTCGCTAAACCCTTCGTGATAAGTTGATTGAATTTTTCAATCTTTATATGGGCCTCATCTCCCTAACAATGAAGAAGACTAATAAGTATTCCAAGATGATGAGAGCATCTATGTTATCATTCAAAGTCTTCCAATTGATCAGAATCAAATAATTTATGCAAAAGAAAACAACTATCCATTAGGTATCTCTTGTCTTAAAAGTTCATTTTGTCCTAGTGATGTTCCTACATCAAAAAAATAATCATGTAAAGGATTCAAAGAGAAAAATTGGTGAAAAAAATTCAATCAACATTGGTACTCCTGATGATCCCATGGTGCTTCAAATTGTAGCCCAGTGTTGAAATCAAGAAAAACTAAATTCCATAGCCCTTTTCAAGGAATTATCAGATGTCTTTACATTGCCATGCAAGGATCTTCATGGTTTTGATCATGGTATTATACAACATTATATTATGATTAAACCATATGTTAAGACTATAAAACAAAGACAAAGACTTCCTAATCATGCTCTTGAAGCCACCATCCGCAAAGAAATAGAAACAATTCTTAATTCTCACATTGTCTTTCCTCTAAAGTGTTCATAATGGGTTGCAAACTTGGTCTCAATTAGAAAGAAAAATCGGGATATTCTCCCATGTGTCGAGTATTGATCTTTGAATAAATCTAGTGTCAAGGATAATTTTCCCTACCTAACGTGGATCAAATCTTACAGCAAGTTGTAGGATCTCAAATGATGTCACTTTTGGACGATTTGTCTCATTATAACCAGATTTTCCTAAAGAAAACTAATAAATTTAAAACTACTTGCACTACTCGTTGGGGTACCTTGTCTTGTGAACACACGCCATTTGACTTAGATAATGCAGGTGCCACATTTCAAAGAACCAGGCAGTTGGATTTTGATGACCCCATTGGGAAGATCATCTAGATCTATCTCAATGATATGATTGTTGATTCTAAATCTCGAATTAATCACTTTCATAAACTTAAGTGCATCCTCCTTCGATATAGGTGATTTGGTATCACTCTCAATCCTAACAAATATGTATTTGGTGTTACAGCTAGTAAACTATTGGCACATATTGTCTCATAAGCAAGTATCAACCTTGACCCTGAATGAATCACTGCAATTAAGAATCTTCCACCTCCAAATTCCAAAAAAGAGATTCAATCTTCAAAGGGTAAGATTAACTTCATATGCTGCTTCATAAAATATTTTGCTAGAATCATTAAACCTATCCATAATCTAGCTAATAAAGATCATGAGTTTAAGTGGAATGATTTTGATCAACACGTTTTCATAAACATCAAGCAAGAAATTGTATCCACTCTTGTTTTATCCAAACTTGGCTTTGTTAAATATTTCATTATCCATACTAATGCAACTTAGGAAGCTATCATTGGCATTCTTATGTAGAAAAGTGATCAAGGTAAAGATCATTTGATTGCTTTCATGAGTTAGAGCTTATCTGATGAAGAATTTAAGTACTCTCTAATTGAAAAACATGTCTTTGCCTTAGTTAAAGAAATATAGAAATTTATACATTATATTCTCAGAAAACATATAGAGGTTAAAGTCCCTTTACCAACCATTAATTTTCTATTATCACAAACTTTAATTTCATGGAAATTCACACATTGGCTCTTTAGTATACAATAACATGATTTAACAATTACCACTTTGAAAACTATAAAGCGATGTCACATGGCATTACATTTAGCCTAACATCAAGAGCCAAGCGTTTCAACCGATGATCATAACTCTTTGTCTACCCTGTTTTTGGTCAGTGAGTAATTAATTGACATGGAAGTTATTCCATGGTATAGTGATTTAATATTTTATATTCAAAATCAGAAATTTTCCTGAATACTTGAATACATTTCAATGCAAGCATTTACGATTAAAGTTTTCAAAGTATTTTATTCTTAATATTATGCTGAACCGCAAATCTTATGATGGTTTACTATTGAGATGTGTTGATGAAAAATATGCTACTAGGTTTACGTCAACCTCTCATGGTTCCACTCAAGGAGGTTTTCACATAGGAGGACACTTTACAACGAAGGCTACTAATAATATTTTGATATTTGGATTTTACTGGGCCACCATTTTTGTTGATTGTTATAAATACATGCAAAGTTGCGAGGAATGTTAGAAAGTGGCTGGAAGAGAGAAATTTCAAGTTATGTCTCTTTGTCTTGTAATTCCCGAGTTTCCATTCACTAAATGGGGTTTAGATTTCATTGGGCCCATTAACCCTCCTTCATCAATAGTCATATTTTCATATTAACTACCATTGATTATTTCACCTAGTGGACTAAAGTTGTCCCTTTAAAGAACATTCATGATGAACAAGTAATTGAATTTTTAGAAAACAATATTTTCTCGTGTGTTTGGATTGCCTCTTGAATTAATTTTAGACAATGGACCTACTTTCATAGCTTCCCATTTCATTGAATTCTGTGATTAGTATAATATCAAACATTTGACCTCATCAACTTATTATCCTCAAGGTAACGATTTAGCTGAGTCAAATAAGAAAAAACTCATTTGAATATTGAAAAAGATCATTAACAATAAGCCTTGTGTATGGCACACTTTGCTAAAAATTTCCCTATTGGTAGAGTGTACCACTATCAAATCCAACATTGGTGCTTCTCCTTTTCACCTCGTGTATGGAAAGGAAGCAATAATACCTGTTGAGTTAGAACTCTTATCACTGTTTCTAATTGTATAGGTTGAAGAACTCTCTTAAAAAATTGTTCCTCAAAAATTTGTGGCCCTACTAGCTCTTGAAGAGTAGTGAAATCATTCCTTAGAAAATCTGTAGTGCAGAATGAAGCCTAATAAGAAATAATTTGACAATAAATCCAAAACAATTAACTTTTCAATTGATCAAAATGTTGTCCTTTGGGACTCATCCCACACTAAAAATAATAAACATCATAAATTTCAAAAATTGTGGATTGGACCATTTAAGATTTCCTCCATTGTTGGCTTAAACACTTATTTTATTAAGTACAAGAATGATCATATACCATCAATGGCTCGCACCTGAATCCATTTGTGGAAGAAAATCCTAGATGAATCCTCACCACTTCTTTTGAGTCTTTGTCCATATTTATTTTCTTTTCTTTTCGTTCTCTTTTTCTTTATTTCCTTGTTTCTTCAAAAGGTTCTCTACCTCTACTCTTTGAATTTTTCTATGCTTTATGTTCTCCATAACTTACTGTTTCTTTTTACTACTTTATTTACGTGAAGGAAAAAGGAACAATGACAAGAAATACTCTCTGAGTTTATATTTTCAGGCTCTTGTTTTGATGATTATAAGCTAACATTATAACATTCTATAAAAAAAATTACAGGAGGGTAGAAATATGTCAACCTTACTTCTAAATGGGTTGTTTTGGTTATGGTTGAACCTTATCTTTAACTATATATGTGCACTCTAAGGTATGTTTCATGCATCTCTTTCTCTTGCAACCCTTGCTTCATGTCCCCATGGCAACCCACATCCTACCCTTCCATAGTTTAAAGTATATTTATCCCAACTAGAGACTACTATGTTCTAACTTGTTTTCAACAAGTCTCCTTCTGGAGTCACCAAATGTTGACATTTATCAATGCTACCTTACTGAATTATGCAAGACATTATGTGACCCTTAATAAGCTCTCTTACATTTTACAACTGAGGAGGTGGGACACCCTCTCAAGTCAATTCTTTTGAGTTACAAGTCCACACTGGTCTTAAAAGCTTTAATTTTGAAACTATAATTAATGTTCACTACACAATTTTACATATGTTTGGGCATTCAATGAATGATAGCTCACCCTATTTGTTTGATAACATGAGGAAATACTCCTACATACAAATAAATGAAGGATATATTTCCTTGGCTATGGTTGGTAGGTTATTTTCTTGAATCAGCTCAACAAAAAGTGAAATTGACCTCGCATATGTGGTATTCATTGGTTATATATAGATATAGATATATATCGTTGAAGGCTATATATGGTTATATATATATATATGAGAGTTGAAGGCTATATATGGTTCAAATGAGCACGTATATACACATGGTATACATTATGGATTAAATTTCACATTGAAAGATTAACTTATTACTAATAGCATGAGTTTGCAACATTATGACATGTAAGTTTTGATGTCTTTTGCGAGAATGTTTGTCGTTAAGGTTTAAGGTTTATATGATTCATGAATCATTAACATGTTGAATGTCTTTATAATTTATATGAGATTCTATCACCTGGAATGTACGAGTCACTGCCAGAAATCGTTTGAGCTCATTTTGGGATTAAAGTTACATAAAATGTTCACAATTGTGACATTTAGTGGGAAATCACCTCTGTAATACTTGGCACTCCTTATGTGTTAGTATTTATCATTTGTGACATTGGTGGTTTCGTAACATATTTGTTTGAAGTATGGGAATTACTTTGAAAATATATGTGTCCATCCCTTAAATATGTTATTGGTCCAACTCATTATACCCATGATGACTCACTCTTGTATCACGATAAACGAACTGCGTTGCATCATTTCACTCGGTTATGTTTTAATTACTAGACACGTTGGCATTTTAAATTATACACCCCACTAACTCTGCCGTTCACTGTTGCATTTACTTGCGTCATCCTCACCACATTGAGCCATGCAATTCATTTCTTGCCATTTTCGAGTTGTTAATGGTTTCATTCCTTCTATTCTTTCTCATTCTAAACTACCTTGCACTAAAATTCAGTGAATAACTCCATCACACATCTCAAGTGTTATTACATAAACACAAATTTTGGTGCAACGCTCCCAAATTTGAATAAGCAATTTATTAAATTAAATCACACTCCAAATTTTTAATTAAATTAAAATTTTCAAACTTGTTTTTCTCAAAAGATTACATTGACTATCTATTTAGAGTAGAGAAGGCTCTTGAATCTTTTCTAGAGAGACTTCCTCCTAAATATTTGGAGGAAGTTGAGAGTTATCCTCTCAATTTTAGGATTCTATCTTAACTTCCATTTCTTCTAATTAATTCTAGAATGAATCACTAATTCGATAAAATCCTAGATTATTTAATTAAATATTTACATGAAATTAAATATGAGACGCTCCTGCATTATGCTACCCATGTAGAAAATTTCCATGGCCTCCTGACCATGAATCTTGTTGTCCTGTCTTCCTGGATCCCATATATAATTTTTTTCATGTTCTTGTCCTTTTACATTTGCTTCTCGAATTTTATTGTAACTCCACTCCTGCTTTTCTTGCTGCAAAACATTTGTCTTCACCATGCTTCTGCTCACCATTTCAAGAGGAATTTTCCTAAGAATGAAAATCATCAAAAGAATAGTACATGACCATACCAGTATACCTTCACTCTTATCCCATTCTTGTAAACTTATTTCCTAAAATCTTTGCTCTGCTTGATTGAAATTTTTCTCGATATTGCCAATGAATTCTTCAACCTTCAGATTTACAACAACTTTTAGAAGTTGTCCATCCTCGCATTCTATCTTTGGTTCATCATCCCTAACGAGCATTCCATTAAAGTATTGTTCTTCATATTTGATAAGAACAAAATTTGGATTTTGTTCTCTTTCGTCATATTTCTCAATCTTCATGATAGTTTCAAAAGATTGTTCATCACCTATATCAAAACCTTTGTGCGTTGCTTCCTCATCCTCATCTGCTCTGAGTTCTTCCTTCAACCTGTATCTCACCTTTTGTCTCTGTTTCTTTAAAGTTTCTATGATGACATAGAATTCGTTATCATAATAAGAGTATTTTTGCTCAGCTTGATTAAGTTTTTCACTAGTAGGCAAGTGGTTTTCCTTTTTTACTTAGAACATATCCTATTGCAGTTCCACTCGCATCAATCTCAACCTCTGAAATGCTTTTTCAAGTTGGCCAATTGATTATGGCCTTCACTTTCTCCTGATCCATCTTTAGTCCTTCCCTTGAAATCACAAAGCCTAAGTATAATAGCTATGTCTTCATGAAACTACACTTCTTTAGATTGATTAACAATTTCTCTTGTTGTAGCTTCATTACAACCTTCTTAAGATGTCTTGGGCGCTCTTCTTTTGATTGACTTTGGATTAAGATATCATCAAGGTAAACTATAACAAATTTTTCAATGAATTCTTTTAAAACTTCGTTCATTAGACACATAAAAGTGTTGGGAGCATTGCTAAGTCTGAAGGGCATTACCAACCATTCATAGAAACCATTATTAATTTTAAATGTTATTTTCCATTCATCACCTTCTCTGACTCTGATCTAATGATATCCACTTTTTAAATCTATTTAAAAAAAATATGCAGCACCACTTAGACATTCTATAAGATCATCAATACTAGGTCATGGAAACCTGTACTTGATTGTAATTTTGTTGATTTCTCGAAAATATGTGCACATTCTCCATCCACCATCCTTCTTTGGAGTTAATACTGTTGGAACAACACACAAACTTAAGCTTTCTCGAAGAAGACCTTTATCCAGCAATTCCTGCACTTGATTTTTAATCTCTTCGTTCCCTTTTGGAGTCATTATGTAAGATTATTTACTTGGAAGATTATCACTTGGAATGAGCTCAACATGATGGCTAATACTTCTAATGGGAGGCAATTCATCAGGTAAGTCATCCACTACAATATCAATAAATTCATTCAACATGTTTTTAATTTCTTCTAGAAAATCATTCAGATTTGTATTTGTGAGGACTACCTTTGGCTTACTGATCAAGGAAAAATTTATCTCCTCATGCTTGATTTCTTGAAGAAATTATTTCCTACTAAGTAACATTACCTTGGATTGGTCTTCTTCTGGTGCTTTTTCATTCTTCAAAGGAAAAAGTACATGCTTTTCACCATCCTTTTCAAAAGTGTAGGTATTGCTTCTTCCATCGTGTATTGTTTTCTTGTCATATTTCCATATCTTTCCAAGTAAGATATGACATACATCCATAAGCATAACATCACAAATAAATTTATCCTTATAACTTCCTATTTGAAACTCCACTTCACATTGTTCATTAACTAGTATTTGATGTCCCTTTTGCAACCATGAAACTTTGTAAGGAGTAGGATGTTTAGTTTTTCTTAAATTTAACTTTTCTACCATTTCAGTAGATACTAAATTATCAATACTCCCACTATCAATGATAACTTTACAACATTTTCCTCCTGATTTACAAACAGTTTTGAACAATGTTTTTCTTTGTGTGGGTTCCTTTACTTCTTCTTGAGATTTTAATAAAGTTCTTTTCATCATTAAGGATTCACCAGTTTCAGGTGCATTTTCATGTGTAGAGGATTGTACACTTTCTGTATCAGTTTGTGTTATATGTGTGCTTCCTTGACTAGAAAATCTTTTTGGACATTCATTAGCCTTATGACCAATTTTGTTACATATATAACATCTTACCACAAAATATCGGCCTCTACCTCTTTGATATGGTCTTCATCCTCTGTAATCTCCTCTTGATGATTCTACCTGTTGTGAACTACTGCCTTCTTCTCTTTGAAATCTTCCACTAAAACTTCCTCTGCTTGATTGTCCTTGGCTTGATGATCCTCTGTTGAATTGTCCTATGCTTCTTACTGTGTTTCATGCTCTTCCTCTTTGACTCTACTTCTGTGTCAATTTTTTGTCAACCTTAAGAACTATTTGGTAAGCTTCTTCAACTGTTTTTAGAGATAAAATATTCAATTCATCTTGTATTTTGTATTTCAATCCATTAATGTATTTAGCTATTTTTTCTTCATCAATTTCCAGATGACCAGATCTTATACTCAATCTATAAAACTCCTCTGTATATTATTTTACAGACATAAATTTCTTCTTAAGATTTTGCATCTGGCGAAAGAGATTTAATTGATAATCTCGAGGAAGAAATTTACCTTTGAGTTTAGCCACCATCCGATCCCAACTAGTGATCTTTCCTTTATTTCGATTTCTCCTTTCAACTTGCATGTTGTCCCACCATAATGCAGCATGTCCCTTTAATCTGGTCACTGCGAACTTAACCTTTTTCTCATCTGCTACACCTTCATAATCAAAATATTTGTTGATGGCACTGATCCAATCGATCAATTCTTCAGGATTTAAACTGCCTTCATACATAAGCACGTTTAATCTTGGCTTGCAACTTATTCCCATAATCATCTTGACCATCTTCTCTTCTAGAGTTTCTTCTTCAATTTCTTCTTCAGTTTCTTTTTTTGAGCTTCTTCCTCTTCACTAATATCACCGATGTCAACATCTCTTTGACTGTTGTCTTCGATGCATCCAATCTCGTTCTAATATGTCTTACTTCATCAAGCAAAACTTGATTTATAACTGGTCTTCCTCAACCAATTCCAACTCCTCTAGCTCCCCTAGCTTTATGAGCCATTTTAATTGAAATAGAATATAAATCAAAATAAACTCATTTTTTTCTTCTTTTTTTTTACAAAAATCCTTTATTTAAAATAACCCTCTCAAATATAACAATTCTATATATATTTAAAATAACCTTCTAAAATAATCCTTCCACTATATAATTCTCGACATTCGATTAATTGCACCATATATGACCATACCATATATAACATTCTCTACACTCAATTGATTGCACAATATATGACCATACCATATATATAGACCAACTTTTACACCAACCACATATATATACTTAATCCACCATCCAAACTATATAAAATTCAACACAAAATAAAGTTCAACATGCAGAATTAAATAATTCGTAGCTCTTTCACCGAAGTCAAAAGTAGCACGCTCAATAAACAAGTTGCATCTATATATCAAGGTCCGTGTATCTCTTTGTCACCACAGGTAAATTGCAATCCAATTATAACCATACATAAACAATAATCAGACTACTGCAATCTGCAAACTCTGTGGTAATGACAACGTATGAAGGAAAACGTTGTTTGTCGGCTTTTTCTGATGGATGTCAATGGATATCGATATGATCCAACGCTTTTCGCTGGCGACTCACATACATCAAATGCTGCAACTTAAATTGTAGGCTCAGATGACTGCGCATATATGCAGCCAACATTTATTTTGTCGGATTGCTGGAGATTATGCACCCCTTCAAGAACACCAACACCGGTTGCATTCATGCAAATATCAACTCTAGGTAGCGTAAAAAACACGTAGAAATATCATCTCAACTCCAGGTAGCATATATCAACTCCAGGAAATGAAAAAAAAACTCACAGAAATCGGAATCTTATTCACAGACAACCTTTGGTAGAAATCCATGTTGCATCTCTCGGCAAATTCGTATTGCACCTCGCACTGATTTCAAATTCATACCTATGACTACCTCATAAGCAAAATTGCAGAACACTTCAGTATGGATGTTCTGAACGAGCCTCCATTGTAACTACAAACATATGTTTTTGACATAACAATTCCTATCTGAGCTTTGATACCAAAACATTTATTAAATTAAATTACACTCCAAATCTTTAATTAAATCAAAACTCTCAAACTTGATGATTTTCTCAAAATATTACATAACTATTTATTTAGAGGAGAGAAGTCTCTGGAATCTCTTCTAGAGAAACTTCCTCCTAAATATTTGGAGGAAGTTGAGAGTTATCTTTTCAATTTTAGTATTCTATCTTAACTTCCCCATCTCCTATTTTATTCTAAAAAAATCCTAAATTCTTTAATTAAATAGTTATATAAAATTAAATATGAGATTCTCATGCATCAAATTTTCCCTTTGCTTTCAATCATTATTTCTCACCAGGTATGTATTGAAATAGTTTTCCTTCGTCAACAATATGTACTTCTCTGAGTTCTTCTCTTTGTTCTCCTCGTTTCCACTCCTGGTGTATGTTAGTGAATATATATATAATCAGACTCAGGTGGTAATAATGTTGGTCTCATAAATTTCCAAAACAATGATGCAACAAATATTGTTTAGGTTCTTGGTTAAGGTTCTTATATTTAAATCTTCTACCATCCTACAGTCATTCTTCTTGTGCACTATTACATGAAGCCCTTAAGACTATTAATTCTTAGGCACATAACATACGCCAGGCACATAACATCTGGCTTAAGAATTGATCTAATCAAGGTTGGCCATAGTCATTGTAATAAATATGGCATGCTCTGTTTAATTTGTGATTTGATAAATTAAAACCCGATAGCCATTATTCTTATCTCCTATGGAGGGTTTATTTGAAAATCTAAATGACTTAATCAATTGTACATAATAAAATTTGTTTTCGTTAAACATTGTGCATATTCGTCTATTATTACCGTTGTGGCATCAATTAAAGAGCATGGTCATTCTCTCTGTTATGATTTTTTATTAAAAACCTTAAACAAACGTTAAACTAATCCATGTTACCACATGAGGGATCTCTTATGGTCTTATGGCTTTGGGGTAAAAACCCATGTGAAGGTCGTGCATAGAGTTCTATCAATTTTCTTAAATTAAGCCATTTTATAGATGCACAAGTCAGAGGACCTATCTCAATTTCAGTGCAATTTCTCATTCATACAACGATATGTCCCAAAATATATGTCATATTACTATATTCCACTCAGTCGTTTCCGACTATGGGTCTAAGTCTTTCTGGTTCTGGTTATCTGGTTTGCTTTCTAAAAGTAAGATATGTTCTTTTGACGGGCTAGTCCATCCTCGTTACTACTATCAACACTCTCTTTCATGCTAATTCATAATTGATTCTTACCAGTCCTCATAAGATCATATCCATCGATTATTAATCATGTTCTTTATTAAATATTGTTAGCTCGATTGCATCTTTTCGATATGCCCTTGTTTAATAAGGGCTCTTCTCTTTACATTGAGGTTCGAAATGATTTGAAGTTATCCTTTGTTATATATATATATATATATAGTTTTCTTTTCTCATTTAGCTCATTTTATATTTAGTGTTGTGAAATGAGTTTTTTCGATAAGAATAGAGGAAGGGGATAAGAATAGAGGAAGGGGTAGGGGAAGAGGAAGAATGAACATAAACCCAACATATGGCTGTGAGAGAAGAAAGAGTGCCAAGAGTCTTTATTAAATATTGTTAGCTCGATTGCATCTCTTGGATATGCCCCTGTTTAATAGGGTCTCTTCTCTTTACATTGAGGTTCGAAATGATTTGAAGTTATCCTTTGTTATCAGTGGGATATATATCTATATATATATATATATATATATATGTGGGGTTTTCTTTTCTCATTTAGCTCATTTTATATTTAGTGTTGCAAAATGAGTTTTTTTCAATAGGAATAGAGGAAGGGGTAGGGGAAGAGGAAGAATTAACAGAAACCAACATATGGTTGTGAGAGAAGAAAGAGTGCCAAGAGTCTTTATTCACTTTAAAGTCGATTCTCAAGAATTAAGGCAGTTGTTGCATACATGCATGGTGAACTTATTGGGATAGCCTAAACCTTAACATGTGGTGCAATCTTAACCACAATAACCTCCATCTCCTCACCCATCCACTATTAACATCGTTGTCCCCCACATATGTCTACCCCTCTGGTTAATCCAAATAATGATAATTGGGGACTTGTTGTTTCGACACAACCTTTACATTCAATACAAAGTTGGCATATTGTTTCTCCACCCAATCCTCCTCCTCAAGGACATGTGCCACATCTTAGATTTATTGCTTCTCTTATAGTGCACACTTCTCCTGCAACACCTCAACCATCTATATTTGCTACTCAACATCCTCTTTCAATGCAACAAACTTCCAAGCAGCCTATGGTATTGGTTGTCCCTGTTGTTCAATCATCAAAACATGCAATTACTCACCTGCATGTTTTTAGTGAACAACAAAAAAAACACCCAGGACACCCTTTTCGGTTCATCAAATTCAGTGAAATCACGCGGACGAGAAGAGAAACAACAGATAGAGTCAACTCCTCCTCACGAGCAGGGGCATTAGTACTTGGTAATAACAAAATGTTATATTTTGGTATAACTCATTTTGGTATAATTTTCAACAGTGTTGACAAACATATTCCTATGTTGATGCTACTTTCTTTGTTTGGCTACTTGATCGTGCACTTAAATTTATGATGGCTCATATTTTTGAGGAGAAACATTATGGTTCTATTTATCTACAACACATTATATTACTGTGGTACTACATTGGGTGTGAATGATTAAGGGAGAAACACCGGAAATGGGGGACACAAAGTTTGGGTGATACAGTGATAAGTTAATAGCAAAGAAGTTTTGATTATGTGAGATGTATTATGGATTGCATATGAAATTTATTAGTGTTTTTTTTGTTATGATGTGGTTTATGATTATAAGATTGGCTAGAATTTTATGAGATAAATTAATTGCATGGCCCACATTTCTTACACATTTATGTATAAATACAAAAAATTATAAAACCCAATCAAATAAGGGAAAAAAGGGGTACCACCTACGAGAATAAAATTATTATAATTTAAACTAAACTTTTAATTATTCCTTTAAAACATCCATCCTCTTATTATATAATCAATTAGATTAGAAATAGACAAATACAATCTTCTAATCAATAGAACTATCCAAATCACTTTGGAGCTCTTTAAAATGAGGGAAGATTGTTAAAGGCGAAAGAAAGAAAACATTGAAGAGAGTTATGTTATACTTTTTTGGTTATCATTCATCCTCTAATTTTAAACTCTTACAAGGTAGAAGCTAATATTGAAGGCAATAACAAACTTGTTTTACCAAGGGTTTGTTGTTACCAAGGAGAAACAAATTAGGATGACTTCATCAATATTTCCCAAATAAATTCTATGTATCTTGTACCTTTATGATCTATTTACTGCTATTACCTTTGGTTATCCATGACCAGTAGTAACAACTATCATTTTGTAGAAGACAAGTTGCCCATACTTCACTTGTGTGAGGAATTTTATTGTGCTATCATTTTTTCTTGTTCTTGAGCTATTATATATGGTTTATATTGCAATAGTATATGGTTTATATTGCAATAGTTTGAGATTAGACTGGTCAAAAGATTTTGGAGAAACTTTTCTTATAAAATTTTGATTTTACTTTTTTTATCTTGAATAAAATTCTGGGTTTACTCTTTTATGGTTAATAAAATTAGTTATCAATTTTTACATTTTCGATATTTTTTAAATCTTTGTTCTGCCACATATGTTGAAATTTTACAGTCTGCATCGTATACTCTACAAAGTTTTGGGCGAGATTCTGACTACTCACTTCTTATTTAAATATGATGTGCAGTTTCTATTTCCGCAAGATTCTGACTACTCACTTCTTATTTAAATATGATGTGCAGTTTCTATTTCCTTTTACATATATTTAGGATGATTCTATCGTAAATGTTGTATTTATGATGAATATATTTTGATATTTTTTTTGTTGTTGTAATTATTATTTTTTTTACATTATATACACACAAAAAAAACTCAAAACACTTTTTCCTTAAATGCAAATCATGTTGCGTTATACTTAATTTTGTAAACTTTTTGTTTATAATTTATATTGTTCAACTATTTAAAGTAATTGGTTATTATTTTTTATTTTTATTATGTGTGTTTGTGTGAAAGAGAAAAAATTTTCTTCCATTAAATATATCTAAAAGTCATGGAAATGTATTATTCTTTTAATATTTAATATGGAGTTGACATATTATGTTAATTCCACCCATTCTCAATATAAAATTGATGTATAACCTATTTATCACTCCTATCATATGAATATAAAATTGATAAATACAAATTTTATTTTTTAAATTAAATTATTTATAAAAACATCCATGCAAAAATAATGGTTTTTCTGTAAAGGCACTAAATCTGGAATTAAAAAAAAAAAACACTAACTGAATATTCACTATAAACATGGAATTTGATTATTTGATGAGTGGGAAGAAGTGTTCGTCACATCAATTTTTTACAAGTTAATTTCGAAATGGACCCGAATAACAAATTGCTCATTTTCCTTTACAAAGAGCAAAAAATTCAACGCAGAGACCATGATTTGACATGATGGTTATCAACCCTCGTCTGTGGCAGCCACACTTTAAAAGAAATTCTCGTGAATGTTGACACGCACTGAAAAACAGTTTCCGAGAAACCCTAAAACTTTATAAAATTAGATTGGACGTGAAAATGTGCGAAAAACTAATGATAAATCTGTATCTCGGAAAATATTCTTAAATTGGAATAACAATAAACGGATGTGAAGAATTCTTTTCATAGTAAAATTTGATCGTGATGAAGATCTATGTCCTTGAAGTCAAACGCAGTTGCAGTCATGATAAGAAAATTTAAGCTAATTTCTTTAACAACTAATTATGTAAAATAACACCACATAATTATCATTATATAACAAGGGCTACTTGCGTTGTTGTAGTCCCTGATGGGTGTGCAATTTCAAGAAACACCCCAATTCAATTCAATGATAAATGGATGGCTATGCTATTTTAGGACACACAAATTCAATCATAAATGTTTAATTATCTAAATGAGTTAGCAAACAAATTTAAACATGAATGTGGCTAAATGACTTTAAATATGAATGTAGATTATTTTTATTAAGCAGCAACCATTGGAACTAAGCAAAATTAGCTCAACTGTACCTTTAACACCTACTTGAGTAGATTGTATACACAAAGGAATGTCCATTTCTCTTTGCTTTAAAAAGCCTTGTGTACAGATTGCCTCAGCGTTTCTTCGAGACATGTTGATCTTCTGAACATGCATTTACAAATTTCACAGGGTGACAAAAGAGTTGCAAAGGAGCACTCAATTATGTGCACATATCATCTTTAATTCCGGCATTATATCAAACTTTTAAAGCAATTTCTTTTTTTACTTTAATTAGAATTTGCAAAATTTCTCCCAAAACCTCATTTTTCGGCAAGAAACCCTATTGGAACCAAGAAACAAAGTTTCACCCTAGTTTTAGTAGTCAATCCATAATTGTCAGTGCTCTATGCAAAATATTCTTTAAAGCCGAGTTTGTGTGGACTGGACAAAAGAAAAATGATTTACTCTTTAAAGTGTGCTAAATATGAATCTCTGTGGACTGGACAAAATCAAAGAAGAAAAATATCTTTAAAGAGCACTAAATATGGTTGCCTTAGTCTACAAACTCCAACAATGACAATCTTGATCACCTGCATGGCGACAGCTCGAACTAATTTTCTTTTAGCGAATAGGATTTATTACAAGGTAAAAGACGCAAAGACTTGATTTTTCTTGGAAATACGCGTAGGAGAATGCATTGGGCCTTATCGAAATTGTTGATCAAAGCAATCACATGAAATATTACTTCTTTCTGTGCTGATCACATGGCTGATTCAATCTGAGAGCGACGGAAGCAGACTTGCAGAGATCCAGTCTTCATCCTCATTTAATTTGATTGGCTGAAGTGCATGCTAATCATTTGTTTTGCCATTTAAACTGGTAAATCGAATTTTATTGTTGCTGAGTTGGAAAAACTTATTTGGTTGAAAAAATAGTTGAATCAATTTCTAAAATTTTTGGAAATATTTTAAGCGATCAAAGTTGCTAACTTAACTGGCAAAATATATTAATTAAACGTGGTTACACATAGAGCCCTGAATTACAACTTCGCCTAGCTAATGTCAAATTGGCATCTGCCAGAAATCACAAACTACAGCCTCGCAAGAATATCACAAATCACAGACTCCAGCGTCATAGGAATACACCAATATGGCAGCAGTTATGAGCTAAAAATGGAAAAGAAGTTCCAAGCACTACAACCTAACTATTTTCTAATCCAAAGGTATCTTCTTAATCCAATAAGGGGTGTGGGAGAAATTCCACAAAATAACTTAAATATGGAAAATTTTGATAATGGAAATGCTTGTCCGACGACAAGATTCAGTGAAAAAAAAAACTAACGCCATGCTGCCAACACCTTAGCGATAAACTCTTGAACGTATCCAACAAAAAAACACATGTAATGCATACATATATTTCACATATACATGGAAGGATGTATGTGCTATAATAGCGAAAATGACAAAGTCATGCAGTACCTATTAATCTTTTAATTAAATATAAATCACCACTTGTTTACTATGGGCTCATAATTGTGCCACCTATTTATTATGCCATAACCCAACATGCACTTGTCCATTCTACCATAACTCAAAATGCATGTGAAAGTTTTAATAATTCTCTTTCACTCCATGGACAAAAGCGCTGGTCATGATGGAGTGTAATTTCACTGCAGCTCCAACAGACACAATGGTAATAGTGGCTATGTGTCCAACAACACAACATGCATGTGAAAGTTCAGATATTTCTCTTTCACTCCATGGACAAAAGTTCAGATATTTCTCTTTTACTCCAGGGACAAAAGCGTTGGTCATGGTGGAGTGTAATTTCATTGCAACTCCAAACAGTGGTTGCATCTCCAACAGACAGTGGTAATAGTGGATATTACTATGAGAAGACCCAACCTTAGAGGAATTAATTATTGTATATATACGCCATCCTAGAGGAATTCATTACTGCATATGTACACTGAGAAAGGATGGGCTATGGTTTGACTACCTACTTGTCGTTTTTTATTGAAGTGGTATGCCGCCTTGCTTCCGGGATGGACGAAGTCTGAGCTTAGATTGGAACCTAGAGTGAGCCCAATTCAGCGAGAGTAGAGTGAGACGAATTGTTGTTGCATTGTGGTGGGTACGTGCAACCACAACCATGGAACAGTATCTGAATGACTCTATTGTATAATCCAACAAGTCGAAGATTAGAATACTAGAAAATGAGTGGCAATCACTACCTCTACCTCTAACAATGACTGCAAGAAGTATGAGCCATACTAATGTACGTGGAGAAAGTGACATTAGGTAAGCCGTAAACCTTTCCCAAGAAAAGAAACTCAAGAATTTAAATGTATATGTTATTTTTGTAAAAATCAGTTCCAAATCACTCATATTTTTAATATTGGCATGATTTTTTATACTGGCATGGCTTTTTGTTCAGGGTTCTTTTGGTTCTTGTTTTTTGATGTTTTGGTTGAAATTACGGCATGCCCATATAAAATTTTATAATAAATTGCCCCTCCTAGGAGAGTTTCCAGCCATTATAACAATTATAGATCTCTTTTAAAACTATAAAATTTTAAAAGAAATTGCCCCTACTAGGAGAGTTTCCAGCAATAACAATTATATATCTCCTTTAAAACCTAGAATGCATATTTATTCTTGGTAGTGACTCTGCTTTTGCCTTTGCATGAGAGCTAAAAAAATATGTTCAAAGATGCCAACAGTTGCAAAAAAATGTGCATCTGTTGTAGGTCGCTTCTTTGTTTTTTTTTTACATTAGAATTGCATATCATTTTGAACTTTTTTGTTTACATTAGAATTGCATATCATTTAGATAATAATACATTAACTAGTTGTTGCAACCAAATACCCAAACTAGAACCTTTTTTGTCTTCCAATTCCATTGCGGTTAGTTGATTCTCTACCCATTGTTGATTCTCTACCCACTACGTGCAATTGAATTAACATTCAATTAATTTCAAGGATAGAAATTCAATTAGTTTCAAGTATAGAATATAATTAATCGTGTATAATTAACACAATTAATTGTGTGCACAATAACACTATTTTTCTGGAATTCATTCATTTACTTGGATTCATTTGTTGATTTTATTTTGCAGGTAGAAGGAAGAAATAGAAGATTACTCCATTTTTGGAGGTGGAAAGAAGAAATAGAAGACTACTCCGCTGTCTGGAATTGAATCGCTGTCTGGAATTGAATGTTATTGCAATTGAATTAACATTCAATTTAATTATCGACAATTGAATTAATGGGTGGAATTTATTCATTTACTTGTATTCATTTATTGATTTTATTTTTCAAATAGAAAGAAGAAATAGAAGATTACTCAATTTTTGGAGGTCTAAAGAAGAAATAGAAGACTGCTCCACTATCTAGAATTGAATGTTATCTGCAATTGAATTAACATTCAATTTAATTATCTCCAATTGCATTAATGGGCGGAAAGAAGAAATAGAAATAGAAGACTTCTCCACTATCGAGAATTAAATGTTATCTGCAATTGAATTAACATTGAATTATTTTAAATCATAGAATAGAATTAACATTAAATTAGTTTAAAGTGTAGAATAGAATTAAATATGTGCACAATAACACTATTCCTGCCAAGTGAATGCATTCATTCACTTGGATTCATTTTTCATTTTTTTATTTGATTTTGTAGGTGTAAAGAAGAAATAAATAACACACTCTATGGAACAGTGTGTACCGCTTCAACTTTAATTCTGTGAATCTACCTCTTTTTTGCCGCTTGGAACCATAACATCTTTTTGCAGGTTGGAACCAAAACATTTATCATCCTAACGGAGCATTAGAATCAAGCAAGCAAGGTTGTCACTAGAACAGAAGGAAGGCGAATCAATGCGATGCATGGTATAAAGAAACACAATTTCTTCACTATTCAGCGGGCTTGTATGGTAGGCACAAACAAGCAAACAAGTGTTGCGCGAACAAACCAACAAACATGGAGGTAAACAGTGGAAGAAAGAAGATCAAATGTTTATGGAACATATAATTTTATAATAATAGTAGTGATTAAAAGGGAAAGCTGCAGGACATGTGGAGGAGAGCTGCTGACATGTGGACAAGAGTTGGCTTGGCGAGAAGTGTGAGCTTGACATGGGGCAGTCTAAAACTACTTTCAAAACTTTTCATAAAAATTAAAAAACATAGCATTGAATTGTTGGACATTGAATTGTTTTAACTTTGGATAAAAAGTTTAAAACCCCGCATGAGTTTGAAAAAACTTAGTTTAAAAGTTTTTTGAACATGGAATGTGGCCTCGAGGCACGTGAAGGTTCCAATAAGAGGTTGAAATGAAAAAGCTTAGTTTAAAAGTTTGTTGAACATGGAATGTAGCCTCGAGACATGTGAAGGTTCCAATAAGAGGTTGAAATGAAAAATTTGGGTAAAATGTTGGTGAACCAAAATTGCAATTAGAAAGTTTAGGTAAATTTTGGTGTAGCTGAATTTTCTTGGTCAAATTACTGATTAATGAGTGGTCAATGCTCTACAAATCGCTAAAGTCACTCGAGTGTTGAAGGCAAGGACTAATAAGAAAAAAGGCCACATGAAATTAATGAAAGTGAAATAAACCAAAAAGCTAGATTAGCCATACAAGCCACGGTTGGTAACGAGGTGTGTATTACAAAAAATCAATTAAATAATTTTTTTCAGCTCACTCAATCACCCATGATTCAGCATTGGCCAACTTACACCTTCCATCACATGAATAATGGGATTTGATATTCCATGTGTAAATGAGTATTTGATGATTGTGAAAAGTGAGCATTCACATTGTTGATTATTATTTGTAATTATGTAACATAACATATATATCGAAATGTCCATCAGTGTAAGGTTTAAAAACAAGATGTTGACATACATTTACCAGCTTCTAGAGCAAATGGTTTTAGGAAGCATAGTGAGGGGGAGGGACCATTATGGAATTGAAATCCGAGTGGTTGACACACAACTACTAGTTTGTAAAACATGTTAGTGAAGGATGGTGAGAGAGAGGGATGGGCGTTCAGTGCAACTGGTTGTCGGAAGTGGGAGGAAGTGACCCATTGGAATTTTTGAGGATTAATGGCATTATTTAATTACTAGAAGTTTTGGAGACTAGAAGTTTTGGAGTGGAGTGTATTAGATATTTTGGAGTATTTGGTTGGAACTTGGATAAATAATTTTGGTTAAATTATTTGAAATGTGTTTTTGATTTAGTATCCTTGAAAAAAAAAAAATTATAAAAAATTCACAATTCAATTTTGTGATTTCAGAAAATCTCTTCCAATTTTTGAGCAATTTAAATAACGAGGCAAGCAACCACAATGTTGCATTTACTTTCTTTGAGTATATAACAACCTCACATACTGCTATCTCTAGATTTTATACTATATCAACAACTCCTAATAAAGGCTGTGTAAGATTGTTCAATTTATAAGATTAAAGATTTCCTAAATATTTGAGGATTATAAATTTCAAAAATATCTAGAAATTGTTGGACGAAAGCTAAGCATTTACTTTCTTTTAGTATCTAACTGTCTTTTTTTTTCCAAAGAAAAAAAATGAACTTTTTATAACCATGATAAAAAGTTACATATACATGCCGCAGCTTTCCTTTTGTTGTAGTACATCATAAAAACCTATTGGAAAACTATTCTAAGCCTAAGCAAAGCCTCCTCAAGAGAGGAAAAACAGCTCCCTTCCTCAGCATTGTCTAAAAGAGTCAATAGTTTCCTTATGTTTGATAGCAAAAACAATAGCTAGCATCTTTCCCCAGGTTTCCTCGATCGAGGAAAGCAACCCAAGACGAAAAAGAATGCACAGCACTAGCATAAAAGACTAAATAGATTTTTCAGAAGAAAGACTTTTCAGCTATATACAAAAAGAAAACTAGTATGACCAGTTCTGCTATGTGCCAGGATCATGCAAACTGTATATAAGGAGGCTGGTCCGAGAGGTGGGTGTCTCCATTGTTTTCCTCCACTATTCTCCAGCTGCCCAAAACTTGTTGAAGATCTTCTTTAGAAAGCTTGTCTGCAGAGGCATTTCATTCCCTGTAGATATGATGAATAGAAAATATATTAAAAGATAATTTTAAATGTTGTATTTCTTCAAACAAAGGATGCAAGAAATAATTATGATAGTTGCTTTGACCATTTGTCCATTTGATAACATTTAATGAATCCCCAAAAATCTGAACTGTGAAGATGTTCTTGTGTATCAACCAACATATAAGAAGCTTAAGAGCAGATAATTCTGCAAAATTATTTGAGCCACTGCCCAAGCCTACGGAAGCTTTTAGAGAATGTCTTCCATTTATGTGGATGATTAAACTTGCTCCAGCTTTGTTATTTTGAGAGGCTCCATCAAAGTAAGCCCATGGCACTCCTTCCTTGATTTGTTCTTCTCTAACCTATCTGGGCATCCTTTCTTCCTCTGAATCCGGAATATTCGAATAAATTGATGAACACTGAATTTAAAATGATTCAATAGTGGTTTCCTTGTCCTGAAAAATGCATTTGTTCCTTGTAATCCAAATGCCCCAACAGATAATAGGAGGTAGATTCCTCAATTTCCAAATTGAAATTTAGTGCCACCATTTGTGTCAAGCTTCAACGGTATTATCCCCTTCCGAGGCCATCGATGAATGAATAAACTTCTTGACCTCCATCCATACTTTTTTAACTACAGGATAGCCAATAAACAGGTGCATTATAGTTTCAGAGTCATTTTTTCACATAGGGCATCTTCCCAGCCCTGATTTAAATCTGGATTGCAAATGTCCCATGTAGGTACTTTCCCTTTCAAAATACACCAGAAGAACAATTTTGCTTTAGCAGGGCACCTTAACTTCCATATTGACTTTGCCCACCACTCTGGATCTTCCCAACTTTTTTTGTCATGAGGAACTTGTGTCCAAATTTTGGGGAGTAGCTTCTAGAATCAGCATGAGCCCACACTAGCTGCTAGTTTGTCTTTAAACCTTGCATTTGATCTAGATAGTTCTTGAATGTAGACCTTCCAATCATTCTACCAATGGGGATGAAGATCCAATTCCTCTCCTGACTTCCAAGCTTGTCTCCATATGGTTGAGTGACCGATTTTCTCTACCTGATTTAGGAAAAGAATTCCTTTGGACTCGAGATGCCTAATCAGGCCAGGGGGCAGAGCAAAGTTCGTGTTACACCCCACCCAAGGATCCCTTCCAATTCGAATATTTTCACCATTTCCAATCTGTCAGGACAATCCTTCTTCAATAATTTTGAAGGCATCAATAGTCACCTTCCAGACTATCGACACATTTCCTCCTTTCTTTTCTGGATTCCTTATCCATTCCTCAAGAGGAATGGGGTCAATGTATTTCTGTTTCACCACTTTCGTCCAGAGGATTTCCATGTTGATGATTCTCCACCCCGATTTTGCCACCAGGGAGGATCCAAAAGCAGTGACGTCTTTTATTCCCCACCCTCCCCATTCTTTTGGTCTTGCCACTTTTTCCCAGGCAATCTAGGGAAGCACTGACTCCTCCTTTGATCCATCCCATAGAAATCTGCTACAGATTCTTCTTATTTTTTCCAGTATACCTTTAGGAACCCAGGTCAGTGCAACCCAGTAAACTGGGATTGCTAGAAGGACTAATTTAATTAAAGTTAACCTTCCTACTCTTGAAAGCCACTTAAAGCTCCAGTGAGAAATTCTAGCTTCAATCTTCGCTATCAACCAATTCCAGTCTTGCTTCCTATAATTTTCTAGTTTCAGCCAAAACCCCAGATATTTGAATGGGTCCCCAAGCTTATAAACCTCTAAAGGAGGGAGAAATGTAATTTGGCTTTCCTCCTATCTATTAAAGCCTTCCAAAATGAGCTGCAATTTCCTATAATTTACTTGCATCCTAGTTGCTTTCATGAAAAGCTCAAGAATCTTCTTAATCTCTTTTATTTCTGACAGGTTTCCATTAATGAAGAGTGAAATATCGTCGACAAAAATAAGATGCGAGATGAATAAATTGACTGCAACCTCTAGGCCTTTTATTGTTCCTTCCCTTTTGGCTTTTAGAATTAGTTGGCTCAGCTCTTTTGCTACCAGGACGAAGAGAAATGGAGACAAAGGGCAGCCTTGTCTTAATCCTCTTTGCCCTTTGAAGAACGGAGAGGCTGCTCCATTTATAAGTACCGGATAGCTGACACTAGTGATACATCCCATAATCCAATTAATAAAGTCAGTTTTGAAACCCAGGTGAGTTAGCAGCATCCGAAGGTAGGTCCAATTGATTCTGTCGTAGGCTTTTGACAGGTCGATTTTCACCATTGCTCCTTTATTTTTCATTGGTTTCATACTATGAACTATCTCCTGCCACCCTTATGGCTTCATGAATTTGGCACCCATCCAGAAAACCAAACTATTCGATCGAGATGCATCAGGACAGAATTGGTTTTAAGTGGACAACGATCACCTTAGCTATAATTTTATAAATGTTGTTACAGAGCAAAATGGGTCTGAAATATTCAAATGACTCAGGGTCTTCTTTCTTTGGAATAAGGGCTATAAAGGTTGAGTTAAAAGGCGCATATACCATACCTTTCCTTCTGGATTCCTCAACCACCTCTATTAATTCTGAGCCAATCTGATCGAAGAAATGCTGGAAAAATTCTATAGGCCACCCATCAGGCCCAAGACTTTTATCTTTGGCCATATATTTTATAATGTTATCCACTTCTTCAAGTGTAACTTCTCCCTGCAAACCCTCAGCTTCATCCTCCTCCACATATCGAGGAAAACATTGGGCTATTTTGATAACCTCCGCTAATGTAGGCTCTCCCTGCTCAAAGAATAGTCTTTGAAAATGGTCCCTCCCCGTGCACGAGAGAGATTCAAAGGTATTGGCCTCTCTGCCTTTCTCGTCCTTTAACTTCCAGATAGAATTCATTATTTTCCTCCCTTTTGCATAATTGTGAAAAAAAATTGTATTTTCATCTCTAGCCATCAGCCATATTGCCCTGCTTTTCAACCTCCATTCCTCTTCTTTGTCCAAAAGAATTTGACTTCTCTGCTTTTCTAACAACAATATCCTATCCTTCGACTCTTGAGATTCATAGCCATTCGAATCAGGATTTTCCAATTCCCCAAGCTCCAAATTGATATTGAATAAGGCTTCATTTTGCTTCTGCTTCCTCCTTTTTTCCCAATCCAACGTGGCCTTCTTCATCCTTTTCAAATTTTCCATGAAAAGGAAACTCTTATCTTCCATGGCATCCCTACATGGGTGTTGCCAAGTTTCATTAAAGAGATGTTTGAATGATTCCTCCTGCATCCAAGATGCATTGAATTTGAAGGGTGTTGTCGACTTAAAGGGAGGCTTGGACAGCTCGAGTAGAATTGGGAAGTGGTCCGAATTTCCCCCCTCTCCTACCCATTGTCTAAACACTAGGATTCTAGAAGCTATATCTTCACTTAGAAAAAACCTGTCTCTCTTTTTGCGACTCTAGCTTCACCTGTTCTACAATTTATCCATGTAGGTTTCAGTTTTGGCAGGTTTGCATCAATCAGATTATGCGTAGCAAGGGGATTTAAAAAGAAGTCTAATACAGGGTCTTCCCTCGCTTAGGGACCCCAAGCCTCAGAATTCCCAATGGAAAAATTTAGATCTCCTCCTACCACCAGGTTTTGATTTCTCATCACTAATTTAGCCAGAAGGTTGTTCCAAAATGAGACTCTCTCCTGGCATGGCCCGTATATATTTAAGATGTCAAGGGGAAATAAAAATCAGGGGTCATAGCTTCCATCCCCAAAACATGATCCATCCCCCATGAATTTATGAGTTTCATTCTTCCTTCCCTGAAGCCTATAGCCAAGCCTCCCGAGTGACCATTTGAGTCCAATGCTTGAAACTGCCACCCCGGGAAGATGGAACACAGAGATGGCACCACTTCTGAACTCATGCCTAAAGTCTCCTGCAGCATGAGTACTTTTGGGTTATAATGCTGTACCAACTCTTTCAAAGCTAGTTTTTTGGGTTTACTGGCTAAACCCCTACAGTTCCATGAAAGGTAGATCTTTTTGACACATCCCCATAGGGTTTCACCACTCTAAGCACCCCAGGAATCGCCAGTTGTTTACCATCCGCCATGTCAAATTTTGCTTTCACCTGAGCCTTAAATAGGAAAGAATTCCATCCCCTTGACTTCTTCCTCGAGGTCTGAGGTACATCCATGCCAATGCCTCTGATTAGGTCTCCGGAAGCCGGTCTTTTGTCAAGGGAATGCAGGTTATAATGACATACAGGTTTGGAAGAAGATATTTTTATATCACCGATATCATTTGGAGCCTCTTCACAGTTCAGATTGATCTTGGGGATAGATGCAATGATGTTTTCAACCCACGAGTGTTCTATAGATGAATGACTATCCAAGATTGAATTTAAGCATGCATCTTTTACTTCATTTGGAGGATGCAGAGAAGGAAAACAAAAGTCCAGATGCATACCCATCATGCCTTCAGGTACTTCTCTTATGACTTCCGAATCACCATTGCTTGATCCAATAGGAGATCCTCGTCCAAATTCTGGGCTCATGCTCTATTGAACCTGCATCAGAACCTTCTTCTTCTCGATCCTATCCACCTCCATGGCATAATCCACTTGAACTGCCTCATATCTAGGGACTATCTCTTCTCCTGTTGATATCACCTCCGCTTCGACTTTATTTTGTTTCCTTCTGCGACGAAAACTCAAATGGAAGTCCCTTCCAAGATGTCCATACTCATGGCATCTATGACACCTAAAAGGCAGGTGTTCGTAGTCTAATGGCCGATAAAAAATGAGGTCTTTATAATGAATTTTTATGTTTTCCGCTAGGCCTTCTCCGAGTTAAGATTTACCAATATCCGGGCCACGGCTTTATTCCTTGTTTCGATGAAATACATATCTATTTCCACATAGGTGCCAAGCATGTTATCAATGGACCTAAAAACTGAATCTACCCATAGAAAAGGAGGTAATCCAGTGGTGCAAACCCATACCGAGAATGAGTCTACCTTCTCTCGTTGCGCATCAAATAGTGGTGTCCATTGCCTAAAGAGAACGGGCCGACTCCTAGAAGCCCAATTTTTCGCCCACACCTAGTCTGCCATTTCCTTCTTATCGAACAGAATCATGAACCATCCTTTTGCTAGAACTGAAACTTTGAAGGAGTTTTCCAGGGCCGCCTACCATTGCTGATCTACCCAATTCTGAATGAATTGGGCCGAAAATTTCTTTCCTCAAACTCATCCTTCCAATGTGCACTTCACGACTTCCATAGCTTCCTCTATTTGGACATCCACTCCTAGAACAAGATTTGCTTCTGTCTTTTTCTTGATTAGTTTTTGTTTCTTCCTCTTCTCCCCAACCTGCCTATTGCTAGAATCCTCTTCCCTTCCTTGAGCATCAGCCACCCCATCTGCCGCTTCTGTTTGCTGCGAGAAATCCTTTTTGCCTACTGGCACAAATCCTGAGGGGATCTCAGACTCAATAATTCCCACAATACCCCTGATCCCTGCTCCTTTGTCCACTCCTTCTTCTACACCCTCCTCTTCTGGCTGATTTTCTGCTTTGCCTCCCGAGCCATCCTTCCTTCGACCCTCCTCCGCTTCACATCCCACTATCTCTGGCTCAGGTATCACGCTAGGGTTTACCAAAACCCTTGCTATAGATGATCTAGTTATAGCCGATGATCTACCTTCTTTAACCGGCCCTAGGTCAGATTTGAGCCCTCCAATCGGGCTATGCCAGTACCAATTTTTAGGGCCATGGCCGAAGACCACATCTTCAAGACCTCCAGTATAAGGATGAGCATGAGAGAGGGATTTTGAATTACTTACTTGTGGGAAGCTGAGTACTTCCGCCTGAGGGAAACCCTTCTTCTGAGCACTCGATTCCTGGTGATTGAATTGAACAGGGACCTCCTGGTTTTCCTGCACTACCAGCCCCAACCTTTCTTCCAGAAATTCGATCGAGGTCCTATTGTTCCATGACTCGTCTAAATCTGGACTTGACTTCAAAGTCCCATGAAGACCGCTTGACCCGAAGAACTGTTCAATATTCTGTGCCGTTAGGTCCTTTCCCCACACCGATAGTATGTCTTCCGGTTCAAGGTCGAGCTCGACAGCCTCACTAGGGTTAACCATGATTAATTCACCTGCTTAAACGCTAAAACCGCCAAAATGAACCATTTCGGTCAAGGAAAATTTTAAGGATGGAAAATTTTCTTGAAGTTTAGAAACATTGGTGAATCTCACTAATCCCTAATATGCAAACTATAAAATGTGTATTGATATATTTGTAAAATTATTCAAATCTATAATGATTTTATATATAGTCTCTATATAATGTTGGCGATTTTTGAGGTAAAATAATTCTATATTCTAAAATTTGGGCGAATCGTCTTTTATAAAAATTGGTAATTGGCGAATCTTTTTTTGGAAAAATCAAGGAAAATTAGCCCACTGGGCGAACATTAGCCCCTAAAATTTTCGGTTTTCAGTGACAGGGTAATACCTCGGGTTAGATGGAGAGAGCGACAGCTATGTCGACTGGGTGACAGAGACTCAGGCGGTTTTCTGATGCCGAGATCGTGAAGCCTCCAACTGCGTCCACGATCCAAATACTAACCATCCACGATTCAAACCGGACCTTCAGATCTCTGCCAGATGTCTTCCTCTGAAGCCTTGGTTCGCCAGCCATTCCTTCCTCTAGCCTCCGCTGCATTCAACTGCCTTCCTTATCACACTTTACCTTACAAAAAAGCCCTAGGCCCTCGTCCCATTTGGTCGTAACCCTCGCATCTGCGACCATCTATATTTTACTTACTAATATCTAACTATCTCACATATTGCTATTTTTTAATATTGTTGAACCTATGGATTTCTTAAATATTTCATAATTATAAATTTTAAGAATATCCCAGTATTTGATGGATCAAAACTAAGTAAAAATATTCCACAATTAGATGGACCAAAACCAGATCCATTATTTTACAAAAGAGACGGCTAGAAAGCTAACCAACGATTCACTCTGCAAATAGTCCTAGTTTCCTATTGGATGGGCAGCATTCGATTTAATTCAATGAAAAGAAAGGAATAATAAAAACTATTGATAAAAATCACCTTAACTCTATGGCAAACAACAATTCATGATGTTAAATCCATCAAGACCATACATATGAAAAAATAAACAAAACTAATGAATAAAAACAAGACAAGTCTTATTATCAACCTATGAATTGAACTCTCATTGGAATCTCATATATCCATAGGAGAAAAGAATACATTATTATATAGCCTACATATTTCTAATTGGATTATGCATTATCTAACTAATCTAGCACCGCTAAGAATTTGTTGAATGATAACATCTATTAATTTTATGCCCTAATTCTGATGACTCGGAACACAAAATTTGATGGCTAATTTGTCAACAATTACGTAACTTAGTTTAAGCATTATCCTCAACACTCCCCCTTAATGATTAATGAGGTGATTCCAAGCATATCCTTCATGTTATCGAACTTCCCTTTAGGTAGTGCTTTGGTAAATATATATATGCAAGTTGTTCATTTATTGTACAAAACTTTATTTCAATTTCTCCTTTTGTCACATAGTCTCTTATGAAATGATATTTGATATCAATGTGTTTGTTGCGATTATGGAAATGGTAGACAAGTTATCACAGTAAATAGTTGTGGCATACTTTTGTTATTGTTTTAGATGTAATAATACTTTCTTCAACCAAATTGCTTCACATGTTGTTGTTGTTGCTGCAATATACTCTACCTCTATAGAAGGCAATGAAATAGTAGGTTGCTTCTTTGAACACCATAATATTGCACCTGATGAAAAACTGAATACATAACCTGAAGTGCTTTTTCTATCATCAAAAGATCCATCCCAATCACTATCTGTATAACAAACCAACCCAAAATTATTTGATGAAGTGTACAAAATTCCATAATTTCTTGTTCCACAGAGATACCTCAAAATTCTTTTTGCTTCTCCAAATTGAATCTTACTTGGACTTTACCTGAATTTGGAAATCAAGCCTACTGCATGCATAATATCAGGCCTAGTGGGAGTAAGATACAAGAGGCTTCCTACCAGACTCTATAGGATTGAGCATCTACCTTTTCAGCTCCATCTTCTACAAAAAAAAATTCATTTGTATGAATGGGTGTGCTCATGGGTTTACAATTTGTGATTTTCCATTTTTTAAGAAGATTTGAAACATAGTTTTCTTGTGAAATAAAAATTCCATCATTCATTTGTGTCACTTCTATGCCAAGAAAATAATGGAGCAAACCCAAATCAGTCATTTCAAATTCAGTCATCATAGCCTCCCTAAACTCATCCACTAACAAATCACTTGAAGATCTCTATATCAAGTCATCTACATATAAGCACACAATTATTATATCATTAAATTTGACTTGATATATAATGTGTATTCATTTTCACTTCTATTAAACCCCTTTTTCAAAAAATAATTTTCAATTCTACTATACCATGCTCTTGGAGCTTGTTTAAGCCCCTAAAGAGCTTTTTTCAATTTGTAGACTTTGTGTTCATTTACTGCTTCCTCATATCCTTGGGGATGGTGAACATATACATGTTCTTTCAACTCGCCATTTAGGCTGATTTAACATGAAATTGATAAACTAACCATTTATATTGTGCTCCTAGTGCCAAAACAGTTCTGATTGTATCAAATCTTGCAACAAGAGCATATGTTTCATTGTAGTCAATACCGGTTTGTTGAGAATATCCCTTTTCTACTAACCTTGCTTTGTGCCTTTGTATTGGTCCATTAGCTACATACTTGGTTTTATACAACCATTTCACCCCAATGACTTCTTTTTTAGTAGGAGGATCCACTAGCTCCCATGTTTCATTATTTTTAATCGCTGCCATCTCTTCATCCATTGCTTTGCACCAAATTAACTCTTTTACTACATCTTCAAAACATCTTGGCTCTGCTTCAATTTGAGACATCAAAGAAAAATTAGTATAACCATAAATTTCATTTAAAGATTTTGTCTTTTTTCAGAGTTAGACTTAGACTAGAAACGGGACTTGAAGTAGCAGAAGGCGGTGGAGTGGATGTGGCATTGAAAGTATTTTTATTATAGATGGATTTACAAAAACAAGAGATTGATCTTCTTATACAACAATACTTCGAGTTTGTTGTTGCACATCGTGATTCCACTGCCATTCTTCTTTATCATCAAAGAAGACATCACGACTAATCATTAATTTTTCAGTTTTTGGATTGTACAACCTATAACCTTTGGTTTCCTCACAATATCCAATAAAAATGCATTTCACACTTTTATCGTCAAGCTTTCTTCTCTTTTCAGTAGGAACATGAGCATAGGAAATGCAACCAAAGACTCTTAAATGAGAAATATTGGATTTTCTTCCACACCATGCTTCATAAGGTGTAATAGTTTGCACTTTTTTGTTGGGAATCTATTAAGAAAATAAACAGATGTAGCTATAGCTTCAGCCCAAAAAAAATTGTAAGGTTTTTACCTTTCATCATGCTCCTAGCCATCTCAACAATTGTTCTATTGTTATGTTAAGCAATGCCATTCTGTTGGGGAGTATAACTAGTTGTCAATTTCCTTTGAATTCCATTCATTTTACAATAAGAATCAAAATTATTAGAAGTGAATTCTCCCCCTCTATCTATGTGTAATGTTTTTAGACATTAACCACTTTGGTTTTCCATAAAATCTTTAAATTGTTGAAATATGACAAATGCATTAGATTTTTCTTTAATGAAATATACCCATGTTCTTCTACTAAAATCATCCACAAGAATAATGAAATACTTATTTTTGATGAGAGACAAAGTTGGCATAGGACCACATATATCTGCATGTGTAGTTCCAATGGTTTACTTGCTCTCAATTATTTTCCTATTACAAATGAATCTCTATGTTTCTTAGCAAGAATACGCCCTTCACAGACTTTATCAATAGAACCAATAAGTGGTAACACTTTGACCATTTTCTTGTTATATAAAAATTTCAAGCCTTTCATATTCAAATGTCCATACCTTATGTGCCATAGCCAGGAATTATCATCATAAGAAACATTCAATGTTGTACTTTCTTCACAAGGGAGATTGAAAGCAAAAATTCTATTTTGCAGCATATTAGTCTTAGCAATAATTTTACTGTGATCATCTTTATCATAGATTGTACATTTCTTGTCCTTGAAAACAATTAAATGTCCCTTTTCAAGGAGCTGCCCCACACTAAACAAATTATGAGCTAGAACAGGAACATATAAAACATCATTAATGTTCTTTGGTTTTCCTTGTTTTGTCTTCACAACAATTGTTCCCTTACCTTTAGCTTCAACTAGCTTGTCATCTCCCAATAGTACATCAGATTTTGTAGATTCATCTATCTCTACAAAGCCATCTTTGTTTCCTATCATGTGATTGTTGCAACCACTATCCATAAGTCACGCCTCTTTCGAAAGATTATTTTTTTTTTTCTGAATTTGACTACTTCTATTATCTTACAAAACAAATATACAAAAAAGTTTACAGAGGGCAAGGCTTAAGTGGATTTTCTTATGCGCCCTGGCCTTGCCCATTTTACAGCACCCAAATTGAATGTATTCAAAATTGGGTAAGTTGCTGTACCACTGCTGACACTGTTACATAACATTGAAAGACTGACCATAGCTGGACTGAACATTTGATGCACATAAACACACCAGGGCCTTTTGCTGACCCAGACAAAGACACAAACAACTGGACAAAGACACTTGACACTTGGACATTTACATGCGACATTTGAACTATAAAGCCGACACATTGACAATATGACCGAATTGCACCTGAAAATCCCATACAAAACAGAAGTTACCATGACAATTTCATTCTTCATCAGTAGACTGGAGCTCCTCTGCAATTCTGCATCCGAAGTGGAGCGTATTCTCCGAATCCGAGAGCTGAATGATCTTATGAGGACTGTCGTTTCGGGCAGGCTTACTCGGACCAGACAGAGGAGTAGCCGCACGCACCGAGGGGCCAGCTTCAGGATCCAAATTGGGGCCAGGGCGCTCCAATCTCTGCTTACCCTCACTCGGACCAGGCAGAGGAGTGGCCGCACGCACCGAGGGGCCAGCATCAGGGTCCAAATTGGGGCCAGGGCGTTCCAGTCTCAGCCCACCCGCGTGACAAGGAACCGACCAACCCGGCCCTGGAATGCGCTCGGGCTGGGCCCAACCAATGTCTGCACCCACCGGAAGGCAAGCGACAGGGGAGTCGTCTCCACTGGAATGCCGCCTATCCAACTGAGGCTCGATACCAGGTTCCACAGCAATTGTTACAATCAAAGAGGAGTTGACATGCGGACAGGGGAGGCGATACCTGAGCATGGGAAGCTCTCTCTGGCTATCATCATCAATAGGGCTGCTTTCCTTCTGCCCTCCAACTTCATCATTGCTATCCTGAAACCATCGGGGCTGCGAGGTGACTTCTATTGAAGAAGAAGGGGAGTAATGGTCTTCTCTCGGCGGCGCTCGGCCCTGAATTCCTCCCCTCCGGCTACCCATTCTTGGCCTATCCCTCGGCATCCTTAATTCCCTTTCAATTTCAATACTTTGAGCTTTCACCAGGGCCAGAGCAGCTCCCAGTAACAAGAGCGAATTCCACCACCACGCTCTGACTCCGGCCTCAAGAGTCCACTGCCGCAACGCGCCCGAGCTCCAGGAACTAGCTCCAAGAACCAGATTCGAGAACCAGCTCCAAGAACCGGCTCCAAGAACCCACTTCCAGAACCAGTTCCAATTACCTGAATCCGCCCCTCGAGCCCAATGACGGAGCAAATTCACCTCTCGAACAACAAGAATCAGCAACAGGAAATTCAGCATATAGCACCAGTTCACACTCCAGCGATGGAGAGCAGTCTCACAAACAACGTGCTCACAGACAACAGTCTCACCCCTCGGCTCTGCATTCACATTGTTGCTTGCGCAGAGGAGGGTCTCCCTACCAGACTCACCATACTCCCGCGGACATGCCATCCTCCTCAGCTTAAACTCCTCCATCACCCTGCTGCCCAACTGCCTCCCTCGAGCCGAGAAGACAGGCATTGATGCCTTCACTTCATCGCTCTTAACTTCATTAAAATCCCTTAACGCGTGGTACCTCCATTCATTGAGGTCGTGACACCCGGCCACGTGATGGCGCGTGTCGTGCTTACGATACTTAATCACCCGCATCCGGGATCGAAAGATTATTAGTTGAATCACAAGGAAAGAATAAAGTGCCAACCTCTTGTTTTTCTTCAGAAAAATTAGCTTGTTGTTTTTATTTTTTCCAACAATTTCTTTCATAGTGGCCAAATCTTTTGCAATAAAAACATTGAACTTGGGATTTATTAAATATTTTACCTCCACCGGTGTCATCATTACCTCTTCCTTTGTTGTTTTCAGAAAAAAACTTCTTCGACCTCTGCCCCCCCTATATGTTTGTCCTCTTCCTCTTCCTCTTCCAGAAGTGTTTTGGCTTTCCTCATGAGAGGAACCACTTTTGTCTTTGAAAATATTTCCTCTTGCTTGAAAAGCTTTCTCAATATATTTTTCAGAAGATCTATTAATTATTTTCTCATGATATTGAAGAGACCCCATTAAATCATTCAAAGAGAATTGATTTAGATCCTTAGACTCCTCAATAGCAACAACAACTCCATAAAATTTTGTAGGCAGACTTCTTAAAATCTTCTCAACAATTTTTCGATCCTTTAAATATTTTCCATAAGACCTAATTTCATTCAATATGAACATAACTCTAGTTAGAAAATCTTGAATAGATTCAATTCCTTGATATGCTTGTTGCAAAGCATCCCATGCCTCCTTTGATTTTGTTACTCCAAATAGTCTTGGAAAAATAGAATCATGCAATTCTTGTTGTATTAGGAAGAGATCCTTTGAATATTTCTTACGATTTTCCTTTAGTTATGTTCTTTGGTCTCGAGTCCAGTGTGTAAGAGAAACAATGTTTTCGTCTTAATGATCCAAAAATTAAAGTTCTCACCTTTAAACACTTGTATTTCTGGTTGAGAAATATTCATATTGTTGGCCATTGCTACTAACTGCTAAGCACCCCCACCAATAACTTGAATCTGTAGAGGCTTCACAAAATTATGAAAACTCTTGCAAATAGCTTTCATGAACTTTTGAAACCTCCTGCCAACAACACACACTTTACATATAAATCAACTCTCTTAACCTAGCTCTAATACAACATGTTAAATCTATCAAGATCATACATATGAAAACATAAACAAAACTAATGAACAAAAATAAGAGAAGTTTGATTATCAATCCACGAGCTGAACTCTAATTGGAATCTCATATCTCCATAGGAGCAATGAATACATTGTTATATAGCTGACATATTTCTAATTTGATTATCCATTAGCTGACTAATCTACTTCTACTAGTAATTTGTTGAATGATATTGACTACATCTATTAATTTTCTACCCTAATTCTGATAACTCAAAACACAAAATTTTCTATTTAATTTGTCAAAAATTACATAACTTAGTTTAAGCATTATCCTCAACACTTGAGTTGGTCGCACGCTTATCTTTGTCTCTTTAGAGGTCTCAGCCTAATTAATTACAACTATAAGTTGTTATATGCTATCATTGATTGTTATAAAGATATATGACACCTATTATCATTCTCAGTTCTTTGGTATCTTCATCATATGCTCTCCAGTAAAGAACAGGGAAACTGAATCATCCCCTTCCCTGCCTCACCATAATAAGGGCTTGAACATTCTGTAGGGAAATTATGAAATTGCTGCAAGGAAATGATAGATTGTGATGCATTATAACATTATTTTCATATCATTGACCTTAATACAATATTCGTCAGTTACTCAGCAGATCTAGAGACTCGACTACAAGTAATAGAGAGCACCATTAAATATGTTGACTGAAAAGAAAAGTTCATGATCAAACTAATCTTAACGTCAGATGGGAAATAATTACAATGAAGAGCATACAAGACCTGGGAAGAAGCAAAAATTGATCACTTTCAGTGCATAGTTTTTTCGATCTCTTTCTGTCTTTGACAAGAGGTTGTTCATGCTATCATGATAGCCTTGTTTGAAGTCAATGATTCCAAAAAATTGCACCAAGGGGATTAAGTGCATTTATATAGATGCTTATTATTGAGTCAAGAGGCTCATTCTACAACCCAGTATGAGCTGATGTGTAAGTTAGTAAAGTTTGTCTGTCAGTCCCTACCACTTTAAATTAACAATTTAAATTAAAGATTATGTTCTAAAACAAAAAATAATTTCGGTTATAATTAAAAAAAATGAATACTGTGTAAAGTAATTAGAAGTAAAAAAATATATATATGAATTAGATGTTTAAATCTTATAATTTTCAAAAGCATTTCAACAAAATATTTACAAACTACTTGAAGATCTAGTTTAACTAATTTATGTTGATATCAAATTTATATATAGAAAAAAATTAAGTTTTTATGATTAAAATTTTTATTTGGTCCCGCCATATATAGCTTGGATACCAAGACTAGAACTTTTCTATATTTTAATTGCATACGATGGGGATAGGTGGCCAACAAACTTGGTTTCCCAATGGGCAAGTTGAGGCCACCTAGCCAATCTATGTGGTGTAAATTTGTGTTGGGTCCCTATAATACTAGTGATTACCCCATTACTATTGTAGTTATACCCCTTATTTATATTGTTGTGCCCCTATTACCTCCATATTGTTATTTCTGTGTCCCATAGAATCCCTCTATTGTTATTTTTGTGGCTTTATATTATTATTGTTAGGTCGGCTGGATTATATTGTGACTCCTTAGACTCCTATATATAGAAAGGAGGTTTTGTCATTTGTATCATCGAAGAATTGTTCATTTATGTAATGTAAAGGAGGTTGCCCCCTCGAAGAGGCTGAATTCTAAGGCGTTGATCTTTCTTTTCTATCTTTTCTTGAGCTGGTTTCATAACATTTGGTATCAGAGCTTTGGATTCTAGGGTTTCGCTGCTCCAAACAGGTCATTGTGGAATTTTCGCTATAACTTTTTTTCTGTGACGTTTCAGAAGTTGCAAAAAAAACCCATTTGAGAAGAAATCGCGCTGAACCTTGGGTCCAAATTTCAGATCTTTTCGCGCGATATTTGCGGAGATATGATCTGAGGAAGTTGGTCTTTTTGCAGACTCCTGAATTACATTCAAAACAGGTGACCTAGGGAAAATCGTCATAACTTTCTCTCTGGGGATCAGATTGAAATTTCGTAAGAAGGTACAAAAAGAGGACGGACTGTAGTTTCTTGAATATCTTTTTCAGAACCAAAGGTCGAAAATTGTACATGTGGCACTTCATACAAGTTCACTCTTCTGGAAAGGTCTATAATCAGGTCATCTTGGGAGATTGTGCATAACTCTTTCTTGGAGAATCCAATTTGGATCAGACTGGTGGCATTGGAAAGAGGACACAGAGAGCTACTACAGGTCACAATTTCAGAACTAGATGATTGGAAAGTACAGAGATACATCAGAGGCAATATCAAGCTCCTACAAAGTGAAAAAAGGTGTGTAGATTTTTTTAAATTTTTGCTTAAGCTTGGTTTGAAAATTTATTTTGAAGGAATTCAAAGGGCATAGTAGAGCATTATTATCGGTAACTGATGCCCCGAGGAAAGAAAATGCAAACACCTAGTAAGGAACCTGAAAGCTCTAGCATGACTCATGAAGAAGAGGAAGAAATGCAACATGATATATCAAAATTACAAGACCAAGTGCAACAACTGTCCCTTGCACAAAAAGGAACAGAATCTAAGATGGATGGTTTAAAGAGAGATGTAGAAGCTAAGATGGATGGTTTAAAGAAAGGTGTAGAAGCTAAGATGGACTGTTTAAAGAAAGGCGTAGAAGCTAAGATGGATGACATGGAAGCTAAGGTGAATGGCATGGACACTCAAATTGATGGCATGGATGATAAGATGGAAGAATTGAAGATAAATATGAATAAGTTGCTACAAGAAATGGTCACTAAGGGTGAAAGAGTACTAAAGGAAACTCATGATGAGAACAAAAGAAATGTTAATCATGATTCCATAGACTCTAATGTTGGATCGAAGACTCACCATGTTCCAAAAATCGATATGAGGAAGTTTGATGGCAAGGATCCCGCCACATGGATATTACAGATGGAGCAATTCTTCGATCTCAATAATGTGCAAAACACACAAAAGGTACGTATGGCAACTTTATATTTGGAACCAAATCAGTTTGTATGGTATCAATGGCTTTGTTCTCGTAAACAATTTATCACTTGGGCAATTTTTACGGAAGAATTGATAGCACATTATGAGGATACAAAAAGCAACACTTTTTTTAGCCAATTGATAAGTCTCAAACAAAAGGGTTCAATAATGGAGCACATTGAGGAGTTCCAAAAATTGAACATAAGGGTAAAAGATATTCCAGAGGAGCATAGGATTGATGTGTTCATAGGGTCTTTAAAGGATAATATCCAACATGATGTGCGCCTTTGGGAACCTGATTCATTAGAGAAGGCATTCAGGTTAGCAAGAAAAATGGAAAGCAAAATTATGGCAACTAGGAAGCATACCATTCACAACTATAAAGACGGAAGTGTTGTTGCCCATAGTCTTCCACAACCTACAAGGTTGACACCACAACAATTGGAAGAAAAAAGAGCAAAAGGGCTTTGTTACAATTGTGATAGCAAATACACAAAAGGTCATAAGTGTGCTGAGAAGAAATTATTCTACATAGATTGTGAAGAGGAAGAAGAAAAGGAGCAAGAAAGGTCAAAAGAAGAGGATATATTCCAGGAACAAAGCCTAGATGAAGAACAAATAAATCCGACCATATCTTGTAATGCATTGGCGGGAATTACCACTCCTCAAACCATCAAGATAGAAGGACAAATCAAGAAGAAAAAGGTAATAGTGTTGATTGATTCAGGAAGCACCCACAATTTTATTCATTGTAGGGTAGCAAAAGAATTGAATTGCTTCCTATATCCAGCACCAGAGTGTCAAGTGATGATTGCAAATGGAGGAACAATAAATTGTTCTGGAAAGTGCCATAATATCAAGCTATCCATGGGAGAATATGTATTGACTAGCCCAATGCTTTCCATTCCAATGGGAGGTGCTGATGTTGTACTAGGAGTCCAATGGCTACAATCCTTGGGTACAATAGCTTTTAATTTTCAAGAACTTTTCATGAAATTTTCTGTGGAAGGAAAGGAAGTTGAATTAAGGGGTATTGCAGGGAAACCAGGAAAGATAATCAGCTCTAATGGCATGACAAAGCTTCTAAAAAAGGAGCAAAGAGGTGTAATTGCACAATTATGTTCGCTAGATGTTTCCACATTGGAATCATCTATTTCTCCAGATCTCCAAAAAGTCTTGGACAATCATTCCAAGGTATTTGAGACTCCCAAAGGTCTCCCACCTATGCGTGATCATGATCATGCTATTCATCTGATTCCAGGAAGTGTTCCTCCAAACATCAGGCCGTACAGATATCCCTATGTCCAAAAAAGTGAAATTGAACGTATGGTTGCAGAAATGCTAGAGGCTGGTATAATTCAACCGAGTCAAAGTTCTTTCTCAGCTCCAGTAGTATTGGTGCACAAGAAGGATGGATCATGGCGCATGTGTCCAGATTATAGGGAGCTCAACAAGCTCACTATTAAAGATAAGTTCCCCATTCCTGTCATTGATGAATTACTGGATGAATTGCATGGATCAATTTACTTCACCAAGTTGGATCTTCGTTCGGGATATCATCAAATCAGAATGAAGATTGAAGACATTCCGAAAACGGCATTTAGAACTCATGAGGGTCATTATGAATTTTTGGTCATGCCTTTTGGCCTTACCAATGCACCTTCAACATTTCAAGGTTTGATGAATTCAATTTTCAAACCATTCCTTAGAAAATTTGTGTTAGTATTTTTTGATGATATACTAATCTACAGCAAGTCTTGGAAGGATCATGTTGAACATGTTGACAAGGTGCTACAACTATTGGAGGAGAAACAATTATATGCAAAAAGATCCAAATGTTTCTTTGGAGTCCAGGAGGTGGAATATTTGGGTCATATTGTATCTCATGAAGGAGTTAAGGTAGACCCTAGCAAAATTAAAGCCATTAAGGAATGGAAAATCCCCACATCCATAAAGCATCTGCGAGGATTTCTTGGGTTGACAGGGTATTATCGCAAGTTTGTTAAGAATTATGGGAGAATAGCAGCACCTCTAACAACATTATTGAAGAAAGATTCATTTTCATGGACTCCGGAAGCAACAAAGGCCTTTGAACATCTTAAAGAGGCAATGTGCCAAGCACCGGTCTTAGCTACACCGGACTTCACAAAAACCTTTATTGTGGAATGTGATGCTTCAGGAAATGGAATTGGTGTTGTTCTAATGCAAGATGAAAGACCCATTGCTTTTGAAAGTCGTCCAATCAAGGGAAAGTTTTTAAGCAAAGCTATTTATGAGAAGGAAATGTTGGCAATACTCCATGCACTTAAGAAATGGCGACCCTACCTAATGGGAAGACACTTCAAGGTAAAAACGGATCATGATAGCCTTAAATACTTTTTAGAACAAAGATTATCCTCTGAAGAGCAACAAAAGTGGGTCACAAAGATGTTGGGTTATGACTTTGAAATCATCTACAAAAAAGGGAAGCAAAATGTGGTGGCAGATGCACTCTCAAGAAAGGATGAGGATGTGGAAGCATTGTTGTGTGCCATTTCTATTATCCAACCAGATTGGATAAACGAAGCAAGGAGGAATGGAAGAATGACGAAGAAGTGTGGGCACTTATTCGAAAGCTACAACAAGATTCCAGTACTTCTGATACATTTAGCTGGCAAAATGATTCGTTATGGTACAAAGATCGCTTATACCTCTGTAAGAATTCCCAGCTAAAACAAAAGATTCTTATGGAATTGCACACTTCTCCCTTAGGAGGGCACTCAGGATTTTTAAAAACTTACCACAGGGTTAAGAAGGAATTTTTTTGGGATGGCCTTAAATCAGATATTCAAAAGTTTGTGGCGGAATGTTTGGTTTGCCAACAAAATAAAGTTGAAACAATTAAGACACCGGGTCTATTACAACCTTTATCCATTCCAAGCCAACGTTGGGAGGAGGTTTCAATGGATTTTATCACAGGTTTACCCAAGTCTGAGGAAAGAGTGTCATCATGGTGGTAGTTGACAGACTTACCAAGTATGCACACTTTTGTGCATTATCACATCCATTTAAAGCCAGTACAGTTTCTACTGCATTTATGGAAACAATTCAAAAGCTACATGGAAACCCAAAGATTATTGTAAGTGACAGAGATCCCATTTTCACTGGAAATTTTTGGACAAAATTATTTTCTTGTCTTGGTACTCAGTTAGCTCATAGCTCATCTTATCATCCTCAATCTGATGGGAAAACTGAGATAGTAAACAAATGTTTGGAAGGATATCTTCGTTGCTTTGTATCTGATAAACAGACACAATGGGTCAAATGGTTGCCTCTGGCTGAATGGTGGTATAACACTTCCTTCCATACAGCAACAAAAATGACCCCATTTATGGCACTTTATGGGTATCAACCACCATCCATCACATCATATTTAAGAGAAAATTCTAAGGTTCAGGCAGTGGAACATCACATCGAACATCAACAACAAGTCCTCCAACTCTTAAAGGATAACCTCGTGTTGGCACAAAATAGAATGAAACAACAGGCAGATCAACATCGCAGTGAAAGAAGTTTTGATGTAGGTGATTGGGTATTCCTACGGCTACAACCATATAAGCAAATGTCCCTAAAGCAAGCTAAGAAGGATAATAAATTATCACCAAAGTATTATGGTCCGTACAAGGTGTTGGAAAAGATTGGTACTATGGCATACAAATTGGAGCTTCCTGCAGCTTCTCGATTGCACCCAGTTTTCCATGTTTCATGTTTAAAGAAGGTTATAGGCGACAAGCTCCCAGTTCAAACAATATTGCCAGAACTTGACGAGGAAGGAAAAATTATATTGGAACCGGAAGCAGTCACAGAAACAAGAACTCGACAGCTACGAAATCGATCAATTTCAGAGTATCTTATCAAGTGGAAGAACTTATCCGCTGAAGATTCCACATGGGAGGATGAGAATTTTATGCAGAAGTATCCAGAACTACTCAAGCGTTGAGGACAACACTTTTTTGAAGGAGAGGGGCATGTTGGGTCCCTATAATACTAGTGATTACCCCATTACTATTGTAGTTATACCCCTTATTTATTGTTGTGCCCCTATTACCCCCATATTGTTATTTCTGTGCCCCATAGAATCCCTCTATTGTTATTTTTGTGGCTTTATATTATTATTGTTAGGTCGGCTGGATTATATTGTGACTCCTTAGACTCCTATATATAGAAAGGAGGTTTTTTCATTTGTATCATCCAAGAATTGTTCATTTATGTAATGTAAAGGAGGTTGCCCCCTCGAAGAGGCTGAATTCTAAGGCGTTGATCTTTCTTTTCTATCTTTTCTTGAGCTGGTTTCATAACAATTTTCTTATAAATGAATCGTAAAAAAAAGACCTACAAAACTTAACAAAAACAAATAAAAAATATTTGGTCCCATGTATGCTCTATATAACATTCAAAATACAATTTAAACAATGAAAAATATATATTTTGTACTCTAAAAAATTTACACGTAAAAAAATTTGATCCCTCCATAGTTAAAATGTATCTATACTGATAATATATAGTTTCCACCAAAAATAATTAAGTACACCTGGTCCAATTTAACCATAGAATATGGCTATGTATAGGTATGCCATATGGTAATTTATTTGCTATGATATTAATGCTCGAAATTGTATCATTGATATTGCTTCAAATTCACACAAAAGTCCAAGGTCAGTGATCGCTCTTTTAGGAAAATCTTATGCAATATGTAGTGAAAGCTTATGCAATATGTAGTGAAATATAATTTATTTGTAACCTTAATACAAATTGTACTTCTTGTAGTGAATCGAAGTAGTATGCCTTTTGGTATATCTATATGTTATTGCAAGTTGTACTAGTTTGTGAAATTGGTTCTTGAGATACTGGATTCTCCACAACTTTTGATCCCATTATACAAATTTATTTCTTACTTTTCATTGAGAAATGGGCTTTTGATACATGGGATGCCCTATATCTTCTTATTATTATTATTTAATTTTTCAAGTTTCTTTGTGTGCCCGTTATACAAATTTATTACTTGAGAAATGGGTTTTTGATAGACTCGAATGCTCTATAAATTTTTCTATTATTTTTATTTTTATTTTTATTTTTAATTTTTGTTTTTGTATTGGCAGGTGAATAATTATATAAATTTAATTGTGTCAGGTATATACATATTTTAAAATGTAAAACTTGAAAAATGGTTTTCATTTAGATAGATTTGACTTTCTATATGCTTTATGTGGACAAAATGGGTATATAAAGAGAGAACAAGATAACATGTGTAATTTTTCATATGTTTAAATTGGATTATGAATGTATAAATGGAATCGACATATGGAACTTGGATAGTGTTAACTACACAACTTAAACATGCAGTTCCAATAAATTATTGTTGAATTTAAGACAAAATTACTGGAAAAAAAGGTCGAAATTGCATCCCTCTTATCCAAAAGGTAAGATGACCCAAAGTAAGGGTGAGTTTTTTCATACTATAATGCTCCGTTGTTATATTCACATAAGAATGGTTTTCCCATGCTCAAAGCCATTACAATAGTATTCACCAAGGCATCAAAGTTCATCCCAACAGATAGAGACAACCCCAATGGACAATTGTTTTATCTAATATATACATTTTTTTTCTTAACCATATAAACTATATACATAGTTGACATTCAAATAATTTATTTAACATGATTATTAAAATATTTTAACTATGAAGATTCACCCTCATTTTAATTTTAAATAGTTTTTGTTAAAATATCATGGGCCAATACTATGACTTATCATATCAGATATCCAAAAAACCATAATTCATTTCATAGAACACTTATTCATATCATTTTTTTAATTAATGAATTTAATTAAAAAGTGAAAATAACATAATTAAAATAAACATTTTATTTTATCCATTTGATTCATGGAGATTGAAAATTTAGATTCCATACTTTACAAGATGACAATAACCAATTGCATTGAAGATGTCATATATTAATAAGAGACAAATGTGCTTGTTCGTAAAACTAAAGATATTCATTCTATCCCCCTATAAAATTGGGATAACTATCATAAGAAGTTGTATGACTCTCCAGACACCATGGGCACCATCCTAAACATTCCTATTAAGGATAATTTTTTTCTCTAGAAGACGTTGAGTTTGGGATTAATAAGTTGGCTGATGGGAAAGCCAAAGATATTGAAGGTTATGAAGCTGAGATATTTAAAATGGGAAAATCTGTCCTCATTCCTCATCTCCACAATCTTCTCAATTTGGCTGTAAAGAATGGCCTCCCTAAGCTTTGGACGTAAAGCCTTATTATGCCTATCTTCAAAAATGGGGACAAAAGTGTTCCCTATAATTACAGGACCATTATGATTAGCCACATCGTAGCCAAGCTTTATGGGATCATTCAGGAAAAAAAGATTAGACTTTGGCTTGAGAACCAGGGTAAAAGAGATAAAGGGCAAGCTGGTTTTAGGAGACATCACTCGACCATCGACCACCTTGTCACCCTTAGGATCATCACAGAGGAATGTCACAATAGTAAAACTGATCTCTTTTGTTGTTTTGTGGACTTTAGAAAATCTTTCAACATTGTCCCCCAAGATAAGATCTAGGAGAGGGTTGAAGAGATCACGGTTCCTCCTAAACTGAGGATTGTTGTCATCCACCTTTATAAGACTGTCATTGCCAAGCTTAAGACCAATAAAATGTGGTCTAAAGACATTAAATGTAATATCGGGGTTAAGAAATGTTGTCCCCTTTCCCCTACCCTTTTTCGTATTTACGTCAATAAACTAGAGGAGTCTCCAGAAACTGTAGGTTGTAAAGGCACCGAGCTTGTTGGTATTATCATTAATCTTCTCCTTTAAGCTGATGATATCGTTCTTCTTGCAAGGAGCCATGATGATCTAGACAAGCAGCTTAAGACTCTTCATGTCTACTACTCCAAGATGGGTATGACAGTTAATACCGATAAGACTAAAGTCATGATCATTAAATCCAAAAATATCACCCACGATAGCTTCCTCTATGATAACCATTGATTTCAGCAGGTTTCTAAGTTTCTTCTTATAAATATTTGGGTACTGACTTTCTTCATTAGCTCAACTAGAATTATAACATCGAGAAAAGAATTATTGGGGGCTAGAAAGCTTATTATGAGCTTGAAAATAATTTTAAGTTAGCTAATCTTGACATTTATAGTAAAAAAAGGTTTGTTTTAAAGACTCTCATCACCCCTGTTATCTTATACGGATGTGAAGTTTGGGTGTTCAGTATATCAAGGGAGTCATGGAGAAAGATTGAGATGATCCAAAAGCAATTCATAACTTATAACCTCAAGATCAAGGGAAATAATGCCTATAATATCCTCTTGATCGAAGCTGACCTATCCCCCATTAAAAGAGTGGTTATGTTTAGATATCTGATGTATAAGAGGAAGCTTCATAGTATGGAATCCAAGAGGCTCCCAAAAATTTCTTTTAACTTTAGTGAAAACCCCCACCTGTGCCTTAACCATGGGTGGCATCAGGATGCTCAGTCTTGGCTCAACCTTGGGGGATTAAGGAGGAGATCATCATGGGAAGAAAGGAAAGTATCAAAGATACTATTACCTCCAGTTTTAAGGACAAGATGTGGGATGCTAAGGAGCTGTAGGGTGAAAGGAATCTAAGGTACTATAAGGAGGTGATCAACCCCACCCTCGATAACCAAAATCATCTCTCTTTGTTGACTAGCATTGAGAAGAAAATGAACATTGTTAGGATTAGGACTACCTCTCACGAGCTTCAGAGTGAGACCAGGCAGTGGCCTACTCCCAAGACTCCCTGGGACGATAGAATTTGTTAGGTTTGTGATACTAAGAAGGTAGAAGATGAAAAAAGCTTCCTTTTAGACTGTCCAACCCTTGTCCACATCCACTCTCAATTCCCACACACCTCCATCTTCTTGACTTATTAAGCCAACCCAACTATAGCAATTTTAGAACGCTTCTTTTCCTGCTCTTTGATCAAAGAAACAAGATTTTGAGGAATGACCATTAGGCTCTCTTTTATTGAAGTGCAGTAGACAACATTAATCTTAATAAATGTTAATCATCATCATAATGTTATAATTAACATTATTTTTTGTTAATCATCATAATGTTATAAGTAACATTATTTTTATTTTATATATTTAATATATATTGAAGATTAAAAAAAATTAGATGCAAAATGTACTTTTGAATGCAATTACTCATTAAAATACTTTCTAGAATTATTGTTACAATTTGTATTTCAATTGTTCCTTCTACTACACATACAATTTATTGTTGCTTTTTTTAAACATCGCTTAAAATCCTTTTTGGTGATTGGAAATTAAACCCATATATAATTGTAATTTATTCTTATAATTCTGTTTGTTTATGCTCATAAGATTGTTTGTTATAAAATAGTGCATCACAAATTGAAATATCGTTCTCTGAGAAAGATATGATTCAAAAATGTGAATGAGTTTTAATTTTAAATATATTTGGATTAAGTAAATTAACTTTGTGAAGGTATATTTAGTTTCGTTGCAAATGTAATTTTATTTTGAAATTTTTTTAATATAATTATATATATTTTTAAAATATTTTTGATAAATTAAAAATATATTATTATTTTTATAATAATAATTTAATTTTTGAATTTTTCTATTTATCAAATAAAAAATTGTTAATTATTACGCTTGGGAAATTTACTAACAAAAAGGGAAATTATTATTTTATTGGATGATTTTCTAAAATAAAGAATATTTTTAAAATAATGAAAATTTAAACTATAAACACATATTTATTTTAATATTTGTTATATATATATATATATATATATATATAACCTAGAAAATAATTATCTAAACCTATAAACTACGATAATTCTTTCGCTATTTTCATGCCTTCACATATTATATGATCATCAAAACATTGCATATATTTTTTATATCTTCATGTTTTTTCAGCTTTGCACCTTTGTATCCTGAGTTATTAAGATTATGGACATATTAGTGTACAGGGTAGTAATTTGAGGATAAAGTCGTGGGGTATTTTGAGGATTAAATTTGGTTCAATAGTATAGTGTTGGTTAAAAATATTATGAAAATTTTCTATTCTTAGTGTAAATTTTATTTTATTTTTGGATTTATCAAGAGAGTGATTAAAAATTTTAGAAAGTAATTATATTCTATAAAATTTGATTTCTCTTGAAGCTTAATAAATTTTTACCTCATATATATATAAATTCTTAATAATATTATTTATATTTATATAAATTTTATATAAATATAAAAGAATATTTTTATAAAAAAAGATAGACTTAAATTAAGAAATTAGTTTATTGTAAATAATAAGCTTTTATATGTATATTAATTGAATTTAAATAAGAAGTTTTGAAATATAATGACTATAAATGTGAGTTATTGGTAAAATGAATTTTAATTTATATTTAATTTATATTTAATATATATATCACATTTCTATATATATAATTATTCTTATTTGTAAGTACATGTTAATTAACTAGATTTATTAAGATTTTATATATTTATTAATTATATTTCCTAAAATATTATGGTTATGAATTTGAATCATTATTATTAAATTTACATTAATGTGATATGTATATTATGATTTTTTTTATTGAAAAAATTGTGTGATATTTTCCAAAGAAAAAAGTTATATATTCATAAGAAAACAATATATAAAAGTTTTAATACAATCATCAAGAGTGTTCATCCCATTAAAGAGACTATGCACTACTAGATAAATCACTAACCTAGTAAAAGTGGAAAAAATGTACATTATGTGAAAAGGACCTCTAAAAACAACAAGAATGATAAAAAAAAATATCATGATAACCTTCCAAGAAAATTATTGGCCAAAACCCATATTCACCAAAGGATGTTCTCCATCGATTCTGCCTCCTCGTCAAAAAACTTGTAGAAACTTGTAGACCTAATAGGAAAACATAAAGCCTCTTTTGAGAGAACATATGCCTTTTCATTTAATTCATGAATGATGATAATTATGACACTTTGAAGGAGACGATGACCATGAAGAACCTATGCCCAGGGATTCTCCCACTCTAATGGCTCTAGAAATTGAAGACTTCCTACCTTTATTGATTTCCATCATCACCTTCTCTTGAGCTTCTAGCTAAGATAATTTCTTCCCAACATGATTGCAATGAATGAAATCTAAATCTAGCCCTTCATAAAAGTGGGGGACTTCATTATGTTTTATATGAGGCTGGAGGGTGTAGCACTTCCTTCCCTAGGAGCAATTGGAGAAATGGATTTGGGAGACACAAGGACATAAACACATATGAATACCTCAGCGATCCTGAATAATGACATTTGTAGAGGCTCTATGAAGGGAGAGAGGGACCTAGAAAATGGAAACGAGAGGAGAGGAAACCCCTTTTACAGAACCAAAAGGAGGGATGGGGAAGGATAAGGGAAAATCACTAAAGGTTGGGTCAAAAGAACAAAAACAAGGTAGTGTAGAAAAACCACAGTAGATGTGATTACCCTTCCACCTAATCAGTGTCACGATGACTAAAAAGCAATGTTCTTATTAATAGATCCCTTAACGTCTAACAAGTGGATGTTTCCCAAAAAATCCTCAACACCAAACTCCTTTTTCTAACCCAAGTCTAAGAGGTTACCAATAATAGGATTGAAAACATGCCAAAATTTTTCCTAAAGATGGCCCACCACATTGCATGAATTACAATGGAATGGTAGCCACTATTAATTGACCTTCTCATTCCATAGTTTCTCCACCACAACTAGCTACAAATTTGAAATTATCCCCTCTTATACTACTTCAATTTGAACCAATTCCCATCTTTTATTCTACTTCGGTTCCCAATATAGCTCCAAATTAGCAAAGATACCAAGTTTGTTCCCAATGAAAACCAAAACATCCTTTCTCTATAAAATCAGGGGGAGCACTAGAAGAATGGTCCAAAATTTTATTATGGCCATTAGTAACTTCCATATCAAATTATACTAACCACCCATGAATGACCAACCAAGAGCCCCTCCAACTCTATATTTTTCCCATGATAATTGTGTTTTATCTATTTTTCACCTAAACATGAACACCATCCAAACTTGAATCAACATGTGAAAAATAGGTATGTAACTAGCCACATGCTTCCATCTATCCTTAAGCCATTCGAGTAATGAGGGAAGCCTGATGTATTTTCCATAGAATTCACCTTTTCCTTGAAATAATGACAAATTAGATTATCTTCCATATTGGTCTCCCATGTAGTATTTACAACTTTCTTTTAATTAGTGAACTCGTGAAAAAACCTTTGTGCTCTTATCCCAATATTGAATCCAAATGACCCTGCACTTCAATATCCATAATTATTCTTCTCTAATTAGAAAAGAGTGGAAAATATCCTCAGGGACCTTTAATTTGGATGACTTTTCTAGGCTAATAAGGCCGAAAATCATCTCCTTAAACATGTATGCAATTTGACTGTCAACCTCAACCAACCAGACCTCAAATTTTGCATAGAAATTATTTAACCATACCTTTTTATCATTTTTATTATTATAAGAATGTTGGTTAAATCACTCATATAAGACCCCCGATCGGGGTGTGAGCTGGTGGATAGAGCCATTAAGCCTATCATAGAGAAAATGACATTAAGAAATGGTGCCACTGCGTCCCACATCCTTGAAGCACAAGGTGCAATGGCCGGCAACATGTTTAAGGCAAGCACGATGAGGGAAGGTGGAAATTGTATGCGGTTGAGTTTATTGACTATGGAGAAGGATGAAAATTTGTAGGGTGTTAAAATAGAGGAGACGATGGAAAAAGTGGAGTAGCGGCTTTAGGAAGGCAAGGTGATACAACTACTCCAAATGCGAGCTATCAGGCCAACCAAGAGGTAATTTTCCTTGTCCGAGAAAAGAACAAAGGCTAGTCTCTGGACAACGACAGAAGTTGGTCAGAAGGTACAAGGACATAGATGTAATGGGTTGACCAGTGAAAGGTAACGGTCAAGGGAAGAGATTGCAGGGGAGTGAGGTTAAGGCTGAGCTGAGCACTATGGGTAAACAACATGGTAGAAATCATGTGGCCAACCTAATCTAGGAAGCGACGGCTACTTATGCGGATGGCACCAAAGAGGAAATCAAACAGCTCATAGCAGAATGAGAGGAAGATATAAACCACCAAGCGAGTGTGGAGGTAGTTGAAATGGAGGATTGGAAGCTCTTGGTTCCAGATCCAGGACACACTAGAGGCCGAGAGATGCAATACAAGTAGACATTACATCTATATTGGTTTATGAAATGCCTCTTGGTTAAGGCCATGGAACAAATTTAGACGATTGTTGTCGAGGATTTTCCAAATGAAAAACAAGTCTTTCAAAAACTACAATTTTAATTGCAGAAACAAGATGGCTAACTGTACCATATTGAGAAAAATTTCCCATGAATTTTTGTGCCAACTGAGCTACCAGGCTCCAGCACGAAATATATGGCCTCGGTTACATCGACATTCACTAAGTAGGAGGAATAAAATGCTAACTCTTAGTAATTTTTTATTAGTTTTCACGCGGATAGATTTTAATTTACAGTTTGCATTCATATATATATAGATGCAACTAGAATATGGCTCTGGACATGACAATCAATTTTATATAGCTTGGATAGATCGATTAAGTATTTTCTGCTACTGGATGGCTTATAATGCAGTTAGGTTGTCAACAGACTTGGTTTCCCAATGGGCAAGTTGAGACCAACTAAGTAGGATCTATATGGTTCTAGCTCGCTTACTTACTTTATAATGAAAAAGAAGGATCTACCAATATTAACAAAAAAAAAGTCACTCATATAATAAGAGGAGTCAAAAATAGATACAAGCCTCCATAGCCTTGAAACTAAAGCTTTATAGGCATTTTCCTATAGCCACATTGGATTTTAATTGAAATGGGGAAATTCTAGAACCACATCTAGGAAGTAGACTGAAAAGGATGAGCCTATGATTTGAGACTTGGGAGGTACCATGTAGCCACATTAGACTTTAAATTGAAGCCACCATTGAAGAAACCTTGGGAAACAAGAAACTAGTCTAGTCATTTATATAAGTCATCCCTCTATGTTTAATCATTCCTCTAAGTAGGAAATAGTTTTTTAGGTTTAATTTCAATAACCCTATGCTTTCTCATGATATCATGTTAGTGAAAACTTTGGGGGTCCAAATGAGGATTAGGACTCCAAACGTCATGCATTAAGACAATGAAATTTAGGTAATTTCCAGCCAAAGTAAGAGGTTCTACAAAAGCACCTATAGAGGTTAAGTATTCCCAAATGGAAAATTTTCAACATAATTACCATACACATTTAAAATAGATAATGAACATGTGAACACCAAAAGTATTTAAGCTCTAACTTAAGAAAAATGGAAGAAATGAATAGATAGGGGAAAGGGCTTTGCATATTGGGCCCTAACTTGATTGTTGGCATTGTTGGCTCTTTGGCATTGATGTCTGCTTTCAAATCTTAGTGATGGATGGAGTGTTGCTAATATGGGTGAAGACATTTTAGTTTTCCCCAAGTTTAGCCGTGAATTCTTGTTAAAGATGAGAAACCTAGATAACCTAGATTTCTAGTCGGAAATTAGAAGAGGCAACCCATATTAGAAATTCACAATTCATGTTTATGTCTTGTAGGATGAAAAAAGAAAACCTCATGCTTTTCCCATGGAAATTGGCCATGGTATTGATGTGATTAGACTTGGTCTTATTTTATTTAGTCTTCAAGGACAATATGGAATGCATGAAATAAGTGATTAATGCATAGTTTATTATATTGGATTTTATAACATTAGGGTTTTGTATTAGGGTTTAATATTGTGACATTGGAATGCTAAAAAAATATTAACCCCTTGGGTATATAATATTAATAATTCCTTAGGATTGTTAATCCTATGGGTTTATAATTTTAATCTTTTAGTTTTTTCTTATCCCTTGGGTTTATAATATCAATCCTAAGGGTTTATATTACTAATCCCTAATGGATTAACATAAAACCTAAATGTCAGGATTTTATAATGTTAGTATTTTATATTAGGGTTTAATTCTATGACGTTGAGTTTTAATAAAATTCTATCAAATGTCACATTGTGGCAAAAAATGTCTCAATATGACAATCGACCTTATAATGATTGTCGAAATGGTACATTACATTGCAATGTATTCAACATCACATTGTTAGATTAAAAAACTAGGGTTTAATATTAGGTTTACAATATCAAGGCTTTTTAATATTGGGTTTATATTATTAAGGTTTAATATTGAGTTTATCATTTATAATATTAGGGTTTATGATATTAATCTTAGGGTTTAATTTTATAAATTAGGGTTTAATATTAATCCTATAGTTTATAATATAAATTAATCTGGAAATCATTGTCGCCATGTTTATAATCCCTTGTGTTATAATATTAATCTTAGGGTATATATTCGTAGGGTTTAATATTAATCCTAGGCTCTATAATATTAATACTTTGGGTTTATTTATCCCTTTGGTTCATAATATTAATAATTCCTTGTGTTTATAATATTAACATTAGGGTTTTCCCCAATTGCATTATGAGCCAGCAAATGGATCCCGTAAGGATCTGGGCAATGTGTAAGTTGAAAGATGTAATTTCCAAATGGAGGCTTACCCACAACTCTCACATGCTTCGTAACGAAGGTATGGTGGAAATGCACATGCCAACAATTAATAACAAAGAGATGAGCCAGAGTGATACCTCCCCATAGGTGTTAAGGGTTTCTCACTCCTCATTCTCAAGTGTTTTATTTCTGGTTTCCGTATTTGGTATTGGTATATTGCTCTCGGATCACTCGTGGTCGTCAGAGAGGAAGGTTGTGCAGGCTGGTTACCCTGGTGTTGCCAGTTCCCTCAGTCTCATGCCCAAATCCACCAGGTATGTTACTTAGCTTCACCCTCTTCATCGGCTTCTCTCAGTAACCTATTCTTGTGTTTCAAGGATCTTATGGAGAAATATTTATAAAATGGTCTCTGCAAGAAATTGGAATCTATGTTGCGAATTATGGAATGTTCCCGTTGGGTTTTACTCTGTGGTGTCTGCTTTCCATAAGATTATATATTTTTTTGTGGTATTTTATTATATCGCATGGGAATGTACTAAATATATCTAACTTGGAGTTCTATGGATGTTTCATGCTTTTTTGTCTGTGCTAGTTGTTTACTCCATCTGATGTCTTTGATAGTGTGTAAGATTCAGAATTTCCTATGTTTGGCTCCTCTTGTTTTACCTTTTCTTCTAGTTGAAAACAGGCTCAAGGAGATGAGGCATGTTGTCCCTTGCCTTGGGTGGAAGACCCGTCTTGTTTTACCTCTATGTTTGGTCTTAAGTGAGCTCAGGGAGCCTAGGTATGTTGCTCCATGTCATGGGTGCCAGACCCATCTCATTCTCAGGTTAATTGTCAGGTTCAGGCCTAACATTAGCTATTCAATGCCTCTATGTTGTGATAATTTACCAGGTCTTTACTGTCACTATAATAGAAAGGACCCAAAGCTATCAGGCTTCTCCAAGCTTAAGGTCTGGGTAGCTTGTTCCAGGTTTTTTGTTGTATCCACTATTTTGTCGAGAAGCATCATGGTTTGTCCTTCCTCTGGTTCTAGCTCTTCGGACAAAGGTGGTCATGGTCGGGGAAAGATGTGGGGAAGGGGGAAGACAATGGTCAAGCTTAGGTTCACCAGTCGCGGAGAAGAGGTATAAAATCAGTCATGCAACTAATCCAACATGCATCCTGCTCCTATCAAACAGGTACCCCATCTTATGATTGACAACTAATTTCAAATTGGGAAACATAACTTAATCATAGTTTCAATTGGAAGATTGGAGAGACTTAGTCCCCGAACCTGGTCATTTCGGAGGTCGTACTTCTCAATATAAGCAATCGTTCACCTCTATTGGTTGATGAAGAACATTGTGGCCAAGGCCATAATGAACCCTCCAGCTGGCTTCGTTAAGTCTGATCCTGGTCTTCAGGAAATCCAGAAGGAATTTCAACTTATCCAGTTCCAATTAAGAAGCAAAACATCCATCTTAGCTGCATTGAGAAAAAAATTCCATGTCTTCCTTAGTTTGAATTACTAGGTTCAAGTCTGAAGGATCCAACTCCAGTGGATTCCTCCGATGAATAACAATATGATTGACTCTATTTGGTTTCAATTTTGTTTAACTCTATATGGTAAATTTGTTGGTTAGATTATTATGGTACAATTATTTAGCTTGTAGATGGTTTCAAGACATTCAATCTTATAAGGCACTATTAAACAGACTCAAACTTTACTATTTCTAGATGATAGACTTAGTTTCCCAGTGGGCAGGTTGAGGTTACTAAACTCCTTAGATATGGTTGTAACCTACTTTTGATGAATATGAATGAAAATGTCTTGCGAAGCTTACAAAAAAAAAATATTAACATTAGGGTTCATAATCTGAAGGCTTATAATCATAGGGTTTATAATCCCTTTGGATTTTAATATTAATCCTAGGGTGTAATATTATTCCCTCGGTTTTGTAATATTAATCTTTTGGGTTTATAATATCAATAATCCCTTGGGTTTAGTAATACTTTGAGTTTATAATATTATTAATCCCTTGGATTTATAATATTAATAATCCCTTAGGTTTATAATATTAATCCCTTTGGTTTTTGATATAAATCGTTTGGGTTTATAATATTAATCCCTGTGATTTTTAATATTATTCTCTTGCATATATTAGTCCCTTGGTTTATAATGTTAATCCCTTAGGTTTTTGCAATCCCTTGAATTTATAATATTAATACTCCCTTGAGTTTATTAATATCCTGGGTTTATAATATTATAAATCTCTTGGTTTTATTAATTCCAAGGGTTTTTAATATTAATCATTGTCACAATGTTACATTACATTGCAATTTACTCAACACTGAATTGCGACATTCCAAATTTGGGTTTAATGTTAGGTTTTTAAAATTGGGTTATAATATTAGGGTTTATATTATTAATCTTAAGTTTTATTATATTGGGTTTTAAAATGTTAGGGTTTTATATTAGGGTTTAATATTGTGATGATGGAATGATGCAAAAATCTATCCAATGTTGTATTGTGACAAACATTGTCTTAATACATCAATAAATCACAAAATCATTGTTACAAGCTTACATTACATTTCAATTTATTCAAAGTTGCATTGTTACATTAAAAAAATGGGGTTTAATATTAGGTTTATAATATTAGGGTTTTCTAATATTGGGTTTATAATATTAATCTTAGACTTTACCATATAGGGTTTTATAATATTAGTGTTTAATATTGTGGTATTGGAATTGTACAAAAATCTATCCAACATCGCATTGCCAGAAACATTGTCTCAATGTCACAATCAATATCATAATCATTGTCGCACTATTACATTACATTGAAATTTATTCAATGTTGTATTAAGACATTGTGAAATTAGGTTTTTATAATCCCTTAGGTTTATAATTTTAATCCCTTGGGCTTACAATATTAATCCCTTGAGTTTATAATATTAACTTGCTTAGTTTACCAAATTGTTGGGTTTGTATATTAGTAATCTCCTGGGTTTATTAATCCCTTGGGTTTAAAATATGTATCCCTTGGGTTTATAATATTAGAAATTCGTTAGGCTTATTAATCCCTTGAGTTTATAATATTAATCCCTTGGTTTTATAATATTAATCTTAGAGTTTTTAATTTTAGTCATATGGTTTAATATTAATCCTTTGATTTATAACCCTTTGGGTTTATAATATTGATCCCTTAGGTTTTTAATATTAATCTAAAGAATTTAAAAGACTAATCTCTGAGGGATTAAAATAAAACCTAAATATTATGGCTTTATAATGTTAGGATTTTATATTAGTGTTTAATACTAATATAACCATTGTCGCAATTTTACATTACTTTGTAGCTTATTCAATGTTGCATTGTTACATTACAAAACTGTGGTTTACTATTAGGTTTATAATATTATAAAAACTATCCCTTGGTATAGGGTTTATAATATTAATCCTAAGTTTTAATATTAGAAATTAGTGTCTAATATTATAAGTTGTTATAAATTCAGGGTTAATATTATAAAATTAGGTCTTAATATTATTATATTAGGGTTTAATATTAATCCTAAGATTTAATGTTAGGTTTGTTAATATTGGTTTTATAATATTAGGGTTTGATATTAGGCTTATAGTTTGTAATAATGGGGATAATTTTAGTGTTCATGATATTAATCTTAGGGTTTATTATATTGGGTTTTATAATGTTAAGTTTTTATATTAGGGTTTAATATTATGACATTGGAATGATGCAAAAATCTATCAAATGTCTCATTGTTAGATTTAAAACTAGGGTTTAATATTAGAAACTACAAAAGTAGGGTTTAATATTAGGTTTCTCATAGTAGGTATTTTTAATATTAGGTTTATAATGTTAATCCCTTGCATTTTTAATATTAATTCCTTGGGTTTATAATATTAATCCCTAGGGTTTATTAGTCCCTTGTGTTTATAATATTATCAATCCCTTGGGTTTATTAGCCCCTTCAGTTTATAATATTAATAATCCCTTGGGTCTATAATATTAATTCCTTGATTTTATTACGCTCTTGTGTTTATAATATTAATAATCCCTTGGGTTCATAATATTAATCCCTTGGGTTCATAATATTAATCCCTTGGGTTTATAATATTAATCGTAGAGTTTATTATATTGGGTTTAATAATTTTGGGATTTTGTATTAGGCTTTAATATTGTGACATTGGAATTTTACAAAAATCTATCTAGTGCTACATTGCAACAAACATTATCTCAATATGACAAGCATTGCCGCAATGTTACATTACATTGTAGTTTATTCGACATCGCATTGATACATCAAAAAACAACGGTTTCATATTAGTTTTATAATATTGGGGTTATTTAATATTGAGTTTATAGTATTAAGGTTTAATATTAGGTTTAACATTTTATAATATTAGTGTTTATAATATTAATATTAGAGTTTATAATATTAATTGTAGGGTTTAATATTATAAATAAGGGTTTAATATTATAAATTTATGCTTAATATTATTAAATAAGGGCTTAATATTATTATATTAGGGTTTAATATTATTGAATTAGAATTTACTATTAATCAATTTCACAACCATTTTTGCAATGTTTATAATCCCCTGCATTTATAATATTAATCTTAGGGTTCGTATTCCTAGGGTTTAATATTAATCCCTTGGGCTTATAATCCCTTGGGTTTATAGTATTAATATAAAAGTTTATAATCATAAGGTTTATAATAATAATTTTAGATTTTAATATTATAGGGTTTATAATATTAATCTTATGGTTTAATATTATTCTCTTCAGTTTATAATCCCATTGGTTTATAATACTAATTCCTTGGGTTTATAATATCAATAATCCCTTGGGTTTATTAATCCTTTGGGTTTTTAATTTTAATAATCTCTTGGGTTGATAATATTAATCTCTATTGTATTATGGTGTACAATATTAATTTTAAGTTTGATATATTGATCTTATGGTAATCCTACGGTTTATATTCTCTTGGGATTATAATATTAATCCTAAGATTCATAATCCATTGAGCTTATGATATTAATCATAGGGTTTAATGTTAATTACTTAGGTTTATATTCCCTTGGGATTATAATATTAATGTGGGGGTTTATATTCCTAAGGTTTAATATTAATCCTAAGCTTTATAATATTAATAATCCCTTGTCTTTATTAATCTCTTCCATTTATAATGTTAAGAATCTCTTGGGTTTGCAATATTAATCGCAAAGGCTTTTAATATTAATCCATTTGTTTTATTTATCCTTTTCATTTATAATGTTAATCCCTTGGGTTTACAATGTTAATCCTTTGGGTTTAATAATATCTTGGATTTATTAATCTCTTGGGTTATAATATAAATAATCCCTTAGGATTAATATATTAATATGTTTGGTTTATTAATCCCTTGGGTTTGTAATATTAATAATATCCTTGGTTTATTAATCTCTTATGTTTATAATATTGATAATCCCTTACGATTATATTAAATCTATTGGATTTATTAATCCATTGGATTTATAATATGAAAAATCTTATAGCTTTATTAATATATTAAGTTTATGATATTAAATCCAAGAGTTTATAAACCCCTGAGATTAATATTATAATTATTATAAATTATTATTATAATTATTATCATAATTATAATATATTAATAGTATTTTATAAAATAATAATTATTTTTGTAATATTAATATTATAATTATATATTTATAAATATCAATATTAACATAAATATTAAATTTATATGATAATGTAAATTAATTATATTTACTAATAATTAATATGATTAATATACATTTGCTAATATGGTTATGCTAATATATAATCATTTAATTTTTTTAAATCATCATTAAATTTCTTTTACATAAAATTATAATTTACTATTAATATAAATCCTTTAAAAATCTCTCCAAATTCATTAAATACTTGATGATACAAAAATGTTAGTCACACCAATTTTTTTTATTAGAATGGACATATAAACCTAGAAAACATAATAATTTTCCAATAGAGGGACCAACAAATTCAACGCAAATACCTTGATTTGAAATGATTCTCATGAACGTTATGGCACCAACTCTTACAGAAATTGTCGTTAAAACTTACACCGATTAAAAAAACGGTTTTCTAGCCCATAGTGCAAGAAACCCATAAAAATTTAGATTGAACATGAAAAAGTACATTAAAAAAAACAATGTATCTGCCAACAAGTGGGAAAATTTTCTTAAATTGGAATAACAGTGGATGTAGGTGAACAACTCCTTTAGGGAAGGGTTGTGCCATGCCCCCAAGCCGACAGTAGTCTTTCAACCACTCTTGGCGAGGTGCGGCACCACCAAACACTTTCTTTTCACCAATACTTATGTTCATGGACTATGCCTAACCATTTGTCCTACTTAGTTTGTGTTTCTCAACCAAGTAATTATTATGTTTCCTTTATAACACTGAACACTCATACACATTCATTATCATCAACAATTATAAATGAAGTACACAATTGAACAATATAAAGGGAGGGGCAACTCCCTAAACAATGAGTCTGCCCGAATATAATATATTATACAATCTTTCAATGTTACAAAGCTTTATAAGTATACTTGGGAAACACCAAGTTTCATACTTAGCCAAAATTACAACTTCTCACACCTCCGTGTGATAACCACGATTCCTTTCCCAAGCTGGGCGGGTGCACCCTCACATGAGCTGCCTACCAAACTTCTCAATCGAACCTTGTTTCATGCACGACGGGCGGGTGACTCCACCAAGTCACCAAGACACCCTCTTCCTTCACACCCGGCTTCACCAGCGTTCCACTGTTCACCTACTTCACATGATTTCACCAACTGGCGGGTACTCCTACCCATGCCATCACCCAAAACTGAGACAATGCATTACCTCCGTGTGGCCTTGCCCAAGAGTGGGTGCATCACCGTTCTGTGCCTTCCCTTCTATTCATTGCAACTACACTTAATCTTGCGCACTTCTCCTTCATTGGATGATGAGAAAATTCCGTTGTTTCAAATGACTCCATGCATCGTTTTATATATATGGGTAGAAGGGTGAGTTAGGCTACCCAAGATGACTCGTCCTCCACGTTATGAGCACCCCCTACTCATTGCAAATCCTCCAAATGTAAGTCGCCCTTTGCATAAATCGTAGGTCAGCCCATGGGCAATCCAACCATGCTCCCATGCTATATAAACCTTCGTTCAGCCTTCCCTTATGCGCATTGTTACCTCACACCTTCGGTTAAGCTCGCACCTTCTTCATTCAAGCTACTCGTTCACCAAGTCGACTTCGCACATCGTGCCAGTGGGCGTGCCAAGGACCACAGGTCCTTACAGGTTGCATCTATGTAAAGATGAAGTCAATGCCAGCTGCATGCATGCCAAGAAAAAGAATACCCCAGTTCTTTAATATAATTATGTAAAAATAAATATAATATAAAAATCAAAAATAACACAACGGAATTATCCTTATGACATAAAGTTAGCTCAGTTTACCAGGCCTGTAGGAAAAAATTCTTAGACCACTATTTTTCACACCGCTTGATAGACCTTGATTCAGAACCGGCCCACTTGCACCTACCATCATCACATGAATGAAGTGATTAAGATATTTCATTTGTAAAGTATCTTGTTGTGAAAAGTGTTTATTAATATTTATGGAGTTATAGTTTTATTAATGTATTAGGCAATATATGTTAATCTTTGGATTTAGGTAAGTACAAAATCTAAGGGTTGGTATACAGTGTTTCAGGGTATTAATGGAGCTATAGCTCTAGATGTGAAAATGGGACACTCACATCATTGATTATTATTTAGAATTATGTTCCAAGTGAGGATTTTTGTATTTTGCGGCAGATTTCTGGTCAGAATTTGGCAAAAAAATTGTATCCAAATCTTGATTTGTATTGTTTAAACTGGTTCTTTTATTGCATATATATATGGATTCAACACCCTCAAAAAACTCAAAAACCTCTCGGACACTTTGATGGTAAAGAGTTCAAATGTTAAACTTGTTGTTTCAAGGCAAGTGAAAAATCTAAGCATTGGTATACAATGCCCTAGGGTATTAATGGAGCTATAGCTCTAGAAATATTGGTTGCCTTGAAAAGGGGACACTCACATCATTGATTATTAATTAGAATTATGTTCCAAGTGAGGATTTTTGTATTTTGGGGTAGATTTCTAGTCAGAATTTGGCCAAAAAATTGTTTCCAAATCTTGATTTGTATTGTTTAAACTAGTTTTTTGACTTTATATATATAGATTTAGCACCATAAAAAGTTTGTCAGGCACTTTGATGGTAAAGAGTTTGAATATTAAACTTGTTATTTAAATATATCCTTGTCAAATTCTAGACAATTTAAGTTGGAAAATAAACTCGAAAACTTTACAAAAAAATCTCACTTAAAAACAACTCATAAATTATTTTTCTAAATAGAAAAGAGGTTGATACATAATTAACACTTTCTGGAGAAATTTTCATTAAGCGAGGAATAGTGAGAGGGTGGGACCACCATGAGATTGAAATCCAAGGGATTGACACGCAATTTCTAGAATAGGTTTAGGGATGGATGGTGAGATTCTAGAGGGAGGGACCCGCATCTATCATCGTTGATCTTTGTTTACTTTCATTGAGTTTCCACCCACCTGAGATACATCACTCGCTCGATTTTACACCATATGAACAGCTCCTAATGAAGGTGGTGCAAGATGGATGGGGAAGGAGAAAAGAACGAGGAGGCCGACTAATGATTCCAGTTTGCAAAGAGGCCTTAGCTCTCTCTCGATGTGCAGTATTAAACTCGAATCAGTTTTAATAGGAAATAAAGTGGTCATGCAAAATGTTGATGTAAAGCACTATAACTCTCCACATCGATCAACAACAAAAATAGCCATTATTGACTCATTTGTGTCAAAATGAGATGCTTGAATTAATAAATAAAAAACTCATTGGTTAGCTCTATGAAGGAGAGCCTAAACCAGGAGAGTTTGGCTCTGCAGAATGCCCTACATTCTCAATATACTTTAGACATTATATAGAATACATGGTATTAGGGAAGTTAGAACCATACGCTAAGAAATAGAAACCAATTCCTATCCTAAGGTCTTGTGAACCAACTCACACTATTATAGGATTCTCCATTATCTTCAACACTCCCCCTTAATGGATAAGGGGTTCACAAATATGCCTAACATCTCCCTAAACATTTCAAACTTAATTTTTCCAAGAGGTTTAGTGAAAATTTCTGCAACATTATCACACATTTTACAATATACAAGATGGATTTCTTTTGATTGAAATTTTTCCCTGAAAAAGTGGAATTGTGTATCAATGTGTTTAGTGTTCTTGTGAAACACCAGATTATTAACAAGTTTGATTGGACTCTGGTTGTCGCATCTGATTATTGTTGCATCTTTATGTTCTTCCCCGACATCCTGGAGAAGTCTCCGCAACCAAACTGTCTCACATGTTGCTGCACACATAGCTTGATATCTTGCTTTCCACTGAAGATAAGTAAATTGTGTTATGTTTCTTACTGGTCCATGTAATCACCCCGTATCCAATGCTGAATGCATAGCCTATTATGGATCTGTAGTCATCTACATTTCCAGCCTAGTTGGAATCTGTAAATCCTGTCAATCAAACATTAGAATAATCAATTGATATAAATAATACCATAGTGTATAGTTCCTTGTAGATACCTTAAAACACCTTTTTCTACATTCCAATGACTCTCAAGTGGTTTGGACATGTATTGACTTAACATATTGACTGCATAAGCCAAATCTAGTCTAGTAGTGGTCAGGTAGATTAAGCTCCCAACCAACTATCTATAAAGTGTCGCATCTGCCTCTTTAGAGCCATCCTCACTCTAAACTTTAATGTTCTGTTGTAGTGGTGCTACTGCAGCCTTACATTGATCCATCCTTAATCTTTCCAGTAGACCTCTGACATACTTACCCTAGGACATAAAAGTTTGTCCTGAATCTCTCTAGATCTCAAGACCCAAACAATATCTTAATTCACCAAGGTCTTTCATTTCGAACACTTGTGACATTTTTTGGTTGATTTCTTTGATTAGAGCAATATCATCACCTGTAATAATTAAATCACCCACATAAAAAGAAATCAACACTATGCGCCCCTTTTCATCTTTCATGGTATACATATTAGGGTTGTTTTTACTTCTATTGTAACCAAGTTGCAGAAAAAATGAATCAATATTTTCATACCAGGAACTGGGTGCTTGTTCTAGTCCATATAGAGCTTTCTTTAATCTACAGACTAAGTGCTCTTTCCCTCTCTAGACAAACCCCTCGGGTTTCTCTAAATAAACCTTCTCTTTCAATTCCACATTTAAAAATGCATATTTTACATCTAGTTGGTGAATCATCCAATGTTTCTTAGTAGCTAAAGCAATCAACATTGTGATAGTATTTAGTTTAGCCACAGGGGAAAAATTTTCTTCATATTCAATGCCTTCTTTTTTTGAATACCCCTTTGCTACTAATCTAGCTTTTCATTTATTTATGGTTCCATCTGCATTAATCTTGGGTTTATACAACCATTTACAGCATATGGTTTGTTTCCCTTCAAGAAGGTCAACAAGCTCCCAAGTGTTGTTTCTGATTATAAATTCATATTCTCGTTCCATAGTTGTTGTCCATTCACTACATTCATTTGCTTCCTTATAACTAGAAGGTTCAACAAAATTCATCATACTAGTTTTCCCTATATCATGCTGGAAACTGAGCTTTCCTACCTCATCTCCTGAGTGGTGGGGTAGCTTCAAACCTTGTCTGATCATCATTTTCTGGACTTGGCTTAACAGTTACATCATCTTCTTTCCCTTCCTTCTATTGCTGCATCTGCTGCTGATCATTGCTATCACCTGATTCATCACCTCCTTCTTCCACCAACAACGGCATGTGTTATTCTTCCTTAGCACTCTCATGGCTTCCATCATTAACCTGCTCATGAAACACTACATCTATGCTTGCAAAAACTTTATGAGTAGAGGGATTAAACAATGTGTAAGCCTTAAATTTTGTACAATACCCAACAAAAAAACATGTGATGGCCTTTGAGTCAAGTTTCTTTCTATCTTCCTTTGGGATGTGAGCAAAGGCTTTGCTGCAAAAAACTCTCAAATGCATAACTGCAGGCTTATAACCAAATAAAGATTCAAAATGATTTTTAAAATCTAAAGTTCTTGTTGGACTCCTATTCTTTATATATACTGCAGTATTAATCGCTTCAGCCCAAAAGTCGTTAGAAAGATTCTTACCTTTCAACATACTACGAGCACACTTCAGAAGGGTTCTGTTCTTCCTCTCTCCAACCCCATTTTGTTGAGGAGTGTGGGGTACTGTAAATTGTTGTTGTATCCCATTATCTTTGCAGTATTTGAGTACAGAGCTTTCTTTTACTCTCCTCCACGATCCGAGTGGAGAATCCTAATGCATTTACCTGCCTATTTTTCAACCAGACTTCTAAACTCCTTGAAGTATTCAAAAGTGTTTCTCTTCTTCCTGAGGAAATACACCCAAGTAAATCTAGTACAGTCATCAATAAACAAAAAAAAAATATGCATCGCCTAATGATCTTGTCTGCATAGGCCTGCATAGATCTGTCTATACCAACTCGAGTATATCTCTCTTCTTTCTATCACGATTCACAGGAAATTCTTCTCTGTACAAATTTCACAGCGCACATGTATCACAATCAATATGAGCATATTTTAAAACAAGAAGACCTTCGAACATACCTCCTTTCTGTAAAATAAGCAAATCATTGAAGTTAATATGGCTGAACCTCTCCCGCCATAAGTCCATCGTAGTCATGGAAGATGATGCCAATGCCTAATGTGGTGCGCTTTTGACATTTAACTTGTACAATCCTCCCACATGAATACCTAATGCAATAGGCTTCATAGAATCCAATAGGTCTTTAATGACACAATATGATTTATAAAACTATACCTTGAGATTCTGATCAGTCATAGTAGAAACAGAGATCAGATTCTTTTTTATCCTCGGTACATACATAACATAATGGATATGTCTAATATTTCCATCAGGAAAAACAACAGGAATATTACCATATTTTTTATTTGGTATCCTCTATCATCGCCAAGATAGATGTTTGCTCCACTACTGGTCTCTTTGAATTCTTCAAACCACTGTCTGTACCCTGTCATGTGGATGGATGCACCTGAGTCGACAAACCAGGTATCTATTTTATCCTCCTTAGCCGAAAGTGCAAAGTCAGATATGAACAATATGATGTTCTGACTATGTTCCTCATCAACAAAATGACCTACATGCTACTTATGTTTCTTTCGATGTTCAGAAAACTTCTTTTTTCATACAATATCTGGCTATATGACCGGTTCTACCACAATAAAAACATTTTGTCGCAGAGTCATTTCTATTGAAAGACATACCTTGAGGTGAGGACATCCTTCTCTGTGGGGTTTTGTTTCTCTTTTGTGTTGATTTGGATTTCCTCTGAAGGGCTTATTCTTCACCATTAAGGCCAGACTTAAACTTTGGGGTTTATGAGTCAGTCGCCTTTCCTCCTCTTGCATGAGGATCCCTATCAATTCTTCAAACACGGGGGATTTTTATCTTGCATTCAAGCCAGTGATGAACATCTGATACTTATTAGTCATACCATTTATGGTAATCATGACCAGATCTATATCTAACATAACTTCATTGATATCACCCAGCTTGTTCTTGAGCTCTGTGAGCTGTGAAATGAATGCTACAATTGTCTCATTCTCCTCCATCTTGATGGAGAGAAACTTGCTCTTCAAGAAAAATAGTTGATTGGTGTTCTTGAACTCATAGAGATCCTTGAGCATCTTCCAGATCTCTGGTGCAATATTGCAATCATGGATATGTAGGATAATGCAATCTTTAACTGACAATTTGAGGAGCATTCTCGCCTTAGTCTCCCGCTTGTCCCAATCTTGGATTGTGTTCCTGTTCCTCCTGCAATGAGGTTTGGCTTCACCTCATCATTGTTCACAATCGTCTATGCATTGTGTCCTTCAAATAGGGTTTACTGCATGAATTTCCAGCCAAAGTAATTAGGTCCATCCATCTTGTTGTTTTCATTGAGGTAATCTTCTGCTAATTGGTTATTCATCTTGAATGAATAAAACTCTTCAACCCCAATAATTAAAAAAATAGCCCCAATCTCTTAAAAGATAAACTGTCAAATTCTAGATCCACATTAAAAAATGAGCCCAAATCCAAGACAAAAAGAGCCCAGATCTCCCTTCTTCTAAAAAAAAAATGTGCCCCTCCTTTTTTTTAATTAAATAATGAAATGACTTGAATTCTTTAAAAAAAAAAACTTAAATAAAAAACCCCAATTTAAATAATCAACGCCCTCCTTTTTTTTAATTAAAAAAAAATGGATTCAATCCTTTAATTTTGACAAGTGGCCTACCACTTTTATCCCTTTTGCAACTCAACTACAACTTGTGTCCATTTCTCACCAACCGAAACAGACACACAAAATCAAAGTTCAGGTAGAACCTCGACAACAGCTCTCGTCCAATTTTCACCAACAAATACTGAATGGCCATGACAGATTTATCAGAGGTTTATTAGCATGACCTTCGAATCACAGCCAGTAGTAGTAGAACTACCTCTAGCAGTTAGACTAGCATCGAGCAGCAAAAGAAACTCAGTCTGCAGCTATCACCCCACATCCTTCTTCTTCTCATGGCATCCTCCACGGCCATCGATTCCACTACCGATCTACAACCTGCGACTATTTCTTTGCTGGCTTCCATGGTAGTTGTCCTCACCACTCTGCACGTGCTCCTCCATGCCACTGTTCTTGTAGCCTCCTTCAGTATCCCTCCTCACCACTTTGTGCGCACTCTCCACGATAGGCTGCAACAACCTAGAAGGTTGCACAAAACAAAAAATGTGGCCTCAATCAATCCATCCGTGGTTTGATCCTGCCACGGCCATTGATCTCCTCTAGCAGCCTTCATGCAAAGATAAAAAACGTAGCCTCTTCCCCTCACACAAGGTCAGCATGATTTTCCTCTAAGCACTTGAACCGATCTGAAAATAAAAATCGCGTAAGTGTAGTATTTAAATCAGTGTGATTTTCTTGCCAAAATCTACATTGATTTTGCCTCAATCGCACCAGCCTCTCTCCACTCAGGTATAGGCTTCCTCAGCCCTATAGCTCTAATACCATGTCAAAATGAGATTCTTGAATTAATAGATAAAAATCTCATTGGTCAGCTCTACGAAGGAGAGTCTGAACCAGGAGAGTTTGGCTCTGCATAAAGCTCTACATTCTCAATATACTTCAAACATTATATAGCATACATGGTATTAGGGAAGTTAGAACCATACCCTAAGAAATAGAAACCAATTCCTATCCTAATGTATCATGAACCAACTCATACTATTATAGGGTTCTTCATTATCTTCAATAGTTTGCACGCTTATCTGTGTGTCTCTATAGAGCTCTCAACCTAATTAATTACAGCTATAACTTGTCAGATACCATCATTTATTGTTATACAAATATCTAACACCTGTCATTCTTCTCAGTTCTTTGTTCTTTTCATCATATGCTCTCTAGTAAAGACCAGGGAAACTAAGTCATCCCCATCCCTGCATCAACATAGGGGCCTGAGCATTCTGTAGGACATTTTTGAAATTGCTACAAGGAAATTATCAATTGTGATGTAGTATTAACATTTTTACAGACCACTAATCTTAGAGCCAACACAAATTGAGGGCATTACTTGATAACTTCCTCCACAGATCGGGATAGTAATAGAAAACAACTTTAAACAATGATGGTTGAGAAGAAAATTTCATGATAGTACCAGTCATAACATTGGATGAGAAATAATTACAATGTGATGTCTGAAAGACATGGGAAGAAGCATAACTTGATCACTTTCTCTCTATTGTCATTTCAAGCTCTTTTTCTCTTTGACAAGATGCTAGTCATGGTATCATTACTAAGAAAATTTGAATGTAATAAAACATGGAGCAGAGGACTTTCTCTTTTCAGTATTACAAATTGCTTAAATAAGATTACATTGGAAACATCAGTAATAAATGACTTGAGTCAAACTATGACTTGAGTCAAACTGAACTTAAACTGGACTCAGTGAAATTGAATTAAGACACTTGGATGGATGGTTTTGACACCTAACAAGTGGTTGGGATTAGATTCTCCAACACTCCCCCTTAATTACAACCACATTAAAAATTGAATTAAGATACCTTCTAGGTTTACAATTTGAAAATTGACTTCAACTTTTCTTAGTCACTTTTTCTAGATCCTATAGCCTCTAAATTATTTTATCTCTTTCTCTTTGTTGTATGCTTCAAACCTCAGTTTCTTCATTTCGTGGTGCATGTCTTCCATTCTTTGAGGTTGTCGAAGAATATCCTAGACTTCTTCAAAAACTAAATTGTGTGTGGGTTGGTGCCACATATTATCTTTTGTAGTGCGCTTTTCATTTTCAATCTTCTACAACATAAGATTATAACATAATTTCATTTCTACAGGACTCTAATACCTAAAAATTTCATTAATTTGTTCATCATCCAAGCTATCTTCAAGGTTCATTTATGCAGCTTCTCTGCAAACTTTCTCAAGGCATGGTGTTGCAAGCCATGCTTCAAGGAAATTTAATTCTTCTTCATAATTGTTTTGTGTACCTGCACACTGGAAATGAATGTTAGAATTAAAAATATTTTCAAAACCACATTAGTTCTATTCCTTCTGCTCTGCAATGAGAGCTTCCTTCTGTTGCACTTCCTTTTCTGCATCTTCTTCTGTCTTTGTTTTCTCTTTGTGGGCTTCCTTCTTTGTCTCTGTCTCTATTTCTATGTTTGTCTCTATCTTTGTCTCTGTCTTTGTCTCTTCCACTTTTGTACTAACCTATGTTATTGCAAACAGGTTGTCTTCCACTAACTCAACTGGGCTTTTCTCATTGAATAACATCATGTCTATATGATGTTTTTGCTACATCACCTGCAACCATTGATCATTAATCAAAAAATCTTCATCAAAGTTTACATCAACAATATTAATTGCTGGATTCGCCAAACTTTCCTCAGCAATCTCTGTTGTTGGATTTACTAAATATTCATACACTTGCAGCTATGCAAAACGGGTTTCATGAGCATCTACATGCTCCATCTTTCTTGCTTCTGCAACTTCTTCATAGACATCATCCACTTGTGGCTGAGCACAGTGGGATTCAACAATATTTTTATCTCGTTGTAGATTTGTTGTTGTAGATCCACCTTCATCTTCAACTTCAATGCTCCCCCTTGCACCAAAACTCCTCTCGAGGGTACCCCATGCCCCCTTGGCTATCCTGGCTTCTGAAATCAAGGGAAGCCTCTTGGATTTTCGCATTTTTTCATTGCTGGCCCACTACAACTCAACAAACAAAACAAACTATAGACATTGCATCTAATTGCAATAAAAATGTCACTGCTTCTTGGATTCCACAAACAAATGAGTCTACAAATTTTGACAATGGTGATGCTTTCACAAAAATCTTTTACAAAATAAATCACTATTCGTAGAATCAGTTGGAACAATGAGTCTTTTTTAAATCCTTTTTTTAACCAAAAAAAGAATGCAACTCCCTTTTTTTAATTCCCTCTTTAAAAAAACTCTTTTACACAATATAATACCCTTTTCAAAATAATACCATTTCTCTTCAAATTATGAACCTTTTAACATGCATAATCTTTTAATAAAATATCACGAAACAAAATATTGGGCTTTCTAACTACATGCCTATTTTGATTTTGCACCCAAGTTATTTTACATATGAACATCTTGATATGACGGAAGCACTTTTTTAAAAAAATATTGACTTATCACCTTATGCCTTCGATTTCCTTTTCATGATGAAAGAACCATGGACGAGAATGGAACATGCTTGGCTTGCTTTTGCATGATTGTCCTTGGTGATCCAAAGCAAAATTTTGCATGCCATTGTTTAATTGAATTTGACACCGATGCACAGGAAGTTGACTTCATGAAATTGAAGAAAGTTCATTGCAAAATTTTGCTACCTTAATGCTCTGTCCATTGAAGAGAACATGAATTAGGGTGATAAGCATGTAAGTAATTGAAACTAATGCATTCTCTTGCAGTGGTGTTGAGCATAAGCACGCTAACTCCTTCTCCAAACCTCTGGGTTGAGTTAATATGCTGCCTTCAATGATGTAGGGTTTCCAAAAAAATATGAATTTCAATTGAACTTTTTTTAATCAGTTTCACCTTCGCCTTCCTTAGCTTAACCATAGCTAGCTTCCTTTTTCTCTTTTTTCTTCTTCGTATGCTTCTTCAAACTTCTGTTGCTCTCTCAAATATTCTTGCGGTCTTTCTTTGCTTCTTCACAATAGGCTTCTTTAAACTTCCACTGCTCTGTCAAAGAGTCTTATGTCAGCTCACCTATTCTCTTTGCTTCTCTTTCTTCACTCACGTTGCTACTCTCTCAGTGAGTCTTATGCAAACTGATCTCATCTCTGCTACTCTATCAAAGAGTCTTACACAGTCTAAGCTTCAATACCATGATAAAAACTAAAGGGAATAAAACATGGAGTAGAGGACTTTCTCTTTTGAATATTAGAAATCACTTAAATAAGATTACATTGGAAACCTGAGTAATAAATCACTAGAGTCAAACTCGACTTAAACTAGACATAGTGAAACTGAACTAGGACACTTGGAGGGATAGTTTTGACACCTAAATATTCGAAAGAGTTTCAGCAATGGGAATTAAGTGCATATAATATGATTTAGTCATAGAATATAGCTCTTTACAGGGATGGTAGTCTTCATTTCTCAGGATTTTAGTGTTTAGCAGTATATTTTGATAGGTGCATGTTTAGCCAAAGAGACCAGAATAGTGACCATTCTTTAGATAGAAGAACCTAGGTGATTTATTAGAGAAACTTCTCCAATCTCGTATGTGGTGAGAGAATTTATCTAGGACTATGATACCGATTATACTAATTAAGGTGAATTTTAGAGTAGTACATTTTTGGATTTTTTTTTCTATTGTCAGCTTTACTAATTTGAGAAATGGATTTTTGATGTACTGGATGTTTTACAACATTTGCTCATGTTCTCTTGAGAGTTTATTGTCTCCTAGTTTACTTTTCCTTTGTAATATTGTTTCTATGCTCGAAAACTAATTGTTACCTAACTCGATTAATACTTACAATTTTTTCATTAAAAAATAGATCATAAATTTAAATTTGTTTTGATTTTTCAATATATTATAGATATATAAATTAAATAATGTTTATTGTTTAATAGAATCAATATAGTTGAAGTTATATCTTAGCTACACTCGAACCACTACTTACATGTAGGAAACCCATTCCAGTGGTTCTTACATGGGAGCTTATGAATGGTAGCAAAATGTTTTGTTTTCTTACAGAACAACAAGAGAAGCAAGGGGAAGTTTCTTGCATTTAAAAGACTCTGATAAAAACCATGGGAGTGATTTTTTCAGCGTTCCCATTCTGATTTTTGGTAGAGTTCACACTCATATCCCTGTTTCCATCAGACGTTCAGTTTGTGGTAAATGCATGCCCATTAGCGTTCAAAATTGAACCCTTCCCATCCTTTTCTTGGGCTCTGGCCCTTTTTAGAAGGGCTAAAAATAATCTACGATTCAAAAAAAATATAAAATATCAAAATCACTCATCAATTACAAAGGTTAGATTAAATTTCTATATTTCAAAGGAAGGAAAATATTTTTAATAGCATGTCAATACTTTTCTAAGTTTATGAGAATTTCGGGTTAGGACTAGCGCATAAATCACTCTCATTAGTGACTATTTCATAGAGGATACCAGTCAAAGTCTAGATGTCCTCATATGATTTAATAGTTAAGTCATGATTTGTGGACATTTTCTTGAGGCCCCCAACTTATGCCAACATGATGTAACCTGCAACAATAATATATGCAACACTCATGGTATTATTACACCTATAAAAGGGTGGCGGACCACATTGAATACTCATTCAACAAATTTTCACGTGCTTTCACTCCTCCTCGATTATCCTTAAGCTCTCTTTCCCTGCATCCATTTTTTCCATTTTCATTTGAATTGCAGCCCATCATCCACAAAAGAAAATTTATCATTCAACGCTAGACTATAAGGTATTCTTCATTATCCTCCTCATATCTTCATTAAAACTTGGTTTTTCACTATTTGGATTCTTTAATGCAACACTCCTTGAAGTAATGATAGACTTCATGGTCACACAATGTATCCTAGGCATCATAGAATCCACACCCAAGGAAATCAACATTGTGGCTAGATACCCTCACTATTACATAAAGAGGGGTTTTAAGACAATATTTGAGACAAATTTTGGGTAAATTTTGTTAACTTGAGACAAAAAAAACATGTGTATTGTCTTTAAGTGGATGTCTCAAAAATTATTGTCTTAAAGTTTATTGTCTTAAAAAATATTGTGTAAAAAATATTGTCTTAAAAAAATGTCTCTATAAAGACAATATATAACACAAGAATTATTGTCTCTTAGGAGACAATTTCATTTTTGTCTCTCTAGAGACAACACTCGGCTTGGAGACAATATGTATTTAATACTAGCTATTCTCTCTCTAGAGATAATAAAAATTTTAAAGATCACTTTTGTCTATCTAGAGACAATATAAAACAATGAATCCAGTAATATCTCACCATTAAAATAAATTGATATAAGAAACATTTGATTAAAAATAAACTACAAAATTGTTGATTAATTCATGTTAGCGCATAGTGGAATCGAACCACCAACCTCCTGCTTGTAAGGCACGAGATCTTCCATTGAGCTATCACACTTTAAAGAATTAAAGAGAAGAGTTATGTCTTTTCTATCTTGATTTATTAAAATATAATTCCAATCTTAAATTCATTTGATATTTCAAGTTTCCTACTAATTTCATAAATTTCCAGCATGTTTGGGATATAGTTCTTCATTGTGGACCATTCATAAGAGAGTTCTTGAGAAGCACCATTTATAAATAATTCAATGCTTCCATATCTTAAGACTCTTGTTTACAAACATTCTGTCATTGAGTATTGTGACAAACAAACAAAAGTGAAGGAAAAGATGAAAATTTTTAACAACTCCCTACTTCCTTAAAAATGTTGTTCGACCTAAAGTTGAGGATTTTTTAAAACTGATATTCTAAAACCGATATTCTAGCTTTGAAACAAAATATGCTAATTGTTTGCAAACAATATATCGCAAATTACTTCAAAATATCAAGGAAAATATTTCATGTATAAACATTATGCCAGTACCATGCTAAATTTGTCAAAACCATATAATGATGTCTAAGACAAGTCAATTATGAGTTCTGAAATAATATCCTTCAGAATTTATTATCGCATTCCTCTACTATGAAATAAATTTGCACTTCCTATCCTCTACAATCAGGAATAGTTTAGTTATGACACAATGTTCATATGCTAAACTTAATCCTATCATCACATCTATCCATATATTTTGTTGCATCACATCTATTTTTGAAGATCGACATACACAACAAAATGCACAGGCGTGAAGTAGTTTACCTTGACTAGAACTCAATGCAAGACTTATCTTTGTGCACTTGCATGAGATCACCATCAAACTTGCACTCAGTAGTAATTTCTTTCCCTTTCATCTAAAACATGGGACAAAATGATCAGAATGCCTAGAAATCCAATATATAGTGGAACAAAGTTAAAACGGAGAATTTATACATTATAAGTTCTTATAAACACAGTTTGTATTTGGGTAATAGAAAAAAAAAATTCTTTACATACACGATGCATACAAAATTCCTTATTTCGAAGGGGAAGGTAAAAATCTCCATACTAAGATTACTACGGGGAGTGACCACTAAAGGCATATTACGCTTTGATACCAACTTTTAAGTTATTCCTTTCCAAAAAATGGGCAAAATATTAATTATCTTTGTAGAAGAAAGTGGGATGTTGTTTCCAGCAGAAGTCTTTAGTTAGAAACTTCACATGGCAACTTGTAAAATGTGATTCCATTTTGAATGTGGATCACAAGGTGAGGATAAAAAAAAACATTTTTAATCCACATAGACATACCATCTACCCTATGTAGTTCCCTATACAGATAAACATATGCTTGCAAATTTACATCCATGTAATCTGCTTAGTTAAGGACTAGTTCCAAGGATGCTAGGATTATCCACATTTGAAGTTTCATAGACTAGTTGGTCTTGTACATGTTAGTCAATCTAGTATTGGAATCTCCCCATTGAATTTGTAATGCACAACTATAGATGTAACAACAAATTATGTGTGTATTCGATATCTATGGCTTGGGAGATGGCTTCTGGTTTTGGTCCCAAAGGCATGCCCCCTAAGACTTCTGGAAAATCACAACTTATTTTTACGGTAGGATTTTTATAAAATCAACAGCTATCACATTGCACGTGATAAGGAATTAAGAATGAGGTTGTTATCGCTCTGAAGTCCTTCTGCTTTGTTGTAATCTAGAATATTCAAGAATTTGCGGCTATAACTACAAATTTCATAAGGCACATGTTATGGCTTGCTGATTCATGAGATGCATGTTATAATGTGAAAACTGGAGGGGTTGTTCATTCATTAGAAGGCTCACTACCTAATCCTATTTTCTTATAATCTCATGTTATAATTTTCCTTCATCATTCTATGGTTTCACATTATCTTTTGGCTACATCTTCATAATGTCAATGGTGCATCTTACAGAAGGCCCCTCATGTACTCTCATTAACATAAAGGATCTACTTGGACTAGTCATGATACATTAGTGTATGGCTTGACTACAACTTCTCCATAGAAATGAAAACCCTCTTTGTTTGTATTACTTCTGTTCATAACCCTTAGTTTAGCCTCTGCTATAAAAGCATATTCAAGAATTGGAGAGATGCCAATAAATAAAGACCACCCTCCAAGCATCTTCCTGCTTCCTGCTATAATTCTAGAGGGTAAGGAGGGGTAGCGATAGGGTTGGGGAGAGATAGGCAACTCAGGATATGGTTGATAGATAAGTAAGACTGCATCACCGAGTACCCTATGTCCTTTTTATCTTGATCTATTAAGATATAATCCCAATCTTAATTTCATTTGAAATTTCAAGTTTCCTACTAATTTCATAAACTTCAAGCATGCTTGGGATATGGTTATTTGTTGCTTCCTGCTGTAATTCTAGAGCATGAGGAGGGGTAGCGATAGGGTCAGGGAGGGACAGGCAGCTCAGGATATGGTAGTTAGAGTAGAAAGACTGCATCTTTGAGTACCTTGTGTCTTCTCTACATTGATTTATTAAAATATAATTCCAATCTAAATTTCATTTGAAATTTCAAGTTTCCTACTAATTTCATAAATTTCCAGCATTTTTGGGATACAGTTCTCTGTTGTGGCCCATTCATAAGACAGTTCTTGAGAATCTCCATTTATAAATAATTCAATTCTTCCATAGCTTAAGACTCTTGTTTACAAATATTTTTTCATTGGGTATTATGACAAAAAAAAAAGTGAAGGCAAAGATGAAATTTTTTAACAACTCCCCACATCCATAAAAAAGTTGTTCCACCTAAATCTGAGGATTGTTTAAAACTAAAATTCTAGCTTTGAAACAGAACATGCTAATTTGTTTGCAAACAATATATCGCAAATTACTTCAAAATATCAAGGCAAAGATTGCATGTATAAACTTTATGTCAGTACCATGCCAAATTTGTCAAAATCATAGTGATGTATATGAAAACTCAATTATGAGTTCTGAAATCATATCCTTCAGAATTTATTATCGCATTCCTCTGTTGTCAAATAAATTCACTTCCTATCCTCTAAAATTAGGGATAGTTTCAGTTATGACACAATGTTCATCTGCTAGACTTAATTCTATCATAGCATGTATCCATATATTTTGTTGCATCACATTTTCTCTTGAAGATCGGCATACACAACAAAATGAACAGGCATGAAGTAATTTACCTTGACCAAAACTGGATGCAGGACTTATCTTTGTGCACTTGCATGTGATCGCCATCAAACTTGCACTTAGTAGTAATTTCTTTCCCTTTCATCTAAAACATGGTACAAAATGATCAGAATGCCTAAAAATCAAATATATAGTGGAACAAAGTTAAAACAAAGAATTTGTACATTTTAAGTTTTTATAAACACAGTTTGTAGCAATAGAAAACAAACATTATTTACATAAATGATGCATACAAAAGGCCTTATTTCCAAGGGGGAGGTTGAAATATCCATACTAATATTACTATCGTGAGTGACCACTGAAGGCATATTACGCTTTGATACCAACTTTCAAGTTATGCCTTTCCAAAATATGGGAAAAAGATTAGTTATCTTTGTAGAAGAAGGTGGGAGGTTGTTTCCAATAGAAGTCTTCAATTAGCAACTTCACATGAAAACTTGTACAATCTGATTCCATTCTGAATGTGTATCACAAGGTCATGATGAAAAGATAACATTGCTAATCCAAATAGACATTAATAGCTACCCTATGTAGTTCCCGATACAAATAAACATACGCTTCAATTTAAGAGAAAATTTACATCCACATAATCTGCTAAGTTACGAACTAGTTTCAAGGATGTCAGGATTGTCCACATTTGAAGTTTCATAGACTAGTTCATCTTGTACATGCTAGTCAATCAAGTATTGACATCACCTCATTGAATTTGTAATGCACACCCATAGATGTAACAACACATTGTGTATGTATTTGATATCTATGCCTTGGGAGATGGCATCTGTTTTTGCTCCCAGAGGCATGTCCCTTAAGACTTATGGGAAATCACAACTTACTGCTAAGTTGCTAACTATTTACATAAAAAGAAGAATGTTTTTCCTTTCCAATTTATGTTATATCACTCTAACTGACTACACAATAAAACTACTAGTAAACATTATACACGTACAACAAAATTGGAAAATATTATTCCGTATCTATAAATGAAAATTGCAAAGACAAAACAATCCAGATGTCATAACAGTATTAACAAATATATCACACTAGCCGTAAACAAAAAATAGCTACAATATTGGATAAATTAAGCAATAAAGGTTTATCTCTTACAAATTCCCAAGTAGTGTCAATAGAATTCATTCACTTGGAGTGCTGACACTTGATCGACTTTCCTACCACAAGATCCTAATGAATCTTTGACAAGAAAATATATTAACTCAAGCACAAAATATAATAATATTGCAATTAATATGATAATGAATAACATGTCTTGTTTAAAACAGAAGCAAAACCTTTAAAAGGAGCCAGAGAAAGCAAAAATAATGAAAATGGTTAACATCCACCAGAACTTAAATGACTAAATGAAAGACATTTATAGGTTTTGTTGGGTCAAAAGAAGTGTTGATAGGTATCATTCATATCAAATATCAATGGAAGATCGAAAACAAACCTATCGCAGATCTCAAACAGAACAATTGTGTAGACATAAGCAGACATTTTTAAATCTACACAAGCAACCATCATGTCTCAAGCGTCAGGGTGAATCTCATTAAGAATATAATTTTCTCCCAACCCAATCCTGAGTTCTGCAAATATGGATTTTCAATAAGAGATTGGTTCGAAAATAAGATATTAATACAAACCAAAGACCATGACTTGATGAAATAAACACCATCTCTGCCTCCAAATTCGTAAAGAGTAAAATGCAGTTAACTGTTACATAAGATAGGTTTGTTCTAGAGAGACTGGGGATGAAGGATTTGGTACCCCTTCAACATCTGCGTGACTAAGGATATTTCATCTTTCTTGTATGCTTAGACACCCCACTGACATTGCCCCACTTATACAAATAATGGATGGCTAAGGATCCTATGGCCTACTGGTTGACAAGGTACCAATCCACCTAAAAATAACATTCTTATAAGCACAAATTTTTGAGATAGATTCTACTCCTACAAAGGTCAGTTGTCAAGAGATTGGGGATGGCTTTTTCTTATGCTTTGAGCCGCAAGAATGAAATGGAAGCTACAAAGATATTTAGTTTGGACATGGTATCAGGCTAATTTTGATTTCTTCATCCCTACCCTGCTTTCGTGGAAAGGTCGTCTTATGGGTGAGACTTGGATTGTTCAAAATATCTACAAATCTCTATGGCATCTAACACAGTTGATTTCTATTACCTTTCTGTCGAAGCATCATTGTAAAGTTATTATTTAGGACCCCTCTTCTTTTAGCCTAAGGGATTTTAGAAGCTTTAAACAGGAGTTGGATCTGCTCATGAGAGTGAAACTCTGTCCATGTCATGATGTTGAGTCTCTCTTTTGGTGTGCAAGCTCATATGCTTTCCTGTTTTGGAAATTTTTATGGAAGGATTTTTCTAAGGTATATTATTCATGTGGTGTAATTGTTTTTGCTTCATGATCTTTTAAGTAAAATATATGCAACATTTCAAAGAGAAAACATTGCATATTAATATGGGTTGGTAGCTATATTGTGTTGAGAATGTGTGTACATTATGTTTCCCTTCAAGAAACTCCCCTAGAGACACACTCAGATAGGTGTGATTTGTTGCTGCTTTGACAATGTAGCACGTCCCATTTTCAAGAACTTTAGTTGTTATGTAATAACTACAAAAAAAGCATATGCTAGTAAGTGATAACCATGATTATGTGAATTTTTATATTTTATTAATAAAGTTAATGGAGTGATATTGAGTTTGGAAAATTCATGGACTGATCCTAGAAAAGAAGATGAAACTTACCAGAATCTGAGAGGGATCAGATTCATCATGATTTTTCCTAAAGTGAAATATATATAGAAATATATGTATGTGTTATTCTGGTGAGAGATAAATATCAGAAATAAAATCGCTGCAAGTGGAAAATAAGGCTTTTAGCTTTAAGGAAAAACATGGAAAATGCCTAGGTTGAGGGGATACAGAACCCCTTAATGCAGGACGTTGCCCAAGAAAAATCTGTGAACATGATAATGATAAATAAGCATTATCAAGGCGGAGTGGAGGTTACTGATGACTCACAAGTTGTCATATCTCGAGGGGAATCAGAGGATTCATGGTTGCGAGGTGTGGTGCAGTCAGCCATTGATTTTCCAAGCTTAAGAATATTGGTCAAAAAATTCCTAACTGTGCATGAATGGTTTATATTAGATGCATGTTATCCTATATGGGAAAAATGCTAATGGTTAAATTATTTCTGTAGGTGTCGTTTTCTTTATTTGTTACAGAGTTTTATATTATTAATTACAAGCTAATTGTCAATTGCTTTGGGTAGTTGATCACCCTTTATTAGTTGCAGAATTGTATGTTATTTTAATAGATGCATGTTGTTGGTTACTTATCTTGGGTGGATGATTACACTTGATAAATGAAGAATTGTAGACTATTATATTGTGGATGCATGCTGATTGTTACATATCTTGTGGATGATATTTTTTTGTTAGTTACAGGGTTGCATGTTATGTTTCTATTAGATGCATGCTAATAGATGATTAACTATTGTGGATGATGACACCTTTTTTGTTGTAGAGTTTATCTAAGTTGAGGGTAGTATACTAAATGATGAGTGTATGCATTTATGTTATTTGAAATAGGAAGTTGTACGTGAAAGTGCCCTATGAGCAAAGGCCTATGAAGATATTGACTAGTATGGCCACAAATAGGGAGCAGGTGCATGTAGGGAATGTAATATTAGTATAATACACCTTGGATATATGTGTACATGTCTTCATCCAATTGAATTGTGGTATACGGTGAGGTTAGGAAAATTATTACATATTTCAATCCATAGATACTCCTGATGGAACTACGTTCCATCGTTCATATGGGAAACTCTATTTAAGGGATGCAAGTTTAACATAAAGCCTCATCCATTTCAGGTCGATCGATTCTAGTAATTTAATAAATGAAAAAGACTAGGATCGAAGTAATTCTTAAAACCCTCAAGGTTGGAGGAATTGCTAGTAAAAAACGTATCCTTAGAAAGAAAACCCTTCTTACTAAGAAAATCATAATAGTTCACGGTACTCGGTGTCATTAATGAAAGCAACCCAAGGTAAGAATTAATGCTTCTTCATCATGAACAAGTTAGGGTAAAGCCAACCACCAGGATCTATGCTTATGTAAACCCTACAACAAAAAGGCGCAATTACAGTTAGAATCTATGATAGTTGGACAAGAAAATTAGGAAATTATATGCTAAGACATCAATTCTGGTGGAGAACTTACCCGATCATAGTGGCAAGCTCATATTTCATTCTGTTGTCAAAGACTACCATCAAACTCTCACACATAAGGAAACCCATTAATGAGAGAACTGTGAGGTTACTGAAGAAGGAAGGAAGCCAAATGCCACCATGGTTGAGCCAACTCGCAATAGAAACTGGGTTTTCAGGAAAAACTAAACCCTCAACATGGATATCATATATCACCAATGCAACCAAGATCTCAGAGGCGAAATCTTAGTGGCAAGGGCACGCAAATTATTGGAACAACAACATCAAAACAATGAAGAAAACTTGCAAGACTCTAAGCAGAGTTTCTGGGTCGAACAAGCACCAAACTCTAAAATTGAAGGCTGGGAGAAATCCTTATTACCTCAAAAATCACCAAGATTGTTGAAGGGAGCCCTACCAGATCTACGGTAATGGAATTACCAGATGGCAACATACTGGAAACTTTGAGAACGACCAAAGTTGTTGTGGAACAACTGGTGCCCACTCGACACCAATATAGGTAAGGTCAAATGTTGATACAGGCAACCATAAAACATTAAAACATAAACATAGCTACCAAATAGTGGATATGAATTAGCCATTGAACCTTAGAAAAACATACGCTATATAATTTATATAGGTCATATTAAGTTAGAGGACTGTCGCATAGGTTTTAGTCAACAAATAGCTTTACCAAATCATATAAAATTTAATAATGTATTCCATGTCTCACTGTTAAAATGATGTGTGTATACCTGGATGCAAGTGACTGCACTGCTCATCAATGTGATTAGATGGTCGGCCGGTGGACATGATGGCCATATGGCCGCCAACGTCGTCCCCAATGCCAACCTCAAGAAAATTCACACCACCTTATAGAGGACATTAAATGGCTCCAAATGTCGAGCCACCTCCATCATTCTCATAGACATGGCCTTTGAAAAATAGTCTGCAATTCCTCCCCTGCTACATTGCATCTACCCTCCGCAGGCTGCAGAACCTTGCATTCACACTGTGACCGATAGCAGATGCTAGTTGCTTCCTTTCCTTGATCTTGGCAACGGTTTTCATTTCTCTCACTCCAGCCTTTGCATCTCAAACTAGGCCTAGACCTCCCCTGCTCACTCTCTACATCGAAACTCAATCAATTCCTTTTTTGTCACCCCAACTCTTAATCTTGCTATGGATCACATTAGGCATCATATCTGCAGCAAGTGTGGTGGAGCTCGTGGAGGCATCATCTGCATTCTGTCTTTGACTAGCTCTGCCAACGTTTCCCCTGACTCTTCCTCTGATATGCTTAATCCTCTCATCTCTCCCTTTCACCTCTACCCAAACACCAGAAGCGGAAGGGGTCGTGCTATTCACTCACGAATTTTCCCCTTCCACCATCTCCTGCTCACCATAGAACTCAATTCTGCTTCCGTACCTTCTTAAACCATTATCAATGCTGTTGTGACCTTCTCCTTCTCGAAAGAGGCTGAGCCGCAAGCTCCTCCGTTTGGGCACAATGAGAAGCAAAGTAGAGCAACTCCAAGCAATTGTGGTATTAGCATTCTTGGCAATCGGAATCCCTGGGAAGGCATAGTGACTCTACATGGCGAAGCTATAGCTGGCATTCCACCAGCTGAGGATGGTAAACATGGTGACACAATGGCATCAAGAAGCAAACAGCCTGACACATCTGAAAGGAAGATAGGCACAGGTGGTGCTGAGGAGGCTCCTCTAGCTCAGGGTAGTGGCGTGCCTCCAGCTCAGGGTAGTGTCGTGCCTCCAGCTCAGGGTAGTGGCATGCCTCCAGCTCAGGGTAGTGACGTGCCTCCATCTCAAGTAAGTAGCATGTCGGATGCAGATGATGACTGGTACCAGTTCACGTGTCGGATCGAAGAGGAACCAACACCGGAGAATCTCCAGTCTTAATGTGTGGCATCCAGTTATTCTTTTTTCCAGGTGGACGTGTTTACGTTTGAACACTCATTTTCGGTTAATTTTTTTTGATTCTAGACATGCAATACCTCTCTGTTAATAAACAACGATTACCCATGTATGGGTTCTTTGTGGTTTACTGGACTGGTTTCCCTTATGTTGGGGCAGTAAAAAACAGACAGATTCATTTTTGTGATGATTGATGCTCAGAAATTTTGAGGTCAAGCTTTTCTATAACTTTTTTGTATCATATTAATAGAACAATATTACTTAGAAAAATAAATGATGTGTGTATGACCTTAGACATGTGATTCAACGGCACAATGTTCAGGTAATGATTTTTGTTCAAAAAAATTATTTGATTCCAATATGATAAATTCTCATGAACTAATTTGTGGATTTTTAACAGGTCAAACTCGATGGAGAGTTACTGGTATAACCCCAACGCATTCTTGAGCATAGAGAAACAATATTACGAAAGCACGCCATCACCTAGGTTAAGGTGCAATGGAGGGACTTTAGCATTGAGGACGCCACCTCGGAAGATGAACAATTTATGCTAGAAGCTTATCCTCAATTATTTAAGGAACAAGAGAACAATGAGGACGTTGTTATTCTCTAGGGGGCAATATGCAACACCCTCCAGTCGTGATGAAATTGTAAGTAAATTATGGTTAGTTTTGTTATAATTAAACACAAAAAATTTATGGTTGAGTTGAACCTTAACATAATTTTTAATAAGTAAAAGGTAGTCGTGTGGTTATTTTCTTTAATTATTAATAGCAAAAATAAAGGTGAGGGAATCTTGGAGTCCATAGGTGAAAAACCATGAAGAAAATAACTCTTTTACTTGATAGTTATGAGGAAACTGTTACCTCCCCTTTTTGAAGGGATAAAGGGGATATTGGGGAGGAGAAAACACATAAGAAAAAGGTTATAAAGGAAGTAGGACATTGCGGGAGGTAGTCTAGAGCTAGACATCGAGCCAATGGAGGAACCCTATGAATGTTTGATTCTAGGTCGAACCTTTGGAATGGTTTTGGTGCCTGAGAATTCAACCTATTTGGGATGTTGATAGTCATAATTGTGTTGGTAAAAGGTGCTCGTGGGGAGAAAAAGGATGTAATTTCCTTTTCTCATGGTTGGGAGGTCTGATTATCATGTGGATTCCCTGAGACCTGATCCTCAGATAAGTTTTAGATAAGTTTCATTTTAGTTAACTACAATATCAACATAATTTCTTTTATCATTGAATACATGAGTGTGGGATCAAATATGTATTTATAAAGACTGAAAATTGATTAAATGCAATTAAATAAGCATGCATGTTGGTTAGAGGTCTGACTGTAGTTGGCTAGAAATGAGTAGAGTAGCAAAATCTTTCCTTCAATGGCAGTAAACAAAATTTATGTTCTGGTATGCATTATGTAAGAACTAAAAGTTAAATACAAATGTTATGCATGGAACCTGTACATTTCTAAGAATTGACTGTTAAATACAAATCCTATGCATGAAGTTGTGTGTTTCTAAGAACTGAAGGTTAAATACAAATGTTGTCCATAGAACTCTATATTTCTCACTTGAAAGAGGAACTACGCATAGACTATACATTATTTATAGTATTTCTTTTAAATAGCATTGACAGGTACAAAGAAGTAAATCAGATGTTCTATGAAATAAAAAATACAATTTTGCAAAACACACACACACACACACATATATGTATATGGGTGAATTTGTCAAGTGAGCAATACAATGGAATAACCCCCAAAACCAGATTCAGTATGATAAGCTAATAATAAGAAAATAGCTCCACCAAAATTGAAATACCTATAAATTCTTTATCATAGCTGAATCGAGATCCAGAGGGTTTTATTCTAAAACTCTTGTAGGTGACCGCACTGTGTTAGTTCTGAGGCAATACTGTGAACCATTCGCCCGGAAGTAGTCTTGGGTGATTCAACATGTAACAAAGCAACAAAAACAATCCAAACGGATAACCATATTAAAACCAAGAAAACAAAAAGCAATCACATTTGAAATTTTGTATGTATTCAAGAAATTTATGAATTAATAGTAACAACCTGAGAATATACAATATAATCCCATGAATCATGTGGAGTAACCATCAACTGTAACTGTGCAAATCCAACAGAGGGAAAAGCTACATAATGTTCACAAAATATAACTGTAGAAAATAATTAACTGGAAATTACCACAGGAAGACACCTTACAATTCAAGACTCTGTATTACAAAACCTTAATTAGAAATTATCCATATAAAAATTGTCCCCATAGACCCCAATACATTATGACCTAGAATTCAAATGATTCCATTAGTTTAATAAAGGAAAAATAATATAGCCAAAGTAATTCTTAAAACCGTTGAGGTTGAGACAACCGTCAGTAAAAACCCAACCTTAGAAAGAAAACACTTGTTGCTAAGAAAAGCATAATAGTTCACAGTACCTGGTGTCGTTAAGGTAAGCAACCCAAGGTAAGAATTGTTGCTTCTTCCTCATGAACAAGTTAATGCGAAGCCAACCACCACGACCTGTGATTCTATAAACCCTACAACAAAAAGGCATAATTATAGTCATAATCTATGATAGCTGAACAAGAAAATTAAGAAATTATATGCTAAAACATCAATACTAGTGGAGAACTTACCTAGTCACAATGGCAAGATCAGAATTCATTCTATTGTCGAAGGCTACCTTTGAAATCTCACACAGAAGCAAACCCATTAATGAGAGAACTACCAGGCTACAGAAGAAGGAAGAAAGCCAAATGTCGCCATGGTTGAGTCAGCCCAAAACAAAAATTGGGTTGGTGAGAAAACCTAAACCCTCAACACGGATCTCACCTATCACCAATACAACCAGGGTCTAAAAGGCCAAAGTTAGTGGAAAGGTAACAAAAATGACAGTAAGAGTAGCCTCAAAATAGTGAAGAAAACCTACAAGGCTCTCAACAAAGCATCTAGGTCGAACAAGCACCAAAATCTAAAACTCAAGGCCGGGAGTAATCCCTATCGTCTCAAAAATCACCAACACCATTGGATGGATCCATACCAGATTTATGGTAAGGGAAGTACCAGGTGGAAGTGTGGTGGAAACTTCAAGAAAGACCAAAGGTGTGCAAAGCAGCTAGTGCACACTTGGCACCAACATAAGTAAGGTCAACTGTGCATACAGGCAACCATAGAACATTAAAACATAACCATAACTACCTTAGAAAATTGTACACTATATAATTTATATAAGTAAGCATCAATATTAAGTTGGAAGATTCTCGCATAGGTTTTAGACAAGAGATAACCTAGATGGTAAAAATATGGTAAATGTAGTTATTTACATGTTGAATGGTAAATGTCAATTTTTTTTATTTATATATGTATAGTAAACATTAAGTTTGATAAATGAATGTTACAACTATCAACCATTATAATAAAATAAAATTTAATATATAATTCAAGTTCAATTCATATACACTATAACTTAATTAAAAATATAAAATGTAGAAGTTCATATTTATATTACCAAATAAAGAAAAATTCATATTTATATTTTTCAAAGTTTTATAATATTTCTCAATAAATATTTTACACAAACATAATAACTCGTCACGAAAGCATAATTCAAATTACAAATTAATTAAAATATATTTATTAGTAAAAATACAAAGTCAGAAACCCAACTTTTCACTCATATATTTGAAATTTTTAATGATAAAGTGTATAACTAACTATTGAATAATCTTAAAAACATCATCAAATGTGATTCCTTATTCTCTTCATAAGAAATTGAATTATATTCCTATTAACTATACGACAAACTTTGTAATCTTAAGAAGATAGTGAAAACAAATTTTCTTATTCAATTAGCCACATGTTATAGAGTTCAAACATCTAGAATTATGATTCACAATTCTAATATTTGATGTTGATATGTTCAAACATCTGAAATTATAATTCACAATTATAATATTTAATATTAATATTTTCCGAATATGATATTAAACTTATGAAATAATAATTTTAAATTTTAAATTCAAAATTTTAAAATTTTAATAATTAAAATTTATTTTTTTAAATTATTCAGAACCCAATTTTCATATTTTCTAATATAATATTCACACTTATAAAAATTTATAATCAAACTTGTGTTATTTAATGTTTACATTTTTAAATCTAATATTAACATTTTCCTAATCTAGTTTTTTTTAATTAACCAAATTTAATGAAATAAATAATCTTCAATGAGAAGTTGACGATGGACATAAACAAGTATATACATATTAGAGTGAAGGGAAAACTGTTAAAAATTAAAATCCTAATATTTCCTTGTATATCATATTTTATTATAAGATTTACATACTTTCCTTATATTAATTAAAATTTTGGTTAACTATTATAGGTATTTATACAAATAAAGGAGTAAATGCTCTTAGTGCGAAAACCATTATAGGTATTTATACAAATGAGGGAGTAAATGCTCTTAGTGTTTGAGAACAAGATCTCATTTCAAATATAATATTTTAATCATTATTATTTTAGATTTTTTTAATAAATTAAATAATATTTTTGTATATAGTATTACAGGTTATTATTTTATATATATAATTTATTGAAAACATGTAATTTATTATTAAAATTAATATTTTTTTGATTAATATTATCAATCTAATTATATATATTAAAAATAGCTGAATTTTTAATTAAATAGATAAATAATTTTTATTTTTTCAGAAAATATGTAAAAAATAGTTTAATGAAAAAATTTGACCCTTCAAAAATTTCCTATTCCCATTAATTTATTCTCCTGGTTCATGTGAAACCATGACTATAATTTACCTATGAATATATGAGTAAGCACCAAGAATAATTAAACTCTCAACAAAATTAGTTGGAAGAGGATACATGAATGGTGTTGCCTGAGGATAGGGAACAATAGTTTGAGTCATTAAGGATCACTTATTATGCCTAAAGTAATGTAGTACTATTAGAAAGTAAGGTAGATGATTGAAATTCATATATCCAAGAATTGTAGGTTAGGTTGGAATATATGAGGGAGATTGAATCCAAAAAATAGAATTCCACCTTTGTGATGACATATCCCTAAATTGGTGGTGGTATTTGCAATAGATTACCAATTACTATGTGGAAATATTCTCATTTATATCCAAACAAATTTCAAAGAAGATAATTATTTTCTCTTGTTGATGACTAATTCTTTCTCTTATGTGCTTATTAGTAGCTTTATTTGCTAGTAAAATATTCAAAAGAAAATAAAAAAATTAAAGCATAGCAACAAGAATACTATTTTACCCTAAAAAGGGGAAAATAGGAAAAACTAATGTCAATAAATTATTACTATCCTTGACCAAAACATACCGAGATGACCAAGTGATATTTCACTTCTCACCTCCAGGAGGACTAAAATGGAGTGTTTATTACTATCCTTGACCAAACCCTACCCAGATGACCAAGTGATATTTCACTTCTCACCTCCAGGAGAACTAAAATGGAGTGTCCCGGGCCTATTTAAATGATATAGTACATTTATTCCAAAAGCACAAAACCATAGCCTAAAACCCCCATTGTTGGCCATAAAACAATAACTCATTTACATAGTAAAAGTGAATGTAGCATTCCCTCTTTAAACTAGATTTGGGATAATTATCTAGTTCATACCCCGCTCAAAAATTATAACTAGAGTATATAAGAATATGACATGTTTCCCCTTCCATCTATGTCTACCACCAAACTTTATTGGTAATTTACAAATGATATACATCCTTAACTAGGTATTATAGTCATATGTATATTTACATATAATTTATAAATTCCAACTCCATATATATATATATATATATATATATATATATATATATATATATGGAGTTGGAATTACTAAATTATATGTAAATATACATATGACTATATAATTCATTTCCTTCATGACTCCATGGGAATGCAATCACCATGTCAGTTTCTTCTTTTATGAGCACTTATTTATCTATTGCTTGATAAAGCCTCATAGCTTCCCATGGAAAAACCATTATGTGAATAACGTATGATTATAAGTGCCTGTGATATATCATCTCATTGAGGAATACCATAAAACTCTTTTCATGCATCCTCCAAGTTGTCAAATTTGGCATACATATCCACAAGGGCACTCTTTGGCTTCCTCCACTCCTTCACAAAAACAATCCAAGTTTTAAATTTTGGAGTTTAAATCCACATGTGGTAGCATATCCATTCACAACCATGACTCTAATACATAAATATTTGACAGAAAATAAAATTACAACATGGTGACACCAAAATTCTTCTATCCTCAAAAACCCGAAATAAGAAAATTCGCATTAATAGATATATTAATATCATTAACCAAATTTAGCCAAGATTGCAAAGAAAATCTTCAATGCTCACATCGAGACCCATTAGAGTCAAGTATATTATGTATCCATGTTCAGTTATTGCAAAAAATCACAACCATGACTCTAATACATAAGTATGTGATAGAAAATAAAATTACAACATGGTGACACCAAAATTCTTCTATCCTCGAAAACCCAAAATAAGAAAAATAGAATTAATAGATATATTAATATCATTAACCAAATTTAGCTAAGACTGCAAAGGAAATCTTCAATGCTCACATCGACACCCATTAGAGTCAAGTATACTATGCCGATTTAAAAGCTCCACTACATGTAATCCACGTAAATTAACCCAACATAATTACATATACTGTGAAAAATTAAGCCTTACCAGCCGATTTCCACCGTTGCAATACTGGGATATTATTTTGATCATCTATGCACTCATGAAGAGTATAAATTCCCTTTTGGTGGATGATTTTTAGTAAACAAAATGATAAGGAATGGTTCCCTTTCATCCCCTTCATGGAAGTCCCAACTTCAATATGGGTTCCATGGTCATATGGATCCAAACATATTTCCACCAAGATACTATGTCATCCATAACCAAAATATCATCCACATAGATAAAAAAAGGTTAGTTATTGATATGGAGTTATGTACTCAATGGTATATACAAGTATTATTACACCAGAATGTCATGACTAATCATCAGCGGACTTATTTTACCAAGGTCCCTTAAGATTGTTGTAAAAACTTTGCGGGAAGAATTAAAGTGGAACTTCAAAGTTCAATTTGTTTTACTGTGACTAGGTTAGGTGTGACTAGGATAGGTAGGAGGTGCCATCTGAGACATGAGGATTTTGTTAAGTATCATCACCATGGTCATATGGATCCAAACATATTTCCACCAAGATACTATGTTATCCATAACCAAACTATCATCCACATAGATACAAAAGGTTAGTTATTGATATGGAGTTATGTACTCTATAGTATGTACAAGTATTATTACACCAGAATGTCACGACTAATCATTAGCGGACTTATTTTACCAAGGTCCCTTAAGATTATGGTAAAAAATTAGTCGGAAGAATTAAAGTGGAACTTCAAAGTTTAATTTGTTTTACCATGACTAGGTTAGGTGTGACTAGGTTAGGTAGGAGGTGCCATATGAGACATGAGGATTTTGTTAAATATTATCACCATGGTCAAATGGATCCAAACATATTTCCACCAAGATACTATGTCATTCATAACCAAAATATCATTCACATAGATACAAAATGTTAGGTATTGATATGGAGTTATGTACTCTATGGTATGTACAAGTATTATTACACTAGAATGTCACGGCTAATCATCAACGGGCCTATTTTACCAAGGTCCCTTAAGATTATGGTAAAAACTTAGCGGGAAGAATTAAAGTGGAACTTCAAAGTTTAGTTTGTTTTACTGTGACTAGGTTAGGTGTGACTAGGTTAGGTAGGAGGCACCATCTGAGATCCTAACAACAATATCAATAGATTTTCATAACAACTATCTCTTTCACCAGGTTTCTCGATTGAGGCACTAAATTTTATCGAGGCCTGCTCACATTGCTTAGAAAAACATAATATGCCATCCTCAAAATCCTCCACCTCCTCAAGTTAAAAAATAGTATTAGGGAAAGGAAAAAATACTTTGAACCTAACACACCAATAGGATTTTTGCTACTTTTTTTATCAAGAAATTAATTCTATCAATGAAACAAGATTACTATGTAATCAACAGATGTTAACTCTCAAAATAGTTTTGTGAAAAATTTCCATCACCTAAGGAGAACATATAGACGAAGGAGATACTAAAGATGAGGCTCCCATAATAGGTACAACTTAACCTCCACCAATCAATATCCCATTCTAGTAGTTTGAGTTAATTTTATTGTCCCTCTTTAATGCATTCATCACTACAACACATGAGCTCTTGAAGCCAAATATTTTCATATATTGAAAAGGCTTGGTTGATCCAATCCCTCTACTCTAGTACTTCTCACATGGATACATTGTCAATATATTGTATGTAAACTTAAGATAATTTGTGATCCCATTTTTAATATCATGAATTATATATTCCCATCCATTCTCTACTTTATTTTGTATAAACATGAGAAGGAGACATGAAAAATTGACTTACTAGTGACGCGACTTCTAAATAGTCCATAACATCATAAGATGATCCATAGAAACATCACTAAAAGTCAACCCATATTAAATAGTTATCAATTTAATAATTCATTATATAGTTTAATATATGTTATTTTATTAAATAAACCATGGTTGATGATAATTTTGTTAACAATAACGAAAAATCTTATATAATAGAATATGTTTGTGTGTTTTTTTGTTAGCAAAAACAAAGTTGATCATATTTCTATTCAATTTGGAAAAAATACACGTAGTAGATACTTATAGAATTCACAAGCAATTGAGGTCATTATATTCTCGTTACAAATTTCTATCTCAATATTTAAAATTCTAAAAAAAAAAATTAAGAAGCCCATAACCCTTTATAAAATTGACTATAAACATCCAGTATTTTAAATATTTATAATTAAATTATAACATGATAAAAGTTTAATTACTTCCAATAAGGAAATGATGTACTCTATCATCACCTATAACAGAGTACTCTCGCAAAGGTCTATGTAGATATGACATTCTATTCACTAAAGATTGATTATTGCAAAAAATATTTGGGGTTCTACTCTTCACCTAGCCATAGACCTTATTGCTATAGATATTTCAAAAACAAGTCACACATGAGCCATCAACCCATTACTATGTTGTCTCTTCTTAGCCTTGTCCTGAATTACATAAGAAAAGGTGATGCCATCTTCTCCTTCTTCTCCTTCATTATATAGAATACATCAATTTTAAGGAACCCAACCCCTATGGTCCACATATCATTATATAATTATTCCTTTGTCTTAACATTTTCCATTCACATAAACCTACATTATATATTATTCTTCCTTTGTCTTAACATTTTCCATTCACATAAACCTACATTATGTATTATTCTTCCTTTGTCTTCAATTTTGTAATAATCAATATAATACTTAATTAGTAAAATTTATACTTGTTACAAATTTCAAATTTATTAATGGAATGTCAAGAGAAGGTATGATGTAGATTTTGAACATTGCATGTCATAAATCAATATAGAATTCGCATATATTTAAAAATTACAGCACTAAAAGCTACACCAATGCTCGTTTTGCACATACCAAACACGATTTTAGAAGGAGACCAGAATTCAAGATGAACACCACCAGCATAGAACTTTAATTTGAAAATCCCAAAAACCCAACTTTCCCATTGAATAAGAAAATGATAGATAGGAAATGTAGGTGAAAATGTTGAAAAGCATAACCACTTGGTTCTTTCTCATATAACTTTTCTTGATGAATGAAAATAGTGTATTCCTTTGTAGAAAAGTATGAGCTCTGAAATGTTTCATGATAATTGCATATTCTTGGGACTTGGTTTTCAAAGCAAAGTCCAACGTTCACTCTAAACTAACTATGATCATCAATAACCAGTTGGTGATTGCTAGTAGCCAACTAGTAAACCAACCACACTAGAATTTGAAATTGAATAGGTCAAAATAAAAATTAAGTATGTTAACACAAGACTTCAATAAGAACTTGAATTTGGTTACTCGTGTCTACTACGGAGATACTTCCATTAAAGAAAATCATAACACAAGCAAAAATACAACAAAGTATAAGTGATCTGAATGATGACATTACCAAAGATGTAAGTGAAGGACTGGGAAATTTATGGTGATCATGGGAATGATAGATATCAAAGAAACCATGATGATGTTGTTGGAGTGGGACATATCATTATGGAGGGATGGATTTAGCTTCTAAAAGGGTCTCAACTCAATCTACCTAGTTGGATGGGTTGGTTATAATAGATAAAGTAAGATTGGTTAAATTCAGCTTATCATGCTCATGAGGGTAGGAGAGGGAGCCGAAATAGGGTTGGGAAGCTTAAAAGTCCTCCACAAGGAAAATATATGCTTTCATGTAAAGGTAAAGGGAATGCTAGGGCAGTAATTTGATGCAAAGCAAGGGTGAATCATTCCTCCCTCAATGCATATCATGAGACCGTGTTTATGATTCCCCATTCTGAAGCTGCGAGAAGACTAGAGTGTAAGCACAAGAGAGAAGCTAAACATATTGTGGGTTGAGAAGAGGACCAAGACGACCCTTTCTGGTTCTTCCTCTTTTAGATTGGAGACACAAGATTTAAGAGTTTTTATAAGGTAGTAGTAAAGATGAGATGGATTGTCAAGCATATGCTGGGAGGGGTCTTGTTGGATTGTCACAATGGAAAAAATTATCTAATGGATAAAATAAATGCCTGCTTCAAAAGAAAATTTCAATGTTGAGGAGCAACTTGGGAGGGGTAGTTGATGGTTCCCTAAGCTAGGTCAAGTGCTTGCAATGGATTAAATATCATCTTCTACTACAAAGTCTCAGGAGGAATATGATTATGCAATAAATTCACATGAAAAATTAGAAGTCAAAGTCTAGGACTCATTACAAAGAAGCGATTCAAACAGTCACCACTAAGTTTTGAGTGGGATCTAAAATCTAGCTTTCTCAAAATTGAATGAAGTTGGAACCACTATGAAACAACCTAAAACAACTAATGCTAATATTAAAAATTTAAGTAAAATTTGACATTATCCTTATCTTTCCTTTAAATGAAGGAAAGATAAGGAGAATGTCAACTTTTACTTTAACTTTAAAAATTAAATATTACCATTAATTACTAGGGTTAGGTTTTGTAGGGCCCTAGGGTTAAGATATTTTTTATTAAAAAAATAATATTTAGTGCTTATTAGCTATGTTGCACTACATTCTTGAGCATTAGTCAGTTTAGTAGAGAACAAGTCACTTTGTTGTTTTAAGGTCAGTTCAATACAAGACCAACCTTAGCCAATCTGAACCACCAAACTAGACTAGTACAACTATAAAAGCATTGGGACCAACCAATTCCACTAGTTCTAGGCTAGCTCCAATAAGAGTGTGCCCTTCTCATATTCATCTCAAGTCATTTTGTTGTATCCTTTCAGGGATGGTGATTTGGAGAGTGCCATAAACTATCGAATTGTTGTGAGCACCTAACATCATAAGTAGTTAAGCCTTGACAAACAGAATTTGCAAGGAACTAGTACAAACATCCAAAAACATATTTAGTGAGGACATTCATGCAAGGTACTATTACAAACCTCCCAAGATACTTAGTGAGGACGTGCATGAACAAAAAGCATCAGAAAAAATTATCCACCCTCAAAAACCCTACCCAAAGCAATGAAGTGTGGTGCAAAACAAATTGTTGGTAGGCTATTAATGCTACTAACAATCATTCCCTCTCCAATTTCACAAGAAGCTCCTACTCAAGCTTCCTCCTCCACTATGGTTATAGTAAGTTCCTGCAAATGTGTGAGCTACAAGAAATTAAAACTTCCTTGGAATCTCCACCAATCTTAGGGAACTTGACTTCTATACATGCCCCAACTATTTTGGGTTGATTGATCAGTTAATTGGATGATCACACAGTTTAACTGAAGTCTCATTTCTTAAATGACCCTCCACTAATTCCTCCAAAAGTTAGAACTAGTTTAACTAACAACAACCTGAGATAATTGACCTTTATTTCTACAAATTCGCAATCGCATATGCAAAAATGAACTCTAGCTCCTATTTACTAAGTAAATTAGGTGACCCGAGCCATGTCACACAAGTTAACATCATCCAAGTTGTCTGTTGATGTGGAAATTTGATTTTTTTCAATTTAGTCAAGGAAAATTCAAATTGAGAATTTCTTGCTGCATTTTTCAACACATAGTTCACTAGAATGTATTACTTTCACTATGAACTTGGCATAGTTCACATGTTAAGTTCATAAGGTTTTGGGCTGATGTGGTTCTATGTGGTGTATATAAAGAATAGGTGTCCATCTCTTGCTATTAGAAACAAGACTCTTTATGAAATGTGGTATGGCCACATTCCTTCGGTGAGGCATCTCAGGGTTTTTGGTTCCTCCTGTTATGCCTTCATACCTAAGGAACAGATTAAAAAACTCAGTGCAAGGAGTAATAAATGTATCTTCTTTAGGTACTCATACCTCCAAAGCATACCATCTCTATGATGAATTGAATAAGAAGTTTATAATATCTAGAGATGTGATCTTTCTTGATTCTTCCAAGATTAACAATGTTGTTGAGTGGCAGCTTAATTGTTTGGATAGATTCAAACATGCAAAGTATTTTCAAGAGTTTTGTAGTGAGATTCCACATCTCCTTCTCTTAGCTATATATTTTCTATGAAGAGGCTTGAAGAAATCAGGTTGAAGGAAATTCCTTCCCCTACTTTTTTAGGAAAGAGCTAAGAGATTACTGGCAGTGGGTAGCCAAATCTGTCAAGCAGTGAGGGTACATGCAAGATATAAAGCAAGGATTAATGCAAAGGAGTGTACTGACTATATACATATCATCAAACATCTTTCATCCCACTTAGGATGCCTTGAATCGTTCCTAGTTAATCATAAGATCATGTTGGTCATGACCTCCGTAGCTTAAATAAACAAGTGGTAATACTCGTCATCTTCTAAGCTATGTAATAAACAAGTGAAACGGAGAAAGACACGTAGAGGAAACACATGGATGACCTTCAGTTCTTGCAACCATGCATGTCATTAAAGACAAAATGATACGAAAATGATAAGGAAACTTTTAAGCTACAGTAAGAGGTGTATTTCAAAATATGTGCTTTGTTTTCCATACCTAGCCTCTAAAGAGTTATGCATCACATGGATTCTTCATGTGGTCCCGATATTCTATCATACCTTGGGTTCCTTGTTCTTCTTATTTTTCTCCTCAGCTCCTTGAGAGTCATCTATCATGTCATTTTCTTCGTGGCCCTGGAGAGAAATAATTATCTAGTTTCATCAAGCAGTGACTATTGCAGGATGAGGCCCCAGGAGGACACATCTACGCAATTCAAGATGCAAGGAAGACTAGGTAGTTAAGGGACAAAACTACATAGTTTCTGGAGATAGTGGGTTTCGGTTGAGGGAAGGACAATGGAGGAAACCACTGCACAGTTTTGAATGCTGAGGGAGGTTGGGATTTGTGGGCATTGCATAGTTCCAACAAGCAAGGTAAAAGATTGAGGGTTACATATGTGAAGTGCACAATTCAAGAAAGTTAGATGAGGCTAGGTTACTAAGGAAACTCCAAAATTTGGCTAAGTGTGGGATGAGTGGAACTGATGTGAACAGTGATAAAATTTGAGTACGATCACACACTTGAAAACTTAGTGATACAACATAGACCATCCAGAACATATAGCACATACCTCGCTTAATGGAACAACCTTTGTGGCAGCTTACGGCAAGTGCGGCTCCAATGATGGACTTTGGGAGGATATAGGCGACACTTGTGTAAGAGTGTGTGAAATGAGTGTGAAACATGTCTATGTGGTGAGGACAACTCATTCTCATAAATATTTCCACATAAAGCAAAACAAACCTCCCTTTGCATGACAAGTGATACCCTCATAACCAAAGATGGCACATTCTATGTAAAGATAAAAGAATGAATGACTCTTAAGATCGAAAATGGGAGCTTGAGATCATCAACTTACCAATAAGTGACTAAGGAATGATCAATCACAATATCCATAGTAGGCTCTGAAATTTAAGTGTAGGCCAAAATTTTGGAGGGTGTTGCAACCACTACAACAGAGCCTTCACCTTCTTGCTAGCTTCTTTTTCAACCAGTGTCTTGAATTCTATGAACTTGGAGAATGTCTCATCTTTCTTCCACATGAAGAAGATCCAACACTTCCGTGAGAAGTCATCAATAAAAATGACAAAATATTTGTGTTTGATAGTGTAGGTTGTCGAGAAAGGTCCATAAACATCATAGTGGATCTTTTCTAGGACTACATGTTCTTTGTTGTCCTGATCATGGAATGTGGATTTTATGTACTTCCACAATGTACATCCTTTGCATACATCCTACTACTTAAGTGCTCCTTTAGGGAGGCCAGTGGTTATTTGTTGTATAATATTTGAGGTACCATGATGCAAATGACCAAGTATTTTGTGCCAAAGTTCATCGACATTGCGACCTGCACTTTCTCTGCCTTCGTGCTTAATGTAGCACAGTCTTCCACATCTATCTTATACATGTTCTTCACAGGAACCTTGATCTGCTTCACCTGTTCCGTCGCTATGTGTCTCAGGAACACTTTTCCTTTGTTGAATATCACTTCACAACCATAGTAAACCAACTCTTGGTGAATGCTAGTAGATGGTCCCCTAATCCTTTACCTTTACCTTCTTCACCAGCACCTCGTATTGAAAATTTGAAGACAAAATATTTATTTTCTCTTAAAAAAATATCTTAAAATCCCCCTCCATGTAGCAGTGCTGAATGCAACAATAGACAAGTTGTCTCTAATCGTATGAATAGATATCAAAGGGATAGAAGAGGAATTGATCTCCAAGATGTTAGTAAAATTTATCATGTTCTTCTTTGTCGACTACCCCCACAAAACAAAGAGCCCAAAATTTTTTTGTCTTTATATAAGAGAACGTGAATGGTAAGTAAAATAACAACCTCGATATAGACGTAAGACAGTAGTTGCCTGCAAGTTGGAGGACTTAGGGTGCACTGTCAGAGTCAATTTTGCAGTTGTTAGATAATATTGTCTTAAATATGTTTGTGTCTTAATTGTTAATTGTATTAAATCGGTTTCATATAAAGTGGCCATTGTCTTAAATATAAAGTTTTGTCTTAAAATGTTTTTGTCTCAAAATGTTTTTGTCTAAAATATAAAGTTTTGTCTTAAAATAATTTTGTCTTAAATATAAAGTTTTGTCTTTAAATGTTTGTCTCAAAGTAATTTTGTCTTAAATATAAAGTTTTGTCTTTAAATGTTTGTCTCAAAGCACTTTTGTCTTAAATATAAAGTTTTGTCACAAAATATTTTCGTCTTAAATTATTTTTGTCTTAAACTATTTTTGTCTTAAATATAATGTTTTGTCTTAAAATATTTTTGTCTTAAACTATTTTTATCTTAAAGTTTATATTTAAGACAATTCAATTGATATTATTTTAATGTAAAATAGCTAAAATAAAAAGTGATTTTTTAAGACAAAAGATTTCTTTTGTCTTAAAAGTGTCCTTGGTGTAGTAGTACCTGAATGCAACTCCTAGACATCCTTTCATCCAAGGCATGGGTGTTGGAGTTGTTTTATACATTGTTAATGGTGAAAATTTTTATTTTCGTAATTACATGAATCTACCAACTAAGAAAAGAATATCTATCTTATACCGAGGATATTGGAATCCATAACTATACTACTCTCATTCAAACTCTTGTTTGTTTTTCTTCATTTATTAAATCCATGTGGATTTTTGGTCCAAGTACTATTTTTCATGAAGCATTTGTTCTATGTCATAAACATACAAATTTCCTTGAATTTTACAAAACATAATTCAACAAAGCAATGAATAACCTATCAAGAAATCTATAATAAAATCCTATGGCATCTTTCTAAGGTTGAATTTTGTCTATCTCAATCTTGCTAAGGGATTTTTAATTTATGTATTTACTTATTTTATTGTTTTTAGTCATTTAATAGGTGTAAATTTTGAATAATGTCTCCTATTGGTCGTTCTTAGAAGGATAAAAGGTAATTGTATATTGTTGAATCATTTGACATTACAAAACATTATAATCAACCATGTAATAGTCAAAATGAAGTTGATGCTCATCTACATGAATATGATGAATCAAATAATGTAGAGCTTGTTGAAAGAGAAAACCCATCAAAGAAACACAAAATAATATTCAAATCTAAATGAAATACAAGATTTCCATGGGATTATGCTGTAAAATATTGTAATGGTAATGAAAGGATAAAATGTTCTTGATGTGTTAAATTTAAAAGTGAGACTGCATTTGCAAAAGAGTGAACTACCACTCTTCAAGTTAGTGGTCTAAGTGGCCATGCAAAATCAAAAGCTCATAATTGTTTTTTACAACTCGTGGAGGGAAAAAGAAAACGGAACAATATTTCAATCATTAATCATGTAGAACTAATGGTAGATGCTGAGAAGGATAGAATTATAGCAATGATTGAAAAAGTGTATTTTGTTGCTATACATGATTTATCTTTAGAAATGTATAAGTCAATATGTGACTTGAATAGGTATAAATTCACTCCACATATCCTTCTAATAGATGAATAAACATTCTGCATGCACAAATACCACATAATGAAAAGAGTTTCTTCATGTTGCTAAAGAGGTGTATTGGAACAAACTAAAAGAGGATATTTTACATAGCCCATTTTACTCAATTTTAGTTGATGAAAGCAAAGATAAAAATATGGAACACCAATTGATTGTTTAGATTACATAATTGACTAATAGAGGAAGAGTTCAATGTTTAACAAATTTTATGTTTTTACTTCAAATAAAGGATGGAATAGCTCAATGTATGTATGACCTAATGAGAACTTTTTTAACATAAATGGATATATTTGATGGAGTTCGTTGGTTTTGGTTCAGACGATGAATCTTCCATGTGGGGTATTCATCAAGGTTTTTCTTCTAAGCTTTGTATGCTCCTCATTCATTAGTTATCCATTGCATATCTCATAGGGAAGCATTAACAACCAATGAGGCTTCATCTCATTTTCCAGAGTTGTAATATATTAACAAATTTGGAAACAAAGTTTATTCATGTCTTGGAAAATCGTCTAAAAGACATGGAAAATTCTGAGAGCTAATGTATACATTTCAAAACACTAAGTTAGTGGTCTTACAAATTCATTAAATTGGGTGACTCTCTTAGAGGAAAGGTCATGGAAAGATTTGTTAAGCTCATGCATTTTTTGTTAAAGGATTGGGAGTTAGGGGAGAAAAAGATGTATGAGTTGGAAATCATATTTCAAGTGCAATTTTGCATCCATATACTTGCATACATGCTTGTTGAATTAAATAAGTTGAATAAAAATTTCAAAGAGGATCATGTTGAAATTACATCTATTGGCACTACTTTACATATTTTTATTAGCATGCTTCGTAAACGATTTTTGGGAAGCATTGTTGGTGTAGATGCAATGCACATTCTATTTTAGTTCAAGAATAAAGAGGAACACTTGAATTTGCAGATAGCATAGGTATGGTACATTTACATCCATTAAGGTTCGAAAGTTTTCCAATGATGGAAATATTGGGGCTACCAGATGATTGTATTCTTTTGGGAAAATGTTTTGTTGTAAACGTGATTAAATATTTAGAAAGGAGATTCGTAGGTTTACATGTATTTAATGTGGCTAAGTTTTTCACTTCTCAACATTATGAAGAAGTGAATGATATAGACTATCCAACAAAAATATAGTTGAAATGTTTATGTGAAAAAATTTGTGTTGGGGAATCATCTATTATGGATACTGCTAGATGTTTGGGTGAAATGGATGAATTTATTTGTACTATTTGTAAATCATACCCTAAAAATCTTATGTATGGAATGAGACCTATGTGGATATCATGAACCTAAATGGTTTGAAGGATTTCAATATCTGATGCAATTATGGCAAGCTATTCTCGTTATCCCATCAACAGTATCAATATGTGAAAGAGGCTTCTAAAAATTAAACAGGATAAAAAATGATGATAGATAGAGATGTTCATTGGAGACACTATATATGTTAATGTTTCTATCTCTAAGTTCACCTCATGCTCTAAATGAGGTAGATTGTAATGCTACTTAAGATGTATGGAAATAAATGAAAACTAGAAAGTCATTTCCATTAGAGAAATAGATTTATATTTTCAATTATTTGAGTCCAAATACTTTTGAAGATCCTCGAATGAATAGAAAAAACATATGTTTACCTTTTTTAAATGGAATTTGACATTTTTTTTTTTTTTTTGCTTATTTACTAGTTATAAAGGTTGTCATTCTGACTAGTTTGACGGTGTTAGATGATGGGTGAGTGTCTCTCATATGTCTACCTTTTTTCGGTTGAATTAAAAGGTGAAAATTTGTGATAGTCCTGAACTGTTTAAAACTTTAGCTTTCGATATATTAAACACACCATGGGAATTAAGATCTTTCATGTTGTTTTTCACAAGCAACTCATGGACTTAATTAAAAAAATTAAAAGATCTTCCTCCGGGGGTTATAAATTTCATCATTTTCCAAATTTATCTATGGTCCGACTAAAATTCTTAACACCCTGTAATGACCTTGGATAATGCATTCTCACAAAACTTTATCAGATATCAAGCTAGTTATACTTAAGGGTATTAATGAAAAGAAAATGAACAATAACACGAATTTCAAGTTTTCACTATAAGAATTAGTGAACCATAAGTTTTAATAGTGTATTCACATATTAGTTAATTACGCTCGCGGAAATTAATGAGGATCTACAATGATAAATAATTTCAAGTTTCAGCACTATGAATTAAGATAATATTGTTTGCCAACATAGTTACTGGTGCATTCACATTTATAATTAACGGTGCATTCAGTTTGGAACACTCGTATCAAACTATGCAGGTGATTAACCCATAGCAAGACAATATTTTATTTCTTAGGAATGGAAAATCCAAAAGATTAAGTTCCTAAACCATCATTGTCACCAGCGACGTAGGTATATAGTCTTCCATTTGGCGTTGAATATCATTAATTAAAGGCATTATAAACATGTTTTATTAAATATTTAATGTTGTTTTAAAGTTATGGAATACATACTATTGGTAATTTTAAAATTATTATATTGAAAACTAAGTTTAAAAATTTAAGTTATATAATTAAAATATTATTTTTATTTTTATGTTTTTTATTATACAATATTTTCTGTCATGAATAGTTGTTTCTTAGTGTTTTCTTATAAATTTTAGGAAAACTTCTAACAATTATGGACACTTCCCAACTTCCCCGTTCCAGAAACTCATGCAAATGTATCCTTCTGCAAACTACACTAAAATAAAAAAATTTCTTCATTTCAACATTTTCTTAACAATGATTTATTTCCACTCTCATCACTCCTTTGATCACTCCTCTAGCAAGACTTTGTGTTGCAGATCCTTCTCACAGTTCACCCGCAGAAACTGACCACTTGTGGTGTAGGCCTGTGAATGAAGCACTTTGGAAAGTTAATGAACTTATAACATGAACATTAAATGATGAAGTGACCCAAGGTAACTCCAAGCTAACCACGGTTAACATGATGGCCGGAAGTTGTCGACCATTAAAATCCCAGTCTGGAGCTCATTCAAAGTAACCACCATGTAGACATCATCTGATGAGGGTAAGGCACTGAGGGTTAAGAGTTCACATTTCTTGATTTTCAAAATATGCGAAAAAAGAGCTCTTGTAAGCAATGTCGAACCAATTAAACTAGATATGTAATCCAGGCAATCAAGCTAATCTTTAATTTGAAATACCTATTCTTTTCTAATGATTTTTGTGGTTTTTGGATATGAATAGTCTCGTAAAAAAAAATTTAGTTTCAAAATTGTTGGGACTAATTATTTCTTATGTAGAATATAGGGTGATGGGGTACACTGTTAAGTCACTCTGCGATGTGAAGTTTACTAGTTCGAAACTCTGTTAGCAAAAATATAGCCATATTAAAAGCTGACATGGCTTACGATAAATAGGATCCCTTGGTGATTTTAATCGCTTATATACCCATATATCCCATTTCTCAAACCACATGTCAAACCTAATATAATCTCTAAACTCAAACAACTTTAAAAACAAAAAAACCATTTGCTTACCGTTGATCTCCATTTGGGTGGTTTTGAGGTCAATCCAATTCTCCCACCCACTTTCCAGGCCTCCAGATCGATTCCTTTTCACCTACATACAATGGGTAAATTGAAATGTGTCATATTGTATGAATTATACTTTTCAAAGGTGGTTGATTATATGTAGTTGTCATAAAAAATACACATGTTTGAGTGACTTTAATGTGAAATGTGGACATTAAATTTAAAAAAAAGGACTCTAGCAATAAATATTAAATATATTCTACTTTTGTTAGGATATTCTGACAAATAGGAAATAGTTAAGTATAACTTGGTCTAGTGTAGAGTTAGGTAAAATGTGTTTCTTTACTATGTACTTTTGTAACTTACAATATGATGGTCAGGATATGTTCTAGAAATGAAGTGATCTGATGGTTCATTCTCCCCTTGGTATTACCGACACTTGAACCGTGGCTTGACACCCGATTGGTCCATGATCTCTATTTAAAGAGCATGGAGGGTCATTTGTAGGGTAACTGTTCATAAGAGAAGCGTATGTAATTTTTCATTCTTTTACTAATAAATTTCCTAAAGTGGCCATGTTCGCTCAGGTCGTGGATTGCTTCCCTCTTTGAGGGTTTTAACCACGTCAAGAATACTGGTGTATTGATCTGTGATTTGTTTGTGAGCGGTGTCCTTTGGTGTTTTGTTTAAGGAACTTACCCTATAAATTCTTACATGGTATTAGAGCTATTTATGGGTTGCATCCATTGGTGATCCAAATCTGAAGCCGGTACAAGTGCATTTGACTGTCGTTTCCTAGATCTATTGTTTCTAACTGCTTTTGGCTGAGAGGACTCCTCTATTGTGTTAGGAGCATCTTTTCTAGTGAGGAACCCATTTCATTTCACGTGAAAAGGTTTCCAGTAGCCCCAACTACGTCATTTTAAAGATTTGGAGGTATAGACTCTTTATTTGCAGTTCTAGTTGTTCATCACTCTGTTTATTTTGGTCTATTTAGCTCTATATTTTTTATTGCCAGATCTATGCTTTTCATTTCGGTCTATGCTCTTTGCCTCGTGACTCTCTACGATTTGGACAAATCAAAAATAGAAAGGAAGGATTTTTCTCATGTGTATGCTCTTTTTCGCTACACCTTAGTGTGATCTCGGAAAATCTGAAACATTGACGAAAATATTTAGTTTTCAGCTAAAGCTAACTTCAAGCTGTAAGCTTTGTTTGTTTTTTGTATGTCCGTGGTGGGTTTTTTGGTTTTTGTTTTGTAGGCAAAAATGAGCTTTTTCAAGTAAGCATGCACCCCAAAGCTTTAGTGACTAAAAAAAATTAAAAAAAAAAAAACCCTTCCTCTTTTTCAAAAATTACTAACCTTTTAAACTAGCTCACTTGGTCCAAAGTTACTTTATGAGAATAGAGGTCTTGAGTTCATGTCTTTCTTTTTGTTGAGTTACTTTTTCAAAAAGAACATGTAACTTATGTTTTAAAGTTACTTTATGTAAAAGCGTTCTCACCCATTATAAAATGTGATTCACTTAGAATTCTAAAGTCTCTATATCTTTTATTTAAGTTACAATTTAGTGGATAGCTCATAAAGTACCATTGTAAAAGTGACTTTCACTTATTTATAAAAGTGAGTCACATAAAATACTTTTTTTTGTGAGCTAATTAGATTAAGTTTGGAAAGGGGAGGATTTTTTTAAAATATAACATTATCATTCATTTCTGCACATTCACGCACTTCATCGGCATCTTCAACAACTTTTCTTCAAAAATCCATAACTTCTTCATTTTGGAAGCTATTTCAGAGCCATTTTTTTAATCAGCGTAGTTTTTAAAGATTTTTCCATTGGAATACTTAGCTTTAGCATCTACAACTTCAATTTCTGTTAAAATGGAAACTCCATGCCAAGTTATTCTTGATAGCACCAACTACTCCCAATGGTGGTCCTACATTGTGGATTTACTAGGAAGTAAAGGTCTTTACAGAATAGCCTCAAGCAAAGAAGCCAAACCTCAAGATGAAGATAAGCCAGCCAAATGGGAAAATAGGAAAAATCAATCACGTGGGTTGATAGGGATGTCTATTTCTCCAGACCTTAGGTTCCATATCGCAAAACTTGATACTCCTAATGAAGCAATGAAATAACTCACTAATGTTTTTGGAATTAAAAATGAAATTAGAGCCCATCAACTTGAAAATGAGTTGCTTACATTGGACCCCAAAATTTTTCTTCCATTGAATATTTTTTGTCCAATTTCAAGACCCTTAGACTTCTCTTAGAAGGTGTTAAGGTTAAGAAAGAAGATGGTAGCCTTATCTATTTCATTCCTACTAAGTTGGGACCAGCCTACTCTGTGTTTGTTTCCACCTTCAATTCTACTAGAGAAGCCTTTATTTCACAAGGAAAAGACTACAAGTCCTCCTCTTTTGATGCATTTTGTGATTCTTTAATAAGAGAACAAGAAAAGCTCTTATATCTTGGTCTTCTTAATCTTGGAAACTCTTCTAAGAAAGCCTTAGCTGCCCAGCAGCAACCAAATTCAAAGAATCCTAAGAAGTAGTATCCTAAAAAGAATGGTCCTAAACCAAACAAGGGTCCTAAGCAATGTTAGTCTCAAAATGAAAAATCATTTCAACAAGATGATAAGGCAAATAAAACCAAAGGGAAGAAGACTGATAGACATTTCCACTTTTGTTATCGAGATGGACACTTAGAATCCAAATGCTTTAATAATACGGAAGCCTTAGAAGTAGCAATGAAGAAGCATAACATCCATTTGGAGCACTCTTCAACTTCAACTTCATCTTTAGGAATAGCACTTTCTGCATGTGGTTTTCAAGCCTCTCGGTCTGGTTATGCACTAAATCTATCTTCCTCTTCTCATTCTCATGAGTGGCTCATTGACTCTGGAGCTTCTTATCAAATGGCCAAAAACAAAGCCATGTTTTCTTCTTTAAATGATTGTAACACCAAAAACATTTATCTTGGTGATGATAGATCTCTTAGTCTTGTAGGGACTGGAACTTTTCATCTAGACAATTGTCAATTTAATGATGTATTATGTGTTCCAACCTTATCCTGCAACCTTCTATCTTTATATCAGATAACTCATTCAAGTGAAGGTAAAATCATTGAATTTTTACCTCACAATGTTGTAATTAAGGACCTAAGAGATCCTAGACAGATTTTAGCTACTAGCATTGCTGATGATTCTACAAGGTTGTATAAGTTTAACAATTTGGGTCATCAAATCTTCCCTCGGTATTTGTTGCTCATAATGATGAAGTGAGCAAACTTTGGCATGAGCGATTTGGTCACTTAAACTATCGCTCCCTTCAGAATCTATGTAAAGAAAATACGATGACAGGTCTTCCAATGGTATCTTGTAGAGATGGTGTTTGTTCCAGATGTGTACTCAGAAAACATCAATGGGATAGTTTTGAAAAATGTGCCTCTTGGCACACCTCACCCCCTTTACAGCTTGTGCATAGTGATTTATGTGGTCCACTTCTAGTTGTTTCATTTTCTGGCTACAAGCATTTCTTAACTTTCATTGATGTTTTCTCCAGATGCACTTGGGTATACTTCTTAAAACTCAAGAGTGAAGTATTTAACATGTTCTTGGCCTTTAAGACCTTTGTTGAAAAACAATCTAGACATCAAATTCTTAAGCTAATATCTGATAATGGCAGACAATATGTTAACAACAAATTCACCAACTTTTGCACTGAGAATGGAATTCAAATGCAACATATTGTTCCATATACTCCATAACAAAATGGTGTAGCTGAAAGGAAGAATCGCATCTTAAAGGAAATGGCTCATTATATGCTTCAATCTAAAGGACTTAGTCCTAATTTTTAGGCAGAAGCAATTAATTGTAAAAATTACATAGTAAATTGCACTCCTATTAATGTTTTAAAGAATGTCACTCTAGAAGAAGCATGGAGCTCAATTAAACCAGATGTAATTCACTTTCGTGTTTTTCTAAGTGAAGCTTGGGCCCATATTCCCTATCAGAAACATAAAGCTTTAGAACCTAAGAGTGAAAAATGTATTTTTGTTGTATATACTGAAGATGTCCAAGGATATAGACTTATTCCACTTAAGTCAAAAAATGTTATCATTAGAGGAGATGTAAACTTTACTGAAAATATATTGGCTTATGAGCCTAGTTCGGCAGATGTACCACCTCTCTCTATCCCTTCTAATTCTGTAATTATTTCTTCTTCAGATGATGACAGTGAGGATGACAATCCTCCCCCACCTTCTCAGGATCCTCTCTTAGCTCCTCAGATTCCAAAATGGGTATGTGCTACTCGACATGTAGCTGGTTCTCTTGCGAGTGATTCTACAGATCAGTGATGTACACATTCTCAGTTCGATAGAGCCTCTTATTTACTAGCTCAAGCTTCAACAAATTATGATCTTGACACCTCTTCAGAACATTAAGGCCATCTAGATTGGGACGTAGCTATGAACGAAGAATATCATTTATTATTGGCAAATGATGTTGGGTTGTGTTATATTCTTTCCACGTAGTTAATAGGGGGTTTGAAGGGCACCTGTAACCCCACTTTATGGGGGGCAGGGCCTCGAAAAATTTTGGTTTTGGACCATATGTTAGGTTGGGCGGACCCACCTATGGTTTTGTGCATGATTTTCGCACATGTTTTTTTTGGACGCGATGGTTTTTGGTCGATGGTATTGGATGCGATGGTTTTCGGTCCATGGTATTAGATGCTTCGGCATGTATAAATATGTATTGTAACATTTAAAGGAACATAATGAAAAATCAAGTTGGTAGTCCTGGTTTCGGGATCCAGGGAAAAATCTTTGTGCATATGTGTTTTATGGGTTATGCTCTCGCATTGTTTATTTTCTTTGTTTAAGAATTCGTATCCAGGTAATTTCTGTATAGGGTTAAAACCTACATTTGGTATCAGAGCCGTTTTGGCTTCAAGGGGATGCCTTTGTTGCTGAGGGGTTTCGCTCGGGCCTGTGGTAGACCCTGTTCAGTGGGAGATCTGCGAGATCGATTCTGGTGGTGAAAGAAAATGGCGAGCAGTGGAAAGATAGAGATTGAGAAGTTCAATGGTTAGAATTTTGAGTTGTGAAAACTCAAGATGGAGGATCTTTTGGTGGATAAAGATCAGTGGATCGCGGTAGATCCGAGTACTAAACCATCGGGAGTGACCGATGAAGAATGGAAGAAGTTGGATCGGAAGGCAAAGAGCACAATACGATTGTGTGTCTCGGATTCAGTATTGCTGAATGTATCAGGGGAAGCTACGGCAAAGGCTTTGTGGGTCAAGTTAGGGACTTTGTACCAATCTAAGTCCCTGGTGAATAAACTGTTTCTGCGGAAAAAGCTGTATAACCTGAGGATGAAAGATGGAGACTCGGTGACAGAGCATCTGAATGCGTTTAATACTGTGGTAAGTCAGTTATTATCTGTTGATATTAAACTTTCAGATGAAGATAAGTGCATCAGTCTGTTGTGTTCTCTACCAGATCCGTGGGATAGTCTGGTTATTGCAATAGGTAGCAATGCAACTGCTTTGTAGTTTGATGAAATAGTCTCAGCCTTGCTGACGGAGGAGATGAGACGGAAAAATATGGACAACCAGAATGGTGATTCCTTGTCTGTACGAGGACGGTCCCAGAACAGAAACAAAAATAAGTCATCGAGTGGGAGATCTAAATCTCCAGGAAAGCCTACAAAGGTGGTGTGCTGGAAATGCAGAAAGGAAGGGCACTTCAGAAGGGATTGTAAATCTAAAGCTCCTGATAAAGGAAAGGGATCTGATGATGCTCCTTCTGCAGAGGTGAAAACCACCTCAGATGAAGGTGGGGATGTGTACTTGGCTTCTTCAAGTACACATGTAGATCATGAGGCATGGTTGATTGACTCAGGTGCATCCTTTCACTTCACTCCCCATAGAGAGTGGTTCTGCGAGTATGAGAAATACGATGGTGGTGATGTCTTCTTAGGAGATGATAGGAAGGCTAGAATCATTGGTCGGGGAAAAGTAAAGTTTAAGTTGCAAGGTGGAAGGGTTAGAACACTTCCGGGTGTTCTACATATTCCTGAATTGGCCAGAAATCTGATTTCTGTAAGCAAGTTGGGTGATGCAGGTGTAAAGACGGTGTTCGAGAAAGATACCTGCAAGATGGTTCGAGGAGCACTGATATCAATGCGGGGAGTTCAGATTGGAACTCTGTACAAGCTGCAAGGTAGCACTGTTGTTGATGGGTGCAATAGTTCTATGGTTCTTGAAAATGGAGTAGAGAATCTAGTGGTCTCTGGAGAGAAGACCATGTTGTGGCATCAAAGGCTTGGACATATTGGAGAGAAGGGCCTTCGAATACTTCATGGTAAAGGTATGGTAGAAGGTATGAATAATAGCTCTCTGGATTTTGATTTCTGTGAAAATTGTGTATATGGGAAGCGGAATCGGGTGAGTTTCCCCTCTGGTGGTAAGAGGACGAAACAAATATTAGAGCTTATGCACAGTGATGTGTTTGGACATGTGAAGGTTCCATCACTGGGTAAGTCTGTGTACTATGTATCATTCATAGATGACTTCTCAAGGAATACATGGATATATTTTCTTAAGAAGAAATCTTAAGTCTTTGAGAGGTTTAAAGAATTTAAGGCTCTGGTGGAAAATCAGACAGAGAAGAAGATAAAGGTACTGAGGACAGATAATGGTGGAGAATTTTGCAGCAAGGAATTTGAAGAATTTTGTAAGTGTGGTATAGCATGGCAGAAGACTACTCCATATACACCTCAGAAAAATGGAATCGCAGAAAGAATGAACAAGACGTTGATGGAAAGGGCAAGAAGCATGCTTAGTGGTGCTGGGTTAGGACAGGAATTCTGGGCAGAGGCGGTGGATACTACATGTTACCTGATCAACAGATCACCTTCATCAGCGTTGGAGGATAAGACTCCACAAGAAGTATGGACTGTTAAGAAACCCTCTCTTTCACATCTAAGGGTATTTGGATGTGATGCATATGTACATGTTCCAAAGGAGAAATGAACCAAGTTGGATAGTAAATCTGAAAAGTGCATCTTTATTTGGTATAAGGATGATTTAAAGGGTTATAAGCTTTGGAACCCAGTCACACGGAAGGTTGTGTACAGTTGAGATGTGTTTTTCAGAGAGGTAAAAGATGTTATTCAACATGAAGTCCAACCAAAGGAACCTGAGAAGATAGAGTTTGAGCCAAAGGAGGAAGAATCAGACTCTGCAGCAGAGGAGGAATCAGAAGATGAAGAGCCACAAACTCCGGCTGTGAGAAGATCAGTTCGAGAAAGAAGGCAGCCAGAAAGGTATAGTCCATCTGCTTTCAGTTCAAATTTTGCTTTGTCTATTACTGATAATGATCCCAGAACTGTGAAGGAAGCAGTGGATTCAGAGGATGGAAAACTCTAGAAAGAGGCCATGGTCGATGAAATGGCATCTTTGCACAAAAATGAGGCTTGGGATCTGGTGGAGTTGCCGGCTGGAAGGAAACCCATTGGCAGCAAATGGGTGTTCAAGAAGAAGACAAATGCAGAAGGAAAGGTGGAGAAATACAAAGCTCGGTTGGTAGCAAAAGGTTATTCCCAGGTTTCGGGAATTGATTTTGGTGATATTTTTTCTCCTGTTGCCAAGGTAACTTCTATTAGATTACTTTTTTCTGTTGCTGCTGCTTTTGATTTTGAGGTAGAACAGATGGATGTGAAGACAACATTTCTTCACGGGGATTTGGAAGAGGAAATCTACATGAAGCAACCTGAAGGCTTTGCGGTGAAGGGTAAGAAAGAACTGGTATGCAAGTTAAAGAAGTCTTTGTATGGGCTAAAACAGTCACCAAGGATGTGGTATCAGAAATTTGATACATTTATACGGGGACTTGGCTTCACCAGAAGCAAAGCAGATCATTGTGTGTATTTTAAATTAATTGGTGACCGTATTATTTATTTGGTCTTGTATGTGGATGATATGTTGCTGGTTGGAAATGACAAAGAAATTATCCAGGATTTGAAGACCCAATTGTCCTCCAAATTCGACATGAAAGATCTTGGTGCTACAAACTATATTTTGGGCATGGAAATTAAAAGGGATCGGTCAAAGAGGAAGCTCTGGTTAAACCAGAGGAGGTATGTCGAGACAATACTCCAGAGGTTTAATATGCAGGATAGTAAACCGGTGAAGGTCCCTATTCCTGTAGGTGTGAGGTTATCTGCTGAACAGTGTCCCAAAACACAAGAAGAGGAAGAGGACATGTCCTGTGTTCCATATGAAAGTGCAGTGGGTAGCCTGATGTATGCAATGGTCTGTACTAGACCAGACATTGCACATGTAGTGGGAGTATTGAGCAGGTTTATGTCAAAACCTGGGAAGGAGCATTGGACAGCAGTGAAGCGGGTTTTCAGGTATTTGCGTGGCACTAGTGATTATGGTTTGTGCTACCAAGGAAGACCAGGATTGGATAGAGTGTTGGATATTCATGGCTTTGTTGATGCAAACTGGGCTGGAGATCTGGATCAGAGAAGATCTACAAGTGGGTATGTGTTTAACCTATTTGGAGGTGCAATCAGTTGGATGAGTAAGAAACAATCTGTAGTGGCACTATCAACTACAGAGGCAGAATACATGGCAGCCACTCATGCAAGAAAGGAAGCAGTTTGGTTGCAGAGATTGTGTTCAAGTATGGGGTTAGTACAGGGAGCTATAAGAATAGACTGTGACAACCAAAGTGCAATTTTCTTGGCAAAGAACCCTGCTTATCATTCAAAGACAAAGCACATTGATGTTCAATATCACTTTGTGAGGGATATGATAGATGCCAGAAAGGTGTTGCTGGTAAAGGTGGACACTTTGAAGAATACTGCAGATGCAGTGACAAAATCTGTGAGCTCTGAGAAGTTCTCTTGGTGTAGAGAAGCAATGGGAATCTCAGGGCTGAAAGAATGACTAAGCTCTCCTGTGGCCCCCTGTGGAAAGAAAAGAACAAGTGGGAGATTGTTGGGCTGTGTTATATTCTTTCCACGTAGTTAATAGGGGGTTTGAAGGGCACCCGTAACCCCACTTTATGGGGTCCAGGGCAAGGCCCCGGAAAATTTTGGTTTTGGACCATATGTTAGGTTGGGTGGACCCACCTATGGTTTTGTGCATGATTTTCGCACATGTTTTTTTTGGACGCGATGGTTTTCGATCGATGGTATTGGACGCGATGGTTTTCGGTCCATGGTATTGGATGCTTCGGCATGTATAAATATGTATTGTAACATTGAAAGGAACATAATGAAAAATCAAGCTGGTAGTCCCGGTTTTGGGATCCAGGGAAAAATCTTTGTGCATATGTGTTTTATGGGTTATGCTCTCGCATTGTTTATTTTCTTTGTTTAAGAATTCGTATGTAGATAATTTCTGTATAGCGTTAAAACCTACAAATGATACATGAGATCTTGTTCCTCTTCCAAAGGGATGAAAACTTGTTAGATGCTAATGGGTTTACAGAACCAAGTATGGACCAGATGGAAAATTTGATAAACATAAAGCTCGTCTTGTTACTAAGGGTTTTTCACAAGTTGAATGCATTGACTATACTAAAACCTTCTCACCTGTTGCAAAAATTAACTCTATCCACCTTGTTCTTTTCCTTGTTGCATTTTTCTAATGGGAAGTCCATCAAATGGATCTTAAGTCTCCCTTCTTGCATGGGGACTTGCATGAAGAAATCTATATGGACCAACCTACCAGCTTTATACAAACAGACTCCAACCTTGTATGTCAACTTAAGAAATCCCTTTATGGTCTCAAGCAAGCCCCTCAGGTTTGGTATGCCAAAATGGATAGCTTTCTTTTAGAAACTGGGTTTTCTAGGTGTCATTCTGACAATATTGTCTCCACCAAGAAAGTGGGAAAGACTCTTATCATTCTTGTTCTTTATGCTGATGATATTATCCTTAATGGTAGTGATCCCAACCTTATACACTATGTGAGGTCCAGCCTTAAAAAGAATTTTGAAATGACAGACTTAAGACACTTGCATTATTTTCTTGGTCTTCAATTCTTGCAATCCAAGGAAGGTATTTCCCTTTCATAGTCCAAGTATGCTTGTGATCTTCTACATTTTTTTCACATGGAAGATTGTAAGCCATCCCCTTTGTTATCACTCAGGTTGTCCCTTGGCTCCTTAAGGGATACGGTCGAGGTAACCACAAACCAATCTTTGGGCTGCAGGTCCTAGCCTACCTGCAATCAGAGAGGGCTCTCTCTTTATGGTTTAACTTTGTTTGGGTTGATTTTAGGCTAGTTATAGTGTGCACAGGTTTTGTTTTGATTTTGGTGGGAAGGATGATGTTTTCAAGTAAAGTTGGGATGCATAGAGTGAGGAGTTCAAACCATTGGGCATGGATTCATGGATTAGGGCTTGCTGTTGCGTTTTCTTGGTCAGAAGAGGAATATAGAGCAGGATAGCTACACATAGAACAATATCAGGCTGGAATAAAGATGGAATGAATGTCAGAGATGAGAGGCAACTAAGAATCTTTCATTAGCTAACAGAGAGGGAAGGTGGTTGAAAGTTTGTCTAGGAGCAGTTAAGAATTCCTAAAAAACAGTCATATGTGAAAGAAACAGGGTAAACATGATCATTTAAGTATGCATATTCATAACCATTTCTGAAGAAAGCATATAGAAATAACAAGAACTGAGCATAGGGTGCAGTCAAGAAAAACCTAAGCTATTATTTTTTCTTGCTATTTAGATGGTAACACAATAGTGCATAAACATATGTAAACAGTAAATAGAGTTAGGAAAACACTTATTGAGCCATGTAGTAGCACAAGAATTCCACAGTCACTCTTTGGCCATTAATTAACACAATAGTCATTTCTTCATCCAAAGCATTCCAGCAGTCTTTGATTACAGAGCTCTCAAAAATACAGCGCAAGTCTAGAATGAGGATTATCAACCAACCAACCCTTTAAACAATGAATTAGGGTGGTTTATATAGAGAAAATTATCCAAAATATCTATTACAGTAGACCTTAAACAGGTGTGAGGGAAATGAGTTCTTTAACCTAATCTTGTCCTGAAATTAATGCAAGAAGATATTTATTTGAGCTACGCTGGAGGCAGCTGCATCAAAATGCGTTAACATGGTGTCCTTATGGCTCTGTGCTGTTCATTTAGCCATAACTGTGCTTTGGGCTTTGATCCCCTGCTTTTGAGTGGTTTTGATGTGCAGTATTTGTGATCTGAGAGCCTTAAATGGCTTCACCACTTTCTTTGACTTTGCTTGGGGGCCTTTAATGTTCACCTACTTTGATATTGCCGATCTGATACTCTTTGTTGCTTCACTAATACTCTTTAATTTAATCTGGGCTTTATCTTTCCTCTAATACTCTTTTATATTTGAACCGGGCCACTTTCTCTCCCTTGATGTGATTGAAACTATTAAATTGCCCCTCTTCTGCCTCTTCAAGGAAAAAATACGTGCTGCAAATGCTTTTCTTGGCCTCTAGAATGATATCGGCGCTGGCAGATTGAATATGAACATGTATAAAGAAATCCTGTCAAATTGCAAATTTTTGGGTTTTGCAGGTAGCCAAGCAATAGGCAGCCTTCCATTTTGATCATTTTTTCTTAGCGATGCGCGATTAGCGCTAAGCGCTAATCACGCATCAAAAACTGCCTCAGTTTTTCATTCTGGGCATCCTTTGCTGCGATTTTTTCTCTTCGCGCCTTTTTCGATGATGACATCAAAATGACGTCAGCAGTGGGTCCTGGTACGGCAGTGACGTGGCAGGGTGACGTGGCACAAGACATGGTGGCGGGGTAGGGACGGAGGCAGATGTGGTGGCAGTGACACGTAGCAGTGGCAGGTTGATGCAAAGGTGACGTAGCACTGACGTGGTGTTGATATCAGGGGCAGATAGACAAAAGGCGGTTTGTGGTTTCATCGGACCGCCTTCTATATGAGAGTGGTAATTGTGAGAGGAGCTCTGATGCAATCAAGGGTGGACACGCATCCATTGTACGGTGGGGAAACTGCTAGCCCATCAGAGGCTAACTGTCGGACGTTAGGGCGGCTCCGAAATCGCCGAGAGTTGTTGGATCTGGGCGGGCGGATCGGAGGGCTGACGGAGTGCGGAGCTGGCGGCAGGTTTTGTGCGCGGGGCCCGCTGAATATTTTATCATTTATTTATGTGGCGGGGGGGGGTCAAAACTTTGGGTTTGTGGGTAATGTGGGTTTTATATGGTTTGTGTGTCAGGGTACAGTTTAATCAAAATATTTAAACCAAACCCAAAAATGTGAGCACGCAGGGTAAAACATTAAGGTTTATAGGTAAGAAAGGGGAAGGGAATGGTTATTAGTTTAACCAGAGGTTAAGCTAACTCCTGGTTTAAGACACGGAAAGGCTAATGCTAAGCCCCAAATGGACTCAGCATTTCCCCAAACTGATGTTACAGGGCTATAGTGCCAGGGGATGGGGTTATGTACATAGGGGAGCTATTTAGTGCTTTTTAGTAAGGGAAAGGGGAAATAGATAGGGATTTACATAATAATGTTTGAAGTTAATATGAAGATGACAAGAAAGCGCTAAGTTTAGAGATCTTAGGCCACTTAAAAGGGAAAATTGACTTATAGAGTGAAGATGAGTATTGCTAAGCAAAGCAAACCTTTACTTAGGCCAATGATATGACAAATGATAAAACTTAAGAGATATCAAGTAGATCTTGACCTCTTTGGGAAGGTTAGTGAATGATTTGGGGAATAAGAAGAAGGGGGAGTTAGACATGTCTCGCTTGAGCTCCTCCAAATGAAAAACTGCCTCAGAACTATGATCTGAATAGATATAACACTTGAAAACATGAAATAGATCACATAGCTTGATTTTGCAACCACAAAACTACTTACCTAGCCTACTTACCTAGCATTTTTTCTTCTTTTTGCATGGGTGCACTTAGACTTGCAGACCCTTATTGTCTTCTTTTCTTTTACATGCCCTCCTATCTAAATCAACCGTTATCTCTTCCAAGGGCCCAGATTAAGCAGTTGGGCTCCTTCATTTCTCTACCTAGCTACTTATCTATCAAGCTTAAGCTGTTTGGACAGATATTCATTCTCTATCTTCAAAAAAAAGAAATTTAAACCTAGGGAAGCCAAGATTAAGTTGTTTGGCTTTCCTTTATCTGTAGAACTCTTCAAAAATGTTATGATTCTTCAAAATGGAACTTCTTGGAAATATGGAACCTTGCAACATGACAAGATGACATATTTGGCATGTAAAACAGTCAATCATGAAATATGAAACCTATTGAAATAGGAGGCTAACACCCTTCTCCCTTTCAGTCTGGAGCAAAACTTTCAGTCACTTGTACTTCCCCTGAAGTTGATGCTACCTTATACCATCAACTTGTAGGAAAAAAAAATTATCTGACCCATACTCATCCTAACCTTTCCTTTGTTGTTGGCCTTATTGCTCGGTTTATAAAAAACCCACATTAAAGTAATTGGAAAGAAGCTAAAATAATACTTCGTTATGTTCGAGGTATAGTTCAGTTTGGGATTCATTACAGTGCAAAAGAATCTCCTCTATTCGTTGGTTTCATTGAGTCTGATTGGTCTATTGACCCTGATGATCGGAAGCCTACTGCAGGTTATGTATTCACTCTTAGTTCAGGACCTATTACATGGGCTTGCAAGAAACAAAGTGTCATTTCCTTTTGTTCAACAGAAGCAGAGTATCATGGTGTCGTAGAATCTAGTAAGGAAGCCCTTTGGCTTTGTCAAATCTTGTCAAAGTTTGGATTTCAGCAGTAGCATCTGACTACACTTTGGTGTGATAATCAAAGTGCCATTCAACTATCCAAAGATCCAGTCCAAAATTAGTGTAGCAAACACATTGAATTGCACATGCACTTCATCAGAAAGCACATTCATCACCATGTTCTTGAAGTGCAATATTGTTCAACAAATGATCAAGTTGCAGACATATTTACAAAGGCTCTCACAGAGGCAAAGTTTACTAAACTTCAATTTATGGTTGGAGTTTAGGAAGTTGTCACTAAGGGGGGGATAAGTTCTAATGCCTCCTTCCATCTCCTATTGTGTCATACTTGTACATCCTTCAATCCTATCCCAAGTTTTTCCTAAGGGGGGATGTTAAGATATTATGACACATAGGAAATAGTTAAGTATAACTTGGTCTAGTGTAGAGTTAGGTAAAGTGTGTTTCTTTACTATGTGCTTTTGTAACATACAATCCGACAGTCATGATATGTTCTAGACATGAAGTGATATGATGGTTTATTCCCTCCTTAGTATTAATGACACTTGATCCGTGGCTTCACACCCGATTGGTCTATGATCTCTATTTAAAGAGGATGGAAGGTCATTTGTAGGGTAACCATTCATGAGAAAATCTTATGTAAATTTTCATTCTTTTATTAATAAAATGCCTGAACTGGTTGCGTTGGCTTAGGTCGTGGATTGTTTCGCTCTTTGAGGGTTTTAACCACGTCAAGAAAACTAGTGTATTGATATGTGATCTATTTGTGAGTGGTGTCCTTTGGTGTTTTGTCTGAGGAAATTACCTTGTAAATTCCTACAACTTTTTAATCTATAATTTTTTATTTAATTTCCGTATAATATATAGCTATTATATGTACAATTAACATAATCATATTAAAATTATTAATGTGGTTGATATAAGCTAAAGGCTTCACTTTTATGTATCATTCATAATACATAATAATAAAAATAATATTACAAAAACAATAATTACAATAAAAATAGTATTAATACCATTATAATCAATAATAATTATAAATTTATATTAATTATTATTTAATATTATTTTTAATTTATTATTATTTAATTTTAAATTATGTAATATAAATTAATTGTTTAATTATTATTATTATTGGATAATAGTAGTAATATTAATAAATAATAATAATCTTAATAACAATAATTATTTATTTAGTAGTTTCAATGTTAATTTTAAAATGATTATAATAATTTTATAATTATAATTATAATAATAATCAATTATTATTATTATTATTATTATCATCATTATTATGATGTGATGTCAAAAAATGGTTTACCATGGTTGATTTTCATATTGAGGCAATCGTTGTCACAATGCAACATTCGACCATGGTTGGCTATGAGTAACATGTTTGAATATGATTGATATTGTAAACCTAAGGGAATAATAAACCTAAAGAATTAATGCTAAAACCCCAAGGGATTATGAACCTAAGGGAAAAATATTTTAAACCCAATGGACTATTATTATAAACCCAAGGTATGGAAACCCTAAGATAAATATTATAAACACTAAAATAAACATGGTTGACCATGGTTGATTTCCAAATTGAGACAATCCTTGTTAGAATGTGACGTTGGACCATGGTTGACCATGCTTAAACGTGGTTAATTTTCATATCAAGACAATCTTTGTCACAACACGACATTCAACCATGGTTAACCATGATTGACCATGGATGACAATGTATTATGTTATAAAACATGGTTGAACATGGTTCACTAAGGCTGACCATGATTGACCATGGTTGATCATGGTTGACCATGATTATCTGTAATAGACCTAACATGCAAATATATGATAATGCAAATATACCCAAGAAATAACAAGAGAGAAATAGATGAACTTCAGATCTTTATTAATATCAAACCCTTGAGGTAGGGTAACACCATACATTCACTCCTTAAAGAAGGAGAACACTCCACAAGCCATATGATTTTCCATACAATATTCCTTGATACCTCTCAATCGGGAGTCTCTGGCCTCTATATAGGATTCATACATACAATATCATGGGTCATTACCATGGTTCTCTCAATACCATATATCTAATACCATGGGCTTATCACATTATTGGTAACTACTTGTGGTCCCTTACATGATGCAGGTTAACCACTTTATTTATTAACTATGGCCTATCGCATTATTACATTATTCCCTTGGGTACCTCCCTCTATACCCCATACTATCCCCCATAGGTATACTACATTATCATATTGAATTAATATTTGTCATAATGCAATGTTGGACCATGGTTGAAACAATGATTGACATTTATATTGAGACAATCTTTGTGAGAATGTGACATAGGAGCATGGCTGACCACAGTTAACCATGGTTGACCATAATTGATTTTATAAAATATGGTTGGGGATGGTTGACCATGATTTAATTTATCAAACATGGTTGACCATTGTTAACCATGATCAATATTATAAACCCAAGGGATTAATAAAACCTACGGATTAATACTAAAAACCCAAGGGATTATAAAACGAAGGGAATAATATGAAACCCTAGGAATATGAACCCTTAAATTAATATACACAAGGGATTTGATATTATAAACCCAAAGTATATAAACCCTAAGATATATATTATAAACCCTAAAATAAACATGGTTGACCTTGGTTGACCATGGTTGATTTCCATATTGAGACAATCCTTGGTTGACCATGATTGATATTATAAAACCAAGGGAATAATAAACCCAAGGGATTGGTATTTTAAACCCAAGGGATTAATACTAAAACCCTAAGGGATTATAAACCCAAGGGAATAATATTAAACCCAAGGGACTAATATTATATACCCAACATTGGTAAACCCAAATATAAATATTACAAACATTAAAGTAAATATGGTTGACCATGGATTATTTTCATATTGAGATAATCCTTGTCACAATGTGACGTTGGACAATGGTTTACCATGCTTAACCATGGTTGATTTTCATATCAAGACAATTTTTGTCACAATGCAACGTTCGACCATGGTTGACAATGATCGACTATGGATAACCATGTTTGATTTTATAAAACATGGTTGAACATGGTTGACCAACGGTTGGATGATGCAATGTTGGAAAATAGTTTACCATGCTTGACTATTATTCATTTCATATCGAGGCAAGATTTGTCACAATGTGATGTCGGACAATGGTTGACCATGGTTAATTTTCATATTGAGGCAATCATTGTCACAATGTGACATCTAACCATGGTTGGCCATGGTTGGATATGATTTACCATGGTTGAGCATGATTGATATTATAAACCCAAGGGAATAATAAACCCAAGGGATTGATATTTTAAACCTAAAGGAATAATAAAACCAAGGGATTAATAATAAAACCCCAAGGGATTATGAACCCAAGGGAATAATATTAAACGTAAAGGATTAATATTATAAATCCAAGGTATATAAACCCTAAGATAAATATTATAAACACTAAAATAGACATGGTTGACCATGGTTGATTTTCATATTGAGATAATCCTTATCACCATGTGATGTTGTACCATGGTTGACCATGCTTAACTATGGTTAATTTTCATATCAAGACCATTTTTGTCACAATACAATGTTCAACCATGGTTGACCATGATTGACCATGGATGAAAATGTATTATTTTATAAAACATGGTTGAACATGGTTGACCATGGCTGACCATGCTTGATCATGGTTCACCATGATTATCATATTGAAATAATCTTTGTCATAATGCGAAGTTGGACCATGGTTGAAACAATAATTGACTTTCATATTGAGACAATCTTTGTCCGAATGCAATATAGAAGCATGGACGCCCATGATTAACCATGGCTGGCCATGATTGATTTTATAAAATATGGTTGGCGATGGTTGACTATGATTGAATTTATCAAACATGGTTAACAATGGTTGACCATGATTGATAATATAAACTCAAGGGATAAATAAAACCTAGGGATTAATACTAAAAACCCATGGGATTATAAACCCGAACGAATAATATTAAACCCTATGAATATGAACCCCTAGATTAATAAACCCAAGGGATTGATGTTATAAACCAAGAGAATAATAAACCCAAGGGATAAAAATTATAAACCTAAGGTATATAAACCATAAGATCAGTATTATAAACCACAAAACAAACATGGTTGACCATGGTTTATTTCCATATTCGGAAAATCCTTATCAAAATGCAACGTTGGACCATGCTTGACCATGATTGATTTTCATATCGAGACAATCTTTGTCAAAATGCCACATTGGACCACGGTTGACCATGATTGATTTTCATATTGAGACAATCATTGTCACAATGTGATGTTTGGCCATGGTTGACGATGGTTTGTATTATAAAATCAAGTGATTGATATTATAAACCCAAGGGAATAATAAAAACAAGGGATTACTACTAAAACCCCAAGGGATTATGAACCCAAGGGAATAATCTTTAACCAAGGGACTAATATTATAAACCCAAAAATAAACACTAAAATAAACACAGTTGACCATGGTTGATTTTCATATTAAGATAATCCTTGTCACAATGTGACGTTGGACCATCATTGATCATGCTTATCCATCATTGATTTTCAAATCAAGAAAATATTTGTCACAATGTGACATTCAACCATGGTTGACCATGATTTACCATGGATGATAATGCTTTGTTTTATAAAACATGGTTGAAGATCAGTTACCAAAGTTGACCATGATTGACCATGCTTGATCATGGTTGATCATGATTATCATATTGAAATAATATTTGTCATAATGCAGCATTAGACCATGGTTGAGACAATGATTGAATCTCCTATTAAGACCATCCTTAGACATGGTGGAATTTTATGTTGAGAAAATCCTTGTCACAACGTGACATTGGACCATGTTTAACCATGGTTAATTTTCATATCAAGACAATCTTTGTCACAATACGGCGTTCGACCATTGTTGACCATGATTTGCCATGGATGAAAATGTATTATTTTATAAAACATGGTTGAACATGACTCAATAAGGTTGACCATTGTTGATCATGGTTGACCTTGACTATCATATTGAAATAATTTGTCATAATGCGACATTGGACCATGGTTAAAACAATGATTGACTTTTAGATCAAGACAATATTTGTGAGAATGTGATGTAGGAGCATGGATGACCATGATTAACCATGGTTGACCTTGATTTATTTTAGAAAATATGGTTGGAGATGGTTTACCATGAATGAATTTATGAAACATGGTTGAACATGATCAATATTATAAACCCAAGGGAATAATAAACCCAGGAGATCGATATTATTAACCCAAGGTATTAATAAAACCTGGAAATTAATACTAAAAGCCCAAGGGATTATAAACCTCAGTGAATAATATTAAACCCTAGGAATATGAACCCTTAGATTAATAAACGCAAGGTATTGATAGTATAAACCAGGAGAATAATAAACCCAAGGGATAAAAATTATAAACCCAAGGTATATAAACCATAAGGTGAGTATTATAAACACCAAAATAAACATGGTTGACCATGGTTTATTTTCATATTGAGACATTCCCAGTCACAATGCAATGTTGGACCATTATTGGCCATGCTTGACCATGATTGATTTTCATATCAAGACAATATTTGTCACAATGCGATGTTGGACCATGGTTGATTTTCATATTGATACAATCATTGTCAAAATGCAACATTTGACCATGGTTGATGATGGTTTATATTATAAACCCAAGGGATTGATATTATAAATTGAAGGGAATAATAAATACAAGGGATTAATAATAAAACCCTAAGGGATTATGAACCCAGGGGAATAATATTAAACCAAGGAACTAATATTATAAACCCAAAAGTAAACATGGTTGACCATGGTTGATTTTCATATTGAGACAATCCTTATCACAATGTGACATTGGACCATGGTTGACCATGCTTAACCGTAATTTATTTTCATATCAAGACAATCTTTGTCACATTGTGACGTTTGACCATGGTTGACCATTATTAACCATGGATGATCATGTTTGATTTTATAAAACATGGTTGAACATGGTTTACCAAGGTTGACCATGATTGATTTTCATATCGAGAAAATGTTTGTCACCATGCGACATTGGACCATGGTTGACCATGATTGATATTGTAAACCCAAGGGATTAATACTAAAACCCCATGGGATTAAGAACCCAAGGGAATAATATTAAACCCAAGGGACTAATATTATAAAACCAAGTTATATCAATCTTAAGATAAACATTATAAACACTAAAATAAACATAGTTAACCATGGTTGATTTTCATATTGAAATAATCCTTGTCACAATGTGATGTTGGACCATGGCTGACCATGCTTAACCATGGTTAATTTTCATATACTAAAAGCCGAAGGGATTATAAACCTAAGGGGATAATATTAAACCCTAGGAATAAAAACCCTTGGATTAATAAGCACAATGGATTGATATTATAAACTAAAGGGACAAAAATTATAAACCCAAGGTATATAAGCACTAAGATGAATATTATAAACCCTAAAATAAACATGGTTGACCATGGTGGATTTCCATATTGAGATAATCCTTATCACAATGCAACGTTGGACCAGGATTGACCATGCTTTACTATGATTGATTTTCATATCGAGACAATCTTTGTCACCATGTGATGTTGGACCATGGTTGACCATGGTTGATTTTCATATTGAGACAATCATTGTCACAATGCAACATTCAACTATAGTTGACCATAGTTGGGTATGCTTAACCATGGTTGACCATAATTGATATTATAAACCCAAGGGATAGATATTATAAACCCCAAGGATTAATATTAAACCCCAAGGGATTAGTATTAAACCCAAGGCACTAATATTATAAACCCAAGGTATAAACTCTAAGATAAATATCATAAACACTAAAATAAACATGGTTGACCATGGTTGATTTTCATATTGAGAAAATCCTTATCACAATGTGACATTGGACCATGGTTAACCATGGTTGATTTTCATATCAATACAAGCTTTGTCACAATGCAACATTCAACCATGGTTGACCATCATTGAACATGGATGACCATGTTTGATTTTATAAAACATTGTTGAACATGGTTGACCAAGGTTGACCATGATTGACCATGGTTGACCATGATTATCATATTATGACAATCTTTGTCATAATATGACATTAGACCGTGGTTGAGACAATGATTGATTTTCATATTCAGACAATATTTGTCAAAATACGATGTTGGACAATGGTTGACCATCATTAATGATGGTTGACCACGATTAATTTTATAAAATATGTTTGACCATCATTGGCATGATTAACCATGGTTGATTTTCATAACCAAACAATGTTTTTCACAATGTGACAATCGAACACGGTTGACCATGTTTGACTGAGGATGACTATGAGTGAACAATGCTGACTGTCATTAACTATGATTGACCATCGTTGACCATGATTCACCATGGGTGATCATGGGTGACCATGTTTGACTAAGGATGACTAAGTGAACAATGTTGACTACCATTGAGTATGGTAAACATATAGTTGATTAACATTGACCATGGTTGACTATTTATACATCTACTGCAAAGGTTGACTACAAAAGTTGAACATCTTTGTCTATGTCATCATGATGACTCTAGATATATGTCTATGCTTAATTGTAAGCATGTTGAATAGAATGCATATCAATTATCATGGTTGAACATGATCTTGGTGTTCACTATCTTTGACCAAATTGATCATGATTATGATGTGTTAGTGTTTAAATTAATATATTATTAATTTGTAAATTTATAGATCAATGCAATAAGCTATAATTATTATTATATTATTATAAATTTATTAAAATTTAAATAATAATAATAATATACTATTAATATTAGTAATTATATTAATATATTAATAACTTGTTATTGTTATTATTATTCTTTTCTAAACATAGTATTAAAAACTCTAATAAGTAAAACTCTCAAAACCCTAATATATATATAAAAGTTATGAAACACTAATTTTTTTTGGTATTGGTTATTTTAATTTCTACCTAGATTACAAAAGTTGACTTCATTTGGAGATGTTTTAGGAACGTGGTTGACTATAATAATTATCTATTAAGTATTTTATTAATTATATATTAATACTTTACTTAATATTAATATCAGTAAATATGAGTATATTAATTTAAATATTTTTTAACTAATTTTTATTGTTAATAAATATTTTCAAATAAATAAATATGTAAATTAATATATCAATGTATTATTAATAAAGATTTTAATTCATTAAAATATATTGATTTAAATATTATATATAACATTTAGTTAATAATTATTATAATTCAATTATGATAATTATAAAATAATTTATTATAATTTGATTTAAAATAATTTATTTATCATAATTAATATTAATACTAATACTAATGTTAATGATGATGATGATGATGATGGTTAACGTCCGTTGAGACCAAATAATGGTCTATCAGACCTAAAGAAACAAATTATCTATTTTGATTTAAGATTTTATTCCTATGCTCAAAAATCTTGGAGAGAAGCCTCCCGAGCTCACTATAATTTTGACATTGTAAAAGGCTAGGAAGGTGAGTATTGTAACAAAGATTGTGAAACTGAGATCTAATGTGGTTATACGTAGGGCACTCTACGAGGAAGTTGTTTTCATCCTCGATGTTCCTATTCTCACATATATGGAAAATCCTTTCCGTCCATGGCGTTTTAGGAACTGCCCAACGACCTGTTTCACTATGGAGCTCATGAGAATTCGTTCTAATCTTTGCTATATTAATTTTCTCCTTTGAGTTAGTTAAAATAGAGAGATACTTTTGATCTTCTAGGGTGGGGTTGATGACTTTCTTATAATAACTTAATTTTCATTTAGCCGCTAAGTCTTTCTCACACCACATTTTTTCTTTGAACTTAGAAGGAACAATATCTTTAATGTTATTTATGTTTTGCAATGCATCATTTTCGTTGATCTCCCAATAGTTTAACCAGGCCCTTGTGTCTTTATGCCACCCTCGATTGAGCCTTAGGTGGTTTTGGCCAGAATTTAAAGCTAGCTTAGGAAGTCTATGATCGTCTATGTTACTGATTTTGTGCTTGTACAATAGAAACCTAAGCATAGCTACGCTCTCAATAGGGGAAAGACCTGCTTCTATAAGGAGAATAGGATAGGGTGTATTACTTTTAATTTTCAGGTTATAAGTTATAAAATGCTTCTGGATTTGCTCAATCTTTCTCCATGATTCTTTGGAGATGCTGCAACCCCAAACCTCACAGCCATATAAGATAACAGGAGTGACTAAAGTTTCAAAGAGGAACTTCTTTTTATCCCACATTACAAGGTTTGCTATTTTACAATTATTTTCAAGACCAAAGTAAGCTTTCCACCCCCCATTAATCCTTTTCTCAATGCTATGGTTCCAGTTGAGCTTGTGATGAATATCAATTCTTAGGTACTTGTAAGAATACACTTCCTCCAAGTTATTATTGTCATACATAAAATTAGCATAAGTGTCCTTCTTGGATTTGATAATCATAACTTTTGTTTTGTCAGTGTTAACAGTCATACCCATGGTAGAGCAGAAATCCTTAAGAAGCCTGAGTTGCTTATTAAGATCAGATGGGCACCTTGCCAAAAGAACAATATCGTCAGCATAAAGAAGAAGGATGACGACTATCCCAGCTAAGATCGTGCCATCACATCCTGCTTCCTCTAAATAGCCTTCAAGCTTATCGATGTAAATGCCAAATAGGGTAGGGGAGAGGGGGCAACCTTGTTTAACTCTGATGTTACACTTAATATCTTTCAACCACCCTTCATTGCTCTTTAGCTTGGCAATTACATTATCGTATAACCTTATAGCGGCAGCTCTCAACTCGAGAGGAACCTTTAGCTCTTCTAATCTATTCCAAAGGTTGTATCTAGGAACCGTATCGAAAGCCTTTCTAAAGTCCACAAAGCAACAAAATAAATTGGATTTCTCATTACGACATTCCTCCGCAATGATCCTAAGCGTAACAAGGTGGTCTATTGTTGAGTGATGCGTTCTGAAACCTGCTTGGCCTTTAGCCCGCTTACCTTCACTTTCAAGCCATATGCTTAACTTCTTTTCCAAAATACTACCATATAACTTGGCTAAGAGAGGGCTGATCATAATTGTTCTATAATTAGAGGGGTTATTTGTATCCCCACTTTTAAAAATAGGGATAATGAGGCTCTCAGTCCAAGGTTTAGGGAACCCTTGCTTGACTGCTTGATTGAAAAGCTTGTGGATGTGGGGGATGAGGACAAGACCTCCAATTTTTAAGATTTCCGCTTGGTAACCTTTAATGTCCTTAGCTTTCCCATTAGCGAGGCGATTAACCCCAAACTTAATGTCTTCTAAAGAGAAAACTTCTTTCGTTGTGAGAAGGGTTTCCAAATTATCCATGACATTTGGAGACTCATAAAGCTTTTTAAGATAGGAATTCCAATCGTGAAGAGCAATTTTATTATTATCCTTAGTCTTCCTAGTTAGAATCTGCCTCCAAAATTTCTTAGGAGCTACCTTGGAGAGGTGTAAGAGATTCTCCTGTCTTTGACGGATGTACTGCCTCTTTTTCCTTTTAGTTAGGGCTTTGTATATTTTTATCTTGTCCATTTTAAGAGATTCATCAACAGCTTCCTTAATTGCTCTCCTTGCACTTTTACAATCTTTGTCATACCATGGATTGGTTTTGCTATTTCTTTTATTATTTGAAACTTCAATTGAGAACTTGTTAATAGAATATAAGAGGGTTGTAGTAAAATTACGATAGAGGTCTTCTATGTTGTCTATATTAGATAAAGGAAGCAAATTAATTTTTAATTCATTTAGAAAGAGATTATTTTTATTTCTATCAAATATTAAGTTCTTTTGGCTATAAGTATTATTTTCTATGGGAACTCTATGCATGACAAAATTGAGAGTTATAAGTAAAGGCCTATGATCAGAGTCAGGTTCATGGTCGTTTAAGATGTCAAAATTTATTATTTCGTTGTATAATGAGAGATCGGAAATAACATAGTCTACCACGCTGCTACCAAGTCCATGGATGCAGGTCATCTTGCTAGAATTGGGCCACTTCTTTAGACCGTTGCAAATTATGAGATCCTGAGCACTACAAAGCTTGACTAGCTCCGACCCAAACAAATTTTCCCGGAGATCTTCAGAGTTCCTTTTGTACCTGCTAGCCAGAGTAGGGTCTTCATCTAACCAAAGAGGATTAGGGTTGGAATGATTGCTTAGAATAATAGCTTGGTTGTTTGATGTTCGAGCATTAAAGTCACCTATTAAAAGGATATTACCGTCATTCCTTAGGCTAGAAATATCATTCTCTAAACCATTGTAAGGGTTAGTTTTATCTAGATTCTTCTTCTTATAGAAGTTAGAATTAATGGGGGGAAATAGCATATTGCTATGTAAGACTTTTTATTATTAATGTCTTTGATCTCTATCCAACTATATTGGTTGTGAGGGTCGTTTTTATAAATCCTAACATGTGAGGGTCGCCATCTATAGTTATAGTTCAAGAATATCTTAATATATTAATTAATATTAAAATATTAATCTAAACACGGTTAAATTATTTTCAAGAAATGGTTATGATTGAGAAAGATAAAATTCAACCTTGAATTCGCTTTCCCTTCCCTTCCCTGTTTCAATCTCGAGGCTAAGAAATAGAAACTACCCATCAATGTTGCACGAGTTTTGCACCGGACGGGTAATGTAAAAAGTTTCAACCCAGTAAAAGTCGTCGCATGAAAATCCTAGTTCGTCAATTTTGTGGAACAATGAAGAAAATCTAAAAACACCATCGCCATCTATAGTTATAGCTCGAGAATATCTTAATATATTTTGCATGTACCTTTGTACAACCATGTGTTACGAGACATGAAGCTGTACAAACGCCTCCTTTGCAAATCGACTGCAGCGACGACTCTTCAAATGAAGCGGGTGGATGAAATCGTTTCAATTTTTTCATTAAAACCTTCCAATTTATTTTATGGAACGCTTTGCGTTCCCCTCCACCGTTGTTGTCGATCTATGTATCAGGCGAAGGACATTCCATCTACGTATTATAGTATTATAAATATATGAGTATAAATGTATGAACAAATTCCTATACACGCTAGGAATTCGAGGATAACACAATGCCATATCTGGAACATTGGCTATGGTCAAAATATTAAATTGTCACTCTTAAATATATGAAATTTTGTAAATAAGCACAATTAGATTTTTTTACTTATTATTTGAACCAAGAAAGTTAATTTCGAAATCCAACTTTGTTAATCTATTTCCATCGTAACGCCATAATTGTCCATGCTTATTCATTTTTACATATGCTGTTACAAGATTATATACGTTGAAAAAGGTTCAGTTCAAGACACCTTTGTGTTATACATAAACCACAATGCTTTCGTTGCTATTGTACCCTTATGCCTCTCCACCCTGATATTTTATGTTATGGTATTATAACAATTTGTATGCGTGAAGACTGTCAATGAGCGGTAGGCTTTTGCATCTTCCTTCCCTTTCTGCTTGCGTCAGGCTTCTACGTTGTATGTTTATAATGATAGAGATAAATAGATTTCCATATAAATAATTTATAAATTTTTGAATTATGGTTTCTATGATCTATAAATTGAGGTTCAAAAGTTGGGTGTTCTCAATGTTTTAGTTACTCAAGCGTTAAGAGTTTATGATGGAAATCACCTAAAAGATGAGAAAAACTACATTTTCAGTGTTTTTATTAATAATAAGTATAGTAAGCACCAATGTCTGAAAACTTTCCTTAAGGCTAACAATGGTCCAAAGATTATAAAATAACCTAAAGATTGGTTTTCTAGTGTGCATTTTCCATTTATCTAAAGGACCATTCAAAAGATTGTGAGGATCTTTAGGAAGCATAAGGTCTCCTCAACATTTATGCCCCTAAACACCATTCAAAACTCCCTAATATCATTAAAAGACCTTATGGAACCGAAGGATATGAAAGTTGTTTATGTCATCCTATGTTCTTGTGGGAATCCCTACATTGGTGAGGATGTTACTCAATAAATAAAAGGATTCATGAGCACGCAATTGACATCAAACATGGAGAACTCGATCCTCAATTCTCGCAAAACGACCAGAAAAGACTAAACATCACATCTGCGATGGAGAGGCCCGGGTCATTGCTAGGGTTAGTCATTTCCATCACCGCAAGTTTAGGGAAACCATAGAAATCGAAAGAAAACCTAGTATCTTAATAGAGACGATGGTTGGAAGATTAATTTGTTGGGTCCCGACCATATCTTCAAAATATTCAGTGTTCCTTTTATTTCATTTAAAAAATTATTTATATGATTTTCAAATCATTGAAGTTTAAAAATCTTTTTTACTTTTACTTTTATTTGATATTAAAAATCATTTTTACATGGTTTAAAAAATTCATTTTACTTCATTGTATGAATTATTGTATTTGCTTCTAAAATCAATTTTATTTTTCTTTTATTTGTTTTTATTGTTATCTTATTAAATGAAAAATCACTTTTACTTTTATTTGATTTTAAAATTAAATTTTACATTTTATATGAAAATAAAATTATTATTATTATTATTATTTGAAATTAAAAATCATTTTAGTTTTACTTTAATTTGATTTTAATAATAATTTTCACTGTTATTTAATTTTATCTCAATTGATTTGATTTTGTTATTATTATTATTTCTAATTATTTTTTAAGTGTAACCTATAGATAAGAATTCCTTTTTATATTTCTATTAAAATCTAGTCATTATATTCTAATTGTTGAAATTAATAATCTTTACATTTCTCTCTCTATTTAAACGTATGCCAGATCTGTTTCTCCATCTTATCCTGATGATAAACCACACTAAATGGTTTGAAACATGTCGACTAAAAAGTCTTATGTGAAAAGAAAGTTATTATTATAATTATTGTTATTATTAAAATTAAAAATCATTTCAATTTTACTTAAAAATTAAACCACACTGATCTGTTTCTCCATCTTATCTTGATGATAAACCACACTAAATGTGAGATCTATTTCTACATCTTATCCTAATGATAAACCACACTAAATGGTTTGAAACGCATCGACTAAAAAGCCTCATATGATTTTTTCTTAAAAATTTCTAGTATACTTTATAAAATTTTACCCATTTAAATTGCACTTTGTAAAGATATGAATATTTGCCTTCTTAGTTATCTTCTTATATATGAATATTTTGTTGTGGCACACATAAAGCATGAGGATGACAAAAAAAATGTTATAATATTTAGAATGGAATAACAATTAGATAAAGGAAAATTTGAAAACCTAAATGGATTTGATGGCGATAGTTTTTATAACAAATACCATATACCAAGATTTAAAAGGGTCATAACTCAGATTGTAAAATTCTTCTTGTTCAAAAAAATAAGGTACCTTTTCTGATAAAATATTAGGGTTTGTCCAAATAGATTTGTGTTGTGTATTATTTTCATTTTTTCCATTATTATTTATGTAATGTTGATCATTTTTTCATGCTCTAAATACTAACAATGGGTATCAAAACAACAATTTGATCAAGGGTTGAGTGTACCAGTTCCACATAACACTATTTAAAGGAAGAGGAGGAGGAGAAAAGTGGAAACCCTAACCATCAAAACCTAAGCTGCCACTGAGTTTGCACTAGTTAAAGGAAGAGGAGCAAGAGAAAAGTGGAAACCCTGGTCATCATAAACCTAAGTTGCCACCAGTCAAGCCTAGTCCATGTGAGAACTAAGTTGTTTGGGTTGAGTAGTTCAACCCATTAGCTAACTCAATTTTGTAAAGAGGGACAGTCTATTGTAAGTCAAGATGATTTTGTTGTGTGTAGAAAACACCCATCATGTGAAGAAACTATAGCTATTACCGAGAACCAACTCTATTGTAAGTAGAAGACACCCATCATATGAAGTTTTTATGGAAAAGTAGACTGGTAAAGAAGCTACAGTCTCGAGGTGGAGGTTGTTAAGGTGTGGCCATTGCAAAAAATCCACCAAAGGAGTTGCAATTTGCAACATCAAACAAATAAGTCAATTATGTTACGTAGTTAAGTTAGTTAATTCATGTAGGATAATGATATGAGAGTGCATTGGTATCCAACAAGAAAAACTTTCATAGTGGAGAAGTAGCAAATTTCGGTTGCATAAAACCTAGCGACTGGTTAGTACGGAGGGAAAACGTCTGAGTTGAAAAGAAAGCTAAGTCATTGTGCAAAATAATTCTAGCCATTGTTGTGGAAGAGGAATATTGGGTATATATATATATATATATATATATATATATATATATATATATATATTATATATATATATATATATATATATATATATATATATATATATATATATATATATAGATATATATATGAATTTTATATAAAAAATATTTTTGGTGGAGGAAATAAATTCTGTGTTTGAAGAGATACATATATATTTGTATGGTATACATCCAAACTTCTAAGAAACCAAAGAGTTTATGAAATGGTGTTTGTGAAAATATATTTTTCAAATTTTCCAAATTGATACATTAAACGGAGAAAAATGGATTTAGAGGGAGAGTCTATGTAGATAATAATGGTGAATGTGGCAAATTCCAAATTGGAGGTTGAAAAGTTGAATGGTAAAAATATTTTCAAATTATGGAAGCTAAAATGCAAGATTTACTATGATAGCAGGGGTTGCATAAGGAATTAGATGAAAGGAGGAAGAAACCTACAAATATGACCAATGGAGAGTAGGAAGACCTAGATGTCAGATCCATGAGCATTATTTGGATATCTTGTAGGTTATATTATGTTTAACATTATCGAAGAAGTAGACTTGTGGAGAAAGTTGGAAATCTTGATATGATGAAGTCCTTGATAGATTAGATCACCTTGAAGAGACAATTGCATAGTCTAAAAGTTAAAGAAGGTATGAAAATTGCATATCATTTGAATTTTCTTAATACTCTTATGTGTCAGATGAATAGCATGTTTGTCAGAGTCAATTATGAAGATAAGGAAATTACATTTTTTCAGACTTTTGAATTTGTTGGATTTTTTTTTTTTTTTTTTTAAGGAGGTGCAAAAAAAATTGGTGTTGAAACCTCCACACCAAGAGCAATGGTGGCTAGAGTTCAGTCTAGAGAAAAAGGAGAGAATTCGAGAATTTCACCCATATCGAAGATGAAAGAAAAGAATAGAAAACATAAATTCTAATGCTATAAAAAGTCATGGAATCACAAGAACGATTGTTCAAAGAGAAAAAAAAAACCAAGGAAGACTCCAACAATGAGATAAATCTAGTTGAGTCAGGTCCATGTATCATTGATGAAGTTTTGTCTATTAGTAATGTTCATTAATACTATGAAGAATGGTTGTTAGGTATTGGCACTTCTCATCATAAGTGTCCACATAGAAATTAGTTCTCTTCATATGAAGTTGTTGATGTTGTAATTGTTATTATGGGAAAGAATATTTTGTGTAATACTATTGGGGTTAGAAGCATCAAAATTAAAATTCTTGATGGTACTATAAGGATACTAATAGATTTTAGACATGTCTCTCATCTAAAGAAAATTTTAATTTATTTGTGAGCTTTGGATTCTGGAGGTCATACATTTGTAGGTCAAGGTGGAGGAGTAAAGGTGTCTAAGGACCTTTCAGTGGTTATGAAGGCTACTAAGTCAATAAACCTTTATAATATGGATGGAAGTACCCATATCAATGAAGCAAAAATCATTGGTATGTGAGGAGGAAATTGAATCCACTCATTTATGGCATCAACCAATGGGTCATATGAATGAGAAATGACTACACGTATTGAAAAATAAAAAAAATACTTGCAAATTTAAAATCCCTAAATTTGAATTTTTGCAAAAATTATATATTTATAAAGTAGTTAGATAGAAGTTTAAAGCAATTACTCATATTAATAAAGGTATTCTTGATTACATCCATTTTTATGTTTGGGGGCCATCCCCTATATTTTCTTTTGGAGAATCATCATATTTTATAACATGTATAGATGATTTCTCTAGAAAAGTTTGGGAATATGTTTTAGAAAGGAAATTTAATGTGTCTAACACATTTAAAAAATTTACATTTATGGTAGAAAGGAAAACTATCAAAATGATTAAATGTTTAAGAACATATAACAAAGATGATTTCACTTCTCTAGATATCTGGAAATAGTATAAAGAAGCTAGGATCATAAGACCTAAAACCTCTGTATATACTCCCCAACAAAATGGTGCAGTAGAATGCATGAAGAAGACCCCGCTAGAAAGAGCAAGGAGCATGCTCATCAATGCCAATTTTCCATAAGATATGTAGGCAAAAACAATCGCTACTTATTTTTATCTTGTAAATTGATCACCATCAACTGTAATAAATTGCAAAATCCCTAAAGAGGTATGGACAACACATCTCTACAATTATTCAAATTTAAGAAAAAATGGTTTTGAGGCTTACCCTGTTACTCTTAAGAGTCAATGTTCTGAGTTAGACCCCATATCAAATAATGTTGGATATGATGATGTAGCTAAGAGATGTAGATTGTGGGATCCTACTACCCACAAAATCATGATTAATAGAGGTAACATTCTATGAATCTTCACTAATTAAATCAGATAGTATAGAAGCTAATTTTAAGTAGGAGTATATATCATTAGATCAACAAATTTAGTTGGAGATTTAACCATCTATATACAGAAGGAAGCAAGGGGAAGATTTTGATGATAAAGAAGTTACAGATGTTGAAGATATTCTAGAAAATGTGGAAACTCCACAACCATCATTGATAAGGTTTACATAGGAGAGAAATCCTCCTAAAATGTATATTAATTTTATTACATATATTTCTTTGGATATTTACAATTGATAACCTTCTTGTTATTGGGAGGCCATAGATAATATCAATAATGTCAAATGGAAGGTGAAAATGAAAGAAGAGATGGATGTCTTGGATAATAAAAAAAAACGCGGGGATTCATAAAACATCCTAAAGATGGAAATATTATTGCATGTAGTGGGTCTATAAATTGAATAAAGGTGTTTATGGTAATGTTGATAGGTATGAATATAAATTAGTCACAAAAGGTTAAAGTCAAGTGGGAGGTATATATTTCAATAAAAAAAATTGTCCATTGTTAATATTGTATTTCTTCATCTTATGTTTGCACTAGTTTATTTTCTTCTTTTGGATTTACTGAAATTAGATGTTAAAAATAATCCATAAACCACCATGTTTATTCCACTAGAAAATTTTTCACAAATGATTTGATAAAGTTATACTTAAAAATCTGAAATCTACACTATTAAGGTTTATTTCTCTTTAGATTTTTGGATCTGTATATTATAGTTTATTATCTATGCATGAAAATTATAATTATTTGCAAGAAATAGAGAAAATCCAAATAAAAAATCATAAACCATGATTTGACACAAGATATATATCTTGGGAAACCCTTTTGAGAGAAATCCCATCTAGAAAGTGAGGTCACTTTGCTCTCTTTCTCTGAATAGAAAATGGTTGCAATTACAAAGAAGTAAGTTTTGTGGCCCGCATACTGCTACAATGAAAAATTCCTCTCTCTATTATCTCTCCCTATCCCTCTAAGTTCTTTCTCTTATCTATGGAAGAAGTGCACTCAAAAATAATGGAACCCCTTTTCCTCCTAGTGCCTCGATTATAACACAACTTGATATCTTACTAGTGGTTAGGTTCGACTACCTCAACTCTTGACCAAAGTTACAATATGGAACCTTATAGAGTATCCCTCATAATACTCATATGGATATCCCTTTTTCAATAAGTTCTAGTGCTTATGTGGCATCCTCTTGAATTATGGTAGTGAAAACAGGAAGGTCAAATTCAAAGTGGAATAATGTTTGCATACAAACTTCGATTGACACAATTCTTGCATCGTTGGAAAGGTATTTGTGTATATAATATCATTAAAGGGTTCCAAACTAAATAAGAAAACTTTTATCCCCAATAAAAATTATTTTATGCCTCAAAATGATCTCAAAAGGTTTTAGAACCCAATTTGCCAAACTAGGTTTGACTGATAAAAATGGTCTTATGAGTTGATTCCTCCACTTTTTCCACTCTAAAAGCATACATATGGATGAAAAAAATTAATGATCCAATCTAGATCATACCTCCCCTCTTTGGTGGATTGTTTTCCCCAAAATATTTTACTAAATGAGGCGAGGAAAATTTTCCTTTGCCTTCTCTTTGGTGTACCATTTAGCTTTTCCTAGAATTTGTCCTTTCAACCTAATATTCAACGGTCATGCTACCAATTTCTTATAGTTATGTACCTCTTTTGTAAAATTTCATGTTTTTTCAACTACGATTGAAAATTTGGTGCCGAATATTCTATAGAAGGTGGTACCTATTCCTCTTCTTGATCTAGAATGGAAGGCTCATAGAGATTTAGATTCTCCACATTCACGATTGAGTAAATGTATGTGTATGGGGGTAGACTAAGTCTATAGGAATTATCTCCCACCTATTCTAGTGTCTCAAAGAGACATGCCACAAAGTCTTGATTTTATTACGAAGACCCTATAGCCTCTCCTTATTCAATTGTAACTATACTTTGTCTCCCACCTTGAATAACTTTTATGTTTTGTGTTGATCATGCCTAGCCTTGTATTTTTCTTTTGATTTGTGTAGTGTCTCATGTACCTGTATATGGATCCAAATGATCTTATCAACAAATATTTTATCCCTCAAGGAATCCCCCATAATATCCTCCTTTACTCTTTGCTACCCATATGAAATATCCAAATGTGAAGGTGGAAAATTACCAAAACAAGTTTCAAATGGAGACTTACTAGTATAACTGTGGACTACTTCGTTACAATAATGTTGTATATATGTCATAATTTTATCCTAGGTCTTCGCAAGCTTCTGATTGTAACCCCTTAGAAGTTAAACCAAATTCCTATTGACTTCTTATGTCTACTCATTTGTCCATGGATGGAATGTTATGGACCTCTTCAACTTTGTGTCCATCTTATCCCACAATGAAGTTCAGAATTCTCTGATAAATCTCATGTCCCTACTTGGATATGATGCTCCTTGGTATCCCAAAGTGCAACTAGATCTGTCCAAATAACAATTTTGTTTCTTCTTACCCACTAATGGTCTTTTTATAGGGCATTATAACACACTTATTTCTAAACCTGTCAACTACCATGAACATGTAGTCATGTCCCTTGATGATTGTTAATAGACCTCCCACAATGTCCATGGGATTTTTTTCCTAAGGATGATTGGATATAGATAAGGGATGATATAAAAATTGTTTCTTGTTACTAGGGTTATTGGTACAAAAAGCATATATCCTCTTATGAACCTAGTTATAGGTTCTTTCATCTTGGGCCACTATACATACCTATGCAAGTTGGCCACTATCTTCCCCACACCAAAGTCTCCTGCAACCTTGGAGATGTGAGCCTTTTTTATTGGCTACAATCACTCACCTTTAAGAACGCGTAGTTTATCCATCCCGTAAAGTAACCCATCTTAGATATAGTATTCAATGGTGTTGTCATCATTTTGCATATGAATATGACTCTGCAACTACTAAACACCTTCTTGAAGTCTTCATCTTTTGAATGCGCTTCTTTATATGCATCAATTATGGGTGAATGTATCCATGTGCGTGAGAGTTCCCAAGCTATGATATTTGATCTAGGTGGCATTGAAGGCATGTCATCCAACTTGTTTGTTCTTCCCTTCTTATAATTGATCATTAAATGAAACTACTCTAGAAACTCAACCCACTTATGATTCCTAGTTCGTTGTAGCTTACTCTAGGCCTATAGGTACTCTAGTCATGAGTGACTTATGTGGATTACTATCTTCTTTCCCATCATATAGTACTTCAAATTCTTCACAGTTTGTACCAAGGCATAGAGCTCATTATTGTGGGTAGTATGGTCAACAACTAACACATGAATTACTTCAAAATAGTAACATAGATTCCTTCATCCTTGTGTCAAGTTTGATCCCATAACATAGGCACACGCATCTGTCTCTATTTTGAAGGGTTGTTGTAAATTCAATAATTCCAAAAATGGTGCTTGACTGATATTTTTTTTTAACTCCTCAAAGGCCCTCTATTAACCCTTTCCCTAGTATAAACTATTTCCACTAGTTTTTATGGCATGGTATGGTGTTTCTACGGCTCTTCATGAGGCTATGGATTTCCTTAGGTACTATGCTACTATTGATGGTGCTAGACTCGCTAACATGTCAAGGGATCTCCCCAGTAAGAAGTCCCAACTAGACCTCAGACTGTTTGGTGTAGGAGTCCCAGCAATGGGTCGTACGGTATCGCCTTGACCACGGTTGTGCATAGAGGTAAGTGAGATGTCCTTGTTAGTAGCAAGGGTGTGACATGTGTAGAAAACCAAGGAAGGTTCATGAATGGTTCTAACGCACGGAAGGTGGAGTGAGCGCGCCCTTGGAAACATGTGTAAATGCGTATCTTGGAAGGGAAAACACGAGTAAAGATGCATCACAAGCTGAAAGGAAGGTGAACCAAAAACCAAAAGTGATGGTCAAACTAACATCACATCTCAGTAAGATTCATACATACATATACAAAAACAGTCTATACATACATGTGAAATCAAAAAAATACATATATCATTAGAGTAAACAAGTTAACTAAAATACAATAACAACATATGCATGCAACATGTTAGCTCTATTATATTAATAAGTGAAAGTTCCAATCATACAATACAACTATGACCAACCACTAGTCCCAATAACAGAACATTATAGTCACTGTTGTCTCCTCCTCAAAGAGATGTACTAACTTTGCACTGTGGAGAAGCCAAGGTTCGTTACAATACTCTTCAATCTTCCTCTAAGATACTCCTATCGAAATCTTGGTTGACCAAAAGCCTCTACAATGAGTTATGAGGTTCTATAAATAGCAAAGGGTGGGGTGACACTTGACATTCCCCTTTGTGACTCTTCACCTACGCTCATGACTCTTCAACTACTACATGACTATTACATTCAACTATCGACACTTGGACTTTAACTTTACAAGATGTTACATACAATCTACACATGTACCCATGTGAGACAAAATAGGCTTGAGCAACTAACACTCGAACAATTCTGGTAAGACCAACTCTTCAACATCCTTGTGATGATTGATGGTGGCGAACTAATTCCAAGCTTGGTCATCTGTGATGGTGTCCATGCACTCAATGGTGACATCCTCTTGAAAGTAAACTCGTGCCTCCATTTCATCTGGGTACACTGATATGGCTTCTCTATCCAACTCGTCTGATAACATGCGCATCATCGTCTTGAGTGCAGCTTGACCAGTAACATACTGATGCATAGTGTCTGTGTTGATCTTCCAGTCAGACTTTGTTGTCTTTGTCTCGGTGAGTGTGCCAATGGTTGGGATCGCATGCATGTGCATAATGACATCCCTGCTCCTGAACACCCTTGCATGCGATCAACGACACTTCTCACCTTATCTGCTCCATGCCAACTACTGGGGTGGGTCTATAATCTGTATCGATGCAGTTTCATTAGTCCATGCATGTTGCACCTCTTGTTGTACCTGTTCCTGCTACAACTCTTTCTCTCGTTTGTGCAGCTCATGTTCTTCCTTGAGTTGTCGCTTCAGCTTCTACAAATCCTTCTATGTTTCTCTCTCTACCTCTATGCGATGCTCTTGTTGCATTGTCACCTCATAGCCTCAATCTCCAAAGATGCTTTCATCACAAGTGGATATGCTTGAACTTGAAATTTTTCTCCACCTCTGCACTGTCAACAACCTTCCTCTTGCATTTGTCACATGCTAGTCCACTACCTTCTGCTACTGCAGATGGTGCTGCTTGTTGTGATGTCATTGCCATTTCGTCTTGATATCCTTGTCGATGAACGACTTGATGTCTTCATAAATATGCAACTTCATAGACACTTGATCAAAAACATCCCCAATTGCACTCTCAACAATGCCTTTGACTCTGCTCTCCTTGAAGCCATTGTACTTGTGCTGCTGAGAGGCAGATGAACACCTATGCTACTTGGAGACATAGAAACACTCATGACAAGAAATATGTCAGTTGAAACCCAAAATAAACTGGACAATCAACACGCAACATACCTGTGTGAATGCCTGTGACGATTGCACAATTTTCACCAGGAGGATGGGAGACTGACTGTTAAAACTATGCAAGGCACAGTCCCAGCTACCAGGAGGCTGGCTGACTATTGGAACTACCAAATTCACAGTCCAACATGGCTTGCTGAGGACTAAAACTGTGCAACGCACAACTTCAGTCACTAGCGATATGCAAACCAACAAACTGCATTCAGCAGTTTCTGGAGCCAACAAGGCACTGCCTCCCAAAATTGCGCAACGCAAGCCTGGAGGTTAGTTCTAGGCCAAACTTGTGCAATTTTTGGAGGGAAGGTAAAGCCTTCACTTCCAGAAATGCGCAATGCTAGCCGGACAAGGCAAGGTCCAGGCCAAGGTAGCCCAGACCCACCGATGGGCGACTGAAAACATGAGAAGTCTGAATTCATGGTGAAACTGAGTCTAAACAAGAGTTAATGGTTTTTCATGCAAATAGTAAGTGCAAGATTCAAAAAATGGGAAAGTATGCATGTGTGTGAAGTGGGTCACTGCAACGACCACTGTCGGTGCAAAACTAGTGTCATGCATGCGACAATAGTGAGATGCAAAAGACAACTAAAACGGTGCTTCTACAAGCTAACATATATTAAAATGACACCAAGCATTCATTGAAATCAAGTAGAATGCACTTACATGAAGAGAAATGTAAAAAGCCAGAGAAACACAATGAAAGACATGAGAAGTAGACTTACCTTGAAACAACTAAGTTGAAAGTGCTGAAGACTCCTAGATGTGATGTGGGATGTCAAAGTTACAAGATCAGTGTGAGGAATGAGCTCTACAGTGTCCGGTTAAATTTTTTTGATAAGATCAAGGTTAGGACGTGCATGCCACAAATCTAGGAAGAAATGGCACTTGGCAGGAGGTTTCTAAAACGTTCTTCACATGTAACCTCCAGCTGCTAAAAGTAGATCCCTCAAACCTATGGATGCATTTTGCATGTTTTTTTCTATTTCGAGAAAAGCATCCCATGCATGCAAATCAAGTTTGTTGGGTCCGAGAGGGAACTAGTAATCCTAAAGGCACATGCATCAGTCTACGAGCCTAGGATGAATATTTGCATAGTTTTTGTTCTAAGCTAGGCTAGTCATCCCTGAGGGATTGCACAGTTTCTGGGGTCAACAGGTCTCTATCTCCCAGAATTACCCAATTTCGGGCCTAAGCTGCAATGTTGGTTAGATTGCATAGTTTTCCCAAGGAAGCTTGTATGACTATTCTACGCAATTTTGGAGCTCAGTAGGCTACCCATCAAATTTGCGCAATTTCTAGGCTGAGCAGAGCTGGTTTTCTACCAGGCATTATGCAATTTCTGGGCTATGCAGGTCACTGCCGCTAGAATTGTGCAATTTCTTGGCTGAGGCCTAGTGCCGGATCATATTGCGCAATTTTCTGAAGGAGGACTGCCTCACTATTTTTCACAATTCTAGAGCCCAGCAAGCTACCTAGTTGATTTACATAATTTCTGGAGGGAAGGTTGGTTCCCCTCCAGAATTGTGAAATTTCTAGAGGGAAGGTTGGTTCCCCTCCAGAATTGTGCAATTTTCAGTGGGAGTGTCTTAGCCAGCAAATAGTCTAAGTCTGGAATGTCATCCTATGGGAGGGAGACAAACAAGATAACATGCACAAGTTGGTGAACCATTGAAACTCAGTTGAAGCCTATGTACTTGAAAGTGTAAGACATGCTGCTAAGGATAGTTGGTAGGGAGGCTCCAAAACGAAGCTAAGGCAAAATTTTGGAGGGGGGTTGTAGCTGCTATAACACTTGGTGACACACTAGTAGATCTCCAGCTTTTTGCATGGACCTTGTTCATGAAAAGCAATTCTAACACCTCCAGAAGTATTGTTCATTTTTCTGGTCGTCTTAGTTTCCACACTTTCTTGATTGTAAGATGTGGCATCTTTCAAGCTCTTGGTCGGTCTGCATACATTCCAAGCCAAGTTAACATAGTTGTTTCGATTGGGGATGAGGGGTATATTGGTGCATAAGCCATGTGATCGTCATAGTTTTAGTTTCATCTCTAGTGTTTCTCCACTGCAAGGAGACTTGGAAAGTACCCTGGCGGAGTCACGTAGGAACATAAGCATCACTTCGCTACCAGCAACCCTAGCTGGTACCCCGATGGAGTTACTTGTACCACCTCTCTGCACAGGAAGAATTTCTCTTCTTTTGCCTTATTCATTTTCATTTTTCGAAATTTTTTCACATTTTCATTTTCATAACTTTGTATAACACTTATTCATTTCAAAGGTGGAAGAGGGATCCCGACTTATTGAGAGCAGAATAGGTGTTCCTTCAGAGTATTTTGTATATACCTCTAACATGCTTGTTAAGGTTATCCCCCTCACCTTTCTCTACTTGACTGAGATGACAAGGATTAACCCAAAACAACCGACTAGAGTAGGTGACATAGTTAGCATGCAAGCGTTGTGTTTTCACCAAGCTTCACTACAAACATCATGATTTTCCATTGATGTAATATGGATTGAAGACAACAAGATCTTCATACAGAGGCAAGATGACAGATAACTAAGTATTGATAACTGCAAAAGTCCTCTTGTACTTTACCTAGCTTGTTTCAAGAGTCGCACATGGTTTCTTGCAAAACTAACTTACGGATGCAAAGAAGAAAACAAACAAGAAAAATAAGAAGTAAATGTGTAAGAAAACAAGTAGGAAGACAAACAAACATGCAAAGTAAGAAGCAAACATGCATGCAAGCAAACAAACCAAAAGAAAAAACAACTCCTACTCCTAAGCTAACGGTGCATGGGTCTTCTTATGTAAATTGATACCTCCAATGCAGCCACTGGTGCATTGGTTGACCCATGTCAGTGAAGGCATGGTTCGCAAACAGTACATCAGTGAAAAACAACAAACATGAATGATATAACAATGAAGACAAACACACTCCGTATTTGAGTGTGTCCATAGAGAAGAAGTGAGTGAAAGTGCATGACATACACCCTCTGGACTTGCCATGGGGATGTGCTATATTGTGTTCCGATGTTAAGTGTACGCATTCTCTTGACTATGACATGCAAGAAAACATGAGAAAAGTAGACCACTTAGTGCAAGTGTGCTTTCTCTTTAAGATTCCTCCAATGCATGAGCGATAGGATCATGTAGTTCAACTGGAGGAAGTGAAATATGAGTGTTAGATTGATCTTCAGTGCATATAGATGAGTGATGAGGAGGCTTGGGTGTTTGAACATTTTCCTGATTGGAATTGAAAACAACCTTAGGATAGCGAGGGCCTAACATAACCATCATCTCAGGCTGAAGTGCCTCAATAGTCTTTGGAGTTTTGACTTCATCAACAAATAGATCATCATATACCAATGTCTTAAACGGATTACCATCGAGTGAATCAACATCGTGATCAAATGAAGAAGTAGAGAGCTCATGACAACCAAGATCAGAAAATTCGGGATGTTTGTTGGTATCCTCATGATTTGATGAATCACATAGAGGAATAGATGAGAAGCAAGAATGTTCACCCTCTGCGTTTCTGAAAAAAGAAGATGAAAAATCAAGTGGATCTTGAATGAATGATTTGTGGACTCTCCATTGTCAAATGATGGGATGACATATGGTGTTTTCTATGAATGATCAATAATGGGTGCAAAGGTAGATGAGGATACACATGTGAAATCGTGGCAAAATCAGGGATGGCATAATTTCCACAGGTGTCAGGAAAAAATGGAGGAGGCATAGACAAAAGGGAACCATCATTCACCATGGGTTGATGTTCAAGCTCCTATTTATACTTTTCATGAATGAGAGGGCACGTTGGTTGTGCAACACCAACTCCATCAATAACTTGATCCTCATTCGCAACAAGTGTAGAGTCCGGAATGGAAGAACACAAGATAGTGCAATCCAGAGGATCAACAGAACAGGAAGACAGAGGTTGAGGTAAGACGTGCATGTGACAACCCATGGGCTTCACAACCAAGTCTGTGTGAAAATTGAGAGAAGTGATGCTGGGAGGATGTGATAGTTGAACAGATGTTTGTACATGTTATCCTACATCACTCTGCGATGGTGGAGCTGTTTGATGAGGGGGTGGTGGACAATCACTTGTGACAGAAACCATGTTAGGTCCCTATAATACTAGTGATTACCCCATTACTATTGTAGTTGTATCCCTTATTAATATTGTTTTTAGTGATTACCCCATTACTATTGTAGTTGTATCCATTATTAATATTGTTGTGCCCCTATTGTCCCCATATTGTTATTACTGTGCCCCACAGAATCCCTCTATTGTTATTTTTGTGCCTTTATATTATTAGTGTTAGGTCGGTTGGGTTATATTGTGACTCCTTAGACTCCAATATATATAAAGGAGGTTTTGTCATTTGAATCATCCAAGAATAGTTCATTTATGTAATGTAAAGGAGGTTTCCCCCTCGAAGAGGCTAAATTCTAAGGCATTGATCTATCTTTTCTATCTTTTTGTGAGTTGGTTTCATAACATTTCGTATCAGAGCTTTGGATTCTAGGGTTTCGCTGCTCCAGATAGGGCATCGTGGCATTTTCACTATAACTTTTTTTCTGCAACATTTCAGAAGCTAAAAAAAAAACGTTTCAGACGAGATCGCACTAAAGCTCAAGTCTGAATTTCAGAGCCTTTCGCACTACATTTGCAGAGATATGATCTAAGGAAGTTGGTCTTTTTGCAGACTCCTGAATTACATTCCAAACAGGTGACCTGGGGAAAATCGTCATAACTTTCTCCCTGAGCATCACATTGAAATTTTGTTAGAAGATACAAAAAGAGAACGGACTGTAGTTTCTTGTATATACTTTTTAGAGCCAAAGGTCGAAACAGGGACACGTGGCACATCGTACAAGTTCGCTCTACTGAACTAGTCTATAATTAGGTCACTGTGGGAGATTTGGCATAACTCTTCCTTGGAGAATCCAATTGGGATCAAACTAATGGAATTAGAAAGATGACAAAGAGGGCTACTACAGATCACAATTTCAGAACTGGATGATATGAAATTACAGAGATACATCAGAGGCAATATCGAGCTCCTACAAAGTGAAAAAAGGTGTGTAGAAATTTTTTAAATTTTTGCTTAAGCTTGGTTTGAAAAATCATTTTGAAGGAATTAAAAGGGCATAGTAGAGAATTATTATTGGTAATTGATGCCCCGAGGAAAGAAAATGCAAACACCTAGTAAGCAACCTGAAAGCTCTAGCATGACTCATGAAGAAGAGAAGGAAATGCTACATGATATATCAAAATTACAAGACCAAGTGCAACAAGTTTAACTATCACAAAAGCTAACAGAAGCTAAGATAGATGGCTTGGAATCTAAGATAAAGGGCATGGAAGCTAAGATGAATGGCATGGAAGCTAAGATTGATGATTTGAAGATAGATTTGAAAATTTTTCTACAAGAAATACTTACTAATGGTGAAAGGCTAGTAAAGTAAACTCATGATGCGAACAAAAGAAATGTTAATCATGATTTCATAGACTCTAATGTTGGATCGAAGAGCCACCATATTCCAAAAATCGATATGAGGATGTTTGATGGCAAGGATCCCGCAACATGGATATTACAGATGGAGCAATTTTTCGATCTCAATAATGTGCAAAACACACAAAAGGTACGTATTGCAACTTTATATTTGGAACCAAATCAGTTTGTATGGTATCAATGGCTTTGCTCTCGTAAACAAATTATCACATAGGCAATTTTTATGGAAGAATTGACAGCACATTATGAGGATACAAAAAGCAACACTTTTTTTAGCCAATTGATAAGTCTCAAACAAAATGGTTCAATAATGGAGCACAGTGAGGAGTTCCAAAAATTGAACATAAGGATAAAAAATATTCCAGAGGAGCATAGGATTGATGTGTTCATAGGGACTTTAAAGGATAATATCCAACATGATGTTCGCATTTGGGAACCTAATTCATTAGTGAAGGCATTCAGGTTAGCAAGAAAAATGGAAAGAAAAATTATGGCAACGAGGAAGCATACCACTCACAACTATAAAGACGGAAGTATTTTTTCCCCTAGTCTTCCACAACCTATAAGGTTGACACCACAACAATTGGAAGAAAAAAGAGAAAAAAGGTTTTGTTACAGTTGTGATAGCAAATACACTAAATGTTATAAGTGTGCTGAGAAGAAATTATTCTACATAGATTGTGAAGAGGAAGAAGAAAAGGAGAAAGAAAGGTCAAAAGAAGAGGATATACTCCAGGAACAAAGCCTAGATAAAGAAGAAATGAATCCAACCATATCTTGTAATGCATTGGTTGGAATTACCACTCCTCAAACCATCAAGATAGAAGGGCAAATCAAGAAGAAAAAGGTAATAGTGTTGATTGATTCAGGAAGCACCCACAATTTTATTCATTGTAAGGTAGCAAAAGAATTGAATTGCTTCCTATATCTAGCACCAGAGTGTCAAGTGATGGTTGCAAATGGAGAAACAATAAATTGCTTTGGAAAGTGCCATAATATCAAGCTATCCATGGAAGAATATGTATTGACTAGCCCAATGCTTTCCATTCCAATGGGAGGCGTTGATGTTGTACTAGGAGTCCAATGGCTACAATCCTTGGGTACAATAGCTTTTAATTTTCAAGAACTCTTCATGAAATTTTATGCGGAAGGAAAGGAAGTTGAATTAAGGGGTATTACAGGGAAACTGGGAAAGATAATCAGCTCTAACTGTATGACAAAGCTTCTAAAAAAGGAAGAAAGAGGTGTAATTGCACAATTATGCTCGCTAGATGTTTCCACATCGAAATCATCTATTTCTCTAGATCTCCAAAAAGTCTTGGACAATCATTCCAAGGTATTTGAGACTCCCAAAGGTCTCCCACCTATTCGTGATCATGATCATGTTATTCATCTGATTCCAGGAAGTGTTCCTCCAAACATCAAGTCGTATAGATATCCCTATGCCCAAAAGAGTGAAATTGAACGTATGGTTGCGGAAATGCTAGAGGCTGGTATAATTCAACCTAGTCAAAGTTCTTTCTCTGCTCCAGTAGTATTGGTGCACAAGAAGGATGGATCATGGCATATGTGTCCAAATTATAGGGAGCTCAACAAGCTCACTATTAAAGATAAGTTTCCCATTCCTGTCATTGATGAATTACTGGATGAATTGCATGGATCAATTTACTTCACCAAGTTGGATCCTCATTCATGATATCATCAAATCAAAATTAAGACTGAAGACATTCCGAAAACAACATTTAGAACTCATGAGGGTCATTATGAATTTTTGGTCATGCCTTTTGGCCTTACCAATGCACCCTCTAGATTTCAAGGTTTGATGAATTTCATTTTCAAACCCTTCCTTAGAAAATTTGTGTTAGTATTTTTTGATGATATACTAATCTACAGCAAGTCTTGGAAGGATCATGTTGAACATGTTGACAGGGTGCTACAACTATTGGAGGAGAAACAATTATATGCAAAAAGATCCAAGTGTTTCTTTGGAGTACAAGAGGTGGAATATCTGGGTCATATTGTATCTCATGAAGGAGTTAAGGTAGACCCTAGCAAAATTAAAGCCATTAAAGAATGGAAAATCCCTACATCCATAAAGCATCTGCAAGGATTTCTCGGGTTGACAGGGTATTATCGCAAGTATGTTAAGAATTATGGGAGAATAGCAACACCTCTAACAACATTATTGAAGAAAGATGCATTTTCATGGACTCCAGAAGCAACAAAGGCCTTTGAACATCTTAAAGAGGCAATGTGCCAAGCACCAGTCTTAGCTACAACAGACTTCACAAAAACCTTTATTGTGGAATGTGATGCTTCACGAAATGGAATTGGTGCTATTTTAATGCAAGATGAAATACCCATTGCTTTTGAAAGTCGTCCAATCAAGGGAAAGTTTTTACACAAAACTATTTATGAGAAGGAAATGTTGGCAACACTACATGCACTTAAGAAATGGTGACCCTACCTAATGGGAAGACACTTCAAGGTAAAAATGGATCATGATAGCCTTAAATACTTTTTAGAACAAAGATTATCCTCTGAAGAGCAACAAAAGTGGGTCACAAAGATGTTGGGTTATGACTTTGAAATCATCTACAAAAAAGGGAAGCAAAATGTGGTGGCAGATGCACTCTTAAGAAAGGATGAGGATGTGGAAGCATTGTTGTGCGCCATTTCTATTATCCAACCAGATTGGATAAATGAAGAAAGGGAGGAATGGAAGAATGATGAAGAAGTGTGGGCACTTATTCAAAAGTTACAACAAGATTCCAATACAGCTGATACATTTAGCTGGAAAAATGATTCGTTATGGTACAAAGATCGCTTATAGCTTTGTAAGAATTCCCAACTCAAGAAAAATATTTTTATGCAATTGCACACTTCTCCCTTAGGAGGGCACTCAGGATTTTTAAAAACTTACCACGGGGTTAAGAAGGAATTCTTTTGGGATGACCTTAAATCAGATATTCAAAAGTTTGTGGTGAAATGTTTGGCTTGCCAACAAAATAAAATTGAAACAATTAAGACCCTGGGTCTATTACAACCTTTATCTATTGCAAACCAATGTTGGGAGGAGGTTTCAATGGATTTTATCACAAGTTTACCCAAGTCTGAGGGAAAGAGTGTCATCATGGTGGTAGTTGACAAACTTACCAAGTATGCACACTTTTGTGCATTATCACATCCATTTAAATCCAGTACAGTTTCTACTACATTTATGGAAACAATTCAAAAGCTACATGGAAACCCAAAGATTATTGTAAGTGACAGGGATCCCATTTTCACTGGAAATTTTTGGACAGACTTATTTTCTTGTCTCGGTACTCAGTTGGCTCATAGCTCATCTTATCATCCTCAATCTGATGGGAAAATTGAGATAGTAAACAAATGTTTGGAAGGATATCTTCATTGCTTTGTATCTGATAAAAAATCACAATGGGTCAAATGGTTGCCTTTGGTTGAATGGTGGTATAACACTTCCTTCCATACAACAACAAAAATGGCCCCATTTATTGCACTTTATGGATATCAGCCACCATCCATCACATCATATTTAAGAGAAAATTCTAAGGTTCAAGCAGTGGAACATCACATCGAGCATCAACAACAAGTCCTCCAACTCTTAAAGGATAACCTCGTGTTGGCACAGAATAGAATGAAACAACAGGCAGATCAACATTGCAGCGAAAGAAGTTTTGATGTAGGTGATTGGGTATTCCTACGGCTACAACCATATAAACAAATGTCCCTCAAGCAAGCTAAGAAGGATAATAAATTCTCACCAAATTATTATGGTGCGTACAAGGTGTTGCAAAAGATTGGTACTATGGCATACAAATTGGAGATTCCTGCAACTTCTCGAGTGCACCTAGTTTTCCATGTTTTATGTTTAAAGAAGGTTATAGGTGACAAGCTCCCAGTTCAAACAATATTGCCAGAACTTGATGAGGAAGGAAAAATTATATTGGAACTAGAAGCAGTCACAGAAACAAGAACTCAACAGCTACCCAATCGATCAATTTCAGAGTATCTCATCATATGGAAGAACTTATCCGCTGAAGATTCCACATGGGAGGATGAGAATTTTATGCAGAAGCATCCAAAACTACTGAAGCGTTGAGGACAACACTTTTTTGAAGGAGAGGGGCATGTTAGGTCCTTATAATACTAGTGATTACCCCATTACTATTGTAATTGTATCCCTTATTAATATCGTTGTGCCCCTATTGTCCTCATATTGTTATTACTGTGCCCATAGAATCCCTCTATTGTTATTTTTGTGCCTTTATATTATTATTGTTAGGTCAACTAGGTTATATTGTGACTCCTTAGACTCCTATATATTGAAAGGAGGTTTTGTCATTTGAATCATCGAAGAATTTTTCATTTATGTAATATAAAGGAGGTTGCCCCCTCGAAGAGGTTGAATTCTAAGGCGTTGATCTATCTTTTCTATCTTTTTGTGAGTTGGTTTCATAATAGACTGTGTCCCTCTATGATTGTGTAGCTCCATCATTGAAGTAGGTTGAGCAGGGTTTAAGCATGAACTTCTTCTTGTGATTGACATATCTGGTAAGGCGATATTCAAATATGTCCATGAGATATTGGAATTTCATCTCACTTTTCGGAGCTTGAAACTACAACACACAGAAGCGGTCCCAAAAATCCATAGGCGATTCTTACGGGGTCTTCCATTGTTTTAACAATTTTTGTCAATAGGTTATGGATCAAAATGATGGAAAGTAGATTCAAGGAGATCAGAGAACTTCTCAAGTGAGTGCATGCTGCTGGGTGGTAGACTCCAACACCACCGTAATGGGAATTCACGCAGTGTGTGTGCAAGCAGCATGCTGACCTCTTTTGCATAGAACTCATCTGCAAGGAATGCATAAAAGTCTTCTAAAAAATTTTGCTAGGCTACTTCATCTTCACCATCATACGTGAATTCAGACAAGAGATCAACAAACTCCCTTTTGATGTCGAGAGGTTCGACATGCGAAAAACTTTGCGGAGGGATGAGTTTGACAGTACCCATGATTGATGTACGCAGATTCAAAAGAGATTGTGAGGGCTCAACATGTCATTTGTCCCTCCTTCTAGAGCCAAAATGTTGATGGTGCTAGACCCGCTAATATTTTAGGGGATCTCCCTGGTAAGAAGTCCTAACTAGACCTCAGACCATTTGGTGTAGGAGTCCCAGCAGTGGGTCATATGATATAGCCTTGAAAGTGGTTGCGTTGAAAGGTAAGTAATATGTCATTGTTGGTAGCAAGGGTGTGACATGCACAACAAGCCAAGGAAGGTGCATGAATGGTTCTAACACATGGAAGGTGGAGTAAGTGCGCCCCTTGGAAACTTGTGTAAACACACAACTTGGAAGGGAATGCATGAGCAAAGATGCATCAGAAGCTGGAAGGAAGGTGAATCAATAATCCAAAGTGATTGCTAAACAAACAACATATCTCAGTAAGATTCATACATAAAAATACCTAAACAGTCTATACATACATGCGTAAGCAAACATATACATATATCATTAGAGTAAACAAGTTAATTGAAATACAATAACAACATATGCATGAAACATGTTGGCTCTATTATATTAATAAGTGAAAGTTCCAATCATACAATACAACCATGACCAACCACTAGTCCCGATAATGGAACGTTATAGTCACTATCGTCTGCTCCTCTAAAGAGATGTACTAACCCTGCACTGTGGAGAAGCTAAGGCTCAAAGCTTTCTCTAAGATACTCCTATTGGAAGCTTGGCTAACCAAAATCCTTTATAATGAGTTATGAGGTTCTATAAATAGCAAAGGGTGGGGTGACCCTTGACATTCCCCTTTTTGACTCTTCACCTACCCTCATGACTCTTCAACTACTACATCACCATTACATTCAACTATCAACACTTGGACTTTCACTTTACAAGACGTTACATACAAGTTGCACATGTACCCATGTGAGACAAAATAGGCTTGAGCAAGCCATGCAAGCTATCACTCACACTCGGAGAGTTGTGGTAATACCAAATCTTTGACATCCTTTCGATGATTGATGGTGGAAAACTGATGCCGAGCTTGGTCGTCTGTGATGGTTTCTGTGTGCTCATTGGTGACATCCTGCTGAAAGTGAACTCTTGCCTCCATTGCATCTGGGTACACTGATGTGGCTCATTTGTGTAACTCGTCCTCTAACATGTGCATCATCATCTTGAGTGCAGCTAGATGAGCAACATACTAATGCATAGTGTCTGCGCTAATATTAAAGTGTGTGCTGGTGACTATGTGCATCAACCTGTCAAAATACATGTTCAGCTCCAGTCAAACTTAGTTGTCTTCACCTCAGTGACTGTACCAATAGGTGGGATCACATCCATGTGCACAATGACATCCCTGCTCCTGAACACCCTTGCATGTGATTGACAGCACTTCCCGCCCTTTCTTCTCCATGCCAGCTATTGGGCTGGGTCTATAACTTAGATTGGCACAGTTTCATCAGTTTGTGCATGTTGTGCCTCCTACTCTACATGTTCCTGATTCAACTCTTTCTCTCATCTATGCAGCTCCTTTTCTTCCTTGAGTTTCTGCTTCATCTTCTGTAACTCCTCTATTTCTCTCTCTACCTCTACATGATCCTCTTATCACATCATCACCTGATAGCCTCATTATCCAAAGTTTCTTTCATCACAAGTTGATATGCTTGAACTTGCATCTTTGCTTCGACTTTGTGATGGCAACAAACCTCATCTTGCATTTGTCACATGCAGGTCTGCTACTCTCTATTGTTTTCAATGGCACTACTCGCTATGATGCCATTTCCATTTCATCTCTATATCCCTCTCAATGAACAACTTAATGTCTTCGTAGATAGGGAACTTCATAGGCACTTGATTGACTGCATCCCCAGTTGTGCTCTCAATAGTATCTTTGACTCTACTCTCTTGGAAGCCACTGTACTTGTGCTTTTGAGAGGCAGAAAAACACCTAGTATACCTAGAGACATAGAAACACTCATGACAAGAAATCAGTAAGTTGAAAACAAAAACAAATTGAACGACCGACATGCAACATACCTATGTGACTCTCTGTGAAGATTGCACAATTTTCACTAGGAGGCTGGGAGACCGACTGTCAAAACTACACAAGGCATAGTCTGGGCTACCGAGGGGATAACTAACTACTGGAACTATGTAATACATAGTCCAGCCTGGCCTACTGAGGATTGAAACTGTGCAATGCGCAATTTCAATCAGCAGTGACATGAAAACCAGCAAACTACATTATGCAACTTTTTGGGCCAGCAAGGCAATGCCTCCTATAATTGCACAATAAAAGCTTGGAGGTTAGTACTGGGCTAGAGTTGCACAATTTCTGCAGGGAAGGTAGAGCCTTCTCTTCCAGAAATGCGCAATGCTAGTCGAGCAAGGCAAGGTCCGGGCCAATACTACCTAGACCCGCCGATAGGCGATTGGAAACATGACAAGTCTAAATTCATGATGAAATTGAGTGGAAACAACAGTGAATGGTCACGCATGCAAATAGTAAGTGCAACATTCAGAAAACGAGAAAGAATGCATGTGTATGAAGCCAGTCACCACAACGTTAATCATCGGTGCAAAAACATTGTCATGCATGCAACACCATTGAGATGCAAATGAAAATTGAAATGATGCTTCTACAAGCTAACACATATTAAAATGACACCTAGCATTTATTGAAATCAAGCTGACCACACTTACATGAAGCGAAACACAAAAAGAGATAAAAATGCAGCACAAGACATGAGAAGCAGAGTTACCCTGAAACAACTAATTTGAAAGTGCCGAAGATTCCTAGATGTGATGTGGGATGTCAAAGATACAAGATCAATGTGAGAAATGAGCTCTGTAGATTTTGGTTCATAAGTTTTGATAAGATCGAGGTTATGACGTGCATGCCACAAAACTAGCAAAAAGCACCACTTGGTGGGAGGTTTCTAAAACGATCTTTGCATGTAACCTCTAGCTACTAAAAATAGATCCCTTAAACCTAGGGATGCCTTTTGCATGTTGTTTTTTTCTATTTTAGGAAAAGTAGCTCATGCATGCAAATCAAGTTTGCTAGGTCCCATAGGGAACCAGTCAACCTGAAGGCACATGCATCGGTTCGTGAGCCTAGGATGAAACTTTGTCTCGTTTCTAGGTTGATATGGGATGGATGTCCCTAGGAGATTGTGAAATTTCTGGGGCCGGTAGCTGACTATCTCCCAGATTGCGCAATTTCTACGTTGAGTTGCATTGCTGGTCAGATTACATAGTTTTCCCAAGGAAGCATGTCTAAATGTTCTGTGAAATTTTGGAGCTTAGTGGGCTTCCCAAAATATTTGTATAATTTATGGGGTGAGAAAAGGTGGATTTCTATCAGGCATTGCACAATTTCTAACCTTAGCAGGTCACTACCCCCAGAATTGCGCAATTTTTGGGCTGAGGCCCAGTGCTGGGTCAGATTTCACAGTTTTCTAAAGGAGAACTGCCTGACTGTTCTATGAAATTATAGAGCCTAACAGGCTGCCTAGCTGATTTGTGCAATTTCTGGATGGAAGGATGGTTCCCCTCCAAAATTGCACAATTTTCTGGGGGAGTGTCTCAGCCAGAAAATAGTCTACGTTCGGAATGTCAACCTGTGGCAGGGAGTAAAAAAGGCTAACATGCATAGACTAGCAAGCCACTAAAACTCACCTGAAGCCTATGTACTTGATAGTACAAGACATGCTACTAAGAATGGTTGGTAGGGAGGCTCCAAAATGAGTCTAAGGAAAAATTTTGGAGGGTGGTTGTAGCCGCTACAACAGCTACCAAAATTAAGATTCTAAATTTAGAAATATTAGTATGCACCTTCCATTTCATGGTGGCCTCTATCTTGGCAAAAGCTATCTTCAGCTCTCCTCCACCTATCACACACCCTAGAATACACAAAATACTATTGTAAAAAATCACACTTCGTAAGATTTTCCAGTAGGTAATGCTTCTTTAATGTCTCCATTACCTACGTCAAATGTGAGATGTTCTCCTCCCAAGTATCACTATATAATAGTATATCATCCGAATAGATAATAGCAAATTAATCTATAAAAAGACATATTATTTCATGCATTCACCTTGTAAATGTAATTGGTGCATTGCAAAGGTCAATGGCATCAATAACCACTCATACAAACATTTCCTAGTTTTAGAGGAAGTCATCTAGGTATCTCCTTCTTTGAATTGAATCGGGTGATATCCAAACTTCAAACCCATCTTGGTGAAGTATTTCACTCGCTACAATTAATCCAAAATATCATCAATCCTAAGAAGAGGGTACTTGTTCTTAAACATGATTTTGTTGAATGCCTTATAATATATACACATCATGCAAGTCCCATCATTCTTTAGTACAATTACAATAGGTGATCCACATGGTGATGTACTCAGTCATATGACATCATATTCCAATAGTTGTTGCAAATTATTCTTCACCTCACTTACTTCTATAAAATATTTCCTATACAACCCAATTTTTGGTAAGGGAGAGTCCGACAATAGTGGACCTTATTCTTTGCTTCGCTCTTAGGTGGTAACCATTTAGGCTCCCAGAACACACCCCTCCATATCTATAAAAACTCTTCTACTTCTTGTATTTATTTATTATTACACCCCTATAGGGATGCCTTGCTACTTACCAACTCTTCTACAAACTTATTTTCTCTTAAAAATAGTAAATCATACTTCTTCTTGGAATTGAACAACTTCTTGGCTTGGTTGAAACTTACTAGTGAAATTGTTTACTTACCTTTGTGCACATGAATGATTTCCCATCCTTGACAAGTTGATGTTGTTTTTCTCTCCCCATGATGATTGCATTGTACATGTACATGTAGGGACTTCCAATCATAAATCCATATACATCAAGGGGAACTACATCTAGTTCTACTTCATCAATAAAATCAACATTGATGGAAAATCTGATTTTGCACTAAATTGTTACTTTCAAATATACATTCTTATTTACCCATCCTAATGGGTATGGGATTTGATGATAATGAACTTCCAATATCAATTTCTTGATCAAATTTTTTTTAGTGAGATTCATCTCTTATCTTGAGTCAAATAAAGCATCGAACTCCATTTTCTTGCACGGTATACTTATGTGGAAGAGTTTTGTCATTTCACCCTCATCTTATGGTTGACTACTTAGATTCACCTCCTTTTACACCAAAATATAGAGAATCTTCTCATCCACATCCGAGTTGATTTCAACTTGGTTTCTCAAATTAGTGGTCATGAGATTCTTCTTCTTATTGTCTTTCTTTTTGTTATTTAGGTTAAGCTCTGGATGGAACTTCCAACACCTCTCCTCTATATGAATGTTGATATTATAATGGTTTTAGTGGTTCATAGGGTTTTTGTACTAATTTTATATGGCTATTTCCTTTTTCACTTTTAACCATTTCCAATTCTTCTTCCCCTCAGAAGGATTATGTTTCTCTTTATGATTCGATCCACTTGATTTCCCTTTCTTCAAGCATATGTTTTCCAGGTATTGTACCTATACATAAGCCTCATCCATCGATTGGGGATTTAACAACATAACATTCTTTCACATATGGATATGTAAATACCCTAGTTACTTGAGGAGTACATCTGAGTTGTTCAACGACAAACCCAACAATATGGCCATCATTATGAATTTTGTGGTGTACTCCAATACACACTGCCCATAGTTTTTCTTGAAGTAGTGCCGCCAGACCCATTGGTCCTCTACATACCTAATAGGGTAAAATTATCACTTTATGATAGTTTTAAATTCCTCCCACTTAGTCACTAGAGGTGTAACAACCCCGACATAAAATTTCATGTAATAAAAGTTAACAAAGGAAAAATAAGACCATTTAAGGCTTGAGCTATAATATATCATGTGCATTTGCTAAGTTTTGATTTATTCATGCACATGGAATCGATAAAAGTGAAAAAAAATATCAATTATTTTGATATGTACATTCTTTTGGAGTGAATGGCATTAATAGTGAATCACATACCATAAGACATTAGCATCTAGTCGATCTATGTCTAGATAACCAATAGGGCCATAACCTTGTTTCGTCATGTAAATATACTTAATATGTCCAAATTATTCCTAAGCAAGAAATCATATAACGTGTCATTGTTTCTATTTATTTATTCATGTGAAATTTTACATGAATACTCCAATTTTAGTTTACTAGGGATCTAGCGTTATTGTGCTCTATATTTTACCTTATCTGGGAAATAGGAAAAGCGTTGCAACTTTAATTGCAAGGGTTTCCAACCACACACTAAAACAAATATAATTCATAAAATCCATGACATATTAAAACCTTTATAATGTATGACGATAAACCTATTGCAAAAGCACTTAAATGAATATATTCATATTGGTGAGTGCAAGAGTGTCTTCTGATATATTTAGAGTGTTTCCTCATTGCATTTTTATTATTGATAAGTTTTGGAATAAAAATGAACATTCGACTTCATATACCTATGTGTGTGGTGTGCAAAGGCCCCACCCTCTCATTTCTACCTCTATACCTTTTGCATCTTTGCACAACACTTCAGACCTATACACTCTACACACATCTCACCTACGTTTTTTGCCACTACGCCTCTTCAAATAAGTTCGTTTAAATCTTGAGCTAGGGGATGTGAATCCAATTCAAAGTGACTTATGGGGGCTTTGGAGGGTTAGGTTTGTTCATTGCTTGTTCAAGCTTTGGTTAGCAAAGCTTAGCGTGTGGTCGTGTACTTTTTGGTTTCGCGGTCCTCTTGTGTTAAAGTTGTTACTCTCGGTTTCAATGGGCAATGGTGAAAGGGTTTTTGGGGAGGAAGTTGTACCATCAATCTCTATTGTTGACCCTTTTGTAGAGTCTGGGGCAAGTGTCTGGATTTTTTGTGATGATCTAGTTTGTGGGTTCCTAAGTCTTCTTGGTGGTAGGTCTTGTCCATTCTCTTATTTTTTTGTTCGCAAATGTATTCATAGCAATAGAAAGAAGTGCATCCCTATCTCACCTATGCTACCGAGAGAGAGGATGAGGAGAATGCAGGAGGGGGTGGTGGAAGGGCCCGACAATGGAAACGTGGAGCTAGACTCTTTTCTCATGACTCAGCTACCATGTATTTCAATGTTGTTTCATAAGACACTCGAAGGGAAATTCATAATCTTGAGATCTAAATGGGGGTTGAAAGACAATCCCTCTCTAATTCAAAGTTCATGGGTGATATTTTTTCTTAGGTTCCTAACCCTAGGCATACCAGGGGCAGGAAAAAGCAATACTTAAACTCTATGGATCTTCATTAGAAAATGAAGTCCCTCTTAGGCTTGGTCCTGAAGAACAAGGGAGTGGAGAAGTACAATGGTTTTTCATCCTTGGAGGACATCAAGAGAATGCTCAGGAATTAGAGGTTTTGCTTGGATAGAGTTGACTCCCGCCTAGCACATGTAGAAATTCATATTGCATGTGAATTAGATCAGGGTGGCTTGATGGATCCTCTTAGTTCTAGTGAGAGGGTTCTAACAAATATTTTTTCCTTTGATAATGGTAAGTGAGAACACTTGGATGGAGGTGTAGTACAAATGTTTTTATGAAGGTTATTGGTTCATTGCGTAGGGTGCTTGGAATTTCTTTTAGTCTCCTTATTTTATATTGTTTTGTGTGATGCTTCCTAGCCCACTTTGCAAGGCATTTTTCATCACTACTGGTCCCCTTGTCATATGGTCAATGGTCAATTACAATGCTACATTATTGGGTTCGATATCTTAGTCTAGTGATCTTGTGAATGGGTCGTGAAAAAATTATATGGTTGTCTGTTTCAGTTTTAGGTAGACCCTTTATGGTTTGAGAGCCCATGACGTTGGTTTTATTCAAGAATTATGGTTTTTTATCTCTATGTGGATCTATTGGTATTGTTATAGGTCATTTCTAGCCTTTGTACCAAGGTAATATAGGTCATGGGAGTATTTAAAGTTTAATGGGAATGGAGACCCTTTTGGTCTAGTCAACTAGTGTAGTTTGTATAGGTGACGTTGAAGTCTCCATCATAACTCTAGAAATCTATGAAAATTCATGTAAATCTAGTTTTTTCTTAATAGAATACCTTAATTTACAAAAAAAATGTGGGAGCTTTTACTAACTTTTGATTCCAATTTAACTCAAAAACTATGAAGTTTGGGCTACTAATATTGTAGTTTGTGGTTATACAAAACCAAATAATTTGGTAGCCACAAGATTTTATGAATGCATAGAAGGAGATCAACATTGAGTCAACGGAAAGAAGGATGAAAAAATACTTTTTCCCATCCAAAAAAACATGGATGGGAATATATCTCAAAAACAAATTTCTTTGAGATAATGTGGGGCATCTTAAAGAATAATTATCATGGCATCATGAAGGTGAAGGTAGTTCAGTTGCAAATGTTGAGGATGAATTTTGAGAATTTGAAGATGAAAAAGGAAATACATGGACCATTCCATGACCTAAGTCATAAACATTTCCAATTAGCTAAGTATGAATGGTGAAGATCTTTGGATCAGAAAGTGGTATAGAAGTTTCTCAAAACCTTTCCCAATAAAATTGATGTATCAGTCGAAGCCATTGAAGAATATAGAAACTTGTCATGGATATCAATAAATGAGTTATCAGAATCCTTGTTATCTGATGAATCTCGAATGAGTAGGCATGATTAATCTTTGGAAAAACAAATTCAAACAAGTTTCTATCTCAAGAGGTAGAAGAGGATCTAGATCAAGAGGCAAAGGTAGGAACAACAGAATCAAAAATCAAAGAGATGATTTATAAAAAGAAAGGAAATCATATCAAAATCCCCATAATTCAAGTAGCAACAACAATATAAGTTCGCAATCAAATCAGAGGTATGTAAAATCAAAATTTAAGTGATTTTATTTTAATAAGTTGAACTTTGCAGACAAGATGCAAACTATTCTTCTAAGAAGTGTGAAATATTTTTATTCCTTAGAAGTAATGGCACTCAAGAGTTATCTAATAATATTTGGCTTAAATATAGTGAATGTATAAATCATATGATGGGAAACCAAATCACGATTGCAAATATGGATGATTCAATAAGGACTGAAGTTATGTTGGGCTCAAAAGATATTCTAAAAGTTATGGAAAAATGAATGGTTAACATCTTTATCAAAAAAGTTCAAAAAAGACATACCAAATTTGTACTTTGCTCCGCATTTGAAACATAGTCCATTTAGTGTTTTCCAACATACTAAAAAAGGGTATAATGTATTCTTTAAGGGAAATAATTTCTTCATACATGATAAATCTCCCAATAAAATATTGATTGACAAAGAATAAGGTGTATTCTCTTGCAATAAAGCATGATAGAGATGATGAATAATTTTTTAGAAAAGTATGTTGCTTCGATTAGTTTTTGTTATGGAATTATATATTTGGTCATCTACATTTTGTTGGCCTTAGACTATTGTAGTAGCAAAATACGGTTGAGGGGTTTCCTCCAATTCAAGAGAAAACCAGTTCATGTGAGAGTTGCAATCTATAAAAGAAACATAGTGACAATTTTCCTAAGTATCTTATAGAGCAAATGCACATTTCAAGTTGGTTCATACATGTTTGTATGGTGTGATGCAGACACAACCACTCAAAGGAAGTTACTACTTAACCTTCATAGATGATTACAACAAATATACTTAGATGTATTTTCTCACAAAGAATTCCAAAACTTGTGACAACTTTTGAGAATTCAAAGTAATAGTTGAGGAACAAAGTGGTCATTATATTAAAGTGTTAAGATTAGATAAAGGAGGTGAGTATGATTCAAAATGTTTTCAAAACTTTGCAAGCACCATAGGTTCAAAGAAGTTCACAACAAGGTACGCACCACAAAAAAAATTGTGTAATTTAAAGGGAACAAAACCATTGTGAATATGACTATAGGCATGTTGACGACAAAAAATATATCAAATTATTTTTGGGTAAAAGTAATACCTTTCTTAGTTTATATTTTGAATAGATCTTCCATTAAAAGTTAGAGGAAAAAAATTTCATAGGAAGCATGGACAGGTATGAGTTGTAGCGTAGCACACTTTAGAGCATTTGGTTTTGTGGAATATGCTCATGTGCCTAAATATTTGAAAAGGAATTTAGATGAAAAATGTGAGAAGTTCATTTTTATGAGGTACAATGATCACTCCAAGGCATACAAGTTGTACAATCCAATAACAGAGGAATCAATAATCAACAAATATGTTGAATTTAAAGAAAATTAAGCATGTGATGAAATAATCGATAATTCTATAATAGTTATAGTAGAAATACATTACTTAGAATACAATGCAGAGGAACAAGTTATATGAGGAGGTGAGCAAGATTTACGAACCCAATCAATAATAAAAAATATTCCAACAAGAACTATGTGACACTCTATTCAAGGTGATTCATATGCTCCATCAATTTAGTCTACTACTCCTCAAAAAGCTAGTGAATATGATCCTACAATTAATTCCTTAAGGTCTAGAAATACTTGAAGTTTGAGAGACATTTATGAATACTTAGATGTGAATTAAAATTCTACAGTGTTTACTTGTCAACCAACATGTTCTGGAGAAGCAATGAAAAATGAAAATTGGGTCAAAGAAGTAAATGAAGAGATGTATTCCATAAAGAAAAATGATACATGATATCTAGTAGAATTACCAAAATATAAATATTTCAAAGTTGTAAAATTAGTTTAAAAAAAACAATGAGAAAGGAGACATAGAAAATTACATGACTGTATTGGTAGAAAAAGGATTTTGACAATAGCCTGTAGTGGAATATAGTCAGATCTTTGCATTGGTTACAAGGTTAGATATATAAAGAGCTAACCTAGCCATAACAACTCAGAACAAGTTGAAAGTTTATAAGATAGATGTAAAGTTTGTTGTTGAATGGCATTTTAGAAGAAAAAGTGTATCTGGAGCAACCATTTGGATATTTGATAAAAGGTCATGAAAATGAGGAATACATGTTGAATAAATCTCTTTATGGACATAACCTAGATCCTTAAGCATGGTATGGAATGATTGATTCATATTTGATCAAAAATAGAATTAGAAAAATTATCAGTGAGCATACATTGTATATAAAGGTTAATGAGCAAGGACAAATTCAAATTGTTGTTTTATGTTGATGATATAATCTTCATCGATAACCCATTAGTAGACAAATTTAAATTGGATTTGAAGAAGGATTTGTAAATGATTCATTTGGGATTAATGAAATTATTTTTTTGTATTGAATTCATTCAATCATATTTAGGTGTTTTTGTGTTTCAAACATTATATGCCATGGATGTGTTGAAGAGATTCAAAATTATCAATTATAAGCCAACACCAACTCCAATTGCAATAGGAATAAAGATTTGTAAATAAGATATAGGATTCAGTATAGATCCAATTGTATTCAAGAGGTTGGTTGATAGTCTTTTGTATCTCACTTTCATTAGACCAGACATATGTATGTTGTAAGTTTCATTTATAGGTTCTTGGAGTCACCAATAGACCAACATTGGCAAGCAAGAAAAAGAATTTTGAGATATATTGTTGGAACAATGGGATATGGAATATTACATTCCAACACCAATAGTGATATTTTTATTAGATATAAAGATAATTATTTTTCAGGTAGCATGGATGATGGGAAGAGTATCTTGGTATATTTTTTTCATATTGGTTTAGGTGTGATTTCATGGCAATCCAAGTAGCAACCCCTTGTGAAAATCTCATTAGCTGAAGGAGAGTATGTAGCAATCATAACATCACCTTTCCAAGCAATTTGGTTAATCAAATTATTGGTTGATCTACAACATGAACAATAGGTACCATCTATAGTTTATTGTGACAAAAACTCAGTAGTAACTTTGTCAAGGAACCATGTTTTTCATCAAAAAATAAAGCATATTGATATGAGATATCATTTCATTAGAGAGTTTTTAAAGAACGTTAGAAATCCTCTTGGAATCTTGCAAATCAAAATAGCAATTGGCTTACATTCACAAAGTCATTAACAAGAGATGTATTTGAGTCTCATAAATAAAACTTAGGTGTTGTAACCCTAGTTAAGACTTAAACCAGTAGAAAATGGTGGTCATAATTAAGGGGGAGTATTAGAGATAACTACTCTCCATAAGTACCGGGTAGTTTGTAGCTTTTTGAACTTTACATTGAATCTAAATTTAGAAATAGTTAGGCATGCATCTATGAGATAATATTAGTGCATCTATTGTTAGTGGCTTTGGTTCTATTTAATCATGTACCATTAAGAAATTAAATCAATCAATTTGAGTTATAGAGCCACATCTCTATTTTTCTATTGTGTGATTGTGTGATTTCCTCCTTTGTCCATCATTGTTTTGACCAATTATAGAAGTAATTAACCAAGTATGTAATCTTGAAACTTAGATTAATCGTTAATTTGAAAATATCTACATTTTTTTTATGATTTCAAATATTTTTGGATCTTAATTATCCTAGTAAAAGTCCTTTTCTAGTCCAAAAATTCCTCCATAACCCATTTTCCATCTCCCTATCTCCATTTCGGTAGTTTTGAAGCCATTGCAAATCTCCCACCGAATTTATATGCTTTCTCAATGCTATTGTACGTACATACCAAAAAGAAGAAATGGATAAATTGAAATTCCCTAGATTGTTCACATTATACTCTTCAAATACGATAAAAGATTGGCGTAAATAAGTATATTTGACAATCATAAAAAGATCAATGATCAATTAATCCCAAATACATTTTTGGTGATTAAAAGGGGAAGATTAAATATATAGCTATTGAAAAATACTTATCCTATTTTAATTCCCAAAAGAGTTTAATGTTCGATAAAGAAAATTATAAAAGAGAATGAAGATTGAGTGCAACCTCACAATTCACAATCTAATCTAGAACCTTCCATCTAAAATATAATTATATATCCACAAAAATCCACACTTATTTTTTACTACAATGATAATTCATATTATCATTCCTAAAAATCATACAACATTGTGATCTAACCATCACCAAATATGTGCATGTTTAATATTTCTCATGAAAAATGGAAAGATGCAACTACCTTACTAGAAATGGAAAATGGAAACTTAATGTGAAATAGATAATAGAGAATGGAGGAAAGAGAAATGGATTATGAATGTTGTGCATACAAGAAACGTAAACAAAGAAAAAACAATAAAAATGAATGTGAAGAGGATTGGGAGATCACAAAGCTCTGATACTATGCCTCGAATGAGACTTTCTTTGTTTATTCCAACAAACTTAATTTGTGCCAAGAGGTGCTCTACATCCCAGTATGGGGGCAATGTTGTAGTGGTGTAAATATTTATTTGTAAACATTTACATGTTAGTTTAATTAACATAAATTTGTTTATTCTCATTACCCAATTTTCATAAGGACGAGCTTCTTTCTTGTGCTTCTCTTCTCATGTATTTCCTTGACCACACTAGTTTCCTCCAGGAATAGTGGGATAATTTATGGTAGTCGTGAGAGAGAAAACAAACATGACAATGAGATAGAGCTGATATTCCTGATGAATATGGTCGACCAATTCATGGAGGAATCAGGTGTCAATGACCAATTATCTCCTTAGATCGAAAAAATGGGTGGAAACGTTACAGAGGATTTCCAAACTATCAATCAATCACAGGAACATTTTGAGACACTAAAGATATAATATACATCAAACTCAAAAATTTCCTTCTCATCCATCTAGCATTTGGAAATGGTTTCTCTACTTTCAACATTAATAATTATTTATGTGTGTCCATCCTAAACTGATAAGATAGGGACATTGATCAGGGCATCATATCTAGTAGTTGTTCTTGTAGAGCTGAATATGCTTGCTAAAACATCCAAGTCCCTAGAAATGGTATTTTCTTTCTATTTATATGGATTTTGTTTTTTATTAAACTTAATGTTTATCTAAAACAATATACTTTATATAAAATAAGAGCTAAAGATAAAATATTTATAAATTTATTAAAAAATTAAAATTTCCTTTACAATTAAAAAATTTATAAAATATTTCCCACGAGGTGTAGAGTATATGGTGGCAAGGTGTTCTATTAAGGTATTATGTGGTGTAAAGATCACTGGTTTGAAACTCTATGGGGAAAATTCTAGTCATGCTAAGGGTTGGTAGCTTGGTTGTTGTGGCCCATACTAGGTGCAATTCTTGTGTGATTTTGATAGCTTAGATGCCCTTGAGTCACAGCTACTCAAGCCATAGGTTAGTCATGTGAGTTATCTCAGAACTCACATAACCTAGAAAACAAAAAATATATATTAAATAATTAAATAATATAAAAATTATTACCTAATAATTAAATAATCTAAAATGCTTATCTAAAAGTAGTGAGTGTGACTTTATAAGCATAATAAACCTGGCCTAGATCCAACTTAACTCCATATCTATATGTGTTGAGAAGGATCAAATCTTTTGAGGTGCAAATCTTTCCAAAAATTTTCCACCCAAAAATATGTTTGCGCCTCAAGAGATTTCCCTGCCAACCCTTGATTGATCCAAAATTAAAATGGATTTAGACTAGTTAAAGGAAAGCATTCATGTTGTATAACACTTATTTTTGTTTTTAATATAAGTGGAATTATAATAAAATAAAATAAATATTCATAATCCATCCATTTTGAAGTAAATGATAATGAAATTTTAATAACATGTTTAATGATAATTATAATGAAATTTTAGTTCTTCCATTTAGGTTTGGATTGTGTGAAAGATTATGAAATTGACATAACATCTTCACTAATAACGATGATTGGTATGAAATTGTGTGAATGATATTGAAATTGTCATAGAATGACCATTTATTTAACAAGTACATTTTGGAATATCTAAACTAGAAATTTCCCCTAAAGGTGCAAAGATACACCGAAGGAATTGAACATGCTTATGATTTTACTGTAAAAATGTTGCAGCAAAGGAATGATAACAACCTAGAGGGTGGAGGATGGAGGGGAGGAATTGTGTTCAAGCTTGCAATAGTCTCACACTTGTGCCAATACCTATCTAACAAATGTTTCTCGAACCACAAGGCTAAACTATTTTTTTCCAATCATACCACTATGTAAAAATCTTATATACATATTCTATCCAAGCTATAACATGTAAGGTAATGAGGAAAAACATTACCATAGGTCCTTGTGGGACTAAATTCAGTGTGTGTTGATAGCGAGATTAAATAAAGAGCATCTTTCATTGTAGTGATCTTCAGATTACATGATATTCTACAATCAACATAAAGAAGGGTGTTTGTTTTAGAATTTTAGCTATCTCCTTTTAAAAAAATTAAATTAATTTGGAGTCACTTTCCTCAAGCCATTAATTTCAGTTTTAAATTTAAATTTAAATTTTGTCTAGCAAAGATTTATTGGAATTGAAAATTTATTTGGTGTAGTTTACACAATCCAAGTGTCCAGGTAAACTTTCAAGGCATTGTATCCATTTATGCATTCAAAAATACAGTTTTAAAAATGAAAAGTTGCACTTGCTATATGCATATATAGAACTAATATAGATCCATTTTGCAGAGGATTAAATCTCTTGAGGTGCATACTTTTTTCAACTTTTGCACTCTAAAAGAGGTACCATATGCTATCTTTAGGCTTGTGGAAGTTAAATTTTTCTTTGTTTCTTTCTCATCTTTGCACATCTCGCGCAAGTCCCATCACAATGAGTGCCAATATAATTTAATTGTAGTTAAGAAGTCTTTATGTCAGGGATGGTCATTCCTAAACCAAAAAATACCCAATAATGTCTCAAGTTGAACATGATTTAAGGTGGGACTTTATCATAATTAGTTAAAGAAATTTTTTGTGGGAGTTATCTTAAGAATCCCTAAAGCTGGAATTTTTATACAAACTTGACCAAAAATTTAGATATTTTATGTTATAAAAAATATTGGTTAGATTATGATCCAGCTATAAATTGGTTGAAAAAAATGAAAATTAAGCCCATTTAATTTTTCAATTAAACAATTTATATCATTCTACCTAAAAAAATCCCTTGAACACCTAAAGGAAATATTTAAAAATACATAATTTAATGTAAATCTTATTACGTTTGTGAATATGCTAGCATCAAGAATAGTGTAAAACACCATGCCAAAAATGGCTTGTTTAAATCAAATTTAATTTAAGGTGTCCATCCCCCACTAGATCATAGGTATCATGGATTTTGAACATGAGGCTCCATAACCACATCCTAAAAATTAATATATTTAGTTTTTATTTATGATATATAAATAAATATTTGATTGCACATTGCACATATCATAATCAACCTAACCTATGAAAAACCCTTGAACCTTTCTTATTTCCAAGATGAAAATATTTCATTATATTTTAATAAAATAAGAACCATTTTCTTGTAAAAATATTTATGACCTGGTAATTGATCTATTGTATGAGCCTACTTATTTACATTTTATTTTCAATGTCATATTATAGTGATGCATGTATATTTCCTATTAAATATGTAATATAATTGTAAAAAGTAAGGTTATCAAGTTTTTATTAATATAAATATTTAAATGTGAAATTTTTTAAAATAATGCTAATTAAAAGATAGTTTGATTAATTGAAAACTTTTTATAAATAATTTAAAAAGTAATTATATTTAACAAAAATAATAATTATAATAATTTTTTTAAATGGAAATAGTTAGTTTAAATGAAAGTGAGTTATTTAATTGACGATAATTTTTCTGTTAACATTGTTAATAATTTTGTCATTATGCTTCACTTTTCTTAAATAATGAGTGATTAAACATTTTCCCCATTTTTAATTTTAAATAATAAGTAAACACCCCTCACTCTTGATTGGAATGAGTACCTACTCGGTATATGATATGCATTTATAGTTTGGAAAATTTTCACATTATTGAATTGTTTATTTTACATATATTTGTTTTGTATGTGGAATGGAGAAATTATAAATCTCAATTTCATATTAATAAAGTATATATATAGATGAGTTAAATTTAAGGGATAATGTTCAACATATGATTAGTGATGAATATTTATTTCTTATTTCTTACTAATTTAAATATGTAATATAATTGTAAAAAGTAAGGTTATCAAGTTTTTATTAATATAGAGATTTAAATGTGTTTTTTTTTAAATAATGCTAATTAAAAGTGAATTTGATTAATTGGAAACTTTTTATAAATATCTTAAAAAGTAACTATATTTAAGTAAAAAAAAAATTAATATATTTTTTTAAATGGAAATATTTAGTTTAAATGAAAGTGAGTTTTTTAATTGATGTGATAATTTTTCCATCACTTAAATATTAACATTGTTAATAATTTTGTTATTATGCTTTACTTTTCTTTAATAATGAGTGAGTAAACATTTTCCGCATTTTTAATTTGAAACAACAAGTAAACACTCCTCACTATTGATTTGGAGACCTGCTAGCTATCTCATATGCATTTATATTTTAGAAAATTTTCATATTATTGAATTGTTTATTTTACATATATTTATTTTTTTATGTGGAATGGAGAAATTATAAATCTCAATTTCATATTAACAAAGTATATATATAAAGGAGAGAAATGTAGTTGAGGGCCGAGATTTATTCTCAAGGGAATATTCTCACCATATGATTGGCCTTAATGTTTATCATTAATAAATTTAAAAAATTATATTCTTGCCACATGGCTCTTCCCCCACCAATTTCCTAGGGATTTGAGATTATTCCAATTCTAATAAAATCCGTGATAAGTTACTCATTATTATTTATAACATTCATCTATAGCTAAGCAAATTTTATTTAGCAAAATGGTCAATTTTACAATTAGATATGTAATTCCTTTTTTCGTAAGTTAAAGCTGACCCGTGTAAAAAAGAAAATGTCAAATAAAGATGAAAAAACTAGACAATACTTAACCTGACTATAAGATATGTAATTCCTTTTTTCTTAAATTAAAGTTGACCCATGTAAAAATAGAAAATGTCAAATAAAGATGAAAAAACTAGACAATCCTTAACCTGACTATCCAACAAAAAAACACTTTCAATATAACTATTATATAATTTTAATTATTAATTTACTTTTCGTTTCAATTATATTTATATTAATTTTATTATTATTATTCATTGCTTTGTATTGAGAATAATAAAAATAGTTAATGAATTAAGGTTGTTAATATGGTAAAATTTTTCAATGGTGATACGAATTCAGGATACTTTATAATTTTTGAAGAATATTAGTTGTTACGTATGTTTTTCATCTTGATACAACCTCTAATAACTTAGCAAAAGAGTGTGTTCTTCCAAGGAATATTTAATTAGCCAGGTAAGGGAATAGATCATTAATTTTTTTACAGGATTTTTAGATACTTATGAATGTTATGATTGGTGAAACCATTTTGAATAAATCAAAGATGAGCGATGGTGATTTCTAAATCCAAATAGGGGTGAATGTTTTCCTAGTCCCATGTAAGGTGGTGACATCATCTTGACTGAATCGAAGTTCACAATGGTCATTTGAAAATCCAAAAATCCATACTAGTGGTCCATTATATAGATGAGGTCTGTTATTTCCATGTGATTTTAGAAGTCGTGTAGACCAATTTGCGTAGATTGCCTCCAACTTAATGAGGTGAGCTACCATCAAATCATCTCATAATCGTAATTATTATTGCGTCATTAAACAATAAATTTCTACATTGTTAAATGATCTATAATCAAATGTAGTGGTATTTGGCCAAGAGCTAGGAGAATGGAGCTTAAACCCTCTTACATGTGAGTATCACTCTTAGCACTCTGTATTAAATGTTTCAGTGTGAAAACACACTCTAATTGTGCAACTATGGAATAGATATCCCTGAGAATTAGGAGTATCCACAATTAAGTCCACTTGATTCTAGGCTAGGCCTTTATGATAAGATACTTTAGTTGGGATTTTGGTTATAATGTGATCTTAGTGAAGAAATTTGCACACATCATTTGGAAGGTTGATGTTTTAGGGCATTGATATTAGCATTTATTTATTTATTTCCTAGTTCTTTGTTTTGTTGTAAGTATTTACATTTAAATTATTAAGTCTTTTTTTGCCTCACTTTATCACTAGTTGGATACTTTGATATATCTTCATTCTAGTCTACCTCTTGTTCTCTCAATTGCACAAAATCTTTGTCTAATAGTGTGATTCCTACTATATATCAAATTTTAGGTAAGGGTCCTATTTGAATTAGTATTCTAGTCATAAACTTAATCTCCAAGTTGGTTTGGAAGTTGCTTTGGTATCATTGCTTTATGGATTTATCCTATAGTTATAGGCCATGATATTCTAAATATAATTGGTCCTCTATGGGTGAAAATATTGGCTCTTTTTCTTAACGACTATGTCAAAGTTTATGTATGGGTTTCAATTTTTTGGATCTAGTTTAGATTGTAATTTGAAGTACTCACTATATACTTATAAATATGGGATGTCCCCATTTTAAACCCCTCACCATCTATAATTAATTATGTTTAGAATTGTTTTATTATTGCATAAATATTTATTAGATTAAAAAAATAATATATATGGATTTTATTTTACTTTGATTAATGAAAAGACCTAAAAAATATTGTTGAAGCAAAAATTCCTACACAGATTATTATCCACAAATAGAAAACACTTAAAAAAACTTGGAAGATCACCATACAAATAATTTCTTAAGTCACACAATTAGTGAGCCTGTGAATTGTTCCAGCCTACTATCTAAATTATCTAATTCTGTTAATATTAAACCTAATAATAACTGACCACATTAATTCCTAGCATATTACATATAACCTTGATGTATTTAGTATTCCTCTTCTTATTTCTCTCAAATTCCATACTTATAATGTGGATATTAAATTGATAAATGCAAACTTTTTTAATTAAAATAAACTTTTCATATTAAGAAATTAATCTTTCTTCCCCTATAATAAAATTGGAGATATAAATAAAAATAATTAAATACATAAAATTAAATATACATATATTATATTTTAAAATAAAAATAATTTAATACATAAAATTTAATATGCATATTTTATGCATCACTTAAAAGTCTCTAAATCATCAATATTTGATTAAATGTACTATTGGTCACACCAATTTTTTTAAACTGTTGTTAGAATGGAGACATAGACGCCAAAGGAAAGGAAAAAAAATTCGCATGCAGAGAGCAAAAAAATTCAACTTAAACACAATGATTTGACATGATGCTGACTAACAATGGATTCTCGCACCAACTCTTACAGAAATTGTCGTTAAAATTTGGCACGCACTAAAATAAATCACCAATACAAAGAGAAAGAAACTCTTACGCTGTATCGAATTAGATGCGAAGATGTCCTAAAAACCACTGTAAAATATTCTTAAATTGGAATTACAATGGAAGGATGTTAACAATACTTTTATGGAAAGATTTTATGCAGGTGAAGAAGATCCAAGTTTAATCATTATTCATGAAGTTAATGATTGATTTTATTTGTTAATGAAAATAAAATAATATTTAATTGATAAAATAAAAAGATAACGAGTCAATTATTATATTAATACATATATGGTGAAATCAATATCAATTATAATTAAATATAAGTATACTCAGGAAAATTCAAACTAAATTACTTTAACATAATTAAATCCAATTATACAAATAGTTTTCACCTAACTTGATAACCCATGCGACGGTATACTCACAGCTTCCATCACATGAACAATAGCATTATTCATTTCATTTGTAAATTAACATTCGCTCATTGTGAAAATTGAACACTCACATCATTAGTTATTATTTAGAATTATGTTCCATAAATTATTTATTTATCGTAATATCCATAAATGTAAATTCAAATAGAGGATGCTGATATACGATTAATCGTTTCTAGAATAGTGAGAGGGAGGGACTCTTAAGAGGTGAGAGGGAGGGACTCTTAAGAGGTTGAAATCTAAAAACATTTTCTAGGTTTAGGGATGGATGGTGTTAGCATTTTGTAATTTTTAAGGTGGGAAAAAAATTGCAAAGGTAATCACAAAATTTCTTTGGAAGTTGGAATGTAGTCTTGCTAGCTTCAGAGAGGGGTCTCCCTGTTAGATTTAGCTTTGTTCGCTTTGTAGGATTTTAAGCTACTTATGAAAGTCAGCTCAGTTTTAAAATGGTTTCGTTGGAATAGAAAAAGAAATCCATTGGGCAATGGAGTCAAAAAGGCTTGGGGTGATCAATTTGCAGAAATATACTTAAGTGAAATAGGGAAAGGTAGGCATACTAATGGATCCTTGTAGTTTATGAGATGGAGAAGGAAGAATTGATTTAGATTCGCTTTAAATATAAAGCATTGTTACCTAAATTCTATATTTGAACTTCAAAGGAAAACATTAATAATGTTTTAAACTAGAAGAAAGTGTTTTAAAACAAATATTGAACTTAATTTTCTTTAAAACAATAAAGAAAAGAAACACATGAAAAACAAAGAAAATGGATTGCACTTCACCACATAGATATGACACAAGAATCCTGAAACAGTGTATCTTGTATTAATGCAAAAGATCACTTGAACTCAGTGAACATATTTATAATAGATGGTAATCTTTCTCAGTACAAATCTCAACCCTTTGTTTATTACAAATGAAACAATATATAGAATAAAAATTATCCTAAACTGTTACAATAATTCTGGAACAAAATCCTGAATAATAACTAAAATAAAAATAATATCACCAAATTATCTCCTGGAAACATTGAGTTGTTCATGGAATTGGTTTTCTGAATGTTGGAAATCTGCAAAATCATCCTCAGTCTGTTGATCCTCTGCTGCTAGGTGTTTAAGACTAATATTTATGCCATTGGAATTTGGAAAAGGGTTGAAGTTGCCTTCACAAAATCAACTAACTACTCTCTTAAATCTGATTTCTCTGTCTTTGAGTTCTATTTCTATCATTTTTTTTCATTTCATCATTTTTGAATACTTAATTTTGTCACAAAAAATTTGGGGAAACCTATATTTTAAATAATATTTCCAAATATTTTGATTAAACCCTTAAATGAAATTCATAATTAAAATTTCAATATATTCATTTGAATGATTTAATAAACCATCTTGTTTTCAAATCCATGTGTTGTTTTCTCTTCCCATGGATTTTGAAACCCATGTGTTGTTTTGTAAATCCATGGCTTGTTTGCTCTTCCCATGGGTTTTGAAAAACCATGTGTTGTTTTTTGTAAATCCATGGCTAATAAAGTATTTCTATTTTGACTTTTATCCCTGTAAAAATAAAAATATCTTTATTTTTTTATAAAAACTCATTTTTTACTTATCCTCCTATCTGTAAAACTCGTTTACATGAAGCTCATTTTTTCTCACCTGTACATTAGTTTCATAAACATATGATCGCAAAATCTTCCTTTTATTTTCTCTTGTAAATTCCTTTTCTTGCACCCGTGAATTCATTTTCCCTCAGTCACATTTTACTCATCCTCCTTCATTCATAAACATATTTCATAACATATGAAATTTTTCTTTATATACCTTCCCGCCATAATTTAAATGTAATAGGAAAAATGGTTTTCGGAGGGGGGTAGGTAGGAAGTGGTTTAGGAGGAGGGGGTCCAATTTAATAAGAGGGTGACAACTATAAAACCTGGTAAGAATAAAAACAACTTTTCAGACCCCACTTTGGTTAAATGTTAGAGGGGCTGGGGGCAAAACATACCACTAACCGTAGATGTATTTATTCACAAATCTTGAAGATTTTACATTTGGGAAATTTAATAGTTAAGTGCGAGGTGGGTCATAGGCTTTGACTTTTGGATTTGTGAGTGACATATGATAAATAAATGTGGTTCTAATGCTTTAGAGTTTCGATTTTTTTATTATTTTTGAGTTAATTTTGACAATTCAAAATAAATCATTTCTCACTTAGGCCTTCTTCTTTGTTTGTGGTTTTGAGGAGCATACTTCAACTTGCCTTATCTTTTGATCTAGAAGTTCATTTGAAGCACCGAATATACCATTGTAAAGATGCTCCTGAGAATGTTTCTATGAAAGCACTTTCAACATGATATGACCTGTAATTTATATGAGAAAAATATCCCAAACATCTATACTTCATCTTGGCCACCAGACTTCAAGAACTAAATGGTTCCTTGGACAAGAAAACGTTTAGGCTATGACACCTAGTGATTCATAGGATAAACTTTACTAGCAGATTCCCAAAATAGATAACTGCACAAATAGATTACCTAAATTATAGGACCCTAACAATGCCTCCAATGGGGATGGCATCCTCCCAGTGAGGTGCCAAAGAATATCATAGACTAGTAGCCTGATCCATTGGGATGAAGCCAAGCCTACAACATGCTCTGCAATGACACCACTACAAATTAAAACCAATTGATTATATGTTCTAATCCTCAAATTGAATCAAGTTCATTCTTCAAACTAAAATCAGAACTGTATACTGAAAAATTAAAAACTCTGTAGCAAAAATGAAATTGAAAAGAATGCTCAAAACATAGAGCTTATTCATCATACCTACTCACTCTAATCTTCTTAAATGATTGAAATATCAAGTAATAACAAATTCCCAATGCAATCGGTCAAGCAAATGGATACTTAACTGAATTCTACTCATATTTCTCATAAGAAGGAAGAAAAGATATGATACTGACAACCCAAATTACCACTGAAATTGTTGACCATAATCCATAAACATAAGAACAACCATTTTCCTTGATGACTGAAATAGATTGGCGAGAGGATCTTGAAAAACATAGAAAGTTATATTTTGATGATCCACAAAAGGACTGCTTTCTAAGGGAAAAGGAGTAATATGTTCATCAATCTTACCATCTTCATTTGAAACAACCAATTCATCCACAACAATAACATCCTTAGTTTTTGGGACAACCTGTTCCTCTTCAACAAAATCTTCATTATGTGAACTAGAGACAGATTTTCAATTACAGTAGCTACATCTTGAATAGCAAAAATGTCTACACCCACACGGTCTAAAACAATATTCTCTTCAAAACATTTTGCATGACATTTTAAGGAACAAACTTGCTACATATTATTGCTGAAAATAATGGATGGATCATGTTTTTCTTGAGTTTCTATGCTAGCATACTCGAAAAACTGATTTTTAGAAAAAATTTCCTGAATTAAAAACTGAAGAGAAGAAGGGAATGCAGGGCAACTAGAATGATCATTTGTAATTTTAAAAATTTGAGGCTGTGAAATTTCATCAACAAGCTCATGTGAAATTAAGTCACTGAAATGCAGATTTGCTTCATTTTCAATCATAGGAGAAATAACTACTTGCCGAAAATTTTCTTAAGTGTCATAGTTGCGAGCTTCTTGAACTTCTTCATGGTTAAAAAGTCTCTCATGAATAGCCTCTATAATCTCATCATCCATAAAATGATCATCTTCATAGTAACCTACCATGTATTGAATAAAACTTTCAAAATGATCACAACAGTTTTGACCCAGCAACAAAGATGGATAATCTTCTTCGTATTACTCAAAAAAATATAGTATGAAAATGCTTTAAAGAACATATAATAGTAGCTCGAAAATTTTCATACCAAGACCTGGCATTTCCTTCCAAAGTAAGCATGAACATCTCCATCACACAATCTTCATGACATTCAAGTTGAATCCTCCGAAAATGAATATGCAATTTGATAAGATGTAAAGAAGCATTATTACCTTTCTCATCTTTGAGCTCTAGTAAATATCATTTCCAATCTATTTAAGGCATGTGGTGTGGAAAGCCATGGATACTAGATCTGTCAATATGATCATACATATGTTTTATTCTTGAACTCATTTTGAAAACAATCAACAATAATTGATGAAATTATAGACCTTCACATAGTGGAGTCACCATGAGTGTTCTACAATCTATTTTTTGACATTGGAGTCAATATAAAAGCTTTAACCTTTGGATTCTTGAACATGGAATCGTCAGGTGAAAGATTTAGCCTTTCTGTGCCTAACTGGTGTCCACCATCAATAGTCAAATCTAAATATAATGGTTTTTTTTGGGGGAAATTAAACCGCTCGTTCCCTAGTATGGTCGCCAGAATGTTAGCACTCTGTAATTTATTAAGGCTGTGAAATAAATTGCAAAGGTAACCACAGAACCACTTTGGAAGTTGGGATCTAGCCCTGCCAACTTCAAAGAGGGATCTCTTAATTAGATTTAGATTTGTTATCTTAGTAGGATTTTAGGCTAGTTACGAGAGTTCAGAGTTTGGTTTTTAAATGGTTTGGTTGGAACAACAAAGGAAATCTATTGGGCAATGGAGTCAAAGAGGCTTGGGGTGATCAATTTGTAGAAATATCAAACTTAAGTGAAACAAGGCAAGGCAGGCATACCACTGGATCCTTATAGTTTATGAGATGGAGAAGGAAGAATTGATTTAGATTCGCTTTAAATACAGAGCATTGTTACTTGCATTTTATATTTAAAATTCAGAAGAAAACATTGATATTTTTTTAAGCCAGAACAAGGTGTTTTAAAAAAAATACTGAACTTAATTTTCTTTGACAATAGAGAAAAGAAACACATGAAAAAAAAAAAATATTAAACTAAGAAGCACTTCACCACATAGATATGACGCAAGAATCCTGAAATATGGAAAAAGGTTGAAATTGTTGAAATTGTCTTCACAAAATCAGCAAACTGCTCTCTTAAATCTGATTGTTCTACCTTTGAGTTCTACTTCTATCGTTTTTTCTTTTCATCATATTTTGAATACTTTATTTTGCCACAAAATATTTTGGGAAATATATATTTTAAATAATATTTACAATTATTCTTATTAAACCCTTAAATGAATTTCATGATTAAAATTTCAATATATTCATTTGAATGATTTAATAAACCATATTGTTTTCAAATCCATGTGTTGTTTTCCCTTCCCATGGATTCTGAAACCCATGTGTCGTTTTTTAAATCCTTGGCTTGTTTTCTCTTCCCATGGCTTTAGAAAAATCATGTGTTGTTTTTTGTAAATGCACGGCTAATAAAGTATTTCTATTTTGACATTTATCCTTGTAAAAACAAAAATATCTTTTTTTTTTAAGGTTAAAAAAAAGGTTTTAGTGGAATAATCAAGATCTAAAATGCATAGAAATCATCTGTCCGGAGCTCCGTCAAAGTAACCACATCTATCTGGACATAGTCTTACCAGGGTAAGACACCGAGGATTATGAATCCAGATTTCCCGATTTGGAAAATAAGTGAGGAAAGAGCTCCTACAAGCAATATCATCATAATTACAAAAGGAATTAAAATAGGTGCATAATCTCGGCACCTAGGGTGATCGTAATTTGAAAATATTTGCAATTTTCCTAATGATTTCTATGGATTTTGGATCTTGATTACTCCACTAAAACATTTTTTTCTTTAAAGTACTGCCTCAAAAACCATTTACTGGCTCCGGATCTCCATTTTGGTGGTTTTGAAGAAACTACATTTCTCCCACTCGCATACATACAATGGGTAAATCTAAATGCCTTCACATTGTGTATTTTTCAAACATGGCAAAACAACGTTGGATGGAGGAATTTTTCAAACATTGGATGGATGTTGGATTCTTCAAACATTGTACATTAAATGTATCTTTACTGTTCATTGTGTAAATTCATTAGTCTATAGGCTACAAAGAATAACATTCATGCATTATTTATTTACCATTAAATATGGTCAAAGTATATGAAATTTCAATAATTAAAGTATTTATTGAGCATTAAATATGGTAAAAGTATATGAAATTTCAATAATAAATTTAATTATATGTTTTAAGTTATCATTTGGAAAGATAGAGTTAATTTCAAATTGCAACTTTGTTAGTGTATTTCTATCATAAATCTATATATGTTAATGCTTCTGCATATTTATATATTGATATGCTTAGTTGGTTTGGAATGTGTTTGTAATTAAAATATTGATATGATGGATTCATAGATACAGAGAAATGTGCATTGGCATATGGAATGAACATGTTTGATTTGCAAGTTTAGAGAAAGACAAACATCCATGAAAGTTATCATTATTGGCTTTAATAAGTAAGTCAAATGTTATCCTTGTTTGTTCAATTACAATCATTACTACCAACCTTAACATTAATAGGTGAATCTTCGAGTGTACTTATCAATTCATGGTCTGTAACACAATAATCATATTTGTCAGGTAAGGATTAACCTAGGTATTTATTTAATATTAGTCTATGTTAGAAGTTTCTGAATGTTGTTTGATAGTTGTATTGCACAAATCACCTTGGTCACAATTCCTTACATGTCAATCATAAAAAAAATATTGCAATTAGGGTATGAGGATCGATGATTAGGAAAACTTGATATGATTTTTGGTAACCACCTCGTTGCCTTCACTGACACTAGGGTTAATTGGTTTCATTCAATTTTTTCGCTTCAAAGTTTGGCTTTTCAACTCTCAAGGTTTTATCCTTGGAATGTTGTTTCAATCGCTACCTACAACTCTAATTCTATAGATTAACCAACATACATACATAAAAAAAAAAAATGCATAAAAACTATATGAGCATTGATGTGCTAGAAAACAAAAAGGAATGACACAGTGCATAATATTTATATGAGCATTAGTGCATCATATAAAAAGAATGAAAGAACCAAGGTATAGTGATTATATGAGCACCAATTTTTTTAGATTTATGTACACATCGAGACATGATAATTAAACATGGATAAGTGTTACCAACAACAACATTTAAGAATAAAACCTATACTAAAACCTCTAATGGCTCAAATTTTTTAGTTATAGGAAACATTTGTTGAAACCTCGACTATGAACGACATAGGTTGTAGTAGTTGGTTTTTCGAAAAAAATCTCAATCTTACAACACTAAAATCTTTAGGGTGTTTTTCTCCCGGTGATTGGGAGGGGTGGTGTGGGTTCCTAGTTCTAGGTCCATCCATTAAAGCACCAATAATCACACTCATTCAACAATGCCGTGATTCCATTTTAGCTAGTACCTGTAGATTACCTAGTAGAAGATTGTACAACATACGGAGGAATATAAGTAAAAAATTCCTTGTAATTTCCTTCCCTTTAAATTTGATGAGTTGATGAAATACCCAACAATTTTGGTCATTTTTTCTTGTCATTTTATTCTTTTCATATTTGTTTTTCTTATTTATTTTTACGATGTAACATATTAAGTCCATTACTTGGACAAATACTTTTTTTCTCACCTTGGCTTAACAATTATCCCAACACACATTCACTAAAATCTCATCTCTCAATAATTCATTATGGGAAATAATGGAACACTTACGAATCATGGACTTCTAACTAAAATTGAGCGGGAGGGGAGGGGTTCATTTACTGATCATATTCCATGAATAATCACATCAATAACTTCAAGAAAGACATGCAATTTCAACTTCAATACAAGTGGCAAGGAACATCAAGCCATATGTAATGGAGTATAATTTCTTCTAGCCTCCTTGTAGCTTCATTTGATGCTCTTATGCTTGAGAAAAGGATATTCATTTTATGCACTATGGTGGGTTTCCATAAGCAAGGTGGGATAAAACTTGGTTTCCAAGGTCCTACTCTTTTTTGTGTTATCACTAATGTGTTGAATCCTGTAGAGGCGCATCTTGCGCAAAATTATGTGCCTAGGTAGAGGTTATGATTTATTGGAAAAAAATGAGGGGAGATTATGCTAATTTCTATAGTGGAGATTGATAAAACTCAAAACAATGAGGTGTCTCCTCTCATTTATGGAATTTTTTGAGTGTTTGAGGTATTTTGATTAGAGATCAAGAATCCAATCATTTTATGATTTATTTAGTGAACTTGTTGAGTTTAGTAATATAGGCACCTCAAGTTCTTTTGATCTTCGAAATTTGAGTTGCTCTCTTGTCTTATTCATAAGGAAGCCAATGCTTTAGGCCTATTTCTCTTTTTCTCTTAGCACCTTGAGTTGTTATCTTCTCATATTCATAATGAAGCCAATGACTTGGGCCTATTTCTTGCCATCATGGATAGAAATAATCACCTAATTCATTAGTCTCCATGTTATTCTACATAGGTTTGTACAATTCTTAGGAGGGTGGTGTTTCAAATAGAGAGCTCTAGGCCACAATTCCTAACCTTAATAACAATGTTTAGTACCAACTCAACGTTTTCATGGCTAGGAAGACATAATTAGAGGAAAAAGTGGCAACATAAGGTGTTCTAATTTAAAACCTTATAGTATAACACAACTTCCAAGTCCAGGTGATTGTGGATACTAGTGGAAGCTCACTATTGGAAGCTCTAATCCCAAGATTTCTCCTCCACAAACTTCATTTGGATCTCTCAAAGAAGTGATAATGGAGAAAGGGTTAATCTAGTAGATCTAAGGCAATATGGATGTCAATGAAGAAATCGTTGAACCTAAAGAAGAGGAAAATTATGATGCCTACAATGGGTATGATTTTTAGTCATTTACTAGGTTTATATTTTGCAAAATGAAACCTTTTATAGGATAATTTATTATAATCTATAATGATAATATTAATAAAATTTTGAAGAAACTTGTAGTAGCCTAAGGAGGTGTAGGTAGGGCCCTTTCTTATTTGAAAACTTTGAAATCTTAGTATCAAAGTCTCCTAATGAATTGTATGATGTGGCCCTAGCTTTATTTTAATAGAATTTCTACCTATTTCAATTTTAAAAAATACTAAATCATTGGTAAATAAATAAATAAATAACAAGCTTGTAATAATCAAGACAAAATGCTATCATCGAGGACAAAATGACATTATCTTGTCACAATTTTCCCCATCTAGAACAGGCCAAGATGGCCATAATACCGAAATATCCACAAATCAAGTATATGTATACTAATGCTTTCAATTTGCAAAAGATGGTCAATTCTTCGTGCATAAAAATTATCATATCCACATGAATAAACAAATAGAAAACATCAAGAACTTAGTAAAATAGAAGCTTTTTGGCTATACACCAATTAAATAAGTTCATCAATTGAATTTCGCAACAGTTTCCTTGGCATGCCTCTTATGTAGGTAAGTTAAATAGAAGATGCCATAAAATATGAAAAATTTCAAAGAATAATGAATAGATATACCTGAAACTTTTGAGAAAGACATTGCTTTTGATGGTCAAATGGTTGAAGAGAGCATATTCGGTGGCAACATAATCGAGAGCCCCAACAGTCCAGGTGTTGTAGTGGATTTTCTCCTCTTCTTCTTTCTTCAACTTGGCCAGACCAAAGTGTGTGACAACAGCATTGAGATGGGCATCCAACATGATGTTCGGAGCCTTTATGTCCCTGTGAATGATTACCGACTTGGGGAATTCGTGGAGATAAGTCAACCCCCTTGCTATGCCCATTGCAATTTTGTACCACTCGGACCATGACAGGTAAGTTGATCTTTTGGAATTGAAGAGGAATTCAGCCAGACTGTCGTTTTCCATTAAATTAGAAACCAGAAGGTGCTCACTAATCTATCCATCTTCGTTGAATTTGATGCAGTAGCCTCTAAGAGGAAGGACATTGTAGTGCTTAATATTGTTATTGACACGCAATTCGTGGCTCAAATCCGAACCTCCTTTTATCTTATCGAATTACTTTAATCTCTTCACAATTATATGCGATTTGTTTGGAAGCATACCTCGGTAAATAGTGTTGAAACCTCCTTCGCCTTTGAGGCGAGATGCATTGCATTTCAACTTCATGTTGGAGGAATACACTTTTCTCTTGAAGGTGTTTAGATTTCAAATTCCGAGGAAGATGTTGGAATCTGACACCAGGCTTTGAGGGCTCGCATTGCAGTTGCTGAACAGCTAGGCTCCTATCCCTGTCCATGTTTCTAGTTGCCTATGAAATTCGTTTAAAAAAATAGTCGTCTTGTAGTTAGTGGGAAAGAAGAAGGAACTGGTGGTGTGAATCCATGAAAAGGGAAGGATCTTGATTAAATCGTTGATGCTTTCGCAACAGTGAGGTTTTTATGCCGTGGAAAATTGGTCAACCATCCGTGGATGAGCATCAACCACTTTGCTTATGTTTAGTGGACAAGATCCAGTGCCAGCATCAAATGAAATGTTCAACGTCTCTGCCTTAATTAATGTGAAATTAAGAAAAAATTTAATACATAACTAGAAGCTATGATCCATGATAGCATTCATCGAATTGGTTCCTGCAGAAAGATACATAAAATGGGAATAGAATCATATCAGTTGAATTGAAGCACATCTAAAGCTTGTGAAACTTTGCAATTGGAAAATAATTCTAGTCACTCAGCTGCCAAACCTATTTCAAACCAAGATGCTCACAAATTTGCTTAAATAAAACAAAAATCCTCGGTATGGGATTGCAAGAGAAGTGTTTCAAATGATGGCTGAGGCCATCGGGAACGAATTGTAACTAACTATCAGATTGAATAGTAACTAACAAGTACTTGATTTCAATCTGATAGCATACATTATTTCAATCATCTAACATCAAAATCAATGGCCCACAATTGCATAAGTGGCATGGGAGGGGAATGATTCTCAGAGGGGACGCCTTATGGCGTAAATATTTTATAATTAATTACTAATTTACTTTTCTTTTTAATTATATTAATTTTATTATTATTATTCATTTTTGTGTTCGAGATAATAAAAATAATTAATGAATTAAGGTAATTTTTAATATGCAAAATTTATTTTAAATGTGGTAGGAATTGAAAATAATCTCTAATTCTTAAAAAAATTAATCCTAACACTTATTTTAGGTTTTGATACAACCACTAATAAATTAGTAAAAGAATATATTCTTTTAAGGAACACTTAATTATTTAGGTTAAGTAATAGATTATTAATTGTTTTATGGGATTCTTGGATAGTAATGAATGTAATTGTTGGTCACATAATTTTGACTAAATCAAGGTTAGTAATGGTCATTTATAAATACAAACATGGCGAGAATGTTCTCCTAGTTCCATGTGAAGTGGTGACATCATCTTGACTAAATCAAAGTTAGTAATGGCTATTTCTAAGTCCAAAAATATATACAAGTGACCCATGTTATGGATGAGGTTTCCTATTTCCATGTGAGTTCAAAACTCAAGTAGACCAAAAAGTCTATATTGCCTCCAACTTAACATTATGAATCTATATTCAAAATGAGGTCAAATCCCATTAAATGGTCCCATAATTCTAATTAATAATGTGTCATTCAACATTAAATTTCCACATGGTTCAATGACCTATAGTCCATTATAGTGGCATTGGGACAAGAATTAAGAGAACAGAGTTCATATCCTCTCACATGTGAATATCACTCTTAGCTCTGTGTATTGAATGTAATTGTGCAACTATGGAATCGGCATCAACAAGAATTAGGAGCATCCACAATTGAGCCCACCTAATTCTAGGCCTTTCAGATAAGGTACTTTAGTCAAGGATCTTGGTTATAATGTGACCTTGGTGAATAAATTTGTAGATTTTGTTTGGAATTCTAACATTTTGGGGGCTTGGTCTTAGCATTTGTTTATTGTTTTCCTAGTTCTTTGGTGTATTGGCTGTAACCACTTGAATTATTGAGTCTCTCTCCACCCCTCTTTATCACCAGTTCACTACCTTGGTATATCTTCATTCTAGTCTGCCTCTTGTACTCTCAAGAACAAAAAATATTTTCTAATGGTGTGATTCCTAGAATAGATCAAATTTTAGGTAAGAGTCCTACTTGAATTGGTATTATAGTCATAAACTTAATCTCCAAGTTGGGTTTCTAGTGGATTTCTCTTATCATTATAGGCCATGGCATTCTAAACATAATTGGCTCTCTATGAGTGAAAATAATGGTTATTTCTTCTTAACAACTAAGCCAAAGTATGTGTGGGTTTCATTCTTTTGTGTATAGTTGGATTGTACATTTAAATACTAGCTATATAGTTATGGATATGTGATGTCCTCATTATAAACCTCTCACATTCTGTAACTAATTATGTTTAAAATCGTCTCGTTATTGCATCAACATTTATTAACATGTAAGTTAAAGTGGATAAATAAAAAATAATATATATATATACACAAACTTTGATCAATGAAAGGGCCTAGAAAATTGGTTGAAGCACAAATAGCAATGAAAATTATGATACATAATTAGGGATACTAAGGAAACTTGGAGGTTTACCATCCAAATAATTTCTGAAGTTACACAATTAGTGAAACCCTGAAATTATATCACGCAATACAAATTATTTACCATATATATATATATGTATATATATATATATATATATATATATATATATATATATATATATATATAAGTGAGAGAGATTTGTATTTATTTTCATATTTAACATGAAATTGACACAAAACATTATTTCGTGCCATATTCAAGATAGAGTTGATGTATGACATATTTCTCACCCTCTTTCTCTCAAATTTCATATTTATAGTGTAAATATTATACAAATATTAAATTAGTAGAGTTTAGGCTTCTGTGATCCATATCAAATTTACAAAATATTTTTCGGCGAAGGTCACATGAGACATCATTTGTCGATGCGTTTCAAACCAACCAGTGTGGTTCATCGTCAGGACAAGTTGAAGAAACAGATCTAGGTTAGCAGGTTAAATAGACAGAGCAAAGCCTCCAATGGCTAAAAAGACTAACAGCTACTTTTGACTAGGTACTGGGATCAAAAACCTTATTTTATAAAAATGTTACCCTAGGGGGACCAGTCCTTTCAATAATATTATGATAAAAATACTAAAAATAATTAAAATATTAAAAATAATTAAACACTTATGTTCAATTATCTAAAAATAATTCAAATTAATAGTTAGTTAAAGACAAATAATTAAAAATTATATCTAAGGGGAAAAATTACCCTAGAGGGGGACCAGTCCTTTAAATAAAAATAATAATAAATAATTAAAATTTTAAAAATAAATAAACAATTATGTTCAATTAGTAAAAATAATTCATGAAAATAGTTAGTTAGAGATAAATAATTTAAAAATTATATCTAAGGGAAAAAATATTTCTCATAGAGGGACCAATCCCTTAGAATAAATAAAATAATTATGTGAAAATTATATGATAATAGTTAGTAATAATACATGATAATAGTTAGTTAAACATAAATAATTAAAATTATATTAAATTAAATTATATTAAAATTATATTAAAATTAAAATATAATTAAAATTAAATTATATTAAAATTATAATAATAATTAAAATTATATTTAAAAACAAATTAAAATTAAAATGATTTAATGATAATATTTAAAAAATTAAAATTTTCAAGTTAAATTAGTAATTAAAAATACTTCGTGATAATAGTTAGTTACAAATAAATCATTAAAAATAAGAAGGAATTAAAAACAGGACCATTGTTATATGAATAAATGAATATAAAAGATAGAGATGAGAAAATTAAAATGAGTCAAAAAAATAAGTAAATAAATAAATAAATAAAAATAAAATAAAATAAAATATATATGTATACATCAAAAATATATAAAAAATAAATAAATAAATAAATAAAATAATTAAATAATTAAATCAATCAATCAATAAATAATAATAATAATAATAATTCAGAATAATAATAAATTAATAAATACGTAAGTTAAAAAAAAAAAAAGGACTAGGTCGAGAGTGCTGGGACCCAACACCGACTGATTTTCGAGCCATCATCTCTATTGAGATTACTCGGCCTCTTTTCAATCTCAAGCGCCTCCCTAAATTTCCGATGATGGAAGTGCGAAACCTTAGCAATAACACTAGCTTCCTCAATACAAACATGATGATTGGTTTTCTCGACGTGCTCAGCCAAAGCGGAAGACTTAGTACGCCTATGCTTAAGATCTGTTGCATGCTCACTAATCCTCTGATTATTGGAGCGACCAGTTTCCCCAATGTAGGGGGTCCCACGGGAACAGGGGATCAAGTACACACCTTTCATATCTTTAGGGTCGATAGCATCCTTCACTGATCTGAGGGACATGTGAATGGTGTTCAGGGGCCTAAAGGTCACAGGAACATCATGCGACCTGAGAATCCTACCAATCTTATCAGTAGTCCCCTGAACATACGGAAGGAGGACACCAGGAACTCGCTCCTTTGGTTCTCGATGAGACAGCGAATTCTTCGAAGCTTTAACAAAAGCTCTCTGACCCAGGAATCTACTATAACCGTTCTCAACAAAGACATCAAGGAGATGGGATTTTTCTTTCTCAAAACTCTCCTTATCCGAGATCCTTAGGGCCCGAGTAGCCAGGGTATTGAGAACACCCATATTTTGAGCCGGGAAATGATGGGAACTGGCATGAAGATACTGCTCAGTATGTGTTTTCTTTCGAAAAACTCGGTGGCTGAGGGAACCATCACTATTCTTAGAAATAATAATATCGAGGAATGGAAGGCAACCATCGACCTCCTGCTCCATGGTGTACTTAATGGCAGAGGATTGATTATTGAGATGATTGAAGAAGAGATCTAATTCCTCTTGGCCGTGAGGCCAGATAACATTGGTGTCATCCACATATCTTCTCCAAAGCTTTGGCAGGAGTTTGGAAGAGTTTAGAGCCTTGGACTCAAAATCTTCCATGAAAAGATTAGCAACAACAGGGAAAGGGGTGAGCCCATGGCAACCCCACAGGTTTGCTCGAAGAACTCTTCCTCAAAAAAGAAAAACATAGAAGTGAGATAGATCTCAACTAACTTAGCAGTGTCAGGATCTGTTAGGCGGTTGATCACCTCCATGGCCTCACTAATAGGGATGCAAGTGAAGAGGGAAATAACATCAAAACTAACAAGAATGTCCCCAGGGTCAAGCTTAATGTCCTTGAGCTCCTTAATGTAGGAAGCCGAGTCCTTTATGAAGGACTCCGTACGACCAACCAAGGGCTTAAGCTTTAACGCAAGGAACTTAGCAAGAAGGTAGGTAGGACCACCAATGGTGTTGACAATGGGCCTCAAGGAAGCCCCATCCTTATGAATCTTGGGGAGACCATATATTCTAGGCGTGATAGGGTTGCTTTCAATGAGTTTATGGTGCAAGGAACTCAATGAGCTAATGGATTTAATGGCAAGCGCCACCTTCTTAGCAACCTTCTTTAACGGATTCTTAGGAAGCTTTTTGTAGCTACCACTATTATGAAGATGATCCAACATCTTGCTACGGTAATCAGCCTTGTTAAGAATGACGGCAGAACCACCCTTGTTTGCCTTTAAAACAATGATATCCTTGTTCTGGTTTAAGGATCTGAGAGCAACAGATTCTTCCTTGCTAAGGTTGCTCTTAGGGGGCTTAGCCTTTCTCAAGACAACCGCACAATCTTGCCTGATGGTGTCCTTGACCCTATCAGGTAAATTTCTGATCCCAAACTCAATGTCACAAATAATATCATCTACAGGGATTCTCTTCGGAGCCAAGGCAAAATTTAAACCTTTGCCTAAAACTTTAAAAACAGAAGGGGGAAAGGAGAAACTAGAAAGATTTAAAACCCTATTAGAACGAGAAGAAAGGCAATGATTATAAGCCTCATTCTTATTATTCTCCATGCTAGACGTATTAGCATTAAAAAATGAAAACTTATTATGCGAATTTTTATTATTACTGAATCTATTACTATTATATTTATTATTAAATTGATTATTATTATTGTTAATATTCTTATTATAAATATTAATATTATTAGTATGTCTTTGTTGAGAATGGTTATAGTAGATTCCTGGGTCAGAGGGATTTCGTTAAAGCTTCGAAGAATTCGCTGTCTCATCGAGAACCAAAGGAGCGAGTTCCTGGTGTCCTCCCTCCGTTGTTCAGGGGACTACTGATAAGATTGGTAGGATTCTCAGGTCACATGATGTTCCTGTGACCTTTAGGCCCCTGAACACCATTCACATGTCCCTCAGATCAGCGAAGGATCCTATCGACCCTAAAGATATGAAAGGTGTGTACTTGATCCCCTGTTCCTGTGGGACCCCCTACATTGGGGAAACTGGTTGCTCCATTAATCAAACGATTAGTGAGCATGCAGCAGATCTTAAGCATAGGCGTACTAAGTCTTCTGCTTTGGCTGAGCACGCCGAGAAAACCAATCATCATGTTTGTATTGAGGAAGCTAGTGTTATTGCTGAGGTTTCGCACTTCCATCATCGGAAATTTAGGGATGCGCTTGAGATTGAAAAGAGGCCGAGTAATCTCAATAGAGATGATGGCTAGAAAATTAGTCGGTGTTGTGTCCCAGCACTCTCGACCTAGTCCTTTTTTTTTTTTTAACTTACGTATTTATTAATTTATTATTATTCTGAATTATTTGATTTTTTATTATTATTATTATTATTATTATTATTATTATTATTATTATTATTGATTTATTTATTTATTTAATTTATTTATTTTTGACTCATTTTAATTTTCTCATCTCTATCTTTTATATTCATTTATTCATATAACAATCGTCCTGTTTTTATTTCCTTCTTATTTTTAATGATTTATTTGTAATTAACTATTATCACGAAGTATTTTTAATTACTAATTTAACTTGAAAATTTTAATTTTTTAAATATTATCATTAAATCATTTTATTTTAAGGTGTTGGTCCCCCTAGGGTAATATAATTTTAATTATTAGAACATAATTTTAATATAATTTGTTTTTAAATATAATTTTAATTATTATTATAATTTTAATATAATTTAATTTTAATTATATTTTAATTTTAATATAATTTAATTTAATATAATTTTAATTATTTATGTTTAACTAACTATTATCATGTATTATTACTAACTATTATCATATAATTTTCACATAATTATTTTATTTATTCTAAGGGATTGGTCCCTCTATGAGAAATATTTTTTCCCTTAGATATAATTTTTTAATTATTTATCTCTAACTAACTATTTTCATGAATTATATTTACTAATTGAACATAATTGTTTATTTATTTTAAAAAATTTAATTATTTATTATTATTTTTATTTAAAGGACTGGTCCCCCTCTAGGATAATTTTTCCCCTTAGATATAATTTTTAATTATTTGTCTTTAACTAACTATTAATTTGAATTATTTTTAGGTAATAATTGAACATAAGTGTTTAATTATTTTTAATATTTTAATTATTTTTAGTATTTTTATCATAATATTTTTTAAAGGACTGGTCCCCCTAGGGTAACATTTTTATAAAATAATGTTTTTGATCCCGGTACCTAGTCAAAAGTAGTTGTTAGTCTTTTTAGCCATTGGAGGCTTTGCTCTGTCTATTTAACCTGCTAAGCTGGATCTGCTTCTTCAACTTGTCCTGACGATGAACCACACTGGTTGGTTCGAAACGCGTTGACAAATGATGTCTCATGTGATCTTCGCGGAAAAATCTTTTGTAAATATTAAATTAATAAATTCAAATTTTTTATTAATTAAAATTTTTTATGAAAAAAAACAACTTAAAAATTAATTTTTCTTTGAATATAATGAATCTGAAAATAATCCCAGATGCGGGTGTTTAATATGCCGCGCAGCCCACAGCTGGTGCATCACATGGGCATGTGTCAGCCCGGACGTGCCACGCAGCACCCTGCAGCCTGCTTCATAAGGGCGCATGCAGATGATCCTACGCGGGAGTTATTACCAGTCTTGTCTGCCTTTATTTTCCTCCTGCAACTCTGTGCGATGGCGCTTCACATCCAGGGAGCCTCTGTCACATTCTGGCATTCATTCGAAGCTGCTGGGCACTCCGCTGCAGCGTTGGAGCATTCTCTGGTAAGGTGGGGGATTGCGCAGGGACATTCTTGCTCTGTGGAAAACTTAGCAATGCAGAGGGAGCGCCTCAGAATGAGCAGCCGACGAGGAGGCTCTCGGGGTCGCACTTCAGCTCGGAGGACCGCAATTTCTCCTTCTTCCTCTGTCAAGGTAACATCTGACTAGCATGGCTTCCATGGTAGAGCAACGGGACGTGGCAGCGCGTCTTGGAGAGGAGATATACCAGAATGCAGACATGCAGCGCATTCCACAGTCAGGTATAGAATACCTTGCACACTGGCAAACTCCACATTCATTATATCTGTTTCTGTCGAGCATTGTGGCAATCTCAGAGGTCAAGCTGAAGCAACTCAAGGCAACCCTCCACCAGCTCAAGGGACTGTGCCCATAATTGATATGCAGGTGCCCGCAATTGATCTGCAACGCCCTACTAGGGAAAGTTCCTCCCCAGCTACTCAAGCTGCCCTTGCGAGCCCAAGCGAACTGGCTCAGAGGATCCATACCAGCCCGGTGGTCCCTCTCTCGGACTTGGATGACTCACAGCAATTTAGGGGCAAGGTGGAGGAAGAGCCCTATAGCACAGACGAGGATTAATTCAACCAATCAGTTCGCCCTCAACACCCTGGAAAGGAAAGCTACACACTGTTTTCGTACCTTGTTATCTGTATGTGTTCGGTTTCAGTATGGATTTCCAAATCTATGTGTTGGCTATAAGGGTTCATATGTTTATCAGTCTTAGATCAAGTAATGTCATGTGTCGTTATGTTAGTCCGTCACAGCATGTCCATGCTCAGCGTCCAATTTTTGTACCTGTTCAATTTTGGGTATGTATAAATTTGGGCAAACTGTCAATCTTTCGGCAGAAGTTACAGGGCCATGGCCGTGTTGTAACACTTATGTAATTTTTTGACTTTTTTTACTATTAATAGAATAGCCTGATTCAGAAAAATAAATCTGAAAATAGAAATAAAAATAAATAAATACATAAAATTTAACATCGTAAATAAAATAAATTTAAAAATAAAATTAAATAAATACATAAATCTAATATACTAGGCATATTTTATGATCACTTAAAAGTCTATGTAAATCATCAATATTTGATGATTAAATGTAATGTTCGTCACACCAGTTTTTTTTTCAAATTGTTGTTAAAATGGACACACAAACGCCAAATCGAAAAAAATTCCCATGCAGAGAGCAAACAATTCAACGCAAAAACAATGATTTGACATTGTGCTGACTAGCAATGGTATCTCGCACCAACTCTTACAGAAATTGTCGTTGAAGTCGGAAAATATTCTTAAATTGGAATTACAATTCAACGCAAAAACAGTGATTTGACATGATGCTGATTTACAATGGTTTCTCGGACCAACTCTTACACAAATTGTCGTTAAATTTGGAAAATATTATTAAATTGGAATTACAATTGAAGGATGCCAATAATACTTTTGTGGAAAGGTTTTAGGTGGGTGATGGAAATCTAAGTCTAGGTGTACTGAGTTAATGATTTGATTATATTTATTTTTTATAAACAAATAAAATGATATTCAATAAATAGAATAAAAAAGTAATTTACACCACTCCAATACATCTATCATGGAATCAATATCAATTACAATAATGCTGATAACCCATGATGCAGCGTCGGCCCACTCACACCTTCTATCACATGAATGATGGGATTATTTATCTGATTTGCAAATTAGCGTTTATTATTTAGAATTATGTTGCATAAATTATTTATACGAATATCCATAAATGTAAGATTCAAATAGAGGGGGTTGACATACTTTCTGGAACAAATAGAGGGAAGGAGAGAGGCTTTTATGAGATTGAAATCGGAGTATTTGTTACATAATTTCTAAAATAAATTTAAGGAAATTTGAATGCATCACACAATTTAGAGAAATCTAATTAATTACAAATTAATTAAAAATAATATAATTATAAAAATTAAAGGATTAATACTCATTAATAATTTTAACATTACTCAAATTAAATTATATCTTACGCAATTAATTAATTAACCTTCTTCCATCCCACCTTTCCACAGCGAAGATTCCTTTTCATTCTAAAACCAATTTTATGACTAAGATGATTCCTTGTCATAAGCCGACCACTTGTGATGCAACCCTTCCAAGCTGGCTCTTTGAAAAATGAACGCGCCTCGAACATAAAGCCGAAACGATGACGTGACCCGAGGGTAACTCCAAGCTAACCACAGTTAATCAGACGGCCGGAAGTTGTCCACCAACAAAATCCCCGTCTTGAGCTCCGTCCGTCTATACATGCATTATTAATGTAAATGTTTTCTATAATAAAAATTAGGTATTATTTATTACATAAAAATTCTATATCAGTGATATTATTCATTGTTACATTATATTAAAATAATGTACTAATTTTCACAATTAGAAATAATTTAATAATAATTATATTAGTAAATTAGAAAGATATTTCATATAGTATGGAGATTCAAATCTATATATAATATTAAACGTAATAACAATAATCATTTGATTATTTATTTTTAATGTAAATATCATTTTGATATAAACACAATTTTATTAAAAATAAAAAAATTGATAATTGAATTTATTTTAATGTATATGATTTAGTTTTTATTTAATTTAATTAATTTTTGTTTTATTTAGACTTTTACTTTCTATACATATAATATTTATATTAATAAATTTAAATTTTTATTTATATTAATATATTTAAACTTTATATTTATATTAATAAATTTTATTTTATTTTAAAATGTGATCATCAAAAGTAATTTATGTTTAGGATTGTAAAATAGAGATTTTTAAATGTTTCAAAAATTGTAACTTTAATTGTATTAGGTTATAATTTATTTGGTTTATTGAAATAAAGAAAGAAAATAAATTATATCACAGAAAGAAAGGAAAAAAGAAAAAATATATTTTATCAGGCAAAAGAGTTGTTGTACCATACCGTAAAAAAAGAAAATATGGAAAATTAATTTCACATCTCCAAGAGAGTTCTCATGCGAGTAGAAAAAGAACATGAAAAAGAACATATGGAAAATTAATTCCATCATCTCCTAGAGATTTGTTATACTAGATGGTAAAAAAGAACATAGAGATTTGTTATACTAGATGGTAAAAAAGAACATATGGTGGCATAGAAGTAAAAATGGTCATAAAATGTGGATTGTTTGTAGTGTCTAGATAGAAGGAAAAACATCCACACAGACAATGTTAATCGCATATACTGGCAAAACACATTATACATAGAAAATAGTACAAGTTAAATCAATATTTTCAATTTATCGTATAAGAAGTTATCTATTGTTATTTTAGTGTTGCTCAAGGTTTCTGTATTGAAATAAGGATTTTTTATCTAGTGCACCAAGGTAATGATAGAGAAAATGTTGAATTATTTACTAGTTAGGCACACCTAATACTTTCCTGGTAGAGTTAAATAAAAACCTAATGATGTATATATAAACTATAAATATTTGCATTATAAAGAAAATTTTACTTTAGGTATATAATTGATAGTTAATGGATGTCATTATATATATCTTACTACATGAGGCTATAGTGAATAATGAGATAAAATTTGATAGTATGAAATATTAATTGTACAAGGGAGCTCTGGCAATTCCTTTCATTGAGAGAGTCATTTGGAACATAATCTATGAGGTTTTTTCATTGAAAAGAGATGTTATTATGGACCATTTTAGTTTTAAATGTTATTGAGGACAATTTAGCTCAAAATATTTTTTCACAACGAAAAATTTTGACAATCACATTCATTCTTCATTTGAAAAAGAACATGGATGTGGGTGCTTAGCAAAGTACAATGTTGAATAGTCATGTGTTTGCCAAATGTTGAATAAACCACAAAGAATTGAAAAATTGATCTATTTTTTGCTTCAACCTTCTTCGCTATGGTCCCTTAAATATGGATGGAACTTCTCTCTTATAAAACTTAGATTCCATGAATTGGGCTAAATTTTACCATAAAAAAACTACATTTAAACAAATCTGGGGCATGAAAAAATAAAATGGAGCGAAAATGAATTCTAGAATGTGAAATAACTCTAAATAATATAAATTATCACAAAATTAAGGTGAAGTCTTGGCTAAATTTTACCATAAAAAAAATACATTTAAGCATATTTTGGGCATGAAAAAATAGAATAGAGTAAAAAAGAAATTTTTAATGGGAAATAACTCTAAAGAATATATATTCTCATAAAATTGGGGTGAAGCCTTGGCTAAATTTTATCATAAATAAATACATTTAAAGAAATCTAGGGCATGGAAAAATATAATAGACTGAAAATGAATTCTATAATGTGAAATAACTCTAAATAATCTATATTCTTACAAAATTAGTGTGAAGTTTTGGCTATATTTTACCATAAATAACTACATTCAAACAAATCTTGAGCATGAAAAAAAGAATAGAGTGAAAATGAATTTAATAATGTGAAATAACACCAAGTAATCCGTATTCTTATAAGATTAGGGAGAAATATATCTTGACAATTATCATTACCAAAAAAATATGGCAAAATGGGTGTTTGCTTTGAATTTTGCAAGGGCAGTTGAAATTTTCAACTCTCCTCTATCAAATTTTCATGGGCTATTGGTTTAGAAACTAATTTTGTTTAAATAAATATTGGGTGATCCATAGTCAAACCTCTCTTTGCAAAATATTCACCTAACCAAAATAAAAGAAACCCCTAATTTCGCCCATGAGCAAAATTTCGCCCCTAAAATTTTCAATGCTTAATGTTTTTTTCTAGAAAACAGTTTGTGGTCAGCTTTAAACCCCCATCAAGGAGAAATTACTTCGAAAAAAGTTTTAGAATTGGTGGTAAGCCTTAAACCACCATCCAATAGAAGTATTCAATTTCTAATACCCATTTGGTTTGTGGTTTTCCTTAAACCACCATATTCAGAGAGCATATCTAGCCATTCGCTGTTATCCACCTACATATCAGTACTCTTCTTGGACTCACATACACCTATTTATATTAAAGGGGGTGGGGGAAGATGATCTTGGAAACATAATACTTAGGGATTTTATAAAATTGCATTATTAACTTGAGACGAAAGAAAAAGGGCACAAGTGAAAGTGAAGAGTCATGAGGAATCCAAGAAAACTCTTGGATGATGAAACCAAGGGTCATAAAATGATGTATTTAGGGGTATGATATGAATTAATAATGAGTAACACAATTTTCATCATTCTCTTCAATTTCATGTGTGTTCTAACATCATGAAATTGCTTGAAATTAAAAATTTATTCATCAACATTCTTTATTTCAATGCTTGTGTTGTCATCAAACTATTCACTTAGAGAAAAAAATAGTTCTCTTAATTGACATTAAAATTATTTTTACAGTATTTTTTAATAAAAATAAGAAATATATAACCAAGATGTTGATGCTTTAAATATTCAAACATCTATATCATATAAACATATGTATTTTCATTAAAATTATAGAATTATAAAACTATAAATCCTCCCCTAAATAATCTTATAAGGTAGAAAATAAAATTATGCATTTAAATTTTCCCTAAAATATTAAATAATTTATTTTTCCTTAACAGAAAAGAAGGTTAGAAATATCATAAAAATCAAAGGTATATGTTGAGGTTAGAAAAATGATAAAAGTAATGGGTGGTAGGTGTGAATGTGCAACCCGAAGGATACGAAGAATTAGCTTTTTCGTAGAACCTAGGAAAATCCCACAAATAATCAAGAAAAGGTTTCTGTAGTATTTCAAGGCGAAAAATCCCAGAAAATCCCACAAATAACCAAGAAAAGGTTTCTGTAGTATTTCAAGGAGAAAAATCCCACAAATAAACAAGAACGGGATTATGTAATATTCCAAATAAATAAACGAATAGTCACTTTGAATATAAGCAAGATAATTATTGTGGAAGACTTCTTATTATCAATCATCTTCACTTCCAATCTTCTTTCAAGTTCCAGACTCAACTTAACTTAAGTTAACTTTCAAAAATATCCATTTAACTCTAAGTTCCATTTTCCAGACTCAACTTAACTTAAGTTAACTTTCAAAAATATCCATTTAACTCTAAGTTCCATTTCAAAATTTCAAGCTCTTCATGTCCTAAAAAAATTCAAAGTGTGAATAAATTAGCAAAGTCAACTCTAAGAAATGAGAAACGAACATTAATAATTAATGGGAGGGGACTTCATTTCCTAATCCATAAATTTGGCACAAATAGCAATTATATGCTTTAGTCACTTAGTGGTGTTATCGCTCATGTGGAGAAATGGCATGCAACTCCCAGACATTAAATCACTCATGCATCATCAAAATTTAGTCCTCCCTCAACCAATGGATATGCTAAAGTATTTTTCATATCTTACTATTTCAAGTGATCCTCCCTCAACCAATGGATATGCTAAAGTATTTTTCATATATTACTATTTCAAGTGAGCATTATTTTTCATATATTACTATTTCAAATGAGCATTCCGTTATGGTGTTTTTTAATAGGTCAAATTGATATTACGTAATAAATTTTGCTTTGTTGACTTAATTACTCTATGAAGTGGATGGAGGAATGTAATATTTTATCTAGATTGGTTATTTATATTTCTTCGTCTAGCCCTTCATATAGACCCAAGCTCAGTTTTTTCTCTTTTCTCGACATCCTCTAAAAATGGGGGAAGTGAGATATTCTTAAAAATGATTATTTTTATTGCAAGTCCAATCCCTCTAAGACTAGCATTAAGACAGGAACAGACATATAGATAAACCAGACACCTTTGGTTTGAAGAATTTTATGTGGAATCACATTTGGGAATGGAAGAGAATACTCCGATAAGAAAAAAGAAAATTTAGTATTTCTCTCTATTGAAATATCTTATCTCACTATTACACAGGCCACTTTTGAGACATTTTTTTGAGACAAAATGAATCTTTTGTCTCAAAAAATCATTTTTTATTTTAATTATTTTACATTAAAAATTAATATTAATTGAATTGTCTTAAATATAAACTTTAAAGCAAAAAGAGTTTGAGACAAAAATGTTTTAAGACAATTCTTTATATTTAAGACAAAAATAGTTTAAGAAACAAATATTTTAAGACAAAAAAAGTTTGAGACAAAAATATTTTAAGACAAAACTTTCTATTTAAGGCAAAATTAATTTAAGACAAATGTTTTGAGACAAAACTTTATATTTAAGACAAAAGTAGTTTGAGACAAAAGCATTTTAAGACAAAACTTTATATTTAAGACAAAAACAGTTTAAGACAACATTATTTTAAGACAAAAACAATTTAAGACAATTATTTTAAGACAAAACTTTATATTTAAGACAAAAACAATTTAAGACAATTATTTTAAAACAAAACTTTATATTTAAGAGAAAAACAGTTTAAGACAAAAATATTTTAAGACAAAACTTTATATTTAAGACAATGGCCACTTTAGATGAAACATATTTAAGACAATTAACAATTAAAAGTCGTTCATGCTTTATCTTTACATAGAATGTGTCATCTTTGGGCATGGGGGTTGTTGATTGTCATGCAAAGGGAGGTTTGTTTTTCTTCAAGGGGAAATATTTGTGAGAATGGGTTGTCCTCACAACATAGACATGTTTCACACTCACTTCACACACTCTTACACAAGTGTCGCCTTTATCCTCACAAAGTCTATCATTAGAGCCGCACTTGTCGTAAGCTGCCACAAAGATTCTTGCATTAAGAGAAGTATGTGTTATATGTTCTAGATGGTCTATGTTGTATTGTTAAGTTTTCAGGTGTGTGATCATAGTCAACTTTTATCACTCTTGACATCAATTCCACTAATCCCACACTTAGCCAAATTTCAAAGTTTCCCTAGCAACCTAGCCTCATCCAACTTTCTTGAATTTCTCACTTCACATCGCTAACCTTCAAGATTTTCCTTTGCCTAATGGAACTATGCAATGCACAGAAATCCCAACCTCCCTTAGCATTCAAAACTACATAGTGGTTTCCTCCAATGTCCTTCCCTCTATTGGAACCCACTAAGCTATGAAATTTAGTCCCTTGACTACCCAATTTTCCTTACATCCCGAAACTGCGTAGATGTGTCCTCCTAAGGCCTCATCCCACAATAATCACTGCCCGCTGAAACTACGCAATTATGTCTCTCAGGGTCCACGAAGAAGGATGACATGTTAGATGACTCTCAAGGAGCTCAGGAGAAAGATGAAAATACCAAGGAACCCAAGGTATGATAGAATATCGTGACCACATGAAGAATCCATCTGATGCATAACCCTTTGGAGGGTAGGTATGGAAAAAAAAGCACATATTTTGAAATACACCTCTTAGTGTAGCTTAAAGGAATTCTTATCATTGTCGTATCATTCTATCTTCAATGACATTCATGGTTGCAAGAACTGAAAGTCATTCCATGTGGTTTCTCTACATGTCTTGCTCCCTTTCGCTTGTTTATTACATAGCTTAGAAGATGAAGAGTATTACCACTTGTTTATTTAAGCTAGGGAGGTTGTGACCAACATAATCTTATGACTAAACAGGAATAATTCAAGGCAGCCTTAGTGGGATGGAAGATGTTTCATGATATGTAAATAGTCAGTACACTCCTTTGCATTAAGCCTTTCTTTGTATCTTGCATGTACCCTCCCTGCTTGTCAGATTTGGCTACCTACTAATAGTAGTCTCTTAGCTCTTTCCTGACAAACCAGGGGAAGGAATTTCCTTCAACCTCATTTATTCAAGGCTCTTCATAGCAAGTATAAAGCTAAGAGAAGGAGATGTGGAATTTCACTATCAAAATCTTGAAAACCCTTTGCATGTTCGAATCTATCCAAGCAATTAAGTTCCCGCTCAACAACATTGTCAGTCTTGGAAACTCAAGAAAGATCACATCGCTAGATATTATAAACTTCTTATTCACTTAATCATAGAGATGGTATGCTTTGGAGGTATGAGTACCCAAAGAAGATACATTTGTGACTCCTTGCACAGAGTTTATTTCTCTATTCCTTAGGTATGAAGGCATAACAAGAGGAACCAAAAACCCTGAGATGCCTCACTGAAGGAATGTGGCCATACCACATTTCATAGGGAGTCTTGTTTCTAATAGCATGATATGGATGCCTATTCTTTATATACACAACACATAGAACCACATCAGCCCAAAACCTTATGAACCTAACATGTGAACTATGCCAAGTTCATAGTGAAAGTAATACATTCCATTGAACTATGTGTTGAAAAATGCAACAAGAAATTCTCAATATGATTTTTCCTTGATTAAATTGAGAAAATTTCAATTTCCATGTAAACAGACAACTTGGATGATGTTAACTTGTGTGACATGGCTTGTGTCACCTAGTTTACTCAGTAAATTCGAGTTGGAGGAGTTAGAGTTCAATTATGCATATGTGATTGCTAATTTGTAGCAATTAAGGTCAATTATCTCAGGTTGTTGTTGGTTAAAATAGTTCCAACTTTTGGAGGAACTAGTGGAAGGTCTTTTAAGCAGTGGGACTTCATTCAAACTCAGTGATCATCAAGTTAACTGATCAATCAACCCAAAATAGTTGGTGCATGCAGAGAAGTCGAGTTCCCTAATATTGGTGGATATTCCAAGGCAATTTTAATTTCTTGTAGCTCACAAAGTTGTAAGAACTTACTATAACCATAGTGGAGGAGGTAGCTTGAGTAGGAGCTTCTTATGAAATTGGAGAGGGAATGATTGTTGGTAGCATTAATAGCCGACCAACAATTTGTTTTACACCACACTTCAAATTATTGTCTAGGGTTTTTGAGGGTGGATAATTTTTTCTTATTCTTTTTGGTCATGCACATCCTCACTAACTATCTTGGAAGGTCTGTAATAGTTCCTTGCATGCATGTCCTCACTAAATATGTTTTGGGAGGTTTATACTAGTTCCTTGCAAATTTATGTTTGTCAAGGCTTAACTACTTATGATCTTAGGTGCTCACAATTGTCCAACTATGGCACTCTCCAAATCATCCTTCTTGAAAGGATCCAACAAAACGACTTGAGAGGAAAATGAGAATGGCACACTCTTATTGGAACTAGCTTAGAACTAGTGGAATTGGTTGGTCCCAATGGTTTTAGAGTTGTACTAGTCTAGTTTAGTAGTTCAAATTGTCTAACGTTGGTCTTGTATTGAACTGACCTTAAAACACCAAAGTGATTAGTTCTCTACTAAATTGACCAATTTCAAAGAACGTAGTGCAAAATAAATAATGACCACCAAATATTTTTTTTTTAATAAAAACACTTAAAAGGAAAAAAAAACATCTTAATCCTAGGGCCCTACAAAACCTACCCTAGTAATTAATCATAATATTTAATTTTTAAAGTTAAAGTAAAAGTTGAGATTCTCCTTATCTTTCCTTTTTGAAAAGGAAAGATAAGGATAATGTCAAGTTTTAATTAGATTTTTAATATTAACATGAATTGTTTTAGGTTGTTTCAGAGTGGTTCCAACTTCATTCAGTTTGGAGAAAGTCAAATTTTAGATCCCATTCAAAATTTAGGAGGGTTAAACAATTTTCAAGAATACAGGATTGATAAGTTTGCAAGGTGTCCATTGGATTCTATGATGTATGATGGTATGGAATTGACATTGAATCAATAGCATTAGACCAATGTACCTTGATGTTGGTTGCATTGATTGTTGAACTCCTTTGTTATGACATGTGTGTCTCTGTGGCTTGAGTGAAGGTGTACATTTTCACCAGGGTCATGACAATGGGGGTTCAAAAATCAATGCAACCACAACCAGACATTAGTACCATATGACAAGATTGTAAATTCTAAATTCTAGACTCTCAACTATGTCGCTATAGTTACTCATTAGTACTATGCTTATTTTTGGATTGTAGAGTTCATTTAGAGAAACTTTGTTGATGTATTATGGTTCAAAGGTGTATGTAGGTGGTGTTGTTTTGGTTATATGCACTCCTACTTAATATAAAAATGATAAACATTATATATTTGTGTGTAAATTATTTGGATTCACATGGATGCACTACTAGTTCATTTAGAGAACCTTTGTTGATGTATTATGGTTCAAAGGTGTATGTAGTTGGTGTTGTTTTGGTTATATGCACTCCTACTTAATATAAAACTGATAAACATTATATATTTGTGTGTAAATTATTTGGATTCACATGGATGCACTAATACATGGAGGGGAATTTTAAGACAATTTTTTAAGACAAAATAATTTTTTTGTCTTAAAATTTTCAATATGACGCACTAGTAAAAAAGGTAAAGGATTAGGGGTTCATCTTTATGCTATTGATGGTTTCTTCGGGAAGTAGAGCAATGGAGGTTGACAACAACTAATGATATTTAGGGCAATGGAGGCCGAAAACAGAGGTGTGTGTCATGAGAGGAGTGATGGAGGCACTTTTGAAGAACGTTAATAGATGGTAACATAGTTGGAGTACTTTTCGGGGTCTCCATCGATTGTGTTTTAATATGTGTTTTTTGACTGTTTTATTTATTTTGAACGCTACTTATATCAGTTGGTTGTTGTTATTAGCACATTGTTGTGCTATATTGGCAAAATGGATTAGATTCACCTAAAGGATTGTTAAAAAATGCAACAAGAAATTCTCAATTTGATTTTGCCTTGATTAAATTGAGAAAATTTGAATTTCCACATTAGTAGACAACTTGGATGCAATTAGCTGCAAATCTACACCATAATTTCTACATCGTATTATAGCAGGATTCACATTAGAGCAGGAATTTCGAATTTGTTTCTCAGGAGGTTCGAATTTGCAGTTTAGTGTAGCAAGATCTCTTAAGAACTAAAAATATGACCTTCAATGGGTTAAGGCTAGAGTATGCCTTGGAAGGAAACTCTAATTTCATTGACTAGAAGGATCACATGGAAGAGGTATTCGATGAAAATGGATTGCTAGAATACATCAAGAGAGATGTTACAAAACCAATAGAATCTTATGCCCAAAACCTTGCTCAGTGGAAGAAAGTTGTAGCCAAGGTGTGGATAATAATATTAGAGGGAGTATGAGACCACATTGTCAGCAATCTCCATGGGAAATAAAATCCTTATGGAATGTGCTGGGCACTCACAAATCTATTCTAGAATGGTAGTGACCACAAAAAGTTGGTTCTCAAGGATAAACTTTGAAATATCAAGATGTAGAAGAATGGATTTATCCTGCAATATCTGAGGAGGTTCACACAAGTTCGTGATGAGCTTGTAGGAGTTGGTGTTACTCTTTCAAAGGATGACTTGGTAAGAATATCCCTCCTGGGCCTTCCCAAGATTTGGCATAACTATCAAGATTAAGTGAACGGGAGGGAGAAACTACCGAATTGTGAACACTTATGGTATGATATGGTACAAGAGGAAATAAGGAATAATACCAGAGATGGGACCTCATCCAAGGGCAAGGATGAAGAAAAATTTGCATTGGTTGAAAAGGGAAAGAAGGGAAAAGGGGAATAAATGTCAAACCAAACCAAAATCCAACCAAGGGAGAAAGAAGAAAGATTTGTCAAAAATTAAATGCTTCCATTGTCATGAATACGGGCATTATGCCATGAAGTGCCCATAGAAAAAGGAAATCAAGAAGACCTTAAGAGGAGCAGTGGGTGAAGCCTTGGATTTATAGTTTGACCTTGACTTTACCCTTATCGCATGCATGTCCAAAATAGTGATGGGGAGCATGTGGTACTAGGACTTAGGTGCATTGTTCCTCATGACAGGGTGTAGAGACATTTTCAGTGACTTGGAGGAGAAATATCTCAAGGTGCACATCAATCTAGGGGATGACGGAAGGTACAACATGACCAGTATTGGTATAGTCACCTTTCAGAGGGAGTCAGGCTCTCCTCTCAGGCTCAAGGATGTCATGTTTGTTCTAGGCCTAAAGAAAAATCTCATCTCTATTGCAGTTTTGGAAGACTGTGGTTATGACATGATCTTCAACAAATGAAAAACATTCCTAATACACATAGCCATGAGACAGGTGAAGAAGATCGAGGTTTGTGTGAAGAATCTATATAAGTTAGATGTGGATGATTGTGTTGCATTAAAAACTAAGGAAGAGAAAGTGCAGGCCCATGATGTAGGTGAACTTTAGCACATAACCCTTGGCCATTTGCATCATGGCACCTCGAATATTATACAACAAATATCCACTAGCCTCCCTAAAGGAGCACTTGAGCAGCAGGATGTATGTAAAGGATGTACCTTAGGGAAGTACATAAAATCCTCATTTCATGATCGGGACAACAAAGCGCATGCATTCCAAGAAAGGATCCACTTTGATGTCTGTGGACCTTTCTTGATAGCCTGCACTACCTGACACAAATATTTTGTCCTTTTTATTGATGACTTCTCACATAAGTGTTGGATTTCTTCATGAGGAAGAAAGATGAGACATTCTCCAAGTTCGTAGAATTCAAGGCACTGGTTGAGAAAGAAACCAGCAAGAAGGTGAAGGCTCTCAGGAGAAATAATGGAGGTGAGTATGTGTTGAATGAATTTTAAAATTTATGTGCGAAAGAAGGCATTCGATGAGAGTTGACAACACCCCGCAACCCACATCAGAATGGAGTGGTTGAAAGAAATATCCATAGCATTTTGGAGCAACGAGGCCGATGTTGCATAACCAAGGCCTACCTTTGCATTTGTGGGTTGAGGCATGCAATAAAACAGTGTGTTTGTAGAACTGAAGTTCTCATCAGATTCTTTGCATGATTACACCAGAGGAGGCTTTCTAAGGAAGAAATTTGGATGTGTCGCACTTCAATATTTTTGGAGCCTCTGTTTACTTCCATGTCTCCAAAGACTCAAGGAATAAGATTTAGTTGACCGCATAATTTGGGGTATCTGTGGGTTACACAGAAACTCCCCATAACTAACATGTGTACTTTCCATCACCCATAATGATAGTTGTGTGAAGGGATGTAAATTTTGATGAGGAGAAATCTATGTGGTGCTCTCTTGAGAGGGAGATTTAGATGCCACCAAAAGATGAGATTTTAGCTCAAAAAGAGGAACCTCAGGAAGTTGTAGAGCAACCACAAATTGTGGAGCATAGAGTGGAGACATTCACTAAAGCAAAATCTCCAGAGAAGGTAGAAAAATAACCAAGGAAGTTGATAGACTTGTGCAGGATGCGAGGGAGAATGTGGGATATCCTTCAAATTTGCGTAAGCAAAGGAGGTCACCTGAGAGGTACACTGGCTACATGGCTCTTATGACTGAGCTTATAGAGATTGAGCAATCCTATTTTGAGGAAGAAATAGAGCAACCTGTATGGGTTGATGAAATGTTGGAGGAATATGAATCCATTGCAAAGAACCGTGTTCGGGAAAAGGTCCCAAGAACAACATATAAATCAATAGTGGGTTTGAGATGGATCTTCAAGGTGAAGCAGGCAACAAACGAAAGCATAGGGAAGTATAAGGCCAGATTTGTGGCCAAGGGGTACTCTCAAGTTGAGGGAATTGACTATCAGGAGACATTTTCTCTTGTATTAAGGTACTCATCCATTAAATCAATTCTTGGTCTGCCTACGTAGATGGGGTGGAATATCCACCATATGGGTGTAAAAACAACATTTCTGAATGGGGTTATTAAGGAGGAGGTGTACATAGAGTAGCAAAAAGGTTTTGAGACATTTGATCAAGAGTCTCATGTGTGCAGATTCAAGTGAGCGTTGTACGATCTCAAATAAGCACCTTGTGCTTTGTACACCAAGATCGATAGTTATTTCACTGGTTTGGGCTTCACCATAAGTGAAGCAGATGTGAACCTCATCACATATGGATAGAAGGAAAATTTCTTATTATTGTCTTATATGTTGATAATTTTATTTTAACTAGTGATGAGCCATTGACCATATCTTACAAGGAGGACCTTGCAAGGGAATTTGAAATGAAGGACATGGGTCTCATGCACTAATTTATCAGGTTGGGAGTATGACAAGCTGATGGGGAATTATTTGTCTTTCAAGGAAAGTATGAAAATGAGATACTGCAGAGATTCTACATGGAGAGTTGTAAACCCATGGAAACACCTCTAACGAACAACTAGAGGAAGGAGGATGCCACTTCAGGTGAAGTGGATGCTACCATTTATCGATAGCTAGTGGGTCCACTCATGTATCTTGTGAACAAATGACCAGATATGTGATGTGCAGTCAACGAGCTAAGCCAAGCTATGGTTAGGTCAACCAAACTATTTTGGAAGGGAACTAAGCATGTTTTACAGTACCTCACAGGCACTACCTAGTTTGGACTATGGTACAGACGAGCAAAGGGAGTGAAGTTGTGCGGCTTCATGGATGCAGATTGGACACAAAGTCCATTAGAACAAAAGAGTACATCAAGTGTAATTTTTAGTGTTGGGTTCGTAGTTGTTTCTTGGTACAACAGGAAGCAAAGATCTGTGGTGCTCAGCTAGACAGAAGCATAATACATGGCTGCAAGTCAAGAAACATGTGAGGCGATATGGATGAGAAAGATACTTGTTGGACTATTTGATCAGATGATGGATCCAATTGTGATAATCAGAGTTGCATCAATCTCTCTAAGAATCCTATATTTCACTATCGATCCAAGAATATAGATTTCCAATATCACCATTTACGAGACTGTGTCTAGAGGCAGATGATGTTGCAACACTCCATTCTAATAAAGGAGTAAAATGTTGACATTTTGACAAAAGATTTGTCAAGAGGGAAGTTCAAATTTCGTAGGTGTAGGATAGGGGTGGTTGATAATCCCTTTCTTGCAAAGAGGCAGTCTTGAAAGGTGTAACAAGAAATTCTCAATTTGATTTTTCCTTGATTAAATTGAGAAAATTTGAATTTCCACATCAATAGACAGCTTGGATGCAGTTAACTTGTGTGACATGGCTTGTGTCACCTGGTTTAATTGAGTAGCAGAGACAGTATAGAGGAAGCATTAGTGAGGCAAGAGGAGCCTCAGGAGGAATAACAACAATTTGGTATCAAGGTATATGGAACTGTATTTCAGAAACAATAAATCAACACTGGATAAAAACAACTTTGGAAAATAAAGCAGATCAGCAAGCCATTATCATCTACAACATCTATGTGCCGAATCACTGCAGAGATAAGGATAGTTGTTGGCATGATCTAAAAGATAGTCTAGACAAGTGTTGCCTTTATCCTCCCAAAGTCTATAATCGAAGTCGCACTTGCCGTAAGCTACCACAAAGGTTTTTGCATTAAGTGAAGTATGTGTTATATGTTCTGGATGGTCTATGTTGTATCGATAAGTTTTCAAGTGTGTGATCATAGTGAAGTTTTATCACTATTCACATAAGTTCCACTGATCCCACACTTAGCTAAATTTCGGAGTTTCCTTAGCAACCTAGCCTCATCCAACTTTCCTAAACTACACACTTCACATATGTAACCCTCAAGATTTTTCATTGCTTGTTCAAACCATGCAATGTGCAGAAATCCAAACCTCCCTTACCATTCAAAAATGCGTAGTGGTTTCCTCCAGTGTCCTTCCCTCAGCCGAAACCCACTGTCTCCAAAAACTGTGCAGTTTTGTCCCTTGACTACCCAGTCTGCCTTGCATCCTAAAATTGCATAGATGTGTCCTCCCAGGGCCTCATCCCAAGTAGTGCCTTACATCCTAAAACTGTGTAAATGTGTCCTCCCAAGGCCTCATCCTGCAACAGTCACTGCCCATTGAAACTACACAATTATGTCTCTCACGGGCCACGAAGAAAGATGACATGATAGATGACTCTCAAGGAGCTGAGGAGAAAAATAAGCAGACCAAGAAACCCAAGGTATGATAGAATATTAGGACCGCATGAAGACTCCATCTGATGCATAACCCTTTGGAGGCTAGGTATGGAAAACAAAGCACGTCTTTTGAAATACACCTCTTAATGTAGCTTAAAAGTTTGCTTATCATTGTCGTATCATTCTATCTTCAATGACATTCATGGTTGCAAGAACTGAAAGTCATTCCATGTGTTTGATCTACATGTCTTGCTCCCTTTCACTTGTTTATTACATAACTTAGAAGATGAAGAGTATTACCACTTGTTTATTTAAGCTATTGAGGTTGTGACCAACATAATCTTATGACTAACCAGGCACAACGCAAGGCATCCTAAGTGGGATGAAAGATGTTTGATGATATGTATGTAGTAAATACACTCCTCTGCATTACTCCTTTGCATTAATCCTTGCTTTGTATCTTGCATGTACCCTCACCGCTTGTCAGATTTGGCTACCTGCTACCAATAGTCTCTTAGCTCTTTCCTGACAAAGCAGGTGAAGGAATTTCCTTCAACCTGATTTCTTCAAGGCTCTTCATAGAAATTATAGAGATAAGATAAGGAGATGTGGAATCTCACTATCAAACTCTTGAAAATACTTTGCATGTTCGAATATATCCAAACAATTAAGCTACCACTCAACAACATTGTCAATCTTTGAAGACTGAAGAAAGATCACATCTCTAGATATTATAAAATTCTTATTCACTTCATCATAGAGATGGTATGCTTTGGAGATATGAGTGCCCAAAGAAGATACATTTTTGATTCCTTGCACTGATTTTTTTAATCTGTTCCTTAGGTATGAAGGCATAATATGAGGAACCAAAAACCCTGAGATGCCTCACCGAAGGAATGTGGCCATACAACATTTCATAGGGAGTCTTGTTTCTAATAGCAAGAGTTGGACACCTATTATTTATATACACAACACATAGAACCACATCAGCCCAAAACCTTATGAACTTAACTTGTGAACTATGCCAAGTTCATAGTGAAAGTAATACATTCCAATGAACTATGTGTTGAAAAATGCAGCAAGAGATTCTCAATTTTATTTTTCCTTGATTAAATTGAAAAAATTCAAATTTCCACATCAACAGACAACTTGGATGATGTTAACTTGTGTGAATTAACATCGAGAGAGCAATAGAGTAGGTTTGTGTCTTGTGATTTTGATTAAAATGTCATAAGTAGTTTCAACTCTACACCATAATTTCTACAAGGATGGTGGAGGCAAATTACAAAATATTTGTTAGTAGACAATATCCCTACTTAAAAGTATCTATGACAACTTTTGTGAGAAGAAGACGTTGAGGATAAAATATTGGATTGTGGAAGAATTAGTCACAAAATTCACAAGGGCAGTAATTTTGGTTGCAGGGGTGGAGGTAGATGGATTAAATGTAATTGTGTAATAGACAAGTCACAGCTACTCCTTTGGTATTTGTCAATGTTGTGTCCCTCTAACCCCCTGGTTAACTACGTGGGCTAGTCATGGAAAGAATATAACACAACCTAACAGTATGCAAAGGATGTACATTTCAGAAGTACATAAAATCCACATTCCATGATCGGGTCAACAAAGCACATGCAGTCCTAGAAAGGATCCACTATCATGTTTATGTACCTTTCTCGACAACCTCCACTTCCATATACAAATATTTTGTCATTTTTATTGATGACTTCTCACGGAAGTGTTGGATCTTCTTCGTGTGGAAGAAAGATGACACATTATCCAAGTTCGTATAATTCAAGGCACTGGTTAAAAAAGAAGCTAGCAAGAAGGTGAAGGCTCTATTGTAGCAGCTGCAACACCCTCCAAAATTTTGTCCTACACTTAAATATTGGAACCTACTATGGATATTGTGATCAATTGTTCCTTTGTCACTTATTGGTAAGTTTATGATCTCAAGCTCCCCTTTTCGATCTTAAGAGTCGTTCATGCTATTATATTTACATAGAATGTGTCATCTTTGGGCATGGGAGTTATCGCTTGTCATGCAAAGGGAGGTTTGCTTTTCTTCAAGGGGAAATATTGATGAGAATGGGTTGTCCTCACCACATAGATGTGTTTCACACTCATTTCACACACTCTTACACAAGTGTTGCCTTTATCCTCCCAAAGTCTATCATCAAAGTCACACTTGTTGTAACTTGCCACAAAGGTTGTTGCATTAGGAGAAGTATGCGTTATATGTTCTGGATGGTCTATGTTGTATCTCTAAGTTTTCAAGTGTGTGATTATAGTCAAGTTTTATCACTGTTCACATCAGTTTCATTAATCCCACACTTAGCCAAATTTCGAAGTTTCCTTAGCAACCTAGCCTCATCCAACTTTCTTGAACTCTGCATTTCACATATGTAACCCTCAAGAATTTCCCTGGCCTGTTGGAATTGTGAAATGTTCAGAAATTCCAGCCTCCCTTAGCATTCAAAACTGCAAAGTGATTTCCTCCAATCTCCTTCCCTCAGCCGGAACCCATTGCCTTAAGAAATTGTGTAGTTTTGTCCCTTGACTACCTAGTCTACCTTGCATCCTGAAACTGCGTAGATGTGTCCTCCTAGGGCCTCATCCCATAGGAGTGGCTTGCATCCTAAAACTATGTAAATGTGTCCTGCAAGGGCCTCATCTTGCAACAATCATTGCCCGCTGAAACTACACAATTATGTCTCTCAGGGGCCATGAAGAATGATGACATGATAGATGACTCTCAAGGAGCTAAGGAGAAAAATAAGAAGACCTAGAAACCGAAGGTATGAGAGAATATCATACCGCATGAAGAATCCATTCGATGCATAACCCTTTGGAGGCTAGGTATGGAAAACAAAGCACATCTTTTGAAATAAACCTCTTAGTGTAGCTTAAAATGTTTCTTATCACTGTCGAATCATTTTGTCTTCAATGACATGCATGGTTGAAAGAATTGAAAGTCATTCCATGTGTTTCCTCTTCATGTCTTGCTCCCTTTCACTTGTTTATTACATAACTTAGAAGATGAAGAGTATTACCATTTGTTTATTTAAGCTACGGAGGTTGTGACCAACATGATCTTATGACTAACCAGGCATGATGCAAGGAATCCTAAGTGGGATGAAATATTTTTGATGATATGTATATAGTCAGTACACTCCTTTGCATTAATCCTTGCTTTGTATCTTACATGTACCCTCACTATTTGTCAGATTTGGCTACCTGCAGCCAGTAGTCTCTTAGCTCTTTCCTGAAAAAGCAGGGGAAGGAATTTTCTTCAACCTGATTTATTCAAGGCTCTTCATAGAAAGTATAGAGCTAAGAGAAGGAGATGTAGAATCTCACTATAAAACTCTTGAAAATACTTTGCATGTTCAAATCTATCCAAACGATTACGCTGCCACTCAACAACATTGTCAATCTTGGAAGACTCAAGAAAGATCACATCTCTAGATATTATAAACTTCTTATTCACTTTATCATAGAGATGGTATTCTTTGGAGGTATGAGTATCCAAAGAAGATACATTTGTGACTCCTTGCACTAAGTTTTTTTATCTGTTCCTTAGGTATCAAGGCATAACAGGAGTTTGATTGTTAGGTTAGATTCTGAACTCGTTGTATTATAGCTTAACAGGGTTTATGCCATTAGAAATCCAAGATATTTAAATACATTAGAAGATGCAGCTGCTTCTCGAATGTTAAATAGACATTTGCAATAATCAAGACAGTAAATTTAAAAACATTCCATAACATGTTATCCAAGATAGACAGTAATAGTGATATATCATAGCATAGAAGTGTGTCAAATATACATCGTCTTCGATCATAGGTCTTCCTATGAGTAATAAAAGCTAATTTCTCTTACTTTTGCACTATTTTATATGTGGATTTCATGGTTTTCATATCTATGATATTTATATGGTTTTATGTTGGTTATAAGCATGGTTAAATGATTGGTTCATGTCATTGGTTATTTCATGTATTTATTTGTAATTGCTAAATGGATGGATGCAAGACCTAATTGATGATATAATAGTTCAATGGAGAAGGAGGTGATCCTTCTTGTTATGTTCCCTAAGTTTTTTCAGTCATTTATGCTTTGTCTTGTATCCTAGACCTGTAGGTTGTATTGATGCCAACTGTTTAACAGAATGTCAGTCCCAGTTGGGGATGCTTAGGCATAGCCCTGAGGTTGATTTTTTATTTTTTTATTTTTTCATCATGTCTTTGATGGATTCTGAAGGTTGTAGCAAGTTCTGGGTAGAGGCTAGGATTCGGCGCTAGAAAAGTGGCTCAAATCTCAGGGTCGCTGGCACAAGTCTACTAAGAAAAGTCCACAATCGCTAGCACATAGGCCTATGAGACCGACTTTGGGTTGTTGGTTGTTTTCTTTCCTATAACATGAGATCGAATTTGAGTTAAAATGCTCAAAACATCAGTGGGACCCAGGGGCAGAATGTCTAAGTGGATGAAATGTCTCCTGGGGGTGTTGTTGTTGATGTCGATGGGTTCGTTTGATTTGTTCCATCGATTCCATTTCCTTAAGGTCACTAAGGATATTGAATCCCTTATAGTAACCTCTCTCATCACAAGCGTACTCGGATGGTTGGTTTCTTGGGTGGACCTGCGAGGAGGGGGTGTTACAATGCCCAATCTGCATCTGTGAAGCCACACAACTTGACTCCCTCTGTCCATCTATACAATAGTCCAAAATGGGTAGTGCCTCTGAGGTACCGTAAAATATGCTTAGCTTCCTTCGAAAATAATTCGGTTGGCCTAACCATAGCTTGGCTCAGCTCATTGACTGCATATCACATATTTGGTCGTGGGTTCATAAGATACATGAGTGAACCCACTAGCTACCAATAAATTATATCATTCACTTCTTCACCCAAACTGGCATCCTCCTTCCTCTAGTTGGTCGATATAGGTGTCTCCATGGGTTTACAACTCTCCATGCAGATTCTTTACAGTATCTCATTTTCATACTTTCCTTGAAATACAAACAATTCCCCATCAACTTACCATACTTCCAACCCAAGGAAGTAGTGCATGAGACCCATGTCCTTCATTTCAAATTCCCTTGGAAGGTCCTTCTTGCAAGATCTGATCAGCTGGTCATCACTAGTTAAAATCAAATCATAAACATATAAGAAAATAATAAGCAATTTACTTTCTACCAAAATGTGATAGGGGTTTGCATCCAATTCACTTTTGGTGAAGCCCAAACCGATGAGATAGTTATCGATCCTAGTTTACCAAGCACATGGTGGTCGGTTGAGACCATACAGTGCACGCTTAAGTTTGCACACATTAGACTCCTGATCAAATGCCTCAAAACCTTTTGGTTGTTGGACGTACACCTCCTCCTCAATAACCCAATTGAGGAATGTTGTTTTTACATCTATCTGGTGGATCTTCCACCCCATCTACACAACCAGGGCAAGAACTGATATAATCGATGAGTACCTTGCTATAGGATGAAAGGTCTCGTCATAGTGAATTCCCTCAACTTGAGAGTACCTCTTGGCCACAAATATGGCCTTATACTTCTCTATGCTTCCGTGTATTGCCTGCTTCATGTTGAAGATCCACCTCGATCCCACTACTTATTTGTATGTCGGTCTTGGGACCACTTCCCAAACATTATTGTTTACAATGGATTCATATTCCTTCACCATTGCATCAACCCATACTTTTTGCTCTACTTATTCCATAAAAAGGATGGCTTAGTCTCTACAAGCTCAGTCATTAGAGCCATGTAACCAGTGTACCTCTTAGGTGACCTCCTTTGCCTACACAAATTTGAATGATCTCCCACATTCTCCTTCGCATCCTACACAAGTCTATCAACTTCCTTGGTTATTTTTCTAGCTTCTTTGGATGGTTTTGCTTGAGTGGATGTCCCCACTATTTTCTCTGCAATTAGTTTCTGCTCCGAAACTTTTCGAGGCTCCTCCTTTGGAACTAAAAGCTCCTCTTATGGTGGGATCTGAAGCTCCTGCTCAAGAGAGCACCACATCGCTTTCTCCTCATCAAAATTTACATCCCTTTGCAGAACTGTCATTTTGAGGGATGGCAAGCACACATGGTAGTTGTGGGAAGTTTTTTTGTAACCCAAAACTACTTGCAATTTTGCGGCCAGCTCAAGCTTCTTCCTTGATTATTTGGAGACACGGTAGTAAACGGAGGCTCCAAAAATCTTGAAGTGCGACACGTCGACTTTCTCCCCGAGAAATCATCCTCCGTGTAATCATGCCAAGAATCTGATGAGGACTCTGGTTCTGCAAATATATTTATGTGTTACATTCATCAACCTACAAATGCAGAGGTAGGATTGGGTCATGGAACATCACCCTCGCTTCTCCCACAATGCTACGGTTATTTCTCCCAGCCACCGCATTTTGCTATGGGTTGTGGGGTGTTTTCAACTTTTGTTGAATACCTTCTTTCACACAAAATTTTTAAAATTCATTAGACACGTACTCACCTTCATTATCACTCTTGAGAGCCTTCACCTTCTTGTCAGTTTCTTTCTCAAGCAGTGCCTTCAATTCTACGAACTTGGAGAATGTCTCATCTTTCTTCTGCATGAAGAAGATCCAACACTTATGTGGGAAGTCATCAAAAAAAATGAAAAAGTATTTGTGTCTGGTAGTGGAGGCTATCGAGAAAGATCCACATACATCAGAGTGGATCCTTTCTAGGACTACATGTGCTTTGTTGTCCCGATCATGGAATGTGGATTTTATGTACTTCCCCAAGTTAGTTCCTTTTCATACATCTTGTTGCTCAAGTGATCCTTTAGGGAGGCCAGTGGTTATTTGCTACATCTTCAAGGATCCATGATGTGAATGGCCAAGTCTTATGTGCCAAAGTTCACTGACATCACGACATTGTAATTTCTCTCCATTAGAGCTTAATGAAGCACAATCTTCCACATCTATCTTATACAGGTTCTTCACACAAACCATGATCTGCTTCACCTGTCCCATGGCTATGTATCTTAGGAATTCTTTTCCTTTGCTGAAGATCATATCATAAACATGGTCTTCCAAAACTGTAACAAAGATGATATTTTTCTTTAGGCTAGGAATAAATGACATCCTTGAGCCCGAGAGGGTAGCCTCACTCCCTTTGAAAGGTGACTGTACTGATCCAGGTAGTGTGTACCTCTCAGTGCTTGGTATATATATAAAGATTGATCTGGTATAACATATATGTATTTAACATTGAAATATTTTGTTTATAATTCATGTTGTTCACATTAAAATTGTTATATAGGCCCCTTCCTATTTTTTTCTTGTATATCTACATTTAATTATTTTTATTATTAATGTTTTCTAAAATATTAGATATCAAATCCCTATTAAATATTGAAAGAATTACAAATATCACCCACACATTAAATTCAAAAACAACTAATAATGCCATAAGAATTCTCTCAATCTTTCTCTCTGTCTATTTTTCATGTTAACATCAATTCCATATTAGAAATAAAATAATTACACACCGCCTTATCTAACACGCTTTTACACTTAACTATAATAACCATACAAAAAAAAATTATTGTTACCATCTCATTTATGCACTTTACCACGTTACTATGGTTAGTTGGCGGAAAAAGGTTGGGAGACCCATTTACATAGTCATCCCTACCACATTTACTGATCCTTGCTGGCATGCATACGGTGGCATGAGTCTCCATTACTACAGAGAGCATCCTGAGGCTCCTCGCTGACACCAAGGGAGTCCTGTAATAAATGTGAAGAGACTATCGAAAGCTCTAGACCACACCTGGCCTAGCCTGCATCGTCGGATCAGATGAGATCTACGGTGCACCCAACCTAGGGTTTGATCCAGTGGATTAATGTGTAGGTTGGCTAAGGACTAGGTCATTTGGTCACACAACTGCTTGCGGCTTGGCTCTGCTACAGCGGGTAACCTGGAAGGTGAAGACGGAATGGAATGGCTTGTCTGAAGGAGCCATCTCCACCCGTTGTCAGGTATATCAAGGGGCATTGTAAATATATCTACTGGTACATTAATTCATTCGTTATTTCACATATGTTTTTCCCGATTCACTTGCTCAGCTCTTGCACAGGAAAAATCACTGATAGCCAACATCTTCACTCCAGCAAGATGCGTTTGGAACCCTATGATGATGAAGGGGTAATAGACACATCTATGAGAGTGTATTTATGCAAATTCATACCCCGAGGAACTCCTGACGACAATGCTATGCTCTTACAAGCATGCTCCGTCTTCCATCTCTCGGATACCCTATCTCAGGTAAGCTCTTTTCCACAGAAATACTTCTTCGTTAATTACTCGTTTACTCATGATTTCAGGGTTTGAACCTTGGCATTCTAATTTCTGCAATTATATTCTGGCTACCATATGCAGATGTTCGGAAGGGGGGGTTCAGAACAAGGTCGTTCTCTCACCACAGATGTTAATTCCCTTTTCAGGTTGGTCTTTCTTCTGGCTTGATATGGTGAATGTTATTCAGGTGGCCTACCTTATTTAGCTGAGGGTTGGTTTATTTATTTGATGAAAATATTTGGGTTCTTTCTTTCGCCGACAGAGATGCTACGACACTCGTAAATAATGGGGAAATAGTTTGAATTAATTCAACAGTGCGATACCATTTTGCGGTATGGTCAAGAGGGTTTTACTTATAGTTCATATGTATAACATTTCATCGATGGTTTTATATATAAATACATTACAATTGTTTATTCAGACCAAGACCTTTCTCTGTCTTAGATCAGAACTCACGAACAGGGTTTTCGTTTAATGTCTGAGTTGATTTTGGCTATGCCGGGTTGAATATAAACAATACAAAGTACTCTTATTTTGTTTAATTCTCTGCTACGACGAGACGGGCGGGGATGCCGCTTGGAGCGCAGTTCGGGCGTGGGCAGCATACAACCAGGCGGCCAAAACAGGGCAGCAGCGGCTCCTGTCAAGAAGCCCCTTTCCATCACCGCAGGCCTCCTTCACACCTCCGAAGAGCTCGTCCGAGAGATCGAGGTGGCACGTCTCCTTCCCCTGTTGAACAGGGAATGCAGGTACAGTGTTCGAATCCTCGTTTTCAGACTTTTGGTTTTGGTTATGAAATTGCAGTCTTGTTGCCAAGAATGCGCTTGTGTTAAGTTATGCTTCTGTTTTTCTTATATACGAGATCTCCTTCCTATTTATTGAGCATATTTTCTCTCAGAAGAGGGTATCTGGAGCGTTATACATGTTTTCAGTAGGATTCCACTACTTTTTATTTTTCTAGAAGACCAGTTCCTTATTTTATTTACTTACCCTATGATTTGTATATGCTTACATACTCCTTTCTGTATATATATGCATCACTATGTCTTACACATTTCATTTTATGGGTTCCAGTTCTAGTCTACTCTAGGTTTCTTGACTTTGCCAACTATTCGGCTCATCTCTAGGATTTCAGACTAGCTTTCGCTCCTTTGTGATTTCTAGGTATAACTACTCACTGTGTCAGACTTTGATTTAGGTTTTGATGTACTATAATGGTTATTTCAAAAGGGTTGATGATAAAATTCATGCTACATTAGGGTGGCATCCTCTTTCACGCTGGTATAATGAATTTTTACCAGAGTATTGGGTATTTGTTTATACATCAAATTGAATTTTCATTATCTATATTTAGTCAAATGATCCCTAACTTTAGTGTGCCTAGTCTATCTCGCTTCAAGTGGGATTCAATGTTAAATTTTTGGTTATGGAAGTAACAATACTCTTTTATTTTTGAGTTACACCAGTAACAATTCCTTATTGACAATTTTCTATTGTTTTTGGTACAGAGCACGAGAGATAATGATGGATTTAACTAATAGGTATAATACCCTCTGTTACTCTATTGTCCTTTGTTCGATGAAGTTATGGATTTCATTTCATTTTCGGCATATTTATTTTCTCGCGTTCTTTCCTGCAGGTATGTGTAGAAGCTCAATTCCATTTACGCCTTCCATGCCTAAGGATCTCCTAAAATTTTGACTCGTGCTTGCAACTCAACAGGTTAGTTTTCATGACATTCTTCATACTCTGGTTACCCCGTTCATATCGGATTGAGTCATGAGCATCATATTTTCCCTTTGTTATTTGGTATTTATTTAAGGGGTTAAGACCCTCTGTTCAAATGTTTCCCCTTACCAGGGAATTTGAACAGGATTTAACTTTACAATGGTTTTATGCCGTTAATTTATTTTCTAAAAACAATATATTCAGCTAGCTCCGAAAAGATGATGATATGGTTCAACAATGTCTGCCTGTCGTGTTATTCCATTTGATATGGTTCAAGATATTTATGGTAGTTTGATAATTATTCATTCCCTCTTGATTCTAGGGTAAGTATCCTCTAGTTTCCCTCACTGGCATGAACCAACTCCACTACTTCATCTTTACGTTGGCAACTGTCCATGCATTATATAGTGTCCTAACAATCGCCCTAGCAAGAGCAAAAGTAAGTGCCATGGGAAATAACTGATCTTCTCCCATGTCATTCAGTTTAAATTTTTTCTCGGTTTGAATTTGCTTTCATATCTTCATGCGTTCGAAACATCTTTAACTCAAAATACAAGTCATTTTCGGTCATAGATGAGGCGTTGGAAAGCATGGAAAAAGGAGATAGTAACAATGGATTATCCATGTTCACATGGTGAGTTCTTTCCAATTTTCTTCTCTAAATGGCCTCATCTCGCAGTCTGCCATGTTTGAAAAATGGCACCTAACCTAGGTTACGAATTTGGAAATTTCAACGGGGACACCTGTGAAATGATTTTAGGTTCAAACATCAAGAATATTTATGATTGGATAACGTTTTGAGGAATTTTAGAAAGATTGTTCTCAAGTACAAGCAGCTACGTGCTTGCTGTTTGTTTCATGCAGATCCTTCAAGGTTCAGGTTAACCCAACAAACTACAATTGTAATGCGTCATATGAATTTCTGGAGTAGAACACCCATTATTAAATGGGTGGTAAGTAATTCATACTCCAAATTTTCAAGGGATTTATCTTTCTTGAATCCATTTTACATGTAATATTAATATTCATTGCAGGTTTGCTTCTTCAGACAATTCTTTCGGTCAATAAGGAAAGTTGATTACCTAACCTTGCGGCATGGCTTCATCATTGTATGTCTCCATAACTTGAAACCTTCGTTTAGATTTCAACTTGGTTATGTAAACAACCATTTCATTCACGTGATTTATCTGATTTGCCTTGTGAATTTTCTTCCTTGGTACTGTATAGGCCCATCTCTCTGCAAATAACAAGAAGTTTGATTTTCATAAATATATAAAGAGATCATTGGATGACGACTTCAAGAGGGTGATTGGAATCAGGTTCTATTAACTTTTTGTGCGTAAAAACTTTGGTATCTAGAAATAATAATTGATTTTCCTCCTGCAACACTTCTTAGTCCTCCTTTTGTTTTGTTTCTCTAGGAAACCTCCCCTTGATTTTTACCTAACACTACAGTAGTTATTGCGTTATCTGAAGTGTTCCCCTGTGGACTTTTTCCATGGAATTTTTGCTTATCCACTTGCATAGTAAGACTTCACAACTCTCTGTCTTACTCCAATGTTTAGTTTTGTTTCTTTTACTAGCGAATCTGACGTTGTCTCTTTCACTGGCTGCATTACTGGGTGAGCAGATTAGCATTCATACTTTTGGTTTTCCTTCGTTCCCTTAGTTGTAAGTCCCTGTAAATGTTCAGAAGTAGAATTACTAATGATATAAGTTAATAATATAGAAAAGTTGTCAACTATTGACTTCTATGTGTTTATTGCTGCATTACTTGTGCAGATAGTTTTGATAGGTGGAGTGAAGCTGAAACTTATAATATTAGAAATGGCCTTAGCAATTCAAGGGAGACATTCTGTAGTTAAAGGAATTCCAGTGGTGCAGCCAACTGATAAGTTGTTTTGGTTCGATCGCCCTAAACTTATTATATTCTTGATCCATTTCACTCTGTTCCAGGTATCGAAATAATTGCGTTGTAAATTTTATTTCCTTAATTGTGTCTATTATATTTATGACAATGACATAAAGGCTTGATGGTTCCTGCAGAATGCTTTCCAGCTTGCTTTCCTTTCGTGGACATGCGTAAGCCACTTTTATTTTTAATTATAATAAATTATAATATCAGCAGACTTTGAATCTGCACAGTTAACAATAGGATCACAATGATGATTGTAGTGCCAATTTGGCTTAAAATCCTATTTTCACGATAGGCTTTATACGGTCATATTGTGAATAGTCATTGGGTAAGTATGTCGATCATTATATAAAAGCATATTCCCGTCATAAAGATCTTTTCTTCGGTTAATTTTAACAATTGCTTTGTATTTAATCGTTATAGATCAAAATTAATTGATAACCTTGTTTCTTGTTAAAATTTATAATCAACCTAAGTTCAAATTTAGCATAATATTTTCAAATTCTATTTTTTTTTTTAGCACACATTCTTTGTTTACTAAAATTTAAGTCTTTGGAAATTGCAAAAATGTATTATAAATGTAAGTACCAACTCTAGCCTGAATTTTAATGTTTGGAATAGATTTTCAAATATTCTCACCCTTGTTTTATACTTCCCCTTTAAAGATCATTAATGGGGAACTGAAATTATATGTATGTATTGTGTGGAAGATTCCTGCTTATTATCTTACGAATCTGTTCCAGGTGAGAACGATACGGGCCAGCAGACATTCAAAATGATTTTATTTATTTTTTTTTAAATAATTTTTTATATTGTCTCTAGAGAGACAATAGTTTGAATTATGGACATTTATTTTTTTTAAATAATTTTTTATATTGTCTCTAGAGAGACAATAGTTTGAATTATGGACATTTATTTTTTTTTAAATAATTTTTTATATTGTCACTAGAGAGACAATAGTTTGAATTATGGATATTTATTTTTTTAAATTAATTTTTTATATTGTCTCTAGAGAGACAATAGTTTGAATTATGGAATTGTCTCTAAAAAGACAAAAATGTAATTGTCTCTAAAGAGACACAAATGAAATTGTCTCTAGAGAGACAAATCAAATTGTCTTTATAGAGACAATAATAATATGTGTTCTATATTGTCTTTATAGAGACAAATTTTTGAGACATTATATTTTGAGACACCCGCTTAGAGACAATACTTAAGACAATATTTGAGTTTCTTTTCGTCTTAAGTTAAGACAATTGACTCAAATATTGTCTTAAAACCCCCCTACATGTAGTAGTGTCTCCAAGATATATGTTTCATCTTCAAGTATAACACAACTAGAAACCTAATGGTCCATGAAAATGGACATATTAATAAATCAAAGACAATAACTTCAAAGGATGGAACATAAAACTAGCTCACAAAGGAGTCAAATTGAAGAATTGAATTTCTATCACCAACATGGTACTCAGTTTCACTCTATAAATTATTTTTTCTCTTCTCCTCTTAATGAAGAAGATCTTCCTATGAAGCCTATTCCACCCCTAGGTTTAGTAAAAAACCCTTCTTCTCAGTAACAACATAAAAGTAAAAAAAATATTATATTTTGTGCATATGTACGTAATATATACCACCAAGATTATAGCATATGTTCTAATTTTCTTGTTGTACCATAAAAAAATATGGATCTTTTATCCTATCAAATAAATTTAGCTAGAAAGGAACTCTTAATGGGATTTTTGATCTTTGTTATACCCCAGATGTAGATTGTTTATAATACAAATATTTTTGGTTATGGTTTTTAAAAAATGATAAATGTACAAGAAGAATCTTTTAATGGAAAAGAGATAGCCAAAGCCACCTTTTTAGATGTAAAATTAAATTATACATCTAATAAATATCAAATCCACAAAATTTTAATAGAGTCGCAAAATTATATACTAGTAATACATGAAAAAACATTTTTTTTATTACAAACTAATTCTTTTATTCATTCTTGAATTCAATAAGAGTAGAAATGCTATATAGGCACAATATTATATCTTATTATTTGTTTTTCTTCATGAACATTCATTAAATTATGAAGCAATGTAGAAAAGAGTTTCACGTAATTAAGGAGAAATTCAAAAATATGCTTTTAACACCAAAATATTAGTAAAAACTTTCAATTTTTATTATTTATGAAAAATATTTGTAAGAGAGAATTGTAATTTTATAAATAAATTAGATTTTTTTTGTATTTTTAAATTTTCTTCAAAACAATCCATGGATCTTTGATTTGATGGTGAAGGGTCAATTTTTAAAGTACTCTCTGCAATAAGTTACTAGTTCTAATCTCTCTTGTGTTTGTTGACTTACAAAAAAAATTCCTTTTCAAAACCAAAATGTAAAAAAAATTAGGTGAATTTAGAGAAAGAAAAAAACAAATAAAAATCCCACCCTATTTTTATAATAAAAGATGTTTCTTTCAACATTTAAAATAAGCTATGGTTAGCCCGCAGGGGTTTAGTCTCGTGGCCAGCGGACAGTCTGCTAAGTCGTTCATGCCGCTGTGCACGTCACGGGTTCAAGTCTCGCCTTAACCTGAGGGTCGTTCTTGCGGGCTAGGTGGTTCCTCCTAGCAGTTATAGTGGCAGTCGGTGGGATTTGACCCCATGTAACGTGAGTACGATACCACCGTCATTGTCGATTCCACTAGATATCAAAAATAAAAATAAAAAAATAAACTATGGTTCTAATTCATCATACTTCTTTTTAGTTTGCATGGCGTCCAACTACAAATTAAGAGAGCTAAGGATACTAGTCTTTGTGATTTTTTGCAATACCTCATGAGTAAGTATGCATAATTCACTAGTATCATTGTACAGGAACTAGGAAATATTCCCTAGCTCTATCAAATTCAATAAATTAATACAATCATCTTAGATCCCCTTTAATGGAATGATCCAAAGCGTATCTAGATCCAACTTGCTAAATTTTCACCATTTCATTATATTTTCACCATTTCATTCCAAAGGCTATCTGGATCCAACTTGCAATGTTTTCACCATTGTAGGTTATGTTGCAATCATTGACATAGTCCTTTATTCACTCATCCTCTTTATTCATTTCAAAAAAATCTTTGTGAAGTCTTCCCACTTTATAATAATCATGATATTTTTTCAAGAATGTTTTTCACTTTTCATCCTATATTCAAATAGTATTTTACCTTAACACCATAAACCAACGCATAGTTACTTATTTAAGAGTGGTACCAAATAAATTGGTATTTTGAGCATGTAAGAAGTAGTCATAGCTTCAAGTATGATATACTATCAAATATCTATGAAATTCCATAAAATTTATATCTACTGAAAGTAGATTGAATTCTACAAATGTTGGTATTGGTTTTGAAAGTAAATTCACCATATTTGATGGAGTTTAATCATTTTGAAGTTGGATAAAGGTGATCAGAGTCAAATTGTTGCAGAGTTACAGGTTTTCGGTCAAACAAAGTAGTTCATCCAAATTAAAAAAATCAGCTGAATTTTTTTTGTCGTGGACAGACATTAAAATAAATGGAATTTTTTTCAATTGAACATTTTTAAAAAGTTCGGCTGAAAACCTATTCTTATTTTTCGTCAGCTGCAAAATTGAAATGGTGTGACCCTCCAAAAAAAATTTTCAGCCAAAGGCTATTAATAAACTTGGACGAAACATTATTTCCGCACTCACATTCCTCATTTGGGCTAAATTTTTACAGTAGAAATCTTTTGGGCTGAAATTTTAAAGTGAGTTTTTTGGGCTGAATTTTGAAAGTAAGTCTTTTGGGCTGAATTTTTAAAGTGAGTTTTTGGGCTGAATTTTGAAAGTAAGTCTTTTGGGTTGAATTTTAAAAGTAAGTTTTTTGAGCTAAATTTTAAAAGTGAGTTTGTTGGGTTGAATTTTGAAAGTAAGTCTTTTGCAGTGAATTTTGAAAGTGAGGTTTTTGGGATGAATTTAGAATGAGAATTTTTTTTGTTGGATTTTGAAATTGATTTTTTTGGGTTTGATTTTAAAAATTTACATAGATTGAATTACCATGGGAAATCAAAGAAATTTCAAGAGAAACTATGCTTGAATAAGATACATTGAGGCTCATAGAGAATACTCGAGAAACTACTACAAAAGAAAGAAGAAATAACACTTTAATATTGAAAGGGAAAATCAATCTCAACAAGAAGTTGAAGCAAGTATGTAAATATAAATATTATAAATGGTATTTAAAATTTAATAGTGTCTTGTGAAATGTAATTTTTATTTGATGAACTAATTTCCTCATAACATTAATGATGAGATTGAAAATGTTGAAAAACAAAGTGAAAAAGATAATGAACCAATGATTGATGATGTTGTTGAAGCTATTGAAAGAGATTCAAATGAAGAAGTTGAATTGCCAGTAAGTATGTATATATATGTCATCTGTATTATTGAAATTATACATATTTATTAATTTCAATTTCATTCAAACTCTATTTTTTAAGTTAATTATTTAATGTATATTTATACTCATTTACATTAAATTCTCATATGTAAAGATGAAATCAATATCGATGATGAGATGTTAGAAAATGTTAACATTGGCACATATGAAAATAAAAAATTTGACCATGTTATATGATATCATGTTAAGCTCATTATTGATAAGTTCTTCAAAGATGAAAATGTGACATTTCAAACTCAAATTTTAAGAGGGCTCTTAATATCAAAGAAATTAAAAGAAGCTACAACATTATTGGGTATTTGAAAATCAACAAAAGGTAAAAAAATGAAGGAAAATGTGATTCAAAATATAAATAGTGCTCTAAAATCAATTGGAAGATCTGGAAAAAAAGTGATCTAGATGCACGTAGAGCAATACAAATGGAAGTGGTTTCATCAAGTACTAAAGAAAATTGTTTAGTAAGATCTATGGTAAAAGCATTAAGGACCTCACAAAAAACATTGTACAAGCATATAAAATTTCGATTGCAGTAGATGCAAATGATGAGCTGGATTGTTGGATAGTTATTTGTAGGTAACCATACAAAGATAGACTTGGAGAATATGTTAAAAGAATAATATATGAATATTGGACAAAAAATTCACGTGTTTCACCGAAAGTAAGGGATGTGATGCGGCAAAGAATAACACAAAATCAGTATGAAGAACATCCAAAGCATATCTTAGACACCACTTTGATAGATTTTCTCAATAAGTTCATAGAAGATAATTGTGGAATTAATGTCTCAATTAGTACTTTTGTGCAACAAAAACCATGGTATGTTAAACCTATCACTATACATGACACTTGTTGTTGTTATCATGTGGATTTTAAATTATATTATGACACCTTCTTTAATTTTGGTAAAACATTTTGGAAAAATTCACCTCCTCCATCCACCATCCATGATTTCATATTGGAAATTACATGTGGAAGAAAAAATCATGAATTATTTACCAAAAAAAATGTGTTGGTGGTAAAACAAATATGATCATTGTGGAAATTTGACTTTGTTTCATGACAAATATCCTATTGATATGAATTATTAATCATTATCCAACATAAAAGTGAAATGGAAGAGATATTAATATACTCATACATCGATTGGTTCAAATAGTAGTACAAGTGCTCAAATGATTGATTTACAAGAAGAAGAAATCTATGTGATAGAGTTTTTCAAGAAGTTTGAGACTGAAATTTATAAATACACCAAGCATTCACATTGATGGCAAGACTTGCAATTCAAAAAATCTCGTAAAATTTTTCCACCATGCACCATTTTGTCAATAGTTGATTTTGCAAAAAATTACACATTTGTTGCACAAAATGAAATACATAGTGAATATTATCATTCTGACCAAGTCTCTATGTGTGTCCATGTTCTATATAGACATGTTGAACAAAATATTCATCAAATAGAAAGAACCAGTGAGAATCGATATGTTATTAAAGAATATCACATTTATATTAGTGATGATCTTACACATGATACAAATTTTATACAACATTACTTTGATAAGATTTATGACTTATTGAAAGGTCATGAAATAAAATTCAATGAATAATGGATATGGTCAGATGGATGCGCAGGTCAATTATAATCTTCACGATCATTATTTTGGTTGTGTCGTCTTCATATTAAAACCAACATTAAACATTGTTGGAATTTCTTTGAAACTAGTCATGGAAAAAGAGAACATGATGGTGCAAGGGCTTGTATAAAATGAGCACTTCAAAGATATCAAATGGACCACTCTACAAACCTAAGAAGTGTCTACTAACATTATAAAAATGATCATGCAAAATGTTCCAACTAAATGAAAATTTACTTTCATTGCTATATATTGATTAACTTAAGTATGTAAAACCTTTAAGCATCAAACCATGCATCATGCAAATTGTACCATGTTTTATAATGAAATTTTATAAAATGTTTGCATAAACGACTTTATATTAAAAGTTAAATATCAACTGACATCCATAGTATCCATTCTATACATGAATCTGAAATGTATACCATATTATATAATGCAATTTTAAGTTATGATTGTTTTAGACATCTACACCAAATTATAAGATTCATTCAAATGCAAAATGTACCATGTTTTATAATGCACAATTATAAGAATCATCATGCAAAATGTACATAAACTCCAAAATTAGCATGTATTAAATCATAATAAAGAGTTTTATTTAAAATATGTTCAAAATTTATATCATTATAAAAGTAAATATATATAATAAAAATTTGTCAAATAAAAATATGCATCAAAGAGATCAATTCATAATAAATAGTTTTACTTTAAATATGTCCAAAATTTATATCATGATAAAAGTAAATATAATATTAAAAGATTGTCAAATAAAAATTTGCATCAAAGAGAATCTCACTGAAATATACAATATATCAACATCATCATGCTCCCATCAGAATCATAGGTTCCATCCACAACATCTGTAATTGCATATCTAAATATTTTGTACTTTAAAATTAAATTTTGTTGTTTTAAAATTAATGAGAATGTAAGATCATCAAAAAAAAATTATAAAAGTTTCCAATTCCATGCAATACCTCATGGTGTTTCCCCTCCATTGCACCCTCATGGTGCTCGCCATGCATTGTGCCCTCCTAGATAACCTATACAATACATGTACATGTATATATATTAAAAATTTAAAATTGCACATGAAAATGCATAAACTCGCAATATTAAAAAAATCAAGTATCAACTTCTTCAAATTGTCTAGACATTTCAATCCCTGTAACCGACTCAAGTTTCAAATTCCATGCAATATCTCGTGGTGTTCCCCCTACATTTCTCCCTCATGGATGCCTTGTACAATACATGTACATGTATATATTAAAAATTTAAAATTGCACATGAAAATGCATAAACTCGCAATATTAAAAAAATTGTTAAACAAATTTTTCAAATTATTTAGATGATCCTATCCCCATTTCCCAATCCATTGCTAAAGTCCCTGGAGAATGGAAATTGTCTCCACAATCCTAAAATTCAAAAATTTTAAAACTCTAAGATAGATATCTAATTTTTTAATGAAAATTTCTTCAATTTATAACAAAACAAAAGTGAAATATTCAATACTTGTGACAAGCGAATATTTGACACATCCCCTGATAGGGAGGAAGAGGGTGCCACTATGTCGAAAATGTGAGATGGAATCAAAATTAGTTAACATTTAATTATATATGTAATTATTTCTTTTAAAAATATGTCCTCACAATACCGATATAATAAAAGTAGAATAATAGTATCTACATGAACTCTTAAAAAAAAACTAACATCTCTCAACATATCTTGATTGGAACCTAAACCTCGGACCATGATATTATCAATATTTTCATTCAACAAATGAGTTAACTGCAAATGGTGAACATATGATACATTTGTGTTAGATTATATTTGAAAAAAATTAACAAAATGTATGTGAATCAACATTAATACATTCATTACATTACATTAAAATATCCACCCTAACCATTAACACATATTGATCCCACGCCCTCTTCCTCATGACCAATTAGGTATTTCCAACCATCATGACAACCCTTTCCATATGCTTTAAGCTCCTAAACATTTATATTATATATCTCCTCATTTGTTTTGTATACAAAATTAGTATGTGCATTAGCTCGTGCTCTTTGTCGATTTAGACCGACATCAATTTTAGTGAATGTAGCCTGGATGATGTCCTATAATGGCATCCCTTCCTTCTCAGACAATTTGAGAGGTGGAATCCATCTTTGACCACAAATTTACTAGACGAGGAGGTTGATGTACCAAAGGTGGGAATGGGCGAGGAAATTTAGTATCTCGTAATGTACCCTTACGTTCATATAGTTGACCTCTCTTAGTGCCATAAAATTCAGATGGAAGTTCATTATAATCAAGTCTTATACCCAAATTTTTTTTTGCATAAAATAATTTTGCAAAATAAATTGGAACCTAGTCATTCCATGGTAGTTTTCCATATGTTGCAAGGAACTTATCATACAAATGGTTGACTATATTAGGGTGTTTGAAATATTGCACCTTGAGCATATCTCTTTTCGACCCTTCTTTAAAATTAAACATAGATTTCGCATCTACTTCTGTAAGCCTTTTATTTACATCGTCCCATTTATCGAGACCCATTATGACTTCCTTTATATGCCTCATCATATATATAAAGTAGTCAGTGGTTGGCTCAATCTTCTTTTAAATATAAAGAAATGAGCTTAAAGAGTGCACAACCATTTCTAAGCTTTGTCAACTCTTTGCGGGGAGCTCCAAACTCCCAATATATTTCCTCAATTTTGAATAATGACCTATGCACCTTTGTAACATACATTGTTGGAAGTCTTTTTCCCAAGGAAGCTCATCAGGAATATCATATGGATAGGTAGTAGTTGGTGTATGGTCTTCTTCTTGAATTTCCCTGCTTCACTTATGTTTACTTTGACCAACAAATTCACCTCATGCATCAATATAATTACATAAATATAAAATCATGTGAACAAATGTATTCGTACACATGCAAGATGAACATGTACACATATATGTACATACAATTCATTTACATTTACAAATTTGTTTTAACAAAAATAATAAAAATAAAATAAAAAAAAAAAAATATTATATAATTTACCAAAATGATGAGGATCATGATGATCCGATGGAATAGGTATCCATGAGAATTAGGAGCATCCACAATTGAGCCCACCTAATTCTAGTTCTTATAAGGTACTTTAGTCAAAGATCTTGGTTATAATGTGACCTTGGTGAATAAATTTGTAGATTTTGTTTGGAATGCTAACGTTTTGGGGCCTTTGTCTTAGCATTTGTTTATTGTTTTCCTAGTTCTTTGGTGTATTTGTTGTAACTATTTACACTTGAATTATTGAGTCCCTCTCTACCCCCCTTTATCACTAGTTCACTACCTTGGTATATGTTCATTCTAGTATATCTCTCGTACTCTCACCAACAAAAATATCTTTTCTAATGGTGTGATTCCTAACGCATATCAAATTTTAGGTAAGAGTCCTACTTGAATTAGTATTCTAGTCATAAAATTTATCTCCAAGTTGATTTTCTAGTGGTTTTCTCTTATCATTATAGGCCACGGCATTCTAAACATAATTGGCTCTTTATGAGTGAAAATAATGGCTATTTCTTCTTAACAACTAAGCCAAAGTTTATGTATGGATTTATTTATTTTTTTGTCTAGTTTGGATTGTACTTTTAAATAATAGCTATGTAGTTATGGATATGTGATGTCCCCATTTTAAACCTCTCACAATCTATACTTAATTATGTTTAGAATCATCTTGTTATTACATGAACATTTATTAACATGTAAGTTAAAGTGGATAAATAAAAAATAATAGATATATATATATATATATATATATATATATATATATATATATATATATATATATATATATATATATATATATATATATATATATATATATATATATATATATATATATATATATATTACTTTGATCAACGAAAAGGCCTAAAAAATTGGTCGAACCACAAGTAGCAACACAAATTATGATACATAAGTGGGGAATACTAAAGAAACTTGGAGGTTTACCACTCAAATAATTTCTCAAATTACACAATTCGTGAAACCCTAAAATTATATAAGGCAATACAAATTATATATATATATATATATATATATATATATATATATAGATATATATATATATAGTTAGTTAGTTAGATAGATAGAGATAAAAGGGAGGGAGATTTGTAATTCCTTCAATATTTAACATCAAATTGACACAAAACATTAATTCCTTGCATGTTCAAGATAGAATTGATGTATGGCATATTTCTCTACCTCTTTCTCTCAAATTCCATATTTATAATGTGAATATTAAATTGATAAATTCAAACTTTTTATTAATTAAAAATATTTAAAATATACACCTTGAAAAATTAATTTTCCTTTAAATCTAAATCTAAAAATTAAAAAAATAAATACATAAATACATAAAATTTAACATCTTAGATAGAATTAATTTGTAATTAAAAATAAATGTAAATAAATACACAAATTTAATGTAATATACATATTTTATAATCACTTAAAAATCTCTCTAAATCATCAATATTTGATAATTAAATCTAATATAAAAATAAATAAATAAATACATGACTCCTAATTCTAACTTAATGAAGGAAGATTGATCAAATTGGAATGTAAGTGGTCTCACGGGATTTCTCCCTTGGTCAGCTATGCAGATGCTGAAGGCGACACCCATGGAGGTTCACGGGCCCAACAGCCCTGGACATGAAGGGTATGGGTATCCCTCCCTGCTCACCTAACCTCTACCTATCTACCCTCCCAAACCCTCAGCGACACATATCCTCCCATCTTGCGGTTACCTGGACTACAGCGGCTTCATCTAGCGGTTACCTGGTTTACTCCCCATCCCGTTTTACCACCTCGACTTCAGTTTTTCCTCCGACCATTTACTGTCGGTTACAATGGAGCTCGACAAAGTTGACTATGAGGAGGACCCTCATCCCTAGGAGGTTATATGGTCTCACCAATGCTCTGTGTCGGGCTCTGGTCCTTTCGCTGCCACCTTGCGCCCTCTGTCAGTGACACCTTCTGTTCAGGCACGCCTGGGTCATTCTGTGCATCATCCCATGCCCTTAGTTCATATTGATGATGCCCTTGGATTGGACTGCCCCCCTCTGTCCCTAGCTACCCTAAACCTTCTTGGAACCTGCCTACAGCCCTCACTCAATGTCGATGCTCCCTTACCCCAGCTGCCGCACATCTCTGCCCCACATTGCACCCCATCCACTTCTCACATCCCTTCATCTAGACCTCCCTCCCTCAATAACCCTGCCCTATCTAGTGCAACCCTAAACCCTAGTGGCACTAACCCTAATACCCCCATTCGCTCAGGTTGTTTCAACTCTCTGATACCAAACCCTAAATCTACCTCATCCACCCCACAAACAATAAATCAGGGTTGTCATGTCCTTCTCAAGGACCACCCGACTGCTCATCGTTCGGACAAGCCCAAGAAAGGCAAGTTCCTTAAATCAGTGGATAAAGACATCAACCTAGCACTAGGCAAAGACATTTTGATAGGCGAAGTTGTAGAGACTGCAAAGAAGGTTATGGTTGGTTGTGTGCGTGGCAAAAACTACTCTATTGAACATCTTCAGCTCTGGACTAGTGAGATCTGGGGCTCCTTGCTAAAATAACTGCCCATCATTAGGGTTCTGGCACGAGGTTGTTTTTCCCCACGTTTCCATAGGGAGGAATACACAGACTGGATCTTATCCTGGTTTTGGCACATAGAGCTTGCTCCGGTCCTACTCAAAATATGGGATCCACTATTTGATCTAGAGAGGGAACAACTGGGCATTGGGCCAATCTGGGTTTGCCTGTCAGGCCTTCTGATGCAATTCTAGACCCCTATTGTCTTCAAGCGCATTGGAGATGCCTTGGGCACATACCTGAAACATGACCAATCTTTTGAAAAGACAGGAATCATGACTATGCCATATATCCTGGTGCATCTGGATATGAGGGAGGGGCTAGAAGAAAAGATAACCCTCCATAAGAGACATTTCTCATGGCTTCAAAACTTGGACTATGAAGGAGTACACTTTCATTATAAAAGATGCCATAAGTTCAGCCACCTCTACAAGGACTGCCCGCCGCACACTCCTACTCCTCAAGCGGCCTCTAGGGGAATGAAGGATCACCAGCCCGAAGACCCGATTGTGGATGAGCAACCCACAGGTCTGGATCACTCAAAGGGTACAGATGGAGTCACTACTTATCAAACCAGTTCTCCACAGATACCACCTACATCCCCTCCACTGACTCGATCCTAGTCTGCTGCGGAGGCTGCTCTTAGAATGGGTAATGCTTCTTTCCCCTCTCCCTCTACTCTGTTTTTTAATCATATTAATGCTTCTCTAGCTCATTCTGCATCCATCACAAGCATGATTACCCCCATCAACTGTTCACTCGAGCCCCTCCCCCCCATTTTTTCTACCACCCCGCCGACGGTACATGATCAGAGCCACCTCCACCTCCCCCCTCACTCCCCTTCTGCCTCAGGCTCACACTCCTATAACCTCCGTTCTCGTCAACTGACTAACCCTAATCTGCTAGGTTTGGGCATCCCTCCCCCCTCCATCAAGCTTAAACCCACCAGGGGTAGACCTACAAAAATCTCCAAAGCCATCAAATCTGCGGAAGCAGATGTGGCCCAGGGGTGCCAGAACACCATTGAAAGGGAACTTAGAGCATCTGACACCCTTGGCTCTGTTCCTGATGAAGTGGCTTTAACTGTAGGGGTTGGCTAGCCCTTTCAAAAAACTAGCCCTAAAGCGAATCCTGCAATGCATACCCTGTGACATGATCCTTTTACAGGAAACCCTAGGGCCATCGGAACAGATTATTAGGACCCTTCAAGCCATATTACCCGGCTGGCACTTCCAAGCTCTAGATGCAGCAGGAAGATCTGGAGGCCTAGCCATTGGGATAAATCCCCTTTCTATAAGGGTGATCTCTTCCTGGGGTGGCCAGGGTTTCCTGGGCATGGACCTTTTCTCAGCTAAATTAGGCAAACAACTTCATATCTTTAATATCTATGCACCAAATCAAAACAGGCTAGACTTCTGGAAAACCTTGCTAGAAAACCCCTTGATCAAGAAATCCACAATTATAGGGGGTGACCTGAACTTCTCCATTGGACATTAGGAATCATGGGGGCACCACTCGCAACTGGACCCCCTCTCTGATCAGCTGAGCTCCCTCCTATATCATTATGGACTCATAGATGTTCCCATGAACAAGAAGATGCCAACATAGCATAACAGACGGACCGGAGAAGCTGCCCTTGGTCAAAGGCTCGACAGATACCTTATACAGGAAGACCTCCTCCAATCCCTCTCCATCTAAATGGGTGGGCTCGGGTGATCCGAATCAAATCCATAGAAGACTGTCAAAGAACCATGACTGTATCAGGTCGAACAAATCTCTAAAGAAATCCAAAACATCGATCTAAAACACCCTGAACCAGTGGCAATGGCAGCTAACGTGGAACAACGAGGACCTCGGTCAAAGCACATAGACCGAGGCCCATAGAGACCATGTAGGAGGCCAAAGTGGCCCTTGGGAGCCCCGGATCAGGAAACAGGGGTAGCTTTTGATGCGTGATTAGCGCATCGCTAGGCGAACAGGGCCGCGAAGGAAAAGCTCGAGCACTCGATTGCGTGGGGGAACTAGAGGACCGCGGGTGAAAAAAGGAAAAAGCACTAAACACAAATGGCGAGACCCGCGCTCTGGAAACCAACAGTTTTGATCGGGGCGCCCTTAAACGGTAAGAAGTTTTGGACGAGAGAGGAGCGATTCCATACATAAATCGATGCGTGGTAGGCAGAGGTGAGAGAAAACCGTCATTGATTGCACGCTATCGGTCGAGCAAGTCAACCGCGCGAAATGTGCATATGGAGTTGTATCTGGAGGGCCCCAATCGGACGGCTGAGATTGCGCCCGATGGAGGAAGCAGAACTGACAGGGAATTAAGCCGCATTCGGTGAATTAAGCTGTATTTTAAAGGGATTTGGAATCCGTTTTACCACCACGATGGAGGAAGAACACATCCACAGATTAACTGAGGAAATGAACCAACGAAGCATGCTGGCACCGTTTAGAGGAGGAAAAGTGGCCACTCCCTGAGCACTGATGATGACGCCGAATAGGGAACTCCAAGCACAGCTACAGAAGGTGAATCGACAGGTGGAAGAGGAACTGAATAGGCATAGGATTCGAATGGCTAAAGCCATGAACAAAGGAAGAAGACAGTTAGTTGAGAGAGACAGAAGTCAAGAGACGAAGAAGTGGAATAGTGAACCCTGAGAGGAAGACTGAACACAAAGAATAGTAGAGCAGAAGGAGACAAATGGCCGAGCTGACCAAAGGCAGCATCAAGTACCAGAGAGCTTGAAGATTCAAGCCATCCCATAGAGGAATCTGTCCGGACTAAGCATCACATTTGGCTCTTTCCACTGTAGACCAGAAGGTCACAGAGCTGGTAGGAAGAAGAAGAGTCTGTGCACTCCAGTGACTTAGGGAATCCAAGAACCACCCTGCCAAGCAAACCTGCTTCAGGAGAACTCACATTGAGTCCTTTTATTGTAAATTCTCTGCCTGAAGGCACAATAAAACAAGGCCACCACTGAAAGCTGGATTGGAGATGTAGCCCTGGAGAATAGGGTGAACTCCTTATTAAAATTGCTTGTGTCTTTGTGTTTTCTTACTGTATTTCTCTACTATCTTTTCCATTTTAATGTCTGTGTATTGGCAATCTGATCGATCTGTTGCTTCAATAACACAGAACACACACTAGCACATGAGTCTGTAATACCTTTGTTTAATAAATCTTTAACTGATGTCACTCAGAGGGTGAATATCAGATCAAGTGGTATCAGAGCGGGTTTAGGTTGTAAGGTTAGACAAGCATGTGTTGGTTTAGCTATGAATGCTCACAAGATCAAAGCTCAAATTAGGAGAAGGAGAATTGGTGGAAACTAATCCTGAAATCGAGAGAGTCTATCCTCAAAAGACAATGTCAGAAGAAGGTTCTGTAGGGCTAGACCCTCAATTCATAGATATTTTCCTAGCTATAAAGTCTATGGTTGAAGAAATGTACAAAGACTTTAGAAAGAAAAAGGTGGAAGATGCATTAGGCTCTAAGCAAGAGAAAGAATAAGATGAGTCTCACTTCCATGACAACTCCAAAAGAAGGGGAAAGCGGAACACTTATTCACACCTCCTAATAGCCCTGTGCATAATAAGAAAGCATCTTTGATTAAGTTAGATGTTAAATTTAATTTTCCTATATATGATGGAGAGCTAAATGTTGAAAAGTTGGAAAATTGGATTAGACAAATTGTTGTGTATTGCAGGGTACAGAACATAAACTCAGACAAGATTAAGATTCAGCTGGCAAGCCTACGCCTAGGAGGCACTGCCTTGGTTTGGTGGGAAGGTAGAACCCAAGCTGATATGAAAAGACATGGCAAGAACATCTCTGTCTGGAGTGAATTTGTTGCTGCAATCAAAAAGCAGTTCTATCCATTGGCCTACATGCAACAAGCCATGATGAATTGGCAAATTCTTCGACAGTTGAAAGGGAAAAGTGTGCAAGGGTATACTCAAGAATTCAGAAAGAGAGCATTGATTTTGGGTATCTCATTAGACTCACCAGAGACTCTTTTGAAGTACATTGGTGGTCTACACAACTACATGAGGCATACCATCCTCATGTTTAATCCCACTAGTATAGATGAGGTATCTGTACAAGCTACTAATCTAGAGGCTAGAGGAAAGAATGGCAATCCAGAAGTTGGGGGACCATCCCAACCCACTGTAAGCAAGAGCAAGGAGAAAATAAAATAGAAGTGGAAAGCAAGGAAGGCTAACACTGCACAGAAAGCCAAAGCTTCATGTACTCACTGTAAAAGGAGGGGAATGATGATGAGCATTGTTGGATTCGGCATCCAGAGTTGAGATCTAAGAAGTCCAAGGGCAAGAAGAAGAAGACAGTTGCAACTATTCAGAGAGATTTGGGGTTAGACTCGGGAGATGAAACAACTATAGCAGCTGCAAGTATAAAAGGTAAGAATTCTGAAGCATCTACTAGTAATTCTGCTCAATCTGTTATGATGAAGAAAATGAGAGAAAAATACATGAGCTTTTCCATATTCGAGTTATTTCCAAAAATCAAAAGATTGATACTTTGTTTGATAGTGGCTCACAAGTAAATTTGATTTATGAAGAAATTGTAAAGAAATTGGGATTAGCAACTACACCTCACAAGAAACCATACCCATTAGGATGGTTGAATGATAAAGCACAACTACAAGTGACTAGACAGTGCAAACTCAAGTTTTCTTTTGGGTCAGCATTCGTAGATGAGGTTGAGTTAGACATAATTCCTTTGGATATATGTCGAATTGTTTTTGGAAGTCCTTACTTGTATGATAGAAAGGTTATTTTCTATAGAGCTGAGAACAAGTATCTACTTGTCAAAGATGGAATCAAATACTTTGTAAGAGCTCATAAGCCCAATAATAATTACACTCTCATAAACTCAGGACAAGTGAAAAGAATGATAAATTCATGTAAACAATTCTTACTGATGGTTGTAAAGGAAAAGAAAACTGATAAAACCAATGTATTTGAGGGATGTAATGTTGAACAACAAGCTGATATAGAAAAGGTTGTTTCAGAGTATGATGTCTTGTTTCAAGAACCTAAAGGTCTACCACCCAAAAAAGGAATAGTACATGATATTATTTTGCAGCAAGATGTTCCATTGCCTAAAATTAGGGTGTACAAGTTGTCTGCTTTAGAGAATGCTGAAATTGAGAAGCAGGTGTAGGAGTTACTCAAGAAGGGCTTCATCAGGCCTAGCACATCACAATGTGGGTCACCAATCGTTTTGGTGAGAAATAAATATGGCTCTTGGAGAATGTGCATTGATTACCAAGCACTGAATAAGATAACAATCAAGAATTGTTATCCCCTTCCTCGCATAGATGATCTTTTAGATCAACTAAAAGAAGCTGTTAATTTCACCAAGCTGGATTTGCACAGTAGATACCATCAGGTCAGAGTTGCAAAGCAAGATGCATGGAAGACTGCTTTCAAAACAAAGCAAGGATTGTATGAATGGCTGGTTATGCCTTTTGGCTTAACTAATGCTCCTGCTACTTTCATGATATTAATGAATGATGTACTCAGACATTTTCTTGAAGATTTTGTTATTGTGTATCTGGATGACATTCTGATTTTTAGTAAAACGTGGGAAGAACATTTAAAGCATGTTAAGCAGACACTAGATGTTTTGAAAAGAGAAAAAATTTATGTTAAACTCTCAAAATGTGAATTTGGCAAAACATCTCTAAACTACTTGGGTCATAGAGTAGGGGAAGGTGAATTGAAAATAGATCCCTCTAAAGTGGCAGCCATTGTGAACTGGCCTAAACCCAGGTCTGCTACAGAAGTGAGAAGCTTCCTAGGAGTAGCACAATATTGGAGGAAGTTCGTTTCTAACTTATCCTCGATTGCAGCTCCCTTACATGCTTTAACAAGATTGAATAAAGTGTTTCAGTGGGGAGGCAAACATCAGAAAGCCTTTGACACCTTGAAAGAGAAAATTAGTACAACACCTGTACTAGCACTGCCAGATCTACAAAGACCATTTGAGATCCAAACTGATGCCATTGACTATGCCATGGGAGCAGTGTTGACACAGCACAGCAAACCCATATGTTACCATTCTGAGACTTTTAATCCTACAGTAGTTAACTATCCTACATATGATAAAGAATTGTATGCATTAGTTCAGAGTGTGAAAAAGTTGAAACATTACTTAATGGGAAAAGAGACAGTTATACATACTGATCATCAGCCACTTCAATATCTACACTCCCAAACTAAGTTGCAGCAATCACGACATTACAGATGGATGGGTTTTCTACAACAGTTTCACTTAGTCATCAGATATAAAAAGGGCATACATAACAAGGTTGCAGACATGTTATCTAGACCCATTATAAATGCATCTACCATACTTAAGCATAATTTTGTGCTACATGAAAGCTACATAGAACAATACGCTCAGGATATGGACTTTAAAGATGTATATGCAACTTTGAGTCAAGACAAAAGAGTAGAAGAATTGGACTATCATATAAAGGACCGACTCTTATATCCTTATGGGAAACTCTGCATTCCACAAACTGAGAGGATAAAGATAATTAGGGAAGCACACACTTCTCTGATATCAGGTCACTTTGGGGTAAGTAAAACAGTTGCACAGTTGCAAAGATTCTGCTATTGGCCCAAAATGAATGAGACAGTTTCTAGATATGTAAGAGGGTGTGCCATATGTGCTAAAAGCAAGCCCAGCAATAGAAAACTAGGCTTGTACACTCCATTGCCAGTTCCTTCTCACCCTTGGGAAAGTGTTTCCCTAGATTTTGTTGGAGGATTGCCTAAATCTAGGAAAGGTCATGATTATCTATATGTTTTTGTGGATAGGTTTAGCAAAATGTGTATCTTGATACCTTGTAGTAAAAAGATCAGAGTTGAACAGACTGCAAAATTGTTCTTTGAACATGTATGGGTTCATTTTGGATTACCCACTTCCATTGTATATGATCAAGACACCCAATTTGTGGGGAAGTTTTGGTCTAGTCTGTGGGAACTGATGGACACCAAGTTGAAGAAAAGCACAGATTTTCATCCACAAACAGATGGCCAGACAAAAGTAGTAAATGGGACAGTGATCCAGTTACTAAGAGGATATTGCAGCAAACATCCTAAGATTTGGGATGAACACTTGTGTTACGTGCAGCATGCTTACAACAAAGCCAAACACTCTTCCTCACACAGATCTCCTTTTGAGACCTGTTTTGGTTTCATACCAAGGTCTCCTTTGGATTTTGTCTTTGGTAAAGATACCATGGTTGATGGATACAGTGATGTGGACAAGGCAACTAGGTTCATTGAATAGATCTAGGAGATCCATCAGGCAGTACAGGAATAGTTGGAAAAGAGCCACACCAAGTACAAGGCTAGGCATGATAAGCATCAGATGGAGCATAGTTTTCAAGTTGGAGACCAAGTCTGGCTGTATATCAGCAAGGACAGGATGCAAGGTGAAGGTAAAACGCTAAAGCCTATCAGGTATGGACCTTTTAGGATACTTGAGAAGATGGGTGAAAATGCTTTTCGCCTTGATTTACCAGCTTACATGCACATCTACTCAGTCGTAAATGCAGATTTCTTGAGATTGTTTGAACCTTCCATGATTGAGGACCCTGAAGAGAAAATTCAATTGCCTTCTATTGATGACCTTCTACCTGAATACCTCAATGAGTTACAGGAAGACACAGTGCTGGACAAGAAGGGGAGGACAACGCACAAGGGAGATGTTGAGTACCTCAGGATTGGGCTCAAAGGTTCAAAGCCGAGCAGCGCGAAGTGGATTGAGATTGGACAAGTGAGAAAACAATATCCTCACTTAGTCGATGCTTGAAAACCAACTTTTGGTGGTCCAAAAGCTTTTTCAGTGGGAAGGCCGTGATCTGAATCGGATCCATAGAAGACTGTCAAAGAACCATGACTGTATCAGGTCAAACAAATCTCTAAAGAAATCCAAAACAATGATCAAAAACACCTTGAACCAGTGGCAATGGCAGCTAACATGGAACGACGACGACCTATGTCAAAGCGCATTGACCAAGGCCCATGGAGACTGTGCAGGAGGCCAAAGTAGCCCCTGGGAGCCCTGGATCGGGAAACAGGGGTGGTTTTTGATGCGCGATTATTGCGCATCACTAGGAAAATAGGGCTACAAAGGAAAAGCCTAAGCACTCGGTCGCATGGGGGAACCGAAGCACCACAGGCTGAAAAAGGAAAAGGCGCTAAACACAAATGGCAGGACCCGTGCTCTGGAAACCGGCGGTTTTGATCGGGGCACCCTTAAATGGTAAGAGGTTTTGGACAAGAGTGGAGCAATTCCATACATCGATCGACGCGTGGCAGGCAGAGGTGAGAGAAAACCATTGTTGATCGTGTGCTATTGGTCGAGCAAGTCAACCACGTGAAACGTGCATATGGCATCAGATTTGGAGGGCCTAGATCGGATGGCTGAGATCGCGCCCGATGGAGGAAGCGAAACTGATAGGGAATTAAGCGACATTTTAAAGGGATTTGGAATCTGTTTGACTGCCACGGTGAAGGAAGAACACATCCATGGAGTAACTAAGGAAACGAACCGACGAAGCATGCTGGCATCGTTTAGAGGGGGACAAGTAGCCACTCCTTGAGCACTGATGATGATGCCGAACAGGGAACTCCAAGCGCAGCTGTAGAAGGTGAATCGACAAGCAGAAGTGGAACCGAATAGGCATAGGATTCGAATGGCTAAAGCCATGAATAGAGGAAGAAGACAGTTAGTTGAGAGAGACAGAAGTCGAGAGACAAAGAAGTGGAACAGTGAACCCTGAGAAGAGGACTGAACATAGAGAATAGTAAAGCAGAGCAAAAGGAGACAAAGAGCCGAGCTGACCAAAGGCAGCATCGAACACCAAAGAGCTTAAAGATTCAAGCCATCCCATAGAGGAATCTGTCCGGACTAAGCATCACATTTGGCTCTTTCTACTGTAGACCAGAAGGTCACAGAGCTAGTAGGAAGAAGAAGAGTTTGTGCACTCCAGTGACTTGGGGAATCCAAGAACTACCCTACCAAGCAAACCTACTTTAGGAGAACTCACATTGAGTCCCTATATTATAAATTTTTTACCCGAAGGCACAATAAAACAAGGCCACCACTGAGAGCTAGACCGAAGACGTAGCCCTGGAGAATAGGGTGAACTCCTTATTAAAATTGCTTGTGTCTTTGTGTTTTCTTACTATATTTCTCTGCTGTATTTTCCATTTTAATATCCGTGTATTGGCAATCTGAGCAATCCGTTGCTTCAATAACATAGAACACACACCAGAACATGAGTTTATAATACCTTTGTTTAATAAATCTTTAACTAATGTCACTCATAGGGTGAATATCAGATCATCGGGGGGGCATTTTGAATCACTCGACAATATACCTGGAAGTGGTTAGCTCATCCAGCAAACCTAGGGCGCCCTTCAAATTTAACTCCACTTGGTTAAAGGACCCCGACTACGTCAAGATGGTTTCAGAGTTTGGGCAAGCTCAACCCCCACTCAAGGACCAGAGGAAGGTTGTTGGGTTCTGTAGCAACCTAAAACAACTAAAGATATTAACCATTGAGTGGGCTAAAAGGAAAAAGGCTAGAGATGATTGCACCCTAGCTGACATTGAAGCTCAGTTGGCCTCCCTCACGGATGAAAGTGGGCATGGTTACATATCCATTGAAGCAAAGTTACATCTGGTTGATCTGGAGGCATAGAGATCTAAGATCCTTCTTGACCAAGAAGAAACATGGAGACTTAGAAGTAGGGAAATCTGGCTTCAAGCAGGGGATGGCAACACAAAGTTCTTTCATAAATATGCAAATGGAAGGAAAGCCAGCAATACCATCTGGTAGATGCCCTCGGACTTGGATCAGATTGCCACCACACACCCACAGCTCGCCCATTTGGGTATCTCACACTTCAAGCAGCTTTTCAAAGCCCCACAGGGAACATCCATTGCTGAAATCATTAGCATTACAGACCATTTCACTGGCTTTGTGTAACCCAATGGGATGGAGGACCTTATAAAACTTGTTTCCATGGGGGAATTATAAAGCACTCTCAAGTGGCTCAAGAAGGAAAAAAGTCTAAGACTGGATGGCTAGTCAGTGGATTTTTCATTGCATTCTTTGACATCATTAGACCAAACCTTCTAGGGTGGTGGAAGAAAGTCAGACCCTAGGCCGCATACACACTCCCATCAACTCTACCTTCATTGCCCTTATTCCAAAATTGGAATCCCCGATCTCCTTCAATGACTTTCACCCTATATCCCTCTGCAACTGTCTCTACAAAATTATTACAAAGATTATAGAAAATCGCATCAAGCCAATCCTATCTGAACATATATCTCAGGAGGAATTTTCTTTCCTACAAAATAGACAAATCCATGAAGCCATTGGATTAGCCCAAGAGGTCCTCCACTCCATCAAGCTGAAGAATATGAAAGGGGTGTCACTCAAAATTGACCTCTCAAAGGCTTTTGAAAAGGTTAGTTGGTTATACTTAAGAATGATCCTCACCCATATGGGGTTCCCACTAGTTTTTATCAGATGGATCATAGGGTGTATCACCTTAGTTTCCTTTGCAATCTTAATAAACGGTTCTGCCTCCCATACCTTTCAAGCAGAGAGGGGAATTAGACAGGGTTGTCCCTTATCCCCCTTACTTTTCCTTCTGGTTATGGAAGGCCTGAGTAGACTGATTGCAATGGAGAAGAGAGCTGGGAGACTTCGTGGCCTCAAGATCACTGAACATTGCCTTATAACACATCTGCTTTTTGTTGATGATATCCTCATATTCCTTGATGGGGGAATACAGGACATCATCACCCTCATAGAGATATTGAAACTTTTCAGTGCAGCTATAGGAATGGAAATAAATGGGGAAAAATCTACTATATCTTTCTCTGATTGCACACATCAAGAAACTCAACTAGCTCTACAAAAATTCCCCTTCCAAACCTTGGCACTGAAGGACGGACTGAAGTACTTGGGATTCAGAATTAAAGCAGATAGTTATAAAATTGCAGACTGGACCTGGATGATTGCAAAGGTGGAAAAAAGATTAAACATTTGGTGCCATCGTTTACTTTCCAGAGCTGGAAGACTGGTGCTCATAAAAGCAGTGCTGGAAGCAACCCCAGTCTACTGGATGTCCTTGGCCTGGATCCCCCAGGGGATACTACATAGGATACAACGTGTCTATAGTCATTTCCTTTGGAAGGGACACAAAGAAGGAAATACATTTGCATGGGTCAAATGGAGCAGGATCACTATTCCTAAAAAATGGGGCGGGTGGGGTTTAAAGCATCTCCCCGCTTTTGCACAGGCTCTGGTTGCAAAACTAGGCTGGCTTCTCCTAAAGCACAAGAGCCTTTGGTCGGAAGTGGTCACCCACAAATACATTTGGCCGAGCACTGCCTTGTACTGGCTAAGACGACCCTCATGGAACAGGAAGGGTATATCAGTCATATGGAGGGTTGTAATAAACACTCTTCCCATCATTAAAAGAGGCCTCATCTGGAGGATTGGAAATGGAGAGTCAGTCCAGATAAGGCTCGATCCATGGATTGGTAGTGGAAATTCCTATCAGCTCCCACCAGATCTAATTACCCTGCTGAACCACAATGGTGTTCACTTCATCACTCATCTCAGGGACCCTCACAACACATCCATCTTCTAGCAAGCTTGGCATACAGGGTAGGAATGGGACATCTCGGAACATTGGCAAAGACAGTGGAGAAAACATTTGCAGACTTTAAAAGAATCGCATGTGTGCCTAAGAGACAAGGAGGATGAATTGATCTGGTGTTATTCAAAGAAATGACACTACTCCCTTAAGGAACCGTATGAAATCATATATGTTGGTCACAAGACGGACAATCTAAAGAGATGGTGGAGTCATCTATGGAAGTTAAAAGCCCCTCCATGCACCAAATTACTGATGTGGAATATTATAATGGATAAAACCCCTACAGGAGCAAACCTCAGGAAACGGGCATTCCCAGGCCCGACTTGGTGTGTACTTTGTCAGGCAGAGGAGGAATCGAACCACCATTTATTCCTCTCTTGCCCCACAACCCAGTAACTCTGGACTCTGATCCAGCACACACTAAAAATTCTGCATTCCTGGAGTGGTGACAATATCCCTACTGCCTGGGATAGGTGGTGGGAATTAGCAGCTGAGCCGAGAGCTAGGAACCTGCCGCTTATGGTCTACTGACACATTTGGATGTGTCACAATAACATAATTTTTAGGGGCCGGAATATAGACTGGACACTAATTCCTCCAAAAATCTGTATGAGCTATGGGGAAATCCCGACAAAAGAACAAGCTTTTAGGCCTTGGAACATCACACAGGAGTTGATCGACAAAGATTTCCCCTGGGCCTATTTCGACGGTGTTGCACAAGCACAGGGATGTGGTGGAGGCATAATCCTTTATCTGACTGATACACATTACTTTCACATATGCGTGGGGTTGGGTGAGGGCACAAATAATTATGCAGAGCTGCTTACACTCCGACATCTTTTATCTTTTGCAATACACAAACAATGTAGACACATACAAATTTTTGGAGACTCAAAAATAGTCATAAACTGGTTCAGCAACACAACAACATGCCATGCATATACACTTAGAAGTATTTTTGGATGATATTATTTTTCTCAAAACTCATTTTGTACATATCTCATGCACTCATATATACAGGGAGCATAATGAAGATGCGGACAAGCTATCGAAAGAGGCAACGCATCGTCCTCGAGGAGAATGGATGATCACAGAGCACTCACCTGAGCGGGCCTATTGGTTCTTCCACAGACCATATATGGATCAGGAACTATAGAGAGCAGACAGACTCTAATACCAGCAGTTTTTTAATGTTATTTCTTGTTTTAGCATATTTTGGCAACAGAACAACAATCACCATTTGGTGAAATTTTGAAATATGTAATTAATTTGTATATAAACAGCAGCCAAGAGTCCCAACACAGGGCCATTTTGTAGAAATTTACAGCATTTTGTTTTCTTACAAACTCTTTACACTTGACTACAGTCACGGTATTGCATATGCCTATGGCATTTACAACATGTAATTTTCAACAATATAATGGAAATTACGATATTTTCTCCCTAACAAAAGAACAAAAATAAAAAATAAAAAAAAAATACATAAAATTTAACATCTTAGATAAAATAATTTTGAAATTAAAAATAAATATAAATAAATACATAAATTTAATATAATATATATATATATATATATATATATATTTATAATCACTTAAAAATCTCTTTAAAATAATTAAATATAATATAAAAATAAATAAATACATAAAATTTAACATCTTAAATATAATAAATTAAAAATAAAAATTAAATACATAAATTTAATATAATATACATATTTTATAATCACTTAGAAGTCTATCTAAATCATCAATATTTGATAATTAAATGTAATGTTAACCACACTATTTTTTTTTTAATTGCTGTTAAGATGGACACATAAACGCCAAAACGAAAAAAATTCTCATGCAGAAGGCAAAAATTTCAACGCAAAAACAATGATTTGACATGACGCTGATTTGACAATGGTTTCTCGCACCAACTCTTACAGACATTGTCGTTGAAGTTGACACGCATTAATAAAACAATTTACCAATACAAAGAGCAAGAAACTCTTACGATTTATTAAATCTGATGCGAAGATATCGGGAAAACCAATGTCTCTGCCAATAAATCAGGAAAATATTCTTAAATTGGAATTATAATTGAAGGATGCCAACAATATTTTTGTGGAAAGGTTTTAGGTGGGTGAGGGAAATTTAAGTACTGTGTACTAAGTTAACGATTTGATTATATTTGTTATATATATATATATATAAAGTTTTAATAAAATTTGTTATAGAGTAGTTTATAGCAATTATGTTTTGTAAATATAGTTGTAAAATATATTTTTGAGATAAAATTGGTTTTAATTTATTTCAGGACGTTGAAAACTATTATTTAATATACATGTTAATTTTTAAAAAATTAAGAAATAATACAGTATGTTATTTTTAAATAGCTGCTTAATTTGAAATATTAAATGTTATAATTATATTAGGTAAATATAACATGTTAGGTTACAAAATTAGTAGACATTTTTTTATGTTAATTATAATAGTAAATTTTTTAATTAATATTAAAAAAAAATTGCAGCGTTTCAACAAAAAAAGTAGATCAATTATTTAATTATGTGATGTTTTATTCACTTGATTATGGAATGCAATAAAATAAAAACGAAATTTGATGTAACCCAGGTACTATTGGCTTAAATAAATATGAAATGCAATAAAAACTAAAACAAAAATTGATGTGATCCATGTACTCTTGACTCATTATTTGAGGCATTACACAATAACATGTCCAAAATGACAATCATTCTATGAGAGATAAATGCCAATAAAATAAATTGCAAAAAATAAAAAATAAGAATTTAAAGTTGCACTTTGTTAAATTGAAAAATATTTTTCATGTTTCACTAAATGAATAGAGAAATAAAAATTTAGAGTTACACTTTGTTAAATTGAAAAATATTTTTCATGTTTCACTAAATTAATAGTCATTTAGCTACTTAGAAGCAAATAATACTCGGAAAAAATTAAATTATTTTATTTTATATAAAATTGTATAATAAAAAAAAAAAAAACTCAGTTAAACAAATAATTTTCACCCAGCTTGGTAACCCATGATGCAGCGTCGGCCCACTCACACCTTCCAGCATGAATGATGGGATTATTTATTTCATTTGCAAATAAGCATTTATTATTTAGAATTATGTTGCATAAATTATTTATGGTAATATCCCTAAATGTAAGATTCAAATAGAGGAGGTTGACCTAAAACTACACTTTCTCGAATAAATGGCTTATCTGATTGAAATCCAAGTGTTTGTCTCACAATTTCTAGAATACGTTTAGGGAAGGCTGGTGAGAGGGATGGACCCCCTTCAATGGTAGCCCGGGATGGGGTGGAAGTGGCCAGATGGAACTCCTGGTCATTAATAGCCAGGCAAGCTATCTCCCCTTTACTCTCTGTCAATTTCCACCCAACTCACATACTGTTACATTTCCGTTTTACGCCATATAGCAGCAGCTCGTAACAAAGGCCGTTCAAGATGGACGGGGAAGAAGAGAACGAGGAACCTGACCTACCGTTCCAGTTTGCAAAGAGGCCTGGACTCGCTCTCAATGGGCAGCATTCGATTCGAAAGAGACATGAGAAGAAGCATAACATGATCACTTTCACTGCATAGTTGTTTCGAGTTCTTTCTCTCTTCGGCAGCCAGCTGTTCATGGTATCATTACAGACTTCAAACATAAGTCGAATATTCGAAAGAGTTTCAGCAAGGGGAATTAAGTGCATCTGGTCCGATTTAGTCATAGAATATAGCTCTATACAAAGATATGGCAGAACCCATTTCATAGGATTCCAACAAAGAGTTTCAGCGAGGGGAATTAAGTGCATCTGGTCCGATTTAGTCATAGAATATAGCTCTATACAAAGGTATGCATCTGGTCCGATTTAGTCATGGAATATAGCTGTATACAAAGGTATGGTAGATCCCATTTCATAGGATTTTAGTGTTCAGAATTATATCTTTGAGATAGGTGCAAGTTTACCCAAAAAAACCAAAGTCTGTGACCGTTCTTAGAATTATTAGAGCAGCTTAACTGATCTCACATGTGGTGAGAGAATTTATGTGGGACTCTGATACAGAGTATAATATATGTTGCTTTCCATTGTCAGCTGTACTGGTTTGAGAAATGGGTTTTTGAGGTACCAGATGTTCTACAATATGTTAATGACGATCGCTTGAAAATGTATTGTCTTCCAATTACTTTGTTGTATGTAAGATTGTTTCTACGTTTGGAAACTAATCATTACGCAACTGGACTGGTACTTGCAATTACCAAGTTTGAATTTGAATTCGATTGAAAACTTTTCAGATTCAAAATGAAACATTATATATGAAGAATGAAAAAGCAATTATATAATCATAAGAGGGTTACACCTTTTTATTGATATGTATCCGATATATTTTTTTTATAGATCAAATTCATTAACATTATGGATATATTTTCATAGATCAAATTCATTAACATTAAGCAGACAAAGGCTTGCAGATTAATTAAAATTATAGGAAATTAAAATATACATCATAATTTTGGTTTATTATAATTGCTGAAAACATTGATAATGAAATTCGTGTATTGCATATATTTTTTTATAGATCAAATTCATTAATATTATGGATATATTTTTATAGATCAAATTCATTAAGATTACAAAAGAGAAAGACTTGTAGATCCATTAAAATTACAGGGTAGATCCATTAAGATTACCTTTCATCGCTTTAACGTTTACCTAATAATGATTTCTTTCCACTCTCATCACTACAAACAAACCTCTCGCGAGTTTCTGTAACTGCAGATCCCTTCTCACACTTCACAAGCAGAAACCTGTGAACAAAGCAGATCTCCATTTGGGTGGCTTGGAAGACACTGCAGTTCTCCCACTCAGAATCCCTGCCTGCAGATCGATGCCACTTCGTATAAATACAGTGGGTAAATCTAAATGCCTTCACATTGTACATTTTTCAAACATGGCAAAGAGACGTTGGATGGTAGGCATTAAAAGACATGATTAGATGTAGCTTTACTGTTCAATGTGTAAATTCATATTCAATTAATTCAATATATATGGAAATATACTAGCTTATCAGCATAATGAGATGATTAAATGTAGCTTTACTGTTCAATGTGTAAATTCATATTCAATTAATTATATATATATATAGATATGTGGGGGAAATATACTAGCTTATCAGCTTAATTATGGATATATTAGTCTATAGGCTACAAAGAATAACATTCATGCAGTTTTTATTGAGCATTATATGTGGTCATAGTATTAAATAGTAAGCCAAAACAATTATGAAATTTCAATAATATATAGTATTAAATAGTAAGCCAAAACAATTATGAAATTTCAATAATATATTTAATTAAATGTTTCGAGTTATCATGTGGAACGATAGAGTTAATTTCAAATTGCAATTTTGTTAATTTATTTCCATCATAAATCTATATATGTCAATGCTTCTGCATATTTATATATTCTCTTACATGATTATATATATGTTAGAAATGGTCATCAAAACAACATTTATGTGATATATAAATTTTAATTTGTATTCTAAAATATTATATTATAAAATTAATTATATTAGTTGGTTTAGAATGTGGTTTTAATTAAAATATTGATATGATGGATTTAGGAGACAAATTTTTAAATAACTCTACTCAAAGAATCTTTTTTCAAACAGACTATATTTATGAAGATATTTTATGAGGAGCAGGATTTTGTCTTGTATGTGTATAATGAAAGAGATAAATAGGTTTTGATGTTTAAATTGTATGTTTTTTAAGATGTAAATATTTGGTTAGTATAGATCCATTTTAACCATAGATCAAGCAAGTACCAAGAGGGATCAAATCTATTTTAAGGTACAAACATTTTTGGAGTGTACAACCTGAAAAAAGATTTGAAGCTAGTGTATGTATCAATTTTCATTATTTGAATTGCATTTTTGAAAAATCTTTTTGACCACTTAAATTATGTAAATTACACAGCTTAAACGTTCATTACTGGATTTTGTACAAAATTAACAAAAAAAAATATAAACTAAAATTACTGAAAATATTTTAACATAAAGTTTATTTTAACCATAAAATTTTATTTTTTTAATTTGCTTTATATAATATATATATAAAAACTAATGTGTTTTATCATTATATCTAACATATGCTTTGTTATTAGTAATATTTTTTTAATGTTATATTAACTTTATATTAAAAATAAAATAAATTAGACATATAATTTTTATTAATCATGATATGAAATAATTGAATTTTTTAAGTTTCAATTATATCTTTTTTTTTAATTGAAATATTTTATTATGGTTAATATTAAATTAATTAGTTAATGTTGTTTTAAAATATTTTTAAAAAATATAAGAATTATAAGTCTTACACTCCAAATGAAAATATAATATGGTTTTTTAAATTTTTAGTTGTTTTATCTCTCTAAAGTTAATATAAAATTATGTTACTTCACATAGACATCCAAATAGTTTATTTATGATTGAGAGTGGAAGTGAAATATTTTTACCACATCTTCTTCATATTAATCAAGAAAATATTTTATTTTTATTTTAAAAACATCATATATCAACTCAAAGTTGAGCATAGACTAAATCACACATTACCCTAATAAAAATTTATGTTTTGGGTAGTTCTTCTCATGCTCATTCAGTTTTTGCGACTCATAGCATACCACCTATCAATCTTGCATAAGGACTCCACCAAGTCCTCTCTTGCAAGAATCCGTGTATACTACAAACTCTTTGTCCAGATCTACAATCTGCAGCACTGGTGCATGTGTCAACAATTGCTTAAGTTGCTCAAAACTAGCCTCACACTCCTTTGTCCATTCAAACTTCTTACCTTTCCTCTGCAACGATGTGATAAGATAAGAAATATGCGAGAAGTTCCTAATGAACCTCCTATAGTAGTCTGCCAACCCCATGAAAAATCTCACCTCATCCACTCCATGATGGCCCTTATCTTCTCTAGATCTACTGCAATGCCCTCCTTGGAGAAAACATGTTCCAAATAATGTACCTCAGTCTGAAAGAAACTACACTTGTTGAGTTTAGCATACAAATGATTCTCTCTCAACAACCTCAACATGGTTGCTAAATGCTCGACATGCTCTTCCTCATTTTTAGAATATACCAGTATATCATCAATGAACATAATAACAAACTTATCCAAATACGGACACAACACATTATTCATCAAGCACATAAATGTAGCTGGAGCATTAGTTAATCCGAATAGAACAACAACAAACTCATAATGCCCATACCTGATCTTGAACACAGTCTTGTAAATGTCCTCCTCTTTGATGTGTACCTGATGGTATCCCGATCTCAAGTCTATCTTTGAGAACATTGTTGCTCCCTTCAGCTGATCGAACAAGTCATCAATCCTTGGCAATGGATATTTGTTCTTGATGGTCACTTTGTTCAATTGCATGTATTCAATGCATAATCTAAGAGTTCCATCTTTCTTCTTCACAAATAATATTGGTGCGTCCCAAGGTGATACTCTTGGCCTAATGTATCCCTTGTCCAACATTTCCTTTAATTGTAGCTTTAACTCAACCAACTGAGGTGTTCTCATCATGTAAGGTGCTTTTGATGTTGGAGCTACCCGTGGCACTAACTCAATCAAAAAGTCTACCTCCCTATGCAGTGGCAACTCTGTAATGTCCTCAGTAAATACATCCTGAAACTACTGCAAAACTGGGTACCTTCTCAACACATCTTCATCCTCAACCTCCTTACCCTTATCACTAGAAATGTGTAATGTAAACAACATACACCCTTTCCTGTGGCTACGCTTTGCTTACATAGCTGTCACCATCCTGACTGATGTGGATTTCTTCTTACCCTACAAGACTCTTGGTTCCCCATTGTCATCAACACGCTCAATAGCTTTGTCATAATAGTCTACCTTGGTTCTATGAAGATACAACCAATTCATGCCCAACAACATACTATATGATCTCAACAGTGGTACATTTAGATGTGTTGTTGTAGGCATACCATTCAAATCAAATGCACAAGCTCTTACCTAATTATGAACTCACTTCTTTGTACCTATAGCCAACTGCACTAACCAAGACTCTACATGAAATTCCTTACTCAAACCACACTTATTCACCAAGTCAGTACTAACATAGCTATAATTAGATCCAGGGTAAATCAAAATAGAAAAACTTGATCACAAAGCTTACCATCCACCTCAATGATAGATGCCTGGTGTTTTTCCTATGTGTTGTCCATTGCTGCATAAATATGAGGAATATTGATCAGGAGCTCAAAATTTTCTAACAAATCAAAGTGTCATAATCTTTATAAGCTTAGCTTCATATCGAAGAGCTCATTATTCTGAATCCAATGGTTCAAATGACACTCAAATCTGAGCTCGTATACGAAATTTAGAGCAAGTCGAAGTTTAGGTTTGACTTGAACATGTGGCAAGATTAGATGACATGGAAAAGGTCCCAGCGAATCTGGAGGCACCAAGTGGCAAGCTGCCATTGGCCCCCGCATGTCACAAATCACAATCGCAGGTAGGTCAGAATTAAAAATCGGCCCCCGAGCAGGGAAGGGTGCGATGCGATAAAGGCAGGAAGGAAGGTATTTGGAAATCGGCCAAAGTCGCAATTGCGGTGGATCGCAATCACACATTGGAGAAGGGAACAACATGAAGAATCGACCCCAACATAGACAGGTTGTGGTGCGATCATAAATCATAATCGCAACTCACAGGAAAACAAAGTCCCACATAAACAAAACCCTAGGACATCCGTCAATTATGATCTACGATAGGGCGCTCATGTGATAAAGTATGGGTTGCAATTTATAATCCCCATCGGGTCCGCTGATACCGATGCGATAGAGCGTCAATGTGATATGCGATAAAGAGATGATGTGATATGTGATAGGATTTTTATTGCGATGTTCCACTGCCAATCGGCGATCGCAGTTTTGGAAAAGTGTTTTGTCCATCTCTTTGTCGATAGCTGATTGCGATATCCGACAAGGTGCGAAACTGTCGCCTTTACCACCGGAAAAGCCACTCTGCATGTGTCCACTTGGCCCTTGAGCACGAGATAGGCAGGAAAGTTGTCAGGACCTCCAATTTCAGAAGAACTACCAGTTTTAACTGTGGATAATGAATTTAAGTGGTAGTAAGCTAGATTTGGAGGAGAAAATTGTGGAAAGACTGACAAGATTCATAACTAAGCCAATTTTCGACCAAAGGGGATGCAAAAAGAGGCTAGATAGCCATTTTTGGGTATTCTGAACTCATGGGAATAGGTTTCAGGATCAAAGGAGCACTTCTGGATAGGATTTTTGCAAAGTGAAGCATATGGGTGCTATGTTCAACCAGAGTGTTGATTCAGTTTGAGGAGTTTGAAGGTAGAGATGACCTTTCAGGGGACTTCCAGCCTCCATGTTCTTTCTGCAGCAGCCATTACAACAGTGTTGTAGCTTTATTTCTTCTTTTCTCTATATGTGTTTAAAGAAATATACTTGTTTATGTACTTCAAGTGGATTGTAGTATTGTTTATGCTCTTGGAAGTTGCAGTATGGGGTCTTGGTGTAAAATGCATGTGTTTGCTGAAGGTTTACATGTTTGACTATAGGTTAACATGTGTGTGGAATGAGAACTTGTACAAAAGTTGTTTCTTTGAAGGAGAAACTAACCATTCCATTTCAGCAGTTTATGTACTCTTATTTTCTTAATATTGAGCATAATGGGAAGGGGTCGTGCCTTTAGAGTTGATCCAAGGAGATGTAGCCCAAGATGGGTGAACTCCATTAACAATGGTTGGTGTATTATTTTTTGATGCATGCTTCCATTTAGTGTTTTGATTTCATGTTTTAAGTTTTCTTCTTGAAACTAATGTATGTAAACACACATAAAATTCATGTTTTTACTTGTTATTTTGGAGTACAAACCTCAAGCAAATTTTTATATTCTGAATAGGGAATTAGCACAACATTACTAATCTACTCCATTACAGATCAAGTTGGTATCAGAGCATAAGTTTGATTTTTGTAAGGAGGAATTGACTATTGTTTGCAACTAAATGTGTTTTGAAGCTCAAGTGAGGATAAGGTTTTGGAAAGGAGAGAAAGATTGTTACAATCTCTACCACCAAGTTCTACCTCAAATTGCAATAGAAGCTTCAAGCAAAGCATGTCCTAAGGAGGAGAGACTGCAAGAATGTTAGAGGATGTGAAGGCTTTTAGAAAGGCTTTCTTAGACATGGCATAAATGGTGAAAGTCCTCTATGAAGAAAGGAATACCAAATTGCAAGGTGAAAGTTATAGACCTCTAAGAGGAGAATGTTCTCCAAGGGAAGAAGGTAATAAGAATGGTGATAAACCACCATCTTTTCCACAATCATCATGTTTTTCTACAACTCTTATGCAAAATGCTAGTGCAGAAAGTCCTTCAGAGAAGATAGATGGAAAATTTTGTACCTTTTGTCCACATGATGAAGAAGATGAGGTTCTATCAACACCTAAATTTGAGGAGCTGAAAGAAGAGACCCAAAGAGTCCAAGAGGACACATCCAGAATTAAAAGGGAGTTCGAAAAAATCTTTGTATGTCAGTCAAAAGATGCGGCAAATGGTAATAGTTTACATGCTTCTTCCTTATGCAAAAGTGTTGACGTAAATTCATTTGTAGCCTTTGAAAAACACAGTAAAGGCATTGGATCCAATCTCTTGACCAAGATGGGTTACAAGGGAGGAGGCCTTGGAGTAAACCAACAAGGCATTAAAAATCAAATTGAAGCCAAGGAGAGGCCTAAATACGAATTCTTAGGCTATGTAGCAAAACAAGAATGGTCTTCTAGCAACAGCACATGGGTATCTTGTTCCTTTTTTCATAAGAAAGGACATGAGGAGGCAAGATGTTGGGAGTTTCATCCAGAATTGGTTCCCACTTGGTTCCTCAAGCGTAAGAAGGACTCGAAGCGTAAAGAGTCTCCAAAGAGAGATGAAGATGTTGAAGAAGAAGGGAAGCTAAATTCTTCTTGCCATGCAAGTTCCTCACGCAAGCAGCGTAAGTCAAAGGACAACAAACACACGTATATCTATTCTGTTAATTTGAATGTTATTCATAATGGAAAACAACACGTAGATTTGAATAATGTGTTGAGGAATATGTTTCCATGCACCTTTTTCCTTTCAACTAACCATTGTGTAGATAAGTGCAATAAAAGGAAAGTAGTCATCAAGAAGATGTTTATGTCTATTGGAATTGAAACCAAAAAGAGAAAATCTCATCCAAGGTTAAAGAAAAGTGAGTCGAGAAGAACTCAAAATAACTTTTGTACTCACTGCAATATCAGTGGGCATTGGGTTGAGAAGTGTTGGAAATTGTTTCCACAACTTCATCCTGGTAATGGAAAGAAAATCATGCAAGCACCAGAAGAGGAAGCGACAAAAGAAAAAGTGGTGCAAGATGCGACCATCCCTAAAACAACTTCAGAAGAAGAGAAAGTTCAAATAGAGGGTTCACTTACCTGGTTGGGTAAGAAATGGGCGGACTATTTGTCTAGCTGAAGTTTGTAAAAAAAAAAAAATTCACTAGTTACATATCCGCATAATTGGGTAACTTGTAAAAGTGATGTTCATAAATAAATCACTTATATGCAACAATGTTTTCTTTAAGAATTACAATGCTAGTTTGGCTTGTTGATAGTCAATTTGAATGGAAAAACTAGGAGTCAAGGTTATTCCATTTTGTAAAATATTTTCTCAAACTGTCGATTTTAAAACTGTTGTATGAGTAGTTGCAGCACATTTAGTATGTTTCAAATGTGTTTAGCAATCAAGTTATACAAGTATTCACTATGTGAGGCTTGTTTTGGTTCATTTGGCAAAGTATTTTAGGACCTTATCCTCGATAAGGATTTTTCAGATGAGCACCTTGGAATTATTCTTGGAAAGGATATTGATGTGGATGGCCATAGAGACATGGGCAAGCCGAGAAGAACATTGAACTTGAATTCTTTGGTCAAATTATATTTTAAGTTCAGCTTGAGAAAAAGCCAAGACAAGTACAAGTCAGGGCACTGCAAACATTGATTGGATCGAGTTTGGAAAAATGAAGGAACTTTACCTTCAAATGATGAACAATTGAAAGTAAAATTTTGGAGACCAAAAGTTTTTCAGTGGGGAAGAGTGATCAAGAGCTCAAAATTTGCCCAAAAAAATCAAAGTCTCAGAATCTTGATAATATTAGCTTTAGATCGAATAGCTCGTCATTTTGAATCAACAGTGCAAATGACACTCAAATCCGAGCTCGTATGCAGAACTTAGAGAAATTCAAAGTTCAGGTTTGACTTGGACACATGGCAGGATTCGATGACATGGAAAAGGTCCCAGCGAATCGGGAGGCACCAAATGGCAAGCTTCCATTGGCTCCCGCATGTCGCAAATCACAATCATAGGCAGGTCGGAATTAAAAATCAGCCCATGAGTAGGGAAGGGTGCGATGTGATAAAGGCAGGTGAGAAGGTATTTGGAAATCGGTCGCACATCAAAAAAGGGAACAGCACGAAGAATCAGCCCCGACGTAGACAAGTTGTGATGCAATCACAAATTGCAATCACAACTCGTAGGAAAATAAATTCTCGCATAAACAAAACCCCAGGACATCTGCCAATTGGGATCTGCGATAGGGCGCGGGTGCGATAAAGTATGGGTTGCAATTTATAATCCTCATCGGGTCCGCTGATACTGATGCGATAGAGCGCCGATGTGATATGCAATAGAGCACAGATATGATATGCGATAGGATTGTGATTGTGATGTTCCACCGCCAATCATCGATCGGCGATTGCAGTTTCCGAAAATTTTTACGTCCATCTCTCCACCAATAGCCGATTGCGATTGCGATATCTGACAAGGTGCGAAATCATCACATTTACCACCGAAAAAGACACTCTGAATCTGACCACTCGGCCCTTAACTGCGAGATAGGCGGGAAAGTTGGAGGGACCACCGATTTTGGCGGAACTGCTAGTTTTAACTGTGGATAATGAATTTAACTGGAAGTAAGCCAAATTTGGAGGAGAAAATTGTGGAAAGACTGACAAAAGTCATACTAAGGAAATTTTTTACCAAACGAGATGCAAAAAGAGGCTAGATAGCTATTTTTGGGTATTTTGAACTCATGGGAATAGATTTCAGCATCAAAGGAGCACTTCTGCGTAGGCGTTTTGCAAAGTTAAGCCTATGGGTGCTCTGGTCAATCAGAATGTTGATTCAGTTTAAGGAGGAGTTTGAAGGTGGAGATGACCTTTCATGGGACTTCCAGCCTCCATGTGCTTTCTGTAGTAGCCATTACAACAGTTTTGTAGCTTTATTTCTTCTTTTCTCTATATGTGTTTGAATAAAGAGACTTGTTTATGTACTTCAAGTGGATTGTACTATTGTTTATGCTCTTGGAAGTTGGAGTATGGGGTCTTGGTGTAAGATTCTTATGTTTGCTGAAGGTTTAAATGTTTGACTATAGGTTAACATGTGTGTGGAATGAAAATTTTTACAAAAGTTGTTTCTTTGAAGGAGAAACTAGCCATTCCATTTCAACGGTTTATGTACTCTTCTTTTCTTGATATTGAGCATAATGAGAAGGGGTCATGCATTTAGATCTAATCCAAGGAGATGTAGCCCAGGAGGGGTGAACTCCTTTAAAAATGGCTGGTGTATTACTATTTGATGCATGCTTCCATTCAGTGTTTTGGTTTCATTGTTTAAGTTTTCTTCATGAAACTAACTTAAGTAAACACACATAAAATTCATGTTTTTACTTGCTATTTGGGAGTACAAACCTCAAGCACATTTTTATATTTTGAATGGGGAATTAGCACAACATTACTAATATTCTCCATTACAGATCAAATACTCTGGACAACATCCCCAACAATCTGTGCCTCCTATGCACTGTATATCGTAGACCTATCACCCTGCTTATGTCGTCAATCTCTCTTAAGGTGCTCCTTACCACTTGTCCAACACTCCAACCAACCAATACCAACACCTCTATGCTACTGCTGCGACTCATGTCCCTATCTAGCTACATTAAATCTCTTTTGTTGTGCCACATTCTCTTTCTCATCTGCATGTTAAGACCTTGTCCTCTTAGGCTGTCATTTAACTTTACCTTTGTCTTTTCCCTTCCATCCTTGCTGAGATTCATTCTTACGCTTTGATTGTTCATAGAAATGCTTCAATTTCTCAATAACTTCCTCAAGTGACTGAGGCTCATCATACTCAATATGATCTCTAAATGCTAATGGAAAACCATTGACAAACCATTGAACTTTAGCATTCTGATCAGTAAGATATAGTGCATACCTCAATAGCTCCATAAACTTGGTTGTGTACTCTTCGTTTGTCATTGATCCCATCTTTAGCTCATAGAAATCTTTAGCCTTACTGTCGTAGTACCTTTTTGACAAATACTTCTTCCTTAAAATCCTCTTGAACTTCCACCAAATCAAGTCATATGTCTTGATGTCTCTGACCCCGCTTAACATCTTCCCACCAAATGTCTGCTTTACCTATCAAGCTGAAGATTGCAACTTTGGCCTTCATGTTATCTTTGTACTCATGCAACTCAAAGAATTTTTTCATCCCAATTTATCCAAGCCTTTGCATATTCCGGCTTCTCCATATCTCCATCAAAAGTAGGTGGCTTCGTGATCTTAAACTCATCTAGTAAGTATCCCCTATCATTCCCCTTGTAAGGATGATAGTGATGATGATCATGATGTCTATCAGAACCATAACTAGAATAGTACCTGTATCCTTCGCCTCTCCTATTTGGAGTATCGAACAACCTACCATCTATCATCGTATTAGATCTATCTGACCTGTGTCTACCAAGAGACCTACTTCCATATTCCCCATTAGTTCTATCCTCATGTCCATGGTTGATCTAAAGTGACCCTTGTTGCTGCAAGTATGACAAACTCTAAAGAAGTATAGCATTAACCTTTGCTTGTTTCTCTTGTGCCTATATGATCCAGTCATTATCTTCCTTACAACTCCTTATCTCTTCCTTCAAGCTCCTCAATGTATCTACCAAATCAAAAGTGTGCCTTGCCCCACGCTACTCATCTGATGCATAGGGAGATTATATGTAGTCTACCACCTTGCTAGCCATTTGATCTTTTTCCTGCAATGCATAATATGTCAAATAAACCAAATCACAATAAATCAATGTACCTTAGTATAGCTCGGGGAGGTTACCTCATCTGCAAGATCAACAAATCGACATGATACATGTATAACATAAACATAACAACATATAGACATGTAAAAATAAATTCATCAACACATAAACATCATTCTAGGTAGGGCCCAGTCATCAATGCAAGGCCATATCAACATTGCATGCTATGACCTCATGCACGACAACAACCATTAATCCATTGTACACATTTCCGCGTGAAACTATCAACATGCATAAGAAATTCCAAATCAACTACACATACGCATAAACGCATGTAGTTGAGCATAAGCGATCAATTATTTTAATCAACTTACAAGATTGATACATGTTATCAAACCTACAAGAATGTAGCCTAACATACAAGGATGTAAGTAGGCAACATAAAATCAACATGTAAGCGACATATAACCATATGCAACCACTCATATACTCATGATGATGCATTCCACAAAATCAACATCAAATTCTCCATAACAACCTTACTTCAACCATAATCAATCATCAAGCAAATGTAACAAGCACATGGAATGCAAGTGTAAGAGACACACATGCAACTGACATGCATGCATGACCAACACACATCGTCCATCCAGTTTGAGGGGTGAACCATGCTCTGATACCACTATGTCACACCCTCCTCACACATCTACCCAAGTAATTAGCCAATCAAGGTAATCATTTGACTAGAGGCTACTATGATTGGATTTTACCTCCTATGTGACCTTAAGGAAGTGGAATCGATGGAAGCATCACACATAGTCATCCAACATCAGCTTCAAGACCCACAAAAACCAATCCAACACTTTAGATAGTTTTCCCTTGGGTCCTACTGAAGTTTTGACCATCTTAGGCCTGAGTTGCTCCAATGCTATAGGCAAGAGAGTGTCCAGAAACCCAAATTCGCTCTCATAGGCTCGCCTGCTAGTGACCAGAGACTAAATTTATCAGTGTTATGCCAGTGTCTCCGGCATTTGAGCCACTTCTTCATGCCCGAAGCCCAAGTCGCTACCCAGAATGGAATGATAACTTAGGAATAGTAAAATAACAGGGAAACAATGATGCAAAATAAATAAGTTGAACAAGACATTCATCAGACCCCTACTAGCCATGCCTAGAATTTTTTCAAGCATATCATCAACATGTAACCTACAGGTGTAAACAACATAATTAATTGTAGGGATATCATACTTATCTGAGAATTGATATGAACCATTGTTCCCTCATGTCATTTTCTACATTACCATATATTAGGCCATAGGTACATTATCCATTCATTTACAAGTAAAAACATGCTGAGAGCCATACATAGTCGTTGTCATAAAACATCCATATAACCAGCATAATAGGGACAGAAATATCATAAGAATATCAGCAATGAAATCCACATATACATCAGTACACTTACACATGAAAATCAAGGGAATGAATTTCTCATTAATAAATACAACAAACCAATTGGACATGGGACTACCACGTTCCACCCGATGATAGAATTGCTAAGCCAAATCTCTATTCAATCATTCACCCTCGTGCCATTTTCCAAACATGAATGTGGGACTCAAACCAAAATAACCAACAAGGGCATACCGAGGCTAAACCACCTCACCCTCATCAATAGAAACCAGTCTTTATCGTAATCCATCCTGGATCAATAGGTCGAAAAAATGAACACATCATAACAAGCTTTATCGTGATCTCCACCCAACCATTAGGCTAAATAGGCATGGATGCCACCAATTTATCCACCTACACCGTGAGGAATTTTCCTGTCTCCTAGTCTCTCAGGATTTACCACAATCCAAACCCGGATCACTAGGCCCTAAACCGAGACCCCAATCTCTCAAGATTTAGCACAATCCACACCAGATCATTAGGCCCTAAACCGAGACCCACTCTCCAAGCTTTACTGCATATCCCAATCCTGGGATTACTAGGCCAAACAAAGAGAAAGCCACCTCTTGGCTTTACCATATATCCTGCCATTCATCGGCAAGGCTTCCTAGGCCATCTAAAGCAACACAAAATCCATCTTTATTGCAACCCACGGTCTAGTTCAGGGGTTACCAAGCCATGTGTTCTATCATTTTGGAGATCCACCTCACTCAACTTCGAATCCATCTACCAAAACATGAGAATCCCATCACACCATGGCTATCTGGAAATGGAAAGGCTAGGCTAAAAACAGTGTTACACCTGGAAAAACCCATGCCACAACAACAAAAGAATCACATGCAATACCATGCATGCCAAATCTAGCAAGGAAAATACACATGAAAGTTGATACCTGAAATGAAGCCTATTGTAGCTGTCTGATCTTGCCTTTCCCTACTTAATATTTTCTTCCTCTTTCCTTCTTTAACTTTCTTGCTCCAATGCCAAAATGCTCCAAGAAAACTCTAAGTATCCAAGAGTGAGAGAGAATAATGGGAGAGCTTCAAAATTGAACTGACAAAAGGTTACCAATTGATCCTCAAAAGCCTTTTTATGAACGAGGCCTCTATTTTCTTCATTTTCCATTATTTTCCTTAAATTTCCTCCTCACATGCAACCTATGACCTTTCACCTCCCTTTTCTCCTAATTTCCATTATTTTCATAAATAAATGTGCCAAAAATGCCATTTTGCCTTTCCAAAGCCTTAGTCATTGCCTTTGCCAACTTCCTTAGCCATAAACAACAAAATGAACACCCCCTAGGATGTATTGCCCAACATTCAACTTAGAATAAGTGTCCCTTTAACCATGGTTATTGTTTTTTCCTTTACTAACTTTTATTACATGGAATTTTCACCAGGGTTGTTACAGAGAAATGGTTATAAAAAAATACATGCACCAATAATCAATTGTGTGGAGGCCTATTTGTAGGACTTCTTTGAGGAAAATTGTAAATTTGCAATGCATATAGTGGGATGTTAGATGTGGGTTTTTAATTATGTTTTGAACTCTCCATTGGTAATGATTGTTCAAACTAGAGGGAACATTAGTAGGCATGATCATGTGCAAGTCATACCATTTGGAACCCAAAATTATATATAATATATTTTTTTAAGGTTATTTCTATATACATGTAAGGGGATCAAGTTTTATTTAAGGAGTTCAATGAAAAAAATGGATTTATTTATCAGTAAGAAATTTTTTTTAAGATTAAAAAGAGAAGAGAGATGGTTTTAAGTGGGAGCCTCTTTTTAGCTATTGATTCCAATTTTAACAAGCAAATTGTAAAGTTTGGGTTATTAATATGTTATTTTGTGGTTATACAAAATCACGTAATTTAGAAGCCACAAGTTTTAATGAATGCATAGAAGGATAAAATCAGCATGGATGGGACTATATTTATGAAGATTTCAAAATAAATTTATGTAAGACAATGTGGCGCATATTAAAGAATGATTATTAGGGCATCATGAAGGTGAATACAGTTCAATTGCAAATTTTGAGGATGAATTTTGAGAATTCGAAGATGAAAGAGACAAAATCCATCGACAAGGCCATGACCTAAGTCATAAACATTGTTAATTAGCTAAGATGAATCATGAAGAGCTTTCAGATCAGAAAGTGGTAGAGAAGGTTCTCAAAACCTTGCCTAACAAATTTGATGAATAGTGGAAGCCATTGAAGAATCTAAAGACTTGTCACATATATGAGTAGATGAGATATTGAGATCCTTGTTATACCATGAATCTCAAATAAGTAGGCATGATTAATCTTTAGAAAAATGCATTCAAATCGAAAGTTTCTATCCTAAGAGGTATAAGAGGATCAAGATCAAGAGGCAGGGGTAGGAACAATAGAAGCAACAATTAAAGAGATGATTCAGAACAAGAAAGGAAATCATATCAAAATCCTAATAATTCAAGTAGGTGCAGCAATATAAGTTCACAATCAAATCAGAGTTGTGACAAATCAAAAGTTAAGTGATTTTATTGTAATAAGTTGAGACATTATGTACATGAATGTAGCAAGAAAAAAAGTTTATCTTTGCTGACAAGATGCAAACTATTCTTCTTATAAGTGTGAAAAATATGTATTCCTTATAAGTATCAACAATCAAGAGTTATCTAATAATATTTATCTTATAGATAGTGGATGTAGCAATCATATGATAGGAAACCAAATCAGAATTAAAAATATGGATGAGTCAATAAGGATGGAAGTTATGTTGGGCTCAGATGATATTCTAAAATTTATGTGAAAATGAATGGTTAACATCTTCATCAAACAAGGTGAAAAAAGACATACCAAATGTCTACTTTAATCTAGGTTTAAAACATAGTCTATTTAGTGTTGGCCAACATACTTAAAAGGAGTATAATGTACTCTTTAAGGGAAATAATTGTTTCATATATGAAAAATCTCCTAGTAAGATGTTGATTGAAAAAGTAAATATGACAGAGAATAAGATGCATCCACTTGCACTAAAGTATGATAGACATGATGACTCATTTGTTCGAAAAGCGTCTTGCTTGGATCATTTTTTGTTATGGAATTATATGATTGTTCATCTATGTTTTGTTGGCCTTAGACTATTGCACCAACAAAAGTTGGTTGAACGGGTTCTTCCCAATCAAGTGCCAACCAGTTCATGTGAGAGTTGCAATCTAACAAAGCAACATAGGGACAGTTTTCCTGAGTATCTTATAGAGCAAAGGAACTTTTGGAGTTGGTTCATATAGATTTGTGTGGTCTGAGCCACTCAAAGGAACTTACTACTCCTTAACCTCCATAGATGATTACAACAAAAAGACTTGGGTGTATTTTCTCACAAAGAGGTCCAAAACTCTTCACAAGTTTCAAGAATTCAATGTAATGGTTGAGAAACAATGTGGTCATCAAATTAAAGTGTTAAGAATGGATAGAGGATGTGAGTATGATTCAAAATATTTTCAAAAAAAATTCAAGCATCATGGGTTCAAAAAAGTTCATAACAAGGTACACACCATAGCAAAATGGTGTAGTTAAAAGGAAAAACATAACCATTATGAATATGAATAGAAGCATGTTGAAGGAAAAAAATCTATCAAATGAGTTTTTGGGAGAAGAAATAGCTTTCTTAGTTTATGTTTTGAATAGATCTCCCATTAGAAGTTTGAAGAAAAAAAAACCATGGGAAGCATGGATAGGTATGAGTTGTAGTGTAGCACACTTCAGGGTACTTGGTTGTAGCATATTCTCATGTGCCTGAAGAGTTTAAAAGGAAGCTAGGTGAAAAAAGTGAGAAGTGCATTTTTATTGGGTACGGTGATCACTCCAAGGCATACAAGTTGTAAAATCCAATAACAAAGAAATTAATAATCAACATAGATGTTGAATTTAAATAAAATGAAGAATGGGATGAAAGAATTGATAAATCTATAATGGTTAGAGTATGAATACATCAAGTAGAATATGATGTAGAGGAACAAGTTGTACAAAGAGGTGAACAATATTTGCAAACCCGATAATCAATTAGAAATATTCCAACAAGAACTCTATGACATTCTATTCAAGTTGAGTCATCTACTCCAACAATTTAGTCTACTACTCAATAAGGTATTGAATATGATCCTACAATTGATTCCTTAAGATCTAGAAATACTTGAAGTTTGAGAGGCATCTATGACTACTTAGATGTGAATTCAAAATTTGCATTGTTTACTTGTCAACCAACATGTTTTGGAGAAGCAATGAAAATTTAAAATTGGGGCAAAGCAGTAGATGAAGAGATGGATTCAATAAATAAAAATTATACATGGGATCTAGTACAATTACCACAAGATAAAGATTGCATAGTTGTAAAATGAGTTTACAAAAAAAAACCAATGAGAAAGGAGACATAGAAAATTACAAGATTGTATTGGTAGAAAAAGGATTTGCACAACAACCTGGAGTGGATTATGGTGAGACCTTTGCACTAGTTGCAAGGTTAGATACATATAGAGCTATTTTAGCCATAACAACTTAGAATAGGTTGAAATTTTATAAGATGGTTGTAAATTCAGTTTTCTTGAATGGCGTTTTAGAAGAAGAAGTATATGTGGAGCAACCATTAGGATATTTGATAAAGGTCGTGAAAATAAGGAATACATATTGAAGAAATCTCTCTATGGACTTAAGCAAGCTCCTTGAGCTTGGTATTGCATGATTGATTCATATCTAATCAGCAGTAGATTTAGTAGAAGCGTAGTGAGTCTACATTGTATATAAAGGTTAATGAGTAAGGAAAAATTCAAATTGTTTAATTTTATGTGGATGATATGATCTTCACAGGGAATCTATCAATAGAAAAATTTAAATTGGTTTTGAAGAAGGATTTTGAAATGACTGATTTGGGGTTAAGGAGATTCTTTTTCTGTATTGAATTCATTCAGACATATTTAGGTACTTTTGTCTTTCGAGCATGGTATGCCATAGATATGTTGAAAATATCCAAAATTATGAATTGTAAGTTGACACCAACTCCAATTTCAATAGGAACAAAGCTCTACAAAGAAGATATAGTATCCAAAATATATGATTGGTAGTCTTTTGTATAGTACTTCCATTAGACCAGACATTATATATGTTGTAAGTTTGATTTTGAGGTTCTAGGAGCCTCCAAAAGACTAATAGTGGAAAGAAAGAAAGAAAAAATAAGATTTATTGTGGAATAATGGGATATGGAATATTATACACCAACACTAATAGTGATCTTTTAATTGGATATGTATATTGTGATTTTCATGTAGCATGGATGACAGGAAGAGTATCTTAGAATATGTTTTTCATCTTGGTTTAGGTGTGATTTCATGAGAATCCAAGCAATATCCCATTGTGAAAATATCATCAGCTGAATCAGAGTACGTAACAGTGATAACATCAACCTTCCAAACAATTTGGTTACGCAAAGTATTGGTTGATCTACAACATGAATAAGAGGGACCAAATATAGTGTATTTTGATAACAACTTAATAGTAACTTTGTCAAAGAACCATGTTTTTATTCAGAAAAGAAAGCATATTGATATGAGATATCATTTCATTAGAGATTTTGTAAAGAACGTATAAATCCACTTTGAATCTTGTAAATCAAAAGAATAAATGGCTTACATATTCAAAAAGTCATTAACAAGAGATGTATTTGAGTTTCATAGATAAAACTTAGGTGTTGTAACCATAGTTGATACTTAAGACCAATAGGAAGTAGTGGTCATAATTAAGAGGGAGTATTAGAGATAATTACTCACAATAATTATGAGGTAGCTTGTAGCTTTTGGCAGTTTACATTGAGTCTAAATTTAGAAATATTTAATCATGCATCTGTGAGTTAAAATTAGCACATCTATTGTTAGTGGTTTTGGGTCTATTTAATCATATACCTTCAAGTAATTAAATCAATCAATTTGAGCTATATAGAAACATCTATATTTTGCTATTGTGTTATTGTGTGATTTCCTTCTCTGTCCATCATTATCTTGGACCAATTATAGAATTGATTAACCATGTATGTAATCCTTCATTATCTTGGACCAATTATAGAATTGATTAACCATGTACGTAATCTTTCATTATCTTGGACCAATTATAGAATTGATTAACCATGTATGTAATCTTTCTTTATCTTGGACCAATTATAGAATTGATTAACCATGTATGTAATCTTGGTACCCAAGTTAATTTGAAAATGTCTACATTTTACTTATGATTTCAATCATTTTTGGATCCTAGTTATCCCATTAAAACCCCTTTTCTTGTCCAAAACTACCTCCATAGATCATTTCCAATCTCCCTATCTCCATTTGGGTGGTTTTGAAGCCATTGCAATTCTCCCACCCCATTTATGTGCATAGTTCGTGTACATACCAAAAAGAAGCAATGGAAAAATTGAAATGCCCTAAATTATACTCATTATACTCTTCAAATATGACAAAATATTAACTTAAATAAATTATATTTGGCATTCATAAAAAGATATGTGATAGTTTAATCCCATAACATTTTTTTGGATTAAAAGAAAGAAAAATTTAATATATAGCCATTAAAAAAAATCTATCCTATTTTTCCCAAAAGAATTTAGTGTTATTAAGAAAATTAAAAAAATAAATAATATTGATTACATCCTCACAATTCACTATCCAATATAAAACCTCTCATCTAAAATATATTTATTTATCCACCAAAATCTATATTTATTTTTTATTACAATAATAATCCATATTATCAAAATAAATATATGCATTTTTAAGCTTTATCCATTAATTAAAAAAAAAAACGCCCCTACCTTACTAGAAATGGAAAACGAAAACTTAATGAGAAATAGATAATAGAGAATGGGAAGGAGAAATGGAATAATCTATATTATCAAAACAAATATATGCATATTTAAGCTTTATCGATAAACACAAAATGGAAAGACACACCTACCTTACTAGAAATGGAAAACGAAAACTTAATGAGAAATGGATAATAGAGAATGAAGAGGGAAAAATGGATTTCAAATAAAAAAATGAAATGAAGATATAAATAAATAAATAAATGCAAAGACACAACTACCTTGTTAGAAATGGAAACCTTGTTAGATCTACCAAACGAAAATTTAATGAGAATTGAATAATAGAGAATGGGGAAGAGAAATGGATTCTAACGTTGAGCATACAAGAAATAGAATGAAGATAAATGAAAAACAAAAGAAAATGTGAAAAAGATCAAGAGATCACCCAGCTCTTATTATGAGAAATGGATAATAGAGAATGATGAGAGGGGAAAATGGATTTTACAAGAAAGGGAATGAAGATAAAGAAAAAACAAAAAAAAATAATGTAAAGACAACTACTTTGCTGGAAATAGAAAACAAATATATATGTGTTTAAGTATTATTAATAAAAAGAAAATGGAAAGGGAATGAAGATAAAGAAAAAACAAAAAAAATAATGTAAAGACAACTACTTTGCTGGAAATAGAAAACAAATATATATATGTTTAAGTATTATTAATAAAAAGAAAATGGAAAGACGCACCTATATTATTAGAAATGAAAAACGAAAACTTAATGAGAAATGGATAATAGAGAATGGGGAGGGAGAAATGGAATGAAGATAAATGAGAAATGGATAATAGAGAATGAAGAAGGAAAAATGGATTTTCCAAGAAATGGAATGAAGATAAAAAACAAAAAAATTAATGCAAAGACACAACTACCTTGTTAGAAATGGAAAACGAAAAATTAATGAGAAATGAATAATAGAGAATGGGGAAGAGAAATGGATTCTAACGTTGAGCATACAAAAAATAGAATGAAGATAAATGAAAAACAAAAAAATGTGAAAATGATCCAGAGATCACCAAGCTCTTATATTATACTTGAATGAGTATTTCTTAGTTTATTTTAACAAACTTAATTTCGCCAACATTCCAATATGAGAAAATATTGTGGTCGTGTAAATGTACATTTATATATCAACTCAATTAAAATAAATTTGTTTATTTTAAGTAGCCAATTTTCATAAAGACGGGCATCTTTCTCTGGCTTCTTTTCTAGTATATTTCCTTGACCATACTAGTTTCCTCCGGGAACAATGGGTCGGCTAAGTTATAGTAGCCGCATCAAAGAACATGAACATGACGATGAGACAGAGTACCGAGGGCCAACGGATATAATATACATCAAACTCCAAATATTGCTTCTCATACATCTAGCATTTGGAAATGGCTGCTATGCTTTTAATATTAGTAACTATTTGTGTATGACCATATTAATAGCGATATTGATCAGGGCATCATATCCGGTAGTTATTATGAGGAGTTGAATATGCTCGCAAAAACATTCAAGTCCTTGGAAATGCCCTTTTATTTCTATTTATAAGTTTATTAAACTTTATGTTTATATAAAAGAAAGCTAAAATTTTATAAAATATTATTTATAAAGAGGGTGATGATGTGTTTTATTAAAGTATTTTGTAGTGTAAAGGTCATTAGTTCAAAATTGTGTGGGAAAAAATCTAACCATGTTAAGGGTTGGTAGCATGGATGGTGTCGCCTAGGCTAGATGCAATCCCAGGGATTTTGACGTTTAGATGTTTATGGGTCGCGATTACTCAAGTCACAGGTTAGGTGTGCTAGTCATCTCAGAACTCACATAACCTCTATATATGTGTATCCATGTGTGTGAGAAATTACTTAATAATTTATTAATATGAAATGTTTCCCTAAAATGACTTTACAGGCATAATAAAACTAGTCTAGTTTCATTTTAACTCTAAATCTATCCAGCACCAAAAAAATCAAAATAAAATATCTTGAAATACAAACTTTAACAAATGTTTTTGTTTTTCAATTATATAAATAAAATAAATACTCACATTTTTTTGTTTCTCAATTATATAAATAAAATAAATACTCACAATCTATCATATAATAGAGAAATTATCATAACATTTTTAATGAGAATTATAATAAAATTTCATCCATTTAGTTTTAGATTGTGTGAATGATTATGAAATTGTCATAACATCTTTACTAATAACTATGATTAGTATGAAATACTAATAACTATGATTAGTATGAAATGGTGTAAATGGTATTGAAATTGGGATAGCGTGACCATTTATTTACCCACTACATTTTAAAATATTTAAAATATTTTATAATTTCAATTATTAATTTATTTTTCTTTTCAATTATATTATTTTTTTATTATTATTCATTTTTATATTAATAATAATAAAATTCATTAAAATTAATTAATGAATTAAGGTATTTTATAATTTCAATTATTAATTTATTTTTCTTTTCAATTATATTATTTATTTATTATTATTCATTTTTATATTAATAATAATAAAATTCATTAAAATTAATTAATTAATGAATTAAGGTATTTTATAATTTCAATTATTAATTTATTTTTCTTTTCAATTATATTATTTATTTATTATTATTCATTTTTATATTAATAATAAAAAAATTCATTAAAATTAATTAATGAATTAAGGTATTTGTTAATATGTAAATTTATTTTAAAGGTGGTAAGAATTGGGAATAAGTAGAAAACCACATCAAACTATTTTTCAGATTTTTTCATAAATATTATACAAATATATAGTTGGATTGAGATTCAACTAATTCCAAATATGAATATGGGAGTTGAGATATTCTTTCAACCAAATCCCAAACCAATTCTAAATTTACCATGTAAGCATTATCTCCAAGTGCATCCCTCAATGCTTACATGTCAAAATTAAAAATAACACAAATTACAATATAGATAATACATATTACAACAATATAAATGGTCTTTGTCTTACTCATCTTCATCAACACTCACATCCATTATGGAATCTTTGCGAACATCGCTCTTTCTTCATCCACTACTTCAAGTTGTCACTTAAAACTCGATTTAACACATGCTTTGCAAGATCAACAATATTGAAAACTCGGCTTGTTGGGGCTTCCGTGATAAGAGTTGTGAAGTAACGAACCATCCTATGGACAAATCACTATCTCTCAGATATTTTGCTTTCGGCTATCCATTAGTTGTTAGGCAGACAATCTGAATAGTGAATGTGTTCAAAAATTGATCAAACAAATTGACATGTTTCACACACATGGATCTCATATTGTAACTTGTAATTGTTATTCAAGGGTTTCGAGCACCAAGAACAACAAACCATAATAATATGTAAACACAATTAGACCGATGATATGTTCAGGGGTTTACAAGCGCCAAGAACCATCGATTTGAATTATGTTACACTGTACAATGATTGGTTCTGCACCAAATATAACTTACAACAACAAAATAAAAAGGCATGCTAATACAAACTTCTCCTCATGTCAATTCCTCAGCTGGTGCAAACTTTGCAATTTGACCACATCAATTTCTCCCTTAAGAGAACAGGCACAATTCTAGCATGGAGTCTGAAAGAGGCTTCAATTTTCAATACTGACAACGTCTGTATTGATCCATAATGATGGATCTGAATCTGGCACAAACTTGACTGGGCGGTGCACAGACCAATACCGTTATAGCATCGTTGTCCGTAGCACGCATCTTTTCCATCGTTAATCCCATATTCTTGAGGATTTATGCATAAATCCATGACAATTGGAAACACTCTAGATATTGTATATATCGAAGTAGAAAATTATATGTTGAGTCGATCGATTGTGGGTCTTAGTCGATCATTAAAAAGTTGTGTGGCTTCCTGTAGAACCGACACGCATTCACCATTTGTGGACCTCAATGTCCTCTCCATAGGAACACACCCTAAATGTTGGAAAATGTAATTCCTACTTGTCTCAATTGTGACTTTCTATGTAAAGAGTTTGTTCCTATTCTATAGGAGTGGTTTCTCTAGTTTGGTGTGTGGTTGAGATATTCTATCAACCAACAGATTGTATGTCCAAAATAGTTTTCCTATCTTAAGACAACTTTTCTTGTATATATATAATATCATATCCAATTAAATGAATATAGATTTCTTTATGGAATCTTAACATGGTATCATAGCTAGTTTGGGCCTCGGCCTTAGCCCCTGGTGGGCCGAGGGAAATAAAAATTCTGTTGAATGTTGATTTGTGGTAAAATGTTTGTGTATGTCCATCATAAAGAGACTTAAAGACTCAGATTCAAGCGACGGGGAGGTTTTCCCGGTTACAATGGGTGTTCAGGGCAGTGTTGGAGGCGAGACATTGGAAATGGGGCAAGATCTATGGTTTCTATGTTTGTGAAGCCTCCATTTGAAGCAAATGTGTTGAAGATTTGCATCGAAGAAAAGTATCCATGGTGCATCCTACGTTGGAGCAGAGCCGGCCATTGAAGTTGCAGCCAGCGTGTTGAGCGTGGTGGTCGCATTTTTTTCATTGCAAGTCGATCTGTGGCTCTTCTGATCAGACATATCAGTGGTGAGGGTGGTCCGTGGCAGATCTGTGAGTCTCTTGTCTGGTTCGTGCTCGAGCTGCGTCGCTGTTGGTGTGGAGGAAGCAATTGGTGCAGTGGAGGTTGAGTCAGAGGCCGAGCAGGTGTAGCGGTGGCAGTGACCTACACTCAATGGGAGCGTCCTGTGTAGAGCGGATCTATAAAAGTGCCTCTCGAAACTCTGTGAGAATGCTAAAGACCTGCCAGTGGGAGCTATCCAGCGACTCTTCCCATGTATTTTCAAGGATTTTGAGTATTTGACCTATTCTGAGGGTTGGAGCAAAGGAGGAATGACGTCATGTGATCTATCTATGTGAGAGAGGCCTTGTGAGCATGTGAAGGCTCTGTTGTTGATTATGTGGAAGCTCTGTTTCTGGTTATGTGATTGCGGGAGATCTTGGATACAGAGATATGCAGTAGCTTACCGTGTCGGAGGCTCGTTATGCTGGAGTGCATCTGGCATGTCGATGATGTGGTTATGTTTTTGACAATCGGCCAAGCACATTAAGATGAGTCATCATGTTATATGCTAAAAAGTCAGAATTGCTCAGATCCAGGGCCGAAGCTAAGCCCCCCTTGGCTTCGTCCTCCTTGGTATTTCCTCCATGCTGAAAACACAAGAAGTTGCATTGTTTTTCGGAGATCTTTTATGCAAGCCCAGTGTTAGGCATCTTGAATAACCAGGTTTCATTGAAAGCAAACTCTATTTGTGGAAAAGCTTATGCTTCTGATACTCCTCCAATGTCAACGACAATTGTTGGCCCTAGTTCTTCAGAGAAAGTGTTTGTGCCTAGTGTAAAGGATGACAGTTCTTTGCCACTTGGTGAGGATGCAGTGGTTCACTCTGATGATGGATTGCAACACTTTTAATACCACACTGGTTTGGTTCATGGGTCTCCTCTAATCGTGACTGGCTGGAATCCGACGCCATAGTGTTGTGATGGCGTGAGGGGATTGTTGAGTGTTGGAAATGATTGCCCTGTCAAAAGAATCAGTGAAATGGCTATTGAAGTTGCTGGTTATTGGAGCGTCTATCGCAATCAAACTGGAGATAAACAAAAAAATAAATTGCATGAAAAAGCGATGCAAGTTCTGGGCCGCGCTGCTCGAATCCCAGGCATATCGCTTCCACGAGCCGATTAATATATTGGTCGGTGGAGTTGCATGTATGATAATTGATCCTTGTTTAAGAGGAAATTGCATGATGAGATATTCGATCTGACCTATTTAGAGAGTTGTTGGAGAGTGTATTCCAACATCTGGAGCAATGGCATGGACTGGTGTCGCGTGCAACAACGGTCGATCAGCTTGACTTCAACCCATGAGGTGTGGCAAGTTTGGAGCTCCCATGACTCCTCAGGATTTCCCCGATGGTAATCATAGAAATCTTTGGTCATTATAAAATTAAATGTGTTTCTCAATTGTTTGTAAGAATAGAATGTTGTTTAGATACAATAGAATTGTCTTGGAATTGATTAATATATTGAGTCTAGCTAACTCAATATGAGGTGTAGTGATTTGGATAGAATTGGCTACTCTAACAAATCACTTGTGTGAATATGGAAATCCAAGATAACTATTAGACAGATGCCAAAGATAATGTTAAAGATGATATGAACAATTCAAAAGATGAAGCAAAGGAGCTACATCAAAAATTAATGGAGGATGGACAACTAAGTTAAATTTTGTGTGAGTTTGTGGAATAGGCTTACTAGCATGATGTATTATGAGTCACACATTGTAATTATAGCATATCTACATGTCATATATTTCTTTGTAATGGTCAGTTATGGTCATTGAAATGTTTTATGTACCTAGTATCTTCTTAAGCTTGGAGTATATTAAAAGGGCATATGGTTGTAAGACCCAGGGAGGCATGCATACCCCTTTGTTATGTGTTCCTTAGTGACATCAAGTTGTGGAATCAACCACTCGGTAGGTACGAGGGTGGTAGGTGTACTTGTATCTAAGCTTGATATGTAATTAGAGAATTGAATCTTCGATTAAGTGGGGGAATTGTGAGATGGAATAATCCCAAAGTGCAAAGGACCAAGCCGAAGAAAGTTCATCAAGAAGTTGGATGAACCATGTATATGAAGGACTTCCTATTAGACCAGCGGTTGTAGCGGTTGGGTACCCATTCATTCCGGTGGATGGTTGTTCCTTTATATGGACGTCGACAATTTGATGATGTATGCATGAAAAAGGTATAATGTGTAATTGTCATATTAGACCAGAACTAGATTTTGCACATTGATATCAAGACAAGTAGTCATTAAGGGGGTGTGTTGGAATATGTAATTCCTACTTGTCTCAGTTGTGACTTTCTATGTAAAGAGTCTGTTCCTATTCTATAGGAGTGGTTTCCCTAGTTTGGTGTGGTTGAGATATTCTCTCAACCAACAGATTGTATGTCCAAGATAGTTTTCCTATCTGAAGACAACTCTTCTTGTATATATGTAATATCATATCCAATTAATAAAATATAGATTTCCTTATCGAATCTTAACACCAAAGGACCCGACGACAGAACCAGAACCCTACGTGCTCCTAGCTCGCAAAATTTCGCCAGAATCTTTTCAAACTCAGAGATGATAAAATCAATATAGGCAGGTAGAGAGAACTCCCATGATCTCACTATTTCAGGCAAAAGGTTATTACAAGAAGACATCATTTCCACAGATTGTGTTTACAAGAAGAGCATGTTGGGGTTTTTATGTGAGAAATAAGACCCGAGCACACAACTAATGCATGGATTCAATGAACCACATGAATTGACTAATCAACGACATGTCGCTTGGCATATCGTTTGACTTATGCGTTTCAGATAATAATAATAATAAATAAATAAAAACACATGCATTTGATAGATCGGCATCAAGATGCAAGTGTCGTCCAACTTGTTTTTGCAATGAGTCAGCATTACAAGAGTAATAACTAGAAAACCATGAGAAGTATTGGGATCAAGGGTTTTATCTAGGTCAAATTCCGGTAGCGTTTTCTTCTTAAATAAATAACTAAAGGAAATAGATGAATTGTAATAGCACTTTAATTCAATATTTACCTGGCCAGTTGTTCTGACTAACGATGGTTACCCTAGAATTCATTTAATTTTTATTTCCTCTTATATGGCTTTGCATGACTGAGGTATGCCACGCCACTAAATTAAACATCAGATACAGAGCACCTGGATCCATAAGTCCATACCATTGTTTTCCAATCATCCACTTATATGCCTAGATCACATACCAACAGTCTGACAAATTGCACAGGTTTACAAATGATCCAAATCGGTCTGAAAACTTTTCTATGCAATGGAAACCACTCCCATGGTCTCTTCCTCACAGGCCTGTAACATTCACATACACGCAACTAAAGGCAACAAATATATCAAATGAATGTACAATCAAAATAACAATCACAACACACTATCTACTATATCTACTCTCTATTTCCCTCGGCCCGGGAGGGGCTAAGGCCCAGGCCTATAAGGTCTCTAATACCAACTAGAAAATCATATTGCGCACCAAACTATTTTTCACACTGCATTCTTTCACAAATAATATACAAATATATAGTTGGATTGAGATCCAACTAATTCCAGATATGAATATGAGAGTTGAGATATTCTCTCAACCAAATCCTAAACCAATTCTAAATTTACCATGTAAGCATTATCTCCAAGTGAATACTCTATAATTCCTAAAAAAATTAGTAGTAACACGTATTTTGGGTTTTGATACAACCATTAATAACTTAGCAAAAGAATATGTTCTTCTAAGGAACATTTAATTAGTTAGATTAGGTAATAGATTATTAATTGTTTTAGGGAATTCTTGGATAGTAATGAATGCCATGGTTGATGACACCATTCTGACTAAATCAAGGTTAGTAATGGTCATTTATAAATACAAAAAGGGCTAGAATGTTCTCCTAGTTTCATTTGAGGTGGTGACATCATCTTGACTAAATCAAAGTTAGTAATGGTCATTTCTAAATCCAAAAATCTATACAAGTGGCCCATGTTATGGACGAGGTCTCCTATTTCCATGTGAGTTCAGAACTCAAGTAGAGCAACAAGTTTATATGGTCTCCAACTTAACATTATGAATCTATATTCAAAATCAAGTGAACTCCCATCAAATCATCCCATAATCATAATAAATAATGTGCCATTCAACATTAAATTTCCACATGGTTCAATAACCTATAATCCATTAGAGTGGCATTGGGATAAGAATTAGGAGAACATAGCTCATACCCTCTCACATGTGAATATCACTCTTAACTCTTGAATGTAATTGCGCAACTATGGAATCGGTATCCATGAGAATTAGGAGCATCCACAAGTGAGCCCACCTTATTCTAGGCCTTTCAGATAAGGTACTTTAGTCAAATATTTTAGTTATAATGTGACCTTGGTGAATAAATTTGTATATTTTGTTTGGAATGCTAACGTTTTGGGCCCTTGGTCTTAGCATTTGTTTATTATTAATTATTAAATAATTAATAATGTTTGATAGACTCGAGCTAAATTGTATCCTACTACCAACTACAATTTAAATTAAAAAACAAAATACCGTCCATGGCTTTAACGTTTTCATAATAATGATTTCTTTCCACTCTCATCATTACAAACAAACCTCTGGCGAGTTTCTGTAACAGCAGATCACTTCTCACACTTCACGTGCAGAAACCCACCACTTGTGTGCAGGCCTGCGAATGAAGCACTTTGAAAAGTGAACGCACTTAGAACATAATCCATAAACGATGACGTGACCCAAGGTAACTCGAAGCTAACCACGGTTAACTTGACGGCTGGCTAAAATCTCTGTCTGGAGGTCCGTCAAAATAACCACGTCTATCTGGACACATTGTGACGAGAGTAAGACACCGAGGGTTATGAATCCGGATTTCTTGATTTGGAAAGTATGCGAACAAAGAGCTTCTATAAGCAATGTGGGCGTAATTACAGAAGGAATTAAACTAGCTACGTAATCTCGGCACGTAGTGTGATGTTAATTTGAAAATATCTGCATTTTCCTGATGATTTCAATGGATTTTGGATCTTGATTACTCCGCTAAAACTTTTTGTTTAAATTTTACTGGCTCTCGATCTCCATTTGGGTGGTTTTGAAGACACTGCAGTTCTCCTGCTCGGAATCCGTGCCTACATATCGATGCCACTTTGCATAGATAGAATGGGTAAAATCCAAATGCCGTCACATCGTACATTTTTCAAACATGGCAAAGAGACGTTGGTCGATGGTAGGAATTAAAGAGATGATTAAATGTATATTTACTGTTCAATTGTAAATTCATATTCAATTTCAATATATATATGGAAATATACCAGCTTAATTATGGATATATTAGTATATAGGCTGCAAAGAATAACATCCATGCATGGATATATTAGTCTATAGGCTACAAAGAATAACATCCCTGCAGTATTTATTGAGCATTAAATATGGTCATAGTAATAAATTGCCAGCCAAAAAAATTATGAAATTTCAATAATATTACGAAATTTCAATAATAAATTTAAGTAGATGTTTTAGGTTATTATTTAGAAAGATGTTTTAATTTATCATTTAGAAAGATAGAGTTAATCTAAAATTGCAACTTTGGTAATGTATTTCCATCGTGAATCTATATATGTGAATGCTTCTGCATATTTATATCCTCTGTTATAGGATTATATATATATGTTACAAATGGTTATCAAAACAACACCTATGTTATATATAAATTTTAATGTTTTCATATGTTTTAGTATTTTGAGATATTATGTTATAAGATAAATTATATTGATGAGTTTGGAATGTATTTTTAATTAAAAAAATGATATGATAGATTTAGGAAACGAATTTTTAAATAAATTTATTCATGTAATTTTTTATTCAAACCAGTTATATTTATGAAGATTTTTTTATTAGGGGCAAGGTTTTGCCTTATAGATGTATAATGAAATAAATAAAACAAAATATATTTATGAAGATTTTCTATTAGGGGCAAGGTTTTGTCTTATGGATGTAAAATGAAAGAAATAAATAGATTTTGATATCAATATTTTTAAGTTTTTATTTTTTAAACTGTATGTTTTTTTAAGATGTAAACATTTAGTTATTTATTTTAACTACAGATCTAGTAAGTATATAGCAAGTACTAAGATGGATGAAATCTCTTTTGGAGTGTAAATTTTTTTAGAGAGCTAGTGTGTATCAATTTTCATTGTTTGAATTGTATTTTTGAATGCATAAATTGTTACACATGTTAAAAAAAAAGATCACTTAAATTGTGTAGATTACACCATAATTACCCAATTCGATTTTACCCAATTCGATTTGACTAATACAACTAATAATTCATCAGATTCCGATTAGGTATGGTTCATGATTCTGGTCAAATCTTTCTACCGGCTTGTGTCCAGTGTACACCGTGCTGCTCCTACTGTTGAGTCAACTAACAGTGTATGTGTCCTGATAAGTGTAAGGGAACAATAAAATTGATACTAGGCATGGTGCCCAATACAACTCGTGCCACCAAATTTGCCCTTCATTGATTCATCTTGGTTGTGCTTGCCTTTCACTGGTTCAGATTCGCTGTGATTTTCTTCGGTTTCAAGGACTTTTAATGGCCAATCAAAGAAATAATTACGTGGCCTTAAGCATTCAAACCTCTTGACATGTGTAACGATAAGTGTGGCCAATGGGGCAATCTCAGGATTGGTTGTGATTTTCTTCTGTTTCAAGGCATTTTAATGGACCATCAGAGAAATGATTACATAGCCTTAACCATTCAAGCTTCTTGACACATGTAACGATAAGTGTGGCAAATTGGTGGGAATCTTGGGCTCTTTGTAGCCATGGATAGGAGTGTTGACAAATCACTGATATATCCACTATTAGTGCGGGATGGGAGATAAACACATATCACTACGGGATAAAATCATAGACAAAATAAATGTGATTTTTTATTTTCGGCAAAATCTTATCCTTTTGCAATTGATGAGATTTTGCAGCTGACGGTGGTTGCTTTTATTAGCGACATATAAATCAAATTGTTAATCACTCAATGGTAATTAAAATATTTGTGTCTATGTCTAATGTGAGGATCTGTCATATTATCATATGAGTGTAATGTCATATTATTAGATTTTATTTTTATATGTTTTTTAATATGTAATAATAATAAATTTGATATATTTTGATTCTTATTATTTCTAAACTATTTGAGAGAAGGGAAAATTTTAATAAATTTTTAAATCAATTAATTAAAAAAAATTAAGTATTTGTAAAATGTGTAATGTCGAATTTTTTTTATATTGAATTTTATAGGGTTAATTTTTTAAAACTTTTATAGAGTTAAATTTTTTCCTTATCGAATCGAATTCAAATTTAAAAATTAACGAAAAAAATATAAACTAAAACTACTAGAAATATTTTAACATAAATATTTATTTTTTTCATTATTTATTATAATATTACTTTGAATTTATATTAAAAATACAATAAATTAAACATATAGTTTATATTAATTTTAATGGGAAAGAATTGATTTTTTTTAATTTCAATTATATCTTCTTCTTTTTTTTGTAAATTGAAATATTTTATAACTATCAACATTAAATTACTTAGTTTATATATATATATATATATATATATATATATATATATATATATATATATATATATATATAAGTGATGTGGACTATCTACAAATAACTGGAACCCTAGGTGATGGCGGAAAAAAACCCTAGGTTTCGATGGAAGATCTGGCTCTGTACACTTGCGGCTAGAATCATGGCGTTTCAGGGGGTTAACCTTGCGGGTCTGACCGTGTATACTACTGATTATCAATCGTTTTGACCCAGTGACCCATACTTGGCTATCTACTGCGGTTTTGGTTTCCGACCGGGCTTTGCAGGAACTCCGTTTTTACCATTTTGTCTTACCCTCCCCTAGTTTACAGACGACTGATTACTGTCGGTTCTCGATGGTTGAGGAGGACCTCATGGACTAAGAGGAGGACTCGATGCCCGAACAAGAGATCTGGGCATATCAAGTTGGACCTGACACTGGTCCCAGGTCTGCAAAAGCACATTGGGTGACAGATGCTCAACTGACGCCTCTCCACCCACTCTCCACCAGAAAACAGCTCCTGACTAATGTCCACATTAAAGACCTCCCTAGTTTGGAATGCCCTCCACTCTCTCCAGCTACCCTAAACCTACTTGGCACCAGTATTCAGGCCTCTCCCGCCTTTGACTCTCCCCTAGTGACATCTCTACCTCCATCCATGCCATTGAGTGCGCCCTCATACTCTTTCGCTCCGACTGGTCCATCAAACCCTACACACCCTGCACAATCTTTTGCACATCCTGGGTCCAGCAGCATAAACCCTAACTCTCTGATTCACTCCGGATGCTTTAGCTCGCCCATCCCGAACCCTAGACCCACTCTGTCTACTCCTCACAGTTCCACTGAAGCGTGCAGAAGCTTATTGAGGGAGCACCCCACGGGCCGACGCACGGACAAGCCCAAAAAGGGAAGGTGCCTCAAAGCAGTGGACACAGACATTAACCTGACCTTCGGCGAGGATGTACCAATGGGAGATGCGGTTGATACGGCAAGGAAGGTTCTTGTTGGGCGTGTGCGAGGCAGAAACTATTCAGTGGAGCGCCTCCGACAATTGAACATGGAAGTATGAGGCTCCCTGTCATCAGGGTTTTGGCTCATGGTTGATTTGCCCTCCGTTTTCACAGAGAGGAGTACATGGACTGGATTCTTTCCCGTTACTGGCATATTGAGTTGGCACCTATGCTACTAAAGAGATGGGATCCTCTGTTTGATCCGGAATGAGAGCAGTTGGGAGCAGGACCAATTTGGGTCAGACTGCTAGGGTTACCCATGCATTTCTGGACCCCCCAGGTTTTCAAGCGTATTGGCAACGCACTGGGGACTTACCTGGAGCACGACCAATCCAATGAAAAAACAGGAATCATGACCATGGCAAGGATTCTGGTCCATCTTGATACTAGAGAGGGACTTGAGGAGAAAATCACACTCCACGGGAGGCATTTCTCTCGCAGACAGCTCCTCGACTATGAAGGAGTCCCCTTCCATTACAAAAGGTGCCACAAAGTGGGACACCTGTACAAGGACTTTCTGCTTCTCTCATCGCCAGCATCGAAGACTTATAGGGGGTCAAACATCGTCTCTCGGAAGAGCAGAACATGAGCGACCAGCTACAAGGACAAGTCCCACCTGAGGCAGTTGTTGGGGTGACATAGAAGGAAAAAAATCCATGGAAGACTCCTCCTTCTCCACCTCACACGCGCTCCAAATCGGCTGCGGGATCGGCTCCCCCTCCGGGTAATGACTCTATTCCCATAACCTCTGTTTTTATTTTAGATGTTATGACTACTTCATTGCATATTCCTGCACCCCCCTTGCCATTTCCCTATGCCCTCTCCCCACCATTACTTGCTCCATCATAACCCCCCCCCCCACCCCAATTCTCCACTACTCCTCCATCCTTCCAAGGAAATTCTCCCCCTCCCCCTCATACCTCCTCCCCCTCTGCAATGGGGTCACATCCCTACAACCTTAGATCCAGATCTCTGCACAATACTCCCCTCCTTGGATTGGGTTCATCTCCCATCACAACTGACTCAAAACCCACCAGAGGGTGCCCATCCAAGATTTCAAAAGCCATCAGATCAGCGGTGGCTGATGTTGCACAGGGTCGCCAATCCACTATTGAAAGGGCACTTAGAGCATCTGAGCCCTCTGCCCCTGTTCCCCCATGATCTGGCTATCCTTCAACTGCAGGGGACTAGCCAACCCCAATAAGAGATTGGCTCTAAAACATCTTTTGTACAACTCCAACTGTGACATCCTCCTTCTCCAGGAAACTCTTGGTTCATCTGAATTCATATCCAAAACCCTTCACTCCATCCTCTCGGGCTGGTATTTCCAAGGATTGGATGCGGTAGGCAGATCGGGGGGTTTGCCATGGGAATCAACCCCAAAACAGTCAATCATATTTCATCCTGGGGTGGGAAAGGTTTCATTGGCATGGATATTTTTGCGAGTGAACTGGGGATCCAATTAAAGGTGATAAACATATATGCTCCTAATCAGAACAGACTTGAATTTTGGCACTCCTTGCTGAACCACCCTCTTGTCATGGGATCCACCATCATTGGAGGAGATTTAAATTTTTCAATGGGAATTGAGGAATCATGGGGCCATCACTCTCAAATTGACCCTATTTCAGGCCAAATGGGCACTCTACTGTAGAACCATAAACTCATTGATGTGCCCATGAACAAGAAAATGCCCACTTGGCATAACAGAAGGACTGGTGTGGCTGCCCTGGGTCAGAGGCTGGATCGTTTTCTAATTCATGAAGATCTCCTCCATTCCCTCACCCTTTACAGGCAATGGGTTGGTACTGGGGGACTATCTGACCATTCTCCCATATACTTACAAATCACTGGCCCTTCTATAAAGCCTCGAGCCCCTTTCAAATTCAATTCTGGATACCTAAAAGACCCTGACTACATCAAACTGGTCTCAAATTTTTGGAAGGCTCAATCCCCTCTTAGGGAGCAGAGATTGGTTGCTGACTTTTGTGGTCGCCTAAACAAGCTCAGAACACTTACTATGGAATGGTCAAAAAGGAAAAAAGTGAGAGATGAACAGACCCTGAAGGACATAGAAGAACAGATTGCCTACCTAATGGATGAAAAGGGGCTTGGTCCTTTCAAATGATACAAAGCTCCAACTTGTAAATCTAGAAACATAGAAAGCAAAGATCTTACTAGAAAAGGAAGAACTTTGGAGGCTTAGAAGCAGAGCTATTTGGCTCCAAGCTGGCGATGGAAACACAAAGTTTTTTCACAATTTCACCAATGGTAGAAAGGCTACAAATACCATTTGGCAGCTGCCAAGGGATCAGGATGGATGGGCCTCCACCCATCCCCAGTTAGCCAGGCTGGGGATTTCACATTTCAAAAATCAGTTTACAGCTCCGGCTGCCATCACCCTCCCTGATATCATTAATCTGGCTGGACATTTCCCTAGTTTTGTGAATCCTGATGAATCTGAAGATCTTCTAAAACCAGTCACTATGGGGGAGCTTGAGAGCACCCTAAAATGGTTTAAGAAGGACAAAAGTCCAGGCCCGGATGGATGGCCAGTCGAATTCTACACTGCATTTCTTGATATTCTGGGGCAGGACCTTCTGGCGGTCATTGAAGAAAGTAGGACTTCTGGACATATCTATCCCCCCCTAAACTTCACCTACTTGGCTCTGATCCCTAAATCAGACTCCTCTGCCTCCTTCAATGACTTCCAGCCTATCTCTCTTTGCAATTTCCTATACAAAATTATTTCCAAAATCATCGCCAATCGTTTAAAGCCCATCTTATCCAATCACATATCCGAGGAGAAATTTATTTTTCTTCACCATAGACATATCCAGGATGCAATTGGCTCGGCCCAAGAAGCCCTTCACTCTATAAAACTCAAGAAGCTCAAAGGACTAACTCTCAAAATCGATCTATCCAAAGCCTTTGACAAAGTCAGTTGGTTATATATAAGAATGATCATTACTCATTTGGGCTTTCCCCCGGCTTTCTCAAATAGGATAATGGGATGCATCTCCTCTGTATCATTTTCTATCCTCATCAATGGGTCAGCCACTCCCTCCTTTCATGTTGATAGGGGCATAAGGCAAGGATGCCCTCTATCCCCATTACTCTTCCTCCTAGTCATGGAAGGTCCGAGCAAGTTGATTGACACTGAAAAAAGAATGGGGAGACTCAGGGGACTAAAGATCATGGATCACTTCAATCTGACTCATCTCCTATTTGTGGACGACATTCTCATTTTCTTGAGTGGAAGTGTTCTGGACACCACATCCATGAATGAGGTACTAAATCTCTTCAGCAGAGCGACGAGGATGGAAATCAATAAGGGAAAATCCACCATTTCTTTCTCAGAATGCACTCAGCAGGAAATTCAACTTTCACTACAAAAATTTCCTTTTCAAGTCACTGAACTAAAGGATGGGCTAAAGTATCTAGGCTTCAGGCTCAAACCTAATGGATACAAAATTGCTGACTGGACCTGGCTCATCACCAAAGTGGAGAAAAGAATAAATTGTTGGTGTCACAAAGTCCTGTCTAGGGCAAGAAGATTAATTCTTATCAAATCAGTCCTGGAAGCCACTCCAATGTTTTGGATGTCTCTAGCTTGGATCCCAAGAGGGATCCTTCACAAAATTCAACAAATTTGCTGTCAATTTCTTTGGAAGGGAAGAAAGGAGGGAAAACCTTTTGCTCGGGTCAAATGGATCAGAATAGCCACTCCAAAAAAATGGGGAGGATGGGGACTCAAGCAACTCCCTGCTTTTGCACAAGCCTTAGCTGCAAAATAGGGCTAGCTATTACTAAAGCAAAATAGCCTCTGGTCGGAGGTAATCACCCACAAATACATTTGGCCTTCATCAATCATTGACTAGATAAGGCGACCCTCCTGGAACAGAAAGGTCATCTCGGTTATCTAGACGGCCATCCTAAATACACCCCCCATTATAAAGGATGATCTTCTATGGAAAATTGGAAATGGACCTTCTGTACGTATCGAGCTTGATCCCTGGACCAAAAGTGGGAACTCTTATCAACTCCCACTCGAGCTTATAAATTACCTAAATAGTAGAGGCATAAAATATATAGAATAGCTCGGTGATCAACAAAACTCCACATTTCTCTCACAAGCTTGGCTTTCCGGACAAAATTGGAACATTCCCATTGAATGGGACAGGACATGGCAAAATTTTATACAAGCACTCACAGAATCACATATCAGATTAAAAAATGAAGATGATGAACTCATTTGGGGTCACTCCAAAAAGGGCTATTATTCCTCTAAACAGGGCTACGATATTATTATTGCGAGTCTAAACTGGAAGGCCCAAGAAGTTGGTGGAAATCCCTTTGGAAACTAAAAGCCCCCATGTGCACAAGACTTCTGATGTGGAGTATACTTGAAAATAAGATCCCCACTGGATCCTATCTAAAAAAAAGGGCATTCATGGGTCCTTCCTAGTGTGTACACTGCCACCAAGAGGAGGAATCGACACAACATCTCTTCCTCACCTGTCCGATCACAACCACCATATGGATACAAGTTCTCTCAACTCTCAAGCTGAACATGAGATGGCATGGAGCTGATATATTATCTACATGGGACACTTGGTGGGGAGTAGTAGCGGAAAAAAAATAAAAATAAATAAATAAAAAATAAAAATAAAAATAAATGTGCCCCTCCTGGTCTCATGGCATATCTGGCTCAAGCGAAACCTCATAATCTTTCAAGACAAGCTGGTGAACTGGAATCTGGTCCCTCCAAAAATCTGCTCAACTTTTGAAGAGCTACCTGCAGAGGAAAATAACAACAGACCCAGGAATATTAGACAAGAGCAGATAGACAAATCAACCCCTTGGGCCTATTTTGATGGTGCTACTCAGCCACATGGTTGTGGGGATGGAATCATCTTTGACCTCACAGAATCACACTTTTTTTAGCTTAGCATGGGATTAGGCCATGGTACAAATAATCATGAAGAATTGATATCTCTCTGACACTTGATTTATTTTGCCATCCTTCATCATTGCAGGAAAATACAAATATTTGGGGACTCAAAGATTGTGATTGATTGGTTTAACAACACTGCTTCTTGTAATGCATACACTCTGAGATCTATAATGGACAAAATTGTTTTTTTTAAAACATATTTTGATCAGATTTCTTACTCTCACATCTACAGGGAGCGAAATGAAAACATAGACAAGCTTTCGAAAGAAGCGACGAATCGTCCTCTAGGAGAATGGATGATCATAGAACACACACGAGAAGGAACATATCCGTACTTCCATAGGCCATACATTGACAGGGATCTACAGAGGGGGAATAGCCCCTAATCCTCAGAATTTTTGCTTATATTTTTGTCCATATGTAGTTTTTGTTTTGAACCGACGTAAATAATATATATACTACAGTCATCACCTTTCAGGGTGACAATTTTTATCTCTATTTTGGTCACAGACCAGCACAGTACACCCCTCGGGGTCTTATTGTAATTATTATGAACTATGACAGTGGATTTATGGCCACAGTACAACATATGCCCATGGACATCTACAACATGTAATTTCACCTTAATGAAATTATGAATTTTCTTTTAGAGAAATATATATATATATATGTGATGTTGAAATAAATAAATTAAAATAAATGTTCAAATAATTTATTTATATATAATTTTTAAAGAGTTTTAAAAGCTATAAATATTATAAATATTATAAATATATTCACATTTAAAAAGAAAATATAATATGGTTTTTTAATAACAAAAAAATTATAACTAAATACCATTCAACTTTCCTTAAATATATTATAAATTAATTCATAAAATATTCCACGTTCATAATTTTTATACTATTATAAATTAATTCATAAAATGTTCAACGTTCATAATTTTTATACTATATGCGGGAAGAAATTGAATTTCATTCAACGGGTTTTCGAAAGAAGCATAATTTAGATATCTCTATGGGGTTACCATGTCCTTTTATACCATAATTCATAACCATATTCCTCACTAACAAGGAGTTATGATACAATTTTCATCACAATACGAGAATCTGACAGTTGTGTGTAACCTTTGATATCGAAAGCTCTGACCTTTTAAAAAATGTTACTGAACGCACAAATCTCACTGATTAAAAATAATATAATTATATTAATCGAATGATTAATACTATTAAAATATTTAACATTACTCAAATTAAATTATATCTCACACAACTAATTAGCCTTTTTTCCATCTAACCTTTTCACAGTAATGATTCCTTTCCACTCTAAATCTCATATTAACCTTACATATTCACATGGATTCACATAACATACAAAACCAGCAATGGAATGATAGATAACATTTTCTGTCACATTTCACTTACAAGCTTACTACTTGTGATGTAAGTTTTTCAAGGGATTATAAATCTAAGGGAATAATATTAAACTTAATCGATAAATATTATAAACCTAAGTTATATAAACCCTAAGATAAATATTATAAACCCTAAAATAAACATGGTTACCATGGTTGAAAACGGTTGACTTTCATATTGACACAGTCTTTGTCACAATGTGATGTTGGACAATGGCTGACCATGGCTTACCACAATTGATCTCCATATTGAGAAAATTTTTGTCACAATGCGACGTTGGACCATGGCTAACCATGGTTGACCATAGTTGTTATAATGTCACGTTGGACCAAGAGACAATCTTTGTCACAATGTAACCATGATTATTGACCATGGTTTACCATGATTGACAATGATTGACCATGGTTGATTTTCATATTGAGACAATCTTTGTCACAAAAATAAAATCCCAAGGGATTATAAACCCAAGGCAATAATATTAAACCCAAAGTATATAAACCTAAGATAAATATTATAAACCTTAAAATAAATATGGTTGACCATCGTTGATTTCCATATTGACACAATCTTTCTCACAATGCGGCATTGCACCATGGTTAACAATGATTGATTATAAACCCAAGGGATTTATATTAAATCCTAGGATTAATATTATAAACCCTATCAATAATACTATATTGTAGGAATATGAACCCTTAAATTAATAAACCTAAGAGATTAATTTTATAAACTCATGGCACTAATAAACACAAGGGATAATAAATTTATAAACCCAAAGCACTAATAAATTATTTATATATATAGGCAAATATTTATAATAATTAACATTAATACTAATAGTAATATCAATATATTAATTGTCATATCCCACTAGCACAACCAATTGAGGATGGGCCTCGGTAATAAGGCAACCCAAAATCAAATCTCACGAAGGTTGTTACGCCCGTGCTAGGGAGAGGAGACATGATAAAATCTAGTCACTTTAGGGTTGGCGTGGCCTAGGCCAGGGGTGATCCCCGAGCAATTTTGACAGCATAAGTACATTTGGATCACGATTTCTCAAGCCACAAATTGAACCTAGAAAAACACAAATAATTTAGAAAAAAAAATATTAAAATATTAACTAATATTAATATATTAATATAAATATTATTAAAATATTTTTTCCCACTTAAAAATAATAATATTACTAAAATATGTAAAAATATATATAATCCATTTTTTTATATTTCAAACTATGAGGAAAAGATCTTTCCATAACCATCAAATCCATATTTTCTATATTATATTTTTTTTAATTTTCTTATATGTGTGTATTCTTTGAAATTCATGTTCACAATATTTGGTTTTATTCAAAATTATAATTTTATTTATTTTTATAAAAATATTTTCCATTTTTTATTTTTGACTTATTATAATGTATTTTAAGAAAAAAAATATTAATATTAATAATAATAAAAAAAATATTAAAAACAAAATTTCCGTAATTCAAATCTTGTAATATAATTTTAAAACCATATAATTTTAATTTATTATTTTATTGTGTAAATTTTTTCATAGCCTCTTCAAATCTATTAATTTCAAATAATGTTTACTTTTTAAGTAAAATAATTAATATTTCTTCACAATATTTTGTAATAATACAATGTAAATATTATAATTTATTTTTTTAATAAAATTTAAATTTAAATTATTAATATATTTTTATATTAATAATAATTAATATTTTTTCATACTATGATTTAATTTTAATTAAATTATTATTTTTTTAATATTAATTTTAATTAAATTATTAATCTTTTTTAATATTATTTTTATTTTATGTAGGAAAAAACAAATTGTTGAAGCATTTAAACTGTGAATTTATGAACCTTAACCCAATACCAAAGTCTAAAAGGACCTTTCTACACGCTGTGGAGAAATTCAAAAACTATTTGACAGAAATATACAAGCTATTTTATTTTCCAATTTTTAAAACTATTTTTTCCACTAGACTACTATGTAGAATTCAAAAACATCACATATGTGGCCCATCTTACATCAATATGATAAGGTGGATGATCACCGAAAAACAAAATATAAGGTCCTTAATTTCTCTTACAACGAGAGGACTCAATTATTATGACAATGCAATACATAAAAAAATACAACCCCACAATCCAATTGTACAATTGTTCTCTAAAATCAAACTTTGGCCAACTAACATATTTACATTAAAATGATCACTAAAATTATTCCCATAAAGAGGCTAACGATCGACTGAGCAAAAACTATGAAAACAAAAACTTCGTTGGTAGTGCTTGGCGGACTATTCCCCACATTAGATTTGCTATCAGCGGAAGGAGTAGACATTGGAAATCCAGAATTTACCGCAATACTTACTGTAGGTGGAACTGTTAGAAATTGTAATTATTTCAGCATGGAAGAGGGTTAAATTTAGGAGAGTTAGTTTATTGAATCAAGTTTTGAGCAAGTCGCTAGTCCAAAAAGTATAATTATCGCTCATCTTGATGCCAGCCTAAGCTGACAATACCCACATTATGCAAATAAAATTGCATGTCACTGGTCCCAGGCCCTAATCACTTGATCCATGGTGAAAACCTTCTTAAACCAAGGTTTAAGGCTTCTTAATTTAAATCTCATGCTGAAACATTATATTTGACTATTCAATATTCTAAACCTTTATTAACCTTTCCACCGGAACTTTATTCACCCTCATAAACTTTGCTTAATTCTATACCCCGCGCATAGTAACCAAACCCCACTCTTAACTTTGGTTACATGCAAAATTAACCCATAAAACCTTTATCTTCTTGATTTCTATTATAATTCTTATATAATAGAAATACACATAGATTCACTCCATTAGATCAACGGCTGTCACATCGTCTCACAAGTTAAACCCATTCATCCGCCAGAACTCAAATCACATAACTCGCATTGATAAACTTCCCGGGGCCGCTCTTTCCCAAGCCTTATTGGCTTCAATCTCTGTCATTGATCTCACCTTCCAATCCAACAGTTGTTTGTTTATCCGATCAACAAATTTAATTGGTGATCCTCAACCATTGATTAAAAACCCATTTGATCCAATGGTTAACAACGATATCAGGTGAGCCACTTGCACGAAGATTACCCACCTGATAAAGCGGTTTCCTCTCTCCTCTGATGTGCTATGTGTCGACTGCTAAATGGAATCAGGTGACCATGTGAATTACCAGTTACCACTTTTTCTCCACCCGATAAACCATTTCTGCCTACAAAACTACTTTTCTCGCGCATTAACGCTCACACATTTTTCCCATGCGATAACCGTCAATCTAACAGATTTGTTGATCTGATGATCCAAATCAACATCCGTGATTCACCTTCCGTAAGCACTTGGGTTTAATCTTCGTCATTCATTTCTTAACTCCATTCTATGCGACTTAATCCTAGTCGCTTATCCCAAACAATCTCGTTCGTTGATCTCCAAGATCCAACGACTCCTGTGCATCGTCACCTCATTTATTTGTCCTTCCTCTACTTCGTTTTTATGTCATTTCTTCAATGTTTTTCTATGGTTTTGGGTTTCTTCCACGGTTTCTGGTTTTTGGTTGTTCTGCAGCACAACTCCCTCCTGAGCTTAACTTCGTGTACTCTTATTCACTGCCATCCTTGAACTTCACTTAGATCCTTTGATCGGATTCATCGATCAAAGCCTGATCCTACATACTCCCCTTCTTCTTTGTGTTCTACTCGAACTTCACTTACGCACATATATTATGCAGAAACTTCTAATTCACACACAATTCATAACTCCATAAATCAATACACACCATGCAATTTAGAATCAAATTCTCTGTATTGATAAATAAATATTTACATACGAGTATCTCTCTCTCTCGCCTGATATTCTAATCAGTGGCCTTTGTTTTCCTACCTGCCCGTAGGCTTACAATCAAACCTCTAACTACTAACTTGACTAACTATCTAACTTGACTATGCCTTTTAGGCTTACATTTATACAAAAAGATTCTACAACCAATTCCTGGTTTAGATCCATAACCTTCGCAACAAAATCCTAATTTTTTTTTCCTTATCTCTAAGAATCCTCTCTAATCCACAAAATCATGAACTAACTCCTAATCTAAGTTTTACAATTAATTCTCAAATCTTTCAACTATCTTAAATCTCTCATGTTCTCCTACATTCGAGAACATTTACAAATATGCCTCACTATACTTAATTAAATCCCTATTCTAGCCTCTCTCATTAAAATACTCAAAAGCCTAAATAATTACATTAATTTAACACTTAGGAAACCAACTTCATTAAAACACAAGACCCCATTATGTCTACTATAATACAATGATATTTTTGAGCCGAATGCTCCTGCATCACATCTCAACACTCACTATAGGCGGAATTACTTTTGTACATGTAGTCTCCCTGGTTATGGGTTGTGGATGGCCAGAGAGAAAGAATAAGAGTTGAAGCTATGGGCGAGAACTCACCCTGAAACATCACAAAAAATGAAAATAATTATTACTGAAGTACAATAAATATAACTAACAATTACTTGAAAAGGTGAAAAAAAGTTACCATAAAATTGTTAATTGAAAAAAAATTATACTTTTATTTCCACAATCAAGCAAATAATAATTAATCTATTAAATTTAAATTATATCCGAACTTATAAAAAAGCATTACTATTATAACTACATGCATTGGAATTACGGCTACATTTTAGAACATTTAGAATAAAATAGTCAACCAATCGAAAATGTATCTTCATGAAGACCAACCCACAAGTATTCTGCTGGCATTGTCTTTTCCAATTTCACCTTCCCTTTTCGAATTCACAAATAAACTTACATTCATGTAGAGTTAAATTCCAAAAAATATGTATGGTATAATCTATTATCATCTACAAACTTTTGTGAGATTATGGTTCTATTTCAAAAAAACAATTAGATTAAAATAATTAAATTAACTGACATTTTTTTCAAATTGGAAATTATTCTGTTACAATTTTTATAAGTTATTTTATATCGATAAGCCATACAAACTTTTGAAGTGAGATTATGGTTCTATTTCAAAAAAAACACAATTAAATCAAAATAATTAAATTAACTAATATTTTTTTTAATTATTTTTTTACAATTCTTAAAAGTTATTTTATATCATTTAGTTAGACAAATGGAAAAAGTAATTAGAGAGCACGAAAGGGTAGTTTAATTGATTGGCAATAGTCCGGTGTACAAGTCCTAGCTTTTGTTTCATTACCACGAAAAGAGCCATCCTAAAAAGGAAAATGCGTTGAAGTTTTTATTAAAAAATATAAAAAGCCTAACTGAATGTGTTGTAACATTATTTGAAACTGTCAATAAGTTTAATTTTAAACAAAACATTAAAAAAGACTCAAAAACGCCACAGAATACTAGCTTTGACCATATTACTTAGGAAACATTACATAGTGCAATTTCGACATTAATAATCCATGCATCTCTTAACTCATTGAATTATCTATGTTACATGGGAACCGCTTTTTAGAGGTGGGAAACTCATTCCATTGGTTCTCGCATTCCCGGAAGCTTTGGAACTGTATGGAAATGTTCTCTTTTCTGTGGGAGCTGCAATGGGAACTTGGGAAAGCTCCGGGAGCTTTGAAGATTATTTTTTTTTGGAGTTCTGGCATTCCCTGGGTTGGGGAATACAAACCCTGACAAATATGTTGAACTGCCCACAAAACATGAGCCTTTGTTGAAACCTCCCTAGGAAGAAAGCCCAAAGACATCCTTAACACCAATATCCTTAATTGAGAAACTTGAGCAATCTCTTGATGAGTTAAGGAAGTGTGTGGCACCTCAATGTAAAGGCGATATCTGGGATGTCATGCCGATGAGTATTTATTTTGTTGTTTATGTATATATATCATAGAAGATTATGTGCATATTGTATGTGGCAATCAATGCTTAACCATTAGAGTTGCTTTACTTTTTCTCATAAGAATAACTAGAGAAACATAGGTAAAATTGTTCCTTTGTATTTTTAAGGCAGATTGTTTCAAAGACTGGTCATGTGTTAGAGAACTCATAATGAACTCGACATTTTAATATTTTATATATATAAAAGGGAGAAACTCAGGGAGAGGGACACCAAGAGACTATATTTATATATAACAGAGATTATATATTGAAATTGATTTGAATATTTGAATATTTTGATTTAATATTAATTTTGATTATTATATAAATTATATAATTAAAAATATATTTTTAATTTTTATATTTTTAACTTTTTATTCTATAATATTACCGCTCCCGATTAGCTGTTTCCTATAAATTTTAGAGAAACCTCTAGCCGTTCCAGACACCCGTACCCAAGTTCCTAACATTCCCACATTCTAGAAAGTCATGCAACATAGTAAATTATTGATATCCAAATGGGGCGTTCATATATTAAAGTCGTGTGCAATATATAATCTGATGTGTAAAATGAATCTTTGTTTTGCCATTTGGTTAGCACAGAGTACCTAAATTTCACGAAAATGGTCCAAGAAAGAATAACAAAATGAAGTTCGCTTTCTTGCCGATAGATATTTGCATCTAGAGAGAGTAAAAGTCTATCAGAAAAATAGAAATTTGTAACAAATGAGGTTACTCTCACACGCTTTAGTAAAACTCCCAGTAGCTTCAACCTTAGAGGCTACAAATTTTCTACAAAGCATTTCTTTCTATTGCAACTTCTAGATATGTTACAGAATAACATCATGTTAAACACAGAGACCCACATAAGTCAAATAAATATGGTACTCTGCAGTTTTAAATACAACTTGATTTTTGTTCAGGCCAGTAAAAGTGAACATTCCAATCTGCTTATAATGTGGTTCAAATCTCCAGGGGTTCCTATCAATGAATGATTATCAACAAATATATTAGTAAGAGTGTAAAATGTGATGTGAATATACCAGTTATATAGTTAAAAGGTTCCTAATGGAGTATACATCGCAGAATCTCACCACGACCCATCTGAGTATCATAGAGTTTTTGGTGCATGCTAATAATGTAATTGACTTTTTTTTTCAATTTAACAGTCCAATTGTATTAAAGATAAAGATTCATGCATTAGACACAATATTAGTATTGGGAAAAAGAGATTAAGGAGTGAAACTTCTATCATTGACATGCTAGGGAAAATATAGATATCAAACACTTACATGTCCCTAAGAATGGTTGACATAATCAAAACACCATGAATAGGAGGGGCTTGAGTACATTGAGCGAATAACCAATTTCAACTAACTTTCAACTTTAGTTGAATCTTTGAATCTCATCATATTCAAGTTATTTTCTGTTGGCATAAGATACTTGAGTTACTACATTAATTAGCCTACTGACATCCAAACAAAATCACTAGAGAAGATAAAAACCTCAATGCCATGACCTGCCAAAAGTGGATGAGAATAAGTGTCTATCAAAAAATGATAAGATATTGTAAAGGAGGATAATACTATAATAGTTTTACTATAACGCTAAGAAGGATGTGATGTAGGAGAATGTTCAGAAACAGAGTTTTCACAAATTTAACACATTCTTTAGTATGAAGTCGATTAAAATGAAGGGTTATATACTTTTATCTAATTGTTATGTTTGTACTTTCTTGTAGGAAAGAAACGATGGAATATTTTTTGAAGTAGAAATGGCATTTTCTCCCTATTAATTTATTGTGATACCTGAGAAAAAAAATGAATGCATGAAGGGCTTGAAGGCACAGAGTTGAAAGACTTGTTCATTATATACACCAGAAGAAGTTTGCAAGGCCTGGTACTGGACATCATTGAAGGTCCAAGTCTTGGTAACATTTAGCCCATGAGCTGCAACTTGTTGGAAAACATAGGTAACCTTGTTTGTTTGTGCTGGATCCATTGCCATAGTCATTAGCCAATAAGAGTTGAACCCATTGACTAGCAGAGAGTTTGACACATTGAAAGAAAATTGGGTGCCCTTTGTCTACACAAATGTAGTCCCTCCTGCTTATGCATGTTGAAGAAAACTAAAAAGAAGAGGGAGGCATTAAACTTTGCACATTCACATTTATATTTGCTCTGAAAAGCGTTGCATACTTCTTTGGCACATGTATCCTTCAAACTCTGGTGCATACTAAATGTTGTCATATCAATTTCTCCATAAGGATTGGTATTGAGCAAAAATATGGAGCATATTGTTAATGAAGCAGGGTCGAAGAAAAAAATTGAAAAATACAAGTATTTAGGTAGACATAAGATCGAAGAGTCATGAGCATAACTGAATATTGGCAGATGTAACAAATGAATGTTTGTACCTCCAACTGAACATGTTTGAATATTTATATGAGCATTAAAAAATGGGATTCATTGCATTATATTTCATTTGGAAACAAGAAGTTGAGTTCATTACAATTAACACTTATACATTTACTTTTCATTACGATATAAATCCATACCATCAAAGGTGAGTTTGCAATAATATTTTGAAATGAACATCTAACAAGGAAAACATGAAACATAATCTGTAAAAATGCATCTATGTAGGGGATAGATTATTGCAATGACTTTTAGTGTAAGGTTACTATTCAACCTTTTATTGCTACCATTCACTATCAAAATATGTCTTTCCTTTAACATATGGTACATCCACAAATAATTGCATTTAAAATATAGATTTAAGCATGTGAAACAAATTCAGAAATCACCCAATTATAAGAAAAATTGCAGGTTAGCTTTTACAAATTGTTAACATACATGTTGATCGGAATGTCATCGCTGCAACAAATAAAAATGAATATATCATTCATATTGCTTGCTTATTCAGGGTTTGTACTTAATCAATTTCTTATTTAGATTCTCTTTGCCTACCAAATAATTCAATTTTTCCACAGGAACAATACAAGGGATAATTCCTTGGCCTTTTTGAACAGGGTATGAACTCAAATCATGAACTTGATGAGAGTAACCTGAGTTCAAAGTGCTATAATTGAAAGTAACAACATTAACACGTATTTTTATACAACAGTCAATTAACAAAGATCAAACATATACAATGTTGATGATCATTATCATAAAAGTAGCAATAATATTCTACATGATATGTAATGAAATTGATTGAAATTTTACATAATGGTTTAGTAGTTCGACAGAACAGGACCTATATACATAGAGATGTATTTGGCAGTTAATAACTAAACATATATACAATAAAAGTATGTGATGTCATATAAATGTATTTGACACTGAGTAACTAATCATATATACATGATGAGGCATGGCATCGACAACACCAATTGATGTTTATTGTGGTGCCAAGATGTGAATTTGATCCTACTAGTAAGCCTGTATTTTTCTGCGTGCGTCTCTTTCATGGATAGTTGGATGCAAACAATAAAGAGGAAATGATTGTCGGAGCATGATCCTCGTTTGTATATCTTGCAAAGTAAGTCCCTATTGTTCAATTTCTCTGTAATATTCATATAGAATGTATAAGTAGTCTGTATCCATATATGTTGGTCATTAAAAAAGAGAAATAGTAAGTGATAATGGACGTGTATGCTGAAAGCAATTTTTTTTTAAATAAAGTAAATATGAACAGTTTTCCTAAATAAGAATAAAACAATATGAGGTTAAACGTAATAGCAAGAAAGTGTATGGGAAATTTGGTTAAGTAGCAAGTGATGTTTACCATGGGTAAATCTAGAAGATAGAGTGTATGGTTGGCTAGAGTGTATTCTCTTGCATAGATTATGATGTGAGCAGTGATTCCTCTTGTTGTCTATGTTTTAGATATAGATTCTCTTGCATGCGTTAAATGTGTGAGAATGGAAATGTTGGATTGATTCGAAGGTATGCCAATGACCTTATTCTTAAAATGGCAGTGAATGTTAAACTGTTGGGTCCCTATAATACTAGTGATTACCCCATTACTATTGTAGTTGCATCCCTTATTAATATTGTTGTACCCCTATTATCCCCATATTGTTATTATTGTGCCCCATAGAATCCCTCTATTGTTATTTTTGTGGCTTTATATTATTATTGTTAGGTCAGCTGGGTTATATTGTGACTCCTTAGACTCCTATATATAGAAAGGAGGTTTTTTCATTTGAATCATCGAAGAATTGTTCATTTATGTAATGTAAAGGAGGTTGCCCCCTCGAAAAGGCTGAATTCTAAGGCATTGATCTATATTTTCTATCTTTTCTTGAGCTGGTTTCATAACATTTGGTATCAGAGCCTTGGATTCTAGGGTTTCGCTGCTCCAAATAGGTCATCGTGGCATTTTCGCTATAACTTTTTTTTTTCTGCGACGTTTCAGAAGCTAAAAGAAAACCCATTTGAGAAGACATTGCGCTGAACCTCGGGTCTAGATTTCAGAGCGTTTCGCGCTATATTTGCAGAGATATGATCTCAGGAAGTTGGTCTTTTTGCAGACTCCTAAATTACATTCCAAACAGGTGACCTGGGGAAAATCGTCATAACTTTCTCTCTGAGCATCAGATTGAAATTTCGTAAGAATTTATAGAAAGAGGACATACTGTAGTTTCTTGTAGATATTTTTCAGAGCCAAAGGTCAAAACAGTGGCTCGCGACACGTCGTACAAGTTCGCTCTACTGAACTAGTCTATAATCAAGTCACTGTGGGAGATTTCGCATAAGTCTTCCTTGGAGAGTCCAATTTGGGTCAAACTGGTGGCATTGGAAAGAGGACACAAAGGGCTACTACAGGTCGCAATTTCAGAAATGGATGATCAGAAAGTACAGAGATACATCAGAGGCAATATCGAGCTCCTACAAAGTGAAAAAAAGTGTGTAGATTTTTTTAAATTTTTGCTTAAGCTTGGTTTGAAAAGTTAGTTTGAAGGAATTAAAAGGGCATAGTAGAGGATTATTATCGGTAACTGATGCCCCGAGGAAAGAAAATGCAAACACCTAGTAAGCAACCGAAAAGCTCTAGCATGACTCATGAAGAAGAGGAAGAAATTCTACATGATATATCAAAATTACAAGAACAAGTGCAACAAATGTCACTCTCACAAAAGCTAACAGAAGATAAGATAAATAGCATGGAAGCTAAGATGAATGGCATGGAAGCTAATATGGACAACTTGAAGATATATTTGAACACAAATTTGAAGACGGGCATGGCAAATTTGAAGACAGATTTGACAAATTTTCTATAAGAAATACTTACTAATGGTCAAAAGGTAGTAAAGGAAACTCATGATGCGAACAAAAGAAATGTTAGTCATGATTTCTTAGACTCTAATGTGGGATCGAAGACCCACCATATTCAAAAAATCGATATAAGGAAGTTTGATCGCAAGGATCGCGCAACATGGATATTACAAATGGAGCAATTTTTTGATCTCAATAATGTGCAAAACACACAAAAGGTACGTATTGCAACTTTATATTTGGAACCAAATCAGTTTGTATGGTATCAATGGCTTTGCTCTCGTAAAAAAATTATCACTTGGGCAATTTTTACGGAAGAATTGATCACACATTATGAGGATACAAAAAGAAACACTTTTTTTAGCCAATTGATAAGTCTCAAACAAAAGGGTTCAATAATGGAGCACATTGAGGAGTTCCAAAAATTGAACATAAGGGTAAAAAATATTCCAGAGGAGCATAGGATTGATGTGTTCATAGGGACTTTAAAGGATAATATCCAACATGATGTTCACCTTTGGGAACCTGATTCATTAGAGAAGGCATTCAGGTTAGCAAGAAAAATGGAAAGCAAAATTATGGCAACTAGGAAGCATACCACTCACAACTATAAAGAAGGAAGTGTGGTTGCCCCTAGTCTTCCACAACCTATAAGGTTGACACCACAACAATTGGAAGAAAAAAGAGCAAAAGGGCTTTGTTACAGTTGTGATAGCAAATACACTAAAGGTCATAAGTGTGCTGAGAAGAAATTATTCTACATAGATTGTGAAGAGGAAGAAGAAAAGGAGCAAGAAAGGTCAAAAGAAGAGGATATACTCCAGGAACAAAGCCTAGATAAAGAAGAAATGAATCTGACCATATCTTGTAATGCATTGGTGGGAATTACCACTCCTCAAACCATCAAGATAGAAGGACAAATCAAGAAAAAAAAGGTAATAGTGTTGATTGATTCAGGAAGTACCCACAATTTTATTCATTGTAAGGTAGCAAAAGAATTGAATTGCTTCTTATATCCAGCACCAGAGTGTCAAGTGATGGTTGCAAATGGAGGAACAATAAATTGCTCTGGAAAGTGCCATAATATCAAGCTATCCATGGGAGAATATGTATTGACTAGCCCAATGCTTTCCATTCCAATGGGAGGTGTTGATGTTGTACTAGGAGTCCAATGGCTACAATCCTTGGGTACAATAGCTTTTAATTTTCAAGAACTTTTCATGAAATTTTCCATGGAAGGAAAGGAAGTTGAATTAAGGGGTATTGCAGGGAAACCGGGAAAGATAATCAGCTCTAATGGTATGACAAAGCTTCTAAAAAAGGAACAAAGGGGTGTAATTGCACAATTATGTTCGCTAGATGTTTCCACATTGGAATCATCTATTTCTCCAGATCTCCAAAAAGTCTTGGACAATCATTCCAAGGTATTTGAGACTCCAAAAGGTCTCCCACCTATTCGTGATCATGATCATGCTATTCATTTGATTCCAGGAAGTGTTCCTCCAAACATCAGGCCGTACAGATATCCCATGCCCAAAAGAGTGAAATTGAACGTATGGTTGCAGAAATGCTAGAGGCTGGTATAATTCAACTGAGTCAAAGTTCTTTCTCTGCTCCAGTAGTATTGGTGCACAAGAAGGATGGATCATGGTGCATGTGTCTGGATTATAGGGAGCTCAACAAGCTCACTATTAAAGATAAGTTTCCCATTCCCATCATTGATGAATTACTGGATGAATTGCATGGATCAATTTACTTCACCAAGTTGGATCTTCGTTCAGGATATCATCAAATCAGAATGAAGACTGAAGACATTCCGAAAATAGCATTTAGAACTCATGAGGGTCATTATGAATTTTTGGTCATGCCTTTTGGCCTTACCAATGCACCTTCAACATTTCAAGGTTTGATGAATTCAATTTTCAAACCATTCCTTAGAAAATTTGTGTTAGTATTTTTTGATGATATACTAATCTACAGCAAGTCTTGGAAGGATCATGTTGAACATGTTGACAGGGTGCTACAACTATTGGAGGAGAAACAATTATATGCAAAAAGATCCAAATGTTTCTTTGGAGTACAAGAGGTGGAATATCTGGGTCATATTGTATCTCATGAAGGAGTTAAGGTAGACCCTAGCAAAATTAAAGCCATTAAGGAATGGAAAATCCCCACATCCATAAAGCATCTGCGAGGATTTCTCGGGTTGACAGGGTATTATCGCAAGTTTTTTAAGAATTATGGGAGAATAGCAGCACCTCTAACAACATTATTGAAGAAAGATGCATTTTCATGGACTCCAGAAGCAACAAAGGCTTTTGAACATCTTAAAGAGGCAATGTGCCAAGCACCGGTCTTAGCTACACCGGACTTCACAAAAACCTTTATTGTGGAATGTGATGCTTCAGGAAATGGAATTGGTGCTGTTTTAATGCAAGATGAAAGACCCATTGCTTTTGAAAGTCGTCCAATCAAGGGAAATTTTTTACACAAAGCTATTTATGAGAAGGAAATGTTGGCAATACTCCATGCACTTAAGAAATGGTGACCCTACCTAATGGGAAGACACTTCAAGGTAAAAACAGATCATGATAGCCTTAAATACTTTTTAGAACAAAGATTATCCTCTGAAGAGCAACAAAAGTGGGTCACAAAGATGTTGGGTTATGACTTTGAAATCATCTACAAAAAAGGGAAGCAAAATGTGGTGGCAGATGCACTCTCAAGAAAGGATGAGGATGTGGAAGCATTGTTGTGCGCCATTTCTATTATCCAACCAAATTGGATAAACGAAGCAAGGGAGGAATGGAAGAATGACGAAGAAGTGTGGGCACTTATTCGAAAGTTACAACAAGATTCCAGTACCTCTGATACATTTAGCTGGCAAAATGATTCTTTATGGTACAAAGATCGCTTATACCTCTGTAAGAATTCCCAACTAAAACAAAAGATTCTTATGGAATTGCACACTTCTCCCTTAGGAGGGCACTCAGGATTTTTAAAAACTTACCACAGGGTTAAGAAGGAATTTTTTTGGGATGGCCTTAAATCGGATATTCAAAAATTTGTGGCAGAATGTTTGGTTTCCCAAAAAAATAAAGTTGAAACAATTAAGACACCGGGTCTATTACAACCTTTATCCATTCCAAGCCAACGTTGGGAGGAGGTTTCAATGGATTTTATCACAGGTTTACCCAAGTCTGAGGGAAAGAGTGTCATCATGGTGGTAGTTGACAGACTTACCAAGTATGCACACTTTTGTGCATTATCACATCCATTTAAAGCCAGTACAGTTTCTACTGCATTTATGGAAACAATTCAAAAGCTACATGGAAACCCAAAGATTATTGTAAGTGACAGAGATCCCATTTTCACTGGAAATTTTTGGACATAATCTTTTTCTTGTCTTGGTACTCAGTTAGCTCATAGCTCATCTTATCATCCTCAATCTGATGGGAAAACTGAGATAGTAAACAAATGTTTGGAAGGATATCTTCGTTGCTTTGTATCTGATAAACAGACACAATGGGTCAAATGGTTGCCTCTGGCTGAATGGTGGTATAACACTTCCTTCCATACAACAAAAAAATGACCCCATTTATGGCACTTTATGGATATCAGCCACCATCCATCACATCATATTTAAGAGAAAATTCTAAGGTTCAAGCAGTGGAACATCACATCGAACATCAACAACAAGTCCTCCAACTCTTAAAGGATAACCTCGTGTTGGCACAGAATAGAATGAAACAACAGGCAGATCAACATCGCAGTGAAAGAAGTTTTGATGTAGGTGATTGGGTATTCCTACGGCTACAACCATATAAGAAAATGTCCCTCAAGCAAGCTAAGAAGGATAATAAATTATCACCAAAGTATTATGGTTTGTACAAGGTGTTGCAAAAGATTGGTACTATGGCATACAAATTGGAGCTTCCTGCAGCTTCTCGATTGCACCCAGTTTTCCATGTTTCATGTTTAAAGAAGGTTATAGGCGACAAGCTCCCAGTTCAAACAATATTTCCAGAACTTGACGAGGAAGGAAAAATTATATTGGAACCGGAAGCAGTCACAGAAACAAGAACTCGACATCTACAAAATCGATCAATTTCGGAGTATCTTATCACATGGAAGAACTTATCCGTTGAATATTCCACATGGGAGGATGAGAATTTTATACAGAAGCATCCAGAACTACTCAAGTGTTGAGGACAACACTTTTTTGAAGGAGAGGGGCATGTTGGGTCCCTATAATACTAGTGATTACCCCATTACTACTGTAGTTGCATCCTTTATTAATATTGTTGTGCCCCTATTATCCCCATATTGTTATTATTGTGCCCCATAGAATCCCTCCATTGTTATTTTTGTGGCTTTATTATTGTTAGGTTGGCTAGGTTATATTGTGACTCCTTAGACTCCTATATATAGAAAGGATGTTTTTTCATTTGAATCATCGAAGAATTGTTCATTTATGTAATGTAAAGGAGGTTGCCCCCTCGAAGAGGCTGAATTCTAAGGCGTTGATCTATCTTTTCTTGAGCTGGTTTCATAACATAAACCTTGGCATTCTTTGGTGTCGATGTCTATTATTTCTTTGTCTAATGTCATTCCTTGTGACTTGTATATTGTTAAATCCCATACCATTCGAAGTGGTATCTGTCGGCGTGCACCCCTTGTGATAGGGGAAATGGGTACATATGGTGGGTGTGAAATTTCCCATGGTGTTCCTTTGTATTGCTTGAAGTCGACTACCACGAAGGATGGCAATTATGGGAGCTTCGAGTCAAGTGCATAAAATATTGAAATGACTTTGCCAAGTGCACCATTAACAAGGCCTACATTTACCCACAAGTTGTTGGTGAGTATAAATTTTTGTTCATTACATAAGAGTACCTTTGCATCTAGATGTTCATGAAAATGTGAAGTTGGGTTACACTTTTGCCCTTTTTTGAGAAAAAAATATCATTTTTAGAAGTTCTTCAACTTTCGGCAAGCCAAAGCAATTTTTCTGTTGAAAATTTCATTTTACAATAAAAAAGAAAACTTGTCATAAATTTTATTAGATTTCTATTGCTTATTTTTTAGAATTTGTTTAGTCACATTTGATATGTCAACTTAGCAATTGTTTCACTATGTGTTATTTAAAAATGAAGGGATCCATAAAAAGTCATGTTTTTTGACACTAGTGTTTTCTTTATCAACCTGATTTTTTGAAACAAAAAATGTGTTGCAACAATCTAGACAGTCTCTACTTTGATATGGTTATATTTACGAAACCAATTGATACACATCATAATTACTAGAATGTTTTGAATTGAACCAATATGAAAAAATTGCATATTTTGAAGATGTTTAACATAGTGTCATGTTTCTCAACATATTAGTTAAAAACTAAAATTCTAAAAACTACCCATTAAAAAAAATAAACCAATGTAATACACCATGAATTTTTCATATTTTTTTACAGTGTATTTTAGAAGATATAGAACTTTGATTTCACTGAATCATAATGACCTTCAGAATTTTTTTGCACACATTTTAATAGAAAATTAATTAAAATTATCAAATATCTATGAAATTCCATAACATTTATATCTACTGAAAGTAGATTTAATTCTTCAAATGTTGGTATTGGTTCTGAAAGTAAATTCACCATATTTGATGGAGTTTAACCATTCCAAAATTGGATAAAGGTGATCAAAGTCAAAATGTTACAAAGTTGTAGGTTTTCAGTCGAACAAAGTAGTTCGACCAAATAAAAAAAATCGACCAAAATTTTGTTTGTCGTGGAAGGATGTTAAAATAAACAGAGAAATTTTTTTAGCCAAAGACCTATGCATATTTTCCGTCAGCCGCAAAATTGAAATAGTGCGACCCTCCGAAAAACTATTTTGTCCAAATGCTATTAATAAACTTGGCCGAAACATTATTTTCACACTCACATTCCTCTTTTGGGCTGAATTTTTAAAGTACAAGTCTTTTGGGCTGAAATTTTAAAGTGAGTTTTTTGGGCTGAATTTTGAAGTAAGTCTTTAGGGCTGAATTTAAAAGTGAGTTTTTTGGGCTGAATTTTAAAAGTGAGTTTTTTGGGCTGAATTTGAAAGTAAGTCTTTTGTGGTGAATTTTGAAAGTGGGCTTTTTGGGCTGAATTTAGAAGGAGAATTTGTTTTGCTAGATTTTGAAAATGAGTTTCCTTTCTGGATTTTGAATTTGATTTTTTTGGATTTGATTTTAAAAATCTACATACATTGAATTATCATGAGAAATCAAAGAAATTGCAAGAGAAACTATGATTGGATAAGAGATATTGAGGCTCGTAGAAAATAGTCGAGAAACTATTACAAAAGAAACAAGGAAGAACACTTAAATATTGAAAGGGAAAATCAATCTCAACAAGAAGTTGAAGCACGTATGTAAATGTAAATATTATAAATGATATTTAAAATTTAATAGTGTATTGTGAAATTTAATTTTTATTTGATGAATTAATTTGAAAAATATTTTGCAATGTAAACAGAGAGATATTTTCCTCATAACATTGATGATGAGATTGAAAATGTTGAAAGACAAAGTGAAAAAGATAATGAACCAATGATTGATGATGTTGTTGAAGATGTTGAAAGAGATTCAAGTGAAGAAGTTGAATCATCATTAGGTATGTATATATATGTCATGTGTATTATTGAAATTATACATATTTATTAGTTTCAATTTCCTTTTCTTCTTTTTTTGTTGACAAGGGAATCGGCAACTAGGACAACCTCGCAACTCACGTAACATGGGGTCGATTCTGCCACCACCACTATAACCGCTGGGAACTGCGTCTGCCTGCTATAACACAACTCTAGGTAAGTCCGGGGATTTGAACTCGTGACCTCAAATACGAAATCCTCTTTACAGACGAACTACACTGCAGCGCGATTACCAACTCGCCTACCTCGTGGAGCTTTTATTAGTTTCAATTTCATTTAAACTCTATTTTTAAATTTAATTATTTAATGTATATTTATATCCATTTACATTAAATTCTCATATGTACAGATGAAATCAATATTGATGATGAGATGTTAGAAAATGTTGACACTTGCACATATGGAGATAAAAAAGTTGACCATGTTATATGATATCGTGTTAAGATCAATATTGATAAGTTCTTCAAAAATGAAAATATGACAGTTCAAACTCAAATTTTGAAGCTCTCTTAACATCAAAGAAATTAAAAGAAGATACAACACTATTGGGTATTCGAAAATCAACAAAAGATAAAAATATGAAGGAAAATGTGATTCAAAATATAAATAGTGCTCTAAAATCAATTGGAAGATCTAGAAAAAAAAGTGATCTAAATGCACGTAGAGCAATACAAATGGAAGTGGTTTCATCAAGTACTAAAGAAAATCATTTGGTAAAATATATGGCAAAAGCATTAGGGACCTCATGAAAAACATTGCACAAGTATAGGAAATTTCAATTGCAATAGATGCAAATGATGAGCTCGCTTGTTGGATAGTTATTTTTAGGCAACCATACAAATATAGACTTGGAGAAGATGTTAAAAAAATAATATATGAATATTGGATAAAAATTTCACGTGTTTCACCAAAAGTAAGGGATGTGATGTGGCGAAGAATAGCACGAAATCTATATGAAAAACATGCAAAATATATCTTCAATACCACTCAAATAGAGTTGTTGAACAAATTCCTAGAAGAGAATCATGGAATTAATGTGCAACAAAAACCATGGTATGTTAAACCTATCACTGTACGTGACACTTGTTGTTGTCATTATCATGTGGAATTTCAATTATATTATGAAACCTTCTTTAATTTTGGTAAAACATTTTGGAAAATTCACCTCCTCCATCCACTATCCATGATTTCATATCGGAAATTCTATGTGGAAGAGAAAATCATGAATTATTTTACCAAAAGAAATGTGTTGGTGGTAAAAAAATATGATCATTGTGGAAATTTGACTTTGTTTCATGGAAAATATCTTATTGATATGAATGATCAATCACTGTCCAACATAAAAGTGAAATGGAAGAGATATTAATATATCCATGCATCGATTGGTTCAAATAGTAGTACAAGTGTTAAAATGATTGATTTACAAGAAGAAGAAATTTTTGTGAAAGAGTTTTTGAAGAAGTTTGAAACAGAAATTTATAAATATGCCAAGCATTCTCATAGAGTTCAATGGCAAGATATGCAATTCAAAAAATCTCATGAAATTTCTCCACCAGTTACCATTTTGTCAATAGTTGATTTTGCAGGAAATTACACATTTGTAGCACAAAATGAAATACAAAGTGAATATTATCATTCTGACCAAGTCTCTATTTGTTTCCATGTTCTATATAGACATGCTGAACAAAATGTTGATCATATAGAAAGCGCCAGTGAGAATTGACATGTTATTAAAGAATATCACTTTTATATTAGCGATGATCGTACACATGATACACATTTTGTAAAACATTGCTTTGATAAGATTTATGACTTATTGAAAAGTCATGAAATAAAATTCAATGAACATTGGATATGGTCAGATGGATGCACAAGTCAATTCAAATCTTCACGATCATTCTTTTGGTTGTGTCATCTTCATATTAAAACCAAAATTAAACATTGTTGGAATTTCTTTGAAACTGGTCATGAAAAAGGGGAACATGATGGTGTAGGGGCATGTATAAAACAAGCACTTCGAAGTTATCAAATGGACCACTCTACAAACCTAATAATCATCTACTAACATTATAAGAATGATTATGCAAAATTTTCTAGCTAAATGAAAATTTAGTTTGATTGCTACATATTCATTAACTTAAATATGTAAAACCTTTAAGCATCAAACCATGCATCATGCAAAGTGTACCATGTTTTATAATGCAATTTTATAAAATGTTTGCATGAACAACTTTATATTAAAAGTTAAATATCAACTGACATTCATAGTAGCCATTCTATACATGAATATGAAATGTATACCATATTATATAATGCAATTTTAAGTTATGATTTTTTTTAAGACATCTACACCAAATTATAAGATTCATTCAAATGAAAAATGTATCATGCTTTATAATGCACAATTATAATAATCATCATGCAAAATGTACATAAACTACAAAATTAGCATGTATTAAATCATAATATAGAGTTTTATTTAAAATATGGCCAAAATTTATATCATTATAAAAGTAAATATATAAATAAAAAGTTGTCAAATAAAAATGTGCATCAAAGAGATCAATTCATAATAAATAATTTTATTTAAATATGTCCAAAATTTATATCATGATAAAAGTAAATATAATATAAAAGGGCTATCAAATAAAAAGTTGCATCAAAGAGGATCTCACTGAAATATACAATATATCAACATCCTCGTGCTCCCATTAGAATCATGTGTTCCCTGCACAACATGTGTAATTGCATATATACATAAGATTTTGTACTTTAAAATTAAATTTTAATGTTTTAAAATTAAATGAGAATGTAAGATCATCAAAACAAAATTATAAAAAGTTTTCAATTCCAAGCAATACCTCATGGTATTCCCCTTCCATTGCACCCTCATGGTGTTCGCCATGCATTGTTCCCTCATGGATAACCTGTACAATATATGTACATGTATATATATTAAAAAATTAAAATTGCACATGAAAATGCATAAACTCGCAATATTTAAAAAATCAAGTATCAACTTCTTCAAATTGTCAAGACATTTCAATGCCTATAACCGACTCAAGTTTCAAATTCCATGCAATATATCGTGGTATTCCCCCTACATTTCTCCTTCATTGATGCCATGAACAATACATGTACATGTATATATTAAAAATTTAAAATCGTACATGAAAATTCATGAACTCGCAATATTAAAAAAATTGTTAAACAACTTTTTCAAATTATTTAGATGATCATATCCCCATTGCTCAATCCATCGCCAAAGTCCCTGGAGAACAGAAACTGTCTCCATAAACCTAAAATTCAAAATAATTAAAACTGTAAGATAGAGATCTAATTTTTTAATGAAACTTTCTTCAACTGATAACAAAACAAAAGTGAAATATTCAATATTTGTTACAAGAAAATATTTGACACATCTCTGGATAGGGAGGAAAAGGGTGACACTACGTCGAAAATGTCAGACAAAATCAAAATATGTTAACATTTAATTATATATGTAATTGTTTATTTTTAAAATATGTCCTCGCGATACCAATATAATAAAAGTAGAATAATAGTATCAACATGAACTCTTTAAAAAAAACTAACATCTCTCAACATATCTTGATTGGAACTTGAACCTAGGACCATGATATTATTAAAATTTTTGTTCAACAAACGAGTTAACTGCAAATGGTGAACATATGATAAATTTGTGTTAGATTATATCTGAAAAATTAACAAAATGTATGTGAATCGACATTAACACATACATTACATTACATTAAAATATACACCCTAACAATTAACACATACTAATCCCACGCTCTCTTCCTCATGACCAATTAGGTCTTTCCAACCATCACAACAACCCTTTACATATGCTTTAAGTTCCTCAATATTCATATTATTTATCTCCTCATTTGTTTTATATACAAAATTAGCACGTGCATTAGCTCGTGCTCTTTGTCGATTTAAACTGATCAATTCGAGTCAATGCAGTCTGGATGTTGTTTATAATGGCATCCCTTCCTTCTTGGCCAATTTGAGAAGTGGCATCCATCTCTGACCGCAAAGTTACCAAAAGAGGAGGTTGATGTACCAAAGGTGGCAGAGGGCGAGGCAATTCAGTATCCCATAATGCACCCTGATGTTCATATATTCGACCTCTCCCAGTAGCATAAAATTTAAATGGAAGGTCATTATAATCAGGTCTCATACCCAAAAATAATTCTGCATAAAATAATTTTGCAAAATAAATTGGAACCTCGTCATTCCATAACACATTTCCATATGCTACAAGGAACCTATCATACAAATGGTTGTCTATATCAGGGTTCTTGAAATATTGCACCTTGAGCATCTTTCTTTTCAGCCCTTCTTTGAAATTAAACATAGATTTCACATATTCTTTTGTAACCCTTTTACTTACCTCGGCCCATTTATCGAGACCCATTACTGCTTCCTTTATACACCTCATCATATATATAAAGAAATAAGTGGTTGTCCCAAGCTTCTTGTAAATATCAAGAAATGAGCTTAGAGAGTGCACAACCATTTCTAGGCTTTGTTGACTCTTTGCAGGGAGATCCAAACTCCCAAGATCTTTCCTCAATTTTGAATAATGACCTATGCACCTCTGTAACATACAGGTTTGGAGGATTTTTTTTTCCCAAGGAAGCTCTTCAGGAATATTAAATGGATAGGTGGTAGTTGGTGTATGGTCTTCTTCATGAATTTCCATGCTTCGCTTACATTTACTTTGAGCAACATTTTCACCCCCTAAATCAATATAATTACATAAATATAAAAGGATGTGAACAAATGTATTCATACACATGCAAGATGGACATGTACACATATATGTACATACAATTCATTTACATGTACAAATTTGTTTTAACTATATATATATATATATATATATATATATATATATATATATATATAATTTACCAAAATGATGAGGATCATTATGATCCAATAGAATTGGTATCCATGAGAATTAGGAGCATCCACAATTGATCCCACCTAATTCTAGGCCTTTCAGATAAGCTACTTTAGTAAAAGATATTGGCGATAATATGATGTTGATGAATAAATTTGTAAATTTTGTTTGGAATGCTAATGTTTTTGGGCATTGGTATTAGCATTTGTTTATTGTTTTCCTAGTTCTTTGGTGTATTGGTTGTAACTATTTACACTTGAATTATTGAATCTTTCTCTACCCCTCTTTGTCACTAGTTCACTGCCTTGGTATATCTTCATTTTAGTCTACCTCTTGTACTCTCGACAACAAACAAACAAAATTCTAATGGTGTGATTCCAAGTGTAGATCAAATTTTAAGTAAGAGTCCTATTTGAATTGGTATTCTAGTCATAAACTTAATCTCCAAATTGGTTTTCTAGTGGCTTTGTCTTATCATTATAGGCCATGGAATTCTAAACATAATTGGCTCTCTATGAGTGAAAATAATGGTTATTTCTTCTTAACAACTAAGCCAAAGTTTATGTGTGGATTTTTATTTTTTTTGTCTAGTTTGGATTGTGGTTTTAAATACTAGATATGTAGTTATGGATATGTGATGTCCTCATTTTAAAGTTGTCACGATCTGTAACTAATTATGTTTAAAATCATCTCGTTATTGCATGAACATTTATTAACATGTAAGTTAAAGTGGATAAATAAAAAATAATATATATAAAAAAAACTTTGATGAATGAAAAGGCCTATAACTTAGGTTGAAGCACAAGTAACAACACAAATTATGATACATAAGTAGGGAATACTAAAGAAATTTTGAGGTTTACCATTCAAATAATTTCTCAAGTTACACAATCAGTAAAACCCTGAAATTATATCAGGCAATACAAATTATTTATTTTAGCCTATATATATATGGGAGGGAGATTTGTAATTCTTTCGGTATTTAACATGAAATTGACACAAAACATTAATTCCTTGCATATTCAAAATAGAATTGATGTATAACATATTTCTCTACTTCTTTTCTCAAATACCATATTTGTAATGTAAATATCATGTAAATATTAAATTAATAAATTTAAACTATTTTATTAATTAAAATTATTTTAAAAAAAACCATCTTCCAAAAAAAATAAATTTTCGCTCAATTTAAATTTAAATCTTTAAAAAAACCAAAAACAGAAACATAAAATTTAACATCTGAAATCTAATAAATTTGAAATTAAAAATAAATAAATACATGAATTTAATATAATATGCGTATTTTATAATCACTTAAAAATATCTCTAAATCATCAATATTTGATAATTAAATGTTATGTTAGTCACACCAATATTTCTTTAAATTGCTGTTAAAATGGACACAAATACGCCAAAACGAAAAAAATACCGTATGCAGAGTGCAAAAAATTCAACGCAAAAATAATGATTTGACATGATGCTGACTTACAATGGTTTCTCGCACCAACTCTTACACAAATTGTCGTTAAAGTTGGCACGCATTAAGAAACAGTTTACCAATACAAAGGGCAAGAAACTCTTACGCTTTATTGAATGAGATGCGAAGGTATCGGGAAAACCAATGTATCTGACTATAAATCAGGGAAATATTCTTAAATTGGAATTACAATTGAAGGATGCCAATAATTTTTTAATGTTATATTAACTTTATATTAAAAATAAAATAAATTAGACATATAGTTTTTATTAATCATGATATAAAATAATTGAATTTTTTAAGTTTCAATTATATCTTTTTTGTAAATTGAAATATTTTATTATGGTTGATATTAAATTAATTAGTTAATGTTGTTTTGAAATATTTTTAAAAAATATAAGAATTATAAGTCTTACACTCAAAATGAAAATATAATATGGTTTTTCTAATTTTTTAGTTGTTTAATCTCTCTAAAGTTAATATAAAATTATGTTACTTCACATAGACATCCAAATAGTTTATTTATAATTGAGAGTGGAAGTGAAATATTTTTACCACAACTGCTTCATACTAATCAAGAAAATATTTTATTTTTATTTTAAAAACATCATATATCAGCTTAAAGTTGAGCATAGACTAAATCACACATTACTATAATAAAAAATTGTGTTGGGTAGTTTTGCTCATGCTCATTCAATTTTCACGACTCATAGCATACCACATGTCCATTTTGCATAAGGACTCCACCAATTCCTCTCTTGCAAGCATCCGTGCATACTACAAACTCTTTCTCTGGATGTGCAATCTATAGTACTAGTGCATGTGTCAACAACTGCTTAAGTTGCTCAAATCTAGCCTCACACTCCTTTGTCCATTCAAATTTCTTACCTTTCCTATGCAATGATGTGATAGGATAAGCAATATGCGAGAAGTTCTTGATGAACCTCCTATAGTAGTCTTCCAACTCCATGAAGGATCTCGCCTCATCCACATTCTTAAGAGCTACCCACTCCATGATGTCCCTTATCTTCTCTGGATCTACTGCAATGCCCTCCTTGGAGACAACATGTCCCAAGTAATGTACCTCAATCTAAAAGAAACTACACTTCCTGAGTTTAGCATACAAATGGTTCTCCCTCAACAACCTCAACACGGTTGCTAAATGCTCGACATGCTCTTCCTCATTTTTAGAATGCACCAGTATACCATCAATGAACACAATAACAAACTTATTCAAATACGAACGCGACACATTATTCATCAAGCACATAAATGTAGCAGGAGAATTAGTTAATCTGAATAGAACAACAACAAACTCATAATGCCCATACCTGGTCTTGAACACAGTCTTGTAAATGTCCTCCTCTTTGATGCGTACCTGATGCTATCTTGATCTCAAGTCGATCTTTAAGAACATTTTTGCTCCCTTCAGCTGATCGAACAAGTCATTAATCCTTGGCAATGGATATTTGTTCTTGATGGTCACTTTGTTCAATTGCATGTAGTCAATCCATAATCTAAGAGTTCCATATTTATTCTTCACAAATAATACTGGTGCACCCAAAGGTGATACACTTGGCCTAATGTATCCCTTGTCCAAAATTTCCTTCAATTGTAGCTTTAACTCAACCAACTCAAGTGTGCTCATCATGTAAGGTGCTTTTGACGTTGGAGATGCCCTTGGCACTAACTCAATAAAAAATTCTACCTCCCTGTGCGGTGGCAACTCTATAATGTCCTCAAGGAATACATCCTAAAACTGCTACAAAATTGGGTACCTTCTCAACACATCTCCATCCTCAACCTCCTTACCCTTATCACTAGAAATGTGTATTGCAAACAACATACACCCTTTCCTGCGGCTATGCTTTGCTTACATAGCTGTCACCATCCTAACTGATGTGGATTTCTTCTTACCTTGAAAGAATCTTGGTTCCCCATTATCAACAACACGCCCAATAGCTTTGTCATAATAGTCTACCTTGGTTCTATGAAGAAACAACCAATTCATGCCCAACAACATACTATATGATCTCAAAGGTAGTACATTTATATGTGTTGTTGTAGGCATACCATTCAAATCAAATGCACAAGCTCTTACCTAATTATGAACTCACTTCTTTGTACCTATAACCAACTATACTAACCAAGACTCTACATGCAATTCCTTACTCAAACCACACTTATTCATCAAGTCAGTACTAACATAGTTGTAATTAGATCTAGGGTAAATAAAAATAGAAAAAACTTGACACAAAGCTTACCATCCATCTCAATGATAGATGCCTGGTGTTTTGCTTGTATGTTGTCCATTGCTGCATAAATATGAGGAATACTAATCAGGAGCTCAAATTTTGCCAATAAATCAAAGTTTCATAATATTTATAAGATTAGCTTCATATCAAAGAGATCATCATTTTGAATCCAACGGTGTGAACAACACTCAAATCTGATCTCGTATACAAAAGTTAGAGTAAGTCAAAGTTCAGGTTTGACTTGGACACGTGGCAGGATTGGATGACATAGCAAAGGTCCCAACAAATCGGGAGGCCCCAAGTGGCAAGCTTCCATTGGCCCCCGCATGTCACAAATCACAATCACAGGTAGGTCGGCATTAAAAATCGGCCGCCGAGCAGTGAAGGGTGTGATGCGATAAAGGCAAGCAGGAAGGTATTTGGAAGTCGGTCGGAGTTGCGATTGCGATGGATCACAATCGCACATTGGAGAAGGGAACAACATGAAGAATTGGCCCCGAAGCAGATAGGTTGCGGTACGATCGTAAATCACAATCGCAACTCGCAGGAAAACAAAGCCCCGCATAAACAAAACCCCAGGACATCCGCCGATTGCAATCTACGATAGGGCGTTGATGTGATAAAGTATGGGTTGCAATTTATAATCCCAGTCAGGTCTGCCAATACCGATGTGATAGAGTGTCGATGTGATGACATAAAGCGCCAATGCGATATGTGATAGGATTGTGATTGCGATGTTCTACCGCCGATCAACGATCGTAGTTTTTGAAAAGTGTTCTGTACATCTCTTCGTCGATAGCTTATTGCGATTATGATATCTGACAAGGTGCGAAATCGTCATCTTTACCGCTGGAAAAGCCACTCCGCATGTGACCACTCAGCCCTTAACCATGAGATAGGTGGGAAAGTTGGCGGGACCTCCAATTTCGGTGGAACTACCAGTTTTAACTGTGGATAATGAATTTAACTGGTAGTAAGCTAGATTTTGGGGAGAAATTTGTGGAAAGACTTACAAGATTCATAACTAAGGAAATTTTCGACCAAAGGGGATGAAAAAATAGGCTAGATAGCCATTTTTGGATATTTTGAACTCATGGGAACAGGTTTCAGGATCAAAGGAGCACTTCTTGATAGGATTTTTGCAAATTCAAGCCTATGGGTGTTATGTTCAACCAGAGTGTTGATTCAGATTAAGGAGTTTGAAGGTGGAGATGACCTTTTAGGGGACTTCTAGCCTCCATTTTCTATCTGTAGCAGCCATTACAATAGTGTTGTAGCTTTATTTATTCTTATCTCTATATGTGTTTGAAGAAATAGACTTGTTTATGTACTTCAAGTGGATTGTAGTATTGTTTATGCTCTTGGAAGTTGGAGTATGGGGTCTTGGTGTAAGATGCATGTGTTTTCTAAAGGTTTACATGTTTGACTATAGGTTAACATGTGTATGGAATGAGAACTTTTACAGAAGTTATTTCTTTGAAGGAGAAACTAGCCATTCCATTTCAGCAGTTTATGTACTCTTCTTTTCTTGATATTGAGCATAATGAGAAGGGGTCATGCCTTTAGAGCTGATCCAAGGAGATGTAGCCCAGGAGGGGTGAACTCCTTTAACAATGGTTGGTGTATTACTATTTGATGCATGCTTCCATTCAGTGTTTTGGTTTCATGTTTTAAGTTTTCTTCATGAAACTAACTTAAGTAAACACACATAAAATTCATGTTTTTACTTGCTATTTTGGAGTACAAACCTCAAGCACATTTTTATATTCTGAATGGGGAATTAGCACATCATTACTAATCTACTCCATTATAGATCAAGTTGGTATCAGAGCATAGGTTTTATTTTTGTAAAGAGGAATTGACTATTGTTTGCAAGTGAATGTGTTTTGAAGCTCAAGTGAGGAGAAGGTTTTGGAAAGGAGATAAAGATTGTTACAATCTCTACCACCATGTTCTACCTCAAATTGCAATAGAAGCTTCAAGAAAAGCATGTCCCAAGGAGGAGAGCTTGCAAGAATGTTATAGGATGTGAAGGCTTTTAGAAAGGCTTTCTTAGACATGGCATAAATGGTGAAAGTCTAGACCTCCAAGAGGAGAATGTTCTCCAAGGGAAGAAGGTAACAAGAATGGTGATAAACCACCATCTTTTCCACAATCATCATGTTTTTATACAACTCTTATGCAAAATTCTAGTACAGAAAGTCCTTTAGAGAAGATAGATGGAAAAGTTTGTACATTTTGTCCACATGATGAGGAAGATGAGCTTGTATCAACACCTAAATTCAAGGAGATGAATGAAGAGACCCAAATATTCCAAGAGGACACATCCAAAATCAAAAGGGATTTCGTAAACATCTTTGTATGTCAGTCAGAAGATGCGGAAAATGGTAATAATTTACATGCTTCTTCCTTGTGTGAAAGTGTTAACGTAAATTCATTTGCAGACTTTGAAAAACACAGTAAAAGCATTGGATCCAATCTCTTGACCTATATGGGTTACAAGGGAGGAGGCCTTGGAGTAAAGCAGCAAGGCATTAAAAATCCAATTGAAGCCAAGGAAAGGCCTAACTACGAAGGCTTAAGCTATGTAGGAAAAGAAGAATGGTCTTCTAGCGACAGCACATGGGCATCTTGTTCCTTTTACCGTAAGAAAGGACATGAGGAGGCAATATGTTGGGTGTTTCATCGAGAATTGGTTCCCTCTTAGTTCCTCAAGCATAAGGAGGACTCGAAATGTAAAGAGTCTCCAAAGAGAGATGAATATGTTGATATCAGAGCTTTGGATTCTAGGGTTTCACTGCTCCAAATAGGGCATCGTGGCATTTTCACTATAACTTTTTATTTGCAACGTTTCAGAAGCTAAAAAAAACATTTCAGACGAGATCGCACTAAAGCTCAGATCTGAATTTCAGAGCCTTTCGCACTACTTTGCAGAGATATGATCTAAGGAAGTTGGTCTTTTTGCAGACTTCTAAATTACATTCCAAACAGGTGACCTGGGGAAAATCGTCATAACTTTCTCTCTGAGCATCAGATTGAAATTTCGTAAGAAGATACAGAAAGAGAATGGACTGTAGTTTCTTGTATATATTTTTTAGAGCCAAAGGTCGAAACAGGGACACGTGGAACATCGTACAAGTTCGCTCTACTGAACTAGTCTACAATTAGGTCACTGTGGGAGATTTGGCATAACTCTTCCTTGGAGAATCCAATTGGGATCAAACAATGGCATTGGAAAGATGACACAAAGGGCTACTACAAATCACAATTTCAAAAATTGATGATCTGAAATTACAGAGATACATCAGAGGCAATATCGAGCTCCTACAAAGTGAAAAAAGGTGTGTAGAATTTTTTTAAATTTTTGCTTAAGCTTGGTTTGAAAAATCATTTTGAAGGAATTAAAAGGGCATAGTAGAGAATTATTATTGGTAATTGATTCCCCAAGGAAAGAAAATGCAAACACCTAGTAAGCAACCTGAAAGCTCTAGCATGACTCATGAAGAAGAGGAGGAAATGCTACATGATATATCAAAATTACAAGACCAAATGCAACAAGTTTAACTATCACAAAAGCTAACAGAAGCTAAGATAGATGGCATGGAATCTAAGATAAAGGGCATGGAAGCTAAGATGAATGGCATGGAAGCTAAGATTGATGATTTGAAGATAGATTTGACAAATTTTCTACAAGAAATACTTACTAATGGTGAAAGGTTAGTAAAGTAAACTCATGATGCGAACAACAGAAATTTTAATCATGATTTCATAGACTCTAATGTTGGATCGAGGACCCACCATATTCCAAAAATCGATATGAGGAAGTTTGATGGCAAGGATCCCGCAACATGGATATTACAGATGGAGCAATTTTTCGATCTCAATAATGTGCAAAACACACAAAAGGTATGTATTGCAACTTTATATTTGGAACCAAATCAGTTTGTATGGTATCAATGGCTTTGCTCTCGTAAACAAATTATCACTTGGGCAATTTTTACGGAAGAATTGACAGCACATTATGAGGATACAAAAAGCAACACTTTTTTTAGCCAATTGATAAGTCTCAAACAAAATGGTTCAATAATGGAGCACATTCAGGAGTTCCAAAAATTGAGCATAAGGGTAAAAAATATTCCAGAGGAGCATAGGATTGATGTGTTCATAGGGATTTTAAAGGATAATATCCAACATGATGTTCGCCTTTGGGAACCTAATTCATTAGTGAAGGCATTCAGGTTAGCAAGAAAAATGGAAAGAAAAATTATGGCAACCAGGAAGCATACCACTCACAACTATAAAGATGGAAGTATTTTTTCCCCTAGTCTTCCACAACCTATAAGGTTGACACCACAACAATTGGAAGAAAAAAGAGAAAAAGGGCTTTGTTACAGTTGTGATAGCAAATACACTAAAGGTTATAAGTGTGCTGAGAAGAAATTATTCTACATAGATTGTGAAGAGGAAGAAGAAAGGAGCAAGAAAGGTCAAAAGAAGAGGATATACTCCAGGAACAAAGCCTAGATAAAGAAGAAATGAATCCGACCATATCTTGTAATGCATTGGCTGGAATTACCACTCCTCAAACCATCAAGATAGAAGGGCAAATCAAGAATAAAAAGGTAATAGTGTTGATTGATTCAGGAAGTACCCACAATTTTATTCATTGTAAGGTAGCAAAAGAATTGAATTGCTTCCTATATCTAGCACCAGAGTGTCAAGTGATGGTTGCAAATGGGGAAACAATAAATTGCTTTGGAAAGTGCCATAATATCAAGCTATCCATGGAAGAATATGTATTGACTAGCCCAATGCTTTCCATCCAATGGGAGGCGTTGATGTTGTACTAAGAGTCCAATGGCTACAATCCTTGGGTACAATAGCTTTTAATTTTCAAGAACTTTTCATGAAATTTTATGCGGAAGGAAAGGAAGTTGAATTAAGGGGTATTGTAGGGAAACCAGGAAAGATAATCAGCTCTAACAGTATGACAAAGCTTCTAAAAAAGGAACAAAGAGGTGTAATTGCACAATTATGCGCGCTAGATGTTTCCACATCGAAATCATCTATTTCTCTAGATCTCCAAAAAGTATTGGACAATCATTCCAAGGTATTTGAGACTCCCAAAGGTCTCCCACCTATTCGTGATCATGATCATGTTATTCAACTGATTCCAGGAAGTGTTCCTCCAAACATCAAGCCGTATAGATATCCCTATGCCCAAAGAGTGAAATTGAACATATGGTTGCGGAAATGCTAGAGGCTGGTATAATTCAACCTAGTCAAAGTTCTTTCTCTGCTCCATTAGTATTGGTGCACAAGAAGGATGGATCATGGCACATGTGTCCAAATTATAGGGAGCTCAACAAGCTCACTATTAAAGATAAGTTTCCCATTCCTGTCATTGATGAATTACTGGATGAATTGCATGGATCAATTTACTTCACCAAGTTGGATCTTCGTTCATGATATCATCAAATCAAAATGAAGACTGAAGACATTCCGAAAACAACATTTAGAACTCATGAGGGTCATTATGAATTTTTGGTCATGCCTTTTGGCCTTACCAATGCACCCTCTAGATTTCAAGGTTTGATGAATTCCATTTTCAATCCCTTCCTTAGAAAATTTGTGTTAGTATTTTTTGATGATATACTAATCTACAGCAAGTCTTGGAAGGATCATGTTGAACATGTTGACAGGGTGCTACAACTATTGGAGGAGAAACAATTATATGCAAAAAGATCCAAGTGTTTCTTTGGAGTACAAAAGGTGGAATATCTGGGTCATATTGTATCTCATGAAGGAGTTAAGGTAGACCCTAGAAAAATTAAAGCCATTAAAGAATGGAAAATCCCCACATCCATAAAGCATCTGCAAGAATTTCTCGAGTTGACAGGGTATTATCGCAAGTTTGTTAAGAATTATGGGAGAATAGCACCACCTCTAACAACATTGTTGAAGAAAGATGCATGTTCATGGACTCCAGAAGCAACAAAGGCCTTTGAACATCTTAAAGAGGCAATGTGCCAAGCACCAGTCTTAGCTACAACGGACTTCACAAAAACCTTTATTGTGGAATGTGATGCTTCACGAAATGGAATTGGTGTTATTTTAATGCAAGATTAAATACCCATTGCTTTTGAAGTCGTCCAATCAAGGGAAAGTTTTTACACAAAGCTATTTATGAGAAGGAAATGTTGGCAACACTACATGCACTTAAGAAATGGTGACCCTACCTAATGGGAAGACACTTCAAGGTAAAAATGGATCATGATAGCCTTAAATACTTTTTAGAACAAAGATTATCCTTTTAAGAGCAACAAAAGTGGGTCACAAATATGTTGGGTTATGACTTTGAAATCATCTACAAAAAAGGGAAGCAAAATGTGGTGGCAGATGCACTCTTAAGAAAGGATGAGGATGTGGAAGCATTGTTGTGCGCCATTTCTATTATCCAACCAGATTGGATAAATGAAGCAAGGGAGGAATGGAAGAATGATGAAGAAGTGTGGGCACTTATTCGAAAGTTACAACAAGATTCGAGTACATCTGATACATTTAGCTGGAAAAATGATTCATTATGGTACAAATATCGCTTATACCTTTGTAAGAATTCCCAACTCAAGCAAAAGATTTTGATGCAATTGCACACTTCTCCCTTAGGAGGGCACTCAGGATTTTTAAAAACTTACCACGAGGTTAAGAAGGAATTCTTTTGGGATGACCTTAAATTGGATATTCAAAAGTTTGTGGTGAAATGTTTGGTTTGCCAACAAAATAAAATTGAAACAATTAAGACCCCGGGTCTATTACAACCTTTATCAATTCCAAACCAATGTTGGGAGGAGGTTTCAATGGATTTTATCACAGGTTTACCCAAGTCTGAGGGAAAGAGTGTCATCATGGTGGTAGTTGACAGACTTACCAAGTATGCACACTTTTGTGCATTATCACATCCATTTAAATCCAGTACAGTTTCTACTACATTTATGGAAACAATTCAAAAGCTACGTGGAAACCCAAAGATTATTGTAAGTGACAGGGATCCCATTTTCACTGGAAATTTTTGGACAGACTTATTTTCTTGTCTCGGTACTCAGTTGGCTCATAGCTCATCTTATCATCCTCAATCTGATGGGAAAATTGAGATAGTAAACAAATTTTTGGAAGGATATATTCATTGCTTTGTATCTGATAAAAAATCACAATGGGTCAAATGGTTGCCTCTGGTTGAATGGTGGTATAACACTTCCTTCCATACAGCAACAAAAATGGCCCCATTTATTTCACTTTATGGATATTAGCCACCATCCATCACATCATATTTAAGAGAAAATTCTAAGGTTCAAGCAGTGGAACATCACATCAAGCATCAACAACAAGTCCTCCAACTCTTAAAGGATAACCTCGTGTTGGCACAGAATAGAATGAAACAACAGGCAGATCAACATCGCAGTGAAAGAAGTTTTGATGTAGGTGATTGGGTATTCCTACGGCTACAACCATATAAACAAGTGTCCCTCAAGCAAGCTAAGAAGGATAATAAATTCTCACCAAAGTATTATGGTCCGTACAAGGTGTTGCAAAAGATTGGTACTATGGCATACAAATTGGAGATTCCTGCAACTTCCCGAGTGCACCCAGTTTTCCATGTTTTATGTTTAAAGAAAGTTATAGGCGACAAGCTCCCAGTTCAAACAATATTTCCAGAACTTGATGAGGAAGGAAAAATTATATTGGAACCAGAAGTAGTCACAGAAACAAGAACTCAACAGCTACAAAATCGATCAATTTCAGAGTATCTCATCATGTGGAAGAACTTATCCATTGAAGATTCCACATGGGAGGATGAGAATTTTATGCAGAAGCATCCAAACTACTGAAGCATTGAGGACAACACTTTTTTGAAGGAGAGGGGCATGTTAGGTCCTTATAATACTAGTGATTACCCCATTACTATTGTAGTTGTATCCCTTATTAATATTGTTGTGCCCCTATTGTCCCCATATTGTTATTACTGTGCCCATAGAATCCCTCTATTGTTATTTTTGTGCCTTTATATTATTATTGTGAGGTCGGATGGGTTATATTGGGACTCCTTACACTCCTATATATAGAAAGGAGGTTTTGTCATTTGAATCATCGAAGAATTTTTCATTTATGTAATATAAAGGAGGTTGCCCCCTCGAAGAGGTTGAATTCTAAGGCGTTGATCTATCTTTTCTATCTTTTTGTGAGTTGGTTTCATAATAGACCATGTCCATCTGTGATTGTGCAACTCCATCATCGAGGTACATTGAGCGGGGTTTGAGCATGAACTTCTTCTTGGGATTGACATATCTGGTAAGGCGATATTCAAATCTGTCCATGAGATATTGGAATTTCATCTCACTTTTCAGAGCTTGAAACTACAACACACAGAAGCGGTCCCAAAAATCCATAGGCGATTCTTGCGGGGTCTTCCATTGTTTTAACATTTTTTGTCAATAGGTTATGGATCAAAATGATGGGAAGTAGATCAAGGAGATCAGAGAACTTCTCAAGTGAGTGCATGCTGCTGGGTGGTAGACTCCAGCACCACTGTAATGGGGATTCATGTAGTGTGTGTGCAAGCAGCATGCTGACCTATTCTGCATAGAACTCATCTGCAAGGAATGCATAAAAGTCTTCTAAGAAATTTGGCCAGGCTACTTCGTCTTCACCATCATACGTGAATTCAGACAAGAGATCAACAAACTCCCTTGTGATGTCGAGAGGTTCGACATGCGAAAATAATTGTGGAGGGATGAGTTTGACAGTACCCATGATTGATGTACGCAGATTCAAAAGAGATTGTGAGGGCTCAACATGTCATCTGTCCCTCCTTCTAGAGCCAAAATGTTGATGGTGCTAGACCCGCCAATATTTCAGTGGATCTCCCTGGTAAGAAGTCCTAACTAGACCTCAGACCGTTTGGTGTGGGAGTCCCAGCAGTGGGTCATATGATATAGCCTTGACAGTGGTTGCGTTGAAATGTAAGTAATATGTCATTGTTGGTAGCAAGGGTATGACGTGCACAACAAGCCAAGGAAGGTGCATGAATGGTTCTAACACATGGAAGGCGGAGTGAGTGCGCCCCTTGGAAACTTGTGTAAACACACAACTTGGAAGGGAATGCATGAGCAAAGATGCATCAGAAGCTAGAAGGAAGGTGAATCAATAATCCAAAGTGACTGTTAAACCAACAACACATCTCAGTAAGATTCATACATACAAATACATAAACAGTCTATACATATATGCGTAAGAAAACATATACATATATCATTAGAGTAAACAAGTTAACTGAAATGCAATAACAACATATGCATGAAACATGTTGGCTCTATTATATTAATAAGTGAAAGTTCCAATCATACAATACAACCATGACCAACCACTAGTCCCGATACTGGAACGTTATAGTCACTGTCGTCTGCTCCTCTAAAGAGATGTACTAGCCCTACACTGTGGAGAAGCCAAGGCTCAAAGCTTTCTCTAAGATACTCCTATTGGAAGCTTGGCTAACCAAAATCCTTTACAATGAGTTATGAGGTTCTATAAATAGCAAAGGGTGGGGTGACCCTTGACATTCCCCTTTTTGACTCTTCACCTACCCTCATGACTCTTCAACTACTACATCACCATTACATTCAACTATCGACACTTGGACTTTCACTTTACAAGACGTTACATACAAGTTACACATGTACCCATGTGAGACAAAATAGGCTTGAGCAAGCCATGCAAGCTATCACTCACACTCGAACAGTTGTGGTAAGACCAAATCTTTGACATCCTTTGGATGATTGATGGTGGAAAACTGATGCCGAGCTTGGTCGTCTGTGATGGTTTCTATGCGCTCATTGGTGACATCCTGCTAAAAGTGAACTCTTTCCTCCATTGCATCAGGGTACACTAATATGGCTCATTTGTCTAACTCGTCTTCTAACATGTGCATCATCATCTTAAGTGCAGCTAGATGAGCAACATACTAATGCATAGTGTCTGCGCTAATCTTAAAGTGTGTGCTGGTGACTATGTGCATCAACCTGTCAAAATACATGTTCAGCTCCAGTCAAACTTAGTTGTCTTCACCTCAGTGACTGTACCAATGGGTGGGATCACATCCATGCGCACAATGACATCCCTGCTCCTGAACACCCTTGCATGCAATCAATGACACTTCCCACCCTATCTTCTCCATGCCAGCTATTGGGCTGGGTCTATAACTTAGATGGCCACAGTTTCATCAGTTCGTGCATGTTGTGCCTCCTACTCTACCTGTTCCTGATGCAACTCTTTCTCTCATCTATGCAGCTCCTTTTCTTCCTTGAGTTTCCGCTTCATCTTCTGCAACTCCTTCTCTATTTCTCTCTCTACCTCTACATGATCCTCTTATCACGTCATCACCTCATAGCCTCATTCTCCAAAGTTGCTTTCATCACAAGTTGATCTGCTTGAACTTGCATCTTTGCTTCACCTCTGTGATGGCAACAAACTTCATCTTGCATTTGTCGCATGCAGGTCTGCTACTGTCTATTTTTTTCGATGGCACTACTCGCTATGATGCCATTTCCATTTCATATTGATATCCTTCTCAATGAACAAATTAATGTCTTCATAGATAGGGAACTTCATAAGCACTTGATCGACTGCATCCCCAATTGTGCTCTCAACGGTATCTTTGACTCTGCTCTCTTGGAAGCCGTTGTACTTGTGCTGTTGAGAGGCAGACAAACACCTAGTATACCTAGAGACATAGCAACACTCATGACAAGAAATCGGTAAGTTGAAAACAAAAACAAAATGAACGACAGACATGCAACATACCTATGTGACTCTCTGTGAAGATTGCACAATTTTCACTAGGAGGCTGGGAGACCGACTATCAAAACTACACAAGGCATAGTCTGGGCTACCAAGGGGATAACTAACTACTGGAACTATGTAATACATAGTCCAGCTTGGACTACTGAGGATTGAAACTGTGCAATGCGCAATTTCAATCAGCAGTGACATGCAAACCAGCAAACTACATTATGTAATTTTTGGGGCCAGCAAGGCAATGCCGCCTATAATTGCACAATAAAAGCTTGGAGGTTAGTGCTGCGCTAGAGTTGCACAATTTCTGCACGGAAGGTAGAGCCTTCACTTCCAGAAATGCGCAATGCTAGTCGAGCAAGGCAAGGTCCAGGCCAATACTACCTAGACCCATCGATAGGCGATTGAAAACATAACAAGTCTAAATTTATGGTGAAATTGAGTGGAACTAATAGTGAATGGTCAAGCATGCAAATAGTAAGTGCAGCATTCAGAAAACGAGAAAGAATGCATGTGTGTGAAGCCAGTCACCATAAAGTTAATCGTCGGTGCAGAAACATTGTCATGCATGCAACATCATTGAGATGCAAATGAAAATTGAAATGATGCTTCTACAAGCTAACACATATTAAAATGACACCAAGCATTTATTGAAATCAAGCTGACCGCACTTACATGAAGCGAAACACAAAAAGAGATAAAAACGCAGCGCAAGACATGAGAAGCAGAGTTAGCCTGAAACAACTAATTTGAAAGTGCCGAAGATTCCTAGATGTGATGTGGGATGTCCAAGCTACAAGAACAATGTGAGAAATGAGCTCTGTAGCTTTTGGTTCATAAGTTTTGATAAGATCGAGGTTATGACGCGCATGCCACAAAACTAGCAAAAAGCTCCACTTGGTGGGAGGTTTCTAAAACGATCTTTGCATGTAACCTCTAGCTACTAAAAATAGATCCCTTAAACCTAGGGATGCCTTTTGCATGTTGTTTTTTTCTATTTTAGGAAAAGTAGCTCATGCATGCAAATGAAGTTTGCTAGGTCCCAGAGGGAACCGGTCAACTTGAAGGCACATGCATCGGTTTGTGAGCGTAGGATGAAACTTTGTGTAGTTTCTAGGTTGAGATGGGATGGATGTCCCTAGGAGATTGTGAAATTTCTGGGGTCAGCAGCTGACTATCTCCCAGAATTGCGCAATTTCTACGCTGAGCTGCATTGCTGGTCATAGTACATAGTTTTCCCAAGGAAGCATGTCTAAATGTTCTGTGCAATTTTGGAGCTTAGTGGGCTTCCCAAAAGATTTTTACAATTTATGGGGTGAGCAAAGGTGGTTTTCTATCAGGCATTGCACAATTTCTAGCCTGAGCAGGTCACTACCCCCAAAATTGCGCAATTTTTGGGCTGAGGCCTAGTGCCGGGTCAGATTTCACAGTTTTCTAAAGGACAACCACCTGACTGTTCTATGAAATTCTAGAGCCTAACAGGCTACCTAGTTGATTTGTGCAATTTCTGGATGGAAGGATGGTTCCCCTCCAAAATTGCACAATTTTCTGGGGGAGTGTCTCAGCCAGAAAATAGTCTAAGTTCGAAATGTCAACCTGCGGCAGGGAGTAAAAAAGGCTAACATGCACAGACCAACAAGCCACTAAAACTCAGCTGAAGCCTATGTACTTGATAGTACAATACATGCTACTAAGAATGGTTGGTAGGGAGGCTCCAAAATGAATCTAAGGAAACATTTTGGAGGGTGGTTGTAGTCGCTACAACAGCTACCAAAATTAAGATTCTAAATTTAGAAATATTAGTAGGCACCTTCCATTTCATGGTGGCCTCTATCTTGGCAGAACCTATCTTCAGCTCTCCTCCACCTATCACACACCCTAGAATACACAAAATGCTATTGTAAAAAATAACACTTCGTAAGATTTTCCAGTAGGTAATGCTTCTTTAATGTCTCCATTACCTACGGCAAATATGAGATGTTCTCCTCCCAGGTATCACTATATAATAGTATATCATCCAAATAGATAATAACAAATTAATCTATAAAAAGACATAATATTTCATTCATTCACCTTGTAAATGTAATTGGTGCATTGCAAAGGTCAATGGCATCAATAACCACTCATAAAAACATTTCCTAGTTTTAGAGGAAGTCATCTAGGTATCTTCTTCTTTGAATTGAACCAGGTGATATCCAAACTTCAAGCCTATCTTGGTGAAGTATTTCACTCGCTACAATTAAGCCAAAATATCATCAATCCTAAGAAGAGGGTACTTGTTCTTAAACATGACTTTGTTGAATGCCTTATAATATATACACATCATGCAAGTCCCATCATTCTTTAGTACAATTATGATAGGTGATCCACATGGTGATGTACTCAGTCATATGACATCATATTCCAATAGTTGTTGCAAATGATTCTTCACCTCACTTCTATAAAATATTTCCTATACAACCCAATTTTTGGTAAGGGAGAGTCCAACAATAGTGGACCTTATTCTTCGCTTCCCTCTTGGGTGGTAACCATTTAGGCTCCCAGAACACACCCCTCCATATCTATAAAAACTCTTCTACTTGTTGTATTTATTTCTTATTACACCCCTATAGGGATGCCTTGCTACTTACCAACTCTTCTACAAACTTATTTTCTCTCAAATATAGTAAATCATACTTCTTCTTGGAATTGAACAACTTCTTGGCTTGGTTGAAACTTACTAGTGAAATTGTTTACTTACCTTTGTGCACATGAATGATTTCCCGTCCTTGACAAGTTGATGTTGTTTTTCTCTCCCCGTGATGATTGCATCGTACATGTACATGTAGGGACTTCCAATCATAAATCCACATACATCAAGGGGAACTACATCTAGTTCTACTTCATCAATAAAATCAACATTGATGGAAAATCTGATTTTGCACTAAATTGTTACTTTCAAATATACATTCTTATTTACCCATCCTAATGGGTATGGGATTTGATGATAATGAACTTCCAATATCAATTTCTTGATCAAATTTTTTTTAGTGAGATTCATCTGTTATCTTGAGTCAAATAGAGCATCAAACTCCATTTTCTTGCACTGTATATTTATGTGGAAGAGTTTTGTCATTTCACCCTCCTCTTACGGTTGACTACTTAGATTCACCTCCTTTTACACTAAAATATAGAGAATCTTCTCATCCACATCCTTGTTGATTTCAACTTGGTTGCTCAAATTAGTGGTCATGAGATTCTTCTTCTTATTGTCTTTCTTTTTTTTATTTAGGTTAAGCTCTGGATGGAACTTCCAACACCTCTCCTCTATATGAATGTTGATATTATAATGGTTTCAGTGGTTCATGGGGTGTTTGTACTAATTTTATATGTCTATTTCCTTTTTCTCTTTTAACCATTTCCAATTCTTCTTCCCCTCAGAAGGATTATGTTTCTCTTTATGCTTCGATCCACTTGATTTCCCTTTCTTCAAGCATATGTTTTCCAGGTATTGTACCTGTACATAAGCCTCATCCATCGATTGGGGATTTAACAACATAACTTTCTTTCGCATATGGATATGTAAATACCCTAGTTACTTGAGGAGTACATCTGAGTTGTTTAACGAAAAACCCAACATTATGGCCATCATTATGAATTTTGTGGTGTACTCCTATAACACTGCCCATAGTTTTTCTTGAAGTAGTGCCACCAGACCCATTGGTCCTCCACATACCTAATAGGGTAAAATTATGACTTTATGATAGTTTTAAATTCCTCCCACTTAGTCACTGCAGGTGTAACAACCTCGGCATAAAATTTCTTGTAATAAAAGTTAACAAAGGAAAAATAAGACCATTTAAGGCTTGAGCTATAATATTTCATGTGCATTTGCTAAGTGTTGATTGATTCATGCACATGGAATCGATAAAAGTGAACGATAATATCAATTATTTTGATATGTACATTCTTTTGGAGTGAATGGCATTAATAGTGAATCACATACCATAAGACATTAGCATCTAGTCAATCTATGTCTAGATAACCAATAGGGCCATAACCTTGTTTCATCATGTAAATATACTTAATATGTCCAAATTATCCCTAAGCAAGAAATCATATAACGTGTCATTGTTTCTATTTATTTATTCATGTGAAATTTTACATGAATACTCCAATTTTATTTTACTAGGGATCTAGCGTTACTGTGCTTTATATTTTATCTTATTTGGGAAATAGGAAAAGCGTTGCAACTTTAATTGCATGGGTTTCCAACCACACACTAAAACAAATATAATTCATAAAATACATGACATATTAAAACATGTATAATGTATGATGATAAACCTATTGCAAGAGCACTTAAATGAATATATTCATATTGGTGAGTGTAGGAGTGTCTTCTGATATATTTAGAGTGTTTCCTCATTGCATTTTTATTATTGATAAGTTTTGGAATAAAAATGAACATTCGACTTCATATACCTATGTGTGTGGTGTGCAGAGGTCCCACTCTCTCATTTCTACCTCTATACCTTTTGCATCTTTGCACAGCACTTCAGACCTATACACTCTGCACACATCTCACCTACGTTTTCCGCCACTACGCCTCTTCACATATGTTCATTTAAATCTTGAGCTAGGGGATGTGAATCCAGTTCAAAGTGACTTATGGGGGCTTTAGAGGGCTAGGTTTGTTCATTGCTTGTTCAAGCTTTGGTTAGAAAGCTTAGTGTGTGGTCGTGTACTTTTTGGTTTCGCGGTCCTCTTGTGTTAAAGTTGTTACTCTCGGTTTCAATGGGAAATGGTGAAAGGGTTTTTGGGGAGGAAGTTGTACCATCAATCTCTATTGTTGACTCTTTTGTAGAGTTTGGGGCAAGTGTCTGGATTTTTTGTGATGATCTAGTTTGTGGGTTCCTAAGTCTTCTTGGTGGTAGGTCTTGTCCATTCTCTTATTTTTCTGTTCACAAAGGTATTCATAGCAACAGAAAGAAGTGCATCCCTATCTCACCTATGCTACCGAGAGAGAGGATGAGGAGAATGCAGGAGGGGTTGGTGGCAGGGCCCACCAATGGAAATGAGGACCTAGACTCTTTTCTCATGACTCAGATACCATGTATTTCAATGTTGTTTCATAAGACACTTGAAGGGAAATTCATAATCTTGAGATCTAAATGGGGGTTGAAAGACAATCCCTCTCTAATTCAAAGTTCATGGGTGATATTTTGTCTTAGGTTCCTAACCCTAGGCATACCAGGGGCAGTAAAAAACAATACTTAAACTCTATGCATCTTCATTAGAAAATGAAGTCCCTCTTAGGCTTGGTCCTGAAGAACAAGGGAGTGGAGAAGTACAATGGTTTTTCATCCTTGGAGGACATCAAGAGAATGCTCAGGAATTAGAGGTTTTGCTTGGACAGAATTGACTCCCGCCTAGCACATGTAGAAATTCATATTGCATGTGAATTAGATCGAGGTGGCTTGATGGATCCTCTTAGTTCTAGTGAGAGGGCTCTAACAAATATTTCTTCCTTTGATAATGATAAGTGAGAACGCTTGGATGGAGGTGTAGTACAAATGTTTTTATGAAGGTTATTGGTTCATTGCGTAGGGTGCTTGGAATTTCTTTTAGTCTCCTTGTTTTATATTGTTTTGTGTGATGCTTCCTAGCCCACTTTGCAAGGAATTTTTCATCACTACTGGTCCCCTTGTCATATGGTCAATGGTCAATTACAATGCTACATTATTGGGTTCGATATCTTAGTCTAGTGATCTTGTGAATGGGTCGTGAAAAAATTATATGGTTGTCTATTTGAGCTTTAGGTAGACCCTTTATGGTTGGAGAGCCCATGACGTTGGTTTTATTCGAGAATTATGGTTTTTTATCTCTATGTGGATCTATTGGTATTGTTATAGGTCATTTCTAGCCTTTGTACCAAGGTAATCTAGGTCATGGGAGTATTTAAAGTTTAATGGGAATGGAGACCCTTTTGGTCTAGTCAACTAGTGTAGTTTGTATAGGTGACGTTGAAGCCTCCATCATAACTCTAGAAATCTATGAAAATTCATGTAAATCTAGTTTTTTCTTAATAGAATACCTTAATTTACAAAAAAAATGTGGGAGCTTTTACTAACTTTTGATTCCAATTTAACTCAAAAGCTATGAAGTTTGGGCTACTAATATGTTAGTTTGTGGTTATACAAAACCAAATAATCTGGTAGCCACAAGATTTTATGAATGCATAGAAGGAGATCAACATTGAGTCAATGGAAAGAAGGATGAAAAAATACTTTTTCCCATCCAAAAAAACATGGATGGGAATATATCTCAAAAACAAATTTCTTTGAGATAATGTGGGGCATCTTAAAGAATAATTATCATGGCATCATGAAGGTGAAGGTAGTTCAGTTGCAAATGTTGAGGATGAATTTTGAGAATTTGAATATAAAAAAGGAAATACATGGACCATTCCATGACCTAAGTCATAAACATTTGCAATTAACTAAGTATGAATGGTGAAGATCTTTGAGATCAGAAAGTGGCATAGAAGGTTCTCAAAACCTTTCCCAATAAAATTGATGTATCAGTCGAAGCCATTGAAGAATATAGAAACTTGTCATGGATATCAATAAATGAGTTATCAGAATCCTTGTTATCAGATGAATCTCGAATAAGTAGGCATGATTAATCTTTGGAAAAACAAATTCAAAAAAGTTTCTATCTCAAGAGGTAGAAGATGATCTAGATCAAGAGGCAAAGGTAGGAACAACATAATCAACAATCAAAGAGATGATTTATAAAAAGAAAGGAAATCATATCAAAATCCCCATAATTCAAGCAGCAACAACAATATAAGTTCGCAATCAAATCAAAGGTATGTAAAATCAAAATTTAAGTGATTTTATTTTAATAAGTTGAACTTTGCAGACAAGATGCAAACTATTCTTCTGAGAAGTGTGAAATATTTTTATTCCTTAGAAGTAATGGCACTCAAGAGTTATCTAATAATATTTGGCTTAAATATAGTGAATGTGTAAATCATATGATGGGAAACCAAATCACGATTGCAAATATGGATGATTCAATAAGGACTGAAGTTATGTTGGGCTCAAAAGATATTCTAAAAGTTATGGAAAAATGAATGGTTAACATCTTTATCAAAAAAGTTAAAAAAGACATACCAAATTTGTACTTTGCTCTGTGTTTGAAACATAGTCCATTTAGTGTTTTCCAACATACTAAAAAAGGGTATAATGTATTCTTTAAGGGAAATAATTTCTTCATATATGATAAACCTCCCAATAAGATATTGATTGACAAAGAATAAGATGTATTCTCTTGCAATAAAGCATGATAGAGATGATGAATCATTTTTTAGAAAAGTATCTTGCTTCGATTAGTTTTTGTTATGGAATTATATATTTGGTCATCTACATTTTGTTGGCCTTAGACTATTGCAGTAGAAAAATACGGTTGAGGGGTTTCCTCCAATTCAAGAGAAAACCAGTTCATGTGAGAGTTGCAATCTATAAAAGAAACATAGTGACAATTTTCCTAAGTATCTTATAGATCAAATGCACATTTCAAGTTGGTTCATACATGTTTGTATGGTGTGATGCAGACACAACCACTCAAAGGAAGTTACTACTTAACCTTCATAGATGATTACAACAAATGTACTTAGATGTATTTTCTCACAAAGAATTCCAAAACTTGTGACAAGTTTTGAGAATTCAAAGTAATAGTTGAGAAACAAAGTGGTCATTATATTAAAGTGTTAAGATTAGATAAAGGAGGTGAGTATGATTCAAAATGTTTTCAAAACTTTTGCAAGCACCATAGGTTCAAAGAAGTTCACAACAAGGTACGCACCACAAAAAAAATTGTGTAATTTAAAGGGAAAAAAACCATTGTGAATATGACTATAGGCATGTTGAAGAAAAAAAATCTATCAAATGATTTTTGGGTAAAATTAATACCTTTCTTAGTTTATATTTTGAATAGATCTCCCATTAAAAGTTAGAGGAAAAAATTTCATATGAAGCATGGACAGGTATGAGTTGTAGCGTAGCACACTTTAGAGCATTTGGTTTTGTGGAATATGCTCATGTGCCTAAATATTTGAAAAGGAATTTAGATGAAAAAGGTGAGAAGTTCATTTTTATGAGGTACAATGATCACTCCAAGCCATACAAGTTGTACAATCCAATAACAGAGGAATCAATAATCAACAAATATGTTGAATTTAAAATTAAGCATGTGATGAAATAATCGATAATTCTATAATAGTTATAGTAGAAATACATTAGTTAGAATACAATGCAGAGGAACAAGTTATATGAGGAGGTGAGCAAGATTTACAAACCCAATCAATAATAAAAAATATTCCAACAAGAACTATGTGACACTCTATTCAAGGTGATTCATATGCTCCATCAATTTAGTCTAGTACTCAAAAAGGTAGTGAATATGATCCTACAATTAATTCCTTAAGGTCTAGAAATACTTGAAGTTTGAGAGACATTTATGAATACTTAGAGGTGAATTAAAATTCTACAGTGTTTACTTGTCAACCAACATGTTCTGGAGAAGAAATGAAAAATGGAAAATGGGTCAAAGAAGTAAATGAAGAGATGTATTCCATAAAGAAAAATGATACATGATATCTAGTAGAATTACCAAAATATAAATATTTCATAGTTGTAAAATGAGTTTAAAAAAAAACAATGAGAAAGGAGACATAGAAAATTACATGACTGTATTGGTAGAAAAAGGATTTTGACAATAGCCTGTAGTGGAATATAATCAGATCTTTGCATTGGTTACAAGGTTAGATATATAAAGTGCTAACCTAGCCATAACAACTCAGAACAGGTTGAAAGTTTATAAGATAGATGTAAAGTTTGTTGTTGAATGGCATTTTAGAAGAAAAAGTGTATCTGGAGCAACCATTTGGATATTTGATAAAAGGTCATGAAAATGAGGAATACATGTTGAATAAATCTCTTTATGGACATAACCTAGATCCTTAAGCATGGTATGGAATGATTGATTCATATTTGATCAAAAATAGAATTAGAAAAATTATCAGTGAGCATACATTGTATATAAAGGTTAATGAGCAAGGACAAATTCAAATTGTTGTTTTATGTTGATGATATAATCTTCATCGATATCCCATTAGTAGACAAATTTAAATTGGATTTGAAGAAGGATTTGTAAATGATTCATTTGGGATTAATTAAATTATTTTTTCGTACTGAATTCATTCAATCATATTTAGGTGTTTTTGTGTTTAAAGCATTATATGCCATGGATGTGCTGAAGAGATTCAAAATTATCAATTATAAGCGAACACCAACTCCAATCGCAATAGGAATAAAGATTTGTAAATAAGATATAGGATTCGATATAGATCCAATTGTATTCAAGAGGTTGGTTGATAGTCTTTTGTATCTTATTTTCATTAGACCAGACATATGTATGTTGTAAGTTTCATTTATAGGTTCTTGGAGTCACCAATAGACCAACATTGGCAAGCAAGAAAAAGAATTTTGAGATATATTGTTGGAACAATGGGATATGGAATATTATATTCCAACACCAATAGTGATATTTTTATTGGATATACAGATAATTACTTTTCAGGTAGCATGGATGATGGGAAGAGTATCTTGGTATATTTTTTTCATATTGGTTTAGGTGTGATTTCATGGCAATCCAAGTAGAAACCCCTTGTGAAAATCTCATTAGCTGAAGGAGAGTATGTAGCAATGATAACATCACCTTTCCAAGCAATTTGGTTAATCAAATTATTGGTTGATCTACAACATGAACAATAGGTACCATCTATAGTTTATTGTACAAAAACTCAGTAGTAACTTTGTCAAGGAACCATGTTTTTCATCAAAAAATAAAGCATATTGATATGAGCTATCATTTCATTAGAGAGTTTTTAAAGAACGTTAGAAATCCTCTTGGAATCTTGCAAATCAAAATAGCAATTGGCTTACATTCACAAAGTCATTAACAAGAGATGTATTTGAGTCTCATAAATAAAACTTAGGTGTTGTAACCCTAGTTAAGACTTAAACCAGTAGAAAGTGGTGGTCATAATTAAGGGGGAGTATTAGAGATAATTACTCTCAGTAACTACCAGGTAGTTTGTATCTTTTTGAAGTTTACATTGACTCTAAATTTAGAAATAGTTAGGCATGCATCTATGAGATAATATTAGTGCATCTATTGTTAGTGGCTTTGGTTCTATTTAATCATGTACCATCAAGAAATTAAATCAATCAATTTGAGTTATAGAGCCACATCTCTATTTTTCTATTGTGTGATTGTGTGATTTCCTCCTTTTTCCATCATTGTTTTGACCAATTATAGAAGTAATTAACCAAGTATGTAATCTTGAAACTTAGATTAGTCGTTAATTTGAAAATATCTACATTTTTTTTATGATTTCAATTATTTTTGGATCTTAATTATCCTAGTAAAAGTCCTTTTCTAGTCCAAAAATTCCTCCATAAACCATTTTCCATCTCCCTATCTCCATTTCGATGGTTTTGAAGCCATTGCAATTCTCCCACCCAATTTATGTGCATGCTCAATGCTATTGTACGTAAATACCAAAAAGAAGAAATGGATAAATTGAAATTCCCTAGATTGTTCACATTATACTCTTCAAATACGATAAAATATTGGCCTAAATAAGTATATTTGGCAATCATAAAAAGATCAATGATCAATTAATCCCTAATACATTTTTGGGGATTAAAAGGGGAAGATTAAATATATAGCTATTGAAAAATACTTATCCTATTTTAATTCCCAAAAGAGTTTAATGTTCGATAAAGAAAATTATAAAAGAAAATGAAGATTGAGTGCAACCTCACAATTCACAATCCAATCTAGAACCTTCCATCTAAAATATAACTATATATCCACAAAAATCCACAATTATTTTTTACTACAATGATAATTCATATTATCATTCCTAAAAATCATACAACATTGTGATCTAACCATCATCGAATATGTGCATGTTTAATATTTCTCATGAAAAATGGAAAGATGCAACTACCTTACTAGAAATGGAAAATGGAAACTTAATGAGAAATAGATAATAGAGAATGGAGGAAAGAGAAATGGATTCTGAATGTTGTGCATACAAGAAACATAAAGAAAGAAAAAACAACAAAAATGAATGTGAAGAGGATTGGGAGATCACTAAGCTCTGATACTATGCCTCGAATGAGACTTTCTTTGTTTATTCCAACAAACTTAATTTGTGCCAAGAGGTGCTCTACATCCCAGTATGGGGGCAATGTTGTAGTGGTGTAAATATCTATTTGTAAACATTTACATGTTAGTTTAATTAACATAAATTTGTTTATTCTAATTACCCAATTTTCATAAGGACAAGCTTCTTTCTCGTGCTTCTCTTCTCATGTATTTCCTTGACCACACTAGTTTCCTCCAGGAATAGTGGGACAATTTATGGTAGTCGTGAGAGAGAAAACAAGCATGACAATGAGATAGAGCTGATATTCCTGATGGATATGGTCGACCAATTCATGGAGGAATCAGGTGTCAAGGACCAATTATTTCCTTAGATCGAAACAATGGGTGGAAAAGTTACAAAGGATTTCCAAACTATCAATCAATCACAGGAACATTTTGAGACACTAAAGATATAATATACATAAAACTCAAAAAATTCCTTCTCATCCATCTAGCATTTAGAAATGGTTTCTCTACTTTCAACATTAATAATTATTTATGTATGTCCATCCTAAACTGATAAGATAGGGACATTGATCAGGGCACCATATATAGTAGTTGTTATTGTAGAGTTGAATATGCTTGCTAAAACATCCAAGTCCCTAGAAATGGTATTTTCTTTCTATTTATATGGATTTTGTTTTTTATTAAACTTAATGTTTATGTAGAACATTATACTTTATATAAAATAAGAGCTAAAGATAAAATATTTATAAATTTATCAAAAAATTAAAATTTTCTTTACAATTAAATTTTTTATAAAATATTTCCCACGAGGTGTAGAGTATATGGTGGCAAGGTGTTCTATTAAGGTATTATGTGGTGTAAAGATCACTGGTTTGAAACTCTATGGGGAAAATTCTAGTCATGCTAAGGGTTGGTAGCTTGGTTCTTGTGGCCCAGGCTAGGTGCAATTCTTGTGTGATTTTGATAGCTTAGATGCCCTTGAGTCACAGCTACTCAAGCCATAGGTTAGTCATGTGAGTTATCTCAGAACTCACATAACCTAGAAAACAAAAAATATATATTAAATAATTAAATAATATAAAAATTATTACCTAATAATTAAATAATCTAAAATGCTTACCTAAAAGTAGTGAGTGTGACTTTATAGGCATAATAAACCTGGCCTAGATCCATCTTAACTCCATATCTATATGTGTTGAGAAGGATCAAATCTTTTGAGGTGCAAATCTTTCCAAAAATTTTCCACCCAAAAATATGATTGCGCCTCAAGAGATTTGATCCTTGTCAGCCCTTGATTGATCCAAAATTAAAATGGATTTAGGCTAGTTAAAAGAAAGCATTCATGTTGTATAACACTTATTTTTGTTTTTAATATAAGTGGAATTATAATAAAATAAAATAAATATTCATAATCTATCCATTTTGAAGTGAATGATAATGAAATTTTAATAACATGTTTAATGATAATCATAATGAAATTTTAGTTCTTCCATTTAGGTTTGGATTGTGTGAAAGATTATGAAATTGACATAACATCTTCACTAATAACGATGATTGGTATGAAATTGTGTGAATGATATTGAAATTGTCATAGAATGACCATTTATTTAACAAGTACATTTTGGAATATCTAAACTAGAAATTGCCCCTAAAGGTGCAAAGATACACCGAAGGAATTGAACATGCTTATGATTTTACTGTAAAAATGTTGCAGCAAAGGAATGATAACAACCTAGAGGGTGGAGGATGGAGGGGAGGAATTGTGTTCAGGCTTGCAATAGTCTCACACTTGTGCCAATACCTATCTGACAGATGTTTCTCGAACCACCTAGCTAAATTATTTTTTTCCAATCATACCACTATGTAAAAATCTTATATACATATTCTATCCAAGCTATAACATGCAAGGTAATGAAGAAAAACATTACCATAGGTCCTTGTGGGACTAAATTCAGTGTGTGTTGATAGCGAGATTAAATAAAGAGCATCTTTCATTGTAGTGATCTTCAAATTACATGATATTCTGCAATCAATATAAAGAATGGTGTTTGTTTTAGAATTTTAGCTATCTCATTTTAAAAAATTTAAATTAATTTGGAGTCACTTTCCTCTAGCCATTAATTTCAGTTTTATATTTAAATTTTTAAATTTTGTCTAGCAAAGATTTATTGGAATTGAAAATTTATGTGGTGTAGTTTACACAATCCAAGTGTGCAAGTAAACTTTCAAGGCATTGTATCCATTTATGCATTCAAAAATACAGTTTTAAAAATGACAAGTTGCACTTGCTATATGCATATATAGAACTAATATAGATCCATTTTGCAGAGGATTAAATCTCTTGAGGTGCATACCTTTTTTCAACTTTTTCACTCTAAAAGAGGTTCCATATGCTATCTTTAGGCTTGTGGAAGTTAAATTTTTCTTTGTTTCTTTCTCATCTTTGCACAGCTCGTGCAGGTCCCATCACAATGAGTGCCCATATAATTTAATTGTAGTTAAGAAGTCTTTATGTCAAGGATGGTCATTCCTAAACCAAAAAATACCCAATAATGTCTCAGGTTGAACATGATTTAAGGTGGGACTTTATCATAATTAGTTAAAGAAATTTTTTGTGGGAGTTATCTTAAGAATCCCTAAAGCTAGAATTTTTACACAAACTTGACCAAAAATTTAGATATTTTATGTTATAAAAAATATTGGTTAGGTTATGATCTAGCTGTAAATTGGTTGAAAAAAATGAAAATTAAGCCCATTTAATTTTTCAATTAAACAATTTATATCATTCTACCTAAAAAAATCCCTTAAACACCTAAAGGAAATATTTAAAAATACATAATTTAATGTAAATCTTATTACGTTTATGAATATGCTAGCATCAAGAATAGTGTAAAACACCATGCCAAAAATGGCTTGTTTAAATCAAATTTAATTTAAGGTGTGCATCCCCCACTAGATCATAGGTATCATGGATTTTGAACATGAAGCTCCACAACCACATCCTAAAAATTAATATATTTAGTTTTTATTTATGATATATAAATAAATATTTGATTGCACATTGCACGTATCATAATTAACCTAACCTATGAAAACCCTTGAACCTTTCTTATTTCCAAGATGAAGATAATTCATTATATTTTAATAAAATAAGAACTATTTTCTTGTAAAAATATTTATGACCTGGTAATTGATCTATTGTATGAGCCTACTTATTTACATTTTATTTTCAATGTCATATCATAGTGATGCATGTATATTTCTTATTAAATATGTAATATAATTGTAAAAAGTAAGGTTATCAAGTTTTTATTAATATAAAGATTTAAATGTGAAATTTTTTAAAATAATGCTAATTAAAAGTTAATTTGATTAATTGGAAACTTTTTATAAATAATTTAAAAAGTAATTATATTTAACAAAAATAATAATTATAATAATTTTTTTAAATGGAAATAGTTAGTTTAAATGAAAGTGAGCTATTTAATTGATGATAATTTTTCTGTTAACATTGTTAATAATTTTCTCATTATGCTTCACTTTTCTTAAATAATGAGTGAGTAAACATTTTCCCCGTTTTTAATTTTAAATAATAAGTAAACACCCCTCACTCTTGATTGGAATGAGTACCTACTAGGTATATAATATGCATTTATAGTTTGGAAAATTTTCGAATTATTGAGTTGTTTATTTTACATATATTTGTTTTGTATGTAGAATGGAGAAATTATAAATCTCAATTTCATATTAATAAAGTATATATATAGAGGAGATAAATTTAAGGGATAATGTTCAACATATTATTAGTGATGCATATTTATTTCTTATTTCTTAGTAATTTAAATATGTAATATAATTGTAAAAAGTAAGGTTATCAAGTTTTTATTAATATAAAGATTTAAATGTGATTTTTTTTTAAATAATGCTAATTAAAAGTGAATTTGATTAATTGGAAACTTTTTATAAATATCTTAAAAAGTAATTATATTTAATTAAAAAAAAAATTAATATATTTTTTTAAATGGAAATATTTAGTTTAAATGAAAGTGAGTTATTTAATTGATGTGATAATTTTTCCATCACTTAAATGTTAACATTGTTAATAATTTTGTTATTATGCTTTACTTTTCTTTAATAATGAGTGAGTAAACATTTTCCCCATTTTTAATTTGAAACAACAAGTAAACACTCCTCACTATTGATTTGGAGGACCTGCTAGCTATCTCATATGCATTTATAGTTTAGAAAATTTTCATATTATTGAATTGTTTATTTTGCATACATTTATTTTTTTATGTGGAATGGAGAAATTATAAATCTCAATTTCATATTAACAAAGTATATATATAAAGGAGAGAAATGTAATTGAGGGCCTAGATTTATTCTCAAGGGAATATTCTCGACATATGATTGGTCTTAATGTTTATCATTAATAAATTTAAAAAATTATATTCTGGCCACATGGCTCTTCCCCGACCAATTTCCTAAGGATTTGAGATTATTCCAATTCTAATAAAATCCATGATAAGTTACTCATTATTATTTATAACATTCATCTATAGCTAAGCAAATTTTATTTAGCAAAATGGTCAATTTTACAATAAGATATGTAATTCCTTTTTTCGTAAGTTAAAGCTGACCCATGTAAAAAATAAAATGTCAAATAAAGATGAAAAAACTAGACAATACTTAACCTGGCTATAAGATATGTAATTCTTTTTTTCTTAAGTTAAAGTTGACCCATGTAAAAATAGAAAATGTCAAATAAAAATGAAAAAACTAGACAATCCTTAACGTGACTATTTAAAAAAAAAACACTTTCAATATAACTATTATGTAATTTTAATTATTAATTTATTTTTCATTTCAATTATATTTATATTAATTTTATTATTATTATTCATTGCTTTGTATTGAGAATAATAAAAATAGTTAATGAATTAAGGTTGTTAATATGGTAAAATATTTCAATGGTGATACGAATTCGGGATACTTTATAATTTTTGAAGAATATTAGTTGTTACGTATGTTTTTCATCTTGATACAACCTCTAATAACTTAGCAAAAGAGTGTGTTCTTCCCAGGAATATTTAATTAGCTAGGTAAGGGAATAGATCATTAATTTTTTTACAGGATTTTTAGATAGTTATGAATGTTATGATTGGTGAAACCATTTTGAATAAATCAAAGTTGAACGATGGTGATTTCTAAATCCAAATAGGGGTGAATGTTTTCCTAGTCCCATGTGAGGTGGTGACATCATCTTGACTAAATCGAAATTCGTAATGGTCATTTGTAAATCCAAAAATCCATACTAGTGGTCCATTTTATAGATGAGGTCTGTTATTTCCATGTGATTTTAGAAGTCGTGTAGACCAATTTGCGTAGACCAATTTGCGTAGATTGCCTCCAACTAAATGAGGTGAGCTACCATCAAATCATCTCATAATAGTAATTATTATTGCGTCATTAAACAATAAATTTCCACATTGTTAAATGATCTATAATCAAATGTAGTGTTATTTGGCCAAGAGCTAGGAGAATGGAGCTTAAACCCTCTCACATGTGAATATCACTCTTAGCGCTGTGTATTAAATGTTTCAGTGTGAAAACACACTTTAATTGTGCAACTATGGAATCGATATCCATGAGAATGAGGAGCATCCACAATTAAGCCCACTTGATTTCTAGGCTTTTAAGATAAGATATTTTAGTTGAGGATCTTGGTTATAATGTGACTTTAGTGAAGAAATTTGCACACTTCATTTGGAAGGTTGATGTTTTAGGGCATTGATATTAGCATTTATTTATTTACTTCCTAGTTCTTTGTTTTATTGTAAGTATTTACATTTAAATTATTAAGTCTCTTTTTGCCCCACTTTATCACTAGTTGGATACTTTGGTATATCTTCATTCTAGTTTACCTCTTGTTCTCTCAATTGCACAAAATCTTTGTCTAATAGTGTGATTCCTACAATATATCAAATTTTAGGTAAGGGTCCTATTTGAATTAGTATTCTAGTCATAAACTTAATCTCCAAGTTGGTTTGTAAGTTGCTTTGGTATCATTGCTTTATGGACCTATCCTATAGTTATAGGCCATGACATTCTAAATATAATTGGTCCTCTATGGGTGAAAATATTGGCTCTTTTTTCTTAACAACTAGGTCAAAGTTTATGTGTGGGTTTCAATTTTTTGGATCTAGTTTAGATTGTACTTTGAAGTACTCATTATATACTTATAAATATGGGATGTCCCCATTTTAAACCCCTCACCATCTATAATTAATTATGTTTAGAATTTTTGTATTATTGCATGAATATTTATTAGATTAAAAAAATAATATATATAAATTTTATTTTATTTTGATTAATAAAAAGACCTAAAAAAAATTGTTGAAGAAAAAGTTTCTACACAAATTATGATACACAAATAGAAAACACTAAAAAAACACTTGGAGAATCACCATACAAATAATTTCTCATGTCACACAATTAGTGAGCCTGTAAATTGTTCCACCCTACTATCTAAATCATCTAATTCCGTCAATATTAAACATAATATTAACTCACCACATTAATTCCTAGCATATTACATATAACCTTGATGTATTTAGTATTCCTCTTCTTATTTCTTTCAAATTCCATACTTATAATGTAGATATTAAATTGATAAATGCAAACTTTTTAAATTAAAATAAACTTTTCCTATTAAGAAAATAATCTTTCTTCCAATATAATAAAATTGGAAATATAAATAAAAATAATTAAATACATAAAATTAAATATACATATATTATATTTTAAAATAAAAATAATTTAATACATAAAATTTAATATGCATATTTTATGCATCACTTAAGAGTCTCTAAATCATCAATATTTGATTAAATGTACTATTGGTCACACCAAATTTTTTTAAATTGTTGTTAGAATGGAGACATAGACGCCAAAACGAAAGGAAAAAAATTCGCATGCAGAGAGCAAAAAAATTCAAACTTAAGCACAATGATTTGACATGATGCTGACTAACAATGGATTCTCGCACCAACTCTTACAGAAATTGTCGTTAAAATTTGGCACGCACTAAAATAAATCACCAATAAAAAGAGAAAGAAACTCTTACGCTTTATCGAATTAGATGCGAAGATGTCCTAAAAACCACTGTAAAATATTCTTAAATTGGAATTACAATTGAAGGATGTTAACAATACTTTTATGGAAAGATTTTATGCAGGTGAAGAAGATCCAAGTTTAATCATTATGCATGAATTTAATGATTGATTATAAAAGTTGAATCATTATGCATGAAGTTAATGATTGATTATATTTTATTTGTTAATGAAAATAAAATAATATTTAATTGATAAAATAAAAAGATAACGAGTCAATTATTATATTAATACATATATGGTGAAATCAATATCAAATATAATTAAATATAACTATACTCAGGAAAATTCAAACTAAATTACTTTAACATAATTATATAAAAAATATGATATAAAATTATAAAATAATACAAATAAAGGAAAAAATCCAATTATACAAATAGTTTTCACCTAACTTGATAACCCATGCTACGGTATACTCACAGCTTCCATCACATGAACAATGGCATTATTCATTTCATTTGTAAATTAACATTCGCTCATTGTGAAAATTGAACACTCACATCATTAGTTATTATTTAGAATTGTGTTCCATAAATTATTTATTTATCGTAATATCCATAAATGTTCATTAGTTATTATTTAGATTTATGTCCCATAAATTATTTATTTACCGTAAGATCCATAAATGTAAATTCAAATAGAGGTTGCTGATATACGACTAATCGTTTCTAGAATAGTGAGAGGGAGGGACTCTTAAGAGATTGAAATCTGCGGTTTTTTTTAACTTTTTCTAGAATAGGTTTAGGGATGGATGGGAGAATAGGTTTAGGGATGGATGGTGTTAGCACTTTGAAATTTTTAAGGTTGGGAAAGAAATTGTAAAGGTAATCACAAAATCGCTTTGGAGGTTAGGATCTAGTCTTGCTAGCTTCAGAGAGGGGACTCTATGTTAGATTTAGCTTTGTTTGCTTTGTAGGATTTTAAGCTACTTATGAGAGTTCAGAGCTCAGTTTTTAAATGGTTTCGTTGGAATAGAAAAGGAAAGTCATTGGGCAATGGAGTCAAAGAGGCTTGGGGTGATCAATTTCAGAAATATACTTAAGTGAAATAGGGAAAGGTGGGAATACTAATGGATCCTTGTAGTTTATAAGATGGAGAAGGAAGAATTGATTTAGATTCACTTTAAATATAGAGCATTGTTACTTAAATTATATATTTAAACTTCAAAAGAAAATATTGATACTGTTTTAAACCAGAAGAAAGTGTTTTAAAACAAATATTGAACTTAATTTTCTTTAAAACAATAGAGAAAAGAAACACATGAAAAACAAAGAAAATGGATTGCTTCACCACATAGATATGACACAGGAATCCTGAAACAGTGTATCTTGTATTAATGCAAAAGATCACTTGAACTCAGTGAACATATTTATAATAGATGGTATTCTTTCTCAATACAAATCCCAACCCTTTGTTTATTACAAATGAAACAATATATAGAATAAAAATTCTCCTAAACTGTTACAATAATTCTGGAATAAAATCCTGAATAATAACTAAAAATAAAATAATATCTCCAAATTATCTCCCAGAAACAATGAACTGTTCATTAAACTCTGGAATTGGTTTTCTGAATGTTGGAAATCTGCAAAATGATCCTCAATCTGTTGATCCTCTGCTACTAGGTGTTTAATACTGGTATTCATGCCCTTGAAATTTGGAAAAAGGTTGAATTTGTCTTCACAAAATCAGCTAGGTGCTCTCTTAAATCTGATTCCTCTGTCTTTGAGTTCAATTTCTATCATTTTTTTTCATTTCATAATTTTTTGAATACTTAATTTTGTCACACAAAATTTGGGGAAACCTATATTTTAAATAATATTTCGAAATATTTTGATTAAACCCTTAAATAAAATTCATAATTAAAATTTTAATATATTCATTTGAATGATTTAATCAACCATCTTGTTTTCAAATCCATGTGTTGTTTTCTCTTCCCATCGATTTTGAAACCCATGTGTCGTTTTGTAAATCTATGGCTTGTTTGCTCTTCCCATGGGTTTTGAAAAACCATGTGTTGGTTTTTGTAAATCCATGACTAATATAGTATTTCTATTTCGACTTTTATCCTTCGAAAGACAAAAATATCTTTCTTTTTGTAAAAACTCATTTTTTTACTTACCCTCCTATCTGTAAAACTCATTTACATAAAGCTCATTTTTATCACCTATACATTAATTTCATAAACATATGATCGCAAAATATTTCTTTTATTTTCTCTTGTAAATTCCTTTTCTTGCACTCGTGAATTCATTTTTTCTCAGTCACATTTTACTCATCCTCCTTCATTTGTAAACATATTTCATAACATATGAAATTTTTCTTTATATATCTTCCTGCCATAATTTAAATGTAATAGGAAAAATGGTTTTCGGAGGGGGGTCAGTAGGAAGTGGTTTAGGAGGAGGGTGTCCAATTTAATAAGAGGGTGACAACAATAAAACCTGGTAAGAATAAACACAACTTTTCGGACCCCCCTTTGGTTAAATGTCGGAGGGGCTAGGGGTCCAAAACATACTACTAACCGTAGATGTATTTATTCACAAATCTTGAAGATTTTACATTTGGGAAATTTAATAGTTAAGTGTGAGGTGGGTCATAGGCTTTGACTTTTGGATTTATGACTGACGTATGATAAATAAATGTGGTTCTAATGCTTTAGAGTTTGGATTTTTATTATTTTTGAATTAATTTTGATAATTCAAAATAAATAATTTCTCACTTAGGCCTTCTTCTTTGCTTGTGGTTTTGAGGAGTAGACTTCAACTTGCCCTACCTTTTGATCTGGAAGTTCGTTTGAAGCACCGAGTATACCGTTGGAAAGATGCTCCTGAGAATGTTTCTATGAAAACACTTGCAACATGATATGACCTGGAATTTATATGAAAAAAATATCCCAAACATCTATACTTCATCTTGGCCACCAGACTTCAAGAACTAAATGGTTCCTTGGACAAGAAAATGTTTAGGCTATGACACCTAGTGATTCATAGGATAAACTTTACTAGCAAATTCCCAAAATAGATAACTGCACAAATAGATTACCTAAATTATAGGACCCTAACAATGGTTCCAATGGGGATGGAATCCTCCCAGTGACGTGCCAAAGAACATCATAGACTAGTAGCATGATCCATTGGGCTGAAGCCAAGCCTACAACATGCTCTGTAATGACACCACTACAAATTAAAACCAATTAATTATATATTCTAATCCTAAAACTGAATCAAGTTCATTCTTCAAACTGAAATCAGAACTGTATACTGAAAAATTGAAAACTCTATAGCAATCTGAAATTGAAAAGAATGCTCAAAACATAGAGCTTATTCATCATATCTACTCACTCTAATCTTATTAAATGATTGCAATATCAAGTAATAACAAATTCCCAATGCAACTAGTCAAACAAATGGATACTTAACTGAATTCTGCTCATATTTCTCATGAGAAGGAAAAAAAGATATGATACTGACAACCCACATTGCCACTGAAATTGTTGACCATAATCCACAAGCATAAGAACAACCATTTTCCTTGATTACTGAAATGGATTGGCGAGAGGATCTTGAAAAACAAAGAAAGTTATATTTTGATGATCCACAAAAGGACTGATTTCTAAGAGAAAGGGAGTAATATGTTCATCAATCTTACCATCGTCATTTGAAACAACCAATTCGTCCACAACAATAACATCCTTAGTTTTTGGGACAACCTGTTCTTCTTCAACAAAATCTTCATTATGTGAAACTAGAGGTAGATTTTCAATTACAGTAGCTACATCTTGAATAACAAAAAGGTATACACCCACGCAGTCTAAAACAATATTCTCTTCAAAAAATTCTGCATTTTGTTTTAGGGAACAAACTTGCTACATATTATTGCTGAAAATAATGGACGGATCATGGTTTTCTTGAGTTTCTATGCTAGCATACTCAGAATTTTGATTTTCAGAAATTTTTTCCTGAATTAAAAACTCAGGAGAAGAAGGGAATGCAAGGCAACTAGAATGATCATTTGTAATTCTAAAAATCTGAGAAGATTGCTACAAACTATCATCTGTAAGCTTTGTTTCTTCATTACAACTAGGTTGCTTGTTCTCTCGTTATTCTGAAATGTATAGAGGTTGTTAAATCTCATCAACAAGCTCATGTGAAATTAAGTCATTGAAATGCAGATTTGCTTCATTTTCAATCATGGGAGAAATAACTATTTGCTGGAAAAAAAATTAAGTGTCATAGTAGCGAGCTTCTTGAACTTCTTCATGGCTGAAAGGTCTCTCATGAATAGCCTCTATAATATCATCATCCATAAAATGATCATCTTCATAGTAACCTACCATGTATTGAATAAAACTTTCAAAATGGTCACAACAGTTTTGACCCAACAACAAAGATGGATAATCTTCTTCATATTTCTCAAAAATATATAGTATGAAAATGCTTTAAAGAACATATAATAGCAGCTCGAAAACTTTCGTGCCAAGACCTGGCATTTCCTTCCAAAGTAAGCATGAACTTCTTCATATGACAATCTTCATGACATTCAACTTGAAGCCTCCGTAAATGAATATTCAATTTGATAAGATGTAAAGAAGCATTATTACCTTTCTCATGTTTGAGCTCTAGTAAATATCATTTCCAATCTATTTACGGCATGTGGTGTAGAAACCCATGGATACTAAATCTATCGATATGAGCATACATATGTTTTATTCTTGAACTCATTTTGAAAACAACAAAAAATAATCAATGAAATTACAGACCTTCACATAGTGGAGTCACCATGAGTGTTCTACAATCTGGATTTTTTTACATTGGAGTCGCCATGAAAGCTTTAAGCTCTAGATTCTTGAGCATGGAATCATCAAGTGAAAGATTTAGCCTTTCTGTGCTTGACTGATGTCCACCATCAACAGTCAAATCTAAATTTAATAGTGTTTTTTGGGGGAAATGAAACCGCTCGTTCCCTAGTATGGTTTCCAGAATTTTAGCACTCTGTAATCTATTAAGGCTATAAAATAAATTGCAAAGGTAACCAGAAAACCACTTTGGAAGTTGGGATCTAGCCCTGCCAGCTTCAAAGAGGGATCTCTTAATCAAATTTAGATTTGTTATCTTAGTAGGATTTTAGGCTAGTTATGAGAGTTCAGAGTTTGGTTTTTAAATGGTTTGGTTGGAACAACAAAGGAAATCTATTGGGCAATGGAGTCAAAGAGGCTTGGGGTGATCAATTTGCAGAAATATCAAGCTTAAGTGAAACAAGGCAAGGTAGGCATACCACTGGATCCTTATAGTTTATGAGATGGAGAAGGAATAATTGATTTAGATGCGCTTTAAATATAGAGCATTATTACTTGAATTTTATATTTAAACTTCAGAAGAAAACATTGATATTTTTTAAGCCAGAATAGGGTGTTTTAAAAAAAATATTGAACTTAATTTTCTTTAACAATAGAGAAAATAAACACATGAAAAAAAAATAAAAATATTAGACTAAGAAGCACTTCACCACATAGATATGACACAAGAATCCTGAAATATGGAAAAAGGTTGAAATTGTCTTCACAAAATCAACAAACTGCTCTCTTAAATCTGATTGTTCTGCCTTTGAGTTCTAGTTCTGTTGTTTTTTCTTTTCATCATATTTTGAATACTTTATTTTGTCACAATTATTTGGGGAAATATATATTTTTAAATAATATTTCCAAATATTCTGATTAAACCCTTAAATGAAAATCATAATTAAAATTTCAATATATTCATTTGAATGATTTAATAAACCATATTGTTTTCAAATCCATGTGTTGTTTTCCCTTCCTATGGATTTTGAAGCCCATGTGTCGTTTTGTAAATCCATGGTTTGTTTTCTCTTCCCATGGCTTTAGAAAAACCATGTGTTGTTTTTCATAAATCCATGACTATTAAAGTATTTCTATTTTGACTTTTATCCTTGTAAAAACAAAAATATCTTCTTTTCTTTTTCTGTAAAAAAAAAGGTTTTAGTGGAATAATGGAGATCCAAAATCCATAGAAATCATCTGTCCGGAGCTCCATCAATGTAACCACATCTATGTAAGACACCAAGGGTTATGAATCCAGATTACTTGATTTGGAAAATAAGCGAGGAAAGAGCTCCTACAAGCAATATCAACGTAATTACAGAAGGAATTAAACTAGGTATGTAATCTCGGCACCTAGGGTGATCTTAATTTAAAAATATTTACATTTTTATAATGATTTCTATGGATTTTGGATCTTGATTACTCCACTAAAACTTTTTCTTTTTAAGTACTGCCTCAAAAACCATTTACCGGCTCCATATCTCCATTTTGGTGGTTTTGAAGAAACTACATTTCTCCCACTCGCATACATACAATGGGTAAATCTAAATGCCTTCACATTGTATATTTTTCAAACATGGCAAAAAGACGTTGGATGGAGGCATTTTTCAAACATTGGATGGATGTTGGATTCTTCAAACATTGTACATTAAATGTATCTTTATTGTTCATTGTGTAAATTCATTAGTCTATAGGCTACAAAGAATAACATTCATGCATTATTTATTGACCATTAAATATGGTCAAAGTATATGAAATTTCAATAATTAAAGTATTTATTGAGCATTAAATATGGTCAAAGTATATGGAATTTCAATAATAAATTTAATTAGATGTTCTACGTTATCATTTGGAAAGATAGAGTTAATTTCAAATTGCAACTTTGTTAGTGTATTTCTATCATAAATCTATATATGTTAATGCTTCTGCATATTTATATATTGATATGCTTAGTTGGTTTGGAATGTGTTTGTAATTAAATTATTGATATGATGGATTCATAGATCCAGAGAAATGTGCATTGGCATATGGAATGAACATGTTTGATTTGCAAGCCTAGAGAAAGACAAACATCCATGAAAGTTATCCTTATTGGCTTTAATAAGTAAGTCAAACGTTATACTTCTTTGTTCAATTACAATAATTACTGCCAACCATAACATTAATACGTGAATCTTCGAGTATACTTATTAATTCATGCTCTGTAACACACAATAATCATATTTGTTAGGTAAGGATTAACGTGGGTATTGATTTAACATTAGTCTATGTTAGAAGTTTCTGAATCTTGTTTGATAGTTGTATTGCACAAATCATAAAAAAATATTGCAATTAGGGTATCAGGGTCGATGATTAGGGAAACTTGAGACGATTTTTGGTAACCACCTCATTGCCTTCACTGACACTAGGCTTAATCGGTTTCATTCAATTTTTTCGCTTCAGAGTTTGGCTTTTCAACTCTCAAGGTTTTATCCTTGGAATTTTGTTTCAATCCGTACTTGCAACTCTAATTATATAGCTTAACCAACTTACTTACATAAAATTAAAAAAAAAAAAAAAATAGTGCATAAAAACTATACGAGCATTGGTGTGCTAGAAAACAACAAGGAATGACACAATGCATAATATTTATATGAGCATTAGTGCATCCTATAACAAGAATGAAAGAACCAAGGTATAGTGATTATATGAGCACCAATTTTTTTAGATTTATGTACACATCGAGGCATGATAATTAAACATGCATAAGTGTTACCAACGACAACATTTAAGAATAAAACCTATACTAAAACCTCTAATGGCTCAATTTTTTTAGTTATAGGAAACATTTGTTGAAACCTCGACTATGAATGACATAGGTTGTAGCAGTTGGTTTTTCGAAAAAAATCTCAATCTTACAACACTAAAATCTTTAGGGTGTTTTTCTCCCGGTGATTGGGAGGGGTGGTGCAGGTTCCTATTTCTAGGTCCATCCATTAAAGCACCAATAATCACACTCATTCAATAATGAGTTAGTGATTCCATTTTAGCTAGTACCTGTAGATTACCTAGTAGAAGACCATACAACATAGGGAGGAATATAAGTAGAAAATGTCTTATAATTTCCTTCCCTTTAAATTTGATGAGTTGATGAAATACCCAGCAATTTTGGTCATTATTTCTTGTCATTTTATTCTTTTCATATTTGTATTTCTTATTTATTTTTATGATGCAACATATTAAGTCCATTACTTGGACAGATACATTTTTTCTCACCTTGGCTAAACAATTATCCCAACACACATTCACTAAAATCTCATCTCTCAATAATTCATTATTGAAATAATGAAACACTTACGAATCATGGACTTCTAAATAAAATTGAGCAGGAGGGTGGGGGGAAGTTGGGGGGGGGGGGTTTCATTTACTGATCATATTCCATGAATAATCACATCAATAACTTCAAGAAAGACATGCAATTTGAACTTCAATACAAGTGGCAAGGAACATCAAGCCATATATAATGGAGTATAATTTCTTCTAGCCTCCTTGTAGCTTCATTTGATGCTCTCATGCTTAGGAAAAGGAGACACATTTTATGCACTATGGTGGGTTTCCATAAGCAAGGTGGGATAAAACTTGGTTTCCAAGGTCCTACTCTATTTTGTGTTATCACTGATGTGTTGAATCCTGTAGAGGCACATCTTGTGCAAAATTATGTGCCCAGGTGGAGGTTATGATTTATTGGAAGAAAAATGATGGGAGATTATGCTAATTGCTATAGTGGAGATTGATAAAACTCAAAAAAATGACGTTTCTCCTCTCATTTATGGAATTTTTTGAGTGTTTGAGGTATTTCTTGATTAGAGGTCAAGAAGCCAATCATTTTATGATTTATTTAGTGAACTTGTTGAGTTTAGTAATATAGGCACCTCAAGTTCTTTTGATCTTCGAAATTTGAGTTTCTCTCATCTTATTCATAAGGAAGCTAATGCTTTAGGCCTATTTCTATTTTTCTCTTGACACCTTGAGTTGTTATCTTCTCATATTCATAAGGAAGCCAATGACTTGGGCCTATTTCTTGCCATCATGGATAGAAATAATCACCTAATTCATTAGTCTCCATGTGACTCTACATAGGTTTGTACAATTCTTAGGAGGGTGGTGTTTCAAATAGAGAGCTCTAGGCCACAATTCCTAACCTTAATACTAATGTTTAGTACCAACTCAATGTTTTCATGGCTAGGAAGACATAATTAAAGGAAAAAGTAGCAATATAAGGTGTTCTACTTTAAAACCTTATAGTATAACACAACTTCTGTGTCCAGGTGATTGTGGATACTAGTGGAAGCTCACTATTGGAAGCTCTAATCCCAAGATTTCTCCTCCACAAACTTCATTTGGATCTCTCAAAGAAGTGATAATGGAGAAAGGCTTAATCTAGTAGATCTAAGGCAACATGGATGCCAATGAAGAAATTATTGAACCTAAAGAAGAGGAAAATTACGATGTCTACAATGGGTATGATTGTATGAGTGGTCAGTTATGCCTTTTTTCTTAACTAATGCTCCTGCTACTTTCATGAGACTAATGAATGATGTACTCAGGCCTTTTATTGATGATCTTATCATTGTATATCTAGATGACATTCTTGTATTTAGTGAAACATGGGAAAAACATTTGAAGCATGTAAAGCAGACTCTAGATGTTTTGAAAAGGGAAAATCTTTATGTTAAGCTATCAAAATGTGAATTTGGAAAAACATCTTTGAATTATTTGGGTCATATTGTAGGGGGTGGTGAATTGAATATAGATCCCTCTAAGGTTGCAATCACTGTAAACTGGCCTAAACGCAAATTTGCTACAGAAGTTAGAAGCTTCTTAGGAGCAGCACAGTATTGGAGAAAGTTTGTTGCTCACTTTTCCTTGATTGCAACTCCCTTACATTCTTTAACAAGATTGAACAAGGTGTTTTAGTGGGGAGGCAAACAACAGAAAGCCTTTGACATCTTAAAATAAAATATTAGTACAACACCAGTACTAGCACTACCCGATCTTCAAAGACCCTTTGAGATTGAAATGGATGCCAGTGATTATGCCATGGGAGCAATGTTGATGCAGCAAGGTAAACCCATATGTTATCATTCTGAGACATTTAATTCTGCAGTAGTTAATTATCCCACATATGATAAAGAATTGTATGCATTAGTACAGAGTGTGAAAAAGTGGAAACATTATCTAATGGGCAAAGAGACAGTTATACATATTGATCATCAAACACTTCAATATTTACACTCACAAACTAAGTTGCAGCAATTAAGACACTATAAGTGGATGGGTTTTCTACAACAGTTTCATCTTGTCATCAGATATAAAAAGGGCATACACAATAAAGTTGCATATATGTTGTCCAGACCAATCTTAAATGCGTCTACTATACTTGAGAATAACTCAATATTGCATGAAAGCTACATTGAGCAGTATGCTCAAGATATAGATTTTAAAGATGTATATGCAACTTTAAGTCATGGAAAACAAGTAGAAGAATTGGATTATCATGTTAAGGACCAACTCTTGTATCATTTTGGAAAATTATGCATTCCTCAAATCGAAAGAGTAAAGCTAATTTGAGAAGCACACACTTCTCTAATATAAGGTTACTTTGGGGCAAGTAAAATAATTGCACGGCTGCAAAGATTTTGTTATTGCCCAAAAATGAATGAAATAGTTCCTAGATATGTAAGAGGGTGTACCATGTGTGTTAAAAGCAAGCCTAGCAATAGAAAACTAGGCTTGTACACTCCACTACTAGTTCCTTCTCATCCTTGGGAAAGTGTTTCCATGGACATTGTTGGGGAACTACCTAAATCTAGAAAAGGTCATGACTATTTATATGTTATTGTGGATAGGTTCAACAAAATGTGTATTTTAATACCCTGTAACAAATAGATTACAACTAAACAAACAACAAAGTTGTTCTTTCGACATGTATGGGTTCATTTTGGATTACCCACTTCCATTGTATCTGATCGAGATTCCCGATTTGTTGGGAAATTTTGGTTGAGTCTGTGGGAATTGATGGACACCAAACTGAAGAAGGGCACAACTTTTCATTCGCAAACAGATGGACAAACAGAGGCGGTCAATAGGATAGTGATCCAGCTTCTCAGGGGTTATTGCAGCAAGCATCCCAAATCTTGGGATGAACATTATGTTATGTGCAACATGCTTACAACTGTGCTAAACATTCTTCTACACAGAGATCTCCTTTTGAGACCTATTTTAGTTTCACACCAAGGTCTCCCTTGGATTTTGTCTTTGGTAAAGACATAGCGGTTGATGGACACAACGATGTGGACAAAGAAACCAAGTTCATTGAAAAAATCCGTGAAATTCACCAGGCAGTATAGGAACAGATGGAAAGGAGCCAAGCCAAGTACAAGGCAAGGCATAATAAGTATCGGATTGAGCATAGTTTCCAAGTTGGTTATCAAGTCTAGCTTTATATCAGCAAAGACAAAATGTAAGGTGAAGTTAAGAAGCTAAAGCCAATATGGTATGGACCTTTCAAGATACTTGAGAAATTTGGTGAGAATGCTTTTGGCCTTGATTTTCCAACTTACATCCACATCTATTGAATAGTTAATGTAGAAAGCTTGAGATTGTTTGAACCTTCATTGATTGAAGATCCTGAAGATCAGAGTCAAGTCCCTTCTATTGATGATCTGTTGCCTGAATATCTCAATGAATTGCAAGAAGATACAGTTCTGGACAAGAAGGTGAGAACTATGCGCAGAGGGGATGTTGAGTACCCTAGTATTAGACTCAAAGGTTCAAAACCAAGTAGTGCAAGATGGATAGAAATTGGGCAAGCAAGGAATCTATACCCTCACTTGATTGATGCTTAAAAACCAACTTTTGGTGGTCCAAAATCTTTTTCAATGGAAAGGCGTGATCCAAATGGATCCTAGAAAACTCTCTAAGTTTTCATGAACTCTTCAAAAATCATGCCAAAGATTCAAAGTCTTATAAAGATCAAACTATCGGAGTGAATCCTCAAACAGTTGCAATGGTGATCAACACGGATCAATGAGGGTCGTTGATCTAGTGCGCAGAGTGGCAGACCATGGTAATGCGTGATCACACCAACGAGCAAATGCAAGGACAAATTTAAGCAATAGAGGTAGTTTCTGAAGTCGCTAATTGCATATCATAGGGCAAACCTCTCAGTGAAGAGAAGTCCTAAGCACCCAGACCCGAAATAAGTATAAAATACAGAAAATATTGTTTCGGTTCCATCGGAGCAGGATTCCACATTAGCGGCAAGATATTGGATGAGCTTCGAGCAGTAAGAAGTTTCAACTGAGTTTCACCTGATGCCATACAGCGATTGCCATGCATCCCAATGGAAGAGATATAGAACTGCTCTCATCAGACGGGCAAACATCATGCTACTTAGCTGCCCAATATGAACAACAACTGTAGGATCTGGGGCCCCCAAATCAATGGCGGAGATGCGATCTGATGGATGAACGGATTTGATAAGATTATAAAACAAGATCACATAGGAATTGAAATCTCATATGGACGATGCATTGGCAGAAGGTCGTGCTTCACGGGCATTCTTGGAGTTAATAGAAAAAACATCCGTTTCAAATATGTCTAAGAGAACTGACACTCATCTATTATGAAATAGGTGGACACCTCCTTATGAGGTGTTATACAGTGACATATTAAGTAGGATAGAGGGATTCAAATGGAGAGCGATAGGGAAACCAGAAAGCTGGGAAGCAGAAACGAATAGTTAGGAAGCAAATTGGCTTTAAAGATACAAACTGTCAAAGAGAGTAAGCAAGTAGGCAGTAAGCCGAAAGTAGAGAGAAGAAGTTGATCTGACCTACAGAAGTAAAGGAAACATCGAGTTAGAATTAGGATAGAGACAGAGAGGGTTAGAGAGTCTATGTACTCCAGAGAAGGCTTGAGAGGTTCAAGCGCACTCTTCTGTAATGCATGTCATGTATGACTCTCAAATTGGGCTCATACTACTGTGACCAATAAAGGTCAAGAGTCAGTAAGGATTGTCTGTGTACTTTAGAGACTTGGGGGATCCAAGTACAGTCTTATTGATTTATACCTGTTGAGTGAGACTCAAATTGAGCTCACTATTGTAAAAAAAACTCTACTTTGAAGACATAACAGAGAGGCCACCATTGAAGGCTGGACCAGGATATGTAACCCAGGAGTATTGGGAACTCCTTATTAAACATGTTGTGTTTATATGTGTTATCCATTATGTTTTCTTTTACTGCTCCATTACCTGTGTATTTCACAATATTATCGATCTGTTACACAAAATAACATGGGCACATCCATGCACATGAGTCTATAATACCTTATTAATTATCTTAGATCAATTTCAAGTTAGTGTGACTTCTTTTGGAAACCTTCAGTCTTGGGCCATTACCATGTTTTCTTATGTATGAGGAAGATGAGCTCTTAATCACTAAAAAATAGTTTAAGGGAAAATATTAAGTAGGAAAAAAAATTAAATTATTAATTATTAATTAGAATAACATAATTTTCAATTTGGTTTGTAGGTTTAGTTAAAGTGGAATAATGTTACGTAGTAATATTAATTTTTTTGACAATTTTAATATAATTGGTAAGAGAATGCAATATCATATTATAAAGGGAGAGTGTCCAAACACATATGACATAATAGTGTTATTTGAGTCTCCTAAAATATTCAAACTCAAGATGTTGAGGAAGGAGGAAATTTTGACCCCTAACGTTAAGGTGTAGGCTTCAACTTTCTTATTAGTGACTATACCAAGATTCAAAGAGATAGTATTTAAAATATTTCCTCTTGGATCATAAATGACCCCCACCCCATGGCATCTAACACCACTATATTTCCTTTATATTCTCCATGAAAACATAATTTGAAGCAAGTATTAGAAGACCTCAAGCTGAGAAAATAAGGAATAGGGTTGAAGCTACTAAGATATTTTGGATATAGGGGGGTAAATATAACCTAGGGAGATGGAAAAATGTTGAAGCCACAAAGACTCACAGGGGTCAAGGTGGGGAGAGTAGGAATGAGGACGATAGAAGGAATTAAGATGCTCAATGAGGAGATACATAACTTTGACAACCACCTTCCCCACCAGAGGAATCTCATTTTGAAAAAGATTTTTATTCCAACCCAGCTAGATTTTCCAACAAACAAACTTAAGGAGGCAAGCTAGACTATTTTAAACATGGGATTTCTTGTGAAATAATCTAAGTAGTGCTTAGGCTAATGATGCAACTACTAAAGAGAGGATTACAAGAAGCACACTCAATGATTGATTCCTCATAAAAAAAAAATGCCAAATAGAGCTGGAAAAGGAACAATCAAGGAGGTTGAGGATAGTTTGGTAGGTAGAGTTGAGACAACACACCTGGACAGACCCAATATGCCTCTTTTTTGGAGATTTTTAGCCATTGGAATTTTACTATGGAAAATCACCTAGTAGAAAATATTCACTTAATTGATACCATTAGGATGCCAAATATTCCTCCAAATCCTTGTTTTTGAAGACATACCAACTTGGAAAAGTTGACACTCATATCCTTGTCTGACTGCGTCACTAACTAGGTTCCATTCTCACAAATATTTGGACTATCCAAGGATTTGGTTTAACTCTTGGAGAATCCAAGCTTGGGATCAACAGTGACTTCATGGTTTAGCAAGAAGTAAGCTTTTTTGGCACTTATCTCTGCAGAGGCAGAGCATATGGAAGAAAGTTTGGCAAGGTGTGAGGCTGTTTAGTTTCACAAGTTTCTCACAAATTTATTTGGTCAAGAGTTGGAACCTAGGTGGATACATTGTGATAATCAGAGTTCCATAAAACCCTCATATAATCCATTGTTCCATCATAGGTCCAAGCATATTGAGATTAAATATCACTTCCTTCCACACAAAGTCTATACAGGAATAATGAATCTTAAGTATATCTCCATAGATGAGCAGGTTGCAAATATTATGACCAAGCCCTTAGTGAAGGGAAGTTTGTCTTGTATAGATAAGCTATGGGTGGTGCAGAACACCTTTCTCATTGAGAGGGAGTGTTGATGTTTGTAGCAAGAGGACACGGATTTTTTCATTGGCTAGTTGTCAGGCATGTCAGAATCATCAATTAAATTATTTAATGTTGGTTAGAGATTAAATTATTTTAATTAGGATTTGATCCTAGCCATTCATCACTATGGATATTATGGTTAGAGATTTAACTCAATAAGAAATTATAGAAACAAGTAAAAAGAGTGGAAAGATACAATTTCGAGAGAGTGATTTTTTGAGTGAGTGTGATACTCAAGGTCAAGAGAGAAAAGTTGATGAGAGATATTTTATACAACAAGGAAATCACCCCAGTGTATTCATCCAATGGTTTTTACAAGACCATGACACGTGGGGAAGGAGGAGGTCAATTTGGAGGAGTTTCTACCTCACACATGTTCCAGATCTAGTCGTACAACACACACAAGCTGAACATCATCTCACAGAAGGGGTCGTACAGGTTCATGGATCAACATTGTTGGTTTGGGGTTTGATATCTGATTCTTTTGAGGATTATATAGGCTATACAAGTGCCCAGTTTATTTCAGAAAATTTATTGTAGCTTGTAAATTTCTCAATGGGCCATTTACTAGGTTTATGCTTTGCAAAATGAAACATTTTATAGGATAATTTATTATAATCTATAATGATAATATTAATAAAATTTTGAAGAAACTTGTAGTAGCCTAAGGAGGTGTAGGTAGGGCCCTTTCTCATTTGAAAACTTTGAAATGTTACTGTCAAAGTCTCCTAATGAATTGTATTGACACATTGTATGATGTGGCCCTAGATTTTTTTTAATAGAATTTCTACCTATTTCAATTTAAAAAAATACTAAATCATTGGTAAATAAATAAATAAATGACAAGCTTGCAATAATCAAGACAAAATGCTATCATCCAGGAAAAAATCACATTATCTTGTCCCAATTTTCCCCATCTAGAATAGGCCAAGATGGCCATAATACCCAAATATCCAAAAATCAAGTATATGTATACTAATGCTTTCAATTTGCAAAAGATGGTCAATTCTTCGTGCATAAAAATTATCATATCTACATGAATAAACAAATAGAAACGCATCAAGAACTCAGTAAAATAGAAGCTTTTTGGCTACACAACAATTAAATAAGTTCATCAATTTAATTTCATAGTAGTTTCCTTAGCATGCCTCTTATGTAGAGAATTTAAATAGAAGATGCCATAAAATATGAAAAATTTCAGAGAATAATGAATAGAGATACCTAAAACTTTTGAGAAAGACATTGCTTTTGAAGGTCAAATGGTTGAAGAGAGCATATTCGGTGGCAACATAATCGAGAGCCCCAATAGTCCGAGTGTTGTAGTGGATTTTCTCCTCTTCTTCTTTCTTCAACTTGGCCAGACCAAAGTGTGTGACAACAACATTGAGATGGGCATCCAGCAACACGTTCGCAGCCTTTATGTCCCTATGAATGATTACCGGCTTGGTGAGTTCGTGGAGATAATTCAACCCCCTCACTATGCCCATTACAATTTTGTACCGCTCGGACCATGACAGGTAAGTTGATCTTTTGGAATTGAAGAGGCATTCAGCCAGACTCTCATTTTCCATTAAATTAGAAACTAGAAGGTGCTCACAAATCTGTCCATCTTCATTGAATTTGATGCAGTAGCCTTTGAAGGAGGTTGTGGTGCTTAATATTGTTATTGACACGCAGTTCATGTCTCAAATCCACACCTCCTTTTATCTTATCGAATTACTTTAATCTCTTCACGATTATATGCGATTTGTTTGGCAGCATACCTTGGTAAACAGTGTTGAAACCTCCTTCGCATCTGGGGTGAGATGCGTTGTAGTTCAACTTCATGTTCGACAAATACACTCTTCTCTCGAAGTTGTTTAGATTTCTAATTCCGAGGAAAATGTTGGAATCTGACACCAAGCTTTGAGGGCTCACATTGCAGTCGTTGAACAACTAGGCTATCCCAGACAATGTTTCTAGTTGCCTATGAAATTCGTTTAAAAAAATAGTCGCCGTGTAGTTAGTGGGAAAGATTAAGGAACTGGTGGTGTGAATCCATGAAAAGTAAAGTATTTTGATTAAATCGTTAATGCTTTCACAACAGTGAGGTTTTTCTGCCATGGAACATTGGTCAACCATCCATGGATGAGCATCAACCTCTTTGCTTATGTTTAGTGAACAAGATCCAGTGCCAGCATCAAATGAAATGTTCAATGTCTCTGCCTTAATTAATATGAAATTAAGTAAAAATGTAATACATAACTAGAAGCTATGATCCATGACAGCATTCATCGAATTGGTTCCTACAGAAAGATACATAAAATGGGAATAGAATCATATTAGTTGAATCGAGGCACATCTAAAGCTTTTGAAACTTTGCAATTGGAAAATAATTCTACTCACTCAGCTACCAAACATAACTCAAACCAAGATGCTCACAAATTTGCTTAAATGAAACAAAAATCCTTGGTATGGGATTGCAAGAGAAGTGTTTCAAATAATGGCTGAGGCCATCGAGAACGAATTGTAACTGACTATCATATTGAATTGTAACTAACAGGCACTTGTTTTCAATCTGATAGCATATATTATTTCAATCGTCTAACATCAAAATCAATGGCCCACAGTTGCATAGGTGGCATGGGAGGGGAATATTCTCAGAGGGGACGCCTTATGGCATAAATATTTTATAATTAATTACTAATTTATTTTTCTTTTTAATTATATTAATTTTTTTATTATTATTCATTTTTGTGTTAAAGATAATAAAAATAATTAATGAATCAAGGTAATTTTTAATATGAAAATTTATTTTAAATGTGGTAGGAATTGAGAATACTCTATAATTCTTAAAAAAATTAATCCTAACACTTATTTTAGGTTTTGATACAGCCACTAATAAATTAGTAAAAGAATATATTCTTTTAAGGAACACTTAATTAGTCAGGTTAAGTCATAGATTATTAATTGTTTTAGGGGATTCTTGGATAGTAATGAATGTAATTTTTGGTCACATAATCCTAAATAAATCAAGGTTAAGAGTGGTCATTTATAAATACAAATAGGGTGAGAATGTTCTCCTAGTTCCATGTGAGGTGGTGACATTATCTTGACTAAATCAAAGTTACTAATGGCCATTTCTAAGTCCAAAAATATATACAAGTGACCCATGTTATGGATGAGGTTTCCTATTTCCATGTGAGTTCAAAAACTCAAGTAGACCAAAATGTCTATATTTCCTCCAACTTAACATTATGAATCTATATTCAAAATGAGGTCAACTCCCATTAAATCCTCCCATAATTGTAATTAATAATGTGTCATTCAACATTAAATTTCCACATGGTTCAATGACCTATAATCCATTATAGTGGCATTGGAACAAGAATTAGGAGAACAAAGCTCATATCCTCTCACATGTGAATATCACTCTTAGCTCTGTGTATTGAATGTAATTGCGCAACTATGGAATCGGTATCCACAAGAATTAGGAGCACCTACAATTGAGCCCACCTAATTGTAGGCCTTTCAGATAAGGTACTTTAGTCAAGGATCTTGGTTATAATGTGACCTTGGTGAATAAATTTGTGGATTTTGTTTGGAATTCTAACGTTTTGGGGGCATGGTCTTAGCATTTGTTTATTGTTTTCCTAGTTCTTTGGTGTATTGGTTGTAACCACTTGAATTATTGAGTCTCTCTATACTCCTCTTTATCACTAGTTCACTACCTTGGTATATATTCATTCTAGTCTACCTCTTGTACTCTCAAGAACACAAAATATTTTTTAATGGTGTGATTCCTAGAATAGATCAAATTTTAGGTAAGAGTCCTACTTGAATTGGTATTCCAGTCATAAACTTAATCTCCAAGTTGGGTTTCTAGTAGATTTCTCTTATCATTATAGGCCATGGCATTCTAAACATAATTGGCTCTCTATGAGTGAAAATAATGGTTATTTCTTCTTAAAAACTAAGCCAAAGTATGTGTGGGTTTCATTCTTTTGGGTATCGTTGGATTGTACATTTAAATACTAGCTATATGGATATGTGATGTCCTCATCTTAAACCTCTCACAATCTGTAACTAATTATGTTTAAAATCATCTCGTTATTGCATCAACATTTATTAAAATGTAAGTTAAAGTGGATAAATAAAAATCAATACACACACACACACACACACAATCACACACACTTTGATCAATGAAAAGGCCTAAAAAATTGGTTGAAGCACAAATAGCAACAAAAATTATGATACATAATTAGGGATACTAAGGAAACTTGGAGGTTTACCATCCAAATAATTTCTGAAGTTACACAATTAGTGAAACCCTAAAATTATATCAAGCAATACAAATTATTTACTTTAGTGTGTGTATAGATATATATAAGTGAGGGAAATTTGTATTTCTTTCCAAATTTAACATAAAATTAACACAAAACATTAATTCTTTCCATATTCAAGATAAAGTTAATATATGACATATTTCTCACCCTCTTTCTCTCAAAATTTCATATTTATAGTGTAAATATTATACAAATATTAAATTAATAATTCAATTCTTTTATTAATTAAAAATATTTATTTAAAAAACAACTTAAAAATTTAATTTTTCTTCCAATATAATAAATCTGAAAATAAAAATAAATAAATACATCAAATTTAACATTCTAAATAAAATAAATTTAAAAAAAATAAAAAATAAATACATAAATCTGATATAATAGGCATATTTTATGATCACTTAAAAGTCTCTGTAAATCATCAATATTTGATGGTTAAATGTAATGTTCGCCACCAGTCTCTTTTTTTCTTTAATTGTTGTTAAAATGGACACGCAAACGCCAAAACGAAAAAAATTCCATGCAGAGACCAAACAATTCAAAAACAATGATTTGACAATTCAACGCAAAAACAATGATTTGACATGATGTTGATTTACAATGGTTTCTCGCACCAACTCTTACACAAATTGTCGTTAAAATCGGAAAATATTCCTAAATTGGAATTACAATTGAAGGATGCTTTTGTGGAAAGGTTTTAGGTGGGTGATGGAAATCTAAGTCTAGGTGTACTGAGTTGATGATTTGATTATATTTATTTTTTATACACAAATAAAATAATATTCAATAAATAAAATAAAAAAGGTAAAATACACCACTCTAATACATCTATCATGAAATAAATATCAATTACAATAATGCTCAGAAAAAATTAAACAAATAGTTTTCACCCAGCTTGATAACCCATGATGCAACGTCGGCCCACCATGAATGATGGGATTATTTATTTCATTTTTAAATTAGCATTTATTATTTAGAATTATGTTGCATAAATTATTTAGTGTAATATCCATAAATGTAAGATTCAAATAGAGGAGGTTGACATACAATTACACTTTATGGAACGAATAGCTTTAGGGGGGAGGGGCCTTTATGAGATTGAAATCTGAGTGGTTGTTACACAATTTCTAGAATAGGTTTAGGGAAATCCGAATGTGTCACACAATTTCTAGAAATCTAATTAATTAAAAATAATATGATTATATAAATTAAATGATTAATACCCATTAATAATTTTAACATTACTCAAATTAAATTAAATTATATCTTACGCAATTAATTAATTAACCTTTCTTCCATCCAACATTACTCAAATTATATTATATCTTACGCAATTAATTAATTAACCTTTCTTCCATCCAACCTTTCCACAGCAATGATTCCTTTCATTCTAAAAGCAATGGAATGATAGATAACATTCCTTGTCATAAGCCGACCAATGTATGAGGTTATAATTTATTTGGTTTATTGAAATAAAGAAAGAAAATAAATCATATCAAAGAAAGAAAGAAAAAAAAGAAAAAATATATTTCATCAGGCAAAAGAGTTGTTGTACTATACTTTAAAAAAAGAAAATATGGAAAATTAATTTCACATCTCTAAGAGAGTTCTTGTGTGAGTAGAAAAAGAACATGAAAAAGAACATATGGAAAATTAATTCCATCATCTCCTAGAGATTTTTTATACTAGATGGTAAAAAAGAACATATGGTGGCATAGAAGTAAAAATGGTCATAAAATGTGGATTGTTTGTAGTGTCTAGATAGAAGGAAAAATATCCACACAGATAATGTTAATGGCATATACCAGCAAAACACATTATACATAGAAAATAGTACAATTTAAAACAATATTTTCAATTTATCTTATAAGAAATTATCTTTTGTTATTTTAGTGTTGCTCAAGGTTTTTGTATTGAAATAAGGATTTGTTATCTAGTGCACAAAGCTAATGATAAAGAAAATGTTGAATTATTTACTAGTTAGGCACACCTAATACTTTCCAGGTAGAGTTAAATAGAAAATTAATGATGTATATATAAACTATAAATATTTGCATTATAAAGAAAATTTTACTTTAGCTATATAACTGATAGTTAATGGATGTCATTATAGATATCTTATCACATGAGGCTATAATGAATAATGAGATAAAATTGGATAGTATGAAATATTAATTGTAGAAGGGAGCTTTAGTAATTCTTTTCACTGAGAGAGTCATTTGGAACATAATCTATGAGGTTTTTTCATTGAAAAGAGATGTTATTATGGACCATTTTAGTTTTAAATGTTATTGAGGCATTGTTTAGCTTTAATTTTTTTATTTTTTTTTCCATTTTCTCAGTTTTGTTAAAAACTATTTATTGTTATATTATTTCTTATTTTTTATTGTTATATTATTTCTTATTTTACCCTCATAATAGTTACAATAATAGATATGATGTGGTTTACTTCTTGAAATTTCTTATAAACTCAAGGACATTGTATGTGGTTTAGTTCTAAGAAGAAACATATACTCTCTACAACTTGATATTTAGCACTTTAAAATTAAATATGATTCATTTTATATATATTGAAAAGCTAAATCTATATGAAAAATATATATTAATAGATATTATAAACAAAAATTGAATTTTAAAATTAAATATCACATTCAAAATCAAATAATACATTATGTATGAGTGCATAACCATTTTAAAAGATTGCATGTGCCAATGTGACAACTACCAAAATGGTACACCTAAACTCAAGCTCATAGAAAAAAAGAAAATAGAGCATATGATCATCATAGATTGGTATCCAAGGAGGGGGAGATATAAATATATGGTTATATTTGTGTCAACACATGTATTGATATATTGTTACTAGTCAAAATAGATGAATTATTCAATAATATAGAGCTCAAAAGATTGGGAAAAACTCAATTCTATCTTCTTCTCAACATAAAGAAAAAAAAAATTGTTTTTGTGCCTACTATTTATATAAAGTTTTAGAATAAGGAAAAAACATAACAATTTAGCTCAAAATATTTTTTCACAAGGAAAAATTTTGACAATCACATTCATTCTCCATTTGAAAAAGAACATGGATGTGGGTACTTACCAATTTACAATTTAGAAGGTTGAATACTCATGTGTTTGCCAGATGTTGAATAAACCACAAAGAATTGAAAAATTCACCTATTTTTTGGTTCAACCTTCTTTGTCATGGTCCCTTAAATAGGGATGGTGTTAGGGTCCCACCCTAACCCCCTTATTTATGTAATGGGATCACGTCATAGTCAAGAGTCAATAAAGCCCATATTAATAATTGTAAGTGGTTAATCCGCAATTAATGACGGAACCACAGTTAGTTACAAATGGGTCGTAGTATTAGATAGATGGTATTAATAAAACCCACGGTATTGGCCCATGGTATTGCATGTATGAGTCATATATAAAGGATAGAGACTCCATACGAGGAGCATCGTGTTTTATTTTGTAGTCGAGCTCTGCTCTATTGGAGGTTGCCCCCTCGAAGAGGCAAGTGAACATTACTCTCTGAATAATAAAATCATTGCTATTTTGTGTTCTGGGTATCTTTTCTTCGCATATTCTGTATTTGGGTATCATTTTGCAGGTTAAGAGCATAACAAGTGGTATCAGAGCACTTTCCAGGGCCGGTGGGATCTCCATTTCTTAGTAAAAAAAAAATTTGGCTAGAGACGTGTTCCGGCATCTTTAAACCACAGGATCTATCGTTGAGCGCATAAACCTGTGGATTTAGGGAGGCATGCACACAGGAAATACAAGAGGTGGTCACGTCTATTGGACTCCCTTGTAACCCTTGTGGGTACCGCTTCGAGTAGTAGCGCATTAGACAGAACCACGCATGGATTGTCTTCCACGTACTCTCTGGGTATATCGGAAGCCCCCTAGGCTCCCTTGAAACCTCGCCATAGATAAACCGTCGGCCGTCTTGCAGCTACAATACACCGAGAACAGCACTCGGGGAGATTACTCGCCCGTACGATAGGGTAGTCGGGTTGTATGGCTAAGGGTACAGTCGATCCTCCTTAGTTAGAGCCCTGAAACATTGGGCCGAGTACTACTGCCAGACCCTTATGTATATTGCGATCTGTAGCACCTGACACTCCTCAAGACCATAGTTCCCTTTTTCTATCGGGGGATCACACAGCATTTCTTCCAGACCCGCTTGTGCAAAGGGGTGCAGCAGCAGCAGACATCAATCCTGCAGTCTCGAGTTCGCAGATCAGCCATTCTGATCTATTACATCCATCAGATCCACAAAAGCAGTCTGTTCCACCATCAGATCCGCCATTCAGATCTCTTAGATCCACCAGATCAGAGTTGTTGTGAAGGGTTCCTATACCGGGGTATAATTTTGACAGGACTTTTGGCCGCATTGACATTTTGAGGATTTGGCCACTGCAATATTGATAAGGAAGGAGTAAAACTTCGTTAGGAGTTTTCAGAAAAAAAAAAATAAATAAATAAAATAAAAAATAAATAAATTAAAAAATTAAAAAACAAATTAAAAAAAAGAAAGTCTGAGATCTTCCGGGGCGCTTATTGGTGATCTAGCCCATCAGAATCAGGACGACGAGCTGAGCACGGTGGTACCATTCAATTATTAGTGAAAATTTTTAGGCGGTCCCAAATTTTCATCAGGTTGGTGTATGGTAGAAACTAGAGCTCAAGCGATGGCCAATGAAAGGATGGACAAACTTGAAGAATCCATGCACACCCTCAGCCTTCAGCTTACCGGACTATGTAGCCAGGTCGCGCAACTCATCCCGAAGGACAAGGAGCAAGCCCACGAGGAGGCGTATAATGGCAATGGATACAATGAGGGTGAGTCTAGCCACTCTCCTCACGTCTAGCACACCCACCAACCACCCAGTCAACGACCTCCCAAGTTGGATATGCATAAATTTGACGGTTCTCACCCGTCGGCATGGATAGCACAAATGGAGCAGTATTTCAAACTGAATCGTATCTTAGATGATGCGACTCAGCTTATGTTGGGGAGCATGTACTTGGACAATGAAAGGTGGCAATGGTGGGAATGGCATCAACGTTGCAATGGACCTTTTAGGACTTAGACCCAATTTACAAAAGCTCTTCAAGACCGCTTTGAACAGGAGGACTCTTTTTTGGGTCGTCTTACTAAGCTTCGACAGACTGGTACAGTGGATGAATATATTACAGCTTTTGAAGCCTTAGCCTTCCGCACTTGGGGTCTCTCAGATGCGTTCTACAAGGAATGTTTTATCAGCGGTCTTAAAGAAGCCATCAAAGCTCAAGTCATACTGCACCACCCTCCCACATGGATGGACGCTTGCAAGGTAGCTTGTAACGTGGAGCGTGCATTAGCAGCCCAATACAGTCGCCCAAATTTCTCCGCTAAAGGTTGCCCCCCACACGCTCACAACACGACTCAAACACTTAAGGTCCAAAAGGTGTCACCTGCGGAAATGGCGCAAGAAGAAAGCAAGGACTATGTTACTACTGTGATGAAAAATACTCCCCAGGTCATAAATGCAAGGAGCCCAAATTTTTTCAAATAGATGCCACTGACTATAGCTCAACAGAGGAAGATCCACCACTTGAGGACCATGAGGCGCTAGAAGAAGACAACCAAAAGGACAATGTCACTGACGAACCAATTATTTCGCTGCATGCGTTGGTAGGGATTTCTTCCCCTCAAACTCTCAAAATCAGAGGTTTTATTAAACATCGCCCCAGTAGTAGTCTTGATTGATAGTGGAAGTACACATAATTTCATCCATCAAAAAGTCGCAGAAGCAGTGCATTGTTTTGTACGCGCAGTTTCTAACTTCCAAGTTCAAATTGCGGATGGAGGCACAATGAAATGTGAAGGCCACTGTGAAAATGTCAAACTTCAAATTGGGGATTATCAGTTGAAAACCCACATGTTTGCCATACACATGGGGGGTTGCGACATTGTCCTCGGTGCTGAATGGATCCACACTCTTCGGCCAATCACAATGGATTTCCAGGAGTTATATATGAGTTTTAAGCAGAACAACTACACACATACCCTTCGTGGACTCCAGGCGGGAGCCCCCTCTATCATCAGCTCGCATAGGATGGAAAAATTGTTAAAAAAGGGCAATCGTGGAGTTGTAGCTCAATCTAATGCCATCCAGGCAGTCGAAACAAAGCCTCTGCCAATTCATCCTGAGATGCAACAGATTTTAAATAACCATCTGCCGGTCTTTGACAAGCCTCATGAGCTTCCACCCTCGCGAGGGGAACATGATCATAGCATCACCTTGGTTCCAGGGGCCCAACCCCCAAATGTGCACCCATACAGATATCCGTTCACCCAAAAGAATGAAATAGAAAAAATCATCAAGGAACTTTTGGAAGCAGGTGTCATTCGTCCCAGCATTAGTCCTTATTCATCCCCAGTGGTCATGGTGCTCAAGAAAGATGGGGAGTGGCAGATGTGTCCCGACTTCAGGGCCCTCAATAAGTTGACAGTCAAAGATAAATTTCCCATCCCGGTGGTTGATGATTTGCTGGATGAACTCAATGGGGCTCAATTCTTCACTAAGCTGGATCTTTGCTCAGGCTACCACCAAATTCGCATGAAGGAAGTCGACATCCCCAAGACTTCTTTCACAACTCATGAAGGCCATTATGAATTCCTGGTCATGCCATTTGGTCTTTGTAATGCCCCCTCTACCTTTCAGAGCCTTATGAACCACATTCTCAAACCATATCTCAGGATATTTGTCCTTGTCTTCTTCGATGACATCCTCATCTATAGTTGCACTTGGGCCGCACATCTTCAGCATGTAGATCTACTCTTGCAACTGCTCCGCAAGCATAAACTATTTGTCAAGATTTCCAAGTGTTCGTTTGGCATGGCAGAAGTAGAGTATTTGGGCCACATTGTGGGGCGTGAAGGTGTCAAGGTGGACCCCAAAAAGATCCAGGCAATGCAGGAATGGTCTCAACCTAAGACCTTGAAGAGCTTGAGAGGATTTTTGGGTCTCACAGGCTATTATCGTAAATTTGTCTACAACTATGGTGCATAGCGAAGCCCCTCACCCAACTCCTAAAGAAAAATTCATTCTTCTGGAATGAGGAAGCACAACAGGCCTTTACAGCTCTAAAAAATGCCATGTGTTCCACTCTAGTCTTAGCCCTCCCTGACTTCACCAAATCTTTTGTCATTGAATGTGATTCTTCGGGTACAGGTATTCGGGTTGTCTTAATGCAGGAAGGGCGACCGTTGGCCTTCACAATCCAACAACTCAGTGGGAGGAATCTGGGCCAATCTACCTACGAGAAGGAAATGATGGCCATCTTACATGCAGTCGAGACCTGGCGACCTTACTTATTGGGGCGACGTTTCCAAATCCGCACAGATCATCACAGTCTTAAATATTTTTTGGAGCAACGCCTATCCTCCCCACAACAAATAAATGGCTAGCCAAAATGCTGGGATATGATTATGAGATCATTTACAAGAAAGGGAAAGACAATAGTGTAGTAGATGAATTATCTCGCCAATTTGAGAAGGAAAGTACTCTGCTAGCAATTTCCCTCCCCATTCCAGAATGGATTGAAGAGGCTCGCAGGGAATGGTTTTCACACCCCGGGCTCTCCCAACTCATTTCTCAATTGCAGGTAGATCCAAATTCCACCAAGGGCTACTCGTGGCAGGATGATTTTCTTCGCTACAAGGACAGAGTCGTAATATCACCAACATCCACCCTCAAAAGTCGCATTTTGGCAGAATTGCACTCATCTCCCATTGCAGGACATTCGGTCTTTCAGAAGACGTATGCTCGCACCAGAAGATCATTTTTTTTGACAGACATGAAAAAGGACATCCTTACTTTTGTAGCAGAATGTGATGTCTGTCAACGCCACAAAGGGGAAACCGTCAACACACCAGGCACATTACAACCATTGCCCATTCCGGCATCAATTTGGATGGAGGTTTCTATGGATTTCATTATAGGTCTTCCAAAGTCAGGGAACAAGTCAGTCATCATGGTGGTTGTGGACCGACTGTCGAAGTATGCTCATTTCTGCGCCCTACCCCACCCGTTTACACCAACTTTGGTTGCTCAATCTTTCATGGATCAAATCTTCAAATTGCATGGTATGCCCACTTCTATTGTGTCCAACCGCGACCCGATCTTCACTAGTAATTTTTGGCAAGAACTCTTCAGAATACAAGGTGCTCAACTCAAACTCAGTACTTCCTATCATCCGCAAACAGATGGTCAAACCGAAGGCGTCAACAAATGTCTAGAAACCTACCTTAGGTGTTTCACTTCAGAAAAGCAACACCTTTGGGTACAGTGGTTACCTCTGGCTGAATGGTGGTATAACACCAACTATCATGCCACCACCAAAATGACTCCCTATGAATCAGTATATTGTCAACTCCCGCCTTCACCTACTTCGTATCTCAAGGGATGCTCAAAAGTACAAGCAGTGGATCAACTCCTACAACACCGTGCAACCATGCTCGCCCATCTTCGAGAGAATCTTCATCAAGCTCAGAACCGCATGAAGCAACAGGTAGACCAACATCGCTCAAAGTGCCAATTTCAAGAAGGGGATCAGGTCTTTTTACGGCTACAACCATATAAGCAAACATCACTCAAGGACAAGGGGTGTCAGAAACTCTCTCCCAAATTCTACGGACCATATCAAGTACTTCAGCGCATTGGAGAAGTGGCCTACAAGTTGGCCTTGCCACCTACTGCAAAAATCCATCCAGTTTTCCATGTCTCATGCCTCAAGAAAGTGATTGGGAACAATTGTCGAATTCAGACCAGTCTACCTGAATTGGACGAAGAAGGGTCCATCTGGCTTCAACCCGAACAGGTCCTAGACACACGAGACAAGCAACTGTGCGGCCGCATGATTAAGGAAGTCCTCGTCAAATGGAAAGACACCTCTCCGGAAGATGCAACTTGGGAACCAGCCACTATTCTTCAGCAGTTTCCGCAGCTTCAGCCTTGAGGACAAGGCTCATCTTAAGGGGGAGGGCATGTTAGGGTCCCACCCTAACCCCCTTATTTATGTAATGGGATCACGTCATAGTCAAGAGTCAATAAAACCCATATTAATAATTGTAAGTGTTTAATCCGCAATTGATGACGGAACCACCGTTAGTTACAAATGGGTCGTAGTATTAGATAGTTGGTATTAATAAAGCCCACGGTATTGGCCCGTGGTATTGCATGTATGAGTCATATATAAAGGATAGAGACTCCCTACGAGGAGCATCGTGTCTTATTTTGTAGTTGAGCTCTGCTCTATTGGAGGTTGCCCCCTCGAAGAGGCAAGTGAACATCACTCTCTGAATAATAAAATCATTGCTATTCTGTGTTCTGGGTATCTTTTCTTCACATATTCTATATTTGGGTATCATTTTGTAGGTTAAGAGCATAACAGATGGAACTTCTCTATTATAAAACTTAGATTCCATGAATTGGGCTAAATTTTACCATAAAAAACTACATTTAAACAAATCTGGGGCATGAAAAAATAAAATGGAGTGAAAATGAATTCTAGAATGTGAAATAACTCTAGATAATATAAATTATCACAAAATTAGGGTGAAGTCTTGGCTAAATTTTTACCATAAAAAAAAATACATTTAAGCATATTTTGGGCATGAAAAAATAGAATAGAGTAAAAAAGAAATTTGTAATGGGAAATAACTCTAAATAATCTATATTCTCATAACATTAGGTTGAAGCCTTAGCTAAATTTTATCATAAATAAATACATTTAAACAAATCTAAGGCATGGAAAAATACAATATATTGAAAATAAATTCTATAATGTGAAATAAATCTAAATAATCTATATTCTTACAAAATTAGTGTGAAGTTTTGGCTATATTTTACCATAAATAACTACATTCAAACAAATCTTGAGCATGAAAAAAAGAATAGAGAGAAAATGAATTTAATAATGTGAAATAACACCAAATAATCCATATTCTTATAAGATTAGGGAGAAATATATCTTGACAACTATCATTACCAAAAGAATATGGCAAATTGGGTGTTTACTTTGAATTTTGCAAGGGCGGTTGAAATTTTCAACTCTCCTCTATCAAATTTTCATGGGCTATTGGTTTAGAGACTAATTTTGTTTAAATAATATTGGGTGATCCATAGTCAAACCTCTCTTTGCAAAATATTCACCCAACCAAAATAAAAGAAACCCCTAATTTCGCCCATGAGCAAAATTTTGCCCCTAAAATTTTCAATGCTTATTGTTTTTTTCTAGAAAATAGTTTGTGGTCACCTTTAAACCCCCATCAAGGAGAAATTACTTCGAAAAAAGTTTTAGAGTTGGTGGTAAGCCTTAAACCACCATCCAATAGAAGTATTCAATTTCTAATACCCATTTGGTTTGTGGTCTTCCTTAAACCACCATATTCAGAGAGCATATCTAGTCATTGGCTGCTATCCACCTACATATCAGTACTCTTCTTGGACTCACATACACCTATTTATATTAAAGGGGGTGGGGGAAGATGATCTTGGAAACATAATACTTAGGGATTATATAAAATTGCATTATTAACTTGAGACGAAAGAAAAAGGGCACAAGTGAAAGTGAAGAGTCATGAGGAATCCAAGAAAACTCTTGAATGATGAAACAAAAGGTCATACAATGATGTATTTAGGTGTATAATATGAATTAATAATGAGTCACACAATTTTCATCATTCTCTCCAATTTCATGTGTGTTCTAACATCATGAAATTGCTTGAAATTAAAAAGTTATTCATCAACATTTTTTATTTCAATGCTTGTGTTGTGATCAAACTATTCACTTAGAGAAAAAAATAGTTCTCTTAATTGACATTAAAATTATTTTTACAATATTTTTTAATAAAAAAAAGAAATATATAACCAAGATGTTGATGCTTTAAATATTCGAACTTCTATATCATATAAACATATGTATTTTCATTAAAATTATAGAATTATAAAACTATAAATCCTCCCATAAATAATCTTATAAGCTAGAAAATAATCTTATAAGCTGGAAAATAAAATTATGCCTTTAAATTTTCCCTAAAATATTAAATAATTTATTTTTCCTTAACAGAAAAGAAGGTTAGAAATATCATAAAAATCAAAGGGATATGTTGAGGTTAGAAAAATGATAAAAGTAAAGGGTGGTAGGTGTGAGTGTGCAACCCGAAGGATACGAAGAATTAGATTTCTCGTAGAACCTAGCAAAATCCCACAAATAACCAAGAAAAGGTTTCTGTAATATTTCAAGGAGAAAAATCCCACAAATAAGCAAGAAAGGGATTATGTAATATTTCAAATAAATAAACGAATAGTCACTTTGAATATAAGCAAGATAATTATTGTGAAAGACTTCTTATTGCCAATCATCCTCACTTCCAATCTTCCTTCAAGTTCCAGACTCAAGTTAACTTAAGTAAACTTTCAAAAATATCCATGTAACTCTAAGTTCCATTTCAAAATTTCAAGCTCTTCATGTCCTAAAAAAATTCAAAAGTGTGAATGAATTAGCAAAGTCAACTCTAAGAAATGAGAAAGGAACATTAATAATTAATGGGAGGGGACTTCAATTCTTAATCCCTAAATTTGGCACAAATAACAATTATATGCTTTAGTCACTCAGTGGTGTTATCGCTCATGTGGAGAAATGGCATGCAACTCTCAGACATTAAATCACTCATGCATCATCAAAACTTAGTCCTCCCTCAACCAATGGATATGCTAAAGTAATTTTCATATCTTACTATTTCAAGTGAGCATTCAGTTATGGTGTTTTTTAATAGGTCAAATTGATATTACGTAATAAATTTTGCTTTGTTGACTTAATTACTCTATGAATTGGATGGAGGAATGTAATATTGTATCTAGATTGGTTAGTTATATTTTTTTGGTCTAGCCCTTCATATAGAACCAAGCTCAGTTCTTTCTCTTTTCTCAACATTCTATAAAAAGGGGGGAGTGAGATATTCTTAAAAATGATTATTTTTATTGCAAGTCCAATCCCTCCAAGACTAGCATTAAGAAAGGAATAGGCATATAGATAAACCAGACACTTTTGGTTTGAAGAATTTTATGTAGAATCACATTTGGGAATGGAAGAGAATACTCGGATAAGTAAAAAGAAAATTTAGTATTTCTCTCTATTGAAATATCTTATCTCCAAGATATATGTTTCATCTTCAAGTATAACACAACTAGAAACCTAATGCTCCATGACAATGGACATATTAATAAATCAAAGATAATAACTTCAAAGGATGGAACATAAAACTAGCTCACAAAGGAGTCAAATTGAAGAATTGAATTTCTATCACCAACATGGTACTCAGTTTCACTCTACAAATTATTTTTTCTCTTCTCCTCTTAATGAAGAAGATCTTCCTATAGAGCCTATTCTACCCCTAGGTTTAGTAAAAAACCCTTCTTCTCAGTAACAACATAAAAGTTATATATATATATATATATATATATATATATATATATATATATATATATATATATATATATATATATATATATATATAGTGCATATATACGTAATATATACCACCAAGATTATAGCATATGTTCTAATTTTCTTGTTGTACCATAAAAAAATATGGATCTTTTATCCTATCAAATAAATTTAGCTAGAAAGAAACTCTTAATGTAATTTTGGATCTTTGTTATAGCCCAGATATAGGTTGTTTATAATACAAATATTTTTGATTATGGTTTTTAAAAAATGATAAATGTAAAAGAAAAATCTTTTAATGGAGAAGAGATAGCCAAAGCCACATTTTTAGATGTAAAATTAAATTGTACATCTAATAAATATCCAATCCACAAAATTTTAATAGAATCACAACATTATATACTAGTAATACATGAAAAAAACATTTTTATTACAAACTAATGCTTTTATTCATTCTTGAATTCAATAAGAGTAGAAATGTTATAAATGTTATATAGGCACAAGATTATATCTTATTATTTGTTTTTCTTCATGAACATTCATTAAATTATGAAGCAATGTAGAAAAGAGTTTCACATAATTAAGGAGAAATTCAAAAATATGATTTTAACACCAAAAGATTAGTAAAAACTTTCAATTTTTATTATTTATGAAAAATATTTGCAAGAGAAAATTGTAATTTTATAAATAAATTAGATCTTTTTTTTGTATTTTTAAATTTATTTCAAAACAATCCATGGATCTTTGATTTGATGGTGAAGGGTCAATTGTTAAAGTACTCTATGCAATAAGTCACTAGTTCTAATCCCTCTTGTGTTTGTTGACTTACAAAAAAAAATCCTTTTCAAAACCAAAACATTAAAAAATTTAAGTGAATTTAGAGAAAGACAAAAACAAATAAAAATCCCACCCTATTTTTATAATAAAAGATGTTTATTTCAACATTTAAAATAAACTATGGTTAGCCTGCAGGGGTTTGGTCTCGTGGCCAGCGGATAATTTGCTAAGTCGTTCATGCCGCTGTGCAGGTCACGGGTTCAAGTCTTGTCTTAACCTGAGGGTTGTTCTTGCCGGCTAGGCGATTCCTCCTAGTGGTTATAGTGGCAACCGGTGGGATTCGACCCCATGTAATGCGAGTACGATAGCACCACCATTACCGATTCCACTAGATATCAAAAAAATAAATAAAAATAAACTATGGTTCTAATTCATCATAATTCTTTTTAGTTTGCATGGAATCCAACTACAAATTAAGAGAGCTAAGGATACTAGCCTTGGTGATTATTTGCAATACCTCATGAGTAATTATGCATAATTCACTAGTATCATTATGTAGTAACTAGGAAATATTCCCTAGCTCTATCAAATTCAATAAATTAATACAATCATCTTAGTTCCCCTTTAATGGAATGATCCAAAGGGTATCTAGATCCAACTTTCTATGTTTTCACCATTTCATTCCAAAGGGTATCTAGATCCAATTTTCTATGTTTTCACCATTGTAGGTTATGTTGCAATCTTTGACATAGTCCTTTATTCACTCATCCTCCTTATTCATTTTCAAAAAATCTTTGTGAAAAAAATCTTTGTGAAGTCTTCCAACTTTATAATAATCATGATATTTTTTCAAGAATGTTTTTCACTTTTCATCCTATATTCAAATAGTATTTAACCTTAACACCATAAACCAACACATATTTACTTATTAGTCCCTGCCTCCGGCATAACAGGGACTATAGTGTTCGATAGGGCGTTGACTTGCTATTAATTTTCGCGTTGACCGTCAATTTCTACGGGTTAATTACTGTTTAACCAAACTTTATGTTGGGCTTATGCTGGGCACTTTGTCTGCCAGAAAGCTTTAACCAAAGTTTTCAATTTACCCTCTTATTGCCCGCCTCACTTGGCCCGATGTGCGCACAACTTAATTTATCCTAAGTTCTTTCTGGTGCCTGTTCTTTGTGTTGTGCATGCAGTGTCCTGGATGTAGCAAGTGCCAGATGTTTGAAGTCTATGCAAAGGCATCCACGTTTGTCTAGAAATGCTTTCTCTAGAGGAGGCAAGCAGGGGAGAGAGTGAGTTTCAGTTTCGAGCTAGTTTGAGGAGCAGAGGAGCAGAGCAGAGAGTGTCCACCATTAGCATCTGACCTAGTATCTGATCCAATAGCAACATCTGTCAAGGGGGGAGCTTCAGCTTTACTACTTGTAAGTATGTTTAATGGTTTCATTTTACAATGACCTAATTTTACACAAAATCTAAGGAGCATTTCCACGATTACAGAAGTTGTTTTTGTTCATGCCATTTCTTTGGTTTGGCTTCGGCCATTTTTCCTGCAGCTAGTAGACGCTTTTTCCATTCAATTAGAAGGGCCCCCAATACAGGCTCTGCAAACTTTGCATATTTTGATGGTAGGGGCTGCACCTGCCCTGGACCTCTATGTCTAGAGCAAAAACCTTTTGATTTCAACAACCACCACCTGTGTGAATCATGGAGTAATCGTGATTGACATGGTTGCCAGGTCTGAAACAAGGAACACAGATTGAAGCCCCAACCGTATGCCTCAAACTACTTCACTTTTATTACGCTTGGATGGGTTGCTTATAAGACCTTGGGTTTTCATATGCTTTGCGTGAAAAGTTGAAGCCATTTCCAGCGGAAGGCGGAAGCACGCTCAATTTGACTTGCAAGAGGCTTTTTTAGTGCTGCCTTTCGAGCTTCTTTTGAAGGGTGCTTTTGGAGAAAAACTCTCTTTTGATTGCCCGGATTAGGAATGTTCTATCGGACCCCATCAAAAGGAAGCCGCTTGTCCCTCCGGGGGGCAAGGAGAAACTAACCTGTACTCTAATCTACGGGTTAGTATAATAAGCTGGTTTATATGCGTAATTGTTGTAATTACGAACGTATCCCATTTTTTGCCCCCTCCCTTCGGACTTGCTCACATGTCCGGCACCTATATGCGATGTCATTGTTTCACCAAACTGCCCCACAGACACCTTTAGTACCAGCTGCCTGCTTCCTGAGTTCATCAATTGTTGTTACCCCCGTGTGCAAGCGGTGGTAGTCCCTGCCGATATGCAACAGTGACCTATAATTTTTAGATATAAAAACCATTGAAACTCAACTTTCAGAGATGCAAGTTGAATTAGGTTTCATTTAATTTTTAAATTGCAAATCTCAATGTTGGACTCACACCCCGACCTTCGATTTCTACAGCGAACCTCATGCCAAATTGGAAGCCAGCCAGTTGCGAAATCTGCTAATTTCTTCATCTTCTTCTAACTTAGGGATACGTTTGCTCCTCAAAGGACCCTTTTCTTTCATTATTCAGTCAATATGCGGGGAAGGGGATGATGATTTACAGAACCCAGAATACCTTGACTGACCTGGTTATGCCTTTGATAGTAAGAAATCCTTGCCCCTCCGTGTGATGGCTGCTACGGTACAGACGAGGAATGAAACGAAGTGAGAGGCCGCATTAGGGGGGCAGGAGAAACTGCCTTGATACAATCCACGTGCCTCGACTGCCTTGAATCATTCCACATGCGTCGACTGCCTTGAATCATTTCTTCAGCACAGTTTTAGAAAGACTCTAGAAGAAGATTCAATCATATGCAAGTGAGTTGGTTAGCTAGGAGGTAGACACGTTGGACATGCAAAAGAGACAGAGGTAAAGACGTTGGGTATGCAAGAAGGACGAGAGGTAGGCAGGTGGTAAAATTGTGGGCCCCACGGTATTTTACGTGTTTGAAATATATTTTTGTATTATACATTTATTCTTGCATGTGTGACAAGTGTCTATTTAAAAGCTCTGTCTTTAACTTGTTTAAAAGCTCTGTCTTTACCTTGTTACGATACAGTTTGTCTTTGCTTTTATACATTACGGTTTCAGAGCAGTGAACTGCTACAGCGTTTGAGGTCCAGTTTAATTTGATAGCCTTTGCACTTCAATTGGTGATCTGTTGCAAACCCCAGTATTCTGGTATGCGTTATTCTTTCACAATATTCACGTATAAAGAGGCAGGGTATTTAATATTTCTAGGAATGTTGGCAATTGGACAGATCCACTTCTAACTGGTTTATCAACTAAGCATATCCTTTATTTATCATTTAACGGAAATTGAGATCATCATAAACAAAATGAAAACTTTTATACCATTCAAGACTTCTGCATTTTGTTCGTCTGCATGTTGAGCTATCACATCTTGCAGCACTTGGTTATGCAGGAATACTTTTGTTGTACTCTCTCATTTAGTTCATTTCTTTATATCAAAATTATTTGGGCAAAATCACCGGAGAGCCATAGGGAGATAAAGAGGGATGGATGTATCCATCTCCGAACAACTCTTCTGATTGTCTTTGTATTTCTGCATGCTACAAGATAGGCATACAGTACAACACCATAAATCATTGCAAGCTTGTTTTGAGGTAGTCTCTAGGGCACCTCAGCCTCAAATACCTCTAGGCTCTAGTAATTCAGCCAATGCTCAAGTCTTCCTCTTGTTCTGGTTACTTTATGGCTGATGTACTAGCCCAAACCAGTGGTTTGGTCTCTTACAGTTAATCATAATCAAATGCATCTCTTTTGAGAAAGATGACATGCTTCCTTGCCTGAGAATTTCTTACAAGGACATAATTCATGAATAGTGGTATTGCCCATAGAAGATATGAAGCACCATATTCAAAAAACTTATCTTTGGAATTGTTATTTTAGGCTTTAAAAGTGTTTGCATGATACGCATAAGTATGCTGACTATGCTTCTTGTTATGTGCAGCATACATTTCTGTATGTTGTTCATATTCTGCTCAATTGAGTAAATCAATAAATGAATGATAAGAGAATTTTTTTTACAAGGTAATAATATAGAATATCAAATAAGCGTAGTGGTATGAGGTAATTAAAAGTACAATGATGGAACTGAACACATAAATAAAAAAGATTTAGCTAGAAAGAGAATTGTATTGGCTCAAATGCAGTGATATTACTTGTATTGGCTCAAGTGCAATGATATTACTTTCTTCTCTAGAGCTAGTGAGATTACTGTATCGATAATCAGTATTTAAGGAGGTGCAAGGTTCGGTGAAGTTGAAGCCATGGCAGTTGTAAAAATATTCGGAGAGAATATCTGAATGTTGATAGAAAGCCTTAGGTCTATTGTTGCAGGTAGAAAATTGTAGAAGTGTTATTGGTGAAGAAAATAGCACCTCCCTTTCTCAAGAAATCCTTTGGTAGATTTGGGATTGTGTTTGGATAGGTGATTTTCTCATATGATGTATGACTAGCAAAATCCTTTTTGTCTACAATAAGGAAAAAAAAGCTTTGGGTTTTCTTTTCAAAAGTTCATTGAACTTTATTTGGCAAAATGTAGGCATTTTTACTCTGCCCCCCACCCCCCACCCACCAATGATAAATGGGAGATGTATCAAATCTAGTCTCTTTCTATGTTGTTGTTGTCATCGATTAAGATTTAGAGAATAGACACACCATAGGGATTAATGTCAATTTTGATTAATTTTGATGTGCACATGTTACAATTAGTAAATATTAATTTGACATGCATTGAAAAAAAAATAACACAAATTTGGAAGTGGAAAGCTGATGAACTTCCAAAAGCTCACTGGTTTGTCTATGGTACTTTAATATGGTTGATGCTCAAGGGCCAAGAGGGAAAGAAAGGGGAAGCTAGTTAGGATTAAATGGTAGGAAGATCCCATCACACAAGTGACAAAACCCCTAGTTTGAAGGATTATGGTAGGCCGGGTAAAAAAGAGCTTGACAATTTGATGCCCAATTCATTGTTAGTAAGTTAAAAGGTGAATTTAAATTTGCTAAGAAGCAAAAGCCTGACTCAAGGCCAATTTATATTTTATTTCCAAATAGTCTGCATGTTGAGCTATCACATCTTGCAGCACTTGGTTATGTAGGAATACTTTTGTTGCACTCTCTCATTGGTTAGAGGACTTTTGGGCTAAGGAATGTCCACAGCTCTGTTGTCCTGTAAGGGAAAAAACTCCTGGCCTGATCATGCAATTTAGTTCATTCCTTTATATCAAATTTATCTGGGCAACTAAATCTGCCATCAACCTAGAAGGTTCTCAAAACCTCCTCCTTAGAAGAGGTTCTGCCTTAAAATTAACTTGTCTAAAGACCTTGAAAATGTCCCAATGTTGCAAATATCATGTTGGTGAATATATTGCCAAGAGACTGAAAAGAGACTTATTAGAAATAATAGAGTATCGAGAAACTAAAAAAAATATTAGGGTATAACAGTGAATAACCGTTTTGCTTTCAATCCCTAGTTTTTCTTTTTAAAGTGGACAAAAAAATCCAAAATTTTCAAAATATCCCCAATATTTTACATCGGCTTGTGATATTTTGACAACATATCATAATATTTTCAAAATATATTGACACTTTCAAACGCCTCAAAATATCATGAGTTTTTCTACCAAGTATCAGTGAGTTCAAAGACTTGAATTGCCAATATTTGCAAGTATGCCTCAAACAACAACATTGAAGATGCATGGGTTCAAGTGGTCCAAACAAATTCACAAGACATAGGCTACAATAGCCCAAAAGGCAAAAGATAGCAATCCTGTGACTTCCGTTGGGAAAGCTAGAAGAAATTCAATGGCCTCATCCACAATCAAGGAGCCAATGCAATCCCCTCAAAATGTCGCCCTTGGAGGCCACAACAAAAGGGCACACTGTTTGTGTCCTTTGGTAGATTTGGGATTGTGTTTGGATAGGTGATTTTTTCATATGATGTATGACTAGCAAAATCCTTTTTGTCTACAATAAGGGAAAAAAAAAACTTTGGGTTTTCTTTTCAAAAGTTCATTGAACTTTATTTGGCAAAATGCAGCCATTTTTACTCCCCCCCCCCCCCCTCCAAATGATAAATGGGAGATGTATCAATTCTAGTCTCTTTCTATGTTGTTGTTGTCACCGATTAAGATTTAGAGAATAGACACACCATAGGGATTAATGTCAATTTTGATTAATCTTGATGTGCACATGTTACAATTAGTAAATATTCATTTGACCTGCATTGCAAAAAAAAGAACACAAATTTGGAAGTGGAAATCTCATGAACTTCCAAAAGCTCACTGATTTGTCTATGGTACTTTAATATGGTTAATGCTCAAGTGCCAAGAGGGAAAGAAAGGGGAAGCTAGTTAGGATTAAATGGTAGAAAGATCCCATCACACAAGTGACAAAACTCCTAGTTTGAGGGATTATGGTAGGCCAAGTAAAAAAGAGCTTGACAATTTCATGCCCAATTCATTGTTAGTAAGTTAAAAACTGAATTTAAATTTGCTAAGAAGCAGAAGCCTGACTAAAGGCCAGTTTATATTTTATTTCCAAATAGTCTGCATGTTGAGCTATCACATCTTGCAGCACTTGGTTATGCAGGAATACTTTTGTTGTACTCTCTCATTGGTTAGAGGACTTTCCGGGATTATGGTAGGCCAAGTAAAAAAGAGCTTGACAATTTCATGCCCAATTCCAAAATTTGACTAAAATTAATGAAGCAACAACATAAGAAACAAAATACAATTTACATTGCGAATGCTTACAAGATTTTCCTTTGCTTTAAGTGTTTCAACATCACACTCTAATTGATGTTTCCAATCAATGATAAGGGATTCTTCCTGTATTTAAAATTAGAAATATTGTATAGTAAGAACAATATTTGAATTAGAACCTCATATAGTCGAACTTAATGACGAAACTAATTCGAATTTTATTGGAAAATTCAAATTCAAATCAAACTTAATGGTTGTCGAATCCGAACCATGTGACATAGCCAATAATTTTACAAAGAAGTATTTTAATTTAGACCCCAATTTGTGCTAGATTGATTGTCTTTTGTTGAAGGAGTGTTCATGATGTTTAACATAGGCATAAGACCATCTGCTTACTCTTTCACCCCGCCAGAGCTTTGTGTCACTAAACTAGTATTAACAACTATCACTATGACTAACCTAAGGCTCAACACCTCGATTGGAATCAATTTAGCATTTAAGAAAATATCATACCAAAAAAAATTCACTTTCCACCATGCAAGCCAAAGGTAGGGAGGATAAGACATGTGGAAATTTGCATACCTGCACAAATGCCTCTATAGATTATCTTAGGATTACTGGTGCAATTGATTGAACTCAAAATTTGTGATTCCTTTGCTCACCAATTCCATAAATTAGACAAACTACGATAATATGCTCACCTCCATCGCTTGCCAACTTAATAATATCTTTGTGCTCTTAAGATTTCCTACCAGTCTAATTACCTTGCAACTTCAAACTACATACCAGGAAATTGTTGAAATCAACCCAATGGTGTGAATTCAGGCATTGTGCCTCGTCTTTCCATTTCTCCTCTAAGTCAAAATTTCTAGGAATATCATCTCCATCACACAAAGATTTAGCACATACTTCAAAAGAAGACCAAACACCCTGTATTGCCAAATTAAGAACAAAATATTATAGGAAATTTCCCAAGTTAAAAAGCTATGGAGCTTCTTTGTTAGTCCCTGCCTCCCAAAGTTATGCTGCATTTTTTCATATTGTCTTTCCATTGCTTCCTTTATCAAGTTATATTACTCTCCAAAGCAATTTTTTCATTTCCAATTCCTTTGTCATTTATAAATATGACTTGTTGCTAGAAATTTGATATTTGTTTGGCAACATAATGCAAGAGCCTATTGTTTTAATATATATATTTTGTTGGAAACAATCATCTTTAGTTTTTGCTAATCTAATCAATATTTTTTGCAAACCTGTAGAAGACAATTGCAGAAGGTAACTCTGGTAAGCAATTGGAAATGATGGAATAAATAATAGATGTTGACAGTTACAAATTCAGATTACAATGCATTCTGCCTAACAACATTGATTGTGTATTAAAAAGAAATTGTCTTTTTATACTAAATGCATTTTCATATACTATAGGAGATTGTCTATTTGACTCATTCGAAATGCTTCTACATTTTCGTTATACTTCAAATGAACTACGAAATGGGTTAATAGAACATTTTCTTTTTTTCTTAAACAATAATGATGTTGAAGCAATAGAGTCATATGAGTATGAACTAGCACCTGACTTCCTATACGAGTTACATGGAATTAATGATATTGGTACATATCTTCATAAAATGCGTTGTTCTGCATCTACAAATATAAAGGAGTCTGATCGAGGTTTATGGGGCGATACCTTTTGCATACGTTGATTAGCTAAATGGCTAGATATATCAATTGGAGTTTGGTCATTGACAAGGAAAACAAGATATTTGTTTTCTAATCAACATGAAAATACAATTCCATATTGCATTCTCTTTCATGATGCAAATCCTGTTAGTGGTCATTATGAACCATTGCTTTACCAAAAGTTTCCAATATGCATTTGTAGCCAGTCTAATATCTGCATGTCATCTATTTGCAAAGATATTGAAAGCCATTGGATGCATATTGCAGACAATATGCTTTTAAATGAATTAACAATCGCAAAGTAAATGACATCTAATTGTGGTGACAGTCTCTTTAATTCAATTTGCTATTTAGTGGCAACAGAATTCGATGCATAGTGCTTGCGACTTCACATTGTCCAATATTTTTGCAATGCACTTATGCATAAGAATCAAGATGCATTGAATTATTTAGAACAATACCTAATAGTTGATGTGATACACTATGCAATGAATATCAACTGGCAACAATATCTCATAAATATGGCAATGCCATATGAGAAAGGATAGGTAGAAGGTGGACCATTCTGTTTGCAATGGATATCTGTCATATTCAAAGTCAATATCCAGGTATGGTCCTCTGTTGCTAATAAATTTGTCAGTTACAGTTCTTCTTATTCGAGATGCAATCATATTGTTAACATCATGTCATTCAGAATAGATACATTACATATTCATTACCATGCAATGATACAAAAATATGTTCGCAATTCTCAACAACTATACATGGAAGCAAAAGAGGGTTGCAATCAATTGCGTCATAAGCATATACTAGAAAAACAACAATGTATATCTCAAGTACATTTTAACAATAATATTCAATTTGATATAGCATCTCATTTAGAACAAATGCGACCAACTAAGTGCCATAGGCTCAATTATCACAAAGTAAAGCAATTCATACGTACAAAACGCAAATGCAGTGATGTACATAACAATGATAACATATTTTGTGATAATCATGTACTAGAAAATCAACAATCTAGTTCTCGCATAAGCAAATTTGGTAAGCAATTGGAAATGATGGAAGAAATAATAGATGTTGACAATGCCAAATTCAGATTACAATGCATTGTGCCTGACAACATTGATTGTTTTTTACTACAAAAACAATAATGTATATCTCAAGTACATTTTAACAATAATATTCAATTTGAGCTAGCATCTCATTTAGAACAAATGCGACAAACTGAGCGTCGTAGGCTCAATTATCATAAACTGAAGCAATTCATACGTACAAAAAGAAAATGCAGTGATGTAGATAACAATGATAACATCTTTTGTCATAAGCATGTACTAGAAAATCAACAATCTAGTTCTCGCATACATCTCAATAACAACATTGAATTTGAAATAGCATCTTGCTTACAAAAATTGCCCAAGTGTCATAAGCTTACTTATCACCAAATGAAGCAATTCATACATACAAGAAGCAAATGCAATGACATATGCAAAAAAGCATCTTCTAATAAGAAGACAAGAATGACAAGCAAGAAAGATGCAAAATACATTTATATGAAACAAGTCGAAGACACGCCTAGGAATACATGTGCAGTTTGTACCAGATTGCATTTTGCAAAAAATATCAGATGCTTCACTATAGAGTTGCAAGAAAAGCATATGAATTTGACATTGAACAATAGGACCTTCAGCAATGAAAACATATGTGTTGCTTGCAAAAAAGCACTCCAGAATGGAAAGCTTCCACAATTTGCAACACCTGAACAAATAAGATGTAACATTCCATTGCCAACTGTAAATACACTTTCAGATCTAAAAGAAAGACTTGTGTCACTGAGAATTGCATTTGCACAAATCAGCCAATGGGGATATAGGCGATCATAGATTGGCTTAACAAGATCAATTATCAATGTACCAGTTCATATGGACATTGTGCAAAAAGCATTGTCACAATATCTAAGTGATACAATGACAATTGCAGTTGCATTAAAAAGACGATTGCAATACAAAAATGCATACCAAACAGGTAAATTACGTCTAATTATTGTCATGAAAGCATTGAACAAACTAGGTTCTAGAAGTATTTATAAAGCTGAGAACATTTGTATAAATGAGAATTGAACCCATGTTATACAAGACAATAATGAATACATCATACAAAATTCAAACAGTGACAACGAAAGTGATACAAACAGTGATGCGAATAATAAAGAACCTACTGAAACATTGGTGCATGGATTAATAGAGTCACAACGCATCTACAATTTGTAAGACAAGATTATTGAACTAGCACCTGCTGAAGTACAACGACCACTGGGAATTTTCAAGGAAAAATATGCAGAAGAAATGAACTTTCCAACATTATTCTATGGCGATGCGCATGATGATGACATCACAAATAGTTTAGCTACCAAAAAATTGTACAATGGGAATTGTTAGAAGCAAGTGGTGACTTCTCATATCATACAACAAATTTGTTTTTCAAGACAATGCGAATAATCATTGATAAAGTGATTTCTTGCATATGGGTATGAATAAGAAAAGGAAAACTAAAATGGAGAAAAATATTAGCAAAAGATGTCAAGTATCAAGCAAATTTGGAAAAGTTATTGAAATCTGATATTAGATACATAGATATCAGAAACATCCGCATATCTTCTGATCATTTGGAACAAATTAAGAAAAACATATTTGCAATGATACGACAATTGGGACATCCAACTTTCTTTGTGACATTTACAAGTGCAAAACATCGATGGAAACCATTAGTAGATACATTGGTCACATTGTTTAGAAATAAAGAAAGTAAAAATGCTATTGATATATTAGTAGATGATGACATTGACTACCTTATAAGAAAATATCCAGTCACATGTAGCCCGTACTATAGACATAGAATTAATGTTGTAAAGCGAATGATATGTCAAGATACTACATTCTTTGGAAAAATATATGATTACTATTTCGTAACAGAATTTCAAAATAGAGGAACTGAACATGAACATGGACTGTTATGGATAGAGAATGCTCCAATATATGGAAAACAAAGAAATTCAGAAATTGAGAAGTTTCTTGAAAATTACATAACTTGTGATACAGATCATTTGGAGCCAGATGTTGCTAAATTGCATAAACATCACCATACAAGAAGCTGTAAGAAGCAAAAAAATTCAAACTGCAGATACAATTTCCCTATGCCACCAATGAAATCAACAATGATCATTGAGCCAACCAATGTACAAAATAAAAAACTTGTAGAGAAATCAATATCACTTTTGGAATTCCTGGAGCAAACAAATTAAAATGATTCAATAACCCATGACAATTTCCTCCTAGAAATAGGACTCATAGAAAGTGAGTACATACAACTATTACAACATACAATAAAGCAACCAACAATTTTCTTGAAACGAAAACCTTCGCACATTTGGAATAATAGTTTTGCAAAGGCTATGCCTACTCTATGGAATGCAAATATAGATGCACAATTTGTGCTAAATGCATATGACGTAGCATCATATTGTAGTTCATATATGACCAAAATTGACAAGTCTATGACAAATGAACTTAGAAGAATATGCAAAGAGCATGAGAAAAATGGAATTGATGCTATGCAAATGATTCGTAAACTCAGAAATACATTACTCAATCTCCAACAAATGTCAGCTCAACAAGCAGTGCATATAGCACTTTCATTGCCATTGAGTTGTAGTTCAAGGGAATGTATATTCATAAACACATCTCCAGTTGATGAACACACATTTATTCTTAGACGGCTTATTCTTTTGAAACAAGAACCTAATGATTCAGAGGATGTCATGTGCCATTCCATTATTGACTACTACATTGGACGCCCAAGTTCCATTAGAAAAATCTGCCTTGCAGAATTTGTATCAAATTACAGGAAAGATGGCAGACACATATCTAAAAGGAAAAAACCAAATGTTATATTATTTTTCAAATATAACAAATACAATGATATTAAAAACTTTTGTAGAGAGAAATTATTATTATATATGCCATTTGAAAATTTTGAAAATACATTGAAACAAGAATTGCCTACATGGCCCTCTGCATATACATTACATGAAAAAACAGTTCAAGCCAATGAAGCTAAATTTACATATAACATCAATCCAACATGGGGTGATTTAGAGACTGCAACAAATGAACAAATTAGTTCTTTGAATAGTAACCAAATAAATATGTGAAACCAAGAGAACAGTTCCCATTATGAGGAATATGATTTGCAATTGGACTTGCAATTTTCAAAATAGTTTGAAATGAAGAAAAAATCAATCTTGGATTTCAAATAACTGCTCATCCATTTTTAATGGAGAACAATGAGTATTACAAACTTAGAAGAATTTTGAACAAAGAGCAACAAGCAATTGTAAAAGACGTTGCAATTAAAAAAAAAAAAAACCCAAGGAACCAATTTACCTTTTTGTTACATGTGGAGCAGGCGTAGGTAAAACACTCACAACAAAATCAATTTTCCAAATGCTTATACGAATTTATGATTCACAGAACACAAATGATCTTATGAAACCAAAAGGTCTAATATTAGCATATACAGGAAAAGCTGCATATAATGTAGGTGGAACAACAATGCATTCTGCATTGCTAATGCCTTTTAATAAGTCTCAACTGTTTCCACTTAGCAAAGAAGTATTGGACAACTTATCAAAGCTATATCAAGAATTGCAGCTAGCTTTCATAGATGAGGTCTCTATGATTGGTAGTTGGTTCTTATATTCTATTGACAAAAGATTCAACAACATAAAACATGTCCAAACCAAATACTTTGGAAACATTGACATCCATTTTGTGGTGATTTCTATCAAGCACAACCTATTCAAGACTCTCTTATTTTTGAACAACCAAGAATCAACAATCAAACAATAACACATGATTTCTGGAAGGATAATGTCAAGTGCTTCCAATTGCATATGACTATGCGACAAAAAAATGAGAGATTCATATCAGTTTTAAATAGAATGCGAACAAATTTTCAAACATCTGATGATATAAAATATATGAATACAAGTTGCATGCGCCCTACACCAAATGATCCGACATTTCCCTATTTATTTTACAAAAACAAAGATGTTGCAATGCATAACAATAAAATGTTAATGCTCATGCCTGGAAATGAAATTTTAATTAATGCAATTGATGAAAATGAGGAGAATAATGGCAATTTCCCAACACATCAACATATAGCTATCTTGCCTTCACAATTTCTAATAAAGTTGAACATGTTAGTTGAAATGTATGCTTGCAATTATGATGCACCAGATGGGCTAGTAAATGGTGCAGATGGAATAGTTAAATCATATACCCATATAGATAAGGTCGATGTTTTATGGATTAAGTTCCATGACCCTAATATTGGTCATCGACAATCTAGAAAACTGGCTCATTTGTATACTTCAGACATAGCACATAATTGGACACCAATACTGCGAATACCAAAAGCAATACCTATCACATCAAAGATGGCTCATTTGAAAATACGAAAACAATTTCCAATTCAACGTACATGTGCACGCACAATACATAGATCACAAGGCTTAACCTTGGATAGGCTTGCATTTGACCCTACTAGAGTACAAGTGCATGGCCTAGTATACACAGCACTATCACGTGTCAGAAACATAGAATCATTGTATTTGCTTAATGCTATTAAAGGCAATAATTTTAAGGTTAATCAAAAAGTAAATTGTGAAATGCAATGTTTGCAAACCACTGCAAAATGGCAATTAGAATGTGATTATTCATCAATACAATCATTGCGATCCATCTTTATTCTTTCATTGAACACTCGTAATCTTCATGCACATCTTACTGATGTATGCAATGATTATGACACAATGAAATCTGATATCTTATGCTTACAAGAAACACATATGTCATTGTGTATGCTTTACTAAACCATATTAGCATATTCTCTTTGTACTAAACCAAATAATAACACCATACATATTATGCAATCTATTGTACATTTACATATATGACCTCATATATTCATCAATGCAAATTATGCCAATGAAACCCTTTTCAATTAAGCAACACAAGCATCCTATCATAAATTTACAGATGTAAGAAAGAAAGGAGCACCCTATTCATGGTTCCCTAAGGAAATTTGAGCCCTAATGTGAGTTGGGCTAAAAACTTTTATTTTCAAGCCCTAATATGAATTTTTGTAATGAATCACACATTGAATTTTTTCAAGTCAAACATACATCTATTCAAGAACTACTATAGCCCCAATCTAAGACTGTCACTGGAGGTTTGCAACGCCATCATGTTGGGTTAATTTCCAGTTATGTGGTCTAATTCAATTTGATTTTGAAGGTTCTTTCTTCTTGGAACATACTATAAAGGACATTTTTTCTAAGGGTACACCTGAAACAATATTTCTAAGGCACTTTGTTTTCTTTATTTAAGACTCCTTTTGGACATAACTACATTGATCTACGAAAACCTTTTTCTGGCACATTTTTGGCTGATCTGGCATACGTTTGAGACTTGGTTCAAGTTTCTTCTTTGATAAATCTAAAGCAAACAGTTCTATGATCTCTTAATATGCTCAGTAATAGAGTGAACTTATGAGCATGAATTACTAGAATTTCTACATAGGAAGTATTGTTGCTAATCTAATTTTGATGAATAAGGTTAATAAGGACAATCTTGATATGGTATGTTTGCATTGCAAACATTGTTGATAATAGTGGCAGAGTATTGTTGGACATATGGTGATTATATTGAGTGTGTATGTTGCAGTGAGTACAGGTGCATGTTGCAGAGAGGGTTTGTATTGTGTTGTTGTGGCAGAGAAAAAGTATTGTTTATTGATCTCAGTGTTGGGACTTGTGGTAGAAGCAATGAAATTGCAACAATTTGTTGGTAGTAGTGACAGTATAAGTTGTTTATGACAACGCAATATTACAAGTTACTAAGGTTTGGTTGTCATATCGCTGACTGTCATATCCTTTCTTCTCTGCAAGGCTTTGTGAACACGCAGTTGGAGGATCCATTCGCGATTAAACAAATCCATTCATGACTATGTTTCCCTACATTTCCAGTGGTAATAGCATCCTAGTCTTGATAAACCTAGTCTTGATAAAGGCAACCTAATGAATTAAAATTTCAAGTTGCTGGCAGAGTGTAATACTGCCTATTCAACAAACGCTTCACGAATATTGCAAAAACCCCGACAGGGACTACCGCTATGGCAGTGGCTCCCTTTTTCAAGAGTGGTACCAAATAAATTGGTATTTTGAGCATGTAAGAAGTAGTCATAGCTTCAAGTATGATATACTATTTATTTTTTATTATAATTAAAAATTAATCTATTTATAAAAATTAATTTAAAATTTTATTTGTATAACATATATAATTTATAAAATACATATTAAATAAAAAAAATAAAATCAATATATATCAAATTATTTCACATTTTTTTATTATAAAAATATTTAAAAAAATTACTTTTCATACTAAAATAATATTAAATATTTTTTATTATCAATAATATATTTTCAATATTCCCCACATTGGGTGAGAAGAGATGCATCACAAGGAAGGGAGGGTGAGGACACTAACATCTCCCATGATAAGGATTGAGGTTACTACCCTCACACCCTTTGAGCTCACTTTGACATAATATCTAGGTGTGTGAATTCATTATTGTTAATGGAGGATTCTATACATAAATATATTTCACATTTGGTTTTTAATCTTTGCATGCATATCATTGCACTCTCCAACATGCTCCCCTCTCAACATTCTCCCCTCTCAAGAATGCTTATGGGTCTTAGTGGTTCAGCTTTGGTCTTTAGCCACCACAATTTGCACTCTTCTTACTTTGTCTTGGTGTTATCTCCCCAATAGTTTGATTTTTTTGTGTGCCAATTTCGCTTCTTCCTTTCTTCCTTTTACCAATGGTTCTCAACATTCATTATAGTCATGCTTCCTTTGTTTCTTCTCCATGATTTAGGATTCTTCTACATTCACAATCTAATCTTGGATTTCTTTGTTGGGCTTTGCACTAGTTACTATGGTTTGTGAACAGGAACACTATTGCCATGGTGAAGGAGGTACAAGCCTGCAAGGGGAATAAGAGCTCGCTTGCATGCAAAACCCTCAGCTCAACTCTATAGGGAACATATTCATCCTCAAATTTTTACTTAGATGGACAATGTAGAGACTGATCTCAGGGGTGAGTGTCAATGTATTTTACAATCAAATGTTGTTGAAGTAGTTTCTACAAGGGTGTGGGATACAGGCCATAACTATGGCAAGCAAAATAAATATCTCTATACAATTTACATGTGCTAGTGTATGAAGGATTTGTTGGGTTAGTCTTCCTAGATGAGAACGAAGTGAAGGAGGATATTCTCCTACCTCTGGATGGCATTATCTTATATCTTAACGAGATGAATGAGTGTTGGATGCACATTGAGATGGTTGTAGATCATGAATATACTTGTTCCCACCCCGATCTTACTACTCCTAGTCTAGCTAAGGTAGATACCTCCCATTCTAATTAATATGTTATGTCACTTTATTGCTGCTCTTTTTTTATGTATATTAATATGTTTTATCAGGTTATTAAGGTCATTGCTTCTAATATTTTCAGCCAACCATTGTCCTTAGGTTTTTTTTTAAGTTTCCAAACTTCTACATATTTTGAGATATTAGTCTTTTGGACACTTTAATTACTCTTATTTTGCTAGTGATTTGGTTTCTTAAGTGGGAAGCCACTGATAGATAACTATATTTTCCTTATGTAACCTCATGTTATTAATATAAACTTCATCTTATATACATACATATATATACATTATCTGATAGTATATTTATGATGGATGATTATAAATTTCAACACCATTACATGATCAAATAAGCTCATAGAAAAAACATCTTTGAACTAGAAAGGATTAGTTATAAGGTAAGGAGGGTGTGTTTGCCATCACCTCATTCAATTCATGAGGTCAATGTACCCATCACCCCACATAACTATCGTATATCAAGGCACAAAAGCCTCTGTCCTCACAACTTGTACATTTATGACGTTTAAACTTGATCATTCCTTCTCTTTGTGAGGTTATATCATGGTTAGAGTGATCACATGTTCTAACAAAGTGCATGGTTAGTTATAATTATGGTCATAACAGAGCTATTAATCCTAAGAAAATTAACTCTCTCTTCTTTTATTTATATTCTCTCTCAACCTCTCCCTATGTATTTCCCTAAATGCATGCATTGTTCTTTCCTCCTCTCTATTAGTGGTATTGCAATATTAACAACAGACTACTAGTTGAGTTTTGTGCTCTCTAACATTTTTTTTTGCCCTCCTCTTAACCTTTCCCTTCTTATTATTAAGCTCTCCATCTCTATCATGTGTACCCTTCAAGACAACAAGAGCAATGGCTCATCAAAGGTCCAAGTGTAGAGGTGGTAATAGTGGTAGAGCAATTCATGGGCTCATATTCATGTTGAGATCTTAGTTAATATTTTACATGAGCAGACCCCCTTATAAATATAGGATGAGCTACAAGAATCAAAGGATGAGGTTGTGAGTGAGCAGGATAGTTTGTGATAACTTGAGGTGTTTGTAATAGTCACAAAGGAAACTTTTAAGGGCGAAAAATTATCTTAAAGTTCAGAAACCTTGTTGAATCTTAATTGACCCTAATATGCAAATTGTAATATATTTGGCGATAATTTTTTAAAAATTCAAATTTCTAACTATTTTATATTGTTTGTATAAAATTTTGGCAATTTTTAAGGTTAAATAATTTTAAGCTATAAAATTTTGGTGAATCGTTCTTAGAAAAAGTGGAAATTGACAAACCTTTAATTCGGAAAAAGCATGGAAAATAATCCCACTTGCAGATATTAGCCCCTAGAACTTTCCTTGGTTGTCACAACCTAGGCATTTGACATCGGGGACACCCATGGCCACCACAACCAATATTTGTACATAATTGGCTTATTATGGCATATGAAGACCTTACTCAACAAGGTTCCACTTGATAATAATGATGCAAAGGACAAGATTCTCTTAATGTTAGATGATATTTGGCTTCAACTAAAAGACATGGATAGGCAGTTGTCATGTTTAGAAGTAGGTGTAACACCAAGTTCTAGACTTGGCAATTGCAACCCCAATGAGCCAATGCATATCAAATTGGATGCTTTACTTTCTTGTTCATTTTCATTATGCTTAAGCACTCTCAATTATTTTTTCTCTCGGTTTATTTCAAAAAATTTAAGGTGTTTCTGTTATATCTATTTAGTCTTCTTAATTCCCTCTACAACAATCCTTTGTTATTTTTTATCTTTTGTTGCATCTACAAATTTCAAGGACTAATGCTCTCTTGATTTTTCGATCGTATGGTTTCCTTAGTAGCATATGACATATTCTATAGATAATCAAATTATTTAATTTTAAATGAGAAATCTTATTAAGATAAATTAAGTTTTTTTATTATTAAATTTTATATTAATAAAAAATAAAAACACAAAAAATATGATTTTTAATATATATATATATATATATATATATATATATATATATATATATATATATATATATATATATAGATAGATATATATATATATATATAACAATGCTTTTATTTATTTATTTTATTATAAGAAATATTCATTATGAATTCAACACATCACATGTGGGAATTAGAACTCTTACTTATTAATCCTATCACTCAACCACTTAAATTAATCCATCTAGATTAGTTAATTTTAATGCGTATGAAAGAGATAGAAATTAAAAAAATAGTATTCCAATAACTATATCTCAAGGTGAATCAATCTCTACACTATTTTATCCAAATGAATATTGGCAGGCGACTGGAGAGGAAGCCTTGTTGCTTTACAACTAGCTCCCATGCCGAGGGAACTCATCTCCCTCCTCTCACCACTCTGTCCAACTCCCATTCCTTCCTCTTGTACTTTTCCTCCCTTAAATTTCTTAAAGCTTAATTTTGACAAAGATTCTAAGGGAAACTCAAGCGTGGTGGGATATGGACGTTATTTTACAGATTACTTTGGGCCTTCTATTTACATCTATTTAGGTTTCATGGGATTCAACAACAACAATGTAGTAGAATTAAAATCCATGAAGAAGGTTTTCTAATTGCCTAAACTCGAGGTTTCTCTAAACTTTTAGTGGAGAGGAACTCACAACTTGTCATAAGCATGTTCTTCAAGATCCTACATGGCACCCTAGTCAGCAAAATCTCTTGTAGTTGGAGACTTGAAGGTATACTCATTTGAGTTGAGTCACTCCTTCCTTCTACTCCTATGGTCATCCCTACTCATATTAGAAGAACTCAAAACAAAATCGTAGACATGCTAGCGAATTAGGGATTCATCACATCAATGTCTTTGATCTCTTCCTCCAAGCAATCTTTGAAGAATCTTCCCTTAAGCAATAATGTTGGACCGCGGCGTAGCAGGATTTGAATTCCCTAGATAATGTGCTTGTATTGAAGGTTGGGTCGCATTGAGAAACATATGGGCATCCCTCTTGAATTTGGCTGCTCTATGGGATGAAATAAGGGGCCCATACCAATTGAACTTATAGATTCACATAAATCCACTTGATTGTCTCTTGGTTTCATGTTCTTTTTTCTAAAAAAAAAAATATGTTTGTATTTCTGGGTCCACAAAGGACCCAAGTGGTATTTCCTCTAGTTTATGTTTTTTTGTTTTTGAAACTATAGGGAGAAGCTTTTCTTTTACTCTTTTGAAAAGATGAAATTAGAGGTCCAGTTTGATCTTGCCACTGATTGACTAGGTCAGAATTATATGTACTCCTTGTTTTCATGGAAGTCAAAATATTTACTTCACCCAAAAGAAAAACATATATCTCAAGGTTCTGGAAATTTGAAATTCCTTCAATATTTAACATGAAATTGACATGCAACATTAATTCCTAGCATATTCAAGATAAAGTTGATATATAACCTACTTCTCTACATCTTTTTCACAAATTCCAAAGCTATTTGAATTAATATATGACATATATCTTTACCTTTTTCTCTTGAATTCCATAACTATTATGGTAGATATTAAAATGATAGATATGGAAAAAAAATACTCTTAATTAAAAAATATTTTTAAAAAATAAAAATAAAAATAAAAACTCATCTAAAAAAAATAATCTTTAAATATTATAAATCTGAAAATTACCTCAAAAAACACATAAAATTTAATATCCTAAATATTATAATTCTGAACATAAAATAAAAACATAAAATTTAAGATCCAATACAAATCACTTAAAAATCTCACTAAATTATCAAGATTTGATGGTAAAGGTAGCGTTCTTCGAACCCATTATTATTTTTTTAATTTAAACAAACCCAAAACAAAACAAAAAAACCTAGATATTATAAATCTGAAAATAAAAATAAAACATAAAATTTAATATCGAATACAAATCACTTAAAAATCTCTCTAAATCATCAAGATTTGATGTTAAAAGTAGTGTTCATCACACTAATTATTTTTTTAGTTTACGCAAACCCCAAAACCAAACAAGAAAAACCTAGATATTATAAATCTGAAAATAAAAATAAAAACATAAAATTTAATATCCAATACAAATCACTTAAAAATCTCTCAACTCATCAAAATCAGATGTTAAATGTAGTGTTCATTGCACCGATTATTATTTTTTTAATTTACACAAACCCCAAAACAAAACAAAAAAACATGGAGAGGGCAAAAATTTCAACGCAAAAACAATGATTTGACATGATGCTGATTAAGCATTGTTTCTCGCACCAACTGTTATTTAAATTGTAGTTAAAGTTACACGCATTTACACTGTCAATTTTTCATTAAGTGTTCCCTTCTTCGATTAACTGTAGTCCAATGATTATGTTTTTTGCTGGTTTGTTTTGATATATTTTTCTCTTGGAAATTCTAATCATATTTTGAAAAATAAAATAAAAATTGTCAAATTTCATAATTTTCAGTGTCTTAAAATTTTTGATAGTGTTAGAATCTATTTTTATTATCAAAAATATGATTTAAACATTACCTCTATTAAAAAAAATTACCAAAATTCCAGCCACTTTTGAGAACCAACAATTCCTCCACCTCCTTAAAGGACTCCCTTCAATAAAACAATAACGTACATTCAATCTATATTCATTTACATTTGATCATTCAATTATTATGCGATAACGTCAATTTCAATATAAAACATGATAATAATACGATATCGTAATTATGGCATTGACACAAATGTGCGATGGGAAGGGACAACTCCCCAAAACAGTGCGCACCAACTTCATTGTTATGCAAATATCTGACACCGATCATCCTTCTCAGTTCTTTGTTCTCTTCGTCATATGCTCTCCGGTCACAACCAGGGAAACTGAGTCACCCCCTCCCTGCTTCATCATAGGGGCCTCAGCATTCTGTAGGGCATTTTTGAAATTGCTGCAAGTAAATGACCAATTGTGATGCAGTATTAACATTTTTCCAGAACACTGAGTTTAGATCCAATACAGATCAAGGCCATCACTTGATCGCTTCCTCTACAGATGCAGACAGTAATAGACAACACCATTAAAGAATGCTGTCCGAGAAGAAAATTCCATGATAGCACCACTCTTAACGTTGGATGACAAATAATTACAATGGGAAGCTTAAGAGACATGAAAAGAAGCATACCTTCATCACTTTCGAGCTCTTTCTCTCTTCGACAGTAGGCTGTACATGGTATCATGGCAGACTTCAAACATCAGTAGGAAGATTCGAAAAGAGTTTCAGAGAGGGGAATTAAGTGTATCTGGTCCGATTTAGTCATAGAATATAGCTCTATACAGAGGTATCGTAGATTGCATTTCATAGGATTTTAGTGTTCAGATTATATCTTTGAGATTAGTAAGTTTATATTTTAGTGTTCAGATTATATCTTTGAGATAGGTGCAAGTTAGTGACCTTTCTTTAAAAAAAAAAGCTATGCCATTTATTAGAGCAGCTTAACTGATCTCATATGCGGTGAGAGAGTATAATATATGTCGTTTTCCATTGTCAGCTGTACTGATTTGAGAAATGGGTTTTTGATGTACCAGATGTTCTACAATTTTTCCTTATGGTCGCTTGAAAATGTATTGTCTTTTAATTACTTTGCTCTGTAAGATTGTTTCTACGCTTGGAAACTAATCATTACACAACTCGTCTAGTAATTGCAATCATAATTACCTAGTTCAGATTTGAATTTGATATTATATTATATAGAAAAATATCAATTTATTAATTGTCTTAATATAGAAATCAATTAGGGTTAATTATGCTTCATTTTTATAGAGTTTAATATTATTTCATTCACTTTAATATTACTTTTTTGGTTTTATAATCTCTTGGGTTTTTAGTATCAGTAATATTAATCTTAAGGCTCTATAATAATTATCCCTTTGGTTTAATTATTATTATTATCTAATTTTAAGATCATGGCCAAACCAGACACCAAATTGGTGTATGAGACCCCTTGTTTGTGGGACAAAGGACCCACCTCCGAGCAACAATTTGACTGCTAAGTTTACTAAGGCATACATACTCTACCCCTGTGGTTTTATAATATTACTCCCTAAAATTTAAGTATAAATCCCTTAAGTTTAATATTTATTAATATATAATAATATATTGATATTTAAATTATTAATTATTAATTATTAATAAAATATTTTCTTAATAAATAATTAATATATTAATACTTAATATTAAGATTTATAATATAATTTTTATAATTACTACTTTTAATATTGGGTTTGATATTATAGTTTTTAATATTAAGTTTATAATATAGCATATATGAAAATCAATCATGGTAAAACATGGCCAACCATGTTTAATTTAGGTCTTATGGTATTCATCTTAAGATTTATATATCTTTGGTTTAATATTATTTTTTTAGATTTATAATTAATTAGTAATAAATTATTAAATTAATTAATAATATAATTAACAATATTAATAATAAAATTTAATTAACAATATTTATATCAATATTAATTAATAATAATAATCATAATTATATTTATTTATTTTATGTATATCAATCACATTTATTAATATGCTTGTGTTATTATATGAATAATAAAAAACATTTTTATAATATAATAAAGTTACATGATTAATGATGAAATTTATATATTAGATATATTATATAGATCAAATTTATTAAAACTATATTTTTTATAAATCAAACTTATTAACATTACAGAAAACAAAGACCGGCACATTAATTAAAATTACAGGAAATTAAAATATACATCTTAATTTTGGTTTATTATAGTTACAAAAAAATATTGATGTTGAAATTCATTGAATATTTTTTTATATTGAATTCATTAATATTAGGGATATATTTTATATATCATTACAAAAGAGAAAGACTTACAAATTCAAAATTACAGATAGATTCATGAGTTCTTATATGATCCTTGCTTCTCAGTGTAGTAAACAAACCTCCTGAGTTCTTAATTTGTCAAGCCAATCCAACTCCGCAACATGGCACTCCTCTCTGCGCAGCCATTATTTTTGCAATTTCTTAAATCATTCTAACCTTGCTCCGTAAGCTGCTTCTCTATCAGGGCTTATTCTTGTTGTGATATTCGCCCCAATTGAATGCCATGGCCTCTAAAGGGCCCACGCTAATTAGGCTAACTGTAAGGTTCTATGGAATTTTGGCAGAATGATTGCCCCTCAAATCACAGGTTATGAGCTCATCTAAATAAGGTGAATCGCGTCCCTCCCCTTCCATTCTACTTCCTTTTCTCAAGTTTGAGCTTTCTATTCATTGCTTATTGTTGTCCACATTCATTTTCATTCATCCAATGTTCTTGTTCTTCCAATTCAAAATCATTTTGACCAAAGAAAAATTCAATTAACATGTAGTACACAAAAAAATCTTCCCCTTAAATGATGTATTCCATATAAATATTAAAATACTATTAATATCATAAAGTTGTGTGATTTCTTTTCCTTTCCCTGGCTCACTTTATTTCCTTTCAGCTTGTTGTCGTTATCTTAAATGATGCATTACATATAAATGATGATGATGATGATGGTCATAATCCACTCAGACCAAACTTTGGTCTATAGGACCTAAAGAAACAAATTATTTAGTTTGATTTAAGATTTTATTCCTATGCTCAAAAAGCTTGGAGAGAAGCCTCCCAAGCTCACTGTGATTTTGACATCATAAAAGGCTAGGAAGGTTAGTATTGCGACAATGATTATGAAACTAAGATCTAATGTGGTTGTACCCGGGGCATTCTAAGAGGAAGTTGTTTTCACCGTCAATGTTCCTATTCTCACAGAGATGGCAGATCCTTTCCATCCATGGTGTTTTAGGAACTGCCCAATGACCTGTTAATATCAGAAAGTTGTGTAATTTCTTTATCTTTCAATGACTCACTGTCTTTCTTTTGGCTTGACTTGATATAAATTCTGATTGGTAATACATTTAATTATAAATTTAAAAAAATACACTTAAAAAAACTAAATTTAATATAAAAATTATTATTTAAAATCAAAATATAATTTTTCCAATTTAACAGACATAACTAATTAATAATAATGTTGGAATAGAATCAAGCTAAATTGTATCCGGCTACCATTTAAATTACAAAAAAAAACACCGTCCATCGCTTTAACGTTTTCATAATAATGATTTCTTTCCACCCTCATCACTACAAACAAACCTCTGGCCAGTTTCTGTAACTGCAGATCCCTTCTCACACTTCACAAGCAGAAACCCACCACTTGTGGTGCAGGCCTGTGAACAAAGCAGATCTCCATTTGGGTGGTTTGGAAGACACTGCAGTTCTCCCACTCAGAATCCCTGCCTACAGATACAATGGGTAAATCTAAATGCCTTCACATTGTACATTTTTCAAACATGGCAAAGAGACGTTGGACGGTAATGGGTAAATCTAAATGCCTTCACATTGTACATTTTTCAAACATGGCAAAGAGACGTTGGACAGTAATGGGTAAATCTAAATGCCTTCACATTGTACATTTTTCAAACATGGCAAAGAGACGTTGGATGGTAGGCATTAAAAGAGATGATTAAATGTAGCTTTACTGTTCAATGTGTAAATTCATATTCAATTAATTCAATATATATGGAAATATACTAGCTTATCAGATTAATTATGGATATATTAGTCTATAGGCTACAAAGAATAACATTCATGCATGCAGTATTGATTGAGCATTATATGTGGTTATAGTATTAAATAGCCAACCAAAAAAATTATGAAATTTCAATAACAAATTTAATTAAATGTTTCACGTTATCATTTGGAATGATAGAGTTAATTTCAAATTGCAACTTTGTTAATGCATTTCCATCGTAAATCTATATGTGTCAATGATTATGCGTATTTATATATTCTGTTACAATATTAAAATTATATATATATATAGTGATCAAAATAATATCTATGTTATATATAAATTTTAATGTTTTTATTGCTTTCATATTTTAAGATATTATGTTATAAGATAAATTATATAGGTTGATTTGGAATGTGTTGGTAATTAAAATATTGATGGGATGGATTTAAGAGACCAATTTTTAAATAACCTTATTCATATAAGCTTTTATTCAAACAGATTATATTTATGAAGACATTTTATGAGGGGCAGAGTTTTGTGTTGTATATTATACGTTATAATAAAAAAGATAAATAAGTTTTGATATTAGTGTTTTTTAAGTTTTATTCTTTTAAATTGTATGTTTTTCTAAGAGGTAAATATTTGGTTAGTATAGATCTATTTTAACTACAGATATAGCAAGTACTAAGAGGGATTAAATCTCTTTTGAGGTGCAAACATTTTTAGAATGCAAACTTGGAAAAGGATTTGAAGCTAATGTGTACCAATTTTAATTGTTTAAATTGCATTTTTTAATGCACAAATAGTTACATATCTTAAAAATCTTTGGACCACTTAAATTGTGTAGATTGCACAGCTTAAACTTTCATTTTTGGATTTTGTACAAAATTGACAAAAATATATATATAAACTAAAACTACTGAAAATATTTTAATCATGAGATTTTATTTTTTTTTCATTTGCTTTAGATAATGTATATAGCTTTTTCAGCTATATATATATATATATATATGTTAAAATAATGTTTTATCATTAGTAATATTTTTTTAAATGTTACAATATTTTTAAATTAAAAATAAAATAAATTAGACATCTAGTTTTTATTAATCTTAATATAAAATAATTGAAATTTTTAAGTTTCAATTATATTTTTCTTTATAAATTGAAATATTTTATTATGGTCAACATTAAATTAATAAATTTTAAAAATAAATTAAAAGAAAATATATATATATATATATATATAAAATTGATGTTTAACTAAATTAATTAGCATAGATGTTTAAATAATATATATATATATATATATATATATATATAAAATTGATGTTCAACTAAGTTAATTAGCATAGATGTTTAAATAATCTATTTAAATGTTGTTTTTAAATATTTTAAAAAATGTAAGAATTATAAACACTCAAAATGAAAATATAATTTTTGTACTTTTAGTTGTTTTATCTCTCTAAATTTAATATAAAATTATTTTATTTCACATAAACATCCAAATAGTTTATTTATGATTGAGAATAAAAATGAAATACTTTTACCACTTCTTCTTCATACTATATACTTCTTCTTCATATATATATATATATATATATATATATATATATATATATATATATATATATATATATATTTTTAAAAACATCATATATCAGCTCAAAATTAAACATAAACTAAATCACACATTACCCTAATAAAAAAATATTTTATTTTTATTTTAAAAATAATCCACTCAAAATTGAGCATAAACTAAATGAAACATTACCCTAATACTAAATTATGAAATACACCTATATATACAATAAATACTTCATTTTAACATACATAAAACACAATAACAATAAATACCCTTCAACTTTCATTAAATATATTATAAATTAATTCATAACTTGTTCAACATTCATAAATTTTCCCCTAGATTGTAAGAACTTGAATTTCATATAATATATATATCTCACTGGCGTTACCTCTCCTTCTTATACCATAATTCATGACCATATTCCTCAATTACGAGGCATTATGATACAATTTTCATTACAATACTAGTCTCTCACATTTTTGTGTAGCCTTTGACACTGAAAGCTCTGACCTTTTAACCAATGCTACTGGAAACATAAATCAAATTGATTAAAAATAATATAATTATATAAATTCACTGATTAATACTCATTAATAAATTTAACATTAGTAAAATTAAATTATATCTTACACAATTAATTAATTAACCTTTCTTCCATCCATCCTTTTGACACAAGAAACCCAAAAAACAATGCAAATCCCTCCATATACAAAACACTATCAGGTTTGGACTTATGGTTATGGCAACAATCATCTATCGGAAGCGTTTTATGTGTGATTTTACATTAAAAACCCTGGTCATACAACTTCTTCGGAATACAAAGGAATCACTGGAAAACCTGCTCCGAAACTCATAAAACGGACTTCAAATACATATACCTGCATTCATAAATCATCGGGTTTGACCCTTCATATACTTTATTCATTTTAAAACCATGGAACTACTATGTTATCGCAACACATGATTATACACTGAAAACATGAAAAACCTGACCGGAAGCTTAAGACCGAATCTCAAATGTAATTAAATCCACTGTATAAAGTCCATCCAATCTAGATTGGGAATTAACCCTTGCGGATGTTCGTGCCCGATATCTTTCCAATCGTCCATTCGATGGACAATCTTGATCACACCGGATTTCAATTTAATTAAACCACAACTCATTACCTCATCGGGTCCGGTTTATGGAAACTGCTTATGGCTTTTGAGGCCACCCGATAACTGCTTACCACCCTTTGGAAACCACCTTCTGGTTAATGTGCACGTGCCTTATCTCCGTCGTTGATCAAGTATATGATCCAACGTCCACATTATATCGCAATGTCACAATCAGAGTTTGGCAAGTGTTTAGGCCCAGTCCATTCACACAGACTTCCATCGGTGCGATATATCGGTGCTATCGCAATCGCAACTCCTTAAGGCCTGAGTCCATCCCCCTTATAACAATCTTTGTCGATGCGATAAAGTGCTTGGCTTTCTCTGATTAGATATGGTCCATTGATCTTACAGATCTAACGACCACTGTGCATCGATCCGTCTACTCCCTCTTGGACTTGATCTCACTTGTTTTTAACGGATTCTGCGTTATAAACGATTCTCCTCTATACTCTGTTTCCACACAAGACTTTTATATATAAGAGTAAGCTATGATCTATTTGAAATTCTCAGTCATTGTTATAACAATAAAGACTCAATTATGCTTTAACGCTGCGCTTTATAACTTAAGACATGAAAACAAAGCAGAATGCTTCAGTTGTTCCGCAGGAAAACTATATAGAGATAAGTGAAGGATGCCCATTTACACACACACAAAATAATTTATTCAATATAATGAATTTACAGAGTCTCGGCCCTATAGCTCGATTACATCAATAAAGGCCCTGTTTCAATCTTGAAACCCTCTCTCTCTCCTCTCTGGCTTCTCTCGAACCTATAAATAACCTATCTAACCTCTCTAGCCTCTCTCTTGCTAACCTATCCAACCCCTGAATTATACAAAAAGATCACTATTTATACAAAAGTGGATTCATGAACCAAAATTGGTTCAGATCCAGAAATCTCTTACTCTCTCCTAAAGAATCTCTTCAACTCCATTATTTTCTAAACAAACGCTAAATCAAGCTTTCAATTTCCTCATATTCTATTCAAACCAAATAAATCTAATTGTTTGGTCTAATCTCCACATAGGGAGGATCAATCAACCACTATGCCCTTGTCTCATATTTGACAATAAATAAACACTCTCACACATTTAAATAAATAAAATTAACCGATCTCTTATCTTCCAACCCCTTTCTTGTCACAACATGTGATCATGCCATCACATTGCTGACTAGGCCTGAATGCTCCTGCATCAGACTCCTAAAGTTGAAAACTTTCATGACCTCCTGGTCATGTGTTTCTTCTGTTGATCATCCAATATCCCAAACTTTACTTTGTAACTGGTCATCACTTTCATCATGCTATTGATTTAATTCTTCTGCCACTGTCACTTCTGTTCTTCCAGATTTCCAAATCTTATTTTGATGTTGTCCTCTTTTCTTACTGATACAAATTCCCTTTGTTAATTTCTCTTCCTTGTTGTCCCTCTTGATCTTCCACAATTTCTCAACTTCCTCTTTACAATTTGTTCTTAACTGAACTCCTCTGACATCTGCCTACTGTACATTCTCCTTTACCATATAAATTATAAAATTTATGTCCAAATCTTCTTCATCTCTATCATTTACAAACTTTTGTTTGTACTCTACAGCTTCTTCCCCATTATCATTAAAGATAATCTTTTCCTCTATGTTATCAGGTTCATCTAATAACTTTTCCAACAAAATTCCATTTCTTTCATCTTCAATAATCATGTCATTTACATATGATTCCTCCTTCCTGTATAAAAGAAAATTTCCATCACAATTGTCAGACTCATAATAACTATGGTTTTCAATATTCATAGATAATTCTTCCATCAAATCTTTATACTATCCTTCTGCAAAAGTTATGAAATTGTCATCAATTCTCATTCCAATACTTTCCTCTGCATTACACAGTGTTCCTTGTTCTGACACAAGACTATCATTCAACAATTCAATAGCTAGGATTTCTTGGAGCATATCATTATGAAGTATCCTTTCATCTTCTATACTTATACTATTGCAACAAAATGATGTTGTTTCATCTTCTCCTACAACAAAAACAAAATTCTGGTTTTCTAAAGCTTCTTCATGGTTTACAGCTTCATAAAAATAATCCACTTTAAAATCATAGAATTTCTAAACTTTTGTATCTGTCAACATCATCTTATATTCCTTCATAATTTCCATAGTACTTTCATTTTGATTCTCTACTGAAGATATTTCATTCTGGTTATCATCACAAACTTTCATTTGCTTATCTTCAGCTTCTTTAATCATGACAATTTCCCTGTCAATATCATCATTCTCAAAATTATTAACTACATGCTCAAAATATCTTTCTGCTTCAGCCATTTCTTCCAGTAATCTGACTTCTTCATCAACATGCATAAGCACATTGTCCAATTGTTTTTCATTAGCTATCAAACCTAAAAACATACACAACATGTAAGTTTCAAAAATGCAAGGCTCTTCATTTAAAGCCTCAATGATCAGCACCTCATGCTTCTCTGAATTATTCTGATAGTTCACTAAGTTATTGAGAAATTCTTCTTCAACATCTCTGATTTCTTCCTCATTAAAAAAACTTCTAGGACTGCAACTTCTTGACTATGCTTGGAAACTTCATCATAAGTTTGTAGAATACCTTTCTGTTCTAGACAACTTCCTCCAACACTTAGTTTATCCAAATAAGACAACAATGGCTCTTCCTCTTCTCTATTGAGACTTTGATCTTTCAAAGATTTCCTTGAATTAACTTCTTCAACTAAGTTCTTTGTGTCAGCTTTCCTCCTCTTCACTTCATAAATTTGCAATGCATCTATTTCCTTTCGTTTTTCCATTTCCCATTGGTCTTCTATCCATCCTAAAATTCTTTAAAATATGATCCAATAATTTTCCACTAAGAGAAGACACAACCATTTAGCCATACCTTTTAATTTCTTCCACCTATTGAAGTCTTGAAAGTCTTTATGCATCTCCTTTTGTGTTTGTCTTGCCTTTGCCACTTTCACCAACACATTTCTCTCATTTTGATCTGCATAGATCAGTTCTTCATCACTGTCATCACTATCTTCACTATCTCCTTCCCCAAGGAGAGATCCTTTCTCTGGTTCACAGATGTATTCTACTCCTTCATTCTCAACTGTTCGAAGTATTAATTTCCTAGCAAACAATTCGCTGACAGGCCATTTAACTTTTCTTCCCACATAAAATCCTTGTTTCCATTTTTATCTAATTCCTTTCAATACCAGCTTCTCCAAATGACTAAGTTCTCCCTTCATCTCAGCCAACTCTATGTCCCTTTCTTCTTTATTCATTCCTTTGAGCCCAACTGCTTCAGCACTCTTTTCCCTCTATTTCTAACTTTCCTCTGTACCCATGTCATGACTATCAATAGTCAATTCCATTTCTTTCTCTGGTGAACTTTCCTTGTTCACTAGTGAGCTGCAACTAGCCTTTTCCATTCCACCTGTAACAAGTCTCCTTCATGCCTCACCAAACTTTCATGAGTTCAACCTTTTGGCACCTATTGGTTCTTTCCTCAAACCTTTCACTGACTAACAATTCTACCCAACACTCCTCTTGCTGGAATTGTTATCTCTTATCCACAATCACAATTGTGGAGTTGCCTCAACAACTTCTACCCAACCACAGTTGGAAGTTGTTCTCATCTCCTCTTGAATACTCCTTGCTTTAGGCTCTGCATCTTCAATTGCCCACTTCCTTCTTTCATTTAGTAATTTCATTTACTGTCGGGTAGTGTCACCTTTACTCATATAAGAGTTCTTCTTGCTCTATCTTCTTTAACATAGCTCATATGCTATGATACCGGTACAATTCATTCTATCTTTGAACAATTCCACTGCTTCCACTGACCTGCACAATCTTGTCTCAAGATACATCAAATCACCTTTCAAACCTACAATATTTCCTTCAAATATGTCTTAAAACTAATTCCCATTCCATCAATTAAATATTTTTCAAAGGATTCATCTATTCATTATTTCATTTAGACTTTCCATTCAAAAGACTCCATATAGTCAGCAACTATTTTTCCTCTTACTTTTCACAATGGATTCTTCAGCTTTTAAGATCAATTAAGATTAGATCTGAATTTCAGTTATTTTACCAATTCATGACAAACACTATCAATTCCTTCTGATAACCTGTTTGTAAGCAAACATGTTTTTCCTCTACAATTTACAAAATTCATTCCTTGTAGTGGTTCTTCTTTTAGTCCTATTAAGCCCAATCTTTGTTCTTTCAATCATCAATATCATTGCCTTCAACAATACTTTAAGCAATCCTCAATCATTCTCAGTTTTCACAAAATTCTTCAAATCATTAAAATGACCCCAATGCCACAACAAACCATTCTTCTAATCAGCTTTAACTTATAAACCTTTCATCTCAATCAAATCAATCATGCAATCAACTTACCCAGAAATTTCATTTTCCTGAAAAGAAAACATCTTCTCGTTTGAAATTTGAATCCCTTGTTGTTCTTTAGACATTCAAAACACAGTTCTGCAAAATCATCAAAATAAACATTCTTACCAGACCTTCCTCAGAGATTCACTACTTCTCCATTCTAATCTTAGTGTCCTTTGTAGTCTAATCTCCATATGTATCAAATTCACTTCAGTGTGATTATACATATGCTGAGATTTTAAATTCAATTTCCAACCCAATCCTTACAAAGCATTCATCTAGCTCTGATACCACAAATGATGCAGGAAACATGAAAAACAATACAAATCCCTCCATATACAAAACACTATCGGGACTGGACTTATGATTATGGCCACAATCATCTATCGGAAGCGTTTTATGTGTGCTTTTACATTAAAAACCCTGGTCATAAAACTTCTTTGGAATACAAAGGAATCACGGAAAAACCTATTCTGAAACTCATAAACCGGACTTCAAATACATATACCCACATTCATAAATCATCAGGTCTGCCCCTTCATATGCTTTATTCCTTTTAAAACCCCAGAAATACTATGTTATCGAAACACACAATTATACACTGAAAACATGAAAAGCCAGATCGGAAGCTTCAGACCGAATATCAAATGTAATTAAATCCATTGTATAAAGTCCATCCGGTCCAGATTGGGAATTAACCCTCACTCATGTTCGCGCCTGATATCCGTCCGATTGTCCATTCGATGGACAATCCTGATCACCTCGGATTTCAATTTAATTAAACCACATCTCATTACCTCATTAGGTCTGGTTTCTAGAAATTGCATACGGATTTTGAGGCCACCCGATAACTGCTTACCACATTTTGGAAACAGCCTTATGGTTAATGCACGCACTCTTTATCTCTATCATTGATCAAGTATATGATCCAATGGTCCACATTATATTGAAATGTCGCAATCGGAGTTTGGCAAGTGTTTAGGCCTGGTCCATTCACATAGACTTCCACCGATGCGATATATCGGTGCAATTGTAATCGCAACTCCTTAACGCCTAAGTCCGTCCCCCTCATAAAAATCTTTGCCGATGCGATAAAGTGCTCAGCTTTCTCCGATTAGATGTTGGGTCCCTATAATACTAGTGATTACCCCATTACTATTGTAGTTATACCCCTTATTTATATTGTTGTGCCCCTATTACCCCCATGTTGTTATTTCTGTGCCCCATAGAATCCCTCTATTGTTATTTTTGTGGCTTTATATTATTATTGTTAGGTCGGCTGGATTATATTGTGACTCCTTAGACTCCTATATATAGAAAGGAGGTTTTGTCATTTGAATCATCCAAGAATTGTTCATTTATGTAATGTAAAGGAGGTTGCCCCCTCGAAGAGGCTGAATTCTAAGGCGTTGATCTATCTTTTCTATCTTTTCTTGAGCTGGTTTCATAACATTTGGTATCAGAGCTTTGGATTCTAGGGTTTCGCTGCTCCAAACAGGTCATCGTGGCATTTTCGCTATAACTTTTTTTCTGTGATGTTTCAAAAGTCGCAAAAAAAACCCATTTGAGAAGAAATCGCGCTGAACCTTGGGTCCGAATTTCAGAGCTTTTCGCGTGATATTTGCGGAGATATGATCTGAGGAATTTGGTCTTTTTGCAGACTCCTGAATTACATTCAAAACAGGTGACCTGGGGAAAATCGTCATAACTTTCTCTCTGGGGATCGGATTGAAATTTCGTAAGAAGGTACAGAAAGAGGATGGACTGTAGTTTCTTTTTTGCATGTTTTAGATCCAAAGGTTGAAACAGTGACTCGTGGCACGTCGTACAAGTTCGCTCTACTGAACTAGTCTAGAAGCAAGTCACTGTGGGAGATTTCACATAACTCTTCCTTGGAGAATCCAATTTGGGTCAGACTTGTGGCATTGGAAAGAGGACATAGAAGGCTACTACAGGTCACAATTTTTGAACTGGATGATCCAAAATTACAGAGATACATCAGATTCAATATCAGGCTTCTACAAAGTGAAAAAAGGTGTGTAGCTTTTTTTAAAATTTTTGCGTAAGCTTGGTTTAACGAAATTCAAAGGGCATAGTAAAGCATTATTATCGGTAACTGATGCCCCGAGGAAAGAAAATGCAAACACCTAGTAAGGAACCTGAAAGCTCTAGCATGACTCATGAAGAAGAGGAAGAAATGCTACATGATATATCAAAATTACAAGAACAAGTGCAACAAATGTCACGCTCACAAAAGCTAACAGAAGCTAAGATAAATGGCGTGGAATCTAAGATAAAGGGCATGGAAGCTAAGATGGATGATTCGAAGACAGATTTGAAGAGAGACATGGCAGATTTGAAGACAGACATGGCAGATTTGAAGATAGATTTGACAAATTTTCTACAAGAAATACTTACTAATGGTGAAAAGGTAGTAAAGGAAACTCATGATGCGAACAAAAGAAATGTTAATCATGATTCCATAGACTCTAATGTTGGATCGAAGACCCACCATATTCCAAAAATCGATATGAGGAAGTTTGATGGCAAGGATCCCGCCACATGGATATTACAGATGGAGCAATTCTTCGATCTCAATAATGTGCAAAACACACAAAAGGTACGTATGGCAACTGTATATTTGGAACCAAATCAGTTTGTATGGTATCAATGGCTTTGCTCTCGTAAAAAATTTATCACTTGGGCAATTTTTACGGAAGAATTGATAGCACATTATGAAGATACAAAAAGCAACACTTTTTTTAGCCAATTGATAAGTCTCAAACAAAAGGGTTCAATAATGGAGCACATTGAGGAGTTCCAAAAATTGAACATAAGGGTAAAAGATATTCCAGAGGAGCATAGGATTGATGTGTTCATAGGGTCTTTAAAGGATAATATCCAACATGATGTTCGCCTTTGGGAACCTGATTCATTAGAGAAGGCATTCAGGTTAGCAAGAAAAATGGAAAGCAAAATTATGGCAACCAGGAAGCATACCACTCACAACTATAAAGACGGAAGTGTTGTTGCCCCTAGTCTTCCACAACCTATAAGGTTGACACCACAACAATTGGAAGAAAAAAGAGCAAAAGGGCTTTGTTACAGTTGTGATAGCAAATACACTAAAGGTCATAAGTGTGCTGAGAAGAAATTATTCTACATAGATTGTGAAGAGGAAGAAGAAAAGGAGCAAGAAAGGTCAAAAGAAGAAGATATACTCCAGGAACAAAGCCTAGATGAAGAACAAATAAATCCGACCATATCTTGTAATGCATTGGCGGAATTACCACTCCTCAAACCATCAAGATAGAAGGACAAATCAAGAAGAAAAAGGTAATAGTGTTGATTGATTCAGGAAGCACCCACAATTTTATTCATTGTAGGGTAGCAAAAGAATTGAATTGCTTCCTATATCCAGCACCAGAGTGTCAAGTGATGATTGCAAATGGAGGAACAATAAATTGCTCTGGAAAGTGCCATAATATCAAGCTATCCATGGGAGAATATGTATTGACTAGCCCAATGCTTTCCATTCCAATGGGAGGTGCTGATGTTGTACTAGGAGTCCAATGGCTACAATCCTTGGGTACAATAGCTTTTAATTTTCAAGAACTTTTCATCAAATTTTCTGTGGAAGGAAAGGAAGTTGAATTAAGGGGTATTGCAGGGAAACCAGGAAAGATAATCAGCTCTAATGGTATGACAAAGCTTCTAAAAAAGGAGCAAAGAGGTGTAATTGCACAATTATGTTCGCTAGATGTTTCCACATTGGAATCATCTATTTCTCCAGATCTCCAAAAAGTCCTGGACAATCATTCCAAGGTATTTGAGACTCCCAAAGGTCTCCCACCTATGCGTGATCATGATCATGCTATTCATCTGATTCCAGGAAGTGTTCCTCCAAACATCAGGCCGTACAGATATCCCTATGTCCAAAAAAGTGAAATTGAACGTATGGTTGCAGAAATGCTAGAGGCTGGTATAATTCAACCAAGTCAAAGTTCTTTCTCTGCTCCAGTAGTATTGGTGCACAAGAAGGATGGATCATGGCGCATGTGTCCGAATTATAGGGAGCTCAACAAGCTCACTATTAAAGATAAGTTCCCCATTCCTGTCATTGATGAATTACTGGATGAATTGCATGGATCAATTTACTTCACCAAGTTGGATCTTCGTTCGAGATATCATCAAATCAGAATGAAGATTGAAGACATTCCGAAAACGGCATTTAGAACTCATGAGGGTCATTATGAATTTTTGGTCATGCCTTTTGGCCTTACCAATGCACCTTCAACATTTCAAGGTTTGATGAATTCAATTTTCAAACCATTCCTTAGAAAATTTGTGTTAGTATTTTTTGATGATATACTAATCTACAGCAAGTCTTGGAAGGATCATGTTGAACATGTTGACAAGGTGCTACAACTATTGGAGGAGAAACAATTATATGCAAAAAGATCCAAATGTTTCTTTGGAGTCCAGGAGGTGGAATATTTGGGTCATATTGTATCTCATGAAGGAGTTAAGGTAGACCCTAGCAAAATTAAAGCCATTAAGGAATGGAAAATCCCCACATCCATAAAGCATCTGCGAGGATTTCTTGGGTTGACAGGGTATTATCGCAAGTTTGTTAAGAATTATGGGAGAATAGCAGCACCTCTAACAACATTATTGAAGAAAGATGCATTTTCATGGACTCCGGAAGCAACAAAGGCCTTTGAACATCTTAAAGAGGCAATGTGCCAAGCACCGGTCTTAGCTACACCGGACTTCACAAAAACCTTTATTGTGGAATGTGATGCTTCAGGAAATGGAATTGGTGCTGTTCTAATGCAAGATGAAAGACCCATTGCTTTTGAAAGTCGTCCAATCAAGGGAAAGTTTTTAAGCAAAGCTATTTATGAGAAGGAAATGTTGGCAATACTCCATGCACTTAAGAAATGGCGACCCTACCTAATGGGAAGACACTTCAAGGTAAAAACGGATCATGATAGCCTTAAATACTTTTTAGAACAAAGATTATCCTCTGAAGAGCAACAAAAGTGGGTCACAAAGATGTTGGGTTATGACTTTGAAATCATCTACAAAAAAGGGAAGCAAAATGTGGTGGCAGATGCACTCTCAAGAAAGGATGAGGATGTGGAAGCATTGTTGTGCACCATTTCTATTATCCAACCAGATTGGATAAACGAAGCAAGGGAGGAATGGAAGAATGACGAAGAAGTGTGGGCACTTATTCGAAAGCTACAACAAGATTCCAGTACGTCTGATACATTTAGCTGGCAAAATGATTCGTTATGGTACAAAGATCGCTTATACCTCTGTAAGAATTCCCAGCTAAAACAAAAGATTCTTATGGAATTGCACACTTCTCCCTTAGGAGGGCACTCAGGATTTTTAAAAACTTACCACAGGGTTAAGAAGGAATTTTTTTGGGATGGCCTTAAATCAGATATTCAAAAGTTTGTGGCGGAATGTTTGGTTTGCCAACAAAATAAAGTTGAAACAATTAAGACACCGGGTCTATTACAACCTTTATCCATTCCAAGCCAACGTTGGGAGGAGGTTTCAATGGATTTTATCACAGGTTTACCCAAGTCTGAGGGAAAGAGTGTCATCATGGTGGTAGTTGACAGACTTACCAAGTATGCACACTTTTGTGCATTATCACATCCATTTAAAGCCAGTACAGTTTCTACTGCATTTATGGAAACAATTCAAAAGCTACATGGAAACCCAAAGATTATTGTAAGTGACAGAGATCCCATTTTCACTGGAAATTTTTGGACAAAATTATTTTCTTGTCTTGGTACTCAGTTAGCTCATAGCTCATCTTATCATCCTCAATCTGATGGGCAAACTGAGATAGTAAACAAATGTTTGGAAGGATATCTTCGTTGCTTTGTATCTGATAAACAGACACAATGGGTCAAATGGTTGCCTCTGGCTGAATGGTGGTATAACACTTCCTTCCATACAGCAACAAAAATGACCCCATTTATGGCACTTTATGGGTATCAACCACCATCCATCACATCATATTTAAGAGAAAATTCTAAGGTTCAGGCAGTGGAACATCACATCGAACATCAACAACAAGTCCTCCAACTCTTAAAGGATAACCTCGTGTTGGCACAAAATAGAATGAAACAACAGGCAGATCAACATCGCAGTGAAAGAAGTTTTGATGTAGGTGATTGGGTATTCCTACGGCTACAACCATATAAGCAAATGTCCCTAAAGCAAGCTAAGAAGGATAATAAATTATCACCAAAGTATTATGGTCCGTACAAGGTGTTGCAAAAGATTGGTACTATGGCATACAAATTGGAGCTTCCTGCAGCTTCTCGATTGCACCCAGTTTTCCATGTTTCATGTTTAAAGAAGGTTATAGGCGACAAGCTCCCAGTTCAAACAATATTGCCAGAACTTGACGAGGAAGGAAAAATTATATTGGAACCGGAAGCAGTCACAAAAACAAGAACTCGACAGCTACGAAATCGATCAATTTCAGAGTATCTTATCAAGTGGAAGAACTTATCCGCTGAAGATTCCACATGGGAGGATGAGAATTTTATGCAGAAGTATCCAGAACTACTCAAGCGTTGAGGACAACACTTTTTTGAAGGAGAGGGGCATGTTGGGTCCCTATAATACTAGTGATTACCCCATTACTATTGTAGTTATACCCCTTATTTATATTGTTGTGCCCTATTACCCCCATGTTGTTATTTCTGTGCCCCATAGAATCCCTCTATTGTTATTTTTGTGGCTTTATATTATTATTGTTAGGTCGGATGGATTATATTGTGACTCCTTAGACTCCTATATATAGAAAGGAGGTTTTGTCATTTGAATCATCCAAGAATTGTTCATTTATGTAATGTAAAGGAGGTTGCCCCCTCGAAGAGGCTGAATTCTAAGGCGTTGATCTATCTTTTCTATCTTTTCTTGAGCTAGTTTCATAACATTAGAACTGGTCCATTGATCTTATAGATCTAACTGCCACTGTGCATCAATCTATCTACTCCCTCTTGGACTTGATCTCACTTATTTTTAACGAATTCTCCATTATAAATGATTCTCCTCTATACTCTATTTCCACGCAAGACTTTTATATATAATAGTAAGCTATGATCTATTTGAAATGCTCAGTCATGGTTATAACAATAAATACTTAATTATGATTTAATGTTGCACTTTATAACTTAAGACAGGAAAATAGAGCAGAATGCTTCAGTTGTTCCGCAGGCATACTATATAGAGATAAGCGAAGGATGCCCATTTACACACACACAGAATCATTTATTCCATATAATGAACTTACAGAGTCTCAGCCCTCTAGCTCGATTACATCAATAAAAGGCCCTGCTTCAATCTTGAAACCCTTACTCTCTCCTCTCTGCCTTTTCTTGAACCTCTAACTATCCTATCTAACCTCTCTAGCCTATCTCTCGCTATCCTATCCAACCCCAGAATTGTACAAAAAGATCACAATTTATACAAAAGTGGATTCATGAACCAAAATTGGTTCAAATCCAGAAATCTCTCACTCTCTCCTAAACAATCTCTTCAACTCCATTCTTTTCTAAACAAAAGCTAAATCAAGCTTTCAATTTCCTCATATTCTATTTTAACCAAATAAATCTAACTGTTTGGCCTGATCTCCACACAGGGAGGGTCAATCATCCACTATGCCCTTTTCTCATATTTGACAATAAATAAACACTCTTACACATTTAAATAAATAAAATTAACTAATCTCTTATTTTCAACCCCTTACTAGTCACAACATGTGATCATGCCATCACAATGCTAATTAGGCCTGAATGCTCCTACATCACCTTTTCACATCAATGATTCCTTTTAACTCTAAAAATAATTTTAAGATTACATATCCACGTGGATTCACATAACAAATCAAATGGGTGACAAAAATTATGAAGCCTTTATCAAAGAGCTTGTTTATTGCATTACAAAACATAGAAATTCATACAAAACCTAGCTAGTAAATTTATAGAGGTCTTACGGATGGTCATCAACTTCTTATCTAATTCCGCCAACTATCGTCGACTCCCTATGGAATAACACCAACTAATTGTCATCATACAATTAGGATGAACGACTCATGATTATTATTCTAAGACCTCCCCTTAATCATGACCTATACTTTAACTTGCTTACTAGTCTAAGTCTCAGCTAGGCTTACAACAAAACATTTCATTTTTGCCTTCTTGCTAAAGGGTCCATGCTTGTTCATTTGCTGGTGCAGTTTCATCTTCACCTTTCTTGCCATAAGATAGTGATGGAGGTTCTCCTTTCTTGATTATGGATTAACATTATTTGTATTCAACATTGCTGCAGGTTCTTGGGATTATACTTGTCCTTAATTCTTGCAATTTCTTTAAGTTGTATTACTTCTTCCTGCCTGGCAATATTTGCACACTTAAAAACAATTTTAGATTCATAAATAGAACCATATTGGTTCTTTTCATCCTGCTCCTTTAAGAGAGCTTTGCTTCCTTCATCTTTCTTTACTATCATAGTTGGTTGCTTCATGTCTTCAACTTCTTTAATTAATTTTGTTGTTGCAAACATGTTTTCCTGCATTTTATTTGTGTATGGAGGTAGGCATCTCTTCTCACAAAACAACAACTCATAAATAAGATGCTTTTCTTGCATCAAATTGAACCACTCTTCATGAGATACATAATTCTCATCAAATTTGACTTCATACAGCTTTGCATCACAGGGAGTTTCCTTACTATCAAATGCTACTATATTGTCAGCTACATGCATACTTTCAGTCTTAATCCCAGTTATGATGCTTTCAATACAATCACCTTTAGCTACAACACCTTCATCAAATTCAACGTTCTCACTCCCCTTCATACTATACTTCATTTCAAGAACATCCCAAAATATTTTTTTATTATATATTTCACCAAATTCATACAAAATACTAGACAAAATGTTTTCATCTAGAGTTGATATAATAAGAAGCAATGCTACCACATCTCTACTCTTATCTTCAAGATTTATAGAACTTTCTTGGACAAATTCCTATAAATCTACTGAACCAAGGAATCCCTCCATTTTAATATCCTAAAGCTCAAAATTTTTACTTGAGAAAATTCAAAAAACTGGGTTTAATTGCTTCAGTATTACATCATTGTCTTCAAATTCTTCTAGCTGACTCAGATTTTTATTTGAAATTTCATATTCTGCCTCTACTTTTGGATTCTCTCCCTTGATATTTTTGAGATATCTTCGGAACTCTTTGAGTCTCTTTCGTCAATCCATAACTGCAATGAAAGCCCTTCTCCTTTCAGCTCCAAAAAACCTACACTTCCATTGCATTCACTATTATTCTAGGTGGAGACAACCGCAGATTACATTCACACTTGCATAGCATCGAACTAAAATACGGTTATAAGAATCATACCATGACAGAAAATTGAAGACTCACAATGATATTTTCAAAAGATTCGCACTCTACTACACATGTACTAATCACAGGCTGCATCTCCACGCTCAGTCGATCAGCTCCCATGGTTAGCTCTCCTGCTTGATCTCCACAGTGGGCTCTCAACTTGGCCTTACACATAGATCCTACATGTGGGTTACAACCCCAAAGTGGGTTAGAACAGAAAAAGTGTGCAATGGGTTCGTACTCCACAGTTATCACCAAAAACAACATAGTCGGCTTTTTCTCTATGGCCAAAAAAATCTGTCTGGAAGATCTCCCTTCACTACAACTCAGCTCAAACTTCAAAAGCCCCAAATTAGAAAATAAACAAAAACACTAAATGCTAATCGCTTCTTTACGCAACACCTTTGCACTAGAATTAAGATCCGGCCAGGACACCAATTGTGCCCCTCTGATCTGCAACGTAATAAAAAAACACTTATTAGAGAATAACACTCAAACAAGGATAAGTTCACCACCCCGCTTCATCTGCATTCAATATCCAATCAATTCAATGAAACTTATAGTGCCCTGTGTCTTGGCTACCCACGACTCATACCAACTCCTCTCCAAACACAAAACTGAAGCCGAGAAAACACATGGGAGGCAAAGCTCCACACATCAAACTCAGTGATTAACACACAATAATTCCTCAGTGTTCAAAATATCCACTAGTCTCCATAGAGTTCAGGTTGAACAATGCCTCTACACTTTGTTCGACCCTCGGGCCTCTATAGGTCTCGCAGCCACACACAATTACACTCAACACAAGGCATCACCATCGCCACCTGCATCCTTAGCCTTGGTCTTCACCACACCTCCACGCTCTCACTCTTAAGCCCAACACTCTTCTTTTCACATAGCTATAAATGTTGTGATCCACAACAGGCACAAACATACTCACTAATCTTCACAATCTTCGCCCTATGGAGTTATAGCGAAACAAACATCAAACAACACTACAAACAAACAAAATAATTGACGGTAGTCTCGAGTTCACAGTAGACCATTCTAACGGTCAGTAGGCATAAAACAAGAGCTTTAATCCACAACAGTGCCTAATGTTAATTCATAGAGAGCACACAGCTCCACAAAGTTCCCATGCTATAATCTTTGCTTCCAACATAGTCACAAATCTCTTTTAACATAGCAGGTGAGCTTATATTCAAAAAAAAGTGGATCGAACAACACAATAGCCCAATGGTCACACAACTTCATGGTCTGCACTTGAACACTCAGCACCACAATTGGCCTCACGCAACAATTTACCACTCGGCCTCCTCCAAGAAACTCACCTGAGCTTTATCTCCTCACAGCTCACCTGAGCTCTAATACCATGACAGAAACCCAACCAATAAATCTATAGAGGTTTTACAGACGGTCATTAACTTCCTATCTAATTTCGTCAACTATCATTGACTCCCTTTCGACTAACACCAACTACTCGTCATCATACAATCAGGATGGACGACTCATGATTATTACTCTAATAATGGGATGATAGCTGACGTGACCCAATTTACACATCCACACCTTCCAAGTTCGCTCTTTGAAAAATGGACGCGCCTCGAACATAAAGCCTAAACGATGACGTGACCCGAGGGTAACTCCAAGATAAGCATAGTTAACCAGACGATCGAAAGTTGTCCACCATTAAAATATCGGTTTGGAGCTCCATCGAGGTAACCATGCTCTAGGCATCATGATGAGTGTTAGGAACCCAGGATTAAGAGTTGGTTTTTAATTGATTAGGAACATATTCTCGAAAAGAGTTCTTGTCCTATTTGTGAGAGATCATTATTTTAGGTAATTATAAGTTAGTTTGTATCATTTGGTAGTTTGGGTTAAGTTTAAATTTAGGAATCATGCCTGATATATGTGTGAATTAGGACTATTACATTTATTATTAAATGTTATGTTTATTTAATTATGTAATTCTAGCTATAGAGAAGTAGTTTTACAATGTTATTGTGTGGTTTTTTCATTTTTCCATTAAAATGGTATCAAAGCTCAAATCAAAGTGGTATCAAAGTTAAAAGACTTAAAAAGTCAAAGAAACCAAAATATCAACCAAAAAAAGGAGTGTGATTTTTCCAATGTTATTTTGGAGCCCCGTAGCCACCAACATAGTACACCATAACCTGTAAAGAATCCATCATATATACGTTGTTTTTGTGGTTCACAAAGGCCCCATGCAGCAAACCATGCAATTTTTTTTATTGTTCGTTCTCAAGGAAGTTTCAGCAATTTCCACGACCATGTGCCATAAGTGAGTTATTCTTTCTTTTAAGATGAAATGTACTAGCATAGATCCATGTTAAGTACGGATTTAACATGAGTCGAGAGGGATCAAATTTCTTCAAGCAAAATCTTCTTTGAAGTGCAAAATTCAATGTGTTATTTTTCATTGTTTAAATTGTATGTTTTGAATGCTAAATAGAGTATATGTAGGATTAACCATAAAAACTTAATTTTTAAACATAAATTAGTTAACATAAATCTTAAAATAGTTTATTTAAGAGTTAATATAAATTAGTTAACATAGATCTTCAAATAGTTTCTTTAAACCTCTTGTTGAATTATTTTTGAAAAGTATAAGATTTAAACATATTACACATTTTTTTACTTCTAATTACTTTACAACATATTCATTTTTTCTAATAATAGCTAACACTATTTTTCTATTTAGAACACACTTTTTATTTCTTATTTTTATTTTCAAGGGGGACTGATGGACAGACAGGCTTACACATCCCCTACACATCCATCTTAAATATGGATCTACCATGAGCCGAGAGGGATCCAATTTCTTCAAATGCAAAATTTTTTTATGAGAAAACATTGTTTAAATGTTTTGTATAATTATTTAATTTTTTTACTTTAGATTTTTTAAAATTTTTATTTTGGCCGACATGAGAAAAAATTTAACTTCAATTGTAGACAGCGTTACACATAATACTGGGTTGTAGAATGAGCCTTGGGTTACACATCATACTAGGTTGTAGAATGAGCCTCAGGTTACACATCATACTGTGTTGTAGAATGAGCCTCACAGCTCAATAATTTGTTTTATAATTTTATTTTATTTTTAAATTTAAAAAAAAAATTGGCCGACGTGAGCAAATTTTCAACTTTGATGATGGGCAAACAATGTTACACATCATACTGGGTTGTAGAATGAGCCTCTTAGCTCAATGAACCTCTCTTCTCATTGGAGAAAGGCCAAATTAAAAAAAGGAAAAGTGTGTTGGTTATAAGTTGAATGATTTTTTATATGAAGAAATAAAAAATATATACTAGCACAATCACATTTAATTAATTAAATGAATGTGGTTGATATATATAGAAGGCTTCATTTGTATCTACCATACAAGTTATTCATAAATATATAATAATGAAAATAATATTACAATAAAAATATTATTATTATTTTAAATATCGGTATAATCATTTTAAAATAACTATTGTTATTACTAAATAATTACTACTATTAATATTATTAATATTAATTAATATTATTATTATTAATTAATATTTTTAGTAAAAAAATAAATAATTTTAAATTCTATTCTCACTTCACCCTCCGCCTTAGCCACCTAGGCAATCATCTCCTTGTCTTGGCCCTCTTCCCTTCTCTCCTCATCCTTGTCCCATCGGCATTCATATACCCTAGCCCATTCTCCTACCTCGTGGCTCCTGTGTCCTTTGGCATATGATGCAACATGGCTGTTGTCCTTGGGTTGGTACATCAATTGGACTATGGAGAAGTTTAGGTGTGGGAACCCTTGTATTTTCTCCTTGTCCCAATCATGGAAGCTAGTGAAAATGAGATGAAACCATGCAAAATAATGGGGAGAGTGAGGAGCATTTAATCCATCTGGTCTAGGGTGGTCAGTTCATACGAGGTAAGCTAGTGAGGGACAAGCTGATAGTTGTTTCCATGAGCAGAGGAATTATGGAAGAATGTCAGGATTTAAGCAGTATGAGTACTCCTCATCTGCTCTGCATCAGGATCTAGTCCATCATCCTCTATATAAGGAGCAGTAATGGTAAGATCTTTTGTCACAAGAATTGGTTTTCTTCTGTCCTGGGGGTTTCCAGCTTAAGGACCCAGTGGTCAAGTCTAGGAATTCTAGGTAGTCTGGGTAGTGGTAGAGTCTGTGTAATTTTCATGGTGGTGGTAATTTGCACGGTGGTTTCATAGGGTATTCGTGGGAAGGATCAGGTCATTGTAGAGGGTGGCACAACCAGTGATATAGCTAAGAAAGAGTCTTATAATTTGGTCGCCATGGAAGGTTGTGTAATAGAGTTTGTAAGTGTAGTCTTTTAGAAGTGCAGTAAGTTCTCTATTGGGTATGTTGTCCTCTTTCTCTCCATGGGTCATCATTCTGATCACCCCCCCACATTCAATATGGATGTTGTGAGTATAGAAAAGGAGGATGGCTCGGTGTTTGGTTCATGGGGTCGTTGTTAGTCTTGCTCGAGCAAAACGCCTCAGCGCAATGTAAAGGATTGAGGGAGGTTCCACCAGGCTTGCGGTCTCTGTGATAAAGAGCATGTGAAAATCAAAGAAGGGCTATAAATAATTCAAAGGTGCATTCATCAACAACAAAAGTTGACTCTCGAAATGTAGGAGTAACAGCTAGTAAAAAAATGAGATAATTCACCAGTGGGAAGATGAAGTTGGTGCCCTGTGTTTACAAATTGAGAATATGCAGCTCAAGCTGGTCAAGAAAAGCCCAAGGTCGGATGAAGAAAATACTAGAATCGATCTTAACAGCTAGACGCCAATGGAGGAGTAACCAGTACCATGTGTCTTTTTAATTGCCTATTTTTTGATGTCAAATTACATATGTAAATATTTGTTGAACCAATTCTGTAGGATTTATAGCCATAGACAAGTAGTAAGGGAGAATTTTGTAATTTTGGGAAAGAAAATTTTGGGCTTGGTAGAACAAAATGTAAATTTTGATGCCCTCAGGTGGCTCTACACTATTTTGTAAATCTCCCAGTTTTTGGTCACGTACGGGTGTGAATTAATAGATATATCTTACTCTTTTAGGTTAAAAATAATTAAATGAAAATTAATTAAATAATATTAAAAATTAAATAATTAAATAATACTGAATAATTTAATAATATTAAATAATTTAATAATATTAAATAATTCAATAAATAATATATTATTGTTCTTTACCCAAGGAAAAATCGTAAATTTCATTATGTTAGAAAATTACATGTTGTAGATGCTTCCCTAGCAGCATATATCAAAATCTAGTGGCAAGCCACATACATAATAAAAAAAAATTTATATAGTTGTAACCAGATGACAAGAGATAAACAAAAATATACAGTTTAGTAAATATATAACATTGAGAAAGTATCTTCTCCAAAATCAGGGCAAATTTGCCCCTTGTGTGGGTTTTCCAACAAAAGGTATGTGAAAGTACTAGTAAAAAGCATGATTGTTTTGTTCTTGTATCAGCCAGTGCCCACATGGAAGGTGTGTTGCCTCCTTGGAAAGTTGATCAGAAAGTTGATTTCCTTCCCTGTAAATATGATGACATGAAATAGAGTCAAATTGTTATTTTAATAGTAAAACATCATCCAATAGGTTCCACAGTGTGTGCACGTGACACGTAGCTTGTTGATTGAACCAATTAATGATGAGTTTGGAATCTCCAAAAAATTGTAGGTGTCTGCATCCCTTTTATATTGAGAAAGAAAGAAGGTGTATGAGGCTGATAAGTTCTGCAAAGTTATTAGTGTCTCTTCCAAGGCCCATTTTTAGTTTGAAATGTTGATCCTCATTAAGATATAATATCGATCCACCCCCACAACCATCGTTCAATGCAGATCCATCAAAATATGCCAAGGGGAATGATTTTTCAATGGTGTCTGCAGTGATGGTCCTGTTGTTTTGTTTGGGGTCTTCCTCAAGTATTAAATGATAAAGAGTAGATATGTGTGCAAAGACCATAGTCATATTTGAATCTCTACCATGAAAGATAATCGAGTTCTTACTAAGCCAAATGCCCCAACATATAAGCAGAGGGAGGTTCCGGAGCTTGGAAGGGATAGATCAGTTCCATCAAGCTTGCCAGGCTGCAATAATGTTCTCACCAGTCAAGGGTAAGATGATATTGAGCATATGCAGCAGATGACACCAAGATGCTATGATGATGAGGCAGTGAAGGAAAATATGGTCAATACTTTCTTCGGCATTCCTACACAATCCACACCAAGAGGGACCATAGAAATACATTTTCTGTAGTTTCTCACATGTGGATGCTTTGTTGCATAGGATACACCACATAAATAGCTTCGCCTTGGGAGGGATTTTCAGTTTCGATAGGGGATGCCACCACCAAGACAAATCCAGTGGTTTATGATCAACATATATGAAAGAATATTTATCCTTAGGTGTACATCTACCATGTTGTGAGAAGATCCATATGAGTTCATTGTCCCTGTCAGTAATTCTAATATGAGATTCCGAGAGTGCACCGATGTAGCTTGACCATTATTGATGCCATTTAGCAGGGATGTCGAGGTCAAGTACCGATTTCCAGGCTTCGGAGAAGACAAAAGTGTTAAGCTAATTAGCAATATGGTCAAGTGTTGTGATGCCAGATTGTTCCAAGAAACGAATGAGGCCAGGAGAGAGGGAGTGAGCATTGCCACAGCCTAACCATGGATATTTTCCAATATGATCATGTTAGCTCAATCCAATTCTCCAAGCTAATCCATTTTGAATGTAATTAATAGAATTTATAATAGCATGCCAGACCGAGGAGATGCAAACCTTGTTCACTGATGGACTTCGGATCCACTCAATGGGCCGAAGAGGATTGGCATATTTCTTTGTGACAACCTTCATCCACAAGTTGTCTCCAGTGAGGATTTTCTACCCCAATTTAGTAGCAAGGGCCCTGGGGAAACACGAGAGGTATTTTAATCCCCAACCTCCCCATTTCTTTGGTAGGGCAATAAGATCCCATCTGGTCCAAGCAAAGGTGTGACCTTCCTTGGAGCCTTTCCAAATGAATCTGAAGCATTTGTTGAATTCTGGAAAGTATGCCTTTAGGAATCCAAGCTAATGACATCCAGTATATTGAGGTTGCCACTAGGACTGATTTGATAAGGACTAGATGACTTTCTCTAGAGAGCTATCTGTGCTTCCAAATATTCAGTCTCTTCTCAATCTTGGCTACCAAACAAGTCTAGTCAACAATTCTATATTTGTTCAGTCTAAGACAAAATCCTAAATATTTGAATCCTTCTTCAAAATCCAAAGAGGAGAAAGGAAACCTATAAAGGGAAAAATGTAACTCATGTTGTGAGCAACCCAGAGCTGATAAAGTAGATTTCAGATTATTACACATCATACCTGTGGCTTTATAGAAAATCTTAAAAAATGTATTGAAGACCATGGAATCATTGATAGATCCATTCAAGTAAATGAGAACATCATCCACAAAGAGGATATGTGTTATGATATAATTATCAACTATTTTGATTCCCTTCAGTCTTCCAGAGTTTCGCTCATCGATAACAAGCCTACTTAGACCCTGCATTACCAAAAGAAAGAGTAGGGGCGATAAGGGGCATCCTTGCCTAATTCCTCTCTCAGCATGAAAAACGTTTGTGGAAACACCATTTATAAGGACATTATATGATACTGATGTGATACAGCACATGATCTAGTTGATAACAAAGATAAGGAATCCCAGGTGTGTCAGGAGCATCTGAATGTATTTCCAGCTAGTCCTGTCGAAAGCATTTGCAAGATAAATCTTGACGATCATGCCCTTGATGTTTTTGATATGCATAGAATGAATCCCTTCCTGTGCAATGCCAATGGAATCATGGATCTGTCCATTGTCCAAAAAAGAAAATTGTTCCTATGAGATATAATGAGAGAGGATAGGCTTAATCTGGTTAGCAATGATTTTCGCGATAACCTTGTAAATACAGTTGCATAAGGAGATAGGTCTATTATCAGAGAAATTTCGGGACAAATCCGATTTCGGGATGAGGGAAAGGAAAGTAGAGTTAATGGCATGCTATGTACGACCATGAGTCACAGGGAAAATTTTAAGAACCCCCATAATAAATGGGTGAATCTCCATGGTATATAGGAAAAATGGAAGGTGATTTTATCAATAATATAATATGTATATATAATTTTTTGGCGAATCTCTCACCAGGCATGGCGAATATTTTACTCAATTATAAAATATTGTAAGATCTTGGTGAGTCTTTCACTAAATAATAAAACTTTGTAAGGTCCTAGTGAATCTTAGCATTGTGAACTCTTAGAGAATTTTTTGAAAAAGTATAAAACCATATATGACAAGAGCCACATGGTGGCAATATCACTGTTTTTTTCACATTTCCACGAAATGGAACTTATTTATAAAATTATAAAAAAGCCAACCAAGTCCCTTATAATATGCAGGTAAGCTTATAACAGAGTCTGATACTTCTACTATGCTTGTCTTCATTCAAGTGTCATAGCTACTATACTTAACACTATGAATCACAACTCTCTCAGAACTCAACTCTATAGTGTAATTAAAACCTTTGGAAATTGAATCTGACAAATCTATAAAAAGGATTAGTGAAATAGAAACTTTTGTGAACGAGCCCACTAATTATCACTGCTAAACAATCAATCCAAACTATGAAGTCTTCCATCTTGATCACGATCGTGCTCACAATCAAGGGAGTGCGACCACCTAGCCTGACATAATGGCCAGCATAGCTTCCAATAATCAACAACCACCTTGCAAGGACATCCTAGCTCATGTCTCATGAATTTTATTCATCAATCTTAACTAATATAAATCTTATAAAGATAATATTAGAATCCTCTCTGGATTCACTGTTAATACAAGGGTAAAGGAAATTTTCTAGCTCAAGGCACTAGCCAATACCAACTTTGGTATTTGTGACCCCTTTGTGGGGATGCACCTACCCTACCCCGTTGGGTTTCTGCCTTGTAACATAGTTCAATGATCACAAGACTTTCCAATCTTCCTACTCCATTAGACACACTTTATATGCTATACATAGTGAATGGAAAAGAAGCATTATAGAACACACAATTTCACAGAAGGAAGAAAAATCTTAGCCAGTTCAATATCAAAATCTTAACCACTGATTAATAAAGAATAACAAGTAGTGTAATGAATTGTTCCGAGTTATTTATTTACAATATGTAAAGAATGTAGTGGAATGGAAAATATTCTTAGGCAACCCTTCAATATTTTCCACTAATATGTCTATGCATGTACATATGAAATTAAGAGCATTGTTGAATACAAAGTCTCCTTTTCTCTTGCCTCCATTTTGACAAATCAGTGTGAAATCAATGTCACTTTGAATCTCCTTTCCTGTGTGGATGTTTTGACAAATCAATGTCAAATCAAAGTCACTTTGAATTTCCTTTCCTGCGAGGGATCACATCCACAGTTGATTAGTAAAATATAATCTACTATATATTATGTTCAAGAAACTGACTGCAATCTACAGTGGAAACGAGACCTCAATTCTTATTTTGAATTTGAATATCTCAGGACAACATAAGAGATAAAAATGCATATGGCCTTAGTAGCTAGAAAACAATCACTCCATCGTTACAAGACCACCTAGATTTCGGCACTTAATCTAAATAATGGCACTAGTTGCAGTGCTTATTTGCATTAACACCATGGAAAAGCAACAACAATGTTTCAAAGTACACTTACTAGAAAAGTTGAAACGTTCTGAGAATATTTAATGATAGCATCTGAACCTCATAGCTATGGTGGGGAAACTAGGGAACCCGAATATTGGAAGATATCTCATACCAAATCTAAGAAAAAAATAAAAAAAGGGAAAAAATCAAAATCTATAAATCAAGCAATGAATTGTTTACAAATCAAATAAAATTCCTTTAACTAACAGTTAAATTGTGGTGATATATTTAAATATTTAGTAAGAGGGTAACTTCAAACCATGGAATATTACCTTTGTCATTACTGTCATCCCTTAGTTACTGAGATTACAAATCAATACTTATGGAAAGATTGTAAGAAATTCTGTGAAATAGTAAAGCGTAACCTCTATTTTCAAGCAACAAAATCAAGACATTGTTACATCAAGAGCCATAATTGATACATAATCACTGAATCAAGTCCTTGTATGGCACAAGCTTGTTTCATAACCTCTATTTTCTCAATAACAAAATCAAGACATTGTATGTGGTTATTGCCAAAAGGAAACTGCGTTCTAATTTGGAAGAGGATCTTATCAAAAGACATGGATTTATTCAAAGCTACAAAGCCTAATGGGTTACTGAAAAATAAGTTGGAATATGGGATCATGATACTTAAATTGAAAAAATATGCTTTCCTTTTAGAAACATTACAATTATACAATGTTTTTTGAAATCATTAGAATTTGAAATTGGGCCTTTCTATCAAGACAAATTTTCATTAATAGAATGTACTTTCCTACCTGAAACGTTGTAGATATCCAAGAAAAACTTGAAAAGCATAAGAGAACTTAGCATAATGTACTTTCTTTCCTTCCTTAGCATTCTTAAAGAGTTGAGGTTCCCCAAGTCATCAGGTAACTTTCGAAGGAAATGACAGTTAGTAATAGTCCAATTCACAACTGAAGATGTGTCACAAATACGAGGGGGCATCTCCTCCAAATCACAAAAGTGCTCCAGGTTAAAATCTAGCATTATTGGAAGCTTAATGCTCGACTGGTTGTTATTGAACCCAGACATTTTTCCATTCTTCACTAAAAGCTTAAAGATAGCTTCTCTAAGTTCTACATAATTTTACTATGCTCTTGAAGTGGGGGCACATGCAGGCTCTCCAAGTGAATAGTCTTAAACTAAGTGAAGATAAGGCCAATAGATCATTCAGTGTGGATCTCTTTAACCCATAATTAAATACTATGTCTCTCTTGAACCCATAATTGAATACTATTAGGACTTTCAAATTTTTCATGGAACTCAAAAATGTTGGAAGAAAGTATTTGCCTCCAAAAAGAGTAAAACTAAAGCCTCTACTTGAGGACAATTGATGTCACACCACTAACACTTCTCCATGGAATCTATATAGGTAAACCACAAATGCAGAATTACATTAGAATATTGTGTTTATTGAATACACAAATGAAATCATTGCATTTCTTTAAAATATCTTTTGAAATCAAAATTACTGAAATTACATATCGATAACCTAGTGGGTGTAGGATAAAATTCACCCGTTTCATTCACAGAAAGAATGAGAAAAAACCTAATACTATATATAAAACCAAGAAAAATTCAAATTCATCACTTCTAGGGACCTCGTAACCACCCTACCAATACACAAGTATGTTCCTGTTTGCAGTTAGAAAAATTACCCAAATTACAATCTGTTTACCCCAGCATATGTTGGAAAGTTATAGAGGGATGACTAGTGCAATCAATCCATTCCTTTTAGCCCTGGATTTGTTTCAGTTTAAAACAGAAGTATACAAATATACTTGTCTAATGTCTATGCTTTAACCATTCACCTTAATATGTTTTTACAATATAATTTCCTAAGTCTATTTAATATCTTCATTATCATAAAAACCAACCTATATCCATCTTACTCCACGTCTACCACTCTTAGGGGGATGAAATCTATTTATCCATCTGAGCACTTGGTAGACCCAGAATTAAGATGGATCTAAGGATAGAATTTCCCCTTTAAATAGTCTATGCTCACATGAATACCATGGTATTACCATGGGTCAATACCATGGGTTATCATAAACCTGGAACTTAAAAATTACTATTAGTAATTTATAAAAAATAATAAAATTAATAGTTGAATTTTATTTTATTTTTTATTTTAACCAAGCTAAAATGTTTAACATACATTAAATTACAACATCCATTTTTACTCTTGATCCACCAAGCCCCGAGAGGGATCAAATATTTTTTCACTCTATGCTAGTTTGCATATCACGATATTTGATACCTCTCAGGGGTTAGTAGATCCAGAGTAAAGATGGATTTATGCTGGTTTAATTCCCCTATTTAAGTAGGCTACATTCTAGGTGAATACCATGGGTCAATACCATGTGCCATTTTGGTGAATACCATGGGTCAATACCATGTGCCATTTTTATTTTTATTAATACTAATATTAGGGTTAATAATGTTTTTTTGCATGGTATTAATAACAATCTAGTCCATGGTATTCGTCCCATACTATTTTTCCCATAGGTTTCACCTAAATATAACACATTTTTTGAGTGTTCGTAAATATAAGGTGACTTATGGAGTAAATATAAAAAAAATGTTTTATTTGTTTACCATACCTCTCCTTTATTTATATTTTTATTAATTTACCATACCTCTTTTACAAATACGGTATTTGGCCCATAGGATTAACTTAAATAAAACCTCTTTCTTGAGCCTTCATAAATAGAACGAGGGTTATGGACTAAATATAAAAAGAGGTTTTATTTATTTACCATACGTCTAGTTTATTTATATTTTTTTTTATTTACCATACCTTTTGAGTAAGTATAAAAAGACGTTTTATTTATTTACCATACCTCCACTTTACTTATATTTTTATTTGTTTACACCCTTGCATGTATATAAGGTGACTTATGGAGTAAATAACGTCTAGTTTATTTATATTTTTATTTATTTACCATACCTTTTGAGTAAGTATAAAAATACGTTTTATTTATTTACCATACCTCCACTTTACTTATATTTTTATTTGTTTACACCCTTGCATGTATATAAGGTGACTTATGGAGTAAATATAAGAAATGTTTTATTTATTTACCATACCTCTCATTTATTTATATTTTTATTAATTTACCATACCTCTTTTATAAATATGGTATTTAGCCCATAGGATTCACTTAAATAAAACCTATTCTTGAAAATGGGCGAATGGATTCACTTAAATAAAACCTATTCTTGAAAATGGGTGAATGGAAGGTTGTACTCCTAGTTTCAAGGGCTAAATTTACCTTTTTTACCCTCTCCCTTAAAATAAGGTGGGATATTTGAGGGGATTTGTAAAAATGTGTTATGATACAAAATATTCGCCCACTAAAAATTTAAAACCCCTTAATTTCACCAAAGGGCGAACATTCGCCCCTAAAATTTTCTATGATCAGTCATATATTCTTTAACTACCCGAAGAAGATCATGACCAAGCAGGTCAAAGAAGGTAAAATAGAACTCAACCGGCCAGCCATCTCGTCCCAGACTCTTGTCTTTCTTGAACCATTTGAGTACAGCTTCTAATTCCCCCAACAAGATAGGTCTGATTAGTTCCTCCATTATATCGTCATCAATAGATATAGGAAAGAAACCAATGATTTTAATTATTTCTGCCAATATGGCCTCCTATGGAGCTTTGAAAAGTCAAACAAAATGGGAGGTGGCCAGTGTTGCAAGTTGATTGAAAGAAGAATATGTATGTCCTTCCTCATCTTCTAGAGACCAAATGGTGTTTATGGCCTTTCATCCATTAGCAAATTGGTGGAAGAACTTGGTGTTATCATCTCTGACTTGAAGCCAAGTAGCTCTGTTATTGAGCCTCCAGGTTTCGTCCCTTTCCTTGAGGATTCTAATTCTTTTTTATTCCAACTTAATGATACAATCTTTGGATTCAATGGATGAGAAGCCTCCTTTGCTAGGGTGTTCCGATCTGGCTAGTTCTTCTTCAATATTATTGAGCAAGTGTTTCACATGACTTCTCCTTGCCCTTGCCCACTCAACCATTTTCTTTTTGAGACAATGGAGATTATTGGAAAAGATAGCAAAGGTAGATTGTCCCATGGGAAGTGGAACTGCAAGCCAAGTCTCTTTGACAAGTTGGGTGTAACTCTCATCCATAAGCCAAGTTGATTTGAATTTGAAGGGTGCTTTGGGCTTGGACATGGGGCTAGAAATATCAATATATATTAGAGAATGATCAGATATACCCTCGATCCCACCCATTGTCTGTACAGAACAAGTTTGTTAAGGAGGACTTCTTTAATCAGAAATCGATCCAGCCTCCGGGAAAGCATAGCATCCCCAATTCTCCTGTTCCCCCAAGTAGGTTGTAGACGTGCCATTGGAATATGAATAAAATGGTGATGCTCCGACAATGGCCTGATCATGTCAGAGAGAGGATCTGACTATCCATGGGATCCCCATGATTCTACAGCTTCAATAGAGAAATCGAGATCTCCACCCATAATGATGTTGTCAAATTCCATAAATGAGGAATTCAATACCAATTCCCAAAATACCATACGATTGTGACAAGGTACATAGATATTCACCAATCGAAGTTCCATCCCAATATGTTCCGAGTGTACATTCGTAACCAAAACACCTTCCCTACCCCATACATTGATGAGTTTTAAGGCCCTGGGATTGATACCGATAGCAAGACCCCCAAAATGACCATGAGCATCGAGGGCATGGAGGGTCCAGCCTAGTAAGATCGAGGCCAGAATAGGGATAATATGGTCACAGTCACCAAGAGTCTCATGTATCAAGATCGAGCTCAATTTCTCAACTTCAAATAGTCTCTTAAGGGTTGTTCGTTTTGAAGGGCTAGCCAACCTGCGACAATTGAAGGAGAGCCACTTCATGACAGGACGGAAGAGAGGTTATTTCTTTCTCTAAGAACCCCATCAATAGAGATTTTCCTACCTTTGGCCACATTGAGACTGGCCTGTTGTACGGCTTTGGATATGTTGGAATTTCTACCCCTAGTGGATTTAAGGATCTTTGAGATATTCAATATCTTTAGGGGGGAGGATGTACCCACACCACCCCCAGAGGATGAGATAGGCTTGTTAAGAGATCACAGGTTATATCAATAGCCTGAGAGACCTGAGAGAGATACAGAGGACACCTCAAGGGAGGAAGGGTGGCACGAGGGGAACGAAGGGATGGAAAGTGGTGGAATAGAAAAAACAACAAGGGAATCAGAAGAGATGAAGGGTATTGAATTAAGATTGAGTCCAAATTAAATAACATCCCTGGAAGGTGCAAAATAAAAATAAAAAAGATGATTCAATTGAAACAAAAGGAGTAGAGAGTAAGGATTCAATACCCGAAGGATGACTAGAAGTTGCAGAGCGTGACTTGGTGACCCTTGGGGATGGTGGATGTGGTGTTGCAGTTGATTTCCTTTGATGAGCCACAGTCGAATTTTATTTCGATGCCCCCTCCTTCATTGACTATTGATCCTTTTGTGGAGGTTGTCTTACCTTATTAGTATCATCTGGTGCTGCAACAATGGGGAGATCTTTGGCTAGCAAGGGACACTCTTTGTAAATATGACCAACTTTGTGGCAATGTCGACAACATGGTACTCCTTCATAATCCAAAATTTTAACTCTTGTGATATTACTTCATTGAACTTCATTTTCTCCTCCAATCCTTCATGGGTGTCCATATTTACCAGGATACGAGCAAAATCCATTTTCCCTGTCTCGATGAAATATTTGTCATGGTCTATGTATGTCCCCAGGGTGTTTCAAATGTGCTTGAATATGTCCTCTAACCATAGATGGAAAGGAAATCCTGGAAACCTAACACAGATTGGGCCTGCACCTAATTGTTCCCGTTTAGGATCAAAAAGGGGACTCCATCATTTAAGCAACATAGGTTCCAATTCAATGTGCCAAAATTTGGTTAGGACCCAATCAGCATGTTCATGTCTATGAAATTGGAGAGTGAACCAACCCTTTGACATCCTTACAACTGATGGTAACACCTCCAGTACTTGACCCAAAATCTCTGTAATCCATTTCCGCAAATGGGGGCAATATAATTCGTACAACAAACCCTTCCCACCAGAACCTTGTTAGCGGTGCTAATGACATTGGCCATAGGGAACCCTTCAAAGAGAATTGTTTGGCTTCCCTTGTTGTTCACCTTGATAAACTTGGATTTTTTTGGCCTACGCCTGTGTGATCCAGATTTTGGGTTAGCATCTTTAGTGGAAGGGGCTTCTAAGGATGTATTGACCCTGGTGGCTTCGATAGGGCTATTAGGTTGCAGAATGGGGCCTCCTTCAAAATACCCAGAGGATGGAAGAATAAGAACAGAGGGGTGGTGGGGAGAGTGAGAGGGTGGTATGGAGTGAACGGGTGGAGCCAAGGTGAAAACCCTAGAGGGGATTGAATCTGTAGAGGAGGTCACTCGAGTGTGAAAGTCGAGACAGTATTCCAGAAAATGGATCGAGGATGTGGAAGGGATGGGGAAATCCAGTAGATTAGAGAGAAATGGTTCATTAGGGTAGCAATGAAACGAGGTTCCCACTAATACAAGATCATCTGTGTGAACGAAGCCCAATATAGTAGAGTTAGGGTTTTCGGGAGAATATGTCAGGGAAACCTAGGCAAGCCGACCAGAGAAGCCGGTATATCTCCTATCACCGGTGGATCCACAGATGTCGACTAATGTGGAGGCTCAATCCAAATAGATGAAGATTCATAGGGGTCCTCTGAAAAGTCTACAAGTTCGTCCTCCATCTCAACCTCTGATAGTGATGCAGCTGACTTGTGAGAGGATATTTGGTTTGACCAAAACCTATGATCGTGGAAGTCATGCTCAAGTCCCCACATTATCCATACGTCTCAAGATCCGAAAAGAGGAAGAGGAAACGGTGAGCAGTTTGTCAAACTACAATCAAGAGGCATGACTTAATCGTGGTTGTGTGAAGGATGCAGGCTTGAAACCTGGCGTGAGTTCAGAGCCATCTTTTTCGTAGGCTCAGGGCATAAACTCAAATGATAAATTATTGTTACTAAAAATATTTATTAATTAATAATTTAATTGTATATTAATAATAGATAATGAATATTAAATTATTTATTTATTTATTTATATTAAAAAACATACATAATAATTATTATTTAATTCATTTTTTATAATAAATAATTGATTAATAAATTTAGAACCCTTGTTATTAATATTATAAATGTAAGTGATTTTTAAACCCAAGGGAATAATATTAAATCCAAGGGATTAATTTGTTAGGTCCCTATACTACTAGTTTAACCCCTTATTGTTATTAGTGCAACCCTCTTATTATATTGTTGTGCCCATGTAGTCCCCAAATTTTTATTATTATGCCCCATAGAAGCCCACTATTGTTATCATTGTGCCCTTACATTATTACTTTTATGTCGGCTCTGATTATATTATGACCCTTAGACTCCTATATATAGAAAGGAGGTCTTGTCATTTGTATCATTCAAGAATTATTCATTTGTGTAATGTAAATGAGGTTTCCCCCTCGAAGAGGTTTATTTTGAAGGTGTTGATCTCTCTTTTCTATCTTTTTGTGAGCTGGTTTCATAACATCTGGTATCAAAGCTTTGGATTCTAGAGTGTTGCTGCTCCAAACAAGTCATCATGGCTTTTTCTCTATACCTTTTCTCTACAAAGTTTCAAAAGCTACAACAAAATCCCATTTGAACCGAAATTGGTCTGAACCTCGAGTCCGAATTGTAGAGCTTGTCTCGCTATATTTTTAGAGACATGATCTGAGGAAGTTAGGGTTTTTGCAATCTCCATAATTCCATCTCAAATAGGTCATCGTGGCATGTTCTCTATAACATTTTTCTTACGAAGGTTCAGAGTCTGAAACTAAAACCCATTTGAGCCGAAATCTTTTGGAAGCTTGGGTCCTAATTTCTAATCTTGTCTCACTATATTTTCAGAGATATGGTCCAAGGAAGTTATGGTTTTTGTAGGCTCCCGAATTACATCCCAAACAAGTGACCTTGGGAAAATCGTTATAACTTTCTCCCTGAGTATCAGATTGAAATTGCGTAATTAGTTACAGAATGAGGACGGCGTGTAGTTTTCTATATACCAGTTTCAAGTCCGAAGGTCGAAATAGTGATGCGCGGCACTTCATACAAGTTTAGTCTACTGAAATAGTATATAATCATGTCATCTTGGGAGATTGGGCATAACTCTTTCTTGGAGAAGCCAATTTCAATCATACTGGTGGAATTGGAAATAGGACTCAGAGAGCTACCACAAGATGCAACTTCAGAAATTGAAGATTCGAAATTACAGAGTTAGAGTTGTTTCAAGATCAAGCTCCTAAAATCAAGAAAAAGCGATATGAGGAAGTTTGATGGCAAGGATATGGTAAATTGGATACTACAGATGGAGCAATATTGTGATCTACATGATGTGCAGCCGTTAAAAAGGTACATATTACATATTTATATTTAGAACCGAATCTGTTTGTATGGTATAGAGGGCTTTGTTCTCATAAAGCACTTGTCACCTAGTCAATTTTCATGGAGGAAATGATAGCACATTATGAGGAGACAAAGAGAAACACCTTCTTTAGCCAATTGATAAATCTCAAACAAAAGGGTTCAATGCCAACGCACATTGATGAATTCCAAAAATTGGATATAGGGGTAAATAATATTCCAGAGAAGTAGAGGATTGATGTCTTCATAGGGACTTTAAAATATAACATCCAACATAAGGTTCGCCTATGGGAACCTGATTCATTGGAGAAGGCATAGAGGTTGGAAAGAAAAGTGAAAAGCAAAATTATGGAAACAAGGAAGTCTACCACTCACAGCTATAAAGATGGAAGTGTTGTTTCTCCTAGCCTTCCATGACCTACAAGGTTGACACCACAAAAATTGGAAGAAAAAAGAGAAAAAGGGCTTTATTATAGTTGTGATAGAAAATACAGTAAAGGTCATAAGTTTGTTGAGAAGAAATTATTTTACATAAATTGAAAAGAGGAGGAATAAAAGGATCAAGAAATGTCAAAAGAAGAGGATATACACTGGGAACCAACCCTAGAGAAAGAAGAAATGAATCCTACCATATCTTGTACTGCATTGGTAAGAATTACCACTCCTCAAACTCTCAAGATAGAAGGACATATCAAGAAGAAGAAGAAGTTTCAAGCAGTGAAATATCAGAAAGAAAAGGATTAAGAAACATCAAAAGAAGAGGATATAAACAAGGAACCAATCCCAGAGAAAGAAGAAATGATTCCGACCATACCTTGTAATGCATTGGCAAGAATTACCACTCCTCAAACTCTCAAAATAGATGGGCATATCAAGAAGAAAAAGGAAATAGTGTTGATTGATTCAAGTAGTACCCATATTTTTATTCATTGTAAGATAGCCAAGGAATTGAATTTCTTCCTATATCCAACACCAGAGTGTCAAGTAATGGTTTCAAATGGAGGAACCATAAATTGCTCTAGAAAGTGCCATATTGTCAAGCTATCCATGGGACAATATGTCTTGAATATTCCAATGCTTTGCATTCCAATGGGTGTTGAAGATGTTGTACTAGGAGTCCAATGGCTACAGTATTTGGGTATGATAGCTTTTAGTTTTCAAGAACTTTTCTTGAATTTTTTTGGGAACGAAAGGAAGTTGAATTAAGGGGTATCGAAAGGAAACTGGGAAAGATAATCATCTCTAACAGCATGACAAAGCTTCCCACATAGAAATCATCTATTTCTCCAGATCTCCAAAACTTTTTCCAAGGTATTTGAGACTCCCAAAGTCCTCCCACCTATTTGGGATCATGATCATGCTATTCATTTGATTCTAATAAGTGTTCCTCCAAACATCAGGCCTTACAAATATCCCTATGCCCAAAAGACTGAAATTGAATGTATGGTTGCAGAAATGTTAGAGGTTGGTATAATTCAACCTAGTCAAATTTCTTTCTTTGCTTCAGTCGTATTGGTGCACAAGAAGGATGGGTCATTGTGCATGCGTCTAGATTGTAGGGAGATCAACAAGCTCACTATTAAAGATAAGTTTCCAATTCATTTCATTGATGAATTATTGGATGAATTGCATGGATTAATTTACTTCACCAAGTTGGATCTTTGTTCAGGATATCATCAAATCAAAATGAAGACTGAAGACATTTTGAAAACAACATTATTGAATAAAGATGCATTTTCATGGACTCCAAAAGCAACAAAGGCCTTTGAACATATTAAAGAGGAAATGTGCCAAGCACCGATCTTAGCTACATTAGACTTCACAAAAACCTTTGTTCTAGAATGTGATGGCTCAGGAAATGGAATTGGTGATGTTTTAACACAAGAAGAAAGACCCATTGATTTCGAAAGTCATCCAATCAAAGGAAAGTATTTACACAAAGTTATTTATGAGAAGGAAATATTGGCAAGACTACATGTACATGAGAAATTACGACCTTACCTAATGAGGAGATCCTAGTTCAAAAAATATTCCAAGAACTTGAAGAGGAAGGAAAAATCATATTGTAAGCTGAAGCAATCACAGAAACAAGAACCTGACAGTGATGAAATCAATCAATTTCAGAGTATCTCATCAAGTACAAGAACTTACCCACTAAATATTCCACATGGGAGGATGAGAATCTTATACAGAAGCATCCATAACTACTCAAGTGTTGAGGACAACACATTTTGAAGGAGAGGGGCATGTTAGGTCCCTATACTACTAGTTTAACCCCTTATTGTTATTAGTGCAACCCCCTTATTATATTGTAGTCCCCATTTTGTTATTATTGTGCCCCATAGAAGCCTACTATTGTCATTATTGTGCTCTTACATTATTATTCTTATGTTGGCCCTGATTATATTATGACCCCTTAGACTCCTACATATAGAAAGGAGGTCTTGTCATGGAAAATTTTGGGGGCGAATGTTCGACCTTTGGCGAAATTAAGGGGTTTTAAATTTTTAGTGGGTGAATATTTTGTATCATAGTACATTTGTACAAATCGCCTCAAATAGCCCACCTTATTTTAAGGGAGAGGGTAAAAAAGGTAAATTTAGCCCTTGAAATTAGGAGTTACAACCTTCCATACACCCTAAGTTTCAAGAATAGGTTTTATTTAAGTGGATCCTATGGGCCAAATACCATATTTATAAAATAGGTATGGTAAATTAGTAAAAATATAAATAAATGAGAGGTATGGTAAATAAATAAAACATTTTTTATATTTACTCCATAAGTCACCTTATATACATGCAAGGGTGTAAACAAATAAAAATATAAATAAAGTGGAGGTATGGTAAATAAATAAAACCTCTTTTTATACTTATTCAAAAGGTATGGTAAATAAATAAAAATATAAATAAACTAGACGTATGGTAAATAAATAAAACCTCTTTTTATATTTAGTCGATAACCCTCTTTCTATTTATGAAGGCTCAAAAAAGAGGTTTTATTTAAGTGAATCTTATGGGCCAAATACCATATTTGTAAAAGAGGTATGGTAAATTAATAAAAATATAAATAAATGAGAGTTATGGTAAACAAATAAAACATTTTTTTATATTTACTCCATAAGTCACCTTATATTTAAGGGCACTCAAAAAATGTGTTATATTTAGGTGAAACCTATGGGTCAAATACCATGGGCTAGATTATTATTAATACCATGCAAAAAAACATTATTAACCTTAATATTAGTATTAATAAAAATAAAAATGGCACATGCTATTGACCTATGGTATTCACGTGGAATGTAGCCTATTTAAATGGGGGAATTAAACTAGCATAGATCCATCTTTACCCTGCACCTACTAAGCCTCGAGTGGGATCAAATATCGTGATATGCAAACTAGCATAGAGTGAAAAAATATTTGATCCCTCTGGGGGATTGGTGGATCAAGAGTAAAAATGGATGTTGTAATTTAATGTATGTTAAACATTTTAACTTGGTTAAAATAAAAAATAAAATAAAAAACAATTAATAATTTTATTAATTTTTATAAATTAGTAATTTTTAAGCTCCAACTTTATGATAACCATGCGAGCATAGACTATTTAAAGGGGAAATTCTATCATCTTAGATCCATCTTAATTCTAGGTCTACCAAGTGCTCAAAGGGATAAATAGATCTCATCCCCCTAAGAGTGGTAGATGTGGAGTTAAGATGGATATAGGTTGGTTTTTATGATAATGAAGATATTAAATAGACTTAGGAAATTATATTGTAAAAACATCTTAAGGTGAATGGTTAAAGCTACATTTAGTCACTTCACAAAATTTAGTAAAAAATACCAATATCTCCATTAATATTGGTTTTTAACTTTTTCTAATTTAACAAAAAAAAATCAAAAACAATGAAACCTTAGATCACTCTTTCCGCATCACCCTCACAGAAGATTTCTCACCATTTTTCAAAAATTCTCAATATGATATCTTCATGAAAAAGTTTAGGTACTAATGTTGGATTAGTTGTTTGAAAAATAAGCTAGTTTGTACAACCTTTCATCTTCTGTGCTATTCTTAGTTTGTCCTAATGATCCGTAGGGGTTGGAGCCATTGCACCATATTTTCCTAAAAGGTGGAGATTGTTCACAAAAAGGAAATTAATCTACATATTACAACGCTGTTAGAAAATGCAAGACCTATGAGGGTAGTGAATTATGCTAATAAGCAATTTAGATCAGGAGAGATGTAATTAAATTTTATTATTTAATTGAAGATTTACAATTAAAATAATAATAAATCTACATTTATATATTCATATGTTGATTGGAAGGATTCTCACAATGGTCACTTCTTTCAATTAGATCCCCTTCAAGCCTTTGGGATACCTAATGCTTTCTTATATAATATAGTTGGGGCTTGCTACTTGTTGGCGTGTTGGGGTAAACAAACTTGATGTGTTTTTTTTTATCTTGCAGTTGGAGTCTATGGAATAAGAAAGAAATTTGATAACTTGAAAAAAGTGGTAGCTTGACAAAATTTGTAGAGAAAAGATTAATCTCTCCTACCTTGATAGAACTCGTTGTCAATATCAACACCTACAAGAACTTTGTTGTGGAATATTATCAAAACTAGTAGAAGGATATGAAAGAGTGTATTGTAAGAACCTTGACAAACACAGCCACTGAAACTTGGAACATTGTTTGTAGGAAGAGAAAATTATGTTTCTTTTTTCCAAACATGTATGTTAGTATATTACAGTTTAATGAATATGTTTTCTTATTATCATATATGGTTTCATACTTTAACAAAACATTCGCCAAGACTTCACAATGTTTTATTATTCAGTAAAAGATTTGCCAAGATATTACAAGATTTTATAATTCAGTAAAAGATTCTCTATCACTATACAAGATAATATAATCTGGTGAGAGATTCGCCAAAAAAATTATATATACATATTATATTATTGATAAAATCACCTCCCATTTTTCCTATGTATCATGGGGATTAGCCCATTTATTATACATATAAATTTCGGGTGGTTCTTAAAATTTTCCCTGGGTCTTGTCATTTGTATCATTCAAGAATTATTCATTTGTGTAATGTAAAGGAGGTTGCCCCCTCAAAGAGGCTTATTTTCAAGGCATTGATCTCTCTTTTCTATGTTTTTGTGAGCTAGTTTCATAACATAATTTTTGAGCCAAGAGGTTCATTCTACAACCTATTATAATGTGTAACCATGTCCATCCGTCATGAAAGTTGAAATTTTTCTCATGTCGGCTAGAATAAAAATTTTAAAAATATATAAAAATTAAAAAAATTGTACAAAACTTTTAAATAATGTCGGCTCATAAAAATATTTGCACGTGAAGAAATTGGATCCCTCTGAGCTCATGTTAGATCTGTATTTAAGATGGATCTATGTTGGTATAAACTAAAGGTATATAAACCATAAGATAAATATTATAAACCACAACTACATTTACTAATGTGGTTGATATACGCTGATAGGCATATATGAAGAACAAATACAACCACATTAGTAAATGTGGTTGTACATGTCGATAGGCATATGATTAATATACATTTCTTAACTTAACTATATAAACCCTAAAATAAATACTATAAACAAAAGAGAATAATCAACCCAAGGGATCAATACAAAAACCCAAAGGATAATAATATTAAACATAATGGATAAATATTATAAACCCTAAAATAAACATGGTTGACCATGGTTGACAATAGTTGATTTTCATATTGACACAATCTTTGTCACAATGTGATGTTGGACAATGGTTCACCATGATTGATCTCCATATTGAGACAATCTTTGTCACAATGCGATGTTGGACCATGGCTAACCATGGTTGACCATAGTTGTTATAATGTCACGTTGGACCAAGAGATAATATTCGTCGCAATGTAACCATGATTATTGACCATGGTTTACCATGATTATTGACCATGGTTTACCATGATTGACCATGGTTTATCATGATTGACCATGGTTGACCATTGTTGATTTTCATATTGAGACAATATTTGTCACAATACTAAAAGCCCAAGGGATTATAGACCCAAGGGAATAATATTAAACCTAAGGTATATAAAGCTCAGATAAATATTATAAACCCTAATATAAAGATGCTTGACCATCATTGACCATGGTGATTTCCATATTGACACAATCTTTGTCACAGTGTGAAGTATTTTGATTAAATCGTTGATGCTTTCACAACAGTGAGGTTTTTCTGTTGTGGAACATTGGTCAACCATCCATGGATGAGCATCAACCTCTTTGCTTATGTTTAGTGAACAAGATCCAGTGCTAGCATCAAATGAAATGTTCAATGTCTCTACCTTAATTAATATGAAATTAAGAAAAAATGTAATACATAACTAGAAGCTATGATCCATGAAAGCATTCATCGAATTGGTTCCTGCATAAAGATACATAAAATGGGAATAGAATCATATCAATTGAATCGAAGCACATCTAAAGCTTGTGAAACTTTGCAATTGGCAAATAATTCTACTCACTCAGCTACCAAACCTAATTCAAACCAAGATGCTCACAAATTTTCTTAAATAAAACAAAAATCGTTGGTATGGGATTGCAAGAGAAGTGTTCCAAATGATGGTTGAGGCCATTGAGAACGAATTGTAACTAACTATCAAATTGAATTGTAACTAACAGGTACTTGTTTTCAATCTGATAGCATACATTATTTCAATCGTCTAACATCAAAATCAATGGCCCACAATTGCATAGCTGGCATGGGAGGGGAATGATTCTCAGAGGAGATGCCTTATGGCGTAGATATTTTATAATTAATTACTAATTTATTTTTCTTTTTAATTATATTATTTTTTTATTATTATTCATTTTTGTGTTAAGGATAATAAAAATAATTAATGAATTAAGGTAATTTTTAATATGCAAATTTATTTAAATGTGGTAGGAATTGAGAAAACTCTATAATTCTTAAAAAAATTAATCCTAACACTTATTTTAGGTTTTGATACAACCATTAATAAATTAGTAAAAGAATATATTCTTTTAAGGAACACTTAATTAGTCAGGTTAAGTCATAGATTATTAATTGTTTTAGGGGATTCTTGGATAGTAATGAATGTAATTGTTGGTCACATAATCCTGACTAAATCAAGGTTAACAATGGTCAATTATAAATACAAACAGGGTGAGAATGTTCTCCTAGTTCCATGTGAGGTGGTGACATTATCTTGACTAAATCAAAGTTAATAATGACCATTTCTAAGTCCAAAAATATATACAAGTGACCCATGTTATGGATGAGGTTTCCTATTTCCATGTGAGTTCAAAAACTCAAGTAGACCAAAAAGTCTATATTTCCTCCAACTTAACATTATGAATCTATATTCAAAATGAGTTCAACTCCCATTAAATCATCCCATAATTGTAATTAATAATGTGTCATTCAACATTAAATTTCCACATGGTTCAATGACCTATAATCCATTATAGTGGCATTGGGACAAGAATTAGGAGAACAGAGCTCATATCCTCTCACATGTGAATATCACTCTTAGCTTTGTGTATTGAATGTAATTGTGCAACTATGGAATTGGTATCCACGAGAATTAGGAGCACCCACAATTGAGCCCACCTAATTGTAGGCCTTTCAGATAAGGTAATTTAGTCAAGGATTTTGGTTATAATGTGACCTTGGTGAATAACTTTGTGGATTTTGTTTGGAATTCTAATGTTTTGGGGGCTTGGTCTTAGCATTTGTTTATTGTTTTCCTAGTTTTTTGGTGTATTGGTTGTAACCACTTGAATTATTGAGTCTCTCTCTACCCCTCTTTATCACTAGTTCACTACCTTGGTATATCTTCATTCTAGTCTACCTCTTGTACTCTCAAGAACACAAAATATTTTCTAATGGTGTGATTCCTAGAATAGATCAAATTTTAGGTAAGAGTCCTACTTGAATTGGTAGTCCAGTCATAAACTTAATCTCCAAGTAGGGTTTCTAGTGGATTTCTCTTATCATTATAGGCCATGGCATTCTAAACATAACTGGCTCTCTATGAGTGAAAATAATGGTTATTTCTTCTTAACAACTAAGCCAAAGTATGTGTGGGTTTCATTCTTTTGGGTATAGTTGGATTGTACATTTAAATACTAGCTATATAGTTATGGATATGTGATGTCTTCATTTTAAACCTCTCACAATGTGTAACTAATTATGCTTAAAATCATCTCGTTATTGCATCAACATTTATTAACATGTAAGATAAAGTGGACAATTAAAAAATAATATATCTATCTATTTATCTATCTATCTATATATATATATATATATATATATATATATACTTTGATAAATGAAAAGGCCTAAAAAATTGGTTGAAGCACAAATAGCAACAAAAATTATGATACATAATTAGGGATACTAAGGAAACTTGAGGTTTACCATCCAAATAATTTCTGAAGTTACACAATTAGTGAAATCCTGAAATTATATCAAGCAATACAAATTATTTACTTTAGCATGCATATATATATATATATATATATATATATATATATAAGTGAGAGAGCTTTGTATTTCTTTTCCTATTTAACATGAAATTGAGACAAAACATTAATTCATGCCATATTCAAAATAGAATTGATGTATGACATATTTTTCACCGTCTTTCTCTCAAATTTCAAATTAAATATTATACAAATATTAAATTAATAAATTTAATTTTTTTATTAATTAAAAATATTTATTAAAAAACGACTTAAAAATTAATTTTTCTTCAAGTATAATAAATCTGAAAATAAAAATAAAAATAAATAAATACATAAATCTAATATAATTGGCATATTTTATGATCACTTAAAAGTCTCTGTAAATCATCAATATTTGATGATTAAAGGTAATGTTCGTCACACCAGTTTTTTTTTAAATTGTTGTTAAAATGGACACACAAACGCCAAATCGAAAAAAATTACCATGCAGAGAGCAAAGAATTCAACGCAAAAACAATGATTTGACATGATGGTGATTTACCATGGTTTCTCGCACCAACTCTTACAGAAATTGTGGTTAAAGTTTGGAAAATATTCTTAAATTGGAATTACAATTGAAGGATGCCAATAATACTTTTGTGGAAAGGTTTTAGGTGGGTGATGCGAAAGGTTTTTGGTGGAAAGGTTTTAGGTGTACTGAGTTAATGATTTGATTATATTTATTTTTTATACACAAATAAAATAATATTCAATAAATAAAATAAAAAAGGTAATATACACCACTCCAATACATCGATCATGAAATCAATATCAATTGCAACAATGCTCAGAAAAAACTAAACAAATAGTTTTCACCCAGTTTGATAAGCCATGATGCAGCGTCGGCCCACTCACACCTTCTATCACATGAATGATGGGATTATTTATTTCATTTCTAAATTAGCATTTATTATTTAGAATTATTTTGCATAAATTATTTACATTAATATCCATAAATGTAAGATTCAAATAGAGGAGGTTGACATACAATTATACTTTCTGGAACAAATAGATTAAGAGAGGGAGGGAAGGAGAGAGGCTTTTCTGAAATAAATTTAAGAAAATTTGAATGCTTCACACAATTTGGAGAAATCTAATTAATTACAAATTAATTAATTATATAAATTAAAGGATTAATACTCATTAATAATTTTAACATTACTCAAATTAAATTATATCTTACGCAATTAATTAATTAACCTTTCTTCCATCCAACCAATTTTATGACTAGGCGGATTCACATAACATAAAAAGCAATGGAATGATGGGATTATTTATTTCATTTGCATAAATTATTTATAGTAATATCCATAAATGTAAGATTCAAATAGAGGATGTTGACCTACTATTATACTTTGGGGAAATATGAATGCGTCACACACTTTAGAGAAATCTAATTAATTAGAAATTAATTAAAAATAACATAATTATATAAATTAAATGATTAATACTCATCAATAATTTTAACATTACTCAAATTAAATTATATCTTACGCAATTAATTAATTAACCTTTCTTCCATCCAACCTTTCCACGGCAATGATTCCTTTTCATTCTAAAATCAATGTTATGAATAAGCGGATTCACATAACATAAAAAGCAATGGTCATAAGCCGACCACTTGTGATGCAATCCTTCCAAGCTGGCTCTTTGAAAAATGAACGTGCCTCGAACATAAAGCCTAAACGATGACGTGACCCGAGGGTAACTCCAAGCTAACCACAGTTAATCAAACGGCCGGAAGTTGTCCACCAACAATATCCCCGTCTTGAGCTCCGTCCGTCTATACATGCATTATTAATGTAAATGTATTCTATAATAAAATATATTAAGTATTATTTATTACATAAAAATTCTGTTGTTACATTATATTAAAATAATGTAATAATTTTCACAATTAGAAATAATTTAATATTAATTATATTAGTAAATTAGAAAGATATTTCATATAGTATGGCGATCCAAATCTATATATAATATTAAACGCAATAACAATAATAATTTGATTATTTTTTTTTAATGTAAATATCAGTTTGATATAAACACTATTAAACTGATATAAACACGATTTTATTAAAAATAAAAATAAAAAAATTGATAATTGAATTTATTTTAATGTATATGATTTAGTTTTTATTTAATTTAATCAATTTTTGTTTTATTTAGACTTTTACTTTATGTACCTATAATATTTATATTAATAAATTTAAATTTTTATTTATATTAATATATTTATACTTTATATTTATATAAATAAATTTTATTTTATTTTAAAATGTGATCTATTTTATTTTAAAATGTGATCTATTTTATTAAAAAAAAAAAGATAATGGAATTTATTTTAATGTATATGATTTAGTTTTTATTTAATTTAATTAATTTTTGTTTTATTTAGACTTTTACTTTATGTACATATAATATTTATATTAATAAATTTAAATTTTTATTTTTAATATATTTAAACTTTATATTTATAATAATAAATTTTATTTTATTTTAAAATGTGATCATCAAAAGTAATTTATGTTTAGTATTGTAAAATAGAGATTTTTAAATGTTTCAAAAATTGTAACTTAAATTGTATTAGGTTATAATTTATTTGGTTTATTGAAATAAAGAAAGAAAATAAATTATATCACAGAAAGAAAGGAAAAAATAAAAAATATATTTTATCAGGTAAAATAGTTGTTGTACCATACCGTAAAAAAAGAAAATATGGAAAATTAATTTCACATCTCTAAGAGAGTTCTCATGCGAGTAGAAAAAGAACATATGGAAAATTAATTCCATCATCTCCTAGAGATTTTTTATATTAGATGGTAAAAAAGAACATATGGTAGCATAGAAGTAAAAATGGTCATAAAATGTGGATGGTTTGTAGTGTCTAGATAGAAGGAAAAATATCCACACAGACAATGTTAATCGCATATACCAGCAAAACACATTATAGATAGAAAATAGTACAATTTAAATCAATATTTTCAATTTATCTTATAAGAAGTTATTTATTATTGAATTGAGGCTTCTATGATCCATATCAATTATAAGAAGAGTTTCGGCGAAAATCACATGAAGAAAACCTTTGGCAACGTGTTTCGAACCAACCAGTGTGGTTCATCATCAGGACAAGTTGAAGAAACAGATCCAGCTTTGCATGTTAAATAGTCTGAGCAGAGCCTCCAATGGCTAATGGTGGAATCTTTGCATCTCTTCAGAAAAGCTAGATTTGACTTCAACTTCGAGACCTGCAAGCGTGCCTGTTCAAAATGATAAACCTTAGATGCAATGGCTTTATCGTGCAGGGAATCAATTATTGAATTAAGGCTTCTGTGATCCATATCAATTATAAGAAGAGTTTCGGCGAAAAGCACATGAGGAAAACCTTCGACGCATTTCGAACCAACCAGTGTGGTTCATTGTCAGGACAAGTTGAAGAAACAGATCCAGCTTTGCATGTTAAATAGTATAAGCAGAGCCTCCAACGACTAATGGCGGAATGTCTGCATCTCTTCAGAAAAGCTAGATCTGACTTCAACTTCGAGACCTACAAGCGTGCCCGTTCAAAATGATGAACCTTAGACGCAATGGATTTATCGTGCAGGGAATCAGTTATTGAATTGAGGCTTCTGTGATCCATATCAATTATAAGAAGAGTTTCAGCGAAAATCACATGAAGAAAACCTTCGACGCATTTCAAACCAACCAGTGTGGTTCATCGTCAGGACAAGTTGAAGAAATAGATCCAACTTTGCATGTTAAATAGTCTGAGGAAAGCTTCCAACGGCTAATGGCGGAATCTATGCATCTCTTCAGAAAAGCTAGATCTGACTTCAACTTCAAGACCTGCAAGCATGGCCGTTCAAAATGATGAACCTTAGACGCAATGGCTTTACCGTGCAGGGAATCAATTATTGAATTGAGGCTTCTGTGATCCATATCAATTATAAGAAGAGTTTCGGCGAAAATCACATGAAGAAAAACTTCGATTCATTTCGAACCAACCAGTGTGGTTCATCGTCAAGACAAGTTGAAGAAACAGATCCAGCTTTGCATGTTAAAAAGTCTGAGCAGAGCCTCCAACGGCTAATGGCGGAATGTCTGCGTCTCTTCAGAAAAACTAGATCTGACTTCAACTTCAAGACCTGCAAGCATGGCCGTTCAAAATGATGAACCTTAGATGCAATGGCTTTACCGTGCAGGGAATCAATTATTGAATTGAGGCTTCTGTGATCCATATCAATTATAAGAAGAGTTTCGACGAAAATCACATGAAGAAAAACTTCGATTCATTTCGAACCAACCAGTGTGGTTCATCGTCAAGACAAGTTGAAGAAACAGATCCAGCTTTGCATGTTAAAAAGTCTGAGCAGAGCCTCCAACGGCTAATGGCGGAATGTCTGCGTCTCTTCAGAAAAACTAGATCTGACTTCAACTTCGAGACCTGCAAGCGTGCCCGTTCAAAATGATGAACTTTAGACGCAATGGTTTTACCGTGCAGGGAATCAACTATTGAATTGAGGCTTCTATGATCCATATCAATTATAAGAAGAGTTTCGGTGAAAATCACATGAAGAAAACCTTCGACGCGTTTCGAACGAACCAGTGTGGTTCATCGTCAGGACAAGTTGAAGAAACAGATCCAGCTTTGCATGTTAAATAGTCTGAGCAGAGCTTCCAACGGCTAATGGCGGAATCTCTGCATCTCTTCAGAAAAGCTAGATCTGACTTCAACTTCGAGACCTGCAAGCGTGCCCGTTCAAAATGATGAACCTTAGACGCAATGGCTTTACCGTGCAGGGAATCAATTATTGAATTGAGGCTTCTGTGATCCATATCAATTATAAGAAGAGTTTCGGCGAAAATCACATAAAGAAAACCTTCGACGCATTTCGAACCAACCAGTGTGGTTCATCGTCAGGATAAGTTGAAGAAACAGATCCAGCTTTGCATGTTAAATATTCTGAGCAGAGCCTTCAACAGCTAATGGCGGAATCTCTACATCTCTTCATAATAGCTAGATCTGACTTCAACTTCAAGAAGTTATCTATTGTTATTTTAGTGTTGCTTAAGGTTTTTGTATTGAAATAAGGATTTGTTATCTAGTGCACCAAGCTAATGATAGAGAAAATGTTGAATTATTTACTAGTTAGGCACACCTAATACTTTCCTAGTAGAGTTATATAAAAACCTAATGATGTATATATATAAACTATAAATATTTGCATTATAAAGAAAATTTTACTTTAGCTATATAACTCATAGTCAATGGATATCATTATAGATATCTTACTACATGAGGCTATAGTGAATAATGAGATAAAATTTGATAGTATGAAATATTAATTATACAAGGGAGCTCTGCCAATTCCTTTCATTGAGAGAGTCATTTGGAACATAATCTATGAGGTTTTTTCATTGAAAAGAGATGTTATTATGGACCATTTTAGTTTTAAATGTTATTGAGGCATTGTTTAGCTTTTATTTTTTTCCATTTCCTTAGTTTTGTTAAAAACTATTTATTGTTATATTATTTCTTATTTTACCCTCACAATAGTTACATAATAGATATGATGTGGTTTACTTCTTGAAATTTCTCATAAACTCAAGGACATTGTATGTGGTTTAGTTCTAAGAAGAAACATACACTCTTAAGAATAAATAATTGTTTCTCTACAACTTGATATTTAGTGTTTTAAAATTAAATATGATTTATTTTATATATATTAAAAAACTAAATCTATATGAAAAATATCTATTAATAGATATTATAAACAAAAATTGAATTTTAAAATTAAATATCACATTCAAAATCAAATTATACATTATGTATGAGTACATAACCATTTTAAAAGATTGCATGTGCCAATGTGACAACTACCAAAATGGTATGCCTAAACTCAAGCTCATAGAAAAAAAGAAAATAGAGCATATGATCATCTTAGGTTGGTATCCAAGGAGGGGGAGATATAAATATATGGTTATATTTGTGTCAACACATGTATTGATATATTGTTACTAGTCAAAATAGATGAATCATTCAATAATATAGAGCTCAAAAGATTGGGAAAAACTCAATTCTATCTTCTTCTCAACATAAAAAAAAATGTTGTAGTGCCTACTATTTATATAAAGTTTTAGAATAAGAAAAAAACATAACAATTTAGCTCAAAATATTTTTTCACAACGAAAAATTTTGACAATCACATTCATTCTTTATTTGAAAAAGAACATGGATGTGGGTGCTTACCAAATTACAATGTTGAATAGTCATGTGTTCGCCAAATGTTGAATAAACCACAAAGAATTGAAAAATTGATCTATTTTTTTGTTCAAATTTCTTTTCTATGGTCCCTTAAATAGGGATGGAACTTCTCTCTTATAAAACTTAGATTCCATGAATTGGGCTAAATTTTACCATAAAAAACTACATTTAAACAAATATGGGGCATGAAAAAATAAAATGGAGTGAAAATGAATTCTAGAATGTGAAATAGCTCTAAATAATATAAATTATCACAAAATTAGGGTGAAGTCTTGGCTAAATTTTACCATAAAAAAATACATTTAAGCATATTTTGGGCATGAAAAAAATAGAATAGCGTAAAAAAGAAATTTGTAATGGGAAATAACTCTAAGTAATCTATATTCTCATAAAATTAGGGTGAAGCCTTGGCTAAATTTTATCATAAATAAATACATTTAAACAAATCTAGGGCATGGAAAAATATAATAGACTGAAAATGAATTATATAATGTGAAATAACTCTAAATAATCTATATTATTACAAAATTAGTGTGAAGTTTTGGCTATATTTTACCATAAATAACTACATTCAAACAAATCTTGAGCATGAAAAAAAGAATAGAGTGAAAATATGAAATAACACCAAATAATCCTTATTCTTATAAGATTAGGGAGAAATATATCTTGACAATTATCATTACCAAAAAAATATGGCAAATTGGGTGTTTTCTTTGAAGTTTGCAAGGGTAGTTGAAATTTTCAACTCTCCTCTATCAAATTTTCATGGGCCATTGGTTTAGAAACTAATTTTGTTTAAATAAATATTAGGTGATCCATACTCAAACCTCTCTTTGCAAAATATTCACCCAACCAAAATAAAAGAAACTCCTAATTTCTCCCATGAGCAAAATTTCGCCCCTAAAATTTTCAATGCTTATTGTTTTTTTCTAGAAAATAGTTTGTAGTCACCTTTAAACCCCCATCAAGGAGAAATTACTTCGGAAAACGTTTTAGAGTTGTTCGTAAGCCTTAAACAACCATCCAATAGAAGTATCCAATTTCTAATACCCATTTAGTTTGTGGTCTTCCTTAAACCACCATATTCAGAGAGCATATCTAGCCATTGGCTACTATCCACCTACATATCAATACTCTTCTTGGACTCACATACACCTATTTATATTAAAGGGGGTGGGGGAAGATGATCTTGGAAACATAATACTTAGGGATTATATAAAATTGCATTATAAACTTGAGACGAAAGAAAAAGGGCACAAGTGAAAGTGAAGAGTCATGAGGAATCCAAGAAAACTCTTGGATGATGAAGCCAAGGATCATAAAATGATGTATTTAGGTGTATAATATGAATTAATAATGAGTCACACAATTTTCATCATTCTCTTCAATTTCATGTGTGTTCTAACATCATGAAATTGCTTGAAATTAAAAAGTTATTCATCAACAATTTTTATTTCAATGCTTGTGTTGTCATGAAACTATTCACTTAGAGAAAAAAATAGTTCTCTTAATTGAAATTAATATTATTTTTACAATATTTTTTAATAAAAAAAATATATATATATATATATATAACCAAGATGTTGATGCTTTAAATATTCGAACATCTATATCATATAAACATATGTATTTTCATTAAAGTTATAGAATTATAAAACTATAAATCCTCCCATAAATAATCTTATAAGCTAGAAAATAAAATTATGCCTTTGGATTTTCCCTAAAATATTAAATAATTATTTTTCCTTAAGAGAAAAGAGGGTTAGAAATATCATAAAAATCAAAGGTATATGTTGAGGTTAGAAAAATGATAAAAGTAAAGGGTGGTAGGTGTGAATGTGCAACCCGAAGAATACGAAGAATTAGATTTCTCGTAGAACCTAGGAAAATCCCACAAATAACCAAGAAAAGTTTTCTGCAGTATTTCAAGGAGAAAAATCCCACAAATAAGCAAGAAAGGGATTATGTAATATTTCAAATAAATAAACGAATAGTCACTTTGAATATAATCAATAATTATGAATATAAGCAAGATAATTATTGTGGAAGACTTCTTATTATCAATCATCTTCACTTCCAATCTTCCTTCAAGTTCCAGACTCAAGTTACTTAAGTTAACTTTCAAAAATATCCATGTAACTCTAAGTTCCATTTCAAAATTTCAAGCTCTTCATGTCCTAAAAAAAATCAAAGTGTGAATGAATTAGCAAAGTCAACTCTAAGAAATGAGAAAGGAACATTAATAATTAATGGGAGGGGATTTCCTTTCCTAATCCCTAAATTTGGCTCAAATAGCAATTATATGCTTTAGTCACTTAGTGGTGTTATCGCTCATGTGGAGAAATGGCATGCAACTCCCAGACATTAAATCACTCATGCATCATCAAAATTTAGTCCTCCCTCAACCAATGGATATGCTAAAGTATTTTTCATATCTTACTATTTCAAGTGAGCATTCCGTTATGGTGTTTTTTAATAGGTCAAATTGATATTACGTAATAAATTTTGCTTCGTTGACTTAATTACTCTCTGAATTAGATGGAGGAATGTAATATTTTATCTAGATTGGTTAGATTGGTTATTTATATTTCTTCGTCTAGCCCTTCATATAGACCCAAGCTCAGTTCTTTCTCTTTTCTCGACCTCCTCTAAAAATGGGGGAGTGAGATATTCTTAAAAATGATTATTTTTATTGCAAGTCCAATCCCTCTAAGACTAGCATTAAGAGAGGAGTAGGCATATAGATAAACCAGACACCTTTGGTTTGAAAAATTTTATGTGGAATCACATTTGGGAATGGAAGAGAATACTCCGATAAGCAAAAAAAGAAAATTTAGTATTTCTCTCTATTGAAATATCTTATCTCCAAGATATATGTTTCATCTTCAAGTATAACACAACTAGAAACTCAATGGTCCATGAAAATGGACATATTAATAAATCAAAGACAATAACATCAAAGGATGGAACATAAAACTAGCTCACAAAGGAGTCAAATTGAAGAATTGAATTTCTATCACCAACATGGTACTCAGTTTCACTCTACAAATTATTTTTTCTCTTCTCCTCTTAATGAAGAAGATCTTCCTATAGAGCCTATTCCACCCCTAGGTTTAGTAAAAAAAAACCTATTCCACCCCTAGGTTTAGTAAAAAAAACCCTTCTTCTTAGTAACAACATAAAAGTAAAAAAAAAATATTATATTTTGTGCATATGTACGTAATATATACCACCAAGATTATAGCATATGTTCTAGAAGAATTGAATTTCTATCACCAACATGGTACTCAGTTTCACTCTACAAATTATTTTTTCTCTTCTCCTCTTAATGAAGAAGATCTTCCTATAGAGCCTATTCCACCCCTAGGTTTAGTAAAAAAAACCCTATTCCACCCCTAGGTTTAGTAAAAAAAACCCTTCTTCTTAGTAACAACATAAAAGTAAAAAAAAATATTATATTTTGTGCATATGTACGTAATATATACCACCAAGATTATAGCATATGTTCTAGTTTTCTTGTTGTACCATAAAAAAAATATGGATCTTTTATCCTATCAAATAAATTTAGCTAGAAAGAAACTTTTAATGTAATTTTGGATCTTTGTTATACCTTAGATGTAGGTTGTTTATAATACAAATATTTTTGGTTATGGTTTTTAAAAAATGATAAATGTACAAGAAAAATCGTTTAATTGAGGATAGATAGCCAAAGCCACATTTTTAGATGTAAAATTAAATTATACATCTAATAAATATCCAATCCACAAAATTTTAATTGAGTCACAACAATATATACTAGTAATACATGAAAAAACATTTTTTTATTACAAACTAATTCTTTTATTCATTCTTGAATTCAATAAGAGTAGAAATGTTATATAGGCACAAGATTATATCTTATTATTTGTTTTTCTTATGAACATTCATTAAATTATGAAGCAATGCAAAAAAGAGTTTCACATAATTAAGGAGAAATTCAAAAATATGATTTTAACACCAAAAGATTAGTAAAACTTTCAATTTTTATTATTTATGAAACATAATTAAGGAGAAATTCAAAAATATGATTTTAACACCAAAAGATTAGTAAAACTTTCAATTTTTATTATTTATGAAAAGTATTTGTAAGAGAAAACTGATAAATTAGAATTTTTTTTTGTATTTTTAAATTTTCTTCAAAACAATTCATGGATCTTTGATTTGATGGTGAAGGGTCAATTGTTAAAGTACTCGATGCAATAAGTCACTAGTTCTAATCCCTCTTGTGTTTGTTGACTTACAAAAAAAATCCTTTTCAAAACCAAAATGTTAAAAAATTTAGGTGAATTTAGAGAAAGACAAAAACAAATAAAAATCCCACCCTATTTTTATAATAAAAGATTTTTCTTTCAAAATTTAAAATAAACTATGGTTAGTGTTACACAGTAATTTGTCACCATTGGTCAATCGTCCCTATCGTCCCATTCCCATACATTGGAGGACGAATTCCGGGACCTGTGAGCAGTGACATAACCCAAAAACACTTGCATTATGTTCCCCTAAGTATGTACTTCATGTTCCCTGAAGACACCTTCTGCAAATTCTCCCTGAAAAGTACTCTTTTTCCATTGGCGCAGGTCCACAAGTATCTTACCCGCACCAATCACTGAGATCCTCAAAAGAGGGCGCGACCAATGGCGCTCTGTCACAGAACAATACCCGCGCCAGCCCAGTTTGGTAATGATTTTTGCTAAAAGCACGCCCGTCTGTTTTTTTTCCTTTCAGATCACGAAGTCTTTTGAGGGAAAAATCCATCTGATAGAGGTCGAGAGTCATCATCTATCCTCGACATCTATCCACGGTGGATTTTTAGAGATAATGCCAATCCACAATGGGTGTCCTGGTTCATCGAATCTTTCTCCCTTTTCCATTAGACAAGCTAGTTCTTAATTCTTGGAGGAATGCTAGTTGTGATTATGCTTGTCGTGAGTGATAGTGAAGCATAGAGAGGTTACGCTGCCGGAGAGGAGGTACATTGCAAGACACATATAGTTGCTTGCCCAGCCAGAGGAGAGGTTCAACGTCAGAACTTTGGTTGTAACTTTTCCTATCTATTGTTTATTAATGAACGACTGCTGTTATAGTTCCAATCTCATTGTCTATTATAGTGATGTTTGATTTATTTCCTTTCTGACTGAAATATAGTTGTGCCTTGGTGGATTTTATGCTTGTCTTTGTTTCTTCCTTTGCATGTGCAGGTGTCCATTTGCAAGAATCGCAAGGATTGTGACCTGCCGGAGCGAGGAAGCGGGAATACCAACTCTGCTTCGACTATAGCATTGGATTCCAGGTTGGTCTTCTTAATTCACCTTTAATGTACAACTAGGAACTTGCGTGGCAGCATGATTTGATTGTGGCTAGTTCTGTTTTAGGCTAGTGGGATCGCCTCTGTCCGCAGAGGGGATTTACCTATCCAACAATTTGGCGACTCCACTGGGGAAAAGCTATTTGGAATTTGTCTTGCATGTTAATTTTCTCTTGCTTGCTTGAGTGCATGAGCTTTCTGGGTCAGTTTTGAGATTGTTATTTACTGTTTGATCCATCTGAGCACTGTCGACCCGACCTGGGGTCGTGTTATTTATTTTTTTTAGCCGGCAAGCTTAGTTGGCGCGGTTTTTGTTCTGACAGTCGCGCCAGTTGGCGCATGTTGCCCAACAGCAACTCGCGCCAATCTTTTGGTAGCGCAAGTTGCAGGCTGACAGTCGCGCCAGCCCTGTGAATTTTGCCTGTGTGTCGGTTGGAAGCTCTTTCGGCCCAGATTTTTATCTTTTTATATCTCTTACAGCCTCTGGAAGTGTGTTGAACCTCTGTTTGACTAGTTCTGGCCTTTATCCTTCAGTTGTTTGCTTATTTCTATTGATTTTCGTCTCAGCCCTAGAACATCTAGTGGCTTCACATGTCTAGCCTTCTGTGGGAAGTTTCGGTCTTTTGATTTTCCAGTCAACTTGTTGGTTGTGTTCTGCACCTATCTAGTGATTGTTAAAGCTTGGTCTTCTATGCTTTGGGTGATTCACTTCTAGCTTCTCTGGATTTTTCTCGACTTCATTTGAACTTAGATTACATGGTTCATTGAAAGTCTTTGTGTTTTTCCTTGCTTGGATAGTTCATTTTGGTGTTTCAGGATTGGTTCTATTTCATTGAGTGAACTTGGATTGTGTATACTTGTGAATATCTCTTAAGATTTGTTTACATGCATCATGCCATCTTAAAGGAAAGAAAAACAAAAGATCTTTTGCATCATATTAGTTAGCGTTTATTGTTATTTGTTGCTATTAAAAAGAAAAAAAAAATTCATTTCTTGTTATTAGCTGCATCAGGATCTTTGTTGTTTGCTGAGTGATCATTTTGTTTGTGTAAAGATCTCAACCCTCCTGTAGATAGAATTCATCGAATGAAATGGTATAGTTTTGGCATGTAGTTTGCATCTAAGAAGCTTTTGAGATATCACATGCGGTAGGACCAAAAAACTGAAACATAATTGAAGATAAACTTTAAAATAAACTCAATGAACATAACAACGCATTGGAACCTAACGCAAACATTCTAGAGGTCTAGGTTAGAGACGTGTTCCGGCGTCTTTAAACCTGGTAGCTTACCGTTGAGTGGTTGGGTGATTCCTCCACGGTGAAACGATAGGTGCCAATACGGACTGTGCCCCCACGTACCGTCGCGTATATATTGGGGGACCCCTATAGGATTAAAACCTTTTATCCATAGGAAGCCGAGTCTGCGGCCTTACAAGCCGTAATGCACTGAACACAGCATTCGGGAAGACTGACTGCAGTACGGGAAGTCCTTGGTTTTCATCTGATTGCCGAGGTGTATAAGTAGTTTTACGGATTGTTTGGTAAACCTCTTGCCTAGTTTTCTAGAGCAGTCACTTTTGATCCTTTTCGGACTCTCTAAAAGAAAAGGTGCCTGTGAGCGTCTTGTCACTTCGTGCTCATTAAATATTCGAAGGAGACTAGAGTCATCTTTTGTCCTTTTCTCGACTCTTAAAACATGAAAAGGTCAAGTCGTGTCTTTGCGTCTTAAGATTTATTGGCCACGATAACATTTACCCAATTAGATTTTGTTTGCGATTAGCCTGAGTAGGATTATTTCTCGTTCAATGGCATCCTTCCCTAAGCCCACCGGCCAAGGTGTTCCCCCTGATGGAAACCCTCGTCCATTTCCTACTGTTGGAAATGTCGGTGTTCAGTATATCGCAACTTTGTCTTTGCCTGGGTTAACCATCGGTTTGCCCGTGTGGTTGTTTTCAAACTCGGTGGTCTCGAGTATGATAACTCCTGTTCCACCACCACCTCCTCCACCCGAACAACATCATGTTGATCCCAAGGTGGACCCCTTCCCTTCTTGGCCTATTGTTGCGTCCTCATCTTCTACTTCGCCTGGTGAAACTCTGGATTTAGGTAACCAGGTGGCTAAGAAGAAGAAGAAGAAGACCAAAAAGAAGAAGTCTCCCAAGGGAAAGGTCGCATCTACCCCGAGTATACCTCAAGTAAAGCCACCTTCTGCTCCTCCGCGGAAGGCTAAGTTTCTTTGTCGATTATGCAAGGAGGACCATTTTCTTACTGATTGTCCTGGTATTCCTAGGGTCCTAGATATATGGTCCCGTGACCCGACTCGCCCCTCGTCATCGCAGATTGACGACACCTTATCAGCTGGTAAGGGAAAAGGGAAGGTTCGTTTCCCTTGTCGACTTTGTGAAGGTAATCATCTCCTTCGCCTTTGTCCACTTATGGATGAAGCCTCCTATCTTTTGGAAAGTCTGTCAGCTCCCTCACCTCAACTACCCGCTGGATATCAGCGTCTTTTTGCTCCTGCAGATCATCTCTCCGCTAACCAAGAGCTCAAGCATGATTCCTCTTTGGTCCAGCCTTCTCTTCCCGAACCTGGCTGTGCTCAGCCTGTTCCAGACTAGTCCCTGGTCGGAAAGAGTGTTGATTTACGTTCATCATCTATGTACCACTTTGTTTCGAGAGCGTTTATCATCAAGGATGAACCATCTGAATCCAAACCAGACGAAATTCCAAAGGTCCAGATGACAGTTGACCCGGTTTTGCCTTCAGAAGTTCCATCCTCAGATGATATTATCACTGTAAAGAATGAAGACCACACCGTCCAAATTCTATTCATAAACACAGACTCTTATGATCAAGTGAGCATCCCTCTCATTCCTTCGTAGCAGGAAGGAAGTTCATCAGAGTCATATCCGGCCGTTTATCCGGTCCCACCCCCAAGCAACCTAGTTGTTTCCTTCAATTGGGATCAACTAGGCAATCCCCGGTTACCAGCTTCCATACCATTTCGAATCATAGTTCAAGTCTACCGAATGGTTATGGCCGGTACCATTATTAATGAGGGATCTCCTATGAGCATCCTTTCTTCAACAGCTTGGGAAGCACTTGGTTCGCCACTGCTTCTGCCTGAGATGAGAAACCTTACAGGTTTTCATCGAGAAACCATTCGACCTTTAGGAATTCTTCCCAATGTACCTATCACATTAGAAGGGAAGACCACTCAAATGGGCATCATGGTAGTCCAAGGTCCGTTAGATTACAATTTACTCCTTGGGCGAGACTATATTTATCGCATACGCGCAATTGTGTCCTCACTCTTCAGAGTGATGTGTTTTCCGCATGAAGGAAGGACGATCACGATCGTAGACCAACTTTCGTTCCCCAGTTCACACTTCACATATAATCATCTACCATTCCTAAATGGTCTTATTTCCACAGGAAATGCCTCAACATCCAGTCCGTCATCCTGATGACGGCAGCTGACCCGGGCGCGTGACTGAAGCCCGGGGGGCATGCATCCTCCTTTTCAAAATCGAGTCTTTCCAAGTGAACCTTCATTCCATCCACTCCGTGAATGCCATGAAGCTTGGGGGGCATGTACCTCGATTTGCATCATCATGCTGGGGGCATGCAAATTTTAGCAAGAATAGTTTTTCGTTTCAAGCTTGTGTAAACATGAAACCGAATCCAAGCAAAGTTCTCCATGGTTCAAGCTTGTGTAAAAATGAACCCATACCTGATTTACATCCCGTGATTGCCTTTTATCTGCTAAATTATGTTAGATGAGCCTTGGTTGTTTCATTCCATCGCCACCATCTCTTTGGCCGACCATACACTTTCACTTGGTTGTTTATCCTTTCCTGAGGAACCGCAGCGATGAGTGGTTTTATTAGCCAGCCTCTTGACCATTACATGTTTTGAGCAGTTCCACCATTACCGGAACCAGTTGCTACCCTTTATACCACTCGTTCCTCTAGGACGAGTCTCCTTTAAGCCCTTTTCAGACTCGTAAAATATGAAAAGATTGCCGAGTATTTTTTCCTTTTGACTCGTTAAAGAGAATAAAAATGGAGGTCTGCTTTCAGCTCTTTTTCTGACCATTTAAAAAGGAAAAGATTGCCGAGTTACTCCTCTTGACTCGTTAAACGTTAATAAGGGGCAGTCGTTTTAAGTTCTTTTTATCGACCGTTAAAACATAAAAAGATTACCAGGTTTTGTCGTTTCAAACTCGTTAATGGTCATGAAACGACGTGATTCGAACCGCTTTTTTACTTTTTCAGGTCGAAATCACTATTTATGAAAAGTACTCCTCGATCGTAATGGTCGGGCGGTTCTTTCGGGCATTATTTTATACTTTTTCGGGCCCGAGAGACACAACTTTACGAAAAAGGACACCCCTGGAGTTTCCTTTTCTGCTGTCTTTTCAAACTCTCTAAACATGAAAAGACGCCGAACTCTTCCTTTGTCAGACTCGTTAAAACCTGATGACATCAGATTTTGTCGAAATGATGTACCACAAGCATATGCTATCCCCATCAAGCTTGTTAAAAATAATTGCGGTACTCGCCAGAAATGGCGGGGGAAAAAAAGGAACCATAGTTACCGTTGTGTCGGCAGTATGTCGCTCTTGAACATGGCACTTCTCTGCTTTCGTCTCCAGGGTGGGGATATCTCACCTCATATTTTTCACTTGCTTCCATGGACTTGGGTACCCTATTTGATCTCTCATCTACTCATTGCCTCGTCATCATGACCTTTGATCCATCGATGTCAAATACTGCCAATTCCACTATCGTGCCGCCGATATGTTCAAGAGAAGTTGACCTCTTAAAAGAAACAACCTCCATCTGATAGTTCACATGATCTTGATTCACAATATTATCTCTCTATCTCGTGTCGATGATGTGGGAAACATTATGGCCCACCTTCGATCAAGGTCACTTCCTGTCGACTTCAGCTCATTATCCAGGAAGCTGATCTAGAGACTCCCTTCCGGTGCCTTGGAGCCTGCATGCCTCAATGGCAGGTTCTTCGTGTTCGACGTGAGGTTTTCATCATTGGCCTCCGATCGAATGATTCTACGGGTGTTCGATGCCAGCTCATTAATTCGCACGCCGTAGATTGTACCTATAGTACCGTGAGGACCATTGTCATTATTGGTGGTACCTCTCGCGTCTGTTAACAGTTTCCACTATTGACTGGTAATCAGACGATGTTCGTGCATGTTCGACTTCAGCTCATATATTCGCATGCTTGAACTTGTACTCTTGTTCGGGTCGAGATGGAGCGCAAGACCCTGGATTGTGTTTGTTGTAATCCAGGCATGATTCTTGATACATGACTCATTCACTGGATGGCTGCGACCATGCCTGAGTCTATTCATTGATCCTAACCAGATGGCTGCGTCCATACTATGGATCTAGATTATTTATGTACTCTCTTATGGATGGCTGCGACCATACCACGTACATCATGTAATTGAACTATCAGTCGTGTCTCTCAATACAGATCCTCGGCGGCAGCTATATGTGTTCTTGTGTGTTCCTATAAAGCATTTCACCCCTCTCTTTCCCTCTCAGACTTCATGCTTTAGGGGGCATCTGTTACACAGTAATTTGTCACCATTGGTCACCATCCCCATCGCCCCGTTCCCGTACATTGGAGGACGAATTCCGGGACCTGTGAGTAGTGACATAACCCAAAAACACTTGCATTATGTTCCCCTGAGTATGTACTTCCTGTTCCCTGAAGACACCTTCTGCAAATTCTCCCTGAAAAGTACTCTTTTTCCATTGGCGCAGGTCCACAAGTATCTTACCCGCGCCAATCACTGAGATCCTCAAAAGAGGGCGCGACCATTGGCGCTCTGTCACAGAACAATACCCGCGCCAGCCCAGTTTGGTAATGATTTTTGCTAAAAGCACGCCCGTCTATTTTTTTCCTTTCAGATCACGAAGTCTTTTGAGGGAAAAATCCATCTGATAGAGGTCGAGAGTCATCATCTATCCTCGACATCTATCCACAGTGGCTTTTTAGAGATAATGCCAATCCACAATGGGTGTCCTGGTTCATTGAATCTTTCTCCCTTCTCCATCTATAAATATCTGTCCTCATGCATTAGACAAGCTAGTTCTTAATTCTTGGAGGAATGCTAGTTGTGATTATGCTTGTCGTGAGTGATAGTGAAGCATAGAGAGGTTACGTTGCCGGAGAGGAGGTACATTGCAAGACACATATAGTTGCTCGCCCAGCCAGGGGAGAGGTTCAACGTCAGAACCTTGGTTGTAACTTTTCCTGTCTATTATTTATTAATGAACGACTGCTGTTATAGTTCCAATCTCATTGTCTATTATAGTGATGTTTGATTTATTTCCTTTCTGACTGAAATATAGTTGTGCCTTGGTGGATTTTATGCTTGTCTTTGTTTCTTCCTTTGCATGTGCAGGTGTCCGTTTGTAAGAATCGCAAGGATTGTGACCTGCCGGAGCGAGGAAGCGGGAATACCAACTCTGCTTCGACTATAGCGTTGGATTCCAGGTTGGTCTTCTTAATTCACCTTTAATGTACAACTAGGAACTTGCGTGGCAGCGTGATTTGATTGTGGCTAGTTCTGTTTTAGGCTAGTGGGATCGCCTCTGTCCGCAGAGGGGATTTACCTATCCAACAATTTGGCGACTCCACTGGGGAAAAGCTATTTGGAATTTGTCTTGCATGTTAATTTTCTCTTGCTTGCTTGAGTGCATGAGCTTTCTGGGTCAGTTTTGAGATTGTTATTTACTGTTTGATCCATCTGAGCACTGTCGGCCCGACCTGGGGTCGTGTTATTTATTTTTTTTAGCCGGCAAGCTTAGTTGGCGCGGTTTTTGTTCTAACAGTCGCGCCAGTTGGCGCAGGTTTCCCAACAGCAACTCGCGCCAATCTTTTGGTAGCACAAGTTGCAGGCTGACAGTCGCTCCAGCCCTGTGAATTTTTCCTGTGTGTCGGTTGGAAGCTCTTTCGGCCCAGATTTTTATCTTTTTATATCTCTTACAGCCTCTGGAAGTGTGTTGACCCTCTGTTTGACTGGTTCTGGCCTTTATCCTTCAGTTGTTTGCTTATTTCTATTGATTTTCGTCTCAGCCCTAGAACATCTAGTGGCTTTTCATGTCTAGCCTTCTGTGGGAAGTTTCGGTCTTTTGATTTTCCAGTCAACTTGTTGGTTGTGTTCTGCACCTATCTAGTGATTGTTAAAGCTTGGTCTTCTATGCTTTGGGTGATTCACTTCTAGCTTCTCTGAGTGAACTTGGATTGTGTATACTTGTAAATATCTCTTAAGATTTGTTTACATGCATCATGCCATCTTAAAGGAAAGAAAAACGAAAGATCTTTTGCATCTTATTAGTTAGCGTTTATTGTTATTTGTTGCTATTAAAAAGAAAAAAAAAAATCATTTCTTGTTATTCGCTGCATCAGGATCTTTGTTGTTTGCTGAGTGATCATTTTGTTTGTGTAAAGATCTCAACCCTCCTGTAGATAGAATTCATCGAATGAAATGGTATAGTTTTGGCATGTAGTTTGCATCTAAGAAGCTTTTGAGATATCACATGCGGTAGGACCAAAAAAAAAACTGAAACATAATTGAAGATAAACTTTAAAATAAACTCAATGAACATAACAACGCATTGGAACCTAACGTAAACATTCTAGAGGTCTAGGTTAGAGACGTGTTCCGGCGTCTTTAAACCTGGTAGCTTACCGTTGAGTGGTTGGGTGATTCCTCCAAGGTGAAACGATAGGTGCCAATACGGACTGTGCCCCCACGTACCGTCGCGTATATATTGGGGGACCCCTATAGGATTAAAACCTTTTATCCATAGGAATCCGAGTCTGCCGCCTTACAAGCCGTAATGCACTGAACACAGCATTCGGGAAGATTGACTGCAGTACGGGAAGTCCTTGGTTTTCATCTGATTGCCGAGGTGTATAAGCATTTTTACGGATTGTTTGGTAAACCTCTTTTCTAGTTTTCCAGAGCAGTCACTTTTGATCCTTTTCGGACTCTCTAAAAGAAAAGGTGCCTGTGAGCGTCTTGTCACTTCGTGCTCATTAAATATTCGAAGGAGACTAGAGTCATCTTTTGTCCTTTTCTCGACTCTTAAAACATGAAAAGGTCAAGTCGTGTCTTTGCGTCTTAAAATTTATTGGCCACGATAACATTTACCCAATTAGATTTTGTTTGCGATTAGCTTGAGTAGGATTATTTCTCGTTCAATGGCATCCTTCCCTGAGCCCACCGGCCAAGGTGTTCCCCCTGATGGAAACCCTCGTCCATTTCCTACTGTTGGAAATGTCGGTGTTCAGTATATCGCAACTTTGTCTTTGCCTGGGTTAACCATCGGTTTGCCCGTGTGGTTGTTTTCAAACTCGGTGGTCTCGAGTATGATAACTCCTGTTCCACCACCACCTCCTCCACCCGAACAACATCATGTTGATCCCAAGGTGGACCCCTTCCCTTCTTCGCCTATTGCTGCGTCCTCATCTTCTACTTCGCCTGGTGAAACTCTGGATTTAGGTAACCAGGTGGCTAAGAAGAAGAAGAAGAAGACCAAAAAGAAGAAGTCTCCCAAGGGAAAGGTCGCATCTACCCCGAGTATACCTCAAGTAAAGCCACCTTCTGCTCCTCCGCGGAAGGCTAAGTTTCTTTGTCGATTATGCAAGGAGGACTATTTTCTTACTGATTGTCCTGGTATTCCCAGGGTCCTAGATATATGGTCCCGTGACCCGACTCGCCCCTCGTCATCGCAGATTGACGACACCTTATCAGCTGGTAAGGGAAAAGGGAAGGTTCGTTTCCCTTGTCGACTTTGTGAAGGTAATCATCTCCTTCGCCTTTGTCCACTTATGGATGAAGCCTCCCATCTTTTGGAAAGTCTGTCAGCTCCCTCACCTCAACTACCCCCTGGATATCAGCGTCTTTTTGCTCTTGCAGATCATCTCTCCGCTAAACAAGAGCTCAAGCATGATTCCTCTTTGGTCCAGCCTTCTCTTCCCGAACCTGGCTGTGCTCAGCCTGTTCCAGACCAGTCCCTGGTCGGAAAGAGTGTTGATTTACGTTCATCATCTATGCACCACTTTGTTTCGGGAGCGTTTATCATCAAGGATGAACCATCTGAATCCAAACCAGACGAAAGTCCAAAGGTCCAGATGACAGTTGACCCGGTTTTGCCTTCAGAAGTTCCATCCTCAGATGATATTATCACTGTAAAGAATGAAGACCACACCGTCCAAATTCTATTCATAAACACAGACTCTTATGATCAAGTGAGCATCCCTCTCATTCCTTCGCAGCAGGAAGGAAGTTCATCAGAGTCATATCCGGCCGTTTATCCGGTCCCACCTCCAAGCAACCTAGTTGTTTCCTTCAATTGGGATCAACTAGGCAATCCCCGGTTACCAGCTTCCATACCATTTCGAATCATAGCTCAAGTCTACCGAATGGTTATGGCTGGTACCATTATTGATGAGGGATCTCCTGTGAGCATCCTTTCTTCAACAGCTTGGGAAGCACTTGGTTCGCCACTGCTTCTGCCTGAGATGAGAAACCTTACAGGTTTTCATCGAGAAACCATTCGACCTTTAGGAATTCTTCCCAATGTACCTATCACATTAGAAGGGAAGACCATTCAAATGGGCGTCATGGTAGTCCAAGGTCCGTTAGATTACAATTTACTCCTTGGGCGAGACTATATTTATCGCATACGCGCAATTGTGTCCTCACTCTTCAGAGTGATGTGTTTTCCGCATGAAGGAAGGACGATCAAGATCGTAGACCAACTTTTGTTCCCCGGTTCACACTTCACATATAGTCATCTACCATTCCTAAATGGTCTTATTTCCACAGGAAATGCCTCAACATCCAGTCCGTCATCCTGATGACGGCAGCTGACCCGGGCGCGTGACTGAAGCCCGGGGGGCATGCATCCTCGTTTTCAAAATCAAGTCTTTCCAAGTGAACCTTCATTCCATCCACTCCGTGAATGCCATGAAGCTTGGGGGGCATGTACCTCGATTTGCATCATCATGCTGGGGGCATGCAAATTTTAGCAAGCATAGTTTTTCGTTTCATGCTTGTGTAAACATGAAACCAAATCCAAGCAAAGTTCTCCATGGTTCAAGCTTGTGTAAAAATGAACCCATACCTGATTTACATCCCGTGATTGCCTTTTATCTGCTAAATTCTGTTAGATGAGCCTTAGTTGTTTCATTCCATCGCCACCATCTCTTTGGCCGACCATACACTTTCACTTGGTTGTTTATCCTTTCCTGAGGAACCGCAGCGATGAGTGGTTTTATTAGCCAGCCTCTTGACCGTTACATGTTTTGAGCAGTTCCACCATTACCGGAACCAGTTGCTACCCTTTATACCACTCGTTCCTCTAGGACGAGTGTCCTTTAAGCCCTTTTCAGACTCGTAAAATATGAAAAGATTGCCGAGTATTTTTTCCTTTTGACTCGTTAAAGAGAATAAAAATGGAGGTCTGCTTTCAGCTCTTTTTCTGACCATTTAAAAAGGAAAATATTTCCGAGTTACTCCTCTTGACTCGTTAAACGTTAATAAGGGGCAGTCGTTTTAAGTTCTTTTTATCGACCGTTAAAACATAAAAAGATTACCGGGTTTTGTCGTTTCAAACTCGTTAATGGTCATGAAACGACGTGATTCCAACTGTTTTTTTACTTTTTCAGGTCGGAATCACTATTTATGAAAAGTACTCCTCGATCGTAATGGTCGGGCGGTTCTTTCGGGCATTATTTTATACTTTTTCGGGCCCGAGAGACACAACTTTACGAAAAAGGACACCCCTGGAGTTTCCTTTTCTGCTGTCTTTTCAAACTCTCTAAACATGAAAAGACGTCGAGTTCTTCCTTTGTCAGACTCGTTAAAACCTGATGACATCGGATTTTGTCAAAATGACGTACCACAAGCATATGCTATCCCCATCAAGCTTGTTAAAAATAATTGGGGTACTCGCCAGAAATGGCGGGGGAAAAAAAGGAACCATAGTTACCGTCGTGTCGGCAGTATGTCGCTCTTGAACATGGCACTTCTCTGCTTTCGTGTCCAGGGTGGGGATATCTCATCTCATATTTTTCTCTTGCTTCCATGGACTTGGGTACCCTATTTGACCTCTCATCTACTCATTGCCTCGTCATCATGACCTTTGATCCATCGATGTCGAATACTGCCAATTCCACTATCGTGCCGCCGATATGTTCAAGAGAAGTTGACCTCTGAAAAGAAACAACCTCCATCTGATAGTTCACATGATCTTGATTCACAATATTATCTCTCTGTCTCGTGTCGATGATGTGGGAAACATTATGGCCCACCTTCGATCAAGGTCACTTCCTGTCGACTTCAGCTCATTATCCAGGAAGCTGATCTAGAGACTCCCTTCCGGTGCCTTGGAGCCTGCATGCCTTAATGGCAGGTTCTTCGTGTTCGACGTGAGGTTTTCATCATTGGCCTCCGATCGAATGATTCTACGGGTGTTCGACACCAGCTCATTAATTCGCACGCCGTAGATTGTACCTATAGTACCTTGAGGACCATTGTCATTATTGGTGGTGCCTCTCGTGTCTGTTAACAGTTTCCACTATTGACTGGTAATCAGACGATGTTTGTGCATGTTCGACTTCAGCTCATATATTCGCATGCTTGAACTTGTACTCTTGTTCGGGTCGAGATGGAGCGCAAGACCCTGGATTGTGTCTGTTGTAATCCAGGCGTGATTCTTGATACATGACTCATTCACTGGATGGCTGCGACCATGCCTGAGTCTATTCATTGATCCTAACCAGATGGCTGCGTCCATACTATGGATCTAGATTATTTATGTACTCTCTTATGGATGGCTGCGACCATACCACGTACATCATGTAATTGAACTATCAGTCGTGTCTCTCAATACAGATCCTCGGCGGCAGCTATATGTGTTCTTGTGTGTTCCTATAAAGCATTTCACCCCTCTCTTTCCCTCTCGGACTTCATGCTTTAGGGGGCATCTGTTACACAGTAATTTGTCACCATTGGTCACCGTCCCTATCGCCCCGTTCCCGTACATTGGAGGACAAATTTCGGGACCTGTGAGCAGTGACATAACCCAAAAACACTTGCATTATGTTTCCCTGAGTATGTACTTCATGTTCCCTGAAGACACCTTCTGCAAATTCTCCCTGAAAAGTACTCTTTTTCCATTAGCGCAGGTCCACAAGTATCTTACCCGCGCCAAACACTGAGATCCTCAAAAGAGGGCGCGACCATTGGCGCTCTGTCACAGAACAATACCCGCGCCAGCCCAGTTTGGTAATGATTTTTGCTAAAAGCACGCCCGTCTGTTTTTTTCCTTTCAGATCACGAAGTCTTTTGAGGGAAAAATCCATCTGATAGAGGTCGAGAGTCATCATCTATCCTCGACATCTATCCACAGTGGCTTTTTAGAGATAATTCCAATCCACAATGGGTGTCCTAGTTCATCGAATCTTTCTCCCTTCTCCATCTATAAATATCTATTCTCATGCATTAGACAAGCTAGTTCTTAATTCTTGGAGGAATGCTAGTTGTGATTATGCTTGTCGTGAGTGATAGTGATGCATAGAGAGGTTACGCTGCCGGAGAGGAGGTACATTGCAAGACACATATAGTTGGTCGCCCAACTAGAGGAGAGGTTCAACGTCAGAACCTTGGTTGTAACTTTTCCTGTCTATTATTTATTAATGAACGACTGTTGTTATAGTTCCAATCTCATTGTCTATTATAGTGATGTTTGATTTATTTCCTTTCTGACTGAAATATAGTTGTGCCTTGGTGGATTTTATGCTTGTCTTTGTTTCTTCCTTTGCATGTGCAGGTGTCCGTTTGCAAGAATTGCAAGGATTGTGACCTGCCGGAGTGAGGAAGCGGGAATACCAACTCTGCTTCGACTATAGCGTTGGATTCCAGGTTGGTCTTCTTAATTCACCTTTAATGTACAACTAGGAACTTGCGTGGCAGCGTGATTTGATTGTGGCTAGTTCTGTTTTAGGCTAGTGGGATCGCCTCTGTCCGCAGAGGGGATTTACCTATCCAACAGTTAGCCCACAGGGGTTTGGTCTCGTGGCCAGCGGACAGTCTGCTAAGTCATTTGTGCCACTGTGCAGGTCACGGGTTCAAGTCTCGTCTTAACCTGAGGGTGATTCCTGCGGGCTGGGCAGTTCCTCCTAGTGGTTATAGTGGCAGCCGGTGCGATTCGATCCATGTAATGTGAGTACGATACCACCGCCATTGCCGATTCCACTAGATATCAAAAAAAAATAAACTATGGTTCTAATTCATCATACTTCTTTTTAGTTTGCATGGTGTCCAACTACAAATTAAGAGAGCTAAGGATACTAGCCTTTGTGATTTTTTGCAATACCTCATGAGTAAGTATGCATAATTCACTAGTATCATTGTGCAGTAACTAGGAAATATTTCCTAGCTCTATCAAATTCAATAAATTAATACAATCATCTCAGATCCCGTTTAATGGAATGATCCAAAGGGTATCTAGATCCAACTTGCTATGTTTTCACCATTTCATTCCAAAGGGTATCTCGATCCAACTTGCTATGTTTTCACCATTGTAGGTTATGTTGCAATCTTTGACATAGTACTTTATTCACTCATCCTCTTTTTTCATTTCAAAAAATCTTTGTGAAGTCTTCCAACTTTATAATAATCATGATATATTTTCAAGAATGTTTTTCACTTTTCATCCTATATTCAAATAGTATTTATCCTTAACACCATAAACCAACACATGGTTACTTATTTAAGAGTGGTATCAAATAAATTGGTATTTTGAGTGTGTAAGAAGTAGTCATAGCTTCAAGTATGATATACTATTTATTTTTTATTATAATTAAAAATTAATCTATTTATAAAAATTAATTTAAAATTTTATTTGTATAATATATATAATTTATAAAATACATATTAAATAAAAAAAATTAAAATCAATATATTTCAAATTATTTCATTTTTTTATTATAAAAATATTTTAAAAAATTACTTTTCATATTAAAATAATATTTAATATAAAGTATTTAATATTAAATATTTTTTATTATCAATAATATATTTTAAATATTCCCCACATGGGGTGAGAAGAGATGCATCACAAGGAAGGGAGGGTGAGGACACTAACATCTCCCATAATAAGGATTGAGGTTACTACCCTCACACCTTTTGAGCTCACTTTGACATAATATCTAGGTGTGTGAATTCATTATTGTTAATGGAGGATTCTATACACAAATATATTTCACATTTTAATATTCGCATGCATATCATTGCACTCTCCAACAAGCTCCCCTCTCAACATGCTCCCCTCTCGAGAATTCTTATGGGTCTTAATGGTTCAGCTTTGGTCTTTAGCCACCATAATTGGCACTCTTCTTACTTTGTCTTGGTGTTATCTCCCCCGTAGTTTGATTTTTTTGTGTGCCAATTTTGCTTCTTCCTTTCTTCTTTTTATCAATGGTTCTCAACATTCATTATAGTCATGCTCCCTTTGTTTCTTCTCCATGATTTAGGATTCTTCTACATTCACAATCTAATCTGGGATTTCTTTGTTGGACTTTGCACTAGTTACTATGGTTTGTGAACATGAACACTATTGCCATGGTGAAGGAGGTACAAACCTGCAAGGGGAATAAGAGCTCGCTTGCATGCAAAACCCTCAGCTCAACTCTATAGGGAGCATATTCATCCTCAAATTTTGACTTAGATGGACAATGTAGAGACTGATCTCAGGGCTGAGTGTCAATGTATTTTACAATCAAACATTGTTGAAATAGTTTCTACAAGGGTGTTGGATACAGGCCATAACTATGGCAAGTAAAATCAATATCTCTATACAATTTACATGTACTAGTGTATGAAGGATTTGTTGGGTTAGTCTTCCTAGATGAGAATGAAGTGAAGGAGGATATTTTCCTACCTCTGGAAGGAAATATCCTATATCTTAACGAGATGAATGAGTGTTGGATGCACATTGAGATGGTTGTATATCATGAATATACTTGTTCCCACCCCGATCTTACTACTCCTAGTCTAGCTAAGGTGGATACCTCCCATTCTAATTAATATGCTATGTCACTTTATTGCTACTCTTTTTTGATGTATATTAATATGTTTGATCAGGTTATTAAGGTCATTGCTTCTAGTATTTTTAGCCAACCATTGTCTTTAGGCTTTTTTTTAAGTTTCCAAACTTCTACATATTTTGAGATATTAGTCTTTTGGACACTTTCATTACTCTTATTTTGCTAGTGATTTGGTTTCTTAAGTGGGAAGCCACTGATAGATAACTATATTTTCCTTATGTAACCTCATGTTATTAATATAAACTTCATCTTATATACATACATATATATATACATTATCTGATAATATATTTATGATGGATGATTATAAATTTCAACACCATTACACGATCAAATAAGCTCATAAAAAAAACATCTTTGAACTAGAAAGGATTAGTTATAAGGTAAGGAGGGTGTGTTTTCCATCACCTTATTCAATTCATGAGGTCAATGTACCCATCACCCCCCATAACTATCGTATATCAAGGCACAAAAGCCTCTATCCTCACAACTCGTACATTTATGACATTTAAACTCGATCATTCCTTCTCTCTGTGAGGTTATATCATGGTTAGAGTGATCACATGTTCTAAGAAAGTGCTTGGTTAGTTATAATTATGGTCATAATGGAGCTATTCATCCTAAGAAAATTAACTCTCTCTTCTTTTATTTATATTCTCCCTCAACCTCTCCCTATGTATTTCCCTAAATGCATGCATTGTTCATTCCTCCTCTCTATTAGTGGCCTTGCAATATTAACAATAGACTACTAGTTGAGTTTTGTGCTCTCTACCATTTTTTTTGCCCTGCTCTTAACCTTTCCCTTCTTATTATTAAGCTCTCCATCTCTATCATGTGTACCCTTCAAGACAACAAGAGCAATGGCTCATCAAAGGTCCAAGTGTAGAGGTGGTAATAGTGGTAGTGAAATTCATGGGCTCATATTCATGCTGAGATCTTAGTTAATATTTTCCATGAGAAAACCCCCTTAGAAATATAGGATGAGCTACAAGAATCAAAGGATGAGGTTGTGGGTGAGCAAGATAGTTCGTGAGAACTTGAGGTGTTTGTAATACTCACCAAGGAAAATTTTAAGGGCGAAAAAATATCTTAAAGTTCAGAAACCTTGTTGAATCTTAATTGACCCTAATATGCAAATTGTAAAATATTTGGTGATAATTTTTTAAAAATTCAAATTTCTAACTATTTTATATTGTTTGTATAAAATTTTGGCAATTTTTAAGGTTAAATAATTTTAAACTATAAAATTTGGGTGAATCATTCTTAGAAAAAGTGGAAATTGACAAACCTTTAATTCGGAAAAAGCATGGAAAATAATCCCACTTGCAAATATTAGCCCCTAAAACTTTCCTTGGTGGTCACAACCTAGGCACTTGACATCGGGGACACCCATGGCCACCAAAACCAATATTTGTACATAATTGGCTTATTATGGCATATGAAGTCCTTACTCAACAAGGTTTCACTTGATAATAATGATGCAAAGGACAATATTCTCTTAATGTTAGATGACATTTGGCTTCAACTAAAAGACATGGATAGGTAGTTGTCATGTTTAGAAGTAGGTGTAACACGAAGTTCTAGACTTGGCAATTGCAACCCAAATGAGCCAGTGCATATCAAAGTGGATGCTTTACTTTCTTCTTCATTTTCATTATGCTTAAGCACTCTCAATTATTTTTTCTCTCAATTTATTTCAAAAATTTTAAGATGTTTCTGTTATATCTAATTAGTCTTCTTAATTCCCTCTAGCATAAACAACAATCCTTTGTTATTTTTTATCTTTTGTTGCATCTACAAATTTCATGGACTAATGCTCTCTTGATTTTTCAATCGTATGGTTTCCTTAGTAGCATATGACATATTCTATAGATAATCAAATTATTTAATTTTAAAAGAGAAATCTTATTAAAATAAAATAATTTTTTTTATTATTAAAATTTATATTAATAAAAAATAAAAACACAAAAAATATGATTTTTATTATTATTATTATTATTATATATATATATATATATATATATATATATATATATATATATATATATATATATATATATATATATATAACAACGCTTTTATTTATTTATTTTATTATAAGAAATATTCATTATGAATTCAACACGTCACATGTGGGAATTAGAACTCTTACTTATTATTCCTATCACTCAACCACTTAAATTAATCCATCTAGATTATTTAATTTTAATGTGTATGAAAGAGAGAAATTCAAAAAATAGTATTCCAATAACTATATCTCAAGGTGAATCAATCTCTACACTATTTTATCCAAATGAATATTGGCAGGTAACTGGAGAGGAAGCCTTGCTGCTTTACAACTAGCTCCCAGGCCGAGGGAACTCATCTCCCTCCTCTCACCACTCTGTCCAACTCCCATTCCTTCCTCTTGGATTTTTCCTTCCTTAAATTTCTTAAAGCTCAATTTTGACAAAGATTCTAAGGGAAACTCAAATGTGGTGGGATATGGATGTTATTTTAGAGATTACTTTGGGTCTTCTATTTACATCTATTTAGGTTTCATGGGATTCAACAACAATAATGTAGTAGAATTAAAATCCGTGAAGAAGGTTTTCTAATTGCCTAAACTCAAGGTTTCTCTAAACTTCTAATGGAGAGGAACTCACAACTTGTCATAAGCATGTTCTTCAAGATCCTACATGGCACCCTAGTCAACGAAATCTCTTATAGTTGGAGACTTGAAGGTATACTCATTTGAGTTGAGTCACTCCTTTCTTCTACTACTATGATCATCCCTACTCATATTAGAAGAACTCAAAACAAAATCGTAGACATGCTAGCCAACTAGGGATTCATCACATCAATGTCTTTGATCTCTTCCTCCTAGCAATCTTTGAAGAATCTTCCCTTACGCAAGAATGTTGGATCATGGCTTAGCAGGATTTGAATTCCTTGGATAATGTGCTTGGATTGAAGGTTGGGTCGCATTGAGAAACATATGGGCATCCCTCTTGAATTTGGCTGCTCTATGGGATGAAATAAGGGGCCCATACCAATTGAACTTATAGATTCACATAAATCCACTTGATTATCTCTTTGTTTCATGTTCTTTTTTCTAAAAAAAAATCAGTTTGTATTTCTAGGTCCACAAAGGACCCAAGTGGTGTTTCCTCTAGTTTATGTTTTTTTTATTTTGAAACTATAGGGAGAAGCTTTTCTTTTACTCTTTTGAAAAGAAGAAATTAGAGGTCTCGTTTGATCTTGCTAGTGATTGACTAGGTCAGAATTATATGTACTCCTTGTTTTCATGGAATTCAAAATATTTACTTCACCCAAAAGAAAAACATATATCTCAAGGTTATGGAAATTTGAAATTCCTTCAACATTTAACATGAAATTGACATGCGACATTAATTCCTAGCATATTCAAGATAAAGTTAATATATAGCCTATTTCTCTACATCTTTTTCTCAAATTCCATAACTATCCTGAATTAATATATGACATATATCTTTACCTCTTTCTCTTGAATTCCATAACTACCATAGTAGATATTAAAATGATAAATACGGAAAAAAAAATACTCTTAATTAAAAAATATTTTTAAAAAATAAAAATAAAAACTCATCTCAAAAAAATAATCTTTAAATATTATAAATCTGAAAATTACCTTAAAAAAACATAAAATTTAATATCCTAAATATTATAATTCTGAAAATAAAATAAAAACATAAAATTTAATATCCAATACAAATCACTTAAAAATCTCACTAAATTATCAAGATTTGATGTTAAAGGTAGCGTTCTTCGAAGCAATTATTATTTTTTTAATTTACACAAACCCACAAAACAAAACAAAAAGAACCTAGATATTATAAATCTGAAAATAAAAATAAAAACATAAAATTTAATATCGAATACAAATCACTTAAAAATCTCTCTAAATCATCAAGATTTGATGTTAAAAGTAGTGTTCATCACACTAATTATTTTTTTAATTTACGAAAACCCCAAAACCAAACAAGAAAACATGACAATAATACGATATCGTAATTATGGCATTGACACAAATGTGCGATGGGAAGGGACAACTCCCCAAAACAGTGCGCACCAACTTCATTGTTATCCAAATATCTCACACCGATCATCCTTCTCAGTTCTTTGTTCTCTTCATCATATGCTCTCCGGTCACAACCAGGGAAACTGAGTCACCCCCTCCCCGCTTCATGATAGGGGCCTGAGCATTCTGTAGGGCATTTTTGAAATTGCTGCAAGTAAATGACCAATTGTGATGCGGTATTAACATTTTTCCAGAACACTGAGTTTAGATCCAATACAGATCGAGGCCCATCACTTGATCGCTTCCTCTACAGATGCAGACAGTAATAGAAAACACCATTAAAGAATGCTGTCCGAGAAGAAAATTCCATGATAGCACCAATCTTAACGTTGGATGACAAATAATTACAATGGGAAGCTTAAGAGACATGAAAAGAACCATACCTTCATCACTTTCGAGCTCTTTCTCTCTTCGACAGTAGGCTGTACATGGTATCATGGCAGACTTCAAACATCAGTAGGAAGATTCGAAAAGAGTTTCAGAGAGGAGAATTAAGTGTATCTGGTCCGATTTAGTCATAGAATATAGCTCTATAAAGAGGTATCCTAGATTGCATTTCATAGGATTTTAGTGTTCAGATTATATCTTTGAGATAGGTGCAAGTTTACCCAAAAAGGACAAGGTTAGTGACCTTTCTTTAAAAAAAGGCTATGCTATTTATTAGAGCAGCTTAACTGATCTCATATGCGGTGAGAGAGTATAATATATGTCGTTTTCCATTGTCAGCTGTACTGATTTCTCTTCGGACAAGACCGCTGAATTACTATAGAATTTAACCGAAGGGCAAGTGATTGAGCCTTCGGCTCAGTGAGTGATCGGCCAGCCTTGAGCCTTGAGCCTTCGGCCAGCCTTGAGCCTTGAGCCTTGAACCTTTGGCCAGCTTTGAACCTTCGGCCAGCCTTGATGGTGCCCCATCACCCCACCTTCCAACCAAACATCCCTCAGAGCCCTCCAAGAACCTTATCTTTTATAGAGGATGAGAGATGTAGACTTCAGACAACTCCAATCCTTTACCCGCCAACATCCCTAAAACCCTTAACCCCGCCAACAACCCCTTAACCCGCCAACAGCCCAAAAATAAAACTATCAACCCCGCCAAAACACACAGTATTCCAGACCAGAAAATCACCTAAGTAATACAGTTGCCACCTCCAATAGTCTGACCTTCTCTTTAAAGTCATTCTATTAAATTGGTTAACTGAGAAAGGAGAATCAGTTAACCCTTAATATAATGACCATTAGAGATGAACATCAGTCTATTAAAGACTGTAACTCGATCACTCCCGGATGCAAGACTTTAGGATGAATTGACCCGAGAGCCCCGCCAACATCCCCTTAACCCGCCAACATCCAAGAACCTTTATCTTTTTCTAAGATGATGAATTCAGCACATCCAACTCTTACAGTACCACCTTGACTCAAATATTTTCCTTATACCACCTCCGGACATTAAAATTTGATCTCCAGACTCTGACACCTTCTACCTTCGACCTTCAACCATCGACCATCGACCATCAACCTTCAACCTTCGACCATCAACCTTCGACCATCGACCATCGACCTTCGACCATCGATTATTAACCTTCAACCTTCAACCAACGACCATCGATTATTAACCTTCAACCTTCGACCATCGATTATTAACCAGTTAATATCTAAAGGTTGCTCACAATGAGTAATGTCTTTTTTGCTTGTGTTATTATATGAATAATATAAAACATTTTTATAATATAATAGGGTTACATTTTAATTAGTGATGAAATTTAATTATTAGATATATTATATAGATCAAATTTATTAAAAATATATTTTTTATAAATCAAACTTATTAACATTACAGAAAACAAAGACTTGCAGATTAAATAAAATTACAGGAAATTAAAATATACATCTTAATTTTGGTTTATTATAGTTAAAAAAAGATTGATGTTGAAATTCGTGTATTGAATATTTTTTAGATTGAATTCATTAATATTACGGATATATTTTTATAAATCATTACAAAAGAGAAAGACTTCCAGATTCATTAAAATTACAGAAAACCATGATAGATTCATGAGTTCTTATATGATCCTTGCTTCTCAGTGTAGTAAACAAACCTCCTGAGTTCTTAATTTCTCAAGCCAATCCAACTCTGCAACATGGCACTCCTCTCTGCGCGGCCATTATTTTTTGCAATTTCTTAAATCATTCTAACCTTGCTCCATGGCCTGCCTCTCTATGAGGGCTCATTCTTGTTGTGATATTCGACCCCAATTGAATGCCATGGCCTCTAAAGGGCCAAGGCTAATTAGGCTAATTGTAAGGTTCTATGGAATTTTGGCAGAATGATTGCCCCTCAAATCACAGGTTATAAAATCATCTAAATAAGGTGAATCTCGTCCTTCCCCTTCCATTCTACTTCCTTTTCTCAATTTTGAGCTTTCTATTCATTGCTTATTGTTGTCTCTATTCATTTTCCTTCCTCCAATGTTCTTGTTCTTCCAATTCAAAATCATTTTGACCAAAGAAAAATTCAGTTAACATGTAGTGCACAAAAAATCTTCCCCTTAAATGATGTATTCCATATAAATATTAAAATACTATTAATATCATAAAGTTGTGTGATTTCCTTTCCTTTCACTGGCTCACTTTATTTCCTTTCAGCTTGGTGTTCCTTTAAATGATGCATTCCATATAAATATTAAAATATTATTAATATCAGAAAATTGTGTGATTTCTTTCTCTTTCAATGACTCACTCTCTTTCTCTTTTGTTGTTCCCTTAAATAATGCATTCCATGATTATGATGATGGTCAACATACACTGAGAACAAACTTTGGTCTATAGGACCTAAAGAAACAAATTATTTAGTTTGATTTAAGATTTTATTCCTATGCTCAAAAAGCTTGGAGAGAAGCCTCCCAAACTTACTGTGATTTTGACATCATAAAAGGCTAGGAAGGTCGGTATTGCTAAAAAGATTATGAAACTAAGATCTAATGTGGTTGTACCCGGGGCATTCTAAGAGGAAGTGGTTTTCATCCTCAATGTTCCTATTCTCACAGAGATGGCAGATCCTTTCCATCCATGGTGTTTTAGGAACTGCCCAACGACCTGTTAATATCAGAAAGTTGTGCGATTTCTTTCTCTTTCAATGACTCACTCTCTTTCTTTTCGCTTAACTTGATATAAATTCTGATTGGTAATGCATTTAATTATAAATTTAAAAAATACACTTAAAAAAAACTAAATTTAATATTAAAATTATTATTTAAAATCAAAATATAATTTTTCCAATTTAACAGACATAACTAATTAATAATAATGCTGAATAGAATCAAGCTAAATTGTATCCGGCTACCATTTAACTTAGAAAAAAAAAACACCGTCCATCGCTTTAACGTTTTCATAATAATGATTTCTTTCCACTCTCATCACTACAAACAAACCTCTGGCCAGTTTCTGTAACTGCAGATCCCTTCTCACACTTCACAAGCAGAAACCCACCACTTGTGGTGCAGGCCTGTGAACAAAGCAGATCTCCATTTGGGTGGTTTGGAAGACACTGCAGTTCTCCCACTCAGAATCCCTGCCTACAGATCGATGCCACTTCGTATAGATACAATGGGTAAATCTAAATGCCTTCACATTGTACATTTTTCAAACACGGCAAAGAGACGTTGGATGGTAGGCATTAAAAGAGATGATTAAATGTAGCTTTACTGTTCAATGTGTAAATTCATATTCAATCAATTCAATATATATGGAAATATACTAGCTTATCAGCTTAATTATGGATATATTAGTCTATAGGCTACAAAGAATAACATTCATGCATGCAGTATTGATTGAGCATTATAGGTGGTTATAGTATTAAATAGCCAACCAAAAAAATTATGAAATTTCAATAATAAATTTAATTAAATGTTTCACGTTATCATTTGGAATGATAGAGTTAATTTCAAATTGCAACTTTGTTAATGCATTTCCATCGTAAATCTATATGTGTCCATGATTATGCGTATTTATATATTCTGTTACAATATTAATTATATATATATATAGATATAGTTATCAAAATAATATCTATGTTATATATAAATTTTAATGTTTTTATTGCTTTCATATTTTAAGATATTATGTTATAAGATAAATTATCTAAGTTGATTTGGAATGTGTTGCTAATTAAAATATTGATATGATGGATTTAAGAGACAAATTTCTTAATAACTCTATTCATATAAGCTTTTATTCAAACAGATTATATTTATGAAGACATTTTATAAGGGGCAGAGTTTTGCCTTGTATATTATACGTATAATAAAAAAGATAAATAATTTTTGATATTAGTGTTTTTTAAGTTTTATTCTTTTAAATTGTATGTTTTTTTAAGATGTAAATATTTGGTTAGTATAGATCTATTTTAACTACAAATATAGCAAGTACTAAGAGGGATCAAATCTCTTTTGAGGTGCAAAATTTTTTAGAATACAAACTTGGAAAAAGATTTGAAGCTAATGTGTATCAATATTAATTGTTTAAATTGCATTTTTTAATGCATAAGTAATTACATATCTTAAAAAAAAATTGGACCACTTAAATTGTGTAGATTACACAGCTTAAACTTTCATTGCTGGATTTTGTACAAAATTGACAAAAAAAAATATAAACTAAAACTATTGAAAATATTTTAATCATGAGATTTTATTTTTTGTCATTTGCTTTAGATAATATATATAGTTTTTTCATATATATATATATATATAATATTTTATCATTAGTAATAGTTTTTTAAATATTACAATAATTTTAAATTTTAAAAATAAAAATAAAAATTAGACATCTAGTTTTTATTAATCTTAATATAAAATAATTGAAATTTTTAAGTTTCAATTATATTGCTCTTTATAAATTGAAATATTTTATTATGGTCAAAATTAAATTAACAAATTTTAAAAATAAATTATATATATATATATATATAATTGATGTTCAACTAAATTAATTAGCATAGATGTTTAAATAATCTATTTAAATGTTGCTTTTAAATATTTTAAAAAATATAAGAATTATAAACACTCAAAATGAAAATATATATTTTTTTACTTTTAGTTGTTTTATCTCTCTAAATTTACTATAAAATTATTTTTTCAAATAAACATCCAAATAGTTTATTTATGATTGAGAATAAAAATGAAATATTTTTACCACATCTTCTTCATACTATATATATATATATATATATATATATATATATATATATAATTTTAAAAACACCATATATCAACTCAAAATTAAGCATAAATTAAATCACACATTACCCTAATAAAAAAATATTTTATTTTTATTTTAAAAATAATCCACTCAAAATTGAGCATAAACTAAATGAAACATTACCTTAATACTAAATTATGAAATACACCTATATATACCATAAATACTTCATTCTAACCTACATAAAACACAATAATAATAAATACCCTTCAACTTTCATTAAATATATTATAAATTAATTCATAACTTGTTCAACATTCATAATTTTTCCCCTAGATTGTAAGAACATGAATTTCATATAATATAGATATCTCACTGGCGTTACCTCTCCTTTTTATACCATAATTCATAACCATATTCCTCAATTACGAGGCATTATAATACAATTTTCATTACAATATTAGTCTCTCACATTTTTGTGTAGCCTTTGAAACCGAAAGCTCTGGCCTTTTAACCAATGCTACTGAAAACACAAATCAAATTGATTAAAAATAATACAATTATACAAATTCACTGATTAATACTCATTAATAAATTTAACATTAATAAAATTAAATTATATCTTACACAATTAATTAATTAACCTTTCTTCCATCCATCCTTTTGATGTAAGAAACCCAAAAAACAATGCAAATCCCTCCATATACAAAACACTATCAGGTCTAGACTTATGGTTTTGGCCACAATCATCTATCGGAAACATTTTATGTGTGATTTTACATTAAAAACCCTGGTCATACAACTTCTTTGGAATACAAAGGAATCACAGGAAAACCTGCTCCAAAACTCATAAACCAGACTTCAAATACATATACCCGCATTCATAAATCGTCGGGTTTGCCCCTTCATATGCTTTATTCCTTTTAAAACCCTGGAACTACTATGTTATCGCAACACATGATTATACACTGAAAACATGAAAAACCTGACCGGAAGCTTAAGACCGGATCTCAAATGTAATTAAATCCACTGTATAAAGTCCATCGAGTCTAGATTGGGAATTAACCCTTGCGCATGTTCGTGCCCGATATCCGTCCAATCGTCCATTCGATGGACAGTCTTGATCACCCTGGATTTCAATTTAATTAAACCACAACTCATTACCTCATCGGGTCTGGCTTCTGGAAACCACTTACGGCTTTTGAGGCCACCCGATAACTGCTTACCACCTTTTGGAAACCACCTTCTGGTTAATGCGTGTGCGCCTTAGCTCCATCATTGATCAAGTATATGATCCAACGTCCACAATATATTGCAATGTCACAATCGGAGTTTGGAAAGTGTTTAGGCCCAGTCCATTCACACAGACTTCCAACGATGCGATATATCGGTGCTATCGCAATCGCAACTCCTTAAGGCCTGAGTTCGTCCCCCTTATAACAATCTTTATCGATGTGATAAAGTGCTCCACTTTCTCCGATTAGATCTGGTTTGTTGATCTTACAGATCTAATGGTCATTATGCATCGATCTGTCTACTCCCTCTTGGACTTGATCTCGCTTATTTTTAATGGATTCTGCGTTATAAACGATTCTCCTCTATACTCTGTTTCCACGCAAGACTTTTATATATAAGAGTAAGCTATGATCTATTTGAAATGCTCAGTCATGGTTATAACAATAAAGACTCAATTGTGCTTTAACGCTATGCTTTATAACTTAAGACATGAAAACAGAGCAAAATGCTTCAATTGTTCTGCAGGCAAACTATACAGAGATAAGCGAAGGATACCCATTTACACACACACAAAATAATTTATTCAATATAATGAATTTACAGAGTCTCGGCCCTCTGGCTTGATTACATCAATAAAAGGCCCTGTTTCAATCTTGAAACCCTCGCTCTCTCCTCTCTGGATTCTCTCGAACCTCTAAACAACCTATCTAACCTCTCTAGCCTCTCTCTCACTAACCTATCCAACCCCTGAATTATACAAAAAGATCACAATTTATACAAAAGTGGATTCACGAACCAAAATTGGTTCAGATCCAGAAATCTCTCACTCTCTCCTAAAGAATCTCTTCAACTCAATTCTTTTCTAAAAAAATGCTAAATCAAACTTTCAATTTCCTCATATTCTATTCAAACCAAATAAATCTAACCGTTTGGTCTGATCTCCACACAGGAAGGATCAATTAGGCACTATGCCCTTTTCTCATATTTGACAATAAATAAACACTTTCACACATTTAAATAAATAAAATTAACTAATCTCTTATCTTCCAACCCCTTGCTTGTCACAACATGTGGTCATGCCATCACATTGCTGACTAGGCCTGAATGCTCCTGCATTAGACTCCTAAAGTTGAAAACTTTCATGACCTCCTGGTCATGTGTTTCTTCTGTTGATCATCCAATATCCCAAACTTTACTTTGTAACCGGTCATCACTTTCATCATGCTGGTGATTCAATTCTTCTGCCACTGTCACTTCTGTTCTTCCAGATTTCCAAATCTTATTTTGTTGTTGTCCTCTTTTCTTACTAATACAAATTCCCTTTGTTAATTTCTCTTCCTTGCTGTCCCTCTTGATCTTCCACAATTTCTCAACTTCCTCTTTACAATTTGTTCTTAACTGAACTCCTCTAACATCTGCCTACTGTACATTCTCCTTTACCATTAAAATTATAAAATTTATGTCCAAATCTTCTTCATCTCTATCATTTACAAACTGTTGTTTGTACTCTACAGCTCCTTCCCCAATATCATTAAAGATAATCTTTTCCTCTATGTTATCAGGTTCATCTAATAACTTTTCCAGAAAAATTCCATTTCTTTCATCTTCAATAAGCATGTCATTTACATATGATTCCTCCTTCCTGTATAAAACAAAATTTCCATCACAATTGTCAGACTCATAATAACTATGGTTTTCAATCTTCATAGATAATTCTGCCATCAAATCTTTATATTGTCCTTCTGCAAATGTTATCAAATTGTCATCAATTCTCATTCCAATACTTTCCTCTGCATTACACAGTGTTCCTTGTTCTAACACAAGACTATCATTCAACAATTCAATAGCTACGATTTCTTGGAGTATATCATTTTGAAGTATCCTTTCATCTTCTATACTTATACTATTGCCACAAAATAATGTTGTTTCATCTTCTCCTACAACAGAAACAAAATTCTAGTTTTCTAAAGCTTCTTCATGATTTACAGCTTCATAAAAATAATCCACTTTAAAATCATAGAATTTCTAAACTTCTGTATCTGTCAACATCATCTTATATTCCTTCATAATTTCCATAGTACTTTCATTTTGATTCTCTACTAAAGATATTTCATTTTGGTTATCATCACAAACTTTCATTTGCTTATCTTTAGCTTCTTTAATGATGACAATTTCCCTGTCAATATCATCATTCTCAAAATTATTAAATACATGCTCAAAATATCTCTCTGCTTCAACGATTTGTTCCAATAATCTCACTTCTTCATCAACATGCATAAGCACATTGTCCAATTGTTGTTCATTACCTATCAAAGCTGAAAACATACACAACATGTAAGTTTCAAAAAAGCAAGGCTCTTCATTTGAAACCTCAGTGATCAGCGCCTCATGCTTCTCTGAACTATTCTGATAGTTCACTAAGTTATTGAGAAATTCTTTCTCAACATCTCTGATTTCTTCCTCATTAAATAAAACTTCTGGGACTACAACTTCTTGACTATGCTTGGCAACTTCATCATAAGTTTGTAGAATACCTTTCTGTTCTAGACAACTTCCTCCAACACACAGTTTATCCAAATAAGACAACAATGGCTCTTCCTATTCTCTCTTAAGACTTTGATCTTTCAAAGATTTCCTTGACTTAACTTCTTTAGCTAAGTTCTTTGTGCAAGTTTTCCTCCTCTTCACTTCATAAATCTGCAATGCATTTGTTTCCTTTCATTTTTCCATTTCCCACTGGTCTTCTATCCATGCTAAAATTCTTTCAAATATGATCCAATAAGTTTTGACTAAGAGAAGACACAACCATTTAGCCATACCTTCTAATTTCTTCCACCTGTTGAAGTCTTGAAAGTATTTATGCATCTCCTTTTGTGTTTGTCTTGCCTTTGACTCTTTCACCAACACATTTCTCTCATTCTGATATGTATAGATCAGTTCTTCATCACTGTCATCACTATCTTCACTGTCTCCTTCCCCAAGGAGAGATCATTTCTCTAGTTCACAGATGTATTCTACTCCTTCATTCTCAATTGTTCGAAGTATTAATTTCTCAGCAAACAATTCTCTGACAGGCCATTTAACTTTTCTTCCCACATAAAATCCTTGTTTCCATTTTTCTCTAATTCCTTTCAATACCAGCTTCTCCAAATGACTAAGTTCTGCCTTCATCTCAGCCAACTCTATGTCCCTTTCTTCTTTATTCATTCCTTTGAGTCCAACTGCTTCAGCACTCTTTTCCCTCTATTTCTGACTTTCCTCTGTACCCCTGTCATGACTATCAATAGTCAATTCCATTTCTTTCTCTGGTGAACTTTCCTTGTTCACTAGTGAGCTGCAACTAGCCTTTTCCATTTCACCTGTAACAAGTCTCCTTCATGCCTCACCAAACTTTCTTGAGTTCAACCTTTTGGCACCTATTGGTTCTTTCCTCGAACCTTTCACTAACTAACAATTCTACCCAGCACTCCTCTTGCTAGAATTGTTATCTCTTATCCACAATCACAATTGTGGAGTTGCCTCAACAACTTCTACCCAACCACAGTTGGAAGTTGTTCTCATCTCCTCTTGAATACTCCTTGCTTTAGGCTCTGCATCTTCAATTGCCCACTTCCTTCTTTCATTTAGTAATTTCATTTACTGTCGGGTACTGTCACCTTTACTCATCTAAGATTTCTTCTTGCTCTATCTTCTTTAACATAGCTCATATGCTATGATGCTGATACAATTCATTCTATCTTTCAACAATTCCACTAGTTCCACTCACCTGCACAATCTTGTCTCAAGATACATCAAAGCACATTTCAAACCTGCAATGTTTCCTTCAAAGATGTCTTAAAACTAAATCCCATTCCATCAATTAAATCTTTTTCAAAGGATTCATCTGTGCATTATTTCATTTAGAATTTCCATTCAAAAGACTCCATATAGTCAGCAACTATTTTTCCTCTTACTTTTCACAATGGATTCTTCAACTTTTAAGATCAATTAAGACTAGATCTGAATTTCAGTTATTTTACCAATTCATGACAAACACTATCAATTCCTTCCGATAACCTATTTGTAAGCAAATCTGTTTTGCCTCTACAATTTACAAAATTCATTCCTTGTAGTGGTTTTTCTTTTGGTCCTATTAAACCCAATCTCTGTTCTTTGAATCATCAATATCATTGCCTTCAACAATACTTTAAGCAATCCTCAATCATTCTCAGTTTTCACAAAATTCTTCAAATCATTTAAATGACTTCAATGCCACAACAAACCATTCTTCAAATCAGCTTTAACTTCTAAACCTTTCATCTCAATCAAATCAATCATGCAATTAACTTACCCAGAAATTTCATTTTCCTAAAAGGAAAACATCTTCTCCTTTGAGATTTGAATCCCTTGTTGTTCTTTAGACATTCAAAACATAGTTCTACAAAATTATCAAAATAAACATTCTTACCAGACCTTCCTCGAAGATTCACTGCTTCCCCATTCTGATCTCAGTGTCCTTTGTAGTCTAATCTCCATATGTATCAAATTCACTTCAGTGCGATTATACATATGCTGAGATTTAAAATTCAATTTCCAAACCAATCCTTACAAAGCGTTGATCTAGCTCTGATACCACAAATGATGCAGGATACCTGAAAAACAATGCAAATCCCTCCATATACAAAACACTATCGGGACTGGGCTTATGGTTATGGCCACAATCATCTATCAGAAGCGTTTTATGTGTGCTTTTACATTAAAAACCCTGGTCATAACACTTCTTCGGAATACAAAGGAATCATGGAAAAACCCACTCCGAAACTCATAAACCGGACTTCAAATACATATACCCACATTCATAAATCGTCTGGTCTGCCCCTTCATATGCTTTATTCCTTTTAAAACCCTAGAACTACTATGTTATCGCAACACACAATTATACACTAAAAACATGAAAAGCCCGACCGGAAGCTTAAGACCGAATCTCAAATGTAATTAAATCCATTGTATAAAGTCCATCAGGTCCGGATTGGGAATTAACCCTCGCACATGTTCGCGCCCGATATCCATCCGATTGTCCATTCGATGGACGGTCCTGATCACCCCAGATTTCAATTTAATTAAACCACAACTCATTACCTCATCGGGTTCGGTTTCTGGAAACTGCTTACAGCTTTTGAGGCCACTCGATAACCACTTACCACCTTTTGGAAACCACCTTCTGGTTAATGCACGCACGCTTTATCTCCGCCATTGATCAAGTATATGATCCAATGGTCCACATTATGTTGAAATGTCGCAATCATAGTTTGGCAAGTGTTTAGGCCCGATCCATTCACATAGACTTCTGTCGATGCAATATATCGGTACAATTGCAATCGCAACTCCTTAAGGCCTGAGTCCATCCCCCTTATAACAATCTTTGCTGATGCGATAAAGTGCTCGGCTTTCTCCAATTAGATCTGGTCCATTGAAGTTACAGATCTAACTGCCACTGTGCATCGATCTATCTACTCCCTCTTGGACTTGATCTCGCTTATTTTTAATAGATTCTACGTTATAAATGATTCTCCTCTATACTTTGTTTCCATGCAAGACTTTTATATATAATAGTAAGCTATGATCTATTTGAACCACTCAGTCATGGTTATAACAATAAGGACTCAATTATGATTTAATGCTACACTTTATAACTTAAGACATGAAAATAGAGAAAAATGCTTCAGTTGTTCCACAGGCAAACTATATAGAGATAAGCGAAGGATGCCCATTTACACATGCACAGAATCATTTATTCAATATAATGAACTTACAGAGTCTTAGCCCTCTATCTCGATTACATCAATAAAAGGCCATGTTTCAATCTTGAAACCCTCACTCTCTCCTCTCTGCCTTTTCTCAAACCTCTAACTAACTTATCTAACCTCTCTAGCCTCTCTCTCGCTAACCTATCCAACCCGTGAATTATACAAAAAGATCACAATTTATAAAAAAGTGGATTCATGAACCAAAATTGGTTCAGATCAAGAAATCTCTCACTCTCTCCTAAAGAATCTCTTCAACTTCATTCTTTTCTAAACAAACGCTAAATCAAGCTTTCAATTTCCTCATATTCTATTTTAACCAAATAAATCTAACTGTTTGGCCTGATCTCCACACAGGGAGGGTCAATCAACCACTATGCCCTTTTCTCATATTTGACAATAAATAAACACTCTTACACATTTAAATAAATAAAATTAACTAATCTCTTATTTTCAGCCCCTTGTTAGTCACAACATGTGATCATGCCATCATAATGCTGACTAGGCCTAAATGCTCCTGCATCACCTTTTCACATCAATGATTCCTTTTAACTCTAAAACTAATTTTAAGGTTACATATCCACGTGGATTAACATAACAAATGAAATGGGTGACAAAAATTATGAAGACTTTATCAAAGAGCTTGTTTATTGCATTACAAAACATAGAAATTCATACAAAACCTAGCTAGTAAATTTATAGAGGTTTTACGGACAGTCATTAACTTCTTATCTAATTCCGCCAACTATCACCGACTCCCTGCGGACTGACACCAACTACTCGTCATCATACAATTAGGACGAACGGCTCGTGATTATTATTCTAAGACCTCCCCTTAATCACGACCTATACTTTAACTTGCCTACTGGTCTAAGTCTCACCTAGGTTTACAACAAAACATTTCATTTTTTCCTTCTTGCTAAAGGGTCCATGCTTGTTCATTTGCTAGTTCAGTTTCATCTTCACCTTTCTTGCCATAAGATAGTGATGGAGGTTCTCCTTTCTTGATTGTGGATTAACATTATTTGTATTCAACATTGCTGCAGGTTCTTAGGACTTATACTTGACATTAATTCTTGCAATTTCTTTAAGTTGTATTACTTCTTCCTGCCTGGCAATATTTGCACACTTAAAAACAATTTTAGATTCATAAAGAGAACCATATTGGTTCTTGTCATCTTGCTCCTTTAAGAGAGCTTTGCTTCCTTCATCTTTCTTTACTATCATAGTTGGTTGTTTCATGTATTCAACTTCTTTAATCAATTTTGTTGTTGCAAACATGTTGTCCTGCATTTGATTTGTGTATGGAGGTAGGCATCTCTTCTCACAAAACAAAACTCATAAATAAGATGCTTTTCTTGCATCAGATTGAACCACTCTTCATGAGATACATAATTCTCATCAAATTTGACTTCATACATCTTTGCATCACAAGGAGTTTCCTTACTATCACATGCTACTATATTATCAGCTACATGCATACTTTCAATCTTAATCCCAGCTATGATGCTTTCAATACAATCACCTTTAGCAACAACACCTTCATCAACTTCAGCGTTCTCACTCCCTTCATACTATACTTCATTTCAAGAACATCCCAAAATATTTTTTTATTATGTATTTGACCAAATTCATATAAAATACTATACAAAAATTTTTCATCTAGAGTTGATATAATGAGAAGCAATGCTACCACATCTCTACTCTTATCCTGGGGATTTATAGAACTTTCTTGTACAAATTCCTATAAATCTACTGAACCAAGGAATCCCTCCATTTTAATATCCCAAAGCTCAAAACTTTTACTTGAGAAAATTAGAAAAATTGGGATTAATCACTTCGGTATTACATCATTGTCTTCAAATTCTTCTAGCTGACTCAGATTTTTATTTGAAATTTCATATTCTGCCTCTACTTTTGGATTCTCTCCCTTGATATTTTTGAGATCTGTTCGGAACTCTTTGAGTCTCTTTCACCAATCCATAACTACAATGCAAGCCCTTCTCCTTTCAGCTCCAACAAACCCACACTTCCATTGCATTCGCTATTATTCCAGGTGGAGACAACCGCAGATTACAGTCACACTTGCACCGCGTCGAACTGAAATACGGTGATAAGAATCATACCATGACAGAAAACTAAAGACTCACAATGATATTTTCAAAATATTTGCACTCTGCTACACATGTACTAATCACATGCTACATCTCCATGCTCAGTCGATGAGCTCCCATGGTGAGCTCTCCAGCTCAATCTCCACAGTGGGCTCTCAACTTGGCCTTACAAATAGATCCTACATGCAGGTTACGACCCCAAAGCGAGTTAGAACAGAAAAAGTGTGCAATGGGTTCGTACTCCACAGTTATCACCAAAAACAACATAGTCGGCTTTTTCTCTACGGCCAAAAAATCTGTCTGGAAGATCTCCTTTCACTACAACTCAGCTCAAACTTCAGAAGCCCCAAATTAGAAAATAAAAAAAAATAAAAACACTAAACACTAATCGCTTCTTTACACAACACCTTTGCACTAGAATGAAGATCTGGCTAGGACACCAATTGGGCCCCTCTAATCTGCAACGTAATAAAAAACACTTATTAGAGAATAACACTCAAAAAAGGATAAGTTCACCACCTCGCTTCATCTTCATTCAATATCCAATCAATTCAATGCAACTTATAATGCCTTGTGTCTTCGCTACCCACGGCTCATACCAACTCCTCTCCACACACAAAACTGACGCCAAGAGAACACAAGGGAGGCAAAGCTCCACACATCAAACTCAGTGATTAACACACAATAATTCCTCAGTGTTCACAATATCCACTAGTCTCCATAGAGTTCAGGTTCAACAATGCCTCTACACTTTGTTCGACCCTCGAGCCTCTACAGGTCTCGCAGCCACACACAATTACACTCGAAACAAGGCATCACCATTGCCACCTGCGTCCTTGGCCTTGGCCTTCACCACACCTCCATTCTCTCACTCTTAAACCCAACACTCTTCTTTTCACATAGCTACAGATGTTGTGATCCACAACAAGCACAAACATACTCACTAATCTTCAAATCTCGGCCCTACGGAGTTACAATGAAACAAACGTCAAACAACACTACAAACAAACAAAATAATCGACGGCAGTCAGTAGGCATAAAACAATAGCTTGAATCCACAGCAGTGCCTAATGTTAAGTCACAGAGAGCACACAGCTCCACAAAGTTCCCACACTGTAATCTATGCTTCCAACATAGTCACAAATCTCTTTTAACACAGCAGGTGGCTTTATATTCAAAAGAAAGTGGATCGAACAACACAACAGCTCAACGATCACACAACTTCATGGTCTGCGCTTGAACACTCAGCACCACAATTGACCTCACACAACGATTTACCACTCGGCCTCCTCCAAGCAACTCACCTGATCTCTAATACCATGACAAAAACTATGAAGACTCTATCAAAGAGTTTGTTTATTGCATTACAAAACACAAAAATTTATACAAAACCTTGCCGGTAAATCTAAAGAGGTTTTACAGATGGTCATTAACTTCCTATCTAATTTCGTCGACTATCGTTGACTGCCTTTCAACTAACACCAACTACTTGTCATCATACAATCAGGACAGACGACTCTTGATTATTACTCTAATAATGGAATGATAGCTGACGTGACCCAATTTACACATCCACACCTTCCAAGCTCGCTCTTTGAAAAATGGACGCGCCTCGAACATAAAGCCTAAACGATGGCGTGACCCGAGGTAACGCCAAGCTAAGCATAGTTAATCAGACAGTCAGAAGTTGTCCACCATTAAAATCTCGGTTTGGAGCTCTGTCGAAGTAACCATGCTCTAGGCATCATGATGAGTGTTAGGAACCCAGGGTCAAGAGTTGGTTTTTAATTGATTAGGAACATATTCTCGAAAAGAGTTCTTGTCCTATTTGTGAGAGATCATTATTTTAGGTAATTATAAGTTAGTTTGTATCATTTGGTAGTTTGGGTTAAGTCTAAATTTAGGAATCATGCCTGATATATGTGTGAATTAAGACTATTAAATTTATTATTAAATGTTGTGTTTATTTAATTATGTAATTCTAGCTATAGAGTAGTAGTTTTACTATGTTATTGTGTGGTTTTTTCTTTTTTCCATTAAAATAGTATCAAAGCTCAAATCAAAGTGGTATCAAAGTTAAAAGACTTAAAAAGTCAAAAAAACCAAAATATCAACCAAAAAAAGGAGTGTGATTTTTCCAATGTTATTTTGGAGCCTCGGAGCCACAAACATAGTACACCATAACCTATAAAGAATCCATCATATATACATTGTTTTTGTGGTTCGCAAAAGCCCCGTGCAGCAAACCATGCAATTTTTTTTATTGTTCCTTCTCAAGGAAGTTTCAGCAATTGCCACTACCATGTGTCATAAGTGAGTTATTCTTTCTTTTAAGATGAAATGTACTAGCATAGATCCATGTTAAGTACATATTTAACATGAGTCGAGAGGGATCAAATTTCTTCAAGCACAATCTTCTTTAAAGTGAAAAATTCAATGTGTTATTTTTCATTGTTTAAATTGTATGTTTTGAATGCTAAATAGAGTATATATAGGATTAACCATAAAAACTTAATTTTTAAACATAAATTAGTTAACATAAATCTTAAAATAGTTTATTTAAGAGTTAATATAAATTAGTTAACATAGATCTTCAAATAGTTTCTTTAAACCTCTTGTTGAATTATTTTTGAAAAGTATAAGATTTAAACATATTACACATTTTTTTACCTCTAATTACTTTACAACATATTCATTTTTTCTAATAATAGCTAACACTATTTTTCTATTTAGAAAACACTTTTTATTTCTTATTTTTATTTTCAAGGGGGACTGACAGACAAATAGACTTACACATCCCATACACATCCATCTTAAATATGGATCTACCATGAGCACAGAGGGATCCAATTTCTTCACATGCAAATTTTTTTATGAGAAAACATTGTTTAAATGTTTTGTATAATTATTTAATTTTTTATTTTTAGCTTTTTTGGCCGACATGAGAAAAGATTCAACTTCGATGATAGACAGCGTTACACATAATACTGGGTTGTAGAATGAGCCTCGGGTTACACATCACACTGGGTTGTAGAATGAGCTTCTTGGCTCAATAAATTTTTTTATAATTATTTATTTATTTTTATTTTTAGATTTAAAATATATATATATATTTTGGTCGACGTGAGCAAATTTTCAACTTTGATGATGGGTAGACAACGTTACACATCATACTAGGTTGTAGAATGAGCCTCTCGGCTCAATGAACCTCTCTGCTCAAAAACTTCTTTTTATTGGAGAAAGGCCAAATTAAAAAAAAGGGAAAAGTGTGTTGGTTATAAGTTGAATGTTTTTTTATATGAAGAAATAAAAAATATATACTAGCACAATCACATTTAATTAATTAAATGAATGTGATTGATATACGTAGAAGGCTTCATTTGTATCTACCATACAAGTTATTCATAAATATATAATAATGAAAATAATATTACAATAAAAATATTATTATTATTTTAAATATTGGTATAATCATTTTAAAATAACTATTGTTATTACTAAATAATTACTACTATTAATATTATTAATATTAATTAATATTATTATTAATAATTAATATTTTTAGTAAAAAAATAATAATTTTAAATTCTATTCTCACTTCTCCCTCTGCCTTAGCCACCTAGGCAATCATCTCCTTGTCCTGGCCCTCTTCCCTTCTCTCCTCGTCCTTGTCCCATCGGCATTCATATACCCTAGCCCATTCTCCTACCTCGTGGCTCCTGTGTCCTTTGGCGTATGATGCAACATGGCTATTGTCCTTGGGTTGGTACAACACTTGGACTATGGAGGAGTTTAGGTGTGGGAACCCTAGTATTTTCTCCTCGTCCCAATCATGGAAACTAGTGAAAACAATATGAAACCATAAAAAATAATGGGGAGAGAGAGGAGCATTTAATCCATCTGGTCTACAGTGGTCAGTTCATGTGAGGTAAGCTAGTGAGGGACAAGCTGATGGTTGTTTCCATGAGAAGAGGAATTATGGAAGAATGTCGTGGTTTAAGCAATATGAGTACTCCTCATATGCTCTGCATCAAGATCTGGTCCATCATCCTCTATATAAGGAGAAGTATGGTAAGATATTTTGTCACAAGAATTGGTTTTCTTCTGTCCTGGGGGTTTCCAGCTTAAGGACCCAATGGTCAGGTCTAGGAATTATAGGTAGTCTTGGTAGTGGCAGAGTCTGTGTAATTTTCATGGTGGTGGTAATTTGCATAGTGGTTTCATAGGGTATTCGTGGGAAGGATCGGGTCATTGTAGAGGGTGGCACAACCGGTGATATAGCTAAGAAAGAGTCTTATAATTTAGTCACCACAGAAGGTGGTTTAACAGAGTTTGTAAGTGTAATCTTTCAGAAGTGCAGTAAGTTATATGTTGGGTATGCTGTCCTCTTTCTCTCCATGGGTCGTCATTCTGATCACCCCCCCCACGGTCAATATGGATGTTGTGAGTATAGAAAAGGAGGATGGCTCAGTGTTTGGTTCATGAGGCCATTGTTAGTCTTGCTCGGGCAGAACACTTGGGGACAATGTAAAGGATTGAGGGAGGTTCCACCAAGCTTGCAATCTCTATGATAAAGAGCATGTGAAAATCAAAGAAGAGCTATAAATAATTCAAAGGTGCATTCATCAACAACAGAAGTTGACTCTCGAAATGTAGGAGTAACAGCTAGTAAAAAATGAGATAATTCACCAGTGGGAAGACGAAGTTGGTGCCCTGTGTTTACAAATTGAGAATATGTAGCTCAAGCTTGTCAAGAAAAGCCCAAGGTCGGATGAAGAAAATACTAGAATCGATATTAAATGCTAGACGCCAATGGAGGAGTAACCAGTACCATGTGTCTTTTTAATTGCCTATTTTCTGATGTCAAATTACATATGTAAATATTTGTTGAACCAATTATGTAGGACTTATAGCCATATACAAGTCGTAAGGAAGAATTTTGTAATTTTGGGAAAGGAAATTATGGGCATGGTAGAACAAAATGTAAATCTTGATGCCCTCAGGTGGCTCTACACTATTTTGTAAATCTCCCAGTTTTTGGTCACGTACGAGTGTGAATTAATAGATATATCCTACTCTTTTAGGTTAAAAATAAATAAATAAAAATTAATTAAATAATATTAAAAATTAAATAATTATTAAATAATTAAATAATACTGAATAATTTAATAATATTAAATAATTTAATAAATAATACATCATTGCTTTTTACCCAAGGAAAAATCGTAACTTTCATTATGTTAGAAAATTACATGTTGTAGATGCTTCTCTAGAAGCATATATCAAAATCTGGTGGCAAGCCACATACATAATAAAAAAGTGTTTATATAGTTGTAACCTGATGACAAGAGATAAAAAAAAATATACAATTCAATAAATATATAAGATTGAGAAAGTATCTTCTCTAAAATCAGGGCAGATTTTCCCCTTGTGGCGGTTGTTCAACAAAAGGTATGTGAAAGTACTAGTAAAAAGCATGATTGTTTTGTTCTTGTATCAGCCAGTGACCACGCGGAAGGTGTGTTGCCTCCTTGGAAAGTTGATCAGAAAGTTGATTTCCTTCCCTGTAAATATGATGACATGAAATAGAGTCAAATTGTGATTTTAATAGTGAAACATCATCCAATAGGTTCCACAGTGTGTGCACGTGACACGTAGCTTGTTGATTGAACCAATTAATCATGAGTTTAGAATCTCCAAAAAATTGTAGGTGTCTGCATCCCTTTTATATTGAGAAAGAAAGAAGGTGTCTGAGGCTGATAAGTTCTGCAAAGTTATTAGTGTCTCTTCCAAGGCCCAGTTTTAGTTTGAAATGTTGATCCTCATTAAGATATAATATCGATCCACCCCCACAACCATCGTTCTGGGCAGATCCGTCAAAATATGCCAAGGGGAATGATTTTTCAATGGTCTCTACAGTGATGGTCCTGTTGTTTTGTTTGGGGTCTTCCTCAAGTATCAAATGATAAAGAGTAGATATATGTGCAAAGACCACAGTCCTGTTTGAATCTCTACCATGAAAGATAATCGAGTTCTTACTAAGCCAAATACCCCAACATACAAGCAAAGGGAGGTTCCAGAGCTTGGAGGGGATAGATCGGTTCCACCAAGCTTTCCAGGCTACAATGATGTTCTCACCAGTCAAGGGTAAGATGATATTGAGCATATGCAGCAAATGTCACCAAGATGCTATGATGATGAGGCAGTGAAGGAAAATATGGTCAATACTTTCTTCGGCATTCCTACACAATCCACACCAAGAGGGACCATAGAAATACATTTTTTGTAGTTTGTCACATGTGGATGCTTTGTTGCATAGGATACACCACATAAATAGCTTTGCCTTGGGAGGGATTTTCAACTTTGATAGGGGATTCCACCACCAGGACAAATCAAGTGGTTTACGATCAGCATATATGAAAGAATATTCGTCATTAGGTATACATCTACCATGTTGTGAGAAGATCCATATGAGTTCATTGTCCCTCTCAGTGATTCTAATATGAGATTCTGAGAGTGCACCGATGTAGCTTGACCATTATTGATGCCATTTAGTAGGGATGTCGAGGTCAAGTATTGATTTCTACACTTGGGAGAAAACAGAGGTGTTAACCTAATCAACAATATGGTCAAGTGTTGTGATGCCAGATTGTTCCAAGAAACAAATGAGGCCAGGAGAGAGGGAGTGAGCATTGCCACAGCCTGACCATCGATCTTTTCCAATATGAACGTGTCAGCCCGATCCAATTCTCCAAGCCAATCCATTTTGAATGTAATTAATAGAATTTATAATAGCACGCCAGACCGAGGAGATGAAAACCTTGTTCACTGATGGACTTCGGATCCACTCAATGGGTCGGAGAGGATTGACATATTTCTTTTTGACAACCTTCATCCACAAGTTGTTGGCAGTGAGGATTTTCCACCCCAATTTAGCAGCAAGGACCCTGGAGAAACACGAGAGATATTTTAATCCCCAACCTCCCCATTTTTTTGGTAGGGCAATAAGATCCCATCTGGTCCAAGCAAAGGAAGGTGTGACCTTCCTTGCAGCCTTTCCAAATGAATCCGAAGCAGATTTGTTGAATTCTGGAAAGTATGTCTTTAGGAATCCAAGCTAATGACATCCAGTATATCGAGGTCACCACTAGGACTGATTTGATAAGGACTAGACGACTTTCTCTAGAGAGCCATCTGTGCTTCCAAATATTCAGTCTCTTCTCAATCTTGGCTACCAAACAAGTCTAGTCAACAACTCTATATTTGTTCAGTCTAAGACAAAATCCTAAATATTTGAATCCTTCTTCAAAATCCAAAGAGGAGAAAGGAAACCTCTAAAGGGAAAAATGTAACTCATTTTGTGAGCATCCCAGAGCTGATAAAGCAGATTTTAGATTATTACACATCATACCTATGGCTTTATAGAAAATCTTGAGCAATGTATTGAAGACCATGGAATCAGTGATAGATCCATTCAAGTAAATGAGAACATCATCCATAAAGAGGAGATGTGTTATGATATAATTATCAACTATTTTGATGCCCTTCGGTCTCCCAGAGTTTCGCTCATCGATAACAATCCTACTCGGGCCCTGCATTACCAAAAGAAAGAGTAGGGGCGATAAAGGGCATCCTTTCCTGATTCCCCTCTCAGCATGAAAAACGTTTGTGGCAGCACCATTTATAAGGACATTATATGATACTGATGTGATATAGCACATGATCTAGTTGATAACGAAGATAAGGAATCTCAGGTGTGTTAGGAGCATCTGAATGTATATCCAACTAGTCCTGTCGAAAGCATTTGCAAGATAAATCTTGACGATCATGCCGTTGAAGTTTTTGATATGCATAGAATGAATTCCTTCATGTCCAATGCCAATGGAATCATGGATCTGTCTATTGTCCAAAAAATAAAATTGTTCCTATGAGATATAATGAGAGAGGATAGGCTTAATCTGGTTAGCAATGATTTTCGCGATAACCTTGTAAATACAATTGCATAAGGAGATAGGTCTATTATCAGAGAAATTTCAGGACAAATCCAATTTGGGGATGAAGGAAATGAAAGTAGAGTTAATGGCATGATATGTACAACCATCAGTCATATATTCTTTAACTACCCGAAGAAGATCATGACCAAGCAGGTCAAAGAAGGTAAAATAGAACTCAACTGGCCAGCCATCTCGTCCCACACTCTTGTCTTTCTTGAACCATTTGAGTACAGCTTCTAATTCCCCCAACAAGGTAGGTCTGATCAGTTCCTCTGTTGTATCGTCATCAATAGATATAGGAAAGAAACCAATGATTTTAATTATTTCTGCCAACATGGCCTCCTGTGGAGCTTTGAAAATTTGAACAAAATGGGAGCTGGCCAGTGTTGCAAGTTGATTGAAAGAATAATATGTTGTCTTTCCTCATCTTCCAGAGACCAAATGGTGTTTATGGCCTTTCATCCATTAGCAAATTGGTGGAAGAACTTAGTGTTATCATCTCTGACATGAAGCCAAGTAGCTCTGCTATTGAGCCTCCAGGTTTCTTCCCTTTCCTTGAGGATTCTAATTCTTTTTTATTCCAACTTAATGATACGATCTTTGGATTCAATGGATGAGAAGCCTCTTTTGCTAGGGTTTTCTGATCTGGCTAGTTCTTCTTCAATATTATTGAGAAAGTGTTTGACATGACTTCTCCTAGCCCTTGCCCACTCAATCATTTTCTTTTTGAGACAGTGGAGCTTATTGGAAAAGATAGCAAAGGTAGATTGTCCCGTGGGAGGTGGAACTACAAGCCAAGTCTCTTTGACAAGTTGGGTGTAACTCTCATTCATAAGCCAAGTCTATTTCAATTTGAATGGTGCTTTGGGCTTGGAAATGGGGCCAGAAATATCAATATATATTAGAGAATGATCAGATATACCCTCGATCCCACCCATTGTCTGTAGAGAACAAGATTGTTAATGAGGACTTCTTTAATCAGAAATCGATCCAGCCTCCAGGAAATCATAATTCTCCTGTTCCTCCAAGTAGGTTGTAGACATGCCATCGAAATATCAATAAAATGGTGATGCTCCAACAATGGCCTGATCATGTTAGAGAGAGGGTCTGACTATGCATGGGATCCCCATGATTCTACAACTCCAATAGAGAAATCAAGATCTCCACCCATAATGATGTTGTCGAATTGCATAAAGGAGGAATTCAATACCGATTCCCAAAATACCATACGATTGTGACAGGGTTCATAGATATTCACCAATCGAAGTTCCATCCCAATATGTTTCGAGTGTACATTCTTAACCAAAACACCTTCCATACCCCATACATTGATGAGTTTTAAGGCCCTGGGATTGATACCAATAGCAAGACCCCCAAAATGACCACGAGCATCAGGGGCATGGAGGGTCTAGCCTGGTAAGATCAAGGCCAAAACAAGGATAATACGGTCACAGTCACCAAGAGTCTCATGTATCAAGATCGAGCCCAATTTCTCAACTTCAAATAGTCTCTTAAGGGTTGTTCATTTTGAAGGGCTAGCCAACCTGCAACAATTGAAGGTGAACCACTTCATGACAGGATAGAGGAGTGGTTATTTCTTTCTCTAAGAACCCCATCAATAGAGAGTTTCCTACCTTTGGCCAGATCGAGAGTGGCCTGTTGTACAGCTTTGGATATGTTGGAATTTCTACCCCTAGAGGATTTAGGGATTTTTGAGATATTCAAGATCTTTGTGGGGGGGGACGTACCCATACCACCCCCAGAGGATGAGACGGGCTTGTTAAGAGATCGCAAGTTATATTGATGGCCTAAGAGACCTGAGAGAGATACAGAGGACACCTCAAGGGAGGAAGGGTGGAACGAGGGGAACGAAGGGATGGAAAGTGGTGGAATAGAAAAAATAGCAGGGGAATCAGAAGAGGGGAAGGGTACTGAATTAAGATTGAGTCCAGATTGAATAACATCCCTAGAAGGTGCAAGAGAAAAAAAAAATATGATTCAATTGAAACAAAAGGAGTAGAGAGTAAGGATTCAATACCCGAAGGATGACTAGAAGTTGCAGAGCGTGACCTGGTGACCCTTGGGGATGGTGGATGTGGTGTTGCAGTCGATTTCCTTTGATGAGCCACAGTTGAATTTTAGTTGAATGGCCCCTCCTTCATCGACTATTGATCCTTTTGTGGAGGTTGTCTGACCTTATTAGTATCATCTAGTGCTACAAGAATGGGGAGATCTTTTGCCAGCAAGGGACACTCTTTGTAAATATGACCAACTTTGTGGCAATGTCGACAACATGGTACTCCTTCATAATCTAGAATTTTAACTCTTGTGATATTCCTTCATTGAATCTTCATGTTCACCTCCAATCTTAAACAAGTGTCTGTTGGGTTGTGTTATATTCTTTCCACGTAGTTAATAGGGGGTTTGAAGGGCACCCGTAACCCCACTTTATGGGGTCCGGGGCAGCGCCCCGGAAAATTTTGGTTTTGGACCATATGTTAGGTTGGGCGGACCCACCTATGGTTTTGTGCATGATTTTTGCTCATGTTTTTTGGACGCGATGGTTTTCAGTCCATGGTATTGGATGCGATGGTTTTCGGTCCATGGTATTGGATGCTTCGACATGTATAAATATGTATTGTAACATTGAAAGGAACATAATGAAAAATCAAGCTGGTAGTCCCGGTTTTGGGATCCAGGGAAAAATCTCTGTGCATATGTGTTTTATGGGTTATGCTCTCGCATTGTTTATATTCTTTGTTTAAGAATTCGTATGCAGGTAATTTCTGTACAAGGTTAAAACCTACATTTGGTATCAGAGCTATTTTGGCTTCAAGGGGACGCCTTTGTTGCTGAGGGGTTTCGCTCGGGCCTGTGGTAGACCTTGTTTAGTGGGAGATCTACGAGATCGATTCTGGTGGTGAAAGAAGATGGCAAGCAGTGGAAAGATAGAGATTGAGAAGTTCAATGGTCAGAATTTTGAGTTGTGGAAACTCAAGATGGAGGATCTGTTGGTGGATAAAGATCAGTGGATCGCAGTAGATCCGAGTACTAAACCATCGGGAGTGACCGATGAAGAATGGAAGAAGTTGGATCGGAAGGCAAAGAGCACAATACGATTGTGTGTCTCGGATTCAGTATTGCTGAATGTATCATGGGAAGCTACGGCAAAGGCTTTGTGGGTCAAGTTAGGGACTTTGTACCAATCTAAGTCTCTGGTGAATAAACTATTCCTGCGGAAAAAGCTGTATAACCTTAGGATGAAAGATGGAGACTCGGTGACAGAGCATCTGAATGCGTTTAATACTGTGGTAAGTCAGTTATTATCTATTGATATTAAAGTTTCAGATGAAGATAAGTGCATCAGTCTGTTGTGTTCTCTACCAGATTCGTGGGATAGTCTGGTTATTGCAATAGGTAGCAATGCAACTGCTTTGCAGTTTGATGAAATAGTCTCAGCCTTGCTGACGGAGGAGATGAGACGGAAAAATATGGACAGCCAGAATGGTGATGCCTTGTCTGTACGAGGACGGTCCCAGAACAGAAACAAAAATAAGTCATCGAGTGGGAGATCTAAATCTAGAGGGAGATCTAAATCTCCAGGATAACCTACAAAGATGGTGTGCTGGAAATGCGGAAAGGAAGGGCACTTCAGAAGGGATTGTAAATCTAAAGCTCCTGATAAAGGAAAGGGATCTGATGATGCTCCTTCTGCAGAGGCGAAAACCACCTCAGATGAAGGCGGGGATGCGTACTTGGCTTCTTCAAGTACACATGTAGATCATGAGGCATGGTTGATTGACTCAGGTGCATCCTTTCACTTCACTCCCCATAGAGAGTGGTTCTGCGAGTATGAGAAATACGATGGTGCTGATGTCTTCTTAGGAGATGATAGGAAGGCTAGAATCATTGGTCGGGGAAAAGTAAAGTTGAAGTTGCAAGGTGGAAGGGTTAGAACACTTCCGGGTGTTCTACATATTCCTGCATTGGCCAAAAATCTGATTTCTGTAAGAAAGTTGGATGATGCAGGTGTAAAGACGGTGTTCGAGAAAGATACCTGCAAGATGGTTCGAGGAGCACTGATATTAATGTGGGGAGTTCGGATTGGAACACTGTAGAAGCTGCAAGGTAGCACTGTTGTTGATGGGTGCAATAGTTCTATGGTTCCTGAAAATGGAGTAGAGAATCTAGTGATCTCTGGAGAGAAGACCATGTTGTGGCATCAAAGGCTTGGACATATTGGAGAGAAGGGCCTTCGAATACTTCATGGTAAAGGTATGGTAGAAGGTATGAATAATAGCTCTCTGGATTTTGATTTCTGTGAAAATTGTGTATATGGGAAGCAGAATCGGGTGAGTTTCCCTCTGGTGGTAAGAGGACGAAACAGATATTAGAGCTTGTGCACAATGATGTGTTTGGACCTGTGAAGGTTCCATCACTGGGTAAGTCTGTGTACTATGTATCATTCATAGATGACTTCTCAAGGAATACATGGATATATTTTCTTAAGAAGAAATCTGAAGTCTTTGACAGGTTTAAAGAATTTAAGGCTCTGGTGGAAAATCAGACAGAGAAGAAGATAAAGGTGCTGAGGACAGATAATGGTGGAGAATTTTGCAGCAAGGAATTTGAAGAATTTTGTAAGAAGTGTGGTATAGCACGGCAGAAGACTACTCCATATACACCTCAGCAAAATGGAGTCGCAGAAAGAATGAACAAGACGTTGATGGAAAGGGCAAGAAGCATGCTCAGTGGTGCCGGGTTAGGACAGGAATTCTGGGCAGAGGCGGTGGATACTACATGTTACCTGATCAACAGATCACCTTCATCAGCGTTGGAGGATAAGACTCCACAAGAAGTATGGACTGGTAAGAAACCCTCTCTTTCACATCTAAGGGTATTTGGATGTGATGCATATGTACATGTTCCAAAGGAGAAACGAACCAAGTTGGATAGTAAATCTAAAAAGTGCATCTTTATTGGGTATAAGGATGGTTTAAAGGGTTATAAGCTTTGGAACCCAGTCACACGGAAGGTTGTGTACAGCCGAGATGTGTTGTTGAGAGAGGTAAAAGATGTTATTCAACATGAAGTCCAACCAAAGGAACCTGAGAAGATAGAGTTTGAGCCAAAGGAGGAAGAATCAGACTCTGCAGCAGAGGAGGAATCAGAAGATGAAGAGCCACAAACTCTGGCTATGAGAAGATCAGTTCGAGAAAGAAGGCAGCCAGAAAGGTATAGTCCATCTGCTTTCAGTTCAAATTTTGCTTTGTCTGTTACTGATAATGATCCCAGAACTATGAAGGAAGCAGTGGATTCAGAGGATGGAAAACTTTGGAAAGAGGCCATGGTCGATGAAATGGCATCTTTGCACAAAAATGAGGCTTGGGATCTGGTGGAGTTGCCGGCTGGAAGGAAACCCATTGGCAGAGAATGGGTGTTCAAGAAGAAGACAGATGCAGAAGGAAAGGTGGAGAAATACAAAGCTCGGTTGGTAGCAAAAGGTTATTCCCAGGTGCCAGGAATTGATTTTGGTGATATTTTTTTTCCTGTTGCCAAGGTAACTTCTATTAGATTACTTTTATCTGTTGCTGCTTCTTTTGATTTTGAGGTAGAACAGATGGATGTGAAGACAGCATTTCTTCACGTGGATTTGGAAGAGGAAATCTACATGAAGCAACCTGAAGGCTTTGCGGTGAAGGGTAAGAAAGAACTGGTATGCAAGTTAAAGAAGTCTCTGTATGGGTTAAAACAGTCACCAAGGATGTGGTATCAAAAATTTGATACATTTATACGGGGACTTGGCTTCACCAGAAGCAAAGCAGATCATTGTGTGTATTTTAAATTAATTGGTGACCGTATTATTTATCTGGTCTTGTATGTGGATGATATGTTGCTGGTTGGAAATGACAAAGAAATTATCCAGGATTTGAAGACCCAATTGTCCTCCAAATTCGACATGAAAGATCTTGGTGCTGCAAACTATATTTTTGGCATGGAAATTAAAAGAGATCGGTCAAAGCGGAAGCTCTGGTTAAACTAGAGGAAGTATGTCGAGACAATACTCCAGAGATTTAATATGCAGGATAGTAAACCGATGAAGGTTCCTATTCCTGTAGGTGTGAGGTTATCTGCTGAACAGTGTCCCAAGACACAAGAAGAGGAAGAGGACATGTCCCGTGTTCCATATGCAAGTGCAGTGGGTAGCCTGATGTATGCGATGGTCTGTACTAGACCAGACATTGCACATGCAGTGGGAGAATTGAGCAGGTTTATGTCAAAACCTGGGAAGGAGCACTGGACAGCAGTGAAGCGGGTTTTCAGGTATTTGCGTGGCACTAGTGATTATGGTTTGTGCTACCAAGGAAGACCAGGATTGGACAGAGTGTTGGATATTCATGGCTTTGTTGATGCAGACTGGGCTGGAGATCTGGATCAGAGAAGATCTACAAGTGGGTATGTGTTTAACCTATTTAGTGGTGCAGTCAGTTGGATGAGTAAGAAACAATCTGTAGTGGCACTATCAACTACAGAGGCAGAATACATGGCAGCCACTCATGCAAGCAAGGAAGCAGTTTGGTTGCAGAGATTGTGTTCAAGTATGGGGTTAGTACAGGGAGCTATAAGAATATACTGTGATAGCCAAAGTACAATTTTCTTGGCAAAGAACCCTGCTTATCATTCAAAGACAAAGCACATTGATGTTCAGTATCACTTTGTGAGGGATATGATAGAAGACATAAAGGTGTTGCTGGTAAAGGTGGACACTTTGAAGAATACTGCAGATGCATTGACAAAATCTGTGAGCTCTGAGAAGTTCTCTTGGTGTAGAGAAGCAATGGGAATCTCAGGGCTGAAAAAATGACTAAGCTCTCCTGTGGCCCCCTGTGGAAAGAAAACAACAAGTGGGAGATTGTTGGGTTGTGTTATATTCTTTCCACGTAGTTAATAGGGGGTTTGAAGGGCACCCGTAACCCCACTTTATGGGGTCCGGGGCAGCGCCCTGGAAAATTTTGGTTTTGGACCATATGTTAGGTTGGGCAGACCCACCTATGGTTTTGTGCATGATTTTCGCACATGTTTTTTGGACGCGATGGTTTTCGGTCCATGGTATTGGACACGATGGTTTTCGGTCCATGGTATTGGATGCTTCGGCATGTATAGATATGTATTGTAACATTGAAAGGAACATAATGAAAAATCAAGCTGGTAGTCCTGGTTTTGGGATCCAGGGAAAAATCTCTGTGCATATGTGTTTTATGGGTTATGCTCTCGCATTGTTTATTTTCTTTGTTTAAGAATTCGTATGCAGGTAATTTCTGTACAGGGTTAAAACCTACAGTGTCCATATTTACCAGGATACAAGCAAAATCCATTTTCCTTGTCTCAATGAAATATTTGTTGTGGTCGAGGTATGTCCTCAGGGTGTTTCCAATGCGCTTTAATATTTCCTCTGACCATAAATGCAAAGGCAATCCTGGCAGCCTAACCCAAATTGGGCCAGCACCTAATTGTTCTCATTTAGGCTCGAAAAGGGGACTCCACCATTTAAGCAGCATAGGTGCCAATTCAATGTGCCAAAATTTGGTGAGGACCCAATTAGCATGTTCAAATCGGTGAAATTGGAGAGCGAACCAACCCTTTGACATCGTTACAACTGACAGTAACACCTCCAGTACTTGACCCTAAATCTCTGTAATCCATTTCCGCAAATGGGGGCAATATAATTCCTACAACAAACCCTTCCTACCAGAACCTTGTTAACGGTGCTAATGACATTGGCCATAGGGAGCCCTTCATAGAGAATTATTTGGCTTCCCTTGTTGTTCACCTTGATAAACTTGGAATTTTTTTGCCCCACACTTGTGTGATCCAGATTTCAGGTTAGCAGCTTCAGTGGAAGGGGCTTCTAAGGATGTATTTACCCTACCGGCTTTGATAGGGCTATTAGGTTGTGGAATGGGGCCTCCTTCAAATACCCAGAGGATGGAAGAACAAGAACAGAGGGGTGGTGGGGAGAGTGAGAGGGTGGCATGGAGTGAGCGGGTGGAGCCGAGGTGAAAACCCTAGAGGGGACCGAATCTGCAGAGGAAGTCACTCGAGGGTGAAAGTCGAGACAGTATTCTAGAAAATGAATCGAGGATGGGGAAGGGATGGGGAAATCCGGTAGATTAGATAGAAATGGTTCATCAGGGTAGCAATGAAATGAGGTTCCCACTAATACAAGATCGTCTATGTGAACGAAGCCCAATCTAGTAGAGTTAGGGTTTTCGGGAAAATATGTCAGGGAAACCCTAGGCACGCCGACCAGGGAAGCCGATATGTCTCCTATCGTCGGTGGATCCACAGATGTCGAATGATGCGAAGGCTCAATCCAGATAGATGAAGATTCATAGGGGTCCTCTGAAAAGTCTACAAGTTCGTCCTCCATCTCAACCTCTGATAGTGATGCAGCTGACTTGTGAGAGGATATTTGGTCCGACCAAAACCTATGACCGTGGAAGTCATGCTCAAGTCCCCACATTATCCATACATCTCAAGATCCAAAAAGAGGAAGAGGAAACGGTGAGCAGTTTGTCGAACTACAGCCAAGAGGCGTGACTTAATGGTGGTTGTGCGAAGGATGCAGGCTTGAAACCGGGTGCGAGTTCAGAGCCATCTTTTTCACAGTCTTAGGGCATAAACTCAAATGATATATTATTGTTACAACAACTATTTATTAATTAATAATTTAATTGTATATTAATAATAAATGATGAATATTAAATTATTTATTTATTTATATTAAAAAACATACATAATAATTATTATTTAATTCATTTTTTATAATAAATAATCGATTAATAAATTTAGAACCCTTGTTATTAATATTATAAATGTAAGTTATTTTTAAACCCAAGGGAATAATATTAAATCCAAGGGATTAATTTGTTAGGTCCCTATACTACTAGTTTAACCCCTTATTGTTATTAGTGCAACCCCCTTATTATATTTTTGTGCCCATGTAGTCCCCATATTGTTATTATTATGCCCCATAGAAGCCCACTATTGTTATCATTGTGCCCTTACATTATTACTTTTATGTCAGCTCTCATTATATTATGACCCTTAGACTCCTATATATAGGAAGGAGGTCTTGTCATTTGTATCATTCAAGAATTATTCATTTGTGTAATGTAAATGAGGTTTCCCCCTCGAAGAGGTTTATTTTGAAGGCGTTGATCTCTCTTTTCTATCTTTTTGTGAGTCGGTTTCATAACATTTGGTATCAAAGCTTTGGATTCTAGGGTGTTGTTGCTCTAAACAAGTCATCATGGCTTTTTCTCTATAACTTTTTCTCTACAAAGTTTCAAAAGCTACAACAAAATCCCATTTGAACCAAAATCGGTCTAAACCTTGGGTCTGAATTGCAGAGCTTGTCTCGCTATACTTTCAGAGATATGATCTGAGGAAGTTAGGGTTTCTTCAATCTCCATAACTCCATCTCAAACAGGTCATCATGGCATACTCACTATAACGTTTTTTTTTTATGAAGGTTCAGAGTCTGAAATTAAAACCCATTTGAGCCGAAATCTTTTGGAAGCTTGGGTCCTAATTTCTAATCTTGTCTCACTACATTTTCGGAGATATGGTCCAAGGAAGTTATGGTTTTTGTAGGCTCCCGAATTACATCCCGAACAAGTGACCTTGGGAAAATCGTTATAGCTTTCTCCCTAAGTATCAGATTGAAATTGAGTAAGAAGTTATAGAAAGAAGGAGGTCTATAGTTTTCCGTATACCAGTTTCAGGTCCAAAGGTCAAAACAGTGACATGTGGCACTTCGTACAAGTTCGGTCTACTGAAATAGTATATAATCATGTCATCTTGGGAGATTGGGCATAACTCTTTCTTGGAGAAGCCAATTTCAATCATACTGGTGGAATTGGAAAGAGGACTTAGAGAGCTATTGCATGATGCAATTTCAGAAATTGGAGATTTGAAATTGCATAGTTACAATCATTTCAAGATTGATCTCCTAAAATCAAGAAAAAGCAATATGAGGAAGTTTGATGGCAAGGATCTGGTAAATTGGATACTACAGATGGAGCAATATTTTGATCTACATGATGTGCAGCCATTAAAAAGGTACATATTACATCTTTATATTTAGAACTGAATCTGTTTGTATGGTATAGAGGGATTTGTTCTCATAAATCCCTTGTCACCTAGTCAATTTTCATGGAGGAAATGATAGCACATTATGAGGAGACAAAGAGCAACACCTTCTTTAGCCAATTGATAAATCTCAAACAAAAGGGTTCAATGCCAGAGCACATTGATGAATTCCAAAAATTGGATATAGGGGTAAATAATATTCCAGAGAAGCAGAGGATTGATGTCTTCATAGGGACTTTAAAAGATAACATCCAACATGAGGTTTGCCTTTGGGAACCTGATTCATTGGAGAAGGCATATAGGTTGGAAAGAAAAGTTGAAAGCAAAATTATGGAAACAAGCAAGTCTACCACTCACAACTATAAAGATGGAAGTGTTGTTTCTCCTAACCTTCCATGACCTACAAGGTTGACAACACAACAATTGGAAGAAAAAAGAGAAAAAGGGCTTTGTGACAATTGTGATAGAAATTACATTAAAGGTCATAAGTGTGTTGAGAAGAAATTATTTTACATAAATTGTGAAGAGGAGGAATAAAAGGATCAAGAAATGTCAAAAGAAGAGGATATACACTGGGAACCAACCCCAAACAAAGAAGAAATGAATCCGACCATATCTTGTACTACATTGGCAAGAATTACCACTCCTCAAACTATCAAGATAGAAGGACATATCAAGAAGAAGAAGAAGTTTCAAGTAGTGAAATATCAGGAAGAAAAGGATCAAGAAATGTCAAAAGAAGAGGATATACACGAGGAACCAATCCCAGATAAAGAAGAAATGATTCCGACCATACCTTGTAATGCATTGGTAGGAATTACCACTCCTCAAACTCTCAAGATAGATGGGCATATCAAGAAGAAAAAGGTAATAGTGTTGATTGATTCAAGTAGTACCCATATTTTTATTCATTGTAAGATAACCAAGGAATTGAATTTCTTCCTATATCCAACGCCAGAGTGTCAAGTAATGGTTTCAAATGGAGGAACCATAAATTTATCTGGAAAGTGCCATAATATCAAGCTATCCATGGGACAATATGTCTTCAATATTCCAATGCTTTGCATTCCAATGGGTGGTGCAGATGTTGTACTAGGAGTCCAATGGCTACAATATTTGGGTATGATAGCTTTTCATTTTCAATAACTTTTCTTGAATTTTTTTGGGAAGGAAAGGAAGTTGAATTAAGGGGTATCGAAGGGAAACCATGAAAGATAATCAGCTCTAATAGCATGACAAAGCTTCCCACGTCGAAATCATCTATTTCTCCAGATCTCCAAAACTTCTTCCAAGGTATTTGAGACTCCCAAAGGCCTCCCACCTATTTGTGATCATGATCATGCTATTCATTTGATTCTAATACATGTTCCTCCAAACATCAGGCCTTACAGATATCCCTATGCCCAAAAGAGTGAAATTGAATGTCTGGTTGCAGAAATGTTAGAGATTGGTATAATTCAACCTAGTCAAATTTCTTTCTTTGCTCCAGTCGTATTGGTGCAAAATAAGGATGGGTCATTGTGCATGTGTCCGGATTGTAGGGAGATCAACAAGTTCACTATTAAAGATAAGTTTACCATTCATTTCATTGATGAATTATTGGATGAATTGCATGGATTAATTTACTTCACCAAGTTGGATCTTTGTTTAGGATATCATCAAATTAGAATGAAGACTGAAGACATTTTGAAAACAACATTATTGAATAAAGATGCATTTTCATGGACTCCAGAAGCAACAAAGGCGTTTAAACATTTTAAAGAGGAAATGTGCCAAGCACCAGTCTTAGCTACTTCAGACTTCACAAAAACCTTTGTTTTGGAATGTGATGGCTCAGGCAATGGAATTGGTGATGTTTTAATGCAAGAAGAAAGACTCAGTGATTTCAAAAGTCATCCAATCAAAGGCAAGTATTTAAAGCTATTTATGAGAAGGAAATATTGGCAATACTAAATGCACTTGAGAAATTGCGACCTTACCTAATGAGGAGATCCCAGTTCAAACAATATTCCAAGAACTTGAAGAGGAAGGAAAAATCATATTGTAAGCTAAAGCAATCACAGAAACAATAACCTGACAGCTATGAAATCAATTAATTTCAGAGTATCTCATCAAGTACAAGAACTTACCCACTGAAGATTCCACATGGGAGGACGAGAATCTTATACAGAAGAATCCATAACTACTCAAGTATTGAGGACAACACATTTTGAAGGAGAGGGGCATGTTAGGTCCCTATACTACTAGTTTAACCCCTTATTATTATTAACGCAACTCCCTTATTATATTGATGTGCCCATATAGACCCCATATTGCTATAATTGTGCCCCATAGAAGCCCATTATTGTCATTATTGTGCTCTTACATTATTATTGTTATGTCGGCCCTGATTATACTATGACCCCTTAGACTCCTATATATAGAAAGGAGGTCTTGTCATGGAAAATTTTAGGGAGGAATGTTCACCCTTTGGCGAAATTAAGGGGTTTTAAATTTTTAGTGGGTGAATATTTTGTATCATAGTACATTTTTACAAATCACCTCAAATATCCCACCTTATTTTAAGGGAGAGGGTAAAAAGGGTAAATTTAGCCCTTGAAATTGGGAGTTACAACCTTCCATTTGCCCTAATTTTCAAGAATAGGTTTTACTTAAGTGAATCCTATGGGCCAATACCATATTTATAAAATAGGTATGGTAAATTAATAAAAATATAAATAAATGAGAGGTATGGTAAATAAATAAAACATTTTTTATATTTACTCCATAAGTCACCTTATATACATGCAAGGGTGTAAAAAAATAAAAATATAAATGAAGTGGAGGTATGGTAAATTAATAAAAATATAAATAAACTAGATGTATGGTAAATAAATAAAACCTCTTTTATATTTAGTCCATAACCCTCTTTCTATTTATGAAGGCTCAAAAAAGAGGTTTTATTTAAGTGAATCCTATGGGCCAAATACCATATTTGTAAAAGAGGTATGGTAAATTAATAAAAATATAAATAAATGAGAGTTATGGTAAACAAATAAAACGTTTTTTTATATTTACTCCATAAGTCACCTTATATTTATGAACACTAAAAAAATGCGTTATATTTGGGTGAAACCTATGGGCAAAATACTATGGGCCAAATACCATGGGCTAGATTATTATTAATACCATGCCAAAAAACATTATTAAACCTAATATTAGTATTAATAAAAGTAAAAATGGCACATGGTATTGACCCATGGTATTCACGTGGAATGTAGTTTATTTAAATGGGGGAATTAAACCAACATAGATCCATTTTTACCCTGCATCTACTAAGCCTCGAGAGGGATCAAATATTGTGATATGAAAACTAGCAAAGAGTGAAAAAATATTTGATCCCTCTCGGGGCTTGGTGGATCAAGAGTAAAAATGGATGTTGTAATTTAATGTATGTTAAACATTTTAACTTGGTTAAAATAAAAAATAAAATAAAAATCAATTATTAATTTTACTAATTTTTATAAATTACTAATAGTAATTTTTAAGCTCCAAGTTTATGATAACCCATGGTATTGACCCATGGTAATACCATGGTATTCATGTGAGCATGGACTATTTAAAGGGGAATTCTATCATCTTAGATCCATCTTAATTCTGGGTCTACCAAGTTCTCAGAGGGATAAATAGATCTCATCTCCCTAAGAGTGGTAGATGTGAAGTTAAGATGGATATAGGATGGTTTTTATGATAATGAAGATATTAAATAAACTTAGGAAATTATATTGTAAAAACATCTTAAGGTGAATGGTTAAAGCTACATTTAGTCACTTCACAAAATTTAGTAAAAAATACTAATATCTCCATTAATATTGGTTTTTAACTTTTTCTAATTTAACAAAAGAAAAAATTCAAAGCAATGAAACCTTATCACTCTTTCAGCATCACCCTCGCAAAAGATTTCTCACCATTTTTCAAACATTCTCAATATGATATCTTCATGAAAATGTTTAGGTACTGATGTTGGATTATTTGTTTGAAAAATAAGCTGGTTTGTACAACCTTTCATCTTTTGTGCTATTCTTAGTTTGTCCTAATGATCCGTAGGGGTTGGAGCCATTACACCATATTTTCCTAAAAGGTGGAGATTGTTCACCAAAAAGGAAATTAATCTACATGTTACAATGTTGTTAAAAAATGCAAGACCTATGAGGGTAGTGAATTATGCTAATAAGCAATTTAGATTGGGAGAAACGTAATTAAATTTTATTATTTAATTGAAGATTTCCAATTAAAATATTAATAAATCTACATTTATATATTCATATATTGATTGGAAGGATTCTCACAATGGTCACTTATTTCAATTAGATCCCCTTCAAGCCTTTGGGATACCTAATACTTTCTTATATAATATAGTTGGGGCTTGCTACTTGTTGGTGTGTTGGGGTAAACAAACTTGATGTGTTTTTTTTTATCTCGCAGTTGGAGTCTATGGAATAAAAAAAAAATTGATAACTTGAAAAAAGTGGTAGCTTAACAAAAGTTGTAGAGAAAAGATTAATCTCTCCTACCTTGATAGAACTCGTTGTCAATATCAACACCTACAAGAACTTTTTTGTGGAATATTATCAAAACTAATAGAAGGATATGAAAGAGTGTATTGTAAGAACCTTGACAAACATGGCCACTGAAACTTGGAACATTGTTTGTAGGAAGAGAAAATTATGTTTCTTTTTTCCAAACATGTATGTTAGTATATTACAGTTTAATGAATATGTTTTCTTGTGATCATATATGGTTTCATACTTTAACAAAACATTCACCAAGACTTCACAATGTTTTATTATTCAGTAAAATATTTGCCAAGATCTTACAAGATTTTATAATTCAGTGAAAGATTCTCCATCACTATACAAGATAATATAATCTAGTGAGAGATTCGCCAAAAAAATTATATATACATATTATATTATTGATAAAATCACCTCCCATTTTTCCTATGTATCATGGGGATTAGCTCATTTATTATACATATAAATTTAGGGTGGTTCTTAAAATTTTCCCTCGGTCTTGTCATTTGTATCAATGAAGAATTATTCATTTGTGTAATGTAAAGGAGGTTGCCCCCTTGAAGAGGCTTATATTGAAGGCATTGATCTCTCTTTTCTATCTTTTTGTGAGCTAGTTTCATAACATAATTTTTGAGCCGAGAGGTTCATTCTACAACCCAGTATAATGTGTAACCCTGTCCGTCCGCCATCAAAGTTGAAATTTTTCTCATGTCAGCTAGAATAAAAATTTAAAAATTATATCAAAATTTAAAAAATTTAAATAATTGTACAAAAAATTTAAATAATGTCGGCTCATAAAAATATTTGCACATAAAGAAATTGGATCCCTCTCAACTCAAATTAGATCTGTATTTAAGATGGATCTATGTTGGTATAAACTAAAGGTATATAAACCCTAAGATAAATATTATAAACCACAACTACATTTACTAATGTGGTTGATATACGTTGATGGGCATATATGAAGCACATGTACAACCACATTAGTAAATGTGGTTGTACATGTCGATAGGCATATGATTAATATGCATTTATTAACTTAACTATATAAACCTTAAGATAAATACTATAAACAAAAGAGAATAATCAACCCAAGGGATCAATACTAAAAACCCAAAGGATAATAATATTAAACACAAGGGATAAATATTATAAACCCAAGGTATATAAACCCTAAGATAAATATTATAAACCCTAAAATAAACATGGTTGACAATGGTTGATTTTCATATTGACACAATCTTTGTCACAATGTGATGTTGGACAATGGTTGACCACGATTGATCTCGATATTGAGACAATCTTTGTCACAATGAGATGTTGGACCATGGCTAACCATGGTTGACCATAGTTGTTATAGTGTCACATTGGACCAAGAGATAATATTCGTCACAATGTAACCATGATTATTGACTATGGTTTACCATGATTGACCATGGTTTATCATGATTGACCATGGTTGACCATTGTTGATTTTCATATTGAGAAAATATTTGTCACAATACTAAAATCCCAAGGGAATAATATTAAACCTAAGGTATATAAACCTCAGATAAATATTATAAACCCTAATATAAAGATGGTTGACCATCATTGACCATGGTGATTTCCATATTGACACAATCTCTGTCACAGTGTGACATTGCACCACAGTTAACAATGATTGATTATAAACTCAAGGGATTTATATTAAACCCTAGGATTAACATTATAAACCCTATCAATAATACTATATTGTAGGAATATGAACCCTTAGATTAATAAACCTAAGGGACTAATATTATAAACTGATGATACTAATAAACGCAAGGGACAATAAATTTATAAACCTAAATCACTAATTATATATGTGTGTGTGTGTGTGTGTGTGTGTGTGTGTGTGTGTGTTAATATATTAATTGTCAAGTCTCACTAGCACAACTGGTTGAGGATGAGCCTTATAAGTAAGGTGACCCACTATCAAACCTTACAGAGGCTATTATGCCTGTGCTAGGGGGAGGAGACATGCTAAAATCCAGTCAGCTATGTGGCCCAAGTCGGGTGCGATCCTCGGGTGATTTTGATGGCTTAGATGCCCCTTAGTCGTGAATTCTCAAGCCACAGGTCAAGCCTAGAGGAACACGGATAACTTAACAAACAAAAAAATATTAATATATTAATAAAAACATCGTTAAAATATTTTTTAATTAAAAATAATAATATTGCTAAATTTTTATAAAAGTATATATAATCCATTTTTTATATTTAAAACTATGAGCAAAAACCTTTCAATAACCATCAAATACATATTTTCTTATATTATATTTTTTAAAATTTTCTCGTACTCTTTTTAAACTCAAGTTCACAAAAATGGGCCTTATTCAAATTATAATTTTATTTATTTATTTTAAAATATAAAAAATAAAACTAATTTTAATTTATAGATATTTAGTTTTTAAATATTATAATGTATTTTGAAAATTTAATTAAATTGTGAAAATCATAATAATAATAAATAAATAAAAATCCTTAACACCCTTGCTACTCGTGCCCTCAGGATATCTGATAATGAGAGCTTTGATAAGGAGAGATCCCATCTCCTTGATGTCTTTGTGGAAAATGGATATAGTAGGCGCCTAGGTCAGAAGGCTTTCCTTAAAGCATCTAGAAATGCAGGTATTAAGAAAGAACCTAAGGAACGCCGACTAGGTGTCCACCTTCCCTATGTCCAAGGAACCACGGACAAGATTGCTCGGATCCTTAAGAGGTATGATATTCCCTCTTCTTTTAGACCCCTCAGCACAATTCGTAATTCCCTCC